>CM065804.1:67346666-70173333 GCA_033398695.1 Orobanche coerulescens | reverse complement strand
TTGGATAACTCTCCCCATGCTCTTCCTGCTGATCAATTTCCTCCGGCCCATCCGAAAGGATAGGTATTACTTTTCGTGGTACCCTTTGTTTTTCGACCTCCCGACTCTTCTGGATCGCACTGGCGATAATGTCTGCTAAGGCTTCCTTCGTCAGTGTAATTGTGCTTGGTGCGACTTCTTCTACAGGGGTGACGGGTGTTTTTTCCAGAGTCGCTTCTCAACCCGCAGCTGCTAGTTCCTCTTCTAAATTTCTGGGTATTAACTCCCCTATTCTCTTCTGGTTCATTTCTTCCGCCATCACTATCCTCACGTCTTAACTCAAAGTGACTCGATGTCACAATTCCCACAGACGGCGCCACTTGATGTAACCGAGCTGATCGGCCACCAAGAACCGGGTTAATCTTAGGAGTTTAGCTAAGAAAACCCAAAATGTATGAAGTATTGTCTTTCTTTCTCTCTCTAAAATATGCTATATTCTCATAATCTGTCTCCTTTATGAGAAACCACCCCCTCTCCCTTTTATAGGAGGGAGGTGCCTTATTGTCTAAGGTTTTCCCTGATTTCCAGAGAAAATCCCGGATATCCAGGGGTTCAGCTACAATTTTCCATCCCTGGATTTCCGGGATTGCAAGGTATGGGCTATCAATCCCTGGATCTCTGGGATTCTGTCAAGTGAGTCAGGGTCTTCTTTCCGGAGAGTTCGACCTTCCTGAGCTCGGAGGTTTTAGATCGGCTCATATTATAAAAGATTACTTAGGTCGGGTCATTCCTATTCTAATCCGCAGGTCGAGAGACCTTTGAGGTCGGCAACCTTTTATCAGATATCACAGGTCAGCGGGACCTCCGAGGTCGGCGACCTTCTAAAGGACCTTGGGGTTGGCATCCTCTTATCTAAGAACCTAGGTCGGACTTTAATTGGTCCATATTTTAAACCGGGTTTTCAGGGAGCGTACATTCGGCGTCCTATCAAACATAATTAACACGGAATATATGATTCCATAACTTTAAACAACAGCGGTATCACCAAAGCCCTCAACGTTCAAAACAGTCAAATCAATTCCCCAAAACACACCGTTCACAAAACACACGCGTTTTGAAAGTGAGCCCTTAACGAGGCTAAACCGAATCTTTTGAAAACTCATTTCAAACAAACAAACTAACAAACATACCAAGACGATCACCAATCATCATATCCATGAAACAAGAAAAGTATGGACAAGGTACTTGCCTCGAATAAGAACAACGCTGAGAATCGACCGAAGTAGGTTGGCACGAACCGACTACGAACCTGCCGACTCCACCAAACGCCAACTCGCGATAATAAACTACGAAGGAAAATAACAACAATGAAAATGAATTCCATAGCACGACTTAAAGCCGTTGAATTCAAAGAACGAATGACAAAAGTTCAAGTGTTTCCCCCAAAACGGCCAAGAACACGATTCCTCCCGTCAAAACATGAAAACGGAATTCCAAATCGAAATATGGATATACAATCCATAGGATATGTTTAACAACATCATTTAACAACAATCAATCCATCAAAAACAGATGGAAAACGAGATCAAGAACAAATCCCCCAAAAAGTCGATTCGAATGAAATCAAGAAATATACTTCGATTCGACGAAGAACAATGGATTAAATGATGTTAAACACAAGAATACTACTAAGATTAATCATACCCATCATGGATTAATCAACGATACGGAACGAATAGGCCAAAAACTCAAAAACCCCAAAATTCAAGAAACTAGGGTTCTAAGAAGAGATTACCTTGATTCGCTGGATCAAAGGATGATATAAGATGATCAATCAATGATATGAACTCAAGAACTTCGTGGATTTGTTGATAAACAACATGGCTCCATGGTAACCACACCTGCAGTCGCGGAAGAGAAGGAAAGGAATGAGAAAAATGGTGAAAAACCCGACTGCAGGGCCTTAAATAGGCTGCCTGCCGGTAGGGTTACGTACGTAACCGGCCTTACGTACGTAACTGTCGAGCAGTACCGGCCGTAACTCGGCCAGTGCCGGCCTGGGCCTAGACTGCCCGGCCATGACTCGGCCGGGGCCAACTCCGACGGCCCGAACGACCCCGAAACCCAAACCTGAATACGAATCGAAGATATGGTTACGAAGTACTCGCAAAGACGAATTCGAGCACTAAGAGAACACACGATTGCGACCACCCGAAGGCTCGAAATTCGACAACGGAAAGTAATTACCCCAAACTTTGGGAAATTACGAAAATGGCCCAAAACGCCCGAAAATCAAGATACGTGATCGAATAACCAAACCGAAGTTCACAACACGTCTAACAAAGTTAAACGGACTTACGGGAAACTCGAAACAACAGTTTTGTACGAGAATCGCAAGAATCGAACTCAAGTGCGGAAAAGACGCCAAAAAGCACGGAACTCAACAAAACGACACCGAAACGAACTCGGATGACAAAAAGTGCAAAATTAATCATTCTCGGAATGATGAAACGGTCATGAGCGAGTCGTCATAATGGACTTTCGCAAAAAAAAGAAATTACCGGAAATCGAAATTACGGGTATTTCACACTACCCTCCTTAAAAGAAGTTTCGTCCCGAAACTTAAAACAAGTAGGGAGAAGAAATATACCACTAGGAATATTTCAATGAGATACACAAGAATGCATAACTAACGCCCAACAGCGAAACGTTACAAACAACGCAAGGAAATATACGGTGTGCACACACGCTCCAAGACGACCAACACAACGCCACCGATAGAAGTGACAAGCGTCATCAAACAGATAATACAATAAAGTCGATTATCCGAACAGTCGTAAAACACAATGAACAAAAATCAACACGATTGACCAACCTAACGGTACATCAATCAACACGCGAGCCAATCGCTGAACAAATACGAAATTTCACCGCCCAAGGGTTGGAAGGTCGAAAACGATACTGATTTCCCGAACTTAAGGGAATTACGAAGGAGTTTGAACGTTCAACAATCACGAGACAAGATCAACAAAAACCGAACAATCAAACGATCGAACCACAACGATCGAGACAACAAAAATCGAACAATCATGTTCGAATCACGAAGAACAATAAAGTTCAAACAACAAGTCCAAGGTTCAAAAGAATCGAACTGAGCTCGGAAAAGTCACAGCGATAACCAGATCGACTTAAAACAAGATCACATCTCATCCGAACGATGAAACCGAAATACAGAACAAGTTCAGAAAGTATCAACGAACACGAGTGAGTCGATAGAATTGAGAAAGAGAAAATGCAGAAGCAAAAAATAATACGGGTATTATATTCGACCTCTTCTAAAAGAAGTGTCATCCCTGAAACTCACAACAACGAAATCAAGGTGAAAACACAACAAGCAACCGATAGAAACATCCTTCAAAGGCCTCTCAAAGCCGATTCTGATAACTGTGCTGAAGCGCGAACTCCGAAAGTCTCAATAGTCAATTCGCAAAACTAAATTCGGTGTCCCTCCAGTCCGCACTTGAAACGCATTACTGACGAGAAGGACAATTTGCACGTGCATGCCCCGGCACATCATGGTTGAAATGCCTCGGCTCGACATACCGAAAATACAAATGCCATATACAATAGGGCATAACATCGCAAAACAACATAGCGGAGATGCCCACTAAGCACAACAAAGAATCATAACATGTATCATATACAATGATTACCATCGTAAAGTAATACACACACAAACACTGCAGCAACGACAGTATCGTTCGGCGACATCAACGGCCCGAACAATAACAAGAACATAATTACAAACATCATGAAATAATCACATATGTACACAAACGTACAAACTCAAGCTTTAACAGCTCACACAGGTGCGATAACACGCAAGACACCACGAAATGACAACATTAGAGATCGTCATCACACCTCCCACAAAGGGCTAACAAAACATATGCGTGGCGAACGACTCAACGTTCACACCACCAATTCAATCACAATTCGGAGGGCTAACACCCTAAGAACAATACCAACATCATACACACCTTCTCCGACCACAAGCAGGAAATGATGGGTTTTAAAAACGAAAACCACCTTTTGAAAATAGTTTGGAAACACCAGTTGATCTTGAGTATCATTTTATAAAAAGTTGAACAAACATCATTGTCGAGACTTTGGAGAACCATTTCGCATTTGATAAAAATGAAGACACTTTCTCTTAGTGAAAACTTTTGGAAATATTCGACCCTCAGGTCTAAGTAAAAATATTTCTAAAACATTGAAAATATCTCAAAACATTTTGGTCCACGAGGTAGAAGAATTTGAAACATATTGTGGCACCTTGGATGTACCACGAGAAAATAATTCATTTTAAAAGTACGTCTCGAAATTTATTTTCTAAGATACTCAAGGTTTTCAAAGATAATTCAATGGGCTAGAATGCCCAAAAATTTCAGGTAATTACACGGAACATTATAACGCTGTGGGCCCCATGCCAGAACCCACCAGGTTAAAAAAAACCATTTACAAAAACGTAAAAAAGGCCGATGACGGTAATATTTCAAAAACTTACAAAAGCCATTTACAAAATACTAAATACCGTCACAAGAATTTCGCCAAAACGATCAAGGCCATAATGCCACAAACTCGGTTAAAGGAATCAGTTTTCGAAATGAAACTCAGTCGGTAAAATACCGAAAGCCATTACAGAAGAACTCACGCAGCGTATAAAAGAAATAAAGTAAAAAATGCACAATCCAGCAACACTATTCCTCATATGAACGAAATATGAGGGTCAAATAACCACATATCAAGAAATCAAAATCCATAAGAGGATTCCGTCACTTAACAAATAATCATAAAAATAGCTTGTGTCACACTAGGCACAACACAAAGAAGGAAGACTTACATCCACAGGTCGCACGAAGATGATGATCGCCCCACGATACTAATCACGACCAGCAAACTCAGACGACGCGTCGCGACACGACTCAGTCAGATAAAATCTGACGAAACAAGACTCAAACAACACGACTTTACCCGACAACCTAGGTTTCCATAACCTAAAGCTCTGATACCATTTATGTAACACCCCCAATCCATTCAGGGATATTACACGCCGCAGCACCTTTCCTCAAAGATCTACCAGGCTGGTAACAACAAACGAACAACTCGACAATGCCTTTAAGGCTAAAAAGACTCAGTAGACCGATCTGGTCTTTCAATAAAAACATACAACTCGATTACAATACTTTCCCACGCAGGGGTCGAATACAACACACTCCCATACAACGGGGAAAGAATACTGCAGCGGAAATAAAATGCAACTAAACCAATATAACATCAAACGGGTCCTCGTGTGATTAGTATCGTTCATCTTTCATCATCCTTCATGCCGACCCTGTGCTATGCTCCAAAACCTGAATGCAATACAAACATCCACCCCCCCGGATACTCGGGGGTTAGCAAAACTACACTGTTTTGCTAGTGCAAGTACAAGTACAAAAATACGAGTCATACAATTCAAGTTCCAAGAACGATAATAATCCGGAATCCTCAAAGATTCAAATACAACAAGATGAACAGTTCCCGAGGCAAGAGTTTGAGTAAAAACTTCCCAAAATTTCAAGATCAAACATCAAGGGAAACAAATTATAAAATGATTTGAAATGCCATCGGGTGTTTTAATATAAAACAATTTAGGATTATCGAATCCTACTTTTCAAAACCCAAAAGACGAAAGGGGTCACCGCCCCAAAGGTTTACTTTCCGTAAAATGACCTTTACCAAATCGTTGGGATTTTAGCCCAAATTTCTCATCAACTCACAGTATACGAGAACGATAACAAGGTTCGTTTTCCAACATCAAAATCCACAACCCAAGGTTTAAACACAGACGACAAATACTCTAGTGCCATCCTAGCCAAGTAAGCCAAACGAACAACTTACCTCTTACACACTTAGTCGATGCATGCAATCATGAAAACCGTTCAAAAGCACTCATTTCCGGAAATGCCATAATAAAATCACATTTGTAGAATGCACCACAATTAACCGTCGATCCACGTCTCTGTGGACCCCTACCGAGACCCCGTCGGATCTCACCCATAGTGGTTAAAAGCAAGCTCGTCGATCCACGTCTCTGTGGACCCCTACCGAGACCCCGTCGGATCTAACCCGTAGTGAGCATACACACACACATCACTCATGCAATACTAATATGCTAAGAATATAAGTTCATTAAGAATACTTACTAGAGATGGCCACTAATCCGACACCATTAACAAACTCTTCAAAACACAAACAACACAATTAACACGGAATATATGACTCCATAACTTTAAACAACAGGGGTATCACCAAAGCCCTCAACGTTCAAAACAGTAAAATCAATTCCCCAAAACACACCATTCACAAAACACACGCGTTTTGAAAGTGAGCCCCTAACGAGGCTAAACCGAATCTTTTGAAAAGTCATTTCCAACAAAAAAACAAACAAACATACCAAGACGATCACCAATCATCATATCCATGAGACAAGAAATGTATGGACAAGGTACTTGCCTCGAATAAGAACAACGTCGAGAATCGACCGAAGTAGGTTGGCACGAACCGACTACGAACCTGCCGACTCCACCGAACACCAACTCGCGATAATAATCTACAAAGTACAATAACAACAATGAAAATGAATTCCATAGCACGACTTAAAGCCGTTGAATTCAAAGAACGAATGACAAAAGTTCAAGTGTTTCCCCCAAAACGGCCAAGAACACGATTCGTCCCGTCAAAACACGAAAACGGAAATCCAAATCGAATTATGGATATACAATCCGTAGGATATGTTTAACAACATCATTTAACAACAATCGATCCATCAAAAATGGATGGAAAACGAGATCAAGAACAAATCCCCCAAAAAGTCGATTAGAAGGAAATCAAGAAATATACTTCGATTCGATGAAGAACAATGGATTAAATGATGTTAAACACAAGAATACTACTAAGATTAATCATACCCATCATGGATTAATCAACGATACGGAACGAATCGGCCAAAAACTCAAAAACCCCAAAATTCAAGAAACTAGGGTTCTAAGAAGAGATTACCTTGATTTGCTGGATCAAAGGATGATATAGGATGATCAATCAATGATATGAACTCAAGCACTTCGTGGATTTGTTGTTAAACAACATGGCTCTACGGTAACCACACCTCCAGCCGCGGAAGAGAAGGAAATGAATGAGAAAAATTGTGAAAAACCCGACTGCATGGCCTTAAATAGGCTGCCTGCCGGCAGGGTTACGTACGTAACCGGCCAAGGGCTTACGTACGTAACCGGCCTTACGTACTTAACTGTCGAGCACTACCGGCCGTAACTCGGCCAGTGCCGGCCTGGGCCTAGACTGCCCGGCCATGACTCGGCCGGGGCCAACTCCGACGGCCCGAACGACCCCGAAACCCGAACCTGAATACGAATCGAGGATATGGTTACGAAGTACTCGCAAAGACGAATTCAAGCACTAAGAGAACACGCGATTGCGACAACCCGAAGGCTCGAAATTCGACAACGGAAAGTAATTACCCCAAACTTTGGGAAATTACGAAAATGGCCCAAAACGCCCGAAAATCAAGATACGTGATTGAATAACCAAACCGAAGTTCACAACACGTCTAACAAAGTTAAACGGACTTACAGGATACTCGAAACAACAATTTTGAATGAGATTCGCAAGAATCGAACTCAACTGCGGAAAAGTCGCCAAAAAGCACGAAACTCAACAAAACGACACCGAAACGAACTCGGATGACAAAAAGTGCAGAATTAATCATTCTCGGAATGACGAAACGGTCATGAGCGAGTCGTCAAAATGGACTTTCGCCAACAAAATGAAATTACCAAAAATCGAAATTACGGGTATTGCACACTACCCTCCTTAAAAGAAGTTTCGTCCCGAAACTTAAAACAAGTAGGGAGAAGAAATATACCACTAGCAATATTTCAATGAGATACACAAGAATGCATAACTAACGCCCAACGGCGAAACGTTACAAACAACGCAAGGAAATATACGGTGTGCACACACGCTCCAAGACGACCAACACAACGCCACCGATAGAAGTGACAAGCGTCATCAAACAGATAATACAATAAATTCGATTATCCGAACAGTCGCAAAACACAACGAACAAAAATCAACACGATTGACCAACCTAACGGTACATCAATCAACACGCGAGCCAATCGCTGAACAAATACGGAATTTCACCGCCCAAGGGTTGGAAGGTCGAAAACGATACTAATTTCACGAACTTAAGGGAATTACGAAGGAGTTTGAACGTTCAACAATCACGAGACGAGATCAATAAAAACCGAACAATCAAACGATCGAACCACAATGATCGAGACAACAAAAATCGAACAATCATGTTCGAATCACGAAGAACAATAAAATTCAAACAACAAGTCCAAGGTTCACAAGAATCGAACCGAACTCGGAAAAGTCACAGCGATAACCAGATCGACTCAAAACAAGATCACAGCTCGTCCGAACGATGAAACCGAAATACAGAACAAGTTCAGAAAGTATCAACGAACATGAGTGAGTCGATAGAATTGAGAAAGAGAAAATGCATAAGCCAAAAATAATACGGGTATTATATTCGACCTCTTCTAAAAGAAGTGTCATCCCTGAAACTCACAACAACAAAATCAAGGTGAAAACACAACAAGCAACCGACAGAAACATCTTTCAAAGGCCTCTCAAAACCGATTCTGATAACTGTGCTGAAGCACGAACTCCGAAAGTCTCGGTAGTCAATTCGCAAAACTAAATTTGGTGTCCCTCAAGTCCGCACTTGAAACGCATTACTGACGAGAAGGACAATTTGCACGTGCATGCTCCGGCACATCACGGTTGAAACGCCTCAGCTCGGCATACCGAAAATACAAATGCCAGATACAATATGGCATAACATCACAAATCAACATAGCGGAGATGCCCACTCAGCACAACACAGAATCATAACACATATCGTAAAGTAATACACACACAAACACTACAGCAACGACGGTATCGTCCGGCGACATCAACGGCCCGAACAATAACCAGCACATAATTACAAACATCATGAAACAATCACATATGTACACAAACGTACAAACTCAAGCTTTAACAGCTCACACAGGTGCGATAACACGCAAGCCACCACGAAATGACAACATTAGAGATCGTCATCACACCTCCCACAAAGGGCTAACAAAACATATGCGTGGCGAACGACTCAACGTTCACACCACCAATTCAATCACAATTTGGAGGGCTAACACCCTAAGAACAATACCAACATCATACACACCTTCTCCGACCACAAGCAGGAAATGATGGGTTTTTAAAACGAAAACCACCTTTTCAAAATAGTTTGGAAACACCAGCTGATCTTGAGTATCATTTTATAAAAAGTTGAACAAACATCATTGTCGAGACTTTGGAGAACCATTTCGCATTTGATAAAAATGAAGACACTTTCTCTTAGTGAAAAATTTTGGAAATATTCGACCCTCAGGTCTAAGTAAAAATGTTTCTAAAACATTGAAAATATCTCAAATCATTTCGGTCCTCGAGGTAGAAGAATTTGAAACATATTGTGGCACCTTGGATGTACCACGAGAAAATAATTCATTTTAAAAGTACGTCTCGAAATTTATTTTCTAAGATACTCAAGGTTTTCAAAGATAATTCAATGGGCTAGAATGCCCAAAAATTTCAGGTAATTACACGGAACATTATAACGCTGTGGCCCCCACGCCAGAACCCACCAGGTTAAAAAAACCATTTACAAAAACGTCAAAAAAGTCCGATGATGGTAATATTTCAAAAACTTACAAAAGCCATTTATAAAATACTAAATACCGTAATAAGAATTTCGCCAAAACGATCAAGGCCATAATGCCACAAACTCGGTTAAAGGAATAGGTTTTCGAAATAAAACTCAGTCGGTAAAATACCGAAAGCCATTACAAAAGAACTCACGCAGCGTATAAAAGAAATAAAGTCAAAAATGCACAATCCAGCAACACTACTCCTCATATGAACGAAATATGAGGGTCAAATAACCACATATCAAGAAATCAAAATCCATAAGAGGATTCCGTCACTTAACACATAATCATAAAAATAGCTTGTGTCATACTAGGCACAACACAAAGAAGGAAGACTTACATCCACAGGTCGCACGAAGATGATGATCGCCCCACGATACTAATCACAACCAGCAAACTCAAACGACGCATCGCGACACGACTCAGTCAGATAAAATCTGACGAAACAAGACTCAAACAACACGACTTTACCCGACAACCTAGGTTTCCATAACCTAAAGCTCCCATACCATTTATGTAACACCCCCAATCCGTTCAGGGATATTACACGCCGTAGAACCTTTCCTCAAAGATCTACCAGGCTGGTAACAACAAACGAACAACTCGACAATGCCTTTAAGGCTAAAAAGACTCAGTAGACCGATCTGGTCTTTCAATAAAAACATACAACTCGATTACAATACTTGCCCACGCAGGGGTAGAATACAACACACTCCCGTACAACGGGGAAAGAATACTGCAGCGGAAATAAAATGCAACTAAACCAATATAACATCAAACGGGTCCTCGTGTGATTAGTATCGTTCATCTTTCATCATCCTTCATGCCGACCCTGTGCTATGCTCCAAAACCTGAATGCAATACAAACATCCACCCCCCCAGATACTCGGGGGTTAGCAAAACTCCACTGTTTTGCTAGTGCAAGTACAAGTGTAAAAATACGAGTCATACAATTCAAGTTCCAAGAACGATAATAATCCGGAATCCTCAAAGCTTCAAATACAACAAGATGAACAGTTCCCGAGGCAAGAGTTTGAGTAAAAACTTCCCAAAATTTCAAGATCAAACATCAAGGGAAACAATTTATAAAATGATTTGAAATGCCATCGGGAGTTTTAATATAAAACAATTTAGGATTATCAAATCCTACTTTTCAAAACCCAAAAGACGAAAGGGGTCACCGCCCCAAAGGTTTACTTTCCGTAAAATGACCTTTACCAAATCGTTGGGATTTTAGCCCAAATTTCTCATCAACTCACAGTATACGAGAACGATAACAAGGTTCGTTTTCCAACATCCAAATCCACAACCCAAGGTTTAAACACAGACGACACATACTCTAGTGCCATCCTAGCCAAGTAAGCCAAACAAACAACTTACCTCTTACACACTTAGTCGATGCATGCAATCATGAAAACCGTTCAAAAGCACTCATTTCCGGAAATGGCATAATCAAATCACATTTGTAGAATGCACCACAATTAACCGTCGATCCACGTCTCTGTGGACCCCTACCGAGACCCCGTCGGATCTCACCCGTAGTGGTTAAAAGCAAGCTCGTCGATCCACATCTCTGTGGACCCCTACCGAGACCCCGTCGGATCTAACCCGTAGTGAGCATACACACACACACATCACTCATGCAATACTAATATGCTAAGAATATAAGTTCATTAAGAATACTTACTAGAGATGGCCACTAATCCGACACCATTAACAAACTCTTCAAAACACAAACAACACAATTAACATGGAATATATGATTCCATAACTTTAAACAACAGGGGTATCACCAAAGCCCTCAACGTTCAAAACAGTAAAATCAATTCCCCAAAACACACCGTTCACAAAACACACGCGTTTTGAAAGTGAGCCCTTAACGAGGCTAAACCGAATCTTTTGAAAACTCATTTCCAACAAACAAACAAACAAACATACCAAGACGATCACCAATCATCATATCCATGAAACAAGAAATGTATGGACAAGGTACTTGCCTCGAATAAGAACAACGTCGAGAATCGACCGAAGTAGGTTGGCACGAACCGACTACGAACCTGCCGATGAATAATCTACCGAACACCAACTCGCGATAATAATCTACGAAGTACAATAACAACAATGAAAATGAATTCCATAGCACGACTTAAAGCCGTTGAATTCAAAGAACGAATGACAAAAGTTCAAGTGTTTCCCCCAAAACGGCCAAGAACACGATTCGTCCCGTCAAAACACGAAAAAGGAAATCCAAATCGAAATATGGATATACAATCCATAGGATATGTTTAACAACATCATTTAACAACAATCGATCCCTCAAAAATGGATGGAAAACGAGATCAAGAACAAATCCCCCAAATGGTCGATTCGAAGGAAATCAAGAAATATACTTCGATTCGATGAAGAACAATGGATTAAATTATGTTAAACACAAGAATACTACTAAGATTAATCATACCCATCATGGATTAATCAACGATACGGAACGAATCGGCCAAAAACTCAAAAACCCCAAAATTCAAGAAACTAGGTTTCTAAGAAGAGATTACCTTGATTCGCTGGATCAAAGGATGATATAGGATGATCAATCAATGATATGAACTCAAGAACTTTGTGGATTTGTTGTTAAACAACATGGCTCCATGGTAACCACACCTCCAGCCGCGGAAGAGAAGGAAATGAATGAGAAAAATTGTGAAAAACCTGACTGCATGGCCTTAAATAGGCTGCCTGCCGGCAGGGTTACGTACGTAACCGGCCAAGGGCTTACGTACGTAACCGGCCTTACGTACGTAACTGTCGAGCACTACCGGCCGTAACTCGGCCAGTGCCGGCCTGGGCGTAGACTGCCCGGCCATGACTCGGCCGGGGCCAACTCCGACGGCCCGAACGACCCCGAAACCCGAACCTGAATATGAATCGAAGATATGGTTACGAAGTACTCGCAAAGACGAATTCAAGCACTAAGAGAACACACGATTGCGACCACCCGAAGGCTCGAAATTCGACAACGGAAAGTAATTACCCCAAACTTTGGGAAATTACGAAAATGGCCCAAAACGCCCGAAAATCAAGATACGTGATCGAATAACCAAACCGAAGTTCACAACACGTCTAACAAAGTTAAACGGACTTACAGGATACTCGAAACAACAATTTTGAATGAGATTCGCAAGAATTGAACTCAAGTGCGGAAAAGTCGCCAAAAAGCACGGAACTCAACAAAACGACACCGAAACGAACTCGGATGACAAAAAGTGCAGAATTAATCATTCTCTGAATGACGAAACGGTCATGAGCGAGTCGTCAAAATAGACTTTCGCCAAAAAAAAGAAATTACCGAAAATCGAAATTACGGGTATTGCACACTACCCTCCTTAAAAGAAGTTTCGTCCCGAAACTTAAAACAAGTAGGGAGAAGAAATATACCACTAGGAATATTTCAATGAGATACATAAGAATGCATAACTAACGCCCAACGACTAAACGTTACAAACAACGCAAGGAAATATACGGTGTGCACACACGCTCCAAGACGACCAACACAACGCCACCGATAGAAGTGACAAGCGTCATCAAACAGATAATACAATAAAGTCGATTATCCGAACAGTCGCAAAACACAACGAACAAAAATCAACACGATTGACCAACCTAACGGTACATCAATCAACACGCGAGCCAATCGCTGAACAAATACGGAATTTCACCGCCCAAGGGTTGGAAGGTCGAAAACGATACTAATTTCCCGAACTTAAGGGAATTACGAAGGAGTTTGAACGTTCAACAATCACGAGACGAGATCAACAAAAACCGAACAATCAAACGATCGAACCACAACGATCGAGACAACAAAAATTGAACAATCATGTTCGAATCACGAAGAACAATAAAATTCAAACAACAAGTCCAAGGTTCACAAGAATCGAACCGAACTCGGAAAAGTCACAGCGATAACCAGATCGACTCAAAACAAGATCACAGCTCGTCCGAACGATGAAACCGAAATACAGAACAAGTTCAGAAATAATCAACGAACATGAGTGAGTCGATAGAATTGAGAAAGAGAAAATGCAGAAGCCAAAAATAATATGGGTATTATATTCGACCTCTTCTAAAATAAGTGTCATCCCTGAAACTCACAACAACAAAATCAAGGTGAAAACACAACAAGCAACCGACAGAAACATTTTTCAAAGGCCTCTCAAAACCGATTCTGATAACTGTGCTGAAGCACGAACTCCGAAAGTCTCGGTAGTCAATTCGCAAAACTAAATTCGGTGTCCCTCGAGTCCGCACTTGAAACGCATTACTGACGAGAAGGACAATTTGCACGTGCATGCCCCGGCACATCACGGTTGAAACGCCTCAGCTCGGCATACCGAAAATACAAATGCCAGATACAATATGGCAAAACATCACAAAACAACATAGCGGAGATGCCCACTCAGCAAAACAAAGAATCATAACACATATCATATACAACGATTACCATCGTAAAGTAATACACACACAAACACTACAACAACGATGGTATCGTTCGGCGACATCAACGGCCCGAACAATAACCAGCACATAATTACAAACATCATGAAACAATCACACATGTACACAAACGTACAAACCCAAGCTTTAACATCTCACACAGGTGCGATAACACGCAAGCCACCATGAAATGACAACATTAGAGATCGTCATCACACCTCCCACAAAGGGCTAACAAAACATGTGCGTGGCGAATGACTCAACGTTCACACCACCAATTCAATCACAATTCAGAGGGCTAGCACCCTAACAATAATACCAACATCATACACACCTTCTCCGACCACAAGCAGGAAATGATGGGTTTTAAAAACGAAAACCACCTTTTGAAAACAGTTTGAAAACACCAGTTGATCTTGAGTATCATTTTATAAAAAGTTGAACAAACATCATTGTCGAGACTTTGGAGAACCATTTTGCATTTAATAAAAATGAAGACACTTTCTCTTAGTGAAAACTTTCGGAAATATTCGACCCTCAGGTCTAAGTAAAAATGTTTCTAAAACATTGAAAATATCTCAAAACATTTTGGTCCTCGAGGTAGAAGAATTTGAAACATATTGTGGCACCTTGGATGTACCACGAGAAAATAATTCATTTTTAAAGTACGTCTCGAAATATTTTCTAAGATACTCAAGGTTTTCAAAGATAATTCAATGGGCTAGAATGCCCAAAAATTTCAGGTAATTACACGGAACATTATAACGCTGTGGGCCCCACGCCAGAACCCACCAGGTTAAAAAAATACCATTTACAAAAACGTCAAAAAGGCCGATGACGGTAATATTTCAAAAACTTACAAAAGCCATTTACAAAATACTAAATACCGTCATAAGAATTTCGCCAAAACGATCAAGGCTATAATGCCACAAACTCAGTTAAGGGAATCTATTTTCGAAATAAAACTCAGTCGGTAAAATACCGAAAGCCATTACAAAAGAACTCACGCAGCGTATAAAAGAAATAAAGTCAAAAATGCACAATCCAGCAACACTACTCCTCATATGAACGAAATATGAGGGTCAAATAACCACATATCAAGAAATCAAAATCCATAAGAGGATTCCGTCACTTAACAAATAATCATAAAAATAGCTCGTGTCACACGAGGCACAACACAAAGAAGGAAGACTTACATCCACAGGTCGCACGAAGATAATGATCGCCACTAGATACTAATCACGACCAGCAAACTCAAACGACGCGTCGCGACACGACTTAGTCAGATAAAATCCGACGAAACAAGACTCAAACAACACGACTTGACCCGACAGCCTAGGTTTCCATAACCTAAAGCTCTGATACCATTTATGTAACACCCCCAATCCGTTCAGGGATATTACACGCCGTAGAGCCTTTCCTCAAGGATCTACCAGGCTGGTAACAACAAACGAACAACTCGACAATGCCTTTAAAGCTAAAAAGACTCAGTAGACCGATCTGGCCTTTCAATAAAAACATACAACTCGATTACAATACTTGCCCACGCAGGGGTAGAATACAACACACTCCCGTACAACGGGGAAAGAATACTGCAGCGGAAATAAAATGCAACTAAACCACTATAACATCAAACGGGTCCTCGTGTGATTAGTATCGTTCATCTTTCATCATCCTTCATGCCGACCCTGTGCTATGCTCCAAAACCTGAATGCAATACAAACATCCACCCCCCGGATACTCGGGGGTTAGCAAAACTCCACTGTTTTGCTAGTGGAAGTACAAGGGCAAAAATACGAGTCATACAATTCAAGTTCCAAGAACGATAATAATCCGGAATCCTCAAAGATTCAAATACAACAAGATGAACACTTCCCGAGGCAAGAGTTTGAGTAAAAACTTCCTAAAATTTCAAGATCAAACATCAAGGGAAACAATTTATAAAATGATTTGAAATGCCATCGGGAGTTTTAATAGAAAACAATTTAGGATTATCAAATCCTACGTTTCAAAACCCAAAAGACGAAAGGGGTCACCGCCCCAAAGGTTTACTTTCCGTAAAATGACCTTTACCAAATCGTTGGGATTTTAGCCCCAATTTCTCATCAACTCACAATATACGAGAATGATAACAAGGTTCGTTTTCCAACATCAAAATCCACAACCCAAGGTATAAACACAGACGACAAATACTCTAGTGCCATCCTAGCCAAGTAAGCCAAACGAACAACTTACCTCTTACACACTTAGTCGATGCATGCAATCATGAAAACCGTTCAAAAGCACTCATTTCCGGAAATGCCATAATCAAATCACATTTGTAGAATGCACCACAATTAACCATCGATCCACGTCTCTGTGGACCCCTACCGAGACCCCGTCGGATCTAACACTGTAACACCCCAAACTAGGCGGATATTACAGTGCCGTAGATCCCCAACTGGGACCCACCAGGCAAATGAAAATGAATGAATTACACAAGATAAATGTAGTACCGAACTACATTACAACAATAATTACTCCGATGAGGAGTTTAGTTACAACACACCAGGATAATACCGAATACTAGTGTATTTTATATGAAGATAAAATACACAACACTGAATGAAACGGAGTATTCAAATGAAAGTCTGCAGCGGAAAATAAAGGACAATAACATGAATAATCAAAGATCGGGCCCCTACTAGTATCACTAGGACTCCTCGACAACAACATGCTATACACGTGCGTTTGACTTGCCATGACCTGAAAAACAAAATCCACAAACGGGGTCACATACAAAGAACAACAATCCTCAAGGGTTGAAAATACACAATCATGATTATATCTGAAGTTATTAAATATCCTGTCGAAACATACGCAATCAAACATGCTATATGAATCAACTAACAGTATGGCTCAAAGGGTGGCGCCACACTACGCCCGGGATGGAAATGTGTCCGTGCACAAGCCACCAACGATCAATACACGCGTGGTCTTGTACCTAATCAGTCTCACGAGACACATTGACTCGTGCACACCCAATGTGAGGCCAACAACCAACACACGACCATAATGTGCCCGACATGAAAATCCTACACATACCAACCGCACGCCAAGATGACCCGAATGCCACGTTATGACAAAAGTGACATCGAAAATGAATAATGACTCACCGAGGTGGAATGGTAATGAAATAAATGACAAATCAATGAAAAGATTGGAACCGCTGCTCCTTATGACTGAAATGATTAATTGATAACAACAAGTTTTGATACGGTTAATATAATGATGAATGAGTTATGATTATGAATGAACAACAACAAAAGGCATGAATATCCTTTTAACCGAGTAAGAATTAACTTACAAAATACCGATGAAGAAAGTCCTTCCACGAACAAATGTCCTAAATGAAGTGTCGGTCGCACGAACAACCTTAGTTCAATACAATTACCGACAATCCGATCAATAATCGAATTAAACACGAATATAACGAACTCAAAACGTCGATACGATTAAACTAAGTTCATTGGGGCATTATATCGAATACGTTGTGGCCAAACTCCGATTGTTTACAACTAAACCTCAACAATTCCAATCTCAATTCCCCAAGAAGTGTTTCAAACCAATAAAACATCTCCAATACGTTCAATAATCCGATATGAATATCCAAAAACGTGATTATAACAACAATTAGTCGAAAATCCCCAATTCCAACTCGATATTCAAGGTGCTCTTGAATAATTTCTCAATAATCCAATGAATCCTTATACAAACTCATAATCATATACATATCCCTTCATATAACATGATTATAACGTCCAAAACATCATATCTCAACACAAAATCGAAGTCCAAAGTGTTGAAGGAATTACCTCTTGAAGATTCAAGTACTTTAATCCGAAGAACACGCGTTAGATTGATTATCCGGGCTTCACGATCGAAAGGAGATGAAGAAAATCAAACACCCAAATGATAATTGATGAAGAAAACTCTCCCTCAAGCTTATCTCTCTCGTAAGAAGGTGGAAAAGATGAAAAAAATGAGCTGAAATGCTCAAAAAACCAATTTAAAGGGGTTGACTACCCTGCCGGACACGGCCCGTGCCGATCGGCACGGTCGTGTCGCACATCCGCCGATACCGGCCGACAGGACTCGACCGTGTCCTCGCTTGACACGGTCGCGCGCCGAGGGCCTTCCGAAAGTGACCCGTCCGAGCGACTTCGGCATGACTCGACCGTGTCACGGGACACGGTCGGGCGTTGCCGATCGGTTCTCGCTTATCCGAAGAGTCCGACTGGCCGTGCTGCACGACACGGTAGGGTCCTGAGGCAGAGACTTCGGCATTTTCCGGAAGAGTACGGCACGGGCCGTGTCGGACGACACGGCCGAGTTCGTTCGGCAGTGATCGGCCAAAACTGAAAAATGAGCGGCCGAGCTAAAACGACCATAACTCTCTCGTCCGGAATCCGATTGACTCACCGTTTGAACCATTGGAAAGCTAACTCGATTCTCTATAATATTGCAAAGATTTAGAATTTTTGGAGTTACCAAAAATTAATGGTGATCTAACAAAGTCGAACTCATATGAGGAAAGTTAAAACAATGAACAATAACGATACACAACTCGAAGTTTTTCCGAACGGTGAACACGGTGAATGAACATGATTGATGAATGATTATAATTGAGTGAAAATCCACTGAGTGACAATCACCGAATGAAATTACTGAATGATAATGACTGAATTACAACCGGGTATTACATACTCCCCCCCTTAAAAGAGTTTCGTCCCCGAAACTAAGGGTCAAACAACTCGGGATAACTCTCCCGCATATTCTCCTCGGTTTCCCCAGTGGCCTCTTCGACTCCGTGTCTAGACCACTGAATCTTGACCAAAGGGATCGTCTTGTTTCTCAACTGTTTGATTCGCCGCTCCAACACTCGTACAGGACGCTCCTCGTACGAATGATCATCCGCGATCTCGATTTCGTCGAACTGAAGTATGTGGCTCGGGTCGGCAACATACTTCCGCAACTGAGAGACATGAAACACATTATGAATTCGGCTCAAAGCCGGAGGTAACGCCAATCGATAAGCTAACTCGCCTACTCGATCCAAAATTTCAAACGGTCCAATGAATCTCGGACTCAACTTCCCCCGTTTTCCGAAACGGAAAATACCTCGACTCGGGGATACCTTGACCAAAACATGGTCACCCGTCTCGAACTCTAGTGGTCGACGACGATTATCTGCATATGATTTCGTCGACTGAAATGTCAACATACGACTCTTGATCAAAGCTACCTTCTCTCGGGCGGCTATAAGCATATCGGACTCGGTGCTGATTGATTCTGACAAGTCATCTCAACACAAAGGAGAGCGACAACGACGACCGTACAAGGCCTCGTGAGGTGCCATCTTAATGGAAGCATGCCAACTATTATTATACGTGAACTCGATCAACGGTAGTTGGGCTTCCCAATCGTCCTTCCAATCGAGGACGCATGCCCTCAACATGTCCTCTAATGTCGGAATAGTTCTCTCTGATTGTCCGTCGGACTGAGGATGAAAGGCAAGATCTTGAGATTAAGCCGAGTTCCCATAGCACGATGAATCGATTTCCAAAAATGTGACACAACCCGTCCGTCACGATCGGAAACGATACTTTTAGGAGTACCGTGCGCCTCACTATCTCTTTGATGAATAATCGGGCAAGTCTCTCGGGACCCCAAGTATCCTTAATCTCAAGAAAATGAGTTGATTTAGTTAAGCGGTCCACAATCACCCAGATTGTATTCATGCCACGACGACTCGTCGGCAAACTCGTGATGAAATCCATAGAAATGTCTTCCCACTTACACTCTGGAATAGGGAGAGGTTTCAGCATACCCGCCCGATCGATGTTCAATCTTGACTTGTTGGCAAGTTAAGCATCTCGAAACAAATTCCGCGACTTCTCGCTTCATATTACTCCACCGGTAATTTTGTTTCAAGTCCTTGTACATCTTCTTGGACCGGATGAACAGAATAAGGGTAGCATGAGCTTCTCTCAAAATAGAGTTTTTCAACTCGTCATTCGCGATACACAACCGGTTCTTAAACCTCAAAAGTCCATCCTCGTGGACCACGAATCCAGGGCTTTCCCGAGCCACATCTTCACGGATGCGCAACAATGAAGGGTCGAACTCGATTCTCTCGATTACCTCCTCAAGTGACGATGAAATCTCTAACATACAAAGATGTCCACGAACTCGCTGAGCGGACCTCGATCTCGGGTCTAAGGAATTCCTGCTGAAGCTCCTTCTGAACTGTTAAACGAGCAAGCATCTGCTCCTGAACGGACTTACGACTCAAGGCGTCGGTGACAACATTCGCCTTGCCCAGGTGGTAAAGGATCTCGATATCAAAATCTTTGATTAGTTCCAACCACCGCCTCTGTCGCATATTTAACTCCTTATGAGTAAATATATCCTTCAACTCTTGTGATTGGTGAATAACTGAAAGGTGACGCCATAAAGGTAACGACGCCAAATCCCCAACGCGAAAACCACGGCTGCTAGCTCCAGGTCGTGGGTTGGATAATTGACCAACTATTCTGAGGAAACATCGGATTTACTTAATATCTTTCGGAGGTTGCCAAATCTCGGATAGTCTCCGTCTTCTGAGGGTCGACACGAACTCTGTCAGATGAAATTACATGTCCGAGAAAGTCACCTCGGACCTCCAGAACTCACATTTGGAAAACTTTCCATAAAGTTGTTCTCGTCTCAACACGTCGAGAACCTGATGAAGACGTACCTCATGTTCCTCTTGGCTACGAGAATAAATCAAAATGTCATCGATGAAGATGACAACAAACTGATCTAAAAAGTCGATGAAAACCCGATTCATTAACTCCATGAATACCGCAGGTGCAATAGTTAGCCCGAACGGCATAACTACGAACTCATAATGACCATAGCGTGTACAAAACGCTGTCCTCGATATCCGACTCTCGAATCCGCAACTGGTGATATCCAGATCTTAAGTCGATCTTGGAAAATACTGAAGCTCCCTGAAGTTGATCTAAAAGATCATCAATACGAGGTAAAGGATACTACTCTTGATCATCACCCTGTTCAACTCTTGGTAATCGATACACAAGCGAAAAGAACTATCATTCTTCTTGACAAACAGCACTGGTGCTCCCCACGGGGACGTACTCGGTTGGATATAACCTTCCTCGAACTATTCCTCAAGTTAGATCTTCAACTCCTGCATTCTGGTCGGGGCCATCCGATACGGTGCCTTCGATAAAGGGGACGTACCGGCTCCAACTCACTCCTGAATTCCCTTACTCTATGTGAAGGCAACCAGATAACTCGTTTGGAAATACATCGTCAATCGATGACAATGATACCACGAATGATTGAACATTTCGATTGCCCTAGAATGGTCAATCGATAAAAAGAGATACCAATAATGATTGAACAACTCGATTGCCTTAGAAAGGCCAATCGATGAAGATGATACAAGGAATGTTTGAATAACTCGATTGCCTTTGAAAGACCAATCGATGAAAATGATACAATGAATGATTGAATGACTCGATTTTCTTAGAAAAGCCAATCGATGGAAATGATACAAGGAATGATTGAATAACTCGATTGCCTTAGAAAGGTCAATCGATGAAAATGATACAATGAATGATTGGATAGTTCGATTGCGGAATTTCTCTGCTTTCGCCATAATAAAATTTCTACTGGAACAACGGGGATTACTTCCCTGAAGCACACATTCGACAACCAACGACGGAAAGATAGCGACCAAACGCTAACAAGCACTGAGGATAGTATCAAGACGGTTAAGCCAACTAATACCGAAAATTACATCGTCCTAAGATAAGTTCACCACGATTAGATCCATCAACCAATCGCGGTCATTAAGCTTAATTCGGTATGATTCCGAAAATTCTTCCATCGTCAGGTAGACCGATGGTATGAGGTCCACAAGCAATAGGACTATCCCGAAATAAGTCTATTCAAGCATGATTCGAAAATGAATGAATGCGGTGTACCAGAATCAAAAGGCACACACAAGTTGAAATAAAATTACGAGTATACCTGAAATCATTCGGGCCACCGGATCGTCGATCCTCCTCATCATATAAATCTGGGACTTGCCGGCCCCCGAACCGGACGCTCCCGTCTGATAAATACGAGCTCCAACTCTATTTGCTTCCAGTGTCTTAAACGACGTTGACAAAGCGATCGATTACGAAAGGCCGATTGCTTGAACTGAGATGCCGGAGCCGACTTGGAGTCCCTTCGGCAAAAACGGGCCTTATGCCCGAAATTCCCACAATTATAGCACGTGATAGATGGTTTCAGACACTCAGTGCTGAAATGACCCGGCGTTCCACAATTGAAACAGGTGATGGCCGAACTGGCCGCTCGGGAATGAGATCCCGCACGATTATGCGCCGTAGGAGGTCGCTCAGAAACGATAAGACTCGCACGAGGCTTCTTGAAGTTTTACTGACCGCCTTCGGGTTGATTACGCTTCGTTGATTTCCTGTTGACATATGCAGGTTGCTGCTCAGCAATTTCCTTAGCAGCTGGCTCGTACGGGAGAGTTCTCTCGATTAATCCGGTCAGAGTGGCGCAATGATGATTGAGCAACTGCACATGGGTCATCATGGCCTGCATAAAAGTGAGTGGATCAACCCGAACATCTTCTGATCGAGCCGAGTCCTGGGCACGATTTCCCGGCAGCGAGTGATTATTTCTCGGGTTTCGGTCCACCGCGTTCTCTCCTGTGCATCCACACGGCTCTCTCCATACTGAAGTAGGAAGGTCGCATAATGCTTATATTTCCCGCATGATTAGCACGTTATGATTATGTCATGAGATGATGAAAATGAGTATACATGCTCTAACTTAGTGATTATATGAATGATTTACTGAAGTTACATGATTATCTGATGAAATTCTTGAAATGATTATCTTGAATAACTTAACAAGATTGATAATATGATCATCCAGATTGACAACTGGATAATGAAATGAATTGAGTAATTAATGAGTTAACATGATCGTCCTGATTATTAACTGAGTAATGAAATGAATTAAGTGATTAATGAGTTAACATGATCGTCCTAATCACAATGAATGATGATGTTTGAGGATTGTTAATTGATGAATGATGAATGAATGACGATT
Source organism: Orobanche coerulescens (assembly GCA_033398695.1). Taxonomy (NCBI): domain Eukaryota; kingdom Viridiplantae; phylum Streptophyta; class Magnoliopsida; order Lamiales; family Orobanchaceae; genus Orobanche; species Orobanche coerulescens. The sequence continues at coordinate 70,149,811 of CM065804.1, read as the reverse complement.
GCCAGAAATTATACCATGGCGTTAGAAATCTTACAGTTCTTCCGGTCTGATTGGCTCGGCATTTGCACAGGTCACACGTGACGCGAAAGTCCAATGATACTAGTCGGATGACGATGATTTCAAATGAGACATGACTCGGAAGGTAGTATTCAAAACCACGCTCCGATACCAACTCTGTAACACCCCAAACTAGGCGGATATTACAGTGCCGTAGATCCCCAACTGGGACCCACCAGGCAAATGAAAATGAATGAATTACACAAGATAAATGTAGTACCGAACTACATTACAACAATAATTACTCCGGTGAGGAGTTTAGTTACAACACACCAGGATAATACCGAATACTAGTGTATTTTATATGAAGATAAAATACACAACACTGAATGAAACGGAGTATTCAAATGAAAGTCTGCAGCGGAAAATAAAGGACAATAACATGAATAACTGAAAGATCGGGGCCCCCTACTAGTATCACTAGGACTCCTCGACATCAACATGCTATTCCCGTGCGTTTGCCTTGCCATGACCTGAAAAACAAAATCCCCAAACGGGGACAGTTACAAAGAACAACAATCCTCAAGGGTTGAAAATACACAATCATGATTATATCTGAAGTTATGAAATATCCTGTCGAAACATACGCAATCAAACATGCTATATGAATCAACTAACAGTACGGCTCAAAGGGTGGCTCCACACTACGCCCGGGATGGAAATGTGTCCGTGCACAAGCCACCAACGATCAATACATGCGTGGTCTTGTACCTAATCAGTCTCACGAGACACATTGACTCGTGTGCGATCGATGTGAGGCCAACAACCAACACACGACCATAATGTGCCCGACATGAAAATCCTACACATACCAACCGGCACGCCAGTATGACCCGGAATGCCACGTTATGACAAAAGTGACATCGAAAATGAATAATGACTCACCGAGGTGGAATGGTAATGAAATAAATGACAGCTCAATGAAAAGATTGGAACCGTCGTTCCTTATGACTGAAATGATTAATTGATAAGAACAAGTTTTGATACGGTTAATATAATGATGAATGAGTTATGATTATGAATGAACAACAACAAAAGGCATGAATATCCTTTTAACCGAGTAAGAATTAACTTACAAAATACCGATGAAGAAAGTCCTTCCACGAACAAATGTCCTAAATGATGTGTCGGTCGCACGAACAACCTTAATTCAATACAATTACCGACAATCCGATCAATATACGAATTAAACACGAATATAACGAACTCAAAACGTCGATACGATTAAACTAAGTTCATTGGGGCATTATATCGAATACGTTGTGGCCAAACTCCGATTGTTTACAACTAAACCTCAACAATTCCAACCTCAAATCCCCAAGAAGTGTTTCAAACCAATAAAACATCTCCAATACGTTCAATAATCCGATATGAATATCCAAAAATGTGATTATAACAACAATTAGTCGAAAATCCCCAATTCCAACTCGATATTCAAGGTGTTCTTGAATAATTTCTCAATAATCCAATGAATCCTTATACAAACTCATAATCATATACATATCCCTTCATATAACATGATTATAACGTCCAAAACATCATATCTCAACACAAAATCGAAGTCCAAAGTGTTGAAGGAATTACCTCTTGAAGATTCAAGTACTTTAATCCGAAGAACACGCGTTAGATTGATTATCCGGGCTTCACGATCGAAAGGAGATGAAGAAAATCAAACACCCAAATGATAATTGATGAAGAAAACTCTCCCTCAAGCTTATCTCTCTCGTAAGAAGGTGGAAAAGATGAAAAAATGAGCTGAAATGCTCAAAAAACCAATTTAAAGGGGTTGACTACCCTGCCGGACACGGCCCGTGCCGATCGGCACGGTCGTGTCGCACAGCTGGCCGACGGTGGCGGCGACAGGACTCGACCGTGTCACCTTGACACGGTCGCGCGCGGAGGGCCTTCGAAAGTGACCCGTCCGGCGGCTGACTTCGGCATGACTCGGCCGTGTCCGGGACACGGCCGGCGTTCGACGATCGGTCGCTTATCCGGAAGAGTCCGACTCGGCCGTGCCAGACGACACGGTCGGGTCCTGAGGCAGAGACTTCGGCATTTTCCGGACGAGTACGGCACGGGCCGTGTCGGACGACACGGCCGAGTTCGTTCGGCAGTGATCGGCCAAAACTGAAAAATGAGCGGTCGAGCTAAAACGACCATAACTCTCTCGTCCGGACTCCAATTGACTCACCGTTTGAACCATTGGAAAGATAACTCGATGCTCTATGATATTGCAAAGATTTAGAATTTTTGGAGTTACCGAAAATTAATGGTGATCTAACAAAGTCGAACTCATATGAGGAAAGTTAAAACAATGAACAATAACGATACACAACTCGAAGTTTTTCCGAACGGTGAACACGGTGAATGAACATGATTGATGAATGATTATAATTGAGTGAAAATCCACTGAGTGACAATCACCGAATGAAATTACTGAATGATAATAACTGAATTACAACCGGGTATTACAAACACGTAGTGGTTAAAAGCAAGCTCGTCGATCCACGTCTCTGTGGACCCCTACCGAGACCCCGTCGGATCTAACCCGTAGTGCGCATACACACACACGTCACTCATGCAATACTAATATGCTAAGAATATAAGTTCATTAAGAATACTTACTAGAGATGGCCACTAATCTGACACCATTAACAAACTCTTCAAAACACAAACAACATAATTAACACGGAATATATGATTCCATAACTTTAAACAACCGGGGTATCACCAAAGCCCTCAACGTTCAAAACAGTCAAATCAATTCCCCAAAACACACCGTTCACAAAACACACGCGTTTTGAAAGTGAGCCCTTAACGAGGCTAAACCGAATCTTTTGAAAACTCATTTCAAACAAACAAACAAACATACCAAGACGATCACCAATCATCATATCCATGAAACAAGAAATGTATGGACAAGGTACTTGCCTCGAATAAGAACAACGCGGAGAATCGACCGAAGTAGGTTGACACGAACCGACTACGAACCCACCGACTCCACTGAACGCCAACTCGCGATAATAAACTACGAAGGACAATAACAACAATGAAAATGAATTCCATAGCACGACTTAAAGCCGTTGAATTCAAAGAACGAATGACAAAAGTTCAAGTGTTTCCCCCAAAACGGCCAAGAACACGATCCGTCCCGTCAAAACACGAAAACGAAAATCCAAATCGAAATATGGATATACAATCCATAGGATATGTTTAACAACATCATTTAACAACAATCGATCCATCAAAAATGGATGGAAAACGAGATCAAGAACAAATCCCCCAAAAGTCGATTCGAAGGAAATCAAGAAATATACTTCGATTCGACGAAGAACAATGGATTAAATGATGTTAAACACAAGAATACTACTAAGATTAATCATACCCATCATAGATTAATCAACGATACGGAACGAATTGGCCAAAAACTTAAAAACCCCAAAATTCAAGAAACTAGGGTTCTAAGAAGAGATTACCTTGATTCGCTAGATCAAAGGATGATATAGGATGATCAATTAATGATATGAACTCAAGAACTTCGTGGATTTGTTGTTAAACAACATGGATCCATGGTAACCACACCTCCAGCCGCGGAAGAGAAGGAAAGGAATGAGAAAAATGGTGAAAAACCCGATCATAGGCCTTAAATAAGCCGCCACGGGCAGGTTACGACGTAACCGCCAAGGGCTTACGACGTAATCGCCATGGCCGAAGTCATCGCCCCAAATCTGCCGCCCGTTACGTACATTACCGCCGTGGCCTTACGTACGTAATCGCCGAGCACTACTGCCGTAACTCGCCAAGGCCGGCCTCGGGCCTGCATCGCCCGACCATGACTCGGCCGGGGCCAACTCCGACAACCCGAACGACCCCGAAACCCGAACCTGAATACGAATCGAAGATACGGTTACGAAGTACTCGCAAAGACGAATTCGAGCACTAAGAGAACACACGATTTCGACCACCCGAAGGCTCCAAATTCGACAACGGAAAGTAATTACCCCAAACTTTGGTCCCTTGTCCCTAATATTTAAAGATGGCGAATAACCAAACCGAAGTTCACAACACGTCTAACAAAGTTAAACGGACTTACGGGAAACTCGAAATAGCAGTTTTGAACGAAATTCGCAAGAATCGAACTCAAGTGCGGAAAAGTCGCCAAAAAGCATGGAACTCAACAAAACGACACCGAAACGAACTCGGATGACAAAAAGTGCAGAATTAATCATTCTCGGAATGACGAAACGGTCATGAGCGAGTCGTCAAAATGGACTTTCGCCAAAAAAAGAAATTACCGGAAATCAAAATTACGGGTATTACACACTACCCTCCTTAAAAGAAGTTTCATCCCGAAACTTGAAACAAGTAGGGAGAAGAAATATACCACTAGGAATATTTCAATGAGATACACAAGAATGCATAACTAACGCCCAACGGCGAAACGTTACAAACAACGCAAGGAAATATACGGTGTGCAGACATGCTCCAAGACGACCAATACAACGCCACCGATAGAAGTGACAAGCGTCATCAAACAGATAATACAATCGATCCACGTCTTTGTGGACCTGTAACACCCCAAATTAGGCGGATATTACAGTGCCGTGGATCCCCGACTGGAACCCACCAGGCGAATGAAAACTGATGAATTAAATAATATAATTGTAGTACCGAACCACATTATATTACCAAATACTTCGATGAGGAGTTTAAGTACAACACACCAGGACAATACCGAATACTAGTATATTTTATATGAAGATAAAATACACAACACTGAATGAAATGGAGTATCCAAATGAATATCCGCAGCGGAAAATAAATGACAACAACATGAATGACTGAAAAGATCGGGGGCCCCTACTAGTATCACTGGGACTCCTCGCCGTCAACGTTCTATTCCCGTGCTTTTGCCTTGCCATGACCTGAAAACAAAATCCCCAAACGGGGTCAGTTACACAGAACAACAATCCTCAAGGGTTGAAAATACACAATCATGAGTTATCTTTAGTTATGAAATATCCTCAGTTATGAATTAAGCTGAAGAGGAGTATCATAGTACGCCCGTAATGTTCTGTGCAAGTGTACAAGACGAATGACCGGACACACCCGTCCTTGTACCTAATTAGTCTCACGGAGGTAATCGTTACCGTGTGCACAGTCCAATGTATCGATCCCAATACATGACCATCGCGTGCTCGACTAAAAATTCCACACATCCGCACCCGGCCACGCAATATGAACCCAGAAGGTCATATGAACGAGAATGACCAAAATGAATATCAATGAATAATAATCCGACAAGGTCAAGAATGACTCACCGAGATGAAAATAATAGTGAAGTGAATGATAGTTCAATGAAATGATTGGAACCGCCGTTCCTCGTTAATGAAGTGATTATTCGACAATTACAAGTCTCAATACGGTTAATACAATGATGAATGAGTTATGATTATGAATGAACAACAACAAAAGGAATGAATATCCTTTTAACCGAGTAAGAATTAACTTACACAACACCGATGAAGAATGTCCTTCCACGAACAAACCTCCTAAATGAAATGTCGGTCGCTCGAACAACCTTGAATAACACAATTTTGAACAATCCATTCAACATACGAATCAAACACGATGATAGCCAACATCAAAACGTCGATACGACTAAACCAAGTTCATTGGGGCATAAAATCAAACAAGTTTTGACCAATCTCTGATTGTTTACAATCAATCCTCAATTATACCAACATTAAATCCCCAAGAAGTGTTTCAAACCAACAAAACATCTTCAATACGATCAATAATCCAAAATGAATATCCAAATTCGTGATTTCAACAACAATTAATCGAAAACCCCCAAATCCAACTTAGTATTCAAAGTGTTTTTGAATAATCCTTCAATAGTCCAATGAATCTTTATACAAACTCATAATCATATGCATATCCCTTCATACAACATGATTATAACCTCCAAAATATCATGTCTCAATATAAAATCGAAATCCAAGATGTTGAAGAAATTACCTCTTGAAGATCTAACCACTTCGATCCGATGAACGCGAGTTAACTCGAGTATCCAAGCTTTCCAAACGAATGAAGATGATAAAAATCTAACACTCAAGTGATAGATGATGGAAAATCTCTCCCTCAAGCCCTCTCTCTCGGAAATAAGTTCAAGAAATGAGAAAATGAAGAAAAAGTCCCGGCCAAGTCCTTATAAACTGCCGGAAGTTTCGGCCGTAACTCGGCCTACTTACGGCCGTAACATCACAGGTCAACGGCCTTACGGCCGTAACTCGGCTTCATCCAAACACCTGCCGACAGCCTTACGGCCGTACCCGCACTTGACTTACGGGCGTAACTCGCCCTCGTCTAAAACACCTGCCGACAACCATACCGCCGTACCCGAACACCTTACGGGCGTAACTCAAACGCTACGGCCGTATTCGGCCAAACTTACAGGCATAAGCCCCCTTCGTCGAAAATGACCAGGCACCTTGCCTGTAAAGTACGTCCGTATCCGTCCAAGCCTTACGGCCGTACCTGCCTCATCTTACAGCCGTATGCCGAAACCTTTACGGCCGTAAGTCCTTCTCGTCCGACAAATCCTGAAAATAACGAACACACCTTACGGCCGTAGCCTGCCCGCCTTACGGCCGTAACTCCTCATCTTACGGCTATATGCCGAAACCCTTACGGCCGTAAGTCCCATTCGGCTGAACTGGCCTGAAAACAATGAGCCTGTTACGGCCGTATCCGACAATCCTTACGGCCGTAACTCGCCTTCGTCCAAAATCACCTTAATCCAACGAATGCATGTTACGGCCGTAATGTAAGACTAGATACGGCCGTAAATCATTGCTGGACAAGATGAAAATTCGACAACTCTGATTTCTCGCTACGATTGATCAATGATCCGACATACCATACGTATGTGAAAGTGAACAAGTCCAACACATGCCAGAGACGAAACTTCCAGTACAAGAATACTCATCACGATGATAATGATACTACTCCCATCTCGACACTCAAACGGAGATGAAATGACGATCGGTAACTGATACACGGTTAGAACATGCCAACAATGAACGCAAATGGAAGAATCATGAATGATGAGTGATTATTAATGAGTGAAAATTACTGAGTGACAATTACTGACTGATAATTACTGAATGATAATGAATGAATTACAACCGGGTATTACATACTCCCCCCATAAAAAGAGTTTCGTCCCCGAAACTAAGGGTCAAACAACTCAGGATAACTATTTCGCATACTCTCCTCGGTTTCCCAAGTAGCCTCTTCGATTCCATCTCTAGACCACTGAATCTTGGCCAAAGGAATCGTCCTGTTCCTCAACTGTTTGATTCGCCACTCTAAAACTCGTATAGGACGCTCCTCATACGAATGAACATCCGCGATCTCGATTTCGTCGAACTGAAGTATGTGACTCGGGTCGGCAACATACTTCCGCAACTGAGAGACATGAAACACAATATGAATTCGGCTCAACGCCTAAGCTAAAGCCAATCGATAAGCTAACTCTCCTACTCGATCCAAAATCTCAAACGGTCCAATGAATCTCGGACTCAACTTTACCCGCTTCCCAAAATGGAAGATACCTCGACTCGGTGATACTTTGACCAAAACGTGGTCACCCGTCTTGAACTCTTGTGGTCGACGACGATTATCTGCATATGATTTCTGTCGACTCTGAGCGGTCAACAGACGACTCTTGATCAAAGCTACCTTCTCACGGGCGGCTATAAGCATATCGGGCTCGGTGCCGATTGACTTTGATAGGTCATCCCAACACAAAGGAGATCGACAACGACGACCGTACAAGGCGTCGTAAGGTGCCATCTCAATCGAAGCATGCCAACTATTATTGGATGTGAACTCAATCAATGGTAATTGGGTTTCCCAATCGTCTCTCCAATCGAGGACGTATGCCCTCAGCATGTCCTCCAATGTCTGAATAGTCCTCTCCGATTGTCCGTCGGACTGAGGATGAGAAGCGGTACTGAGATTAAGCTGAGTTCCCATAGCACGATGAACTGATTTCGAAATATGAGACACGAATCGTTCGTCACGATCGGAAACGATACTTTTAGGAGTACCGTGCAGTCTCATTATCTCTTTGATGAACAACTGGGCAAGTCTCCCGGGACCCCACGTATCCTTAATCTCAAGGAAATGAGCCGATTTAGTCAAACGGTCCACAATTACCCAGATTGTATTCATGCCACGACGACTCGTCGGAAAACTCGTGATGAAATCCATCGAAATGTCTTCCCACTTCCACTCTGGAAAAGGGAGAGGTTTCAGCATACCCACCGGTCGCTGATGTTCAATCTTGACTTGCTGACAGGTTAAGCATCTCGAAACAAATTCTGCGACTTCTCGCTTCATATCACTCCACCAGTAATTTTGTTTCAAGTCCTTGTACATCTTGCTAGACCCCGGATGAACGGAATAAGGGGTAGCATGAGCTTCTCTCAAAATCAAGTTTTTCAACTCGTCATTCGCCGGTACGCACAACCGATTCTTAAATCGCAAAAGTCCATCTTCGTGGATCACAAATCCAGGGGCTTTCCCCTGAGCCACATCCTCACGGATGCACAACAATAATGGGTCTGAACCCTGATTCTCTCTGATTGCCTCCTCTAGTGGCGATGGAATCTCTAACATGCAAAGTTTCCCTTGCACTCGCTGAAGCCAGACCTCGATCTCGGGTCTAAGGAATTCCTGCTGAAGCTCCTTCTGAACTGTTAAACGAGCAAACATTTGCTCCTGAATGGGCTTACGACTCAAGGCATCGGCAACCACGTTTGCCTTACCCGGGTGGTACAGGATCTCGATATCATAATCTTTGATTAGTTCCAACCACCGCCTCTGTCGCATATTTAACTCCTTCTGAGTAAATATACACTTCAAACTCTTGTGATATGTGAAAATCTGACAGGTGACGCCATAAAGGTAATGACGCCAAATTTTCAACGCAAAAACCACGACTGCTAACTCCAGGTCGTGGGTTGGATAATTAACCTCGTAAGGTCTCAATTGCCGTGAAGCATAGGCAATAATCTTCCCATTCTGCATTAATACACATCCAAGACCGTGTCCGGACGCGTCACTATAGATCACGAATCCTTCCGCCCCTTGTGGCAAGGAAAGTACAGGTGCTGAAAATAACCGGCTCCTGAGTTCCTCAAAACTCCGCTGATACGCGTCGGACCACGCGTATTTCTTATCCTTTCGCAAAAGGTTCGTCAAAGGTTGAGCAATTTTAGAAAATCCCTCCACAAACCGCCGATAATAACCGGCTAATCCGAGAAAGCTTCTGATTTCCTTAACATTCTTCGGAGGTAACCAATCTTGGATAGCCTCCGTCTTATGAGGATCCACACGCACTCCATCTGATGAAATTACATGTCCGAGAAACGTCACTTCGGACATCCAGAACTCACATTTGGAAAACTTTCCATAAAGTTGTTCTCGTCTCAACACGTCGAGAACCTGATGAAGGTGAACCTCGTGCTCCTCTCGGTCACGAGAATAAATCAAAATGTCATCGATGAAGACAACAACAAACTGATCCAAAAAGTCAATGAAAGCCCGATTCATTAACTCCATGAATACCGCAGGTGCATTAGTTAACCCGAACGGCATTACCACGAACTCATAATGACCATAGCGTGTACAAAATGCTGTCCTTGCGATATCAGACTCTCGAATTCGCAACTGATGATATCCAGATCTTAGGTCGATCTTGGAAAATATTGAAGCTCCCTGAAGTTGATCTAAGAGATCATCAATACGGGGTAGAGGATACTTACTCTTGATCGTCACCCTGTTCAACTCCCGATAATCAATACACAAGCGAAATGAACCATCCTTCTTCTTGACAAACAATAGTGGTGCTCCCCACGGGGACGCACTCGCTCGGATATAACCTTTCTCGAACAATTCCTCAAGTTGATTCTTCAACTCCTGCATTTCGGTCGGGGCCATCAGGTACGGTGCCTTCGATATTGGAGACGTACCAGGCTCCAACTCAATCGTGAATTCCACATCTCTATATGGATGTAAACCAGGTAGCTCATCTGGGAGTACATCGTCAATCGACAGCAATGATACCACGAATGATTGAACACCTCGATTGCCATAGAACGGTCAATCGATGACAATGATACAATGAATGATTGAACACCTCGATTGCCTTATAACGGTCAATCGATGAAAATGATATAATGAATGATTGAACACTTCGATTGCCTTAGAACGGCAAATCGATGAAAATGATACAATGAATGATTGAACACTTCGATTGCCTTAGAACGGCCAATCGATGAAAATGATACAATGAATGATTGAACACCTCGATTGAGTAATTTCACTGCTTCCATCATATTAATAATTCTTCTGGAACAACGGGGATTACCTCCCTGAAATACATTCGGCTCTAATGACTGAAATGATAGTGACCAAGTGCTTACGAACGCTGAGGATGGTATCATGACGATCCATCCAACTAATACCCAATTTCACATCGGCCTTAGATAAATCCACCACAATGAGGTCCGCCAACCAATTGCGGTCATTAAGCTTAATTCGGTATGATTTCCGAAAATTCTTCTACCATCAGGTAGACCAATGATATAAGGTCCACAATCAATAGGACTATCCAAATTAAGTCTATTCAAACATGATTCGGGAATGAATGAATGCGATGCACCAGTATCAAAAAGGGTACACACAGGTTGAGATAAAATTGCGAGTATATCTGAGGTCATTCGGGCCACTGGATCGTCGGTCCCCTTCCTCGCGTGAATCCGGGACTTGCCGGCCCCCGAGCCCGACGCTCCCGTCTGATAAATATGAGCTCTACCTTTACTCTCTTTCGTCGTCTTAAACGACGCTGACAGAGCAGCCTGATTCTGAATCGCTGATTGCTTCGGGTCCTGAGGTGCCGCCGGAGTCGGCTTGGAGTCCCTTCGGCAATAATGGGCCTTATGCCCAAAAATCCCACAATTATGGAACATGATAGACGGTTTCAGACACTTAGTGCTGTAATGAACCGGCGCTCCACAGTTGAAACAGATGATGGCCGAACTGGCCGCTCGGGACTAAGATCCCGCAGGATTAGGCACCGTAGGAGGTCGCTCAGAAACTTTAGGGCCCGCATGAGGCTTCTTGGAGGTTGACCGACCACCTTCGGACCGATTACGCTCGTTGATTTCTTGCTGACAGATGAAGGTCGTTGCTCAGCAATTTCCTTAGCAGCAGGCTCATACTGGCGGGTTCTCTCGATTAATTCGGCCAGAGTGGCGCAATGATGATTGAGCAATTGCATATGGGTCATCATGACTTGCATAAAAATGAGTGGATCAACCCAAACATCTTCTGATCGAGCCGAGTCCTGGGTACGATTTCCCGACGGCAAGTGATTATTTCCCGGGTTTTGGCCCGCACCGCAGCCTCTCCCCGTGCATCCCCTGACAGCTCTCTTTATACTGAAGTAGGAAGGTTGCATGATAATCACAGATCTCGTATGAGTACGGCATTATGATTTACGTCATGAAATGATGAAAATGAGCATACGCGCTCTAACACAGTGATTACATGAATGATTAACTGAGGTGACATGATTATCTGATGAAATTCTTGAAATAATTATCTTGAACAAATTAACAAGATTAATGATATGATCTTCCACATCAGCAACTGAGTGATAAAATGAATTGGGTAATTAATGAGTTAACATGATCGTCCTGATCAAATGAAAATGATGTTTGAGGATGGTTAACTGATGAATTATGAATGAATGATTATTGCCAGAAATTATACCATGGCGTCAGAAGTCTTACAGTTCCTTCGGTCTGATTGGCTCGGCATTTGCACAGGTCACACGTGACGCGAAAGTCCAATGATACTAGTCTGATGACGATGATTGCAAATGAGACATGACTCGGAAGGTAGTATTCAAAACCACGCTCCGATACCAACTCTGTAACACCCCAAATTAGGCGGATATTACAGTGCCGTGGATCCCCGACTGGGACCCACCAGGCGAATGAAAACTGATTAATTAAATAATATAATTGTAGTACCGAACCACATTATATTACCAAATACTCCGATGAGGAGTCTAAGTACAATGCATCAGACAATATCAATACTAGTATATTTTATATGAAGATAAAATACACAACACTGAATGAAACGGAGTATCCAAATGAAAATCTGCAGCGGAAAATAAATGACAACAACATGAATGACTGAAAAGATTGGGGCCCCCTACTAGTATCACTGGGACTCCTTGCCGTCAACGTTCTATTCCCGTGCTTTTGCCTTGCCATGACCTGAAAACAAAATCCCCAAACGGGGTCAGTTACACAGAACAACAATCCTCAAGGGTTTAAAATACACAATCATGAGTTATCTTTAGTTATGAAATATCCTTAGTTATGAATTATGCTGAAGAGGAGTATCATAGTACGCCCGTAATGTTCTGTGCAAGTGTACAAGACGAATGACCGGACACACCCGTCCTTGTACCTAATTAGTCTCACGGAGGTAATCGTTACCGTGTGCACAGTCCAATGTATCGATCCCAATACATGACCATCGCGTGCTCGACTAAAAATTCCACACATCCGCACCCGGCCACGCAATATGAACCCATAAGGTCATATGAACGAGAATGACCAAAATGAATATCAATGAATAATAATCCGACAAGGTCAAGAATGACTCACCGAGATGAAAATAATAGTGAAGTGAATGATAGTTCAATGAAATGATTGGAACCGCCGTTCCTCGTTAATGAAGTGATTATTCGACAATTACAAGTTTCAATACGATTAATACAATGATGAATGAGTTATGATTATGAATGAACAACAACAAACGGAATGAATATCCTTTTAACCGAGTAAGAATTAACTTACACAACACCGATGAAGAATGTCCTTCCACGAACAAACGTCCTAAATGAAATGTCGGTTGCTCGAACAACCTTGAATAACACAATTTCGAACAATCCATTCAACATACGAATCAAAAACGATGATAGCCAACATCAAAACGTCGATACGACTAAACCAATTTCATTGGGGCATAATATCAAACACGTTGTGACCAATCTCCGATTGTTTACAATCAATCCTCAATTATACCAACATTAAATCCCCAAGAAGTGTCTCAAACCAACAAAACATCTTCAATACGATCAATAATACAAAATGAATATCCAAATTCGTGATTTCAACAACAATTAATCGAAAACCCCCAAATCCAACTTAGTATTCAAAGTGTTCTTGAATAATCCTTCAATAGTCCAATGAATCTTTATACAAACTCATAATCATATGCATATCCCTTCATACAACATGATTATAACGTCCAAAACATCATATCTCAACACAAAATCGAAATCCAAGATGTTGAAGAAATTACCTCTTGAAGATCCAACCACTTCGATCCGATGAACCAAGCTTCCCAAACGAATGAAGATGATTAAAATCTAACACTCAAGTGATAGATGATGGAAAATCTCTCCCTCAAGCCCTCTCTCTTGGATATAAGTTGAAGAAATGAGAAAATGAAGAAAAAGTCCCGGCCAAGTCCTTATAAACTGCCGGAAGTTACGGCCGTAACTCGGCCTACTTACGGCCGTAACATCACAGGTCAACGGCCTTACGGCCGTAACTAGCCAACTCGTACGGCCGTAACTCGGCTTCGTCCAAACACCTGCCGACAGCCTTACGGCCGTACCCGCACTTGACTTACGGACGTAACTTGCCCTCGTCTAAAACACCTCCCGACAACCATACGGCCGTACCCAAACACCTTACGGGCGTAACTCGAACGATACGGCCGTATCCGGCCAAACTTACGGGCGTAAGCCCCCTTCGTCGAAAATGACCAGGCACCCTGCCTGTAACGTACGGCCGTATCCGGGCAAGCCTTACGGCCGTACCTGCCTCATATTACGGCCGTATGCCGAAACCCTTACGTCCGTAAGTCCTTCTCGTCCGACAAATCCTGAAAATCACGAACACACCTTACGGCCGTAGCCTGCCCGCCTTACGGTCGTAACTCCTCATCTTACGGCCGTATGCCGAAACCCTTATGGCCGTAAGTCCCATTCGGCCGACCTGGCCGGAAAACAACGAGCGCCTGTTACGGCCGTATCCGACAATCCTTACGGACGTAACTCGCCTTCGTCCAAAATTACCTTAATCCAACGAATGCATGTTACGGCCGTAATGTAAGACTAGTTACGGCCGTAAATCATTACTGGACAAGATGAAAATCCGACAACTCTGATTTCTCGCTACGATTGATGAATGATCCGGCATACCATACGTATGTGAAATTGAACAAGTCCAACACATGCCAGAGACGAAACTTCTAGTACAAGACTACCCATCGCGATGATAATGATACTACTCCCGTCTCGACACTCAAATGGAGATGAAATGACGATCGGTAACTGATACACGGTTACAACATGCCAACAATGAACGCAAATGGAAGAACCATGAATGATGAGTGATTATTAATGAGTGAAAATTACTGAGTGACAATTACTGACTGATAATTACTGAATGATAATGAATGAATTACTACCGGGTATTACAGGACCCATACCGAGACCCCGTCGGATCTAACCCGTAGTGGTTAAAAGCAAGCTCATCGATCCACGTCTCTGTGGACCCCTACCGAGACCCCGTTGGATCTAACCCATAGTGAGCATACACACACACACACACACGTCACTCATGCAATACTAATATGCTAAGAATGTAAGTTCATTAAGAATACTTACTAGAGATGGCCACTAATCCGACACCATTAACAAACTCTTCAAAACACAAACAACAAAATTAACACGGAATATATGATTCCATAACTTTAAACAACAAGGGTATCACCAAAGCCCTCAACGTTCAAAACAGTCAAATCAATTCCCCAAAACACACCATTCACAAAACACACGCGTTTTGAAAGTGAGCCCTTAACTAGGCTAAACCGAATCTTTTGAAAACTCATTTCAAACAAACAAACAAACAAACATAACAAGACGATCAGCAATCATCATATCCATGAAACAAGAAATGTATGGGCAAGGTACTTGCCTCGAATAAGAACAACACGGAGAATCGACCGAAGTAGGTTGACACGAACCGACTACGAACCCGCCGACTCCACCGAACGCCAACTCGCGATAATAAACTATGAAGGTCAATAACAACAATGAAAATGAATTCCATAGCACGACTTAAAGCCGTTGAATTCAAAGAACGAATGACAAAAGTTCAAGTGTTTCGCCCAAAACGGCTAAGAACACGATTCGTCCCGTCAAAACACGAAAACGGAAATCCAAATCGAAATATGGATATACAATCCATAGGATATATTTAACAACATCATTTAACAACAATCGATCCATCAAAAACGGATGGAAAACGAGATCAAGAACAAATCCCCAAAAAGTCGATTCGAAGGAAATCAAGGAATATACTTCGATTCGACGAAGAACAATGGATTAAATGATGTTAAACACAAGAATACTACTAAGATTAATCATACCCATCATGGATTAATCAACGATACGGAACGAATCGGCCAAAAACTCAAAAACCCCAAAATTCAAGAAACTAGGGTTCTAAGAAGAGATTACCTTGATTCGCTGGATAAAAGAATGATATAGGATGATCAATCAATGATAAGAACTCAAGAACTTCGTGGATTTGTTGTTAAAGAACTTGGCTCCATGGTAACCACACCTCCAAATTTCTAAGAGAAGGAAAGGAATGAGAAAAATAGTGAAAACTCGATCATAGGCCTTAAATAGTTGCCGTCGGGCAGGTTACGACGAATCGCCAAGGGCTTAAGCACGTAATCGCCATGACCAGTCATCGCCCAATTCTCGCCGCCCATTACGACGTTACGCACGCCGTGGCCTTACGGACGAATCGCCTTACGACGAATCGCCGAGCACTACCACCGTAACTCGCTGCAAGGCTGGGCCCAGATTGCCCGGCCATGATTCGGCCGGGGCCAACTCCGATGGCCCGAACGACCCCGAAACCCGAACCTGAATACGAATCTAAGATACAGTTACGAAGTACTCGCAAAGACGAATTCGAGCACTAAGATAACACACGATTGCGACCACCCGAAGGCTCGAAATTCGACAACGGAAAGTAATTACCCCAAACTTTGGGAAATTACGAAAATGGCCCAAAACGCACGAAAATCACGATACGTGATCGAATAACCAAATCGAAGTTCACAACACGTCTAACGAAGTTAAACGGACTTACGGGAAACTCGAAACAGCAGTTTTGAACGAGATTCGCAAGAATCGAACTCAAGTGCGGAAAAGTCGCCAAAAAGCACAGAACTCAACAAAACGACACCGAAACGAACTCGGATGACAAAAAGTGCAGAATTAATCATTCTCGGAATGACGAAACATTCAAGAGCGATTCGTCAAAATAGACTTTCGCCGAAAAAAAAGAAATTACCGGAAATCGAAATTACGGGTATTACACACTACCCTCCTTAAAAGAAGTTTCATTCCAAACTTAAAAAAAGTAGGGAGAATAAATATACCACTAGGAATATTTCAATGAGATACACAAGAATACATAACTAAAGCCCAACGGCGAAACGTTACAAACAACGCAAGGAAATATACGGTGTGCACACACGCTCCAAGACGACCAACACAACGCCACCGATAGAAGTGACAAGCGTCATCAAACAGATAATACAATCTAGTTGATTATCCGAACAGTCGCAAAACACAATGAACAAAATCAACACGATTGACCAACCAAACGGTACATCAATCAACACGCGAGCCAATCGCTGAACAAATACGGAATTTCACCGCCCAAGGGTTGGAAGGTCGAAAACGATACTAATTTCCCAAAATTAAGGGAATTACGAAGGAGTTTGAACGTTCAACAATCATGAGATGAGATCAACAAAAATCGAACAATCAAACAATCGAACCACAACGATCGAGACAGCAAAAATCGAACACTCATGTTCGAATCACGAAGAACAATAAAATTCAAACAACAACTCCAAGGTTCAAAAGAATAGAACCGAACTCGGAAAAGTCACAAGAATAACTAGATCGACTAAAACAAGATCACACCGTCCGAATGATGAAACCGAAATACGTAACAAGTTCAGAAAGTATCAACGAACGCGAGTGAGTCGATAGAATTGAGAAAGAGAAAATGCAGAAGCCAAAAATAATACGAGTATTATATTCGACCTCTTCTAAAAGAAGTGTCGTCTCGAAACTCACAACAACGAAATCAAGGTGAAAACACAACAAGCAACCGGCGAAACATCCTTCAAAGGCCTCTCAAAGCCGATTCTAATAATCGTGTCAAGCGCGAACTCCGAAAGTCTCGTGAGCCAATTTGCAAAACTAAATTCGGTGTCCTCGAGTCCGCACTTGAAACGACATCGACGAGAAGGACAATTTGCATGTGCATGCCTCGACACATCACGGTTGAAACGCCTCACTGCATACCGAAAATACAAATGCTAGATACAATAGGGCATAACGTCGCAAAACAACATAGCGGAGATGCCCACTCAAGACAACAAAGAATCATAACACATATCATATATAACGATTACCATCGTAAAGTAATACACACACAAACACTACAAAGAACGACGGTATCGCTCGCGACCTCAACGGCCCGAACAATAACCAAAGACATAATTACAAACATCATGAAACAATCACACATGTACACAAACGTACAAACCCAAGCTTTAACAGCCACACAAAGCGATAACACGCAAGCCACCACGAAATGACAACATTAGAGATCGTCATCACACCTCCCACAAAGGGCTAACAAAACATATGCGTGGCGAACGACTCAACGTTCACACCACCAATTCAATCACAATTCGGAGGGCTAACACCCTAACAACAATACCAACATCATACACACCTTCTCCGACCACAAGCAGGAAATGATGGGTTTTAAAAATGAAAACCACCTTTTGAAAACAGTTTGGAAACACCACTTCATCTTGAGTATCATTTTATAAAAAGTTGAACAAACATCATTGTCGAGACTTTGGAGAACCATTTCGCATTTGATAAAAATGAAGACACTTTCTCTTAGTGAAAACTTTCGAAAATATTCGACCCACGGGTCTAAGTAAACATGTTTCTAAAACATTGAAAATATCTCAAAACATTTTGGTCCTCGAGGTAGAAGAATATGAAACATATTGTGGCACCTTGGATGTACCACGAGAAAATAATTCATTTTAAAAGTACGTCTCGAAATTAATTTTCTAAGATATTCAAGGTTTTCAAAAGATAATTCAATGGGCTAGAATGCCCAAAAAATTCAGGTAATTGCACGGAACATTATAACGCTGTGGGACCCACGCCAAAACCCACCAGGTTAAAAAAAAACCATTTACAAAAATATGAAAAAGGCCAATGACGGTAATATTTCAAAAACTTACAAAAGCCATTTACAAAATACTAAATACTGTCATAAGAATTTCGCCAAAACGATCAAGGCCATAATGCCACAAACTCGGTTAAGGGAATCGGTTTTCGAAATAAAACTCAGTCGGTAAAATACCGAAAGCCATTACAAAAGAACACACGCAGCGTATAAAAGAAATAAAGTCAAAATGCACAATCCAAAGAACACTACTCCTCATATGAACGAAATATGAGGGTCAAATAACCACATATCAAGAAATCAAAATCCATAAGAGGATTCCGTCACTTAACAAATAATCATAAAAATAGCTCGTGTCACACGAGGCACAACACAAAGAAGGAAGACTTACATCCACAGGTCGCACGAAGATGATGATCGCCCCACGATAATAATCACGACCAGCAAACTCAAACGACGCGTCGCGACACGACTCAGTCAGATAAAATCCGATGAAACAAGACTCAAACAACACGACTTGACCCGACAGCCTAGGTTTCCATAACCTAAAGCTCCGATACCATTTATGTAACACCCCAATCCGCTCAGTGGATATTACATGCAGTAGAACCTTTCCTCAAGGATCTACCAGCCGGTAACAACAAACGAACAACTCGACAATGCCTTTAAGGCTAAAAAGACTCAGAGAGACCGATCCGGCCTTTCAATAAAAACATACAACTCGACATAATACTTGCCCACGCAGGGTCGAATACAACACACTCCCGTACAACGGGAAAAGAATACTGCAGCGGAAATAAAATGCAACTAAACCAATATAACATCAAATGGGTCCTCGTGTGATTAGTATCGTTCATCTTTCATCATCCTTCATGCCGACCTTGTGCTATGCTCCAAAACCTGAATGCAATACAAACATCCACCCCCCGGATACTCGGGGGTTAGCAAAACTCCACTGTTATTCTATTGCAAGTACAAGTGCAAAAATATGAGTCATACAATTCAAGTTCCAAGAACGATAATAATCCGGAATCCTCAAAGATTCAAATACAACAAGATGAACACTTACCGAGGCAAGAGTTTGAGTAAAAACTTCCCAAAATTTCAAGATCAAACATCAAGGGAAACAATTTATAAAATGATTTGAAATGCCATTGGGAGTTTTAATAGAAAACAATTTAGGATTATCAAATCCTACTTTTCAAAACCCAAAAGACGAAAGGGGTCACCGCCCCAAAGGTTTACTTTCCGTAAAATGACCTTTACCAAATCGTTGGGATTTTAGCCCCAATTTCTCGTCAACTCACAGTATACGAGAACGATAACAAGGTTCGTTTTCCAACATCAAAATCCACAACCCAAGGTTTAAACACAGACGACAAATACTCTAGTGCCATCCTAGCCGTGTAAGCCAAACGAACAACTTACCTCTTACACACTTAGTCGATGCATCCAATCATGAAAGCCGTTCAAAATCACTCATTTCCTAAATGCCATAATCAAATCATATTTGTAGAATGCACCACAATTAACCGCCGATCCACGCCTCTCGTGGACCCCTACCGAGACCCCGCCGCATCTAACCCGTAGTGGTTAAAAGCAAGCTCGCCGTCCACATCTCTGTGTAACCCTACCGAGACCCCGTCGTATCTAACCCGTAGTGAGCATACACACACACACACGTCACTCATGCAATACTAATATGCTAAGAATGTAAGTTCATTAAGAATACTTACTAGAGATGGCCACTAATCTGACACCATTAACAAACTCTTCAAAACACAAACAACACAATTAACACGGAATATATAATTCCATAACTTTAAACAACAGGGGTATCACCAAAGCCCTCAACGTTCAAAACAACAAATTAATTCCCCAAAACACACCGTTCACAAAACACATGCGTTTTAAAAGTGAGCCCTTAACGAGGCTAAACCGAATCTTTTGAAAACTCATTTCAAATAAACAAACAAACAAGCATACCAAGACGATCACCAATCATCATATCCATGAAACAAAAAATGTATGTACAAGGTACTTGCCTCGAATAAGAACAATGCGGAGAATCGACCGAAGTAGGTTGGCACGAACCGACTACGAACCCGCCGACTCCACCGAACGCCAACTCGCGATAATAAACTACGAATGACAATAACAACAATGAAAATGAATTCCATAGCACGACTTAAAGCCGTTGAATTCAAAGAACGAATGACAAAAGTTCAAATGTTTCCCCCAAAACGGCCAAGAACATGATTCATCCCGTCAAAACACGAAAACAGAAATCCAAATCGAAATATGGATATACAATCCATAGGATATGTTTAACAGCATCATTTAACAACAATCTATCCATCAAAAATGGATGGAAAACGAGATCAAGAACAAATCCCCCAAAAAGTCGATTCGAAGGAAATCAAGAAATATACTTCGATTCGACGAAGAACTATGGATTTAGTGATGTTAAACACAAGAATACTACTAAGATTAATCATACCCATCATGGATTAATCAACGATACGGAACGAATCGGCCAAAAATGCAAAAACCCCAAAATTCAAGAAACTAGGGTTCTAAGAAGAGATTACCTTGATTCGCTGGATCAAAGGATGATATAGGATGATCAATCAATGATATGAACACAAGAACTTCGTGGAATTGTTGTTAAACAACATGGATCCATGGTAACCACACCTCCAGCCGCGGAAGAGAAGGAAAGGAATGAGAAAAATGGTGATAAACCCGATCATAGGCCTTAAATAAAGCCGTCGCCACAGGTTACATACGTAATCGCCAAGGGCTTACGTACGTAAGCGCCATGGCCTAGTCATCGCCCCAACCGCCGCCCATTACGTATGTTACCGCCGTGGCCTTACGACGAATCGCCCTTACGCACGAATCGCCGAGCACTACCGGCCGGAACTCGGCCAGTGCCGGCTTGGGCCCAGACTTCCCGGCCATGACTCGGCCGGGGCCAACTCCGACGGCCCGAACGGCCTCGAAACCCGAACCTGAATACGAATCGAAGATACAATTACGAAGTACACGCAAAGACGAATTCGAGCACTAAGAGAACACACGATTCCGACCACCCGAAGGCTCAAAATTCGACAACGGAAAGTAATTACCCCAAATTTTGGGAAATTACGAAAATGGCCCAAAATGCCCGAAAATCACGATACGTGATCGAATAACCAAACCGAAGTTCACAACATGTCTAACAAAGTTAAACGGACTTACGGGAAACTCGAAACAACAGTTTTGAACGAGATTCGCAAGAATCGAACTCAAGTGCGGAAAAGTCGCCAAAAAGCACGGAACTCAACAAAACGACACCGAAGCGAACTCGGATGACAAAAAGCGCAGAATTAATCATTCTCGTAATGACGAAACGGCCATGAGCGAGTCATCAAAACATACTTTCGAAAAAAAAAGAAATTACCGAAAATCGAAATTACGTATTACAATAACAGTCAAAATCGAGCATCAGCGACCAGTCGGGTTGTTGCAGTCACTTCCCATTCCGGAATGGAAATGGAAAGATATATCTATGGATTTCATTACGAGTTTTCCGAGATCAAGGTCAGGCATGAATATGGTCTGGGTGATTGTTGATCGTCTGACCAAGTCGGCACATTTTCTAGGCATCAAGGACACTTGGGGCCTGGAGAAGTTGGCTCGTGTGTTTATCGCGCAGATTGTAAGGCTTCACGGTACTCCGAAATCTATTGTTTTGGATCATGATGGCCGCTTTGTATCGCACTTTGGCAAAGCGGTACATAAGGCGTTGGTTACTCGCTTGCGCTTGAGTACCTCTTTTCATCCTCGCCGATGGGATACTGTAACGCACTATCCGTGACGCTCGAGGATATGTTGCGTGCTTGTGCTCTCAATTGAGTAATGACTGGAGGAGCATTTGCCATTGATCGAATTCACGACAACAATAGTTGGCACGCGTCGATTCGGATGGCACCGTCTGAGGCACTTTATGGGCGGCGTTGTCGATCACCGATTTGTTGGAATGAGGCATCCGATTTGGTCAGGACCGAGCCGGATATCGCTTTAGAGACGAGGCGGAAGGTGGAGTTGATTTGGGAACGGATGTTGACTGCTCAGAGTCGACAGACGTCATATGCCGATGTCCGTCGTCGACCTTTGGAATTCGAGGTGGGAGAATACGTGTTGCTAAAGGTGTCACCGATGAGAGGAGTTTTCCGCTTCGGGAAAAAGGGGAAGTTGAGTCTGAGATTTATTGGATCCTTTGAGATTCTCGAGCGAGTCGGTGGGTTGGCATACCATTTGGCGTTACCCCCGGCCCTGAGTCATGTTCATAGTGTTTTTCATGTTTCCCAGCTGAGGAAATATGTCCCGGATCCTAGTTGTAACACCCCCGAGATATTCGGAGTATATTACAGCGCCGTAGATCCCTACATGGGACCCACCAGGTTACAACAAGAAAACACCACTCGACTAACCATCTCGGTTAACGAGGACGCACATTTAAATAATACGACATATAGAGATACGTCCGGAGCAACCGGCATAATAAACATCAACCGACAATGTAGCAAATTGAGTTAATACAAAAAGGAGTTCAAAATGAAAAGTCTAAGTACTCGCGAGTACAATCTATAAGTTTATAAATGTGGGAACAACCATATCGAAGTAGACAAAAGAAATAAGAAGACCCAAATGCACATGTCAACGACCCTGGCCAACATCCTCTTACTGTCCCAGCGCCCGCTCGTCCGGCAAAACATAACCTGAAATCCATAACAAGAATTTCCCCAAAATGGGTCCCCAAAGGGATTAGCAATTACGCTAGTACAAGTAATCAAGGCAAACCAATCGCTTACACATTTCATAGTACAATGCACCAAATCATTTCAAAACCAAAACCAGACATGTCTTTTCCGGAAACAAACAGTCAAAAAATTTGCCTAGGACCGGGACGAAACCTCAAATCCCACCCGAGGCCTCTAAGGACCCTCCCGAGCTGGCCATTTCACAAACAAATCACACACAGGCATCGCCTAGAACCAGGACGCCACCATGAATCCCACCCGAGGCCTCTAAGGACCCTCCCGAGCTGGCTAGCGAAACAAACTCGTGAATCTAGAGTGAAGTCATGGATTCCCCCAAGGCCCCGTCGGACCCTCCCGTGGTGAGCAAAATCACATACAATATACATTACCATTTCACGTTAAGCATAAAGGTTTCCAAAAATACTTGCCTTGAATAATTGACGACGTAACGAATGGAAGGAAAAACACCGACTAACGTTAATAGCCGATAATCACAAACCTAACGATACGAAGAACACAATCCGATTCTAAACGAATACGGAATTGGTAAACACTCGAAAACCCTCCTACGATTTATGTGTATTCGTATCAAAACAACGACGATGGCGGATCGCAACCAAACCCTCTCGATTATGCAAATATCACGAAAGTTCGTAGGAGAACAAGAATGCTAATGAGATTAATCATAATCATCAAGGATTAATTAACCACACGGAGTAAAACGAACAATAGGACCGAAAACCCCCAAATCCCCCAAGGTAGGGTTCTAAGAGATTTTACCTTGATTCGAAGATGAACGATGGATGATTAGTGATAGGTGGATGATATGATTCTTGAATATGCCCTTACAATGGAGTTTGGATCAAAATCGGATGAACCCTAGCCTTCGCCGCCGCTCCGCCGCGAAGAGAAAAGAGAGATGTGAGAAATGAGGAAAATGGGCCGCCGCTTTATATATCGGCAGGTGTTACGGCCGTAACACATCCCACATACGGCCATAACATAGGAGCATTACGGCCGTAGAATTCGACTTCTACTACGGCCAGAATCGACTCGGAGAGAAACCGGGCAATTTGACGAAAGACACATACGGCCGTATCAAGAACACCATTACGGCCGTATCAATATTTACAGCCGTAACTCAAACATGATATGCCCGTAACTCAGGACTGGACCAGGAGGCAAGAAACGAAGCCTTGTTACGGCCGTAAAAAGGAATGCCTACGGCCGTAACTCACTTATTACGGCCGTAATGAAGCTGGCTTACGGCCATAACACAGCCTGGGACAGCAAACAGTCTAGGACTGAAATAACTACTCGACGAGAATTAATCGAAAAAAAAATACCAAGGCGTAACAACTACCAACGGATACAATCACCACGGATTTGAGTCAGAAACCAAAATATTACGATCAAGCGTGATTCTGAATGCCTGAAGGCTTAGGAACAACAAGGATAACAAGAATACCCTAAACTTAGGGAAATTACGAAACGGCCCAAACGTCCAAAAATCGCGATACGACGTCGGATTAACAAACCGAAACTCACAACACGAAAAACTCAACCATACAAACTCGTGCAACCAAAGAAATTACAAAAACGAACGGGTTATATGAGAATCAAACGTGCATGCCATAATACACGACATAAAACAGAATAATATCGAAACATCACCGAAGATCGTCCAAATGGAGAAACTCCAAGAATAAAATAGATTCAAAACATCGATATGGTAACAAGCGAGTCACTAAAAACAAAAATAGACCAAAATGGGAATATCGGGAAAAGAAGAAAAATGCGGATATTACATTCTACCTTCAGAAAATAAGTTTCGTCCCGAAACTTAAAAACAAACAACTCGGGGTACTTAGTACGCATGCTATCCTCGCCTCCCAAGTTGCCTTCTCGACACCATGCCTCGACCACTGCACCTTGACCAAGGGAATGGTTTTATGCCTTAATCGTTTCTCACGGCGCTCCACGATCTTCAAGGGACGCTCCTCGAAGGTATATCCTCGAAAATATCAATCTCGCCATAATAGACGACGTGACTGGGATCCGGGACATATTTCCTCCGCTGGGAAACATGGAAAACGCTATGAACGTGACTCAAGGCCGGAGGTAATGCCAAACGGTACGCCAAATCGCCTACCCTCTCGAGAATCTCAAAGGGCCCAATAAATCTCGGGCTCAACTTTCCCTTCTTCCCGAAGTGGAAAACTCCCTTCGTCGGCGACACCTTTAGCAAAACGTGGTCTCCCACCTCGAATTCCAAAGGTCGACGACGAACATTAGCATACGACTTCTGTCGACTCTGAGCGGTCAACATCCTCTCACGAATCAATTCCACCTTCTGCTTTGTATCCATAACGATATCTGGATCGGTCCCAACCAAAGCGGATGTCTCATTCCAACAAATTGGTGATCGACATCGTCGCCCGTAAAGCGCCTCATACGGTGCCATCCGAATCGATGCGTGCCAACTATTGTTATACGTGAACTCGATCAATGGCAAATGCTCCTCCCAGTGACTGCTCCAGTCAAGAGCACAAGCGCGCAACATATCCTCAAACGTCTGGATAGTGCGTTCCGACTGCCCATCCGACTGGGGGTGAAAAGAAGTGCTCAGGCGTAACCGAGTACCCAACGCCTTGTGCACTGCCCACCAAAAGGGCGATACGAAACGGCCATCCCGATCCGAAACAATAGACTTCGGAGTACCGTGAAGCCTCACAATCTGCGCGATAAACACACGAGCCAACTTCTCCGGGCCGCAAGTGTCCTTGATGCCCAGAAAATGTGCGGACTTGGTCAGACGATCAACAATCACCCAGACCATATTCATGCCCGACCTCGATCTCGGCAAACTCGTAATGAAATCCATTGATATATCTTTCCATTTCCATTCCGGAATGGGAAGTGACTGTAATAACCCGACCGGTCGCTGATGCTCGATTTTGACCTGCTGACAAGTCAAACATCTCGCTACAAACCGTGCGACCTCCTCTTTCATATCATTCCACCAGAAATTCCTTCTTAGGTCCTTGTACATCTTAATCAAACCAGGATGAATGGAGTAGGGTGTAGCATGGGCCTCATGCAAAATACTGCCTCGACTCGAGTCGCTCGGTATACAAAGCCGACTGAATCTCAAAACACCATCCTCGTGAATTACGAACCCATGAGACTTTCCCTTAAGAACGTTCTCTCGGATTTGAGTAATCATCGGATCCACCAACTGCTTCAGCTTAATTTCATCGATCAAAGACGACGAAATTTCTGAAGCACAAAGTTGCCCGACCGCTCCAGGCAACAAAACCTCAACATCCAACTCGATCAAAACCCGCCGAAGCTCAAATTGAGACATAAGGATCTCCAGCGTTCGCAGCGCAACCGGTTTCCAACTCAAGGCATCGGCCACGACGTTCGCCTTGCCCGGATGATAAAGGATTCGAGGTCATAATCCTTAATCAACTCTAACCATCTCCTATGCCTCATATTTAACTCCTGCTGAGTAAATATGTATTTCAGAATTTTATGATCGGTAAAAATCTGACATGCAGAGCCGAAAAGATAGTGACGCCAAATCTTGAGTGCAAAAACGACTGCCGCTAACTCCAAATCATGAGTAGGGTAGTTAAGCTCATACGGCCTCAACTGTCTCGACGCATATGCAATGGTCTTGCCGTGCTGCATCAATACGCACCCAAGACCCTGACCCGAAGCATCACTATAAATAGCAAAAACCTCGTTGCCACACGGCAACGCTAAAATCGGGGCTGAAGTCAAACGCTTCTTCAGCTCCTCAAAACTCGACTGTCTCTCGTCATTCCGCATTTAACTTCTGACTGAGTAACCGTAAGCGGCCGATCTAGTTTCGAGAAGCCCTCGACGAACCTACGGTAGTAGCCGGCCAAACCCAAGAAACTACGGATCTCCTTCACATTCTTGGGCGGTGCCCAATCCAACACTGCTTCAATCTTCGTGCATCCACGCGACTCCTGCTGAAATCACATGACCTAGAAACATCACTTCCTTCACTGTAACTCACATTTCGAGAACTTCGCATAGAGTTGCTCGGTCCTCAAAATGTCTAACACTACTCGCAAATGATGGGCATTCTCTTTCTCGCTCGAATAAATAAGACTATCGTCAATGAAAACGACAACACACTTATCCAAATACTCGATAAAGACTTTGTTCATCAATCGCATGAACACCGCCGTGCATTAGTTAACCCGAAAGGCATAACTACAAACTCATAATGTCCGTATCTCATCCGAAAAGTCGCTGCAAATCGACTCCTCACCCGGAGCCGATAGTACCCCGATCTCAAATAAATCTTCGAGAATACCGCAGCCTCCGCAATCGATCGAACAAGTCATCAATCCTCGGCAAAGGATACTTGTTCTTGATGGTCACCTTGTTTAGTTCGCGATAGTCGATACACAAACGCAGTGAACCATCCTTCTTCCGCACAAACAGACCGGTGCGCCCTAAGGCGAGGTGCCTGGCCGAACATACCCCGACTCAAGAAGCTCACTCAATCGCTTCTTTAATCGAGACATCTCTGAAGGTGCCATGCGATATGGCGCCATCGAAATCGGAGCCGCGCC
The DNA here is from genome assembly GCA_033398695.1 of Orobanche coerulescens. Classification (NCBI taxonomy): domain Eukaryota; kingdom Viridiplantae; phylum Streptophyta; class Magnoliopsida; order Lamiales; family Orobanchaceae; genus Orobanche; species Orobanche coerulescens. Next base: position 70,121,854 of record CM065804.1, on the reverse strand, counting down.
CGGCTCTAACTCTATAGCAAACTCAACCTCACGATCCGGTGGCAATCCCGTAACTCGTCAGAAATACATCAGAAACTTACTAACGATCGGAATCGATGAAAGCTCGACTCCACCATCCTCCTCCTTCAAGGCATAACACCAATAACCAAAGACACCCCTTTCGCAGAGACTCAACGCCTTCAAGGCGTTAATAACTAACTGTTTCCTCTCGCCTCCGCGAAAGAGTGCTCTGCCGTTATCGGCTAACATAATGATGATTCTCGTGCGGTAGTTCATGATTGCACCATGCCGCCGAGCTAATCATCCCCGAGAATCAAATCCTCACCTCAATAGCCACGGCGATAAGATCGAGGGCCAAGCCCTCTCACAAATAAACACACAACAGCCTTGGACCTCTCGACGCTAAAGATCCTATCACCGCTAGGAAGTTTAATGATGAAAGACTCGCAAGGCGACAAACAGTCGAGACTCAAATGGCGTACACACTCCAGTGATATGAATGAATGTGTAGCACCAGAATCGAAAAGCACACTGACAGAATGAGAATGGATATGAACGGTACCTGTCGCCACAGTGGCTGTTAGATCATCGGCCCTTCTCATCTCATAGATACGCGGCTGGGCAGAGCCGACACTGGAAGTTCCTCCTCTAGCGGGCTGACCTCGACCTCTACCTCGACTGGCACCCGACGGAGGCTGCGGAGCAAACGAGCCCTGATTCACACTCGGCTCCATAGGTGCTGGAAAAGAAGCCTGAGCACAAAGAATCTTTCTTGCCCGCTCACAAAAGAAAGCCTTGTGGCCCGACTGACCACAAGTTTGACAAGTTAGAGGCGGACGAGGACACTCCCGGTTCCGATGGCCCGAATCGCCACAGTTAAAGCATTTGGCATCCCAAATGGAGGCACTGGCAAGACTCGATAGCCTCCAGAGAAACGAGCCGAACTATCTCCAAGAATATTCGCAGACTGAGACTTCTGCTGACCTCCACCCTTGTGACCCGAGAAATTTCCGGTGGATTTCTGTTTCTTACTCTCCCGAACCGCCGCACTGGCTGTTACCGACATATCATAGGCAAGAGCTCGACTCGATAATCCTTCAAAGTAGTAAAGACGAGCTCGACATGTAGTCCCGCATTGACAGCCATCCTCCTCGAAAATGGAAAATTTTGTCGCTCTCATCGACAACCCGGGTCTTCACATAGCCCAACTCCTTGTTAAAGTTGGCAATAGCTTGGGATACGGAATGTCCCGTGGTTGGGCATCATAGAAAGCATGGACTCGAGCCTGCCTAACCGCCACGGTAATATTCAGCCTCCATAAATCCTCAAATTCGGCCCACGAAGCAACATGGTCTTTGGGCCCAACGGCCTCCCACCAATCCGTAGGCCCCAAAGGAGAAAGTATCGGGCACAGGGACCTTACGGTCCCTCGGGACAGCTTGGTGGCAACGAAGACTTTAGATATCTCCTTGATCCACCCTCGCCACCCGATCGTGTCCGATGCTCCCGAAACCGAGGAGGATGCATCTTGATGACATCTTGGAGCCAACGGCCGCTCCGCCCGATTAGCATGGGCATGATCCGGTTCTAAACCACTGAGCTATAGCCGACATTTGCTGACCATTTGCCGCATAATGCCGCAATACCAAGGTCGGCGCGCTCCTAAGAAGAAGCATGATCGTGATGGTCACCGATCGCGGCCTCAAGAATGCGACGTGGTCGCCCCACCGCCGCCCCACGCCCCCGACCGCGTCCACGACCACGGCCCCTCCCAGCATCCATGCTGGTGATAAGAAGTGGCAAAAGCAACTCGATGATAAGTAAAAGAGGGAGAATAACCACAGTTCAAGAAACAGAAATACGGTACGAGAAAGTAAATAATCGAGTAAGGAAACTTACGAACACTGGAAGTACTGAGATGCCGGAAGCGGTGTGACAATGTGCAAAACAAAACACAACTAGACCCAAATAACTGACAAGCCTAGGTATCCATAAACCTTGCTCCGATACCATTTTCTGTAACACCCCCGAGCTATTCCGAGTATATTACAGCGTCGTGGACCCTTACATGGGACCCACCAGGTTACAACAAGAAAACACCACTCGACTAACCATCTCGGTTAACGAAGACGCACATTTAAATAATACGACATATAGAGATACGTCCGGAGCAACCGGCATAATAAACATCAACCGACAATGTAGCAAATTGAGTTAATACAAAAAGGAGTTGAAAATGAAAAGCCTAAGTACTCGCGAGTACAATCTATAAGTTTATAAATGTGGGAACAACCATATCGAAGTAGACAAAAGAAATAAGAAGACCCAAATACACATGTCAACGACTCCCGGCCAACATCCCCAGATCGTCCCAAACGCCCGCTCGTCCTGCAAAACATAAACTGAAATCCATAACAAGAATTTCGCCAAAACGGGTCCCCAAAGGGGTTAGCAATTACGATAGTACAAGTAATCAAGGCAAACCAATCGCTTACACATTTCATAGTACAATGAACCAAATCATTTCAAAACCAAAACAAGACATGTCTTTTCCGAAAACAAAGAGTCAAACAATTTGCCTAAGACCAGGACGAAGCCACAAATCCCACCCGAGGCCTCTAAGGACCTTCCCGAGCTGGCCATTTCACAAAATAAATCATGCACAGGCATCGCCTAGGACCAGGACGCCACCATGAATCCCACCGGAGGCCTCTAAGGACACTCCCGAGTCAAGCGAAACAAACTCGTGAATCCGCACTAAGTCTTAGAGTCCCCCGATGCCCCGTCGGACCATCCCGAGGTGAACAAAATCACATACAATATACATTACCATTTCACGTTAAGCATAAAGGTTTCCAAAAATACTTGCCTTGAATAATTGATGACGCAACGAACGGAAGGAAAAACACCGACGAACGTTAAGAGCTGATAATCACGAACCTAACGATACGAAGAACACAATCACAACCAATTCTAAATGAATACGGAATTGGTAAACACCCAAAACCCGCCTACAATTTATGTGTATTCGTATCAAAACAACGACGAGGGCGGATCGCAACCAAACCCTCTCGATTATGCAAATATCACGAAAGTTCGTAGGAGAACAAGAATGCTAATGAGATTAATCATAATCATCAAGAATTAATTAACCACACAAAGTAAAATGAACAATAGGACCGAAAACCCCAAATCCCCAAGGTAGGGTTCTAAGAGATTTTACCTTGATTCAAGATGAACGATGGATGATTAGTGATAGGTGGATGATATGATTCTTGAATATGCCCTTACAATGGAGTTTGATCAAAATCGATGAACCCTAACCTCCGCCGCCTCCCGTCACGAAGAGAAAAGAGAGATGTGAGAAATGAGGAAAATGGGCCGCCGCGCTTTATATATCGGTAGGTGTTACTACTGTAACATATCCCACATACGGCCATAACATAGAGCATTACGGCCGTAACTCGAATCTCTTACGGCCATAACTAGCCTCCGGAGAGAAACCGGCAATTTGACGAAAGACACATACGTCCGTATCAAGAACACCATTACGGCAGACAATACTTACGGCCGTAACTCAAACATGATACGCCTGTAACTCAGATCGACCAGAGGCAAGAATGAAGCCTTGTTACGGCCATAAAAAGGAATGCCTATGGTCAGAACTCACTTATTACGGCCGTAATGAAGTCAAGCTTACGCCAGAATACACTGGGACAAAGAAATACCCAGATCGAAATAACTACTCGACGAGAATTAATCGAAAAAAAAATACCAAGGCATAACAACGACCAATGGATACAATCACCACGGATTTGAGTTAGAAACCAAAACATTACGATGAAGCGTGATTCCGAATGCCTAAAGGCTCAGGAACAACAAGGATAACAAGAATACCCTAAACTTAGGGAAATTACGAAACGGCTCAAACGTCCAAAAATCGCAATACGACGTCGGATTAACTAACCGAAACTCACAACATGAACAACTCAACCATGCGAACTCGTGCAACCAAAGAAATTACAAAAAGAACGGTTATACGAGAATCGAACGCTCATGCCATAATACACGACATGTAATGTAATAATATCGAAACTTCACCGAAGATCGTCCAAATGGAGAAACTCCAAGAATAAAATAGATTCAAAACATCGATATGGTTACAAGCGAGTCACTAAAAACAAAAATACACCAAAATGGGAATATCGGGAAAAGAAGAAAAATGCGGATATTACACTAGTCACGTCATCGATTATGGTGAGATTGATGTCGCCGAGGACATTACTTTTGAGGAGCGTCCTTTGAAGATTTTGGAGCATCGTGAGAAGCGACTGAGGCATAAGACTATCCCTTTGGTCAAGGTGCAGTGGTCGAGACATGGTGTCGAGGAGGCAACTTGGGAAACCGAGGATAGCATGCGTGCTAGGTACCCCGAGTTGTTTGTTGCTTAAGTTTCAGGACGAAACTTATTTTTAGAGGGGTAGAATGTAAAATCCGCATTTTCTTTTCCCGGTATTTACATTTTTCGGTGTATTTCTCGTGTTAGCGACCCTCGTGTAACCGTATTAATTTTTGAGAATAATTGTTTCGAGACCTTTTGTCGTCCAGTTCTACGTTTATTGGTTCTTCCATCGTTTATTGATATGATTCTCGTAATTGTTGTTGGAACCGCCGTTTCGGGGTTGCCGTGGATCCATTATATGTTATTATGCGTTTTGAGATGTTCCGTTTGATGTTTCATTCATGTTCCGATATTTTGGGCCGTTAATATTTCGTGCCTAGCGCGCGCTAGTCTTTCTGCATAGCGCACGCTGGGGATCCTTTGTAGCGCATGCTACGTCTGCTTCATAGTGCGCGCTAGCGAGCTCAGCCCTGGGATTGGCAGTGAACTTATTTATGATTCCAGTCCTCTGGACTAACGGATTAGCGTATGCTAAGTTGTCAAGCGCACGCTAATGTCGGAAGCCTAGCGCGCGCTAGGTGTCCGGTAGCGCGCGCTAACGTGACTGTCCAGTACTGGACAGTTTGTTCTGGACTCGTTCAGGTGCCCAGGTAGCGCGCACTACCGAGTCGTTGTTACCGCACGCTAATAGTAGTAGCGTACGCTAACGGTCCAGGACAGTGAGTTCTGGGCTGTAATATAACTGGGTAGCGCACGCTAACCCTTAGCCGTTAGCGCGCGCTAAGCCGTGTGGCTATAAATACCCAGGAGTTGACCTTGGACGGATCTATTTCTCATTTCACCTCCTTCTCCGCGGCTTTGGCGATTTTGGGCGATTTCTTGGCGATTTCTCCCTCCAATCATCTCAACCATCATCTTCTTTGAGTTCTTGGTGTATAATAACAACATCAACACGAATCTTTCATCCTAATCCAAGGTAAATCTTCTAAGAACCCTACTTTGGGTAAATTAGGGTTTTAGGTTTTTTTTGATTCGTTCCATATGGTTGATTAATTCATGTTGAATATGATTAATCTTGCTAGTATTCTTGTTTTCCTATGGATTCATGGTATGTTTCGTGGTTGTTGCGTGTTCGAGAGGGTTTGCTTGTGGTCCGCCTCGTTGTTATTTTCATATGAATATACATGAATCGTAGGCGGGTTTTTGGGTGTATTCGGCTTCCGTATTCGCTTAGTAGTGGTTGTGATTGTGTTCTTCGGATCGTTAGGTTCGCTTCCGCCGGTTCCTCGCGATCGTGTTCGATTCTTCATTTTCATTCGTGTCACCGTCTATTAATCGAGGCAAGTACCCTTGTGAACTTACAATCTTGACATAGTAGTATTGCATGAGAAATGGTGTGTATGTGTGTGTATGCTCACTACGGGTTAGATCCGACGGATCTCGTAGGGTTCCACAGAGATGTGGATCGACGAGCTTGCTTTTAACCACTACGGGTTAGATCCGACGGTCTCAGAGGGGTCCACAGAGACGTGGATCGACGGTTAATTGTGGTGCATTTTACAAATGTGATTTGATTACGGCATTTCCTAAATGAGTGTTTTGGAATTATGTTTTTCATGATCGCATGCATTGACTATATGTGTAAGGTGTAAGTTGTTCATTTGGTTACTTGTACTAGCGTAATTGCTAACCCCTTTGGGGACCCATTTTGGGGAAATTCGCTTTATGAATTTCAGTCGTCCATCGAGACGAACGGGCGCTGACCAAGATGCGGATGATGGCCGGGCGTGATGATTGTGAATGAGTGTGTTTTTATGGTCCTCCTTTCTTTTGATGCGTTTATCCATTTGTAAACTAATAGAAGTACCCGATTACTTAGGAATTTTCGCTTGTTCAAAGTTGTGATATTTGTCCGTTATGTTTGTGTTAGATGTGTGGGTGTGTTTGACCGGTTGAACCGGTGAATCATTTTGTTTTGCATCTTTATGATGAGGGGTTGTTATGTTGATTTCACAAGTCATCGGGTATGTTTGGTCGCTTAGACTGTGGGTCCCATGTAGTGATTTACGGCCGTAATATACCTCGAATATCTTGGGGTGTTACACTGAGGGAGTATTAAATTATAGGATTTGACTTATTGTAATATGATGTAAATAAATAAGAAATAGTATATATATTAACTCTATAATTAAAAAGAAGTAGCAAAAATTGTGTTTTTAGTTTCGATTTATTGTTACGATATGCGTGATAATTTGAGCCCAAGAAAATGAAGATTGTTCGAGAAAAACATATTGTTGTAAATATATATTCTAGATATATCCTATAAATGTTGATCAAGAAATCTAACCCTAAAACCCTAGCTCTTTCTAAAATAAATATAGATGCCTTTAGTCATCATATCAATACACACAATTCATATTCTCTTCTATATTCTCTCTTCTTTCTCCGGTTTACAAGAAATTATCAGACGTAGTCTAAGAAAATATCCGAAAATTTCAACAAAAAATAGAAGAATCGGAATATTCGTAACCCTAGCCGTCATCATCCCCACAAGCCCCGCCGCCGTCCGAACTCGAGTTGCCGACCATCAACCCTAACAAGTTTCCATGCACCGATCGCAACCATCGCACACCGCTCATCTTTCCAGTCCGACTCCATCGATCGAACCCTCGGCATGATTGTTCTACCTCTCTCTCGATTCTCCTCTTCGATCGTAGAAGGTACATCTATTTAAATTTCATTTCATTTGGTCGAATCTAATTACCGTGTTATAAATGTGCGAGGCTAGAGTATGTATGAATCAAGATGATCATATAATTCGTATATAATATTGCTAAAGTCATATGCTTTGATTAGTATAACAATAAACTTTTCCCGCTTGTGGGGAATTGATAAACAATATTGAAGTATTATAATAATTTATTGTTAAATATACCGTAGCACCTCCAAATCTATCGGGATTATTACAATACGTATACCCTTTCCGCAAGGATCTACCAGCCGAAAGCTACGAAATAAAACCAACACGTGGTCAACTCGACCAAAACATAAAACCGTAGATCGATTAGGTCTATCAAAACACAAATACGTAAGTACAACTGATAAACCAAATTACAACTCGATCACAAATTACATAACATGTCCATCCTCTTAATGATGACAAAGAAACTAGAAATGAACACTAAGACGGACAGATCACCGACGGACAATCGACTACAACTTTGACTAGTATCACTGCTTTACATCATCCTCCAAGCCGACCCTGTGGCTGCTCTCTCTCCAATCAGACAACCGAAAAGAATATAAATAACCCCCAACGAGGGGTTAGGGATGAAATCGCTAGCAAGTAACCAAGATATAAAGTTATACATCAAGAATACAACAGTTATGAAAATAACCTCTCGACAAGGTAGCAACACGATCCCCGAGTCTAAATTATTTTCAAAAATAGTTTCCTTTAGGAATGATCATAAGAACGACTCCAAAACACATTTAAGAGAATAATTGAAGACTTTAGGGGTCTTAGTGTAAAATCACAAAAGATTTATAATTCGTCTTTTCAAAAGAGTTTACCAAAAACGTCGAAATGATTCTATTCACAACCAAGTCTCAACGATTAATTAATAATACAAGTACATCTGGGATCCAAGGTCCAAACATGTATAATTCAGAGTTATCACATCAAACACTCAAATCACCTTCGTGGCCTCGATGGGACCCATCCGGATTGACTAATGCAAATAAGCTAAGACACACCCATAAGTTATCTTGACATCGCACTCGCAAGTGACGATTCTTAGAGCCCTCTCCAGACCTACCCGATTAGATAACCTTATGGTCAAATCTTGATAACTAGCCGTACTCGCAATCACGCGCCACCGGAGGCCACACGGGACCCTACCCGTTTAACTTCACAATTCACTAAGATACACAACAACAAAGGTACAATATTCTCCACAATCGCAAACGTGTAAAACATAAGTTAACGATCATACACTTCCACAAAGGCACAACATTCACATGACACCATCGCTCAGAAAAAGGCTAACAAGCAAATAATACAAATATTCCACGATTCCACAATTCGCTGGATAACTACTCATTTCTAGTATCCGTATTAAGCAAAATACAACATGAAGTGGTTGTTATCATTCTTCATGAAACTCAAGTTTACGTCGTATTTACCTTCATAGAAATTACATATTCCTTTCAAAGTAAGTTATGGTTCAATGTTCAATCACTAACAAGTCCACGTTAAATTCACGACAAATCGATTCTCAAAGTATAAAGAATATAGATGAGATACTCGCCTCAAGTCCAAAGCACGCGAAGCAACGGGAAAGCTCGACCGAAACCTCGAATCCTCCAACTAGGTCGAAAACACAAGAATAACATAATTACTACAAGGTCGATCGCAAGGAAGATGCAAAACATACAAAATTCTCAACAAGAATTCGTAGAAGCATAGGATCCAACACTTGGGGTTCAAGATTTCCTAAGAACATCAAAACATCACCCGAACTAATATGATAAGAAATACGAATCCAATCATAGGGATAGAATCAATACAACCGGTTAATGATATACAACAACACGAGTCATGAAGAACAACTCGAATATTAACGATTCTCAACATATATAGGAGAGGGTTTCAAGATGATTACCTTAGATTCAAGGACAAGAAGGATTAGACGATGCTACACACGAGAAAGAATCACAAAGATGATTACTATCATCCACCGTTGGAAGCTCAATTCCTAACCATCCAAGATGACAAAAACCGCAAAGAAAGGGAAGGAAAAAAATGACCCGATCCGGGTCAACTCGGTTATATAAAGAAAATCGGGTTTACGACGTTAAAGTCACCACTCTAACGCACGTTATAGGATTAACGAGGTAAGGTGTAAGCCTTTACGCACGTTAGAGCCATCCCGGGCTCTCGCCGATATTGTGAAGACCATTACGACGTTATGAAAAGCCTTTAACGATGTAAGTAGCACATGAATTTAACGACGTTATGCTCATCGCATAGCGTACTAAAGGCACTTAGCGCCCAAACTATTAAGTTCACTGCCGAGTACGAGCGCAACAAAACCACGAAACGACAAAAACAACACAAGACAGAGACATGCACACGAAGAGTGCGCAACGACGAACTCAAGCGCTAAAGAAAACACGATTCCGACTACCAAGGTTCGAATACGACAACGAAAGTAATTATTCCCAAACTTTGGGAAATTACAAACGCCCAAAATGTCCGAAAATCACAATCGACATCAAACAACTAAACCGAAGTTCACAACACGCCTCGCTAAGTTAAACGGGCTTATAGAAAACACGAAATCGTAGTTTCAACCACCATCATACGAAATGTACCATATAGCGGAAAGGTCGGTCAAAACACGAATTCGGTAGAACAAATTCCAAACAAACTCTGATGACGAAACATGCGTAACAAAACATTATGAAAATGTCAAAACGCTGCAAGCAGTTCGAAATCGAAAAATGCCAAAATGAAAAATTTCCGAAAGAGAAAATCACGGTATTACATTCTACCTCTAAAAAGAAGTTTCATCCCAAACTTAAAAAAAAGAAAGGGTGAAGTGATAAACAACAAAAGACGGGTGACAAAGTCTCACGGTCCCAACGAATCGATCCTGATACCGATACCGTAGTACGATTCTGGGAAACGTCATGGCATAGTTCACAATACTGAACTTTGTGGCCCTCGAGTCTACAGTTATAACAAGTAATCGATCGCGAAGGACAATTAGCTTGCACATGACCTACAACGTTGCAATTGAAACACCTCCCAGTCTGACTAGGAGTCAAAGAAGATGACTTGGAACTCTTGGTTCCACCGAACGAAAAGGGGAGGTTTCGCCGTAGGCTACGCGAAACTCGATGAGAAGAAGTTCCGACTCTCACACTATCCGAAAAATCTCCATACGTCCTCTGTGAAATACCCTCGCCTATACTATTGTATTTTCTGATTTAAACCAAGTATTTTCGCACCATATCTGTATTGTTGTAGCAAGTATATCGACAAATTATGTTAAGTTGGAATCATGGCCATTCATACTATATTAATTGTTGGGTGATATTGGGAGAATTCCATTTATGCTTATTATAGAACTTAACGTACGTTAACCTATCTTCTTAACGTACGCTATGTACGTAACCTTACGTACGTAACATTCATATGTTAAATGGATGGTCGGCACCACTCCATACGTTAACCTATCTTCTTACGTAACCTTACGTACGTAACATTCATACGTTAACCTATCTTCTTAACGTACGCTATGTACGTAACTTTATTGTTACAATAAAGGCTTATGGGATCCTGGATGGTCGGCACCACTCCTAGTTCGGTAACGAACTTCTTGATCCATACGGCTTCCTTAGCTGCATCCGATGCTGCCAGGTACTCAGCTTGTTTAATGGAATCAGCAACCGTGCTTTGCTTGGAACTCTTCCAACTCACAGCACATCCATTCAATAAAAACACATAACCAGTTTGTGATTTAAAATCATCTTTGTCGGTTTCGAAACTTGCATCGGCATAACCATTTACAAACCACTGCTTTCCCACCCCTCCATAAACTAGGAAATCATCCTTAGTTCTTCTTAAGTACTTTAGGATGGTTTTCACTGATGTCCAGTGATTTTCACCTGGATTTAATTGGTATCGACTTGTCATACTAAGGGCAAACGATACATTTGGTCGAGTACAAATCATGGCATACATGATCGATCCAATGGCCGAAGCGTATGTTATCTTGCTCATGCGGGCTCGCTCATCAGGAGTCGACGAAGAACAATGGATTAAATGATGTTAAACACAAGAATACTACTAAGATTAATCATACCCATCATAGATTAATCAACGATACGGAACGAATTGGCCAAAAACTTAAAAACCCCAAAATTCAAGAAACTAGGGTTCTAAGAAGAGATTACCTTGATTCGCTGGATCAAAGGATGATATAGGATGATCAATTAATGATATGAACTCAAGAACTTCGTGGATTTGTTGTTAAACAACATGGATCCATGGTAACCACACCTCCAAATTAAGAGAAGGAAAGGAATGAGAAAATGGTGAAAACCCGATCAGGTTTTAAATAAAGCCGCCGGCAGGTTACGACGAATCGCCAAGGGCTTACGACGAATCGCCATGGCCGAAGTCATCGCTCTAAATCTGCCGCCCGCTACGTACATTACCGCCGTGGCCTTACGTACGTAATCGCGAGCACTACACGCCGTAACTCGCAAGGCCGGCCTCGCCTGCATCGCCCGACCATGACTCGCCGGCCAACTCCGACAACCCGAACGACCCCAAACCCGAACTCGAATACGAATCAAGATACGGTTACGAAGTACTCGCAAAGACGAATTCGAGCACTAAGAGAACACACGATTTCACCACCCAAGGCTCCAAATTCGACAACCAAAGTAATTACCCCAAACTTTGGTCCCTTGTCCCTAATATTTAAAGATGGCGAATAACCAAACCGGTTCACAACACGCCTAACAAAGTTAAACGGACTTACGGAAACTCGAAATAGCGCTTTGAACGAAATTCGCAAGAATCGAACTCAAGTGCGGAAAAGTCGCCAAAAAGCATGGAACTCAACAAAACGACACCAAACGAACTCTGATGACAAAAAGTGCAGAATTAATCATTCTCGAATGACGAACGGTCATGAGCGAGTCGTCAAAATGGACTTTCGCCAAAAAAAGAAATTACCGGAAATCAAAATTACGGTATTACACACTACCCTCCTTAAAAGAAGTTTCATCCCGAAACTTGAAACAAGTAGGGAGAAGAAATATACCACTAGGAATATTTCAATGAGATACACAAGAATGCATAACTAACGCCCAACGGCGAAACGTTACAAACAACGCAAGGAAATATACGGTGTGCAGACATGCTCCAAGACGACCAATACAACGCCACCGATAGAAGTGACAAGCGTCATCAAACAGATAATACAATCGATCCACGTATTTGTGGACCTGTAACACCCCAAATTAGGCGGATATTACAGTGCCGTGGATCCCCGACTGGAACCCACCAGGCGAATGAAAACTGATGAATTAAATAATATAATTGTAGTACCGAACGACATTATATTACCAAATACTTCGATGAGGAGTTTAAGTACAACACACCAGGACAATACCGAATACTAGTATATTTTATATGAAGATAAAATACACAACACTGAATGAAATGGAGTATCCAAATGAATATCCGCAGCGGAAAATAAATGACAACAACATGAATGATCGAAAAGATCGGGGCCCCCTACTAGTATCACTGACTCTCGCCAACGCTTCTATTCCCGTGCTTTTGCCTTGCCATGACTCGAAAACAAAATCCCCAAACGGGCCGCCATACGTAACAACAATCCTCAAGGGTTGAAAATACACAATCATGAGTTATCTTTAGTTATGAAATATCCTCGCTATGAATTAAGTCAAGAGGAGTATCATAAGACGCCCGTAATGTTCTCGTGCAAGTGTACAAGACGAATGACCGGACACACCCGTCCTTGTACCTAATTAGTCTCACGGAGGTAATCGTTACCGTGTGCACACCCAATGTATCGATCCCAATACATGACCATCGCGTGCTCGACTAAAAATTCCACACATCCGCACCCGGCCACGCAATATGAACCCGTAAGGTCATATGAACGAGAATGACCAAAATGAATATCAATGAATAATAATCCGACAAGGTCAAGAATGACTCACCGAGATGAAAATAATAGTGAAGTGAATGATAGTTCAATGAAATGATTGGAACCGCCGCTCCTCGTTAATGAAGTGATTATTCGACAATTACAAGTCTCAATACGGTTAATACAATGATGAATGAGTTATGATTATGAATGAACAACAACAAAAGGAATGAATATCCTTTTAACCGAGTAAGAATTAACTTACACAACACCGATGAAGAATGTCCTTCCACGAACAAACCTCCTAAATGAAATGTGGCCGCTCGAACAACCTTGAATAACACAATTTTGAACAATCCATTCAACATACGAATCAAACACGATGATAGCCAACATCAAAACGTCGATACGACTAAACCAAGTTCATTGGGGCATAATATCAAACAAGTTTTGACCAATCTCTGATTGTTTACAATCAATCCTCAATTATACCAACATTAAATCCCCAAGAAGTGTTTCAAACCAACAAAACATCTTCAATACGATCAATAATCCAAAATGAATATCCAAATTCGTGATTTCAACAACAATTAATCGAAAACCCCCAAATCCAACTTAGTATTCAAAGTGTTTTTGAATAATCCTTCAATAGTCCAATGAATCTTTATACAAACTCATAATCATATGCATATCCCTTCATACAACATGATTATAACCTCCAAAATATCATGTCTCAATATAAAATCGAAATCCAAGATGTTGAAGAAATTACCTCTTGAAGATCTAACCACTTCGATCCGATGAACGCGAGTTAACTCGAGTATCCAAGCTTTCCAAACGAATGAAGATGATAAAAATCTAACACTCAAGTGATAGATGATGGAAAATCTCTCCCTCAAGCCCTCTCTCTAAATAAGTTCAAGAAATGAGAAAATGAAGAAAAAGTCCCGCCAAGTCCTTATAAATCGCCGGAAGTTTCGGCCGTAACTCGGCCTACTTACGGCCGTAACATCACAGTCAACGGCCTTACGGCCGTAACTCGACTTCATCCAAACACCTGCCGACAGCCTAACGTCCGTACCATCAATTGACTTACGCTCGTAACTAGCCCTCTTCTAAAACACCTGACTACAACCAAACCGCCGTAACCGATCACCTAACGGGCGTAACTCAAACGCTACGGCCGTATTCGCCAAACTTAAGGTGCATAAGCCCCTTCGCCGAAAATGACCAGCACCTTGCTCGTAGAAGTACGTCCGTATCCGTCCAAGCCTTACGGCCGCACTCGCCATCTTACAGCCGTATGCCGAAACCTTTACGGCCGTAAGTCCTTCTCGTCCGACAAATCCTGAAAATAACGAACACACCTTACGGCCGTAGCCTGCCCGCCTTACGGCCGTAACTCCTCATCTTACGGCTATATGCCGAAACCCTTACGGCCGTAAGTCCCATTCGCCGAATCGCCTGAAAACAATGAGCCTGTTACGGCCGTATCCGACAATCCTTACGGCCGTAACTCGCCTTCGTCCAAAATCACCTTAATCCAACGAATGCATGTTACGGCCGTAATGTAAGACTAGATACGGCCGTAAATCATTGCTGGACAAGATGAAAATTCGACAACTCTGATTTCTCGCTACGATTGATCAATGATCCGACATACCATACGTATGTGAAAGTGAACAAGTCCAACACATGACAGAGACGAAACTTCCAGTACAAGAATACTCATCACGATGATAATGATACTACTCCCATCTCGACACTCAAACGGAGATGAAATGACGATCGGTAACTGATACACGGTTAGAACATGCCAACAATGAACGCAAATGGAAGAATCATGAATGATGAGTGATTATTAATGAGTGAAAATTACTGAGTGACAATTACTGACTGATAATTACTGAATGATAATGAATGAATTACAACCGGGTATTACATACTACCCCCATAAAAAGAGTTTCGTCCCCAAACTAAGGGTCAAACAACTCAGATAACTATTTCGCATACTCTCCTCGGTTTCCCAAGTAGCCTCTTCGATTCCATCTCTAGACCACCGAATCTTGGCCAAAGGAATCGTCCTGCTCTCAACCGCTTGATTCGCCACTCTAAAACTCGTATAGACGCTCCTCATACGAATGAACATCCGCGATCTCGATTCACGAATCAAGTATGTGACTCGGGTCGGCAACATACTTCCGCAACTGAGAGACATGAAACACAATATGAATTCGGCTCAACGCCTAAGCTAAAGCCAATCGATAAGCTAACTCTCCTACTCGATCCAAAATCTCAAACGGTCCAATGAATCTCGGACTCAACTTTACCCGCTTCCCAAAATGGAAGATACCTCGACTCGGTGATACTTTGACCAAAACGTGGTCACCCGTCTTGAACTCTTGTGGTCGACGACGATTATCTGCATATGATTTCTGTCGACTCTGAGCGGTCAACAGACGACTCTTGATCAAAGCTACCTTCTCACGGGCGGCTATAAGCATATCGGGCTCGGTGCCGATTGACTTTGATAGGTCATCCCAACACAAAGGAGATCGACAACGACGACCGCATAAGGCGCCGTAAGGTGCCATCTCAATCAAGCATGCCAACTATTATCGGATGTGAACTCAATCAATGGTAATCGGGTTTCCCAATCGCCTCTCCAATCGAGGACGATGCCCTCAAAGATGTCCTCCAATGTCCGAATAGTCCTTCCGATTGTCCGTCTGACCGAGGATGAGAAGCGGCATCGAGATTAAGCCGAGTTCCCATAGCACGATGAATCGATTTCAAATATGAGACACGAATCGCTCGTCACGATCGGAAACGATACTTTTAGGAGTACCGCAGGCCTCATTATCTCTTTGATGAACAATCGGGCAAGTCTCCCGACCCCACGTATCCTTAATCTCAAGGAAATGAGCCGATTTAGTCAAACGGTCCACAATTACCTGCATTGTATTCATGCCACGACGACTGGTCGGAAAACTCGTGATGAAATCCATCGAAATGTCTTCCCACTTCCACTGAAAAGGGAGAGGTTTCAAGATACCCACCGGCCGATGTTCAATCTTGACTTGCCGATGTGTTAAGCATCTCGAAACAAATTCTGCGACTTCTCGCTTCATATCACTCCACCAGTAATTTTGTTTCAAGTCCTTGTACATCTTGCTAGACCCCGGATGAACGGAATAAGGGGTAGCATGAGCTTCTCTCAAAATCAAGTTTTTCAACTCGTCATTCGCCGGTACGCACAACCGATTCTTAAATCGCAAAAGTCCATCTTCGTGGATCACAAATCCAGGGGTTTTCCCCTGAGCCACATCCTCACGGATGCACAACAATAATGGGTCTGAACCCTGATTCTCTCTGATTGCCTCCTCTAGTGGCGATGGAATCTCTAACATGCAAAGTTTCCCTTGCACTCGGGGCTGCACTCGATCTCGGTCTAAGGAATTCCCGCCAAGCTCCTTCGAATCGTTAAACGAGCAAACATTTGCTCCTGAATGGGCTTACGACTCAAGGCATCGGCAACCACGTTTGCCTTACCCGGGTGGTACAGGATCTCGATATCATAATCTTTGATTAGTTCCAACCACCGCCTCTGTCGCATATTTAACTCCTTCTGAGTAAATATACACTTCAAACTCTTGTGATATGTGAAAATCTGACAGGTGACGCCATAAAGGTAATGACGCCAAATTTTCAACGCAAAAACCACGATCGCTAACCTGTGTCGTGGGTCGATAATTAACCTCGTAAGGTCTCAATTGCCGTGAAGCATAGGAAATAATCTTCCCATTCTGCATTAATACACATCCAAGACCGTGTCCGGACGCGTCACTATGGATCACGAATCCTTCCGCCCCTTGTGGCAAGGAAAGTACAGGTGCTGAAAATAACCGGCTTCTGAGTTCCTCAAAACTCCGCTGATACGCGTCGGACCACGCGTATTTCTTATCCTTTCGCAAAAGGTTCGTCAAAGGTTGAGCAATTTTAGAAAATCCCTCCACAAACCGCCGATAATAACCGGCTAATCCGAGAAAGCTTCTGATTTCCTTAACATTCTTCTGAGGTAACCAATCTTGATAGCCTCCGCCTTATGAGGATCCACACGCACTCCATCCGATGAAATTACATGTCCGAGAAACGCCACTGGACATCCGTAACTCACATTTGGAAAACTTTCCATAAAGTTGTTCTCGCCTCAACACGCCGAGAACCCGATGAAGGTGAACCTCGTGCTCCTCTGGCCACGAATAAATCAAAATGTCATCGATGAAGACAACAACAAACTGATCCAAAAAGTCAATGAAAGCCCGATTCATTAACTCCATGAATACCGCAGGTGCATTAGTTAACCCGAACGGCATTACCACGAACTCATAATGACCATAGCGTGTACAAAATGTCATCCTTGCGATATCGACTTCGACTGAATCGATGATATCCAGATCTTAGGTCGATCTTGGAAAATATTGAAGCTCCTCAAGTTGATCTAAGAGATCATCAATACGGGGTAGAGGATACTTACTCTTGATCGTCACCCTGTTCAACTCCCGATAATCAATACACAAGCGAAATGAACCATCCTTCTTCTTGACAAACAATAGTGGTGCTCCCCACGGGGACGCACTCGCTCGGATATAACCTTTCTCGAACAATTCCTCAAGTTGATTCTTCAACTCCCGCATTTCGGCCGGGGCCATCAGTGCACGGTGCCTTCGATATCGAGACGCACTGTGCTCCAACTCAATCGTGAATTCCACATCTCTATACGGATGTAAACCAGGTAGCTCATCTGGGAGTACATCGTCAATCGACAGCAATGATACCACGAATGATTGAACACCTCGATTGCCATAGAACGGTCAATCGATGACAATGATACAATGAATGATTGAACACCTCGATTGCCTTATAACGGTCAATCGATGAAAATGATATAATGAATGATTGAACACTTCGATTGCCTTAGAACGGCAAATCGATGAAAATGATACAATGAATGATTGAACACTTCGATTGCCTTAGAACGGCCAATCGATGAAAATGATACAATGAATGATTGAACACCTCGATTGAGTAATTTCACTGCTTCCATCATATTAATAATTCTTCTGGAACAACGGGGATTACCTCCCTGAAATACACATTCGGCTCCAATGACTGAAATGATAGTGACCAAGTGCTTACGAACGCTGAGGATGGTATCATGACGATCCATCCAACTAATACCCAATTTCACATCGGCCTTAGATAAATCCACCACAATGAGGTCCGCCAACCAATTGCGGTCATTAAGCTTAATTCGGTATGATTTCCGAAAATTCTTCTACCATCAGGTAGACCAATGATATAAGGTCCACAATCAATAGGACTATCCAAATTAAGTCTATTCAAACACGATTCGGGAATGAATGAATGCGATGCACCAGTATCAAAAAGGGTACACACAGGTTGAGATAAAATTGCGAGTATATCTGAGGTCATTCGGGCCACTGGATCGTCGGTCCCCTTCCTCGCGTGAATCCGGGACTTGCCGGCCCTCGAGCCCGACGCTCCCGTCTCGATAAATATGAGCTCTACCTTTACTCTCTTCGTCTGCCTTAAACGACGCCGACAGAGCACTGATTCTCAATCCGCCGATTGCTTCGGTCCCGAGGTGCCGCGAGTCGGATTGAGTCCTTCGCAATAATGGGCCTTATGCCCAAAAATCCCACAATTATGGAACATGATAGACGGTTTGCACACTTAGTGTCAGAATGAACCGGCGCTCCACGCTTGAAATGATGATGGCCGAATCGCCGCCGGGACTAAGATCCCGCAGATTAGGCACCGTAGAGGTCGCCGTAAACTTTAGGGCCCGCATGAGGCTTCTTGGAGGTTGACCGACCACCTTCGGACCGATTACGCTCGTTGATTTCTTGGCCGACAGATGAAGGTCGTTGCTCAAGAATTTCCTTAGCAGCAGTGCTCATACCGCGGGTTCTCTCGATTAATTCGGCGAGTGGCGCAATGATGATTGAGCAATCGCATATGGGTCATCATGACTTGCATAAAATGAGTGGATCAACCCAAACATCTTCCGATCGAGCCGAGTCCTCGGTACGATTTCCGACGGCAAGTGATTATTTCCTGGGTTTTGGCCCGCACCGCAGCCTCTCCCCGCATCCTCGATGCCTCTCTTTATAGTCAAGTAGAAGGTTGCATGATAATCACAGATCTCGTATGAGTACGGCATTATGATTTACGCCATGAAATGATGAAAATGAGCATACGCGCTCTAACACAAGTGATTACATGAATGATTAACTGAGGTGACATGATTATCTGATGAAATTCTTGAAATAATTATCTTGAACAAATTAACAAGATTAATGATATGATCTTCCACATCAGCAACTGAGTGATAAAATGAATTGGGTAATTAATGAGTTAACATGATCGTCCTGATCAAATGAAAATGATGTTTGAGGATGGTTAACTGATGAATTATGAATGAATGATTATTGCCAGAAATTATACCATGGCGTCAGAAGTCTTACAGCTTCCTTGGCCTCGATTGGCTCGGCATTTGCACAGGTCACACGTGACGCGAAAGTCCAATGATACTAGTCTGATGACGATGATTGCAAATGAGACATGACTCGGAAGGTAGTATTCAAAACCACGCTCCGATACCAACTCTGTAACACCCCAAATTAGGCGGATATTACAGTGCCGTGGATCCCCGACTGGGACCCACCAGGCGAATGAAAACTGATTAATTAAATAATATAATTGTAGTACCGAACCACATTATATTACCAAATACTCCGATGAGGAGTCTAAGTACAACAGACCAGGACAATACCGAATACTAGTATATTTTATATGAAGATAAAATACACAACACTGAATGAAACGGAGTATCCAAATGAAAATCTGCAGCGGAAAATAAATGACAACAACATGAATGACTGAAAAGATTGGGGCCCCCTACTAGTATCACTGGGACTCCTTGCCGTCAACGTTCTATTCCCGTGCTTTTGCCTTGCCATGACCTGAAAACAAAATCCCCAAACGGGGTCAGTTACACAGAACAACAATCCTCAAGGGTTTAAAATACACAATCATGAGTTATCTTTAGTTATGAAATATCCTTAGTTATGAATTATGCTGAAGAGGAGTATCATAGTACGCCCGTAATGTTCTGTGCAAGTGTACAAGACGAATGACCGGACACACCCGTCCTTGTACCTAATTAGTCTCACGGAGGTAATCGTTACCGTGTGCACAGTCCAATGTATCGATCCCAATACATGACCATCGCGTGCTCGACTAAAAATTCCACACATCCGCACCCGACCACGCAATATGAACCCATAAGGTCATATGAACGAGAATGACCAAAATGAATATCAATGAATAATAATCCGACAAGGTCAAGAATGACTCACCGAGATGAAAATAATAGTGAAGTGAATGATAGTTCAATGAAATGATTGGAACCGCCGTTCCTCGTTAATGAAGTGATTATTCGACAATTACAAGTTTCAATACGATTAATACAATGATGAATGAGTTATGATTATGAATGAACAACAACAAACGGAATGAGTATCCTTTTAACCGAGTAAGAATTAACTTACACAACACCGATGAAGAATGTCCTTCCACGAACAAACGTCCTAAATGAAATGTCGGTTGCTCGAACAACCTTGAATAACACAATTTCGAACAATCCATTCAACATACGAATCAAAAACGATGATAGCCAACATCAAAACGTCGATACGACTAAACCAAGTTCATTGGGGCATAATATCAAACACGTTGTGACCAATCTCCGATTGTTTACAATCAATCCTCAATTATACCAACATTAAATCCCCAAGAAGTGTCTCAAACCAACAAAACATCTTCAATACGATCAATAATACAAAATGAATATCCAAATTCGTGATTTCAACAACAATTAATCGAAAACCCCCAAATCCAACTTAGTATTCAAAGTGTTCTTGAATAATCCTTCAATAGTCCAATGAATCTTTATACAAACTCATAATCATATGCATATCCCTTCATACAACATGATTATAACGTCCAAAACATCATATCTCAACACAAAATCGAAATCCAAGATGTTGAAGAAATTACCTCTTGAAGATCCAACCACTTCGATCCGATGAACCAAGCTTCCCAAACGAATGAAGATGATTAAAATCTAACACTCAAGTGATAGATGATGGAAAATCTCTCCCTCAAGCCCTCTCTCTTGGATATAAGTTGAAGAAATGAGAAAATGAAGAAAAAGTCCCGGCCAAGTCCTTATAAACTGCCGGAAGTTACGGCCGTAACTCGGCCTACTTACGGCCGTAACATCACAGGTCAACGGCCTTACGGACGTAACAGCCAACTCGTACGGCCGTAACTCGGCTTCGTCTAAACATCTGCCGACAGCCTTACGGCCGTACCCGCACTTGACTTACGAGCGTAACTCGCCCTCGTCTAAAACACCTGCCGACAACCATACGGCCGTACTCGAACACCTTACGGGCGTAACTCGAACGATACGGCCTTATCCAGCCAAACTTACGCGTAAGCCCTTCGTCGAAAATGACCAGCACTGCTGTAACGCACGGCCGTATCCGGCAAGCCTTACGGCCGCATTCGCCTCATATTACGGCCGTATGTCGAAACCCTTACGTCCGTAAGTCCTTCTCGTCCGACAAATCCCGAAAATCACGAACACACCTTACGGCCGTAGCCCGCCCGCCTTACGGTCGTAACTCCTCATCTTACGGCCGTATGCCGAAACCCTTATGGCCGTAAGTCCCATTCGGCCGACTGGCCGGAAAACAACGAGCGCCTGTTACGGCCGTATCCGACAATCCTTACGGACGTAACTCGCCTTCGTCCAAAATTACCTTAATCCAACGAATGCATGTTACGGCCGTAATGTAAGACTAGTTACGGCCGTAAATCATTACTGGACAAGATGAAAATCCGACAACTCTGATTTCTCGCTACGATTGATGAATGATCCTGCATACCATACGTATGTGAAATTGAACAAGTCCAACACATGCCAGAGACGAAACTTCTAGTACAAGACTACCCATCGCGATGATAATGATACTACTCCCGTCTCGACACTCAAATGGAGATGAAATGACGATCGGTAACTGATACACGGTTACAACATGCCAACAATGAACGCAAATGGAAGAACCATGAATGATGAGTGATTATTAATGAGTGAAAATTACTGAGTGACAATTACTGACTGATAATTACTGAATGATAATGAATGAATTACTACCGGGTATTACAGGACCCGTACCGAGACCCCGTCGGATCTAACCCGTAGTGGTTAAAAGCAAGCTCATCGATCCACGTCTCTGTGGACCCCTACCGAGACCCCGTTGGATCTAACCCATAGTGAGCATACACACACACACACGTCACTCATGCAATACTAATATGCTAAGAATGTAAGTTCATTAAGAATACTTACTAGAGATGGCCACTAATCCGACACCATTAACAAACTCTTCAAAACACAAACAACAAAATTAACACGGAATATATGATTCCATAACTTTAAACAACAAGGGTATCACCAAAGCCCTCAACGTTCAAAACAGTCAAATCAATTCCCCAAAACACACCATTCACAAAACACACGCGTTTTGAAAGTGAGCCCTTAACTAGGCTAAACCGAATCTTTTGAAAACTCATTTCAAACAAACAAACAAACAAACATAACAAGACGATCAGCAATCATCATATCCATGAAACAAGAAATGTATGGGCAAGGTACTTGCCTCGAATAAGAACAACACGGAGAATCGACCGAAGTAGGTTGGCACGAACCGACTACGAACCCGCCGACTCCACCGAACGCCAACTCGCGATAATAAACTATGAAGGTCAATAACAACAATGAAAATAAATTCCATAGCACGACTTAAAGCCGTTGAATTCAAAGAACGAATGACAAAAGTTCAAGTGTTTCGCCCAAAACGGCTAAGAACACGATTCGTCCCGTCAAAACACGAAAACGGAAATCCAAATCGAAATATGGATATACAATCCATAGGATATATTTAACAACATCATTTAACAACAATCGATCCATCAAAAACGGATGGAAAACGAGATCAAGAACAAATCCCCAAAAAGTCGATTCGAAGGAAATCAAGGAATATACTTCGATTCGACGAAGAACAATGGATTAAATGATGTTAAACACAAGAATACTACTAAGATTAATCATACCCATCATGGATTAATCAACGATACGGAACGAATCGGCCAAAAACTCAAAAACCCCAAAATTCAAGAAACTAGGGTTCTAAGAAGAGATTACCTTGATTCGCTGGATAAAAGAATGATATAGGATGATCAATCAATGATAAGAACTCAAGAACTTCGTGGATTTGTTGTTAAAGAACTTGGCTCCATGGTAACCACACCTCCAGCCTCGGAAGAGAAGGAAAGGAATGAGAAAAATAGTGAAAAACTCGACTGCAGGGCCTTAAATAGGCTGCCTGCCGGCAGGGTTACGTACGTAACCGGCCAAGGGCTTAAGTACGTAACCGGCCATGACCGAGTCACTGCCCCAATTCTGCCGGCCCATTACGTACGTTACCGGCCAGGGCCTTACGGACGTAACTGGCCTTACGTACGTAACTGTCGAGCACTACCAGCCGTAACTCTGCCAGTGCCGGCCTGGGCCCAGATTGCCCGGCCATGATTCGGCCGGGGCCAACTCCGATGGCCCGAACGACCCCGAAACCCGAACCTGAATACGAATCTAAGATACAGTTACGAAGTACTCGCAAAGACGAATTCGAGCACTAAGATAACACACGATTGCGACCACCCGAAGGCTCGAAATTCGACAACGGAAAGTAATTACCCCAAACTTTGGGAAATTACGAAAATGGCCCAAAACGCACGAAAATCACGATACGTGATCGAATAACCAAATCGAAGTTCACAACACGTCTAACGAAGTTAAACGGACTTACGGGAAACTCGAAACAGCAGTTTTGAACGAGATTCGCAAGAATCGAACTCAAGTGCGGAAAAGTCGCCAAAAAGCACAGAACTCAACAAAACGACACCGAAACGAACTCGGATGACAAAAAGTGCAGAATTAATCATTCTCGGAATGACGAAACATTCAAGAGCGATTCGTCAAAATAGACTTTCGCCGAAAAAAAAGAAATTACCGGAAATCGAAATTACGGGTATTACACACTACCCTCCTTAAAAGAAGTTTCGTCCCGAAACTTAAAAAAAGTAGGGAGAATAAATATACCACTAGGAATATTTCAATGAGATACACAAGAATACATAACTAAAGCCCAACGGCGAAACGTTACAAACAACGCAAGGAAATATACGGTGTGCACACACGCTCCAAGACGACCAACACAACGCCACCGATAGAAGTGACAAGCGTCATCAAACAGATAATACAATCTAGTTGATTATCCGAACAGTCGCAAAACACAATGAACAAAAATCAACACGATTGACCAACCTAACGGTACATCAATCAACACGCGAGCCAATCGCTGAACAAATACGGAATTTCACCGCCCAAGGGTTGGAAGGTCGAAAACGATACTAATTTCCCAAAATTAAGGGAATTACGAAGGAGTTTGAACGTTCAACAATCATGAGATGAGATCAACAAAAATCGAACAATCAAACAATCGAACCACAACGATCGAGACAGCAAAAATCGAACACTCATGTTCGAATCACGAAGAACAATAAAATTCAAACAACAACTCCAAGGTTCAAAAGAATAGAACCGAACTCGGAAAAGTCACAGTAATAACTAGATCGACTCAAAACAAGATCACAGCTCGTCCGAATGATGAAACCGAAATACAGAACAAGTTCAGAAAGTATCAACGAACGCGAGTGAGTCGATAGAATTGAGAAAGAGAAAATGCAGAAGCCAAAAATAATACGAGTATTATATTCGACCTCTTCTAAAAGAAGTGTCGTCCCTGAAACTCACAACAACGAAATCAAGGTGAAAACACAACAAGCAACCGACAGAAACATCCTTCAAAGGCCTCTCAAAGCCGATTCTAATAACTGTGCTGAAGCGCGAACTCCGAAAGTCTCGGTAGCCAATTTGCAAAACTAAATTCGGTGTCCCTCGAGTCCGCACTTGAAACGCATTACTGACGAGAAGGACAATTTGCACGTGCATGCCTCGACACATCACGGTTGAAACGCCTCAGCTCGGCATACCGAAAATACAAATGCTAGATACAATAGGGCATAACGTCGCAAAACAACATAGCGGAGATGCCCACTCAGTACAACAAAGAATCATAACACATATCATATATAACGATTACCATCGTAAAGTAATACACACACAAACACTACAGCAACGACGGTATCGTTCGGCGACCTCAACGGCCCGAACAATAACCAGCACATAATTACAAACATCATGAAACAATCACACATGTACACAAACGTACAAACCCAAGCTTTAACAGCTCACACAGGTGCGATAACACGCAAGCCACCACGAAATGACAACATTAGAGATCGTCATCACACCTCCCACAAAGGGCTAACAAAACATATGCGTGGCGAACGACTCAACGTTCACACCACCAATTCAATCACAATTCGGAGGGCTAACACCCTAACAACAATACCAACATCATACACACCTTCTCCGACCACAAGCAGGAAATGATGGGTTTTAAAAATGAAAACCACCTTTTGAAAACAGTTTGGAAACACCACTTCATCTTGAGTATCATTTTATAAAAAGTTGAACAAACATCATTGTCGAGACTTTGGAGAACCATTTCGCATTTGATAAAAATGAAGACACTTTATCTTAGTGAAAACTTTCGAAAATATTCGACCCACGGGTCTAAGTAAACATGTTTCTAAAACATTGAAAATATCTCAAAACATTTTGGTCCTCGAGGTAGAAGAATATGAAACATATTGTGGCACCTTGGATGTACCACGAGAAAATAATTCATTTTAAAAGTACGTCTCGAAATTAATTTTCTAAGATATTCAAGGTTTTCAAAAGATAATTCAATGGGCTAGAATGCCCAAAAAATTCAGGTAATTACACGGAACATTATAACGCTGTGGGACCCACGCCAAAACCCACCAGGTTAAAAAAAACCATTTACAAAAATATGAAAAAGGCCAATGACGGTAATATTTCAAAAACTTACAAAAGCCATTTACAAAATACTAAATACCGTCATAAGAATTTCGCCAAAACGATCAAGGCCATAATGCCACAAACTCGGTTAAGGGAATCGGTTTTCGAAATAAAACTCAGTCGGTAAAATACCGAAAGCCATTACAAAAGAACACACGCAGCGTATAAAAGAAATAAAGTCAAAAATGCACAATCCAGCAACACTACTCCTCATATGAACGAAATATGAGGGTCAAATAACCACATATCAAGAAATCAAAATCCATAAGAGGATTCCGTCACTTAACAAATAATCATAAAAATAGCTCGTGTCACACGAGGCACAACACAAAGAAGGAAGACTTACATCCACAGGTCGCACGAAGATGATGATCGCCCCACGATAATAATCACGACCAGCAAACTCAAACGACGCGTCGCGACACGACTCAGTCAGATAAAATCCGATGAAACAAGACTCAAACAACACGACTTGACCCGACAGCCTAGGTTTCCATAACCTAAAGCTCCGATACCATTTATGTAACACCCCCAATCCGTTCAGGGATATTACATGCCGTAGAACCTTTCCTCAAGGATCTACCAGGCTGGTAACAACAAACGAACAACTCGACAATGCCTTTAAGGCTAAAAAGACTCAGTAGACCGATCTGGCCTTTCAATAAAAACATACAACTCGATTACAATACTTGCCCACGCAGGGGTCGAATACAACACACTCCCGTACAACGGGAAAAGAATACTGCAGCGGAAATAAAATGCAACTAAACCAATATAACATCAAATGGGTCCTCGTGTGATTAGTATCGTTCATCTTTCATCATCCTTCATGCCGACCTTGTGCTATGCTCCAAAACCTGAATGCAATACAAACATCCACCCCCCGGATACTCGGGGGTTAGCAAAACTCCACTGTTATTCTATTGCAAGTACAAGTGCAAAAATATGAGTCATACAATTCAAGTTCCAAGAACGATAATAATCCGGAATCCTCAAAGATTCAAATACAACAAGATGAACACTTCCCGAGGCAAGAGTTTGAGTAAAAACTTCCCAAAATTTCAAGATCAAACATCAAGGGAAACAATTTATAAAATGATTTGAAATGCCATTGGGAGTTTTAATAGAAAACAATTTAGGATTATCAAATCCTACTTTTCAAAACCCAAAAGACGAAAGGGGTCACCGCCCCAAAGGTTTACTTTCCGTAAAATGACCTTTACCAAATCGTTGGGATTTTAGCCCCAATTTCTCGTCAACTCACAGTATACGAGAACGATAACAAGGTTCGTTTTCCAACATCAAAATCCACAACCCAAGGTTTAAACACAGACGACAAATACTCTAGTGCCATCCTAGCCGTGTAAGCCAAACGAACAACTTACCTCTTACACACTTAGTCGATGCATCCAATCATGAAAGCCGTTCAAAATCACTCATTTCCGGAAATGCCATAATCAAATCATATTTGTAGAATGCACCACAATTAACCGTCGATCCACGTCTCTGTGGACCCCTACCGAGACCCCGTCGCATCTAACCCGTAGTGGTTAAAAGCAAGCTCGTCGGTCCACGTCTCTGTGTAACCCTACCGAGACCCCGTCGTATCTAACCCGTAGTGAGCATACACACACACACACGTCACTCATGCAATACTAATATGCTAAGAATGTAAGTTCATTAAGAATACTTACTAGAGATGGCCACTAATCTGACACCATTAACAAACTCTTCAAAACACAAACAACACAATTAACACGGAATATATAATTCCATAACTTTAAACAACAGGGGTATCACCAAAGCCCTCAACGTTCAAAACAGTCAAATTAATTCCCCAAAACACACCGTTCACAAAACACATGCGTTTTAAAAGTGAGCCCTTAACGAGGCTAAACCGAATCTTTTGAAAACTCATTTCAAATAAACAAACAAACAAGCATACCAAGACGATCACCAATCATCATATCCATGAAACAAAAAATGTATGTACAAGGTACTTGCCTCGAATAAGAACAATGCGGAGAATCGACCGAAGTAGGTTGGCACGAACCGACTACGAACCCGCCGACTCCACCGAACGCCAACTCGCGATAATAAACTACGAATGACAATAACAACAATGAAAATGAATTCCATAGCACGACTTAAAGCCGTTGAATTCAAAGAACGAATGACAAAAGTTCAAATGTTTCCCCCAAAACGGCCAAGAACATGATTCATCCCGTCAAAACACGAAAACAGAAATCCAAATCGAAATATGGATATACAATCCATAGGATATGTTTAACAACATCATTTAACAACAATCTATCCATCAAAAATGGATGGAAAACGATATCAAGAACAAATCCCCCAAAAAGTCGATTCGAAGGAAATCAAGAAATATACTTCGATTCGACGAAGAACTATGGATTTAGTGATGTTAAACACAAGAATACTACTAAGATTAATCATACCCATCATGGATTAATCAACGATACGGAACGAATCGGCCAAAAATGCAAAAACCCCAAAATTCAAGAAACTAGGGTTCTAAGAAGAGATTACCTTGATTCGCTGGATCAAAGGATGATATAGGATGATCAATCAATGATATGAACACAAGAACTTCGTGGAATTGTTGTTAAACAACATGGATCCATGGTAACCACACCTCCAGCCGCGGAAGAGAAGGAAAGGAATGAGAAAAATGGTGAAAAACCCGACTGCAGGGCCTTAAATAGGCTGCCTGCCGGCAGGGTTACATACGTAACCGGCCAAGGGCTTACGTACGTAAGCGGCCATGGCCTAGTCACTGCCCCAAATCTGCCGGCCCATTACGTATGTTACCGGCCAGGGCCTTACGTACGTAACTGTCCTTACGTACGTATCGCCGAGCACTGGCGGAACTCGGCGATCTTGCGGCAGGCAGACTTCCCGGCCATGACTCGGCCGGGGCCAACTCCGACGGCCCGAACGGCCTCGAAACCCGAACCTGAATACGAATCGAAGATACAATTACGAAGTACACGCAAAGACGAATTCGAGCACTAAGAGAACACACGATTCCGACCACCCGAAGGCTCAAAATTCGACAACGGAAAGTAATTACCCCAAATTTTGGGAAATTACGAAAATGGCCCAAAATGCCCGAAAATCACGATACGTGATCGAATAACCAAACCGAAGTTCACAACATGTCTAACAAAGTTAAACGGACTTACGGGAAACTCGAAACAACAGTTTTGAACGAGATTCGCAAGAATCGAACTCAAGTGCGGAAAAGTCGCCAAAAAGCACGGAACTCAACAAAACGACACCGAAGCGAACTCGGATGACAAAAAGCGCAGAATTAATCATTCTCGTAATGACGAAACGGCCATGAGCGAGTCATCAAAACATACTTTCGCCGAAAAAAAAAAGAAATTACCGAAAATCGAAATTACGGGTATTACAGTCAGCAGGTCAAAATCGAGCATCAGCGACCAGTCGGGTTGTTGCAGTCACTTCCCATTCCGGAATGGAAATGGGAAGATATATCTATGGATTTCATTACGAGTTTTCCGAGATCAAGGTCAGGCATGAATATGGTCTGGGTGATTGTTGATCGTCTGACCAAGTCGGCACATTTTCTAGGCATCAAGGACACTTGGGGCCTGGAGAAGTTGGCTCGTGTGTTTATCGCGCAGATTGTAAGGCTTCACGGTACTCCGAAATCTATTGTTTTGGATCATGATGGCCGTTTTGTATCGCACTTTTGGCAGGCGGTACATAAGGCGTTGGGTACTCGTTTGCGTTTGAGTACCTCTTTTCATCCTCAGTCAGATGGACAGTCAGAACGCACTATCCAGACGTTCGAGGATATGTTGCGTGCTTGTGCTCTCAATTGGAGTAATGACTGGGAGGAGCATTTGCCATTGATCGAATTCACGTACAACAATAGTTGGCACGCGTCGATTCGGATGGCACCGTCTGAGGCACTTTATGGGCGGCGTTGTCGATCACTGATTTGTTGGAATGAGGCATCCGATTTGGTCAGGACCGAGCCGGATATCGCTTTAGAGACGAGGCGGAAGGTGGAGTTGATTTGGGAACGGATGTTGACTGCTCAGAGTCGACAGACGTCATATGCCGATGTCCGTCGTCGACCTTTGGAATTCGAGGTGGGAGAATACGTGTTGCTAAAGGTGTCACCGATGAGAGGAGTTTTCCGCTTCGGGAAAAAGGGGAAGTTGAGTCTGAGATTTATTGGATCCTTTGAGATTCTCGAGGTCGGTGGGTTGGCATACCATTTGGCGTTACCCCCGGCCCTGAGTCATGTTCATAGTGTTTTTCATGTTTCCCAGCTGAGGAAATATGTCCCGGATCCTAGTTGTAACACCCCCGAGATATTCGGAGTATATTACAGCGCCGTAGATCCCTACATGGGACCCACCAGGTTACAACAAGAAAACACCACTCGACTAACCATCTCGGTTAACGAGGACGCACATTTAAATAATACGACATATAGAGATACGTCCGGAGCAACCGGCATAATAAACATCAACCGACAATGTAGCAAATTGAGTTAATACAAAAAGGAGTTCAAAATGAAAAGTCTAAGTACTCGCGAGTACAATCTATAAGTTTATAAATGTGGGAACAACCATATCGAAGTAGACAAAAGAAATAAGAAGACCCAAATGCACATGTCAACGACCCTGGCCAACATCCTCTTACTGTCCCAGCGCCCGCTCGTCCGGCAAAACATAACCTGAAATCCATAACAAGAATTTCCCCAAAATGGGTCCCCAAAGGGATTAGCAATTACGCTAGTACAAGTAATCAAGGCAAACCAATCGCTTACACATTTCATAGTACAATGCACCAAATCATTTCAAAACCAAAACCAGACATGTCTTTTCCGGAAACAAACAGTCAAAAAATTTGCCTAGGACCGGGACGAAACCTCAAATCCCACCCGAGGCCTCTAAGGACCCTCCCGAGCTGGCCATTTCACAAACAAATCACACACAGGCATCGCCTAGAACCAGGACGCCACCATGAATCCCACCCGAGGCCTCTAAGGACCCTCCCGAGCTGGCTAGCGAAACAAACTCGTGAATCTAGAGTGAAGTCATGGATTCCCCCAAGGCCCCGTCGGACCCTCCCGTGGTGAGCAAAATCACATACAATATACATTACCATTTCACGTTAAGCATAAAGGTTTCCAAAAATACTTGCCTTGAATAATTGACGACGTAACGAATGGAAGGAAAAACACCGACTAACGTTAATAGCCGATAATCACAAACCTAACGATACGAAGAACACAATCCGATTCTAAACGAATACGGAATTGGTAAACACTCGAAAACCCGCCTACGATTTATGTGTATTCGTATCAAAACAACGACGATGGCGGATCGCAACCAAACCCTCTCGATTATGCAAATATCACGAAAGTTCGTAGGAGAACAAGAATGCTAATGAGATTAATCATAATCATCAAGGATTAATTAACCACACGGAGTAAAACGAACAATAGGACCGAAAACCCCCAAATCCCCCAAGGTAGGGTTCTAAGAGATTTTACCTTGATTCGAAGATGAACGATGGATGATTAGTGATAGGTGGATGATATGATTCTTGAATATGCCCTTACAATGGAGTTTGGATCAAAATCGGATGAACCCTAGCCTCTGCCGTCGCTCCCGTCGCGAAGAGAAAAGAGAGATGTGAGAAATGAGGAAAAATGGGCCGCTGCCAGTTTATATACTGGCAGGTGTTACGGCCGTAGCACATCCCACATACGGCCATAACATAGGAGCATTACGGCCGTAACCTGACTCTCCTACGGCTGTAACTGGACTCTGGAGAGAAACCGGGCAATTTGACGAAAGACACATACGGCCGTATCAAGAACACCATTACGGCCGTATCAATATTTACGGCCGTAACTCAAACATGATATGCCCGTAACTCAGGACTGGACCAGGAGGCAAGAAACGAAGCCTTGTTACGGCCGTAAAAAGGAATGCCTACGGCCGTAACTCACTTATTACGGCCGTAATGAAGCTGGCTTACGGCCATAACACAGCCTGGGACAGCAAACAGTCTAGGACTGAAATAACTACTCGACGAGAATTAATCGAAAAAAAAATACCAAGGCATAACAACTACCAACGGATACAATCACCACGGATTTGAGTCAGAAACCAAAACATTACGATCAAGCGTGATTCTGAATGCCTGAAGGCTTAGGAACAACAAGGATAACAAGAATACCCTAAACTTAGGGAAATTACGAAACGGCCCAAACGTCCAAAAATCGCGATACGACGTCGGATTAACAAACCGAAACTCACAACACGAAAAACTCAACCATACAAACTCGTGCAACCAAAGAAATTACAAAAACGAACGGGTTATATGAGAATCAAACGTGCATGCCATAATACACGACATAAAACAGAATAATATCGAAACATCACCGAAGATCGTCCAAATGGAGAAACTCCAAGAATAAAATAGATTCAAAACATCGATATGGTAACAAGCGAGTCACTAAAAACAAAAATAGACCAAAATGGGAATATCGGGAAAAGAAGAAAAATGCGGATATTACATTCTACCTCTGTAAAAATAAGTTTCGTCCCGAAACTTAAAAAACAAACAACTCGGGGTACTTAGTACGCATGCTATCCTCAGTCTCCCAAGTTGCCTTCTCGACACCATGCCTCGACCACTGCACCTTGACCAAGGGAATGGTTTTATGCCTTAATCGTTTCTCACGGCGCTCCACGATCTTCAAGGGACGCTCCTCGAAGGTATATCCTCGAAAATATCAATCTCGCCATAATAGGCAGCGTGGTAGGATCGGGACATATTTCCTCCGCTGGGAAACATGGAAAACGCTATGAACGTGACTCAAGGCCGGAGGTAATGCCAAACGGTACGCCAAATCGCCTACCCTCTCGAGAATCTCAAAGGGCCCAATAAATCTCGGGCTCAACTTTCCCTTCTTCCCGAAGTGGAAAACTCCCTTCGTCGGCGACACCTTTAGCAAAACGTGGTCTCCCACCTCGAATTCCAAAGGTCGACGACGAACATTAGCATACGACTTCTGTCGACTCTGAGCGGTCAACATCCTCTCACGAATCAATTCCACCTTCTGCTTTGTATCCATAACGATATCTGGATCGGTCCCAACCAAAGCGGATGTCTCATTCCAACAAATTGGTGATCGACATCGTCGCCCGTAAAGCGCCTCATACGGTGCCATCCGAATCGATGCGTGCCAACTATTGTTATACGTGAACTCGATCAATGGCAAATGCTCCTCCCAGTGACTGCTCCAGTCAAGAGCACAAGCGCGCAACATATCCTCAAACGTCTGGATAGTGCGTTCCGACTGCCCATCCGACTGGGGGTGAAAAGAAGTGCTCAGGCGTAACCGAGTACCCAACGCCTTGTGCCGCCCACCAAAGGGCGTCTGAAACGGCCATCCCGATCCGAAACAATAGACTTCGGAGTACCGTGAAGCCTCACAATCTGCGCGATAAACACACGAGCCAACTTCTCCGGGCCGCAAGTGTCCTTGATGCCCAGAAAATGTGCGGACTTGGTCAGACGATCAACAATCACCCAGACCATATTCATGCCCGACCTCGATCTCGGCAAACTCGTAATGAAATCCATTGATATATCTTTCCATTTCCATTCCGGAATGGGAAGTGACTGTAATAACCCGACCGGTCGCTGATGCTCGATTTTGACCTGCTGACAAGTCAAACATCTCGCTACAAACCGTGCGACCTCCTCTTTCATATCATTCCACCAGAAATTCCTTCTTAGGTCCTTGTACATCTTAATCAAACCAGGATGAATGGAGTAGGGTGTAGCATGGGCCTCATGCAAAATACTCTGTCTCGACTCTGAGTCGTTCGGTATACAAAGCCGACTCTGGAATCTCAAAACACCATCCTCGTGAATTACGAACCCAGGAGACTTTCCCTTAAGAACGTTCTCTCGGATTTGAGTAATCATCGGATCCACCAACTGCTTCAGCTTAATTTCATCGATCAAAGACGACGAAATTTCTGAAGCACAAAGTTGCCCGACCGCTCCAGGCAACAAAACCTCAACATCCAACTCGATCAAAACCCGCCGAAGCTCAAATTGAGACATAAGGATCTCCAGCGTTCGCAGCGCAACCGGTTTCCAACTCAAGGCATCGGCCACGACGTTCGCCTTGCCCGGATGATAAAGGATTCGAGGTCATAATCCTTAATCAACTCTAACCATCTCCTATGCCTCATATTTAACTCCTGCTGAGTAAATATGTATTTCAGAATTTTATGATCGGTAAAAATCTGACATGCAGAGCCGAAAAGATAGTGACGCCAAATCTTGAGTGCAAAAACGACTGCCGCTAACTCCAAATCATGAGTAGGGTAGTTAAGCTCATACGGCCTCAACTGTCTCGACGCATATGCAATGGTCTTGCCGTGCTGCATCAATACGCACCCAAGACCCTGACCCGAAGCATCACTATAAATAGCAAAAACCTCGTTGCCACACGGCAACGCTAAAATCGGGGCTGAAGTCAAACGCTTCTTCAGCTCCTCAAAACTCGACTGTCTCTCGTCATTCCAGACGAACTTCTCGGACTTCTGGAGTAACTGTGTAAGCGGCCGATCTAGTTTCGAGAAGCCCTCGACGAACCTACGGTAGTAGCCGGCCAAACCCAAGAAACTACGGATCTCCTTCACATTCTTGGGCGGTGCCCAATCCAACACTGCTTCAATCTTCGTGGATCCACGCGGACTCCCTCGGTTGAAATCACATGACCTAGAAACATCACTTCCTTCAGCCAGAACTCACATTTCGAGAACTTCGCATAGAGTTGCTCGGTCCTCAAAATGTCTAACACTACTCGCAAATGATGGGCATTCTCTTTCTCGTTCCTCGAATAAATAAGACTATCGTCAATGAAAACGACAACACACTTATCCAAATACTCGATAAAGACTTTGTTCATCAACTGCATGAACACCGCCGGTGCATTAGTTAACCCGAAAGGCATAACTACAAACTCATAATGTCCGTATCTCATCCGAAAAGGCATTTCGGCAAATCGGACTCCCTCACCCGGAGCTGATAGTACCCCGATCTCAAATAAATCTTCGAGAATACCGCAGCTCCCTGCAACTGATCGAACAAGTCATCAATCCTCGGCAAAGGATACTTGTTCTTGATGGTCACCTTGTTTAGTTCGCGATAGTCGATACACAAACGCAGTGAACCATCCTTCTTCCGCACAAACAGGACCGGTGCGCCCCAAGGCGAGGTGCTCGGTCGAACATACCCCGACTCAAGAAGCTCACTCAACTGCTTCTTTAACTGAGACATCTATGAAGGTGCCATGCGATATGGCGCCATCGAAATCGGAGCCGCGCCCGGCTCTAACTCTATAGCAAACTCAACCTCACGATCCGGTGGCAATCCCGGTAACTCGTCAGGAAATACATCAGGAAACTTACTAACGACTGGAATCGATGAAAGCTCGACTCCACCATCCTCCTCCTTCAAGGCATAACACCAATAACCAGCACACCCCTTTCGCAGGAGACTCAACGCCTTCAAGGCGTTAATAACTAACTTCTGGTTTCCCCTCTTTCGCTCCGCGAAAGAGTGCTCGGTGCCGTTATCGGCTAACATAGTGATGATTCTCGTGCGGTAGTTCATGATTGCACCATGCCGCTCGAGCTAATCATCCCCGAGAATCAAATCCTCACCCTCAATAGCCACGGCGATAAGATTGGAGGGCCAAGCCCTCTCACAAATAAACACACAACAGTCTTGGACCTCTCGATCGCCAAAGATCCTATCACCGCTAGGAAGTTTAATGATGAAAGACTCGCAAGGCGACAAACAGTCGAGACTCAAATGGCGTACACACTCCAGTGATATGAATGAATGTGTAGCACCAGAATCGAAAAGCACACTGACAGGATGAGAATGGATATGAACGGTACCTGTCGCCACAGTGGCTGTTAGATCATCGGCCCTTCTCATCTCATAGATACGCGGCTGGGCAGAGCCGACACTGGAAGTTCCTCCTCTAGCGGGCTGACCTCGACCTCTACCTCGACTGGCACCCGACGGAGGCTGCGGAGCAAACGAGCCCTGATTCACACTCGGCTCCATAGGTGCTGGAAAAGAAGCCTGAGCACAAAGAATCTTTCTTGCCCGCTCACAAAAGAAAGCCTTGTGGCCCGACTGACCACAAGTTTGACAAGTTAGAGGCGGACGAGGACACTCCCGGTTCCGATGGCCCGAATCGCCACAGTTAAAGCATTTGGCATCCCAAATGGAGGCACGCGATACCCGATAGCCTCCAGAGAAACGAGCCGAACTATCTCCAAGAATATTCGCAGATGAGACCTGTGACCTCCACCCTTGTGACCCGAGAAATTTCGGTGGATTACATTTCTTACTCTCCCGAACCGCCGCACCGGTGTTACCGACATATCATAGGCAAGAGCTCGACTCTGATAATCCTTCAAAGTAGTAAAGACGAGCTCGGACATGTAGTCCCAGATTGACAGTTTCATCCTCCTGGAAAAATGGAAAATTTTGTCGCTCTCATCGACAACCTGGGTCTTCACATAGCCCAACTCCTTGTTAAAGTTGGCAATAGCTTGGGATACGGGAATGTCCTGTGGTTGGGCATCATAGAAAGCATGGACTCGAGCCTGTCTAACCGGCCACGGGTAATATTCAGTCTCCATAAATCCCTGAAATTCGGCCCACGAAGCAACATGGTCTTTGGGCCCAACGGCCTCCCACCAATCCGTAGCGTCCCCAGTGAGAAAGTACTGGGCAATAGGGACCTTACGGTCCTCGGACGATTGGTGGCAACGAAGACTTTAGATATCTCCTTGATCCACCGCCACCCGATCAGTCCGATGCTCCCAGCCGAGGAGGATGCATCTTGATGACATCTTGGAGCCAACGGTCTGCTCCGCCCCGATTAGCATGGGCATGATCCGGGTTCTAAACCACCTGAGCTATAGCCGACATTTGGTTGACCATTTGCTGCATAACAGCCGCAATACCAAGGTCGGCGCGCTCCTAAGAAGAAGCATGACTGTGATGGTCACCGCACGCGGCCTCGAAGAATGCGGCGTGTTGCCCCACCGGCTGCCCCACGTCCCCGACCGCGTCCACGACCACGGCCCCTCCCAGCATCCATGCTGGTGATAAGAAGTGGCAAAAGCAACTCGATGATAAGTAAAAGAGGGAGAATAACCACAGTTCAAGAAACAGAAATACGGTACGAGAAAGTAAATAATCGAGTAAGGAAACTTACGAACACTGGAAGTACTGAGATGCCGGAAGCGGTGTGACAATGTGCAAAACAAAACACAACTAGACCCAAATAACTGACAAGCCTAGGTATCCATAAACCTTGCTCCGATACCTTTTTATGTAACACCCCCGAGGTTTTCCGAGTATATTACAGCGTCGTGGACCCTTACATGGGACCCACCAGGTTACAACAAGAAAACACCACTCGACTAACCATCTCGGTTAACGAAGACGCACATTTAAATAATACGACATATAGAGATACGTCCGGAGCAACCGGCATAATAAACATCAACCGACAATGTAGCAAATTGAGTTAATACAAAAAGGAGTTGAAAATGAAAAGCCTAAGTACTCGCGAGTACAATCTATAAGTTTATAAATGTGGGAACAACCATATCGAAGTAGACAAAAGAAATAAGAAGACCCAAATACACATGTCAACGACCCTGGCCAACATCCCCGTACTGTCCCAGCGCCCGCTCGTCCTGCAAAACATAAACTGAAATCCATAACAAGAATTTCGCCAAAACGGGTCCCCAAAGGGGTTAGCAATTACGATAGTACAAGTAATCAAGGCAAACCAATCGCTTACACATTTCATAGTACAATGCACCAAATCATTTCAAAACCAAAACAAGACATGTCTTTTCCGAAAACAAAGAGTCAAACAATTTGCCTAAGACCAGGACGAAGCCACAAATCCCACCCGAGGCCTCTAAGGACCTTCCCGAGCTGGCCATTTCACAAAATAAATCATGCACAGGCATCGCCTAGGACCAGGACGCCACCATGAATCCCACCGGAGGCCTCTAAGGACACTCCCGAGCTGGCTAGCGAAACAAACTCGTGAATCCAGAATTAAGTCTTAGATTCCCCCGAGGCCCCGTCGGACCATCCCGAGGTGAACAAAATCACATACAATATACATTACCATTTCACGTTAAGCATAAAGGTTTCCAAAAATACTTGCCTTGAATAATTGATGACGCAACGAACGGAAGGAAAAACACCGACGAACGTTAAGAGCTGATAATCACGAACCTAACGATACGAAGAACACAATCACAACCAATTCTAAATGAATACGGAATTGGTAAACACCCAAAAACCCGCCTACAATTTATGTGTATTCGTATCAAAACAACGACGAGGGCGGATCGCAACCAAACCCTCTCGATTATGCAAATATCACGAAAGTTCGTAGGAGAACAAGAATGCTAATGAGATTAATCATAATCATCAAGAATTAATTAACCACACAAAGTAAAATGAACAATAGGACCGAAAACCCCCAAATCCCCCAAGGTAGGGTTCTAAGAGATTTTACCTTGATTCGAAGATGAACGATGGATGATTAGTGATAGGTGGATGATATGATTCTTGAATATGCCCTTACAATGGAGTTTGGATCAAAATCGGATGAACCCTAACCTCTGCCGTCGCTCCCGTCACGAAGAGAAAAGAGAGATGTGAGAAATGAGGAAAAATGGGCTGCTCCCAGTTTATATACTGGTAGGTGTTACGGCCGTAACATATCCCACATACGGCCATAACATAGGAGCATTACGGCCGTAACCTGAATCTCTTACGGCCATAACTAGCCTCTGGAGAGAAACCGGGCAATTTGACGAAAGACACATACGTCCGTATCAAGAACACCATTACGGCCGTATCAATACTTACGGCCGTAACTCAAACATGATGCGCCCGTAACTCAGGACTGGACCAGGAGGCAAGAAATGAAGCCTTGTTACGGCCATAAAAAGGAATGCCTATGGC
The DNA here is from genome assembly GCA_033398695.1 of Orobanche coerulescens. Classification (NCBI taxonomy): domain Eukaryota; kingdom Viridiplantae; phylum Streptophyta; class Magnoliopsida; order Lamiales; family Orobanchaceae; genus Orobanche; species Orobanche coerulescens. Next base: position 70,082,409 of record CM065804.1, on the reverse strand, counting down.
CGTAACTCACTTATTACGGCCGTAATGAAGCTGGCTTACGGCCGTAACACAGCCTGGGACAGCAAACAGTCCAGGACTGAAATAACTACTCGACGAGAATTAATCGAAAAAAAAATACCAAGGCATAACAACGACCAATGGATACAATCACCACGGATTTGAGTTAGAAACCAAAACATTACGATGAAGCGTGATTCCGAATGCCTAAAGGCTCAGGAACAACAAGGATAACAAGAATACCCTAAACTTAGGGAAATTACGAAACGGCTCAAACGTCCAAAAATCGCAATACGACGTCGGATTAACTAACCGAAACTCACAACATGAACAACTCAACCATGCGAACTCGTGCAACCAAAGAAATTACAAAAAAGAACGGGTTATACGAGAATCGAACGTTCATGCCATAATACACGACATAGAACAGAATAATATCGAAACTTCACCGAAGATCGTCCAAATGGAGAAACTCCAAGAATAAAATAGATTCAAAACATCGATATGGTTACAAGCGAGTCACTAAAAACAAAAATACACCAAAATGGGAATATCGGGAAAAGAAGAAAAATGCGGATATTACACTAGTCACGTCATCGATTATGGTGAGATTGATGTCGCCGAGGACATTACTTTTGAGGAGCGTCCTTTGAAGATTTTGGAGCATCGTGAGAAGCGACTGAGGCATAAGACTATCCCTTTGGTCAAGGTGCAGTGGTCGAGACATGGTGTCGAGGAGGCAACTTGGGAAACCGAGGATAGCATGCGTGCTAGGTACCCCGAGTTGTTTGTTGCTTAAGTTTCAGGACGAAACTTATTTTTAGAGGGGTAGAATGTAAAATCCGCATTTTCTTTTCCCGGTATTTACATTTTTCGGTGTATTTCTCGTGTTAGCGACCCTCGTGTAACCGTATTAATTTTTGAGAATAATTGTTTCGAGACCTTTTGTCGTCCAGTTCTACGTTTATTGGTTCTTCCATCGTTTATTGATATGATTCTCGTAATTGTTGTTGGAACCGCCGTTTCGGGGTTGCCGTGGATCCATTATATGTTATTATGCGTTTTGAGATGTTCCGTTTGATGTTTCATTCATGTTCCGATATTTTGGGCCGTTAATATTTCGTGCCTAGCGCGCGCTAGTCTTTCTGCATAGCGCACGCTGGGGATCCTTTGTAGCGCATGCTACGTCTGCTTCATAGTGCGCGCTAGCAGCTCAGCCACAGGATTGGCGGTGAACTTATTTATGATTCCAGTCCTGCGGACTAACGGATTAGCGTATGCTAAGTTGTCAAGCGCACGCTAATGTCGGAAGCCTAGCGCGCGCTAGGTGTCCGGTAGCGCGCGCTAACGTGACTGTCCAGTACTGGACAGTTTGTTCTGGACTCGTTCAGGTGCCCAGGTAGCGCGCACTACCGAGTCGTTGTTACCGCACGCTAATAGTAGTAGCGTACGCTAACGGTCCAGGACAGTGAGTTCTGGGCTGTAATATAACTGGGTAGCGCACGCTAACCCTTAGCCGTTAGCGCGCGCTAAGCCGTGTGGCTATAAATACCCAGGAGTTGACCTTGGACGGATCTATTTCTCATTTCACCTCCTTCTCCGCGGCTTTGGCGATTTTGGGCGATTTCTTGGCGATTTCTCCCTCCAATCATCTCAACCATCATCTTCTTTGAGTTCTTGGTGTATAATAACAACATCAACACGAATCTTTCATCCTAATCCAAGGTAAATCTTCTAAGAACCCTACTTTTGGGTAAATTAGGGGTTTTAGGGTTTTTTTGATTCGTTCCATATGGTTGATTAATTCATGTTGAATATGATTAATCTTGCTAGTATTCTTGTTTTCCCTATGGATTCATGGTATGTTTCGTGGTTGTTGCGTGTTCGAGAGGGTTTGGTTGTGGTCCGCCCTCGTTGTTATTTTCATATGAATATACATGAATCGTAGGCGGGTTTTTGGGTGTATTCGGTTTCCGTATTCGTTTAGTAGTGGTTGTGATTGTGTTCTTCGGATCGTTAGGTTCGTTTCCGCCGGTTCCTCGCGATCGTGTTCGATTCTTCATTTTCATTCGTGTCACCGTCTATTAATCGAGGCAAGTACCCTTGTGAACTTACAATCTTGACATAGTAGTATTGCATGAGAAATGGTGTGTATGTGTGTGTATGCTCACTACGGGTTAGATCCGACGGGATCTCGGTAGGGTTCCACAGAGATGTGGATCGACGAGCTTGCTTTTAACCACTACGGGTTAGATCCGACGGGGTCTCGGTAGGGGTCCACAGAGACGTGGATCGACGGTTAATTGTGGTGCATTTTTACAAATGTGATTTGATTACGGCATTTCCGGAAATGAGTGTTTTGGAATTATGTTTTTCATGATTGCATGCAGTGACTATATGTGTAAGGTGTAAGTTGTTCATTTGGTTACTTGTACTAGCGTAATTGCTAACCCCTTTGGGGACCCATTTTGGGGAAATTCGTTTTATGAATTTCAGGTCAGGTCCATCGAGACGAACGGGCGCTGGACCATTATGCGGATGATGGCCGGGCGTGATGATTGTGAATGAGTGTGTTTTTATGGTCCTCCTTTCTTTTGATGCGTTTATCCATTTGTAAACTAATAGAAGTACCCGATTACTTAGGAATTTTCGTTTGTTCAGGTTGTGATATTTGTCCGTTATGTTTGTGTTAGATGTGTGGGGTGTGTTTGACCGGTTGAACCGGGTGAATCATTTTGTTTTGCATCTTTATGATGAGGGGTTGTTATGTTGATTTCACAAGTCATTGGGTATGTTTGGTCGTTTAGACTGGTGGGTCCCATGTAGTGATTTACGGTGCTGTAATATACCTCGAATATCTTGGGGGTGTTACACGGAGGGAGTATTAAATTATAGGATTTGACTTATTGTAATATGATGTAAATAAATAAGAAATAGTATATATATTAACTCTATAATTAAAAAGAAGTAGCAAAAAATTGTGTTTTTAGTTTCTGATTTATTGTTACGATATGCAGGATAATTTGAGCCCAAGAAAAATGAAGATTGTTTGGAGAAAAAACATATTGTTGTAAATATATATTCTAGATATATCCTATAAATGTTGATCAAGAAATCTAACCCTAAAACCCTAGCTCTTTCTAAAATAAATATAGATGCCTTTAGTCATCATATTGAATACACACAATTCATATTCTCTTCTATATTCTCTCTTCTTTCTCTGGTTTACAGTAAATTATCAGCACGTAGTCTAAGAAAATATCTGAAAATTTCAACAAAAAAAATAGAAGAATCGGAATATTCAGAACCCTAGCCGTCATCATCCCCACAAGCCCCCGCCGCCGTCGAACTCGAGTTGCCGACCATCAACCCTAACAAGTTTCCATGCACCGACTGCAACCATCGCACACCGCTCATCTTTCCAGGTCCGACTCCATCGATCGGAACCCTCGGCATGATTGTTCTACCTCTCTCTCGATTCTCCTCTTCGATCATAGAAGGTACATCTATTTAAATTTCATTTCATTTGGTCGAATCTAATTACCGTGTTATAAATGTGCGAGGCTAGGAGTATGTATGAATCAGTATGATCATATAATTCGTGCTATAATATTGCTAAAGTCATATGCTTTGATTAGTATAACAATAAACTTTTCTGCTTGTGGGGAATTGATAAACAATATTGAAGTATTATAATAATTTATTGTTAAATATCTTGTAGCACCTCCAAATCTCTTGGGATTATTACGGCGTCGTATACCCTTTCCGCAAGGATCTACGGTGAAAGCTACGAAATAAAACCAACACGTGGTCAACTCGACCAAAACATAAAACCGTGGTGATTAGGTCTATCAAAACACAACACGAAGTACAGTGATAAACCAAATTACAACTCGATCACAAATTACATAACATGTCCATCCTCTTAATGATGACAAAGAAACTAGAAATGAACACTAAGACGGACGGATCACCGACGGACAATCGACTACAACTTTGACTAGTATCTTTGCTTTACATCATCCTCCAAGCCGACCACGTGGCTGCTCTCTCTCAATCGGGACAATGAAAAGAATATAAATAACCCCCAACGAGGGTTAGGGATGAAATCGCTAGCAAGTAACCAAGATATAAAGTTATACATCAAGAATACAACAGTTATGAAAATAACCTCTCGACAAGGTAGCAACACGATCCCCGAGTCTAAATTATTTTCAAAAATAGTTTCCTTTAGGAATGATCATAAGAACGACTCCAAAACACATTTAAGAGAATAATTGAAGACTTTAGGGGTCTTAGTGTAAAATCACAAAAGATTTATAATTCGTCTTTTCAAAAGAGTTTACCAAAAACGTCGAAATGATTCTATTCACAACCAAGTCTCAACGATTAATTAATAATACAAGTACATCTGGGATCCAAGGTCCAAACATTTATAATTCAGAGTTATCACATCAAACACTCAAATCACCTTCGTGGCCTCGATGGGACCCATCCGGATTGACTAATGCAAATAAGCTAAGACACACCCATAAGTTATCTTGACATCGCACTCGCAAGTGACGATTCTTAGAGCCCTCTCCAGACCTACCCGATTAGATAACCTTATGGTCAAATCTTGATAACTAGCCGTACTCGCAATCACGCGCCACCGGAGGCCACACGGGACCCTACCCGGGTAACATCACAATTCACTAAGATACACAACAACAAAGGTACAATATTCACCACAATCGCAAACGTGTAAAACATAAGTTAACGCATCATACACTTCCACAAAGGCACAACATTCACATGACACCATCGTTCAGGAAAAAGGCTAACAAGCAAATAATACAAATATTCCACGATTCCACAATTCGTCGGATAACTACTCATTTCTAGTATCCGTATTAAGCAAAATACAACATGAAGTGGTTGTTATCATTCTTCATGAAACTCAAGTTTACGTTCGTATTTACCTTCATAGAAATTACATATTCCTTTCAAAGTAAGTTATGGTTCAATGTTCAATCACTAACAAGTCCACGTTAAATTCACGACAAATCGATTCTCAAAGTATAAAGAATATAGATGAGATACACGCCTCAAGTCCAAAGCACGCGAAGCAACGGGAAAGCTCGGCCGAAACCCTCGAATCCTCCAACTAGGTCGAAAACACAAGAATAACATAATTACTACAAGGTCGATCGCAAGGAAGATGCAAAACATACAAAATTCTCAACAAGAATTCGTAGAAGCATAGGATCCAACACTTGGGGTTCGGTACTTCCCTAAGAACATCAAAACATCACCCGAACAGAATATGATAAGAAATACGAATCGATCATAGGGATAGAATCAATACAACCGGTTAATGATATACAACAACACGAGTCATGAAGAACAACTCGAATATTAACGATTCTCAACATATATAGGAGAGGGTTTCAAGATGATTACCTTAGATTCGAAGGACAAGAAGGATTAGACGATGCTACACACGAGAAAGAATCACAAAGATGATTACTATCATCCACTGTTGTTGGAAGCTCAATTCCTAACCATCCAAGATGACAAAAACCGCAGCAAAGGGAAGGAGGAAAAAATGACCCGATCTGGGTCAACTCCTGGTTATATAAAGAAAACTGGGTTTACGTACGTTAAAGTCACCACTCTAACGTACGTTATAGGATTAACGTAGGTAAGGTGTAAGCCTTTACGTACGTTAGAGCCATCCTGGGCTCTCTGGCCGATATTGTGAAGACCATTACGTACGTTATGAAAAGCCTTTAACGTATGTAAGTAGCACATGAATTTAACGTACGTTATGCTCATCGCATAGCGTACTAAAGGCACTTAGCAGTTCCAAACTATTAAGTTCAGCTCGTCGAGTACGAGCGCAACAAAACCACGAAACGACAAAAACAACACAAGACAGAGACATGCACACGAAGAGTGCGCAACGACGAACTCAAGCGCTAAAAGAAAACACGATTCCGACTACCCGAAGGTTCGGAATACGACAACGAAAGTAATTATTCCCAAACTTTGGGAAATTACAAAACGGCCCAAAATGTCCGAAAATCACAATCTGACATCAAACAACTAAACCGAAGTTCACAACACGTCTCGCTAAGTTAAACGGGGCTTATAGAAAACACGAAATCGTAGTTTCGAACCACCATCATACGAAATGTACCATATAGCGGAAAGGTCGGTCAAAACACGAATTCGGGTAGAACAGCTCCGAAACAAACTCGGATGACGAAACATGCAGAACAAAACATTATGAAAATGTCAAAACGCTCGCAAGCGAGTTAAAATCAGAAAAATGCCAAAAATGAAAAATTTAGAAAGAGAAAATCACGGGTATTACATTCTACCCCTCTAAAAAGAAGTTTCATCCGAAACTTAAAAAAGAAAGGGTGAAGTGATAAACAACAAAAGACGGGTGACAAAGTCTCAGCGGTCCCAACGAATCGATCCTGATACCGATACCGTAGTACGATTAAGGGAAGCGTCATGGCATAGTTCACAATACTGAACTTTGTGGCCCTCGAGTCTACAGTTATAACAAGTAATCGATCGCGAAGGACAATTAGCTTGCACATGACCTACAACGTTGCAATTGAAACACCTCCCAGTCTGACTAGGAGTCAAAGAAGATGACTTGGAACTCTTGGTTCCACCGAACGAAAAAAGGGGAGGTTTCGCCGTAGGGCTACGCGAAACTCGATGAGAAGAAGTTCCGACTCTCACACTATCCGAAAAATCTCCATACGTCCTCTGTGAAATACCCTCGCCTATACTATTGTATTTTCTGATTTAAACCAAGTATTTTCGCACCATATCTGTATTGTTGTAGCAAGTATATCGACAAATTATGTTAAGTTGGAATCATGGCCATTCATACTATATTAATTGTTGGGTGATATTGGGAGAATTCCATTTATGCTTATTATAGAACTTAACGTACGTTAACCTATCTTCTTAACGTACGCTATGTACGTAACCTTACGTACGTAACATTCATATGTTAAATGGATGGTCGGCACCACTCCATACGTTAACCTATCTTCTTACGTAACCTTACGTACGTAACATTCATACGTTAACCTATCTTCTTAACGTACGCTATGTACGTAACTTTATTGTTACAATAAAGGCTTATGGGATCCTGGATGGTCGGCACCACTCTAGTTGATAACGAACTTCTTGATCCATACGGCTTCCTTAGCTGCATCCGATGCTGCCAGGTACTCAGCTTGTTTAATGGAATCAGCAACCGTGCTTTGCTTGGAACTCTTCCAACTCACAGCACATCCATTCAATAAAAACACATAACCAGTTTGTGATTTAAAATCATCTTTGTCGGTTTCGAAACTTGCATCGGCATAACCATTTACAGCCAGCTCGTTTCCCACCCCTCCATAAACTAGGAAATCATCCTTAGTTCTTCTTAAGTACTTTAGGATGGTTTTCACTGATGTCCAGTGATTTTCACCTGGATTTAATTGGTATCGACTTGTCATACTAAGGGCAAACGATACATTTGGTCGAGTACAAATCATGGCATACATGATCGATCCAATGGCCGAAGCGTATGTTATCTTGCTCATGCGGGCTCGCTCATCAGGAGTCGACGAAGAACAATGGATTAAATGATGTTAAACACAAGAATACTACTAAGATTAATCATACCCATCATAGATTAATCAACGATACGGAACGAATTGGCCAAAAACTTAAAAACCCCAAAATTCAAGAAACTAGGGTTCTAAGAAGAGATTACCTTGATTTGCTGGATCAAAGGATGATATAGGATGATCAATTAATGATATGAACTCAAGAACTTCATGGATTTGTTGTTAAACAACATGGATCCATGGTAACCACACCTCCAGCCGCAGAAGAGAAGGAAAGGAATGAGAAAAATGGTGAAAAACCCGACTGCAGGGCCTTAAATAGGCTGCCTGCCGGCAGGGTTACGTACGTAACCGGCCAAGGGCTTACGTACGTAACCGGCCATGGCCGAGTCACTGCCCCAAATCTGCCGGCCCGTTACGTACATTACCGGCCAGGGCCTTACGTACGTAACTGTCGAGCACTACCGGCCGTAACTCGGCCAGTGCTGGCCTCGGCCCAGACTGCCCGACCATGACTCGGCCGGGGCCAACTCCGACAACCCGAACGACCCCGAAACCCGAACCTGAATACGAATCGAAGATACGGTTACGAAGTACTCGCAAAGACGAATTCGAGCACTAAGAGAACACACGATTTCGACCACCCGAAGGCTCCAAATTCGACAACGGAAAGTAATTACCCCAAACTTTGGTCCCTTGTCCCTAATATTTAAAGATGGCGAATAACCAAACCGAAGTTCACAACACGTCTAACAAAGTTAAACGGACTTACGGGAAACTCGAAATAGCAGTTTTGAACGAAATTCGCAAGAATCGAACTCAAGTGCGGAAAAGTCGCCAAAAAGCATGGAACTCAACAAAACGACACCGAAACGAACTCGGATGACAAAAAGTGCAGAATTAATCATTCTCGGAATGACGAAACGGTCATGAGCGAGTCGTCAAAATGGACTTTCGCCAAAAAAAGAAATTACCGGAAATCAAAATTACGGGTATTACACACTACCCTCCTTAAAAGAAGTTTCATCCCGAAACTTGAAACAAGTAGGGAGAAGAAATATACCACTAGGAATATTTCAATGAGATACACAAGAATGCATAACTAACGCCCAACGGCGAAACGTTACAAACAACGCAAGGAAATATACGGTGTGCAGACATGCTCCAAGACGACCAATACAACGCCACCGATAGAAGTGACAAGCGTCATCAAACAGATAATACAATCGATCCACGTCTTTGTGGACCTGTAACACCCCAAATTAGGCGGATATTACAGTGCCGTGGATCCCCGACAGGAACCCACCAGGCGAATGAAAACTGATGAATTAAATAATATAATTGTAGTACCGAACCACATTATATTACCAAATACTTCGATGAGGAGTTTAAGTACAACACACCAGGACAATACCGAATACTAGTATATTTTATATGAAGATAAAATACACAACCTTTGAATGAAATGGAGTATCGAATGAATATCCGCAATGAAAATAAATGACAACAACATGAATGGTGAAAAAGATCGGGGCCCCTACTAGTATCACTGGGACTCCTCGCGTCAACGTTCTATTCCGTGCTTTTGCCTTGCCATGACACGAAAACAAAATCCCCAAGCGGGTCGATTACCTGAGAACAACAATCCTCAAGGGTTGAAAATACACAATCATGAGTTATCTTTAGTTATGAAATATCCTCGATTATGAATTAAGTGAAGAGGAGTATCATAATACGCCCGTAATGTTACGTGCAAGTGTACAAGGCGAATGACCGGACACACCCGTCCTTGTACCTAATTAGTCTCACGGAGGTAATCGTTACTGTGCACGATCCGATGTATCGATCGATACATGACCATCGCGTGCTCGACTAAAAATTCCACACATCCGCACCCGGCCACGCAATATGAACCCAGAAGGTCATATGAACGAGAATGACCAAAATGAATATCAATGAATAATAATCCGACAAGGTCAAGAATGACTCACCGAGATGAAAATAATAGTGAAGTGAATGATAGTTCAATGAAATGATTGGAACCGCCGTTCCTCGTTAATGAAGTGATTATTCGACAATTACAAGTCTCAATACGGTTAATACAATGATGAATGAGTTATGATTATGAATGAACAACAACAAAAGGAATGAATATCCTTTTAACCGAGTAAGAATTAACTTACACAACACCGATGAAGAATGTCCTTCCACGAATAAACCTCCTAAATGAAATGTCGGTCGCTCGAACAACCTTGAATAACACAATTTTGAACAATCCATTCAACATACGAATCAAACACGATGATAGCCAACATCAAAACGTCGATACGACTAAACCAAGTTCATTGGGGCATAATATCAAACAAGTTTTGACCAATCTCTGATTGTTTACAATCAATCCTCAATTATACCAACATTAAATCCCCAAGAAGTGTTTCAAACCAACAAAACATCTTCAATACGATCAATAATCCAAAATGAATATCCAAATTCGTGATTTCAACAACAATTAATCGAAAACCCCAAATCGACTTAGTATTCAAAGTGTTTTGAATAATCCTTCAATAGTCAATGAATCTTTATACAAACTCATAATCATATGCATATCCCTTCATACAACATGATTATAACCTCCAAAATATCATGTCTCAATATAAAATCGAAATCCAAGATGTTGAAGAAATTACCTCTTGAAGATCTAACCACTTCGATCCGATGAACGCGAGTTAACTCGAGTATCCAAGCTTTCCAAACGAATGAAGATGATAAAAATCTAACACTCAAGTGATAGATGATGGAAAATCTCTCCCTCAAGCCCTCTCTCTCGGAAATAAGTTCAAGAAATGAGAAAATGAAGAAAAGTCGGCGAGTCCTTATAAGCTGCCGGAAGTTTGGCCGTAACTCGGCCTACTTACGGCCGTAACATCACAGGTCAACGGCCTTACGGCCGTAACTCGGCTTCATCCAAACACCTGCCGACAGCCTTACGGCCGTACCCGCACTTGACTTACGGGCGTAACTCGCCCTCGTCTAAAACACCTGCCGACAACCATACCGCCGTACCCGAACACCTTACGGGCGTAACTCAAACGCTACGGCCGTATTCGGCCAAACTTACAGGCATAAGCCCCCTTCGTCGAAAATGACCAGGCACCTTGCCTGTAAAGTACGTCCGTATCCGTCCAAGCCTTACGGCCGTACCTGCCTCATCTTACAGCCGTATGCCGAAACCTTTACGGCCGTAAGTCCTTCTCGTCCGACAAATCCTGAAAATAACGAACACACCTTACGGCCGTAGCTTTGCCGCCTTACGGCCGTAACTCCTCATCTTACGGCTATATGCGAAACCACTACGGCCGTAAGTCCCATTGGTGGCTGGCACGAAAACAATGAGCACATTACGGCCGTATCCGACAATCCTTACGGCCGTAACTCGCCTTCGTCCAAAATCACCTTAATCCAGCGAATGCATGTTACGGCCGTAATGTAAGACTAGATACGGCCGTAAATCATTCTTGGACAAGATGAAAATTCGACAACTCGATTTCTCGCTACGATTGATCAATGATCCGACATACCATACGTATGTGAAAGTGAACAAGTCGACACATGCGAGAGACGAAACTTCGGTACAAGAATACTCATCACGATGATAATGATACTACTCCCATCTCGACACTCAAGCGGAGATGAAATGACGATCGATGGCGATACGGTTAGAACATGCCAACAATGAACGCAAATGGAAGAATCATGAATGATGAGTGATTATTAATGAGTGAAAATTCTTGAGTGACAATTCTTGTGATAATTCTTGAATGATAATGAATGAATTACAATAGGGTATTACATACTCCCCCATAAAAAGAGTTTCGTCCCGAAACTAAGGGTCAAACAACTCGGGATAACTATTTCGCATACTCTCCTCGGTTTCCCAAGTAGCCTCTTGATTCCATCTCTAGACCACTGAATCTTGGCCAAAGGAATCGTCCTGTTCCTCAACTGTTTGATTCGCCACTCTAAAACTCGTATAGGACGCTCCTCATACGAATGAACATCCGCGATCTCGATTTCGTCGAACTGAAGTATGTGACTCGGGTCGGCAACATACTTCATGGCGAGAGACATGAAACACAATATGAATTCGGCTCAACGCCTAAGCTAAAGCCAATCGATAAGCTAACTCTCCTACTCGATCCAAAATCTCAAGCGGTCGAATGAATCTCGGACTCAACTTTACCCGCTTCCCAAAATGGAAGATACCTCGACTCGGTGATACTTTGACCAAAGCGTGGTCACCGTCTTGAACTCTTGTGGTCGGCGGCGATTATACGCATATGATTTAGCCGACTACGGCGGTCAACAGACGACTCTTGATCAAAGCTACCTTCTCACGGGCGGCTATAAGCATATCGGGCTCGGTGCCGATTGACTTTGATAGGTCATCCCAACACAAAGGAGATCGACAACGACGACCGTACAAGGCGTCGTAAGGTGCCATCTCAATCGAAGCATGCCAACTATTATTGGATGTGAACTCAATCAATGGTAATTGGGTTTCCCAATCGTCTCTCCAATCGAGGACGTATGCCCTCAGCATGTCCTCCAATGTCTGAATAGTCCTCTCCGATTGTCCGTCGGACTGAGGATGAGAAGCGGTACTGAGATTAAGCTGAGTTCCCATAGCACGATGAATTGATTTCGAAATATGAGACACGAATCGTTCGTCACGATCGGAAACGATACTTTTAGGAGTACCGTGCAGTCTCATTATCTCTTTGATGAACAACTGGGCAAGTCTCCGGGACCCCACGTATCCTTAATCTCAAGGAAATGAGCCGATTTAGTCAAGCGGTCCACAATTACCCAGTTGTATTCATGCCACGGCGACTCGTCGGAAAACTCGTGATGAAATCCATCGAAATGTCTTCCCACTTCCACTCTGGAAAAGGGAGAGGTTTGACATACCCACCGGTCGTGATGTTCAATCTTGACTTCTTGACGAGTTAAGCATCTCGAAACAAATTCTGCGACTTCTCGCTTCATATCACTCCACCGGTAATTTTGTTTCAAGTCCTTGTACATCTTGCTAGACCGGATGAACGGAATAAGGGGTAGCATGAGCTTCTCTCAAAATCAAGTTTTTCAACTCGTCATTCGCCGGTACGCACAACCGATTCTTAAATCGCAAAAGTCCATCTTCGTGGATCACAAATCCAGGGGCTTTCCCCTGAGCCACATCCTCACGGATGCACAACAATAATGGGTCTGAACCCTGATTCTCTCTGATTGCCTCCTCTAGTGGCGATGGAATCTCTAACATGAAAAGTTTCCCTTGCACTCGCTGAAGCCAGACCTCGATCTCGGGTCTAAGGAATTCCTGCTGAAGCTCCTTCTGAACTGTTAAACGAGCAAACATTTGCTCCTGAATGGGCTTACGACTCAAGGCATCGGCAACCACGTTTGCCTTACCCGGGTGGTACAGGATCTCGATATCATAATCTTTGATTAGTTCCAACCACCGCCTCTGTCGCATATTTAACTCATACGAGTAAATATACACTTCAAACTCTTGTGATATGTGAAAATCTGACAGGTGACGCCATAAAGGTAATGACGCCAAATTTTCAACGCAAAAACCACGACTGCTAACTCCAGGTCGTGGGTTGGATAATTAACCTCGTAAGGTCTCAATTGCCGTGAAGCATAGGCAATAATCTTCCCATTCTGCATTAATACACATCCAAGACCGTGTCCGGACGCGTCACTATAGATCACGAATCCTTAGCCCCTTGTGGCAAGGAAAGTACAGGTGCTGAAAATAACCGGCTCCTGAGTTCCTCAAAACTCCGCTGATACGCGTCGGACCACGCGTATTTCTTATCCTTTCGCAAAAGGTTCGTCAAAGGTTGAGCAATTTTAGAAAATCCCTCCACAAACCGCCGATAATAACCGGCTAATCAGAAAGCTTGATTTCCTTAACATTCTTCGGAGGTAACCAATCTTGGATAGCCTCCGTCTTATGAGGATCCACACGCACTCCATCGATGAAATTACATGTCAGAAGCGTCACTTCGGACATCCAGAACTCACATTTGGAAAACTTTCCATAAAGTTGTTCTCGTCTCAACACGTCGAGAACCTGATGAAGGTGAACCTCGTGCTCCTCTCGGTCACGAGAATAAATCAAAATGTCATCGATGAAGACAACAACAAACTGATCCAAAAGTCAATGAAAGCCCGATTCATTAACTCCATGAATACCGCAGTGCATTAGTTAACCGAGCGGCATTACCACGAACTCATAATGACCATAGCGTGTACAAAATGCATGTCCTTGCGATATCGAGACTCTCGAATTCGCAGCCGATGATATCCGGATCTTAGGTCGATCTTGGAAAATATTGAAGCTCCTGAAGTTGATCTAAGAGATCATCAATACGGGGTAGAGGATACTTACTCTTGATCGTCACCTGTTCAACTCCGATAATCAATACACAAGCGAAATGAACCATCCTTCTTCTTGACAAACAATAGTGGTGCTCCCCACGGGGGCGCTTTCGCTCGGATATAACCCTTCTCGAACAATTCCTCAAGTTGATTCTTCAACTCCTGCATTTGGTCGGGGCCATCAGTGCGGTGCCTTCGATATTGGAGGCGTGCGAGGCTCCAACTCAATCGTGAATTCCACATCTCTATATGGATGTAAACCGGGTAGCTCATGCGGGAGTACATCGTCAATCGGCGACAATGATACCACGAATGATTGAACACCTCGATTGCCATAGAGCGGTCAATCGATGACAATGATACAATGAATGATTGAACACCTCGATTGCCTTATAACGGTCAATCGATGAAAATGATATAATGAATGATTGAACACTTGATTGCCTTAGAGCGGCAAATCGATGAAAATGATACAATGAATGATTGAACACTTGATTGCCTTAGAGCGGCGATCGATGAAAATGATACAATGAATGATTGAACACCTCGATTGAGTAATTTCTTGCTTCCATCATATTAATAATTCTTACGGAACAACGGGGATTACCTCCTGAAATACACATTCGGCTCCAATAGTGAAATGATAGTGACCAAGTGCTTACGAGCGAGGATGGTATCATGACGATCCATCCAACTAATACCCAATTTCATCGGCCTTAGATAAATCCACCACAATGAGGTCCGCCAACCAATTGCGGTCATTAAGCTTAATTCGGTATGATTTAGAAAATTCTTCTACCATCGGGTAGACCAATGATATAAGGTCCACAATCAATAGGACTATCCAAATTAAGTCTATTCAAACATGATTCGGGAATGAATGAATGCGATGCACGGTATCAAAAAGGGTACACACGAGGTTGAGATAAAATTGCGAGTATATCCGAGGTCATTCGGGCCTTTGGATCGTCGGTCCCCTTCCTCGCGTGAATCGGGACTTGCCGGCCCCAGCCCGACGCTCCGTCGATAAATATGAGCTCTACCTTTACTCTCTTTCGTCGTCTTAAGCAGCCTGTGAGCTTGACTGATTACGAATCGGCGGTGCTTGGGTCTGAGGTGCCGCGGAGTCGGCTTGGAGTCCCTTCGGCAATAATGGGCCTTATGCCCAAAAATCCCACAATTATGGAACATGATAGACGGTTTGAGACACTTAGTCTTGTAATGAACCGGCGCTCCACGGTTAAGCAGAGATGATGGCGGGCGGCGCTCGGGACTAAGATCCCGCGGGATTAGGCACCGTAGGAGGTCGCTCGAAACTTTAGGGCCCGCATGAGGCTTCTTGGAGGTTGACCGACCACCTTCGGACCGATTACGCTCGTTGATTTCTTGCTGACAGATGAAGGTCGTTGCTCAGCAATTTCCTTAGCAGCAGGCTCATACTGGCGGGTTCTCTCGATTAATTCAGCCAGAGTGGCGCAATGATGATTGAGCAATTGCATATGGGTCATCATGACTTGCATAAAAATGAGTGGATCAACCCAAACATCTTCTGATCGAGCCGAGTCCTGGATACGATTTCCCGACGGAAAGTGATTATTTCCCGGGTTTTGGCCCGCACCGCAGCCTCTCCCCGTGCATCCCCTGACAGCTCTCTTTATAGTGAAGTAGGAAGGTTGCATGATAATCACAGATCTCGTATGAGTACGGCATTATGATTTACGTCATGAAATGATGAAAATGAGCATACGCGCTCTAACACAGTGATTACATGAATGATTAACTGAGGTGACATGATTATCTGATGAAATTCTTGAAATAATTATCTTGAACAAATTAACAAGATTAATGATATGATCTTCCACATCAGCAACTGAGTGATAAAATGAATTGGGTAATTAATGAGTTAACATGATCGTCCTGATCAAATGAAAATGATGTTTGAGGATGGTTAACTGATGAATTATGAATGAATGATTATTGCCAGAAATTATACCATGGCGTCAGAAGTCTTACAGTTCCTTGATGCGATTGGCTCGGCATTTGCACGGAGTCACACGTGATGCGAAAGTCGATGATACTAGTCGATGGCGATGATTGCAAATGAGACATGACTCGGAAGGTAGTATTCAAAACCACGCTCCGATACCAACTCTGTAACACCCCAAATTAGGCGGATATTACGGTCTTAGTGGATCCCCATTAGGACCCACCGGGCGAATGGCCCGATTAATTAAATAATATAATTGTAGTACGAACCACATTATATTACCAAATACTCCGATGAGGAGTCTAAGTACAACAGACCAGGACAATACCGAATACTAGTATATTTTATATGAAGATAAAATACACAACCTTTGAATGAAACGGAGTATCGAATGAAAATCTGCGGCGGAAAATAAATGACAACAACATGAATGGTGAAAAGATTGGGGCCCCTACTAGTATCACTGGGACTCCTTGCCGTCAACGTTCTATTCCGTGCTTTTGCCTTGCCATGACACGAAAACAAAATCCCCAAGCGGGAGTCGATTACCAGAACAACAATCCTCAAGGGTTTAAAATACACAATCATGAGTTATCTTTAGTTATGAAATATCCTTAGTTATGAATTATCTTTGAAGAGGAGTATCATAGTACGCCCGTAATGTTACGTGCAAGTGTACAAGGCGAATGACGGACACACCCGTCCTTGTACCTAATTAGTCTCACGGAGGTAATCGTTACCGTGTGCACGATCGATGTATCGATCCCAATACATGACCATCGCGTGCTCGACTAAAAATTCCACACATCCGCACCCGACCACGCAATATGAACCCATAAGGTCATATGAGCGAGAATGACCAAAATGAATATCAATGAATAATAATCCGACAAGGTCAAGAATGACTCACCGAGATGAAAATAATAGTGAAGTGAATGATAGTTCAATGAAATGATTGGAACCGTTCCTCGTTAATGAAGTGATTATTCGACAATTACAAGTTTCAATACGATTAATACAATGATGAATGAGTTATGATTATGAATGAACAACAACAAGCGGAATGAGTATCCTTTTAACCGAGTAAGAATTAACTTACACAACAGATGAAGAATGTCCTTCCACGAACAAACGTCCTAAATGAAATGTCGGTTGCTCGAACAACCTTGAATAACACAATTTCGAACAATCCATTCAACATACGAATCAAAAACGATGATAGCCAACATCAAAACGTCGATACGACTAAACCAAGTTCATTGGGGCATAATATCAAACACGTTGTGACCAATCTCCGATTGTTTACAATCAATCCTCAATTATACCAACATTAAATCCCCAAGAAGTGTCTCAAACCAACAAAACATCTTCAATACGATCAATAATACAAAATGAATATCCAAATTCGTGATTTCAACAACAATTAATCGAAAACCCCAAATCGACTTAGTATTCAAAGTGTTCTTGAATAATCCTTCAATAGTCGATGAATCTTTATACAAACTCATAATCATATGCATATCCCTTCATACAACATGATTATAACGTCCAAAACATCATATCTCAACACAAAATCGAAATCCAAGATGTTGAAGAAATTACCTCTTGAAGATCCAACCACTTCGATCCGATGAACCAAGCTTCCCAAACGAATGAAGATGATTAAAATCTAACACTCAAGTGATAGATGATGGAAAATCTCTCCCTCAAGCCCTCTCTCTTGGATATAAGTTGAAGAAATGAGAAAATGAAGAAAAAGTCGGCCAAGTCCTTATAAAGCTGCCGGAAGTTACGGCCGTAACTCGGCTACTTACGGCCGTAACATCACAGGTCAGCGGCCTTACGGCCGTAACTAGCCAACTCGTGCGGCCGTAACTCGGCTTCGTCGAAACACTGCCGGCGGCCTTACGGCCGTACCGCACTTGACTTACGGACGTAACTTGCCCTCGTCTAAAACACCTCCCGACAACCATACGGCCGTACCCAAACACCTTACGGGCGTAACTTTCGAGCGATACGGCCGTATCCGGCCAAACTTACGGGCGTAAGCCCCCTTCGTCGAAAATGACCGGGCACCACTGCACATGCGTCTGGCCGTATCCGGCAAGCCTTACGGCCGTGCACGCCTCATATTACGGCCGTATGCGAAACCCTTACGTCCGTAAGTCCTTCTCGTCAGACAAATCCACGAAAATCACGAACACACCTTACGGCCGTGCTTTGCCCGCCTTACGGTCGTAACTCCTCATCTTACGGCCGTATGCCGAAACCCTTATGGCCGTAAGTCCCATTCGGCCGACTGGCGGAAAACAACGGCGCTGTTACGGCCGTATCCGACAATCCTTACGGACGTAACTTCGCCTTCGTCAAAATTACCTTAATCCAGCGAATGCATGTTACGGTAGTAATGTAAGACTAATTACGGCCGTAAATCATTCTTGGACAAGATGAAAATCCGACAACTCGATTTCTCGCTACGATTGATGAATGATCCGGCATACCATACGTATGTGAAATTAAACAAATCCAACACATGCGAGAGACGAAACTTCTAGTACAAGACTACCCATCGCGATGATAATGATACTACTCCGTCTCGACACTCAAATGGAGATGAAATGACGATCGGTAAGCGATACGGTTACAACATGCCAACAATGAACGCAAATGGAAGAACCATGAATGATGAGTGATTATTAATGAGTGAAAATTCTTGAGTGACAATTCTTGTTGATAATTCTTGAATGATAATGAATGAATTACTACATGGTATTACAGGACCCATACCGAGACCCCGTCGGATCTAACCCGTAGTGGTTAAAAGCAAGCTCATCGATCCACGTCTCTGTGGACCCCTACCGAGACCCCGTTGGATCTAACCCATAGTGAGCATACACACACACACACACGTCACTCATGCAATACTAATATGCTAAGAATGTAAGTTCATTAAGAATACTTACTAGAGATGGCCACTAATCCGACACCATTAACAAACTCTTCAAAACACAAACAACAAAATTAACACGGAATATATGATTCCATAACTTTAAACAACAAGGGTATCACCAAAGCCCTCAACGTTCAAAACAGTCAAATCAATTCCCCAAAACACACCATTCACAAAACACACGCGTTTTGAAAGTGAGCCCTTAACTAGGCTAAACCGAATCTTTTGAAAACTCATTTCAAACAAACAAACAAACAAACATAACATGACGATCAGCAATCATCATATCCATGAAACAAGAAATGTATGGGCAAGGTACTTGCCTCGAATAAGAACAACACGGAGAATCGACCGAAGTAGGTTGGCACGAACCGACTACGAACCCGCCGACTCCACCGAACGCCAACTCGCGATAATAAACTATGAAGGTCAATAACAACAATGAAAATGAATTCCATAGCACGACTTAAAGCCGTTGAATTCAAAGAACGAATGACAAAAGTTCAAGTGTTTCGCCCAAAACGGCTAAGAACACGATTCGTCCGTCAAAACACAGCGGAAATCGAAATCGAAATATGGATATACAATCCATAGGATATATTTAACAACATCATTTAACAACAATCGATCCATCAAAAGCGGATGGAAAAGCGAGATCAAGAACAAATCCCCAAAAAGTCGATTGAAGGAAATCAAGGAATATACTTGATTCGACGAAGAACAATGGATTAAATGATGTTAAACACAAGAATACTACTAAGATTAATCATACCCATCATGGATTAATCAACGATACGGAACGAATCGGCCAAAAACTCAAAAACCCCAAAATTCAAGAAACTAGGGTTCTAAGAAGAGATTACCTTGATTCGCTGGATAAAAGAATGATATAGGATGATCAATCAATGATAAGAACTCAAGAACTTTGTGGATTTGTTGTTAAAGAACTTGGCTCCATGGTAACCACACCTCCAGCCTCGGAAGAGAAGGAAAGGAATGAGAAAAATAGTGAAAAACTCGACTGCAGGGCCTTAAATAGGCTGCCTGCCGGCAGGGTTACGTGCGTAACCGGCCAAGGGCTTAAATGCGTAACCGGCCATGGCCGAGTCACTGCCCCAGTCTGCCGGCCCATTACGTGCGTTACGGCCGGGGCCTTACGGACGTGGCGGCCTTACGTGCGTAGCGTCGAGCACTACGGCCGTAACTCTGCCGGTCTGGCACAGGCCCAGTGCCGGCCATGATTCGGTAGGGGCCAACTCCGATGGCGACGACCCGAAACCCGAACACGAATACGAATCTAAGATACGATTCTGAAGTACTCGCAAAGGCAATTCGAGCACTAAGATAACACACGATTGCGACCACGAAGGCTCGAAATTCGACAACGGAAAGTAATTACCCCAAACTTTGGGAAATTACGAAAATGGCCCAAAGCATACGAAAATCACGATCGTGATCGAATAACCAAATCGAAGTTCACAACACGTCTAACGAAGTTAAGCGGACTTACGGGAAACTTCGAAGCGGCGGTTTTGAGCGAGATTCGCAAGACTCGAACTCAAGTGCGGAAAAGTCGCCAAAAAGCACGAGAACTCAACAAAGCGACACCAAGCGAACTCGGATGACAAAAGTGCAGAATTAATCATTCTCGGAATGACGAAACATTCAAGAGCGATTCGTCAAAATAGACTTTCGCGAAAAAAAAGAAATTAGGAAATCGAAATTACGGGTATTACACACTACCCTCCTTAAAAGAAGTTTCGTCCGAAACTTAAAAAAGTAGGGAGAATAAATATACCACTAGGAATATTTCAATGAGATACACAAGAATACATAACTAAAGCCCAACGGCGAAACGTTACAAACAACGCAAGGAAATATACGGTGTGCACACACGCTCCAAGCGACCAACACAACGCCACCGATAGAAGTGACAAGCGTCATCAAGCAGATAATACAATCTAGTTGATTATCCGAGCAGTCGCAAAACACAATGAACAAAAATCAACACGATTGACCAACCTAACGGTACATCAATCAACACGCGAGCCAATCATTGAACAAATCTGAATTTCACCGCCCAAGGGTTGGAAGGTCGAAAACGATACTAATTTCCCAAAATTAAGGGAATTACGAAGGAGTTTGAACGTTCAACAATCATGAGATGAGATCAACAAAAATCGAACAATCAAACAATCGAACCACAACGATCGAGACAGCAAAAATCGAACACTCATGTTCGAATCACGAAGAACAATAAAATTCAAACAACAACTCCAAGGTTCAAAAGAATAGAACCGAACTCGGAAAAGTCACAGTAATAACTAGATCGACTCAAAACAAGATCACAGCTCGTCCGAATGATGAAACCGAAATACAGAACAAGTTCAGAAAGTATCAACGAACGCGAGTGAGTCGATAGAATTGAGAAAGAGAAAATGCGAAGCCAAAATAATACGAGTATTATATTCGACCTCTTCTAAAAGAAGTGTAGTCACTGAAACTCACAACAACGAAATCAAGGTGAAAACACAACAAGCAACCGACAGAAACATCCTTCAAAGGCCTCTCAAAGCCGATTCTAATAACTGTGCTGAAGCGCGAACTCCGAAAGTCTCGGTAGCCAATTTGCAAAACTAAATTCGGTGTCCCTCGAGTCCGCACTTGAAACGCATTACTGACGAGAAGGACAATTTGCACGTGCATGCCTCGACACATCACGGTTGAAACGCCTCAGCTCGGCATACCGAAAATACAAATGCTAGATACAATAGGGCATAACGTCGCAAAACAACATAGCGGAGATGCCCACTCAGTACAACAAAGAATCATAACACATATCATATATAACGATTACCATCGTAAAGTAATACACACACAAACACTACAGCAACGACGGTATCGTTCGGCGACCTCAACGGCCCGAACAATAACCAGCACATAATTACAAACATCATGAAACAATCACACATGTACACAAACGTACAAACCCAAGCTTTAACAGCTCACACAGGTGCGATAACACGCAAGCCACCACGAAATGACAACATTAGAGATCGTCATCACACCTCCCACAAAGGGCTAACAAAACATATGCGTGGCGAACGACTCAACGTTCACACCACCAAGTCAATCACAATTCGGAGGGCTAACACCCTAACAACAATACCAACATCATACACACCTTCTCCGACCACAAGCATGAAATGATGGGTTTTAAAAATGAAAACCACCTTTTGAAAACAGTTTGGAAACACCACTTCATCTTGAGTATCATTTTATAAAAAGTTGAACAAACATCATTGTCGAGACTTTGGAGAACCATTTCGCATTTGATAAAAATGAAGACACTTTCTCTTAGTGAAAACTTTCGAAAATATTCGACCCACGGGTCTAAGTAAACATGTTTCTAAAACATTGAAAATATCTCAAAACATTTTGGTCCTCGAGGTAGAAGAATATGAAACATATTGTGGCACCTTGGATGTACCACGAGAAAATAATTCATTTTAAAAGTACGTCTCGAAATTAATTTTCTAAGATATTCAAGGTTTTCAAAAGATAATTCAATGGGCTAGAATGCCCAAAAAATTGAGTAATTACGGAACATTATAGCATTTGTGGGACCCACGCCAAAACCCACGAGTTAAAAAAACCATTTACAAAAATATGAAAAAGGCGATAGCGGTAATATTTCAAAAACTTACAAAAGCCATTTACAAAATACTAAATACCGTCATAAGAATTTCGCCAAAAGCGATCAAGGCCATAATGCCACAAACTCGGTTAAGGGAATCGGTTTTGAAATAAAACTCGATCGGTAAAATACGAAAGCCATTACAAAAGAACACACGCGCGTATAAAAGAAATAAAGTCAAAATGCACAATCCGGCAACCTACTCCTCATATGAGCGAAATATGAGGGTCAAATAACCACATATCAAGAAATCAAAATCCATAAGAGGATTAGTCACTTAACAAATAATCATAAAAATAGCTCGTGTCACACGAGGCACAACCAAAGAAGGAAGACTTACATCCACAGGTCGCACGAAGATGATGATCGCCCCACGATAATAATCACGACCGGCAAACTCAAGCGACAGCGTCGCGACACGACTCAGTCAGATAAAATCCGATGAAACAAGACTCAAACAACACGACTTGACCCGACAGCCTAGGTTTCCATAACCTAAAGCTCCGATACCATTTATGTAACACCCCCAATCCGTTCAGGGATATTACATGCCGTAGAACCTTTCCTCAAGGATCTACCAGGCTGGTAACAACAAACGAACAACTCGACAATGCCTTTAAGGCTAAAAAGACTCGATGAGCCGATCGGCCTTTCAATAAAAACATACAACTCGATTACAATACTTGCCCACGCGTCGAATACAACACACTCCGTCTGGCAGGAAAAGAATACTGCAGCGGAAATAAAATGCAACTAAACCAATATAACATCAAATGGGTCCTCGTGTGATTAGTATCGTTCATCTTTCATCATCCTTCATGCCGACCTTGTGCTATGCTCCAAAACCTGAATGCAATACAAACATCCACCCCCCGGATACTCGGGGGTTAGCAAAACTCCACTGTTATTCTATTGCAAGTAGAAGTGCAAAAATATGAGTCATACAATTCAAGTTCCAAGAGCGATAATAATCCGGAATCCTCAAAGATTCAAATACAACAAGATGAACACTTCGAGGCAAGAGTTTGAGTAAAAACTTCCCAAAATTTCAAGATCAAACATCAAGGAAACAATTTATAAAATGATTTGAAATGCCATTGGGAGTTTTAATAGAAAACAATTTAGGATTATCAAATCCTACTTTTCAAAACCCAAAGGCGAAAGGGTCACCGCCCCGAAGGTTTACTTTAGTAAAATGACCTTTACCAAATCGTTGGGATTTTAGCCCCAATTTCGTCAACTCACGGTATACGAGAGCGATAACAAGGTTCGTTTTCCAACATCAAAATCCACAACCCAAGGTTTAAACAGACGACAAATACTCTAGTGCCATCTAGCCGTGTAAGCGAGCAGACAACTTACCTCTTACACACTTAGTCGATGCATCCAATCATGAAAGCCGTTCAAAATCACTCATTTAGGAAATGCCATAATCAAATCATATTTGTAGAATGCACCACAATTAACCGTCGATCCACGTCTCTGTGGACCCCTACCGAGACCCCATCGCATCTAACCCGTAGTGGTTAAAAGCAAGCTCGTCGGTCCACGTCTCTGTGTAACCCTACCGAGACCCCGTCGTATCTAACCCGTAGTGAGCATACACACACACACACGTCACTCATGCAATACTAATATGCTAAGAATGTAAGTTCATTAAGAATACTTACTAGAGATGGCCACTAATCTGACACCATTAACAAACTCTTCAAAACACAAACAACACAATTAACACGGAATATATAATTCCATAACTTTAAACAACGGGGTATCACCAAAGCCCTCAACGTTCAAAACAGTCAAATTAATTCCCCAAAACACACCGTTCACAAAACACATGCGTTTTAAAAGTGAGCCCTTAACGAGGCTAAACCGAATCTTTTGAAAACTCATTTCAAATAAACAAACAAACAAGCATACCAAGACGATCACCAATCATCATATCCATGAAACAAAAAATGTATGTACAAGGTACTTGCCTCGAATAAGAACAATGCGGAGAATCGACCGAAGTAGGTTGGCACGAACCGACTACGAACCCGCCGACTCCACCGAACGCCAACTCGCGATAATAAACTACGAATGACAATAAC
Source organism: Orobanche coerulescens (assembly GCA_033398695.1). Taxonomy (NCBI): domain Eukaryota; kingdom Viridiplantae; phylum Streptophyta; class Magnoliopsida; order Lamiales; family Orobanchaceae; genus Orobanche; species Orobanche coerulescens. The sequence goes on along the minus strand of CM065804.1, from coordinate 70,057,607 downwards.
AACAATGAAAATGAATTCCATAGCACGACTTAAAGCCGCTGAATTCAAAGAACGAATGACAAAAGTTCAAATGTTTCCCCCAAAACGGCCAAGAACATGATTCATCCCGTCAAAACACGCAGCAATCGAATCGAAATATGGATATACAATCCATAGGATATGTTTAACAACATCATTTAACAACAATCTATCCATCAAAAATGGATGGAAAGCGAGATCAAGAACAAATCCCCGAAAAGTCGATTGAAGGAAATCAAGAAATATACTTCGATTCGACGAAGAACTATGGATTTAGTGATGTTAAACACAAGAATACTACTAAGATTAATCATACCCATCATGGATTAATCAACGATACGGAACGAATCGGCCAAAAATGCAAAAACCCCAAAATTCAAGAAACTAGGGTTCTAAGAAGAGATTACCTTGATTCGCTGGATCAAAGGATGATATAGGATGACCAATCAATGATATGAACACAAGAACTTCGTGGAATTGTTGTTAAACAACATGGATCCATGGTAACCACACCTCCAGCCGTGGAAGAGAAGGAAAGGAATGAGAAAAATGGTGAAAAACCCGACTGCAGGGCCTTAAATAAGTGCTGCCGGCGAGGTTACATGTAACCGGCGAGGGCTTACGTGCGTAAGCGGCCATGGCCTAGTCGCGCCCCAATCTGCCGGCCCATTACGTATGTTACGGCCGGGGGCCTTACGTGCGTAAGCGTCGCTACGTGCGTAGCGCCGAGCACTCTGGCGGAACTCGGCGATGCGGCAGGCCCAGAACTTCCGGCCATGACTCGGCGGGCCAACTCCGGCCCGACGGCCGAGCGGCCTCGAATACGAATCGAAGATACAATTACGAAGTACACGCAAAGGCAATTCGAGCACTAAGAGAACACGATTCCGACCACGAAGGCTCAAAATTCGACAACGGAAAGTAATTACCCCAAATTTTGGGAAATTACGAAAATGGCCCAAAATCCCGAAAATCACGATCGTGATCGAATAACCAAACCGAAGTTCACAACATGTCTAACAAAGTTAAACGGACTTACGGGAAACTCGAAACAATGATTTTGAGCGAGATTCGCAAGAATCGAACTCAAGTGCGGAAAAGTCGCCAAAAGCACGGAACTCAACAAAAGCGACACAAGCGAACTCGGATGACAAAAGCGCGAAATTAATCATTCTCGTAATGGCGAAGCGGCCATGAGCGAGTCATCAAAACATACTTTCGCCGAAAAAAAAAAGAAATTACCGAAAATCGAAATTACGGGTATTACAGTCAGCAGGTCAAAATCGAGCATCAGCGACCAGTCGGGTTGTTGCAGTCACTTCCCATTCCGGAATGGAAATGGGAAGATATATCTATGGATTTCATTACGAGTTTTCCGAGATCAAGGTCAGGCATGAATATGGTCTGGGTGATTGTTGATCGTCTGACCAAGTCGGCACATTTTCTAGGCATCAAGGACACTTGGGGCCTGGAGAAGTTGGCTCGTGTGTTTATCGCGCAGATTGTAAGGCTTCACGGTACTCCGAAATCTATTGTTTTGGATCATGATGGCCGTTTTGTATCGCACTTTTGGCAGGCGGTACATAAGGCGTTGGGTACTCGTTTGCGTTTGAGTACCTCTTTTCATCCTCAGTTAGATGGACAGTCAGAACGCACTATCCAGACGTTCGAGGATATGTTGCGTGCTTGTGCTCTCAATTGTAGTAATGACTGGGAGGAGCATTTGCCATTGATCGAATTCACGTACAACAATAGTTGGCACGCGTCGATTCGGATGGCACCGTCTGAGGCACTTTATGGGCGGCGTTGTCGATCACCGATTTGTTGGAATGAGGCATCCGATTTGGTCAGGACCGAGCCGGATATCGCTTTAGAGACGAGGCGGAAGGTGGAGTTGATTTGGGAACGGATGTTGACTGCTCAGAGTCGACAGACGTCATATGCCGATGTCCGTCGTCGACCTTTGGAATTCGAGGTGGGAGAATACGTGTTGCTAAAGGTGTCACCGATGAGAGGAGTTTTCCGCTTCGGGAAAAAGGGGAAGTTGAGTCTGAGATTTATTGGATCCTTTGAGATTCTCGAGCGAGTCGGTGGGTTGGCATACCATTTGGCGTTACCCCCGGCCCTGAGTCATGTTCATAGTGTTTTTCATGTTTCCCAGCTGAGAAATATGTCCGGATCCTAGTTGTAACACCCCGAGATATTCGGAGTATATTACGGCGCCGTAGATCCCTACATGGGACCCACGAGGTTACAACAAGAAAACACCACTCGACTAACCATCTCGGTTAACGAGGACGCACATTTAAATAATACGACATATAGAGATACGTCCGGAGCAACCGGCATAATAAACATCAACCGACAATGTAGCAAATTGAGTTAATACAAAAAGGAGTTCAAAATGAAAAGTCTAAGTACTCGCGAGTACAATCTATAAGTTTATAAATGTGGGAACAACCATATCGAAGTAGACAAAAGAAATAAGAAGACCCAAATGCACATGTCAACGACCCTGGCCAACATCCTCTTACTGTCCCAGCGCCCGCTCGTCCGGCAAAACATAACCTGAAATCCATAACAAGAATTTCCCCAAAATGGGTCCCCAAAGGGATTAGCAATTACGCTAGTACAAGTAATCAAGGCAAACCAATCGCTTACACATTTCATAGTACAATGCACCAAATCATTTCAAAACCAAAACCAGACATGTCTTTTCCGGAAACAAACAGTCAAAAATTTTGCCTAGGACCGGGACGAAACCTCAAATCCCACCCGAGGCCTCTAAGGACCCTCCCGAGCTGGCCATTTCACAAACAAATCACACACAGGCATCGCCTAGAACCAGGACGCCACCATGAATCCCACGAGGCCTCTAAGGACCCTCCCGGTGGCTAGCGAAACAAACTCGTGAATCTATAGTGAAGTCATGGATTCCCCCAAGGCCCCGTCGGACCCTCCCGTGGTGAGCAAAATCACATACAATATACATTACCATTTCACGTTAAGCATAAAGGTTTCCAAAAATACTTGCCTTGAATAATTGACGACGTAACGAATGGAAGGAAAAACACCGACTAACGTTAATAGCCGATAATCACAAACCTAACGATACGAAGAACACAATCCGATTCTAAACGAATACGGAATTGGTAAACACTCGAAAACCCGCCTACGATTTATGTGTATTCGTATCAAAACAACGACGATGGCGGATCGCAACCAAACCCTCTCGATTATGCAAATATCACGAAAGTTCGTAGGAGAACAAGAATGCTAATGAGATTAATCATAATCATCAAGGATTAATTAACCACACGGAGTAAAACGAACAATAGGACCGAAAACCCCCAAATCCCCCAAGGTAGGGTTCTAAGAGATTTTACCTTGATTCGAAGATGAACGATGGATGATTAGTGATAGGTGGATGATATGATTCTTGAATATGCCCTTACAATGGAGTTTGGATCAAAATCGGATGAACCCTAGCCTCTGCCGTCGCTCCCGTCGCGAAGAGAAAAGAGAGATGTGAGAAATGAGGAAAAATGGGCCGCTGCCAGTTTATATACTGGCAGGTGTTACGGCCGTAACACATCCCACATATGGCCATAACATAGGAGCATTACGGCCGTAACCTGACTCTCCTACGGCTGTAACTGGACTCTGGAGAGAAACCGGGCAATTTGACGAAAGACACATACGGCCGTATCAAGAACACCATTACGGCCGTATCAATATTTACGGCCGTAACTCAAACATGATATGCCCGTAACTCAGGACTGGACCAGGAGGCAAGAAACGAAGCCTTGTTACGGCCGTAAAAAGGAATGCCTACGGCCGTAACTCACTTATTACGGCCGTAATGAAGCTGGCTTACGGCCATAACACTGACTGGGGCGACAAGCAGTCTAGAATGAAATAACTACTCGGCGAGAATTAATCGAAAAAAAAATACCAAGGCATAACAACTACCAACGGATACAATCACCACGGATTTGAGTCGAAACCAAAACATTACGATCAAGCGTGATTGAATGCTGAAGGCTTAGGAACAACAAGGATAACAAGAATACCTAAACTTAGGGAAATTACGAAGCGGCCCAAGCGTCCAAAAATCGCGTCTGACGTCGGATTAACAAACCGAAACTCACAACACGAAAAACTCAACCATACAAACTCGTGCAACCAAAGAAATTACAAAAGCGAGCGGGTTATACGAGAATCAAGCGTGCATGCCATAATACACGACATAAAGCAGAATAATATCGAAACATCACGAAGATCGTCGAATGGAGAAACTCCAAGAATAAAATAGATTCAAAACATCGATATGGTAACAAGCGAGTCACTAAAAACAAAAATAGACCAAAATGGGAATATCGGGAAAAGAAGAAAAATGCGGATATTACATTCTACCTCTGTAAAAATAAGTTTCGTCCCGAAACTTAAAAAACAAACAACTCGGGGTACTTAGTACGCATGCTATCCTCAGTCTCCCAAGTTGCCTTCTCGACACCATGCCTCGACCACTGCACCTTGACCAAGGGAATGGTTTTATGCCTTAATCGTTTCTCACGGCGCTCCACGATCTTCAAGGGACTCTCCTCGAAGGTATATCCTCGAAAATATCAATCTCGCCATAATAGATGACGTGACTGGGATCCGGGACATATTTCCTCCGCTGGGAAACATGGAAAACGCTATGAACGTGACTCAAGGCCGGAGGTAATGCCAAACGGTACGCCAAATCGCCTACCCTCTCGAGAATCTCAAAGGGCCCAATAAATCTCGGGCTCAACTTTCCCTTCTTCCCGAAGTGGAAAACTCCCTTCATCGGCGACACCTTTAGCAAAACGTGGTCTCCCACCTCGAATTCCAAAGGTCGACGACGAACATTAGCATACGACTTCTGTCGACTCTGAGCGGTCAACATCCTCTCACGAATCAATTCCACCTACGCTTTGTATCCATAACGATATACGGATCGGTCCCAACCAAAGCGGATGTCTCATTCCAACAAATTGGTGATCGACATCGTGCCAGTAAAGCGCCTCATACGGTGCCATCCGAATCGATGCGTGCCAACTATTGTTATCGTGAACTTCGATCAATGGCAAATGCTCCTCCCGATGTTGCTCCAGTCAAGAGCACAAGCGCGCAACATATCCTCAAACGTCTGGATAGTGCTTTCCTACTGCCCATCCGACTGGGGGTGAAAAGAAGTGCTCAGGCGTAACCGAGTACCCAACGCCTTGTGCACTGCCCACCAAAAGGGCGATACGAAACGGCCATCCCGATCCGAAACAATAGACTTCGGAGTACCGTGAAGCCTCACAATCTGCGCGATAAACACACGAGCCAACTTCTCCGGGCCGCAAGTGTCCTTGATGCCCAGAAAATGTGCGGACTTGGTCAGACGATCAACAATCACCCAGACCATATTCATGCCCGACCTCGATCTCGGCAAACTCGTAATGAAATCCATTGATATATCTTTCCATTTCCATTCCGGAATGGGAAGTGACTGTAATAACCCGACCGGTCGCTGATGCTCGATTTTGACCTGCTGACAAGTCAAACATCTCGCTACAAACCGTGCGACCTCCTCTTTCATATCATTCCACCAGAAATTCCTTCTTAGGTCCTTGTACATCTTACTCAAACCAGGATGAATGGAGTAGGGTGTAGCATGGGCCTCATGCAAAATACTCTGTCTCGACTGCGAGTCGTTCGGTATACAAAGCCGACTGGAATCTCAAAACACCATCCTCGTGAATTACGAACCCGGAGACTTTCCCTTAAGAGCGTTCTCTCGGATTTGAGTAATCATCGGATCCACCAATGCTTGACTTAATTTCATCGATCAAAGGCAGCGAAATTTACGAAGCACAAAGTTGCCCGACCGCTCCAGGCAACAAAACCTCAACATCCAACTCGATCAAAACCCGCCGAAGCTCAAATTGAGACATAAGGATCTCCAGCGTTCGCAGCGCAACCGGTTTCCAACTCAAGGCATCGGCCACGACGTTCGCCTTGCCCGGATGATAAAGGATTCGAGGTCATAATCCTTAATCAACTCTAACCATCTCCTATGCCTCATATTTAACTCCTGCTGAGTAAATATGTATTTCAGACTTTTATGATCGGTAAAAATCTGACATGCAGAGCCGAAAAGATAGTGACGCCAAATCTTGAGTGCAAAAACGACTGCCGCTAACTCCAAATCATGAGTAGGGTAGTTAAGCTCATACGGCCTCAAGCTGTCTCGGCGCATATGCAATGGTCTTGCCGTCTTTGCATCAATACGCACCCAAGACCCTGACCCGAAGCATCACTATAAATAGCAAAAACCTCGTTGCCACACGGCAACGCTAAAATCGGGGCTGAAGTCAAACGCTTCTTCAGCTCCTCAAAACTCGACTGTCTCTCGTCATTCCAGACGAACTTCTCGGACTCGGAGTAACTGTGTAAGCGGCCGATCTAGTTTCGAGAAGCCCTCGACGAACCTACGGTAGTAGCCGGCCAAACCCAAGAAACTACGGATCTCCTTCACATTCTTGGGCGGTGCCCAATCCAACACTGCTTCAATCTTCGTGGATCCACGCGGACTCCCTCGGTTGAAATCACATGACCTAGAAACATCACTTCCTTCAGCCAGAACTCACATTTCGAGAACTTCGCATAGAGTTGCTCGGTCCTCAAAATGTCTAACACTACTCGCAAATGATGGGCATTCTCTTTCTCGTTCCTCGAATAAATAAGACTATCGTCAATGAAAACGACAACACACTTATCCAAATACTCGATAAAGACTTTGTTCATCAACTGCATGAACACCGCCGGTGCATTAGTTAACCCGAAAGGCATAACTACAAACTCATAATGTCCGTATCTCATCCGAAAAGCTGTTTTCGGCAAATCGGACTCCCTCACCCGGAGCTGATAGTACCCCGATCTCAAATAAATCTTCGAGAATACCGCAGCTCCCTGCAACTGATCGAACAAGTCATCAATCCTCGGCAAAGGATACTTGTTCTTGATGGTCACCTTGTTTAGTTCGCGATAGTCGATACACAAACGCAGTGAACCATCCTTCTTCCGCACAAACAGGACCGGTGCGCCCCAAGGCGAGGTGATCGGTCGAACATACCCCGACTCAAGAAGCTCACTCAACTGCTTCTTTAACTGAGACATCTCTGAAGGTGCCATGCGATATGGCGCCATCGAAATCGGAGCCGCGCCCGGCTCTAACTCTATAGCAAACTCAACCTCACGATCCGGTGGCAATCCCGGTAACTCGTCAGGAAATACATCAGGAAACTTACTAACGACTGGAATCGATGAAAGCTCGACTCCACCATCCTCCTCCTTCAAGGCATAACACCAATAACCAGCACACCCCTTTCGCAGGAGACTCAACGCCTTCAAGGCGTTAATAACTAACTTCTGGTTTCCCCTCTTTCGCTCCGCGAAAGAGTGCTCGGTGCCGTTATCGGCTAACATAGTGATGATTCTCGTGCGGTAGTTCATGATTGCACCATGCCGCTCGAGCTAATCATCCCCGAGAATCAAATCCTCACCCTCAATAGCCACGGCGATAAGATTGGAGGGCCAAGCCCTCTCACAAATAAACACACAACAGTCTTGGACCTATCGATCGCCAAAGATCCTATCACCGCTAGGAAGTTTAATGATGAAAGACTCGCAAGGCGACAAACAGTCGAGACTCAAATAGCGTACACACTCCAGTGATATGAATGAATGTGTAGCACCAGAATCGAAAAGCACACTGACAGGATGAGAATGGATATGAACGGTACCTGTCGCCACGATGTTGTTAGATCATCGGCCCTTCTCATCTCATAGATACGCGGCTGGGCAGAGCCGACACTGGAAGTTCCTCCTCTAGCGGGCTGACCTCGACCTCTACCTCGACTGGCACCCGACGGAGGCTGCGGAGCAAACGAGCCCTGATTCACACTCGGCTCCATAGGTGCTGGAAAAGAAGCCTGAGCACAAAGAATCTTTCTTGCCCGCTCACAAAAGAAAGCCTTGTGGCCCGACTGACCACAAGTTTGACAAGTTAGAGGCGGACGAGGACACTCCCGGTTCCGATGGCCCGAATCGCCACAGTTAAAGCATTTGGCATCCCAAATGGAGGCACTGGCAGTACCCCGATAGCCTCCAGAGAAACGAGCCGAACTATCTCCAAGAATATTCGCAGACTGAGACTTCTGCTGACCTCCACCCTTGTGACCCGAGAAATTTCCGGTGGATTTCTGTTTCTTACTCTCCCGAACCGCCGCACTGGCTGTTACCGACATATCATAGGCAAGAGCTCGACTCTGATAATCCTTCAAAGTAGTAAAGACGAGCTCGGACATGTAGTCCCAGATTGACAGTTTCATCCTCCTGGAAAAATGGAAAATTTTGTCGCTCTCATCGACAACCTGGGTCTTCACATAGCCCAACTCCTTGTTAAAGTTGGCAATAGCTTGGGATACGGGAATGTCCTGTGGTTGGGCATCATAGAAAGCATGGACTCGAGCCTGTCTAACCGGCCACGGGTAATATTCAGTCTCCATAAATCCCTGAAATTCGGCCCACGAAGCAACATGGTCTTTGGGCCCAACGGCCTCCCACCAATCCGTAGCGTCCCCAGTGAGAAAGTACTGGGCAATAGGGACCTTACGGTCCTCGGGACAGTTGGTGGCAACGAAGACTTTAGATATCTCCTTGATCCACCCCTGCCAGCCGATCAGGTCTGATGCTCCCGAAAACTGAGGAGGATGCATCTTGATGACATCTTGGAGCCAACGGTCTGCTCCGCCCCGATTAGCATGGGCCTGATCCGGGTTCTAAACCACCTGAGCTATAGCCGACATTTGGTTGACCATTTGCTGCATAACAGCCGCAATACCAAGGTCGGCGCGCTCCTAAGAAGAAGCATGACTGTGATGGTCACCGGTACTGCCGGCTCCCGAAGAATGCGACGTGGCTGCCCCACCGGCTGCCCCACGTCCCCGACCGCGTCCACGACCACGGCCCCTCCCAGCATCCATGCTGGTGATAAGAAGTGGCAAAAGCAACTCGATGATAAGTAAAAGAGGGAGAATAACCACAGTTCAAGAAACAGAAATACGGTACGAGAAAGTAAATAATCGAGTAAGGAAACTTACGAACACTGGAAGTACTGAGATGCCGGCAGCGGTGTGACAATGTGCAAAACAAAACACAACTAGACCCAAATAACTGACAAGCCTAGGTATCCATAAACCTTGCTCCGATACCATTTTCTGTAACACCCCCGAGATATTCCGAGTATATTACAGCGTCGTGGACCCTTACATGGGACCCACCAGGTTACAACAAGAAAACACCACTCGACTAACCATCTCGGTTAACGAAGACGCACATTTAAATAATACGACATATAGAGATACGTCCGGAGCAACCGGCATAATAAACATCAACCGACAATGTAGCAAATTGAGTTAATACAAAAAGGAGTTGAAAATGAAAAGCCTAAGTACTCGCGAGTACAATCTATAAGTTTATAAATGTGGGAACAACCATATCGAAGTAGACAAAAGAAATAAGAAGACCCAAATACACATGTCAACGACCCTGGCCAACATCCCCGTACTGTCCCAGCGCCCGCTCGTCCTGCAAAACATAAACTGAAATCCATAACAAGAATTTCGCCAAAACGGGTCCCCAAAGGGGTTAGCAATTACGATAGTACAAGTAATCAAGGCAAACCAATCGCTTACACATTTCATAGTACAATGCACCAAATCATTTCAAAACCAAAACAAGACATGTCTTTTCCGAAAACAAAGAGTCAAACAATTTGCCTAAGACCAGTGAAGCCACAAATCCCACCCGAGGCCTCTAAGGACCTTCCCGTGGCCATTTCACAAAATAAATCATGCATGAGCATCGCCTAGGACCAGGACGCCACCATGAATCCCACCGGAGGCCTCTAAGGACACTCCCGAGCTGGCTAGCGAAACAAACTCGTGAATCCAGAATTAAGTCTTAGATTCCCCCGATGCCCCGTCGGACCATCCCGAGGTGAACAAAATCACATACAATATACATTACCATTTCACGTTAAGCATAAAGGTTTCCAAAAATACTTGCCTTGAATAATTGATGACGCAACGAACGGAAGGAAAAACACCGACGAACGTTAAGAGCTGATAATCACGAACCTAACGATACGAAGAACACAATCACAACCAATTCTAAATGAATACGGAATTGGTAAACACCCAAAAACCCGCCTACAATTTATGTGTATTCGTATCAAAACAACGACGAGGGCGGATCGCAACCAAACCCTCTCGATTATGCAAATATCACGAAAGTTCGTAGGAGAACAAGAATGCTAATGAGATTAATCATAATCATCAAGAATTAATTAACCACACAAAGTAAAATGAACAATAGGACCGAAAACCCCCAAATCCCCCAAGGTAGGGTTCTAAGAGATTTTACCTTGATTCGAAGATGAACGATGGATGATTAGTGATAGGTGGATGATATGATTCTTGAATATGCCCTTACAATGGAGTTTGGATCAAAATCGGATGAACCCTAACCTCTGCCGTCGCTCCCGTCACGAAGAGAAAAGAGAGATGTGAGAAATGAGGAAAAATGGGCTGCTGCCAGTTTATATACTGGTAGGTGTTACGGCCGTAACATATCCCACATACGGCCATAACATAGGAGCATTAAGGCCGTAACCTGAATCTCTTACGGCCATAACTAGCCTCTGGAGAGAAACCGGGCAATTTGACGAAAGACACATACGTCCGTATCAAGAACACCATTACGGCCGTATCAATACTTACGGCCGTAACTCAAACATGATACGCCCGTAACTCAGGACTGGACCAGGAGGCAAGAAATGAAGCCTTGTTACGGCCATAAAAAGGAATGCCTATGGCCGTAACTCACTTATTACGGCCGTAATGAAGCTGGCTTACGGCCGTAACACAGCCTGGGACAGCAAACAGTCCAGGACTGAAATAACTACTCGACGAGAATTAATCGAAAAAAAATACCAAGGCATAACAACGACCAATGGATACAATCACCACGGATTTGAGTTAGAAACCAAAACATTACGATGAAGCGTGATTCCGAATGCCTAAAGGCTCAGGAACAACAAGGATAACAAGAATACCCTAAACTTAGGGAAATTACGAAACGGCTCAAACGTCCAAAAATCGCAATACGACGTCGGATTAACTAACCGAAACTCACAACATGAACAACTCAACCATGCGAACTCGTGCAACCAAAGAAATTACAAAAAAGAACGGGTTATACGAGAATCGAACGTTCATGCCATAATACACGACATAGAACAGAATAATATCGAAACTTCACCGAAGATCGTCCAAATGGAGAAACTCCAAGAATAAAATAGATTCAAAACATCGATATGGTTACAAGCGAGTCACTAAAAACAAAAATACACCAAAATGGGAATATCGGGAAAAGAAGAAAAATGCGGATATTACACTAGTCACGTCATCGATTATGGTGAGATTGATGTCGCCGAGGACATTACTTTTGAGGAGCGTCCTTTGAAGATTTTGGAGCATCGTGAGAAGCGACTGAGGCATAAGACTATCCCTTTGGTCAAGGTGCAGTGGTCGAGACATGGTGTCGAGGAGGCAACTTGGGAAACCGAGGATAGCATGCGTGCTAGGTACCCCCAGTTGTTTGTTGCTTAAGTTTCGGGACGAAACTTATTTTTAGAGGGGTAGAATGTAAAATCCGCATTTTCTTTTCCCGGTATTACATTTTTCGGTGTATTTCTCGTGTTAGCGACCCTCGTGTAACCGTATTAATTTTTGAGAATAATTGTTTCGAGACCTTTTGTCGTCCAGTTCTACGTTTATTGGTTCTTCCATCGTTTATTGATATGATTCTCGTAATTGTTGTTGGAACCGCCGTTTCGGGGTTGCCGTGGATCCATTATATGTTATTATGCGTTTTGAGATGTTCCGTTTGATGTTTCATTCATGTTCCGATATTTTGGGCCGTTAATATTTCGTGCCTAGCGCGCGCTAGTCTTTCTGCATAGCGCACGCTGGGGATCCTTTGTAGCGCATGCTACGTCTGCTTCATAGTGCGCGCTAGCGAGCTCAATACAGGATTGGCAGTGAACTTATTTATGATTCCAGTCCTCTGGACTAACGGATTAGCGTATGCTAAGTTGTCAAGCGCACGCTAATGTCGGAAGCCTAGCGCGCGCTAGGTGTCCGGTAGCGCGCGCTAACGTGACTGTCCAGTACTGGACAGTTTGTTCTGGACTCGTTCAGGTGCCCAGGTAGCGCGCACTACCGAGTCGTTGTTACCGCACGCTAATAGTAGTAGCGTACGCTAACGGTCCAGGACAGTGAGTTCTGGGCTGTAATATAACTGGGTAGCGCACGCTAACCCTTAGCCGTTAGCGCGCGCTAAGCCGTGTGGCTATAAATACCCAGGAGTTGACCTTGGACGGATCTATTTCTCATTTCACCTCCTTCTCCGCGGCTTTGGCGATTTTGGGCGATTTCTTGGCGATTTCTCCCTCCAATCATCTCAACCATCATCTTCTTTGAGTTCTTGGTGTATAATAACAACATCAACACGAATCTTTCATCCTAATCCAAGGTAAATCTTCTAAGAACCCTACTTTTGGGTAAATTAGGGGTTTTAGGGTTTTTCTTTGATTCGTTCCATATGGTTGATTAATTCATGTTGAATATGATTAATCTTTCTAGTATTCTTGTTTTCCCTATGGATTCATGGTATGTTTCGTGGTTGTTGCGTGTTCGAGAGGGTTTGGTTGTGGTCCGCCCTCGTTGTTATTTTCATATGAATATACATGAATCGTAGGCGGGTTTTTGGGTGTATTCGGTTTCCGTATTCGTTTAGTAGTGGTTGTGATTGTGTTCTTCGGATCGTTAGGTTCGTTTCCGCCGGTTCCTCGCGATCGTGTTCGATTCTTCATTTTCGTTCGTGTCACCGTCTATTAATCGAGGCAAGTACCCTTGTGAACTTACAATCTTGACATAGTAGTATTGCATGAGAAATGGTGTGTATGTGTGTGTATGCTCACTACGGGTTAGATCCGACGGGATCTCGGTAGGGTTCCACAGAGATGTGGATCGACGAGCTTGCTTTTAACCACTACGGGTTAGATCCGACGGGGTCTCGGTAGGGGTCCACAGAGACGTGGATCGACGGTTAATTGTGGTGCATTTTTACAAATGTGATTTGATTACGGCATTTCCGGAAATGAGTGTTTTGGAATTATGTTTTTCATGATTGCATGCATTGACTATATGTGTAAGGTGTAAGTTGTTCATTTTGTTACTTGTACTAGCGTAATTGCTAACCCCTTTGGGGACCCATTTTGGGGAAATTCGTTTTATGAATTTCAGGTCAGGTCCATCGAGACGAACGGGCGCTGGACCAGTATGCGGATGATGGCCGGGCGTGATGATTGTGAATGAGTGTGTTTTTATGGTCCTCCTTTCTTTTGATGCGTTTATCCATTTGTAAACTAATAGAAGTACCCGATTACTTAGGAATTTTCGTTTGTTCAGGTTGTGATATTTGTCCGTTATGTTTGTGTTAGATGTGTGGGGTGTGTTTGACCGGTTGAACCGGGTGAATCATTTTGTTTTGCATCTTTATGATGAGGGGTTGTTATGTTGATTTCACAAGTCATTGGGTATGTTTGGTCGTTTAGACTGGTGGGTCCCATGTAGTGATTTACGGTGCTGTAATATACCTCGAATATCTTGGGGGTGTTACACGGAGGGAGTATTAAATTATAGGATTTGACTTATTGTAATATGATGTAAATAAATAAGAAATAGTATATATATTAACTCTATAATTAAAAAGAAGTAGCAAAAAATTGTGTTTTTAGTTTCTGATTTATTGTTACGATATGCAGGATAATTTGAGCCCAAGAAAAATGAAGATTGTTTGGAGAAAAAACATATTGTTGTAAATATATATTCTAGATATATCCTATAAATGTTGATCAAGAAATCTAACCCTAAAACCCTAGCTCTTTCTAAAATAAATATAGATGCCTTTAGTCATCATATTGAATACACACAATTCATATTCTCTTCTATATTCTCTCTTCTTTCTCTGGTTTACAGTAAATTATCAGCACGTAGTCTAAGAAAATATCTGAAAATTTCAACAAAAAAAATAGAAGAATCGGAATATTCAGAACCCTAGCCGTCATCATCCCCACAAGCCCCCGCCGCCGTCGAACTCGAGTTGCCGACCATCAACCCTAACAAGTTTCCATGCACCGACTGCAACCATCGCACACCGCTCATCTTTCCAGGTCCGACTCCATCGATCGGAACCCTCGGCATGATTGTTCTACCTCTCTCTCGATTCTCCTCTTCGATCGTAGAAGGTACATCTATTTAAATTTCATTTCATTTGGTCGAATCTAATTACCGTGTTATAAATGTGCGAGGCTAGGAGTATGTATGAATCAGTATGATCATATAATTCGTGCTATAATATTGCTAAAGTCATATGCTTTGATTAGTATAACAATAAACTTTTCCTGCTTGTGGGGAATTGATAAACAATATTGAAGTATTATAATAATTTATTGTTAAATATACTGTAGCACCTCCAAATCTACTGGGATTATTACAGCGTCGTATACCCTTTCCGCAAGGATCTACCAGGCTGAAAGCTACGAAATAAAACCAACACGTGGTCAACTCGACCAAAACATAAAACCGTAGACTGATTAGGTCTATCAAAACACAACACAGAAGTACAACTGATAAACCAAATTACAACTCGATCACAAATTACATAACATGTCCATCCTCTTAATGATGACAAAGAAACTAGAAATGAACACTAAGACGGACAGATCACCGACGGACAATCGACTACAACTTTGACTAGTATCACTGCTTTACATCATCCTCCAAGCCGACCCTGTGGCTGCTCTCTCTCCAATCAGGACAACTGAAAAGAATATAAATAACCCCCAACGAGGGGTTAGGGATGAAATCGCTAGCAAGTAACCAAGATATAAAGTTATACATCAAGAATACAACAGTTATGAAAATAACCTCTCGACAAGGTAGCAACACGATCCCCGAGTCTAAATTATTTTCAAAAATAGTTTCCTTTAGGAATGATCATAAGAACGACTCCAAAACACATTTAAGAGAATAATTGAAGACTTTAGGGGTCTTAGTGTAAAATCACAAAAGATTTATAATTCGTCTTTTCAAAAGAGTTTACCAAAAACGTCGAAATGATTCTATTCACAACCAAGTCTCAACGATTAATTAATAATACAAGTACATCTGGGATCCAAGGTCCAAACATTTACAATTCAGAGTTATCACATCAAACACTCAAATCACCTTCGTGGCCTCGATGGGACCCATCCGGATTGACTAATGCAAATAAGCTAAGACACACCCATAAGTTATCTTGACATCGCACTCGCAAGTGACGATTCTTAGAGCCCTCTCCAGACCTACCCGATTAGATAACCTTATGGTCAAATCTTGATAACTAGCCGTACTCGCAATCACGCGCCACCGGAGGCCACACGGGACCCTACCCGGGTAACATCACAATTCACTAAGATACACAACAACAAAGGTACAATATTCACCACAATCGCAAACGTGTAAAACATAAGTTAACGCATCATACACTTCCACAAAGGCACAACATTCACATGACACCATCGTTCAGGAAAAAGGCTAACAAGCAAATAATACAAATATTCCACGATTCCACAATTCGTCGGATAACTACTCATTTCTAGTATCCGTATTAAGCAAAATACAACATGAAGTGGTTGTTATCATTCTTCATGAAACTCAAGTTTACGTTCGTATTTACCTTCATAGAAATTACATATTCCTTTCAAAGTAAGTTATGGTTCAATGTTCAATCACTAACAAGTCCACGTTAAATTCACGACAAATCAGATTCTCAAAGTATAAAGAATATAGATGAGATACTCGCCTCAAGTCCAAAGCACGCGAAGCAACGGGAAAGCTCGACCGGAAACCCTCGAATCCTCCAACTAGGTCGAAAACACAAGAATAACATAATTACTACAAGGTCGATCGCAAGGAAGATGCAAAACATACAAAATTCTCAACAAGAATTCGTAGAAGCATAGGATCCAACACTTGGGGTTCAGTACTTCCCTAAGAACATCAAAAACATCACCCGAACCAGAATATGATAAGAAATACGAATCCAATCATAGGGATAGAATCAATACAACCGGTTAATGATATACAACAACACGAGTCATGAAGAACAACTCGAATATTAACGATTCTCAACATATATAGGAGAGGGTTTCAAGATGATTACCTTAGATTCGAAGGACAAGAAGGATTAGACGATGCTACACACGAGAAAGAATCACAAAGATGATTACTATCATCCACTGTTGTTGGAAGCTCAATTCCTAACCATCCAAGATGACAAAAACCGCAGCAAAGGGAAGGAGGAAAAAATGACCCGATCTGGGTCAACTCCTGGTTATATAAAGAAAACTGGGTTTACGTACGTTAAAGTCACCACTCTAACGTACGTTATAGGATTAACGTAGGTAAGGTGTAAGCCTTTACGTACGTTAGAGCCATCCTGGGCTCTCTGGCCGATATTGTGAAGACCATTACGTACGTTATGAAAAGCCTTTAACGTATGTAAGTAGCACATGAATTTAACGTACGTTATGCTCATCGCATAGCGTACTAAAGGCACTTAGCAGTTCCAAACTATTAAGTTCAGCTCGTCGAGTACGAGCGCAACAAAACCACGAAACGACAAAAACAACACAAGACAGAGACATGCACACGAAGAGTGCGCAACGACGAACTCAAGCGCTAAAAGAAAACACGATTCCGACTACCCGAAGGTTCGGAATACGACAACGAAAGTAATTATTCCCAAACTTTGGGAAATTACAAAACGGCCCAAAATGTCCGAAAATCACAATCTGACATCAAACAACTAAACCGAAGTTCACAACACGTCTCGCTAAGTTAAACGGGGCTTATAGAAAACACGAAATCGTAGTTTCGAACCACCATCATACGAAATGTACCATATAGCGGAAAGGTCGGTCAAAACACGAATTCGGGTAGAACAGCTCCGAAACAAACTCGGATGACGAAACATGCAGAACAAAACATTATGAAAATGTCAAAACGCTCGCAAGCGAGTTCTGGAAATCAGAAAAATGCCAAAAATGAAAAATTTCCGAAAGAGAAAATCACGGGTATTACATTCTACCCCTCTAAAAAGAAGTTTCATCCCGAAACTTAAAAAAAAGAAAGGGTGAAGTGATAAACAACAAAAGACGGGTGACAAAGTCTCAGCGGTCCCAACGAATCGATCCTGATACCGATACCGTAGTACGATTCTGGGAAACGTCATGGCATAGTTCACAATACTGAACTTTGTGGCCCTCGAGTCTACAGTTATAACAAGTAATCGATCGCGAAGGACAATTAGCTTGCACATGACCTACAACGTTGCAATTGAAACACCTCCCAGTCTGACTAGGAGTCAAAGAAGATGACTTGGAACTCTTGGTTCCACCGAACGAAAAAAGGGGAGGTTTCGCCGTAGGGCTACGCGAAACTCGATGAGAAGAAGTTCCGACTCTCACACTATCCGAAAAATCTCCATACGTCCTCTGTGAAATACCCTCGCCTATACTATTGTATTTTCTGATTTAAACCAAGTATTTTCGCACCATATCTGTATTGTTGTAGCAAGTATATCGACAAATTATGTTAAGTTGGAATCATGGCCATTCATACTATATTAATTGTTGGGTGATATTGGGAGAATTCCATTTATGCTTATTATAGAACTTAACGTACGTTAACCTATCTTCTTAACGTACGCTATGTACGTAACCTTACGTACATAACATTCATATGTTAACGTACGTAATGCGAGAGATCCATCAACAGCCTACCTTTCGGCGGGTGGGACCGATTGGGGGTAGGTGGTCGGGAGTCGATAGCGACAGCCAAGTCAACGGCTATTACGTACGTAATAGTTATATGTTTACGTACGTAACGAATTGCGTGTTTTAAGTCAGAAAGATCTGATGAAATTGATTACGTACGTAATGTTCATGAGATTACGTATGTAAGGGCTCTAACGTACGTTAACCCCTCTCTTTAACGTACGTAATGCTGAGTTCAGGTTATAAAAATATAACTTGCCTTTCATTTCCTGCTCGACCCTTTCAACCTCCCCACTGAGAAAACGATTCCCTTCCCTGCTAACTCCATTTGTAGCCCTTATAACTTGTGTTCGAGCTCCAGCACTTGGTTGGTGACTTGGAGATTAGGAGATTGAAGTGTGTACCTTGAAGTGTTGGTGTTGTTCTTCATTTTGAGGTTGGTCTTTCTTTAACTCGTATTAAATCCATGCTTATGACGATGTTAGTAGATAAACACTTCACATAATATTAGTTTAAGCTAGTAGAAACTTGATAAGTTGATTAAATCATGCTCAAACTAAGTGAAGATCAACATTTAGGGGTATTAGTATTACTTCTTGATGTATAATAACTTCATAATATGGTTGTGTTGATAATGACAAATAAAACCTGATTTATAACATGATAATCGGAAGTTGATTATAGTCTCAACACTAGGAACATGTTAGGGATGAAATCATTAATTATTAGTGGGGAGAGATACTAATCTTGTCTTGAACATTCAATTAATTCTTGAAGGTAATATGGAACCATAATTTTGGCCTCTAAACCAATACCTTCGTGATAAATTGTTGGAAGAATTATGTTAACCCTTTGAAGATAATTTTCACAAGATGGGATGAAGTTACATTTAGAATTCCAAGTATCCAATGATATAACTAGGCTTTTAAGAATTCTTCAAAAGTAAAACAATGGATTTTGATAGAAGGAAGTTGTAATCTTCATATGTTCAAGTTAATCAATTTCGTTGATAACTTAAAAGGGTGTTAATCACTATATTAATATGTTGATAATGTTCTTAAGAGAATTGTAGTGAATATGGTGATACAAATGCGGTAGATGAGTAGCCGGATTCCATTTCATTAATCCGTGTGTGTTAGGAGACGTAAATTAAGATGATGTTCTTAGTCCACTAAAAACTTGAACTTATGCTTTCATATGGGAATCAGTTTTAATGTAATTGTTGGTAAAATAATGAAGAACGTAATTAAACACAAACTTATATCATAATCGGAAGTGCCGATGATTTGAAAAGATGTTTTCACAATGTTATATTGGTAATAATTTGGACTTCAAGTATTTGACATTAATTTAGAATATGTGAATGAACATGATAAACATATGATGATTTGTAATTGGAACCTTAAAGTGATCAATAGGATAATTGATTTATTCAAAGTAAATTTACGAATATTGTTTATGTCAGGATACCGTTATCGTACGAATGTGTTGTTGAATGAATTACATTTCATTCAAGGTTGCTTGTTCACGTGAGTATTGTTAGACGGGGATACCGTTCGTTCGACCATTCAAAGAAGGATTATTCATCTACGAAATTGAGGCAAGTTATCTTGCTTGGTTATAATGATGGTTGAATTCTTGTGATTATTATGCGTTTCGTGTGTATGAAATGTTCTGATAATCTATGATTCGTGATATGGTGGTTCCCTTGATCGTATTATCATGGTGTTGGGATGATATACCCGAAATTACCGTTCTTGTTACCGTTGGTCCTTTTGAGCTTTGTTGACACTTCGGTGAGTCGTTCGATTCCTTGATAAAGGTGTAATTCATTGAGTTTCGTTGTCATGTTGTATCATGACATCTATGGAGTCATATCTGTGTGCCGATTGGTTATGTGTAGGATTTTTAGCCGGGCACTTGATGATCATGCGTGGATGTTTTCCGCATTTAGATCGTGCACACGAGACGTAGTTCGTGAGGCTAATTAGGTACATCGTCCCACGTATATTCTGGATTCCGTATACGGGGTGGACATGTGCACGGACACATTTTCGGATCGGGCGCACTGTGACGTCCGTCTTGAGCCATATCATATGGTCTTTCGTATATTTGGTTATGTTCGACAGTTGGGACCGAATGTTTATACGTCTGCGGGGTATATTCAGTAGTCGGTTGTTTTCTTTGAAATCCGTATATATATGAATTGTATAATGTCATGAGAATTATTGTCATGTATAGCTGACCCTGTGGTTGGGGCGAAATACTTGTATTTCAGGGCGAGGAAAGGGCAAGGCATAGGAGGAGCACAATGGCGACGGAGGGTTTTGAAGGATGCTATTTCAGGGGCCCCGAGTCTTTTGATGTTCGGTTATGTTTTATTGTGATTTTCATTTTACTTTGTGTCGGATGAATGTACTATAATTTGTTAGGTATTGCCCATCGTCATATGGTCTGTACCGAATTTGGATCCTGTGTACGGTTGCTCGTATTAAAGTCATGTATAACTTATATTCCACATCGGGGTATTGATAAATATGGTGGTACGGTGCCACGTTGTCAGGTTGTAAGTGTACATCGTGATATCGCCTGGTGGGTCCCGGTAGGGGTCCACGGCACTGTAATAGCCACCGTTCTTGGGCTGTTACAGAAGATGGTATCAGAGAATGTGTTTTTATTTTGAGTCATTGTAGAATCCAAATAGCATCAAGAAACCTTCGTGACACTTGTAACCTGTGCAAGCGCCTGACCCGTCGAATACGGTATGTTCTCATGAGCCATAATTTGATTACTGGCATGGTATTGACGACGTATTGGTCTCCTTACTTATCTTGGCATCTTGCTAACATGAGGTAAAATTCATCTATTTGAGGAAAACCTAAATTAATTATGTGATTGAAATTGTTTCGACTTGATGTTGATATGATATTGAGTGTGTAACACCTGCGGTGCCAGTGATTCTTTACGAATTGCTTTGTTGGATATGAAATTCCCTATTGCCATTAACTTAGCAAGAATTGTGATTGATAACTTGAACTGTACTTGTGACTTGATTCTTTCAGTATGGATAGGAATCTGAGAGGCCGTGGCAGAGGGGGACGAGGCCGTGGGAGAGGCCGAATCCCGATACCACGAGCCAACAGACGCGCAAATGTGGAACAAAGTTCCGCAGGCAGTGATTCGCCTTCTAGGGACCAATCACACCACACTGGAGAGAATGCACGTGTCGATCCTTACACTGTGATGCAGGGCATGATGGCCCAGATGAGCCAAATGGGTCAGCTGATGGAAGCTATGCAGAGGAATACTACTGGTCAACAGCAGGGGCAACAACCTCCGCCTCTGGTGCATGGCGGGATTGTGAGCCGGATTATTAACGACATATCACGACAGTGACCTCCGACTTTTGAAGGCTCATCTGAGCCTGCTGACATTGTACACTGGATAGAGCATTTAGAGAAACTGTTCGAGATGGTGGAGTGCCCAGAGGAAAATCGAGTTGCTGTGGCAGCCTACTACCTTAGTAAGAGTGCCCATACTTGGTGGCTTTCTGTGAGGCCTGCCGATGGCGCGAGTACTTGGGAGGAATTCAAGAATCTGATGCTAGAGAGTTACTATCCTTCACCCCTCCGTGAAGCCAAACTATCCGAATTACTGAACCCTGATCCATCGGAAGACGAGGATGTGTTAGCGATTGCTGAAAAATTCCAAGCACTTCTCCCTTTTGCGACGTCAGTTGTCCGTTCGGAAGCTAATAAGATCAAATATTTCCTCAAGAGGCTTAAACCCCGAATGAGGATGCAACTACTCAATCACCACTGTATGACCCTACCGGAGTTTATTGAGAAGGCTTTGGAGTATGAACTTACTGCAAAGGAGATTTCCAAGAAGTAGCCTCAGTTTTCCAACAAGAGATCCAGGAACCAGACCCAGGGAGACAATAACCGGGGGATGTTCAAGAAGCCCCAGCCTGTACCAAATCCTTCTGAACGGCCACCTATGGCATCGAAACCGACAGGAACGCACTCTCGGGCAATCAGCTCACCTGTCGTGTGTTATAACTATGGAAACCAGGGGCATATCAGTTCCAAGTGTTCGAAGCCGCACGTTGCCTGTCACACTTGCGGGAAGAATGGTCATCGTGCTCGCTATTGCAGGGGTGGACTCGGGCGTGCTCCAGTAGCATCTCTTGCTCCAGTACAGTCTTCTGTTCAGGAACGTGCTCCTCCGTCTGCTTCTTACCAGACTACCGGGGCAAACAAAGGGATGGGCCGTGGAAATCAAGCTGGTACACCTGCTTCCGGGGTTGCAAAACCCAGAATCTATGAGATGAAGAAAGCCGATGATCCCGAAGCCAGCATGATTGCAAGTACTCTCGAGATCCACTCTCAGCCCGTTTGTGTTCTTTTTGATACTGGTGCTTCACACTCCTTTTTGTCTACTTCTTGTTTGAGTCATTTGCAATTGATTCATGTTACCGATTGTGAACCTTATGTAATTGGTCTACCCGATTGTAGAAGAATTATTGGGAGTCGTGAAGTACAGAACTGTTCGATTCGCATGAACAACCGTGAGTGGTTGTCCGACTTGATTGTGGTTGATTTACCTAAAGATGATGTAATCTTGGGTATCGACTGGATGGATCGTCATGATGCCGTAGCGTCCGTAAGCGAATGGTGACCGTCATATCTGATGATGGCGTCGAGTGTATTTTTCGGGGTGATAATCCCAGTCATTCTGGGAGAGTCATCAGTGCTATGAAGGTTGTGAGATTACTGAACTAGAGATACATTGGTTATTGGTGTTACATGACCAAGACAACTGACCGACCAGTCGAATTGGTTGATATTCCGGTAGTTCGAAACTATCCAGATGTATTTCCAGAAGAGCTTCCAGGACTACCCCCACGGCGAGAGGTAGAATTCACCACTGAGTTGGAGCCAGGGACATCCCCGCTTTCGAAAGCACCATATCGTATAGCCCCGACTGAGATGCAAGACTTGAAAAGACAACTTGAAGAGTTAACTGAGAGAGGATATGTTCGACCCAATGCATCCCCTTGGGGAGCACCGGTGTTATTCGTACGGAAGAAGGACGGATCGCTGCGTTTGTGTATTGATTACCATGAGCTAAACAAAGTAACAATTAAGAACAAATATCATTTACCTCGCATCAATGATCTATTGGATCAGCTCCAGGGAGCCGCTGTATTTTCCAAGATCGACTTGAGATCCGGGTACCACCAATTGCGGATTCGAGAGTCTGACGTCCCAAAGATAGCTTTTCGCACTCGCTATGGGCATTATGAGTTCGTTGTCATGCCATTCGGACTGACTAATGCACCTGCAGTATTCATGGAATTGATGAATCGGGTTTTTATTAATTATCTGGATCGTTTTGTAGTCATTTTTATTGACGACATCCTGATCTACTCTCGTGATCATGAGGAACATGAGTGTCACCTCCGCCAGGTTCTCGATGCATTATGGCGAGAACAACTCTATGGGAAATTTTCTAAGTGTGAATTCTGGATGTCTGAAGTTATTTTTCTGGGTCATGTAATATCAGCAGATGGAGTGAGAGTAGACCCACAGAAGACAGAAGCTATCCGAGACTGGCTACCTCCGAAGAACGTGATGGAAGTTCGTAGTTTCCTGGGTCTAGCAGGCTATTACAGACGATTCGTGGAAGGATTTTCAAAAATTGCTCAACCAATGACTAATCTGTTGAGGAAAGATAAGAAGTACTTGTGGTCGGAAGTATGTTAGCAAAGTTTTGATGAACTCAAAAGTCGATTAATTTCAGCACCTGTTTTGGTTCTACCTAAAGGAACGGAAGGATTCGTGGTATATAGTGATGCATCGAGACAGGGCCTTGGCTGCGTATTAATGCAGGACGGTAAAGTGATCGCCTATGCATCCAGACAGTTGCGTTCTTACGAGGTCAACTACCCGACTCATGATTTGGAGTTAGCAGCCATAGTGTTTGCTTTAAAAATCTGGCGCCACTATTTGTATGGAGTTACCTGCCGGATTTTTACGGACCACAAGAGCCTGAAGTATATTTTTACCCAAAAGGAGTTGAATATGAGACAAAGGAGGTGGTTAGAGCTAATCAAAGACTATGATATCGAGATCCTTTATCATCCAGACAAGGCAAACGTGGTTGCCGATGCCTTGAGCCGCAAGACGGTGCAGGAGTAGATACTGGCTCGTTTGACCGCGCAGAGGGAGTTGCAATTAGAGTTCATGAGACCATAGATTGAGGTCTGGTTACAACGCATTCAGGGACAACTGTGCACGCTTGAGATTTCATCATCCCTTGATGAGATGGTCAGGACGAAACAGATGACGGACCCATTCTTATCCAGAGTTCGAGGAGAAATCGATCAGGGGAAGGCCCCTGGATTTGTGGTTCACGAGGATGGACTGATATGCTTTAAAAACCGAGTATGTGTACCAGCAGATGAAGAGTTGAGGAATACTATTCTGAAGGAGGCTCATGCTACCCCGTATTCCATACACCCGGGATCAAACAAGATGTATAAGGATTTGAAGCCGTATTATTGGTGGGGTAACATGAAACGGGAGGTTGCCGAATTCTTTTCGAAATGTTTGACATGTTAGCAGGTCAAGATTGAGCATCAACGACCAGCTGGCATGATGAAACCGCTTCCAATTCCCGAGTGGAAGTGGGAAGACATATCGATGGATTTTATTACTAGCTTGCCGACAAGCCGCCGAGGCATGAATACGATTTGGGTGATTGTGGATCGGTTGACTAAATCAGCCCACTTCTTGGAGATCAAGGATAGGTGGGTCCCTGAGAGATTGGCCCAGTTATTCATCAAAGAGATTGTGAGACTGCATCGTACCCCTAAGAATATTATATCAGATCCTGATGGACGATTCGTGTCTCACTTCTTGAAAGCGGTTCATCGTGCGATGGGTACACAGTTGACCTCCAGTACGGATTTTCATCCTCAGACCGATGGTCAGTCTGAGAGGACTATTCAAACCCTAGAGGATATGTTGAGGGCATGTGCTCTCGATTGGAAGCCCGACTGGGAAGCCCAACTACTGTTGGTAGAATTTGTAATATCCGCAATTTCGGATTTTCGGTAATTTTATTTTTTCGGCGGAAGTCCGTTTCGACGACTCGCTTGGGACCGTCTCATCATTCTGAGAATGATTAATTCTGCACTTTTTGTCATCCGAGTTCGTTTCGGTATCGTTTTGCTGAGTTCCGAGCTTTTTAACGACTTTTCCGCACTTGAGTTCGATTCTTGCGAATCTCGTCCGAAACTGTTGTTTCGAGTTTCTCGTAAGTTCATTTAATGTTATTATTCATGTTTCAAGCTTTGGTTTGGTGTTTCGATCGCGTATCGTGATTTTCGGACGTTTTGGGCCATTTTCGTAATTTCCCAAAGTTTTGGGTAATTACTTTCCGTTGTCGAATTTCGAGCCTTAGGGTGGTCGGAATCAGGTGTTCTCTCAGTGTTCGGATTCGTATTTACGAGTACTTCGTAACCGTGCTTTCGGTTTACGTTCAGGTTTGAGTTTCGGGATTTTTCGGACCGTCGGATCGACCGAGTCATGGCTGGCCGGACACATGCGAACGGCCACAGGCAGCGCTGCCTAGCGCCGTGTCTTGCGCCGGGTCGGCCAGGACCAGAAGCTTGCCGAGACACGGCGAGACACCCGGCTGATGCAGGCCGTTCTTTGCTCCGTGTCCGTGAGCTATAAATATGGCGAAGCGATCGGGTTTTTCTTCATTTTCTCACTCGTTTCTTCCTCTTAGTGGTTTGGAGCTTTGATGATCATGGAGGGATGTTGTTAGGGGTTAAATTCATGAAGTTTTGAAGTTCATAACATCGATTAATCCTTCCATAACTTGCTCCGATCGACCGAATCAAGGCAAGTTTTCTTAAAATATAGTTTTGGGGATTTTGCTCGATTTGTCCGTTTAATCCGTTTTAACTCAGAATATTGATGGATTGATGATTGTTAAGCTATATTATATCTAATTCCTTGTTATTCCACGGTTGGATTGCCACGGATTTGTCGTTTTATTGAGTATTTTATCGACGCCTTGAAGGTGTTCGATAAAATGTCACAAAGAGAATTCGAGCGTTCTACGATTATTCTTCCTGGTATGATCGATGATTTATTGATTATATATTGTTAGGGTCGAATTCTTGTGAAGAACTCGAGTCGGAATCCTTCCGTTCGTTGTCTCCTTCGGGGTCCGAGCTTCCCGATCGAACCGTGTTCATCGGAGCGTTTGGTAGCGGTTATTAAGGCAAGTATCTTATTATACGACTTGTATCTTGTGACTAGTAATTACGTATGATATGTATGATGATTTTGCTTGCCTCCATAAATATGTTCCGTTTGAGTTGGTTGTGTTTTCCGAAATTTGAAGGCTTTGTGATAATAGTGATATATTGGTATCCGTGTTAGGCGTTGTGCCATTTGTGCAGGATTGCGATGTACATATGAGATGGTTGTACACGTGGTTGTTCAATGTATTGTGTGCCGAATGTGTGTTATGTTGGTTAAGAGTCGTTGTGATGATCATGATGTTTGTGTTGTTTTGGTTTACATACTTGATTGTACATTTCATTGTAATGTGGAATGGCTTGACATTTAATGATTATGAATTGTGTCGTGTCGATGTGTGTGTGTTCCAGGTAGGGTCTGACGAGGCCTCTGGAGTTCGGTACATGATGTGTACGAACAAAGTGTGTGATCCAGGTAGGGTCTGACGAGGCCTCTGGAGTCCGGTACATGACGTGTACGGAAAAGTTGTGTGATCCAGGTAGGGTCTGACGAGGCCTCTGGAGTTCGGTACATGATGTGTACGAACAATGTTGTGGCTGGGTAGGGTCCGTTGAGGCCTCCAGAGTTCGGTACATGATGTGTACGAACAGTGTGTGTGGCCGGGTAGGGTCCGTTGAGGCCTCCGGAGTTCGGTACATGATGTGTACGAACAGTGTGTGTGGTCGGGTAGGGTCCGTTGCGGCCTCCGGAGTTCGGTACATGATGTGTACGAACAGTGTGTGTGGCCGGGTAGGGTCCGTTGAGGCCTCCGGAGTTCGGTACATGATGTGTACGAACTGTGTGTGTGGTCCGGGTAAGGTCCGTCGAGGCCTCCGGAGTTCGGTACATGATGTGTACGAACAATGATCGTGTAGCAGTGATTGTTCAGGTAACATTTTAAATATGGATCTCGGACTCATAATGATATATTATTTAGTATGCTTTGAAACGAGAATCGGGCTAATGCCCTAATGTTTACGAAAAGGTTTTGTAAATTAGGACTCGAGGTCCAAAAGAATTTCTGCTTTAAAAATCCCCGAGATGATGTGTTCCTTTTCAAATATCTCTTATTTGAGTTTGAAATTCTAAAACTTCTCGGGAACATTTTGATAATTGATTTCCGTATTAAATTCGTAGTTGCTATTTGCTTGTTACATTTCGTATGGTTTGATACTTGCACTAGTAAAACAGTGGAGTTTTACTAACCCCCGAGTATTCGGGGGGTGGATGTCTGTTTTGCGTCCAGGTACATGCAGATTCAGGGGAGCAGTCACAGGATTGGCACAAGAGGATGACGAGCTACGATACTAATCAAGAGTCGAGAGTTGGTAGAGTTTGGTTGTATTGTTAGAGTTCATTCAGTCTTCATTTGTATTGTGTTTCACCCTGTGTGGGTAATGTTGTTAGTCGATTACGTTGTTAGAGTTGTTTGACATCAGCGTTCTGTGTGTTTATGTGTAAGTGACCTTAACGGTCTGTATTATTATATTGTTTGACCCTGGCCGGGAAAGCATTTAGTCGTTTATGGATGTTTAGCCTGGTAGATCCTTGTGGAAGGGGTCTACGGCGTGTAATATTCCCATATGGTTTTGGGGGTGTTACATTTATGGTATCGGAGCTTAGGTTGCGGAAACCTAGGCTGTCGGGTCGAGTCGAGTCGTGGTTTGTCGAGTAATGTGTGGTCTTGTCATTCGAGTCGTCAGGTGACAAGTTGAGTTGTGCGTAGTCACAACGTGTCGGATATGTTGTCGGACGAGATTAGTATCGTGGGCGACCGTCACCTCCGTGCGACCTGTTGATGTAAGTCTCCTCCTTTATGCGTAATACCTGTGTATCTCGATTTTATCTTAGTGAGTTAATTGCGGTGCATAATTTTATTTACACAGTATTGTGTAATATAGTTGTGTTTAATACTTGTGACACATAGTATGTGTATAGAATCGGGCACGTTATTGTTTTATCTTTGAACCACCGGTGGGGTGGTAGGTTGTGAAAGTTTTAAACCTTGATGGGTTTCGAATAGGTAGACGGTAGAGTTTGTGAGAAACTCGATGAATGATTTTCTGAGTGTTTAAACTTGATACCACGAGATGCATTTGATTGAATTGGCGACTCGGTTTCCAATTGAGTATATGGTTTTAAATTCATTGCTTTTTGGAATGTTGTAATTTTTGTCCGCTATGGGTAAGTTTGAGAATGTTTCCTGAAGGACTTTACAGTTTGAGAATTTTGTAGAAATCGATTTTTGGAAAATATTTTGGTGGTGCGGTCAAACCATGGTTTATATGGATTTTTAAAATTCGTTAAATTTTGACAAATGGGCCGTGTATTTTCAAATGACACAATCAAGCGGTATTTGAAAAATGTGTTTTGAAATACTTCGGACATTGTAAAATATTACCGTCATCGACCTTTTTGGCGTTTTGTAAATGGTTTTTAGCCTGGTGGATTCCGGCGCGGGACCCACGGCGCTATAATGTTCCGTGTAATTATCTGAAATTTTTGGGCATTCTAGCCCATTGAATTGTCGTTGAAAACTTTGAGTACCTTAGAAAATAAATTTCGAGACGTCCTTTTAAAATGAATTATTTTCTTGTGGTACATCCAAGGTGCCACAATATGTTTCAAGATTCTTCTACCTCGAGGACCAAAATGTTTTGAGATATTTTCCAATGTTTTAGAAACACTTTTACTTAGACCCGAGGGTCGAATACTTCCGAAAGTTTTTCACGAAAAGAAATTGTCCTCATTTTTATCGAATACGAAATAGTTTCCAAAGTCTCGATAACGATGTTTCACGATTGTATTTTTATTGAAGGGTGATACTCAAGATCAATCGGTGTTTCCAAAATTATTTTCAAAAGGAGGTTTTCGTTTTTAAAACCTATCCATTCCCGTTTGAGGGATGGGTATGTATGTATGATGTTCGCGTTGTCGTTATGATGTTTGCTCCCGAGTATGATCGAATTGGTGGCATGAACGTCGAGGCGTTGCCACGCATTTGTTGTACTAGCCCTCTGTGAGAGGTGTGAACTGGTGTTTACTTTTTATCGCCTCGTGGTGATTTGCGTGTTGTCGCACGAGTGTGAGCTGTTGAAGCTTGGGTTTGTACGTTTGTGTACATGTGTGATTGTTTCATAATGTTTGTAATTCGGTGCTGGTTATCGTTCGGGCCGTTGAGGTCGCCGAACGATACCGTCGTGATTCTTTGTTGTGCTGAGTTGGCATCTCCGCTATATTCTTTTGCGACATTATGCCCCATTGTATCTAGCATTTATATTTTCGGTATGCCGAGCCGAGGTATTTCAACCGTGATGTGCCGGGGCATGCACGTGTAAATTGTCCTTCTCGTCAGTGACGCGTTTCGAGGGACACCGAATTCAGTTTTGCGAATTAGCTATTGAGACTTTCGGAGTTCGCGCTTCAGCACAGATATCAGGATCAACTCTGAGAGACCCATGGGAGATTTTCCTGTCGGATGCTTTTTGTGTTGTTACCTTGTTTCCGTTGTTGTGAGTTGCGGGGATGACATTTCTTTTATAAGAGGTCGGATGTAATACCCGTACTATATTTGACTTCTGCAGTTTCTCCTTCTAAATTCTATCGACTTGCACGTGTTCGTCGATACTTTTTGAACTTGTTTGATGTCTCGGTTGTCATCATTCGAATCGGTTGTGACCTTGTTTTAGATCGACTGCTTGTCATCGTGACCTTCCGAGTTCGGTTCGATTCTTGTGAGCCTTGTTTGGAAGTAACATCTTTCACTTTCTACCAGTTCTTTTAATGTCCGGAGTTGAAGTGGGGACTTGAGTCATTGTTCGATTGTTGTCATTCGATCATTGTTATTTGATCATTGTTGTTCGATCATTGTTATTTGATCGTTGTTGTTCGATCGTTATTGTTCGAACGGGGTTGTCTGACTGTTGTTGCCTGATCTCGTACTGCGAAGAATTGTCGTTCACCGTTAGTCAACTGTTTCGAGTGTGGCCAAGTGGGTCACCGAGCGGTGCATTGTGAGACCGTTGCCACGATGTGCGGGAATTGGGTTTTCGTTCCTACTCGGGGAGTGCCTGGTGGTGTCCCGTGATGTAGTTGTGTATCGTACTTCGTGCTGTAATTCGTGTAGAAATTGATATTTGTTGCGTGGACTTTTTGGTTTTGTTTGTATTCTACCATGATGTTTTATTTTAAGTTTCGGGACGAAACTTATTTTTAAATTGGATAGAATGTAATGTCCGGTATTCTCATTTTCCGTTATCTTGAATTGTTTATGTTTTGACGTCGGATATTTTCTTATTGATGAGAATCAGAATGATTTCTATCGTGATACTCTATTTGTTTCTATCGCATATCCGTTTTAATCGGGTGAAACTTGTTGTAGCGTACGTTTCTTCGATTAAATGTGTGCATGTGATGTGGTATGTGATGCGTCGTTAATTGCTCGTTGTTGTTTGAAACATAGTCGGTGGCGTTGCGTTAGTCGTCGTGGGGCGTGTTTTTACGCCGTATATTCCCTTGCGTTGCTTGTAACGTTTCGCCGTTGGGCACGAATTTTTTTCGGTTCTTGTGTATCTCGTTGAGTTTTCCTTGCGGGATATTGCTTCTCCCTACTTGATTTAAGTTTCGGGACGAAACTTCTTTTAAGGAGGGTAGAATGTAATATCCGCAATTTCGGATTTTCGGTAATTTTATTTTTTCGGCGGAAGTCCGTTTCGACGACTCGCTTGGGACCGTCTCATCATTCTGAGAATGATTAATTCTGCACTTTTTGTCATCCGAGTTCGTTTCGGTATCGTTTTGCTGAGTTCCGAGCTTTTTAACGACTTTTCCGCACTTGAGTTCGATTCTTGCGAATCTCGTCCGAAACTGTTGTTTCGAGTTTCTCGTAAGTTCATTTAATGTTATTATTCATGTTGCGAGCTTTGGTTTGGTGTTTCGATCGCGTATCGTGATTTTCGGACGTTTTGGGCCATTTTCGTAATTTCCCAAAGTTTTGGGTAATTACTTTCCGTTGTCGAATTTCGAGCCTTAGGGTTGTCGGAATCAGGTGTTCTCTCAGTGTTCGGATTCGTATTTACGAGTACTTCGTAACCTTGCTTTGGTTTACGTTCGTGTCCGAGTTTCGGATTTTTCGGACTCGGATCGACCGAGTCATGGCCGGCGGACTGTGCGAACGGCCTCGAAACGGCGCCGCCTGCCGTGTCTTGCGCCGGGTCGGCCAGGACCAGCAGCCTGCCGAGACACGGCCGAGACACCCGGCCGGTCCGGGCCGTTTCTTTGCGCCGTGTCCGGCAGGGCTATAAATATGGCAGAGCAGTCGGGTTTTTCTTCATTTTTCTCACTCGTTTCTTCCTCTTCCGAGGCTGGAGCTTTGATGATCATGGAGGGATGTTGTTAGGGGTTAAATTCATGAAGTTTTGAAGTTCATAACATCGATTAATCCTTCCATAACTTGCTCCGATCGACCGAATCAAGGCAAGTTTTCTTAAAATATAGTTTTGGGGATTTTGCTCGATTTGTCCGTTTAATCCATTTTAACTCAGAATATTGATGGATTGATGATTTTTATGCTATATTATATCTAATTCCTTGTTATTCCACGGTTGGATTGCCACGGATTTGTCGTTTTATTGAGTATTTTATCGACGTCTTGAAGGTGTTCGATAAAATGTCACAAAGAGAATTCGAGCGTTCTACGATTATTCTTCCTCGTATTATCGATGATTTATTGATTATATGTTGTTAGGGTCGAATTCTTGTGAAGAACTCGAGTCGGAATCCTTCCGTTCGTTGTCTCCTTCGGGGTCCGAGCTTCCCGATCGAACCGTGTTCATCGGAGCGTTTGGTAGCGGTTATTAAGGCAAGTATCTTATTATACGACTTGTATCTTGTGACTAGTAATTACGTATGATATGTATGATGATTTTGCTTGCCTCCATAAATATGTTCCGTTTTAGTTGGTTGTGTTTTCCGAAATTTGAAGGCTTTGTGATAATAGTGATATATTGGTATCCGTGTTAGGCGTTGTGCCATTTGTGCAGGATTGCGATGTACATATGAGATGGTTGTACACGTGGTTGTTCAATGTATTGTGTACCGAATGTGTGTTATGTTGGTTAAGAGTCGTTGTGATAATCATGATGTTTGTGTTGTTTTGGTTTACATACTTGATTGTACATTTCATTGTAATGTGGAATGGCTTGACATTTAATGATTATGAATTGTGTCGTGTCGATGTGTGTGTGTTCCAGGTAGGGTCTGACGAGGCCTCTGGAGTTCGGTACATGATGTGTACGAACAATGTGTGTGATCCAGGTAGGGTCTGACGAGGCCTCTGGAGTCCGGTACATGACGTGTACGGAAAAGTTGTGTGATCCAGGTAGGGTCTGACGAGGCCTCTGGAGTTCGGTACATGATGTGTACGAACAATGTTGTGGCCGGGTAGGGTCCGTTGAGGCCTCCGGAGTTCGGTACATGATGTGTACGAACAGTGTGTGTGGCCGGGTAGGGTCCGTTGAGGCCTCCGGAGTTCGGTACATGATGTGTACGAACAGTGTGTGTGGCCGGGTAGGGTCCGTTGAGGCCTCCGGAGTTCGGTACATGATGTGTACGAACAGTGTGTGTGGCCGGGTAGGGTCCGTTGAGGCCTCCGGAGTTCGGTACATGATGTGTACGAACCGTGTGTGTGGTTCGGGTAAGGTCCGTCGAGGCCTCCAGAGTTCGGTACATGATGTGTACGAACAATGATCGTGTAGCAGTGATTGTTCGGGTAACATTTTAAATATGGATCTCGGACTCATAATGATATATTATTTAGTATGCTTTGAAACGAGAATCGGGCTAATGCCCTAATGTTTACGAAAAGGTTTTGTAAATTGGGACTCGAGGTCCAAAAGAATTTCTGCTTTAAAAATCCCCGAGATGATGTGTTCCTTTTCAAATATCTCTTATTTGAGTTCGAAATTCTAAAACTTCTCGGGAACATTTTGATAATTGATTTCCGTATTAAATTCGTAGTTGCTATTTGCTTGTTACATTTCGTATGGTTTGATACTTGCACTAGTAAAACAGTGGAGTTTTACTAACCCCAGTATTCGGGGTGGATGTCTGCTTTTGCGTCCGTGTACATGCATTCAGGGGAGCAGTCACAGGATTGGCACAAGAGGATGACGAGCTACGATACTAATCAAGAGTCGAGAGTTGGTAGAGTTTGGTTGTATTGTTAGAGTTCATTCAGTCTTCCGCTGTATTGTGTTTTGACCCCTGTGTGGGTAATGTTGTTAGTCAGTTCTGTTGATAGAGTTGTGTGACCTCATCGGTCTGTGTGTTTATGTGTAAGTGACCTTAACGGTCTGTATTATTATATTGTTTGACCCTGGTCGGGCAAGCATTTAGTCGTTTATGGATGTTTAGCCTGGTAGATCCTTGTGGAAGGGGTCTACGTCGTGTAATATTCCCATACGGTTTTGGGGGTGTTACAGAATTCACATATAATAACAGCTGGCACGCCTCGATCATGATGGCACCTTATGAGGCATTGTATGGTCATCGTTGTAGGTCCCCTTTGTGTTGGGACGATTTGTCTGAATCTATTGGTACGGAACCTGATATGTTATTGGAAGCCCACTAGAAGATTTCCCTGATCAAGAGTCGTCTATTAATGGCCCAAAGCCGCCAGAAATCATATGCAGATAATCGTCGAGGACCACTCGAGTTTGAGGTTGGTGACCATGTACTAGTCAAAGTATCTCCTACTCGAGGTGTTTTCCGATTCGGGAAGAGAGGCAAGTTGAGCCCAAGGTATATTGGTCCGTTTGAAATCCTGGAACGAGTAGGCGACCTAGCCTATCGTTTAGCATTACCACCAGCTTTGAGCTGGATTCACAATGTATTCCACGTATCTCAGTTGAGGAAGTATGTTGCTGACCCAAGCCACATTATTCAATTCGACGAGGTCGAAATAGCCGATGATCATTCGTATGAAGAACGGCCTGTGCAGATACTTGAGAGAAGAATCAAACAATTGAGGAACAAGGCAATTCCCTTATTAAAAATTCAGTGGTCGAGACATGGAGTCGAGGAAGCTACGTTGGAGACTGAAGATAGCATGCAAGAGAAATACCCCGAGATGTTTACCCCTTAGTTTCGGGGACGAAACTCCTTTTAAGGGGGGAGTATGTAATACCCTCGCCTTTACTATTGTATTTTCTGATTTAAACCAAGTATTTTCGCACCATATCTGTATTGTTGTAGCAAGTATATCGACGAATTATGTTAAGTTGGAATCATGGCCATTCATACTATATTAATTGTTGGGTGATATTGGGAGAATTCCATTTATTCTTATTATAGAACTTAACGTACGTTAACCTATCTTATTAACATACGCTATGTACGTAACCTTACGTACGTAACCTTACGTACGTAACATTCATATGTTAACGTACGTAATGCGAGAGATCCATCCACAGCTTGCCTTTCGGCGGGTGGGACCGATCGGGGGTAGGTGGTCGGGAGTCGATCGCGACAGCCAAGTCAACGGCTATTACGTATGTAATAGGTATGTGTTTACATACGTAACGAATTGCGTGTTTTAAGTCAGAAAGATCTGATGAAGTTGATTACGTACGTAATGTTCATGAGATTACGCACGTAAGGGCTTTAATGTACGTTAACCCCTCTCTTTAACGTACATAATGCTGAGTTCAGGTTATAAAAATATAACTTGCCTTTCATTTCCTGCTCGACCCTTTCAACCTCCCCACTGAGAAAACGATTTCCTTCCCTGCCAACTCCATTTCTAGCCCTTCTAACTTGTGTTCGAGCTTCAGCACTTGGTTGTTGACTTGGAGATTAGGAGATTGAAGTGTGTACCTTGAAGTGTTGGTGTTGTTCTTCATTTTGAGGTTGGTCTTTCTTTAACTCGTATTAAATCCATGCTTATGATGATGTTAGTAGATAAACACTTCACATAATGTTAGTTTAAGCTAGTATAAACTTGATAAGTTGATTAAATCATGCTCAAACTAAGTGAAGATCAACATTTAGGGGTATTAGTATTACTTCTTGATGTATAATAACTTCATAATATGGTTGTGTTGATAATGACAGATAAAACCTGATTTATAACATGATAATCGGAAGTTGATTATAGTCTCAACACTAAGAACATGTTAGGGATGAAATCCTTAATGATTAGAGGGGAGAGATACTAATCTTGTCTTGAACATTCAATTGATTCTTGAAGGTAATATGGAACCATAATTTTGGCCTCTAAACCAATACCTTCGTAATAAATTGTTGGAAGAATTATGTTAACCCTTTGAAGATAATTTTCACAAGATGGGATGAAGTTACATTTAGAATTCCAAGTATCCAATGATATAACTAGGCTTTTAATAATTCTTCAAAAGTAAAACAATGGATTTTGATAGAAGGAAGTTGTAATCTTCATATTTTCAAGTTAATCGATTTCGTTGATAACTTAAAATGGTGTTAATCGCTATATTAATATATTGATAATGTTCTTAAGAGAATTGTAGTGAATATGGTGATACAAATGCGGTAGATGAGTAGCCGAATTCCATTTCATTAATCCATGTGTGTTAGGAGATGTAAATTAAGATGATGTTCTTAGTCCACTAAAAACTTGAACTTATGCTTTCATATGGGAATCGGTTTTAATGTCATTGTTGGTAAAATACTGAAGAACGTAATTAAACACAAACTTATATCGTAATCGGAAGTGCCGATGATTTGAAAAGATGTTTTCACAATGTTATATTGGTAATAATTTGGACTTCAAGTATTTGACATTAATGTTAGAATATGTGAATGAACATGATAAACATATGATGATTTGTAATTGGAACATTAAAGTGATCAATAGGATAATTGATTTATTCAAAGTAAATTTACGAATATTGTTTATGTAAGGATACCGTTATCGTACGAATGTGTTGTTGAATGAATTACATTTCATTCAAGGTTGCTTGTTCACGTGAGTATTGTTAGACGGGGATACCGTTCGTTCGACCATTCAAAGAAGGATTATTCATCTACGGAATTGAGGCAAGTTATCTTGCTTGGTTATAATGATGGTTGAATTATTGTGATTATTATGCGTTTCGTGTGTATGAAATGTTCTGATAATCTATGATTCGTGATATGGTGGTGCCCTTGATCGTATTATCATGGTGTTGGGATAATATA
This sequence comes from Orobanche coerulescens, assembly GCA_033398695.1. Lineage (NCBI taxonomy): Eukaryota > Viridiplantae > Streptophyta > Magnoliopsida > Lamiales > Orobanchaceae > Orobanche > Orobanche coerulescens. Next base: position 70,021,031 of record CM065804.1, on the reverse strand, counting down.
CCCGAAATTACCGTTCTGTAATACCCGGTTCTAATTCAGTCATTATCATTCAGTAATTTCATTCGGTGATTGTCACTCAGTGGATTTTCACTCATTTATAATCATTCATCAATCATGTTCATTCACCCGTGTTCACCGTTCGTAGAAACTTCGAGTTGTGTATCGTTATTGTTCATTGTTTCAACTTTCCTCATATGAGTTCGACTTTGTTAGATCACCTTTAATTTTTGGTAACTCCAAAAATTCTAAATCTTTGCAATATTATAGAGCATCGAGTTAGCTTTCCAATGGTTCAAACGGTGAGTCAATCGGAGTCCGTACAAGAGAGTTATGGTCGTTTTAGCTCAACCGCTCATTTTTTTCAGTGTTGGCCGATCACTGCCGAACGAACTCGGCCGTGTCGTCCGACACGGCCTGCCTGCACTCGTCCGGAAAATGCCGAGGTGTTCGCCTCAGACCCGACCGTGTCGTCTGCACGACCGAGTCGAACCCTTCCGGATAAGCTGAATCGTCGCCAAGACGCCCGACCGTGTCGCCCGCACGGCCGAGTCATGCCGAGTCGCCGCCGGACGGGTCATCGCCGGAAGGCCCTCCGCGCGCGACCGTGTCAAGCAGGACACGGCCGAAGTCTCGCCGGCCACCGCCGCCACTGGCGACACGACCGTGCCGATCGGCACGGCCGTGTCCGGCAGGGTAGTCAACCCCTATAAATTCATTTTTCAGCATTTCAGCCCATTTTTCTTCCTTTTCTTCACCTTAAACCGAGAGAGAAGGCTTGAGGGAGGGTTTTTCCTTCACAAATCATTTGGGTGTTTGATTTTCTTCATCTCCTTTCGATCGTGAAGCCTTGGATAATCAATCTAACGCGTGTTCTTCGGATTAAAGTACTTGTATCTTCAAGAGGTAATTCTTTCAACACTTTGACTTCGATTTTGTGTTGAGATATGATGTTTTGACGTTATAATCATGCTATATGAAGGGATATGTATATGATTATGAGTTTGTATAAGGATTCATTGGATTATTGAGGGATTATTCAAGAACACCTTGAATATCGAGTTGGAATTGGGGATTTTCGACTAATTGTTGTTATAATCACATTTTTGGATATTCATAGCGGAGTATTGATCGTATTGGAGATGTTTTGTTGGTTTGAAACACTTCTTGGGGGATTTGATATTGGTATATTGAAGTTTGATTGTAAACAATCGGAGTTTGGACGCAACGTGTTTGTTTTAATGCCTCAATGGACTTAGTTTTATCGTATCGACGTTTTGAGTTCGTTATATTTGTGTTTGATTCGTATATTGATCGGATTGTCGGTAATTGTATTGAATTAAGGTTGTTCGTGCGACCGACACTTCATTTAGGACATTTGTTCGTGGAAGGACTTTCTTCATCGGTATTTTGTAAGTTAATTCTTACTCGGTTAAAAGGATATTCATACCTTTTTGTTGTTGATCATTCATAATCATAACTCATTCATCATTGTATTAATCATATTAAAACTTGTTATTGTCAATTAATCACTTCAGTCATAAGGAACGACGGTTCCAATCTTTTCGTTGAGCTATCATTCATTTCATTATTACTCTCATCTCGGTGAGTCATTCTTGACTTTGTCAGATTATTATTTATTCATTGATATTCATTACGGTCATTCTCGTTCATATGACCTTCTGGGTTCATATTGCGTGGCCAGGTGGAATTTTTAGTCGGGCACGTTATGGCCATGTATAGGGAGTGATACATTGGACTGTGCACACGGGAAAGCGTTACACCGTGAGACTAATTAGGTACAAGGACGGGTGTGTCCGGTCATTCGTCTTGTACACTCGCACATAACATTACGGGCGTACTATGATACTCCTCTTCAGCGTAATTCGTAACTAAGGATATTTCATAATTTCAGTTAAATCATGATTGTGTATTTTTCAACCCTTGAGGATTGTTGTTCTTTGTAACTGACCCCGTTTGGGGATTTTGTTTTTCAGGTCATGGCAAGGCAAACGCACGGGAATAGCATGTTGATGTCGAGGAGTCCTAGTGATACTAGTAGGGGCCCCCGATCTTTCAGTTATTCATGTTATTGTCCTTTATTTTCCGCTGCAGACTTTCATTTGAATACTCCGTTTCATTCAGTGTTGTGTATTTTATCTTCATATAAAATACACTAGTATTCGGTATTGTCCTGGTGTGTTGTAACTAAACTCCTCATCGGAGTAATTATTGTTGTAATGTAGTTCGGTACTACATTTATCTTGTGTAATTCATTCATTTTCATTTGCTCGGTGGGTCCCATTGGGGATCTACGGACCGTAATATCCGCCTAGTTTGGGGTGTTACGAGTTGGTATCGGAGCGTGGTTTTGAATACTACCTTCCGAGTCATGTCTCATTTGAAATCATCGTCATCGACTAGTATCATTGGACTTTCGCATCACGTGTGACTGTGCAAATGCCGAGCCAATCGACCGAGAATCGTAAGATTTATAACGCCATGGTATAATTTCTGGCAATAGTCATTCATTCATCATTCATCATTTAACAATCCTCAAACATCATCATTCATTATGATCAGGACGATCATATTAACTCATTAATCACTTAATTCATTTCATTACTCAGTTAATAATCAGGATGATCATGTTAACTCATTGATTACTCAATTCATTTCATTACTCAGTTGTCAATCTGGATGATCATATTATCAATCTTGTTAAGCTATTCAAGATAATCATTTTAAGAATTTCATCAGATAATCATGTAACTTCAGCAAATCATTCATATAATCACTAAGTTAGAGCATGTATACTCATTTTCATCATCTCATGACATAATCATAACGTGCTAATCATGCGGGAAATATAATCATTATGCGACCTTCCTACTTCAGTATGGAGAGAACTGTCAGGGGATGCACGGGGAGAGGCCGCGGTGCGGGCCGAAACCCGGGAGATAATCACTCGCTGTCGGGAAATCGTGCCCAGGACTCGGCTCGATCAGGAGATGTTCGGGTTGATCCACTCACTTTTATGCAGGCCATGATGACCCATGTGCAGTTGCTCAATCATCATTGCGCCACTCTGGCCGGATTAATCGAGCGAACTCTTCCGTGTGAGACGGCTGCTAAGGAAAGTGCTGAACAACAACCTTCATCTGTCAGCAAGAAATCGACGAAGCGTAATCAACCCGAAGGTGGACAGTCAACCTTCAAGAAGCCTCGTGTGGGTCCTATCGTTTCTGAGCGACCTCCTACGGCGCATAATCGTGTGGGATCTCAATCCCGAGCGGCCAGTTCGGCCATCACCTGTTTCAACTGTGGAGAACAGGGTCATGTCAGTGCTAAGTGTCCGAGGCAGACTGTCTCATGCCATAACTGTGGAATTGCGGGGCATAGGGCCCGTTATTGCCGAAGGAACTCCAAACCCACTCCGGCGGCATCTCAGGCCCCGAAGCAATCACCCTTTCAGAATCAGACTGCTTTGTCGACGTCGTTTAAGACAATGGAAGCAAATAGAGTTGGGGCCCATATTTATCAGACGGGAGCATCCGGTTCGGAGGCCGGCAAGTCCCAGATTCATATGATGAGGAGAATCGACGATCCGGTGGCCCGAATAATTTCAGGTATACTCGTAATTTTATTTCAACTTATGTGTGCCTTTTGATGCTGGTACACCGCATTCATTCATTTTCGAATCATGCTTGAATAGACTTATTTCGGGATAGTCCTATTGCTTGTGGACCTCATACCATCGGTCTACCTGACGATGGAAGAATTTTCGGAATCATACCGAATTAAGCGTAATGACCGCGATTGGTTGGTGGACCTAATCGTGGGGAATTTATCTTAGGACGATACAATATTCGGTATTAGTTGGTTTAATCGTCTTGATACTATCCTCAGTGGTTGTTAGTGTTTGGTCGCTATCTTTCCGTCGTTGGTTGTCGAATGTGTGCTTCAGGGAAGTAATCCCCGTTGTTCGAGTAGAATTATTGTTATGGCAGAAGCAGAGAAATTCCGCAATCGAACTATTCAATCATTCATTGTATCATTTTCATCGATTGGCCTTTCTAAGGCAATCGAGTTATTCAATCATTCCTTGTATCATTTCCATCGATTGGCTTTTCTAAGACAATCGAGTCATTTAATCATTCATTGTATCATTTTCATCGATTGGCCTTTCTAAGGCAATCGAGTTATTCAATCATTCATTGTATCATTTTCATTGATTGGCCTTTCTAAGGCAATCGAGTTATCCAATCATTCCTTGTATCATTTCCATAGATTGCCTTTTCTAAGACAATCGAGTCATTTAATCATTCATTGTATCATTTTCATCGATTGGCCTTTCTAAGGCAATCGAGTTATTCAATCATTCATTGTATTATTTTCATCGATTGGCCTTTCAAAGGCAATCGAGTTATTCAAACATTCATTGTATCTCTTTTTATCGATTGACCATTCTAGGGCAATCAAAATGTTCAATCATTCGTGGTATCATTGTCATCGATTGACGATGTATTTTCCAGACGAGTTATCTAGTTACCTTCACATAGAGTAGGGGAATTCAGGAGTGAGTGGGAGCCGGTACGTCCCATTCATCGAAGGCACCGTATCGGATGGCCCCGACCGAAATGCGAGAGTTGAAGAATCAACTTGAGGAATTGTTCGAGAAAGGTTATATCCAACCGAGTACGTCCCCGTGGGGAGCACCAGTGCTGTTTGTCAAGAAGAATGATAGTTCTTTTCGCTTGTGTATCGATTACCAGGAGTTGAACAGGGTGATGATCAAGAGTAGTATCCTTTACCCCGTATCGATGATCTTTTAGATCAACTTCAGGGAGCCTCAGTATTTTCCAGGATCGACTTAAGATCTGGATATCACCAGTTGCGTATTCGAAAGTAGGATATCGCGAGGACAGCATTTCATACACGCTATGGTCATTATGAGTTCGTAGTTATGCCGTTCGGGCTAACTATTGCACCTGTGGTATTCATGGGGTTAATGAATCGGGTTTTCATCGACTTTTTTTTGATCAGTTTGTTGTTTTCTTCATCGACGACATTTTGATTTATTCTCGTAGCCGAGAGGAATACGAGGTCCATCTTCATCAGGTACTCGACGTGTTGAGACGAGAGCAACTTTATGGAAAGTTTTCCAAATATGAATTCTGGAGGTCCGAAGTGACTTTTTCGGACATGTAATTTCATCTGACAGAGTTCGTGTCGACCCTCAGAAGTCGGAGACTATCCGAGATTGGCAACCTCCGAAGGATATTAATTAAATCCGATGTTTCCTCGGATTAGCTGGTTAATTATCCAACCCACGGACGGAGCTAACAACCGTGGTTTTCGCGTTGGAAATTAGGCGTCGTTACCTTTATGGCATTACCTGTCAGATCTTCACCAATCACAAGAGTTGAAGTATATATTTACCCACAAGGAGTTAAAAATGCGACAGAGACGGTGGTTGGAACTACTCAAAGATTATGATATCAAGATCCTTTACCACCCGGGCAAGGCGAACATTGTCGCCGACGCCTTGAGTCGTAAGTCCGTTCAGGAGCAGATGCTTGCTCGTTTAACAGTTCATAAGGAGCTTCAACAAGAATTCCTTAGACCCGAGATCGAGGTCTGGCTTCAGCGAATTCAGGGACAGCTTTGTATGTTAGAGATTTCATCGTCACTTGAGGAGGTAATTAGGGAGAATCAGGGTTCAGACCCAGCATTGTTGCGCGTTCGTGAGGCTGTGGTTCAGGGGAAAGCCCCTGGATTCGTGATCCACAAGGATGGACTTTTGAGATTTAAGAACCGGTTGTGCGTACCGGCGAATGACGAGTTGAAAAATTCTATTTTGAGAGAAGCTCATGCTACCCCTTATTCTGTTCACCCGGGGTCTAGCAAGATGTATAAAGACTTGAAACAAAATTACTGGTGGAGTAATATGAAGCGAGAAGTCGCGGAATTTGTTTCGAGATGCTTAACCTGTCAACAAGTTAAGATTGAACATCAGCGACCGGCAGCTTTACTGAAAACCTCTCCCTTTTCCGGAGTGGAAGTGCGAAGACATTTCTATGGCTTTCATCACGAGCTTGCCGACGAGTCGTCGTGGCATGAATACGATCTGGGTGATTGTGGACTGCTTAACTAAATCAACTCATTTCCTTGAGATCAAGGATACGTGGGGTCCTGAGAGACTGGCTCAGTTGTTCATCAAAGAGATAGTGAGACTGCACGGAATTCCTAAAGTATCGTTTCCGATCGTGACGGACGATTTGTGTCTCATTTTTGGAAATCAGTTCATCGTGCTATGGGAACTCAGCTTAATCTCAGTACTGCCTTTCATCCTCAGTCCGACGGACAATCAGAGAGGACTATTCAGACATTAGAGGACATGTTGAGAGCTTGCGTCCTCGATTGGAAGGACGATTGGGAAGCCCAACTACCGCTGATCGAGTTCACGTATAATAATAGTTGGCATGCCTCCATTAAGATGGCACCTTACGAGGCCTTGTACGGTCGTCGTTGTCGATCTCCCTTGTGTTGGGATGACTTGTCAGAATCAATCGGCACCGAACCCGATATGCTTATAGCCGCCCGGGAGAAGGTAGCTTTGATCAAGAGTCGTATGTTGACAGCTCAGAGTCGACAGAAATCATATGCAGATAATCGTCGTCGACCACTGGAGTTCGAGACGGGTGATCATGTTTTGGTCAAGGTATCCCCGAGTCGAGGTATTTCCGTTTCGGAAAACGGGGGAAGTTGAGTCCGAGATTCATTGGACCGTTTGAAATTTTGGATCGAGTAGGCGAGTTAGCTTATCGATTGGCGTTACCTCCGGCGTTGAGCCGAATTCATAATGTGTTTCGTGTCTCTCAGTTGCGGAAGTATGTTGCCGACCCGAGCCACATACTTCAGTTCGTCGAAATCGAGATCGCGGATGATCATTCGTACGAGGAGCGTCCTGTACGAGTGTTGGAGCGGCGAATCAAACAATTGAGGAATAAGTCGATTCCTTTAGTCAAGATTCAGTGGTCCAGACATTGAGTCGAAGAGGCTACTTGGGAAACCGAGGATAGTATGCGGGAGAGTTATCCCGAGTTGTTTGACCCTTAGTTTCGGGGACGAAACTCTTTTAAGGGGGGGTGTATGTAATACCCGGTTCTAATTCAGTCATTATCATTCAGTAATTTCATTCGGTGATTGTCACTCAGTGGATTTTCACTCATTTATAATCATTCATCAATCATGTTCATTCACCCGTGTTCACCGTTCGTAGAAACTTCGAGTTGTGTATCGTTATTGTTCATTGTTTCAACTTTCCTCATATGAGTTCGACTTTGTTAGATCACCTTTAATTTTTGGTAACTCCAAAAATTCTAAATCTTTGCAATATTATAGAGCATCGGGTTCGCTTTCCAATGGTTCAAACGGTGAGTCAATCGGAGTCCGGACGAGAGAGTTATGGTCGTTTTAGCTCAACCGCTCATTTTTTTCAGTGTTGGCCGATCACTGCCGAACGAACTCAGCCGTGTCGTCCGACACGGCCCGTGCCGTACTCGTCCGAAAAATGCCGAGGTGTCTGCCTCAGGACCCGACCGTGTCATCTGGCACGGCCGAGTCGAACCCTTCCGGATAAGCCAGAATCATCTGCCCAGCACGCCCGACCGTGTCGTCTGGCACGGTCGAGTCATGCCGAGTCGCTGTCGGACGGGTCACTGTCGGAAGGCCCTCCGCGCCGCGACCGTGTCAAGCAGGACACGGTAGAGTCCCTGTCGGCCAGCTGTCGGCCAGCTGTGCGACCGTGCCGATCGGCACGGGCCGTGTCCGGCAGGGTAGTCAACCCCTATAAATTCATTTTTTCAGCATTTCAGCCCATTTTTCTTCCTTTTCTTCACCTTAAACCGAGAGAGAAGGCTTGAGGGAGGGTTTTTCCTTCACAAATCATTTGGGTGTTTGATTTTCTTCATCTCCTTTCGATCGTGAAGCCCGGATAATCAATCTAACGCGTGTTCTTCGGATTAAAGTACTTGTATCTTCAAGAGGTAATTCTTTCAACACTTTGGACTTCGATTTTGTGTTGAGATATGATGTTTTGGACGTTATAATCATGCTATATGAAGGGATATGTATATGATTATGAGTTTGTATAAGGATTCATTGGATTATTGAGGGATTATTCAAGAACACCTTGAATATCGAGTTGGAATTGGGGATTTTCGACTAATTGTTGTTATAATCACATTTTTGGATATTCATAGCGGAGTATTGATCGTATTGGAGATGTTTTGTTGGTTTGAAACACTTCTCGGGGGATTTGATATTGGTATATTGAAGTTTGATTGTAAACAATCGGAGTTTGGACGCAACGTGTTTGTTTTAATGCCTCAATGGACTTAGTTTTATCGTATCGACGTTTTGAGTTCGTTATATTCGTGTTTGATTCGTATATTGATCGGATTGTCGGTAATTGTATTGAATTAAGGTTGTTCGTGCGACCGACACTTCATTTAGGACATTTGTTCGTGGAAGGACTTTCTTCATCGGTATTTTGTAAGTTAATTCTTACTCGGTTAAAAGGATATTCATACCTTTTTGTTGTTGATCATTCATAATCATAACTCATTCATCATTGTATTAATCATATTAAAACTTGTTATTGTCAATTAATCACTTCAGTCATAAGGAACGACGGTTCCAATCTTTTCGTTGAGCTATCATTCATTTCATTATTACTCTCATCTCGGTGAGTCATTCTTGACTTTGTCAGATTATTATTTATTCATTGATATTCATTACGGTCATTCTCGTTCATATGACCTTCTGGGTTCATATTGCGTGGCCGGGTGTGGCTGTGTGGAATTTTTAGTCGGGCACGTTATGGCCATGTATAGGGAGTGATACATTGGACTGTGCACACGGGAAAGCGTTACACCGTGAGACTAATTAGGTACAAGGACGGGTGTGTCCGGTCATTCGTCTTGTACACTCGCACAGAACATTACGGGCGTACTATGATACTCCTCTTCAGCGTAATTGTAACTAAGGATATTTCATAATTTCAGTTAAATCATGATTGTGTATTTTTCAACCCTTGAGGATTGTTGTTCTTTGTAACTGACCCCGTTTGGGGATTTTGTTTTTCAGGTCATGGCAAGGCAAACGCACGGGAATAGCATGTTGATGTCGAGGAGTCCTAGTGATACTAGTAGGGGGGCCCGATCTTTCAGTTATTCATGTTATTGTCCTTTATTTTCCGCTGCAGACTTTCATTTGAATACTCCGTTTCATTCAGTGTTGTGTATTTTATCTTCATATAAAATACACTAGTATTCGGTATTGTCCTGGTGTGTTGTAACTAAACTCCTCATCGGAGTAATTATTGTTGTAATGTAGTTCGGTACTACATTTATCTTGTGTAATTCATTCATTTTCATTTGCCTGGTGGGTCCCAGTTGGGGATCTACGGCACTGTAATATCCGCTAGTTTGGGGTGTTATACGTTCTTCTTACCGTTGGTCCTTTTGAGCTTTGTTGACACTTCGGTGAGTCGTTCGATTCCTTGATAAAGGTGTAATTCGTTGAGTCTCGTTGTCATGTTGTATCGTGACATCTCTGGAGTCATATCTGCGTGTCGATTGGTTATGTGTAGGATTTTTAGCCGGGCACTTGATGATCATGCGTGGATGTTTTCCGCATTTAGATCGTGCACACGAGACGTAGTTCGTGAGGCTAATTAGGTACATCGTCCCACGTATATTCTGGATTCCGTATATGGGGTGGACATGTGCACGGACAAATTTCCGGATCGGGCCCACTGTGACGTCCGTCTTGAGCCATATCATATGGTCTTTCGTATATTTGGTTATGTTCGACAGTCGGGACTGAATGTTTATATATCTGCGGGGTATATTCAGTAGTCGATTGTTTTCTTTGAAATCCGTATATATATGAATTGTATAATGTCATGAGAATTATTATCATGTATAGCTGACCCCGTGGTTGGGGCGAAATACTTGTATTTCAGGGCGAGGAAAGGGCAAGGCACAGGAGGAGCACAATGGCGACGGAGGGTTTTGAAGGATGCTATCTTTTGTTGTTCGGTTATGTTTTATTGTGATTTTCATTTTACATTGTGTCGGATGAATGTACTATAATTTGTTAGGTATTGCCCATCATCATATAGTCTGTACTGAATTTGGATCCTGTGTACGGTTGCTCGTATTAAAGTCATGTATAACTTATACTCCACATCGGGGTTTTGATAAATATGGTGGTACGGTGCCATGTTGTCAGGTTGTAAGTGTACATCATGATATCGCCTGGTGGGTCCCGATAGGGGTCCACGGCACTGTAATAGCCACCGTTCTTGGGCTGTTACACTCTGCCTCTTCGACTCATGCAAAGGCCCAGAAGATAACAATGCCATCTCGTATGCCATGGCTCGATTCTGATACTCTCTCAAAGTAGCACAAGTGAAACCCGACATGTACTATCGAATCTCTAGTCTTATCCGCATAATAAAATGACGAATTTTGTCTTCCTCGGTCCTCCTTGCCTCTTCACGTAAGTGAGCTGTCGACTATAATCGATAATAGCCTGCGACACGGGTATATCCTGTGACTCGGCTAAATAAAAATAATGGATCCTCTGCTCTCGGATCATATCCAGAGAGAACTCCCCTTCCATCAACTTCTTGAACTCTTCATAAGTAACAGCATGATCCTGAGGCTTAACAGCCTCCCACAATTAGCAGTGTCACTATCGAGAAGGAACTGAGTGATAGGAATCCTCCGTTCCTCTGGACAACCAACCATCTTGAAAATCTTCTCCAATTGGAAAAGCCAACCATCCCATCCCAAAGTATCACCTGCACCCGCAAAATGAGGAGGATGCATGCGAACCACCTCTTTAAGCCACTGAGTCGACCCGACGTTCTCAGCCACAGTAGTGTTACGTTGAACCGCCTGGGTCAAATGAGTCATCTGGTCTGCCACCTGCTGTAGTATAGTAGCAACACCAATACCAACACCATCACCGGTATCATGATCCTGATCGCGCGCCTGATTGCGACGGCGCCGACCTCTGGCCCTCGACATACCAAACTGAACAACCGTTCGTTAACACGAGACATAACAACACATAACGTCAATCACAAAAAGCAGGTCCATACAAGGCACACCGCGAAGCACAGAAATAACTTGCTATCAAGAGTTACCATAGAGCGTCCACACAACAAACTCATATCTGATAGTTCTCATAGACTCCGAAATGAATATCTCCGACAACAACATTTATCAAGTCATCACACATTAGAACCAAGCACATCTCAATTCAGTTGAACTCTTGAATGATCTAAAGTCAAAAATTTGAGTTAAGGAATTGAATTTTTTGAAGTTTATTAAAGTTCAAACTTTTTAACGAGGGTCACGAAAAAATAGTTTAACGACCACAAACTCGAGCATCACCGACACGAGCGATGATATTAGCCCGCACATGTATCTTTCAAACATAATTACCGGATGCATATAATTGAAAAAAATAGAATTTCGTTCTCAAACAACAAAATGCTTGTAAATATCATTTTTTTCGTGAAACGGATCAAGGATTTCTTATTTTGAAAAATGTAAAAAAGTGTGAAAAAAATTATTTTTAGAAGACTTATCATTACTCATAAAGCGGAAAGAACTCAGTCCTCAAAAGAAAAAAAATTTAAATTATCAACATCTTGTTCCGTTTCGAAGCGAAACTTTCGAATCCTTGCAAACCTTTCCATTTCCCCCTGCGTAAGAATTTTATCACATAGGGTATGTCTCTAACACTTTCGTTAAGTATTTTGCTTGTTTAATGAAGAAACTCGGGTCCTTATTTTCAAAAGAAAATTTGAAATAACCCATTACTGGGAAACACCATTTCTACAACGAAATTTAAAAAGCCCATGAATTCGTCCACCTTTTCCTCAGATGTAAAGTTTCCAAACACATATATTGTTTCCAAACTACGGACATCATTTCAAGCAATTACTCATAATGAAAAAGCAGCTTCCGCATATCAGTACCAATATTTATTCACAATTTTCTCAACATTAAATTGCATACATGTGTCACGTTTCCAAATTCATGAATATCACATTCTAATTAACCGCACACTCACAGAATCCTCCACCCAAAGGTACACATGCATATTTTGTTCCCAAGATCATGAATATCATATCTCGATTTATCTCAAAACACTTAGTCAAATAGATTCTCATAATGCAAATTATAGCACTGACAAAAGAGTGGCTTACGCCCACAGGTCGCGAGGAGATGATGGCTGCACCACGATACTAATCACAACTAACCACAACCAATCACAACAGATCACAATGATCACACTTGTTCATAATTGTTCACCCGGGTGACACGACAAGACACAACTCGACAAGACCCAACTAGACCCAACTGCCTAGGTTTTGCAAACCTAATCTCTGCTACCATATTTTGTAATACCCCCAAATCTACTGGGATTATTACAGCGCCATAAACCCTTTCCGTATGGATCTACCAGGCTGAAAGCTATGAAATAGAACCAACACGTGGTCAACTCGACCAAAACATAAAGCCGTAGACCGATTAGGTCTCTCAAAACACAACACAGCAGTACAACTGATAAACCAAATTACAACTCGATCACAAATTACAGAACATGTCCATCCTATTAAGGATGACAAAGAAACTAGAAATGAACACTCAGACCGACACACCACTGACGGACAACCGACTACAACTGTGACTAGTATCACTGCTTTACATCATCCTCCAAGCTGACCCTGTGGCTGCTCTCTCTCCAATCAGGACACCTGAAAAGAATATAAATAATCCCCAATGAGGGGTTAGCGATGGAAATTGCTAGCGAGCAACCAAGCTATGAAGTTATACATCAAGAATACAACCGTTATGAAAATAACCTTTCGAAAGGGTAGCAACACGAACCCCGAGTCTAAATTCTTTCCAAAAACAATTTCCTTTAGGAAGGATCATAAGAACGACACCAAAATACATTTAAGAGAATAATTGAAGACTTTGGGTGTCTTAGTGTAAAATCACGAAAGATTTATAATTCTTCTTTTCAAAAGAGTTTACCAAAAACGTCGAAATGATTCTATTCACAACCAAGTCTCAACGACTGATTAATAATACAAGTACATCCTGGATCCAAGGTCCAAACATTTACAATTCATAGTTATCATATCAAACACTCAAATCACCTTCGTGGCCTCGATGGGACTAATCCGGATGGACTAATGCAAACAAGCTAAGACACGCCCATAAGTTATCTTGACATAGCACTCTCAAGTGACAATTTTCGGAGCCCTCTCCAGACCTACCCAATTAGATAACCTTATGGTCAAATCATGACAACTGGCCGTACTCGCAAGCACACGCCAACAGAGGCCTCATGGGTCTCTACCCGGGTAACATCATTCAAACACGCCCACAAGTTATCGTGACATCGCACTCGCAAGTGATGATTCTTAGAGCCCCCTCCAGACCTACCCGATTTGATAATCTTATGGTCATAACATATCAACTGGCCGTATTCACAAGCACGTGCCGCCGGAGGCCTCACGGTTCCCTACCTGTAACACCCCCAAGTTATTCAGGGTATATTACAGCGCCGTGAGCCCCGCCGTGGGACCCACAAGGCTAAAAATACGCGGAACTATAAACTTGACCGATAAGGTCTACATACAATAGGGAGAAAGACGATACAAATGGTATTCAAAACCATAGCCAATGAAAACATATACATCACTGTGCAAATCAATACCTCGGCAACACAGGCCGGAACAACAAGGAAACAGAAATACAATACTCGAGTATTTAAAAATCCATTCCAGTACAACAACACTGAATGGAGGAATCCAAGAAAAATAACCGGAGACAAAACACAGTATCACACTTGCCCATCATCTTCATGCAGACCCGATACCCGTCTGTCCGCTCTCCTGGAACCTGAAATACATGAAACGTATTTCCCCCATAAAGGGGTTAGCCGTCGAATAGCTAGTGCAAGTATAACAATATGAAACATGATACTCCTCGACAATAAAGTAAATGTAATCCGTCAATTCATCAATTTAAGACTAGTATTCCGGAATAACTAAATCTCATAAGACGTATGTGAATGCCGTAGAAACGGTTCGTTCACCTCATACGCCGTTACGTATGTGAATGCCGTCAAAACGGTTCGTTCACCTCATACGCCGATACATGTAGGAATGCCACAAACGGTTCGTTCATTACATGCCAATCAATATATCTATGAATGCCGTAAAAACGGTTCGTTCATGATATGCCATCAATATTTCTTACTTTCAAAGTCGAGAACGTACAATCATAAATGTATACTTGCCTTAATAAACGTTACCGAAAATCTCGAAGAACACGGTTCGACCGGGAAGCTTGAACCACGAAGAAGACAACGAACGGAAGGGTTTCACTTGAGTTCTTCACAAGGATTCCGTCCCTAAGTCATATCAATGATAAATCAACAATCGTACGATAAATAATAATCGTACAACGCACAAACCCCCCCTCCTAGACCTTTTGTCGGACACCTTGAAGGCGTCGACTAATAACTCAACCAAAACGACGAATCAATACACTCCAACCAAGGAATAACGATGGGAATGATAGAATACACCTAAATCATCATCAATACATCACTAATCTAAATTACTACGGATTAAAAGGATGAAGTCAAACAAAATCCCCAATTTCCAACACAAAATTCAAAGTGTTCTTGAATAATCTTTCAATAATCCGATGAATACTCCAACAAGACCATAATCATGCGTATATCACTTCATACCCCATGATTTTAACATCCAAAACATCATTACCCAATACAAAATCGAAATCCAAGGTGTTGAAGAAATTACCTCTTGAAGATCCAAGCACTATGATTCGAAGAGCACGCGATAGAACGATGATCCGGGCTTAAAAATCGAAAATAGATGAAGAGAAATCACTCACTCAAGTGATAGGTGGAGAAACATCTTCCTCTCAAACCTCCTCTCTCACCCAAGTGAAGAAATGGGAAAAGTATAGGTTGAATCGCACAAAAAACGCAGATATAGGGGTAATCTGTCATGTGTGCCGCGGCTCAGTATATGTGTGCCGCGGCACAGGCCCAAAATTCGCTTCCGTGGCTCGCGGTGTGCCGCGGCTCAGCCAGTGTGCCGCGGCACCGGTACAGCGATTTTGGATGGCGGAAAATGAGAGTGACTTAGCTATTTCGACCATAACTCCCTCGTCTGGACTCCGATTGACTCACCGTTTGAACCATTGGAAAGCTAACTCGATGCTTTATAATATTGCAAAGATTCAGAATTTTTGGAGTTTCCAAGAATTTACGGTGATTTAACAAAGTCGAACTCATACGTGGAAAAGTCGCTAAAGAACACGGAATTCAACAGAACGATACCGAAACGAACTCGGATGACAAAAAGTGTAGAATTAATCATTCTCGGGATGACGAAACGGTCCCAAGCAAGTTGTCAAAACGGACTTCCGCCAAAAATAGAAAATTTCCGGGAAACAAAATTACGGGTATTACATTCTACCCTCCTTAAAAGAAGTTTCGTCCCGAAACTTAAAACAGGCAGGGAGAAGAAATATTTCGCCAGGAAAACTCAACGAGATACACAAGAGCCGAAACTTACGCCCAAACGGCGAATAATCAATATAGAACACAACAATACATTACCCGAAGGTAAACCAAACCAATGCCGAAAAAGATACGAATTCACAATGCCCGAAGGCTCCAACGGAAATACCGATACATCACAATGGTCTGAAAGCCGAACAGCCCAAAGCCGCAAATCATCACAATACAGATCTCAAAGAAGCAAACGTGACTGTCGGGCATACCCCTCGGCGTATGAACAACCAGTCGCAAATCGTCGGACATATCCAATACAACATGGACTACGAACGATCAATCAATAAAGCTCAAGAGGGACATCACAGTACGCCCGATCCGGAAATGTGTCCGTGCACATGTCCACCCCGTATACGGAATCCAGAATATACGTGTGACAATGTACCTAATTAGCCTCAAGAACTACGTCTCGTGTGCACGGTCCAATGCGGAAATATCCACGCATGACCATCGAGTGCCTGGCTAAAAATCCTACACATAACCAATCGGCACGCAGACATGATTCCAGATATGCCACGATACAACATGACAACGAAACTCAAGGGATAAAACATCCAATACGGATCATACGACTCACCAAGTGAACGATGACACACGAATAATGAAAGATCGATACGACCAACGATATTCAAAACAACCATCCTAGGATCAGAATTCCCTAAGGACCGATTAATACGAGCAACGATCACAACACAACAGTTCGGGAAAATCCTCAACCTTCAACGATCACAAAATTACCGAGTTTACAAGAATAATAGTGTGCTGCCTTGAATCAGCCAACACGACAATAATAATTCAACGGATGGGAACTATCCTCGACAGTCCCAATTCAATACTTCAATTACCGTAGAATGGCCAATCGATAACAATGATACAACGGATGAGAATATTTTTGACAACGGATGGGAATTATCTTTGATAATCCCAATTCAATATATCGATTACCTTAGAACGGTCAATCGATAATCAATGATACGATAGAATAGATGTCCGGTGTCTTAAACCGACCACCGAAACGGAGATGACAAAAGGATATATCAAACGTCCCCAATCGGTTAGCGTAACATCATAGTTACGATTCCAATTGACGACAAAGATTCAACGATGTCTCGTAACGACATTAATCGCGAACAATAATAATCGATACATCGATACCGCGAACCGGCTATCGACGGCAACTTTACCAACAAGTATCGTAATGCCTTGAACCGCCATTTACAACCAACGGTAACATTTGGCATAATTTCCGACGGGCGTCGTATCAATGATCCCGATATCAATACAATCATAAAGAGGCCAAGTCCCGAAATGATACACACATTCGTACGCCTACACAATAACATTAGTCTCATTGATTAGTACGAGTATAAAACTTGCCTCGATCTCAATACAACGAACTGTTACCAATTCAGTCGCTTTCGTCTTACGAGTCTCGACTAAGTTAATCTACGAACCCTTCAACCTTAACCGCAACACAAAAGTCATAATCTATGATCAAACATCATATCTTACTGTAAAACGAAGGATTGATAATCAACCGGTTCGATGACGACCAATATCAATACCACCAAACCACGAACTCAATCGTTTCACCATATCTCGACCAATCATAGTCCGAATCGGCATTTCGGACTCTCACGCATCCATGTCCACAATACGAGCCGAAATCCGATGATCATATCAGCAACCAATTCGGACCAATAATAAGGGTCTAAATATTATCGGTTCCAAACTCAATTCTTAAATACGAATTTACAAGGTTCCCTTCTCGTAAATCCGTAGTTAAAATTTTCCGATGATCATCGTTAATTCTAACCATCCAATTAGTTCAGCATTATAGATAATCATATTTAAAAAGGTTATCGAACAATCCAATCATTCGATTTGAATATTTGCTCCGTACGTATGGGCTTCCAAATTCAGAGATGAATAATAGTCCCATCAAGCTCATAATCACATTCGTATTTCCTATACGAATATTATTTCCAACACATAGTTTAGCTCTAGATATGAATATTCCATATTCATTTTCAAAACATCAACACTTCTAAATTTTTTTTTTTTCTCGTATAATTCAAGAGTTCTTCAAGAACATGAAATATCCGAAATCACGTTCAGAACAACACATCCGAGGTATATATCTCCATGTTACCATTTTCTTCATCATGTCATTCATACAATCTCAAGAATCGCAACAAAACCCTTATCACCATATGAAGAAGATCTCAATGATCATATCAACATCCGAAATCTCTTATTACGATTCCAATAAATCTCGTATAGCATTATCACATGATACCATATAATACCTCAATACCGAATACCTTCCCGTACACAATCTTCTATATACGATTACCACAAAACATACCTCTATCCGGACATCCTTCCGAAATGTATACCATAGACCAAGAATATCCAAAATGGCATCAACAATATCCGAATACTACAATCTTCACCCCAAAACCTTACGGGAGTATTACACGCCGTAAACCCTTCTCACAAGGATTTACCCGGCTAAGCACAATTTTCCAAGTCATTTCAAAAATGTCAAAAAGACTGATGACGGTAATATTTTTCAAATACTAAAAAAAATCATTTTCCAAATACCGTCAAAACGATCGAGGTTAAAAATGCCAAAACTCATTTTAGGGAATCGGTTTTACAAAATAAAATTTCAGTTGGCAAAATACCAAAAATCCATTTCATAAATACTCACGCCGCGGATAAAAGTACAGTCCAATTTATGCATTTTCATTGAAATAAGACGAACATCAAAATACACGATTCCCAACATACTCCCTCCCAAGTAGTAATCCAAAAAAAAAAAAAAATGAGCCACTATCAAAGGGATACGAGGATTACCTTGTATGGACGAACCACGAAGAAAAGAATAATTGAACTCCATTCCAAGAATCATTAAATCATCATAGTCATCATATGGCCTCAAGAACATCGAGATCTCTATGATTCCATAATCATAAACAACATATTCAAAGCATATCATTATCTTCCTTCAACATAAACCTCATAGAATATGGATAACACAAGAAATCACTTCAAGAATCAACAATAGTTCCATAACCAAGCTCTAATTCCATGATTCCAAGCTCACAATCATGTTAAAAGTGTTTAAAACACTCTTAAAAGTAAAGAGGGACGAGTTTTGGAGGGAAATATCTCAAAGGATCGTGAGAGAAATGAAAGGCAACACTTCAATATATAAATTGCACTCTCATTACGCACGTAAGTTTCCTTTCTTAACGTACGTAACAACTTTAACGTACGTAATCCAATATCCATAACGTATGTAACCAACTCACTGTCTCATTCCGTGCAGTCCATTACGTACGTAACCCATACCATAAAACGTACGTAATATACCAGTTGACTTGCTACGGTACAATGGTTGTGTTACGTACGTAACACGTCCTGTATAACGTCGTAAAGCGTGACGTTAACTCACTGTCAACATCCTCCACCGATAGTGCCAAACAGGTCCCACTGCCACCAGGACTCGGTTACGTCGATGCCTTCGTTACATGCGTAATACCTTAGCCTTAACGTACGTAACTATGCCACTCTTACGTACGTAATCTCACCTTATTAACGTACGTAATAATTCCATTCTTAGCCAATTTCAACAATTCCTGTCCAAAGTCATGACATACCAAATACGAGCATACGGCAAAATCAATACATATACTCAATTCAATAACATTATCAAACGTTCCCAACGTCCTCGAGCATAATTAACCATCCACGATATCCAATATATAAACGAAAAATATATCCGAAAAATCGGGGTATTACACTCTACCCTCTTTAAAAATAAGTAGCGTCCTCGAAACTTACAATCACTCGTACAAACAACATTTCAACGGGAATTCAATTTCACCAAGAATTATCGAATAATTCGAACAACATACTTACAAGTCCGCGAAGTCGAAGATCTCCCGTGATACTAGCATGCGACTCTAAACAAAGTCTCAACATAATCGATACACACCATTATCGAAATTAGCAACTTAACAAAATCTCAAGGAAGAGTTCACGTCCGTGACCACGGCCACGATTCTTCCTACTTTCAGCCAACATTCTGAAGGGCACATACATGCGTAAGTATAATCCGAATCGCACATTCTCGAAGTGACCAATTTCCAAGAATACCAAGCTATAAACGAAACGATTAAGAAGAATACAAGAAGAGTGAGAGGACTTACAAGTACCGGTCGCCGTGATGATGGCGAGTAGTGATATCGTGGGCAAATGCCGACTCAATCGACCCAAAGACCGACACCTAGGTATCCATAAACCTAAGCTCGATACCATATTCGTAACACCCCAAGTTATTCAGGGTATATTACAGCGCCGTGAGCCCCGCCGTGGGACCCACAAGGCTAAAAATACGCGGAACTATAAACTTGACCGATAAGGTCTACATACAATAGGGAGAAAGACGATACAAATGGTATTCAAAACCATAGCCAATGAAAACATATACATCACTGTGCAAATCAATACCTCGGCAACACAGGCCGGAACAACAAGGAAACAGAAATACAATACTCGAGTATTTAAAAATCCATTCCAGTACAACAACACTGAATGGAGGAATCCAAGAAAAATAACCGGAGACAAAACACAGTATCACACTTGCCCATCATCTTCATGCAGACCCGATACCCGTCTTTCCGCTCTCCTGGAACCTGAAATACATGAAACGTATTTCCCCCATAAAGGGGTTAGCCGTCGAATAGCTAGTGCAAGTATAACAATATGAAACATGATACTCCTCGACAATAAAGTAAATGTAATCCGTCAATTCATCAATTTAAGACTAGTATTCCGGAATAACTAAATCTCATAAGACGTATGTGAATGCCGTAGAAACGGTTCGTTCACCTCATACGCCGTTACGTATGTGAATGCCGTCAAAACGGTTCGTTCACCTCATACGCCGATACATGTAGGAATGCCGTCAAAATGGTTCGTTCATTACATGCCAATCAATATATCTATGAATGCCATAAAAACGGTTCGTTCATGATATGCCATCAATATTTCTTACTTTCAAAGTCGAGAACGTACAATCATAAATGTATACTTGCCTTAATAAACGTTACCAAAAATCACGAAGAACACGGTTCGACCGGGAAGCTTGAACCACGAAGAAGACAACGAACGGAAGGGTTTCGACTTGAGTTCTTCACAAGGATTCCGTCCCTAAGTCATATCAATGATAAATCAACAATCGTACGATGAATAATAATCGTACAACGCACAAACCCCCCCTCCTAGACCTTTTGTCGGACACCTTGAAGGCGTCGACTAATAACTCAACCAAAACGACGAATCAATACACTCCAACCAAGGAATAACGATGGGAATGATAGAATACACCTAAATCATCATCAATCCATCACTAATCTAAATTACTACGGATTAAAAGGATGAAGTCAAACAAAATCCCCAATTTCCAACACAAAATTCAAAGTGTTCTTGAATAATCTTTCAATAATCCGATGAATACTCCAACAAGACCATAATCATGCGTATATCACTTCATACCCCATGATTTTAACATCCAAAACATCATTACCCAATACAAAATCGAAATCCAAGGTGTTGAAGAAATTACCTCTTGAAGATCCAAGCACTATGATTCGAAGAGCACGCGATAGAACGATGATCCGGGCTTAAAAATCGAAAATAGATGAAGAGAAATCACTCACTCAAGTGATAGGTGGAGAAACATCTTCCTCTCAAACCTCCTCTCTCGCCCAAGTGAAGAAATGGGAAAAGTATAGGTTGAATCGCACAAAAAACGCAGATATAGGGGTAATCTGTCATGTGTGCCGCGGCTCAGTATATGTGTGCCGCGGCACAGGCCCAAAATTCGCTCCCAGGGCTCGGCAGTGTGCCGCGGCTCAGCCCAGGTGTGCCGCGGCACCGGGTACAGGCAGTTTTGGACGAAACTGGAAAATGAGAGTGACTTAGGTATTTCGACCATAACTCCCTCGTCTGGACTCCGATTGACTCACCGTTTGAACCATTGGAAAGCTAACTCGATGCTTTATAATATTGCAAAGATTCAGAATTTTTGGAGTTTCCAAGAATTTACGGTGATTTAACAAAGTTGAACTCATACGTGGAAAAGTCGCTAAAGAACACGGAATTCAACAGAACGATACCGAAACGAACTCGGATGACAAAAAGTGTAGAATTAATCATTCTCGGGATGACGAAACGGTCCCAAGAAAGTTGTCAAAAACGGACTTCCGCCAAAAATAGAAAATTTCCGGGAAACAAAATTACGGGTATTACATTCTACCCTCCTTAAAAGAAGTTTCGTCCCGAAACTTAAAACAGACAGGGAGAAGAAATATTTCGCCAGGAAAACTCAACGAGATACACAAGAGCCGAAACTTACGCCCAAACGGCGAATAATCAATATAGAACACAACAATACATTACCCGAAGGTAAACCAAACCAATGCCGAAAAAGATACGAATTCACAATGCCCGAAGGCTCCAACGGAAATACCGATACATCACAATGGCCTGAAAGCCGAACAGCCCAAAGCTGTAAATCATCACAATACAGATCTCAAAGAAGCAAACGTGACTGTCGGGCATACCCCTCGGCGTATGAACAACCAGTCGCAAATCGTCGGACATATCCAATACAACATGGACTACGAACGATCAATCAATAAAGCTCAAGAGGGACATCACAGTACGCCCGATCCGGAAATGTGTCCGTGCACATGTCCACCCCGTATACGGAATCCAGAATATACGTGTGACAATGTACCTAATTAGCCTCAAGAACTACGTCTCGTGTGCACGGTCCAATGCGGAAATATCCACGCATGACCATCGAGTGCCTGGCTAAAAATCCTACACATAACCAATCGGCACGCAGACATGATTCCAGATATGCCACGATACAACATGACAACGAAACTCAAGGGATAAAACATCCAATACGGATCATACGACTCACCAAGTGAACGATGACACACGAATAATGAAAGATCGATACGACCAACGATATTCAAAACAACCATCCTAGGATCAGAATTCCCTAAGGACCGATTAATACGAGCAACGATCACAACACAACAGTTCGGGAAAATCCTCAACCTTCAACGATCACAAAATTACCGAGTTTACAAGAATAATAGTGTGCTGCCTTGAATCGGCCAACACGACAATAATAATTCAACGGATGGGAACTATCCTCGACAGTCCCAATTCAATACTTCGATTACCGTAGAATGGCCAATCGATAACAATGATACAACGGATGAGAATATTTTTGACAACGGATGGGAATTATCTTTGATAATCCCAATTCAATATATCGATTACCTTAGAACGGTCAATCGATAATCAATGATACGATAGAATAGATGTCCCGGTGTCTTAAACCGACCACCGAAACGGAGATGACAAAAGGATATATCAAACGTCCCCAATCGGTTAGCGTAACATCATAGTTACAGTTCCAATTCGACGACAAAGATTCAACGATGTCTCAGAACGACATTAATCACGAACAATAATAATCGATACATCGATACCGCGAACCGGCTATCGACAGCAACTTTACCAACAAGTATCGTAATGCCTTGAACCGGCCATTTACAACCAACAGTAACATTTGGCATAATTTCCGACGGGCGTCGTATCAATGATCCCCTGATATCAATACAATCATAAAGAGGCCAAGTCCCGAAATGATACACACATTCGTACGCCTACACAATAACATTAGTCTCATTGATTAGTACGAGTATAAAACTTGCCTCGATCTCAATACAACGAACTGTTACCAATTCAGTCGCTTTCGTCTTACGAGTCTCGACTAAGTTAATCTACGAACCCTTCAACCTTAACCGCAACACAAAAGTCATAATCTATGATCAAACATCATATCTTACTGTAAAACGAAGGATTGATAATCAACCGGTTCGATGACGACCAATATCAATACCACCAAACCACGAACTCAATCGTTTCACCATATCTCGACCAATCATAGTCTGAACTGTCCAGCTCAGACTCTCACGCATCCATGTCCACAGTACGAGCCGAAATCCGATGATCATATCAGCAACCAATTCGGACCAATAATAAGGGTCTAAATATTATCGGTTCCAAACTCAATTCTTAAATACGAATTGACAAGGTTCCCTTCTCGTAAATCCGTAGTTAAAATTTTCCGATGATCATCGTTAATTCTAACCATCCAATTAGTTCAGCATTATAGATAATCATATTTAAAAAGGTTATCGAACAATCCAATCATTCGATTTGAATATTTGCTCCGTACGTATGGGCTTCCAAATTCAGAGATGAATAATAGTCTCATCAAGATCATAATCACATTCGTATTTCCTATACGAATATTATTTCCAACACATAGTTTAGCTCTAGATATGAATATTCCATATTCATTTTCAAAACATCAACACTTCTAAATTTTTTTTTTTTTTTCATCACCTCGTATAATTCAAGAGTTCTTCAAGAACATGAAATATCCGAAATCACGTTCAGAACAACACATCCGAGGTATATATCTCCATGTTACCATTTTCTTCATCATGTCATTCATACAATCTCAAGAATCGCAACAAAACCCTTATCACCATATGAAGAAGATCTCAATGATCATATCAACATCCGAAATCTCTTATTACGATTCCAATAAATCTCGTATAGCATTATCACATGATACCATATAATACCTCAATACCGAATACCTTCCCGTACACAATCTTCTATGTACGATTACCACAAAACATACCTCTATCCGGACTTCCTTCCGAAATGTATACCATAGACCAAGAATATCCAAAATGGCATCAACAATATCCGAATACTACAATCTTCACCCCAAAACCTTACGGGAGTATTACACGCCGTAAACCCTTCTCACAAGGATTTACCCGGCTAAGCACAATTTTCCAAGTCATTTCAAAAATGTCAAAAGATCGATGACGGTAATATTTTTCAAATACTAAAAAAAATCATTTTCCAAATACCGTCAAAACGATCGAGGTTAAAAATGCCAAAACTCATTTTAGGGAATCGGTTTTACAAAATAAAATTTCAGTTGGCAAAATACCAAAAATCCATTTCAAAAATACTCACGCCGCGGATAAAAGTACAGTCCAATTTATGCATTTTCATTGAAATAAGACGAACATCAAAATACACGATTCCCAACATACTCCCTCCCAAGTAGTAATCCAAAAAGAAAAAAAAATGAGCCACTATCAAAGGGATACGAGGATTACCTTGTATGGACGAACCACGAAGAAAAGAATAATTGAACTCCATTCCAAGAATCATTAAATCGTCATAGTCATCATATGGCCTCAAGAACATCGAGATCTCTATGATTCCATAATCATAAACAACATATTCAAAGCATATCATTATCTTCCTTCAACATAAACCTCATAGAATATGGATAACACAAGAAATCACTTCAAGAATCAACAATAGTTCCATAACCAAGCTCTAATTCCATGATTCCAAGCTCACAATCATGTTAAAAGTGTTTAAAACACTCTTAAAAGTAAAGAGGGACGAGTTTTGGAGGGAAATATCTCAAAGGATCGTGAGAGAAATGAAAGGCAACACTTCAATATATAAATTGCACTCTCATTACGTACGTAAGTGTCCTTTCTTAACGTACGTAACAACTTTAACGTACGTAATCCAATATCCATAACGTACGTAACCAACTCACTGTCTCATTCCGTGCAGTCCATTACGTACGTAACCCATACCATAAAACGTACGTAATATACCAGTTGACTTGCTACGGTACAATGGTTGTGTTACGTACGTAACACGTCCTGTATAACGTACGCGACACGTCCTGTATAACGTACGTAAAACGTACGTTAACTCACCTGTCAACATCCTCCACCGATAGTGCCGAAACAGGGTCCCACCTGCCGACCAGGACTCGGTTCTGTCTGATGCCTTCGTTACGTACGTAATACCTTAGCCTTAACGTACGTAACTATGCCACTCTTACGTACGTAATCTCACCTTATTAACGTACGTAATAATTCCATTCTTAGCCAATTTCAACAATTCCTGTCCAAAGTCATGACATACCAAATACGAGCATACGGCAAAATCAATACATATACTCAATTCAATAACATTATCAAACGTTCCCAACGTCCTCGAGCATAATTAACCATCCACGATATCCAATATATAAACGAAAAATATATCCGAAAAATCGGGGTATTACACTCTACCCTCTTTAAAAATAAGTAGCGTCCTCGAAACTTACAATCACTCGTACAAACAACATTTCAACGGGAATTCAATTTCACCAAGAATTATCGAATAATTCGAACAACATACTTACAAGTCCGCGAAGTCGAAGATCTCCCGTGATACTAGCATGCGACTCCAAAACAAAGTCTCAACATAATACCGATACACACCATTATCGAAATTAGCAACTTAACAAAATCTCAAGGAAGAGTTCACGTCCGTGACCACGGCCACGATTCTTCCTACTTTCAGCCAACATTCTGAAGGGCACATACATGCGTAAGTATAATCCGAATCGCACATTCTCGAAGTGACCAATTTCCAAGAATACCAAGCTATAAACGAAACGATTAAGAAGAATACAAGAAGAGTGAGAGGACTTACAAGTACCGGCCGCCGTGATGATGGCAGAGTAGTGATATCGTGGGCAAATGGCGACTCAATCGACTAAAAGACCGACCTAGGTATCCATAAACCTAAGCTCTGATACCATATTCTGTAACACCCCCAAGTTATTCAGGGTATATTACAGCGCCGTGAGCCCCGCCGTGGGACCCACAAGGCTAAAAATACGCGGAACTATAAACTTGACCGATAAGGTCTACATACAATAGGGAGAAAGACGATACAAATGGTATTCAAAACCATAGCCAATGAAAACATATACATCACTGTGCAAATCAATACCTCGGCAACACAGGCCGGAACAACAAGGAAATGTAAATACAATACTCGAGTATTTAAAAATCCATTCCAGTACAACAACACTGAATGGAGGAATCCAAGAAAAATAACCGGAGACAAAACACAGTATCACACTTGCCCATCATCTTCATGCAGACCCGATACCCGTCTTTCCGCTCTCCTGGAACCTGAAATACATGAAACGTATTTCCCCCATAAAGGGGTTAGCCGTCGAATAGCTAGTGCAAGTATAACAATATGAAACATGATACTCCTCGACAATAAAGTAAATGTAATCCGTCAATTCATCAATTTAAGACTAGTATTCCGGAATAACTAAATCTCATAAGACGTATGTGAATGCCGTAGAAACGGTTCGTTCACCTCATACGCCGTTACGTATGTGAATGCCGTCAAAACGGTTCGTTCACCTCATACGCCGATACATGTAGGAATGCCGTCAAAACGGTTCGTTCATTACATGCCAATCAATATATCTATGAATGCCGTAAAAACGGTTCGTTCATGATATGCCATCAATATTTCTTACTTTCAAAGTCGAGAACGTACAATCATAAATGTATACTTGCCTTAATAAACGTTACCAAAAATCCCAAAGAACACGGTTCGACCGGGAAGCTTGAACCACGAAGAAGACAACGAACGGAAGGGTTTCGACTTGAGTTCTTCACAAGGATTCCGTCCCTAAGTCATATCAATGATAAATCAACAATCGTACGATGAATAATAATCGTACAACGCACAAACCCCCCCTCCTAGACCTTTTGTCGGACACCTTGAAGGCGTCGACTAATAACTCAACCAAAACGACGAATCAATACACTCCAACCAAGGAATAACGATGGGAATGATAGAATACACCTAAATCATCATCAATCCATCACTAATCTAAATTACTACGGATTAAAAGGATGAAGTCAAACAAAATCCCCAATTTCCAACACAAAATTCAAAGTGTTCTTGAATAATCTTTCAATAATCCGATGAATACTCCAACAAGACCATAATCATGCGTATATCACTTCATACCCCATGATTTTAACATCCAAAACATCATTACCCAATACAAAATCGAAATCCAAGGTGTTGAAGAAATTACCTCTTGAAGATCCAAGCACTATGATTCGAAGAGCACGCGATAGAACGATGATCCGGGCTTAAAAATCGAAAATAGATGAAGAGAAATCACTCACTCAAGTGATAGGTGGAGAAACATCTTCCTCTCAAACCTCCTCTCTCGCCCAAGTGAAGAAATGGGAAAAGTATAGGTTGAATCGCACAAAAAACGCAGATATAGGGGTAATCTGTCATGTGTGCCGCGGCTCAAGATATGTATGCCGCGGCACAGCCCAAAATTCGCTCCCGTGGCTCGGCGGTGTGCGCGGCTCAGCCAGTGTGCCGCGGCACGGGTGCAGTGCGATTTTGGACAAAGCTGGAAAATGAGAGCGACTTAGCTATTTCGACCATAACTCCCTGCTGACTCCGATTGACTCACCGTTTGAACCATTGGAAAGCTAACTCGATGCTTTATAATATTGCAAAGATTCAGAATTTTTGGAGTTTCCAAGAATTTACGGTGATTTAACAAAGTCGAACTCATACGTGGAAAAGTCGCTAAAGAACACGGAATTCAACAGAACGATACCGAAACGAACTCGGATGACAAAAAGTGTAGAATTAATCATTCTCGGGATGACGAAACGGTCCCAAGAAAGTTGTCAAAAACGGACTTCCGCCAAAAATAGAAAATTTCTGGGAAACAAAATTACGGGTATTACACTACCTAGGTAACATCACAATTCACCAAGATACACAACAACAAATGTACAATATTCACCACAATCGCAAACGTGTAAAATATAAGTTAACGGATCATACACTTACACAAAGGCACAACATTCAAATGACACCATCGTTCAAAAAAAAGGCTAACAAGCGAATAATACAAATATTCCACGATTCCACAATTCCTCAGATAACTACTCATTTCTAGTATCCGTATTAAGCAAAATACAACATAAAATGGTTGTTATCATTCTTCATGAAACTCAAGTTTATGTTCGTATTTACCTTCATAGAAATCACATATTCCTTTCAAAGTAAGTTACAGTTCAATGTTCAATCACTAACAAGTCCACGTTAAATTCATGACAAATCACATTCTCAAAGTATAAAGAATATAGACGAGATACTCGCCTCAAGTCCAAAGCACGTGAAGCAATGGGAAAGCTCGACTGGAAACCCTCGAATCCTCCAACAAGGTCGAAAACACAAGAATAACATAATTACTACAAGGTCGATCGCAAGGAAGATGCAAAACATACAAAATTCTCAACAAGAATCGGTAGAAACATAATATCGAACACTTGGGGTTCAATACTTCCCCAAGAACATCAAGAACATCACCCGAACCAGAATACGATATAAAATACGAATCAAATCATAGGGAAAGAATCAATACAACCGATTACTGATATACAACAACACGAGTCATGAAGAACAACTCGAATCTTAACGATTCTCAATATATATAGGAGAGGGTTTAAAGATGATTACCTTAGATTCAAAGGAACAAGAAGGATTAGACGATGCTACACACGAGCAAGAATCACAAAGATGATTGCTATCATCTACTCTTGTTGGAAGCTCAATTCCAATCCATCCAAGACGCTAAAAACCGCATCAAAGGGAAGGAGGACGAAATGACCCGATCTGGGTCAACTCTGTAATATCCGCAATTTCGGATTTCCGGTAATTTTATTTTTTCGGCGGAAGTCCGTTTCGACGACTCGCTTGGGACCGTCTCATCATTCTGAGAATGATTAATTCTGCACTTTTTGTCATCCGAGTTCGTTTCGGTATCGTTTTGCTGAGTTCCGAGCTTTTTAACGACTTTTCTGCACTTGAGTTCGATTCTTGCGAATCTCGTCCGAAACTATTGTTTCGAGTTTCTCGTAAGTTCATTTAATGTTATTATTCATGTTGCGAGCTTTGGTTTGGTGTTTCGATCGCGTATCGTGATTTTCGGACGTTTTGGGCCATTTTCGTAATTTCCCAAAGTTTTGGGTAATTACTTTCCGTTGTCGAATTTCGAGCCTTCGGGTGGTCGGAATCAGGTGTTCTCTCGATTCGGATTCGTATTTACGAGTACTTCGAACCGTGCTTTCGCCACGCTCGTGTCCGAGTTTCGGATTTTTCTGACCGTCGGATCGACCGAGTCATGGCCGGGACCAGGCGAAACGGCCCTGAAACGGCGCTGCCGCCGCCGTGTCTTGCGCCGGTCGGCCAGGACCAGCAGCCTGCCGAGACACGGCCGAGACACCCGGCGCTGGTCTGGGCCGTTTGTTGCGCCGTGTCCGGCAGGGCTATAAATATGGCAGAGCAGTCGGGTTTTTCTTCATTTTTCTCACTCGTTTCTTCCTCTTCCGCGGCTGGAACTTTGATGATCATGGATGGATGTTGTTAGGGGTTAAATCCATGAAGTTTGGAAGTTCATAACATCGATTAATCCTTCCATAACTTGCTCCGATCGACCGAATCAAGGCAAGTTTTCTTAAAATATAGTTTTGGGGATTTTGTTCGATTTGTCCGTTTAATCCGTTTTAACTCAGAATATTGATGGATTGATGATTGTTAAGCTATATTATATCTAATTCCTTGTTATTCCACGGTTGGATTGCCACGTTTTATTGAGTATTTTATCGACGCCTTGAAGGTGTTCGATAAAATGTCACAAAGAGAATTCGAGCGTTCTACCATTATTCTTCCTCGTATGATCGATGATTTATTGATTATATGTTGTTAGGGTCGAATTCTTGTGAAGAACTCGAGTCAGAACCCTTCCGTTCATTGTCTCCTTTGGGGTCCGAGCTTCCCGATCGAACCGTGTTCTTCGAAGCGTTTGGTAGCGGTTATTAAGGCAAGTATCTTATTATACGACTTGTATCTTGTGACTAGTAATTACGTATGATATGTATGATGATTTTGCTTGCCTCCGTAAATATGTTCCGTTTGAGTTGGTTGTCTTTTCCGAAATTTGAAGGCTTTGTGATAATAGTGATATATTGGTATCCGTGTTAGGCGTTGTGCCATTTGTGTAGGATTGCGATGTACATATGAGATGGTTGTAGACGTGTTTGTTCAATGTATTGTGTGCCGAATGTGTGTTACGTTGGTTAAGAGTCGTTGTGATGATCATGATATTTGTGTTGTTTTGGTTTACATACTTGATTGTACATTTCATTGTAATGTGGAATGGCTTGACATTTAATGATTATGAATTGTGTCGTGTCGATGAGTGTGTGTTCCAGGTAGGGTCTGACGAGGCCTCTGGAGTTCGGTACATGATGTGTACGAACAAAGTGTGTGATCCAGGTAGGGTCTGACGAGGCCTCTGGAGTCCGGTACATGACGTGTACGGACAAGTTGTGTGATCCAGGTAGGGTCTGACGAGGCCTCTGGAGTTCGGTACATGATGTGTACGAACGATGTTGTGGCCGGGTAGGGTCCGTTGAGGCCTCCGGAGTTCGGTACATGACGTGTACGAACAGTGTGTGTGGCCGGGTAGGGTCCGTTGAGGCCTCCGGAGTTCGGTACATGATGTGTACGAACAGTGTGTGTGGCCGGGTAGGGTCCGTTGAGGCCTCCGGAGTTCGGTACATGATGTGTACGAACAAGGTGTGTGGTCCGGGTAAGGTCCGTCGAGGCCTCCGGAGTTCGGTACATGATGTGTACGAACAATGATCGTATAGCAGTGATTGTTCGGGTAACATTTTAAATATGGATCTCGGACTCATAATGATATATTATTTAGTATGCTTTGAAACGAGAATCGGGCTAAGGCCCTAATGTTTACGAAAAGGTTTTGTAAATTGGGACTCGAGGTCCAAAAGAATTTCTGCTTTAAAAATCCCCGAGATGATGTGTTTCTTTTCAAATATCTCTTATTTGAGTTCGAAATTCTAAAACTTCTCGGGAACATTTTGATAATTGATTTCCGTATTAAATTCGTAGTTGCTATTTGCTTGTTACATTTCGTATGGTTTGATACTTGCACTAGTAAAACAATGGAGTTTTACTAACCCCCGAGTATTCGGGGGGTCGATGTCTGTTTTGCGTCCAGGTACATGCAGATTCAGGGGAGCAGTCACAGGATTGGCACAAGAGGATGACGAGCTGCGATACTAATCAAGAGTCGAGAGTTGGTAGAGTTTGGTTGTATTGTTAGAGTTCATTCAGTCTTCCACTGTATTGTGTTTCGACCCCTGTGTGGGTAATGTTGTTAGTCAGTTCTATTGATAGAGTTGTGTGACCTCATCGGTCTGTGTGTTTATGTGTAAGTGACCTTAACGGTCTGTATTATTATATTGTTTGACCCTGGCCGGGCAAGCATTTAGTCGTTTATGGATGTTTAGCCTGGTAGATCCTTGTGGAAGGGGTCTACGGCGTGTAATATTCCCATACGGTTTTGGGGGTGTTACATTTATGGTATCGGAGCTTAGGTTGCGGAAACCTAGGCTGTCGGGTCGAGTCGAGTCGTGGTTTGTCGAGTAATGTGTGGTCTTGTCGTTCGAGTCGTCAGGTGACAAGTTGAGTTGTGCGTAGTCACAACGTGTCGGATATGTTGTCGGACGAGATTAGTATCGTGGGCGACCGTCACCTCCGTGCAACCTGTTGATGTAAGTCTCCTCCTTTATGCGTAATACCTGTGTATCTCGATTTTATCTTAGTGAGTTAATTGCGGTGCATAATTTTATTTACACGATTGTGTAATATAGTTGTGTTTAATACTTGTGACACATAGTATGTGTATAGAATCGGCACGTTATTGTTTTATCTTTGAACCACCGGGTGGGGTGGTAGGTTGTGAAAGTTTTAAACCTTGATGGGTTTCGAATAGGTACCGACGGTAGAGTTTGTGAGAAACTCCGATGAATGATTTTGCTGAGTGTTTAAACTTGATACCACGAGATGCATTTGATTGAATTGGCGACCCTGGTTTCCATTTGAATATATGGTTTTAAATTCGACTATTTTTGGAATGTTGTAATTTTTGTCCGCTATGGGTAAGTTTGAGAATGTTTCCTGAAGGACTTTACAGTTTGAGAATTTTGTAGAAATCGACTTTTGGAAAATATTTTGGTGGTGCGGTCAAACCATGGTTTATATGGATTTTTAAAATTTGTTAAATTTTGACAAATGGGCCGTGTATTTTCAAATGACACAATGAGGCGGTATTTGAAAAATGTGTTTTGAAATACTTCGGACATTGTAAAATATTACCGTCATCGACCTTTTTGGCGTTTTGTAAATGGTTTTTAGCCTGGTGGATTCCGGCGCGGGACCCACGGCGCTATAATGTTCCGTGTAATTATCTGAAATTTTTGGGCATTCTAGCCCATTGAATTATCGTTGAAAACTTTGAGTACCTTAGAAAATAAATTTCGAGACGTCCTTTTAAAATGAATTATTTTCTTGTGGTACATCCAAGGTGCCACAATATGTTTCAAGATTCTTCTACCTTGAGGACCAAAATGTTTTGAGATATTTTCCAATGTTTTAGAAACACTTTTACTTAGACCCGAGGGTCGAATACTTCCGAAAAGTTTTTCACGAAAAGAAATTGTCCTCATTTTTATCGAATGCGAAATAATTTCCAAAGTCTCGATAACGATGTTTCACGATTGTATTTTTTTTAAGGGTGATACTCAAGATCAATCGGTGTTTCCAAAATTATTTTCAAAAGGAGGTTTTCGTTTTTAAAACCTATCCATTCCCGTTTGAGGGCTGGGTATGTATGTATGATGTTCGCGTTGTCGTTATGATGTTTGCTCCCGAGTATGATCGAATTGGTGGCATGAACGTCGAGGCGTTGCCACGAATTTGTTGTACTAGCCCTCTGTGAGAGGTGTGAACTGGTGTTTACTGTTTATCGCCTCGTGGTGATTTGCGTGTTGTCGCACGAGTGTGAGCTGTTGAAGCTTGGGTTTGTACGTTTGTGTACATGTGTGATTGTTTCATAATGTTTGTAATTAGGTGCTGGTTATCGTTCGGGCCGTTGAAGTCGCCGAACGATACCGTCGTGATTATTTGTTGTGCTGAGTTGGCATCTCCGCTATATTGTTTTGCGACTTTATGCCCCATTGTATCTAGCATTTATATTTTCGGTATGCCGAGCCGAGGTATTTCAACCGTGATGTGCCGGGGCATGCACGTGTAAATTGTCCTTCTCGTCAGTGACGCGTTTCGAGGGACACCGAATTCAGTTTTGCGAATTGGCTATTGAGACTTTCGGAGTTCGCGTCAAAGACAGATATCGAGATCAACTCGAGAGACCCATGGGAGATTTTCTGTCGGATGCTTTTTGTGTTGTTACCTTGTTTCCGTTGTTGTGAGTTGCGGGACGACATTTCTTTTATAAGAGGTCGGATGTAATACCCGTACTATATTTGACTTCAGCTTTCCTTCTAAATTCTATCGACTTGCACGTGTTCGTCGATACTTTTGAACTTGTTTGATGTCTCGGTTGTCATCATTCGAACCGGTTGTGACCTCGGTTTTAGATCGACTGCTTGTCATCGTGACCTTTCCGAGTTCGGTTCGATTCTTGTGAGCCTTGTTTGGAAGTAACATCTTTCACTTTCTACCAGTTCTTTTAATGTCCGGAGTTGAAGTGGGGACTTGAGTCATTGTTCGATTGTTGTCATTCGATCATTGTTATTTGATCATTGTTGTTCGATGATTGTTATTTGATCGTTGTTGTTCGATCGTTATTGTTCGAACGGGTTGTCCGATTGTTGTTGCTCGATCTCGCATCGCGAAGAATTGTCGTTCACCGTTAGTCAATCGTTTCGAGTGTGGCCAAGTGGGTCACCGAGCGGTGCATTGTGAGACCGTTGCCACGATGTTTGGGAATTGGGTTTTCGTTCCTACTCGGGGAGTGCCTGGTGGTGTCCCGTGATGTAGTTGTGTATCGTACTTCGTGCTGTAATTCGTGTAGAAATTGATATTTGTTGCGTGGACTTTTTGGTTTTGTTTGTATTCTACCATGATGTTTTATTTTAAGTTTCGGGACGAAACTTATTTTTAAATTGGATAGAATGTAATGTCCGGTATTCTCGTTTTCCGTTATCTTGAATTGTTTGTGTTTTGACGTCGGATATTTTCTTATTGATGAGAATCGGAATGATTTCTATCGTGATACTCTATTTGTTTCTATCGCAAAGCCGTTTTAGTCGGGTGCAACTTGTTGTAGCGTACATTTCTTCGATTAAATGTGTGCATGTGATGTGGTATGTGATGCGTCGTTAATTGCTCGTTGTTGTTTGAAACATAGTCGGTGGCGTTGCGTTAGTCGTCGTGGGGCGTGTTTTTGCGCCGTATATTCCCTTGCGTTGCTTGTAACGTTTCGCCGTTGGGCACGAATTTTTTTCGGTTCTTGTGTATCTCGTTGAGTTTTCCTGGCGGGATATTGCTTCTCCCTACTTGATTTAAGTTTCGGGACGAAACTTCTTTTAAGGAGGGTAGAATGTAATATCCGCAATTTCGGATTTCCGGTAATTTTATTTTTTCGGCGGAAGTCTGTTTAGACGACTCGCTTGGGACCGTCTCATCATTCTGAGAATGATTAATTCTGCACTTTTTGTCATCCGAGTTCGTTTCGGTATCGTTTTGCTGAGTTCCGAGCTTTTTAACGACTTTTCCGCACTTGAGTTCGATTCTTGCGAATCTCGTCCGAAACTGTTGTTTCGAGTTTCTCGTAAGTTCATTTAATGTTATTATTCATGTTGCGAGCTTTGGTTTGGTGTTTCGATCGCGTATCGTGATTTTCGGACGTTTTGGGCCATTTTCGTAATTTCCCAAAGTTTTGGGTAATTACTTTCCGTTGTCGAATTTCGAGCCTTCGGGTGGTCGGAATCAGGTGTTCTCTCAGTATTCGGATTCGTATTTACGAGTACTTCGTAACCGTGCTTTCGGTTTACGTTCAGGTCTGAGTTTCGGGATTTTTCGGACCGTCGGATCGACCGAGTCATGGCTGGCCGGACCTGTGCGAAACGGCCCTGGAAACGGCGCTGCCCAGCGCCGTGTCTTGCGCCGGGTCGGCCAGGACCAGCAGCCTGCCGAGACACGGCCGAGACACCCGGCGCTGGTCTGGGCCGTTTGTTGCGCCGTGTCCGGCAGGGCTATAAATATGGCAGAGCAGTCGGGTTTTTCTTCATTTTTCTCACTCGTTTCTTCCTCTTCCGCGGCTGGAACTTTGATGATCATGGAGGGATGTTGTTAGGGGTTAAATCCATGAAGTTTGGAAGTTCATAACATCGATTAATCCTTCCATAACTTGCTCCGATCGACCGAATCAAGGCAAGTTTTCTTAAAATATAGTTTTGGGGATTTTGTTCGATTTGTCCGTTTAATCCGTTTTAACTCAGAATATTGATGGATTGATGATTGTTAAGCTATATTATATCTAATTCCTTGTTATTCCACGGTTGGATTGCCACGGATTTGTTGTTTTATTGAGTATTTTATCGACGCCTTGAAGGTGTTCGATAAAATGTCACAAAGAGAATTCGAGCGTTCTACGATTATTCTTCCTCGTATGATCGATGATTTATTGATTATATGTTGTTAGGGTCGAATTCTTGTGAAGAACTCGAGTCGGAACCCTTCCGTTCGTTGTCTCCTTTGGGGTCCGAGCTTCCCGATCGAACCGTGTTCTTCGGAGCGTTTGGTAGCGGTTATTAAGGCAAGTATCTTATTATACGACTTGTATCTTGTGACTAGTAATTACGTATGATATGTATGATGATTTTGCTTGCCTCCGTAAATATGTTCCGTTTGAGTTGGTTGTGTTTTCCGAAATTTGAAGGCTTTGTGATAATAGTGATATGTTGGTATCCGTGTTAGGCGTTGTGCCATTTGTGTAGGATTGCGATGTACATATGAGATGGTTGTACACGTGTTTGTTCAATGTATTGTGTGCCGAATGTGTGTTAAGTTGGTTAAGAGTCGTTGTGATGATCATGATATTTGTGTTGTTTTGGTTTACATACTTGATTGTACATTTCATTGTAATGTGGAATGTCTTGACATTTAATGATTATGAATTGTGTCGTGTCGATGTGTGTGTGTTCCAGGTAGGGTCTGACGAGGCCTCTGGAGTTCGGTACATGATGTGTACGAACAAAGTGTGTGATCCAGGTAGGGTCTGACGAGGCCTCTGGAGTCCGGTACATGACGTGTACGGACAAGTTGTGTGATCCAGGTAGGGTCTGACGAGGCCTCTGGAGTTCGGTACATGATGTGTACGAACGATGTTGTGGCCGGGTAGGGTCCGTTGAGGCCTCGGAGTTCGGTACATGATGTGTACGAACAGGTGTGTGGCCGGGTAGTGGTCCGCTGAGGCCTCGGAGTTCGGTACATGATGTGTACGAACAAAGGTGTGTGGCCGGGTAGGTCCGTTGAGGCCTCCGAGTTCGGTACATGATGTGTACGAACAAGGTGTGTGGTCCGGTAAGGTCCGTCGAGGCCTCGAGTTCGGTACATGATGTGCACGAACAATGATCGTATAGCGTTGATTGTTCGGGTAACATTTTAAATATGGATCTCGGACTCATAATGATATATTATTTAGTATGCTTTGAAACGAGAATCGGGCTAAGGCCCTAATGTTTACGAAAAGGTTTTGTAAATTGGGACTCGAGGTCCAAAAGAATTTCGCTTTAAAAATCCCGAGATGATGTGTTCCTTTTCAAATATCTCTTATTTGAGTTCGAAATTCTAAAACTTCTCGGAACATTTTGATAATTGATTTCCGTATTAAATTCGTAGTTGCTATTTGCTTGTTACATTTCGTATGGTTTGATACTTGCACTAGTAAAATAGTGGAGTTTACTAACCCCGAGTATTCGGGGTGGATGTCCTGCTTTGCGTCCGGTACATGCATTCGGGGAGCAACACAGGATTGCACAAGAGGATGACGAGCCGCGATACTAATCAAGAGTCGAGAGTTGGTAGAGTTTGGTTGTATTGTTAGAGTTCATTCGCCTTCCGCTGTATTGTGTTTCACCCCTGTGTGGGTAATGTTGTTAGTCGATGTTGATAGAGTTGTGTGACCTCATCGGTCTGTGTGTTTATGTGTAAGTGACCTTAACGGTCTGTATTATTATATTGTTTGACCCTGGCCGGGCAAGCATTTAGTCGTTTATGGATGTTTAGCCTGGTAGATCCTTGTGGAAGGGGTCTACGGCGTGTAATATTCCCATACGGTTTTGGGGGTGTTACATTTATGGTATCGGAGCTTAGGTTGCGGAAAAAATTTTTTCTCCCTAATAGTTCTTGGTATAAATATCTACCATCAATATCAATGTGGTCTTGATCACTCAAAAATAACTCCAAATCATCACAAGAAGTCTTCAAACAATTACCATCAAGTTAAACAAAAATTCAAAAACGCTTTCACTGGTGCAAACATCATGTTTACACAAATTCCAATCATACTCAAAACAGAATTCTATCATCAATCCTAATTTTTAATCATACTCAAATCAAAATAGGTGCATATATTGATTTACAAAATCATTTTCTTAGTGGTGCAAACATCATGTTTACACAAGTTTTAGGCAGTCAGACATCATAAAGCATATCATGAAGCTGGGGGAAAATTATTAATCATAATTTTAAGCAAACCATTCCAATTACAAACATTCTAAGCAAAACCTAGAAATTGCCTACCTTTCCCTTTCGATTTCGTTTGACCTTCAGGCCTATTTGCTTCGCTCCCGTGATGTACAGATGCTGTCGCTGAAAAACAAACCCTGTTACATTTGAGCCTTGTAAGAAGCCCTATTACATTTGGCCCTAAAATAATATATATGGCAGTCGACCGACTCACAAAACACATATATAGTCAACTAAAGGTAGCAACACACATCATTCCACAGATATCCATCATATTTTGTAAAATTAAATCAGACAAATCAAATCCATGACCAGAACAACCATGACTAAATTAATGAATGCAAGTATTGGAATGTCCCGAAGTATGCCAGTCATTTTGCATCGACACAACTCTCACCTTTCAAATCAACTTCCTCTACACTGTATTTGAAAACTTTGAAAGGATACATATAAAGTAAGACATCAAATACAACATACAACTTACTGAAAAGGCAGTAAACCATTCTGTTATATGTTTAAGATAAAAACACTACCATTGTGTTATTCACTGATTGAAAAAAAAAGAAGCAAAAATCAGAACCTAAACGTAAGTACACTTACTGATCGATATTTCATTTTCAGAAGCTTAAATTAATTCCATTGACTCAGTAAATTATATAGAGTCTGAACACCATCATGGATCAATCAAGTAAGAAAAAAACATGAATCTACATCTGAAGACTCGTGTCTCTATTAAAAAAATGAATCTGCATTATGCCCCATTACTAGCTTGTCTATTTTCAAAAGTGTAGCACCACGGTCGAGGGCCTTAAAACACAAGTATTTACCAATGTTATATTTGCAATACTAATTTCCCTAAATGACGATTTGAAATCCACAAGATCTTACCAAAAAATAAATGCTACTAAAAGTTTGAAGGGCGTAAACGGCCACGATTAGATATAGTTCCTCTTTTTTATATGACTAGTTAACTATTGTATCTGAAATACCATCATTTTTTTATGAGTTGAATTAGAGGCAGGGGTGGTGGAATTTATGATAAATATAATACAAATGCAAAACACTGGAACATAAATAACTATTAGGTTAATGCAAGAACAAGGAAGGGAAAAAAGATGCTCCAAAAAATTCACAAACTATCTAAATTTATAGCCGGTAACTACGTTACCTGGCAACGAAAAACACCACAAAACGTGCAGTTATTCTACAAGCCTATAAGCTTCACAATATCATCCATCGTCCACCCATATAATTCTTGTTGACATTAAAAGAACCAAGGGAAATGAACAAAAATTAAGATAACATCATCTCAGGTCAAGACTGGTGTTATACCAACCAAAGACCATCTCAAAACAGAAACGAATGAAGGTAAGTTGACATAAAGAATTAAAGAACAATAGAACGGATTACATACTTGTCCATGATCGAGAGAAGCTGTTTTCTCACATCCTGCGCCTTTCTCAAAAAAATAATAAAACACTTTTACAAAATCTTCAAACAGGAACTGTTAGAACCAGGAAACAAAATTCATCTTCAAACATTCAATAGAAGGAAACCAATTCATCTTCAAATATTCATACACACACACATAAATATCAGAACCAGGAAACCAAATACCCAAATTATTCAATAGCATAATCCCATATTTTTGTTTAGGACTGAAATAAAAAACTAAAGGAATTCAAACCTGAGATTTTATTCAGCTACTACAAACTCAATCCTCATCCACTCCTCCACTATACCCTCATTTCTAGATTCGAAACGTCGCCGCCGCCTCTAAGCTCTACTGAATCGAAGACTGCGACTTCTTTTTCTTTTGCCAGAAAATTTAAAGGGCGATTCATGGAGATCTGACCCGAGTCCTGAAATCATGAAGAGTCCAATCGCTGCTCTTATCGATGGACCATTGCCACTTCTACTTCAACCAACGGTTCTGCAGGTCGCTGGAAGAAGTATTCCGCGTGACTGAGAGACAGAGACCAGCTGTCGGGGGATAGGAGTCACATAGAGAGAGAGGAGAAGTATAGAATGGGAACTGGGGACTTTAGACCGGTTATGCCATATTACCCTTATTTCAGATGTGGTCGTCGCCTGTACTAAGGGTTTGCCAAAATGTATTTATACATAAAACTGAAAGGTTATGACTGCTCAAGACAATCACAAATATTTGGATTTGTGACTGCTAAAGACAGTCAGAACAGTTGTGACAGTCATTAACAGTCATAAATATTTGGATTTATCACTGTTTGGTCTTTGTGACTGTTATTGGCAGTCATAAAATTGTGACTGTAATTGACAGTCACAAATCCAACAAGGTTCAATGTCACAAAATCCTATTTTTGGTGTAGTGGTGATTAATTTAATTCATAAATAATTATTTTTTGGAGAAATATAATTATAATAGTATATTTGATATAATTAATTAATTGGATTAATTATTAAGTACAGATACATTTGAGATAAAACGAAGTGTACATAACGGACTAGACACGCGAACGTCCGGTACATGAACCGAGTGGCTCGGGTCGTTTCTTCTCATCCAATCCATATGGATTGCCTCTCTCTTATCCACCTTATCTTCCATGATATTTTCTTTAGTGTCATCATTTAGTGTGGGGTGTGTTTTAATTTATTTTATCCATGTTGACTTAAGAGATAAAGATTGTAGTAATCTTTATATCTTATCATAACATGTTATAAAAACAAGACAAACACACACACACGCACACCACGTGTAATCCCGTGTTTTTCAACTCTGTAATTTTTTATTCTAGCGACTCACTGGTGTTCATTGATATATTTTAATTATGTTTTGTTCTGCACCTTTTGTCGTTCGAGCGAGTTTTGATATTGTTTCGGATTAATTGGCATATTAGGTTCCACATATGGGTTCGAGTATGTTTTGATATTGCTCGGAACTACTGTTTTGACGTTCGTTTAACTTTTGTGGTCGTTTTGTGAACTCCAGAATTATTATTCAATCTCGTATCGTGATTTTCCAGACATTTGGGCCGTTTTGTGATTTCCCAAAGTTTTGGGTACTCACTTACGTACTCGTTGTTACCTACCTTCGGATTGTCCGAATCACATGTTTGTTTAATGCTTTTGTTCGTTGTTGAGAATTCCTTGTAAGCGTTTGTAATACCACTGGTATTTCACGCTTAATTACCTTGTACTATGTGATTTCTTATAGTGTGATGTTGCCATTTTATATTATGTGATTTCATTTAAAATGCTATTATGATACAATTGTGTGATGTGAATATAATGGAGGTGATGTACCTTGACGCCGTTGTACAATCGTCGGTGCGAACATGACGGTGGCCAACGTCTTGTTCCCCGATAAATTGTTGGCGAGTGAAAAGGTGGTCTTCCCGAGATGGTTAAAATGTGATATATGACTAAGGCACTGAATGGCTAACGTACGCTATAGTTTTCATAGCATTATGTACGTTAACATCACTTGGTTACCTATGTAAGGCTTGAGTTGGTCCTCCGACCAGAATCTTTCTTTTGACGCGGATTGGGGTATTTTCGGCAGGCTAGAAGACAAGCGAGTCAACTGCTCGTAACATACGCTAACTGCCAAGCTTAGCGTATGCTATGGTCAGGTGCCTTACGTACGTTATGACCCCTTACGTACGTAATAGATGGCATTCCAGGTAGTAGCCTCTAGACGACCTTTACGCACGTTAACTGGAGTACATTACGTACGTAATGCCTTTTACGTCGTAAAGCCTGAAGCTATAACGTACGTTAACACGATCGAGTGTTATAAAATAACACTTTCTCCCTCATTTCCCCTCAACCAAAAACCTGAACTGGAGCGTCCTTGAAGCCTTTCCTAGCCCTTTACATGATTCTTGACCTCTGAAACACTTGAATTAACATAGAGGAGGGGATTCCTCAAGCTTCGGAGAAGACAATCTGTAAAACCCGGTTGTAATTCAGTCATTGTCATTCAGTATTTATCATTCTGTAATTGTCACTCAGTAATTTTTACTCATTAATGATCGTTTGTCACTCATATTCAATCATTGTATTCACTGTTTAGAGTAACTGTATCGTCATTCATCATCAACCTAGATGAAGCTTCGTGCCATGCTTATCACCATTGTCATCTTCATAGTGTGCTGTGTGTGAGGAGTAGCGCACGCTACGTACTCTCTTTAGCAAGCGCTAATTGAGTATGGGTAGCGCACGCTACCTCTCAACACTAGCGCACGCTAGTGTAGTTCAGCATGCACTCCAGAAGGCACTGGACTGCAGTTGGGATTGTAAGTAGCGCATGCTACGAATGGTAAGTAGCGCGCGCTATTAGGTCGGTGTAGTGCACGCTATACTGTCGGTGTAGCGCGCGCTAAGGTCGGATCAGGTTGAGTCCAGTGGCTACTGGACTGAACGAGATTAATTCATAGCACACGCTACGAGTGGTTTTAGCGCATGCAAATGGTGTAGCAGCACATGCTAAATATTGATTGTAGCGCACGCTACCGCGATCAGGTCAGAGAACAGAAGGTTCTGGACTCCAGTACTGGGCATCAGATAATTTGTTAGCGCACACTAACATTTTGAGTTAGCGCACGCTAAGTACATGGTCATAACGCACGCTACAAGAGGTACGTAGCGCACGCTACCATTGCGAACAGAGGGTATTGGACTACCCAGTACACCCATTAGCGCACGCTATGCACAGGAGCTAGCGCATGCTAACTAGGATTTTCTATATATAGGACAGTCCAGTCCTTTAGCGTCTTTTGTCATTTCTCTTCGTTTCTTCGGCGGTTTTAGGCAATTTTGGATGAATTGGAGAGTGTTCTTAGAGGTGCAATCATCTATCATCATCATCAAGCTTATAATCTAGAGTAATCATCATTTCATCATCCCCAACACATCAAATCAAAGGTAATGATTTATTGAATCTTGAAATTCGGATATTTGGGGTTTTCCTTCCGTTTTCTTCGTATGAACTTGGATTGTTGTTGGAATATGTTAGATATGGATTATCTATCTTGGATAAATGTATTCCTACGGATTTAATGGCATATATTTCGGATTTCATGAATTGTTTGGGGTTTGATTCGAGAACACTTTGGGGTTGACTTCGATGTTTTTGGGGGTTTTGATTTAGATGTTGTCGTTAACTCGAATTGTGGATTCCTATGGGATTATTGATATCATTGAAGTTGTTATTGGTTTGAAATACTCATTTTGAAGTTGGTTTTGATATATTCGGGATTTGGATATTATCAAATGATGTTTGTTGCTAAATGTTCGCTAGAATGCCTCAATGAGTTTGGATATTGTTGTATCGACGTTTGAGTCGGTTATAATCGTGTTTGATTCGTATATTGAGCATTGTTGGTATTGTCATTTAAGGTTGTTCGAGCGACCGACATTTCATTTAGGACGTTGTTCATGGAAGGACATACTTCATCGGCGTTGTGTAAGTTAATTCTTACTCGGTTAAAAGGATATTCATTCCTTTCGTTGTTGTTCATTCATAATTATAGTTCATTCATAATGTATTAACCGTATTGAGACTTGTAATTGTCAATTAATCACTTCAGTCACAAGGAACGACGGTTCCACTCATTTCATTGAGCTATCATTCATTTCACTGTCATTTCATCTCGGTGAGTCATTATTGATTTTGATGTCACTTTTGTTATCTCGTGGCATTCCGGGTCATACTGGTGTGCCGGATGGTATGTGTAGGATTTTCATGTCGGGCACATATTAAGTCGTGTGTTGGTTGTTGGCCTCACATTGGACTGTGCACACGAGAAGAATTACTTCGTGAGACTGATTAGGTACAAGACCACACGTGTATTCGATCGATACTCGTTGGTGGCTTGTGCACGGACACATTTCCATCCCGGGCGTAGTGTGGCACCACCCTTTGAGCCGTACCGTTAGTTGATTCATACAACATGTTTGATTGCGTATTTTTTCAATAGGATTGGGTTAATCTGACCGATTCACTTTTGATCGCATGTGTTCGACGGTTTGAGATTTTGATCGAACTTGTGGTTTATACAGCATATATGATTGTGTTTATTCAACTCTTGAGGATTGTTGTTCTATGTAACTGACCCCGTTGGGGGATATTGTTTTCAGGTCATGGCAAGGCTAAGGCACGGGAAGAGAACTTTGTCGGCGAGGAGTCCCAGTGATACTAGTAGGGGGCCCCAGTCCTTTCATTCACCGTGTTTCCTTATTTTATTTCCGCTGCAGATTTCCGTTTGGATTTTGAGTTCATTGAGTGTTGTATATTTTATCTCCATATAAAATATACTTGTATTCGGTTACTTTCTTGGGTGTGTTGTAATAAAACTCCTCATCGGAGTAATTATTGATATACTGTGGTTCGGTACTACAATCATATCACTTAATTCATTAATTTTCATCTGCCTAGTGGGTCCCAGTCGGGGGTCCACGGCACTGTAATACCCACCTAGTTAGGGGTGTTCTCAATCTAAGTCAATCGATCCACTCTTTGTTCCTCCTCGTGGTTCTTCATCGAATTGTCATCATTCCTTATTATTCTTCC
The DNA here is from genome assembly GCA_033398695.1 of Orobanche coerulescens. Lineage (NCBI taxonomy): Eukaryota > Viridiplantae > Streptophyta > Magnoliopsida > Lamiales > Orobanchaceae > Orobanche > Orobanche coerulescens. The sequence continues at coordinate 69,976,072 of CM065804.1, read as the reverse complement.
TCTATTAAGGTTAAACTCGATTGGTCGTGGAAGCCCAAGATACCGTAAGGCACTTACCGTCGGATTTGAGGCAAGTAAAGTCTTGCTCGAGAATTGTTAATCTTATTGCAATGCTCGTAATACATGAATGTGCCATTGTGTGATGAATGCCGACGATTGTCTTCCTCTAGAAAATGTATTATAAATGGGCTGATGTGTTGGGGATAAAACCTGAATGGTACCCGTGAGGAAATGTGTTGAGGGATAAGACCTAAAAAGGGCACCCACGTTCCGGGGTATTCCTGTGTGGATACTTCTGTGACCCTTGGTTGCGAGCTTGGGGTTTATGTGTTAAAAGTAGAAAGGCTACGTCGGTCATACTACGAATTATCTTCTATCTGTTATGTGGCACGGTGTTGATAAATTGTGTATATCGTTGCAAATTATTGTTATTAATATTCATTATCGGACCCTGGTTTGTCTGGCATGATTCGTCGTGCCAGGTAAATTTGTTGAATATGTGCAGGACATTCCCGAGGGGTCCGGTCAGGCTTGAACGGTGTTGTGATAAAGACTTGCCGCCGCATGATTTAATTTTAATTTTCGAAACTTCCGTTTATGTAATAATAGTACCTTTAACTATGTTCTTTCAAAACATTCCGTCTCATGTTATGTAACCATGGACTCATCATTTTATAATGATTTCGTTAAAATATCTATTGCCCAAATTAGCTTTGTGGGTCCCGCTCGGGATTCACGGTACTGTAATACCTCGGGAAATTTTGGGGGTGTTACAAAAAATGGTATCAGATCGGTCGGTTCTGTTGTAAAAGATTTTGAAAATTTTCTCCTTATTTCTGAAGTTTATTCAATTCCAACACCCCAAACGACCATAACTCCTCATGGGAATGCAAGTAAGTAATGTGCGTATTTTCTGTTTGGATACAGCATTTAATTTGCAAGAGATAACTATGTGTTGAACTGGCCTTAGATTAATATTGTCTGTAATGGCACGCCGTGGAGCTAGGAGAATAGTAAACGAGGCTCAGGGTTCCGTCATGAACCAGAACGAGAACAGGAACACTGGCGAGACTATTCCGGCTGGGGACCAACCGCCGCCAATTAATCAAAACGATCAGGAGGCAGAACGCCAGAATAACAAACCTGGAGGCATGGACTCAGTCTTCATTCCGGCCCTCGCCCAAGCTATTGCCATGGGAATCGCTCAAGTCAACCAGACAGAATGGGTTTTGGTCATCAATGTGGAGGAGAACGTAGGGAGAGACCGATGGTTGGGAGAGATTCTAAAGGCTAGGCCGCCATTGTTTGACGGACCAGGGGAGAAACACGTGGACGATTAGATTTCTGAAATGGAGACTGCTTTCAATGTGATCAGATGTCCAGAGAACTGGAAGGTTCCGCCTGGGATTAATCAGCTCCGCAACACTGCTGCCCGCTGGTAGAGAACTTACAAGCCGGAAAACTGAGTAGTCGGGTGGGTCGAATTTGCCCGGCTACTTACTGTCCTAGATCAGCCCAAACCGCTTGTGCACGAGACTTTTTCAGTGCCGGACCACAGAATTTTCCAGTACAGGAGATCATTCAAGCCTACCGTACCGAGCTAAGTTACGTCTCACAGATGGTTCCATCAGAAGATCAACGAATATGTCACCTTGCACAGAGGTTTCCGGAAGATGTACAACGCTATGCCGCTGGATTCCACTGCATGACTCTGAGGGCATACAAAGACGTAGTCACAGCATATGCCAGTACTGTTGTTAACACTGACACCGGACATAATTCGAAGAAGCAGAAGACATCTACTCAGTCAGGGATCAACAACAAGACGAACTCGGGGTCCGTATCTCCTTTTAAGTCAGCAGTTTCGTACCAACAGAAGGGTGCATCCGATCGGCCTTACTGTAAAGACTGCTTCACTTGTGGCGTACCTGGACATACTAAGGACCGGTGTCACAAGTCGGTAACCAAATGTTTCTCTTGCAAAAATAGTGGACACATGTCTCGTTACTGCTGGCGGGCCAACCATACACCGAACTCAGCTCTTCATCAGAGTTAACAAGGCTCTGTGCAATCCTCCAGGACACCTACCATTTCTTACTACCGAGCTCCACCCCACTAGACTCAACCACCATCTCACGATGCCGGTCGAGGTCGTGGGCGTGGTGGTGGCAGTTCATCATTTACGGAGCCGTTACCGTCCCGTGTATTTGAACTGAGGGCTACGGATGGTCAGTCCGCGCCAGCTATCTCAGGTACACTTCTTGTTAACGCCCAGCCTGTTCATTTACTATTTGATACTGGACCCACGCATTCATTTACATCTATAGAATGTGTTGAGCGTTTAAATCTTGCTTGTGTGCCTTGTGAATCCTTTACTGTTAAGCTACACGAGGGTAGTAGAGTGGGCGGAAATCTAGAAGTTCGAGATTGTCAGATTCGCATCAATGATCATAGTTGGACTGAAAATCTTATGGTTTTCCCGCTTCAAAATAAAGATATCATTTTAGGTATGGACTGGATGCCCTTGCACAGGATGATATTGGACACCAACCACTTGACTATTTCCATCATGGCTTGCGACGGTACCACGCATGTTATCAAAGGTCGAGAACACTTCAATACGGAAGGGTCTCTCAGCCTCCTTGCATCTGAAGTCTCCTGTATCTCTCGGGAAATGTACTACTGGTGTTATGTTCTCCAAGAGGATAATTCACCACTTTTGGTCGTGAACATCCCAGTGGTGAATGAATTTCCAGACGTCTTTCCTGATGAACTACCAGGGATGCCGCCACACCGAAAAGTTGATCTCTCCATTGAACTTGAGCCGGGAATGAGACCTATTTCAAAATCTCCTTACAGGATGACACTCGCCGAGATGAAAGAACTGAATATACAGCTTGAAGATTTGCTGGAGAAGGGATTAATCTGCCCGAGCACTTCGCCGTGGGGCACACCAGTACTCTTCGTTAAAAAGAATGACAACTCTCTACGCTTGTGCATTGACTACAGAGAACTAAACAAGGTTACTATCAAGAATCGTTATCCGCTTCCCAGGATCGATGATCTCCTAGATCAATTACGGGGGAGGTTGTGTTTTCGAAGATCGATCTACGGTCCGGATATCACCAATTGAGGATTCGGGAGGAAGATATACCCAAGAATGCATTTCAATCGAGGTATGGACATTATGAGTATATCGTGGTATCATTCGGTTTGACCAATGCCCCAGCCATTTTCATGGAGTTGATGAACAGAGTTTTAATCGATTTTCTCGATAAGTACGTCTTGGTTTTTATGTACGACATCCTAATTTATTCTCGAAGCGAGAGGAACACAAAGAACATTTGATACAGGTACTAACCGTGTTGAGGCAACACAAACTTTATGCAAAACTTTCCAAGTGCGAATTCTGGATGCCGGAAGTAATTTTCCTCGGACATGTTGTCTTGGCAGAGGGCGTTAAGGTCGATCCACAAAAGATCGAAACAATACTGAGTTGGGAACCATCGAAGAACGTCCAGGAGGTAAGGAGTTTTCTAGGATTGGTGGGTTATTATCGAAGATTTGTTGAGGCTTTTTCCCGTATCACTAGACCACTAACAAACCTACTGAGGAAAAGTACCAAGTTTGTATGGACTACGGACTGTCAGAAGAGCTTTGACGAGCTCAAGAGGAGGCTGACTACTGCTCCAGTGTTAGTGCTACCGCAGGGAACAGAGGGATTCATTATATATATGGATGCATCTAAGCATGGACTGGGATGTGTTTTCATGCAGAACGACAGAGTTGTTGCATACGCATCCCAACAACTGAAGCCGTATGAAACAAATTACCCGACGCATGACTTAGAGCTAGCCGCAGTGGTACACGCCCGCATGATTTGGAGGCACCATCTTTACAGAGTTACTTGCAAGATTATCACGGACCATAAGATCTTGAAATATATCTTCACCCAGAGGGAATTAAACATGACATAGAGGTGCTGGTTGGAACTGGTCAAAGACTATGATGTGGAAATATTATACTACCTCGGGAAGGCCAATGTCGTAGCTGATGCTCTTAGTCGGAAAACTACACAAGAAGTAATGTTATCCAACATAATAGTTTAACCCAAACTGCAGCAAGACATCAGGAGAAGCAGTAATGAAGTATGGGTACAACGCAGGCAAAAACAATTGTGCTCAATCAATATACACTCATTTTTGATAGACGAGATACGTCTAGCACAGATGGAGGATCCCGAACTACGTGCGATCGGTGTGAGGATCGAGGGAGGAGATGTTTCCGACTATAAGATACAGGGGGACTTTGTGAGGTTCAAGAATAGGATCTACATTCCGCCAAATGACGAGCTGAAGCAAACTATACTGAGAGAATCACACTCCACCCCCTAATCCATTCATCCAGGAGCAAGAAAAATGTACAAAGATCTGAGAAAGAGTTTTTGGTGGAAGAATATGAAGCGGGAAGTGGCTAGATTCGTCGCCCGATGTATGGCGTACCAATAAGTAAAAATTGAACACCACAGACCAGCCGAAATCATGCAATACCTTCCCATTCCGGAGTGCAAATGTGAAAGCATATCAATGGATTTTAAGGGGGATGGTATGTAATACCACCGGTATTTCACACTTAATTACCTTGTACTATGTGATTTCTTATAGTTTGATGTTGCCTTTTTATATTATGTGATTTCATTTAAAATGCTATTACGATACAATTGTGTGATGTGAATAGAACGTAGGTGATGTACCTTGATGCCATTGGACAATCGTCGGTGCGAATATGACGGTGGCCAATGTCTTGTTCCCCGATAAGTGGTTGGCGAGTGAAAAGGTGGTCGCCCCGAGATGGTTAAAATTTGATATCTGACTAAGGCGCTGAATGGCTAACGTACACTATAGGGTATGCATAACGTATGCTGGTTTCGTAGCATTAAGTACGTTGACATCACTTGGTTATGTACGTAAGGCTTGAGTTGGTCTTCTGACTAGAATCTTTCTTTTGAAGCGGATTGGGGTACTTTCGGCGGGCTAGAAATCAAACGAGTCAACTGCTCGTAACGTATGCTAATTGCCAAGCTTAGCGTGCGCTATGGTCAGGTGCCTTACGTACGTTATGACGCCTTACGTACGTAATAAATGGGGGCATTCCAGGCAGTAGCCTCTGGACGACCTTTAAGCATGTTCAACTGGAGTACATTACGTATGTAATGCCTTTTACGTACGTAAAGCCTGAAGATATAATGTACGTTAACACGACCGAGTGTTATAAAATAACACTTCCTCCCTCATTTCCCCTCAACCAAAAACTTGAAGTGGAGCGTCCTTGAAGCCTTTACCAGCCCTTTACACGATTCTGGACCTCTGAAACACTTGAATTAACATAGAGGAGGGGATTTCTCAAGCTCCGGAGAAGACTATTTAAGTCAATCGATCCACTCTTCGTTCCTCCTCGTGGTTCTTCGTTAGATTGTCATCATTCCTCATTGTTCTTCCTCTATTAAGGTTAAACTCGATTGGTCGTGGAAGCCCAAGATACCTTAAGGCACTTACCGTCGGATTTGAGGCAAGTAAAATCTTGCTCGAGAATTGTTAATCTTATTGCAATGCTCATAATACATGAATGTGCCATTGTGTGATGAATGCCGACGATTGTCTTTCTCTAGAAAATGTGTTATAAATGGGCCGATGTATTGGGGATAAAACCTGAATGGTACCCGTGAGGAAATGTGCCGAGGGATAAGACCTAAAAAGGGCACTCATGTTTCGGGGTATTCCTGTGTGGATACTTCCGTGACCGTTGGTTGCGACCTTGGGGTTTATATCTTAAAAGGAGAAAGACGATGATCGTTATACTATGAATTATCTTCTATCTGTTATGTGGCACAGTGTTGATAAATTGTGTATATCGTTGCAAATTATTGTTATTAATATTCATTATCTCACCCCGATTTGTCTGGCATGATTCGTCATGCTAGGTAAATTTGTTGAATATGTGCAGGACATTCCCGAGGGGTCCGGTCAGTCTTGAACGGTGTTGGGATAAAGACTTGCCGCCGCATGATTTAATTTTAATCTTCTAAACTTTCGTTTATGTAGTAATCGTACCTTGAACTATGTTCTTTCAAAACATTCCGTCCGATGTTATGTAACCGTGGACTCATCATTTTATAATGATTTCTTTAAAATATCTATTGCCCAAATTAGCCTTGTGAGTCCCGCTCGGGATTCATGGGACTTTAATACCTCGGGAAATTTTGGGGGTGTTACAACATTACTTCGCATGTTTTGAGTCGTCGCATTTTGAGGTCGTTCGGAACTGGTCGGACGGCAAAACGGAATCTGCTGGCAGAATGAAGGTTATAGCCGTAATGGATCGTGTGTTATGTACGTTATCTGGAGAGCATTACGTATGCTAACCACTTTTCATTGCGTAAGTTATCGTATGTAGAAAATCGGGCAGAAGCCTCTGGAAAATGTTTACGTACGTAATGTATGAGCTTTTACGTACATTAACTTGTTAACTTACGTTAAGCTTAGTAGCTTACGTACGTAACATAGTCCAGTTATATAATCCACGGGACAGGTTTTTAGAAGTCATTTTGACTTGTTCCGCCTCTATTCATCGGGTTTGGTCTTGTAGGGCGATTTGGGGCGATCTTTATCATGAAGCTTCATCTTGGTGAGTCTTCTTCACGTTACCAACACCATCTCACTTTTTTTCTTGTTGGATCGAGGTATTTTTCTTCTTAGAACCCTAGTTGAGTAATTTATGGGTTTTTCTTGGATTCCTTGATTTAATCAGAAGTTGATGAATCGGTTATATAATTCTTGTTGTTTTGGTTGTAATATAATGACCAGAATTTCATTTATCATTTTCGTTTCACCCGGAGCATGATTTTGATTCCCTTGAGAAAACCCTTGAACCCTCGATTATTTTTGTTATTCCGCAGTGAGTTAAAGTCGGGTTTTGAAGAGTATTGTTGATTCGTGGTGGAGCTATTCTCGTTATATTTTAAAAGTTCCATGGTTGCTCGATTGCGTCCGTTTGTCGTTTCGTTCGTTTGTGGTTTCAAGGCAAGTATCTTGCCCATATACTTCGTATTTCGTAGATATAGTAGTTGTTGATTAATTATGTGAGCAATTTGAATGTTTTAATGAACCTTCAAAAGAATCGGTATATTCTCGATCAAGGTTCTCTTCAAAATCAACTCGTGTTTTTGTAAATGAATGTATCATTATGAGAATGTATATTAGTGTTATATATAGGAATGCCTTGTTTTCGTGTGGCACCGTTGTGTGTGACTATATCGCTAGTGGACTTAAAGTTATATCCTTTCGGCAAGATGTGTGTGTGTGTGTGTGTGTGTGTGTGTGTGTGTGTGTGGATATGTGTACTTATTGGTGACTATTGTGATGTTTTGTGATATTGGTTGTATTGTTTGATGACTTCTTTGTAAGGAGGTAGTGCTATTTGGTGGTGCTCGAAAAGTATATCTCTTTGTGGTATGTGAACGTGGTGTTATTTATATGCGTTGTGGGGCTTTTTGAGCGGCACCCATGTCATTGAAATTAAATTTCGTAGGGAGTGTTGATCTGTGGAACCATGTAGGGTCCAACGGGGCCTCTGGAGTTCGTTACTTGATGAGTATGAATGATATTTATGTGGAACCAGGTGGGGTCCGATGGGGCCTCTGGAGTTCGTTACTTGATGAGTACGAATAGTATATGTGGTTACCAGCTAGGGTCCGACGAGGCCTCTGGAATTCGTTACTTGAGGAGTACGAACCGTATTTATGTGATGCCAGGTAGGGTCGATTGAGGCCTCTGGAATTTGTTACTTTATGAGTACGAATAATATTTTTATTGCCGGATTTGCATGACCCGTGATTATATTATAGTTGTCGAGAACTGAGTAAATCTTTGGGCTGTGACCCTAGGTGATTTTTGAAAAGATATGGACTCTTTAGTCCCAAAATATTTTCCTCTAAAAACTCCCAAGATCTGTAAAACACTTTACAATTTGTTTACTTGTTTTATTACTGCCTTTCATGGCTTCAGATTATTTTGCACAAATGAAATATCTCGGGAAGTCTTTTATTGTGTTCGATCCATTTATTATTCAGATTATTATATTCTTGGAATATGTTGTGTATGGCTCGTATTTGCACTTTATACTTGCACTAGCAAAATAGTGGAATTTTGCAAACCCCGAGTAATTCGGGGGGTGGATGTCTGTATTGCATTCAGGTACGTGCAGGTTCTATGGTAGAAAACCACGGGGCCGATACGAAGGATAATGGAAGACAAATAATACTAATCACAAGCAGACTAGTACATGGTGTAATATCCGCAATTTTCGATTTTCGGTAAATTTCTTTTTTCGGCGGAAGTCCGTTTTGACGACTCGCTCATGACCGTTTTGTCATTCCGAGAATGATTAATTCTGCACTTTTTGTCATCCGAGCTCGTTTCGGTGTCGTTTTGTTGAGTTCCGTGCTTTTTAGCGGTTTTTCCGCACTTGAGTTCGATTCTTGCGAATCTCGTCCGAAACTGTTGTTTCGACTTTCTCGTAAGTTCATTTAATGTTATTATTCATGTTGCGAGCTTTGGCTTGGTGTTTCGATCACGTATCGTGATTTTCGGGCATTTTGGGCCATTTTCGTAATTTCCCAAAGTTTGGGGTAATTACTTTCCGTTGTCGAATTTCGAGCCTTCGGGTGGTCGGAATCGTGTGTTCTCTTAGTGCTCGGATTCGTCTTTGCGAGTACTTCGTAACCGTATCTTCGATTCGTACTCAGGTTCGGGTTTCGGGGTCATTCGGGCCGTCGGAGTTGGTCCCGGCCGAGTCATGGCCGGGCATCTTTGAGGCTGGCACCTGGCCGGGTAACGTGCGGTAGTGATCGGCAGTTACGTACGTAAGGCCGGTTACGTACGTAAGGTCCTGGCCAGTAACGTACGTAACGCTTCCGGCATTTCCAGGCAGTGCGTTCGGCCATGGCCGGTTACGTACGTAACCCGGCCGGCAGTCGGCCTATTTAAGGCCTGGCAGCGTATTTCTCAGCCATTTCTCAATCGTTCTTCTTCCCTTTCGAGGCTTAGGTTGTGCTAAGCATGGAGAAGTGTTGTTCTACAATTAATCCACGAAGTTTTGAGGTTCATATCATCAATCATCCATCCAATAACATCCTCCGATCTACCGAATCAGGTCAGATTTCCTAGAAATCTAGTTTTGGGGAATTTGGGTATTTTGGTTGTTTTCGTCCGATTAATCCGATTTAACTTAGGATTATGATGGATTGATGATTATTTAGATGTTTTATATCTTTTCCCTTGTTATTCCATGGTTGGATCGTATCGATTCATTGTTTTGGTCGAGTTCTTGGTCGACGCCTTGAAGGTGTCCGGTAAAATGTCATAGAGGGGTTTTCGGGCGTTCTACGATTATCCTTCCTCGTATGATTGTTGATTTATGGATTATATGTTGTTATGGTCGAGTTTCTTGCGAAGAAACCAAGTTGAACCCTTCCGTTCGTTGTCGTTTTCCTTTTCGAAAACATCGGGCGTTTCGAAGCTTTCCGGTTGAGCCGTGTTCGTCGGGATACTTGCGTGCCGATTGTGAGGCAAGTACCTTGTCCATATAATTCTTGTTTTGTGGATATGATAATTGGTGATCGTCTAAATGTGTTTGTGTGGTCGTTTGAATTGAACTTTCAAAAGATTTGATTAGCCTTGTTAAAGGCCCTCTTTCAAAACGCGTGTGTTTTGCGAATAGTGTGGTTTGTGAACTATGTGAATTCTATAGATATGTTTGGTGTTGATGTTGCCCTTGGTATTGCGTGTGGACGTATATGGTTTCTTTTCGGTGCGTTACGGTTTGACGTGGTGTTTTGCTAAGTGTTGTTGGCATTAACTCATGATTTGACATATTTGTGATTGTGGCAAATGTGAAACCCTTGTCGTTGTGAACTCTATGCATTAATGATTCGACCACAAGGTTATCAATTCGGGTAGGTCTGGAGAGGGATCCGAGAATCGTCACTTGCGAGTGCGATGTCACGATAACTTGTGGGTATATTCGATTGATGTTTACCAAGTAGGGACCCGTGAGGCCTCCGGCGGCGCGTTACTTGCGAGTACGGCCATTTGATATGATTTCACCATAAGGTTATCTAATCGGGTAGGTCTGGAGAGGGCTCCGAGAATCGGTACTTGCGAGTACGATGTCAAGATAACTTATGGTTGTGATATGTTGTGAATTGTTTCGCTAGCCAGCTCGGGAGGGTCCTTCGAGGCCTCGCGTGGGATGTCTGTGGTAGCGTCCCGGTCCTAGGCGATGCGCGTGCGTGATTACGCTTCGTTGATTTTATGTCCGTTGAGGACACGTGATGTTGGGCTCTGGCCCTGTGAATTGTTGTCGGTTTTCTATTTGCGAAAATAAAACATTTGGGATGTGACCCTGTTGATTTTGGAAAGAGAAGGATTTGATAATCCTAATTTGTTTTCTATTAAAACTCCCGAGGGTATTTTAAACCATTTTGCAAACCATTCTCGTTATTTGTGATCTTTCGTATTTGGAAAGTTTTACTCAAATTCTTGCCTCGGGAAGTATTCATTTCGTGGTATTTTAATCTTTAAGGATTCCTGGTTATTGTGATTCGTGGAACTTGAATTATATGGCTCGTATTTGCACTTTGTATTTGCACTAGCAAAACAGTGGAGTTTTGCTAACCCCCGAGTATTCGGGGGGTGGATGTCTGTATTGCATTCAGGTTTTGGAGCAGAGCACAGGGTCGGCATGAAGGATGATGAAAGATGAACGATACTAATCACACGAGGACCCGTTGATGTCGTATTGGTTTAGTTGTATTTTATTCATTGCAAGAGTATTTTTTTCCCGTTATGCGGAGCATTTTGTATTCGACCCCTGCGTGGGCATGTATTGTAATTAAGTTGTATGTATTTATTGAAAGGCCAAATCGGTCTATTGAGTCTTTTTAGCCTTAAAGGCATTGTCGAGTTGTTCGATTGTTGTTACCAGCCTGGTAGATCCTTGAGGAAAGGGTCTACGGCGTGTAATATCCCTGAGTGGATTGGGGGTGTTACATAAATGGTATCGGAGCTTAGGTTGTGGAAACCTAGGCTGTCGGGTCTGTGGTGTCTATCGAGTTTTTGTCTCGTCGGATTTTATCTGACTGAGTCGTGTCGCGACGCGTCGTCTGAGTTTGTTGGTCGTGATTAGTATCGGGGGCGATCATCATCTTCGTGCGACCTGTGGATGTAAGTCTCCCTTCTTTGTGTTGTGCCTCGTGTGACACGAGCTATTTTTATGATTATGAGTTAATTGACGGAATCCTCTTATGGATTTTGATTTCGTGATATGTGATTATTTGACTCCCATTTTTCGTTCATATGAGGAGTAGTGTTCTTTGTGCATGTTTGACTTTATTTCTTTTATCCATTGCGTGAGTTCTTTTGTAATGGCTTTCGGTATTTTACCGATCGAGTTTTATTTCGAAAACCAATTCCCTTAACCGAGTTTTTGGCATTATGGCCTTGATCATTTTGGCGAAATTCTTATGACGAAATTTAGTATTTTGTAAATGGATTTTGTGAGTTTTTGAAATATTACCGTCATCGGCCTTTTTGGTAGTTTATAAAAGGTTTTTAGCCTGGTGGGTTCCGGCGCGGGACCCACGGCGCTATATTGTTCCTTGTAATTACCTGAAATTTTTGGGCATTCTAGCCCATTGAATTATTTTTGAAAACCTTGAGTATCTTAGAAAACTAAAATTCGAGACGTACTTTTAAAACGAATTATTATCTCAGATTTTCAAGGTGCCTTCTAGTGCCGCAATATGTTTCAAAATTATTCCAATTGAGGACCAAAATATTTTGAGATATTTTCAATTATTTTTAGAAATGCAGTTGCTTAGACCCAAGTGTCGAATATTCTGAAAGTTTTCATTGAAAGAAAGGTGTCCTCATTTTTGTTCAAACGCAAGATGATTTTCAAAGTCTCAAAAATGATGTTTGTTCAACTTTTTGTAAAATGATACTCAAGATCAACTGGTGTTTCCAAACTGTCTTCAAAAGGTGGTTTTCGTTTTAAAACCCATCATTTCCTGCTTTTGGTCGGAGAAAGTGTGTATGATGTTTGTATTATTGTTAGGGTGTTAGCCTCCGAATTGTGATTGAATTGTTGGTGTGAACGTTGAGTCGTTCGCCACGCATATGTTTTGTTAGCCCTCTGTGAAAGGTGTGAACTGGTGTTTACTGTTTATCGCCTCGTGGTGATTTGCGTGTTGTCGCACTAGTGTGAGTTGTTAAAGCTTGGATTTTTGTGCGTTATACACATGGGTGATTATTTCATGATGTTTGTGATTGTGTGCTGGCTATCGTTCGGGATGTTGTAATCGTCGAACGATGCCGTTGTTGTTGTGATTTTTGTATGCGTTGATATGTTATGCTGAGTTGGCATCTCCGGTATGTTGTTTTGCGGTGTTTTGTTCCATTGTATCGAGCATTTGTATTTTCGGTATGCCGAGCCGATACGTTTCAACCGTGATGTGCCGGGGCATGCACGTGTATATTGTCCTTCTCGTCGGTAACACATTTCAAGTGTGGACTCGATGGACACCGAATTCAATTTTGCGAATTGGCTACCGAGACTTTCGGAGTTCGCGCTCCAGCGTAGTTATCAGAATCGGCTTTGAGAGGCCTTTGAAGTATGTTTCTGTCGGTTGCTTGTTGTGTTGTCGCCTTGATTTCGTTGTTGTGAGTTTCGGGGACGACACTTCTCTTAGAAGAGGTCGAATATAATACCCGTATTATATTTGGCTCCTGCATTTTCTCTTTCTCAATTCTATCGGCTCGCTCGTGTTCGTTGATACTTTCTGAACTTGTCCTGTATTTCGGTTTCATCGTTCGAACGAGCTGTGATCTTGTTTTGGGTCGATCTGGTTATCGCTGTAACTTTTCCGAGTTCGGTTCGATTCTTGTGAACCTTGTTCGGAAGTAACATCCTTTGGTTCTACTAATTCTTTTATTGCAAGTGAATCGGATTTGGAACACTTGTGTTTTCGACTCTGTCGACTCATTTATGTTCGTTGATATTTCTGAGCTTGTCCTGCCCCTTGCTTTTGTTGATCGAACGAGTGTGGTATTATTTCGGAATAACTCGTTTGTCGTTGTGAATTTTCTATTGCTATCCCCTTTCCTGTGGATCTTATGTGAATCACATCTTGTTGCTTTTACCGGATCATATATTGTCTCGAGCCGAGACGTGAACCTGAGAGTTGTTGTTTGAGTTTTATTGTTCTTCGTGATTCGAACATGATTGTTCGATTTTTGTTGTCTCGACCGTTGTGGTTCGATCGTTTGATTGTTCGGTTTTTGTTGATCTCGTTTCGTGATTGTTGAGCGTTCAGACTCCTTCCTAATTTCCTTATATTCGGGAAATTTGTCTCGTTTTCGATCTTCCAACCCTTGGGCGGTGGAATTCCGTATTTCTTCAGCGATTGGCTCGCGTTTTGATTGATGTACCGTTGGGGTGGTCAATCATATTGATTTTCGTTCGTTGTGTTTTGTGATTGTTCGGATAATCGACTTGGTTATATTATCTGTTTGATGATGCTTGTCACTTGTTGGTTTTATTATGTCTCTATCGGTGGCGTTGTGTTGGTCGTCGTGGAGCGTGTTTTCACGCCGTATGTTCCTTTGCGTTTCTTGCAGCGTCTCGCCGTCGGGCGCGAGTTTTCGGTTTTTGGGTATCTCGTCGAGTTTTCCTGACAGTGGATATTGCTTATGCCTACTTATTTTAAGTTTCGGGATGAAACTTCTTTTAAGGAGGGTAGAATGTAATATCCGCAATTTTCGATTTTCGGTAAATTTCTTTTTTCGGCGGAAGTCCGTTTTGACGACTCGCTCATGACCGTTTCGTCATTCCGAGAATGATTAATTCTGTACTTTTTGTCATCCGAGCTCGTTTCGGTGTCGTTTTGTTGAGTTCCGTGCTTTTTAGCGGTTTTTCCGCAGTTGAGTTCGATTCTTGCGAATCTCGTCCGAAACAGTTGTTTCGACTTTCTCGTAAGTTCATTTAATGTTATTATTCATGTTGCGAGCTTTGGCTTGGTGTTTCGATCACGTATCGTGATTTTCGGGCATTTTGGGCCATTTTCGTAATTTCCCAAAGTTTGGGGTAATTACTTTCCGTTGTCGAATTTCGAGCCTTCGGGTGGTCGGAATCGTGTGTTCTCTTAGTGCTCGGATTCGTCTTTGCGAGTACTTCGTAACCGTATCTTCGATTCGTACTCAGGTTCGGGTTTCGGGGTCGTTCGGGCCGTCGGAGTTGGTCCCGGCCGAGTCATGGCCGGGCATGCTGGGGCCAGGCCAGCCCTGGCCGGGTAACGTGCGGTAGTGATCGGCAGTTACGTACGTAAGGCCGGTTACGTACGTAAGGCCCTGGCCGGTAACGTACGTAACGCTTCCGGCATTTCCAGGCAGTGCGTTCGGCCATGGCCGGTTACGTGAAGCCGTGGCCGATTCGTCGTAACGTACGGCAATCGGCCTATTTAAGGCACGGCGTATTTCTACCATTTCTCAATCGTTCTTCTTCCCTTCCGAGGCTTAGGTTGTGCTAAGCATGGAGGAGTGTTGTTCTACAATTAATCCATGAAGTTTTGAGGTTCATATCATCAATCATCCATCCAATAACATCCTCCGATCTACCGAATCACGTCAGATTTCCTAGAAATCTAGTTTTGGGGAATTTGGGTATTTTGGTTGTTTTCGTCCGATTAATCCAATTTAACTTAGGATTATGATGGATTGATGATTATTTAGATGTTTTATATCTTTTCCCTTGTTATTCCATGGTTGGATCGTATCGATTCGTTGTTTTGGTCGAGTTCTTGGTCGACGCCTTGAAGGTGTCCGGTAGAATGTCATAGAGGGGTTTTCGGGCGTTCTACGATTATCCTCCCTCGTATGATTGTTGATTTATGGATTATATGTTGTTAGGGTCGAGTTTCTTGCGAAGAAACCAAGTTGAACCTTCCGTTCGTTGTCGTTTTCCTTTTCGAAAACATCGGGCATTTCGAAGCTTTCCGGTTGAGCCGTGTTCGTCGGGATACTTGCGTGCCGATTGTGAGGCAAGTACCTTGTCCATATAATTCTTGTTTTGTGGATATGATAATTGGTGATGGTCTAAATGTGTTTGTGTGGTCGTTTGAATTGAACTTTCAAAAGATTTGATTAGCCTTGTTAAAGGCCCTCTTTCAAAACGCGTGTGTTTTGTGAATAGTGTGGTTTGTGAACTATGTGAATTCTATGGATATGTTTGGTGTTGATGTTGCCCTTGGTATTGCGTGTGGACGTATATGGTTTCTTTTCGGTGCGTTACGGTTTGACGTGGTGTTTTGCTAAGTGTTGTTGGCATTAACTCATGATTTGACATATTTGTGATTGTGGCAAATGTGAAACCCTTGTCGTTGTGAACTCTATGCATTAATGATTCGACCACAAGGTTATCAATTCGGGTAGGTCTGGAGAGGGCTCCTAGAATCGTTACTTGCGAGTGCGATGTCACGATAACTTGTGGGTATAGTCGATTGATGTTTACCGGGTAGGGACCCGTGAGGCCTCCGGCAGCGCGTTACTTGCGAGTACGGCCATTTGATATGATTTGACCATAAGGTTATCTAATCGGGTAGGTCTGGAGAGGGCTCCAAGAATCGGTACTTGCGAGTATGATGTCAAGATAACTTATGGTTGTGATATGTTGTGAATTGTTTCGCTAGCCAGCTCGGGAGGGTCCTTCGAGGCCTCGGGTGGGATGTCTGTGGTAGCGTCCCGGTCCTAGGCGATGCGCGTGCGTGATTACGTTTCGTTGATTTTATGTCCGTTGAGGACACGTGATGTTGGGCTCTGGCCCTGTGAATTGTTGTCGGTTTTCTATTTGCGAAAATAAAACCTTTGGGATGTGACCCTGTTGATTTTGGAAAGAGAAGGATTTGATAATCCTAATTTGTTTTCTATTAAAACTCCCGAGGGTATTTTAAACCATTTTGCAAACCATTCTCGTTATTTGTGATCTTTCGGATTTGGAAAGTTTTACTCAAATTCTTGTCTCGGGAAGTATTCGTTTCGTGGTATTTTAATCTTTAAGGATTCCTGGTTATTGTGATTCGTGGAACTTGAATTATATGGCTCGTATTTGCACTTTGTATTTGCACTAGCAAAACAGTGGAGTTTTGCTAACCCCCGAGTATTCGGGGGGTGGATGTCTGTATTGCATTCAGGTTTTGGAGCAGAGCACAGGGTCGGCATGAAGGATGATGAAAGATGAACGATACTAATCACACGAGGACCCGTTGATGTCGTAGTGGTTTAGTTGTATTTTATTCCCGCTGCAGTATTTTTTTTCCCGTTGTACGGGAGCATTTTGTATTCGACCCCTGCGTGGGCATGTATTGTAACTAAGTTGTATGTATTTATTGAAAGGCCAAATCGGTCTATTGAGTCTTTTTAGCCTTAAAGGCATTATCGAGTTGTTCGATTGTTGTTACCAGCCTGGTAGATCCTTGAGGAAAGGGTCTACGGCGTGTAATATCCCTGAGTGGATTGGGGGTGTTACACTTGGTACTGGTGGTCATATTGTATTTTATTTTCCGCTGTAGTGTTCTCCCGTCATGTGGGAGTAATTGTTGTATTTTGACCCCTGTGCGGGTATGAGTTTTTATAGAGTGATGTATATGAAGTTTAAGTTGTATGTATTGATTAAAGGCTAAAACGTTCTATTGATTCGCATTTATCCATGTTGGCATATGTTATGATGTCTTGTTTTGGTATCTAGCCTGGTAGATTCTCACGGAGAGGGTCTACGGCACTGTAATATTCCCGAGCAGATTGGGGGTGTTACAGAATATGGTATCAGAGCTTAGGTTGTGGAAACCTAGGCTGTCGGGTCAAGTTGTGGTTGTCGAGTCTTGTCTTGTTGGATTGTGTCTGATTGAGTCGTGTCGCGATGCGTCGTCTGAGATGTCGGTCGTGATTAGTATCGTGGTGGAGCCATCATCTTCGTACGACCGGTGGATGTAAGTCACCTCTTTTATGTGTGTTATTTGTGTTTCATGATTCTGTTTACATGCGTGTCGAGAGATGGAATTTGTATTCGATATTTGTGACATAGTATGTGTGTAATGAACTGGATATTGATGGACTGGACACCGAGTGGTGTAGAGCGATTCGAAACCTTGAACACTGATGTGTTCCAGGAAATGTATCGACGTTAGAGTTTGTTGAGAAACTTATATAGATGGTGTTGACGTGTGTCTGAATTTGGTGGTAATGATTTGTGTCTGATGAATTGGTGATCTTGAATGTCGTATAGGCATGTGTTTGAGAATTGACTATATTAGCTATATGGTACAAACATGTTCACATTGGTAATTATGTTTGTTTCATAGATCTGGGTAATCTTGTGGAAAACCAATTTTCGAAAATATTTTGACGGTGCAGTTAAGCGGCGGTTTCATATGGATTTTGAAAATTGTTTGAATTTTGGCGAACCGACCTCGCAATCTCAAATGAAATCCTATGACAGTGTTTGAAAAACGTGTTTTGGAGTGTCTCACACATTTTATAAAATGATATCTTCGTTAATCTTTTGTCACGTTTGAAAGGATTTTAGAAATGGTTTCAGCCTAACGGTTTTATTTTCAAATAACCCGAGTACACGATTTTAAAAATCTTTCACACCATAAAATATCTATATTTCAAATTACAATACGATGTTATTTTCAAAATAATAAATAGTGAAAGATGAAAAATATTACTCGGCTTAAACTTTAAACTCGGATTTGGAAAATTTTGGGTTATGCCCCCAAGTTGCCTTGTAGTTGTTACCCTGATATGATGTTGATTGGTGGAAATGTTTAGTACATGTACGCGTGGTTTGTCCACCAGGTGATGGTTCAGTGAAACCGTTGGGGGTCGGTGCTAAGGGAGCATGGCCGCCGATTGTCGTGTGTGTTTTTAATTGTGATGATGTTGCGTGGTAACATGTTGTTACCTTGTGTTTCGTTATTTGGGATGATGATGATACGTAGTGACATGGTTATTATGATAATGTTGTTTACGAGGAAATTCGATATTCCGAGCTATTGTTTTGCAAATGATTTCAAAAAAAAAACGAGACAGTTACGACTATGAGTTATAGTTTTAGTAAAACAGACCGAGGTATCAAAAGTATTTTCAAATCTTATTTTGGAAAATCATAAGAACTCAAGAATTTTAAAATATTATTATTTAAACAAATACTTAGAGTTTTAAAAAGTATGTTATCAAATATTGACTACCATGAGGTGTGGTTTGTTACGGCTGTATTTGTACCGGTAATGGCTGTAAGTTTCTTTTGATATGGTCATGTGATTTGTTAGTTACGACTATAAGTCCCATTTGTTGCGGCAGTAGTTCTTGAATTTGTGCAATTATCCGGAGCGGATATTTTTGTTGTGCTAATATTTGTTGTCTTCCATGGATATTTTGTACTGAGTTGGCATTTAGATATGTTGTTTTGCAATGTTGTGTTCCATTGTATTGAACGGTTGCCTGTTTAGTATGCCGAGAGGCTGAGGCCGAGGTAGTGGTCATAGCCATGGACATAGTCAGGAGCGTGTTGAGGTGACCCGTTCATTTTTGAGTGCCAATCCGTCCAGTACCGATGGTCAGGATGACCAGTCGCGTGATCTGGGGTAAATAGCTAGAGGTAATGTTGATGTTGGCGCTGATGCCATCCTTCAACAGGTAGCAAACCAGTTGGCATAGATTAATCAGGGTATGCACTGGAGTGAGCATTCATATGGGAGCGACGGAGCTAGTAAGTGGCTTCGGGATGTGATGAGAATGCATCCGCCGTGTTTTGCAAGTTCCTCAGATTCGATAGGTTAGGAGAATTGGCGCTTCCAGTTGGAAAGAATGTTTGATGTTGTGGCCTGCCCTAATGAAAGGAGGGTACCCATTGCTCAGTATCTCCTCGACAAGGAAGCTGCAGACTGGTGGGAGGCTATAGCGCCTAATGATCGTGTAGCTACTGTTAGTATTATGCTCTAATTCTACTGTTTAATAATATAATTTGGAAATATTTATTATTATAATATTGATTATATTACTGAATTAATATTCTACTTACGATCGTCAAGTATGTGACTTGATAGTAAAGCTCGTTAAAGCATTAAAGAATATTTATTCTAGATATCCCTAGTAATATGATTACTAGTATGATAATGATATGATGGCTATGTTTTACTAGTCATGAACATGAGATGTTATATCACGTCATAGATACATGTAGAGACATCGTATTGGATATCACCTAACAAAGAGAATTATATATGGATTAAGTCCTTATAATTCCTCTGATTGTTATATATTATTTAAGTCCATTATTACCTAAAGACACTATAGTTTCCTACATAATGAGTATCGTAATTTAACACAATACCAACGTCTTCTGTAACAAGGGACCATACAGTTTGTGATTGGACACGGTACGATTTATGCAGAGGGAACGGGTCCGACCCGCCAATTTTTTTTGAAGTATTTGTAAAATTTTATTTATTATCAATTTATACCCAAAAAATAACTATAAGTGAACAATGAAATCATTTGAAAAAATGAGCTTGTATTTATTTTTAAGTTTTTACTTAAAATTAAATTGTCTACGTATCCTCGTGAGGAATCAAAGCTCTACGTAGTTCTTTTACTTAAGAAGAATTAAAAAAAATGGGCTTGAATTTTGGGGCTCCCGAATAATTATCCCAGATGGTTTCTTTGATTTGCCCCAAAGATCCATTCGCTCGAACTTGGACACTTTGGATCTTTTGGGAGACGTATCAATAACCTTTCCCTTGTCAGAACTCGTCATAATGATTAAATGCGAAAAAAAAAGGAGAGAGATTAACTGGTATAGCAATTAGCAATGAGAGTTTGAGAGAGAGATTAGAATGAAGGTGTGAAAAAAATGTGTTGGGTGGGGATGTATTTATAGATAGATTTTTTTTTAATATGAATTCTAGCTGTTGGACCCGCCGGGCCACGGGTCCGACCCGCCGGGTCCAACGGCCAGAAATTCAAAATTTTATTTTTTTTAATTCCGCCGGGTTGCTGGGTCGGACCCGGCGGGTCGCAGGGTTGGGAAATGTAAGACCCGAACCCCACCCGTGTATACCATGGGTCCGGGTCGACAGGTCCGGCGGGTTGTCCGGGTCCAGGTCCCACACAGGTCCCGGTCGACCCGCCGGGTTGGGTTTTCTTGGGCACCTCTAGAGGGAAGTAGTTTGTCCAGAGGGGACTTGTCCCTCCTATAAAATGTTTACGTAATACCCAAGATTCTGTTTCCAGCTACTTTGAATTATTGGACGGTTGTGATGGTTGTTTTTGTTGCGTTGATGATTTTTGGAATTTTTCCCTATGTTGTGAGCGGTATGATGTACCACGTTATGGTGTTCGTCGGGTATGACTTGTTGTTGTGTAAGTCGTGCAGGTCGTGTGTACGCATGTGTGACGTGGCATGTTGTATTCCATTGTCCTTTCGTCTCTTTGAGGGCGTTGTGAGCTCTTGTTTTTGTTCCCTTTCGAGTTGGCTATGTCTTGGGTGTTTTTGGGGCCGTGTCAGGCTCGATGCTAGCCTTCGATTGTAGCACACGAGCAGGACACACGAGCACGTGCTCGTGCGTGGTGCTCGTGCGTGTTGTCAGTGCTCGGCAGTGAGCTCCAGGGACGCACGAGGAGGACACCCGACCTGCTGCTCGTGTGTTGTGCTCGTGCGTGGTGGAAGTAGCTGGGCAGTGGCCTAGCGCACGAGCATTTGGTCGTGCTTGATGGTCATGCATCTCTGATGTATATAAGGGGACATACGGGTTTTTCATATCATTTTCACCCCTTCTTCTCTTCTCCTAGCGGCTGACGGACGGGTGAGACTAGGGTTCAATCCTTGGACGATTATACTCAATTACAAGAGTTTTGGAGATTTCTAGGTGATTGTAACATCACCTAATTCATTGTTCTTCGTCGGATTGAGGTATTTTTCTTGATTTCCTAAAGTTGACTTTTTGGAGATTTGTTCTTGATCCGTATTCAATCCGATTTTGATGAATCGATTGTTGTTAAATAATGTTGTTGAACATATCCTATGGATTGTATATCAATATTTTGGTTTCCTATATTCCAAATTGTGATTGTTGTGTTCTAGAGGAGTCTTGAGTATTTAATGTTCGATTAAATGTCTCAATGGGTTTCCTTCGGTTGTTAGGGGCGATTTCCGTTGTTATTAGTCTTGTTCTCGTTGTGATCGTGGTTTTGTTGTTTCTTGCGGAAGTTGTAGGTGTTCTAGGGTTTCCGATCGAGTTTTCATGTTGCTTCGCGTGCTTTGGACTTGAGGCGAGTATCTCGTCTATATTCTTTATACTTTGAGAATGTGATTTGTCGTGAATTTAACGTGGACTTGTTAGTGATTGAATGTTGAACCGTAATTTACTTTTTAAATAAATATGTGATTTCTACGAAAGTAAATACGAATGTAAACTTGAGTTTCATGAAGAATGATAACAACCATTTCATGTTGTATTTTTCTTAATACGGATACTAGAAATGAGTAGTTATCCGAGGAATTGTGGAATCGTGGAATATTTGTATTATTCGTTTGTTAGCCTTTTTCCTGAACGATTGTGTCATGTGAATGTTGTGCCTTTGTGGAAGTGTATGTTGCGTTCACTTATATTTTACACGTTTGTGATTGTGGTGAATATTGTACCTTTGTTGTTGTGTATCTTGGTGAATTGTGATGTTACCCGGGTAGTGTAACACCCCAATTCACAAATGGGACATTACACGCCGTAGAACCCTCGTGAGGTCTACCAGGCTAACACATGACACAAACCCACAATGCAATTCCAAACAATGCACTCAAAATGTAAATAAGGCCGTGGCCTCGGCCAAAACAATTTTAACGGAGTACATGAACATAAAATAAATACCAATCCGTTGCCCACGCAGGGGACTTAAACCAAGTTTAAGTGTAGACAGTTTAATTCCAGTACTCGACAAATGCAATGACAAAACATAAAATTACAGACTCGAGCCACATCATCAAGCCAGCCCATCCTTTACATGCGTGTCCCGTGCCTGCTCCTCAGCTCTCCCGGTACCTGAAATGCATAAGACGCATTTCCCCCATTTAAGGGGTTAGCATTCGAATAGCTAGTGCAAGTACACAATTACACAACATTATATACAAAATTCGGTTTTTAGCACAATCATCTCAATCAGAAATCATTTGCCATATATATATATATTCCGGAATACTACATTGGCAATCAAATCAGTTCCAATCATCACGATATCACAAAATCACAACTGGTATCCCGTGGCCGTACCCCTTAGTATCGACCCCCAGACATCCCGTCGAACACTCCGGGTGGGATACCACTTCCGCGGCCGTACGCCTTAGTATCGACCCCTAGACATCCCATCGGACACTCCGGGTGGAAGTTCAATGACACACGCACCCAAGTTCCCTTCCGCGGCCGTACCCCTTAGTATCGACCCCCAGACATCCCGTCGGACACTCCGGGTGGAAGGAACACAACTCACGCACCCGAAAATCACAATTCATCATTCATTTCGAAAATCACAACATACATAACGAAATGTAATACATGTACTTGCCTTGAAAGAAACGAAACGAAGGAAACGATGAGGGAATAGGTTTCGGTCCGAACAATCCTCCCAAATCCGTTCCTAACACAATAACGGTATACACAAGTCTCAACAATACGGAAAGGTAAGAATTAATCCTAATTCTACCCTTTGGAACGCTTTGTCGGAAAATACGAAGTCCACGATGGCTATAATCTAAAAATGAAGAAATTACTAGGTTAAATCCGTTAAACTATACTGGAAACAAGGGATTTACGACTACACAATCGTAATCTAACAAGTCGTCGAAGCCAAAACGGATTAAAAGGAAGAATTATGCCAAAAATCCCGAAATCCCCGAAAACTAGGGTTCATCGATGTATACCTCGATTCGGACGGATGGAGGATGATTATGATGATGATAAACCTTGCTTGGAATGCAAAAATCGATCTTTAGAAGGTTCCTACGGGTTGCACCGGATGAATCGCTCGAAAATGCTCAAAGGAAGCTCTCGTCGCGAGAAAGAAAGAAAAGGAGTGAAATAAGTCGACTGGGGATAAGTCAGGAATTAAAAGACCTGGCGGCGAGTTACGTACGTTAACGCCTATTGTTAACGTACGTTATGAAGGTTACGTCGTAACCCTCTCGTGTTAACGACGTAACGAACAATCTGGACACTTTCATAAACAATAACGACGTTACCAATGGGATATAACGACGTTATGATACCTATATAACGCACGTAAAGGAGCATGCATAACGACGT
Organism: Orobanche coerulescens; assembly: GCA_033398695.1. Taxonomy (NCBI): domain Eukaryota; kingdom Viridiplantae; phylum Streptophyta; class Magnoliopsida; order Lamiales; family Orobanchaceae; genus Orobanche; species Orobanche coerulescens. The sequence continues at coordinate 69,952,605 of CM065804.1, read as the reverse complement.
TATGCATGCGCAGTCAAAGATCGCTAATCACTTAGCCCAGCACAATCGATATAACGACGAAACGCAACACAAGGATAGAATCAAAAGTATAAACATGGGGTATCCAAAACAACGAAGCTGAGTTTTGAAAGAAAATATAATCCCGATCACTAGAGAGTCTCAAATGAAGCAAATGAAGCGAAATTCCCCAAACTTATGAAATTTACAAAAACGGCCCAAGAGCCCGAAAAATCGCGATGCAACGTCGGATTAACAAACTGAAAATTTCAGCACGATCAACTCAACCATACAAACTTATACAAATCAAGAAACAACGGAAACGAACGAGTTTTACGAGAATCGAACGTACATACGGCAAGATATAAATTAAGATGAAATTACGCAAAAACATCCTCGAAACTCATCCAAACGGAAAAAAAAACTCCAATAACAAAATAGATTCAGAATTCCAAAACAGTGCCAAGCGAGTTGTCCGAAACGAACATATACCAAAAATAGAAATTACCGAAAATAGAAAACACGGATATTACATTATCTCCCCCTAAAAATAAGTTTCGTCCCGAAACTTACAACGCGAACAACTCGGGGTATCTCGACCGCATACTCTCTTCCGTCTCCCATGTGGCTTCCTCGGATCCATGTCTCGACCATTGAACTTTAACCAGAGGAATGGTTTTATGACGAAGTTGTTTCACCCGACGCTCTAAAATCTGAATCGGCCTCTCCTCAATGGTAATGTCGGGTCCCAATTCGATCTCTCCAAAATCAAGAATATGGCTAGGGCCCGATACGTACTTTCTAAGCTGGGAAACATGAAATACGTTATGAACGTGACTCAAAGACGGCGGCAAGCCTAACCGATAGGCAAGCTCTCCCACTCTCTCTAAAATTTCAAACGGCCCAATATATCTCGGACTAAGTTTACCCTTCCGGCCGAAGCGGTAAACTCCCCGTGTCGGCGACACCTTAAGCAAAACATGATCTCCCACCTCAAACTCCAACGGCCGGCGACGCGTGTTGGCATAAGACTTTTGCCGACTGTGGCCGTCAACAATCTATCACGAATCAGAGTAATCTTCTCCCTCGTCTCAACTACCATATCGGGCTCGGTACCAACCAGCTCGGATGCATCATCCCAACACAATGGCGATCTGCACCTCCTCCCATACAATGCCTCAAATGGTGCCATTTTGATCGAGGCGTGCCAACTATTTTTGTACATAAACTCGATCAACGGCAAGTGCGACTCCCAATCATCCTTCCAATCTAGGGCACAGGCTCTCAACATATCCTCCAACGTCTGGATCGTCCGCTCTGACTGCCCGTCAGTCTGAGGGTGGTAAGACGTACTGAGTCTCAACTCAGTCCCCAAAGCTCGATGAACAGCCTGCCAAAAATGTGATACAAACCGGCCATCACGATCCGAAACAATACTCTTAGGAGTCCCATGTAATCTCACGATCTCTGCAATAAACACTCGTGCGGTCTCTCGACCCCAAGTGTCCTTAATACCCAGGAAATGAGCTGATTTGGTCAGTCGATCGACAATAACCCAAATCATGTTCATTCTAGTCCGAGTCCTAGGCATACTGGTAATGAAATCCATAGAAATATCCTCCCATTTCCACTCCGGGATGGAAAGTGGTCGCAAAAACCCCGCGGGTCGCTGATGCTCGATATTAACCTGCTGACAGGTCAAACATCTCGACACGAACTCGCTAACGTCTGTCTTCAAATTACTCCACCAGTAGTTACTCCTCACGTCCTTGTACATTTTACTCGCATCAGATGTATGGAGTAAGGCGTGGTATGAGCTTCGCCAAGATCTTGTCTCGGCTCAATAACATTCGGTACACATAATCGGCGAAATCTCGTAACGCCATCGTCCCGAATCACAAATCCAGGGGCTTTCCCTTCCTCACATCCTCCTCAATCGGACCAAACACGGATCATCGCATCAAGCTTTCGCCTTAATATCATCAGTCAAGGACGAAGTGATCTCTAACGCACAAAGCTGGCCCTGAACTCTCTGAATCCAAACCTCAATATTCTGACAGATGAAATCTCGCTGGATCCTACTCTGTGGTGTAAGTACCTCTAACATGTGTAAAGCCATCGGTTTTCGGCTCAACGCATCAGCCACTACGTTGGCCTTACCCGGATGGTAAAGTATCTCGAGATCGTAATCTTTAATTAGCTCTAACCACCTACGCTGCCTCATATTCAACTCTTTCTGGCTGAAGATGTACTTCAGACTCTTGTGGTCCGTAAAAATCTTACACGACGACCCATAGAGATAATGCCTCCATATCTTTAAGGCGAAAACGACCGCAGCTAACTCCAAATCGTGCGTGGGATAATTTACCTCATAAGGTTTCTAAGGGACGCATAAGCAATCACTCTGTCTCTCTGCATCAAAACACATCCAAGCCCAAGGCCCGAAGCATCACTATACACTACGAAATCCTCGTTCCCCTGAGGCAATGCTAAAACGGGTGCGGTAGTCAAACGTCTCTTTAACTCGTCAAAACTGTCCTGCCTGTCTGCAGTCCACTCGAACTTTTGAGTTTTCTGGAGCAACTGAGTGAGTGGTCTAGCGATCTTAGAAAATCCCTCAACGAATCTACGGTAATAGCCGGCAAGACCCAGAAAACTCCTCACCTCCTTCACATTCTTAGGCGGCTCCCAAGCCATCACTGCCTCTATCTTCTGCGGATCTACCCGAACTCCCTCTGCTGAAATCACATGCCCGAGGAACGTCACTTCCTCGAGCCAAAACTCACACTTAGAGAACTTCGCGTACAACTGCTCGGACCTCAAAGTGTCTAATACAATCCGTAGATGTAAGGCATTCTCCTCCCGACTCCGTGAATAGATAAGAATATCGTCGATAAAAACGACTACGAATTTGTCCAGATACTCAATAAAAACTTTGTTCATCAACTGAATGAACACTGATGGGGCATTGGTTAGCCCGAAAGGCATAACCACAAACTCATAATGGCCATATCTCGTCCGAAAGGCAGCTTTAGGAATATCGACGTCCCGAATCCTCAACTGGTAGTAGCCCGATCGCAAATCAATCTTCGAAAAGACTGTCGCCGCCTGAAGCTGATCAAACAAGTCATCAATCCGGGGCAAAGGGTATTTATTTTTGATGGTCAACTTGTTTAATTCTCGATAATCGATACATAAACGAAGCGATCCATCCTTCTTCTTAACAAAAAGTACAGGCGCACCCCAAGGCGATGCGCTCGGTCGAATATACCCTTTATCTAACAATTCTCCCAACTGATTCTTCAACTCTAGCATCTCCGACGGTGCCATACGGTACGGTGCTCGAGAGATAGGGGCCGCATTCGGCTCAAGATCAATAGGAAACTCCACCTCTCGATGTGGTGGTAATCCCGGTAAGTCGTCCGGAAATACATCAGGATACTCGCTAACAACTGGAATCGACGATATGTCAACCCCACCATCTTCCGCCTGCAGAGCGAAACACCAGTAGCCGACACAACCCTGGTTCAAAAGTTTCATCGCCTTCAAGGCGCTAATCACAACCCCCGATCTACCCGGCTTACAGCCGACGAGAGTATGCTCGGTGCCGTCCTCGGCAACTATCGAGATGGTACGAGTCCGATAGTTCATGATAGCATCGTGACGATCCAACCAATCGTCTCCGAGGATTAAATCCTCACCCTTAAGGTCTATAACAATGAGATTCGAGGGCCAATCCCGGCTCCCGATCCTCACTGGGCAATCCCTAACTTCCCGGTCCCCAACCATACGATCCCCACCGGGTGTACCCACTACAAATGGCTCACACTCAAACAAGCAGTCAAAACCAATACGACTCACACAATCCGAAGCAATAAAGGAATGGGTAGCACCCGAATCAAAAAGCACTGTCACTGGATGAGTAAGGATCTGAGTAGTACCTGACGCCACTGGAATATCTGTCTCCTCTGTACGCCTCATATGATACAATCGGGGGTGAACTGAACCCGAACTCGAGGCTGCACGGCGATCCGGATGACCCCGTCCCCTACCACGACCCGAACTCTGCGGAACATAAGTAGCTGGAGTGCTGTGATCCCTTTGATCGGTAGTGGTAGTCGGAACTCTAACAGCCCTGGTGGCCCTCTCACAATGAGTCGCCCGATGCCCGGTCTGCCCACAAGTGAAGCAAGTAACTGGAGGAAAAGGGAAATCCTTCATCAAATGCTCATACTGGTTGCAGTTAAAACAAACCACCACCGAAGCAACGGATGAATCGACGGTTACCACGAGATCCCGCTGATGAAATGGCCTCTTCCCCGGTGTAGAGGCAGACTGTGCTCTCGAAAATCGGCCACTCTTGCCGGCTGAGAAGTTGCCAACTGTTTTCTGTTTCTTGGCCTCGGCACCCAACTCTGATTCTGGTGCGGCCATCTCGATCGCTAGAGCGCGATCCTGATACTCCTTCAAAGTGGCACACATGAGCGGTGCCATACTCTGTCTGATATGCGGTTTCATACGCATATTAAAGTAACGGATTTTATCAGCTTCCGTCCTCACCTGATCTCTCACGAAACCCAACTGCTGATTGTAAGTAATGATGGCCTGAGAAATAGGCACATCCTGAGGTGTAGCGGTGAAGAACTCCACAATTCTGCGCTCCTTAACTGGCGGTGGACAATATTCTGCTTCCATAGCAGCCCTGAACTCATCCCAAGTGGCCCGACGGTCTCTGGGCGCAACGGCCTCCCACCATTCCGCAGCTTCCTTATCCAGGAGGTACTGGGCAATATGTACCCTCCTGTCCTCGGGACAAGCTACGGCATCGAAGGTCCTGGACAACTGAAAGAGCCAATTCTCCCAACCGAGAGAGTCAGAAGATCCGGAGAAACGAGGAGAATGCATCTTAGAGACCGTCTGAAGCCACTTACTAGCTTCCTCTTCAGGTGTCGGGGGCGGATTCTGGCGTCCACCCTGAGCTATCTGAGCAAGCTGGGCTACTAACTGCTGGAGTACGGCAGTAGCCCCGGCGTCGGCATTATTACCCGACGGCACTGAGTGAGAGGCTGAGTCTGCAGAGGACTGAGAAAGTGAGCCCTCTTCATTATCAGCACCCCGACCACGGCCTCGGCCGCGCCCCCTAGCTGGTCTACCACGACCTCTCAACATACTGAAGAAAATACGAAAAGAACAAGATCAGAAAGATTCACAATTCACAAAGTTGGTAACACAAGTCACAATTCCGAACTACGCAAGAAAACGAATTACAGAAATATAAGAGTTCGAGGAGACTTACAGCCACGGGTCGCACGAAAAGACGGTAGCGTGATGATATTAGGCTCAACGACTGACTCTAACGACATAACTGACAGACCCAAAATTCACTGACAGCCTAGGTATTCAAAACCTAAGGTCTGATACCATAAATGTAACACCCCAATTCACAAATGGGACATTACACGCCGTAGAACCCTCGTTAGGTCTACCAGGCTAACACATGACACAAACCCACAATGCAATTCCAAACAATGCACTCAAAATGTAAATAAGGCCGTGGCCTCGGCCAAAACAATTTTAACGGAGTACATGAAAATAAAATAAATACCAATTCGTTGCCCACGCAGGGGACTTAAACCAAGTTTAAGTGTAGACAGTTTAATTCCAGTACTCGACAAATGCAATGACAAAACATAAAATTACAGACTCGAGCCACATCATCAAGCCAGCCCATCCTTTACATGCGTGTCCCGTGCCTGCTCCTCAGCTCTCCCGGTACCTGAAATGCATAAGACGCATTTCCCCCATTTAAGGGGTTAGCATTCGAATAGCTAGTGCAAGTACACAATTACACAACATTATATACAAAATTCGTCTTATAGCACAATCATCTCAATCAGAAATCATTTGCCACATATATATATATATATATTCCGGAATACTACACTCGCAATCAAATCAGTTCCAATCATCACGATATCACAAAATCACAACTGGTATCCCGTGGCCGTACCCCTTAGTATCGACCCCCAGACATCCCGTCGAACACTCCGGGTGGGATACCACTTCCGCGGCCGTACCCCTTAGTATCGACCCCCAGACATCCCGTCGGACACTCCGGGTGGAAGTTCAATGACACACGCACCCAAGTTCCCTTCCGCGGCCGTACCCCTTAGTATCGACCCCCAGACATCCCGTCGGACACTCCGGGTGGAAGGAACACAACTCACGCACCCGAAAATCACAATTCATCATTCATTTAGAAAATCATAACATACATAACGAAATGTAATACATGTACTTGCCTTGAAAGAAACGAAACGAAGGAAACGACTAGGGAATAGGTTTCGGTCCGAACAATCCTCCCAAATCCGTTCCTAACACAATAACGGTATACACAAGTCTCAATAATGCGGAAAGGTAAGAATTAATCCTAATTCTACCCCTTGGAACGCTTTGTCGGAAAATACGAAGTCCACGATGGCTATAATCTAAAAATGAAGAAATTACTAGGTTAAATCCGTTAAACTATACTGGAAACAAGGGATTTACGACTACACAATCGTAATCTAACAAGTCGTCGAAGCCAAAACGGATTAAAAGGAAGAATTATGCCAAAAATCCCGAAATCCCCAAAAACTAGGGTTCATCGATGTATACCTCGATTCGGACGGATGGAGGATGATTATGATGATGATAAACCTTGCTTGGAATGCAAAAATCGATCTTTAGAAGGTTCCTACGGGTTGCACCGGATGAATCGCTCGAAAATGCTCAAAGGAAGCTCTAGTCGCGAGAAAGAAAGAAAAGGAGTGAAATAAGTCGACTGGGGATAAGTCAGGAATTAAAAGACCTGGCGGCGAGTTACGTACGTTAACGCCTATTGTTAACGTACGTTATGAAGGTTACGTACGTAACCCCTCTCAGGTTAACGTACGTAACGAACAATCTGGACACTTTCTGGGAAACAATAACGTACGTTACCAATGGGATATAACGTACGTTATGATACCTATATAACGTACGTAAAGGAGCATGCATAACGTACGTTATGCATGCAAAGAAGTCAAAGATCGCTAATCACTTAGCCCAAAGACAATGATACAACGACGAAACGCAACACAAGGATAGAATCAAAAGTATAAACATGGGGTATCCAAAACAACGAAGCTGAGTTTTGAAAGAAAATATAATCCCGATCACTAGAGAGTCTCAAATGAAGCAAATGAAGCGAAATTCCCCAAACTTATGAAATTTACAAAAACGGCCCAAGAGCCCGAAAAATCGCGATGCAACGTCGGATTAACAAACTGAAAATTTCAGCACGACCAAATCAACCATACAAACTTATACAAATCAAGAAACAATGGAAACGAACAAGTTTTACGAGAATCGAACGTACATACGGCAAGATATAAATTAAGATGAAATTACGCAAAAACATCCTCGAAACTCATCCAGACGGAAAAAAAACTCCAATAACAAAATAGATTCAGAATTCCAAAACAGTGCCAAGTGAGTTGTCCGAAACGAACATATACCAAAAATAGAAATTACCGAAAATAGAAAACACGGATATTACAGGTAGGGAACCGTGAGGCCTCCGACAGCGCGTGCTTGCGAGTACGTCCAGTTGATATGTTATGACCATAAGGTTATCAAATCGGGTAGGTCTGGAGGGGGCTTCGAGAAATGTCACTTGCGAGTGCGATGTCAATATAACGGGGGTGTTTGAGATGTTACCCGGGTAGGGACCCGTGAGGCCTCCGATGGCGCGTGCTTGCGAGTACGGCCAGTTGTCATGATTTAACCATAAGGTTATCTAATCGGGTAGGTCTGGAGAGGGCTCCGAGAATCGTCACTTGCGAGTGCGATGTCAAGATAACTTATGGGTGTGCCTTAGCTTGTTTGCGTTAGTCAATCCGGATGGGTCCCATCGATGCCACGGAGGTGATTTGAGTGTTTGATGTGATAACTCTAAATTGTAAACGTTTGGACATTGGATCCCGGATGTACTTGTATTATTAATTATCCGTTGAGACTTGATTGTGAATATAGTCATTTCGATGTTTTTGGTAAACTCTTTTGAAAAGAAGAATTATAAATCTTTCGTGATTTTACACTGAGACCCCCAAAGTCTTCAATTATTCTCTTAAATATGTTTTGGAGTCTATCTTATGATCCTTCCTAAAGGAAACTGTTTTTGAAAAGAATTTAGACTCGGGGATCATGTTGCTACCTTGTAGAAAGGTTATTTTCATAACGGTTGTATTTTTGATGTATAACTTTATAGCTTGGTTACTTGCTAGCGATTTCCATCGCTAACCCCTCGTTCGGGATTATTTATATTCTTTCCAGGTGTCTTGATTGGAGAGAGAGCAGCCACAGGATTGGCTTGGAGGATGATGTAAAGCAGCGATACTAGTCACAGTTTTAGTCGGTTGTCCGTCAGTGATCTGTCGGTCTGAGTGTTCGTTTCTAGTTTCTTTGTCATCCTTAAGAGGAGGGACATGTTGTGTAATTTGTGATCGAGTTGTAATTAGTTTATCAGTTGTACTGCTGTGTTGTGTTTTGAGAGACCTAATCGGTCTATGGTTTTATGTTTTGTTCGAGTTGACCACGTGTTGGATTTATTTCGTAGCTTTCAGTCTGGTAGATCATTGCGAAAAGGGTCTACGTCGCTGTAATAATCCCAGTAGATTTGGGGGTGTTACAGTTTAAATGCATGGCCATGCTCAAATTGATCAATAAAGAGTTATTGATAAATATTTGAATTGGACAATTGTAACTTGAAATCAAGAATATTAATTAAGCTATATAAGGTAGACTTATCCATGCCTTATGCTTAATTAGGATATTATGCGACAACAGGATTAAATATTATACATTAACGAGATTTCATTCGTGCCGTCGAATTGATTCTTTTAATGTGGGTAGTCATAATGTCTAGCTAAAGGCTTCTTATAATTTATGAGTCGTAAAATTATTTTATACTCATTGCTGTATTAAATAGAACCTACAGGGTCACACACTTAAACGAGCAGAGCAGATATTTTGTTCCGGTTGATTATGGTTGGTGAAAGGGTTGGTGAACCCTTAGCCATGTAGAGGGTTATATAATAGTGTCTCGTGATAGCCCTCATACTAGACCACACACAAGAGAAGACATTGTTTGTGTAGAGAGAATCAAAAATCTGATTTTGATATTTCTCTATCAAAAGTCTTGAAGATAATATTCAAGAGTTGAATAATCAAAATGATCAAGAATATATCTTCATATCTTTGAAGATTGATTCTTTGATCAAGAAAAGTATTTAGAATACTCATCTAATCTTCATCTTATCTTGTGAGTTTGATCTTTAATAACATACTGAATAAGATTTATAGTTGTTATTTTAGATTAAAGTTCAAGAACATTTGAATAAAATTATCGGTGTTCTTGTTCTTACCATAATCAAGAACATACCTATATTCAAATTGATTTAAGTGAAATCTTTAATGAATCGGAGCTAGCCATCTGTTAGACGCTTGGGACTTGTTCGTTGTGTGGATACCGTAGAGGATGCTCGCTTCTTACAACGTCTCTAGGAGGCTCGATCGAAAACACGATACAAGAGGTAACAATCTTGTTCTTCATACTTTGATAATATACTTGAATCCTCAGAGAGTTTTACATATTATATTTATACTTCCGCTGCACTATTTCGATATATGATGAGATCATAAATCTTATTAGTTCGATAAAAACCCAACTGTGGTATCGGAGCGACTATTATATTTTCATTGTTTCGATTGTCATATATGTTGATAAATGATGTTCATATATGTGATGTATGATCTTTATATATATGATATATAAATTTTATCTATGTATATTTATATATATGGTGGTATATATAATTTTAATACATTTGTGTTTCGATCTATATATATGATATATTTATATATATATATACATATATATATATATATATGATGCCTATCTTAATATATATATATATGGTGATGTATATATTTTGATTTATATGTTTGATCTTGACATGTATGGTTCTTTGATATATGGAGATTCATGTGATGATTTAGTTCTACTAATAATCCATGAATCAAAGAACATATGAGTTGATCTACATAGATTTTATGTTAGGATTATGAATTTTAAGAGGTGCATATGAACATAAATTTGTTTATGTAAAGATTATGCTTCTTTAAATTTTCATATGAACATAATTATATTTTGATTCTGAGGTTGTATAAATATAGATTTGATCTACTTGATTTATACATTTGTATTGTTCAAAAGGTACTAGTTGTTATATACATAAGAAGTATACATGAAGTATACATAAGATGTATACTAAAAAACTCAAAAAAAAAAAATTAATACCTGGAAGAGGGGCTGCCATGCGGTCTCGGGAAGGGGATCGCGATCCGGGCCTCTGTGCTGGTGCGGTCTCGACTAAGGAACCACGATCCAGGCTGCTCGGACCGCAGTCCAGGCCACTTCCGGATCGTTTCGACCTCGTTTTCTTTGTGTATTCCTGGAAATTTATTTCCTGTTTTACCCGGTTTGATGTTTTGGCCCTCGGAACTTTATAACTTATCGATTGTCGATATTTGGCATATATTATATATTATATAACTTTTCGATAGTCGATATTTAGTACATTTTATATATTATGTGTGCTTATGAATGCTTAAATGTTTGATGCATCATGGGTGGTATAGCCGTACTAGATCAATTTGATTGATGATTCAATTATGGTTGTAATATATTCATAATAAGACTTGTATGTCGTGCCTTCCTATTATATTGTTGTAATTTCTCTTCTCATCTTATTCCCCTGGAATGTAACCCGAGGTTTCTATACAAAATGTAAAGATATAGTTTAGAATAGTTCTAGCTATAAAAGAAAGACGAAGGAGACGAGTAACTTACAAGGAATTCAAGAAGAAAGGCTTTATCGAAGATTACACCGATCGACCTATTGATAATTACAAATATCATAGGAGGATCTATGGCTATACCACACCACACCAAATTGTTCATGTGAATGTATGAGATGCATCATATTTACATTGCATATGATTGTATGAGATGCATCATGTTTTTCTTATTTGCTTAATAATCGTTATTTCCAAATAAATCAAACTCATTAAAACTTTTACATGTATGAGATACATGGTAATAATTTTGAGATAATCAATCTTTGATAAAATAGTTTTATTAAAATCAATTGATATGAAACATAAGTCTCATGAGCCAACCATTTTCAAAACACTCATCAAACTTTCGATCATCTCTAATATGGGTCTGCCATAGGAGGGTGTATAGATTTTATCTTATGGAGGCGAGATGAATAAACAAGCTTTTACATATGTTTTAATTGGTTACAGACTTAAATAGGTTATACAAAACGGTTTTGGACCTATGGCTTATTTGGGATTAATACGATTAAAACCACATAAGATGTCATCCCAAATGATAATCTAAAGCATTTTTTAATTACAGGGGACATGCCAAAGCTGTCTCTAGTTATTTGATCGTTAGATTATAATTCATATATATATGTATGTGATACATAATATTTGAGACTAACATGCTGACATAATATGTCATTTCTATTGATAAAAACTAAACTTCTTTTATGTGCGAGGGACATGCCATAGTTGTGCTTGCATTTACTTGATCGTTAGATTTTAAAATCAATATATCTCAGGAATAACTTTGCATATTAATATTGTAGAAATACAAACTCATTGCGATCAATTCTTGACAAAGAAAAACTTTCTGGCACTAATTACCTTGATTGTTCAAGGAACTTGAGAATTGTTCTCAAAGCTGAAAAGAAGCAGTACATTCTGGAAAACCCAATTCCTAATGAACCAGAATCAATCACCACCAAAGCTCAAAAATTTGCTTATAGTAAGCATATGAATGATTCTTTGGATGTGACCTGCCTTATGCTAGCGACCATGAACTCGGAGCTGCAGATACAGTTTGAGGACATGGAAGCTTATGAAATGATGGGTCAGCATAAGGAATTGTTCCAAGAGCAAGCCCGTCAGGAGTGGTTTGCCACTACAAAGGCATTGAATGGTTGTAAAATGTCTTCAGGTACTTCTGCGAGTGCTCATGTCCTTAAGATGAAGGGCTACATTAAGCATCTTGAAAGCCTAGGAGCTCCTATCAGTCAGGAACTCGCTACAGATATGATTTTAGCATCACTGCCTTCAGAGTAAGATCAATTTGTAGTAAACTTCAACATGCACAACATGGAGACAACTATTACTGAGTTGCATGGGATGCTAAAACAAACTGAGACAAACATTAAGAAAGTTATTCCTAATGTTTTAATGGTTCAAAAGAAATGGAATAAAAAGAAAGGGAATAAGATAGCCCTGAAAAATAAAGGTAAGGGTAAAATGCAAATGTTGCTTAAACCCGAACCTAAACCTTTAAAGAAGTCATCGAAACAACCCAAAGAAGGGACTAGCTACCACTGCAATGAAACTGGTCACTGGAAAAGGAATTGCAAGGTCTACCTGGAAGAAATGAGGAAACGGAAGAGCAGTGAGACTGCTGCTTTAGGCATTCTTGTTAGAAGTCAATTTATCTACATCTTCATCATGGGTATTAGATACTGGTAGTGAAGCTCACATTTGTGTGAATGCGCAAGGACTGCGAAGGAGTAGACAACTGGCAAAAGGTGAAATAGACATACGTGTTGGAAATAAAGTAAGAGTTGATGTTATTGCCGTAGGGACTTCTGATATAAAGCTACCAAGTGGACTTGCATTGGAACTTAATAATTGTTATTGCGTTCTGCTATGGGTAGAAACATTATATCGGTTTCTTGCCTTGATTTGGAAGATTATGACTTTACTATTAAGAATATTGTAATGTCCATATTTAATAAAGATATTTTTTATGGAGATGCCTTGATTAGTGGGAGATTATATCCTATAACTCCTGAAAGTTCCAAATCTGTCTGTAACATCCAAAAGACTTAAATCAAATGATTTAAATCAAACATATTTCTAGCATTGTCGTTTGGGCCATATAAACGAGAAACGTATAACCAAACTCCATAAAGATGGAATCTTGGAGACACTTGATTTAGAATCATATGATACATGTGAATCTTTGCTTATTAGGCAAAATGACCAAAGCTCCTTTCACGTACCATACTGAGAGAGCTGTAGATTTATTGGGCTTAATACATACTGATGTATGTGGACCAATGAATACAAATGCTAGAGGAGGTTTCCAATTTAAGAATTCTCCGATTCAGCTTAATAACCGTGTTTGGTTGGTGAACCTGATCGTGGTAGATTTACCGAGAGACGACGTTATCTTGGGTATTAATTGGATGGATCGTCACGATGCCATCATTAGTGTCCGCAAGCGTATGGTCACTATCATTTCAGACGATGGAGTCGAATGTGTATTCCAGGGAGGTAATCCTAGTTGTTCCGGTAGAGTCATTAATATGATGAAAGCAGTGAAATTACTCAATCAGGGGTGTGTCGGTTATTGGTGCTATATGACCAAGACCGAGAAATCATTAGTGATGTTGACGGATATTCCTGTAGTGAAAGAATATGCCGACGTATTTCTAGGCGAGTTACCTAGTTTGCCTCCACAGAGAGATGTGGAATTCACGATTGATTTGGAGCCTGGTACCTCTCCAATATCGAAGGCACCGTATCATATGGCCCCGACCGAAATGCAAGAGTTGAAGAATCAACTGGAGGAATTGTCCGAGAAAGGTTATATTCGACCAAGTGCGTCCCCGTAGGGAGAACCAGTGTTATTTGTCAAGAAGAAGGACGGTTCTTTTCGTTTGCATATCGATTATCGGGAGTTGAACAGGGTGACGATCAAGAATAAATATCCTCTACTCCGTATTGATGATCTTTTAGATCAACTTCAGGGAGCTTCAGTATTTTCCAAGATCGATTTACGATCTAGGTATCATCAGTTGCGAATTTGAGAGTCGGATATCGCAAGGACGGCAATTCGAACATGCTATGGTCATTATGAGTTTGTGGTAATGCCGTTTGGGTTAACTAATGCACCTGCGGTGTTCATGGAGATAATGAATCGAGTTTTCATCGACTATTTGGATCAGTTCGTGGTTGTCTTCATAGACGACATTTTGATTTATTCTCGTGACCGAGAGGAGCACGAAGTTCACCTTAATTAGGTTCTCGACGTGTTGAGACGAGAGCAACTCTATGGGAAGTTTTCCAAATGTGAGTTTTGGATGTCCGAAGTGATGTTTCTCGGACATGTAATTTCATCAGACGGCGTACGTGTCGACCCTAAGAAGACGGAGACGATCCGAGATTGGCAACCTCCAAAGAATGTTAAGGAAATCCAAAGCTTTCTCGGATTAGCAGGATATTACCGGCGATTTGTGGAAGGATTTTCTAAAATCGCTCAACCCATGACGAACCTTTTGCGGGAGGATAAGAAATACACATGGTCCGATGCGTGTCAACAGAGTTTTGAAGAACTCAAGAGCCGGTTAATTTCACCACCTGTCCTTTGTTTACCGCAAGGGATGGAAGGATTCGTGGTTTATAATGATGCGTCCGGACACGGTCTCGGATGTGTACTAATGCAGAATTGGAAGGTTATTGACTATGCTTCACGGAAACTGAGACCTTACGAGTTCAACTATCCGACCGACGACCTAGAGCTAGCGGCCGTGGTATTCGCGTTGAAGATTTGGCGTCATTATCTTTATGGCATCACCTGTCATATTTTCACCGACCATAAGAGTTTGAAGTATATATTTACTCAGAAGGAGTTAAATATGCGACAGAGGCGGTGGTTGGAACTAATCAAAGATTATGACATTGAGATCCTGTACCACCTCGGCAAGGCGAATGTGGTCGCCGACGCCTTGAGTCGTAAGTCCGTTCAGGAGCAAATGCTTGCTCGTTTAACAGTTCAGAAGGAGCTTCAGCAGGAATTCCTTAGACCCGAGATCGATGTCTGGTTACAGCGAGTGCAAGGGCAGTTTTGCATGTTAGAGATCTCATACCACTTGAGGAGGCAATCAGAGTGAATCAGGGTTCAGACCCGTTTTTGTTGCGCATCCGAGAGGATGTGGCTCAGGGGAAAGCCCCTGGATTTGTGGTCCACGAGGATGGACTTTTGCGATTTAAGAATCGGTTATGCGTACTGGCGAATAACGAGTTGAAAAAATCAATTTTGAGAGAAGCTCATGCTACCCCTTATTCCATTCATCCGGGGTCTAGCAAGATGTACAAAGACTTGAAGCAAAATTACAGGTGGAGTAATATGAAGCGAGAAGTCGTAGAATTTATTTCGAGATGTTTAACCTGTCAGCAAGTCATGATAGAACATCAGCAACCGGCGGGTATGCTGAAACCTCTCCCTATTCTAGAGTGGAAGTGGGAAGATATTTCTATGGATTTCATCACGAGTTTACCACCGAGTCGTCGTGGCATGAATACAATTTGGGTAATTCTGGACCGCTTAACTAAGTCAGCTAATTTCCTTGAGATTAAGGATACATGGGGTCCGAGAGACTTGCCCAGTTGTTCATCAAAGAGATAGTGAGACTGCACGGTACTCCTAAGAGTATCGTTTCTGATCGTGATGGGAAATTCGTGGCACATTTTTGGAAATAAGTTCATCGGGCCATGGGAACTCAGCTTATTTTCAGCACAGCTTTTCATCCCCAGTCCGACGGATAATCAGAGCGAACTATTCAGACGTTGGAGGACATGTTGAGTGCATGTGTCCTCGATTGGAAGGATGATTGGGAAGCCTAACTACTGTTGACCGAGTTCACGTACAATAACAGTTGGCATGCTTCGATTAAGATGGCACCTTATGAGGCCTTGTACGGTCATCGTTGTCGATATCCTTTGTGTTGGGATGACTTATCAGAATCAATCGGCACCGAGCCCGATATGCTTATTGCAGCCCGCAAGAAGGTAGCTTTAATCAGGAGTCGTTTGTTGACCGCTCAGAGTCGATAGAAATCATATGCAAATAATCGTCGTTGACCATTAGAGTTTGAGGCAGGTGACCACGTTTTGGTCAAGGTATCCCCGAGTCGAGGTATCTTCTGTTTCGGGAAGCGGGGAAAGTTGAGTCCGAGATTCATTGGACCATTTGAGATTTTGGATCGAGTAGGCAGTCTGGCTTATCGATTGGCTTTACCTCCGGCATTGAGCCGAATTCATAATGTGTTTCACGTCTCTCAGTTGAGGAAGTATGTTGCCGACCCAAGCCACATACTTCAGTTCGATGAAATCGAGATCGCGGATGATCATTCGTATGAGGAGCATCCTATACGAGTTTTAGCACTGCGAATCAAACAGTTGAGGAACAAAACGATTCCTTTGGTTAAAATTCAGTGGTCTAGACACGGAGTCGAAGAGGCTACTTGGGAAACCGAGGATAGTTTGCGGGAGAGTTATCCCGAGTTATTTGACCCTTAGTTTTGGGGACGAAACTCTTTTTAGGGGGGGGAGTATGTAATACCCAATTTTAATTCATTCATTATCATTCAGTAATTGTCACTCAGTAATTTTCACTCATTAATAATCATTCATCATTCACGTTCATTCACTGTATTCATCGTTGGCGTATTTTTAGCCGTGTATCAATTACTGATCGTTATTCATCTCTATTTGAGTATCGAGACGAGAGTATCTTCATAATCATCGTGATGGGTAGTCTTGTGTTGGAAGTATCATCTATTGCATGTTATCGGACTCAATTATATTCATACAAGTATAGTATGTCGGACCATTCAGCGATGTGTGTCGAGTAGATGGAATTGTCGTTTCGTTGACGTCCAACAGTGAGTTACGGTCGTAATATGCTTGCATTACGGCCGTAACATATGTTCGTTGTTTTCAGGTAATGTCGGATGAAGAGGACTTACAGCCGTAAGGGTTGCGGCATACGGCCGTAAGTTAAGGCAGGTACGGTCGTACGATCGAGCAAGTGTTTCCGGTCAGTTTCGACGAAGGCTTCTTGTACCTGTAAGAATTAGCCGAGTACGGCCGTATGAGTCGAGTTACGCCCGTAAGGCATATGCAGTTACGGCCGTATGTCTATCGGCAGACTTTCGGTGAAGTCGGGTTACGCCCGTATAATATGGCTGGTTACGGCCGTAAGGCCGTTGACTTGTAGATATTACGGCCGTAAGTAGGCCGAGTTATGGCCGTAACATTCGGCAGTACTTAAGTACCTGGATGGGTTTTTGAGCTCAATTTTCTCATTCTTTCACTTGAGTTCCGACAGAGAAGTTCTTGGGAGAGATTCTTCTTCATCACATCACTTGTGTAGTAGTGTTCTAAGCATCATCTTGGATTGGAAAGCTTAGATAGTCGATTTAACTCGAATTCATCGGATCGAAGTGTTTGGATCTTCAAAGGTACATTATTCAACACCTTGGTTTTAGATTTTGAGTGGGGATATGATGTTTTGGATGTGATAATCATGATATATGAAGTGATATACTTGTGATTATGAATTGTTAAGGATTATCATCGGATTAATTGGGATTATTCAAGAACACTTTGAATATTGATTTGGATTTGGGGGTTTTCGATTAGATGTTGTTGAAATCTCGAATTGTGTATTCATTTTGGATTATTGATTGTGTTGAATATGTTTTGTTGGATTGAATCACTCCTTGGAGGTTTGGTATATATTTGAGGATTGGTTGTAAACACTCGAAGATTGGTTACAACGTGTTTGTTATAATGCCCCAATGAACTTGGATTATTCGTATCGACGTTTTGAGTGAGTTATAATCGTGCTTGATACGTATATTGAACAGATTATGGGTAATTGTGTTATTCAAGGTTGTTCGAGCGACCGACATCTCATTTTTAGATGTTTGTTTGAGGAAGGACATTCTTCACCAGTGTTGTGTAAGTTAATTCTTACTCAATTAAAGGGATATTCATTCCTTATGTTGTTGCTCATTCATACATGTAATTCACTCATAATATATCATTCATGTCGAGACTTGTAATTATCAATTCATAATTCAATTCATGAGGAATGATGGTTCCAATCATTTCAATGAGCTACCATTCATTTCATTGTTATTTCATCTCCGTGAGTCATTCTTGACCCTTGTCGGATTATTATTCATTAATGTTCATTGGTCACTTTTGTTCTTGTGGCTTTCTGGGTTCATATTGCACGGTCGGGTGGGGATGTGTGGAATTTTTAGTCGGGCACTTGATAGTTATGTGATCGGGTTCACCGATACAATGGACTGTGCAAACGGTAACGTACCTCTGTGAGACTAATTAGGCACAAGGGTGGGTGTGTCCGGACACTCGTGTTGCACTTGCACATACCATTACGGGCGTACTATTGTAATATCCGGTATTTTTCTTTCCCTTGTATTTTCATTTTTGGTATATTTTTCGGTCATAGTGACCCTTGTGTACCTTTCAGTGTGTCCTTCCTGTCAACTGTTGAACTGTATTCTCGTTATTGTGGTGCGGAACCGCCGTTTCGGGGTTGCCGTGGATCCATTTCGTGTTATTGGTTCCCAAATATTGATTCCTATCGTTTTATTCTCTTTCCGGATCATTTTTATCATTTTGGGACCCAAAAGGGGGTGTGGGCCGCGGCACAAGATGTGTGTGCCGTGGCACAAGATGTGTGTGCCGCGGCACACAAATTTCTTCAGTTGTTGGCCAAACAAACTGTACTGTGTGCCGCGGCACACCCATCCGGTGCCGCGGCACAATGCCAAGCCAGTGCCGCGGCACACCTATCCGGTGCCGCGGCACACTCGTGTGACATCTGCGACCCAAACCCGCTGTACCGGTTGCCGCGGCTACGCGAGCCGTCTTGGCACACCGCCGAACCACAGGAGTAAATTTTTGGCACGTGCGCGGCACACCTCAGCTGTGCCGCGGCACACAATGCGGTCAACCCCCTATAATTGCGTTGTTTTGAGCGTAATCTGCTCATTTCTTCCTTCTTCTTCCTGCGACGCGAGAGAGTGAGTGAGAGGGGGGAGAGCTCCTCATTATTATCAATTGGGGAGTTGTTTTTCACCATTTTTCTTCGGTAGTGAAGCCCGGGCAATCAATCCAACGCGTCTTTTACGAATCTAAATACTTGAATCTCCAAAGGTAACATCTCTAGAACCCTATTTTCGATTAATTTGGGGGTTTTGGGATTTTCTTCCGATTCGTTTCGTTTTGTTGGTGGATCCATGATGAATATGATTAATCTTGTTGATATCATTAGTTTTCCTACGGATTCATGGTATATTTTCATAGTTTTGCGGAATCGAGAGGGTTTGGTTGTGGTCCGCCCTCGTTGTTATTTTTGTACGATTATACATGAATCGTAGGCGGGTTTTCGGGTGTATTCCATTTCCATATTCGGCTAGAGTTGGTTGTAATTATATTCTTCGAATCGTTAGGTTCGGTTCCGTTGATTCCTAGTGTTCGTCGGTGATTATCCTTTCCGTTCGTTGCGTCATCAAAATATTCAAGGCAAGTATTTTTGGAAACCTTTATGCTTAACGTGGAATGGTAATGTATTTTGTGTGTGATTTGCTCACCTCGTGTTGTTCCGACGGGATCAAGGAGGGAATCCAAAGGTTTTCGTCCCGGATTCATGAGTTTGTTTAGCTAGCCAGTGCGGGAGGGTCCTTAGAGGCCTCGTGCGGGAATCTATGATATTACTCTGTTCCCAAGGCGATGCATGTGCGTGTTTTGTTTTATAATATAGCCAGCGCGGGAGGGTCCTTAGAGGCCTCGTGCGGGAATCTATGATATTACTCTGTTCCCAAGGCGATGCATGTGCGTGTTTTGTTTTATAATATAGCCAGCGCGGGAGGGTCCTTAGAGGCCTCGTGCGGGAATCTATGATATTACTCTGTTCCCAAGGCAAATCGTTTGACTGTTTGTTTCCGGAAAAGACATGTCTATTTTTGGTTTTGAAATGATATTGTTGCATGTACTATGAAATGTGTAAGCGATTGGTTTGCCTTGATTACTTGTACTAGCGTAATTGCTAACCCCTTTGGGGACCCGTTTTGGGGAAATTCTTGTTATGGATTTCAGGTTATGTTTAGCCGCATTTAGCTGCTACTGGATGGTACGAGGATGTCGGCCAAGGTTTTTGACATGTGCAATCGAGTCTTGTTAATTTCTTCCGTCTCTTTTGATGTGATCGTTTTCCAAATTGTAAATTTATAGATTGTACTCGCGAGTACTTAGGCTTTTCCTTTCGGGTTGTGATTTGTCTTCGTTGGAGTTACTGTATTTGTCGGTTGATGTTTATTATGCCGGTTGTACCGGGCGTGTTGTTTTATGTTCTTGTGGTTAACAATTGTTTTCCTTGCTAACCGAGACGGTTAGTCGAGTGGTGTTTTTATTGTGTTAGCCTGGTGGGTTCCATGTAGGGGTCCACGGCGCTGTAATACACCTCGAATATCTTGGGGGTGTTACAGAAAATGGTATCAGAGCCAGGTTTATGGACACCTAGGCTTGTTGGTTATTTGGGTCTAGTTGTGTTTTGTTTTGCACATTGTCACACCGCTGCCGGCATCTTAGTACATCCAGTGCTCGTAAGTTTTCCTTACTCGATTCTCTTGTTTTCTCGTATTGAAATTCCACTTCTTGAACTGTGATTGCCTCTCTCGTACTTATCGTCGAATTGTTTTTCGATCCATCTGGTTCGTGTACTTTTGATTCTGGAGTATGTGCGCCGTTCTGGGCCTGACCGTTTGTC
Source organism: Orobanche coerulescens (assembly GCA_033398695.1). Lineage (NCBI taxonomy): Eukaryota > Viridiplantae > Streptophyta > Magnoliopsida > Lamiales > Orobanchaceae > Orobanche > Orobanche coerulescens. The sequence continues at coordinate 69,931,841 of CM065804.1, read as the reverse complement.
GTTTTGTGAGCCCTCCCTCGCTAAACTTCCTAGCATTGGTGGGATCGTTGGTGATCGAAAGATCCGAGTTTTGCTCCGTGGTATATTGTGAGAGGGCTTGACTCTCTAGTCTTTTGTTGTATGATGGAATCTGTGTTTGGTAATTGCGATATACTAAATGTATGTTGAGCCGAATGTACCGATGAGTTGGACACCGAAGGGTGCAGTATGAGGTAGAAGTTTTGAACATTGATATGTTCCGGTGTAGGTATTGATGGCAGAGTTTGTTGAGAAACTCACATAGCTGGTTTCGACATACGTCCAAATCGGTGATCTTTGGTTATGCTGTTAAACTTGAAGAGATAGTTTGACATATGCTTGGAATTAGTATTTCCGAGTTGCGCTTTTTGAACTGGTGATTTTTGAATGTCTTATATGAGTGTGTCCGGGAATTGTTGGTACTTGGCTAATTATTGTTATTTACAACCAATGTGTTTCTATTGATAATAATACATGCGGCGTGCAAGCTTGAAATTCTCTGAGACTTGATCGTATTGTGGGTTTTTGAAAAGTGACATGAACTTGGGCGAGCCAGCCTTGTATTTTCAGATAAAACCTTGTGTCGTATTTAAAGGTTGTGTTTAAAAGTGTTTAGGACATTTTATAAAATGCTACCGCTGTTAAGCCCTTGTCGTGTTTAAAAGGGTCTTGAAAACGATTTTTAACTTATCGGTTTTATTTTCGAATAACTAGAGTATACGATTTTAAAAATTAGATTAGCCTGAGGAAACTTAGGCCGTCGAGTCAAGTTGTGTTGGTTGAGTATTGTCTCGTCGGATTTTGTCTGACTTAGTCGCATCGCGACGCGTCGTTTGAGATCATTGGTCATGATCAGTATCGAGGGGCGGTCGTCACTTATATGCGACCTATGGTTGTAAAACTCCCTTCTTTGTGTTGTGCCTCGTGTGACACGAGTTATTTGTTTGATTAGGTGTTAAATGATGAAATCTTTCTATGGATTTTGATTTCACGATATGTGTTTATTCGACTCTCGTAGTTGGTTTATACGAGGAGTGTCGTGACTACTGATGTATTTTCGAACCGCATTTTATCCGTTGCGTGAGTTCTTTCAAACGGCTTTCGGTATTTTGCAAACTGAGTTTTATCTCGTAAAACCGATTCCCTAAATCAAGTTTTGGCATTTTGGCCTTGAACATTTTATGACGGTTTGACAAATGATTTTGTGAGCTTTGGAAAATATTACCGTCATTGGTCTTTTTAGCATTTTCGAAATGACATGGGAAATTGTGCTTAGCCTGGTAAATCCTTGTGAGAAAGGTTTACGGCATGTAATTTTTTTTTCTGATATGTTCTGTTGTCTCTGTGGGTCGTTAGCGCACCCTACGCTCTGCGGCTAGCGCGCGCGAGAGTGCGTTGGTAGCACGCTAAGGGGAGGATAGCGCACGCTACCTAGTAGTTCAGGGCAGTCCAGGAGCTACTGGACTGGGTCTGAAGTTCTCGTTAGCGCACGCTAACACTTGGGGTTAGCGCACGCTAACAGTGTATTTTTGGTCAGGAGCCTTGTTTGGTGCCGTGATAGCGCACGCTAACCTTAATGATTAGCGCCCGCTAATTGTGTCCAGTGTAAATACTGGACACCAGTCTAGAAGTTGCATTTTTCTTCACTTCTTCTTCTTCCTCCATGAGTTTGAGACGTAGCGACTCGGTTTCGCATCTGGGCTGATTTTTCTTCCATCCAAAGGTGTTTTGGAGTAACCTAGATGATCTTTAACATCATCTAATCCATTGTTCTTCGCCTAATCTGGGTATTTTCTTGAATCCCTAGAGTTGACTTTTTGGAGTTTTGTTCTTGATATCGTTTTCCATCCAGTTTTGATAAACCGATTGTTGTTTTAACGATGTTGTTAAACATATCCTAAGGGTTGTATATCACTGTCGTGATTTTGAGCGGTTTGATGCGTGTGATATGATGTGTTTAAGTGAATGTTGATACGTACGAATTTTGGGCATTTTGACCTATTGTACTTCTGAAAAACCTTGAGTATCTTAGAAAATAAACCTCGAGACGTACTTTTAAAATAAATTATTTCCTCACAGTGCTCTCAAGATGCCTACTAGTGCCATGCTATGTTTCAAAATTATTCTACTTTGAGGATCGAAATATTTTGAGATATTTCTAATGATTTAGAAACGCATTCGCTTAGACCCGAAGGTCGAATATAGCTGAAAAGTTTCAATTTAACGAAAGGTGTCTTCATTTTTTTTTTTATCAAACGCAAGATGATTTTTTTTTAAGTCTCGATGACGATGTTTGTACTACTTTTTGATATGTGATACTCAAGATCAACTGGTGCTTGCAAGTTATTTTCAAAAGACTTTCGTTCGCAAAACCTACCATTCCTATTTGTGGTCCGGGAATATATGTGTGATGTCCGTGCTCTCGTTAGGTTATTAACCCCCGAGTTGTTGTTGAATTGGCGGTGTGAGCGTTGAGTAGTTTGCCACACAGTTGTCGTGGTAGCCTCTGTGAGGGGTGTGATATTGGTATTGGATGTTGTCGCCTCGTAGCGGTTTATGCGTTATCGCATATATGCGAGCTGTTAGAGCACGGGTTGGTATGATTGTGTGCATCGGTGGTTGTTCCGCGTTGTGTCGATTGCTTGTTATATTGTTATCTTGGTTCCGTTGTTGTGAGTTTCGAGGGCGAGGTCAAAGGTAATACCCGTACTATTTTGACTTCTATATCTTCTCTTTCTCCAGTCTATCGATTCACTCGTGTTCATTGATACCTTCTGAATCTGTTCTGTACCTTGGTTTCATCGTTCGGAAGAGCTGTAATCTGGTTTTGAGTCGATCTGGTTATCGCTGTGACCTTTCCGAATTCGGTTCGACTATTGTGAACCTTGTTCGGAAGTAACATCTTTTGGTTCTAATAGTTCTTTTATTCGAAGGGGATCGGATTTTGAACTTCTGTATTTTTTTGGCTCTATCGACTCGTTTATGCTCGTTAACATTTCTGAACTTTCCCTATCCCTTGCTTTTGTTGATCAAACGAGTGTGGTATTGTTTCGGAATAACTCTTGTCGTTGTGATTTTTCAATTGCTATTCCCTTTTCCTGGGATCTTATGTGAATGCACATCTTGTTGTTTTCACCGGATCATATATTCTCTCGAGTCGAGATGTGAACCTTAGAGTTGTTGTTTGAATTTTATTGTTCTCCGTGATTCGAACATGATTGTTCGATTTTGTTGTCTCGATCGTTGTGTTTCGATCGTTTGATTGTTCGGTTTTTGTTGATCTCGTTTCGTGATTGTTGAACATTCAGACTCCTTCGTAATTCCCTTAAATTCGGGAAATTAGTCTCGTTTTCAATCTTCCAACCCTTGAGCGGTGGAATTCCGTATTTGTTCAGCGTTGACTCGCGTTTTGGTTGATGAACCGTTGGGTTGGTCAATCGTATTGATTTTCGTTCGTTGAGTTTTGTGATTGTTCGGATAATCGACTCGATTGTATTGTCTATTTGATGACGCTTGTCACTCGTTGATTTTATTATGTCTCTACCGGTGACGTTGTGTTAGCCGCCCTAGAGCGTATTTTCACGCCATATGTTTCTTTGCGTTTCTTGCAGCGTTTCGCCATCGGGCGCGAGTCTTCGGTTTTTGTGTATCTCGTCGAGTTTTCCTGGCAGGGGATATTGCTTCTCCCTACTTATTTTAAGTTTCGGGACGAAACTTATTTTTAGAGAAGTAAAATGTAATATCCGGTATTTTTCTTTCCCTTGTATTTTCATTTTTGGTATATTTCCCGGTCATAGTGACCCTCGTGTACCTTTCAGTGTGTCCTTCCTGTCAACTGTTGAACTGTATTCTCGTTATTGTGGTGCGGAACCGCCGTTTCGGGGTTGCCGTGGATCCATTTCGTGTTATTGGTTCCCAAATATTGATTCCTATCGTTTTATTCTCTTTCCGGATCATTTTTATCATTTTGGGACCCAAAAGGGGTGTGGGCCACAAGATAAGATGTGTGTGCCGCAAAGACACAAATTTCTTCGCTTGTCACAAACGAATCAGACTGTGCCGCGACACACCCATCCGGCCGCGCACAATGCTGCCTGCCGCGGCACACTCGTGTGACATCTGCGACCCAAACCCGCCTGTACCGGGTGCCGCGGCACACGCAGGCCGTGCCGCGGCACACTGCCGAACCCTGGGAGTAAATTCTTGGCCTGTGCCGCGGCACACCTCAGCTGTGCCGCGGCACACAATGCGGTCAACCCCCTATAATTGCATTGTTTTGAGCGTAATCTGCTCATTTCTTCCTTCTTCTTCCTGCGACGCGAGAGAGTGAGTGAGAGGGGGGAGAGCTCCTCATTATTATCAATTGGGGAGTTGTTTTTCACCATTTTTCTTTGGTAGTGAAGCCCGGGCAATCAATACAACGCGTGTTTTACGAATCTAAATACTTGAATATCCAAAGGTAACATCTCTAGAACCCTATTTTCGTTTAATTTGGGGGTTTTGGGATTTTCTTCCGATTCGTTTCGTTTTGTTGGTGGATCCATGATGAATATGATTAATCTTGTTGATATCATTAGTTTTCCTACGGATTCATGGTATATTTTTATAGTTTTGCGGAATCGAGAGGGTTTGGTTGTGGTCCGCCCTCGTTGTTATTTTTGTACGATTATACATGAATCGTAGGCGGGTTTTCGGGTGTATTCCATTTCCATATTCGGCTAGAGTTGGTTGTAATTATGTTCTTCAAATTGTTAGGTTCAGTTACGTTTATTCCTAGTGTTCGTCGGTGATTATCCTTTCCGTTCGTTGCGTCATCAAAATATTCAAGGCAAGTATTTTTGGAAACCTTTATGCTTAACATGGAATGGTAATGTATTTTGTGTGTGATTTGCTCACCTCGTGTTGTTCCGACGGGATCAAGGAGGGAATCCAAAGGTTTTCGTCCCGGATTCATGAGTTTGTTTAGCTAGCCAGTGCGGGAGGGTCCTTAGAGGCCTCGTGCGGGAATCTATGATATTACTCTGTTTCCAAGGCGATGCATGTGCGTGTTTTGTTTTATAATATAGCCAGCGCGGGAGGGTCCTTAGAGGCCTCGTGCGGGAATCTATGATATTACTCTGTTCCCAAGGCAATGCATGTGCGTGTTTTGTTTTATAATATAGCCAGCGCGGGAGGGTCCTTAGAGGCCTCGTGCGGGAATCTATGATATTACTCTGTTCCCAAGGCAAATCGTTTGAATCGCTTGTTTCCTAAAAGACATGTTTATTTTTGGTTTTGAAATGATATTGTTGCATGTACTATGAAATGTGTAAGCGATTGGTTTGCCTTGATTACTTGTACTAGCGTAATTGCTAACCCCTTTGGGGACCCGTTTTGGGGAAATTCTTGTTATGGATTTCAGGTTATGTTCAAATGCATTTGAGCGGCTACTGGATGGTACGAGGATGTCGGCCAAGGTTTTTGACATGTGCAATCGAGTCTTGTTAATTTCTTCCGTCTCTTTTGATGTGATCGTTTTCCAAATTGTAAATTTATAGATTGTACTCGCGAGTACTTAGGCTTTTCCTTTCGGGTTGTGATTTGTCTTCGTTGGAGTTACTGTATTTGTCGGTTGATGTTTATTATGCCGGTTGTATCGGGCGTGTTGTTTTATGTTCTTGTGGTTAACAATTGTTTTCCTTGCTAACCGAGACGGTTAGTCGAGTGGTGTTTTTATTGTGTTAGCCTGGTGGGTTCCATGTAGGGGTCCACGGCGCTGTAATACACCTCGAATATCTTGGGGGTGTTACAACTATGATGCCCCTCTTCAGCTGGATTTCATAACTAGGATATGTTATTGTTGTATATTGTTCAACCCTTGAGGATTGTTGTTCTATGTAACTGACCTTGTTGGGGGATGTTGTTTTCAAGTCATGGCAAGGCTAAAGCACGGGAAGAGAACGTTGACGGCGAGGAGTCCCAGTGATTCTAGTAGGGGGGCCCCAGTCCTTTCAGTCATTCATGTTTTCTTCATTTTATTTCCGCTGCAGATTTTCCGTTTGGATACTCATTTTCATTCAGTGTTGTATATTTTATTTTCATATAAAATATACATGTATTCTGTACTATATTGGGTGTGTTGTACTTGAAACTCCTCATCGGAGCAATTGATGATATAATGTGGTTCGGTACTACAATTATATTATTTAAGTCATTAATTTTCATTCGCCTAGTGGGTCCTAGTCGGGGGTCCACGACACTGTAATAGTCGCCTAGTTTGGGGTGTTACATTTTTAACTATGGAGATCAGGGGCACGTCAGCTCCAAATGTCCAAAGTCGGCCATTGCATGTCAAACTTGTGGGATTATTGGGCATCTTGCTCGTTTTTGTAGAAGTGGACCGGGGTGTACTCTAGTAGCCTCTTATGCTCTAGTTCAGTCTTTAGTTCAGGATCGGGCACCTCCGTCTACCTCCCATAAGACTATCGGGGTAAACAGAGGGATGGGCCATGGAAGTCAAGCTAGTGCAGCTGGTACCGGAGCTGCAAAACCAAGAATCTACGAGATGAAGAAGGCTGAAGATCCTGAAGCTAGCATGATCGCAGGTACACTCGAGATTCACTCCCATCTTATATGTGTTCTTTTTGATACTGGTGCTTCACACTCCTTTATATCTGCTTCTTGTTTGAGTCGTTTTCAATTAGATCATGTTATCGATTGTGAACCTTATGTGATTGGTCTACCCGATGGTAGAAGAATTGTTGGGAATCGTGAAGTGCAAGACTGTCCAATTCGTATGAACGACTGTGAGTGGTTGTCAGACTTGATTGTGGTCAATATACCTAAACATGATGTGATCTTGGGTATCAATTGGATGGATCGTCATGATGCCATACTTAGCATCCGCAAGCGGATGGTGACCGTCACTTCTGATGATGGTTTCAAGTGCATTTTTCAGGGTGATAATCCCAGCCGTTCTGGGAGAATCATCGATGCAATGAAAGCAGTGAAACTGATTAATCAGGGATGTGTTGGTTATTGGTGTTACATGACCAAAACAGTGGACCGACCTATTGAACTGACTGATATTACGGTGGTCCTAGACTACCTAGATGTTTTTCCAGATGAGTTGCCAGGCTTGCCTCCACATCATGAGGTAGAGTTTACCATTGAATTGGAGCCTGGTACGTCCCTGCTTTCAAAAGCACCGTATCGCATGGCTCCAACCGAGATGCAGGAGTTGAAGAGTCAGCTTGAGTATTTCACTGAGAAGGGTTATGTTCGACCTAGTGCATCCCCTTGGGGAGCACCAGTGTTATTTATACGAAAGAAACACGGATCCTTGCATTTATGGAATGATTACCGAGAGTTGAACAGGGTAACAATCAAGAATAAATATATGTTGCCTCGTATTAATGATATGTTATATCTACTCCAAGGCGCCGCTGTATTTTACAAGATCGACTTAAGATCCAGTTATCATCAGCTAAGGATTCGAGAGTCTAATATTTTGAAGACAGCTTTTCGTACTCGTTATGGGCATTATGAGTTCATGGTGATGCCGTTTGAACTGACTAACACACCGGTAGTGTTCATGGAATTGATTAATTTAGTTTTCATTGACTTTTGGGATCGTTTTGTGGTCGGTGAAGAACAGGAGTATCATCTCCATCAAATTCTTGGTGTGCTGAGACCAGAACAACTCTATGGAAAATTTTCCAAACGTGAGTTCTGGATGTACTTTTTCTTGGACATGTGATATCGTTTGATGGGGTTAGTGTGGACCCACAAAAGACAGAGGCTATCTGGGATTGGCTACCTCCGAGGAATGTGAAGGAAGTTCATAGTTTCCTCAGTTTGGCAGGGTATTACAAACGGTTTGTGGAAGGCTTTTCCAAGATTGCGCAACCGCTGACAAATCTGTTAAGGAAAGATAAGAAGTATATATGGTAGGAGGCATGTCAACAAAGCTTGACGAACTCAAGAGTCGATTAATTTCGGCACCACTCTTGGTCCTACCGCAGGGGACCGAAGGATTCGTGGCATATAGTGATGCGTCAAGACAAGGCCTTGGATGTGTGTTGATGCAGAATGGAAAAGTGATTGCCTATGCATCGAGACAATTGCGACCCTATGAAGTCAACTACCCGACCCATGATTTGTAGTTAGCAGCCGTGGTGTTTGCTTTGAAGATTTGGTGCCACTACTTATATGGAGTCACCTGTCAGATTTTTACTGATCACAAGAGTCTAAAGTATATTTTTACTCAGAAGGAGCTGAACATGAGACAGAGGAGGTGGCTAGAACTGATTAAAGATTATGACATTGAGATCTTATACCATCCGGTGAAGGCAAATGTGGTTTCCAATGCCTTAAGTCGTAAGACAGTACAGGAGAACATGCTTAGCCGTTTGATAGCTCAAAAGAATTGCAGTTAGATCTTATGAGACCTGATATTGAAGTCTGGTTACAGTGTATTCAGGGACAACTTTTCACACTTGAGATTTCGTCGTCCCTTAATGATATAATCAATTCGAAGCAAGTTACGGACATATTCTTAACTCGGGTTTGGAATGACGTCACTCAAGGAAAAGCCCCTGGATTCGTGATCCACGAGGACGGACTGATACGTTTCAGGAATCGAGTATGTGTACCGGCAGATGAAGAGTTGAGAAACTCTATTCTGAGAGAGGCTCATGCTACCCCATACTCCATTCACCTGGGGTCTAGCAAGATGCTGAAGCAGTGTTATTGGTGGGGTAATATGAAACGAGAAGTTGTAGAATTCATTTTGAGATGTTTAACCTGTCAGCACGTTAAGATTGAGCATCATCGACCAGCAGGTATGCTGAAACCACTCCCGGTTCTTGAATGGAAATGTGAGGACATATCGATGAATTTTATCACTAACTTGCCGACGAGTAGCCGAGGTATGAACATGATTTGGGTGCTTGTATATGTAATACCCATAGTTTTTATTGACTGTTTGACCTCACCGTTTATCTTATGTTTTCGCTCTGTAAACGCTTGGAGATGTTGTTTATATTGTTATTAAGTTTCGTGCCTTATTTGGGTCATGATCGTATTGTTTAGACCTTGCGGAAGTGTTCTGGGCCAGAGAAATAGCGCACGCTAGGCCTAGGCTAACGCACGCTAATTCAGCTTGATTAGTGCACGCTAGCTTTGAGTCGTAGCGCGCGCTAAGGGACCAGTCAGGTCAGAACCAGTAACTCAGACTGCTCTCTGGACTGGCGGATTAACGCACGTTAGGAATCGTTAGCGCGCGCTATTCATGGTTAGTAGCGCACGCTAACATCCGTCCGTAGCGCATGCTAATGGTCGGGTCGGCAGAGGCAGTGAGGTTGCCAGGTTTCTGGACTATCAGGTAGCGCACGCTAGGCAGCGGCTAGCGTACACTATATTTGTTGCATAACGCACGCTAGTGCTCAGTATTAACGCACGCTAGCGGACCGAGACAGTGAACTAAGATTTTGGCAGGACAGCAGTTAGCGCACGCTAGGGATGTTTCGTAGCGCGCGCTAACGTCTTATGACAGTAGCCACTGGACTACCAGGTGACCCGTTAGCGCACGCTAATATTGAGGCGTAGCGTGCGCTAGACTGGGACAGTATATAAGGGGACAGTCAACCCCTGTACTTATCATTTCACATCATTTCCACTTTTTCCGATCGGTAGAGCTCGGGAGAGGCGATTTGGGGCGATTTGAGGCAGTCCTTCTTCAGATATCGTCATATTTGGTTGGGGAACAACGATTTCACAACATCTAATTCGTCCGATTTATTCGTTTTGAAGCTTGATGACCTTGAGATTATGATGTATCTATCCCGTATGCATGCTTTTCCTACGATTTTACGGATTGGATTGTGCTGTTTTTGGACTTGTGAGGGTTTGGACGATTTTCCAACCTCTAGTTGTTTATCCGTGTATTTCCATAAATCGTAGACGGGTTTCGGGAGTTTCTTCGTGTAATTTGGGTATGGATAATTGATTATCAAATTCCTTGTGAATCGTTTAGGTGCCGGAAGCGCGTTCTTGGACCTACCGAACTCATACCCTTTTTCCGTCCAATTCCTCGATGTCTCAAAGGCAAGTATATATTTATGATTGTACGTTCTCGACTTTGAAAGTAAGATATATTAATGGCATGATTATTTATATCCACTCTGGGGCGGGCCGACGGGTCCCTGAGGGTTTTGTAGCCTCTGGTGCGATTCTACGGATGATATGAACGAACCACTCTGGGACGGACCGACGGGTCCTCTGAGGGTTCCGTAGCCTCTGGTGCGGTTCCACCGTATTCATATATATATATATATATATATATATTAATGAGATGCTATGAGATTTAGTTATTCCGGAATACTAGTCTTGAATTGATGAATTGACGATTACTTTTACTTTATTGTCGAGGAGTATTGTGTTTCATACTTGATATACTTGCACTAGCTATTCGACGGCTAACCCCTTTATGGGGGAAATACTTTTTATGTATTTTAGGTTCCAGGAGAGTGGGCAGGCAGGTATCGGGCCGGCATGAAGATGGTGGGAAATTGTGATACTGTGTCTTTCCTCCGGTTATGTTCTGAGTTCTCTATTCAGTGTTGTTGTACTAGAATGGTTATTGAATACTCGAATATTGTTTTCCATTTTTCCTTGATGTTTCGGCCTGTGTTTGCCGAGGTATTGATTTGTGTTGTGATGTCTGTGGATACAATGGTTATGTCCTGAACACCTTTTGCATTGTTCTTGTTTCCATTGTATGTAGACCTTCTCGGTCAAAATTTATAGTTCCGCGTATGTTTAGCCTTGTGAGTCCCACAGTGGGGCTTAAGATGTTGTAATATTCCCTAAATAACTTGGGGGTGTTACAGAATATGGTATCAGAGCTTAGGTCTATGGATACCTAGGCTGTCGGTCTTTTGGGTCGAATGAGTCGTTATTTGTCCACAATATCACTACTCTGCCATCATCACAGTGCGACCGGTACTTGTAAGACCTCTTACTCTTCTGGTGTTTCCTTATTCATTTTGGTTCTATTTTTGGTATTCTCTAGAATCGGTCACTTTGATGACGTGCGATTGAATTGTACTTACGTGCCTTATGTGTTCTTCAGTATTTCAGCTGGTAGGGGCCGGGGCCGCGGTCGTGGCCGTGGACGTGGAAGAGGTCGTGGCGCGGCCGTTTCCATCAGTTCTGTTGCGGGGTCAACCAACCCCAATTTGTTAAACTCGGTGCATCCTGACACCAAAAGTCAGCACGACCAGTCGAATGGCCAGGGGAACAACGCGGACGTTGGAGTTGCGAATGTACTTCAACAATTGGCTACCCAGATGACCATTTTAGCCCAAAGTGTTCAGCTGAATAATCCGAACCCGAACACGGATGCCTTGCTTCAGAATGTAATCCGTATGCACCCTCCACAGTTTGGCGGTGCCACAGACCTGTTAGGCTGGGAAGATTGGCTAGTGGAATTGGAAAAGATTTTCGAGGCGGTTGATTGCCCCGAGATGAGGAAAGTACCGATTGCTCAGTATTTCCTCACTAAGGAGGCCGCTACGTGGTGGAAAGTCATCAAGCCCCAGGATCATGTTGCCACATGGGATGAATTTAAAGAGCTTTTGGAGGCCTAGTTTTGTCCTTAGCTGGTACGAGAGGGCCGAATCCGAGCCTTTTTCGAGGCTAAACCACAGGATATTCCTGTTTCGCAAGCTATTGTAGAGTACAACCAACAACTGATCCATGTGAAGGATCAAGTGCGGAATGAGCGCGATAAGATCCCTTATTTTGATATGTGGATGAATTTGGACTTACGGCGGTACATGGCCGGATTTGCTTGTACCACACTGAAATAGTATCAGGACAGAGCTTTAGCCCATGATATGTTAAGGCCCGACAACGATACCATTGAAGAACCGAAGAAGCAGAAAGTCACGGGAAATTTTTCTGGCTCTAAGGGTGCCAACTTTCAGAGGTCACAGACGACTAACCGTTCTGTCGGGCAATTGTCACGTTCTAATAAAGGAAAGAGGGGTTACCGTTCTACTCCGGGTACAACAAATCGCACGGTGACTTGCTACAATTGTGGTCGCACAGGCCACGTTAATATGGGATGTAACTTTCCACCATTGAAGTGTCACACGTGCGGACAGTTGGGACATAGAGCGGATTATTGTTCCGACCGAATCAGGCTTTGGACACTCGGGCTTCTGCCCCGGCACCACTTGACCAGGGTATAATTCAGCGACAATCTTTTGGTCAACCTCAGCAGAATTTCAGCAGGGTCCGGGGACGGGGTCAGAACGCTGGAGGGGGGAACTCTAGCGTCGGTTCGGTAAAACCACGAGTTTATGAGATGTGTCGAACAGACGAACCCGACGCGGCGGTGGCTTCCGGTACCATTCATATTTTATCTAATCCAGTCCGTGTACTTTTTGATACGGGTGCTACACATTCTTTTATTTCCTTGGAGTGCGTATGCCATTTGAATATAACTTGTATGAATGCTTGCGATCCCTTCATTGTGAAACTGCCTAGCGGGGATAGAATTATGGGGAACCGGGAGATTAGAGATTTTCCGGTGATTATATCCGGTATGGAATGGTTATCGAATCTGATTGTAGTTGATTTTGAAGGCGAGGATGTGATCCTCGGTGAGGATTGGCTTGATAGTCATCAAGCGATTATGAATTACCGTACCAAGGTTATCACCATGATGACTAAAGATGGATCTGAGTGCTCATTTTTGGGACATAAGTCGGGCCAATCCAAGTTACTTATCAGTGCCATGAAGGCCGTAAAACTTTTGAATAAAGGTTGTACGGGATATTGGTGTTATGCTATGAAAACAGAAGAAAACAAAGTCGAATTCTCTTCGATTCCGGTTGTTAATGAGTATCCCGATGCTTTTCCGGATGACCTCCCAGGATTACCGCCAGATCGAGAGATAGAATTTACCGTGGACTTAGAGCCAGATGCGGCTCTGATTTCTAAAGCACCTTATCGGATGGCACCTTACAAGATGCAAGAATTGAAGAATCAGTTGGGAGAACTTCTGGAAAGAGGGTACATCAGACCGAGCGCTTCGCCTTGGGGCGCACCTATTCTTTTCGTAAGGAAGAAGGATGGTTCACTACGTTTGTGCATCGACTACCGTGAGCTTAACAAAGTAATCATCAAGAACAAATATCCTTTGCCTCGTATAGATGATTTATTTGATCAATTGCAAGGGGCTGCAGTTTTCTCGAAGATTGATTTAAGATCCGGGTATTATCAACTTAGGGTGAGGGAGTCCGACGTTCCGAAGATGGCATTTCGGATGAGATATGGGCATTATGAATTTGTAGTTATGCCTTTTGGGTTGACTAATGCACCGGTAGTATTCATGCAGTTAATGAATAAGATATTCATCGAGTACCTCGACAAGTGTGTAGTCGTCTTTATTGACGACATATTGATCTATTCTCGAGATAAGGAGGAACATGCCCGACACTTGCGTTTGATTTTAGACATTTTGAAAACCGAGCATCTCTATGCAAAATTCTCGAAATGTGAATTTTGGTTGGAAGAAGTTATGTTTCTCGGCCATGTGATTTCGGCCGAAGGGGTTCGTGTAGACCCGCAGAAGATTGAGGCAGTGCTATATTGGGCACCGCCTAAAAATGTTAAGGAAGTTCGTAGCTTTTTGGGCCTTGCTAGGTATTACCGTCGGTTTGTCGAGGGGTTCTTGAACGGCCGCTTACGAAATTACTCCAGAAGACCGAAAAAATTGTTTGGACGGATGAAAGACAACAGAGCATCGATGAACTGAAGAGACGTTTGACTTCAGCACCGATTTTAACTTTACCACATGGTAGTGAGGGCTTTGCAGTTTATAGTGACGCTTCGGGTCAAGGTCTGGGCTGTGTACTTATGCAGCATGGTAAGACGATAGCTTTTGCGTCACAACAATTAAAGCCTTATGAGATGAATTATCCTACTCACGATTTGGAATTGGCCGCAATTGTCTTCGCACTCAAGATTTGGCGGCATTATTTGTCTGGTTCTTCTGTCGGATTTATACCGATCACAAGAGCCTGAAGTATATTTTCAGTCAGAAGGAGCTGAATATGAGACAGAGACGTTGGTTAGAGTTGATAAAGGATTATGATTTGGAAATTCTTTACCACCCCAGAAAAGCAAATGTCGTCGCAGATGCTTTGAGCCGCAAATCGGCATCTCTTCAAATGCTCGAGGTTCTTACATCTCAAATGAAAATTTGTCAGGATTTAATTGAGCAAGGGATAGAAGTTTGGCTTCAGCGAGTACAGGGACAGTTGTGTACTCTCAAAATTACTTCGTCCTTGATTGATGATATCAAAGGGAAGCAGTGGAGTGACTCGATGATTTCTCAACTGAAGGGAGATGTAATTAAAGGAAAAGCTCCTAGCTTTATGGTTCACGAGGATAGTACTCTGAGATTTCAGGGCAGGCTTTGTGTTCCGAACGATTTAGAGTTGAGGCAGAGAATTCTCCGAGAAGCTCATGCTACGCCTTACTCAATCCACCCCGGGACGAGTAAGATGTACAAAGATTTGAAGCGTAATTTTTGGTGGAATAATATGAAGAAGGATGTACGGAGTTTGTACTACGCTGCTTGACGTGTCAACAAGTCAAGATCGAACATCAACGACCAGTGGGGTTGTTGAAACCGCTTCCCATTCCCGAGTGGAAGTGGGAAGACATCTCTATGGATTTCATCACTGGCATGCCGAGAACTCGGGCCGGAATGAATATGATTTGGGTAATTGTCGATTGGTTGACCAAGTCTGCACACTTCTTGGGTATTAAGGATACTTGGGGACCGGATAGACTGGCTCGAACCGTTATTGCTGAGATCGTGAGGTTACACGGTGCCCCCAAGACCATTGTTTCTGATCGAGACGGCCGTTTCCTATCGCATTTTTGTCAGGCCGTTCATCAGGCTTTGGGCACTGAGTTGAGATTGAGCACTTCCTTTCATCCTCAGTCGGATGGTCAGACATAGAGGACGATTCAGACATTGGAAGATATGTTGTGGGCTTGTGCCTTAGACTGGAGTAATGATTGGGAGCTTCACTTGCCGTTGATCGAGTTTGCTTACAATAATAGTTGGCATGCGTCAATCAAAATGGCACCCTTCGAGGCACTTTATGGTAGGCGATGTAGGTCGCCATTGTGTTGGGACGAGGCTTCTGAGCTAATTGGAACGGGACCGGATATGTTGATGGAGACTAAGGAAAATATTTCTATTATCCGGGACCGATTGCTGACTGCCCAGAGTCGTCAGAAATCTTATGCTGATACTCGTCGTCGACCCTTGGAGTTTGAAGTGGGGGATCATGTCTTACTCAAGGTGTCGCCAACCCGAGGAGTTTTCCGCTTCGGGAAAAAGGGGAAACTTAGTCCGAGGTACATCGGGCCTTTCGAGATCTTGGACAGAATTGGAGATTTAGCTTATCGCTTGGCGTTGCCTCCAGCTTTGAGTCACGTCCATAGTGTTTTTCATGTGTCTCAGCTGAGGAAGTATGTGCCGGATCCGAGCCACATTATCGACTACAGTGAGATTGACGTAGCCGAGGATATTACCTTTCCGGAGAAACCCGTGAAGATCCTTGAGCGTCACGAGAAACAACTTCGACATAAGACCATTCCACTGGTTAAAGTGCAATGGTCGAGACATGGAGTCGAGGAGGCGACTTGGGAGACGGAAGAGAAGATGCGGGTGGAATACCCCGAACTATTTATTTCTTAAGTTTCGGGACGAAACTTCTTTTTAGAGGGGGAGAATGTAATACCCGTAGTTTTTATTGACTATTTGACCTTACCGTTTCTCTTATGTTGTCGCTCTGTAAACGCTTGGAGATGTTGTTTATATTGTTATTAAGTTTCGTGCCTTGTTTGGGTCACGATCGTATTGTTTAGACCTTGCGGAAGTGTTCTTGGCCAGAGAAATAGCGCACGCTAGGCCTAGGCTAACGCACGCTAATTCAGCTTGATTAGCGCACGCTAGCTTTGAGCCGTAGCGCGCGCTAAGGGACCAGTCAGGTCAGAACCAGTAACTCAGACTGCTCTCTGGACTGGCGGATTAATGCACGCTAGGATTTCGTTAGCGAGCGCTATTCGTGGTTAGTAGCGCACGCTAACATCCGTCCGTAGCGCACGCTAATGGTCGGGTCGGCAGAGGCAGTGAGGTTGCCAGGTTTCTGGACTATTAGGTAGCGTACGCTATATGTGTTGCGTAACGCACGCTAGTGCTCAGTATTAACGCACGCTAGCGGATCGAGATAGTGAACTGAGATTTTGGCAGGACATCAGTTAGCGCACGCTAGGGATGTTTCGTAGCGCGCGCTAACATCTTATGACAGTAGCCACTGGACTACCAGGTGACCCGTTAGCGCACGCTAATATTGAGGCGTAGCGTGCGCTAGACTGGGACAGTATATAAGGGGACAGTCAACCCCTGCACTTATCATTTCACATCATTTCCACTTTTTCTGATCGGTAGAGCTCGGGAGAGGCGATTTGGGGCGATTTGAGGCAGTCCTTCTTCAGATATCGTCATATTTGGTTGGGGAACAAGGATTTCACAACATCTAATTCGTCCGATTTATTTGTTTTGAAGCTTGATGACCTTGAGATTATGATGCATCTATCCCGTATGCATGCTTTTCCAACGATTTTACGGATTTGATTGTGCCGTTTTTTGACTTGTGAGGGTTTGGACGATTTTTCAACCTCTAGTTGTTTATCCGTGTATTTTCATAAATTGTAGAGGGGTTTCGGGAGTTTCTTCGTGTAATTTGGGTATGGATAATTGATTATCAAATTCCTTGCGAATCGTTTAGGTGCCGGAAGCGCGTTCTTGGACCTACCGAACTCATACCCTTTTTCCGTCCAATTCCTCGATGTCTCAAAGGCAAGTATATATTTATGATTGTACGTTCTCGACTTTGAAAGTAAGATATATTAATGGCATGATTATTTATATCCACTCTGGGGTGGGCCGACGGGTCCCTTGAGGGTTTCGTAGCCTCTGGTGTGATTCCACATAGGATATGAACGAACCACTCTGGGACGGACCGACGGGTCCTCTGAGGGTTCCGTAGCCTCTGGTGCGGTTCCACGGTATTCATATATATATTGATGAGATGCTATGAGATTTAGTTATTCCAGAATACTAGTCTTGAATTGATGAATTGACGGTTACTTTTACTTTATTGTCGAGGAGTATTGTGTTTCATACTTGATATACTTGCACTAGCTATTCGACGGCTAACCCCTTTATGGGGGAAATACTTTTTATGTATTTCAGGTTCCAGGAGAGTGGACAGGCAGGTATCGGGCCGGCATGAAGATGGTGGGCAAGTGTGATACTGTGTCTTTCCTCCGGTTATGTTCTGAGTTCTCCATTCAGTGTTGTTGTACTAGAATGGTTATTGAATACTCGAGTATTGTTTTCCATTTTTCCTTGATGTTCCGGCCTGTGTTTGTCGAGGTATTGATTTGTGTTGTGATGTCTGTGGATACAATGGTTATGTCTTGAACACCTTTTGTATTGTTCTTCGTTCCATTGTATGTAGACCTTCTCGGTCAAAATTTATAGTTCCGCGTATGTTTAGCCTTGTGAGTCCCACGATGGGGCTTACGGCGCTGTAATATTCCCTGAATAACTTGGGGGTGTTACAGAATATGGTATCAGAGCTTAGGTCTATGGATACCTAGGCTGTCGTTCTTTTGGGTCGAATGAGTCGTCATTTGTCCACAATATCACTACTCTGCCATCATCACAGTGCGACCGGTACTTGTAAGACCTCTTACTCTTCTGGTGTTTCCTTATTCATTTTGGTTCTATTTTTGGTATTCTCGAGAATTGGTCACTTTGATGATGTGCGATTGAATTGTACTTACGTGCCTTGTGTTTTCTTCAGTATTTCAGCAGGTAGGGGCCGTGGCCGCGGTCGTGGCCGTGGACGTGGGAGAGAATGGGCGCGCCGTTTCCATCGGGCTACAAGGGGTCAACCAACCCCAATTTGTCAAACTCGGTGCATCCTGACACCGAAAGTCAGCACGACCAGTCGAATGGCCAAGGGAACAACGCAGACGTTGGAGTTGCGCATGTACTTCAACAATTGGCTACCCAGATGACCATTTAAGCCCAAACTGTTCAGCTGAATAATCTGAACCCGAACACGGATGCCTTGCTTCAGAATGTAATCCGTATGCACCCTCCACGCTTATGGTGCCATGCACTGCTAGTGGGAAGATTGGCTAGCGGAATTGGAAAAGATTTTCGAGGTGGTTGATTGCCCCGAGATGAGGAAAGTACCGATTGCTCAGTATTTCCTCACTAAGGAGGCCGCTACGTGGTGGAAAGTTATCAAGCCCCAGGATCATGTTGCCACATGGGACGAATTTAAAGAGCTTTTGGAGGACGAGTTTTGTCCTTGGCCGGTACGAGAGGGCCGAATCCGAGCATTTTTCGAGGCTAAACCACAGGATATTCCTGTTTCGCAAGCGATTGTAGAGTACAACCAACAACTGATCCACGTGAAGGATCAAGTGCGGAAAGAGCATGATAAGATCCGTTATTTTGATATGCGGATGAATTTGGACTTACGGCGGTACATGGCCGGATTTGCTTGTACCACACTGAAAGAGTATCAGGACAGAGCTTTCGCCCATGATATGTTAAGCCCCGACAACGATACCATTGAAGAATCGAAGAAGCATAAAGTCACGGGAAATTTTTATGGCTCTAAGGGTGGCAACTTTCAGAGGTCACAGACGGGCAATCGTCACGTTCTAATAAAGGAAAGAGGGGTTACCGTTCTACTCCGGGTACAACAAATCGCACGGTGACTTGCTACAATTGTGGTCGTATAGGCCACGTTAATATGGAATGTAACTTTTCACCATTGAAGTGTCACACGTGCGGACAGTTTGGACATAGAGCGGCTTATTGTTTCAAGCCGAATCAGACTTTGGACACTCGGGCTTCTGCCCCGGCACCACTTGACCAGGGTATAATTCCGCGACAATCTTTTGGTCAACCTCAGCAGAATTTCGGCAGGGGCCGGGGCCGGGGTCAGAACGCTGGAGGGGGGAACTCTAGGGTCGGTTCGGTACAACCACGAGTTTATGAGATGCGTTGAATAGATGAACCCGACGTGGTGGTGGCTTCAGGTACCATTCATATTTTATCTCATCCAGTCCGTGTACTTTTTGATACGGGTGCTACACATTCTTTTATTTCCTTGGAGTGCGTATGCCGTTTGAATATAACTTGTATGACTGCTTGTGATCCCTTCATTTTGAAACTGCCTAGCGGGGATAGAATTATGGGGAACCGGGAGATTAGAGATTTTCCAGTGATTATATCCGGTATGGAATGGTTATCGAATCTGATTGTAGTTGATTTGGAAGGCGAGGATGTGATCCTCGGTGAGGATTGGCTTGATAGTCATCAAGCGATTATGAATTACCGTACCAAGGTTATCACCATGATGACTAAAGATGGATCTGAGTGCTCATTTTTGGGACGTAGGTCGGGCCAATCCAAGTTACTTATCAGTTCCATGAAGGCCGTAAAACTTTTGAATAAAGGTTGTACGGGATATTGGTGTTATGCTATGAAAACGGAAGAAAATAAAGTCGAATTCTCTTCGATTCTGGTTGTTAATGAGTATCCCGATATTTTTCCAGATGACCTCCCGGGATTACCGCCAGATCGAGAGATAGAATTTACCGTGGACTTAGAGCCAGATGCGGCTCCGATTTCTAAAGCACCTTATCGGATGGCACCTTCCGAGATGCAAGAATTGAAGAATCAGTTGGGAGAACTTTTGGAAAGAGGGTACATCAGACCGAGCGCTTCGCCTTGGGGCACACCTGTTCTTTTCGTAAGGAAGAAGGATGGTCCACTACATTTGTGCATCGACTACCGTGAGCTGAACAAAGTAACCATCAAGAACAAATATCCTTTGCCTCGTATAGACGATTTATTTGATCAATTGCAAGGGGCTGCAGTTTTCTCGAAGATTGATTTAAGATCCGGGTATTATCAACTCAGGGTGAGGGAGTCCGACGTTCCGAAGACGGCGTTTCGGACGAGATATGGGCATTATGAATTTGTAGTTATGCCTTTTGGGTTGACTAATGCACTGGCAGTATTCATGCAGTTAATGAATAAGATATTCATCGAGTACCTCGATAGGTGTGTAGTCGTCTTTATTGACGACATCTTGATCTATTCTCTAGATAACGAGGAACATGCCCGACACTTGCGTTTGATTTTAGACATTTTGAGAACCGAGCACCTCTATGCAAAATTCTCGAAATGTGAATTTGGGTGGGAAGAAGTTATGTTTCTCGGCCATGTGATTTCGGCCGAAGGGGTTCGTGTAGACCCGCAGAAGATTGAGGCAGTGCTAGATTGGGCACCGCCTAAAAATGTTAAGGAAGTTCGTAGCGTTTTGGGCCTTGCTGGGTATTACCGTCGGTTTGTCGAGGGGTTCTCGAAACTCGCTCGGACGCTTACGAAATTACTCCTGAAGACCGAAAAGTTTGTTTGGACGGATGAAAGACAACAGAGCTTCGATGAACTGAAGTGACGTTTGACTTCAGCGCCGATTTTAACTTTACCACATGGTAGTGAGGGCTTTGCAGTTTATAGTGACGCTTCGGGTCAAGGTCTGGGTTGTGTACTTATGCGGCATGGTAAGACGATAGCTTTTGCGTCACGACAATTAAAGCCTTATGAGATGAATTATCCTACTCACGATTTGGAATTGGCCGCAATTGTCTTCGCACTCAAGATTTGGCGGCATAATTTGTATGGTTCTTCGTGTCAGATTTATACCAATCACAAGAGCCTGAAGTATATTTTCAGTCAGAAGGAGCTGAATATGAGACAGAGACATTGGTTAGAGTTGATAAAGGATTATGATTTGGAAATTCTTTACCACCCTGAAAAAGCAAATGTCGTCGCGGATGCTTTGAGCCGCAAATCGGCATCTCTTCAAATGCTCGAGGTTCATACATCTCAGACGAAAATTCGTCAGGATTTAATTGAGCAAGGGATAGAAGTTTGGCTTCAGCGAGTACAGGGACAGTTGTGTACTCTCGAAATTACTTCGTCCTTGATTGATAATATCAAAGGGATGCAGTGGAGTGACCCGATGATTTCTCAACTGAAGGGAGATGTAATTAAAGGAAAAGCTCCTGGCTTTATGGTTCACGAGGATAGTATTCTGAGATTTCAGGGCAGGCTTTGTGTTCCGAACGATTTAGAGTTGAGGCAGAGAATTCTCCGAGAAGCTCATGCTACGCCTTGCTCAATCCACCCCGGGATGAGTAAGATGTACAAAGATTTGAAGCGTAATTTTTGGTGGAATAATATGAAGAAATATGTTACGGAGTTTGTACTACGGTGCTTGACTTGTCAACAAGTCAAGATCGAACATCAATGACCAGCGGGGTTGTTGAAACCGCTTCCCATTCCTGAGTGGAAGTGGGAAGACAACTCTATGGATTTCATCACTGGCATACTGAGAACTCGGTCCGGAATGAATATGATTTGGGTAATTGTCGATCGGTTGACCAAGTCTG
The DNA here is from genome assembly GCA_033398695.1 of Orobanche coerulescens. NCBI lineage: Eukaryota > Viridiplantae > Streptophyta > Magnoliopsida > Lamiales > Orobanchaceae > Orobanche > Orobanche coerulescens. The sequence goes on along the minus strand of CM065804.1, from coordinate 69,910,199 downwards.
CACACTTCTTGGGTATTAAGGATACTTGGGGACCGGATAGACTGGCTCGAACCTTTATTGCTGAGATCGTGAGGTTACACGGTGCCCCCAAGACCATTGTTTCTGATCGAGACGGCCGTTTCGTATCATATTTTTGGCAGGCCGTTCATCAGGCTTTGGGCACTGAGTTGAGATTGAGCACTTCCTTTCATCCTCAGTCGGACGGTCAGACAGAGAGGACGATTCAGACGTTGGAAGATACTTTCACTAGTGAAAGTGTCTCCTACTCGAGGTGTGTTTTGTTTTGGGAAGAGAGGCAAGGTGAGCCCAAGGTATATTGGATCGTTTGAGATTTTGGAACGTGTAGCCGATCTAGCCTATCGTATGGCGTTACCACCAGTTTTGAGTCGGATTCATAAGGTGTTTCATGTTTCCCAGTTGAAGAAGTATGTTGCTGATCAGATCCACATACTTCAGTTTAGAGATATCGAGTTAGCCGATGATCATTCTTACGAGGAATGTCCAATGCAGATACTCGAGAGGAGAATCAAACAATTAAGGAACAAGGGGATTCCCCTACTAAAGGTTTAGTAATTATGACACGGAGTCGATGAGGCCATATGGGAGACCGAGGACAGCATGTGGGAGAGGTATCCTGAGTTGTTTACCCCTTAGTTTCGAGGATGAAACTCCTTTTAAGGAGGGAGTATGTAATATCTGACTGTAGTCTTATTATTTACTATTGTATTGTTCAGATAATTTGGGTATAGTTGTATCATTTTGCATTTAGTATAATGATTATTGATGTTGAGACATATCAGGATTGAATTTATTATAATTGTCATTCGTAATATGTTTGATTGTTAGACGTAGTGTAGATTGTTGCATTTTTGGGCTAGGCCTTTAGTGCCTAACGTACGCTACGGCTCCATCATAACGTACGATATTCGGTCTAGGCTTACGTACGTAAAAGCGCTTAGGCTTACGTACAAAATGTAGAGAATCTTATTCGATCTCAACTTTCGGCATGGGGGGCCATGCAGGATCCGGATATTTGGCCTTTCGAGGCAGGCAAGTCAACGTATATTACATACGTTATGATTATTGATATAACGTACATAAGGGTGTGGGTGTTCTGAGGTAATAGCCTCTGGAGCCTTGTTACGTATGTAACATCTTATGTGTTAGCGTATGTAAAGTAGCTAATGTACGTTAACTGGCTGAGTTAACGTACGTAATGGAAGTGCAGTTTATAAAAAGACAGGTCTTGTCTTTCATTTTGCACGATCCAAACTTGATATTTTCTCCAATTTATCATCCATATGCCTCCAAGTAATACAAACCTTCGGGTATAAATTACCTTTGGAATCTGTACTAGTACCTCCAGAGTCCCCTTTTCTAACTATATGAATTGAGGGGTGGTTAGCCTAAGTCATGAATCGAGCAGCGTGGCTGCGGTTCTAGGCAAAGCTACTATTGTATCCTATTCCCTTGAAGCTGAAGGACGGAGTGTTCCTAAGGTGATTGGGTCTTAGATTCAGGTATAGTCGTGATTATGATATGATCCGGGCATAGAACCAAGCTAAGGACATATCGAGCTTAGATAAGAGATAAGGCAGCACGTCACAAAGCATGACAGCTATAAGCTCAAAGACCAATGTTATAGTGACTGTCCGACAAACGCCCAAGACTACGGTTATTAAACTAAATGTCATGGCGATAGTCAAAGGCCAAACACTAATAATGTTCGTTATAAGGAGACTAAGGGATTTAGTCACATAGACGACCTCATGAAGCGAAATACTCATTGGGTGCTCGACATCGTACATTCATCATACTCAACAGCACTCTATGGAGGTTGACTATAAATTCATATTATAATTCATTATATTCTCTTTTGAAAACTTGCACCAATTTTTAAACAATCTTATTTTCAAACGTGGGAGAGAACATATTATGTTTATTCTAAAAATATATAATAACAATAAACACATGAAATACCCAAATTCCAATCTCATTGAGAATCTGTTATTCTCACCCCGCTTCGATTTTCTAAAACCCCACTAGATGAAGAGAATGAAGAGAAAAATGAGGCATATGCTGGTGAGAAGGGAAGTCTGACCTCTATTGCCAATAGGACATAGGATTCGTGGAGCTATATTTTGCATTTTTTTATTCCTATGTCAAAATTGTACTCTTATTTTCGTTGTAACCTTTTGTACTTTGACGTAATAATTCCGTTGTACTCATGAATACTTCTTTTGTATCAAATAACCAGTCTTAATTTACCGGGCTAAGATCTGGCACATGTATGCTTTACTGGAATTTATTATCATAAACGTTATTTATTGCGTTGACTGTCGCGTTCTCATCTAATCCTGGTGTGGGGGCGTGACAGAAGTGGTATCAGAGCTTGGTTTATAAGAATGACACTTAAATCGAGCTTTTCCAAGATAAGATCCGTTGGACTTAGCCGGAATCCCTACCTAGGTCAAAATGAACATTATTGGACAATGAGACCATTATAGATAGGAATATCTAGAACCTAACATAAGGTCTAATCCAGATCATCCACTAGACTATATTCCAATCCATTCGCTATTCATTTGGAATAAGCATCTCCAATCAATATTGGCAACTTCAATTGAGTCACTATACTACTCATTTGGAATAGTAATGGCTAATTTCAACTCATTAAATTCCGAGTTAATGCATGCATCGTAGTCAACTTAGTCATTATTCATTCGGAAGGCGTAAAGCTAATACTGCAAGGAATTATTCAAAAATATTCAAACCATCGAAATGGGGCGATATCTAAACCTTGCAAAACCTAAAATTTTATTTGAATTATTAAGATGTATCTCCTTAATAACTATCTGTGTATATATATCTTTTAGCTGCCTCTCTGAGATGCTACTTACTATTAGAACTTTGTCAGTTACTGACCCAGACCTTCGTTTTGGTAGGTATAGATTCCGAGATGGAGATGATCGTAGAGCTTATGCGTATGACAGAAAAAGTCAAACTCTTATAAGAGTAGGCTTCTTATTTGCGAGAAAGTTGGGCATACCAGTTTCGCGCTAAACTAAAGGACGAGGACCGGATCGAGACCCTTGAGCAGCAGATCCAGACCCTAACGGGAGATCTTATTATAGCCAGACAGGAGGCGAGCGTGTACCTCGAACAGAGGCGGGGGGCATTTCAGGCACTTGAGTCCCGACGTGAGGAGTGCGGGAGTCTGGAGCTGGTGCTGCATCAATGTGACACTTATGCTGAGAGACGAGAGGTCACCATCAGGAGTCTCCAGCATATATGATCTTAGTTGATCTCCCGAGTTGAGCATCAGAGTGTACCCTGGCTGCGGAGCACCTTTAGGAGATAGAGTTTTTGGATGCGATGCGTGCACAGATGATGGAGTTAGTGGAGCTGATCCTAGTGCTCGCGGTTGCGCCACCAAGAGAGATGATTGATGTATCCTCCAGCTCTAAGAAGGAGGACCCCAAGGAGGATCTGATGGAGCCCGGGGAGGACTGAGTGATCTATTTTACTTTTATTTGATTAATATGTGTTTTACAAAATTATGTGTCGATATTTCGAATTAATCATTAATAATTGTTAGTTGGCAATGAAAACCTACTTTTCCTTATCTAGTGCTGCAATTTTCATGACACAACATTGTGAATGTAATAATAATGTGGCGTAACTATAACGTTTCTTGATATTTAATAACTGAATACGAGTACCTTTAAATTTCACAATATAATGCTCACGTTAATAATCACTAACTACAGATGGCTGAACATCATGGACGTGGACGGCCTCATGCACAAAGTGATGACAACAAAGAGCCACGAAGAAGACATGGAAATCTATTCCAAAGGCATAACAACACTGCTCAGGCAATCGCCCAATTGGTAACCTTCCTGCAACAACATATTGCTCCAAACCTGAATGCACCTGTACCACATGATCGAGTTCTAGAATGGTTTCTCCGATTTAATCCACCTACCTTCCTCAGGGAATCTGATGAACAGAAATCCAAACACTGGCTTGTGAGGATAGAAAACATCTTTGCTACCCTGAAATACTCAGTGGAACAGAAGTTAACACTGGCGACTTTTCGATTGGAGTCGGCAGCTCACGACTGGTGGAGAGTCACCAATGAGAAGTAGACAAGGGAAGCTACTGACCGAACATGGGAGAACTTTGTAAAGGCTTTCCGTGACCAGTACATATCTCAGGCCGCTCGTGAATATCGACCTAACGAGTTTTACAATTTTAAGCAAGGCGCAATGATTGTAGCCCAGTATGAGTCCCAATTCAATCGACTCTCTGAGTACGCGCCAAGACTAGTGAGCACAGAGGAGGACAAACTACACAAGTTTACGAGAGATTTGAGGTTTACTCTATAGCAGAGACTACTGCCGGTGAGAATGATGACCATGACAGAAGTAGTCGAGGCTGCAAGCCGAATTGAGAGCAGAATAACCCGGGCGGAACAGGAAAAGGATCGCACGACTGGGAAATTCAAGAGATCTAAATCAAACTAATCATCCAGACCACCCCAAAATTTCCAAAGCAAGACTACTGTACAGAACTCCAGAAAGAGACTTGTGGACAACCTACCGCCATGTCCTCACTGCAACAAAACGGGACATAAATTTGAGGACTGCTGGGAGAAGCACAAGGGAGATGCTTACATTGTGGAGATAATCAACATCCAGCTAGGGAATGCTTACATATATCGACGAATTATGTTAAGTTGGAATCATGGTCATTCATACTATATTAATTGTTGAGTGATATTGGGAGAATTCCATTTATGCTTGTTATAGCACTTAACGTACGTTAACCTATCTTTTTAACGTACGCTATGTACGTCGCCTTACGTACATAACATCCATATGTTAACGTACGTAATGCGGGAGATCCACCAGCAGTCCGCCTTTCGGTGGGTGGGGCCGAGCGGGGGTAGGTGGTCGGGAGTCGATCGCGACAGCCAAGTCAACGGCTATTACGTATGTAATAGCTATATAGTTACGTACGTAACGATTTACGTGTTTTAAGTCAGAAATATCTGATGAAATTGATTATGTACGTAATGTTCATGAGATTACGTACGTAAGGACTACAACGTACGTTAACCCATTTTGTTAACGTACGTAATGCCGAGTTCAGATTATAAGAATATGACTTGCCATTCATTTCCTGCTCGACCCATTCAACTTCCCAACTGAGAAAAATGATTCCCTTCCCTGCCAACTCCGTTTCTAGCCCTTCTAACTTGTGTTGGAGCTTCAGCACTTGATTGGTGACTTGAAGAGTTAGAGATTGAAGTGTATCCCTTGAAGTGTTGGTGTTGTTCTTCATTTTGAGGTTGGTCTTTATTTAACTCATATCAAATCCATGCTTATGATGATGTTAGTAGATAAATACTTCACATAATGTTAGTTTAATTGATAATCGGAAGTTAATTGAATCATGCTCAAACTAAGTGAAGATTAACATTAAGGGTATTAGTGTTACTTCTTGATGTAAATAACTTCATAATGTGATTGTGTTGATATTGATATACATAAAACCTCATGTATAACATGATAATCGGAAGTTTATTATAGTCTCAACACTAGGAACATGTTAGGGATGAAACCCTTAATGATTAGAGGTGAGAAATGTTAAACTTGTCTTGAACATTCAATTGATTCTTGAAGGTAATATGGAACCATAATTTTGGCCTCTAAAACCAACACCTTGTTAATAAATTGTTGGAAGAATTATGTTAATCTTTTGAAGATGATCTTCACAAGATGGGATGAATTAGTTTTAGAATTTCAAGTATCCAATGATATAACTAGGCTTTTAATAAATTCTTCAAAAGTAAAACAATAGATTTTGATAGAAGGAAGTTGTAATCTTCATATGATCAAGTTAATCGAGTTCGTTGATAGCTTAAAAGGGTGTTAAACGCTACATTAATATGTTAATAATGTTCTTAAAAGGATTGTAGTGAATATGGTGATACAAATGCGGTAGACGAGTAGCCGAATTCCATTTCATTAATCCGTGTATGTTAAGAGACGTAAATTAAGATGATGTTCTTAGTTCACTAAAAACTTGAACTTATGCTTTCACATAGGAATCAGTTTTAATGTAATTATTGGTAAAATAATGAAGAATGTAATTAACACAAACTTATATCGTAATCGGAAGTGCTGATGATTTGAAAAGACGTTTTCACAAAGTTACTTTGGTAATAAAGTGAACTTCAAGTATTTGACATTAATGTTAGAATATGTGAATGAACATGATAAACATATGATGATTTATAATTGGAACATTAAAGTGATCAATAGGATAATTGATTTATTCAAGTAAATTTACGAATATTATTTATGTAATAATACCGTTATCGTACGAATGTGTTGTTGAATGAATTACATTTCATTCAAGGTTGCTTGTTCACGTGAGTATTGTTAGACGAGGATACCGTTCGTTTGACCATTCAAAGAAGGATTATTCATCTACGGAATTGAGGCAAGTTATCTTGCTTGGTTATAATGATGGTTGAATTCTTGTGATTATTATGCGTTTCGTGTGTATGAAATGTTCTGACAATCTATGATTCGTGATATGGTGATACCCTTGATCGTATTTTCATGGTGTTGGGGGTGATATACCCGAAATTACCGTCCTTGTTACCGTTAGTCCTTTTGAGCTTTGTTGACACTTCGGTGAGTCGTTCGATTCCTTGATAAAGGTGTAATTCGTTGAGTTTCGTTGTCATGTTGTATCGTGACATCTCTGGAGTCATATCTGCGTGCCGATTGGTTATGTGTAGGATTTTTAGCCGGGCACTTGATGATCATGCGTGGATGTTTTCCGCATTTAGATCGTGCACACGAGACGTAGTTCGTGAGGCTAATTAGGTACATCGTCCCACGTATATTCTGGATTCCGTATACGGGGTGGACATGTGCACGGACACATTTCCGGATCGGGCGTACTGTGACGTCCGTCTTGAGCCATATTATATGGTCGTTCGTATATTTGGTTATGTTCGACAGTTGGGACTGATTGTTTATACGCCTTCGGGGTATATTCAGTAGTCGATTGTTTTCTTTGAGATCAGTATATATGTGAATTGTATAATGTCATGAGAATTATTATCGTGTATAGCTGACCCTGTGGTTTGGGGCGAAATACTTGTATTTCAGGGCGAGGAAAGGGCAAGGCACAGGAGGAGCACAATGGCGACGGAGGGTTTTGAAGGATGCTATTTCGGGGGGCCCGAGTCTTTTGATGTTCGGTTATGTTTTATTATGAATTCCATTTTACTTTGTGTGGGATGAATGCACCATAATTTGTTGGGTACCGCCCATCGTCATATGGTCTGTACCGAATTTGTATCCTGTGTACGTTTGCTCGTATTAAAGACATGTATAACTTATACTCCACATCGGGGTTTTGATAAATATTGTGGTACGGTGCCACGTTGTCAGGTTGTAATTGTATATCGTGATATCGCCTGGTGGGTCCCGGTAGGGCTCCACGGCACTGTAATAGCCACCGTTTTCGGGCTGTTACAGAAGATGGTATCGGAGAGTGTGTTTTTATTTTGAGTCATTGTAGAATCGAAATAGCATCCAGAAACCTCCGTGCCACGTGTAACCTGTGCAAGCGCCTGACCCGTCGAATACGGTATGTTCTCATGAACCATAATTTGATTACTGGCATGATATTGACGACGTATTGGTCTCCTTACTTATCTTGGCATCTTGCTAACATGAGGTAAAATTCATCTGTTTAAGGTGAACCTAAATTAATTTTGTGAATGGAATTATTTCGACTTGATGTTGATATGATATTGAGTGTGTAACACCTGTGGTGCCAATGATTCTTTACGAACTGCTTTGTCGGATATAAAATTCCCTGTTGCTATTAACTTAGCATGAATTATGATTGATAAATTGAACTGTACTTGTGACTTGATTCTTTCAGTATGGAAAGGAATCCGAGAGGCCGTGGCAGAGGGGGACGAGGCCGCGTAAGAGGCCGAATCCCAATACCACGAGCCAACAGATGTGCGAATGTGGAACAGAGTTCCGCAGGCAGTGATTCGCCTTCTAGGGACCAATCACACCACACTGGAGAGAATGCATGTGTCAATCCTTACACCGTGATGCAGGGCTTGATGGCCCAGATGACCCAAATGGGCCAGCTGATGGAAGCTATGCAGAGGAATACTACTGGTCAACAGCAGGGGAAACAACCTCCGCCTCTGGTGCTTGGCGGGATCGTGAGCCGGATTATTAGTGACATATCACGACAGCGACCTCCGACTTTTGAAGGCTCATATGAGCCTACTGACATTGTACACTGGATAGAGCATTTCGAGAAACTGTTCGAGATGGTGGAGTGCCCAGAGGAAAATCGAGTTGCTGTGGCAGCCTACTACCTTAGTAAGAGTGCCCATACTTGGTGGCTTTCTGTGAGGCCTGCCGATGGCGCGAGTACTTGGGAGGAATTCAAGAATCTTATGCTAGATCATTACTATCTTGCACCCCTCCGTGAAGCCAAACTGTCCGAATTACTGAACCCCGATCCATCGGAAGACGAGGATGTGTTAGCGATTGCTGAAAAATTCCAAGCACTTCTCCCTTTTGCTACGTCAGTTGTCCATTCGGAAGCTGATAAGATCAAATATTTCCTCAAGAGGCTTAAACCCCGAATGAGGATGCAATTACTCAATCACCACTGTACGACCTTACCGGAGTTTATTGAGAAGGCTTTGGAGTATGAACTTACTGCGAAGGAGATTTCTAAGAAGCAGCCTCAGTTTTCCAACAAGAGATCCAGGAACCAGACCCAAGGAGACAGTAACCGGGGGATATTCAAGAAACCCCAGCCTGTACCAAATCCTTCTGAACGGCCACCTATGGCACCGAAACCGACAGGAACGCACTCTCGGGCAATCAGCTCACCTGTCGTGTGTTATAACTGTGGGGACCAGGGGCATATCAGCTCCAAGTGTCCGAAGCCGGCCGTTGCCTGTCACACTTGCGGGAAGAACGGTCATCGTGCTCGCTATTGCAGGGGTGGACTCGGGCGTGCTCCAGTAGCATCTCTTGCTCCAGTACAGTCTTCTGTTCAGGAACGTGCTCCTCCGTCCGCTTCTTACCAGACTACCGGGGCAAACAAAGGGATGGGCCATGGAAATCAAGCTGGTACACCTGCTTCCGGGGTTGCAAAACCCAGAGTCTACGAGATGAAAAAAGCATATGATCCCGAAGCTAGCATGATTGCAGGTACTCTCGAGATCCACTATCAGCCCGTTTGTGTTCTTTTTGATACTGGTGCTTCACACTCCTTTTTGTCTAGTTCTTGTTTGAGTCGTTTGCATTTGAATCATGTTACCGATTGTGAACCTTATGTAATTGGACTACCCGATGGTAGAAGAGTTATTGGGAACCGCGAAGTACAGAACTGTCCGATTAGCATGAACAACCGTGAGTGGTTGTCTGACTTGATTGTGGTTGATTTACCTAAAGATGATGTAATCTTGGGTATCGACTGGATGGATCGTCACAATTCCGTGCTTAACATCCGTAAGCGAATGGTGACCGTCACATCTGATGATGGCGTTGAGTGTATTTTTCGGGGTGATAATCCCAATCGTTCTGGGAGAGTCATCAGCGCTATGAAGGCTGTGAAATTACTGAACCAGGGATGCATTGGTTATTGGTGTTACATGACCAAGACAACTGACCGACCATTCGAATTGGTTGATATTCCAGTAGTTCGAGACTATCCAGATGTATTTCTAGAAGAGCTTCCAGGACTACCCCCACAGCGAGAGGTAGAATTCACCATTGAGTTGGAGCGAGGGACGTCCCCACTTTCGAAAGCACCATATCGTATGGCCCCGACTGAGATGCAGGAGTTGAAAAGACAACTTGAGGAGTTAACTGAGAAAGGATATGTTCGACCCAGTGCATTCCCTTGGGGAGCGCCGGTGTTATTCGTACGGAAGAAGGATGGATCGCTGCGTTTGTGCATTGATTACCGTGAGCTGAACAAAGTAACAATTAAGAACAAATATCCTTTACCTCGCATCGATGATCTATGGGATCAGCTCCAGGGAGCCGCTATATTTTCCAAGATCGACTTGAGATCCGGGTACCACCAATTACGGATTCGAGAGTCTGACGTCCCGAAGACAGCTTTTCGCACTCGCTATGGGCATTATGAGTTCGTTGTCATGCCATTCGGACTGACTAATGCACCCGCAGTATTCATGGAATTGATGAATCGAGTTTTTATTAATTATCTGGATTGTTTTGTTGTCATTTTTATTGACGACATTCTGATCTACTCTCGTGATCGTGAGGAGCATGAGTGTCACCTCCGCCAGGTTCTCGATGCATTAAGGCGAGAACAACTCTATGGAAAATTTTCTAAGTGTGAATTCTGGATGTCTGAAGTTATTTTTCTGGGACATGTAATATCAGCAGATGGAGTGAGAGTGGACCCACAGAAGACAGAAGCTATCTGAGACTGGTTATCTCCGAATAATGTGAAGGAAGTTCGTAGTTTTCTGGGTCTGGCAGGCTATTACAGACGATTCGTGGAAGGATTTTCCAAAATTGCTCAACCGATGACTAATCTGTTGAGAAAAGATAAGAAGTACTTGTGGTCGGAAGCATGTCAGCAAAGTTTTGATGAACTCAAAAGTCGATTAATTTCAGCACCTGTTTTGGTACTACCTAAAGGAACGGAAGGATTCGTGGTATATAGTGATGCCTCGAGACAGGGCCTTGGCTGCGTATTAATGCAGGACGGGAAAGTGATCGCCTATGCGTCCAGATAGTTGCGTCCTTACGAGGTCAACTACCCGACTCATGATTTGGAGTTAGCAGCCGTAGTGTTTGCCTTAAAAATCTGGCGCCACTATCTGTATGGAGTTACCTGCCGGATTTTTACGGACCACAAGATCCTGAAGTATATTTTTACCCAAAAGGAGTTGAATATGAGACAAAGGAGGTGGTTAGAGCTAATCAAAGACTATGATATCGAGATCCTTTATCATCCAGGCAAGGGAAACGTGGTTGCCGATGCCTTGAGCCGTAAGATGGTGCAGGAGCAGATACTGGCTCGTTTGACCGCCCAGAAGGAGTTGCAATTAGAGTTCATGAGACCAGAGATTGAGGTCTGGCTACAACGCATTCAGGGACAACTGTGCACGCTTGAGATTTCATCATCCCTTGATGAGACGATCAGGACGAAATAGATGACGGACCCATTCTTATCCAGAGTTCGAGGAGAAATCGATCAGGGGAAGGCTCCTGGATTTGTGGTTCACGAGGATGGACTGATACGTTTTAAAAACCGAGTATGTGTACCAGCAGACGAAGAGTTGAGGAATACTATTCTGAAGGAGGCTCATGCTACCCCGTATTCCATACACCCGGGATCGAACAAAATGTATAAGGATTTGAAGCCGTATTATTGGTGGGGTAACATGAAATGGGAGGTGGCCAAATTCGTTTCGAAATGTTTGACCTGTCAGCAGGTCAAGATTAAGCATCAACGACCAGCTGGCATGATGAAACCACTTCCGATTCCCGGGTGGAAGTGGGAAGACATATCGATGGATTTTATTACTAGCTTGACGACGAGCCGTCGAGGCATGAATACGATTTGGGTGATTGTGGATCGATTGACTAAATCAGCCCACTTCTTGGAGATCAAGGATACTTGGGCCCCTGAGAGATTGGCCCAATTATTCATCAAAGAGATTGTGAGACTGCATGGCACCCCTAAGAGTATTGTATCAGATCGGGACGGACGGTTCGTGTCGCACTTCTGGAAGGCAGTTCATCATGCTATGGGTACACAATTGAACTTCAGCACGACTTTTCATCCTCACACCGACGGTCAGTCTGAGAGGACTATTCAAACTCTAGAGGATATGTTGAGGGCATGTGCTCTCGATTGGAAGCCCGACTGGGAAGCCCAACTACCGTTGGTAGAATTCACATATAATAATAGCTGGCATGCCTCGATCATGATGGCACCTTATGAGGCATTGTATGGTCGTTGTTGTAGGTCCCCTTTGTGTTGGGACGATTTGTCTGAATCTATTGGTATGGAACCGGATATGTTATTGGCAGCCCGCGCGAAGATTTCCCTGATCAAGAGTCGTCTATTAACGGCCCAAAGCCGCCAGAAATCATATGCAGATAATCGTCGACGACCACTCGAGTTTGAGGTTGGTGACCATGTACTAGTCAAAGTATCTCCTACTAAAGGTGTTTTCCGATTCGGGAAGAGAGGCAAGTTGAGCCCAAGGTATATTGGTCCGTTTGAGATCCTGGAACGAGTAGGCGACCTAGCCTATCATTTAGCATTACCACCAGCTTTGAGCCGGATTCACAACGTATTCCATGTATCTCAGTTAAGGAAGTATGTTGCTGACCCACGTCACGTTATTCAATTCGATGAGGTCGAAATAGCCGATGACCATTCGTATGAAGAACGGCCGGTGCAGATACTTGAGAGAAGAATTAAACAGCTGAGGAGCAAGGCGATTCCCTTATTAAAAATTCAGTGGTCGAGACATGGAGTCGAGGAAGCTACGTGGGAGACTGAAGATAGCATGCGAGAGAAATACCCCGAGCTGTTTACCCCTTAGTTTCGGGGACGAAACTCCTTTTAAGGGGGGGAGTATGTAATACTCTAGCCTTTACTATTGTATTTTCTGATTTAAACCAAGTATTTTCGCACCATATCTGTATTGTTGTAGCAAGTATATCGACGAATTATGTTAAGTTGGAATCATGGTCATTCATACTATATTAATTGTTGAGTGATATTGGGAGAATTCCATTTATGCTTGTTATAGCACTTAACGTACGTTAACCTATCTTCTTAACGTACGCTATGTACGTCGCCTTACGTACGTAACATCCATATGTTAACGTACGTAATGCGGGAGATCCACCAGCAGTCCGCCTTTCGGCGGGTGGGGCTGAGCAGGGGTAGGTGGTCGGGAGTCGATCGCGACAGCCAAGTCAACGGCTATTATGTATGTAATAGCTATATAGTTACGTATGTAACGATTTGCGTGTTTTAAGTCAGAAAGATCTGATGAAATTGATTACATACGTAATGTTCATGAGATTACGTACGTAAGGACTATAACGTACGTTAACCCCTTTTGTTAACGTACGTATTGCCGAGTTCAGATTATAAAAATATGACTTGCCATTCATTTCCTGCTCGACCCATTCAACTTCCCAACTGAGAAAAACGATTCCCTTCCCTACCAACTCCGTTTCTAGCCCTTCTAACTTGTGTTGGAGCTTCAGCACTTGATTAGTGACTTGGAGAGTTAGAGATTGAAGTGTATCCCTTGAAGTGTTGGTGTTGTTCTTCATTTTGAGGTTGGTCTTTCTTTAACTCATATCAAATCCATGCTTATGATGATGTTAGTAGATAAATACTTCACATAATGTTAGTTTAAGCTAGTGTAAACATGATAAGTTAATTGAATCATGCTCAAACTAAGTGAAGATTAACATTAAGGGTATTAGTGTTACTTCTTGATGTAAATAACTTCATAATGTGATTGTGTTGATAATGATATACATAAAACCTGATGTATAACATGATAATCGGAAGTTGATTATAGTCTCAACACTAGGAACATGTTAGGGATGAAACCCTTAATGATTAGAGGTGAGAAATGTTAAACTTGTCTTGAACATTCAATTGATTCTTGAAGGTAATATGGAACCATAATTTTGGCCTCTAAAACCAACACCTTGTTAATAAATTGTTGGAAGAATTATGTTAAACTTTTGAAGATGATCTTCACAAGATGGGATGAAGTTACTTTTAGAATTTCAAGTATCCAATGATATAACTAGGCTTTTAATAAATTCTTCAAAAGTAAAACAATAGATTTTGATAGAAGGAAGTTGTAATCTTCATATGATCAAGTTAATCGAGTTCGTTGATAGCTTAAAAGGGTGTTAAACGCTACATTAATATGTTAATAATGTTCTTAAAAGGATTGTAGTGAATATGGTGATACAAATGCGGTAGACGAGTAGCCGAATTCCATTTCATTAATCCGTGTATGTTAAGAGACGTAAATTAAGATGATGTTCTTAGTTCACTAAAAACTTGAACTTATGCTTTCACATAGGAATCAGTTTTAATGTAATTATTGGTAAAATAATGAAGAACGTAATTAACACAAACTTATATCGTAATCGGAAGTGCTGATGATTTGAAAAGACGTTTTCACAAAGTTACTTTGGTAATAAACTGAACTTCAAGTATTTGACATGAATGTTAGAATATGTGAATGAACATGATAAACATATGATGATTTATAATTGGAACTTTAAAGTGATCAATAGGATAATTGATTTATTCAAGTAAATTTACGAATATTATTTATGTAATAATACCGTTATCGTACGAATGTGTTGTTGAATGAATTACATTTCATTCAAGGTTGCTTGTTCACGTGAGTATTGTTAGATGAGGATACCGTTCGTTTGACCATTCATAGAAGGATTATTCATCTACGGAATTGAGGCAAGTTATCTTGCTTGGTTATAATGATGGTTGAATTCTTGTGATTATTATGCGTTTCGTGTGTATGAAATGTTATGACAATCTATGATTCGTGATATGGTGATACCCTTAATCGTATTGTCATGGTGTTGGGGATGATATACCCGAAATTACCGTCCTTGTTACCATTAGTCCTTTTGAGCTTTGTTGACACTTCGGTGAGTCGTTCGATTCCTTGATAAAGGTGTAATTCGTTGAGCTTCGTTGCCATGTTGTATCGTGACATCTCTGGAGTCATATCTGCGTGCCGATTGGTTATGTATAGGATTTTTAGCCGGGCACTTGATGATCATGCGTGGATGTTTTCCGCATTTAGATCGTGCACACGAGACGTAGTTCGTGAGGCTAATTAGGTACATCGTCCCACGTATATTCTGGATTCCGCATACGGGGTGGACATGTGCACGGACACATTTCCGGATCGGGCGTACTGTGACGTCCGTCTTGAGCCATATTATATGGTTGTTCGTATATTTGGTTATGTTCGACAGTTGGGACTGATTGTTTATACGCATTCGGGGTATATTCAGTAGTCGATTGTTTTCTTTGAGATCAGTATATATGTGAATTGTATAATGTCATGAGAATTATTATCATGTATAGCTGACCCTGTGGTTTGGGGCGAAATACTTGTATTTCAGGGCGAGGAAAGGGCAAGGCACAGGAGGAGCACAATGGCGACGGAGGGTTTTGAAGGATGCTATTTCGGGGGGCCCGAGTCTTTTGATGTTCGGTTATGTTTTATTATGAATTCCATTTTACTTTATGTCAGATGAATGTACCATAATTTGTTAGGTACCGCCCATCGTCATATGGTCTGTACTGAATTTGGATCCTGTGTACGTTTGCTCGTATTAAAGACATGTATAACTTATACTCCACATCGGGGTTTTGATAAATATTGTGGTACGGTGCCACATTGTTAGGTTGTAAGTGTATATTGTGATATCGCCTGGTGGGTCCCGGTAGGGGTCCACGGCACTGTAATAGCCACCGTTTTCGGGCTGTTACAATATCAGGATCGAATTTATTGTAATTCTCATTCGTACTATGTTTGATTATTAGAGGTAGTGTAGATTGTTGCATTTTTGGGCTAGGCCTTTAGTTCCTAACGTATGCTACGGCTCCAGTGTAATGTACGCTATTTTCCTCGGCCTTACATACGTGAAAGTGCTTAGGATTATGTAATATAGAGAATCTTATCCGATCTCAACTTTCGGCATGGGGGGGCATGCAGGATCCAGATATTGGCCTTTCGAGGCAGCCAAGTCAATGTAGATTACGTACGTTATGATTATTGATATAACGTACGTAAGGGTGTGGGTGTGTTGAGGCAGTAGCCTCTGGAGGCTTATTACATACGTAACAACTTATGTGTTAGCGTACGTAAAGCAGCTAACATACATTAACTGGATGATTTAACGTACATAATGGAAGTGCAGTTTATAAAAAGACAGGTCTTGTCTTTCATTTTGCACGATCCAAACTTGATATTTTCTCTAAGTTATCCTTCCTCTGCCTCCCTAAATTGATTTTATCCTCTTTCATCTTGTCTTTGAGCCTTGCATCTTGGATTGGAGCTTATTTATTGGAAGTTTGGAGTGTGTTCTTGAAGTCTTGGTGTTGTTCTTCATTTTCAAGAGGTTGGTTATCTAAACTCTTGGTGATTTCCATACTAATAATGATGTTAGTGATAATTACATCATATAATGTTAGAATAATCAAGTATAACATGATAGTTATTGGAATTATGAACAAACTAAGTGAAGAACATGATAATGTTGTTAGTATTACTTCTTGAATGGTTGCAAAGGTTGTAAGATAACATAGTTGTGGTTGATTATGACAAGAACCTGATTATGAACATGATAATAGAACTTATAAGGTAAGGGTGTTCTTGATGCTTAGGGATTTTTTATTATTATAATCATGTCTTGAAAAGGTTTAGTTAAATCCTTGATAGAACACAATGGACTATGAAATAACACCCATGATTTTGATACATTCATGATGAACTTGATGAATTGATGAAGTGGATTGTCTAAAACATTGTGTTCGAATGTTGGTAATATTCTGAAAAAGATTATAACAATATACGATGATATTAATATATTGAAATGATTAAATGAGGTTTTGTTTGATGAATAATCTTGTTCAAAGTAATAACATAAGTATTAAAGGACATTTTAATTTGATAATCCGATTTTTAAAGATGAATTTGGTGTAGTGAAGTTCGTTAATAATCGATAGAATGTTTGTTGGGATAGGATGTACTATTCGGTAAGATTACGGGTGTCGTTCCTACGAATTGATATCATTATTGTATGAATGTGTTGTTGAATGGGTTACGTTTCATTCAAGGTTGCTTGTTCGAGTGAGTATTATTAGTCGAGGATACCGTCCGTTCGTTCGTTCGAAGGAAGACTATTTGTCTACGGAATTGAGGCAAGTTATCTTGCTTGGTTATAGTGATGATTGAATTCTTGTGAACATTATACGTTTCGTGTATACGAAATGCCTTACGAATCTATGATTCGTAATTTGGTATTGTTCTTGATCGTAGTACCATTTCATTATGGGATTATGTTCTCAAGTTCATCACCTTATATCGTTGGTCTCATTGATCATTGTTGTCACTTCGGTGAGTTTCTTGATTCTCGATTAAATGTGTGATCTATTGAGTTTTGTTGTCGTGTTGTATCATGACATATCTGGAATCATATTTGCATGCCGATTGGTTATGTGTAGGGCTTTTAGCCAGGCACATATGGTCATACGTTGATGTTTCCCTATTAGACTGTCATACAAGACGTAGTTCGTGATGCAAATTAGGTACATTGTCTCACGTATATCCTGGATTCTGTATACGGGGTGGACATGTGCACGGACACATTTCCGGATCGGGCGTACTGTGATGTCCATCTTTATCCATGTTGATTGGTCGTTCATATTCCATGTATGGTTGGGTATGTCCGACGGTTTGCATATAGTTGTTCATATGCCCGAGGGGTATGTTCAATAGTCGGGTTGTTCATATATCTGACCCTGTGGTTTTGGGCGAAATACTTGTGTTGTATTTTAGGTCAAGGCAAAGGCAAGGCACGGGAAGAGCACCGTGACGGCGAAGGGTTTGAAGGATACTAGTTCGGGGGGGCCAGGTCTTTTGTTGTCCGGTTGTGCTTAAACTGTGTAATGTTACTTTCTGCTTCATTCAAACTATTGTCGATTGTACTATTATTGTAGGTATATTCCATATCCATATGGTTTATACTAGTATTTGGATCCTGTATATTTGGAGGCTAATAGCCGTACTATTTGTAGACTCTTAATAGGAGTATTGAGTATTGCTTTGTGATTCGATATCACGATAATGTTATGTTTAAATTGTGTTTGGTATCGCCTGGGTCCCATTGTGGGATCCATGGCACTATAATGGCCTCTGTATTCGGGGTATTACATATTTCTAGTGTTAATTATATAGAAGTACATAAAGATAACAACAAACTCCTTTTCTACCACTTTCGAATGTGTTCGGAAAAGTAACTGAGTTTAAGCAATAAAAATACATATTAAGCTTTACTTAAAACCTTGGACCGTACATCCATACCCTAAATATGATCAATAACTACTAGGAACCGGTTTAAAACATCCAAGAACCGGACTATAACAACTTGAACCGGTCCATTCTTCTAAATCTGACTTCTATAGACCATTAAGGGGTATTTTAGTAATTACACTCTTATGAACCGACTCTCCCACTTAGATAAGGGAGGAAACCGACTTTATACTCTGATAAACACTCTAAACTCGATCAAGAATCTCCACACTTCGAAAAATGATCAAAAAATCAAGTGAAATCATAAAAACATCAATACCTCAATTCATTTGACAATCAAGGTGAGTTTTCTTTATTTTACTCTTGCTCTGGCTATATTTCTTCTGTGATATGAAGTTCTGAGAGCTGATTTAGGTACTTTTACACGTTCTAATGATGTTAAGAGGTCTTACATGGCCTAAACTTGTGTTTAATGCGGATTTATAAAGCTCAAAACTCACTAAGACAACAAAAGAGTCACTTCTACCACCTTTTGGAAATATATGTGGATAGTATTGAATTCGTGTGCTTAAGTGGTAGGGGTTACTATATACATGTTCTTAACTATATTGGGAAGGTTACGTCAAAATTTGGTGTGGATCCGACTTATAATCAAGTGGATATACGCGGGACAAATTCAGCTATTTCAAGATCTTGATAATTTCTCCTGAACCATTGTGTTGTTATAGAATCCTAGAGTTATGGGCTATAAGAGTTGATTTAACATTATGCACAGAAACTAATAGGCTTCATAATGAATTAGGAGTACAAAAAATGATATATTAGGCTCGTATATAACGAAATGCGCACATAAAATTTGTAGAATGCCAATTATGTGAAATCGGTAAAACCCTTCGATACGCAGTGAGTTAAACTTTTTGTATACCATATAGATTCTTTAAAGACACTCCTTGAAATAGGCTCTGAAAACATATCATCACAACCACCTCTTATTGGTACAAAATCAAAGGTAGCACCTGAACAAGGTAAGTAGTAACTGATTTCCAAACTATATCACAAGAGCATTTGTTTGAAATGTGTGTTGATGATTGTTGTTCTGGATATTGCTTGTACCTTGTGTATATGTGGATAATATATTGTTCTATTTTTTATTGTGTGACGTGTCATATAGCGCATTTATACATGTGGCATTATCATGATGCATATGATCATAGCATAACATTGGAGGTTGTTGTTGCATGCATTGATCATAGTACATACGTTCTAAAGGTGATCAAAGCAAACTGTTTTGGTTATGTGCATCGCGGGATACTGGTAAGGGGCTATGCGGCGGAGTCTGGGACACGTTGTAGTGATCCATTTATTATGATTGGACACTTTTTGTGATGTTTTGCGGTGGAGTCTGGGACACACCATGGTGACTCATGTGTATGATTAGGCACCTTTATAGCCATGATTCTGGTGGAGTATGGGATACGACGGGCTGACCCATGTGTTATGAATGGACAGTTTGTTCTTGCTATGGTTGGACATGCACATTTTTTGCCTAAGCCAGGAACTCGAGGTGTACATAGCAGCGCGCTATAAAAGAATTTTCAAAAGTTAATGGAAAATGAAACTACATTTTACGAACTCATTCATAAATGCATTCATGCATTGTGTTTCACTACTTACTGAGATTTCGCTCATTTAGTTGATTTCTTATGATACAGGTAATAATTCGGGCTGTCAGGCATAGGTTGATGTCCGGGATCCTTCTCCACGCCAACAAGTCGTTGTATATGAACATCAGACCTGTGGAGTATTATGTGTGTGTTAAGTCTAAATTTGCTTGTAAACCTATACAGCCGATGCTTTTTGTTGGTTGTAATATAATAGTCGGCTAATCTGGAAAAGTAACTTCTGGTGTGTAAAAGGAGTTTTCTCTTAGAAGTTTTAAGTTTTACATTGTGCTGTAATATATAATAAAGGTATTTGTTTTAATATTCGGTATCTGATAGCCAAATCTAGGGGGTATGTGACACTCTGCTCATGCATTGTTAGATCCAGGATCATTGCATTCTTTTGTTGCACCCTATTATGCATAAAAATTGAACGTCTGCATGGAATGACTACCCATAAGCCTAGAACCCACACCTATGGGTGCGAGCCGAGAAACGGATTCGGTATTTAAGGATTATGTAGTAATAATTGAGGGTCATTGTTTTCCTAGTGACCTAAATCTTCTTCTGATACTTGAGTATGATCTCATACTTTGTGTGGATTGGCTACCTAAACATTATGCACAACTCGATTGATACTCTAAGATAGTTCGGTTCTGCAAACCCGACCACCCAGTAGTTGAACTACATGGGAATGCTCGAATTAACTTGGCCCCAACCATATCAGCTATGAAGGGGAGAAGGGGTATCTCGAAGGGAGCAATGGGATATTTCGCATTTGTCATCAACAAACTCAAGAGCAAAATGGAGATTGAAGCTATACCATTAATATCATAATACCCTAATGTATTTCCCATGGAACTTACTTCCCTACCTCCTGATAGGGAAGTTGAATTTAGCATTGATATCTTGCCAGGAAAGGCACATGAGGCTAGGATGTCGTATAAAATGGCACCACTGGAAGTACAAAAACTGAAGGTCATTTGCAGAAATTGCCAGAGGTTGGATTTATCAGACTGAGTGTTGGGGAGCACCATTACTATTCGTAAAGAAGAAATATGGCACGCTTAGATTATGCATCGATTACCTAGAACTTAACAAAATTATTGTTAACAACGAGTATCCAATTCCCAGAATGGACGATCTATTTGACCAACTCCAAGGAGCAATAGTCTACTCGAAGTTTGATCTTCAACTGGGATATTACGAATTGAGGGTCAAAGAGAATGACATACCTAAGACTATTTTCAAACTAGATATGCTCATTATGAATTCGTGGTAATGCCTTTTAGATTGACCAACGTGCCGACTGCATTTATGGATTTAATGCACCATGTATTCCAACCATATCTGGATCAATTCGTCATGATACTTATTGACGACATACTCGTATATTCCAAGACAGACCAGGATCACGAAACTCACATAAGGTGGGTGCTAGAAATGCTAAGGAGTCATAAATTGTACGCCAAATTCAGTAAGTGTGAATTCTGGTTAAGAGAGGTAGCATTTTTAGGACACGTAATATCTGGAGATGGAGTCTCAGTAGATCCATCAAAGGTGGAGACTATTTTTGGGTTGGAAGAGGCCCGAAACCATCACCGAGATTCAGAGCTTTCTTGAACTTTCGGGTTACTACCGCACATTCATTAAAGATTTTTCTAAAATTACAAGACCACTTACAAGGCTGACGCAGAAGCACGTTAAATTTGAGTGGAATGATAAATGTGAATAAAGTTTCCAGGAACTCGAGAGAAAACTCACCATCGCACCTGTACTAACACTTCCCGAAGGCCGTGAAGGATTTGTGGTATACAGCGACGCATCAAAGGAAGGATTAGGAGCTGTACTTATGCAAAAGAGCAAGGTAGTGGCTTATGCATCACGAAAGCTAAAAATCCACGAGATGAATTATCCAACTCATGACCTTGAACTCGCAGTAACAGTATTTGCTTTGAAAAAATGGAGATACTAACTGTTTGGATCTACATTCACCATCTTCATCGACCACAAGAGTCTCAAATATCTGTTCTCTCGGAAGGAGTTGAACCTAAGATAGAGACGGTGGATAGAACTTCTTGAAGATTATAGTTTCACCATTCAACACCATCCAGGTAAGGCTAATGTTGTAGCTGATGCCTTGAGTAAGAAAGCGAGTGTGGCTAGACTCATGATAAGGGAATGGGATGCCCTAGGCGAAATAAGCCAATGGAATACAAGGCAGGCTAAGACACACATATTATGCGCTACTTTGACAACAAAGCTGGACTTGCTTAAGGAAACCCAAGAAGCACACACAAGACGGGAAATTGTGTAAGCTTGAGAAAAGGGTCGCACAAGGTGAGATATCTGAGTCTAGCATGTTGGAAGATGGAATAAAAAAATTCAAACACCGAATATGCATTGTCGACAATGCCGAACTCAATAAGAAAATATTAGCAGAGGCTCACTGCTCTCCATATACAATTCATCCAGGCGGTAAAAAGATGTATAAGGATTTGAAGAAACACTACTGGTGGGTGAATATGAAGAACCAAGTAGCAGAATTAGTAGCGAGGTGCTTAACCTGTCAAAGAGTGAAGGCTTTGTTAGTATGATGCTCTAAGTCTAGTGTTTAATATATATATATATATAATATTGATTATATTATTGAAATAATATTCTTCTTATGATCATCAAGTATGTGACTTGATAGTAAAGCTCGTTTAAGCATTAAAGAATATTTATTCTAGATATCCCTAGTAATGTGATTACTTGTGTGATAGATGATACGATTGCTATGTTTTACTGGTCATGAACGTGAGATGTTATATCGCATCATAGATACATGTAGAGACATCGTATTGGATATCACCTAACAAAGAGAATTATATATGGATTAAGTCATTATAATTCCTCTGATTGTTATATATTATTTAAGTCCTTATTACCTAAAGACATTACAGTTTCCTACATAATGAGTTTCGTATTTTAACACAATACCAACGTATTCTGTAAAAAGGGACCATATAATTTGTGATTGGATATGGTACGATTTATGCAGAGGGAAGTAGTTTGTCTATAGGGGACTTGTCCCTCCTATTAAACGAAAAAGATATTCACGGGCCCTTGATAAGGTAAATTGTTTAAATGCATGGTCATGCTCAAATTGATCAATAAAGAGTTATTGATAAATATTTGAATTAGACAATTGTAACTTGAGATCAAGAATATTAATTAATCTATATAAGGTCGACTTATCCACCTTATGCTTAATTAGGATATTGTGCGATGAGAGGATTAAATATTATACAGTAATGGGATTTCGTTCGTGCCATCGAATTAATTCTTTTAATGCGGGAAGTCATAATATGTAGCTAGAGGCCGCTTATGATTTATGAGTCGTAAAATTGTTTTTATACTCATTGCCGTATTAATTAGAACCTACAAGGTCACGCACTTAAACGAGCAGAGCAGCTATTTTGTTCCGGTGGATTATGGTTGGTAAAGTGGTTGGTGAACCCTTAGCCATGTAGAGGGCTATATAATAGTGTCTTGTGATAGCCCTCACACTTGACCAAACACAAGAGAAGATATAATTTGTTTAGAGAGAATCAAAAATCTGATTTTGATATTTCTCTCTCAAAAAGTCTTGAATATAATATTCAAGAGTTGAATAATCAAAAGGATCAAGAATATATCTTCATATCTTTGAAGATTGATTCTTTGATCAAGAAAAGTATTTTTAATACTCATCTTATCTTCGTCTTATCTTTCAAGTTTGATCTTTAATAATTTATTGAATAAGATTCATAGTTGTTATTTTAGATCAAAGTTCAAGAACATTTGAATAAAATTCTCGGTGTTCTTGTTCTTACCATAATCAAGAACATACCTATATTCAAATTGATTTAAGTGAAATCTTTATTGAATCGGAGCTAGCCATCTGTTAGACGCTTGGGACTTGTTCGTTGTGTGGATACCGTAGAGGACGCTCGCTTCTTACAACGTCTCTAGGAGGCTCGATCGAAAACACGCTACAAGAGGTAACAATCTTGTTCTTCATACTTTGATAATATACTTGAATCCTCAGAGGGTTTTACATATTATATTTATACTTCTGCTGCACTATTTTGATATATGATGAGATCATAAATCTTATTAGTTCGATAAAAACCCAACAGTTGTATTGGAGTGAGTAGTATATTTTCATTATTTCGATTTTCATATATGTTGATATATGATGTTTATATATATGATATATAAATTTTATCTTTGTATATTTATATATATGGTGATATATATAATTTTAATAAATTTATGTTTCGATCTATCTATCTATATATATATATATATAAGTATGATGCCTATCTTAACATGTATATGGTGATATATATTTTAATTTATATGTTTGATCTTGACATATACGGTTCTTTGATATGTGGAAATTCATGTGATGATTTAGTTCTACTAATAATCCAAGAATCAAAGAACATATGATTTGATCTACATATAATTTTATGTTAGGATTATGAATTTTAAGAGGTGCATATGAACATAAATTTGTTTATGTAAAGATTATTCTTCTTAAAATTTTCATATGAACATAATTATATTTTGATTCCAAGGTTGTATAAATATAGATTTGATCTACTTGATTTATACAATTATATTGCTCAATAGGTATTAGTTGTTATATACATAAGATGTATACATGAAGTATACATAAGATGTATACTCAAAAACTCAAAAAAAAAAAAATTAATACCTGGAAGAGGGGCTGCCATGCGCTCCAAGGGAGGGGATCGCGATCCGGGCGTATGTGCGAGTGCGATATAGACCAAGGGCTCGCGATCGAGGATATTTGGACCGCGATCCAGGCCGCTTTCGGATCGTTTCGGCCTCGTTTTCTTCGTGTATTCCTGGAAATTTATTTCCCGTTTTACCCGGTTTGATGTTTTGGCCCTCGGAACTTTATAACTTATCGATTGTCGATATTTGGCATATTTTGTATATTATATATAACTTATCGATAGTCGATATTTAGTACATTTTTATATTATATGTGCTTATGAATGCTTAAATGGTTAATGCATCGTGGGTGGTATAGCCGTACTAGATCAAATTAGACTGATGATTCAATTATGGTTGTAATATTAATAATAGGACTTGTATTTCGTGCCTTCCTATTATCTTGTTGTAATTTCTCTTCTCATCTTACTCTCCTCGAATGTAACTCGAAGTTTCTATTACAAAATGTAAAGATATAGTTTAGAATAGTTCTAGCTATAAAAGGAAGATGAAGGAGAAGAGCAACTCTCAAGTAATTCAAGAAGAAAGGCGTTATCGAAGATTACACCGATCGACCTATTGATATTTACAAATATCATAATAGGTTCTATGTCTATACCACACCACACCAAATTATTCATGTGAATGTATGAGATGCATCATATTTACATTTCATATGATTGTATGAGATGCATCATATTTTAGTATATGATTGTATGAGATGCATCATATTTTTTTATTTGATTAATAATCGTTATTTACAAATAAATCTAACTCATTAAATCTTTTACATGTATGAGATACATGGTAATAATTTTGAGATAATCAAATTTTGATAAAATAGTTTTATTAAAATCAATTGATATAAAACATAAGTCTCAAGAGCCAACCATTTTCAAAACACTCGTCAAACTTTCGATCATTTCTAATATGGGTATGCCAAAGCTGGGTGTATGGACTTTATCTTAAGGAGGCGAGATGAATAAACAAGCTTATGCATATGGTTTAAATGGTTAACTTATATAGGTTATACAAAACGGTTTAAGACATGTGGCTTATTTGGGATTAATACGATTAAAACGACATAAGATGTCATCCCAAATGATAATCTAAAGCATTTTTTAATTACAGGGGACATGCCCAAGCCATGTCTGTGGTTATTTGATCGTTAGATTATAATTCATATATATGTATGTGATACATAATATTTGAGACTAACATGTTGACATAAGATGTCATCTCTATTGATAAAAAAACTAAACTTCTTTTATTTGCGAGGGACATGCCATAGTTGTGCTTGCATTTACTTGATCGTTAGATTTTAAAATCAATATATCACATGAATAACTTTGCATATTAATATTGTAGAATCAATAGCGTCAATCAATACAAACACATTGCGATCAATTCTTGACAAAGAGAAACTTTCTGGCACTAATTACCTTGATTGGTCAAGGAACTTGAGAATTGTTCTTAAAGCTGAAAATAAGCAGTACATTCTAGAAAACCCAATTCCTGATGAACCGGAATCAACTGCCACCAAAGCTCAAAAAGATGCTTATAGTAAGCATATGAATGATTCTCTGGATGTGACATGCCTTATGCTAGCAACCATGAACTTCGAGTTGCAGATACAGTTCGAGGACATGGAAGCTTATGAAATGATGGGTCAGCTTAAGGAAATGTTCCAAGTGTAATACCCCGATTTTTCGAATATATTTTTCGTTTATATGTTGGATATCGTTGATGGATATTTGTGCTTGAGAACGTTGGGAACATTTGATAATGTTATTGAATTGAGTATGAATTGATTTTGCCGTATGTTCGTATTCGGTATGTCGTGACATTGGACAGGAATTGTTGTAAATGGCTAAGTATGGAAGCCATTACGTAAGTTATGTGTTGAAGCTTACGTACGTTAAATTGGTAGAGTTACGTACGTTATGGCCGAGACATTACGTACGTAACATGGGAATCAGACGATCGAGTCCTGGTCGGCAGGTGGGACCCAGTGTCGGCAACTTTCGGCGGAGGATGTTGACAGGTGAGTCAACGTACGTGTTACGTACGTTATACAAGACGTGTTACGTACGTAGCACGACCATTGTACTGTAGCAAGTCAACTGGTATATTACGTACGTTATATGGTATGGGTTACGTACGTAATGGACTTCACGGAATGAGACAGTGAGTTTGTTACGTACGCTATGGTTTCCAGATTACGTACGTTAAAGTTGTTACGTACGTTAAGTAAGGACACTTACGTACGTAACGAGATGCGCAGTTTATATATTAAGAGCTGGTCTTTCATTTGTTCACGAAAGGAAACTCATTTCTCCCATCCCAACTCGTCCCTCTTCACTTCTAAGAGTGTTTTAAACACTTCTAACATGATTGTGAGCTTGGAATCATGGAATTAGAGCTTGGTTATGGAACTATTGTTGATTCTTGAAGTGATTTCTTGTGTTATCCATATTCTATGAGGTATGTTGGATATTTCTCCTTTTCATTTCGGAAATTTGATGTTATAGTTGATGAATGATTCGTATGAAGATGATTATGATGTTGTTATTGCGATTCTTGAGGATATATGAGGTTTATGTTGAAGGAAGATAATGATATGCTTTGAATATGTTGATTATGATTATGGAATCATAGAGTTCTTGATTTTCTTGAGGCCATATGATGATGATGATTCGTTTAACCGATTTAAGATGGTATTCTAAATCATAGTGATGATAGTGGTTGATTTAGATGAGATGAATCTTGATATGAGGTTGAATTCCGGATTGAATATGTTATGATCATTGTTACCAAGTTGGTTTGATTATTGATATGATTATTGTTATAGGTTGATTAACCAATAGGTATAATCATTTTGCCGCGGTGAAAGGCCGTAGATTCCGTCCAGTCGGGGCTGAAGAGCTCATAGACGAGGGCGATGAGTTCGGTGTTGGTTTTGTCATGTTGGTATCCAGGCAAGTGTTTACTTGTTCGGTTGTAATGTTTTGATGAGTAATTCCATTTACATTTCATAAGTATTTTATGTTGTATTACATATTGACGAATGTTCAGTGATGTTCTAAAAGGATTAGAATGCACAGTTGATGATTGTTGAGATACTTGGACAATCTTGGGAAGATTGTAGTATTCGGATATTGTTGATGTCATTTTGGGTATTCTTGGTCTGTGTATGCATTCCAGAAGGAAGTCCGGATAGAGGTATGTTTTAAGGTAATCGTACATAGAGGATTATGTACGAGAAAGTATTCGGTATTGAGGTATTATACGGTATTGTTGTGATACTAGGATTTTTATGGTATTATCGTGATATTGGGTTTTTGACGAGAATCGTTGGATTACTGGAAGTGGTAAGGTTATCATTGAGGTTATTATTCTCATGATGCATGGCATGTTAATATTTATGTTTATGTACTTGCGGTTATTTGTCGGGCATTATTGCTGACCCCGTTGTGGGACTTGTTTTTCAGGTATTGAGAACTTTGATGGTAGCGGTCGTGAGGCGAGGATTCCGGACGATACTGGCTATGGCATATTGTTGGGGAATCGTGTATTTTGTTGTGTATATCATTATTGATGTATATGTATCTTGGACTGTATTTCTATCCGCTGCGTGAGTTCTTTCAAATGGCTTTCGGCTTTATGCCAACTGAGTTTGATTTCAAAAACCGATTCCCTTAACCGAGTTTTTGGCCTTGATCGTCTTGACGGTAGTTGGGTGTTTTCAAATGATATTGTGAGTTTTGGAAAATACTACCGTCATCGGCCTTTTTGGCATTTTTGTAAATGGTTTTTAGCCTGGCGGGTTCCGGCGCGGGGGCCCACGGCGTGTAATATTCCCGGATGGATCTGGTGGTGTTACAAATATGGTATCGGAGCCCATGGTTTTGTGATAACCGGGCATGTGTGTTATGTGGCTCTACCAGTGTGGTAGTTGCGTGATTTTTGTGTAGCTGGATTTCTGGCTATTTTGGACTGTGTTGTTTTGGTTCTGCGTGATTTTCTGAGTACTGTCGTGGTGATGTGTGAGTTTGGGGATTGTTGGTGTTTCCGAGACCGACGAGGCAGGGAGTGAACGCCAGTGCCGTGGTCATGTGCAATGTGCGGCTCCAATCGGGAAGTGAACACCGGTAAGAGGCACGTGCAATGTGCGGCTTTCGATGTGGAGTGGAACGCCGGTGATATGTGCATGTGACAAGGAGCGGCTCATGCGCTTTAGGTGAGGAGACACAGCGTCACATATCCCACAGAACTCGACAGTGCTCTAAACTTGGTGTGGTCTTGGCGGAGACCAATCGTTTTCAAATTGTGATTATTCCTGTTTTGGCATTCTTGTTGTGTCGAGATTTCTGAAATAGTGTCATATGCTAGTATCACGGGAGATCTTCGTCTTCACTGACCTGTAAGTATGTTGTTCGGATTATTCGATAATTCTTGGTTAACTTGGTGATTTTGGATTTTCCATTGAAATGTTGTTTGTGCGAGTGATTGCAAGTTTCGAGGACGAAACTTATTTTTAAGGGGGGTAGAGTGTAATACCCCGATTTTTCGGATATATTTTTCGTTTATATGTTGGATATCGTTGATGGATATTTGTGCTTGAGAACGTTGGGAACATTTGATAATGTTATTGAATTGAGTATGAATTGATTTTGCCGTATGTTCGTATTCGGTATGTCGTGACATTGGACAGGAATTGCTGTAAATGGCTAATTATGGAAGCCATTACGTACGTTATGTGTTGAAGCTTACGTATGTTAAATTGGTAGAGTTACGTACGTTATGGCCGAGACATTACGTACGTAACATGGGAATTAGACGATCGAGTCCTGGTCGGCAGGTGGGACCCAGTGTCGGCAACTTTCGGCAGAGGATGTTGACGGGTAAGTCAACGTACGTGTTACGTACGTTATACAGGACGTGTTACGTACGTAACACGACCATTGTACTGTAGCAAGTCAACTGGTATATTACGTACGTTATATGGTATGGGTTACGTACGTAATGGACTTCACGGAATGAGACAGTGAGTTTGTTACGTACGCTATGGTTTCCGGATTACGTACGTTAAAGCTGTTACGTACGTTAAGTAAGGACACTTACGTACGTAACGAGATGCGCAGTTTATATATTAAGAGCTGGTCTTTCATTTGTTCACGAAAGGAAACTCATTTCTCCCATCCCAACTCGTCCCTCTTCACTTCTAAGAGTGTTTTAAACACTTCTAACATGATTGTGAGCTTGGAATCATGGAATTAGAGCTTGGTTATGGAACTATTGTTGATTCTTGAAGTGATTTCTTGTGTTATCCATATTCTATGAGGTATGTTGGATATTTCTCCTTTTCATTTCGGAAATTTGATGTTATAGTTGATGAATGATTCGTATGAAGATGATTATAATGTTGTTATTGCGATTCTTGAGGATATATGAGGTTTATGTTGAAGGAAGATAATGATATGCTTTGAATATGTTGATTATGATTATGGAATCATAGAGTTCTTGATGTTCTTGAGGCCATATGATGACTATGATGATTTGATGATTCGTTTAACCGATTTAAGATGGTATTCTAAATCATAGTGATGATAGTGGTTGATTTAGATGAGATGAATCTTGATATGAGGTTGAATTCCGGATTGAATATGTTATGATCATTGTTACCAAGTTGGTTTGATTATTGATATGATTATTGTTCTAGGTTGATTAACCAATAGGTATAATCATTTTGCCGCGGTGAAAGGCCGTAGATTCCGTCCAGTCGGGGCTGAAGAGCTCATAGACGAGGGCGATGAGTTCGGTGTTGGTTTTGTCATGTTGGTATCCAGGCAAGTGTTTACTTGTTCGGTTGTAATGTTTTGATGAGTAATTCCATTTACATTTCATAAGTATTTTATGTTGTATTGCATATTGACGAATGTTCAGTGATGTTCTAAAAGGATTAGAATGCACAGTTGATGATTGTTGAGATACTTGGACAATCTTGGGAAGATTGTAGTATTCGGATATTGTTGATGTCATTTTGGATATTCTTGGTCTGTGTATGCATTCCAGAAGGAAGTCCGGATAGAGGTATGTTTTAAGGTAATCGTACATAGAGGATTATGTACGAGAAAGTATTCGGTATTGAGGTATTATACGGTATTGTTGTGATACTGGGATTTTTATGGTATTATCGTGATATTGGGTTTTTGACGAGAATCATTGGATTACCGGAAGTGGTAAGGTTATCATTGAGGTTATTATTCTCATGATGCATGGCATGTTAATATTTATGTTTATGTACTTGCGGTTATTTGTCGGGCATTATTGCTGACCCCGTTGTGGGACTTGTTTTTCAGGTATTGAGAACTTTGATGGTAGCGGTCGTGAGGCGAGGATTCCGGACGATACTGGCTATGGCATATTGTTGGGGAATCGTGTATTTTGTTGTGTATATCATTATTGATGTATATGTATCTTGGACTGTATTTCTATGCGCTGCGTGAGTTCTTTCAAATGGCTTTCGGCTTTATGCCAACTGAGTTTGATTTCAAAAACCAATTCCCTTAACCGAGTTTTTGGCCTTGATCGTCTTGACGGTAGTTGGGTGTTTTCAAATGATTTTGTGAGTTTTGGAAAATACTACCGTCATCGGCCTTTTTGGCATTTTTGTAAATGGTTTTTAGCCTGGTGGGTTCCGGCGCGGGGGCCCACGGCGTGTAATATTCCCGGATGGATCTGGGGGTGTTACACTAAGAGCAAGCCCGTCAGGAGAGGTTTGCCTGTAACACCCCCAATCCGCTCAGGGATATTACACGTCGTAGAACCTTTCCTCAAGGATCTACCAGGCTGGTAACGACATATAACAACTCAACCATGCCTTTCAGGCTAAAATGACTCCGTAGACCGATTTGGTCTTTCAACAAATACATACAACTCAAATACAACTCATGCCCACGCAGGGGTCAAAATACAACCACACCCGTACAACGGGAAAATATAGCAGCGGAAAAAATAGAGTACAACTTAACCAATAGACAAAGTACGATTCCTCATGTGATTAGTATCGATCATCTTTCATCATCCTTCGTGCCGACCCTGTGTTATGCTCCAAAACCTGAATGCAAAAACAGACATCCACCCCCTGAATACTCGGGGGTTAGCAAAACTCCACTGTTTTGCTAGTGCAAGAACAAAGTGCAAATACGAGCCATACCATTCACATTCCACGAATAACAATAACCAAGGATCCTCAAAGATCCAAATGAAACGAAAAGTACTTCCCGAGGCAAGGGTTTGCGAAAACATTTCAAATCGAAATATCATAAATCAATGGAAGTAATTTATAAAACGGATTAGAATGCCATCGAGAGTTTTAATAGAAAACAATTTAGGATTATCAAATCCTACTTTTCAAAATCCAAAAGACAAAAGGGGTCACCGCCCCAAAGGTTTACTTTCCGAAAAATGACATTTACCAAACCGTTGGGATTTTAGCCCCAAATCCAGAAACGACTTTTACAAACCATTGGGATTTTAGCCCCAAATCTCATCAACTCACAGTACACAAGAACGACCACAAGGTTCGTCTCCCAACATCAAAATCCACAAATAAAGGATTTAAAACATAAACAACAAAATACTATAGAGCCATCCTAGCCAAGTAGGCCAAACGAACAACTTACCTCTTACACACTTAGTCAATGCATGCAATCATGAAAACCGTTCAAAAGCACTCATTTCCGGAAATGCCATAAATAAGTCACATTTGTAAAATGCACCACAATTAACCGTCGATCCACGTCTCTGTGGACCCCTATCGAGACCCCGTCGGATCTAACCCGTAGTGGTTAAAAGCAAGCTCCTCGATCCACGTCTCTGTGGACCCCTACCGAGACCCCGTCGGATCTAACCCATAGTGAGCATACACACACACACATTACTCATGCAAAACTAACATGCTAAGAATGTAAGTTCATTAAGAATACTCACTAGAGATGGCCATTAACTCGACACCATTATCAAACTCTTCAAAACACAATAACAAGATTAAATACGGAATGCACGATTCCATAACTTTAAACAATAGGAGTATCATCATCAAATACTTCAACGTTCAAAATAATCAAATCATAATCAATTCCCAAAACACGCCGTTCACAAAACACACACGCATTTTGAAAGAAAGCCTTTAACGAGGCCAAACCGAAATCTTTTGAAACTTCATTTCAAACAAACAAACAAACACACCAAGACGATCACCGATCATCATATCCATAAAATAAGAAAAGTATGGGCAAGGTACTTGCCTCGAATAACCACAACGCGGAGAATCGGCGAAGTAGGTTGGCACGAACCGACTACGAACTCGCCGACTCCACCGAACGATAATCCACAACAATGAACTACGAACGAAAACAATAACAACGAAAATGAATTTCAAAGTACGACCCAAATCCACTGAATTCAAAGAACAAATGACGAAGGTTCAAGGATTTCCCCCAAAACGGCCAAGTACACGATTCGTTCCACAATACCCGAAAACGGAATTCCAAGTTGAAATATGGATATACAATCCATAGAATATGTTTAACAACATCATTTAACCATAATCGATCCATCGAAAACGGATGAAAAACGAGATCGGGGACAAATCCCCCAAAAAGTCAATTCGAAGGAAATCAAGAAATATACTTCGATTCGACGAAGAACAATGGATTAAATGATGTTAAACACAAGAATACTACCAAGATTAATCATACCCATCATGAATTAATCAACAACACGGAACGAATCGGACGAAAATGCAAAAAATCCCCAAATTCACGAAATTAGGGTTCTAAGAAAGATTACCTTGATTTGCTGGATCAAAGGATGATAACGGACGATTGATTGATGTTATGGACTCAAGAACTTCATGGATTTGTTGTTAAACAATATGGCTTCGTCACCCATGAATCGCCATTCGCGGACGGGGAAGGAAGGAAGTGAAAAACGAAATGAAATGTGACTGCTCAGCCACATTTATACTGGGCCGGACTAGCGCGCGCTAGGCTGCCGAGCTAGCGTGCGCTATCGGCCCAGGCCGCGATCCAGTGGCCTCACTGCCCTACTGACTCGGCCAGGTAGCGTGCGCAGCCTTCCGGCCGTAGCGTGCGCTACCTGCCGGCCGTAGCGTACGCAGCGTCCGACAGTAGCGTGCGCTACCTGCCGAGCATGACCGATTCCAGAACCCCCAGGACTCCACTGCCCGGACCCGATAGCGTGCGTTAGGCCAGCCGATAGCGTGCGCTACACCTGCCGGTTAGCGCGCGCAGCCTTCCGGCCGTAGCGTGCGCTACGCCGGTTCCTGCCGCACCTGTCCGGCCGGTGCCCACAATCGTCCGGCCCGTCCCGCTACCGTCCGGCCAGTCCCGCAACCGTCCGGCCAGTACCTGACCACCGGGGCTCGACGACCCGATTTCTGAAAACGCACGGAACGAACACGACTAAAAGTTCGCGGACGACATCAACGACCCGAAATGAAAACATAATACCATATTTAATCATACGCGACCAAGAAACGGGTCGAGACAACAATTACAGATACGGATACCCGTAACTTTTAAGAAATTACAAAATGGCCCAAAACGCCCGGAAATCACGATACGTGATCGAATAACCAAACCGAAGTTCACAACACGTCTAACAAAGTTAAACGGACTTACGGGAAACTCAAAGCGGATTTGAACGAGATTCGCAAGAATCGAACTCAAGCGCGGAAAAGTCGCTAAAAAGCACGGAACTCAACAAAACGACACCGAAACGAACTCGGATGTCAAAAAGTGTAGAATTAATCATTCTCAGAATGACGAAACGGTCATGAGCGAGTCGTCAAAACGGACTCCGACCGAAAAAAAAAATTTACCGAAAATCGAAAATTGCGGATATTACATTCTACCCTCCTTAAAAGAAGTTTCGTCCCGAAACTTAAAACAAGTAGGGAGAAGAAATATTCCGACAGGAAAAACTCAACGAGATACACAAGAATGCGTAACTAACACCCAACAACGAAATGTTACAAACAACGCAAAGGAATATACGGCGTGAAAACACGCTCCACGGCGACCAACACAACGTCGCCGTTAGGGATATAATAAAACCAACAAGTGACAAGCGTCATCAAATGGATAATACAATCAAGTCAATTATCCGAACAATCGCAAAACACAACGAACGAAAATCAATACGATTGACCAACCTAACGGTACATTGATCAAAACGCGAGCCAAACGCTGAACAAATACGGAATTCCACCGCCTAAGGGCTGGAAGATCGAAAACGAAACTAATTTCCCGAACTGAAGGGAATTACGAAGGAGCCTGAATGTTCACCAATCACGGAACGAGATCAATAAAAAAAACCGAACAATCAAACGATCGAACCACAACGATCGAGACAACAAAAATCAAAGAATCATGTTCGAATCACGAAGAACAATAAAG
The DNA here is from genome assembly GCA_033398695.1 of Orobanche coerulescens. Lineage (NCBI taxonomy): Eukaryota > Viridiplantae > Streptophyta > Magnoliopsida > Lamiales > Orobanchaceae > Orobanche > Orobanche coerulescens. The sequence continues at coordinate 69,875,100 of CM065804.1, read as the reverse complement.
TTCAAACAACAACTCCCAGGATGATCTGGTGAGAACTACAAGACATGCATTCCCATAAGATCCACAGGAAAGGGAATAGCGATTGAAAAGTCACAACGACAAACGAGTTATTCCGAAATGATGCCACACTCGTTCGATAAACAAAAACAAGGGGCAGGAAAAGCTCAGAAATGTCAACGAACATAATGAGTCGACAGAGTCGAAAACACAAGAGTTCCAAATCCGATCCACTTCGAATAAAAGAACTAGTAGAGCCAAATGATGTCACTCCCAAACAAGGTTCACAAGAATCGAACTGTACCCGAAAAAGTAACATCGATAACCAGATCGACCCACAACAAGATCACAGCTCGTTCGGACGATGAAACCAAAATACAGAACAAGTTCATAAAGTATCAACGAACATGAGCGAATCGATAGACTGTAGAAAGAGAAAATACAGAAGTCAAAATAGTAAGGGCATTACCTCCGACCTCGTCCACGAAATTCACAAAAATGGGAGCAAGGTAACAAGACATTAAACAACCGACACGTAGCGGAACCATCACCGACGCACACGGTCATACCAAACCAAGCTCTAACAGCTCGCACATGCGCGACAACGCAGAAATCACTACGCGACGACAATATTCAACACCAACACCCCGCCTCTCACAGGGGGTTAGCACAACCAATGTGTGGAAAGCGACTCAACGCTCACACGCCAATTCGATCATACTCGGGAGAAAGTATCAAAATGACAACGCGAACATCACACATACATACCCAGCCCTCAAACGGGAATGGATAGGTTTAAAAAAAATGAAAACCTCATTTTGAAAATAATTTGAAGAATACCAGTTGATCTTGAGTATCACCTTTCAAAAAGTACAAACGTGAAACATCGTTATCGAGACATTGGAGAACCATTTCGCATTTGATAAGAATGAAGACACTTTCTCTTAGTGAAAACTTTCAGAATATTCGACCCTCGGGTCTAAATAAAAGTGTTTCTAAAACATTGAAAATATCTCAAAGCATTTTGGTCCTCGAACTAGAAAATTTTTAAAATATATTGTGGCACTTTAGATGTACCACAAGAAAATAACTCATTTGAAAAGTATGTCTCGAAATTTATTTTTCCAAGATACTCAAGGTTTTCAAAAATCCAATAGGCCAGAATGCCCAAAACTCACACATATCGACGTTTACTAAAACAACTCCTAGTACACGCATCAAAACGTTTAAAATCAAGACAATATGTCTTTAAACGGAAATAAACGATAAAATACCACATTCAGAACAAAACCACTGACCCCATTCGAGGCCTATAAAGACCCTCCCGCACTGGCTAGTGAACAAGTCGAACGTGTATAAGCACAAGGCTTCCACAAGAGAACTTGTAAAACGTGCAAATCGATTCGAAAATCATCAGCAACGGACAAAAACAACAATAAAAAGATATCACAAGCGACGACACTCCTCGTATAAATCAAATACGAGAGTCGACTAAATAAATATCGTGAAATCAAAATTCACATAAGGATTCCATTACTTAACAAATAATCGTAAAATAGCTCGTGTCACACGAGGCACAATACAAAGAAGGGAGACTTACTTCCACAGGTCGCACGAAGATGATGATCGCCCCACGATACTAATCACGACCAACAAACTCAAACGACGCGTCGCGACACGACTCAGTCAGATAAAATCCAACGAAACAAGACTCAAACAACACGACTTGACCCGACAGCCTAGGTTTCCTCAACCTAAGCTCCGATACCATTTATGTAACACCCCCAATCCGCTCAGGGATATTACACGCCGTAGAACCTTTCCTCAAGGATCTACTAGGCTGGTAACGGCATATAACAACTCAACCATGCCTTTCAGGCTAAAATGACTCCGTAGACCGATTTGGTCTTTCAACAAATACATACAACTCAAATACAACTCATGCCCATGCAGGGGTCAAAATACAACCACACCCGTACAACGGGAAAATATAGCAGCGGAAAAAATAGAGTACAACTGAACCAATAGACAAAGTACGGTTCCTCATGTGATTAGTATCGATCATCTTTCATCATCCTTCGTGCCGACCCTGTGTTATGCTCCAAAACCTGAATGCAAAAACAGACATCCACCCCCCGAATACTCGGGGGTTAGCAAAACTCCACTTTTTTGCTAGTGCAAGAACAAAGTGCAAATACGAGCCATACCATTCACATTCCACGAATAACAATAACCAAGGATCCTCAAAGATCCAAATGAAACGAAAAGTACTTCCCGAGGCAAGGGTTTGCAAAAACATTTCAAATCGAAATATCATAAATCAATGGAAGTAATTTATAAAACGGTTTAGAATGCCATCGAGAGTTTTAATAGAAAACAATTTAGGATTATCAAATCCTACTTTTCAAAATCCAAAAGACAAAAGGGGTCACCGCCCCAAAGGTTTACTTTCCGAAAAATGACATTTACCAAACCGTTGGAATTTTAGCCCCAAATCCGTAAAATGACTTTTACAAACCATTGGGATTTTAGCCCCAAATCTCATCAACTCACAGTACACAAGAACGACCACAAGGTTCGTCTCCCAACATCAAAATCCACTAATAAAGGATTTAAAACATAAACAACAAAATACTATAGAGCTATCCTAGCCAAGTAGGCCAAGCGAACAACTTACCTCTTACACACTTAGTCAATGCATGCAATCATGAAAACCGTTCAAAAGCACTCATTTCCGGAAATGCCATAAATAAGTCACATTTGTAAAATGCACCACAATTAACCGTCGATCCACGTCTCTGTGGACCCCTATCGAGACCCCGTCGGATCTAACCCGTAGTGGTTAAAAGCAAGCTCGTCGATCCACATCTCTGTGGACCCCTACCGAGACCCCGTCGGATCTAACCCGTAGTGAGCATACACACACACACATTACTCATGCAAAACTAACATGCTAAGAATGTAAGTTCATTAAGAATACTCACTAGAGATGGCCATTAACTCGACACCATTATCAAACTCTTCAAAACACAATAACAAGATTAAATACGGAATGGACGATTCCATAACTTTAAACAATAGGAGTATCATCATCAAATACTTCAACGTTCAAAATAATCAAATCATAATCAATTCCCAAAACACGCCGTTCACAAAACACACACGCATTTTGAAAGAAAGCCTTTAACGAGGCCAAACCGAAATCTTTTGAAACTTCATTTCAAACAAACAAACAAACACACCAAGACGATCACCGATCATCATATCCATAAAATAAGAAAAGTATGGGCAAGGTACTTGCCTCGAATAACCACAACGCGGAGAATCGGCCGAAGTAGGTTGGCACGAACCGACTACGAACTCGCCGACTCCACCGAACGATAATCCACAACAATGAACTACGAACGAAAACAATAACAACGAAAATGAATTTCAAAGTACGACCCAAATCCACTGAATTCAAAGAACAAATGACGAAGGTTCAAGGATTTCCCCCAAAACGGCCAAGTACACGATTCGTTCCGTCAAAACCCGAAAACGGAATTCCAAGTTGAAATATGGATATACAATCCATAGAATATGTTTAACAACATCATTTAACCATAATCGATCCATCGAAAACGGATGAAAAACGAGATCGGGGACAAATCCCCCAAAAAGTCAATTCGAAGGAAATCAAGAAATATACTTCGATTCGACGAAGAACAATGGATTAAATGATGTTAAACACAAGAATACTACCAAGATTAATCATACCCATCATGAATTAATCAACAACACGGAACGAATCGGACGAAAATGCAAAAAATCCCCAAATTCACGAAATTAGGGTTCTAAGGAAGATTACCTTGATTCGCTGGATCAAAGGATGATAACGGACGATTGATTGATGTTATGGACTCAAGAACTTCATGGATTTGTTGTTAAACAACATGGCTTCGTCACCCATGAATCGCCATTCGCGGACGGGGAAGGAAGGAAGTGAAAAACGAAATGAAATGTGATCGGCCACATTTTTATGGGCCGGACTAGCGCGCGCTGGCTCCGAGCTAGCGTGCGCTATCGGCTGTGCCGCGATCAAGTGGCCTCACCGCCTGCCCGACTCGGCCAGGTAGCGTGCGCGGCCTTCCGTGGCGTGCGCTACCTGCCGGCCGTAGCGTACGCAGCGTCCGACAGTAGCGTGCGCTACCTGCCGAGCATGACCGATTCCAGAACCCCCAGGACTCCACTGCCCGGACCAGATAGCGTGCGTTAGGCCAGCCGATAGCGTGCGCTACACCTGCCGGTTAGCGCGCGCAGCCTTCCGGCCGTAGTGTGCGCTACGCCGGTTCCTGCCGCACCTGTCCGGCCGGTGCCCACAATCGTCCGGCCCGTCCCGCTACCGTCCGGCCAGTCCCGCAACCGTCCGGCCAGTACCTGACCACCGGGGCTCGACGACCCGATTTCCGAAAACGCACGGAACGAACACGACGAAAAGTTCGCGGACGACATCAACGACCCGAAATGAAAACATAATACCATATTTAATCGTACGCGACCAAGAAACCGGTCGAGACAACAATTACAGATACGGATACCCGTAACTTTAAGAAATTACAAAATGGCCCAAAACGCCCGTAAATCACGATACGTGATCGAATAACCAGACCGAAGTTCACAACGCGTCTAACAAAGTTAAACGGACTTACGGGAAACTCGAAACAGCAGTTTCGAACGAGATTCGCAAGAATCGAACTCAAGCGCGGAAAAGTCGCTAAAAATCACGGAACTCAACAAAACGACACCGAAACGAACTCGGATGTCAAAAAGTGTAGAATTAATCATTCTCAGAATGACGAAACGGTCATGAGCGAGTCGTCAAAACAGACTCCGACCGAAAAAAGAAATTTACCGAAAATCGAAAATTGCGGATATTACATTGCCACTACAAATGTCACGCCCCCACACCAGGGTTGGACAAGAACGCGACAGCTAACGTAATTTTGTGATAATAGAATTACAGTAGAACATTCAAATGCCAGATCTTAGCCCGGTGAACTAAGTCTGGTTATTCGATGGAATAAACATTCATGAGTACAGCGGAATAGTTACATAAAGTTTATAGAGTACAGCGGAGATCAGAATACTTTATTGATACAAGAATAAAAAGGAGCATTTATTTCAACATTCTAATACTTATGTCTCGACAGTTCTTCAACGACGATCTTCACTGGTCATCAGCATTCGTCTCGTCATGTTTTTGGGTCTCCTCATCTAGTGGGGTTTTAGAAAAACAATACAAACTGGGGTGAGAATAATGGATTCTCAATGAGTTGGGTTGAGTATATTTTCTGAAATTATACGTATATAATTATTTTAAAATATATACTATTTTACTCCCACCTTTGAAAATTTATCATTTATGGATGGTATAAGTTTCAAAATATAATGCAATGAATTAAGTTATGAGTGAACACTCAATCTCCGTAGATTGCTGTTAAGTATGATAATATGTGGCGTCGAGCGCCTAGTGAGTATTTAGCTTTGGGAGGTCGTCTATATGACTAAGTCCCTCGGCCTTCTTATAACATCTTAGACCGTTATCAGTGTTTGGACCGTTGGTTTAATGACCCTAAGTCTACGACCCAGTCACCTCCGGAACACTCCGTCCATTGGCTTCAAGGGAATAGGAAACGACGGTAGCCTTGTTCATGAACCACAGTCGTGCTGCTCGATCCAAGGCATGGTCTAACCATCCCTGACACAAATTTGGGACTCTAGAGGTGGCCCCTACAACTCAAAAGGTGGCCCCCATATTTCAGGTCGGCTCTCGGTTTCGTATGGGCTCAAGAGGTGGCCCCCGTCTGCCGACGTGGCACTTTGCCCCGATAGGATTAGAGGCGGATCTGTCTGTGGCACTTTGTTTGTATGGCACTTAGTTCCCGGTTATATGTGAGTATACGTTAATCACATTGTAGTGAATGCACATGATATGGTCAGAGTCATATATCCAATACTTAGCGTAAATTGATTATACGATTGCGATTTGGAGTTTATTCGTGGCACGAGTTTTTATGAATTATGGTTCCGTTATTGACATATCTTTGGAATATAATTATGGTTATTGATTCCAGACTTGATAAATTCCAATCTTTGATTTTTAGTTTAAATTTTCCCAATTTACGGTTACGCCAATAATTCTTGCGAAACGGATTATTATACCCATGAGGTTTGGTTTTCGTCACGGATGGTGACGAAACTTATGGGAGAGTTCATTTTGAACTTGGAACTTCTGTGTTTGAGTGAACTTTCCAAAATTTTCAGTTTCTGACTGATTTTCTAGAATTTTCAGTTTTGCCCAAAAACTATTTAAAATGTCGTTTTGACCCCAAAACCCAAAATTTACTCCTATTGTTATAGGTTTTTTTTTTTGGATATAATATTTATCCTTTTATAATTAACATTCTGGTCCATAGACCTGGAAATTTATCTTATAATTCCATTTTATTGAAATTTACTAATTGACCCCAATTTTACCAATTATTGCATTTTAGCCCCAAATCTTGAATCGACTCCCGCTCTCTACGAAATTTTAAGGTCAAAATATTTATTTCTATATAAGTTATGTCTTCAGTCCAGAAGGTGAACCTTTTACTTTGGTTCCAAATTTTTGAGGAATTTATCATTTGACCCCCTTATTTGGTCTTAATTTACACTTTTGGTCCGTAGACACCGGAAATGGATTCTGATTACTACGAAATTTTTAGGACAGAGGCTAAATGTGTTATTATGTCCACTTTGATGTTCCAAACTGAAATATACGGATTTTATTTAGTAGTTTCACCATTTTGACGGATTTACACAATCTTCGTGTTTTGCCGATTTTAACCCGTTGACTTAGAAAATGATTTACGTTTCTTATAAAACTTTAAGGGTAGGTGGATTTTCTGACCTTAAGTCAGATTACATCTTTTTTTTTGTAATAATTCTCATAATTTTGTTTATATTCACTTAATTCTTGTTTTGTATCCGTTTTGATCATCCCATTTTTGGTAGGCCACAAATTAAACATCCAACTTCACATGCATGATCATATAACACAAATATACCTCTCCAAAAATAATTTCCAGAATATAAAGGAATACAAAATCATACTTAATTGATAAGAAGTTTTGGGACATTTCACTTAAATCATCAAAATTGGCTAATTTCGCATGCAACAAGCTATAAACCATTATGCATGCTATTAGTATAAGAAAAGTGGACTATATGAACTTCATGGAAGGGACATGCATCTTTGTTTAAGATAAATTGCATATTAAAGTGAGAAGAATAGTTTTACCCACTTTAGTTCTTGAAGTGGTGAAGAGATCTAAGTCTTTGAACTAGTTGCACCAACCTCTTCTTTGCCTCTCCTCTTTTTATTTTGACCAATGTATGCCACACCATGGATGATGAAGATGTGGTTTAAGTTAGTGTATGTAAAATATATCTAGGTATATATATATTGAAGTTACATATAGATAGTGAAATTACCTCCTTAAGTTGAACCTTTCTTCTTCTCTTCTTTTCTTCTTCTTCTCTTCTCCTTCTCTTCTTGATTTCAGCCTCCTCTCTCCCTTATTCTCTCTAATTTTCAGATTTTGTTTGTGTAAGGGTGAAAGGAATGAGGGTATTTAATTTTTAAAAGGGTTTAATGGGGTTGAGAGGTGGAATATTTGGGAAGAGAAGATGTAAGACATTGAGTCTTGCATGGGGGACAAGGATTCCCCTCCCCCCAAGTGCTCTTGGACGTGGCTTATGTGTGTGTGTGTGTTATTATATTTTTATTTTTGTATTTTAGGTGTATATAGATATAGATATTAAGTATTTGTTTAATAAAATGGGCTAGGAGATTAGATTGGGTTTTAAATTGTGATTCCAAGCCTTAGGGGTTTTATTTAGTTTGGGCTTGAGTCTTATGGTGTGTTTATGTGTATATGTGTTAATACACATGGCCCATTAGGAATTTTATGTTTCCACTTTAAATTTTAATTAATTTGATTATTTGGTTCATAAAATAATTTACGAATAAATGAGTAAAACAAATAAAACTAGATGTAGATTAAACAATTGTTATTGGAGTACATCATGATTTAACAATTATACATGTAGTAACTCTCGAGTTTTAGGGGGGTTTACATCCTCCCCTCCTTAAAAGAATTTGGTCCCCAAATTCCTACTCTAATAATTCGGGATACGATTTCTTCATTTCTTCCTCAGCTTCCCATGTGGCGTCTTCTTCTCTGTTGTGCTTCGACCAAATGACTTTGACTAACGGAATCTTCTTATTTCTCAGCTCGCGTACTTGTTGATCTACAATTCTGATCGGCTTCTCGATGTAGGTTAGATCTTCTTTGATTGGTGGCATGTCATGAGTGATGACATGCTCAGGATCCGGATGGTACTTCTTCAATCTTGAGACATGGAACACGTCGTGCATTCCGACAAGCTCGGTTGGTAGCTTGAGACGATATGCCAAATTTCCAATTCGCTCTAGTATCGTGAAAGGTCCGACGTATCTGGGGCTAAGATTTCCTCCTTTCCTTGAGTTGATTAATCCTTTACGTGGTGATAAGCGAATGAATACTTTGTCGCCCTTGTTGAACTCTAAATCTTTTCTCCTCTGGTCCGCATAACTCTTCTACCGGCTTTGAGCAGTACGAATACGATCTCGAATGACTCGAACTTTGTCCATGGCATCTTCTACTAGATCAACTCTTGCTATCGAGTCTTGGTTCTGCTTGTTCTTTGGTGTCCATTGGTCGTCAATCTCCCAATGTATTGGCGATCGACACTTCTTCCGTATAATGCTTCATATGGAGCCATCCCAATCGTTGCCTGGTAGTTGATATAATTGGGTCCGAGTTAATTCTAGCACTCCCGTGTAGTTCAACTACAGGGTGTTCGGGTTTGCAGAATCGAACTATCTTAGAATGGCAATCGAGTTGTGCATAGATCTTAGATAGCCAATCCATACAAAGTATGAGGTCATACTCAAGTATGGGAAGAAGTATTAGGTCAGCACGGAAGCATTGACCCTCAACTACAACTTCACAATTCCTAAATACCGAATCCGTTTCCTGGCTTGCACCCATAGGTGTGGACACCTCTAAGCTTACAGGCAGTGATTATTGAAGTGAGTGTTAATTAAGATGCTTGCATTCGGTTGTTGAGTATCAGGAAATGTTATCATTATTCAACATTATTATTACATTCGCAATGCTGTTTCATGAAAAAATACAGCATTGGATAAGGAAAAGTAGGTTTTCCTTACCAATTATCAATAGTAGGTAACATCTCAAAGAGACAGCTCATAGGACGGAGATACACATATAATTATTATGGAAATATGTCTTAATAATTCAAATCAAACTGTAAGTTTTTGCAAGGTTCCCCATTCGGATGGGTCGAATATTTTGAATAATGCCTTGCCGTAATAGATTTACGTCTTCCGAACGAATAACATAGCTAAGTTGACTACGAGGTACGTAGCAACACAGAACTTTAATAAGTTGAATTTAGCCATCACTATTCCAAATGAATAGTATAGCAACTTAATTAATTTAGACAATGCCAATTGGCGACGCTTACTCTGCATGAATAGCAAATGGATTGAAATATTTCATAATGAAACTCTATTAAGCATGAATTATCATCAATGTTGTGAACTTAATGAATCAACAAATATGCTTATACGACATCAGTGACCAAGAAATAATAATACCCCATTTTGAAAAGTAATGAGGTTTAGTGGTGTTCAGAGGATCTGATAAGTGAAATAAGCTATGTCCGTTTCAAGAGTTCAATAGGAGAAGTGATTTAATCGGGGAATTGCCGTGAATACTTAATCAAGTATCTTGGCCAATGACTTAGGAAATTTGAATTTGACTATGCATATTCCAAGTGAATAGCGACAAGTCGAAAGAGATCTTAATGAGAGTTGACTCGAAAAATCTACCTTAGGTCTCAGTCCTATGGTTCACTTCGTCCTAGGTGGAATTTCCATCTAAGTCCGAAGAATCTTTGTAATATCCGCATTTTTCTTTCCCTTGTATTTTCATTTCCGGTGTAATTTTTCGATTGTAGTAACCCTCGTGTATCTTTCAGTGTATCTTTCCTGTCATCTATTGATCTGATTCTCGTTATTGTTGTGCGGAACCGCCGTTTCGGGGTTGCCGTGGGTCCATCTCGTGTTATTGTTTCCCAGATATTGATTCATATTGCTTTCATTCTCTTCCCGGATCATTTTTCATCATTTTAGGACCCTAAGGGGGTGTGGGCCGCGGCACAAGGAGTGTGCGCCGCGGCACACACATTTTTCCAGTTTTTGGACGAGCGGACTGTACTGTGTGCCGCGGCACACCCGTCCGGGGCCGCGGCACACTACCGAGTCAGTGCCGCAGCACACCCGTCCGGGCCGCGGCACACTCGTGTGGCATCTTCGACCAAAACCCGATATGTCTGGTGCCGCGGCACACTGCCGGCGGCACACCGCCGAACCACAGGGCGATTTTGGGCTTGTGCCATGGCATACTTCGGCTGAGCCGCGGCACACGATGCGGTCAACTGTATAATTTCGTTTTTTTTGGGCGAGATCAGCCATTTTCTTCATTTTCTTCACCTGCGCACGAGAGAGAGAGGGTTGAGGGGAGAACTTCTCATCATTCATCACTTGAGGGTCGATTTTCATCATTTTCGTTCGGTTGTGAAGCCCAGATAATCGATCTAATGCGTGTTCTACGGATCATAGTACTTGGATTTTCTAAGGTAATATCTCTTAGAACCCTACTTTTGGATTATTTGGGGGTTTTGGGATTTTCTTCCGATTCGTTCCGTTTTGTTGGTGGATTCATGATGAATACGATTAATATTGTTAGTATCATTAGCTTTCCTACGGATTCATGGATATTTTGTGGGTTTTTACGGAATCGAGAGGGTTTAGTTGTGGTCCGCCCTCGTTGTTATTTTTGGTACGAATATTCATGAATCGTAGGCGGGTTTTCGGGTGTATTCCATTTCCGTATTCGTCTAGAGTTGGTTGTGATTGTGTTATTCGAATCGTTAGGTTCATTTCCGCCGGTTCCTCGCGGTCGTGTTCAATCATTCCTTTCCATTCGTATCACCATCTATTAACCGAGGCAAGTATCCTTATGAACTTACGATCTTGACATAGTAGTTTTGTATGAGAAATTGTGTGCGTGTGTGTATACTCACTACGGGTTAGATCCAACGGGGTCTCAGTAGGGCTCCACGAAGCTGTGGAACCGCGAGTTGCTTTTAACCACTACGGGTTAGATCCGACGGGGTCTCGGTAGGGATCCACGAAGCTGTGGGTCCGCGGTTAATTGTGGTGCATTTTACAAATGTGGTTTGATTATTGGCATTTCCGGAAATGAGTGTTTTGGAACTATATTTTCTTGATTACATGCATTACTATATGTGTAAGATGTAAGTCGTTCATTTGGTTACTTATACTAGCATAATTGCTAACCCCTCTGGGGATCCGTTTTGGGGAAATTCGTTTTATGAATTTCAGGTCAGGTTCATCGAGACGAGCGGGTGCTGGACCAGTATGCGGATGATGGCCGTGCGTGATGATTGTGCACGAGTGGTGTCTTATTGCTTTCTATCTTTTTACCTTTTGTGGTCTTTAAGCTAATAGAAGTACTCGAGTACTTAAGAATTTTTACTCGTCGGGATTGTATTGTTGTTTATTATGTTTGTGACGGATTATGGTGTTATGTTTGACCGGTTGAACCGGGTGGATTATTTTGTTGGGCGTCTTTATGACGAGGTATTATTCTGTTGTTTCTGTGAGTCGATGAGTATGATGCTTGTTCAGCCTGGTGGGTCCCATATAGGGATTCACGGCGCTGTAATATACCTCGGATATCCTGGGGGTGTTACAGAAAATGGTATCAGAGCCTAGGTTTATGGATACCTAGGCTTGTCGGTTTATTGGGTCTTGTTGTATTTTGTTTTGCACATCATCATCACGCTGCCATGATTCCGGTACTACCAGTGCCCGTAAGTTTTCTTTCCTCTGTTCTTTATACTCTTGTATCGTACCATTGATTCTCGATTTGTGATTGTTCTTTTCTTGTACTTACCATCGTATGGCTTTTGCTACTTATTTAACTCCAGTATGGATGCTGGAAGAGGTCGTGGTCGTGGTCGCGGTCATGGTCGTGGACGCGACCGGGGACGTGGGGCAGCCGGTGGGGCGGCCACGTCGCAGTCTTCGGGAGCCGGCAGTACCGGCGACCGTCACAGTCATGCTTCTTTTCCGGAGCGCGCCGACCTTGGTATTGCGGCTGTTATGCAGCAAATGGTGAATCAAATGGCGGCGATAGCTCAGGCAATTCAGAACCCGGATCCGGCCCATGCTAATCGGGGCGGAGCGGATCGTTGGCTTCAGGATGTCATCAAGATGCATCCTCCCCAGTTTTCGGGAGCTTCAGACCCGATCGGTTGGGAGGGGTGGATCAAGGAGATATCTAAAGTCTTCACTGCCACCAACTGTCCCGAGGACCGTAAGGTCCCTATTTCCCAGTACTTCCTCACTGGGGACGCTACGGATTGGTGGGAGGCCGTTGGGCCCAAGGACCATGTTGCTTCGTGGACCGAATTCCAAGAACTGATGGAGACTGAATATTGTCCGTGGCCGGTCAGACAGGCTCGAGTACATGTTTTCTATGATGCTCAACCACGGGATATTCCCGTATCTCAGGCTATTGCCTATTTTAACAAGGAGTTGGGTTATGTGAAGACCCAAGTTGTCGAGGAGAGCGACAATTTTTCCATTTTTCCAGGCGGATGAAATTGTCTATTCGGGACTATATGTCGGGGCTCGTCTGTACTACCTTGAAGGATTACCAGAGTAGGGCCCTTGCTTACGATATGTCTGTGACGGCGAGTGAGGTGGCCCGCGAGAGAAAGAAGTAGAAGTCCGCCGGGAATTTTTCAGGCCACGAAGGTGGGGGTCAGCAGAAATTCCAGTCTGCTAACTTTTCCGCTGGTGGTGGCCCAGCTCGATCTACTGGGTTTCCCCGTAGGGCTGCCAGTGCCCCTTCTCGAGAGGTGAAGTGCTTTACCTGTGGCCAGCAGGGCCACATCAGTCGTATTTGTCCGAACCCTTTGCTGACGTGTAATCAGTGTGGCCATTCGGGTCACAAGGCTGCTTTCTGTGCTGAGAGGGAGAAAATCCTTGGTGCCCGGGCTTCCATTCCAGCGCCTAGGGAACCAAGTGTGAATCAAGGATCGTTTGCTCCTCAATCTCCGCCGAGTGCTAGTCGGGGGAGAGGTCGGGGTCAGCCCTCTAAGGGGGGAGCTTCCAATGTCGGCTCAGCCCACCCGCGTGTCTATGAGATGCGGAGAGACGATGACCCAGCGGCTACCGTGGCGACAGGTACCGTTCATATTCTTTCTCATCTTGTCAGTGTGCTTTTCGATTCTGGTGCTACGCATTCGTTCATATCTCTGGATTGTATGCGCCGTTTGAGTCTCGACTGTTTGACGCCTTGTGAGCCCTTCATCGTTAAGCTTCCTAGTGGTGATAGGATCATTGGTGATCAGGAGGTTCGAGACTGTTCTGTATTTATTTGTGAGAGGGCTTGGCCCTCTAATCTTATTTTTGTGGGTATTGAGGGTGAGGACTTAATTCTCGGGGATGATTGGCTCGAGCGTCATGGTGCAATCATGAACTACCGCACGAGGATCATCACCATGTTAGCCGAAGACGGCATCGAGCACTCATTCACCGGGCGAAAGAGGGGGAACCAGAAATTCACTAGTAACGCCTTGAAGGCGATGAGACTCCTGCGAAAGGGGTGTACTGGCTATTGGTGCTACGCCTTGAAGGCGGAGAGTGGTGGAGTCGATCTTTCGTCGATTTCAATCGTTAATGAGTTTCCTGATGTATTTCCTGACGAGTTACCGGGATTGCCACCGGATCGTGAGGTCGAGTTTGCTATAGAGTTAGAGCCGGGCGCGGCTCCTATTTCGAAGGCGCCCTATCGCATGGCACCTTCAGAGATGTCCGAGTTGAAGAAGCAGTTAAGTGAGCTTCTTGAGTCGGGGTATGTTCGACCGAGCGCCTCGCCTTGGGGCGCACCGGTCCTGTTTGTGCGGAAGAAGGATGGTTCACTACGTTTGTGTATCGACTATCTCGAACTAAACAAGGTGACCACCAAAACAAGTATCCCTTGCCGAGAATTGATGACGTGTTCGATCAATTGCAGGGAGCTGCGGTATTCTCGAAGATTGATTTAAAATCGGGGTACTACCAGCTCCGAGTGAGAGAGTTCGATGTGCCGAAAACAGCTTTTCAGACGTGATACGGACATTATGAGTTCGTAATTATGCCTTTCGGGTTAACTAATGCGCCGGCGGTGTTCATGCAGTTGATGAACAAAGTCTTTATCGAGTATTTAGATAAGTGTGACGTCGTCTTCATTGACGATATTCTTATTTATTCGAGGATTGAGGAGGGCATGCCCATCATTTGCGGGTAGTGTTAGACATTTTGAGGACCGAGCAACTCTATGCAAAGTTCTCGAAATGTGAGTTTTGGCTGAAGGAAGTGATGTTTTTAGGTCACGTGATTTCAGCCGAGGGGGTTCATGTGGATCCGCAGAAGATTGAGGAAGTGTTGGATTGGGCACCGCCGGTCGATTATGGTTGGCAAAGGGGTTGGTGAACCCTTAGCCATGTAGAGGGCTATACAATAGTGTATTGTGATATCCCTCACAGTTGACCAAACACAAGGGAAGACATAATTTGTATAGAGAGAATCAAAAATCTGATTTTGATATTTCTCTCTCAGAAAGTCTTGAAGATAATATTCAAAAGTTGAATAATCAAAAGGATCAAGAATATATCTTCATATCTTTGAAGATTGATTTTTTTATCAAGAAAAGTATTTTGAATACTCATCTTACCTTCATCTTATCTTGTGAGTTTGATCTTTAATAATATATTGAATAAGATTCATAGTTGTTATTTTAGATCAAAGTTCAAGAACATTTGAATAAAATTCTTGGTGTTCTTGGTCTTACCATAATCAAGGACATATCTATAATTAAATTGATTTAAGTGAAATCTTTATTGAATCGGAGCTAGCAATCTGTTAGATGCTCGGGACTTGTTCATTATGTGGATACCGTAGAGGACGCTCGCTTCTTGCAACGCCTCTAGAAGGCTCGATCGAAAACACGCTACAAGAGGTAACAATCTTGTTCTTCGTACTTTGATAATATAGTTGGATCCTAGGAGGGTTTTACATATTATATTTATACTTCTGCTACACTATTTCGATATATGATGAGATCATAAATCTTATTAGTTCAATAAAAACCCAACAGGCTTAGCACCAGAGACCATCAGGATTAATACAACCACTCGAGATTCCCGAATGGAAATGGGAACTAATTACGATGGATTTCATGACGATTTTACCAACAACCAGTGGAGGATATAACACAATATGGGTAATCTTGGATAGACTTACAAAGTCAGCTCACTTCTTACCAGTAAGAAAGAATGATAGTCTGCAGAAGTTAACAAGGACGTACATCCAAGAAATCGTTCGACTGTATGGAGTACCTATAGCATCGTATCAGATCGTGACCCCAGATTTATCTCAAAATTTTGGAAGAGCCTTCATCAGGAACTTGGGACAATATTGAGTTTCAGTACTGCAACTCATCCTTAGATGGACGGACAATCCGAGAGAACGAAACAAGTCCTTGAAAGTATGTTATAGGCATGTGCAATAGATTTTTAGAAAAGTTGGAGTCACCACCTACCTTTAGATGAGTTCGGAAATAGCAACAGCTATCAGGCAACTATCAGAATGGCCCCATATGAAGCGTTAGTTGGGAAAAAGTGTCGATCACCAATTCATTGGGAGATTGATGATCGATGGACACCAAGGACTAAGCAGAACCAAACCCTATACTGAGAGTTGATCTAGTAGAAGATACTGTGGATAAAGTTCAAATCATTTGGGAATGGATTCGCACCGCTCGTTATGCAGACCAGAGAAGAAAGGATTTAAAATTTGATTCAGAAGATAAAGGTTTCCTTCGATTATCGCCATGTAAGGGATTAATAAACTCGAAGAAAGGGGGAAATCTTAGCTCCAGATATGTCGGATCTTTCAAGATCCTAGAAAGGATTGGAAAATTGGCATACCGCCTTAAACTACCAGCCAATCTTGCTGGAATGCATGATGTATTTCATATCTCAAGATTGAAGAAATATTAGCCAGATCTAGATCATGTCATCACACGTGACATACCACCAATCAAAGAGAATTTAACTTATGTCGAGAAACCGATCAAGATCATGGATCAACAACTACGCGAGCTAAGAGACAAAAAAATAGATTTGGTTAAAGTTGTATGGCATAACCATGATCGGGAAGAAGACACAACGTGGGAGGCAGAGAAAGAGATGAAGAAGAATTTCCCAGAACTATTTGAATAGGAATTTGGGGACCGAATTGTTAGGAGTATGCCCTCAAATGTCACTCAGAGGATGTTGAGTGAGGGCATTGTACTTGTTATTATGTAAAACATTATCAGAAGGCACTTATATGTTTCTTTATTTACTGGTAGTCACTGGCATTCCTGACTCATAAATATATATATATATATATATATATATATAGACAAACTAGTCCGTGTATTTGAGAGCAAAACATTCCCCTCCTTATTGGATAATGGGATCGGCACTGGAAAGGTTTATGGTTCAAATATTTAATCGTTCGCAAGTCGATGAAACCTGACTGGCGTTAAGTTTTTGCGAAGACTTGTATGACGTGTTCTTTGACATGGAGAGTGCATGTCGATCACTAATGGTTAGTGGGAGCACACGTTATAGGTATGCTAATGAGATTAGTATACTCGAACCGACTCACCCTTGATTCGTTACACGGATTTCACTCGGGGACGGTCAATGACGGAATCGTAATATTATGATAGGTATTCGTGAACCTTCGACTTGAGGATTTAGTGCGGATGTCCTTGTGACGTTAAGATTTTCATTACAGTAGTTCGACCCAGAAAACTGGAATGTGGGGTTCAATCTCGACGTGCGTCTTGACGGGCAAATAGTAGGTCCTACTGAATACCAAGATAGAATTCTTTCTCCTGTAAGTGAACAGGCATATGTCCTATGTGGTTATTGGCAAATGAGATCATAAGTCTTTGGCCAAAGCATTGGAGCTAGTCGTATCGGATACACGAGAGCTCAATGATCTCGGTTTGTATTAACTGATGTATAGCATCAAGTGCAGATAGGGTTTGACTGACTGTGACCCTATAACTTGTTCGGGACATTTGAAAGAAGGGTTTATACGTATACTGGTATTCACGACAGAAAGGTTTTTGAATGATCCCAATCATTCGTTCTCAGTTAGGCTACAGTGTAGGCCGCGGGACTGGCTAGGTGGTGCTATCACTCTTTGGTTCCTCCCATTGCTAACTGAGACAGACCTACCGAGTCGCGCATTAGGATAGACGACGGAATAAATCGAGCTTAATCTCTCTTTGATAATATTATATATTGGATATCTAATTTATTGGACATTGGATGTCTAATTAATTATGGGACATTGGATGTCTAGATTAATTTATTAGATAAATTAATTCCAACCTAATGAATTAAATAAATTACTTGATTATTGATTTAATTCATAGATATAATTATTTCTTGGAGAAATTAATTATATTATTTTGTATTTGATATAATTAGTTAATTGGATTAATTTAATTAATGTAAATACATCAATATGGAATAGAGTTTATCTATTTGGACTCGCGGGAGTCCGAAATGAACTGAATTCTCCCGTAAACTTCTAGAGGCTGCCCCACCCCACCTTTGGTCTTGAGTTGGACTTGTCTCCCACCTAAATTGGTGGAAGACCAAAGACTAAACATGAGGTGTGGGTGTGATATTATTCTTGGAGAATAAGTCATAGAAGAAAAGGAAGGGAATAAGTAGACTTACACCTTGGTGGTTGAAGACACACTCTTGGTTGTGTATAGGAAGAGCTCAAGGAAGTAGACCATGTGAGGGAAAAAAGTTTTCTCAACTTCATCTTCTACTTCTTCATTCTTCTTCTTCTTCACATTTTTCTTAGAGAAAAAAATGGAAAGAAAATTGAGAGAGATAATTTGATAAATATACTTGGAGTATATTCATCAAATATATATAGCTTCACCATCCTATTCTAGCCGTATCCTTAGAGGATAATACGGTGGTTGTTATTTCGGTCGGTTTCCGGCGCATGGCAAGTAGAGGCACGGTGTTTTCAGTGCTCGGGATTTCAAAAGCTTGACGAATCGGATTTTTGGGGAAGATCACCAAAGGCTTGTGGAATCGCATACATGAAGAACACCATTTAATCAACGGACTACGGGGGTATGATTTCAAATCTTCCTTTGTTTCGTTTTATATTCGTATATACGTAGCTTGATCGATCCTCTTAAGGGATTTGGATCGAACTCATTCTCGGTTTTCGCTTCCGCTGCGCCTTCAGTTTAGGCACCAAATCCCAACAGTGGTATCAGAGCGTAGGTCTTGTGCTCGTATATACGATATTTAGCATTTGGAATGCTTGATTGAATGGTGAATGATTTAGAATTATTTATTGTTATTATTGTGGTACATGTTCGATTGTTCATAGTAGTTGTATTTTTCATAAATCTATATCTAAATATAGATCTTTATTTTCTAGGAAATATGCTTTATATTGAAGATATGAAAGTCGAAAAATATATATATTAGATATTCGGTCGGAAATCTAGCCTCGGGATGACGTTGGACGTCACCGAAATGAGGCCAAAAGAGGCAATCGTGCGGTCGAGGACTGCTGGACCGCGGTCTGGGCTGATGGACCACTATCCGGACTCTTAGGACCGTGGTTCAGGCCTAGTTCTGGCCCTGTCGCGTGGTCCAGCTTATTCGGACCGCGGTCCAGCCCCTCTCGGGCCTGTTTCGGGCTTGTTTTATTGTGTATTTCATAAAATTAATTTCTCGCAATTTAAATTGGATTTAATATGATTAAAATGATATATGGTATTTCATTTTATAAGGGAAAATTGATTTATTGGAATACTTGTGATTGACCGAATTACTTTGAACGATTTCATATTATCGATTGTGAGAATTTATTGGATCAATTCTATTTAATAGCTGATTGTATATATTGGTTGGATCAATATAATCTATATGCAATACATTTATTCAGTATTTATTGGATGAATGCTTTTGAATGGGGTCATGGACCTAGTTTTGAATCGTTCAGTTTTGTTCGATTGAGTTGTAAAGGCCGTTTTGAGCCTATTTGTTTTACTAGAAATATTTGTATCTAGGATGCAATTTTTCAATGTAAAATTTATATGTAATTACGAAGACCGGAGTAAGATCCATTCGAGAAGACGAAGATTCAAGATCGAAGACATGTAATTAGATTACGATGTTTTTATTCTAGGAACGGTCCATGGACTACATGTTGGTAGCAACTAGATTGTGAATATTTTATTCATATGGTATGAATGCTACAAATGCGCTTAAGTGAAGTAATGTGCAAAGTGTAACATTAATCGCGAAAATTCTCCCACGACAAATTATTAAGTTTAAAAGGTTTCAAGGTTTTCCTTCCCTCCATCAAGCTTTCGGAAAATTGAAATTCAAACTGGATGTGCTATGCTTCCGAGTTATCGGGATAGTCGTTCGGAGAGGGTCGATAAATTCTGAGAGTGCATTGGATGCCTTCGGTTGGAGCATATTTTATCCCTAGAAACCTGTTCGGTTGCCAGATAAGATTCAATTGTGAAACTGATTAGCATCGATGGGCATAAACTTAACTTGTTCATGAACTATAGAAACCGTATAGGTTGAGGGGAGTGAACAAATCATACATTAGATGAATTGGTGTTAGACACCACTTATGAAGATTAATAGACTAGAAACTTGTTCGGTTTCCCTCTATTAAAATTTATAAAGAACTCGATCACCACTATGAAGTAATGTAAACAAATACTTCTGGATTTCACAAGAGAGTGCATTATTCCAATAAAAGTAGTGGGAGCTGGGTTAAAATAATAGAAAAGACCTTAATTCTGAACTCAAATCGTAATTCAACGAGTCACTAATCAATCCGTCGTACTTAATGCAGAGAAATTAAATATCAACTCTCAAAATGACAATGAACCCACTCACTATACTACTCGATAGAACACCTTAAATGGGCCTAACTTTGTGGAATGGCTCCGCAACCCGATGATAGTACTCAGTATGGAGGCACTGGGATACATCTTGGAGGCGGACATTCTGATGGCTCCGGTGCAGACCAGAGCCAGTCAGGAAGATGTTGAAAACTACGAAAAGTGGGTTAAGGATGACATTATAATTCGTGGATATTTTATGGACTCTATGTCTAATGAGCTTGAGAGAGCTCATGAGAAAAAGACTTCTGTTAGGCATATCTTATCTCACTTAAACGAGCTTTATGGTGAGCATAGTCGAACTACTAGATATGAGATATCCAAGCAACTATTCGGTGCCAGGTTGAAGGAAGGTGAGAAATTTGGGGACCACATCCTCAAAATGATCTCTATGATCGAGAGATTGGAGGCTCTTGATTTTAGGATGTATGCTTCTCTCCAGACCGACCTTATCCTGCAGTCTCTTCCTGATTCCTTCTCATAGTTTGTTATGAACTTCCACTGAAATGAGATTGCTTGCAATTTAGAAGGGTTGATGAACAAATTTGTAACCGCTCAGTCTCAGATGAAGACTCCGCGGATGAAGAAGTTTGCTCTTGTGATTTCTTCTGGATCTCGAAGGTCCAAGAATAAGAAGAAAAAGACCAAGAAGCAGATGGGTCCACAAAGCAAGGACCTTAAGGGTAAGGGCAAGGCATCGATGGTTCCAAAAGGCAATAAGAAGAAGTAGGACGCATGTCTTAAATGCGGTGAGCTAGGCCACTCGGCAAGAGACTGTTCGATTCTTCATGGCACTTCAGGTACAAAACTTTTAGTTTTGAAAACAAATTGTTCTGCTACTGTATTTTATACTTCTTGGATACTAGATTCAGGTGTTAGTTCTCATAATTGTACCATGAATCAGGATCTGGAACAAAGTAGAAAGCTTGGAGCTGGGGAAGTGATTATGACTATCGGAAGTGGGCATAGTGTCGCAGCAACCGATATAGGATCACTTCTTTTGGATTTGGAATCCGGCTTTGTTTTAACTTTAAATTATGTACAAGTGTTGCCCAAGGGGAATAAAAACATTGTATCCATTCCGGTCATAGATCGGAAAGTCTTTTCATTTTTCATTGGTGATGGTTCCTGCAAAATTTATTTTCGAAATAAACTACTAAGCTCTGCTACATTTTTAAATGGATTGTATCATATAAACCTAAGTAACAAAGTCGTTGTGAATACTATGACTAGGAAGCGTGGTAGGGATGAAACTAATCAAGTCTTGAAATAGCATCTTAGGCTTGGTCATGTTGGCCAGACCAAGGTTTACAAAATGGAAAAGGATGGCTTTATGGGTCTATTGGGATCGGATCCCCATTCCAACTTGTGAATCTTGCCTTAAAGTCAAACTGACTAAGTCTCCCTTCACAGTGACTTTTGAAAGAGTCACTGATAAACTTGGATTAGTCCATACCGACGTATGTGGTGCTTTAGAAGCAACACGTGATGGATATCAGTATTTCATCAAGTTTACGGATGATCATAATAGGTATGTTTATATATAATTAATGAAACATAAATATGAGGCTTTTGAGAAATTCCAGGAATTTAAGGCCCTAGTCGAAAAACAAACTGGTAAATCATATCAAGCACTTCGGTCGGACCGAGGTGGAAAGAATATGAGCACTGAGTTTGACGGGATCCTAAAGGAGCACGAAATAGTGTCACAACTTACACCTCCAGAAACTCCTCAGTTAAATGGTGTGTTGGAAAGAAGGAACCAAACCTTGTTGGACATAGTTTGCTCCATGCTTAGTTACATCGACTTACCGATTTACCTGTGGGGTTATGCGCTACTTACTGCTGCTTATATATTGAACAGATGTCCTTCCAAATCCATTCCTAAGACTCCGCATGAGATGTGGGATGGTAGGAAACCAAGTCTTAATCATATTTGGATTTGTGGATGTCTCGCCTATGTCAAGAAGACTAAGGCAGAGAAGTTGGAAGCAAGGTCCGTGAAGGGATGTTTTCATTGGATTCCCATCTGGGATGATGGGTTATCTATTCTACATGCCTGAAGATTGAAAGATCATTGTTGCTTTGCAAGCACACTTCTTGGAAGATGAGTTCATTCAGGAAGGTGGAGCATGTAGAAGTATTTCTTTGGAAGAATATAATGAAACTTCCCAGGAGACAACAGTACAAGAAGATCGAACCGAACCTTATGAAACATAAGTACAACCACCTCGTAGGTCTAGTAGGGTGTCTCAATTACCTGAGAGGTATAGGTTTTATCCACTTGGAGGAACTGGGTCTCCATGAGGTTCCAGGTGGTAACCAAGAGACCGACCCGCGACCTATGACCTAGCGATGGTGGATGTAGACTCCGTGAAATGGACTGTAGCAGTCTCCACATAGTTGGGACCTTCGCTTTGACGAGGCAGTCAAAGAGCTTGACTTCGTGCAAAATGAAGAGGAACCTTGTGTATACAAGAGGGTTAGTGGGAGCAAGATCACATTCTTAGTACTATATGTAGATGACATTCTACTAATAGTAAAATGATGTGGGAATGCTCAGTTCTGTGAAAGCTTGGCTTTTGAGTAGGTTCTCCATGAAGTACTTGGGAGAAATTACCTATATTCTTGGGATTCGACTCTACTGGGATAGAGCGAAGATAATGATAGGTCTTTCCCAAGCCCTCTATGTAGATAAAATCTTAAAGCAATTTAAGATGTATTATTCTAAAAGAGGGTTCCTACCAATGTGACATGGAATAAAAATCACCTTGAAGATATGTCCTCATAGTGAGGAACAACGAAAGGATATGAGTAATATACCATATGTTTCGGCCGTGGGTAGCCTTGTGCATGTCTTGTTGTGTATGAGACCTGACATTACGCATGCTGGGAGCGTGGTAAGTAGGTTTCAGGAAAACCCATGTAGGGAACATTGGACCGCCATAAAGAACATTCTCAAGTACTTTAGAAGGACTAACGATCTGGTTCTTATGTATGGTGGTGGAGAACTAAATGTGACGGGCTTCACTGATTTAGACTTCCATGGACAGGAAGACGACTCTATGTCTACTTCTGGATACATTTTACTTTTAATAGAGGATCAGTATCTTCGCATAGCGCGACTGCTGATTCCACCTGTTAGGCTGAGTATAAAGCGGCCTCGGAGGCCTCCAAAGGAAGGGTTTTTGGATTAAGAAGTTGCTGGGTGAACTTCACGTGACACCATGTGCTGTGCTGGCTGTTTTTGTTTTTATATGATAACAATGGAGCGGTAGCACAGGCCTAGGAGCAGAGGTCTCACAACTGTACAAAACATATTGAGAGAAAGTATCATCTCGTGAGAGAATTTGTTCGCAAAGTATATATTGTGCTGCATAAAGTAGACTCAGCCAACAACATCGTTGATCCACTGACCAAGCCACTTACTCAGATTAGCTTGGAGCGTCATCGGGAGAACATGGGTATTAGACACCATAGTGTGTGGCATTGAGTGCAAGTGGGAGATTGTTAGGAGTATGCCCTCGAATGCCACTCAGAGGATGTTGAGTGAGGGCATTGTACTTATCATTATGTAAAACATTATCAGAAGGCAACTGTATGTTTCTTTATTTACTGGTAGTCACTGGCATTCCTGACTCATATATATATATATATATATATATATATATATATATATATATATATATATATACACGGGTTTATGAGATGCGTCGAACAGACGAACCCGATGCGGCGGTGGCTTCAGGTACCATCCATATTCTATCCTATCCAGTCCGTGTACTTTTTGATTCGGGTGCTACACATTCCTTTATTTCTTTGGAGTGTGTACGCCGTTTGAATATAACTTGTTTAACTGCTTGCGATCCCTTTATCGTGAGGCGCTAGCGGGGATAGGATTGTGGGGAATCAGGAGATTAGAGAATTTCCGGTGGTTATATCCGGTATGGAATGGTTATCAAATTTAATTGTAGTTGATATGGAAGGCGAGGACGTAATCCTCGGCGAGGATTGGCTTAATAATCACCAGGCGATTATGAATTACCGTACCAAAGTTATCACTATGATGACTAAGGACGGATCTGAGTACTCATTTTTGGGACATAAGTCGGGCCAATCCAAGTTACTTATCAGTGCCATGAAGGCCGTAAGACTTTTAAATAAAGGTTGTACGGGCTATTGGTGCTATGCTTTGAAAACGGAAGGAAGCGAAGTCGATTTCTCTTCAATTCCGGTTGTTAATGAGTATCCCGATGTTTTTCCGGACGATCTTCCGGGATTACCGCCAGATCGAGAGATAGATTTTTCCGTGGATTTAGAGCCGGATGCGGCCCCGATTTCTAAAGCACCTTATCGGATGGCACCTTCCGAGATGCAGGAATTGAAGACTCAGTTGGGAGAACTTTTGGAAAAAGGGTACATCAGACCGAGCGCTTCGCCTTGGGGCGCGCCCGTTCTTTTCGTCAGGAAGAAGGATGGTTCACTACGTTTGTGCATTGACTACCGTGAGCTGAATAAAGTAACCATCAAGAATAAATATCCTTTGCCTCGCATAGACGATCTATTTGATCAATTGCAAGGAGCTGCGGTTTTCTCGAAGATTGATTTAAGATCCGGGTATTACATTTATTCTGTAACACCCCCAAGTTATTCAGGGTATATTACAGCGCCGTGAGCCCCGCCGTGGGACCCACAAGGCTAAACATACGCGGAACTATAAACTTGACCGATAAGGTCTACATACAATAGGAAGAAAGACGATACAAATGGTATTCAAAACCATAACCAATGAAAACATATACATCACTGTACAAATCAATACCTCGGCAACACAGGCCGGAACAACAAGGAAACTGAAATACAATACTCGAGTATTTAAAAATCCATTCCAGTACAACAACACTGAATGGAGGAATCCAAGAAAATAACCGGAGACAAAACATAGTATCACACTTGCCCATCATCTTCATGCAGACCCGATGCAATCTGTCCGCTCTCTGGAACTCGAAATACATGAAACGTATTTCCCCCATAAAGGGGTTAGCCGTCGAATAGCTAGTGCAAGTATAACAATATGAGACATAATACTCCTCGACAATAAAGTAAATGTAATCCGCCAATTCATCAATATCCGTCAATTCATCAATATAAGACTAGTATTAGGAATGACTAAAATCTCAAGACGTATGTGAATGCCGTAAAAGCGGTTCGTTCATATCATACGCCGTTACATGTAGGAATGCCGTCAAAGCGGTTCGTTCATTACATGCCAACATTATTTCATATGAATGCCGTAGAAGCGGTTCGTTCATATCAACCATGGAATCGCACTGGAGGCTACGAAACCCTCGAGAGGACCATAGGCCCGTCCCGGAGTGGCTAGAAATAATCATATCATCAATATTTCATACTTTCAAAGTCGAGAGCGTACAATCATAAATGTATACTTGCCTTAATAAACGTTACCGAAAATCCCGAAGAACACGGTTCGACCGGGAAGCTTGAACCACGAAGAGGACAACGAACGGAAGGGTTTCGACTTGAGTTCTTCACAAGGATTCCGTCCCTAAGTCATATCAATGATAAATCAACAATCGTACGATGAATAATAATCGTACAACGCACAAACCCCCCTCCTAGACCTTTTGTCGGGCACCTTGAAGGCGTCGACTAATAACTCAACCAAAACGACGAATCAATACACTCCAACCAAGGAATAACGATGGGAATGATAGAATACACCTAAATCATGATCAATCCATCACTAATCTAAATTACTACGGATTAAAAGGATGAAGTCAAACAAAATCCCCAATTTCCAACACAAAATTCAAAGTGTTCTTGAATAATCTTTCAATAATCCGATGAATACTCCAACAAGACCATAATCATGCGTATATCACTTCATACCCCATGATTTTAACATCCAAAACATCATTACCCAATACAAAATCGAAATCCAAGATGTTGAAGAAATTACCTCTTGAAGATCCAAGCACTATGATTCGAAGAGCATGCGATAGAACGATGATCCGGGCTTAAAAATCGAAAATAGATGAAGAGAAATCACTCACTCAAGTGATAGGTGGAGAAACATCTTCCTCTCAAACCTCCCCCTGAATAACTTGTGATGATTTGACTTTGGGCTGTTGGCTTTCGAGCCATTGTGATGTATCGGTATTTCCGTTGGAGCCTTCGGGCATGGTGAATTCGTATCTTTTCGGCATTGGTTTGGTTTACCTTGGTAATGTATTGTTGTGTTCTATATTGATGATTCGCCGTTTGGGCGTAAGTTTGATTCTTGTGCATCTCGTTGAGCTTTTCTGGCGAAATATTCCTTCTCCTACTGTTTTAAGTTTCGGAGACGAAACTTCTTTTAGGAGGGTAGAATGTAATACCCGTAATTTTGTTCCCCGGAAATTTTCTATTTTTGGCGGAAGTCTATTTTGGTGACTTTCTTGGGACCGTTTCGTCATCCTGAGAATGATTAATTCTACACTTTTTGTCATCCGAGTTCGTTTCGGTATCGTTCTGTTGAATTCCGTGCTCTTTAGCGACTTTTCCACGTAAGAGTTCGACTTTGTTAAATCACCATAAATTCTTGGAAACTCCAAAAATTCTGAATCCTGGCAATATTATAAAGCATCGAGTTAGCTTTCCATTGGTTCAAACGGTGAGTCAATCGGAGTCCGGACGAGGGAGTTATGGTCGAAATAGCTAAGTCACTCTCATTTCCCAGATTCGTTCAAAACTGCCTGTACCCGGTGCCGCGGCACACCTGGGCTGAGCCGCGGCACAATGCCGAGCCCTGGGAGCGAATTTTGGGTCTGTGCCGCGGCACACCTATACTGAGCCGCGGCACACACGTCAGTCAGCCCTATTTCTGCGTTTTTCTGCGCGTTTCAACCGATATTTCTCATTTTTCACCATCACACGAGAGGAAAGGCTTGAGAGAGGGAGGTTTCTCCATCTATCACTTGAGTGTGTGACTTCCTTCATCTATTTTCGATTTTTAAGCTCGGATCATCGATCTATCGAGTATTCTTCGAATCATAGTGCTTGGATCTTCAAGAGGTAATTTCTTCAACATCTTGGATTTCGATTTTGTATTGGGTAATGATGTTTTGGATGTTAAAATCATGGGGTATGAAGTGATATACGCATGATTATGGACTTGTTGGAGTATTCATCGGATTATTGAAAGATTTTTCAAGAACACTTCGAATTTTGTGTTGGAAATTGGGGATTTTGTTTGACTTCATCCTTTTAATCCGTAGTAATCTAGATTAGTGATGGATTGATGACGATTTAGGTGCATTCTATCATTTCCATCGTTATTCCACGGTTGGAGTGTTTTGATTCCTCGTTTCGGTTGAGTTATTAGTCGACGCCTTGAAGGTGTCCGACAAAATGTCTAAGAGGGGGGTTTTGTGCGTTGTACGATTATTATTCATCGTACGATTGTTGATTTATCATTGATATGTCTTAGGGACGAAATCCTTGTGAAGAACTCAAGTCGGAACCCTTCCGTTCGTTGTCTTCTTCGTGGTTCAAGCTTCCCGGTCGAACCGTGTTCTTCGGGATCTTCGGTAACGTTTATTAAGGCAAGTATACATTTATGATTGTACGTTCTCGACTTTGAAAGTATGATATATTGATGATATGATTATTTCTAGCCACTCCGGGACGGGCCTATGGTCCTCTGAGGGTTTCGTAGCCTCTGGTGCGATTCCATGGTTGATATGAACGAACCGTTTCTACGGCATTCATATGAAATAATATTGGCATGTAATGAACGAACCGTTTTGACGGCATTCCTACATGTAACGGCGTATGATATGAACGAACCATTTCTACGGCATTCACATACGTCTTGAGATTTTAGTTATTCCGGAATACTAGTCTTAAATTGATGAATTGACGGATATTGATGAATTGACGGATTACATTTACTTTATTGTCGAGGAGTATTATGTTCATATTGTTATACTTGCACTAGCTATTCGATGGCTAACCCCTTTATGGGGGAAATACGTTTCATGTATTTCAGGTTCCAGGAGAGCGGACAGGTGGGTGCCGGGTCGGCATGAAGATGATGGGCAAGTGTGATACTGTGTTTTGTCTCCGGTTATTTTCTTGGATTCCTCCATTCAGGTTGTTGTACTGGAATGGATTTTTAAATACTCGAGTATTGTATTTCGCTTCCTTGATGTTCCTACTGTGTTGCCGAGGTATTGATTTGTGCAGTGATGTATATGGTTTCATTGGTTATGGTTTTGAATACCATTTGTATCGTCTTTCATTCTATTGTATGTAGACCTTATCGGTCAAGTTTATAGTTCCGCGTATGTTTAGCCTTGTGGGTCCCACGGCGGGGCTCACGACGCTGTAATATACCCTGAATAACTTGGGGGTGTTACAGAATATGGTATCGGAGTTAAAACGACGTTCCAAAGACGGCGTTCCGGACGAGATATGGGCATTATGAATTCGTAGTTATGCCTTTTGGGTTGACGAATGCGCCGGCAGTATTCATGCAGTTAATGAATAAAATATTCATCGAGTACCTCGACAGGTGTGTAGTCGTCTTTATTGACGACATCTTGATCTATTCTCGGGATAAGGAGGAACATGCCCGACACTTGCGTTTGGTCTTAGACATTTTGAGAACCGAGCACCTCTATGCAAAATTCTCGAAATGTGAGTTTTGGTTGGAAGAAGTTATGTTTCTCGGCCATGTGATTTCGGTGAAGGGGTTCGTGTAGACCCGAGAAGATCGAGCGGTGCTAAATTGGGCACCGCCTAAAAATGTTAAAGAGGTTCGTAGCTTTTTGGGCCTTCTTGGGTATTAAGTCGGTTTGTCGAGGGTTCTCGAAACTCGCTCGACCGCTTACAAAATTACTCCAGAAGACCGAAAAGTTTATACGGACGGATGAGAGACAACAGAGCTTCGATGAATGAAGAGACGATTGACTTCAGCGCCGATTTTAACTTTACCGCATGGTAGCGAGGGCTTTGCGGTTTATAGTGACGCTTGAGTCAAGGCACATTTGTGTGCTTATGCGGCATGATAAGACGATAGCTTTTGCGTCTCGACAATTAAAACCTTATGAGATGAATTATCCTACTCACGATTTAGAGTTGGCCGCAATTGTCTTCGCACTCAAGATTTGGCGGCATTATTTGTACGGTTCACCGTGTTGGATTTATACCGATCACAAGAGCCTGAAATATATTTTCATCGAAGGAGCTAAATATGAGGCAGAGACGTTGGTTAGAATTGATAAAGGATTATGATTTGGAGATTCTTTACCACCCCGGAAAAGCCAATGTCGTTGCGGATGCTTTGAGCCGCAAATCGGCATCTCTTCAAATGCTTGAGGTTCTTACGTCTCAGACGAAGATTCGTCAGGATTTAATTGAACAAGGGATCGAAGTGTGGCTTCAGCGAGTACAGGGACAGTTGTGTACTCTCGAAATTACTTCGTCCTTGGTTGATGATATCAAAGGGAAACAGTGGAGTGACCCGATGATTTCTCAACTGAAGGAAGATGTGATTAAAGGAAAAGCTCCTGGCTTCATGGTACATGAGGATAGTATTCTGAGATTTCAGGGCAGACTTTGCGTTCCGAACGATTTAGAGTTGAGACAGAGAATCCTCCGAGAAGCTCATGCTACGCCTTATTCAATCCACCTCGGGACGAGTAAGATGTACAAAGATTTGAAGCGAAATTTTTGGTGGAATAACATGAAGAAGGATGTTACGGAGTTTGTATTACGGTGCTTGACGTGTCAACAAGTCAAGATCGAACATCAACGACCGGCGGGGTTGTTAAAACCACTTCCCATTCCCGAGTGGAAGTGGGAAGATATCTCAATGGATTTTATCACTGGCATGCCGAGAACTCGGGCTGGAATGAATATGATTTGGGTAATTGTCGATCGATTGACCAAGTCTGCACACTTTTTGGGTATTAAGGATACTTGGGGACCGGATAGATTGGCTCGAACCTTTATCGCTGAGATCGTGAGGTTACACGGTACCCCCAAGACCATTGTTTCTGATCGAGACGGCCGTTTCGTATCGCATTTTGACAGCCGTTCATCGGGCTCTGGGTACCGAGTTGAGATTGAGCACCTCCTTTCATCCTCGGTCGGCGGTCGAGAGAGGACGATCGAGCGTTGGAGGATATGTTGCGGGCTTGTGCCTTAGATCGAGTAATGATTGGGAGCTTCACTTGCCGTTGATCGAGTTTGCTTACAATAATAGTTGGCATGCGTCGATCAAAATGGCACCCTTCGAGGCTCTCTATGGTAGGCAATGTAGGTCGCCATTATGTTGGGACGAGGCTTCTGAGCTAGTTGGGACGGAACCGGATATGTTGTTGGAGACCAAGGAAAAGATTTCTATTATCCGAGATCGACTACTGACTGCCCAGAGTCGTCAGAAATCTTACGCCGATACTCGCCGACCCTTGGAGTTTGAAGTGGGGATCACGTCTTGCTCAAAGTATCACCGACTGAGAGGAGTTTTCCGCCGGGAAAAGGGAAAACTCACCCAAGGTATATCGGACCTTTCGAGATTTTGGATAGAGTTGGAGATTTAGCTTATCGCTTGGCGTTGCCTCGGCTTTGAGTCACGTCCATAGTGTTTTCCATGTGTCCCGATTGAGGAAGTACGTACTGATCCGAGCCACATTATCGACTACGGTGAGACCGCGTAGCCGAGGATATTACCTTTCCGGAGAAACCCGTGAAGATTCTTGAGCGCCGTGAGAAACGGCTTCGGCATAAGACCATTCCCTTTGGTTAAAGTACAATGGTCGAGGCATGGAGTCGAAGAGGCGACTTGGGAGACGGAAGAGAAGATGCGGGTGGAATACCCCGAACTATTTGTTTCTTAAGTTTCGGGACGAAACTTCTTTTAGAGGAGAATGTAATACGGTCGAAAGTCATGTCATTTCAAACCTTTCATATTCTTCGGATCGTGATTTGTTGAGCGAACCCTTGTAATCATTGCTTGGAACCACCGTTTTGGGGTTCCGTATTTCTATTTCGTGATATTGTTGCCCAGGACATTGAATCATATTGCTTTTATTCTCTTTAGGGTCAATTTTCATCATTTTAGGACCGAAGGGGTGTGAGCAGCGGCACAAGGAGTGTGCGCGCGGCACACATTTCCTATATTCGGCCGAGCAGTAGCCGGTGCCGCGGCACACATGAGCCGAGCCGCGGCACCTGCTGCCGAGCCAATGCCGCGGCACACCTATTCGAGCCGCGGACACCGGTGTTGCATCCTCGGCCAAAACCGCTTTGTGCCGGTGCCGCGGCACACACAGGCCGAGCTGCACCTGCGAAACACAGGAACAATTTTTAGGCACATGTGCGGCACACCTATCCGAGCCGCGGCACACAATGCGGTCAACTGCATAATTCGGCCTTTTAAGCGAGATTTCAGCCTTCTTCCTCCATTTCCATCTTCTATCGCGAGAGAGAGAGTTGAGGGAGGAGCTCTTTTCATAGCTATCACTTGTGTGTTGAAAATTTACCACTTTCAATCGGTTGGGGAGCCCGGATAGTCGATCTATCGCGTATTCCTTGGATCATAGCGCTTGAATATTCAAGAGGTAATTTCTTCGACATCTTGACTTCTCGATTTTGTGTGGGTTTTGACGTTTTGGATGTTAAAATCATGGTGTATGAGGTGATATATGCATGATTATGGACATGATTGGGTATTCATCGGATTATTGAAAGATTATTCAAGAACACTTTGATTTAGTGTTGGATTTTGGGGGTTTTCGTAGGTTCGTCCGTTTTATCCGATTGAAGCTTGAGAACCTTGAGATTTTGATATATCTATACCGTATGAGTGTTTTCTTCCGATTTTACGGGTTGAATTATGTCGTTTTCGGACTTGTGAGTTTTGGACGATTTTCCAACCTCTAGTTGATTATCCGTATATCTTTATGAATCGTAGACGGGTCGGGGGTTTCTTCGTGTGATTTGAATATGGATAATTGATTATCATATTCCTTACGAATCGTTTAGGTGCCGGAAGCGCGTTCTTGGACCTACCAATCTCATACCCCTTTTTCCGTCCGTTCCTCGATGTCTCAAAGGCAAGTATACATTTATGATTGTACGTTCTCGACTTTGAAAGTATGAAATATTGATGATATGATTATTTCTAGCCACTCCGGGACGGGCCTATGGTCCTCTGAGGGTTTCGTAGCCTCTGGTGCGATTCCATGGTTGATATGAACGAACCGTTTCTACGGCATTCATATGAAATAATATTGGCATGTAATGAACGAACCGTTTTGACGGCATTCCTACATGTAACGGCGTATGATATGAACGAACCGTTTTTACGGCATTCACATACGTCTTGAGATTTTAGTTATTCCGGAATACTAGTCTTAAATTGATGAATTGACGGATATTGATGAATTGACGGATTACATTTACTTTATTGTCGAGGAGTATTATGTTTCATATTGTTATACTTGCACTAGCTATTCGACGGCTAACCCCTTTATGGGAAATACGTTTCATGTATTTGAGTTCCGGGAGAGCGGACGGGCGAGTGCGGGTCGGCATAAAGATGATGGGCGGGCGTGATCTGTGTCTTTCTTCCAGTTATCTTTGGAGTTTCCCGTTCGGTGTTGTTGTCTTGGATTGGCTATTGAATACTCGAGTATTGTTTTCCTTTTCCTTGATGTTCCGGCTGGGTTTGCGAAGTATTGAATTGAGTTGTGATGTTTGTGAATGCATTGGTTATATTTCGAATACCTTTGTATCGTTTTCATTCCATTGTGCGTAGACCTTATCGGTCAAAATTTATGGTTCCGCGTATGTATAGCCTTGTGGGTCCCACGGCGGGGCTTACGGCGCTGTAATATCCCTGAATAACTTGGGGGTGTTACAGAATATGGTATCAGAGCTTAGGTCTATGGATACCTAGGCTGTCGGTCTTTTGGGTCGATCGAGTCGTTAATTGTCCACAGTATCACTACTCTGCCATCATCACAGTACGACCGGTACTTGTAAGACCTCTCACTCTTCTGGTGTTTCCTTATTCGTTTTGCTTCCATTTTATCGGTATTCTTGAGAACCGGATACTTTGTTGATGCGTGATTGAATTGTGCTTACGTGACTTGTGTGTTCTTCAGTATGTCAGCTGGTAGGGGCCGTGGCCGTGGTCGTGGCCGTGGGCGAGGAAGAGGTCGTGGCGCGGCCGTTTCCATCGATTGATTGCGGGGTCGACCAACCCCAGTTTGTCGAACTCGGTGCATCCCGATACCGAGAGTCAGCACGACCAGTCAGATGGTCAGGGGAACCACGTAGACGTTGGAGTGGCGAATGCACTTCAACAATTGGCTACTCAGATGACTATTTTGGCCCAAACTGTTCACATGAATAACCCGAACCCAAATACGGATGCCCCGCCGAGAATGTAATCCGTATGCACCCTCCACGATTTGGCGGTGCCACACCCGTTAAGTGGGAGGATTAGTTAGCAGGTGGAGAAGATTTTCGAGGCAGTTGATTGCCCCGAGGTGAGGAAAGTACCGATTGCTCAGTATTTCCTCACCAAGGAGGCCGCTACTTGGTGGAAGGTCATCAAGCCACAGGATCGTATTGCCTCATGGGATGAATTTAAGGAGCTCTTGGAGGCCGAGTTTTGTCCTTGGCCGGTACGAGAG
Organism: Orobanche coerulescens; assembly: GCA_033398695.1. Taxonomy (NCBI): domain Eukaryota; kingdom Viridiplantae; phylum Streptophyta; class Magnoliopsida; order Lamiales; family Orobanchaceae; genus Orobanche; species Orobanche coerulescens. The sequence goes on along the minus strand of CM065804.1, from coordinate 69,841,139 downwards.
AGCCGAATCCGAGCCTTCTTCGAGGCTAAACCACAAGATATTCCCGTTTCGCAGGCGATCGTGGAGTATAACCAACAATTAATCCATGTGAAGGATCAAGTACGTAACGAGCGTGATAAGATCCGTTATTTTGATATGCGGATGAATTTGGACTTGCGGCGGTACATGGCCGGATTTGCTTGTACCACACTGAAAGAGTATCAGGACAGAGCTTTAGCCCATGATATGTTGAGCCCCGACAATGATACCGTTGAAGAACCGAAGAAGCAGAAAGTCGGGGGAAATTTTTCTGGCTCTAAGGGTGGCAACTTTCAGAAATCACAGACGACTAACCGCTTTGCCGGACAGTCGTCACGTTCTAATAAAGGGAAGAGGAGTTACCGTCCCACTTCGGGTACCTCAAATCGCGCGGTGACTTGCTATAATTGTGGCCGTTCAGGCCACATTAATTTGGAATGCCACTTTCCACCGTTGAAGTGTCACACGTGCGGACAGATGGGACATAGAGCGACTTATTGTTCCGAGCCGAATCAGACTTTGGACACTCGGGCTTCTGCCCCAGCTGGTCAACCTCAGCAGAATTTTGGCAGGGGCCGGGGACGGGGTCAGAACGCTGGAGGGGGGAACTCTAGCGTCGGTTCGGTGCAACCACGGGTTTATGAGATGCGTCGAACAGACGAACCCGATGCGGCGGTGGCTTCAGGTACCATCCATATTCTATCCTATCCAGTCCGTGTACTTTTTGATTCGGGTGCTACACATTCCTTTATTTCTTTGGAGTGTGTACGCCGTTTGAATATAACTTGTTTAACTGCTTGCGATCCCTTTATCGTGAGGCCACTAGCGGGGATAGGATTGTGGGGAATCAGGAGATTAGAGAATTTCCGGTGGTTATATCCGGTATGGAATGGTTATCAAATTTAATTGTAGTTGATATGGAAGGCGAGGATGTAATCCTCGGCGAGGATTGGCTTAATAATCACCAGGCGATTATGAATTACCGTACCAAAGTTATCACTATGATGACTAAGGACGGATCTGAGTACTCATTTTTGGGACATAAGTCGGGACAATCCAAGTTACTTATCAGTGCCATGAAGGCCGTAAGACTTTTAAATAAAGGTTGTACGGGCTATTGGTGCTATGCTTTAGCGGAAGGAAGCGAAGTCGATTTCTCTTCAATTCCGGTTGTTAATGAGTATCCCGATGTTTTTCGGACGATCTTAGGATTACCGCGGATCGAGAGATAGATTTTTCCGTGGATTTAGAGCCGGATGCGGCCCCGATTTCTAAAGCACCTTATCGGATGGCACCTTCCGAGATGCAGGAATTGAAGACTCAGTTGGGAGAACTTTTGGAAAAAGGGTACATCAGACCGAGCGCTTCGCCTTGGGGCGCGCCCGTTCTTTTCGTCAGGAAGAAGGATGGTTCACTACGTTTGTGCATTGACTACCGTGAGCTGAATAAAGTAACCATCAAGAATAAATATCCTTTGCCTCGCATAGACGATCTATTTGATCAATTGCAAGGAGCCGCGGTTTTCTCGAAGATTGATTTAAGATCCGGGTATTACATTTATTACCTTAACACCCCAAGTTATTCGGGGTATATTACGGCGCCGTGAGCCCGCCGTGGGACCCACAAGGCTAAACATACGCGGAACTATAAACTTGACCGATAAGGTCTACATACAATAGGAAGAAAGACGATACAAATGGTATTCAAAACCATAACCAATGAAAACATATACATCATTTGTACAAATCAATACCTCGGCAACACAGTAGGAACAACAAGAAGCGAAATACAATACTCGAGTATTTAAAAATCCATTCCAGTACAACAACACTGAATGGAGGAATCCAAGAAAATAACCAGAGACAAAACACGGTATCACACTTGCCCATCATCTTCATGCGGACTGATACCCGTCTGTCCGCTCTCCTGGAACTGAAATACATGAAACGTATTTCCCCATAAAGGGGTTAGCCGTCGAATAGATAGTGCAAGTATAACAATATGAGACATAATACTCCTCGACAATAAAGTAAATGTAATCCGTCAATTCATCAATATCCGTCAATTCATCAATATAAGACTAGTATTCCGGAATGACTAAAATCTCAAGACGTATGTGAATGCCGTAAAAACGGTTCGTTCATATCATACGCCGTTACATGTAGGAATGCCGTCAAAACGGTTCGTTCATTACATGCCAACATTATTTCATATGAATGCCGTAGAAACGGTTCGTTCATATCAACCATGGAATCGCACCAGAGGCTACGAAACCCTCAGAGGACCATAGGCCCGTCCCGGAGTGGCTAGAAATAATCATATCATCAATATTTCATACTTTCAAAGTCGAGAGCGTACAATCATAAATGTATACTTGCCTTAATAAACGTTACCGAAAATCCCGAAGAACACGGTTCGACCGGGAAGCTTGAACCACGAAGAGGACAACGAACGGAAGGGTTTCGACTTGAGTTCTTCACAAGAATTCCGTCCCTAAGTCATATCAATGATAAATCAACAATCGTACGATGAATAATAATCGTACAACGCACAAACCCCCCCCCCCTCCTAGACCTTTTGTCGGGCACCTTGAAGGCGTCGACTAATAACTCAACCAAAACGACGAATCAAAACACTCCAACCGTGGAATAACGATGGAAATGATAGAATGCACCTAAATCGTCATCAATCCATCACTAATCTAGATTACTACGAATTAAAAGGATGAAGTCAAACAAAATCCCCAATTTCCAACACAAAATTCGAAGTGTTCTTGAAAAATCTTTCAATAATCCGATGAATACTCCAACAAGTCCATAATCATGCGTATATCACTTCATACCCCATGATTTTAACATCCAAAACATCATTACCCAATACAAAATCGAAATCCAAGATGTTGAAGAAATTACCTCTTGAAGATCCAAGCACTATGATTCGAAGAGCATGCGATAGAACGATGATCCGGGCTTAAAAATCGAAAATAGATGAAGAGAAATCACTCACTCAAGTGATAGGTGGAGAAACATCTTCCTCTCAAACCTCCCCCTGAATAACTTGTGATGATTTACAGCTTTGGGTTGTTCGGCTTTCAGGCCATTGTGATGTATCGGTATTTCCGTTGGAGCCTTCGGGCATGGTGAATTCGTATCTTTTTCGGCATTGGTTTGGTTTACCTTCGGGTAATGTATTGTTGTGTTCTATATTGATGATTCGCCGTTTGGGCATAAGGTTCGGTTCTTGTGCATCTCGTTGAGATTTTCCTGGCGAAATATTTCTTCTCCCTACCTGTTTTAAGTTTCGGGACGAAACTTCTTTTAAGGAGGGTAGAATGTAATACCCGTAATTTTGTTCCCCGGAAATTTTCTAGTTTTGACGGAAGTCTATTTTGGCGACTTGCTTGGGACCGTTTCGTCATCCTGAGAATTATTAATTCTACACTTTTTGTCATCCGAGTTCGTTTCGGTATCGTTCTGTTGAATTCCGTGCTCTTTAGCGACTTTTCCACATAAGAGTTCGACTTTGTTAAATCACCATAAATTCTTGGAAACTCCAAAAATTCTGAATCTTGGCAATATTATAAAGCATCGAGTTAGCTTTCCATTGGTTCAAACGGTGAGTCAATCGGAGTCCGGACGAGGGAGTTATGGTCGAAATAGCTAAGTCACTCTCATTTCCTGGTCGTTCAAAATCGCACATGCCGGTGCGCGGCACACCTGGGCTGAGCCGCGGCACACTGCCGAGCCCTGGGAGCGAATTTTGGGTCTGTGCCGCGGCACACCTATACTGAGCCGCGGCACACACGTCAGTTAGCCCTATATCTGCGTTTTTCTGCGTGTTTCAACCGATATTTCTCATTTCTTCACCATCACACGAGAGGAAAGGCTTGAGAGAGGGAGGTTTCTCCATCTATCACTTGAGTGTGTGACTTCCTTCATCTATTTTCGATTTTTAAGCTCGGATCATCGATCTATCGAGTATTCTTCGAATCATAGTGCTTGGATCTTCAAGAGGTAATTTCTTCAACATCTTGGATTTCGATTTTGTATTGGGTAATGATGTTTTGGATGTTAAAATTATGGGGTATGAAGTGATATACGCATGATTATGGACTTGTTGGAGTATTCATCGGATTATTGAAAGATTTTTCAAGAACACTTCGAATTTTGTGTTGGAAATTGGGGATTTTGTTTGACTTCATCCTTTTAATCCGTAGTAATCTAGATTAGTGATGGATTGATGACGATTTAGGTGCATTCTATCATTTCCATCGTTATTCCACGGTTGGAGTGTTTTGATTCGTCGTTTCGGTTGAGTTTTTAGTCGACGCCTTGAAGGTGTCCGACAAAATGTCTAAGAGGGGGGTTTTGTGCGTTGTACGATTATTATTCATTGTACGATTGTTGATTTATCATTGATATGACTTAGGGACGAAATCCTTGTGAATAACTCAAGTCGGAACCCTTCCGTTCGTTGTCTTCTTCGTGGTTCAAGCTTCCCGGTCGAACCGTGTTCTTCGGGATCTTCGGTAACGTTTATTAAGGCAAGTATACATTTATGATTGTACGTTCTCGACTTTGAAAGTATGATATATTTATGATATGATTATTTCTAGCCACTCCGGGATGGGCCTATGGTCCTCTGAGGGTTTCGTAGCCTCTGGTGCGATTCCATGGTTGATATGAACGAACCGTTTCTACGGCATTCATATGAAATAATATTGGCATGTAATGAAGGAACCGTTTTGACGGCATTCCTACATGTAACGGCGTATGATATGAACGAACCGTTTCTACGGCATTCACATACGTCTTGAGATTTTAGTTATTCCGGAATACTAGTCTTAAATTGATGAATTGACGGATATTGATGAATTGACGGATTACATTTACTTTATTGTCGAGGAGTATTATGTTCATATTGTTATACTTGCACTAGCTATTCGACGGCTAACCCCTTTATGGGGGAAATACGTTTCATGTATTTCAGGTTCCAGGAGAGCGGACAGGTGGGTGCCGGGTCGGCATGAAGATGATGGGCAAGTGTGATACTGTGTTTTGTCTCCGGTTATTTTCTTGGATTCCTCCATTCAGGTTGTTGTACTGGAATGGATTTTTAAATACTCGAGTATTGTATTTCAGTTTCCTTGATGTTCCGGCCTGTGTTGCCGAGGTATTGATTTGTGCAGTGATGTATATGGTTTCATTGGTTATGGTTTTGAATACCATTTGTATCGTCTTTCATTCTATTGTATGTAGACCTTATCGGTCAAGTTTATAGTTCCGCGTATGTTTAGCCTTGTGGGTCCCACGGCGGGGCTCACGGCGCTGTAATATACCCTGAATAACTTGGGGGTGTTACAGAATATGGTATCGGAGTTAAAACGACGTTCCAAAGACGGCGTTCCGGACGAGATATGGGCATTATGAATTCGTAGTCATGCCTTTTGGGTTGGCGAATGCGCCGGCAGTATTCATGCAGTTAATGAATAAAATATTCATCGAGTACCTCGACAGGTGTGTAGTCGTCTTTATTGACGACATCTTGATCTATTCTCGGGATAAGGAGGAACATGCCCGACACTTGCGTTTGGTCTTAGACATTTTGAGAACCGAGCACCTCTATGCAAAATTCTCGAAATGTGAGTTTTGGTTGGAAGAAGTTATGTTTCTCGGCCATGTGATTTCGGCCGAAGGGGTTCGTGTAGACCCGCAGAAGATCGAGGCAGTGCTAAATTGGGCACCGCCTAAAAATGTTAAAGAGGTTCGTAGCTTTTTGGGCCTTGCTGGGTATTACCGTCGGTTTGTCGAGGGGTTCTCGAAACTCGCTCGACCGCTTACAAAATTACTCCAGAAGACCGAAAAGTTTATCTGGACGAATGAGATACAACAGAGCTTCGATGAACTGAAGAGACGATTGACTTCAGCGCCGATTTTAACTTTACCGCATGGTAGCGAGGGCTTTGCAGTTTATAGTGACGCTTCGAGTCAAGGCCTGGGCTGTGTGCTTATGCAGCATGATAAGACGATAGCTTTTGCGTCTCGACAATAAAAACCTTATGAGATGAATTATCCTACTCACGATTTAGAGTTGGCCGCAATTGTCTTCGCACTCAAGATTTGGCGGCATTATTTGTACGGTTCACCGTGTCGGATTTATACCGATCACAAGAGCCTGAAATATATTTTCAGTCAGAAGGAGCTAAATATGAGGCAGAGACGTTGGTTAGAATTGATAAAGGATTATGATTTGGAGATTATTTACCACCCCGGCAAAGCCAACGTCGTTGCGGATGCTTTGAGCCGCAAATCGGCATCTCTTCAAATGCTTGAGGTTCTTACGTCTCAGACGAAGATTCGTCAGGATTTAATTGAACAAGGGATCAAAGTGTGGCTTCAGCGAGTACAGGGACAGTTGTGTACTCTCGAAATTACTTCGTCCTTGGTTGATGATATCAAAGGGAAACAGTGGAGTGACCCGATGATTTCTCAACTGAAGGAAGATGTGATTAAAGGAAAAGCTCCTGGCTTCATGGTACATGAGGATAGTATTCTGAGATTTCAGGGCAGACTTTGCGTTCCGAACGATTTAGAGTTGAGACAGAGAATCCTCCGAGAAGCTCATGCTACGCCTTATTCAATCCACCTCGGGACGAGTAAGATGTACAAAGATTTGAAGCGAAATTTTTGGTGGAATAACATGAAGAAGGATGTTACGGAGTTTGTATTACGGTGCTTGACGTGTCAACAAGTCAAGATCGAACATCAACGACCGTGGGGTTGTTGAAACCACTTCCCATTCCCGAGTGGAAGTGGGAAGATATCTCAATGGATTTTATCATCGCATGCCGAGAACTCGGGCCGGAATGAATATGATTTGGGTAATTGTCGATCGATTGACCAAGTCGCACACTTTTGGGTATTAAGGATACTTGGGGACCGGATAGATTGGCTCGAACCTTTATCGCCGAGATCGTGAGGTTACGGTACCCCAAGACCATTGTTTCGATCGAGGCGGCCGTTTCGTATCGCATTTTGGCAGCCGTTCATCGGGCTCTGGTACCGAGTTGAGATTGAGCACCTCCTTTCATCCTCGGTCAGCGGTCGGCAGAGAGGACGATTCAGACGTTGGAGGATATGTTGCGGGCTTGTGCCTTAGACTGGAGTAATGATTGGGAGCTTCACTTGCCGTTGATCGAGTTTGCTTACAATAATAGTTGGCATGCGTCGATCAAAATGGCACCCTTCGAGGCTCTCAATGGTAGGCGATGTAGGTCGCCATTATGTTGGGACGAGGCTTCTGAGCTAGTTGGGACGGAACCGGATATGTTGTTGGAGACCAAGGAAAAGATTTCTATTATCCGAGATCGACTACTGACTGCCCAGAGTCGTCAGAAATCTTACGCCGATACTCGTCGTCGACCCTTGGAGTTTGAAGTGGGGGATCACGTCTTGCTCAAAGTATCACCGACCAGAGGAGTTTTCCGCTTCGGGAAAAAGGGAAAACTCAGTCCAAGGTATATCGGACCTTTCGAGATTTTGGATAGAGTTGGAGATTTAGCTTATCGCTTGGCGTTGCCTCCAGCTTTGAGTCACGTCCATAGTGTTTTCCATGTGTCCCAATTGAGGAAGTACGTACCGGATCCGAGCCACATTATCGACTACAGTGAGATTGACGTAGCCGAGGATATTACCTTTCCGGAGAAACCCGTGAAGATTCTTGAGCGCCGTGAGAAACAGCTTCGGCATAAGACCATTCCACTGGTTAAAGTACAATGGTCGAGGCATGGAGTCGAAGAGGCGACTTGGGAGACGGAAGAGAAGATGCGGGTGGAATACCCCGAACTATTTGTTTCTTAAGTTTCGGGACGAAACTTCTTTTTAGAGGGGGAGAATGTAATACCCGGTCGAAAGTCATGTCATTTCAAACCTTTCATATTCTTCGGATCGTGATTTGTTGAGCGAACCCTTGTAATCATTGCTTGGAACCACCGTTTTGGGGTTCCCGTATTTCTATTTCGTGTTATTGTTGCCCAGACATTGAATCATATTGCTTTTATTCTCTTTCCGGGTCAATTTTCATCATTTTAGGACCCGAAGGGGGTGTGAGCCGCGGCACAAGGAGTGTGCGCCGCGGCACACACATTTCCTATATTTGGCCGAGCAGGCTGTACCCGGTGCCGCGGCACACATGAGCTGAGCCGCGGCACACTGCCGAGCCAATGCCGCGGCACACTGGTGTTGCATCCTCAGCCAAAACCGCTGTACCGGTGCACGGCTTTGGTGAGCCACGGCACCGCCGAAACACAGGAACAATTTTTAGGCATGTGCCGCGGCACACCTATGCTGAGCCGCGGCACACAATGCGGTCAACTGCATAATTCGGCCTTTTAAGCGAGATTTCAGCCTTCTTCCTCCATTTCCATCTTCTATCGCGAGAGAGAGAGTTGAGGGAGGAGCTCTTTTCATAGCTATCACTTGTGTGTTGAAAATTTACCACTTTCAATCCGTTGGGGAGCCCGGATAGTCGATCTATCGCGTATTCCTTGGATCATAGCGCTTGAATATTCAAGAGGTAATTTCTTCGACATCTTGACTTCTCGATTTTGTGTGGGTTTTGACGTTTTGGATGTTAAAATCATGGTGTATGAGGTGATATATGCGTGATTGTGGACATGATTGGGTATTCATCGGATTATTGAAAGATAATTCAAGAACACTTTGATTTTGTGTTGGTTTTTGGGGGTTTTCGTAGGTTCGTCCGTTTTATCCGATTGAAGCTTGAGAACCTTGAGATTTTGATATATCTATACCGTATGAGTGTTTTCTTCCGATTTTACGGGTTGAATTATGTCGTTTTCGGACTTGTGAGTTTTGGACGATTTTCCAACCTCTAGTTGATTATCCGTATATCTTTATGAATCGTAGACGGGTCGGGGGTTTCTTCGTGTGATTTGAATATGGATAATTGATTATCATATTCCTTACGAATCGTTTAGGTGCGGAGCGCGTTCTTGGACCTACCAATCTCATACCCCTTTTTAATCCGTTCCTCGATGTCTCAAAGGCAAGTATACATTTATGATTGTACGTTCTCGACTTTGAAAGTATGAAATATTGATGATATGATTATTTCTAGCCACTCGGGACGGCCTATGGTCCTCTGAGGGTTTCGTAGCCTGCAGTGCGATTCCATGGTTGATATGAACGAACCGTTTCTACGGCATTCATATGAAATAATGTTGGCATGTAATGAACGAACCGTTTTGACGGCATTCCTACATGTAACGGCGTATGATATGAACGAACCGTTTTTACGGCATTCACATACGTCTTGAGATTTGATTATTAGGAATACTAGTCTTAAATTGATGAATTGACGGATATTGATGAATTGACGGATTACATTTACTTTATTGTCGAGGAGTATTATGTTTCATATTGTTATACTTGCACTAGCTATTCGACGGATAACCCCTTTATGGGAAATACGTTTCATGTATTTGAGTTCCGGGAGAGCGGACGGGCGAGTACGGGTCGGCATAAAGATGATGGGCGGGCGTGATCTGTGTCTTTCTTCGATTATGTTTGGAGTTTCCGTTCGGTGTTGTTGTACTGGATTGGCTATTGAATACTCGAGTATTGTTTTCCTTTTCCTTCATGTTCCGGCCTGGGTTTGCCGAAGTATTGAATTGAGTTGTGATGTTTATGAATGCATTGGTTATATTTCGAATACCTTTGTATCGTTTTTTATTCCATTGTGCGTAGACCTTATCGGTCAAAATTTATGGTTCCGCGTATGTATAGCCTTGTGGGTCCCACGGCGGGGCTTACGGCGCTGTAATATCCCTGAATAACTTGGGGGTGTTACAGAATATGGTATCAGAGCTTAGGTCTATGGATACCTAGGCTGTCGGTCTTTTGGGTCGATCGAGTCGTTAATTGTCCACAGTATCACTACTCTGCCATCATCACAGTGCGACCGGTACTTGTAAGACCTCTCACTCTTCTGGTGTTTCCTTATTCGTTTTGCTTCCATTTTATCGGTATTCTTGAGAACCGGATACTTTGTTGATGCGTGATTGAATTGTGCTTACGTGACTTGTGTGTTCTTCAGTATGTCAGCTGGTAGGGGCCGTGGCCGTGGCCGTGGTCGTGGCCGTGAGCGAGGAAGAGGTCGTGGCGCGGCCGTTTCCATCAGTTCAGTTGCGGGGTCGACCAACCCCAGTTTGTCGAACTCGGTGCATCCCGATACCGAGAGTCGGCCACGACCCGATCGGATGGTCGGGGAACCACGTAGACGTTGGAGTGGCGAATGCACTTCAACAATTGGCTACTCAGATGACTATTTTGGCCCAAACTGTTCAGCTGAATAACCCGAACCCAAATACGGATGCCCTGCTTCAGAATGTAATCCGTATGCACCCTCCACAGTTTGGCGGTGCCACAGACCCGTTAGGCTTGGAGGATTGGTTAGCAGAATTGGAGAAGATTTTCGAGGCAGTTGATTGCCCCGAGGTGAGGAAAGTACCGATTGCTCAGTATTTCCTCACCAAGGAGGCCGCTACTTGGTGGAAGGTCATCAAGCCACAGGATCGTATTGCCTCATGGGATGAATTTAAGGAGCTCTTGGAGGCCGAGTTTTGTCCTTGGCCGGTACGAGAGAGCCGAATCCGAGCCTTCTTCGAGGCTAAACCACAAGATATTCCCGTTTCGCAGGCGATCGTGGAGTATAACCAACAATTAATCTATGTGAAGGATCAAGTACATGTGAGCGTGATAAGATCCGATATTTTGATATGCGGATGAATTTGGACTTGCGGCGGTACATGGCCGGATTTGCTTGTACCACACTGAAAGAGTATCAGGACAGAGCTTTAGCCCATGATATGTTGAGCCCCGACAATGATACCATTGAAGAACCGAAGAAGCAGAAAGTCGGGGGAAATTTTTCTGGCTCTAAGGGCGGCAACTTTCAGAAATCACAGACGACTAACCACTTTGCCGGACAGTCGTCACGTTCTAATAAAGGGAAGAGGAGTTACCGTCCCACTTCGGGTACCTCAAATCGCGCGGTGACTTGCTATAATTGTGGCCGTTCAGGCCACATTAATTTGGAATGCCACTTTCCACCGTTGAAGTGTCACACGTGCGGACAGATGGGACATAGAGCGACTTATTGTTAGGCCGAATCGGACTTTGGACACTCGGGCTTCGACCCAGTGGTCAACCTCGGCGGAATTTTGGCGAGGCGGGACGGGTCGAGCGGCGGAGGGGAACTCTAGCGTCGATTCGGTGCAACCACGGGTTTATGAGATGCGTCGAGCAGACGAACCCGATGCGGCGGTGGCTTGGTACCATCCACATTCTATCTATCCGGTCAGTGTACTTTTTGATTGGTGCTACACATTCCTTTATTTCTTTGGAGTGTGTACGCCGTTTGAATATAACTTGTTTAATCGCTTGCGATCCCTTTATCGTGAGGCGCCTAGCGGGGATAGGATTGTGGGGAATCAGGAGATTAGAGAATTTCCGGTGGTTATATCCGGTATGGAATGGTTATCAAATTTAATTGTAGTTGATATGGAAGGCGAGGACATAATCCTCGGCGAGGATTGGCTTAATAATCACCAGGCGATTATGAATTACCGTACCAAAGTTATCACTATGATGACTAAGGACGGATCTGAGTACTCATTTTTGGGACATAAGTCGGGCCAATCCAAGTTACTTATCAGTGCCATGAAGGCCGTAAGACTTTTAAATAAAGGTTGTACGGGCTATTGGTGCTATGCTTTAGCGGAAGGAAGCGAAGTCGATTTCTCTTCAATTCGGTTGTTAATGAGTATCCCGATGTTTTAGGACGATCTTAGGGATTACCGCGATCGAGAGATAGATTTTTCCGTGGATTTAGAGCCGGATGCGGCCCCGATTTCTAAAGCACCTTATCGGATGGCACCTTCCGAGATGCAGGAATTGAAGACTCAGTTGGGAGAACTTTTGGAAAAAGGGTACATCAGACCGAGCGCTTCGCCTTGGGGCGCGCCCGTTCTTTTCGTCAGGAAGAAGGATGGTTCACTACGTTTGTGCATTGACTACCGTGAGCTGAATAAAGTAACCATCAAGAATAAATATCCTTTGCCTCGCATAGACGATCTATTTGATCAATTGCAAGGAGCTGCGGTTTTCTCGAAGATTGATTTAAGATCCGGGTATTACATTTATTCTGTAACACCCCCAAGTTATTCAGGGTATATTACAGCGCCGTGAGCCCCGCCGTGGGACCCACAAGGCTAAACATACGCGGAACTATAAACTTGACCGATAAGGTCTACATACAATAGGAAGAAAGACGATACAAATGGTATTCAAAACCATAACCAATGAAAACATATACATCACTGTACAAATCAATACCTCGGCAACACAGGCCGGAACAACAAGGAAACTGAAATACAATACTCGAGTATTTAAAATCCATTCCAGTACAACAACACTAAATGGAGGAATCCAAGAAAATAACCGGAGACAAAACACAGTATCACACTTGCCCATCATCTTCATGCAGACCCGATACCAGTCTGTCCGCTCTCCTGGAACCTGAAATACATGAAACGTATTTCCCCCATAAAGGGGTTAGCCGTCGAATAGCTAGTGCAAGTATAACAATATGAGACATAATACTCCTCGACAATAAAGTAAATGTAATCCGTCAATTCATCAATATCCGTCAATTCATCAATATAAGACTAGTATTCCGGAATGACTAAAATCTCAAGACGTATGTGAATGCCGTAAAAACGGTTCGTTCATATCATACGCCGTTACATGTAGGAATGCCGCAAAACGGTATGAATGCCGTAGAAACGGTTCGTTCATATCAACCATGGAATCGCACCAGAGGCTACGAAACCCTCAGAGGACCATAGGCCCGTCCCGGAGTGGCTAGAAATAATCATATCATCAATATTTCATACTTTCAAAGTCGAGAACGTACAATCATAAATGTATACTTGCCTTAATAAACGTTACCGAAAATCCCGAAGAACACGGTTCGACCGGGAAGCTTGAACCACGAAGAAGACAACGAACGGAAGGGTTTCGACTTGAGTTCTTCACAAGGATTCCGTCCCTAAGTCATATCAATGATAAATCAACAATCGTACGATGAATAATAATCGTACAACGCACAAACCCCCCCTCCTAGACCTTTTGTCGGGCACCTTGAAGGCGTCGACTAATAACTCAACCAAAACGACGAATCAATACACTCCAACCAAGGAATAACGATGGGAATGATAGAATACACCTAAATCATCATCAATCCATCACTAATCTAAATTACTACGGATTAAAAGGATGAAGTCAAACAAAATCCCCAATTTCCAACACAAAATTCAAAGTGTTCTTGAATAATCTTTCAATAATCCGATGAATACTCCAACAAGACCATAATCATGCGTATATCACTTCATACCCCATGATTTTAACATCCAAAACATCATTACCCAATACAAAATCGAAATCCAAGATGTTGAAGAAATTACCTCTTGAAGATCCAAGCACTATGATTCGAAGAGCATGCGATAGAACGATGATCCGGGCTTAAAAATCGAAAATAGATGAAGAGAAATCACTCACTCAAGTGATAGGTGGAGAAACATCTTCCTCTCAAACCTCCCCCTGAATAACTTGTGATGATTTACAGCTTTGGGCTGTTCGGCTTTCAGGCCATTGTGATGTATCGGTATTTCCGTTGGAGCCTTCGGGCATGGTGAATTCGTATCTTTTTCGGCATTGGTTTGGTTTACCTTCTGGTAATGTATTGTTGTGTTCTATATTGATGATTCGCCGTTTGGGCGTAAGTTTCGGTTCTTGTGCATCTCGTTGAGCTTTTCCTGGCGAAATATTCCTTCTCCCTACCTGTTTTAAGTTTCGGGACGAAACTTCTTTTAAGGAGGGTAGAATGTAATACCCGTAATTTTGTTCCCCGGAAATTTTCTATTTTTGGCGGAAGTCTATTTTGGCGACTTGCTTGGGACCGTTTCGTCATCCTGAGAATGATTAATTCTACACTTTTTGTCATCCGAGTTCGTTTCGGTATCGTTCTGTTGAATTCCGTGCTCTTTAGCGACTTTTCCACGTAAGAGTTCGACTTTGTTAAATCACCATAAATTCTTGGAAACTCCAAAAATTCTGAATCTTGGCAATATTATAAAGCATCGAGTTAGATTTCCATTGGTTCAAACGGTGAGTCAATCGGAGTCCGGACGAGGGAGTTATGGTCGAAATAGCTAAATCACTCTCATTTCCCAGATTCGTTCAAAACTGCCTGTACCCGGTGCCGCGGCACACCTGGGCTGAGCCGCGGCACACTGCCGAGTCCTGGGAGCGAATTTTGGGTCTATGCCGCGGCACACCTATACTGAGCCGCGGCACACACGTCAGTCAGCCCTATATCTGCGTTTTTCTGCGCGTTTCAACCGATATTTCTCATTTCTTCACCATCACACGAGAGGAAAGGCTTGAGAGAGGGAGGTTTCTCCATCTATCACTTGAGTGTGTGACTTCCTTCATCTATTTTTGATTTTTAAGCTTGGATCATCGATCTATCGAGTATTCTTCGAATCATAGTGCTTGGATCTTCAAGAGGTAATTTCTTCAACATCTTGGATTTCGATTTTGTATTGGGTAATGATGTTTTGGATGTTAAAATCATGGGGTATGAAGTGATATACGCATGATTATGGACTTGTTGGAGTATTCATCGGATTATTGAAAGATTTTTCAAGAACACTTCGAATTTTGTGTTGGAAATTGGGGATTTTGTTTGACTTCATCCTTTTAATCCGTAGTAATCTAGATTAGTGATGGATTGATGATGATTTAGGTGCATTCTATCATTTCCATCGTTATTCCACGGTTGGAGTGTTTTGATTCGTCGTTTCGGTTGAGTTATTAGTCGACGCCTTGAAGGTGTCCGACAAAATGTCTAAGAGGGGGGTTTTGTGCGTTGTACGATTATTATTCATCGTACGATTGTTGATTTATCATTGATATGACTTAGGGACGAAATCCTTGTGAAGAACTCAAGTCGGAACCCTTCCGTTCGTTGTCTTCTTCGTGGTTCAAGCTTCCCGGTCGAACCGTGTTCTTCGGGATCTTCGGTAATGTTTATTAAGGCAAGTATACATTTATGATTGTACGTTCTCGACTTTGAAAGTATGATATATTGATGATATGATTATTTCTAGCCACTCCGGGACGGGCCTATGGTCCTCTGAGGGTTTCGTAGCCTCTGGTGCGATTCCATGGTTGATATGAACGAACAGTTTCTACGGCATTCATATGAAATAATATTGGCATGTAATGAACGAACCGTTTTGACGGCATTCCTACATGTAACGGCGTATGATATGAACGAACCGTTTCTACGGCATTCACATACGTCTTGAGATTTTAGTTATTCCGGAATACTAGTCTTAAATTGATGAATTGACGGATATTGATGAATTGACGGATTACATTTACTTTATTGTCGAGGAGTATTATGTTCATATTGTTATACTTGCACTAGCTATTCGACGGCTAACCCCTTTATGGGGGAAATACGTTTCATGTATTTCAGGTTCCAGGAGAGCGGACAGGTGGGTGCCGGGTCGGCATGAAGATGATGGGCAAGTGTGATACTGTGTTTTGTCTCCGGTTATTTTCTTGGATTCCTCCATTCAGGTTGTTGTACTGGAATGGATTTTTAAATACTCGAGTATTATATTTCAGTTTCCTTGATGTTCCGGCCTGTGTTGCCGAGGTATTGATTTGTGCAGTGATGTATATGGTTTCATTGGTTATGGTTTTGAATACTATTTGTATCGTCTTTCATTCTATTGTATGTAGACCTTATCGGTCAAGTTTATAGTTCCGCGTATGTTTAGCCTTGTGGGTCCCACGGCGGGGCTCACGGCGCTGTAATATACCCTGAATAACTTGGGGGTGTTACAGAATATGGTATCGGAGTTAAAACGACGTTCCAAAGACGGCGTTCCGGACGAGATATGGGCATTATGAATTCGTAGTCATGCCTTTTGGGTTGACGAATGCGCCGGCAGTATTCATGCAGTTAATGAATAAAATATTCATCGAGTACCTCGACAGGTGTGTAGTCGTCTTTATTGACGACATCTTGATCTATTCTCGGGATAAGGAGGAACATGCCCGACACTTGCGTTTGGTCTTAGACATTTTGAGAACCGAGCACCTCTATGCAAAATTCTCGAAATGTGAGTTTTGGTTGGAAGAAGTTATGTTTCTCGGCCATGTGATTTCGGCCGAAGGGGTTCGTGTAGACCCTTGAGAAGATCGAGGCGGTGCTAAATTGGGCACCGCCTAAAAATGTTAAAGAGGTTCGTAGCTTTTGGGCCTTGCTGGGTATTACCGTCGGTTTGTCGAGGGGTTCTCGAAACTCGCTCGACCGCTTACAAAATTACTCCATAAGACCGAAAAGTTTATCTGGACGGATGAGAGACAACAGAGCTTCGATGAACTGAAGAGACGATTGACTTCAGCGCCGATTTTAACTTTACCGCATGGTAGCGAGGGCTTTGCAGTTTATAGTGACGCTTCGAGTCAAGGCCTGGGCTGTGTGCTTATGCAGCATGATAAGACGATAGCTTTTGCGTCTCGACAATTAAAACCTTATGAGATGAATTATCCTACTCACGATTTAGAGTTGGCCGCAATTGTCTTCGCACTCAAGATTTGGCGGCATTATTTGTACGGTTCACCGTGTCGGATTTATACCGATCACAAGAGCCTGAAATATATTTTCAGTCAGAAGGAGCTAAATATGAGGCAGAGACGTTGGTTAGAATTGATAAAGGATTATGATTTGGAGATTCTTTACCACCCCGGAAAAGCCAACGTCGTTGCGGATGCTTTGAGCCGCAAATCGGCATCTCTTCAAATGCTTGAGGTTCTTACGTCTCAGACGAAGATTCGTCAGGATTTAATTGAACAAGGGATCGAAGTGTGGCTTCAGCGAGTACAGGGACAATTGTGTACATATATATATATGTATATAAACTAGTCCGTGTATTTTAGAGCAAAACATTCCACTTCTTATTGGATAAGGGGATCGGCACTGGAAAGGTTTATGGCTCAAATACTTAATCATTCGCAAGTCGATGAAACCTGACTGGGCATTAAATTTATGCGAAGACTTGTATGACGTGTTCTTTGACATGGAGAGTGCCTGTCGATCACTAGTGGTTAGTGGGAGCACACGTTATAGGTATGCTAATGAGATTAGTATACTCGAACCGACTCACCCTCGATTCGTCACACGGATTTCATTCCGGGACAGTCAATGATGGAATCGTAAGGTCGTGATTGGTATTCGTGAACCTTCGACTTGATGATTTAGTAGGGATGTGCTTGTGACGTTAAGATTTTCATTAGAGTAGTTCGACCCAGAAAACCGGAAGGTGGAGATCAACCTCGACGTGCGTCTTGACGGGCAAGTAGAAGGTCCTACTGAATACCAAGATAGGATTCTTTCTCATGTAAGTGAACAGGCATATGTCCTATGTGGTTATTGGCAAATGAGATCATAAGTCTTTGGCCAAAGCATTGGAGCTAGTTGTATTGGATACACGAGAGCTCAATGATACCGGTTTGCATTAACTCATGCATAGCGTCAAGTGCAGATAGGGTTTGACTGACTGTGACCCTATAACTTGATCGGGACATTTGAAATAAGGGTTTATATGTATATTGGTATTCACGACAGAAAGGTTTTTGAATGATCCCAATCATTCGTTCTCAGTTAGGCTACAGTGTAGGCCGCGGGACTGGCTAGGTGGTGCTATCACGCTTTGGTTCCTCCCATTGCTAATTGAGACGGACCTATCGAGTCGCGCATTAGGATAGACGACGGAATAAATCGAGCTTAATCTCTCTTTTATAATATTAGATATTGGACATCTGATTTATTGGACATTGGATGTCTAATTAATTATGGGACATCAGATGTCTAAATTAATTTATTGGATAAATTAATTCCGGCCTATTGAATTAAATAAATTATTGGGTTATTGATTTAATTCGTAGATATAATTATTTCTTGGATATATTAATTATATTGTTTTTTATTTGATATAATTAATTAATTGGATTAAATTAATAGATATAAATACATCGATACGGAATAGAGTTTATCTGTTTGGACTCGCGAGAGTCCGAAACGAATTGAATTCTCCCGTAAACTTCTAGAGGCCGCCCCACCCCGCCTTTGGTCTTGAGTTGGACTTGTCGCCCACCTAACTTGGTGGAAGACCAAAGACTAAACATGAGGGTTATTGGGTTATTGATTTAATTCGTAGATATAATTATTCGTAGATATGGACTTGTCTCCCGTAAATTATTGGGTTATTGATTTAATTCGTAGATATAATTATTTCTTGGATATATTAATTATATTGTTTTTTATTTGATATAATTAATTAATTGGATTAAATTAATAGATATAAATACATCGATACGGAATAGAGTTTATCTGTTTGGACTCGCGGGAGTCCGAAACGAATTGAATTCTCCCGTAAACTTCTAGAGGCCGCCCCACCCCGCCTTTGGTCTTGAGTTGGACTTGTCGCCCACCTAACTTGGTGGAAGACCAAAGACTAAACATGAGGGGTGGGTGTGATATTATTCTTGGAGAATAATTCATAGAAGAAAAGGAAGAGAATAAGAAGACTTACATCTTGGTGGTTGAAGACACACTCTTGGTTGTATATAGGAAGAGCTCACGGGCAGTAGACCAGGTGAGGGAGAAAAGTTTACTCAACTTCATCTTCCACTTCTTCATTCTTCTTCTTCACATTTTTCTTAGAGAAAAAAATGGAAAGAAAATTGAGAGAGAGAATTTGATAAATATACTTGGAGTGTATTCATTAAATATATAGCTTCACCATCCTATTCTAGCTGTATCCTCGGAGGATAATACGGTGGTTGTTATTCCGGTCGGCTTCCGGCGCGTGGCAAGTAGAGGCACGATATTTTCGGTGCTCGGGATTTCAAAAGCTTGACGAATTGGATTCGTGGGGAAGATCACCAAAGGCTTGAGGAATCGCATACGTGAAGAACACCATTTAATCAACGGACTACGAGGGTATGATTTAGAATCTTCCTTTGTTTCGTTTTATATTCGTATATACGTAGCTTGATCGATCCTCTTAAGGGATTCGGATCGAACTCATTCTCGTTTTTCGCTTCCGCTGCACCTTCGATTTAGGCACCAAATCCCAACACAAATTATCCCAAGGTGGGGAGGATGTGAGGCCCCATTCTTTTGTAAGAAGATTAGGTTACTAATTCTCAATAAATAAAATAAAGTTTTATATTATTTTATTGTCGAATAAATTATGTATTACCTTATATATAGTCACGTTAGCTAAATAATATCCTGTAAGTTTTAATAACTTAATTATTTAATAATTTTGAATTCATTAAAATATATATACAAATAAGTATATTAGCTAAATATGCTATTTGATTTAATGGTGCCACTTGATTAGTAGACTTATGATTAAACTTTGGACTTGAAGTTATTATGGACTTGACCACCTAAGTAGTAACCACATATCACCTAAAATATTACTTCAAGTCAATCCCAAATCATACTATACTCAACCCATCATCAAATACCTCCTCCATTTATTAAATTAAAATATAAACGTAATAAAAAAAATGATGTTTGTCCGTGAGAGGAGTGGGGGCAAAGGGGATGGATGTGTCACCATACTAACACCCCAAGAATACATATGGGAGGTGACTTGATCACTCCCTTTGCTAACCTATTATATATACCTAACACATAATAATCTCCTTCATTTCTAAGTGTTAAGAAAAGCAAAAAAAAAATGGAGAGAAAATAGAGAGAGGGGCCGAGAGTTGTGGAAGTGAAAACGAGAAGAAAATTTCATCATTTATCAACACATCAAAGGTAAGATCTTCATCCCTTTCATTATGTATATACATCCTTATTCCAAAACCATCATCTAAAACTAACTTACCTTGAAATCCCCCTTTGGATCGGCTCTCGGAGCCCCCTCCAGATTTACCCGATTAGATAACCTTATGGTCGCCGTCGGAGGCCACACGAGTCCCTACCCAGGTAACATCACTCAAAAACGCCCATAAGTTATCGTGACATCGCACTCGCAAGTGACGATTCTTGGAGCCCCCTCCAGACCTACCCGATTCAATAACCTTATGGTCATAACATATCAACTGACCGTACTTGCAAGCACGCTCCGCCGGAGGCCTCACGAGTACCTACCCAGGTAATATCTCAATTCACCAAGATACACAACAACAAAGGTATAATATTCATCACAATCGCAAACACGTAAAACATAAGTTAACGCATCAGACACCTCCACAAGGGCACAACATTCACATGACACCATCATTCAGGAAATAAAGGCTAACAAGCGAATAATACAAATATTCCGTGATTCCACAATTCCTCGGATAACCACTCATTTCTAGTATCCGTTTTAAGCAAAATACAAAATGAAATGGTTGTTACCATTCCTCATGAAGTCAAGTTTACGTACATATTTACTTTCGTAGAAATCACATATTCATTTAAAAGTAAATTACGATTCAATGTTCAATCACTAACAAGTCCACGTTAAATTCACGACAAATCACATTCTTAAAGTATAAAGAATATAGACGAGATACTCGCCTCAAGTCCAAAACATGCGAAGCAACAGGAAAGTTCGACCAGAAACCTTTGATGAGGAGGATGACGAATGGAAGTGTTCGATATGAGCTTCTCGCAAGGAACTCGACCCTAACATCATATCATTAATAAATCAACGACCATACGAGGAAAAATAATCATAGAACACCCAAATCCCCTCTATGACATTCTACCGGATACCTTCAAGGCGTCGATTAGGAACTCGACAAAACGACGAATTCTTGGCAATCAAACCATGGAACAACAAGGAAGTTGATAGAATACGGCTTAATAATCATTAATCCGTCACTAATCTAGGTTACTTCGAATTAAACGGACGAAATCAAATAAAATCCCCAATTTTCCCAAAACTAATTTTTAGGAAATCTAACCTTTATTCGGTGGATCAGAGGAGGTTATGGGATGATTAATCGACGTTAGAAACTGAAGAAATTCATGGATTGATAGTTAAACAACATGTCTTCATGCTCTCCGAGTCTCGGCCATGGATGAGATGAGTTGGGTGAGAAAATAAGTGAAGAAATCATCTGCTCGGTCATAATTATACTACCCAGAGACGCACGGGAAGACACGCACAAGTGGCCGGTCGTGCGCCGGGTTGTGCGCGGCACTGCCTGGAGCCTGCCGAGACACACGAGCACCAAGCACGAGCACCTGCTCATGCGCGTGCAGTCAGGGCTGTACGAGCGTCGGATCGTGTGCCGGGTCGTGCACGCCACTGTCAGGAATCTGCTGAGGCACACGAGCACCGGGAATGAGCACCTGCTCGTGTGCACGCAGTCAGGGCCGCACGAGCGCTAGATCATGCGCCATGCTCGTGCGCACCTAGCCGGTCCCTGCCGCACCTGGACGGCCAGTGCGCAGCCGCCATGACTCGACGACTCAAATTTCCGAAAACGCACGGAACAAACACGACAAAATGCTCGTGGACAACATAATCGATCCGAAATGAAAACAACATATAACAAATCACCATATATGGCCATAAACACAAAATAGGTTGTCGAGAAAATAATATCGACGCTCGACAATCGAGAATTATCCGAAAAAATCCAAAATAACCGGAACAAAAATCTCGGGTATTACATTACCTGTTTAGGAATCAGTTGTGTTAAGGGATGAGATTCGGTGGTCGTAATATCTCAAGTGGTCCCACCTTAGTGTGGAAGACATCACCAGAGAGACAAACAAATGCGACATCCCGTGTTGTTTTTGTGATATCCCACACCGACTAGCTGAGAGCGGGCGAAGTGCCTTATTTGAGCGTGTCGTGACACCTTATAGCATGAGGTCTTTTGGGAGCCCAGTGGCTTCGGGGTGATAAGAACTCCGAAGTTAAGCGTGCTCGAGGCGAGAGCAATCTCAGGATGGGTGACCTCCTGGGAAGCTGCTCGCTGGGTTCCCAGAAACAAAACCGTGAGGGCCAGCTCAGAGGAGAGCGCCCAGAGCGGACAATATCATGCTACGGAGGAGGTGTCCCGGGATGTGACAATTTGGTATAAGAGCCACTCTGCCGTGTTGTGCGAGTGTGCCGACGAGGGCGTCGGGTCTTTTGAGGAGGGGCGGATTGTGATATCCCACACCGACTAGCAGAGAGCGGGCGAAGTGCCTTATTTGAGCGTGCCGTGACACCTTATAGCATGAGGCCTTTTGGGAGCCCAGTGTCTTCGGGGTGATGAGAACTCCGAAGTTAAGCGTGCTCGAGGCAAGAGCAATCTCAGGATGGGTGGCGTCCTGGGAAGCTGCTCGCTGGGTTCCCAGAAACAAAACCGTGAGGGCCAGCTCAGAGGAGAGCGCCCAGAGCGGACAATATCATGCTACGACGGAGGGGTCCTGGGATGTGACAGTTTTAGTCATAAGTTTCGGGTCGAAACTTATTTTTAGAGGGAAAGTATTTAATACTCAAATTGTTACTATTTCAGAAATGGATCGAATAATTTGTTAACACAATGTGATATTATACTTGTTGTATTTACTGAAAATCTATATCTTTGCTGCTATTGATGTGATATTTCATGTGTTCCTCCTTTTGATGTTGTACTTGATATTTTAAAGGAATCGAATAATATTATCGATTAATCATCGGAAAATCCACGATAGTGTCCGGCAGTGCGCAATGGCATATTCTCCGATTGGATTTTCCAGCGAAGACTGGAAAATGTATGCCAGAATAACTTGATGAAGATGACCTCGTTTCAAGTTTCAGGACGAAACTTATTTTTGGAAGGAGAGTACGTAAAGTCCCAATATTTTATGTTAAAGAAAAAAATAGGAAGTAAATATTACTATGTGAGAAATAATTAGTGAGATTATTTCCTAACATAATTTTATATTATGGTACTTTTATAGATGATTTTTAATTCTTAATACCATCGCGGGTATTCTTCGCGTATAATGCAACAGGTAATAGAAAGATAGCATTACGTTTTTAAGGTACTTGTTACGGCACGAATCATAATAAGTTTTAAAATATATATTTGGAATTTATGGAACTGATCGGATCAAATTTGGTAACTTTACTATTGTCGAAGAAATATTGGTAAAAATGTGACGGTGGCCAATGTTGTATTCTCCAATAAATTCTTCAACGAGGATAAGAGAAAATCTGCACTAAATAACAGACTTATGAATTTTTATGGATATATTAGAAATTCAATTATGGTCTTGGACCGTTCGAAATACTAAAGGGCATCAAAAATATTAGTGGATATATGGTTGGATATTTTCTGGAAAGTATTGTGCACAATGATTGACTTTAAAAAATCACCATCAATTTTTGATAAGTCTAAAATTTTTGAAATTTAACAGCATAATTGAGGATTGAGTAGATTTCCAGTGGTTCGGATGGCAAGTTGTTTCGAGTTTGGCGAATGAGATACGGTGAAATTAGTGGAGATGGTCAGGCTGACCGACCACCGCGCACGGGAACCGCGCATCAATTGTTAGGCGCGCCCGACAGCCCTGTTCGGTCATCAAAAGGCATGCGCCGACTGATTTTGAGCATGCATTTCTGTGACTCAGCACGCGAACGTGAGGCTACAAAATGACACATCGAGATTATTTCATTCTGTACACAAGATACACCTATTCCATCATGTATCTTCATATTTCAGCTTTCATATATTTAAGCCCCTTAAAAAGCTGCAAATTCGAGTGAGTCGGGCCATTTTTTCCAGGAGACGAAACACAAGGTGTCCGATGCAAGTACCTGATGATCCTTCGGAAATCAAACTGAGGTGCTGCCTTTGATTGCAATTGTCTTCCATCCCCTAAGTCTTTTTATAATATATTTCGAGTATCTTGTGGCGAAAATCACGTATATCAAATACTTAGAAAAAATGAGTCATTTTCCATCAAGTCAGGGCTGATTTTTAGGCCTAGAAAACTAGTCAATTAAACTTTAAACACGTATAACTTTTATCCGTAAAGTATTTTTCAATTTTCGTGTACTTTGTATCTAAATCATCCATCCACATATTTCAATATTTGTTTTAATTTTTAAAGCCTATAAAAATTTTCGTGTTTGTTTCCTTCTTAGATGAGCCTAGTAAATATGTAATTTGAAGGCCGTATGATCAAATTGAGTTAGATATTTCGTAATTGATGATTGGAAGTTGATATTTGATTAATTTAGATAACTTGTTTTACCCCGTATACTAAGCTCAAATATTAAACAATGATTTTTAGATTATTTTTATATATATAAGTATAAAAATATTTATTTCGATTAAAATAGAGTAATTGAACTTTCTATCATAAACGAAAATATAGAGTATTACTTTTACAAATATTTGGGAATGATAAATTGGACCGATTTATAACAATTCTTTATTAAAATGGATTAAAAGATTTTATTTGATTAAAAATTTGTATAACTAATATTTTTGCCATAATTGAATTTTTGGAGTCTTGAATTATATTTTGAATTCAAATATAATATATTGACTAAGTCGTTGATTTTTAGACAACCATTTTATCAATAGTGAAAATATATGATATATTATAATATCTAAAAAACGGACAAGCCATTAAATTAATTGAACTAAAGCATCTTAATGATAATAATAGTAGCATGGTATTAATAGGGTATTGAAACTTTGTCTAGGTGTGGACAATCGAATTTTCGAGACTTACTCGGAATCACACTATCGACCAAACTTATGAGGCATGTTCGTTTGTTCGGCCCTGTCATGATAATTTTATGTGTTCATTATATATCAATTATGTGTGCCAATTGTGATGGTGTAGATGTTGCGAATTTGTGCATTTGGTTGATATATATATATATATATATATAAAGTCATGTTGTTCCAGTGGGAACAAAGAGAAATTGACAATGAATGTTTGTTCTGCACCCGGATAGTGGGGGTGTGCACCCGGATATTGGGAGTGGTAAAAATTGCATTATCCGTATATCGAGGATAAGTGCTTATGTGTATTTATATTTATATATGTATGCTTATGCTTTTGGACTACAAGTCCATATATATGAATATATGAGTTATGATGTGTTATAACTGACCCGATTATGGGCTGGTATTATTATATTTGGCAGTTGTAGGGACTTCGGGAGTGCAGGCATGAGGTTACGAAGGATCGGAGAATGTTTGACCATGTTTTTAAAATTGATCAACGATGGAGTGTTTTCTTTTTTTGTAATAAATAAACACGTGTGTAACTTAGACTTTCCTACGGACTATGTTAGATATTTTACTTTATTCATATTATTTTAAACATGTGATGTATTTGAATACAATAGCCTTGTGGGTTCCATATTGTAATATCCGAGAATTTTGTTTATGTTGACTGGAATTATTTATCGTTTTGTGCCGAATATTTTTTCTTCTCGATGATGATTACGTGAAATTACTTCTACATCGTGTGTTGTGTGGTGTGTCGTGTTGTGGTTTTTGTCAAGTGCAACTTGTCGTTGCATTAGTCGTATTGATCGTATGCTTGTGCGTGTGATAATGTATTCGGATTATGTCGTATGATTGTTCTCATTGTAGACCGTCGGAGCTTCGCTGCAAACTGAGGGTCGTGCTATTTGTGAGGTAGTTGCATCGTTGTACCAATTTCAGACCGTGCTGTTGTCAACACATGTTACATATGTTAACAAGGCATTACGTACGTAACTAGTAAAGGTTAGCGTACGCTATGTGCATAGTTAACGTAAGTTAACATACCTGTTGGTTGAGGCAGTAGCCTTTGGAGAGACTCTAGCGTACGCTGCACGAGGAGCATAACGTATGTTATTCGTTGTTTGCGTACGGAATAGTGGGACAGCTGCGTACGTTAACTTACATGTAGATCATGGTAGTGAGCTTTGAGTAGAGCATTACGTATGTAACATTTGGTTGTTACGTACGTAAGGTCTGTTACGTATGCTAACCTCGAGGCGTTGCGTACATAACCTACTATGGCATATATATAGGCGGGCAGTAGACTTTCTTTTTTACTTTTCACTCCTTTTCTTCTTCCTTTTTAGTGCGGCCGAATGGGGCGAGTTGGGAGTGAGGGTCGGTCGAGATTTCATCATCCATCAACGTATTTGAGTTCCTAGCAAGGATTAACACCATCTAATCTTTTGTTCTTCGTCAGATCGAAGGTAATGTTCTTGAATCCCTAGAGTTGAATTTTTGGGTTGTGTTCTTGATTTAGATTCTAGTCTGATTATGATAAATAGGTTGGTGTTATTTGATGTTGTTGGTTATATTCTATGGACTGTATTCAACTCAGCTGACGGCTTTTTTATTCTTGAGAAACCTTGAATATTTAATGTTCGATTAAATATTTCAATGAGTTTTCTTCGGTTGTTGAGTGTGTTTTCCGTCATTATCAGTCCTTATTCTAGTAGTGATTGTGTTATCGTTGTTTCTCGTGGAGGTTGTAGGTTTTCGGGGCTGTCCGATCGAGCTGTATTCGTCGGAGCATTTAGGAGCCGATTATCGAGGCAAGTACCTTGCCGTACGAATTATATTCCACGTAAACTCGTATGCATTCAAGTGTGTATCGTTTTTCTTATGGACGTATAATTATGTGCATTTGTGTGTGTATATATATATATATATATATATATATATATATATATATGAAATCTTTCGTTGCCTTTACATTTTGATGACATGGATTGAATGATATCTATTTGATTCTAGTGGTGTGTTGATCGAGTATCGTTTGATATTATGACCTTACGTAACAATGATGCGTGAAATGGGATGTTAGACCCCGATGACTGTGTTACTAATTGTCTGCTGAATTCTATAGATGATAATTGATACGTGATTTGCTTGAATATACGGGGTTGAAGTTGTATGATATATAGAAACTTGTGTGGATTGCCAATGTGAATCTGCGCTTATGTGACATTTCGTATCCAAAGTCGAGGAGGGCGGGGAGTGTTGTTGGGTCGTGTACACTGCAAGCCGCTTCTGTATGGTGGTTAACGATGGTGTCTACTAATTCGCAAATTCAAGGGGTGGTTCCCGTCGTGAAGTGACGCCGGTGCGGTGACATGGTTTCAAGGGGCGGCCCTGACAGATAGTGAACGCCGGTGCACGATGCATGTCAGTGTGCGGCTCCTAGCATGCTTCACAGCAGAGGATATTTGTAGGATAGTTGTATGATACTTGTATGATAGACAAGACCCTGATACCAAATAAAATCGTGTTTTTGAATCCTAATTTGAACCTTTTCGGAATAATGGTATCAGTAAGAAAACCAAGGGGTTAAACGACCAAGGACTTCCGACGGGATCTCCGAGGGTTAGTTAGTCCTTGATGGTCTTGAGAAGAATTCCGTAAAGCGTGTATTGGGTCAAGGACCCCGAGAGATTTTGATCGAAAGTGTTTTCGTGTATTGGGTCAAGGACCCCGAGAGATTTTGAAACTACTTTCTAAAGTATTTCCTTTCGATATTCGAACCTTCTTGAATCATTTAAATAGGCCCGAGTCAATAATTTCATTTTTAAATTATTTTACTAAAATGTTCTTCAAAGGTATTTCCAAATGATTGAACGAATTCTCTTGACTCAATGGGGCATTTCTAGAAAACCTTGTATTTTTACTTCTCTTTTAACACTGTGTGATTTTATAAATGGTTGGTATTATTTTGTATGTGAATATCCTTTGTTGATGTGTGGATTTGGTAATTTGTGTTGCATTTGTGACTCGTTTAGATTGGTGTGAATATTTCTCGTATAGCTTGTATATTATGTACTTGCACTAGCAAAAGTCCACTTTTCTAACCTCCAAATATTCGGGGGTGGGTGCTTGTTATGCATTCAGGTCTTTGCAGCTCGGCAGTGGTCACTGGATCGGCTTGATAGATAATGAAGGGCAACGATGCTAATCACACAAGAGTCAAAGTTTTTTTCTTTTGTCTCTGTTGTAATCAAGGGTTATCTTTATCGGTTAATCACCCTTGCATGGGTGCAAGTTGTGTTGTGTAATTGAATTATTATTCTCTTACACGTTAAAAGCTTAGCCTTGATATGGAGTTGTTGACCATGATGGTCTTTTGTATTTTCGAGTGACCCTCTCGACCGTTGTCGTATCTTTTGACCTTGGTGGTCATTTGTGTCATTGTAATATAAGGTGTATAGTCTGGTAGATCCCTATGAGAAGGGCTGATCGCGCTGTAATATTTCCAATTCAATTGGGGGTGTTACAGAATATGGTAGCAGAGCTTAGGTTTGCGAAAAACCTAGGTCGTGGTTCCGACATCATCTTCTGGTGATCCATGATTGTAAGTCTCCCGATTGTAAGTCTCCTCATATGTATGTTGTAAATATATTGTGCTAACTTCTTTAGCTTCGTGCAAGGAGCCGGAACTCGTCTTAGGCGCGTATGGTCCGGATTATACTGGCGATGACAATTATTTTGGAAATCCAGTATTTTATCGATTGTTATATTCCGCTGCATGTGCATTTTAAAATGTCTTTCTGGCATTTTGCCGCTTGAGTATATTTTGGAGAAACGATTTCCTACACGATTTTGTCGGTACATGTAAACAGGGACTTAACGTACGTTTTGAAAATTGTTGAGTTTTTGACATTTTAGTCTTGAACTTTTAATTATAGTTTCTATGACAGTATTAAAAAAATAGATTTTTGGAAGGTATTTGAGTATTTAAAATATATTACCCTCTTTGGCCTTTTGGTGTGTCTGAGATAGTTGTGAAAATAATCTTTAGCTTGGTGGATTTTGGTGGGGCCCATGGTGATGTCAATCATTATATAGTCCTTGGGGGTGTTCGAGATTTCTCTGAGGTAGTGGTAATGTCATGCTTTGGCCACACATTCGATTTAGATATTCGAGAGCATTACAACTTGCATAAAATTATTTTTCATAAACAAGGTATTTGGGGCACTATGCGGTACGATTTTTAAAGTGGTGTTTTGAAGTTGCAAATGTTTTGAAAATCTACAATTTTTGCATCATCTTGACGAATGGTCATGTATTACGATGGGAAATATATATATATATATATATCCAAAGCCCGTGTGGCGTCCCGGGCCCCCTCAACCCCGAGGCCAGCCTATCCCACATACGCATACCAACAAGTTTCGCCCTGTCATGGGCTCATCAGGGAGACGACAATAACCCCCGACCAGTTGTGCCCTACCCGCAAAGATCCCCTCATAGTCAAGTCCTCGACCAGCAACAAGATCCCCGGACTAAATCGAGTTGGCATGCCTGACTCGGCCAGACTGATACATCCGGGAGAAAAACGCCTTAATGCTAATGTCGCCCCCTTTACCCCCTCTTGTGGCAAGCTAACCAGAAGGCACGCCTCATTTGGGAGGTCAATACGGTCACAACATTTCGGGTCCTGACATTCTTCCCCACCCAAATCACAGCATGCCCTCGTGTTGGGGAAGCATGTTTCTTTCCGCACACTTTATTACCGCACACCCACAAAATGATCGTGGCCATTCACCGATCGACACCAACCTTCAACCTACGCACTTCCTGGCATTAGTACCTTGGTTGAACGATATCCCCTTATCTGTTGTATTTTTCCGCATGTCGAGTTTCTCACAATGGCCCATGATTATACACGGTCTTACACCCTGCTCATTTTTCCGACCCCGCGCAGGTGGAACTACCAATAGTGCGCAATACAAGTGTGTCCACATTCCGGACCATCTGATCTCACAAGCCTAGGACCACCTCTCATTCCGGCATAGAATCGATTCATGTTTTCCGTCTAGAAGTCTTGTCAGGAGCCTCACTTTGATCGTGCCCTCATTGCACCGGCAGTCACTTCCCGCCCTCATCGGACTCGGCAGAACATGACTACACTCGAACCATACCATACTGAGAGAAGTTTTGGCTCCGATACCATGTGTCACATGACAGGAGTTCCGAAGCCCGTGTGGCGTCCCGAGGCCTCTCATACCCCGAGACCATCCTATCCCATATACGGATGCCAACTAGTTTCGCCCTGCCATAAAATCATCAGGAAGACGGCAATAGCCCCCGACCAGTTGCGCCCTACCCGCAACGATCCCCTGCATAGTCAAGTCCTCGACCAGCGATAAGCTCCCCAGACTAAACCAGGTCGGTATTCTTGATTCGGCCAGATCGATGCATCCCGGCAAACAATGCCTTAACGCTAATGTCGCCCCCTTTATCCCTCTTGTGGCAAGCTAACCAGAAGGCACGCCTCATTTGGTCGGTCAAGACGGTCTCGATATTTCTGGTCGTGGCATTATATATATATATCCCGAACTATAGAAGAGGTCTTTTGGTCATCAGGATCGGGCGGCCTACCCATCTTAGGTAAGCGTAGTTAATGGTAAGCTCTGATATGCGAGGTGAAATCAGATGAAAAAATGCGAAAGATCGCTCCGCCAATTGATGGTACAGTCGGTGCACATATATATATTTGCACCGCCAATTGATGCTACAGTCACCGCAAGGGATATATATATATATATATATATATATATATATATATATATATATATATATATATATATATATATATATGGTGCAATAGGAACGACCTTAAATTTTTGTATTTCGAACACTAGTAAGATCTTCGAAAATTTCTAGTTAGAGACGACGTCTTTGAAAATTAATTAAAGAAAATAATAAAAATAAAATATTTTGCTTCTTCAAATATAATTTTCGAAGTAAAGATGCGAATAAAACTTCCTCTTCTAAGTAAAGGAATAGCGTTGGCAAGTTTTGGGGCGAAACGTGACTCGCCTTCTTTTTAAAAAGCTTGTTTTCCTAAAGTGCACGCATAGCGACAATATTATTACGTGGGAAGGTAACACCAGAATTCACAACTCATGTGATGTTATTATGTAATTGTGTGTTTTCTTTGCTGAACGGCTTTATATGTTTTTGCATGTCGAACCTTAGCGGGCATGTATTTGGTGATGTGGTTCGTACGACAACAATTTACGCTACCGTGAAGGAGTACCAAGATCGGATGATATCTTACGAGATCTATCGACGATTGAACCTGTTGGCGAGCCGAAGAAGCTAAAGACATCGGGAAAATTTTTGGGTGGCACAGGAACGAAGGTTCCCAAATGCCCGCGTCGCTCGAGCGCATCGCTTTCTTGTTTGGGTGTGAGTGCTAAGAGTTCCAAGCGAAGGCCGATGACTTCTAGTAACCTGGTTAAATGCTTCAACTACAGTGTTCCATGCCATGAACGCTCAAATTGTCCATCGCCTCTGGTGACTTGTTCTAAATGCGGACTCGAGGGGCATTGAATTCAATTTTGCGAGATAGTATCCAAATAAATCCAAAATTCTACGCCTTCAACGGGTAAAATGGGTGGTGTGAAGAAGTGCTTTAGTTGTAAGCATGTTGTCCATACTAGTAAGAATTGTCGTCCTCCAGCGGTCAATTGTTGGAAGTATGGTCAAGCAAAATATCAAGCAATATATTGCGAGGTATTTGCTATGATGTTTGAAAACTGAGCTCTTGTTTTCACTTCGGAGAGTCGAGCGGTAGTAAAAAAAAGATTCTGAGTGTTTGATTGGGATCGAGCCGGTGCGGAGATTTGGTAAGTAATGTTCTGCTCAGTTCCTTTTTCTTAGTTGCTGCTTTGATTATCTTTGTTACACTATTTGAACTTTTTAGCTTTCCTTCTCCCGAGTTTCGAGGGCAGGACCTCTTTTTTTAAGAAGGGGAATGTAATGCTCACGTTTTTTCCTTTTCTCATACTTTTTCAGACTTTAGCGGCTCTCTTGTGCTCGTTGTGATTTTTACAACATATTCTCTTCCTCATATTTTGTGAAACATATGAGTTTCGTGATCATTTTGATTTATTCCATGATTTTACTATCTTGACCATCCTCGGCATGATTGTCGTTGGAGCCCATTCATCTGTATCCAGAGTGGATGTTCATCGAAGTTTGATTAACGCTTGAATTCGTATTTTGATGCTCTTTATAAGCGTTTGTTGTTGTTGATAATTTTTGGATCTTTTATCATCCGTGTTCGAACTGATCGAACTACATTGTTCTACTGCTGACCGGAGAACTTAGCACACACTACATAGATGGTTAGCACACGCCAATTGCCATTTTTTTTGCTGCACTTTTGTTTCCGGGCAAACTTGTGTCGGAACATTCTGTTCCATACATATATTGATAATGTTTTGATGATTAAGTTGCTAAACAATACAAAACAACAAAGAGACGAAGCCAAGCATCGAAGAAAACGTAGTGCAAAAAGCTGAATTTCTAAAAGGCTAACATACGTAAGATATCAAGAATAGCGTACGTAAAGAGTGAAGATTAACGTACGTAAGAGATGTTTATTAACGTACGTAAAGATGTTCAAATCAGATGAACGTTGGGAAGAGTCAAAGTCAGAAAAGTGGCAACGGATATATGACATCAGCAATGACATACACTTAACGTACGTAATGGATACATGGCTAACGTACGTAACACAAGAAACGAAATGTCACTGGACTGAAACTGGTACACGTTAATGTACGTAACCAAATGGAGATAACGTACATAAGTATGTTAGCGTACGTAATTGAAAGCTTATAGCGTACGTAATCAAGTCTGAAGGTGCAATGGATAGTTTGGGTGATGAAGGCTATAAATACCACATCCTTGGTATTCATCCACACAACAACTTCAAGCAAGAGATACATTGATCACTTATTCATATTGATATTATTGTTGTTGTAATATTTAGCTTATATTGTTAGTTTGAGTGTTTATACATTCAACATTATACACGAGAGGTAAAAGAAAAGATACGATTGGATTCGGTGTTATTAGAATCAAGGATCCGACATTATTAGAATCGCAATCGCTATCTAGTGACGTTTATCTAGTAACAATAGAAAGCTAGAGAGGTTTATTCCTTGTCCTACGAAAAGGAAAACGGTTTAACTTGGACCGACGCAAAGACAAGTACGAGTGGTTTATCACAGACCAATAGAAGACGTGATTGTAAATGGTTATCCCTCGACCGATAGAAGAGAGGTGCAGAAGTTTTTATCTTGAACCTATAGAAAAAGATACCGAGAGAGGACGTAGGCTCGTTTATAGCCGAACCTCTATAAATCCTTGTGTGCTTTATTTTCCGCACCATATATTTACGCTTCCGCAACACGGCGCAATATCCGACCTTGATCCAACAATTGGTATCGGAGCGGTTCCTCCAATATAGGGCTTAACATCCAAGGAGTCGATCCAAATGGCTTTCGAGTTTGCTCCAGTCGAAGGCCTCGCTCTTAGCCGACCACTATTTTTTGATGGCGCAAACTTCATGACGTGGAAGAAAAAGATGTCGATCTTCATTCGTGCCTATGATATAGAGATTTGGAAGATCATTTGTCTTGGCCCGAAAGTTCCAATCAAATCCGACGGATCTCTTAAAAGTTTCGAAGAATACAATGATGAGGATTGGAAGAACGACCACCTAAACTGTAAGGCTACTCAATTTCTATTTTGTGCCTTAAATCCGGAAGAGATCAATCGTGTTTCATCGTGTGAAAGTGCTAAAGAAATATGAAAAATTCTTGAAATTACACACGAAGGGACAAATCAAGTCAAGGAGACGAAGATCAATATGCTTCTCCATGACTATAAATTATTCATGATGAAAGGTGACGAGTCCATCACCAACATGATCGACTAATTTTCGGTCATCACAAATGGACTTGCTTCGTTTGGTAAACCATTATCTAGTAGTGAAAAAGTCAAGAAAATTTAACGATCACTACCTAGTGAATGGGACGGGACCGTGACTGCGATCATGAAAAAGTCAAGAAAATTTAACGATCACTACCTAGTGAAAATTTAACGATCTCAATACGCTTGATTTTAGCGCCCTCGTTGGTTCGCTAATTAATTATGATATAGTGTTAAAATCACGAAGTGTCAAGCCAAAGCCGAAGGAATGATCGATAGCCTTGAAGGCTAAGATGTCTAAGAAGGAAGTAATCCCGGTTGAAGAAAGCGACGAAGAATCGGCATATTATGCCAAGAATATTAATAAGTTTCAATCCTTATTAAACCGGAGAAAGAAAGACATCTCGGGCGAATCGAAGAAATTCGAAAACTCTTGTTGATTATATGGTACTACTCCTCCATTAAGAGTAAATGTAGCCAGAAGTAGACATAGAATCGTCTTTCTGTCCTTGGAAGTCTAATACAGTGAATCCATTACATTCAGTTCTCCACCGCCGTATTTAAGAACCAGGTCTCTAGTCCTTCTAAAGTACTTGAGAACGTTCTTTACGGTGGTCTAATGTTCCCTAACTGGGTTAGCCCAAAACCTACTTACCACGCTCCCAGCATGCGCAATGTCAGGTCTTGTACACAATAAAGTATATATTAGGCTACGGGCGAGAAGGTATCGTGGTAATCGATCCCTTCTTTCTGGGTATAACCCTTTGCCACAAGCCTGGCCTTATAGGCATCAACCTTGCCATCTCTATCAGTCTTTCTCTTGTAGATCCACTTGTTCCCAATAGGCACTATACCCTCAGGGCAGTCTACTAGAGTCCAGACCTTATTGACATGCATCGAGTCTATCTCAGCTTCCATAGCTTCACCCCATTTCGCGGAGTCTACATCGACCATCGCTTGGTCATAGGTCGTTGGGTCGGTCTCTTGGCTACCACTTGGAACCTCATGGAGACCCAGCTCCTCCAAGTGCACAAGCCCATACCTCTCAGGTAAATGAGACACCCTACTAGACCTAGAGGTGGTTGTACTTGTATTTCAGAAGGTTCGGTTCCAGTTTCTTGTACAGGTGTCTCCCGAGGAGTTTCATTGTATTCTACCAAAGAAATACATCTACCTGCTCCGCCTTCTTGAATGAACTCATCTTACAGGAAGTGTGCTTGTAAAGCAATAATGATCTTTCGATCTTCGGGCATGTAGAATAGATATCCCATCATCCCAGACGAGAATCCAATAAAACGTCCCTTCGCGGACCTAGCTTCCAACTTCTCCACCTTCCAAATCCTAATATGATTAAGACTTGGTTTTCTGCCCTCCCACATTTCATGTGGAGTTTTAGGAACGGATTTGGAAGGATATATGTTCAAGATGTAAGCGGCAGTCAGGAGTGCATACCCCCACAGGTAAATCGGTAAGTCAGTATAGCCCAGCACGGAATGGACCATGTTCAACAAGGTCCGGTTCTTTCTTTCTGACACACCATTTAACTGAGGAGTACTTGGAGGTGTTAGTTGTGATATTATTCCATGTTCCTTAAGGAACTCGTCAAACTCCGTACTCATATCGACGGATTTCTATTTCTTACTTTCTCGAGCTGCCTCACTGGCTGTCAAGGACGTATCACAAGCAAGAGCTCTACTCTGATAGTACTTTAGGGTGGTGCAAGCGAAACGAGACATGTAATCACAAATCCTCGGTTCATCCGCCTAGAAAAGTGGCAAATCTTGTCTCTCTCCTCCTTAACCTGGGCCTTCACGTAGCCCAATTCCCGGTTGATATATGCAATGGCCTGAGAAACCAAAATATCTCAAGGCTGAGCTGTTAGGAATATGCCCTCGAATGCCACTCAGAGGATGAGAGAATGACAGCAATTGTATTGTAATTATGAATATTATATTTAATAAGGCAATTATTATTTCTATATTATTGTATATCACTGGCATTGTGATTTGGTATATAGAATAATAGTCCTTGCATTTGAGAGAGAACATTCTACTCCTTATGGAGATAAGGAGATAGGCACTAGAAGTGTTTAGAGCTCGAATGCTTAACTAGTTCGCAAGTCGATAAAACTTAATCAGGCGGTAAGTTTAGACAAGACTTGTATAACGTGTACTTTGACATGTAGAGTGCCTGTCTTCACTAACAGTTAGTGGGAGCACACGTTATAGGTATGTTAATGGGATTAGTATACTCGAACACGACTCAACTCGATTCGGTCACATGGAAATCACTCAGGGATTGTCAATGATTGAATCGAAAGATTGTGATAGGTATACGTGGACCTTTGACTTGAGGTTTCAGTAGGAGATGTGCTTGTGACATTAAGTTAGTCATTAGAGTAGTTCGATCCAATCGCCGGTTGGTGGGGTCAACCTCGAAATGCAACTTAGTGGGCAAGTAGCGATCTCTCGAATACCAAGATAGGATTCTTTCTCCTGTTAGTGAGCAGGTAAATGTCCTATGCGGTTAATGGCAAATAAGATCATAAGTCTTTGGCCAAAGCATTCAGATCTAGTTATATTTGATACACGAGAGCTCGATGATCTCAGTTTGCATTAACAGAAAGCATAGAGTCAAGTTACAGTAGGGTTTGACTTTACCGTGACCCTAATACTTGACCGGGACATATGATTGAAGGGTTTATATGTATACGGTATTCACGACATAATGGTTTTGGAATGATCCTATCATTCGTTCTTAGTTAGGTTACGGTGTGGGCCACGAGACTGGCTAAGTGGTGCTAACACTCATTGGATCCTCCCAATGCTAACTAAGACGAACCTCTGAGTCGCGGCACGAGGAATTGTGACGGATTATATTTAGCTTATTCTCTCTTGGTTAATATTGGACATTGGATGTCTAATTCAATTTATTGGATAAATTAAATCGGTCTCGTGAATTAAATAAATTCTTGGGTAATTAATTTATTCATATTATTTCTTAGAGAATTTATTTTTAATATAATTAATTAATTAGATTAATTAATTATATTAATATTGAAACATACCAAGGTTTATCTATCGGATTAGATACACGAGGGTCCGTTTCACGGACCGAAACGAACCAACTTCTTTTTCTCCTCCCTTAGCCACCACCCCACTTTCATCAATTGACTTGGTGATTTTTTTATAAATGTGGGGACTTAATAATACTCTTGATGTATTATTACTTCATTATTTATTTTTGAAATAATTGATGAGGTGTGTGTTTTGTTTATAAAATAAACACCATCTCCCTCATTTATAATAGAAGGGATCAGCCGTGAGTTGAGAAAGGGAGTGAGAGAAAAGTTTTCTAACTTTATACATTTTGAGTTCTAAGTGTATTTTGAGAGAAAACAATTTTTATAAAAATACTTAGAGTATTTATAAAAATATATATAAGTTAATTCTATCAATTTCTAGCCGTATACTTAGAGTATAAATTGATAGAAATATTTTCCGGTCATCTTCCGACGCGTGATACGTAGAGGCACGGTGTTTTCGGTGCTCGGGAATTTTCAAAAGCTTGTTCGATTGGATTCGTGTTCGTACTCGGAATCAAGAAGATATTATCAAAGGTCTACGAGGGTATGATTTCTTAATTTATCTTCGTATATTTATATTCGTTTATACGATGCTTGATCGATCCGGTTTTGGGGTTTGGTTTTTATCCGGTTTGGCCGGTTTATTTCATTGCGTAACTCGTTTTAATCACGAATTCCATCGGTGGTATCGGAGCGACGTCTATCCAAACGTATATTCGATATTTGCATTTGGAATGCTTGATTATTTATTAAGAATTAGAATCATAATTGTTTTAATTGTTGAAGTTTAATTGTTCATCTAAAAATTATTTTTCATGATTTTATGTTACAATATAAATCTATTTTCTTTTGAAAACTGATTTAATTGTGTAATATAAAAATTAAAAAAATATTATTTTTGGATTCGGGACGAAAAAATGAGCCGGAAAATTGGTAGGACCGTGACTCGGGGTTGTCGGAATTTCTTTGGGTCAATTGGCTGGTCAAATTTAATTTGGCCGGGCCTGTCAGACCACGGGCTTGGCCCGGCCTTGTGTTTTCGACTCCGTTTTTATATTTCGTTCGGTAAATTAATTTTCCGCAAATTAAATTGGATTTAATTTGACTAAAATATAATTATGGTAATTTATTTTAAGGGAATTAATTTAATGAAATATTTATTTTGTCCGGAGCAAATTAAAATTAACGGTTAAGTGAATTAATTGGATTAATTCTAATTGTTGGATTATTTTTTGTTTATTAGATCAATTTTAGATTAATCATTATTGCCATTTATTTTAATGTAATTGTTGCATTAATTTTGAATGGGGATGTAGTTCATGGACCTAGTTTTGAATCGTTTGTTTTGTTCGATTGGGTTGTAAAAGCCGTTTTGAGCCTATTTATTTTACTAGAAAATTTGTATAGGATGCAATTTTTCAAATGAAAAATTTATTTGTAATGACGAAGACCGGAGGAAGATCCGCTCGAGAAGACGAAGATTCAAGACCGAAGACATGTAATTAGATTACGATGTTTTTGTTCTAGGAACGGTCCATGAACTGCATGTTGTTAGTTTTAGGTTGTGTATGTTTTCATATTGTATGACAAACACACAAACCGACAAACCGCGCTTATAAACGGATTAATGTGCAAAGTGTAACATATAATCGCGTTAATACTCCCACTTACAAACACTAAGTTATAAAGGTTACGAGGTTTCCTACCCTCCGTCAAACTCATGGAAAATTGAAATCTAAACCGGAATATTATTCTTCCGAGTATGTCGGGGTAATATTTTTGGGGAAAGTTGATAAATTCCTAGAGTGCATTAGATGCCTTTGGTTGTAACAAATCAAACCCCTATAAACCGTATGGGTTGCCGGGTAAGATTCAATTGTCAGACTAATAGGAGTTGACGGTTTAAACTTAGATAGTTCAGCGAGCCATAGAAACCGAATGGGTTGAGGGCAAGTGAACTAGGGGTAAAAGAAGATCGAATCATCCATTAGATGGGTTGGTATTAGACACCACTTTATAAAGAATAATAGAATATAAACCGTATGGGTTGCCCTCTATTAAACTTTGTAAAGAAATCGATCACCACTATGAAGTCACCTAAGACTTAGGATTTAACATGGGAGTGTGTAAATGCCAATAAAATAGTGGGAGCCGAGTTATGAATAAAGAAAGTCCTTAAATTCTTTACTCGGATCATAATTAAACAATCACTAACGAATCTCAAATTATTCTCTGCGTTAACAAAACTCTCAATATGACAATGAACCCACTCGCTATACTACTTGAAAAGAACGTCTGGTCCGAACTATGTGGGTGGCCGGAACTTGAGGATTGTTCTAACTATGGAAATCTTGGGATACGTCTTGGAGGCAGACATCCCGGCTCTCGCAAGAACCGAGCCAATCGGGAAGATGTCGATGCCCATGAGAAATGGGTAAAGGCGACATAAGAGTGCGAGGGTACATGTTAGGCTCAATGACCAATGAGCTTCAACGTGCCCATGAAAAGATGACGTCTTCAAGAGCCATCTTATCGCACTGGCCGAGCTCTATGGAGAGCATAGCCGAACTGCTAGATATGAGATATCGAAGCAATTATTCGGCGCCAGGATGAAGGAAGGAGAGAGGGTTGGGGACCATGTCCTCAAGATGATCTCGATGATTGATAAATTGGAAGCTCTTGATTTTCAGATGCATGCATCTCTCCAAACTGACCTTATCCTGCAGTCACTTCCTGACTCCTTTTCACAATTTGTCATGAACTTCAACTGCAATGAGATTGCATGTAACTTAGCTGGGCTAATGAACAACCGACATCGCCTATCTCAGATGAAGACAAAGGGAAAGGAAGCTGCACTTGTGATTTCTTCTGGGACTTGGAAGTCCAAGAATAAGAAGAAAAAGAACAAGAAGCAGTTAGGTCCAATAGCCAAGATCGATAAGGGAAAAGGCAAGGCCCCAATGGTTCAAAAGAGTAAGGGGGCCAAGAAAACGGATGTATGCCTCAACTGCGGTGAGCTAGGCCACTGGAAGAGGTACTGTCCGAAGCGTGACCGTAATGCGCCGTCAGGTACGGAACTATTAGTTTTAGAAACAAATTGTTCTGTAACTGTATATTCTACTTCTTGGATACTTGATTCCAGTGCGAGTTCTCACATTTGTACAATGAATCAGGATCTGGAACGAAGTAGGAAGCTGGATTCAGGGGAGGTGATGGTCACCGTCGGAAGTGGGCATAGTGTCGAGGCTTCTGATATCGGATCCCTTATGTTGGATTTAGAATCTGGTTTTATTCTCACTTTAGAAGATGTACTTGTTTTGCCCAAGGGGCCCAAGAATATTGTATCAATTCTGGTAATGGACCGAAAGGGATTTCACTTCTTTATTGGAGATGGGTCCTGTCGTATTTATTTCAGAAATAAATTGGTTGGTACTGCTACATTATTAAATGGTTTATACCATTTGAATCTAAAGAATAAAACAACTCTGAACACTATAACTAGGAAGCATGGTAGGGATGAAACAAACCAAGCACTTAAGTGGCATCTAAGACTTGGTCATATTGGTCAGACCAAGGTTCATAAAATGGAGAAAGATGGGCTTACGGGTCCATTGGGATCAGATCCCTATCCAACTTGTGAATCTTGCCTTCAAGGCAAAATGACTAAGTTACCCTTCGCAGGGACTTTTGAATGAGCTGCTGAAAAACTTAGATTGATCCATACCGACGTATGTGGCCCTTTTGAAGTGGCATGATATGACTTTCAGTATTTCATTACATTCACTGATGACCATACTAGGTATGGATTCATGTACTTAATGAAACATAAGTCTGAAGCTTTTGATAAGTTCAAGGAATTTAAAGCCCTAGTTGAAAAACAAACAGGTAACCGTGTTAAGACTCTTCGGTCAGACCGAGGTGGCGAGTACATAAGTATCGAGTTTGATGAGTTCTTAAAAAAACTAGGAATAGTGTCACAATTCACTCCTCCAGCTACTCCACAATTAGATGGTGTATAAGAAAAAAGGAATGAACCTTGTTGGACATGGTTCGCTCCATGCTTAACTATACGGATCTACCAATTTATCTATGGGGACATGTGCCCCTTACTGCTGCGCATATCTTGAACAGATGTCCTTCCAAATCCGTTCCTAAGACTCCACATGAGATGTTGAAGGTATAAAACCAAATCTTAATCACATTAGGATTTGGGGATGCCCTGCTTATGTCAAGAAGACTAAAGTAGAGAAATTGGAATGTCTGTGGAAGGTCATTTCATAGGATATCCAGGGGATTTCATGGGATTTCTACTCTACATGCATGAAGATCATAGGATCATCATTGCTATACAAGCACACTTCGTGGAAGATCAGTTTATTCAAGAAGGAGGTGCAGGTAGAAATATTTCTTTAGAAAAATAAAAGAAACACCAAATGAGACAAATGTGCAAGATATTTATGCAGGAACCTTCTGAATACAAACACAACCTCGCAAGTCTACTAGAATATCTCAATTACCTGAGAGGTATGGCTATCGGCATAAAGATGAACTGGTGTCCATGAGATGACAGAAAGTAGTCAAGAAAATGATCCTTCTACATACGACCAAGCAATGGTAGATGTTGACTCCGCAAAGTGGCAAGAAGCTATGGAAGCTGAGATAGACAAAATGCATGCTAATCAGGTCTTGACTTTAGTTGATCGTCCTAAGGGCATAGTGCCTATTGGAAATAAATGGATCTATAAAAGAAAGACTGATGGAGATGGCAAGGTTGATACCTATAAGTCCAGGCTTGTGGCAAAGGGTTATTCCCAAAGAGAAGGAATCGATTATTTGGAGACCTTCTCGCATGTAGCTATGATTAAGTCTATTCACATGATGCTTGCCATAGCATCCCACTTAGATTATGAAATATGGCAAATGGATGTGAAGATGGCATTCCTAAATGGATTCCTCGAGGAGGAGATTTACATAGAACAACCTAAGGGTATTCATATCTGAAACCAATATTCATAAAGTATGCAAACTTCAGCATGCCATTTATGGACTGAAGCAAGCTTCATGGAGTTGGAATCTTTGTTTTAACGAGACAGTCAAAGAGTTTGATTTTGTCCAAAATGAAGAGGAACCCTGTATTTACAAGAAGGTTAGTAGGAGCAAAATTGCGTTCTTAATACTATATGTAGATGACATTTTACTTATAGGAAACGATGTAGGAATGCTCAGTTCTGTGAAAGCTTGGCTTTCCAAAGAGTTCTCAATGAAAGATTTGGGAGAAGCAACCTATATTCTGGGTATTCGCCTCTACCGGGATAGAGCGAAAAGAATGTTAGGTCTTTCCCAAGCCCTCTATATAGAAAAGATCCTGAAGCAATTTAGGATGGAAGATTCTAAAAGAGGGTTCCTTCCTATGCAACATGGTGCAAAACTTTCCTTAGAGATGTGTCCTCAAAGTGAGGAAGATAGGAAGGAAATAAGCAAGGTACCTTATGCTTCGGCAGTAGGTAGCCTTATGTATGCAATGATTTGCACTAGACTGGACATTGCCTATGCTGTGAGCGTAGTAAGTCGGTTTCAGTCAAATCCAGGGCAGGAACATTGGACTGCTGTAAAGAACATTCTTAAGTACCTAAGGAGGACTAAAGACTTAGTTCTTACATACGGCGGTGGAGAACTAAGAGTGATAGGTTATACAGACTTAGATTTTTCGGGGGACATGGATGCTCAGATGTCCACATCAGGGTATATCTTTACCCTGAATGGTGGGGCAGTTTCTTGGAGAAGTGCCAAGCAAAGTTCTACTGCTATCTCTACATGTCAAGCCGAATATCAGGCAGCCACGGAGGCTGCTAAAGAAGCTTTTTGGATAAAGAAGTTCACTGAGGAACTTCAAGTGGTTCCTAATGCGGAGAAGCCCGTGACGTTGTTTTGTGACAACGACGGAGCTGTTGCACAGGCTAAGGAGCCTAGGGCTCAACACAATACCAAACATATTGCGAGAAAATGTCATTTTGTTAGAGAAATGGTTCAGGAAGGGAATGTTATACTGCAGAGAGTAGACATAGCAAATAACGTTGCTGATCCGCTCACCAAGCCACTATCTCAGAAGGTCTTGGAGAGACATCTGGAGAGTATGGGTATTAGATACCATAGTTTGTGGCATTGAGTGCAAGTGGGAGATTGTTAGGAATATGCCCACGAATGCCACTCAGAGGATGAGAGGGTGAGAGCATTGTATTGTTATTATGAATATTAAATAAGGTATTTATTATTTCTATATTATTGTATATCATAGTCATTGTGATTTGGTATATAAAATAATAGCCCTTGCATTTAAGAGCAAACATTCCACTCATTATGGAGATAAGGAGATAGGCACTGGAAGTGTTTAGGGCTCGAATACTTAACTGGTTCGCAAGTCGATAAAACTTAACTGGGCAGTAAGTTTAGACAAAACTTGTATAACGTGTACTTTGACATGTGGGGTGCCTGTCTTCACTAAGGATTAGATCCCTATCCAACTTGTGAATCTTGCCTTCAAGGCAAAATGACTAAGTTACCCTTCGCAGGGACTTTTGAAAGAGCTGCTGAAAAACTTGGATTGATCCATACCGACGTCTGTGGCCCTTTTGAAGTGGCACGAGACGGCTTTCAGTATTTCATTACATTCACTGATGACCATACCAGGTATGGATTCGTGTACTTAATGAAACATAAGTCTGAAGCTTTTGATAAATTCAAGGAATTTAAAGCCCTAGTTGAAAATCAAACAGGTAACCGTGTTAAGACTCTTCGGTCGCAGGGGTGGTGAGTACATGAGTACCGAATTTGATGAGTTCTTAAAAGAACTAGGAATAGTGTCACAATTCACTCCTCCAGCTACTACACAATTAAATGGTGTATCAGAAAGAAGGAACCGAACCTTGTTGGACATGGTTCGATCCATGCTTAACTATACTGATCTACCGATTTATCTGTGGGGTTACGCGCTCCTTACTGCTGTGCATATCTTGAACAGATGTCCTTCCAAATCCGTTCCTAAGACTCCTCATGAGATGTGGAGAGGTAGGAAACCAAGTCTTAATCACATTAGGATTTGGGGATGCCCTGCTTATGTCAAGAAGACTAAAGTAGAGAAATTGGAAGCTAGGTGCGTGAAGGTCGTTTCATAGGATATCCAGGATTCCATGGGATATCTCTTCTACATGCATGAAGATCATAGGATCATCGTTGCTATACAAGCACACTTCTGGAAGATCGGTTTATTCAGAAGGA
Source organism: Orobanche coerulescens (assembly GCA_033398695.1). Classification (NCBI taxonomy): domain Eukaryota; kingdom Viridiplantae; phylum Streptophyta; class Magnoliopsida; order Lamiales; family Orobanchaceae; genus Orobanche; species Orobanche coerulescens. The sequence continues at coordinate 69,796,871 of CM065804.1, read as the reverse complement.
GGGCGGTAGAAATATTTCTTTGGAAGAAATAAAAGAAACACCAAATGAGACACCTATGCAAGATATTAGAACCCAACCTTTTGAAATACAAACACAACCTCGCAAGTCTAGTAGAATTTCTCAATTACCCGAGAGGTATGGCTATCTGCATCAAGAAGAACCGGGTGTCCATGAGATGACAGAAAGTAGTCAAGAGAATGATCCTTCTACATACGACCAAGCTATGGTAGATGTTGACTCCACAAAGTGGCAAGAATCTATGGAAGCCGAGATAGACTCAATGCATGCTAATCAGTGCGGACTTTAGTAGATCGTCCTAAAGGCATAGTGCCTATTGGAAACAAATGGATCTATAAAAGAAAGATCGATGGAGATGGCAAGGTTGATACCTATAAGGCCGGGCTTGTGGCAAAGGGTTATTCCCAAAGAGAAGGAATCGATTACTTGAGACCTTCTACTTTGTAGCTATGATTAAGTCTATTCGCATGATGCTTGCCATAGCAGCCCACTTAGATTATGAAATATGGCAAATGGATGTGAAAACGGCATTCCTAAATGGATTCCTCGAAGAGGAGATTTACATGGAACAGCTTAAGGGATTCATATCTCAAACCAATATTCATAAAGTATGCAAACTTCAGCGTGCCATTTATGGACTGAAGCAAGCTTCACGGAGTTGGAATCTTCGTTTTAACGAGACAGTCAAAGAGTTTGATTTTGTCCAAAATGAAGAGGAGCCCTGTATTTACAAGAAGGTTAGTGGGAGCAAAATTGTGTTCTTAATGCTATATGTAGATGACATTCTACTTATAGGAAATGACGTAAGAATGCTCAGTTCTGTGAAAGCTTGGCTTTCTAAAGAGTTCTCAATGAAAGACTTGGGAGAAGCTACCTATATTCTGGGTATTCGTCTCTACCGGGATAGAGCGAAAAGAATGTTAGGTCTTTCCCAAGCCCTCTACATAGAAAAGATCCTGAAGCGATTTAGGATGGAAGATTCTAAAAGAGGGTTTCTACCTATGCAACATGGTGCAAAACTTTCCTTAGAGATGTGTCCTCAAAGTGAGGAAGATAGAAAGGAAATGAGCAAGGTACCTTATGCTTCGGCAGTAGGTAGCCTTATGTATGCAATGATTTGCACTAGACCAGGACATTGCCTATCTTTGTGAGCGTAGTAAGTCGGTTTGAGTCAAATCCGGGCAGAACATCGATCGTCAGAAAGAACATTCTTCAGTACCTAAGGAGGACTAAAGACTTGGTTCTTACATACGGCGGTGGAGAATTAAGAGTGATGGGTTATACAGACTCAGATTTTTCGGGGGACATGGATGCTCAGATGTCCACATCAGGGTATATCTTTACTCTGAATGGTGGGGCAATTTCTTGGAGAAGTGCCAAGCAATGTTCGACTGCTATCTCTACATGTCAAGCCGAATATCAGGCAGCCACAGAGGCTGCTAAAGAAGCTTTTTGGATAAAGAAGTTCACTGAGGAACTTCAAGTGGTTCCTAACGCAGAGAAGCCCGTGACACTGTTTTGTGACAACGACGGAGCTGTTGCACAGGCTAAGGAGCCTAGGGCTCACCACAACTCAAAACATATTGCGAGAAAATATCATTTTGTTAGAGAAATGGTTCGGGATGGGAATGTTACACTGCAGAGAGTAGACACAGCAAATAACGTTGCTGATCCGCTTACCAAGCCACTATCTCAGAAGGTCTTAGAGAGACATCTAGAGAGTATGGGTATTAGATACCATAGTTTGTGGCATTGAGTGAAAGTGGGAGATTGTTAGGAATATGCCCTCGAATGCCACTCAGAGGATGAGAGAATGAGAGCAATTGTATTGTAATTATGAATATTATATTTAATAAGGCAATTATTATTTCTATATTATTGTATATCACTGGCATTGTGATTTGGTATATAGAATAATAGTCCTTGCATTTGAGAGAGAACATTCTACTCCTTATGGAGATAAGGAGATAGGCACTAGAAGTGTTTAGAGCTCGAATGCTTAACTAGTTCACAAGTCGATAAAACTTAACTGGGCAGTAAATTTCGACAAGACTTGTATAACGTGTACTTTGACATGTAGAGTGCCTGTCTTCACTAACAGTTAGTGGGAGCACACGTTATAGGTATGCTAATGGGATTAGTATACTCGAACACGACTCAACTCGATTCGGTCACATGGAAATCACTCAGGGATTGTCAATGATTGAATCGAAAGATTGTGATAGGTATACGTGGACCTTTGACTTGAGGTTTCAGTAGAAGATGTGCTTGTGACATTAAGTTAGTCATTAGAGTAGTTCGATCCAATCGCCGGTTGGTGGGGTCAACCTCGAAATGCAACTTAGTGGGCAAGTAGCAGTCTCTCGAATACCAAGATAGGATTCTTTCTCCTGTTAGTGAGCGAGTAAATGTCCTATGCGGTTAATGGCAAATAAGATCATAAGTCTTTGGCCAAAACATTGAGCTAGTTATATTTGATACACGAGAGCTCGATGATCTCGGTTGCATTAACGAAAGCATAGAGTCAAGTTACGATAGGGTTTGACTTTCCGTGACCCTAATACTTGACCGGGACATATGATTGAAGGGTTTATACGTATACGGTATTCACGACATAATGGTTTTGGAATGATCCTATTATTCGTTCTTAGTTAGGTTACGGTGTGGGCCACGAGGCGGCTAAGTGGTGCTAACACTCATTGGATCCTCCCAATGCTAACTAAGACGAACCTACTGAGTCGCGCACGGGAATTGACGACGGATTATATTTAGCTTATTCTCTCTTGGTTAATATTGGACATTGGATGTCTAATTCAATTTATTGGATAAATTAAATCGGTCTCGTGAATTAAATAAATTCTTGGGTAATTAATTTATTCATATTATTTCTTAGAGAATTTATTTTTAATATAATTAATTAATTAGATTAATTAATTATATTAATCTTGAACCAGACCAAGGTTTATCTATCGGATTAGATACACGAGGGTCCGTGTAACGGAACGAAACGAAGCAACTTCTTTTTCTCCTCCCTTAGCCACCACCCCACTTTCATCAATTGACTTGGTGATTTTTTTTATAAATGTTGGGACTTAATAATACATTTGATGTATTATTACTTCATTATTTATTTTTGAAATAATTGATGAGGTGTGTGTTTTGTTTATAAAATAAACACCATCTCCCTCATTTATAATAGAAGGGATCAGCCGTGAGTTAAGAAAGGGAGTGAGAGAAAAGTTTTCTAACTTTATACATTTTGAGTTCTAAGTGTATTTTGAGAGAAAACAATTTTTATAAAAATACTTAGAGTATTTATAAAAATATATATAAGTTAATTCTATCAATTTCTTGCCGTATACTTAGAGTATAAATTGATAGAAATATTTTCCGGTCATCTCCCGACGCGTGATACGTAGAGGCACGGTGTTTTCGGTGCTCGGGAATTTCCAAAAGCTTGTTCGATTGAATTCGTGTTCGTACTCGGAATCAAGAAGATATTATCAAAGGTCTATGAGGGTATGATTTCTTAATTTATCTTCGTATATTTATATTCGTTTATACGATGCTTGATCGATCCGGTTTTGGGGTTTGGTTTTTATCCGGTTTGACCGGTTTATTTCCGCTGCGTAACTCGTTTTATCACCGAATTCCATCATGAGCATCATAAAATGTATGTACTCGTGCCTGGCGAACTGGCCACGGACAGTACTCAGCTTCTTCCATAAGGTCTTTGAACTCGGCCCACGAAGCATCATGATCCTGAGGCCCGACAGCCTCCCACCAATCAGCAGCATCCCCAGTGAGAAAATACTGGGCGATTGGGACCTTGTGATCCTCGGGACAATTTGTTGCAACAAAGACCTTAGACATCTCTTTGATCCACCCCTCCCAACCAATCGGGTCTGAAGCCCCAAAAAACTATGAAGGATGCATCTTAGTGACATCCTGAAGCCAACGATCTGCCCCGGCCTGAACAGCATGAGCCAGAGTCGGGTTTTGAACCGCCTAGGCTATCACAACCATTTGGTTCACCATCTGTTGCATCACAGCTGCAACACCAAAGTCAGCACCATTACCAGATGCACCATCTTGAGTAGCAGTATGGCTCTGATGTCCATCAGTACTACAGGCTCGATAGCGTCCACGACCTCTACCTCGACCTCTCCCAGCATCCATACTAGAGATAAAAGGTAGCAAAAGCAACTCGATGATAAGTACGAGAGGGAAACAATCACAGTTCAAGAAACGGAAATACGATACGAGAAAACAAGGAATCGAGTAAGGAAAACTTACGAACACTGGAAGTACCGAGATGATGGTAGCGGGATGACAGTGTGCAAAATAAAACACAACTAAACCCAATTAACCGACAAGCCTAGGTATCCATAAACCTAGTGCTCCGATACCATTTTCTGTAACACCCCCAGGATATTCAGGGCATATTACAGCACCGTGGAACCCTACGTGGGACCCCCCCAGGCTAAACAAATAATACCGCTCGTCTAACCATCTCGGTTAGCGAGAAACACACAACACCACAACAATAATTAAATGAAAATACCCGGTACAACCGATAAACTGGACATCACCCAAATTCACAAATACGATTTAACATACAAACCATATCTCAAATAAAAAATGCTTAAGTACTCGCGAGTACTATCTACAAGTTCACAAGTTTGGAAAACAAACACATCAAGATGGATAATGAAAATAAAGGGACTCAATTGCACACGTCAACAACCCCGGCCAGCATCCTCGTACTGCTCCAGTGCCTGCTCGACCGGCTGGACGCCACCTGAAATTCATAACAAGAATTTCCCCAAAACTGGTCCCCAAAGAGGTTAGAAATTACGTTAGTACAAGTAACCAAGGCAAACCATTCGCTTACACATTTCATAGTTCATGTATCAAGTCATTTCAAAATCCAAAACCAGACATGTCTTTTCCTGAAAAACAAACAGTCAATAATCACAGTTCAATCTTGCCTAGGACCGAAGCTGAACCACTGGTCCCATCCGAGGCCTCTATGGACCCTCCTGGACTGGCCATAGTTAAGAATCAAAATCACGCACATGCATCGCCTAGGACTGAGGCTAAACCATTGGTCCCATCTGAGGCCTCTATAGACCCTCCCGAACTGGCTAGCCAACAAGCTCGTGAATCTGGGGCTAAACCACTAAATTCCTCCGAGGCCCCGTCCGACCCTCCCGGAGTGAGAAAAGCACACACATATACATTACCATTTCATGTTAAGCATAATGGTTTCACGAGAATACTTGCCTTGAGTAATTAACGACGAAACGAATGGTACGGAGAATCAACCACGATCGCTAAGAACCGACAACCATGAACCTAACGATTCGAAGAATATGATCACAACCAATTCTACACAAGTACGAAAATGGAATACGCCCGAAAACGCACCTATGATTCATGTAAATTCGTACAAAAACAACAACGAGGGCGGATCGCAACCCAACCCTCTGGATTTCACAAATACCACGAAATTTACCATGAACTCGCAGGGAAAACATGAATGCCACTAAGATTAATCACATACATCATGGATTAATCAACAACATGGAACGAATCGGAAACTAAATCAAAAATCCCCAAATTTCCCAAAAGTAAGGTTCTAAGAGGTTTTACCTTGATTCAAAGATGAACAACGGATGATTTGGTGTTAGGTTGATGTTATGATGCTTGAATATACTTCTCCAACGGAGTTTGAGTGATAATCGGACGAACCCTGGCTCCAAGAATCGCCCCCGACATAAAGAGAAGAGAGAATAGTGAAAAATGAGGAAATTTTGGCCGTTGTCAGTATATATATTGTCAGATGTTACGGCCGTAACATCACATACATACGGCCGTAACCTTTCCCTAAACGAAGTCCACTTACGGTCGTATAACTCTAAGGTTACGGCCATAACAATTCTTACGGCCGTAACTTGCGGATATTACGCCCGTAAGTCGCCCACTGGATCACTGCAGAAAGAAAGAAGGAAAAAATATGAAGCTTGGTTACAGCCGTACAAGGAAGAAGTTACGGCCATAACTGTTGAACATTACGGCCGTAACAGCCCTGGATTACGGCCGTAATTTGCCTCTGACAGCAGGCCGGATATGCAAGATGTCCCGACGAAGATCGATCATAGGATACAAAGGTGTACCAATGGATACACTCACGACGAGTTCGAGCCAGAACTAAAGCGCTAAAAGAAGACGTGATTCCGACTACCCAATGGTTCGGAAACAACAAGGATAGTAATTACCCCATAACTTTGGGATCTTACAAAACGGCCCAAAATATCAAAAACACACGATACATGATCGAAACACCAAACAAAAGCTCACAACATGAATAATAACATAAGATGGATTTACGGCAACCCCGAAATGGAGGTTCCGAACAATGATTACGAGAATCGAACCAAATAGTGACGGAAATGACATTAATCGCGGAATTGAGTAAAACAAGTCCGAAACAAGCTCGGGTGACAAAAAGTCTAGTTTTAATTATTCTCGAAATATCAATACGGTTACAAGAGAGTCACTAAAAACAAAAAATATTCCAAAATGAAAAATATCAGAAAAAAGGAAAAATGCGGATATTACATTCTACCCTATAAAAATAAGTTTCGTCCCGAAACTTAAGAAACAAACAACTCGGGGTATCTAGCATGCATGTTATCCTCGGTTTCCCAAGTTGCCTCCTCGACACCATATCTCGACCACTGCACTTTGACCAATAGAATGGTCTTATGCCTCAGTCGCTTCTCACGGTGCTCCAAAATCTTCAAGGGACGCTTCTCGAAGGTAATATCCTCAGGGATATCGATCCCACCATAGTCGATGACATGACTAGGATCCGGAACATATTTCCTCAACTGGGAAACATGGAAAATGCTACGGACGTGACTCAAAGCCGTAGGCAACGCCAAGCGATACGCCAACTCGCCAACCCTCTCGAGAATCTCAAAACGCCCAATAAATCTCGGACTCAACTTCCCCTTCTTCCTGAAGCGGAAAACTCCCCTTGTCGGCGACACCTTTAGTAAAACGTGGTCTCCCACCTCGAATTCCGAAGGTTGACAACAAACACCAGTATAGGATTTCTATCGACTCTGAACAGTCAACATCCTCCCCCGAATCAATTCCACCTTCTTCCTCGTCTCTAAAGCGACATCCGATTCGGTCCCGATCAAATTGGACGCCTCGTTCCAACAAATCAGCGATCGACATCGCCGCCCATAAAGTGCCTCATATGGTGCCATCTTGATCGATGCGTGCCAACTATTGTTGTACGTGAACTCGATCAATGGAAAATGCTCCTCCCAATCACTGCTCTAATCGAGGGCACAAGCACGCAACATATCCTCAAATGTCTGGATAGTGCGCTCCGATTGCCCATCCATCTGAGGATGAAAAGAAATACTCAGATGCAAATGAGTACCCAACACCTTATGCACCGCCTGCCAAAAATGCGACACAAAATGGTCATCGCGATCCGAAACAATAGACTTCGGAGTACCGTGAAGCCTCACATTATGCGCAATAAAAACACGAGCCAACTTTCCTGGACCCTAAGTATCTTTGATGCCCAGAAAGTGTGCCGACTTGGTCAGACGATCCACAATCACCCAACCCATATTCATACTAGACTTCGATCTCGGTAAACTCGTGACGAAGTCCATCGAAATATCTTCCCATTTCCATTCCAGGATGGGAAGCGACTGCAACAACCCGGCTGGTCGCTGATGCTCGATTTTGATCTGCTGACAAGTCAAACATCTCGCTACAAAGTGTGTGACCTCCTCCTTCATATCATTCTACCAAAAGTTCCTCATTAGGTCCTTGTACATCTTACTCGAACTAGGATGAACCGAGTAAGGTTTAGTATGGGCCTCGCGCAAAATACTCTGCCTCAATTCTATGTCGTTCGGTACACAAAATCGACTCTGGAATCTCAACACACCATCCTCGTGAATCACAAATCCATGAGACTTTCCTTTAAGAACATTCTCTCGGATTTTAGTAATCATCGGATCCTCCAACTGCTTCAGTTTAATTTCATCGATCAGCAATGACGAAATTTCTAAAGCACATAGTTGCCCGACAACTCATGGCAACAAAATCTCGACACTCAACTCGATCAAATAACGATGAAGCTCAAACTGAGATGTAAGTATTTCAAGTGTCCGCAATGTAATCGATTTCCGACTCAAGGCGCCCGCCATGACGTTCATCTTGCCCGGATGATAAAGGATTTCGAGGTCATAATCCTTAATCAACTTCAACCACCTCCTCTGCCTCATATTCAACTCCTGCTGAGTAAATATGTACTTCAGACTTTTATGATCGGTAAAAATCTGACATGCAGAGCCAAAGAGATCATGCCACCAAATCTTGAGCGCAAAAACAACTGCTACTAACTCCAGATCGTGAGTAGGGTAGTTGAGCTCATACGGCCTCAACTGTCTCGATGCATAAGCAATAGTCTTGTCGTGCTGAATCAACACGCACCCAAGACCCTGACCAGAAGCATCGCTATAAACAGCAAAACCCTCGTTACCACATGGCAACGCTAGAATTGGGGCTGAAGTCAAACGCCTATTCAGCTCCTCAAAACTCGACTGCCTTTCGTCATTCTAGACGAACTTCTCGTATTTCTGAAGCAACTGTGTAAGTGGCCGAGCCAGTTTCGAGAACCCCTCGACGAACCTACGATAGTAGCCCAAAATTTCCAAACTAAATCAGCAATTTGAATCTTTTGAAATGAAATCTTCCGAAATTCTTGAGGAGCTTGACCTCAAATTCACTGGCATTGTTGGTGAACTTGGAACACTTTCAATAAAGTGTGTGTGTGTGTGTCCATATGTGTGTTGTGTGTGTGTCCGTATTATTGGAACATTTTGTTCCATACATGTATTAATAATGTTTTGATGATTAAGTTGTTACACAAAACAAAACAACAAAAAGACGAAGCAAAGCATCGAAGGAAATGAAGTGCAAAAAGCTGGAAAACAGAACATACACAAGCACCCGTGGGATGAAGGTACTAGCATCCCACAATTGAGATTCAGGGAACTATAAACTTTCAATAGGTAGATTGGAACTAGCTTATACATAGCAGCATGTCACTTGAGCCAATTCAGCAATATAAATAAACTTTAAAGGAGTAATCTGGCAACTGATTTTACAAATTGCTTACAATTATTTTTTAATTTTGGTTAAGTGAGGAGAAATGTTAACAGGCTTGGACAGAAAATGAATCTTCTCTTAGCTTCTTGGCAATGACACAGTCATCTGACATTGTTCCAATAAAGATGCCTCGTGGCTGAGGTAAAGCTGATACTTTGGCTGAGGCCCGTCTAGCACGTGCCGTACTAGACAACGACTAATGCAAGACAAACTGCATAACTCTAGTTTTAAGAAATTATCCCACAACTTGTAAAACCCGAGTAGTAATTGTACTCTTCAAACATAAGTTGCAGAACCTAGTCTGAATTTAAAAAACAACCAACACATATATGTAGAACACATGTTGCGCAAAGTATTTCTTTCTCACATGTTAGATTACTTAATCTAGTAGTTTGATCTGTTACGAAATGTCCCTAATACCAAAGAGAATCAAGAACAATAGTACATACCATCAGTTGAATCCAAGGAACTAAAAGAAACTCAAGCACCAACGGAGAAAATTACGAATCACATAAGAACACAAACTTACCAAATCAATAAATTGGAAAACTCAAAAAATAATTCACGAAATCTGCACAAATCACAGTATCTCAGAAGGACATGACATAGACTTAAGTTCAGTTTTCATTTGCCGAACAATGACTTGAAGTTCTTTCTCAATAATGTTATCGAGATGGCTCAGAACTCCCAGCAAATATTTGTTTTGCACTTTTAATGGAACTGCCTATTTGAAATATTAATAGAGAAAAAAAAAAAGAAAACTCCCCAGATATTATCAAGGTAGAAATTAAAGTTCTCTTGCGGGGAGATCAGCAAAGATTCACGGGCCAGAGAAGGGGGGGGGGGGGGGGGAGCGAATTAAACAAAAAGAAGAGAGGCATGGGATTAAAATATTTAATACTTCAAACATCAAGGGGATTTGAAGAAATCATCAATCATCTGATTTAAAGAAATCACATACAAAAAGAATTGATTAAGAAAAGTTATCTTACACTGTTATTATCAAACAAAGATTCTAACAGTTGCCAAAAAAACTCATAGTTCTGTCCTCTTACGCTTCAGAGACGACGGAGATCTTGAACTAACTGAGAACGCAATTTAAGGAGGGAGGAAGTGGGACGATGAAGGACTCTGCTTGAGAAAGTTATTTAAAGCAGAGACTATCTGGTAGTAGGCTCTGCAAGACCATCATTGCAATGCTTTCGAAACAGGAAGAAGATATGGATCGAGAAACTTGGAGTGCTTCCATAGAGAAGGGGACCTTCTCGGCAGTTACGGCTACACGTGTCGCGCTGTGATTTGTGAAGAAAATGAGAGTGCACTGCACCCCTTCTCTAGGAAAAAAATCATAAACTTTAATTAAATTGGAATTATAAAACTAGGGTTCCTATGTACGCGGTGAATATTAAATGGTACCGTACCAATAGGGGAAAAGGAGGGAATAGTTAAAGCCAACAAAGACGGAGGTGAATGTTAATAAGAGGCGTCACTAAACCTAATTAGACAATAGATGTGTCATTATATGTGAATCGTTAAAGTAATAATACTCAATGTGTGTTTAAAACTCTGTTATTTTGGATTGAATGAATTTGAACTGAATTGAACTGAACTGAATTGAATTGAAATATATATTAAGAGTAAATAATAATAAAATAATGATAATAATATAAATACTAAAAATAATAAATATAATAGAATAATGTGAAAAATAATAAAATAACAATAAATAATAAATAATAATATAATGTAATAATAATATAATTAATTACAATACTAATAACAAAAATAATAATACTAATATATACGCCACAAATGTCCCAAATATCTTCACAAATAATAATAATAATAATAATAATAATAATAATAATAATAATGATAAAAATAATAATAATATTAATCAACAATCAACAACAATAAATATTATTATTAATAATAGAAATATTATTAGTAACAACAATAGTAATCAACAACAGCAATAATTGTAATATCCGCATTTTTCTTTTTTTTTGGTATTTTTTATTTTGGTGTATTCCTCGTTTTTAGTGACTTGTTTGTAACCGTATTGACATTTCGAGAATATTTAATACTAGACTTTTTGTCATCCGAGCTTGTTTCAGACTTGTTTTAATCAATTACGTGGTTAATGTCATTAAGGTCGTTATTCGGTTCGATTCTCGTAATCATTGTTCGGGACCGTCGTCTCGGGGTTGCCGTAAATCCATCTTATGTTATTATGCACGTTGTAAGCTTTTGCTTGGTGGTTCGATCGTGTATCGTGTATTTCGGATGTTTTGGGCCGTTTTGTAATTTCCCAAAGTTGTGGGTAATTACGTTTGTTGTTCTTTTTCGAACCTTCGAGTTGTTGGAAATATGTTTTCTTTTAGCACTTAGATTTGTCGTCTCGAACTCTATGTGTTCGTATCTTCATGTTTTGTTGATCGCCGCGTTTTGATTTTCGGCTCACTTTTTGCCTGCTTAAAGCAACTTGTCAGTCCTGTTCTGGGAGGACATAACGTACGTTACGGGTGATGCTTAACGCATGTTATGTGTTATGCTTAGCGTATGTAACTTTATGTGGTTACGTACGTCATGGTGTTCAGGAAATCGGGCAGAAGGTTCTGCCGGCCCTTTACGTACGCTACGAGCTGCTGTTACGTACGTAAGGGTGGTATTTTATGTACGTTAAGCAAGTGGCACTACGTACGTTACATACTTCAGGTTTCGAACAGTGAGATGTGCTGAGCTCTTACGTACGTTACGGGCATGGCGTTACTTACGTTAACATGATAACGTACGTTAACCTTGCCATGCTAACGTATGTTATCGGGGCCCGAGTTTAAATACCCAGGAGTTGACCGGTTTCGTCCATTTTCCTTCCTTCTTCTTCTCCTCCGCATTTTGGGCGATTCATAGGTGATTTTGACTGGGCAATCATCTAGCTATCATCTTTCTTGAGTTCTTGGTGTATATTAACAACATCAACACTTGTTCTTCGTCTCCAATCTGAGGTAAACTCTTAGAACCTTATTTTTTGAGTGAATTGGGGGTTTTCGAGTATTTGTCTGTTTTGCTTCGTGTTGTTAATTAATTCATATTGTATATGATTAATCCTTGTGTATCCCTTGTTTTCCCTACGAGTTCATGCTAATGTTCACGGTATTTGTGAAATCGAGAGGGTTCGGTTGCGACCCGCCATCGTTGTTATTTTTGTACGAATTTACATGAATCGTAGATGGATTTTCGGGTGTATTCCGTTTTCGTATTCGTATAGAATTGGTTGTGATTGTATTCTTCGAATCGTTAGGTTCGTGGTCGTCGGTTCCTAGCAGGCGTAGTTGATTTTCCCGTTCATTTCGTCGTCAATATTCTCAAGGCAAGTATTCTTGTGAAACCCTTATCTAACATTAAATGGTAATGTATATGTGTGTGCTTTGCTCACTTCGGGAGGGTCTGACGAGGCCTCGGAGGAATCTGTGATTTCGCTCCTGATTCACGAGCTTGTTTGGATAGCCAGTCCGGGAGGGTCCGTTGAGGCCTCAGATGGGACCAGTGGTTTAGCCTCGGTCCTTGGCGAGTCATGTGCGTGATTTATAACTATGGCCAGTCCGGGAGGGTCCATAGAGGCCTCAGATGGACAAGTGGTTTAGACCCGGTCCTATGCGGTTTTCAATTGTGGTTATTGACTGTTTGTTTTCCGGGAAAAGACATGTCTTGTTTTTTATTTTTGAATGATTTATGCATGTACTATGAAATGTGTAAGCGAATGATTTGCCTTGATTACTTGTACTAGCGTAATTTCTAACCCCTTTGGGGACCCGTTTTGGGTAAATTCGTGTTACAAAGGCTCATTTATGTCCTACAGGCTTTACACTTGGTTAGGTTCACACTACCTACACCAAACACCTGAGTCTTTGTCAGAGAATCTAGTTCTACCTGAAATGTTTATCTGGGCCAATCGGCTCTATGTTGATTTTCGTCCGACTGAGCGAGGTTCGACATCATCGTACTTTATGATTCATGACATGTCATCAAGTGGGGGGGTTGATCATGCCACACCCTCATAATTTCATCGAGACTCTTGATTTTTCGAATCCTATCTTCGGGGCGTCCCCATCGTTATGACTCATGGACATAATAAAATCAAGCATGATCTCAGGAAACGAGTTCATTGATGGTTAACACGTAAACTTGTGCCATACTCTACCTCTTGCTTGGGTGACTTTTTAGTCGAACCATGAGGCTTCCACCCCTTCCTTCGCAGGGAGCTATGGCCTCAACTATACATCCACCAAGTGCAGTTGCATCACCCGGTTTATTGGTGATGTGCCTCTTACAGGGGACTTCTAACCTTACAGGCACATTTGCAGCTGTAATGTGAGATCTTGTCACTTGAACGATATCAGTAAATGCATCAGGCATCGAATCTGCTACATCCTGAAGATCGAGTGTTCTTTGTGCTTCACGGTAACATTGTGAAGTTTGGGGATCATAATGAGATAGAGTGGGGGGACACCCCGACAATTCCTATTGTTCCCCGAGAAATTTCATTTTCTCTCCTCCCCCTTACGACGGAAGATTGTCTCATTAAAGTGACAATCTGCAAAGCATGCGGTAAAGAGATCACCTGTAAAGGTTCCAAATAGCGGATAAACGTTTGGAGATTCTTATCCAGCATGAATACCTAATCATTTTTAAAGACTGATGCGTTGTGGGGCGCATAAGGCACATATAATGCATAACCAAATATGTGCAATTGGCACTCAAGTCCGTCTGTGTCCAAATACAAAAATTAGGCTATCTAGTTACCAACTGGTAGACATAAACTAATTAGTTAGGAGATGGTCTAAGAATGAACGATTTCAGTAAAACTGCATGCAATATTGCATAATTCTAGATAAAGATATGCAAATTGGTGCGAATAACCAATGACATAATCACCATACATATTCTTTTGAAGGTGGTTTACGTGAGACCTTTTGCTTATACACATGGGACTAGATGCTATTCATTAATCTCTATCATGTAATAAACATCAAAATACTTTCTGATGTGAACTCTCCAACATCATAATGTCCTTTAGATGTGATGAGGGAGGTGAACCCTTGTAAATTATCTTGGAAGTTCTACAACAATTTGAGTGGACAGGAGAGCAACATGTGACCAACATGTCGGAGAATCCACCAAAACCATAAAATACATAAATGGTTTGCATATTAGGTGGATGGGTCCACAAGTATCTCCTTACTTTTGGCGTAGGAATGGAATGCTTTCTTTTGTTTCTTTAGCGTAAGAAGGTCTCGCTTGTACTTTGGCTAAAGAACAGGATTTGCAAAATTAAGTGGTGCGCATTTGATATGCATTCAGTTCTTTGGATGACATAACATGATTAACATCAACATTGTTCTTTATCTCGAGTTATCGCGACATTTTCGCTCGAAAAGAAATGATGTTCATACAAGTTCTTTAGTATACGGATCATCATACTTCGACTAGGATGTTTATCGTTCTAAAGCCTATATGAGTCTATGTCTCAAAGTATATTGTTGGTGACAACATAGGATTTGAAAACCTAATAATAGTGAGGTAGATCCACTAGATCGACTCATCAGTTTTTCTAAAATACGTGTATGCCCACATTCATTAGAATTAATAAAAGAAACTCTATTCCATTCTCACAGTGGGTTTTAACATGGAAACTATTGCTACGTATATTATTGAAGCTAAGTAATGTTCTAAGGGCTCTAGGTGCATATAGAACATCAGTAACTTGGAAGACTGTCGTTTAGGCATAAAAAAGTGGGCATTACTGCGCCCATTGATGAGTTGATAGAACCCAATCATCGTAGTTACTGAGGTTTGGCATGCAAATTATTCGATGAATAGAAGCTTAATCCCAAGAAAATTTAAGTTCTCCTCGATTCGTTCCTTAGAAGAGAGGGAGATTTTGAATCATAAGTATTCAAGCATTATTCAGTACTTTGAAATAAAGCTAAGAATCTAAAGTAAGCAATATTAATATCTTGTTCATGAAATAACATTGCATCACACCATTTTTGAAAAGAAAACACCAACATAGTTGTCTTGAGGCTACTATACCAAATGTAAATGGGAACGTAAACATAATACTAGAATTCGGTCATAAAGGGGGTGCCTCTATAGACTGTGGCTCATATGACTCATTTCGACTGTTGGTAACTGTGAAATTGATATAAGCGGACTTGTCTAGATCATATTCCTCCATATAGTGAGTTTCCCTTTCTTTGGACACTTTATATTTCTTGTAGTGAGATGCGACTTGCTCGCTTGCATGGTAGTTCTTGTACCATGTCCAGCATCTCCACAATGATAGCACGGTTCATTGCCAACTCTAGTCTTAGGTGTGACAATATGGGTAGGTGTTTTTTGATTTCCTTGGATAGCAGAGTCAGGAGCACCAAGTATTCTCATTATATTGGAAGAACTCCCACATCCGCGACCATTGTGCCCTGTACCACATTCTGGTCTGGGGTTTCCATGACCTGTCCCCTATACATTGGGGTTCTTTCTACCTTTTACTTTGCCATAAGTAGCCTCGGAAATTTTCTTTATACCAGCGGTCCTGACATTGTTGCTTACTGGCACTTCATTATGCCTCTCAGACACTTGCAGTAGGTTGATGAGCTTATTGAAGGTAGTGATGTATTTATTGTCATACTCCATCCTATACTAGTTTGCAAGTATAAGGAACGAAGTAAGGAATGTGGAAAGAGTTTTCTGAATCATATCATCTTCTGTGATGTCCTTCCTACAAAAATTCAGGCGTGCGTTGAGACAGAGCATATCATTGTTGAAATCGTTGATCCATTTATAGTCAAGCAAGCAGATTTCATTCCACTGCACGGTCAACTCTGGGAGCAAAGTATTGTAGATGTTCCCAAATCGACTCTTAAGGGCACCCCATAGTTCTTTTGGGGATTTCAACTACAGATATTCACATATTAGGCTAGGGCGATGTGTCATCTAAGGAATATTAATGCATTAGCTTTAATTTTATCAGAGGGTGGATCACCTGCGGTATCAAAGATTGTGGCACTATAGTCCTGAGCAATAAATATGGTTTCAACGTCAGAGACCCATCTATGGTACTCAAGCCCTTCTAAGTCCAAGATGTCAAATTCAGGACGAGTTGGATCAGCCATCTTGATACAAGAATAGAGAAAATGAGTTTTTGACAGTTTACCATGAGTGCTTTTCATGATAAACAATAATAATGGGAACGTGTTATTTTTTGGAATCATGATAAGGTCAAAATTACTTTTGATTCTATTTGAGAATTACTAATGAAATTACTTTATCATGGTTCTATTTGATATAGGTAGTAGAATAAGTCTCATAAGTTCTACTAATAATGAAACCTAAACTGCATGTCATATCTATAAATGCATGCAAGATATATGTATATTTATAGATATAAACATATAATCCTATAAATATATCTATACACGTAATATGCAAATCAAGTAGGTTTCTTATGTCGCAATATAAATTAGTTCACATGAATTAGTTTTAATTCAATTCGCTTTAAGTAATGTACTTTGATTTAATTAACGTTATTAATGTATCATGCTTTAATTGGTTAAATATGCATAAATATAATAATTTTATGGATAAATATGCAATAAATTGAGTTAAAGCATGTAAAATTGCACACGGAAAATAGTAGTTTTACGAATTACCTTGCAGGAAAGACATGATTCTTTACTAGAATATACCTTTATTTTTTTTCTTTTATTTCTGGTTCCAGTCGTCCATTTGATCTTTGAGAATCACTACCGTAATACCATGGGTATTTCATGCTTTAATTACCGTGTACTTCATAAATTAAAATGCAATTTCTATCATTTGTGATGTTGTCTTCATATATTACGTGGTTTCATTAAAGTGCTATTGCGATATAATTGTGTGACGTGAATGGAACGGAGGTTGTAGGTCACAAGTCGTCTAATAATAAGTCTAGAGGGGGGGTGAATAGACTTATTGAAACTCTTTTCCACAAAGGATGAGTTTCTCAGCTGATGGTACAGATGAATTAGAGTCGTCTGTAGTCAATGTAAGTGCAGAAGTCAGCTGATGACGAATACAAAAATAATCAATGGAACACTTAAGTATGAATGCAGCAGTTAAGTATGATGCTAAAAACAATAAAGTGCGCAGGCAATTTATAGTGGTCTCAGAGGTGGGGTAATCCTCTACTAATCCACTTTCTCCAAACCAATTGGAGATGAAATCACTATAATTCTCAACCAGTGATAAATATTACAGTGATTTTACAACTTAGCTATGACAACTTCCAACCAGTGGAAATCCCGTTGTTGCAACTCCTTTCTGACTACCTAGCACCACTCGATTCTTCAAATCCTTGGATGCCTATCAGTCGCGAAACTTCTACCAGTGAAGTACCCCTTACTCAGGTTTTAAGACAATAGTGTTTTTTCTTCTCCAACTAAAGAGCTTTCTTCGTCTATGAACTTAGAGTACTGCTCTTTCACGATGCTATAGTTTTCTGATTACTTTTAATTGCTCGAGAGTGTTGTTCGCATCGTACCGCTCAACTTCAAATCTTCGGATATATATAGTTGTCGTTCCTTTGAGCTTTTCTTCATAGCCATTACAAATATGTAACAAATCCATCCGTTAGAGAAAGACTTCTTTGTTTTTCTTTCTGAATGTTGCAAGGCTGGATTCCCATATTTTAATCCAATTCCGACCATTGTAAAGACTTCCATGTGATGGTGCCGAATCTTTTGATTTTACTATGAATAAAGTCTTCAGAGGTGGGTCTGAATGATTTATTTAAATCATATCCTTCCGGGAATCTTTCCAATCTGTCTCTTATCGTCTGCATGTGACTTTCCATAAATATTAACTATTCAAAGCATGCTGACGTGGACTGGAGTACTTGGCTGATCACTTAACTGACTTCTATGTGGTCAAACAGTCTGATGTGCAGTCAACCTTCTCTGATGTCAACTTCTCTGATGTGCCGACTTGTCTGAAGTCTTCTGACCTGATTGAACTTGACTGATCTGATGGTCAGACTTCAGATGACTTTACTTTTCTTCTTGACTGCAGTTTGGTCCAACTTTGCTGATTAAATTATTGACCAGAACTTTTCTGATAAGAGTTGCCTGATATAGCTCGGTTGTGGTCAACCTTATCTGAACAGTTGAGTTGACCAAGACTCGGCTGATAGATACTTATCTGTTATTTGTACTTAGCCGATTTTTAAAGCTTTAACTTATATGGCTTATAGAAGATACTCATTTGGTTCTTCTTTACATTTTGCCAAGTATCTAACTTAACACAGTTTGGCCTATGGAAGATAGTCATCTGGTTCTTCCTTACATTTTGCCAAGTAATAAACACACATTTGAATAAACAAATATAATGATGACATCATCAAAATCTAACAAGTATTCTTAACAAATTCCCCCTATTTTGATGATGGCAAAACTTAAGCAATTATTCAAATGAAAAACAGGTCTGCACATCAGTGCAAGACACAAACTAAAATCAGTCTGGTTTTGAGACAACTAGGGGTTGTCATTCAAATGACTTTATATAATTTTTCTGAGTTTGTTTACAAGTACATAGCTTTTACTGATCAAAACTACTACAGAAAAAATCACAAGTAAAAAAAATACAAGAACAAACAAATCCTATCTGCCTCTGCCTC
Source organism: Orobanche coerulescens (assembly GCA_033398695.1). Classification (NCBI taxonomy): domain Eukaryota; kingdom Viridiplantae; phylum Streptophyta; class Magnoliopsida; order Lamiales; family Orobanchaceae; genus Orobanche; species Orobanche coerulescens. The sequence goes on along the minus strand of CM065804.1, from coordinate 69,777,928 downwards.
TGCGGACAGTTTGTTTGGGAGGCCTAAAAGGTTTTGCACCAATTGGTATTTTCTTGATAGGTGCTAGGCCATACTTCCTCCTGATAACAAGAGAGGCAAATTCTTGTTCTTCTTTGGATGAGAATTTATGCTCTTCACATAGCTTCCTTATCTCGCTCTGCAAAGCTAGCTCATCCAATTCATTGTTTTGCAAAGTGGGAGGTTCTTCAGCTCTAAAGGGAGGAACCATGGGGTAGGCATTCCATGCATTTGCATGTTTTACTAAGATGGACCAGAGAGTTGGCCATGTTGATTCCATAAAGTCGATAAATGACTGCTGTGGGGAGCAGTTTTTCTCCTGGAGTAACTCCCAGATATAATATTTTTCATTGAACTACTTTCTTGCATCTCCCCACATTGGACCAGCTTCGGCAGGTAGGAAATCCTCAACAAACCAAAGCTCTTTGCCTTCCCATTCTAATCTAGGCTCTTCCCCAAGTCTTGTTCTTCTCTTCTTCTCTGCAGGCTGCTCAGGATCAGCTACTTCTTTCCTCTTTTGACTTGATGTCCCAGCTTCAATTAATGGGACATCTTGCCTCTTCTTCGATCTGAGCTCCTGAGCCTGTACTTGACCTGATACTTCTCTTACTTCCCCCTACTTACTTCCTTCCCCCTTTTTGCTAGCATCAACCAGTATAGTCAACTGCTGCTCTACTCGGTGCATCCAGTCAGACATGCCGAGGGGCATTCTGGAGTTTGTAGGAGGAGGAGGTTGATGAACATTCCTCTGCAGAAGGGTATCTATTTTGGCATTTATGGTCTGCAGGTCAGGTGAGATTTTTGCGGCAAGCAGCTCTTCAACAGATTCTTTGACTATGTTTCGGATCAGCTCAATCATCACAGAGGAGATGGGTGATGTCTAAGGAGAGTGCCCACTGAAGCTTTCTGCACCTGCAGGTAGGTTTTCAGTTGACTTACCTGTCTGCAGACTCCTGTCTGCAGGCGGATGATCAGGTGGGGTCTGCTCTGGGGTCCCCGACCTGTCTTCTTCTTCATCTAGGCTGGTGTAGCGGGCAGGAGCCCCAGCCTCATCTGCTCTGGCTTCTTTTTCTTCTTCAGCCTCCTTTTCCTTCTCTCCTTCCTCTTTCTCTTCTTCCTTTCTCTCTTCTTCCTTTTCTTCTTCCTTCTCTTCTTCTTTTTCTTCTTCCCTCTCTTCTTCCTTATCTTCTTCCTCATCATCTTTTTTATTCTCATCATCATCATCTTCTTTTTCAACTCCATCTACTTCTCCTTCGTCTTCTTCTGCCAACTCTTCTGTCTTTTCCACTTCCTCTTCTTCAGTTTGTTTTTCAACTTCTGCTTTTTCTTCAACTATGATGTTTTCTTCTTTTTCTTCCTCCTGCCTCTCTTCTTCTTTTTGTTCTTCAACTATTATTTTTTCTTCGTTTTCAACTTCTACTTCTTCTTCCTCTACTATTTCTTCGATTCTAATTTCCTTTTCTACTACTTCTCCATTCTTATTGATAAAACCATCAAAAACACTACCCATAATAATGTGGATGAAATGGTCCATGTTGGTTTTAAAATGAGACATGAACCCGTCTTCTTGGAGTATCAAAATTAGGTCTTACTCACTGCAAAAATGTATGAGTAGATCCTCCGTAGCCTGGGGATACTCCCTGCTACTCATTTTAATAAAAGCTTGTAGTTGAGTAAATGGAACAGATTTAAGAGTTTTCCATTCTTCAAAGATATCGACAAAAGAATGTTTAAGAGTATGTTGTTTTACCAGAAGAAGCTGCTTTATAGACAGGTTGAAGGAATTGTTTTCGAGCAGGTTGAATGAATAATTTGCTTCTGGGATGTGAATAATCAAACCTGCTTCTTCTTCAGATATGAAATGAGGGGTTAGAATAGAAACCATTTGAGTTTCCAGGCTGGAGGGAGCAGGCTGATCCTCCATGTGATCTCGTGCAGGAGTAGATAAGTATTCTGGCTACTCCTCCTCTTCAAAGTCTAGTCGTCTGGGCCTCTTGGGGGATGATTCTGGTGAGGATTCGATTAAGGATGGTTCTCCAGGGGCTTGTCCCCTTCTCTTGAAATGAATGGAAATTGGGGTATCCTCTGAATCTGAGTCAGACTCAGCTGCAGGTTGATCCCTGGCTGCAGTTTGATCTCCAGCTGACTCGCCTGATCTCAATGGGTATCTGTAGGGAGTTGGCTCTATAGACATTTCCCTTAGAAATTGAGCTACTTTCCTTTCTCCGCCTAATCTCCTTAGGGTTTCTTGGTCTAAGTGACCAAGCCTCTTGTTGATGTAGAACGGGTCAGTGTTTCCCTTCGCCACACCTAACTGCTCCAAAATCCAACTTATTTGCATTCCAAATGCCAGTTTGTTTTTTAATATCTTTTCATCATCCAGCCACTGGACTTTGTTTACCTCTCACACCAATTGTCTGAAAATGTAGTCAGATGAATCGATCGGTTCATCTTGAATAAGAGCCCCCAAAACCATGAATTTGGCTGACAATAATTGATCATAACTCCCAGCCATGCCCATCACTATTTTGTTGGTAATATCCAACACATAGCGATATTCTTTCTTTAACTCACTTCGCTTGGCAGTTACCTTCAGCTTTGATGGCTGCTCGGGAGCCTTGATCTTCAGCCACGTGTCAGCTGCGTCTTGTTTTAGGGCTTCGACAGCCATTCCATGAGACTTCATCCCAAAAACTTTTCCGACCGATTGCGGAGTGATATCCACTTGAACTCCAAAAATTGAGCTCCTAATGCCCGATTCGAGAACTCTGGTTTCTCTATAGAACGCGATAACAGCCTCTTTGAAGAGATATTTGGGGCTGATATCCAGAAATGGGTAGATCCCATTCATCTTCATCGATTTGATAAGGTGACACACGTCGTTGTCCAGGTTGGTTTCAAGTGGTCCCTCGAAATCGACCACCAGAGAGAAAATGATCTGGTCTTTCACCACATTCAGGTTAACACCATTGAAGTAGGATTCCATTTATGCGCAAGAAAAATTTCTGAGGGTATTTCAAAGTTCAAAAGGATTTTTGCTCTCGAAAACTAGGGTTTGTAAGCTTGAAGAAGGTAAAGTTAAATGATTTCTATGTCTTTAAAAGAAAAATTGAAACGACGTTTGGAATTTAATATTATTTTAATTTTGAGTCGGTTTAAATTTTAAAAAATATATGACGGTTGGAATTTTTAATTGGAACTAGTGGGGCCGTGTGAACGTGTAAGCGTGTGAGCTTGCCAATGTGTAAACATGTGAACGTGAGTTTGCCACGTGTAAATAAATAATAATAAAATGTTCAGGAGTCGGTCAAAATTAGAAAACTTAGCTGGTTGACCGTTTGACTGTTTGACTGCTCTGCATCAGGTAATTCTTCCTGTCTGCTTCAGGTAAGTTCTGATGCCTGTGATCAGTTTAGTCCGTCCTTCGTCTGATTTGCTTCAGTCAGCTTTCTCGTCTGTACTAGGTTCCCACTCTAGTAATCCAAGTTCCCTGCTCAGCTCCAAAAACATTTCTTCTAGTAAAGGTTTGGTGAATATGTCAGCAATCTGGTATTCTGTGCTGACTCTTTCAACTTTGACTCTCTTGTTAAGCACATGGTCTCTTCTGAAATGATGCTTAACATCAATGTGCTTCGTCCTTGAGTGTAATACCGGGTTGTTGGTGATTGTAATTGCACTATTGTTGTCACACCAAATCCGGACTTCATTTGCAATTATGTTGTAATCCCTTAGCTGTTGTCTGATCCACAAGATCTGGGCACAACAGCTACCTGCAGCTAGGTATTCTGACTCTTTTGTTGAGATAGAGTTAGATATCTGCTTCTTGCTAAACCAGGATATCAGTCTGGTTCCTAGGAATTGGCACGTTCCACTGGTGCTTTTCCTATTAATTTTGCATCCTGCGAAGTCTGCATCTGAGTATCCTGATAGCTCAAAATTATCATCCTTAGGATACCATAGTCCAACATTGACTGTAGACTTAAGATATCTGATTATCCTCTTAGCTGCATATTGATGAGACTGTTTAGGCTTGGACTGAAATCTAGCACATACTCCTACGACATAAGATATGTCTGGTCTGCTTGCAGTCAGATAAATAAGTGATCCAATAAGTCCTCTGTGGTGGGTTGGATCCACTGATATGCCTCCTTCATCTATATCTAGATGCATGCTTGTGCTCATAGGAATTCTTGTTGGTTTGGCTGATTCCATTCCAAATCTCTTGATTAAATCTTTGGTATATTTGGCCCGATTGATGAAAATTCCATTTTCAATCTGTTTAACTTGCAAACCTAGAAAGAAATTCAGTTTTCCCATCATACTCAACTCAAACTCTCCTTGCATGAGATTTGAGAATTTCTCACACAGCTCTGGATTGGTTGAGCCAAATATGATATCATCTACATATATTTGAACTAATAATATGTGGTCTTCACGCTCTACTCTGAATAAGGTCTTATCCACCTTTCCTTTGCTGAAACCGTTGTTCTCAAGAAGCACAAATAATGTTTCATACCATGCTCTAGGTGCCTGCTTGAGTCCATATAGAGCTTTTAAGAGTTTGTATACTTTGTCTCCTTTGACAAATCTAGGGGTTGCTCCACATAGACTTCTTCTTCTAGAATTCCATTAAGAAAGGCACTCTTTACATCCATCTGGTAGACAATAAAATCTTTGAATGGTGCATATGCAAGGAATAGTCTGATGGCTTCTAATCTTGCAACAGGTGCATAAGTTTCATCAAAATCTATTCCTTCACATTGTGCATAGCCTTTAGCGACAAGTCTGGCCTTATTCCTAACAACAGCTCCATCTTCATCGCATTTGTTCTTATACACCCATTTGGTGCCAATAACCTTCTTGTGATCCGGTCTGTCTGTTAGTTCCCTAACATTGTTCCTTTCCATCTGATTAAGCTCTTATTGTATTGCATTGATCCATGAGTAGTCCTCCAGGGCTAGCTCTGTTGTCTTGGGTTCTATTTGAGACATAAAGCATGAAAACATTGCCATTCCTACGAGTAGAGTAGATTGTCTTGTATTGACTCCATCACTTAGCTTCCCAATGATCTATTGGATAGGATGATCTTTGAGCCACTTAGGAATGTCTTCTTCTTCAGCGTCTGTTCCCCCTGTAGATTTGCTTTGGTGGGTTTCTTCTATCTTTACATCAGCTTGGTTCTGATCTCCTTGGTCTACAACTGGATCAGCTACCGTCTTGTTATCTGTAGGTGGGGATCCTATCTGATCTACAGATGGGTCTTTATCAGCTACAGATTGGTCTTCATCAGCAGCAACTGGATCAGGTAGGTTCTGAGGTCCTATCTGATCTGCAGTTGGATCTTCAGGCTGGTCTGCAGGTGAGTCCACCATTCATGTGTCATGGATAATAACTTCTTCTAGGGTGGCAGATTTGAGCTTATTCTCTATTAGCTCCACCTTTTTCCTGTACTCAGCATTAGTTTCATCAAATAAAACATGAGGTGTTTCCTCTACAACTAAGGTTCTTTTATTAAAAACTCTATATGCCTTGCTTATTTGTGAGTATCCCATAAAGAGACCATCATCAGTTTTAGCATCAAAGGCATTTAGTTGGGTTTTACCGTTGTTGTGGATGAAACACTTACAACCAAAAATATGAAAATATGCAACAATTGGTGTTCTGCCATTCCAAACCTCATAGGGATTTGCCATGTCTCCCTACTATCATACTCCTGTTCTGAGTGTGACATGCTGCGTTGACAGCTTTAGCCCAGAACCTCTTGGGCAGGTCTGCTTCTGCAATCATGGACCTGGCTGCTTCCTTCAAGGTTCTGTTCCTTCTTTCAGCAATACCATTCTGCTGAGGAGTCCTGGATGCAGAGACTTCATGATGGATCCCATTCTGATCACTATAATCAATGATTTCTTTGTTGAGAAATTCTTCTCCTTTATCTGATCTGATCTTGATGATTGAGAGAGATTTCTCATTCTGGATCCTCCTTAGCAGCTCAGGTAACTTGGTTAGTGTTTCACTCTTTTTATAGAGAAAAACAACCCATGTGTATCTTGAGTAGTTATCTACTACTACTAGAGCATTCTTTCTGCCACTTAAGGTCCTTGGCTTGATGGGACCAAATAGATCCATATGAAGTAAATCTAAGATCCTTGTTGTGAGAGTGGTAGTTGAACTGGCTTGAATGATGCTCTAGTCTGCTTCCCTTTCTGACATGCATCACAGAGAGCTTCCATCTTGAATACTTCTTCTGGAAGTCCTCTGACCAGCTTCTGAGAACTAATATTGTTGATGGCTTTGAAATTTAGGTGACATAGTCTCTTGTGCCATAGCCATCCATTCTCAGCTATTGTCTTGGATAGGAAACAGGTATTAGGAGTTCCTGTGTTCCAATCTATCATATATATATATATCTCTTTTTCTGAATCCTTATAGCTTCACTTCTCCAGATAGGATATCTATCACCATGCATTTCTAAATGGTGAAGACTACTAGATTCTTCTCATCACAAAATTGGCTTATACTTAAAAGGTTGTATTTGAGCCCTTTGACATAATGAACTTTTGATATGGTGATGTTTCCTCTGTGCAGCTCTCCAAAACCTTTAGTCTGACCTCTAGAGCTATCTCCAAAGGTTACGTCTGGACCTCTTTCTTTGATATAATTTGTCAGCACCTTCTTGTTCCCGGTCATGTGCCTTGAGCATCCGGAATCTACAAACCATTATTCACCTCCAATATTTGAATTTGTGGAGATGTGGTAGTATTCCTTCCACTTTTTCTATAATCAGACAAGTAGAGATTTAGGTACCCAAATCTGTGTGGGTCCTTGGGGGTTAGTTGGTTTCCTGGAGAACTGGTTTCTCCTGAGATTGTGAAAGTTGCTATTATTACCCCTAATAGGTGTGTATTGTCTGGGTCTATATCCTCTGTTAGGATTGTGTACCGAATATGCCTCATAAAACTGATGGTGTGGGCCATGCCTAAATCTTGGCTGAGACCATTTATTAAATCTTTGAGGTCTCCACACCTATTCGTTTTGAAAATTAGGATAACCTTGAGGTTTCCATTTGCCCCTCCCATTTTGAAATCTTTTTTAGGGAGTCTTTGATAATAATGGGCATGTTGTCTGGGCTGCTGCTTCTGCCTTGGCCATTGCCTAGTCTGATGTCTAGGTGGCTGCCTTGTATACCTTGGTTGCAGCCTAGACCTGTGACTTGGCTGCTGTCTATTTTGAAATACAGGTTTGTATATTGGCTCAGCAGACGAGAAAATTGTTTCTCCCTTGATGAAAGTGGTTTTAGAACTAGAGGGTGTATTCGGGTCATATCCAAAGCCTGATCTGGAATATAGTGGCCTTTTATTAATACACAATTCGTCCAGAGTTAGAGACGCCTTCAGGGAGGTTATTTCCTTCGCCTGATTTTTACTTAGCTGAGTCAGTTTTGTAAACTCAGCTTTGACATGAGCAAGTGCAGCTGGTTTTCACTATTCAAAACAGTTAATCGTTTTGTCTCAGCTATGGTACTATCATCCTGGTTTGTAAATTTGTCTGCAGCCTGTTTTTCAAAATCAGCTTTGGTTTTATTCAATTTTAGGCTGAGTTTTTCAAAATCATTTTTCAGCTGCCCATTCTCATGTTGCAGCTGGGTCCTCTCGGCTGATACAGATTGGTGTGCAAATTTTAATCTCTCAAAATCTTTGAGAAGCTGATTTATAGACTCATGTAAGTCCATGTATTGTGACATGTCTGAGCTGTTATTATTTGAAACTGAGGGTTTAGATGTTACCTCTTCATCAGCTAGGTTGGCCATCAGACAATCATATTCTTCATCATCATCAGAGAAGAATCCGTTGCTTGATTCTACTCGCTCTTGGTCTTCTCCAATGACGTCCTTCCTTCGGTCTTCTTTTCTGCTCACCTCCTTCTTGCTATCGTCCTTCTTGAGATCAGGACAGTCGATTTGGATGTGTCCTGTCTTGTGGCAATTATAACACTCCACCTTACAGCTTCCAGCTTTTTGATTTCTCCTTGGATTCTCCTTATAGTTCTTTTTATATTTGGAGTAATTCTTTCTGAAGTTGCTGAACCTTTGCATTATGAACACCATTTCTTCCTCGAAATCGAGTGGATTTGGAGGTTTGACATCAGATAGGTGTAACACCCCCAAGTCATTCAAGGCATATTACAGCGCCGTGTACCCCACACTGTGGAATCCACCAGGCTAACGTACCAAACAAGACATTCGACAAAGACAAACAACCATCAATAAGACGACAATTCATAATAAGAATACAAACCGACAATTAACACCCGACATTAAATCTATTTCCCAAAGCGGGGACACGACATTAACAATTCAAACGGGAAGTACTCGAGTACTTAAACCAATTTTATAATACAAAAATCCAAAAACAATACATCAACCATAATCGACAGAACAAAACCAAGAATCGACTACTGGACAATATCATGCTTGCCCATCATCCTCATACGTCTCTAGTGCTCGCTTGTCCCCACGATCAATACCTGAAATACAAAAAGTATTTCCCCCATTTAAGGGGTTAGCGACAATTGCTAGTGCAAGTACAATCCATTTGAACTACATTCTAATCAGATGAATATATGCGCCAAAAAGTCATTTTAGAAAACATTTTATATTCTGGAATATTTACATTGCACAATCGCAAAACACATTATCTCCAACAAATCACAATTCAAAGTTAACCGTTGGTACGAGACTCACGGCCACCGTACCCCGCAGAGCCCCGTCGGACATCCCTGGGTGGCTAACCACAGTTCGCGATACGCACACTCACGGCAATACGTATCCCTAGAGGCCCCGTCGGACCGTCCCTAGGTGAATACACATAACCATCCACAACAACCACGATACAACCATAATTCAAATACTAGAACATGTAAACAAATGTAAAGTACTTGCCTTTGAGACATTCTTGAAGAAACGGAAGTGAAACACGACTACGAACGGTCCGGGTGGAAAACGACGGTTCCTAAACGAAGGATCAACACAGTTCAGTCCCAACGGACAACAATACTCTATTGGAATACACCCATAACCCCGATTACATGATACGACAATGAACGATCAATTGATACGGGTGAGGGTTTACGCAAAATCTCCCCGTATTGATAATTCGCGGATTAAAATCAAGGAAATTGGATTTAGAATCACTCAATAATCACAATCGGTAAAGAATATTGTAACATAGATGAAAAATTCAGAACTAAACCCTAGAATCCCGAAAAACCCCCAAATTCGTCAAAATTAGGGTTCCTGAGGAATTACCTTGAATTCGGCTAATGAAGGGTGATTATGCTGATTATGATATGATGGCTCGATTCTACCGTGATGGAATTTGAAGAGAACTCCGAATAGTACCGGTGGAAATCGCCTCTGAGGTCGCACGTCGAAGAAACGAAGAGAAAAGAATAAAACTGCTTTACAGGCGCATTGACTTATATAAATGTGAAGTTAGCGCACGCTAACTAACATAGATAGCGCGCGCTAACGGGTCAGAATCGGTCCGGTAGCTCTGCGCCACTTTCGCTAGCGCACGCTAACAATAGCGAGTTAGCGCACGCTAACGGCACATCGGTAGCGCACGCAAGGCAACAGGAGTAGCGTGCGCTACCTACGCAGCAGCCAAGATCTGCTTTGCTCATATCGCCAGCAGATTGCCGAAGGTACAAAACACGAAATGCACGACGAGGTTAGAATCCGGAAACATAAACACGAAGCATACCAGACGACGGAGCTAAGCGCTAAAATAAAATATAATTCCAACCACCGGAGGGTCCGTAATGCGACAACAAAAATGAGATTCCCTAAACTATTAGGAAATTACAAAAATAGCCCAAGTGACCGAAAATCACGAAACGACGTCGGATCAACAAACTGAAGGTCTCCACACGACCAACTCAATCATACGAACTTGTACAAACCAAGAAACAATGAAAACGAACGAGTTTTACGAGAATCGAACGTTCATACGGCAAAACATGTCATAAAATGAAATCACGTGAAAACATCACCAAAACTCGTCCAATTGGAAAAACTCCAAGAATAAAGTAGATTCAAAATATTGAAACGGTTACAAGCGAGTCGATAAAAATAGACATACACCAAAAATGGAAACTGCTAAAAATAGAAAGTTACGGATATTACATTCTCCCCCTCTAAAATAAAGTTTCGTCCCGAAACTTAAGAATCAAAAAGCTCGGGGTGCCTCGAACGCATATCCTCCTCCAACTCCCACGTTGCTTCTTCTACTCCATGCCTCGACCATTGCACCTTAACCAAAGGAATGGTTTTGTGCCTTAACTGCCTGTTGCGACGCTCCAAAATTCTGACGGGCCTCTCCTCAAACGTAACATCTTTCTCGATCTCCACATCTCCAAAATCAATAATGTGGGACGGGTCCGGAACGTACTTCCTCAACTGGGAAACGTAAAATACGCTATGAACATGACTCAGCGACGGAGGTAGAGCCAAACGGTATGCCACCTCACCTACTCTCTCCAATATCTCGGAAGGCCCAATATACCTCGGGCTGAGCTTCCTCTTTTTCCCAAAACAGAAAACTCCCTTCGACGGAGACACTCTCAACAGAACATGATCTCCCACCTCAAACTCCAAAGGTCGACGCCTAACATCCGCATAAGACTTTTGTCAACTCTGAGCAGCCAACATTCTCTTTCTAATCAATTCAACTTTCTCCCTCGTCTCTAACACAAGGTCTGACTCGGTGCCAACTAGATTGGACGTCTCATCCCAACATATCGGCGATCGGCAACGTCGGCCATAAAGTACCTCATACGGTGCCATCCTAATCGACGCGTGCCAGCTATTATTATAAGTAAACTCAATCAAGGCCAGATGTTCCTCCCAGTCACTACTCCAATCTAACGCACATGCGCGCAACAAATCCTCGAACGTCTGAATGGTACGTTCGGACTGCCCATCGGTCTGGGGATGGAATGAAGTGCTCAAACGTAACTGTGTCCCCAATGTCTTATGTACCGCTTGCTAAAAATGCGATACAAATCGGCCATCTCTGTCAGAAATAATGGTCCTCGGCGTACCATGAAGCCTCACTATCTGCGCGATAAAAATACGAGCCAACTTTTTTGGACCCCAAGTATCCTTGATGCCCAGAAAATGTGCCGACTTAGTCAGTCGGTCTACAATCACCCACACCATATCCTCCCACTTCCATTCTGGGACGGGAAGTGGTTTCAATAACCCGGCTGGTCGCTGATGCTCAACCTTGACTTGCTGGCAAGTCAAATACTTAGCCACAAACTGAACTACCTCCTTCTTCATATCGTTCCACCAGAAATTTTTCTTCAGATCTTTATACATTTTACTTGAGCCCGGATGGACTGAGTAAGGTGACGCATGAGCCTCTCGCATAATACTCTGTATCAATTCCGAGTCGTTCGGAACACACAACCGACCTCGGAATCTCAACACTCCGTCCTCATGAATAACGAATCCCGGGGCTTTCCCCTTCCCTACACTCTCTCGAAGCTGAATAAACATCGGGTCCTCCAACTGTCCCGATTTAATGTCATCGACCAGAGATGAAGAAATCTCAAGAGTACGCAATCGCCGGAACTCTCGGCGGTACAACCTCAATGCTCAACCTCGTAAACTCTCGTGAAGTCCCGATCGGGCCGTAAGTAGCTCAAGCGCCCAAGCGATACCGATTTCCACTCAAGGCATCTGCTACCACATTAGCCTTGCCGGATGATAGAGGATCTCGAGATCGTAATCCTTAATCAATTCCAACCACCTCCTCTGTCTCATATTAAGCTCTTTCGGGTGAAAATGTACTTGAGGCTCTTGTGATCGGTGAAAATCGACACGGCGAGCCATACAAGTAATGACGCGGATCTTCAACGCAAATACATTGCGGCCGGCTCAAGATCGTGCGTAGGGTAATTCAACTCATACGGTTTCAACCGACGGAAGCATAGGCAATCGTCCTCCGTCTTTGCATAAGTACGCATCCGAGCCCTTGGCCCGAAGCATCACTATAAACTGAGAAACCATCATTACCACTCGGTAAAGCCAAAACGGGAGCGGTCGTCAACCGCTTCTTCAACTCCTCAAAATTATTCTGCCTCTCATCGGTCCACACAAACTTCTCTGACTTCTATAACAACTGAGTCAGCGGTCGAGCGAGCTTAGAGAACCCCTCGATGAATCTACGGTAATACCCAGCTAATCCCAGAAAACTGCGGACCTCCTTCATGTTCTTGGGCGGCTCCCAATCCAACACTGCCTCTACCTTATGTGGGTCCACACGAACACCCTCGGCCAAGATCACATGACCGAGAAACATAACCTCCCGTAACCAAAACTTGCACTTTGAGAACTTCGCAAAAAGATGCTGAGTTCTCAAAATATCTAATACGATATGCAAATGACGGGCGTGCTCCTCCTCGCTCCTCGAGTAAATCAAGATGTCGTGGATAAAAACGACTACACACTTATCGAGGTACTCGATAAAGACATTGTTCATAAGCTGCATGAACACGACTAGTGCGTTGGTTAGCCCAAAAGGCATAACCACAAACTCGTAGTGACCGTATCTCGTCCGAAAGGCCGTCTTCGGAATATCAGAGTCCTTCACTCGGAGCTGATAATACCCAGATCTCAGATCAATCTTCGAAAACATGGTTGCCCCTTGCAACTGATCAAACAAGTCATCAATCCTCGGGAGCGGATACTTGTTTTTTATGGTCACTTTGTTCAACTCTCGGTAGTCGATACACAAACGAAGTGACCCGTCCTTCTTCTTCACAAACAGGACCGGTGCGCCCCAAGGTGAGGCGCTCGGTCGAATATACCCCATGTCTAGCAACTCTCCCAACTGTTTCTTGGCTCCAAAGATCTCGGCGGGCGCCATACGGTATGGAGTCTTAGAGATAGGTGCTGCACCCGGCTCTAAATCGACGGTAAACTCAACTTCTCGGTCCGGCGGCAAACCCGACAACTCGTCTGGAAAAACATCAGGATACTCACACACTACCGGAATAGACGAGAGCTCGGCTTCCCCTTCTTCCGATCTCAAAGCGTAACACCAATAGCCCGTGCAACCTCCTCGAAGAAGTCTCACCACCCTCAAGGCACTACGCCATAGATGGCCTACAACAACCCTGAAACTGTGTCACCATAGACCTGATTTAGTGTTGCCTTAGCCCAGAAAAGGGCAAAGGTAACACCAAAAGTGTGTTGTGTTCTCAGCAGTTGCCTTTGACCACAAAGGCAACATGCGAACTGCCAAGGTAACACCATGTTCTCATGTTACCATAAGAGCCTATGGCAACATACCTGGAACCCTATTACAACATTTTATCTGTGTTGCAATAGATGTTATAATTTAATAAAATAAAATACCAGATCCTGTGGGGCACACATGTGGGGCCCATATTGTGGCAACATAGTTCTGTCTAATGCAACACCACATAATAACAACTGCAACCCAATGTGTATTGCAAAATATTAACCAATTGCAACACAATAACTACCTATTGCAACACCTCAAATGAACAGAATAAAAATATAGCATTTAAATATTGCATTTCCCATAAAAATAAACAATTCTGCATACTAGCTATAGTTAAACCAAAAAGTACATCAATCCATCAAAACATCAACCAATCCACTACATCAACCAACAGCATCAACCAAATAGACAACCAATTCAAGAACATAAGTAAAAGTACTAGAAAATAATATAGTTATTGTCAACCAGCACATGAAAATAGATGGTTGAAAATTGTTCAAAAGAAAAGAACAAATGGATGACATCTAAGATCTAGGGCTTCCTGTAACTGGAGTGTCATATTCTTGCGTAATTGGAGTGCCATCTCCTCGCGTGTCACCAGAAAGTGTTGGACCAATATCAATTTTCAAGTTAGGGTTGGCTTCACCTAATTTTTTCAGAATCCATGTCAGGTTGTGTCGGGCCTTCTGATTCACCTTGGCATCTATTTTTTCATTGACCCTACAGGTAACCTTCGCCTCCACTTCATCAGCAAGCTCCTACCGATTAGTAACTCACTTCCTTTTAATTCGGACACTTAACAAGGGGTTTCTCCAATAAGCCAACAGCTTTACGAACTACTTCTAGCAAACCATTCCTCATGCACATTATTCACACACCTGCATAAACAATTAATTATGTAAAAGGAAGTGAATCAAAAGAACAAATGTAACCATAGAAGATATCATATAGAAAAGCAGTTGCAGGCAGGATTTAGGGACTTCAACGAATTTATTTACTTGAGGCTGGCTTAAAATTTCATGAACATACATGATATATCAAATAGCACAATTTCAGCCCAAGAAAGCAAAAAGAAAAAACAGACTTTTGTATAACAATCTCAAATAGGCCTTAAACTCAGACAAACCCGAAGGAAGGCATGGATCCTCCACAAATTTCCAACAGCCCCACCAAGTGCAGCCTACCATCATGGCAAAGAACGAACATGAACTCTATTAGACTTTAAACTATTATACGAACTGCATTCACACAAAGTATGAATTAGGAGGCAGACGCAGAAAACGGCAGGAAGCAAACATTTAAGCAACCATCGAAAGTAGCAGAAATGCAGCTGTCTTACATTGGTCTTTCCAAGATCCGATATGTTGTATCACTATGAAGTAAAAATCCTATGTAAATGACAAAAAAGTAGTGATCATAACCAAAAAAAAAAGAAACTGTGCAGGATGACTCTGAATCATATCCATCAAATACTTTTCATGTCCCCATTCCACATATTTAATATATATATTTCAATTTTTATGTTATTTATCAAGTCCTCAATAACTAGTTGGTCAACCTGCTATGATGAATCTGCAGCAACTAATTCAGGAGAGAACCCGACACAAGCTCAACCTGTCAATAGAAAAATACTCCAAATAAATTATGTGGAATAAAAGAAAAGCACCCATCAAAGATTGCTCGTGTCTAAAAAAGATATATATCTAAAAAGTATACTATTAGATAATAAGTATAATGAAAAAAATAAGTTAAAAAAGATAATTTCATTGAGCAATAATAAGGTAGCATATACCTGTACCTAACTTGTTTAATTAAAATAAAGTTGAAATTCTAACTTTTATTTGAAGACTGGGTCATGCATCGATCCTAAATGAATTCCACGAAGCAACAGTATTATGTATATATGAGGGAAGCTCTGTCCATTACCAAACCAAACCTTGTATATAAAAACTCACATACCACTTCAAATTATAGCGACAATATTCACATCAACAGCAGCAGACGTATTAGCATCAACCCCTTTAGTTAAATATAGTACATAACTAGAGACTAGTGACTACCTCCACTATATATTTCAGATCACTTTTGGGCTCAATTTTAGGAATTCCCTGAAAAGATTGAAAACAGATAAGTTAATGCCCCATATATAGGCAAGATAAGTAGCATGATAGCAAATATGACTCATAAAATAGAACTTATAACTTTTAAGCTCACCAAAAAACCCTATGCAGATTGCTTTTATCAAACCATAGAAAGCAAATCCCAAAAGCTGCCATTTTCAAAGCCATCACAAAAAACAGAATGATGATATTCAGATATACTTGGCAGCATCACTTGATGCATCAGAAGACAAACATGTATATATTAATGATTACAAAGAAATGTTTAAATGCAGTAAGATTCCAGATTCCTGACATTAAGAATTAAACACATATATGTGTAATGAATGAATTACAAGAGACTATGACATTTGGATCCAGACACCAAAACAACTATAAAACAACGGAGTTTAAGATACATCCAAAACCTGGCTAACAAACCATAACAATCTCCAAAAGACAACTATATTAATGTGGAATGCCAATAAATAATAGAATCAATACACCCTCAAAAGACATGGAAAAAAAATAACGATATATCTGCAAATAAGAGAACAATATAACTTCAAGCAAATAGTTTTCTCCACCGCCTTATACATTTCTTACCCTCAAATGGTGTGAGATTTGACCATTAATGTTTATTTGATATGTCACACTAGGAAGCCCTATCATCAACCAATTAATGAACTGCGGTGAAACCCGTAAGCTCTCAGCAGTTTCTCCACAAAGCTCCACTGAATGGAGTCATAAGCTTTCCTCAAATCCATCTTAATCATACATCTTGCAGATAGCCCCTTTCTCCCATAACCTCTAATGATTTCCTGTGCTAAGATGGAGTTGTCAGGCACAAATACAGGTTGTTCTCCACTTATTAAATCACCTATAACAACACTCATTCTGTGAGTCAGGACTTTTGAGATGATTTTGTAAAGTACGGTACAATAAGAAATAGGCCTATACTCTTTAATAGTGGTTACATTAGGACTCTTTGGTATCAATGTAATAAGTGTAGCATTTAATGCCTTCAACATCTTACCAGTGGAGAAGAAGTCCTGTATACCTGCCACCATCTCCTTGCCAATTACTACCCAGGCCTTCTTAAAAAAAATTGCTGAAAAGCCATCCCCTCCAGGTGACTTATCATCCCCAATAGAATTGAGAGCTTTGGGTACTTGATTTGATTCTGCCGCACCAATAATGATCTGTTGTGGTGTTAATACTCTCCCATTACGAACAACTTGGAGGTCTACACTCTAGTAGTGTCGCAGGGGTTCCCAAAAGTTTCTTATAGAACTTCATAATCTCATCTTCTAAATCCTGCAAATCATTAGTTTTCTTCCCATATCATCAACTAACATTTTAATGCTGTTGCCTGTTGACTTAAGTGTGGCATGAAAAAAATTGTTGTTGCCATCTCCACTTCAGCGATTGCACCTTTGATTTTGCTTCAAAATGGATTCTTCAATTAGCAACCATTTGTTTAATTCTAACTGCTCGGCCTACACTGAAAGGTTGCAATATTCGAGGATCTGCGGCAATTCGATTGCTTGATCAAGCCCGGCTCTTGCCTTTTCAACTTGTTCCCACTGAGATACTTCTTTCCCTATTGATCTCAAGTGTTCCCTCACCGACTTGGTTTACTCCATATTCTAAACATTTTAACCCCGAACATTTGAGTCCCACCCTTTCTTCACAAGTTCAAGAAATTTGTCATGCTCGGTGAGACAATTCATGAACCTAAATTGTTTTGTTCTTTGCTACCGATAACCCATCTGGAATACAAGAGAACAATATAACTTCAGGCATACAAGAGAACAATATAGTTGTCTTTTGGCATACAAGAGAACAATATATGTATCTGGCATACAAGAGAACAATATAACTTCAAGCAAATAGTAAAATTAATTGCCTACACAAGGTACCAAATTTTTAGCGATAGTGGGACTTCATCATTGTGATTGCTAGCGGTCAAATCCGAGTGGTAAGCAGTACACTTTTCTACAAATCGGCCCCATATGTCCCACCTCACATTGTCATGAAAGGGGTAATGATCTGCATGTGAAATCTCACCAACAAACAACACAGCTTGACCGTTTGGGTTAGACATGTAATGCTCCAATGTCTGATTAGAGACGTATGATTGTCCCAAATCACCTGTATCACAAAACTTGCATTATCGTATAACTCAACTAAAAGGCTGCGTGGAGCTGGAAGCTCCAGCTCCTCAAACTAAGCAACGCTACATAGAGCCAAAAACATCCAAAAACTTAGTAATGGTACATGGAGCTAGAAAGATCACCTGAATTTTCAGTTTGCTAGAGTGACCTATGATGCCACTCGGGTAGTCGGATGTCACATATACACGATGCGGTGCCCACTAATATAACTTTACAGTGAACCCAACATTAATTGGACCCACGAAATTGTACTCCTTTTGCAGTGCACACTAATTTAACATTTTTTGAAAATAAAAATACAAATCGAACCCCTAAAATTGAAAATCCAAATTGGACCCAAACCTTTTAAAATGAGTTCCAAATTTGTGGTGAAACCTTTTGAAGATGAGTTCTGAATCGAAGAATGCCGAATCAAAGAACAGGTCAATATTTCGAGAATACTCAAACGCACTACTCATAGGTTCCAGGAAACACATTGCGTAACTCTTAGCTAAATTCTATTAAGACACCATAAGGTGAAAAAAGAATAGAACCATGATAATAAGATCATCTATCAAAAGCATCAAAGACAAATTATAACAAGCTTACATGCGTTCCAACTTCCCACGGTTAACGAAAAAAGCATGATGTTTAATTGCCGAGTTATCAACTTGGAAATAGTCGTCCTGTTCAGAAGTTAAGCACATCAATTCAAGAACCATGAAATATCAAACATGAATATGCTAATTCACTAGCATCACCAGTTAAGAAACACAGATGAACATATTAATGAGCAACGCTCACCAACTCAACATCATCAATGAAGGAATCATTAGTATCATATTCATCATCATCATCAGGCACAATGATAGGGGTGGCAGCAGAGCAATGCTCAGAACTCATACCCTCTTTGCCTCATTTGGCTTGTCGAGTCCAGATTCGAAGATAAGTCCCCTCATTTATTTTGAATGATCCAAACACAGAACTAGACGTGCTTGAGCCCAATGACATTGATGCGTCTAGTACATATAACATATGTAATTAATGGTTATTATTGTAGAAATTTCAGAAAATGAGAAAATCTAAATGACACCAACTCAAGATCAAACACACAATATTCATACAAATAACACTTCAAACCAGATTCTTGTTGCGAGTCTAGTCCGCTCTCGGATTATCCAGAATCTATGACCAAACGGCGAGCTCCCATCACTGGCCTACCGCGTTCACCGAAGATCTGAAGCTGAATAATTGCCCGAACCAGATTGAGCGACCAGTAGAAACCATATATTACCGAGTCAATCGAGTCTAAGCCCGACCTATTACGGTTGTAAATCTATGGAGTTGCCGGATGAAATCAGTCAAAAATTCCGATTGTGCAAACTGAAGCCATCGTGAGTTAGTCCTCCGACGGATAGAGAATATCATTCGGTGCACGGTGGCGTCGCCTCATCTGGTTGCTGCGACCGTCGCGTCTTGCCGGAAATATCAGCAATCTAACCCCATCCGTTGCTTACCTACTCATCGACTACCACCTCTTGTCGTTGTCGTTGCCCGCCGACAGCGGGTGGCGTGTGTATAATACAGTGTTGAGTGTGTGTATGTAATTTACAAGATGAAAGGGGAAGAAGAGAGGTAGGGCAAGGGAGTGGCGGGCGAAGAATAGAGAGATCGGGAGAAAGAGGGAGAGAGCGAGATTTCCTTCTATGTTTTGTGCTTGATGGGTAAGAGACCCGTTATTTCATATAACGGGTCTCTTTTTTTGTTTGACACGATAGAGACCCGTTAAATCAGAGATCTCTTATTAATATACATTAGAAACCCGTTAAATCAAACAACGGATCTCTTATTTTACTCACAAAAAAATGGTGGGTCCATTAGAGACCTGTTATTTTTAATATTAGGTCTCTTATATTAAACAGACCTGTTCTCTTGACCAACAGGTCTTTTATTAAGGGTCTCTTTGCTTGTTTTTG
Organism: Orobanche coerulescens; assembly: GCA_033398695.1. Lineage (NCBI taxonomy): Eukaryota > Viridiplantae > Streptophyta > Magnoliopsida > Lamiales > Orobanchaceae > Orobanche > Orobanche coerulescens. Next base: position 69,758,366 of record CM065804.1, on the reverse strand, counting down.
TAGTAGTGACGCCTAATCAGATTTACCAGCGATGGGAAATAGCCGTGTGCACAATACTGAGGAGTAGCGTCGTGGAGAGAGAATAGATGGAGAGATATGGAAATCGAAGAATAAACGGAGAACGGCCAAATCGAAGAATGCCTAACTCGATTTAGGTATCACCGGCGGTGGAAATTAGACAGAGATAGATGAAGCATGAGATGGAAGCCTGAGATTTGATATTGAAGTGTATCAGAGGCTCCGAGCGGCGAGGGAGAGTAATTAGGTCTTGAAGTGTATTATTGGATTGTATCGTGTATTATTCTAGTATCAGGAATACTTAGGATACGGTTACTTCGAAAACGTTGTTTGGAACGCTATGAATACTTAATAAAATAAACTGAGAAATATATGAATAATACTTAAAATACAATTATTTAGATAGTGCTTCCAAAACCGCTATAGAAGAGCAAACATATATTTAAAAATTTACGAAAAATAAATAAAATACTACTTAAAATATAGAACCTAAGTCAATATTTTTCATAAACGCTATGTAAGTTTACTCTTGCATAGCGCTTCCTAATTAAACGCTATGCAAGTATTTTTTTTATTTTGTTTTATTTTTATTTTATTCTAAAATATAATCACTTGCATAATATTTTTTTAAAAACACTATCTAAGTAACATACTTCCATAACACTTCCAAAAAAACGCTACGTAAGTGTTGTATCCTAAGTTGAAATGGGTAGTAGTGATAACTGGTCTCTAATATCTCTCATAAAAAAATAGCGGGCTCCTTTGACATATTAGAGACATGTTGTTTATAATATTAGGTGTTTTACATTAAAATTTATTTTTTTACACAAATTTAATAATTTCGTTCCAAATTTATTAATTTTCATATATTTTTTTTAATTTTTTAATAAAATTACACATTGTAAGAAAATTTTGAAAAAAAATAGTATTTATTTAATGAAGACATATTTTGTATAAAATATCTTTTTTTGTTTTAATAAATTTTTATATATTATTTTTTTAATAAAATTATAATTTGTAAGAAAATTTGAAAAAAATAAATATAGTATTTATTTAGTGGAGACATATTTTATATAAAATATATTTTTTGGTTTTATTAAATTTTAATTAGTCTTAAAGTATAATTTTTATTTTTAAAGAAATTTATCTTTTTATTTATTAATAGTCTAAGGCAACACAGGCATAGTGTTGCAGTGTGTAACACCTATTTATAGCTACAGCAACACAGATTTATGTCTACGGTAACACCAAGATTACAAGGTTGCGATAGGGCAAAAATTTCATAGCTACTGCAACACTGAGAAGGCAACACCATGCCCATGAGGTGGCGATAGGCCATCTATGGCGTAGTGAGGCGCTGATCAGAAGTCTCTGGCTACTCCGTTTACGCCCCACAAAAGAATGCTCGGTACCGTCAGAGGCTAACATCGAAACAGTCCTCGTTCTATAATTCATGATCGCCCCATGACGGTCCAGCCAATCCTCACCCAGAATCAAATCCTCATCTCTAATATCTACCGCAATTAGATTAGAAGGCCAAACCCTCCCCGCAATACTCACTGGAAAATCTCTAACCTCACGATCCCCCACGATGCTATCCCCGCTAGGAAGTTTAACAACAAAAGGCTCACAAGCAACAAGGCAATCAACATGCAGACGACGCACACAATCCATAGATATAAAAGAATGCGTAGCACCAGAATCGAACAATACGGAAACAGGATGATCAAGGATGTGGACGGTACCTGTAGCCACCGTCTCATCTGGGTCTCCGGCTCGTCTCATCTCATAAACCCAGCGCGGAACAGACCCCGCACTAGAAGTTCCCCCTCTAGAAGGCTGTCCACGTCCTCGACCTCTACCAAAACTCTGCTGCGGCTGAGGAACTGTCGGTGCTTGATTAACACTCGGCTCTCCCGCAGCTGGGGCTGATATGTGAGTAACTGGAGCTCGAGCTGCATCCGTACAAAACTTAGCACGATGACCCATCCGACCACAAGCAAGACACTGAATCGGAGGCCTATCACACTCACTCATCATGTGGCCCGGACGACTACAGTTGAAGCACGTAGGACCACGAACGGAACCAGTAGGAGCAGACCTAGAACCGTTTCCTCGCCCAACTGACGGCGACTGATTCCCGAAGACTCGCAAACCAGACTAAGCCTTCGGATACCCTCTAGACTTGCCTCCCGAAAACTGACCGGTGGTCTTCTACTTCTTTCCTTCGGTTGCCGTCTCTGTCGCAGAAAACGACATCTCGTAAGCCATCGCTTTATTCTGATATTCTTTTAAAGTCGTGCACCCCAGGCCAGACATGTAGTGGCGCACCCTCGTTTTCATCCGCATATCAAAGTGGCGGATCTTGTCAAGCTCATCTCGGACTTGGTTTCTCACATAATGCAGCTGTTGATTGTAGTCTTTGATAGCTTGAGAAATAGGAACATCCTGGGGCTTGAGAAGGCTCGGATCCTCCCCTCTTTCACTGGCCTAGGACAGAATTCATCTTCCATCAGATCTCGAAACTCTGCCCACGTAGCAGCCCGGTCACGCGGTTTCACCGCTTGCCACCACGTTGCTGCCTCCTTGGCGAGGAAGTACTGAGCAATGGGTACTTTCCTCTCCTCGGAACAATTAGCAGCCTCAAATACTTTCTCCATCTCGAATAGCCAATTCTACCAACCGGAAGGGTCGGAAGCACCATCAAAATGTGGAGGACGCATACGAATCACGTCCTGAAGCAACTTATCATTGCCGGATCCAGTAGACGGAACCGGGTTGGCATTAGCTTGGCCGACTAGAACGGCCTGAGTCAGTAGCGTCATCTGGTTCGCTACTTGCTGCAAAATGTTGGCCACTCCAACATTCTCATGTGCATTACCGGAGCTAGCAGACTGGTCCTGCTGACCTCCGGAACTAGGGGTAACACTGTTCGACAAAGAAGGCATCGCCGAATCAGTTCCCGAGTGATCGGACATGGCCACCCCACCGGCTGCGCCATGTCCCCTACCGCGTCCGCGTCCTCTACCAGCAGGAATTCTGAAGAAGTAATGGGTAAGTACAATTCAAACGCAAAGCACAACAAGATACTAAGACAGGAATAGAACAGAACGGTGAAACAAGTCAAGTTAAGAAAAACTTACGAGCACCGGCGTACTGAGATGATGGCATAGCAGTGATACTGTCCCAAAAACGACACTTGACTAGACCTAAATAACCGACAGCCTAGGTATCCATAACCTAAGCTCTGATACCATATTCTGTAACACCCCCAAGTCATTCAGGGTATATTACAGTGCCGTGGACCCCACACTGTGGAATCCACCAGGCTAACGTACCAAAAAAGACATTCGACAAAGACAAACAACCATCAATAAGACGACAATTCATAATAAGAATACAAACCGACAATTAAAACCTGACATTAAATCCGTTTCCCAAAGTGGGGACACGACATTAACAATTTAAACGGGAAGTACTCGAGTACTTAAACCAATTTTATAATACAAAAATCCCAAAACAATACATCAACCATAATCGACAGAACAAAACACCAAGAATCGACTACTGGACAATATCATGCTTGCCCATCATCCTCATACGGCTCTAGTGCTCGCTTGTCCCCACGATCAATACCTGAAATACAAAAAGTATTTCCCCCATTTAAGGGGTTAGCGACAACTGCTAGTGCAAGTACAATCTATTTGAACTACATTCTAATCAGATGAATATATGCGCCAAAAAGTCATTTTAGAAAACATTTTATATTCCGGAATATTTACATTGCACAATCGCAAAACACATTATCTCCAACAAATCACAATTCAAAGTTAACCGTTGGTACGAGACTCACGGCCACCGTACCCCGCAGAGCCCCGTCGGACATCCCTGGGTGGCTAACCACAGTTCGCGATACGCACACTCACGGCAATACGTATCTCTAGAGGCCCTGTCGGACCGTCCCTAGGTGAACATACACATAACCATCCACAACAACCACGATACAGCCATAATTCAAATACTAGAACATGTAAACAAATGTAAAGTACTTGCCTTTGAGACATTCTTGAAGAAACGGAAGTGAAACACGACTACGAACGGTCCGGGTGGAAAACGATGGTTCCTAAACGAAGGATCAACACAGTTCAGTCCCAACGGACAACAATACTCTATTGGAATACACCCATAACCCCGATTACATGATACGACAATGAACGATCAATTGATACGGGTGAGGGTTTACGCAAAATCTCCCCGTATTGATAATTTGCGGATTAAAATCAAGGAAATTAGATTTAGAATCACTCAATAATCACAATCAGTAAAGAATATCGTAACATAGATGAACAATTCGGAACTAAACCCTAGAATCCCGAAAAACCCCCAAATTCGTCAAAATTAGGGTTCCTGAGGAATTACCTTGAATTCGGCTGATGAAGGGTGATTATGCTGATTATGATATGATGGTTCGATTCTACCGTGATGGAATTTGAAGAGAACTCCGAATAGTACCGGTGGAAATCGCCTCTGAGGTCGCACGTCGAAGAAACGAAGACAAAAGAATAAAACTGCTGTTTCTGAACTGCCCGCTGACTTATATAAATGTGAAGTTAGTGCACGCTAACTAACATAGATAGCGCGCGCTAACGGGGTTGTAACCGGTCCAGTAGATACTGCTGCCACTCGTTAGCGCACGCTAACAATAGCGAGTTAGCGCACGCTAACGGCACATCGGTAGCGCACGCAAGGCAACAGGAGTAGCGTGCGCTACCTACAGCCATTGATGCGGTGCTCATATCGCGATGCAGCTGGCCGAAGGTACAAAACACGAAACGCACGACGAGGTCAGAATTCGGAAACATAAACACGAAGCATACCAGACGACGGAGCTAAGCGCTAAAAGAAAATATAATTCCGACCATCGGAGGGTCCGTAATGCGACAACGAAAATGAGATTCCCTAAACTATTAGGAAATTACAAAAATAGCCCAAGTGACCGAAAATCACGAAACGACATCGGATCAACGAACTGAAGGTCTCCACACGACCAACTCAATCATACGAACTTGTACAAACCAAGAAACAACATAAACGAACGAGTTTTACGAGAATCGAACGTTCATACGGCAAAACATATCATAAAATGAAATCACGTGAAAACATCACCAAAACTCATCCAATTGGAAAAACTCCAAGAATAAAGTAGATTCAAAATATAGAAACGGTTACAAGCGAGTCGATAAAAATAGACATACACCAAAAATAGAAACTGTTAAAAATGAAAAGTTACGGATATTACAATAGGTTCTTGGCAGGGGACTCGGCTGCAAAGGCTATTCCCTTCTCTGTAGGCTCGGTTGATGATGAACTTGGGAGTTTGAATTCATAATCCTTTAGATCGAAGAACAGCTCTTGGATCTTTATTTTATTGAGGTCTTTGGATTCCCTCATGGCCACCGCCTCCATGCTCTATTCGGGACTAAGGGATCTTAACACCTTCGAAGCCATCTCCCTGTTGCCATATGATTTTCCAAGAGAGTTGGTTTCGTTGATGATTTATGTGAACCTTGTGTCCATCTGGTCTATGGATTCTCCGGACATCATTTTAAAGTTGTCAAATTTCTGGGTAGCAATTGACAGCTTGTTTTCTTTGATCATCTCTGTACCCTCACACATCACCGCAAGGGTGTCCCAAATCTCCTTGGCATTTTTGCAGTTCTTGATCTTAACCATTGTTGATTTATCAAGAGATTTATACAGCACGTCTCTGGCCCGGTTGTCAAGGTTGGCCAGCTTTCTTTCTTCAATGGTCAGCTCTGTCCTCTTCTTTTGGATCTTCTTAGGCTTCCCGGCTACAATCTCCTCAGGTATGTTGTCCTTTTCAACGATGAAGGGATTGTCCTCTATGATGCACCACATGTCGTCATGGATTGAAGATAAGTGTGCCTGCATCCTTATCTTCCAAAGATCATACTCGTCAACTGAAAAGATAGGTAATCTAGAATGAATGTGTTCTATTTCTAAAATGAGATATTAAAATATATCCTCGATATATAGATCTGGTTCTTGAAATATTGAACCAACCTCTCCGATGCCACTTGTAGGTCACAAGTCGTCCAGGAATAAGTTTAGAGGAGGGGTGAATAGACTTATTGAAACTCTTTTCCACAAATGATGAGTTTCTCAGCTGATGGTACAGATAACTTAGAGTCGTATGTAGTCAATGTAAGTGCGGAAGTCAGCTGATGATGAATACAGAAATAATCAATGGAACACTTAAGTATGAATGCAGCAGTTAAGTATGATGCTAAAAACAATAAAGTGCGCAGGCAATTTATAGTGGTCTCAGAGGTGGGGTAATCCTCTACTAATACACTTTCTCTAAACCAGTTGGAGATGAATCCACTATAATTCTCAAGCAGTGATAAATATTACAGTGATTCTACAACTTAGCTACAACAAATTCCAACCAGTGGAAATCCCGTTGTTGCAACTCCTTTATGACTGCCTAGCACCACTCGATTCTTCAAATCCTTGGATGCCTATCAGTCGCGAAACTTCAACCAATGAAGTACCCCTTACTCAGGTTTTAAGACAAGAGTGTTTTGTCTTCTCCAACTAAAGAGCTTTCTTCGTGTATGAACTTAGAGTACTGCTCTTTCACGATGTTATAGTTTTCTGATTGCTTTTAATTGCTTTGATTGCTCAAGAGTGTTGTTTGCATCATACCGCTCAACTTCAAATCTTCGGATATATATATATATATAGGTGTCGATCCTTTGAGCTTTTCTTCATAGCCGTTGCAAATCTGTAACAAATCCGTCTGTTGGAGAAATAGACTTCTTTGTTTTTCTTTCTGAACGTTGCAAGGCTAGATTCCCATATTTTAATCCAATTCTGATCATTTTTTGTGAAGACTTCCATGTGATGGCGCCAAATCTTTTGATTTAAATATGAATAAAGTCTTCAGAGTTGGGTCTGGATGATTTATTTAAATCATATCCTTCCGGAAATCTCTCCAATCTGTCTCTTATCGCCCGCATGTGACTTTTCGTAAATATTAACTATTCAACGCATGCTGACGTGGACTGGAGTACTTGACTGATCACTTAACTGACTTCTCTTTGGTCAAACTGTCTGATGTTTAGTCAACCTTCTCTGATGTCGACTTCTCTGATGTGCCGACTTGTCTGAAGTCTTCTGACCTGATTGAACTTGACTGATCTGATGGTCAGACTTCAGATGACTTGACTTTTCTTCTTGATTGCAGTCTGGTCCAACTTCGATGATTAAATTGTTGACCAGAACTTCTTTGATAAGGGTTGCCTGATATAGCTCGGCTGTGGTCAACCTTATCTGAACAGTTGAGTTGACCAAGACTCGGCTGATAGATACTTATATGTTATTTGTAGTTAGCCGATTTTTAAAGCTTTAACTTATATGGCCTATAGAAGATACTCATTAGGTTCTTCTTTACATTTTGCCAAGTATCTAATTTAACACAGTTTGGCCTATGGAAGATACTCATCTGGTTCTTCCTTACATTTTGCCAAGTAATTAATAAGCATACATTTGAATAAACAAATATAATGATGACATCATCAAAATCTAACAAGTATTCCTAATAGAAATGATGTACCTTGACACCATTGGACAATTTTGGGTGTGAATATGACGGTGGCCAATGTCTTGTTCCCTGAATAATTGTTTGATGAGTGAAAAAGGTCATTCCGAGATGGTTGTAATGTGATAAATGACTTAGGGACTGAATGACTAACGTATGCTAGATGACATGCATAACGTACGTTAGCTTCGAAGTATTACGTACGTTAACCCGAATTGGTTACGTACGTAAAGGGAGAATTGGTATTCCGACCAGGATCTTTCCTTTTGATGCGGATGAGGTACTTTCGGTGGGCTAGAAGACAAATGAGTCAACTGCTCGTAACGTACGTTATCCGTCAAGCCTAACGTACGCTATGGCAGGGCAGCTTACGTACGTTAATACCCTTACATACATAATGAGTAAGGACATTACAGGCAGTAGCCTCTGGGCGGCCATTACGTACGCTATCCAGAACCATGAGTGTTAACGTACGTAAATTCAACCGTGTGTTATAAATCAACACTCTCTCCTTCATTTCCCTCGGCCAAAACACTTGAGCAACCTCTTGAAAAACCTCCCCAGCCCCTTTAGACGATTTCTAGCCTTCCAAACACTTGTGTTGACATCAAGGAGAGGATTACTCAAGCTCCAGAGGAGGTTATCTAGGTCGAACGATCCATTCTTCGTTCCTCCTCGTTGTTCTTTGTTGGTTCGTCATCATTCCTCATTGTTCTTCCTCTATTAAGATAAGTCTATCAATCCTTGAGGTCATCTCTTCGATATTGTGGTTATGCCTCTGGGATTATAGGTATTTGGGTAGTTTTGTTAACTCCCGTAGACAATCTAATTGGATGAACTAGTAGTAATCAAAACTATCATTGTAAGTATATTTCGTTCCCGAGCTTTAATTCATGTATGTTGTTGTAATAATCATATGTGAAATTCCCATTTCCATCAACCTTGGAGACATGAACATAACGAATCAATTGTAGGGTAATCGTGTTAAGAATCTATTCACCCTATGCTAAAATCATTGAAATCCACCTTGATTATGTAATTATCGAATGTTAATTAACTAGATGGAGTCAAGCTTAGTAGTATTACCATCACTAAGAATCGACCATTGAAATCATTGTGTGAAACGGAAACCCACCGAATAGAGAACTCGGAGTAGAGAATTTAATTAGTAGGTTATGGAGTTCAATAATGCTATAGTCGATTTTTGTCAACCGAAATAATATTGGGGATAATCTTGTTGAGAAAATTATTATAACAATCGTTAATCAAAGGATTAAACCGTGTAATAATGAGTGTTGTTGTTAAGTTTAGAATCACGATACTAGTTTTGTAAAATCAAACTAGGTTAAGAGTTCGGTTAGGAAAGGGAATGGGAAACTAGTTTTATTCGCCGTTATCCTTACGAAATATTAATAAAAGATTATGTGATTAGGTTGAAATCGATCGGTCGTGGAAGTTCAAGTTGTTGTAAGGCACTTAACGTCGGATTTAAGGCAAGTAAAATCTTGCTCGAGAAGTGTTAGTTTTATTTACAATATTTGGAATACATGAATGTGCCGTTGTGTGATGAATGCCGAACGATTGTCTTTATCTAGAAAATGTATTATGAATGGGCCGATGTGTTGGGGGTAAAACTTGAATGGTACCCATGTGGAAATGTGTTGAGGGATAAGACCTAAATGGCACCCACGTTCCGGAGTATTTCTGTGTAGATACTTCTGTGACCCTTGGTTGCGACCTTGGGTTTTATGTGTTAAAAGAGAAAGACAACATCGGCTATACTGTGAATAATCATGTGGTACGGTGTTGATAAATCGTGTATTTCATTGTGAAGCACTGTTATTGATTATCATTCTCTGACCCCGGTTTGTCTGGCATGATTTGTCGTGCCAGGTAAATTTGTTGAATATGTGCAGGGCATCCCCGAAAGTTCCGGTCAGGCTTGAACGGTGTTGGGATAAAATTATGCTAACGCATGTTTTAATTTGATTTCCGAAAACTCTATTTATGTAATAATCGTGTTTTGAATTATGCTTCTTTCAAAGACATTCCATTTCATGCTATGTAAATGTGGACTCATCCGTCTCATAATACCTTATTTAAAATATCAATTTCCTAAAATAGCTTTGTGGGTCCCACATGGGATTCACGGCACTGTAATGCCCCGGGAAATTTTGGGGATGTTACAACTCCCAAGATTTTTCTAAATTCTTTTCCTTTCTTTATAACCCTACCAATCCTTTGTTCTCTAGTGCAAGGATTTTTTCTCTCAACTGCAAGCGAATTTGTTTCTCTAACTAAAACAAAGATGTGTTACCGCTCGAGTGCCGGTTGGGAAGATGGCCATAAATCACCAGTTCCCCAGAGACAAGTGGTTACAACTGTTTTCACCATCGTGGAAGCGGTAGCAAGAGGGCACCAAGTGGCTACCACAGGCCGTGGAGCTGGCGGCGGAGGCTGCCAGTATACAAAGGTATGTGTGTGCTCGCCCACCGACCATCCGGGTTCGTTCCGGTGTAGGCACCACCACGGAGAGTATAAGTGGGTTAATAGGCTTTTGCTGGTCCTGGGAAGCTCGAGCGGGCGTATAGGGTGGTAGGGCGTCCAATGATATGGTGTGCTTTGACATTCGGTGGTCTGGCCTGCGGATCGGGATCGAGAATCGAAGAGGTGGCGGGTCATGTTGCGTCGGAGCAGGAGTTGGGGAGTGTGGGTCTGGCTGGGAATGAATCTGTTCGCGACCGATCTGGGGGCGGCTAGGGGGTGGCGTCTGATCTGGTATGGATCAACGGCGGCGACAGTGTGGAGGGATTGGGGTTTCGAAAGAGATCCATTTTTTTCTTTTTCGAAATCTGCAGAAAAGTTTGGATGAGAACTTTTTTTTTCGAAATCCAATTGTTGCTATTTTTTTCGGAATTTTCAGATTGAGACAAAAATTTTTTCTTGCTCAATTGGTAGACCATATGCTGATAACATGTTGAAGGAAAAATAACCGAGTCAAAAAGTAGGGCAAAAGACTGTATATTCTCATTGATAACATCCCTTTAAATAGGGGATATTACATACAAACAGGCCTAATCCTACCCTAACTAGGAAACCCATAAATAACAGACTTGCCCTGTTCTTTTGGACTAATTTTGATTTTGATTCGGTTGATTTAGGTCCTTTCGATTCGATCGATTCGAGTCCATTCGAGTCCATTCGATTCGATTCGATTATTATTATTATTGTAACACCCCCGAGATATTCAGGGTATATTACAGCGTCGTGGACCCGTACGTGAGATCCACTAGTCCAAACAACAAATATCGCTCGTCTAACCATCTCGGTTAGCGAGAAAACACACATCACCAAGACACAATTTAAATATAACACCCGGTACAACCGATAAACCAGACATCATCGGAAAATACAAATAACGTTTAGTATACAAACCCTTTTCCAAATCAAAACGCATAAGTACTCGCGAGTACGGTCTATCAGTTTACAGGTTCGAAAACAACGTTTTAAAATGGACAACTGAAATAAAGGGACTGAATTGCACACGTCGGCCAGTATCCTCGTACTAATCCAATGCCCGCTCGACCGGCTGAACGCAACATGAAATTTATAACACGAATTTCCCCAAAATGGGTCCCCAAAGGGGTTAGAAATTACGCTAGTACAAGTAATCAAGGCAAACCATTTGCTTACACATTTCATATAGTACATGCATCAATCATTCAAAAATAAAAAACAAGACATATCTTTTCCCGAAAACCAAACAGTCAATAATCACAGTTGAAAATTGCCTAGGACCGGGGCTAAACCACTGGTCCCATCCGAGGCCTCTATAGACCCTCCTGGACTGGCCATAGTTATAAATCACGCACATGACTCGTCTAGGACCGGGGCTAAACCACTGGTCCCATCCGAGGCCTTTACGGACCCTCCCGGGCTGGCTATCTAAGCAAACTCGTGAATCAGGAGCGAAATCATAGATTCCTCCGAGGCCTCGTCAGACCCTACCGGAGTGAGCAAAGCACACACATATACATTACCATTTCATGTTTAGCATAAGGGTTTCACAAGAATACTTGCCTTGAGAATATTGATGACGAAATAAACAGGAAAATCAACTATGCTTGCTAGGAACAGACGATCATGAACCTAACGATTCGAAGAATACAATCACAACCAATTCTACATGAATACAAAACGGAATACACCCGAAAACCCACCTACGATTCATGTAAATTCATACAAAAAAACAACGAGGGCAGGTCGCAACTGAACCCTCTCGATTTCACAAATACCGCGAACTTTACCATTAACTCGTAAAGAAAACAAGAGATACACAAGGATTAATCATATACAACATGAAGCAAAACGGACAAATACTCGAAAACCCCCAATTTACCCAAAAAAATAGGGTTCTAAGAGTTTACCTCGGATCGGAGACGAAGAACAAGTGTTGGTGTTGTTAATATAAACCAAGAACTCAAGAAAGATGATATCTGGATGATTGCCCAGTCGAAATCGCCCAAAATCACCTATGAATCGCCCAAAACGCGGAGGAGAAGAAGAAGGAAGGAAAATGGACGAAACCGGTCAATTCCTGGGTATTTAAACCCAGGCCTCGATAACGTACGTTAGCATGGTAAGGTTAACGTATGTTAACATGTTAACATATGTAACGCCATGTCCGTAGCGTACGTAAAAGCTCACTGTCCGAAACCTGAAGTATATAACCTACGTAGTGCCACTTGCTTAACGTACGTAAGATACAACCCTTACGTACGTAATAGCAGCTCGTAGCGTACATAAAGGGCCGGCAGAACCTTTTACCCGATTTCCTGAACACCATGACGTACGTAACCACATAAAGTTACGTACGCTAAGCATAACACATAACGTGCATTAAGAATCACCCTTAACGTACGTTATGTCCTCCCAGAACAGGACTGACAAGTTGCTTTAAGCAGGCAAGAAGTGAACCGGAAATCAAAACCCGGCGATCAACAAAACATGAAAATACGAACACATAGAGTTCGAGAAGGCGAATCTAAGTGCTAAAAGAAAACATATTTTCGAAAAACCGAAGGTTTGAAAAAGAACAACAAACATAATTACCCATAACTTTAGAAAATTACAAAACAGCCCAAAACGTCCGAAAAACACGATACACGATCGAACCACCAAGCAAAAGCTCATAACGTGCATAATAACATAAGAGGGATTTACAGTAACCCCGAAACTGTGGTTCCGAACAACGATTATGAGAATCAACCGAATAGCGATGAAATGACATTAACCACGGAATTGAGTAAAACAAGTCTGAAACAAGCTCGGAGGACAAAAAGTCTAGTATTAAATATTCTCAAAATGTCAATAAGGTTATAAGCGAGTTACTAAAAACGAGGAATATACTAAAATAAGAAATATCGAAAAAAGGAAAAAATGCGGATATTACATTCTCCCCCTCTAAAAACAAGTTTCGTCCCGAAACTTAAGAAACAAACAACTCGGGGTACCTAGCACACATGCTATCCTCGGTTTCCAAGTTGCCTCCTCGACACCATGTCTCGACCACTGCACCTTGACCAACGGAATGGTCTTATGCCTCAGTCGCTTCTCACGGTGCTCTAAGATCTTCAAGGGACATTCCTCGAAGGTAATATCCTCAGCGATATCAATCTCGTCATAGTCGATAACATGACTAGGATCTGGAATATATTTCCTCAGCTGGGAAACATGGAAAACGCTATGGACGTGACTCAAAGCCAGAGGCAACGCCAAACGGTACGCCAACTCGCCGACCCTCTCTAGAATCTCAAAGGGCCCAATAAATCTCAGACTCAACTTCCCCTTCTTCCCGAAGCGGAAAACTCCCCTCGTTGGCGACACATTTAACAAAACGCGGTCTCCCACCTCGAATTCCAAAGGTCGACGACGAACATCAGCATTGAATTTCTGTCGACTCTGAGCAATCAGCATCCTCTCCCGAATCAATTACACCTTCCTCCTCATTTCCAATGCGATATCCGGCTCGGTCCCGACCAAATCGGATGCCTCATTCCAACAAATTGGCGATCGACATCGCCGCCCATAAAGCGCCTCATACGGTGCCATCTAGATCGATGTGTGCCAACTATTGTTGTACGTGAACTCGATCAACAGAAAATATTCCTCCCAATTACTGCTCCAATCGAGAGCACAAGCATGAAACATATCTTCAAAGGTCTGGATTGTACGCTCCGACAGTCCATCCGTTTGAGGATGAAAAGAAGTACTCAGACGCAGATGAGTACCCAACGCCTTATGTACCGCCTGCCAAAAATGCGATACAAAACGGCCATCACGATCCGAAACAATAGACTTCGGAGTACCGTGAAGCCTCACAATTTGTGCAACAAATACACGAGCCAGTTTTTCCAGACCTCAAGTACCCTTGATTCCCAGAAAGTGTGCCGACTTGGTCAGACGATCCACAATCACCCAAACCATATTCATACCAGACTTTGATCTCGGCAAGCTCATGACGAAGTCCATCGAAATATCTTCCCATTTCCATTCGGAATGGGAAGCGACTGCAACAACCCGACTGGTTGCTGATGCTCGATTTTGACCTACTGACAAGTCAAACATCTCGCTACAAATTGTGCGACCTTCTCCTTCATATCATTCCGCCAAAAGTTCCTCCTCAGGTCCTTGTACATCTTACTCGAACCAGGATGAACTAAGTAAGGCGTAGCATGGGCCTCACGCAAAATATTCTACCTCAAATCCGAGTCGTTCGGCACACAAAGCCAACTATGGAATCTCAACACACCATCCTCATGAATCAGAAATCCCGAAGACTTCCCCTTAAGAACATTCTCTAGGATTTGAGCAATCATCGGATCTTCCAACTGCTTCAGTTTAATTTCATCGATCAGCGTCGATGAAATTTCAAAGCACAAAGTTGCCCGACCATTCCTGGCAACAAAATCTCGACACCCAACTCGATCAAATTACGCTGAAGCTCCGATCAAGACGTAAGTATCTCAAGCATCCGCAACGTAACTGGTTTCCGACTCAAGGCATCTGCCACGACGTTTGCCTTGACCGAATGATAAAGGATTTTGAGGTCATAATCCTTAATCAACTACAACCACCTCATCTGCCTCATATTTAACTCCCGCTGAGTGAATATGTACTTCAGACTTTTATGATCGGTAAAAATCTAACATGCAGAGCCAAAGAGATAATGACGCCAAATCTTGAGCGTGAAAACAACTGCCGCTAACTCCCAGTCGTGAGTAGGGTAGTTAAGCTCATACGGCCTCAACTGCCTCGACACATACACAATAGTCTTGTCGTGCTGCATCAACACGCACCCAAGACCCTGACCCGAAACATCGCTATAGACAGCAAAACCATCGTTGCCACACGGAAACGATAGAATCGGGGCTGAAGTCAAATGCCTCTTCAGCTCCTCAAAACTCGACTGCCTTTCATCATCCCAGACGAACTTTTTGGATTTCAGAAGCAACTGTGTGAGTGGCCGAGCCAGTTTCGAGAACCCCTCGACGAACCTACGATAGTAGCCAGCCAAACCCAGAAAACTAAGGACCTCCTTCACATTCTTAGGCGGTGTCTAATCCAGCACTGCCTCAATCTTCTGTGGATCCACACAGACCCCCTCGACTGAAATCACGTGACCTTGAAACATCACTTCCTTCAGCCAGAACTCACATTTCGAGAACTTCGCATAGAGTTGCTCGATCCTCAAAACGTCCAACACTACACGCAGATGATGCACGTGCTCCTCCTCATTCTTCGAGTATACAAGGATGTCATCAATGAAGACGATGACACACTTATCCAAACACTTGATGAAAACCTTGTTCATCAACTGCATGAACACTGTCGGCGCATTAGTTAGCCCGAAGGGCATAACCATAAACTCATAATGTCCGTATCTCGTCCGAAAGGCTGTTTTCAGGACATCGGACTCCTTCACCCGAAGTTGATAGTATCCTGATCTCAAGTCGAACTTCGAGAATACTGCAGCTCCCTGCAACTGATCAACCAAGTCATCAATCCTTGGTTAGGGATACTTGTTCTTGATGGTCACTTTGTTTAGCTCACGATAGTCGAGTCGATACATAAACGCAGTGAACCATACTTCTTCCGCACAAACAAGACCGGTGCGCGCCAAGGCAAAGCGCTCGATCGAATCCCGACTCAAGAAGCTCACTCAACTGCTTTTTCAAATCAGCCATCTCTGAAGGTGCCATGCATACGGCACCTTCGAAAACGTAGCCACACCTGGCTCTAACTCGATAGCAAACTCAACCTCGCGGTCCAATGGTAACCCCAGCAACTCGTCAGGAATGACATATAGGAACTCACTAAGGACTGGGATCGATGAAAACTCGACCCCACCATCCTCCTCCTTCAAGGCGTAACACCAATAACCAGTACAACCCTTCGGCATGAGTCTCATCGCCTTCAAGGCATTAATTATGAACTTCTGGTTTCTCCTCATTCGTCCCGCGAAAGAGTATTCAGTGCCGTCCTCGGCTAATATGGTGACGATCCTCGTGTGGTAGTTCGTGATCGCACCATGCCACTCGAGCCAATCATCCCCAAGAATCAAATCCTCACTCTCAATACCCACAACAATAAGATTAGAGAGCCAAGCCCTCTCACAAATAACCATAGAACAGTCTCGGATCTCCCAATCGCCAAGGATCCTATCACCACTGGGAAGTTTAACAATGAAAGGCTGACAAATAGTCAAGACTCAAACGGCGCATACACTCTAGAGAGATGAACGAATGCGGAGCACTAGACTCGAAAAGCACACTGACAGGATGAGAATGAATATGAACGGTACCTGTAGACACGGTAGCCGCTGGATCATCGGCCCTCCTCATCTCATATACACGCGGATGAGCGGAGCGGACACTGAAAGCTCCCCCTCTAGCGGGCTGGCCCCGACCTGTCCCTCGGCCGATACTCTGTGGAGACTGTGGAGCAAACGACACTTGGTTCACACTCAGCTCCTTCGGCGCTGGGAAGGAATCCTGGGCACCAAGAGTCTGCTCTGAACAATCCCAGAAGGAAGCCTTGTGGCTCACGTAGCCACAAATATGACAAGTCAACGGCGGACGGGGGCACTCCTGGTTCCTATGGCCCGGTTGGCCATAGTTAAAACATCTGAACCCACGAGTAGGGGCACTGGCAGTACCTCGGAAGCCCCAAGAGAAACGAGCCGAACCACCCACAAGAACGTTAGTAGGCTGAGACTTATGCTGAACTCCATCCTTGTGACCCAAAAAATTACCGACGTATTTATGTTTCTTACTTTCTCGAGCCGCCTCACTGGCCGTCAAGGACATATCATAAGCAAGAGCTCTACTTTGATAATCCTTTAAGGTGGTGCAGGTGAGTCCAGAAATGTAATCACTAATCCTCGGTTTCATTGCCTCGAGAAGTGGAAAATCTTGCCACTCTCCTCCTTTACCTGGGCCTTCACGAAACTCAATTCCCGGTTGGAATCTGCAATGGCCTGAGAAACCGGAATATCTCGGGACTGAGCATCATAAAAAGCATGGACCCGTGCCTGACGAACTGGCCACGGACAGTACTCAGCTTCCATAAGGTCTCTGAACTCGGCCCACGAAGCATCATGATCCTGAGGCACAATAGCCTCCCACCAATCAGCATCATCCCAGTGAGAAAATAGTGGGCGATTGGGACCTTGCGATCCTCAGGACAATTTATGGCAACAAAGACCTTGGACATCTCTTTGATCCACCCCTACCAACTAATCGGGTCTGAAGCCCCTGGGAACTGAGAATGATGCATCTTGGTGACATCCGGAAGCCAACAATCTGCTCCGGCCCGAGCAGCATGAGCCGGAGTTGACTTTTGAACCGTCTGGGCTATCACAACCATTTGGTTCACCATTTATTACAAATAACATTTAGTATACAAACCCTTTTCCAAATAAAAACGCCTAAGTACTCGCGAGTACGGTCTATCAGTTTACAGGTTCGAAAACAGCATGTTAAAATAGACAACTGAAATAAAGGGATTGAATTGCACACGTCAACAACCCCGGCCAGTATCCTCGTACTACTCCAGTGCCCGCTCGACCGGCTGCACGCAACCTGAAATAGTGAGAATAATAGAGCCCTAATGTACAAGGTTCACGAAGTAATGCTTCTCACAATGCCCTGGAATTGATTACAAGGAAATGTACTCCCACGTATATGTTCCGTTATTTGATTAGCGTAGTAATTTCCGAGGGACTGGAAATACAGCCAATAAATGTGGTTACTACATATCTCTATGGGGATCTAGGCACGGAGATATATATGAAAGTGTTTGATGGCATTTCATTACATAAATCAAGTGACTCCAGACTACGGAGTGCATTTGCATATAGATTGAAACGCTCAACTTTATGGTTTTGAAGCAATTCCTAAGGATGTGGTCACTACTACAAAACTGGCCTTTAACAGCGCCATTTTAACAGCAGTTGTTTGGAAACTGCTGTTAAATGATGCGGTAGCACACCTATAAATTTTGTGTAAAATATTATCAACAATTTTTAGGATAACCACTGTTAAAGTAGCATTTTAACATCGGTTAACGCTGTTGAATAGAAACCTTAACAACGGTTATTATGATAATCGATGTTAATTTTTTCTTAAACAAAAAGGAAAAAAATTAACAGTGGTTTTTGAAGAAACCGCTGTTAACGTTTTGACAGTTAACAGCGGTTACTTCAAACAACCACTGTTAATTGGTAAAATAAATTCGACAGCGGTTTTTAAGTTACAACCGCTATTAATTGCATAAGTTTAACATCAGTTGTTATAGACAACCATTGTTAATGTAACAATAAAAAAACAAAACGACATGTTACTCGTCACACTTCTATTATTTTTCCCGTTCTTCTTCCTCTCTGTACTGCGCACTCTACCAAAAAGCCTACGAGTTTTCCCATCACTGCGCACCTTCGCCGTCGCTGTGCACCTTCGTGCACCTCAGTTTTCTCGCTATTGCGTCTCCCCTACTCCTGTTCTAGTTGTGCCATTACCAATCGCGGTAACCCCTGGTCCAGCTGCCCCGACATAAGAAGAACGATCTCGACCCGCAACTCATTCAGAGTAAAGGCATCAAAGCTTGCCCAAGATTTTCTCTCCGAATGTGGCCTTCGCTGTTGCATCAGATTATCTCGCTGCCGCGCACCTTGATTTTTGCATATAAGGTATATAATCCTTGCTTTCTCACTTTGATTTCATGGTTTGCTGTTCTTAACATTGTCCAGACTATGCATCAACGATGCAACTCATCTTTAGAATTATTTTTTCTGTTATTGCAATTGTAACTTGATGATGTTTCCTTATCTGGATAATCAAAACTGTACCTTGAGTTTGTTCCCAATGTCAGGATCCTTATACTGCCGCATATAAACATTAGTTGTTGTTTTTCTTCTGTTTATGTGTGTGTATGTGGCTGTGTGCTTGGAGTGCTGATGGTGGTGGTGGTTTGGGGGTTTATTCTATTTATGGTGTGTTTATGTGTTTTTTCTTCTGTTTATGTTGATGATTTTGATTTGCTTGAGTTTTGATTTGGTGATATATAAGGGAATCTTAGCTGAAAATGATTTGGGAAGAAAATTTAAATTGGATAATTATTTTGGGATTGATTGAAGTGTTTTAAAACACTGAGAAGTCCAGTACAAAGTGGTTGTGTCCAAATTTTTTTTTAAAAATAAAAGATCGTCACTTGAGTTTAATAAGTATCGGTAATGGTCAATCAATAGTTTAAGTTAATATGGAGAAGTTTAGTAAGATGTTAAATTCTATAAAAATATTATATGAGTTAAAGGTATGCTCTGACCTAAAGGTATATCTATTATAGGTTCGAGAGGGTTGATTGCTCGGCAAGGTAATAAGTAACACCAGCGGTATATAGATGTGGTTAAAACAACATGTGTGTCTTTCAGTTTTTGTCTATTAACTTTTGAAACATGAATTACGTTGGGATAGATGTGGTTAACTTCTTAAGGATCTTCTCCCTTTGGGATAGATGTTAACTTTCATCTTAAGGATCTTCTCCCAATAGTTAATCTAGGAAAAGGTGAGTCTTTATAAAATAATGAGATGATATAGTATATTAATAGCAATAAAAGTTGTACGTTTTGGGTAGAAGATTAAAATAACACTAAATGTGATTGGTTCTAACTAAAGGAATTGCAAATTGAATTTCACTATGTGTACAACAGAAAAGAAGAAAAATGGATCTAAGTTGGATGGGTGCAAGTCGTAGCAGTGATGAATATGATAATGAAATCGAACAATTTCTTGAGTTCGCCCGAAAAAATTGCCCGGAACCTAATGAAAGATATTTTTGCCCTTGTGTCAAGTGTATGTGTTGTAATATTCTATTCCATATACTCACAAATTGGTTTTGATGATGAGTTTATGTTGGGATAAGTAATTTTGTTTTGATAATTGCCAAACAACAAAGCTTGATACAGCAAGTCCTGTATCGAAAGCCGGTTGAAGCTGCAATCCTGTATCGAAGACCTTATCACAGCGCCAGCATACAGCAAAGCTCTCGCGCTACCAAGATACAGCAACAAAGTCTAAGTAAGCACCAAGTATGGAAGCTGTCTCGAAACCTCAATACAGCGCCCTTCCATACAGCGCCTGACTATTCCATTATGCCTACAGCACCAGTGGATACAGCATTCACATCGGATCAGGACTGAAGACCGTTTGGAAAGGAATCCTTAGTATTCACTAAAGTCAAGTACCATTTGATAAAGAAATATTTAAATACTGAAAGGACAAAGTATTTAAATACTGAAGCTGTCAGAGATCTTCAAATCCCGCAATATCCGGATCCCGGTCTATTCAAGTCAACTATCGAATCTTGCCCAACGGATCTCTCTCAACGGATATATTATTCAGAAGACTATATATATATCTAGAGTTTGAAGATCAACATACGAATCTGAATCATCAAGAACATATACAAGCTTACAAGCGATATTCAAAAGATCGAAAGACTGAATATTCATTATCATCGGATCAAGCTTACAAGAGCAAGTATATTTCTTTCTAGCATCAATCCATATCTGAAGAAAGAAGAAATATACTCAGTCATCAAGAACAGCCATCTTCAGCTCAAGAACTTCATATTCAAAACGGATGTTCTTACCTGGTTACCTACCTTTTACCTTGTGTAAAAACTGAGCTCTGTGTGAACTCAACAAGTTATTCTGACCTGTGTGGGACGAATAAGAAGACGAAGCTTTGGAACTGTGTGTGAAGAAGCTAGTCAAGAAGGAAGCTTTAACCAATCTGTGTGAACGGTTGAAAGCGACATTCTTTGTATCAATCTGTGTGAACGATACAAGGATAGGTTTGTTTATAAATACATAGTTGTGTACGCAGTATTTATAATAAACGTTTTACTCCTGTGTGGAGGACCAGTGGACGTAGAGGGGTTTACCTCGAACCACTTAAATACTGTGTTATTTACCTTTCGAATTCTTGTTTTCATAACTGTGATTTATACTAGTATACACTGCAAAATCCCTGTACGCATCAAGCTAACAGGAGAATAAACCAAGTTGCTGTATCGACGGCAACTTACTATATTAAAGACTTCCGCTACGCATTCAGATTCGAAAAACCATACAGCCTGTTGCTTAAACATTTCCCAAGCTGTATCGAGTTTACTTTAGAAAGGGGCCAACAATTGGTATCGGAGCGGTTGATTCTAAAAAGAATCAGTCGCATTTTTAACTGAATCAGATCCTTAAAATACTTATTTTCGAAAACAATCTTTGTATTTCACATCTTCTAATATGGATACCTTTATGTCTAAAAAGATATCTATGTTTCACATTAACGAGTTTGATGACTGGAGAAACAGGATGAAGAACAAACTCAAAGCCTTCATTGGAGAATTAAAAGCTCTGCCCACATCAACAAAGACCGAAGAATATCTTCAGGTGGTCACTGATAGTGACTCGTCAGATGATGAGCTAGAAGAGAGAGCCTATGTGTGCTCTATGGCCGAAGTTAGAGAAGAAAATGAAGACGACGATGATGATGAGGTAAGCTCCACCTCAACTATACCTATAAATGCATCTCATACTTTTGAAAATATGTTGAATGAATTTAATAACATTCAAACGGCCCATGAGATATTAAAAGGAGAAAACATACAGCTTGAAATTTCTAAATTAGAGCTGAAAGAAGAAAATGACTTGCTGAAGAATAATTACGAAAATATGTCAGTTGATTGCGAAAACAGCAAAGTCAATTTAGAAAAACTCATGGAGAACAATCATCAAATTGCTCATAATCTAAATGAGACTAAGTCTCATCTTGAAAGCAAGACAAATGATTTGGCTCTACTCGAAGCCAAAGTAAAATCTCTCGAGAAACGTGAAGGAGAATTAGAGACAATCTTGAAATCTTTCGAGAAATCCTCTAAAAGAATGGAAGAGATCCTAAGCACTGGGCAACATGCTCATGATAAACGTGGCTTAGGGTACAACTCGTTCTCCAACAAAGAAAAATCTAGTACGGTATTCGTCAGGAGTGAGGAATCCATCCCTGTATCGAAAGAAGTTTCGAGCCCTGTGAAGGAACCCGTTGCACCGCTGAATCGCAAAGCTGCCATTCCACCCCCGCAACTATACTATTCGAGACAGTGGAACCAACAGCCACTCAGAAGGCGTACTCAACATCATGCTCCACAAGCATATCATAAACGCCAGTAGTCATTCAGAAAGAAGGTTGTATCCAACCAACAAAGGCCCGTACAGCAGTACTCTCAGAACAGCATGCCTAGACATTGGATATAAGAGCCCCGTTATCCCTCGAGACAGCAAGTGCCCGTTCAGTATCAGCAAAAGAATTGGGAATCCAACTGGAAACCCAGGAGGCAATATGCAAGATCCATGAAAATGGCTCCACTTCCGAGACGACAATCGTACTGGAATAACAACTATAATTCTCGATTTTTCATGCATTACAATGATTACAACGACTACGTGCCTGCCCCACGTAGATATCGATATAATGGACCAAAAGTAGCCTACAACAAACAAATTGTTGCCCGGCAAATTTGGGTACCAAAAGGCACCATCGGGAAACACCACAGCCAGAAATCCCTGTAAGTTTTCTATACTTTCACTCATTAAGTGAGGGGGAATGCTGTAAGACCCAAGAATACAGTATCCAACGTTAATTATTTGTACATTCAGAATCGTCAATACAGCACTGTAGCGAACAAAGAACTAAGAATCCTACAGCTGACGTGTGCAATAATTAAGGGGGAATACAGTACGACCCATGAATACAGCATTAATCCTAACATTAATTGAATCCTGTATGTACCTTTTGAGGGGGAACGCTATATTATCCGAGGATACAGTTTGTTGTTTAAAACAAATTTTATCGTATTATTACTGTAAGAACTCGTCATGGTCAGCTTCATAGGTTGATTGTACTCAACTAGATCAAATGTAAGATTGTGCTGTGCGCCAATCATAAGTTTAAGAGGTAATACACTTCCTATTAGATGCTATCATTTTAGAACTTGCGAGCAGTTCACATTTCTTTTAGACTAAGTGCTGAAGACCAGATCATTTGACAGAAGATCAAGAAGTCTGCTCAAGACATTATCAGTGGAGATAAATATCTCCTGTATCGAAGTCTTCTCATAGTACCAACAATTGGTATCGAAAAAGAAGGGGAAATTGTTTTTAGAAGCTTTGGCATGGTCAAGGAATTTTGGAAAGAAGGTTTGGAAATTATCAAAAAGGGGGAATTGTTGGGATAAGTAATTTTGTTTTGATAATTGCCAAACAACAAAGCTTGATACAGCAAGTCCTATATCGAAAGCCGGTTGAAGCTGCAATCCTGTATCGAAGACCTTATCACAGCGCCAGCATACAGCAAAGCTCTCGCGCTACCAAGATACAGCAACAAAGTCTAAGTAAGCACCAAGTATGGAAGCTGTCTCGAAACCTCAATACAGCGCCCTTCCATACAGCGCCTGACTATTCCATTATGCCTACAGCACCAGTGGATACAGCATTCACATCGGATCAGGACTGAAGACCGTTTGGAAAGGAATCCTTAGTATTCACTAAAGTCAAGTACCATTTGATAAAGAAATATTTAAATACTGAAAGGACAAAGTATTTAAATACTGAAGCTGTCAGAGATCTTCAAATCCCGCAATATCCGGATCCCGGTCTATTCAAGTCAACTATCGAAACTTGTCCAACGGATCTCTCTCAACGGATATATTATTCAGAAGACTATATATATCTAGAGTTTGAAGATCAACATACGAATCCGAATCATCAAGAACATATACAAGCTTACAAGCGATATTCAAAAGATCGAAAGACTGAATATTCATTATCATCGGATCAAGCTTACAAGAGCAAGTATATTTCTTTCTAGCATCAATCCATATCTGAAGAAAGAAGAAATATACTCAGTCATCAAGAACAGCCATCTTCAGCTCAAGAACTTCATATTCAAAACGGCTGTTCTTACCTGGTTACCTACCTTTTACCTTGTGTAAAAACTGAGCTCTGTGTGAACTCAACAAGTTATTCTGACCTGTGTGGGACGAATAAGAAGACGAAGCTTTGGAACTGTGTGTGAAGAAGCTAGTCAAGAAGGAAGCTTTAACCAATCTGTGTGAACGGTTGAAAGCGACATTCTTTGTATCAATCTGTGTGAACGATACAAGGATAGGTTTGTTTATAAATACATAGTTGTGTACGCAGTATTTATAATAAACGTTTTACTCCTGTGTGGAGGACCAGTGGACGTAGAGGGGTTTACCTCGAACCACTTAAATACTGTGTTATTTACCTTTCGCCACATCGTTTTCATAACTGTGATTTATACTAGTATACACTGCAAAATCCCTGTACGCATCAAGCTAACAGGAGAATAAACCAAGTTGCTGTATCGACGGCAACTTACTATATTAAAGACTTCCGCTACGCATTCAGATTCGAAAAACCATACAGCGTGTTGCTTAAACATTTCCCAAGCTGTATCGAGTTTACTTTAGAAAGGGACCAACAGTTTATGATGAAATAATGATGAGTTGATGATGTTATCGATCAAAGGGAACAACGACGGGACCAAGCAAAACAACAAAGAAGTCGAAGACGCTCGAAACGGATAGAAAAGAAAGCAAGTGATGATTAACGAGAATAACGTACGCTATATCAAATGTATAACGTACGTAATAGATAGTCACCTGAAGACTTACCTGAAAGGTCACCTGATGATTTAATGTACGCAACCGAAATAATATAATGTACGCACCCGGAAGAAGTTAACGTACGTAACACAGTGTTGTTAACGTACGTAATGCAATTTGAATATGAATTCAAATATTGGAACCATTGAACGGACAGATGACGTCCTGGAGTAGATCAGCATGCAACGGATATTTTGACTGAAGATAACATACGTAAAGAGTATAATGATAACGTACGTAAAGAAGACCACAGAATATACTGGACTAATTTATATGGAGCATAACGTACGTAACGAAGAAATGTTAACGTATGTAACGAGATACAGTTAACGTACATAATGCAGGATGCATGAGCTAACGGCTAGTTGAGGTTTTATGCCTATAAATACCAAGGCATATGGTATTATTTATAACAACAACTACAAGAAAATTACATATTGATCAAATATCATTGTATACACTATTGTTGTTGTATTTGTGCTTAATTGATAAGTGTTTGAGTGTTCATACACGAAAACATACACGAGAGGAAATATACGGATTGTAGATTGATTCGGTGTTATTAGGATCGTTGATCCGACATTATTAGAATCATTTCTAAATCCAAGAGAGGTTTGTCTAGTACCAATAGAAAGCTAGATAGGTTGCTTCCTTGTCCAATAGAAAAGAAAAATAGTTTATCTTGGACCAACATAAAGACAAGAGTGTAACGGTTTATCTCGGAATTGTAACGGTTTACCTCGGACCGATAGAAGGCAAGGTGGAAAAGGTTGATCTTGAGCCTATAGAAAAATATACGAAGAGAGGATGTAGGCACGTTTGGCCGAACCTCTATAAATCGTGTGTCGTTTACTTTCCGCAAGTTAATTACGCTTCCGCAACGCAAAAGAGTTTGAAACTCTACTCCGCAATATTATCCACCATTCTAAGTGGGGTGCCAATTTTCCAAAAATTGGTATTGTAACACCCCGAGATATTCAGGATTATTACAGCGTCGCAAATTCTCGATAAAAGAATTTACAAGGCTAAGAATTTAAAAAAACAACATTTATTAAATACCACTCATAGAAATAATTATTACATCACCAGTCTAAAACATACAAATCAATCCACATCCGAATACAAACTTCAAAGAT
Source organism: Orobanche coerulescens (assembly GCA_033398695.1). Classification (NCBI taxonomy): domain Eukaryota; kingdom Viridiplantae; phylum Streptophyta; class Magnoliopsida; order Lamiales; family Orobanchaceae; genus Orobanche; species Orobanche coerulescens. The sequence continues at coordinate 69,732,287 of CM065804.1, read as the reverse complement.
GACAAAACAACAGCGTACTCGAGTACTTTATTTAAAACCAAAACACAACTGACAAACCATTTCGGCCATAACATCACTCTGCACCCTCGTAGTCATGCAGCTCAAGTGGTTGCTTCACCGTCCTCCTGTATCCTGAACATAAAAACAATATCCACCCCCGAAGGGGTTAGCACAACGATGCTAGTGCAAGTACGATAATTATACAATATCTAGCGAAGAATAATAACATCCTCAATGACAACAATAACAACGAGTCTCTACCACGAGAAGACTCACAATACCATATGCAACATGATAAACATAACATGATACAACATACACATGGTAATTCCGATGATCCAGCGTTTACTGCATCGATCCCAAGATGATCCTGTCGGACCAACACGTGGTGGAAAAACCCGTCCAATGATCCAGCGCACGCTAGCAGAGATCCAAGATGATCCCGTCGGACCAACATAAGGTGGACATATAACAATGACACATATGCACGACAACATGTATAATATCAATACATAAAATGTAATTAAAGTACTTGCCTTATAATGACGACAAGGTTTAAATACTTCGACAATCACCAAAACACGCGAAGGTCGTCCCTTCATCTAACCACTTAGCCTCGAACCTTTACACAATAATGAAATACGAAGAGTTCCACATGCGTATACGTAACTAGCACACGATCATCTACCATTTCTAAGCTATGACCGAGTTAAACATCTTATGTAAGGCTAGTTCACGGTTCAACTACTCGACAAAAACTTAGTTGGACTATCAACGTACCTCATGCGAATCAAATGACCATAATAGGGATAAATTGCCGACGTTTACCAATTCAAGGATATTCATGTCACTACAATTCCATACTCCAATCTCAATTATATAGTTCAGCTATTCTACGATCGATATCAAGGGTATGATTTGAATGTACGAATTCTAAAACATCATTTCAAAGGAAAACGTATTCAACCGTGTCCTAGGTTAATTCGCCAGTAAAAATCCCGTTCTCCCACGAAGTAGCTCTTCCTACTAAAGTTTTACTTTCTATACATTAGTCATTTACATAATCATGTCACTTTAACCATCGATACAAGAAGGGTTAATCAACCTGTCAATCTCTACAATGAAAAAGTTCTCACTATAGGTGAAAGCTTCCATATTACTCACTTATCAATCATCTATTATGAGTAAAATCAACTCTAACTAATCTAAGTCCCAAGTATTCGAAATCATCAAGGAGGGGACGTGAATGTTTCTGAAAATTTCATCCTAATACTTAATGTAATCACAGGTAAACGTATCATCATCTTCGACATGGAAAACCTAAGTTTAGTCATCATAATCTTCCAATATCATGATATCTAGTTCAAGCATGATTAATAATTCCTTATAACATCATCAACATGTCCAGAACAATCTTCTTAAAACGAGATATGGGCTGAGATGATCGTAACATACCTTTCACGAAAAATAACGATGAAAACGATCGGTAGAACTCGATACTGTAGGCTTGAACACTAATCCGAGATGTCCACGATCTTCCAAACCAGGTAGAGAGGCTAATATAAGGGGTACCATTCATTGGAGTAGTTCTTGAGATGGCAGAGGTCGGACAAAAAGAAAATGAAGGAATGTAAGAAATGAAAGGGGTGCTGTCATATTTATAAGACTCTGATCTTTACGTACGTTAGCCTCAAGATATTACGTACGCTATAGCCTTAACGTACGCTATATGCTACGTTTTACGTACATTAATGTTCGTCTGTAGCTACTGTCTCATTTTCTGACCTCCTTAACTTACGTTAGCCATCACCATTTATGTACGTAATTCGCTCTGTGTAGCGCACGCTATCTTTATCCTTTAACGTACGTTATGCCTCGTTGACTTGCTTTATTAAAATGCTGTCCGGATCACGCGGGCATCTTATCCTATCCGAACCCCATCCCGAGCTGGCCCATACGCCGACCAACTTGATCTGTTTGACTGCCTGTTACGTACGCTATGCTTAGTCCATAGCATACGCTATATTTAGCTCATAACGTACGTTAAGCTCACCTGCTAGCGTACATTATGAAGTTGTTGCATGCATGAATTGCAAACTCTTCCTAATATGACCATCACTTGTAGGAATACGAATAGTGGGAAAAATCACACTTCGATTATAGATACCACAAAGTCGAATATTACAAGGTTGAAATACAGATGAAAATACTCAACAATTATCCGGATATTACGGGTATCCATAAAAATCGGCTTAACATCTGAGGAGATAAGAAGATCCAATAGCGTTTCAATTTGCCCCCGTCGAAGGTCTTGCCTTAAATCGACCTTCATTCTTTGATGGATCCAACTTCATAACATAGAAGAAGAAAATGTCTATTATTATCCGAGCCTACGTGCACTACCAATGTTTATACTTTAGCCGACAGCAAAAAGTCGTCGGCTAAAGTCAAAAATCGTCGGCTAAAGTGGTCAGTTGTCGGCTAAAAGTCGATCGGCCGAGGTCGGTCGGCTAAAGTTTAGCCGACGACAAATAGAGAAGGTCGTCGGCTAAAGTTCGAGTTTAGCCGACGGCTACACAGTCGTCGGCTAAAATAGTTCCAGTTTTAGACGACAACTACGTATCCATCGGCTAAAGCTGTAGAATTTTAGCCGACGACGGAAAGGCGCCGTCGGCTAAAATTTATAGGTTTTAGCCGACGTTTACATAGTCGTCGGCTAAAGTGTTTTTTTTTTTAAATAAATACTTTAGCCGACGGTCTGTGCAAATGTCGTCGGCTAAAGTCCGTGAAAAAAAAATTCAGATTTCGGAATCACCAAACCTGTTAAGATAACCTGTTATTCCAAATGTACAATACACCACCATAAATCACTATAAATACCAACGTTAACGAACACGAGTCTAAATAAAAAAAATTTAACAACAGAACTACTACAATGACAACTAAAATCCTCAAAGATCCATCAAATTCTTAAAGATAGAAGAAGGATTACTACCATCTTGCATGTCGTCGTCCCGAGGCTGTGAAGAAGAGGGAGGTGTTTGTGAATTGAAGAATTGAGGAAGTGGTGGTACAGAAATTCCCGATTGACACACGATCTGACTCAATGACATCATATACTGCATCATGGCCTGCTGCTGAGCTAACCTCTCTTGTTGAACCTTCCTTTATTCCTCTTGGAATTCCTGGAACTGGTCTTGAGACTTCCTTTCAGCCTCAGCTCGGAGCTCCCTCTCGATCATCAATTGCTCCTCCAAATAGGCCTTTTGAGTGTCGCCCCTTTGATTGCGTTGAAACCCTGTAGTATTCTTCAATAATCTGGTGCCTACAGCTCCCATCATCAGCCTCCGGTGATGACTCCCTTTGGGAGGGTAAATGTTAGCCCACACCCTTGCCCTAATGTAGGGATCGGCCTGATCGATCTCTCGGCGTGCTAACTTGAGACCAGTCTTGTCCAAATCCGGATGCTCCTCCCTCGCCATCTCTATCAACATCCTCTCAGACTCCTCAGTCACTCTCTCCTAATTAAGTGGGAACAAAAAAAGTAACTGAATATTAATAAAGTTCAGAGATAAAGACTGATAGCAGTGTTAAAATGGTTAGGATACTTTTACAACTTACAAGTCTATCCGGATAGTTAGGATATGCCTTCTGAGTCACGTAGACAAAGGCATTCGCCGTATTTTCATCAGAAGTGGCCTCGTGCGAAACTCTCGCTAACGACCGCGAACCTAAGTTGTGGTGCTCCGTCAAACCCTTACGGTTAACAGTGTTGGTTGAACTGCTCGCCTACACATAGAAACATGTAATTTTCATTTAACAAGGAGAAAAATTACCACAAGTAAGTTTCATATATGTTACATATCTTTAAACAACAATAGCATTATGACAATATTTAGAGCTCGATTACATACAATATAGTCCGGATCGCTAAAATGTGTGCATAGCCACCTCCACTCGTACTCCCGATACTTGAACTCCTCGGAAGTAGCCTCGCGGGAATTACCCCAAGCTGACCAAAACATGTGTAGCTAATTTTTCCAAGATTTGTACCTATAACAAATATTTATAAATAATAATCAAACATTAGTCAAATATATTTGTAAAGTATTTTGTAAATATTATGTATTTATTTACTGTGATTTGTGTTATTGTTTTATTCTAATTCATAATGTTATTTGTTTATTATGTTATTCATAAGTAATCTGTTGTGTGTATACAGTTGTTATTATGCAGTTGAATGTTAAGATTTAAGTTTAGTGATTATGTTACATGTCATTTTATATTTGTTGTTTGTGTATGATTATATAATGTTAATGTGTTGGTTTTATTATTTTTATATATAATTAATATTATAATGTTTTATGTATATTCTAAAGTGAATGTTATAATACTCATAATTACAAGTAAATTAGAATGTTTACCATGTTTAAATTTATCAATCAAATTACCTTCTATTTATACAAGTTGTGAATTTTAAATTACAAATTGTTTTGTATTAATAAATAAATAATTAAAACATTTGATAAATACATATTTTTAACAATAACTAAAATAATGCAAAAATTTCTCGAGTAATTACTCAACTACGTATTGTGAAAATTACTTACTAGGTTGTTTGCACCTCATCACACCAAGTATGTAGTAGGAAAGAAGGAACCTCAAACCAAACCTACAATTAGCATATAATATATATTACTAAATTTTTTTCGAATTTAAATACACAAAGTAGATTTCAGAATTGAGATAAACTTACCGACATAGCATTGTTCAATGCATCCTTCACACTATGTGGCACATCCTTCCACTCAGCCCACAGTACCGGAACTCTATCGCGTATGACAAACCCAATATTACGACAATATGCCGTACAAGCATCCGAAGCCAAAATGGGTCGTCGATACTTTTCATCTACTGCTATCTTGTGACGGTCATTTTTTGAAACATATGTGTCAAGTGCTAGACCCTTCGATGGGCCACGAGTCTTCTTCTTCTTTTTCAGTTCGCCTTCGGTACGACCCTCATCATTCTCAAGCGCCGCAAGCGACGCGTACAACTTCGTCTTAGATATCCGACATGTCTGCCAAATCATTTTCTCAGGCCACGCCTAGAACACATACGCATCCATCGGGTTAACCAAGCTATATGGCCGACGGACTCCTTTCTCATCGACCCCTGGAATCGACGGTACCATATGGGGCATAAATAGAGTCGACGGAGGACCGGAAGGCACCTCGAATGACGTGCTCGGTGTAGATCGGCCGGTCCCAGATGTAGTAGGAGGGGAGGGAATGCGGTGTATAAGAGGCATACGAGGCTGAGTCGTCTCGACAGTAGTGGGGGTCGTCCGCGATCTGGGAGTCTGATACGATAAGCGCCTCGCAATAGTATGTGTGTCATCCATCGGATACAAGTTCCCATCCTTAAACTTCAGTCCATTATTCTCTACTATCTCACGTATGTGACTGTTACTTTCATCAAAATATTTACCGACAGAATCCGCATGATTGGAAGCTGCAGAACTATCCCCCGACTCAGGAGTCTTCGATTTTTTCTTACCACATGCTAGTCTCTTAATTTTGTCCATTTAACCTGTACAAATTCAACCACAAATCAATTATTTTTATACATAAACCCTAAATAGAAACTACACATCACTTCGTTTGTACACAAATCAATTTTCCACAAGAAACACAGACAATCGCACTTAAATACAGCATAATTCGACAAAAACACACCAAAAGACGGACGGGACGAGGCAGGATCAAAAATTATAAATAAAAACATGTTAAGAACAGAAATTAGAAAGTAAAAACTGAAACTTAAAAGTTAAAACACGGCGTGGACAATTTTTTCTATGTTCTTATATATATATATATATATATATATATATATATATATATATATATATATATATATATATATATATATATATATATATGAAGACAGGGATAGATTCAGGTAGGAAAGATTTTTTCCGTAAGAAATAAGAATAATTCTGGGCCCTTGATCTTTGATGATTAATGACTACGATTTGTGCACGTTGTGCTAAAGAGTTAGCCTAAGTGTGCTACGCGGAATATTTTTGAGGGGATATTTTTATAATTATACAGATTTTATGTTTGGTATTTCCTACAATCATGGGATTTCATATCCCACTTCTTATCTCTTCCCAAATTTTAGCACCTTTGATAATATTGTTTTGATAATTATTGTGATGTCATTTGTGTGATAGTTAGCACTTAAATCTGTAAAATTTTGCATTGTTAATACATTTTATTTCTGTTAATGTTTTAATAGTAGAATTTAGCATTAAAATGTTATTTGTATTAGCACATTTAATAGGTAATACTAGCATATATGGTATGTAATGCTTACATAGCAGTTTATGGGATTTACAAATGGAGTCTTATTGTATTTATTGTATTTTTTTAATAAATGACGCGAAAATCATTTTGTACCTATACTTGAAAACGAGTATGATTATTTATCTTCCAAAAAATAAAGCACAACACATTGTATCAAAATTGACTGTATTGTACACAATAAAGCATAACAAAAAAATCAAATAATTGGAATATAACCAGAACCGCACTCTGTTTTCCAATTTGCAGCACACACAAAACAAATGGTTAGCACAACAGTTCCGATTTTTAAAAATAAAAATCAAATAGAAAAAAAAGATAATGTTAGTTTTTAAAAAAATAAAAATAAATACACCAAAAATATAAAATATTTGAACGACTAAAAAATATGAAATCCCATAAAAAAATAAATATTAACCTAAAATATGAAATCCCATGAATATAGGAACTTCCCATGATTTTAGTAACTTCCCATAAGATAAATTAATCAAATTACATTGGTACCCCCAATAATTAAATTCGTTAGCACTCCTAGTTTCCCGTGTTAGCACACCAGAATGAAATCTGGGTCATTAATCTCCAAGGATTAATGGCTCAAAATCATTCCTATTTCTTACACTTATACCATTTTACTCCATAACCCATCCATAACCCACCCCTATGAAGACATATATTAAACATGTATTTGAACTCTGATAGGAATAGAGATTGAGTTAAGATCTCATCTAACTAAATCTACTCCAGATCTTGAACAATCATAACTTAGCTTTTAAGATTTTGTGAGAAGTATAGGCATCACAAAGTACTCAGAAAACTGAGGTAAACTTCCAGAAAAGTTTTATCCGACTGTTCTTTTTTCCCCAATTCTCATTTTAAGAATATCAGAAATAATAAATAAAAACATTTAAGAAAACTGAAGTAAAACAGAAATAATAAATAAAAACATTTTAAGAACTGATATTAAAAACAAAATATCAGAAGCAGGAAGCCCCAATTTTCCACGACAGAGAAATTGAAACATATCAGTGAGAAAGCAGAGCAGTGATTCGAAGAACAACATTAGAAGATGAAGATAAAGAAAATACCTATTGATTCTGAAGCAGCAGCCAATCGGCGAGAAAGAAGAAGTATTTCTTCAATTTCCTGAGTTCGGTGAGAAAAAAACGAGGCGGAGCGGCGGGGAAGAAAGGGTCTTTCTTCAATTTCCTGAGTTCGGTGAGAAAAAAACGAGGCGGAGCGGCGGGGAAGAAAGGGTCTTTCTTCGATTTCCTGAGTTTGTTGAGAAAAAAACGAGGCGGAGCGGCGGGGAAGAAAGGGTTACTCTGTCACTTTTTTTATATATATATAAGGGGTTATTTTGGCGACGGTAGTGTCCGTCGTCGGCTAAAATAGAAATGCGATGGGGTTTAGTTGACGGCAGCCGTCGGTTAAAAAAAATGACATGAGCCGTGTTGAACGGCTCGAACGGATTGCATGTCCAGAATGTTTTTAAAAATATAGAATACTAACACATGGGTCGTGTCACTTTAGCCGATGACAACCGTCGGCTAAACTAAATCCCAAAAAAAAATTATATTTATATACTTTAGCCGACAGTTGTCGTCGGCTAAAGTCTACTTTATCACTGTTTATATAATTAAATTATATATATATATATTTAATTATAAATATATTCATTAAAAATATCTACACTTTAACCGACGACAGCCGTCGATTAAACTAAATTTAATTATAAATAATATATATATATATATATATAAGAATATTAATTTGAAGTTCTTTGAATTAGATTAAGAATATATATTTATAAATATATATTTATCAGTATATAAATTTTATCACTTTTTATATAATTAAATATATTTATATATAAATTTAATTGTAAAAAAATTAAAAAAATTATATTTATATACTTTAGCCGACAGCTGTCGTCGCCTAAAGCCTTATCACTTTTTATATAATTAAATATATTTATGTATAAATTTAATTGTAAAAAAATTAAAAAAATTATATTTATATACTTTAGCCAACAACTGTCGTCGGCTAAAGCCTACGTTATCACTTTTTATATAATTAAATTATATATATATATATTTGAATTTAATTATAAATAAATATATATATGTAACATAATTATATATCTGTATATTATTAATTTAAATAGTTTTTATATAATTATATTTTATATATATTTATATTTATTTTTTATATAATATTAATAGATTATATATTTATACTTGTTTTATTGTAAATAATTATATATATATATAAAAGTTTATATTTGAGAAAAGCATAAAATATAACAAAATAAAAAAATCAGGTAATAATATCACTTTTTTGATTCGTTCGAGAGGCAAACAACAATCAATATTTAAGGAACTTTTACAAATAATATGATATGTCATTCTAAGGTTCGTAGTCAGAATCACCACTTGAGTCTGTCTCTGTGTCGGAGTTGATAACTGGCAGCATATGTCTGAACTCGTCTTCCTCATCTTCATCAGAGTCTGCACGTAATTCATCTGTACCTACATCTATGAACCCACGTTCTTCACCATGTAGCCGAACCACTCGACCTTTTACAACATTATTCAGTAGTATTGTGGAGGATGGTGGAATATTAGTTGTATCTGGATGTAACGCCCCGACTTTCTAGGGTAAATAATGGGGAAAAATAAATAAAAGGTAAATTTTGAAAAAAATAATTTTCTTTAGAATATAAAAATTCTCGCCTACAAAGTCGAGTCGCTGTAATGTCGTGAAAATAAGTACCTTTAAATAAGGTAACGTTTCATAATAATTACTAAGTAAGATTTTTGCGGCGGAAGAATAATCATAATTTATAAAATTCAAGATTCCTCAAATGAGTTTCAACATAGTTTGACAAAAGAAAAACATCATTAAAATAATGGCATATGTGATATTCATTTCATGTTTAGAAATTATGATACACGTTGTAAATCAGGCTCACCTGTATTCGTGTAAGAGGTTATCATGTTGTGTGGGGACACCTGCACAACCCAGTATTCACATATGAACTCGTTTCATGTTATATGTAGTATTGCGTGTATGTTTCATGTTGTGTGGGGACACCTGCTCAACCCAGTACTCACGTTATATGTGGTATTGCGTGTATGTTTCATATTGTGTGGGGACACCTGCTCAACCCAGTACTCACGTTATATGTGGTATTGCGTGTATGTTTCATGTTGTTGCGGGGGCACCTGCGCAACCTCAATATTCGTGTTATGCGTGCTCGATTCATGTTGTACGTAATATTGTGAGTATGCATTCATGTTGAGGAAAAATGTGATAATTTATTCATGTTATGTTTTCCATGAGATTGTATATTACTGTGATCAGTGAGATTTCCACGAGCTGAAGGAAGCTCACCCCCACCTTTGTTGAAACTTATTTGGGGAAACTTAGATTTGAAATTTATAAATTATGAATTATTCTTCCGCCGCAAATTTTTACCTCATATTTATGATGGAATGTTACCTTATTTAAAGGTATTTATTTTTCACGACATTGTAGCGACTCGACTTTGTAGGCGAGATTTATATTCTAAAGAAAATTATTTTTTTCAAAATTTACCTTTTATTTATTTTTCCCCATTATTTACCCTAGAAAGTCGGGGCGTTACACTGGATCTTGATATGCCTCGTTGTCATCCTTATCGACTGCTTGTCCAAGTGTAGCCGCACTATATATATTTATCGTAGCCACATGATTTACGATCTTCCATGCTCCTTTTTTTACCAAGTCATCGAGGTAGTAAACTGGTTTAGTAGATGTTGCAAAAACAAAAGGATCACTTTCATACCAACTTGTAGAAGTATCAACAGATAATAGTCCATAATTATCCTCCCTTTCGATTTAAGGATTTGTATCAAACCACCTACACTTGAACAAGTAAACTGTCAAGCCTTCTCCATAAATTAGTTCCACTGCTTCGAGAAGAACACCGTAATATCCACCGTCAATCATAACCCCATAATTTTGACACCTCCTTCTTTCATCTCTGTCGATACATACAAATGTCACACCATTTACCTTCGCCATTGAATAAACTCTATATATAACAGGCTTCATCGAAAGAAGCATCAACTCACGTGACCACATCGGGTGGCCATCACTTTGTATGTGCGTCATCTGGATATTAATTAATGTGAATGTCGTAATTAAGTAATTATGTAAGCAAATTAAGTAAACAGTAATTAAACACTTACCCATTGTCCGAAATAATCAGCAAATATTTCATTGTGGAATCTAATATCTCCATTCACATCATCACATGAAAGGTGAATGTCTTTCCAATATTGAACTTCTGGACAGTTAAGTAATATCCACCAATGTGCAATTTGTAGCTCGTAAGGTTGTAAATGAATGTCAGATAATCTTCCTTGAACTTCAACTTCGCTGGTGATGATGGAGAGATTAAATTGCACTGGAATTGTTGACATAGGCTCGGGTGTGGGATCTACCGCGCCTAAATAGAACTTGGTATATGTTACACACTCCCATGCAAGATACGCTTCGGCTATACATCTTTCTGGTGCAGACTTATTAGTCACAGAGTCCTTATACTCACCAAGTTGCCTTTCTATTGGAAACATCCACGTGTAGTGGACCGGGCCTATTAGTAAAAGTTGGCGAGGGAGATGGATCATGAGGTGAGGCATGAGATCAAAAAAATTCGGTGGGAAGTTCCTCTCAAATTTTCATAAGATATAAATGATCTCTTTTTGCATGAGCCGTAGATCTGACTTCCTTACTTCCCTAGTGCATAACTTTTGAAAGAACCTGGATAACGATACACAAGGCTCGACCACCTGTTTGGACAAGTATGGTCGAATAAACACAGCAAACAAACGTTGTAAGAGGATATGACAATCATGGCTCTTCAGTCCAGTTAACTTGTTCTCCTAGAAGTTAACACACCTCCCTATATTTCCAGCATATCATGTGGGACACCTTGCAACCTTCATCAATGAAAAAATCTCAGCCTTTTGCTCAGGGATGACGGTGTAAGCAGCTTTCGGCATTTTGTGTTTCCCCTTCCCTTCCTTCAACCATAAATTTTTTCTAATGTTCATTTCTTTTAAACCAATGCATGCCATAGGACCGTCTTTAGTCTTCCCTTCCCAAGATAACATTGTACCGACAACACTTTCACAAACATTTTTTTTCTATGTGCATCACATCTAGGTAGTTCCTAATCGACAACTTACTCCAATAAGGTAGATCCCAGAAAATACTTTTGTGGGACCAATACTTATACTTGTCAGGTCTTTCAGGAGTTGCCGCTACTATATCAGGATGGTTGCTCATGTAATACCCGTACTTTTTATTGACTGTTTGACCTTGCCGTTCTTCTTATTTTGTCGCTCTGTAAACTCTTGGTGATGTTGTTGATATTGTTATTGAGTTTCATATCTTGTTTGGGTCACGATCGTGTTGTTTAGACCTTGCGGAAGTGTTTTGGGCCAGAGAAATAGCGCACGCTAGGCCTAGGCTAACGCACGCTAATTTTGTGTGAATAGCGCACGCTGGTTTTGAGCCATAGCGCGCGCTAAGGGACCAGTCAGGACAAGAACCAGTAACTCAGACTGCTCTCTGGACCGACAGTTAACGCGCACTAGGAGTTCGTTAGCGCACGCTAATCATGGTTAATAGCGTACGTAACATCCATCCGTAGCGCACGCTAACGGGCTGGTCGGCAGAGGCAGTGAAGTTGTCAGGTTTTCTGGACTATCAGGTAACGTACGCTAGGCTTCGGCTAGCGCACGCTAAAGCTGTTGCATAACGCACGCTAAGCCATAGCGGTAGCGCACGCTAAGGCTTGAGCAGGGCAGAGGACAGCAGGTTCTGGACTCCAGTTACTGGACGCCACTTTTTGGCTAGCGCACGCTAGAGAAAGGCGATTAGCGCACGCTAATGGGGCCGGCAGAAGCCACTGGACTACCCGCTGACCTCGCTAGCGCACGCTAATGAAGGAGGCGTAGCGTGCGCTAGACTGGGCGGATATATATTGGACAGTTGACTTCCATTTCATCATTTTTTCATCCTTTTCACTCCTTTTCGACGGGAACAGCTCGAGAGAGACGATTTTGGGCGATTGGAAGCGATCTTTCTTCTAACAACAACATATTTAGTTGGAGAACAAGGATTTCACAATATCTAATCCATCCTAACGTCCGAATCAAGGTAAAAATCCTTAGAACCCTATTTTTGGGAATTTTGGGGTTTTTCGTAGATCCGTCCGATTTATCCATTTTGAAGCTTGAGGACCTTGAGATTATGATGTATCTATCCCGTATGCATGATTTTCCTACGATTTTACGGATTGGATTGTGCCGTTTTCGGACTTGTGAGGGTTTGGACAATTTTCCAACCTCTAGTTGTTTATCCGTGTATTTTCATGAATTGTAGACGGGTTTCGGGAGTTTTTTCGTGTAATTTGAGTATGGATAATTGATTATCATATTCCTTGCGAATCATTTAGGTGCCGGAAGCGCGTTCTTGGACCTACCAAACTCATACCCTTTTTCCGTTCAATTTCTCGATGTCTCAAAGGCAAGTATATATTTATGATTGTACGTTCTCGACTTTGAAAGCAAGATATATTAATGGCATGATTATTTATATCCAATCTGGGGCGGGCCGACAGGTCCCCTGAGGGTTTCGTAGCCTCTTGGTGCGATTCCACGGATGATATGCACGAACCACTCTGGGATGGACCGACGAGTCCTCTGAGGGTTCTGTATCCTCTTGCGCGGTTCCACGTTATTCATATATGTGTTGATGTGATGCTATGAGATTTAGTTATTCCGGAATACTAGTCTTTAATTGATGATTTGACGGTTACATTTACTTTATTGTCGAGGAGTATTGTATTTCATACTTGATATACTTGCACTAGCTATTCGACGGCTAACCCCTTTATGGGGGAAATACTTTTTATGTATTTTAGGTTCCAGGAGAGCGGACAGGCAGGTATCGGGTCGACATGAAGATGATGGGCAAGTGTGATACTGTGTCTTTCCTCCGGTTATGTTTTGAGTTTCTGCATTCAGTATTGTTGTACTGGAATGGTTATTGAATACTCGAGTATTATTTTCCATTTTCCTTGATGTTCCGGCCTGTGTTTGCCGAGGTATCGATTTGTGTTGCGATGTCTTTGGATATGTTTTGTATACCCTTTGTATTATTCTTCATTCCATTGTATGTAGACCTTCTCGGTCAAAATTTATAGTTCCGCGTATGTTTAGCCTTGTGGGTCCCACGGTGGGGCTTACGGCGCTGTAATATTCCCTGAATAACTTGGGGGTGTTACAGAATATGGTATCAGAGCTTAGGTCTGTGGATACCTAGGTTGTCGGTCTTTTGGGTCGATTGAGTCGTCACTTGTCTACAGTATCACTACCCTGCCATCACCACAGTGCGACCGGTACTTGTAAGACCTATTACTCTTCTCGTATTTCCTTATTCATTTTGCTTCTATTTTTGGCATTCTTGAGAATTGGTCACTTCGATGACGTGCGATTGAATTGTACTTACATGCCTTGTGTATTCTTCAGTATGTCAGCTGGTAGGGGACGAGGCCATGGTCGTGGTCATGGCCGTGGATGTGGACGAGGACGTGGCGCGACCGTTTCCCTCAGTTCTGTTGCGGGGTCAACCAACCCTAGTTTTTCGAACTCGTGCATCCTGACACCGAAAGTCAGCACGACCAGTCGAATGGCCAGGGGAACAACGCAGACGTTGGAGTTGCGAATGTACTTCAACAATTGGCTACCCAAATGACCATTTTAGCCCAAACCGTTCAGCTGAATAATCCGAACCCAAACACGAATTCCTTGCTTCAGAACATAATCCGTATGCACCCCCTACAGTTTGGCGGTGCCACAGACCCGTTAGGGTGGGAAGATTGGCTAGCGGAATTGGAAAAGATTTTCGAAGCGGTTGATTGCCCCGAAGTGAGGAAAGTACCGACTGCTCAGTATTTCCTTACCAAGGAGGCCGCTACGTGGTGGAAAGTCATCAAACCACAGGACCGTGTTGCCACATGGGAAGAATTTAAAGAGCTTTTGGAGGCCGAGTTTTATCCTTGGCCGGTGCGAGAAGGCCGAATCAGAGCCTTTTTCGAGGCTAAACCACAGGATATTCCCGTTTCACAGGCGATCGTGGAGTACAACCAATAATTGATCCATGTGAAGGATCAAGTGCGTAACGAGCATGATAAGATCCGTTACTTTGATATGCGGATGAATATGGACTTACGGCAGTACGTGGCCAGATTTGCTTGTACCACACTGAAGGAAAATCAGGACAGAGCTTTAGCCCATGATATGTTAAGCACCGACAACGATACTGTTGAAGAATCGAAGAAGCAGAAGATTGCGGGGAATTTTTCTGGCTCTAAGAGTGGCAATTTCCAAAGGTCACAGACGACTAACCGTTCTACCCGACAGTCGTCACATTCTGCTAAAGGAAAAAGGGGTTTCCGTTCTGCTCCGGGCACCACAAATCGCACGGTAACTTGCTATAATTGTGGTCGTCCATGCCATGTTAATTTGGAGTGCAACTTTCCGCCATTGAAGTGTCACACTTGCGGACAGTTGGGACATAGAGCGGCTTATTGTTCCGAGACGAATCAGACTTTGGACACTCGGGCTTCTGCCCCAGCACCACTTGACCAAGGTATAAATCAACGAAAATCTTTTGGTCAATCTCAGCAGAATTTCGGCAGGGGCTGGGTACGGGGTCAGAACGTTGGAGGGGGAAACTCTAGCGTCGGTTCGGTACAACCATGGGTCTATGAGATGTGTCAAACAGATGAACCCGACGTGGCGGTGGCTTCAGGTACCATTCATATTTTATCTCATCCAGTCCGTGTGCTTTTTGATACGGGTGCTACACATTCTTTTATTTCCTGGGAGTGTGTACGCTGTTTGAATATAACTTGTATGACTGCTTGCGATGCCTTCATTGTGAAACTGCCTAGCGGGGATAGGATTGTGGGAATCGGGTGATGAGAGATTTTCCGGTGATTATATCCGGTATGGATTAGTTATCAAATTTAATTGTAGTTGATATGAAAGGCGAGGACGTGATCCTCGGCGAGGATTGGCTTGATAGTCACCAAGCGATTATGAATTACCGTACTAAGGTTATCACCATGATGACTAAAGACGGATCCGAGTACTCATTTTTGGGATGTAAGTCGGGCCAATCCAAGTTACTTATCAGTTCCATGAAGGCCGTAAAACTTTTGAATAAAGGTTGTACGGGCTATTGGTGTTATGCCTTGAAAACGGAAGGGAACGAAGTCGATTTCTCTTCGATTCCGGTTGTTAATGAGTATTCCGATGTTTTTCTGGACGATCTCCTGGGATTACCGCCAGATCAGGAGATAGAATTTTCTGTGGACTTAGAGCCAGATGCGGCTCCGATTTCTAAGGCACCTTATCGGATGGCACATTTCGAGATGCAAGAATTGAAGAATTAGTTGGGAGAACTTCTGGAAAGAGGGTACATCAGACCGAGCTCTTCGCCTTGGGGTGCGCCTGTCCATTTTGTGAGAAAGAAAGATGGTTCACTACGTTTGTGCATCGACTACCGTGAGCTAAATAAAGTGACCATCAAGAACAAGTATCATTTGCCTCGTATAGACGATTTATTTGATCAATTGCAAGGGGCTGCAGTTTTCTCGAAAATTGATTTAAGATCAGGGTATTATCAACTCAGGGTGAGAGAGCCCGACGTTCCGAAGACGGCATTTCGGACGAGATATGGGCATTATGAATTTGTAGTTATGCCTTTTGGGTTGACTAATGCGCCGGCAGTATTCATGCAGTTAATGAATAAAATTTTCATCGAGTATCTCGATAGGTGTGTAGTCGTCTTTATTGATGACATTTTGATCTATTCTCGAGATAAAGAGGAACATGCCCGACACTTGCGTTTGGTACTAGATATTTTGAGAACCGAGCACCTCTATGCAAAATTCTCGAAATGTGAATTCTGGTTAGAAGAAGTTATGTTTCTCGGCCATATGATTTCGGCCGAAGGGGTTCATGTAGACCCGCAGAAGATTGAGGCAGTGCTAGATTAGGCACCGCCTAAAAATGTTAAGAAAGTTCGTAGATTTTCGGGCCTTGCTGGGTATTACCGTCGGTTTGTCGAGGGGTTCTCGAAACTCACTCGGCCGCTTACGAAATTACTCCAGAAGACCAAAAATTTTGTCTGGACGAATGAGAGACAACAGAGCTTCGATGAACTAAAGAGACGTTTGACTTCAGCGCCGATTTTAACTTTACCACATGTTAGTGAGGGCTTTGCAGTTTATAGTGACACTTCGGGTCAAGGTCTGGGCTGTGTACTTATGCAGCATGATAAGATGATAGCTTTTACGTCACGACAATTAAAGCCTTATGAGATGAATTATCCTACTCATGATTTAGAGTTGACCGCAATTGTCTTCGCACTCAATATTTGGCGGCATTATTTGTATGGTTCTCCGTGTCGGATTTATACTGATCACAAGAGCCTGAATAATATTTTCAGTTAGAAAGAGCTGAATATGAGACAGAGACGTTGGTTAGAGTTGATAAAGGATTATGATTTGGAAATTCTTTACCACCCCGGAAAAGCCAATGTCGTCGCGGATACTTTGAGCCGCAAATCGGCATCTCTTCAAATGATCGAGGTTCTTACATCTCAGACGAAAATTCGTCAGGATTTAATTGAGCAAGGGATAGAAGTTTGGCTTCAACGAGTATAGAGACAGTTGTGTACTCTAAAAATTACTTCGTCCTTGGTTGACGACATCAAAGGGAACCAGTGGAGTGACCCGATGATTTCCCAACTGAATGAAGATGTAATTAAAGGAAAAGCTCCTGGCTTTATGGTTCACGAGGATAGTATTCTGAGATTTCAGGGCAAGCTTTGTGTTCCGAATGATCTAGAGTTGAGGCAGAGAATTCTCCGAGAAGCCCATGCTACGCCTTACTCAATCCACCCCGGAATGAGTAAGATGTATAAGGACTTGAAACGAAATTTTGGTGGAACACCATGAAGAAGGATGTCACGGAATTTGTACTACGGTGCTTGACGTGTCAACAAGTCAAGATCGAACATCAACAACCAGTGGGGTTGTTGAAACTGCTTCCCATTCCCGAGTGGAAGTGGGAAGACATCTCTATGGATTTCATCACTGGCATGCCGAGAACTCGAGCCGGAATGAATATGATTTAGGTAATTGTCGATCGGTTGACCAAGTCTGCACACTTCTTGGGTATTAAGGATACTTGGGGACTGGATAGATTAGCTCAAACTTTTATAGTTGAGATCGTAAGGTTGCACGGTGCCCCCAAGACCATTATTTCTGATCGAGACGGCCGTTTTGTATCGCATTTTTGGTAGGCTGTTCATCAGGATTTGGGTACTGAATTGAGATTGAGCACTTCCTTTCATCCTCAGTCGGACGGTCAGACAGAGAGGACGATTCAGACGTTGGAAGATATGTTGCGGGCTTGTGCCTTAGACTGGAGTAATGATTGGGAGCTTCACTTACCGTTGATCGAGTTTCCTTACAATAATAGTTGGCATGCGTCAATCAAAATAGCACCATTCGAGGCACTTTATGGTAGGCGATGTAGGTCGCCATTATGTTGGGAGGAGGCTTCTGATCTAATTGGAACAGAACCGGATATGTTGAAGGAGAATAAGGAAAAGATTTCTATTATCCGGGACCGATTGATGACTGCCCAGAGTCATCAGAAATCTTATGCTGATACTCCTCGTCGACCCTTGGAGTTCGAAGTGGGGGATCATGTCTTACTTAAGGTGTTGCCGACCAGAGGAGTTTTCCGCTTTGGGAAAAAGGGGAAACTTAGTCCGAGGTATATCGGGCCTTTCGAGATTTTGGGCAGAGTTGGAGATTTAGCTTATCGCTTGGCGTTGCCTCCAACTTTGAGTCACGTCCATAGTATTTTTCATGTGTCTCAGTTGAGAAAGTACGTGCTGGATCCGAGCCACGTTATCGGCTACAGTGAGATTGACGTAGCCGAGGATATTACCTTTCCGGAGAAACCCGTAAAGATCCTTAAGTGTCGCGAGAAACAACTTCGGCATAAGACCATTCCACTGGTTAAAGTGCAATGGTCGGACATGGAGTCGAGGAGGCAACTTGGGAGACGGAAGAGAAGATGCGGTTGGAAAACCCCAAACTTTTTATTTCTTAAGTTTCGGGACGAAACTTCTTTTTAGAGGGAGAGAATGTAATACCCGTACTTTTTATTGACTGTTTGACCTTGCCGTTCTTCGTATTTTGTCGCTCTGTAAACTCTTGGTGATGTTGTTGATATTGTTATTGAGTTTCGTATCTTGTTTGGGTCACGATCGTGTTGTTTAGACCTTGCGGAAGTGTTCTGGGATGGAGAAATAGCGCACGCTAGGCCTAGGCTAACGCACGCTAATTTTGTGTGAATAGCGCACGCTAGTTTTGAGCCGTAGCGCGCTAAGGGACCAGTTAGAACAAGAACCAGTAACTCAGACTGCTCTCTGGACCGACAGTTAACGCGCGCTAGGAATTCGTTAGCGCACGCTAATCATGGTTAGTAGCATACGCTAACATCCATTCATAGCGCATGCTAATGGGTTGGTCGGCAGAGGCAATGAAGTTGTCAGGTTTTCTGGACTATCAAGTAACGTACGCTAGGCTTCGGTTAGCGTACGCTAAAGCTGTTGCATAACGCACGCTAAGCCATAGCGGTAGCGCACGCTAAGGCTTGAGCAGGACAGAGGACAGTAGGTTCTGCACTCCAGTTAGTGGACACCACTTTTTTGCTAGCGCAGGCTAGAGAAAGGCGATTAGCGCACGCTAACGGGGCTGGCAGAAGCCACTGGACTACCCGCTGGCCTCGCTAGCGCACGCTAATGAAGGAAGCGTAGCGTGCGCTAGACTGGGCGGATATATATTGGACAATTGACTTTCATTTCGTCATTTTTCATCCTTTTCACTCCTTTTCGACGGGAACAACTCAGAGAGAGACGATTTTGGGCAATTGGAAGCGATCTTTATTCTAACAACAACATATTTGGTTGTAGAACAAGGATTTCAAAACATCTAATCCATCCTAACGTCCGAATCAAGGTAAAAATCCTTAGAACCCTATTTTTGGGAATTTTGGGGTTTTTCATAGATTCGTCCGATTTATCCATTTTGAAGCTTGAGGACCTTGAGATTATGATGTACCTATCCCATATGCATGCTTTTCCTATGATTTTACGGATTGGATTGTGCCGTTTTTGGACTTGTGAGGGTTTGGACGATTTTCCAATCTCTAGTTGTTTATCCGTGTATTTTCATGAATCGTAGACATGTTTCAGGAATTTCTTAGTGTAATTTGAGTATGGATAATTGATTATCATATTCCTTGTGAACCATTTAGGTGCCGAAAGCGCGTTCTTGGACGTACCGAACTCATACCCTTTTTCCGTTCAATTTCTCGATATCTCAAAGGAAAGTATATATTTATGATTGTACGTTCTCGACTTTGAAAGTAAGATATATTAATGGCATGATTATTTATATCCACTCTGGGGCGGGCCGACGGGTCCCCTGAGGGTTTCGTAGCTATTGGTGCGATTCCACGGATGATATGAACGAACCACTCTGGGATGGACCGACGAGTCCTCTGAGGGTTCCGTAGCCTCTGGTGCGGTTCCACGGTATTCATATATGTATTGATGTGATGCTATGAGATTTAGTTATTCCAAAATACTAGTCTTGAATTGATGATTTGACGGTTAGATTTACTTTATTGTCGAGGAGTATTGTATTTCATACTTGATATACTTGCACTAGCTATTCGACGGCTAACCCCTTTATTGGGGAAATACTTTTTATGTATTTCAGGTTCCAGGAGAGCGTACAAGCAGGTATCAGGTCGGCATGAAGATGATGGGAAAGTGTGATACTGTGTCTTTCCTCCAGTTATGTTTTGAGTTTCTCCATTCAGTGTTGTTGTACTGGAATGGTTATTGAATACTCGAGTATTGTTTTCCATTTTCCTTGATGTTCTGGCCTGTGTTTGCCGAGGTATCGATTTGTGTTGCGATGCCTTTGGATATGTTTTGAATACCCTTTGTATTATTCTTCATTCCATTGTATGTAGACCTTCTCGGTCAAAATTTATAGTTTCGCATATGTTTAGCCTTGTGGGTCCCACGGTGGGGCTTACGGCGCTGTAATATTCCTTGAATAACTTGGGGGTGTTACAGCTCAACTGCCCAAAATCATACTCATTCAACACGGCCAAAATTTCCTCATCAGTCCACTCCCATGGTGGATCACCAACCTCTTCAGTCCCATCAAATGTTGCGGCATCCGTATGCCAAACATGCGTCCTCTCAAGCCATATACGGTGACGCATTCTCATAACCTTCCGACAATGATACCTTGCACAGTCAGCATTCAAGCATACTGGACATCCTATGTATCCACTAATAACAGATCCAGACAGCATCCCATACGCAGGAAAATCACTGATGGTACCGGTACACATCGCGTAAGTAGAACATCTGATGTGAGTAACTGTCGTACGTCGGATGACCTTGCTCCCACAACAACTTCAGCTCCTCTATCAAAGGTCTCAAATAAACATCAATACACTTTCCTGGATACCCGGGGCCAGGTACTGAGAGAGTCAACATATTATACTCCTTCATGCACATCAATGGAGGAAGGTTGTAAAGAACCATTACCACCGGCCATATACTATACGAAAGACTCATGTTGCCAAAAGGGTTGAATCCATCAGATGCAAGTCCGAGTCTTACATTTTGGACATCTGATGCAAATCCTGGAAACTCCTTATCTATATGCTTCCAAGCCTCTCCATCAGAAGGGTGTATCATAGTATCCTCATCAGTCACGTGAGGCTCAGCGTGCCATCTCATCGCCTTGGCTGTGTGAGGAGACATGAAAAGCCTCTCCAATCTATCCTTCAGAGGGAAATACCAAAGAACCTTCATAGCTTTCTCTTTTCCAGAAGGAGTGAACTTATACCTCTCTGTGTCACATACCGGACATCTCGTTTGGTCTTCATTAGGCTTTCCCCAAAATAAAGCACAATCATATATGCATACGTGGATCTTGATGTACGATAGCCCAAGACCTTTTAGGATACATCTCATTTTACTGTGATTACTAGGAAGATGATGACCTTCTGGGAGCATTTTCCCTGTAAGTTCCATATAATCATCCACAGATTTAATCGAGGTTTTGTTCTCCACCTTGACTCTCATAGTCTCTATGACACTATCAAGAACCGTCATGTGACACCCAGGATAAAGAAGAGCCTATTGGAGCTAGATTAGCTTGTTGTATCTATCAACAGAAATTGTGTTAATGGGTATCAATGTAGGAATTCGGATGATTGGTTGATCAGATATATGGTATTCTTGACCTTTAGCTGATATGTCCCTGTCGTAATAACCAAACACATCATCAATCAACCTTCTTGTGGGGTCATTGGATGCGCTACCATTGTACTGTCCGTGATCATGGGGAATAATTGAATTCGATCTTTCACCATGGTAAATCCAACATGTATATTTATCCTAAAATCCATTTTTTTCAAATGCTCCCATACGACATCAAGTGTAAAATGGTACATATCGCTGCGGCATTTACATTTATTGCATGGATAGTAATGAATCATACTATCACTATCATGCTCCTTCACAAATCGAATAAGCCCTCGCATTCTATCTATAACCCTTAGATCCCATTTTTGCAGACCAATCCAACTTTTATCCATCCTATAACAAAAATAACAACAATATTACACATCGTATTTATCAAGAACATACAAAAATTACGACTAAAATCATCATATATAGCTCGAATTCAAGATGTCAAATCCATATATATATATATTTATATACACACACCAAGAAATATTCGGGAAAACGAACTAATTCTTAAACATTTTCATAATCATCCAAATAGATATATTATATGCGTAATATAATTATAACTGATATTAAAATTAAATAAACATACCTTCAATATGATTTCTTGAATGATCAAACCAGAGAAAATTGTTGTTTTTCGTTTTCTTGTTTTGTAATTTCCGAATGTGTTGTAAAAGAAGTCTTCAAGTGTTAGATGGTGATATATTCTGCACAAAAAACATGTAAGACTTTAGCCGACGGCATGTCGTCGGCGAAAGTTTACTACCGTCGCCTAAACTTGACTTTAGCCGACGGCAGGTCATCGGCTAAAGTATACTAGTCGTTGGCTAAACTGCAAAACTTTAGCCGACGACTAACTTGACTTTAGCCGACGACCAACAGTAAAGTCTTCGGCTAAACTACTTTAGCCGACAACAAGTTAGCCGTCGGCTAATCTTGATGACTTTAGCCGATGACATCGGCCGGCCGTCGGCCATTCTTTGGCTAGTCATCGGCTAAAGTGTTATTTTTGGTAGTGGTGAGTTGAGGACAAATGGATGAGATATCACATCTCATCATTTGATCTCATTTGGTTATATAAAATGTGTTAGTCATTCATTTGATGTAAGACTTGAAAAACACACATACACACACACACACACACACACACACACTAATAAGGCTGGCCGTGAGCTACATAGAAGGGAGAGGAAGAAACTTTTCTTGGTCTTGTTCATCTTAGAGAGAAAGAAAAGGAAGAAGAGAAGAGAAGAAAAATACTATATCAATTCCTAGCCGTCTTCTTTTAGAACGAATTGATATATAATTTTTTACGATCAATATATGACGCATGATAAGGTATAGACACTCGGCATATTAGGTGTTTGATCATCCATCAAGTTTGAATGAATTAGATTCGTGTACGTGTTGGTGAGCGGAAAATGTTTAGCACGAATTTTTTCCTTCAAGAAGATATTATCAAAATTCTACGAGGATATGACTTCTTAATTTTATCTTCGTCAATTTATATTCATTTATACGATGCTTGATCGATCTGTTTTAGGGATTTGATTTTTATCCAGATAGACCGGTTTATTTTCCGCTGCATAACTCGATTTTAATCACCGAATCCCAACACTTTAGATGTTGGGAGGGAGAAGGGATTGGGCCTGTTGACGGGAAGTGAGTCCTTGTTAAAAACTGATGGCTTCGAGCCACCAAGGAACTTACTGGCAAGAATCTTCTTAGCATTCGCTGACTGTTGCATGCCACACAATACTATAAAATATGCTTTTTACGATGCTTAATTTACATCGGTTTAACGAAAACCGATGTAAAAATTAAAAATGCGGTCGATTTACATTGGTTGTCTAATAAAACCGATGTAAAAATTAAAAAAATTCGGCATTCTTACATCGGTTATATGTATAACCGATGTAAAAAATGAAGATGCGGTGATTTTACATCGGTTATTCCTGAAAAACGATGTAAAATGACTACCTTGTTTACATCGGTTATTTACAGACGATTTAATAGTTGAAAATGTGTTAATTTTACATCGGAGAACCAATGTAAAATTACTTTCTTTTTACATCGCTTGAATATAACCGACATAAAAGTTGGAATTCTGTGTACATTTAATGATGGGTTTTGTTTAACCGTCGTTAAAATCACTACCTTGTTTACATCGGTTATTTACAACCGATGTAAAAGGTTGAAAATGTGTTAATTTTACATCGGTTAGTTGGAGAACCGATGTAAAACTACTTCCTTTTTACATCGGTTGAATAGAACCGGTGTAAAGGTTGAAATTCCGTGTACATTTAACGATGGTTTTTGTTTAACCTTCGTTAAAATCACTACCTTGTTTACATCGTTTATTTACAACTGACGTAAAATTTAAAAATCTGTTAATTTTACATCAGTTATTTGGATAACCGATGTAAAATTACGTCTTTTTACATTGGTTGAAAATAATCGATGTAAAAGTTGAAATTATGTGTACATTTAACGGTGGTTTTTGTTTAACCGTCGTAAATATTATTTTTTCAACGAGTTTTACGACGGTTTCTTTCGAACCGTCATAAATTTCCAATTTTATTACTAATTCTACATGGCAGATTTTCCCCTTATTATTTCCTCTCGCATTGAAAAAGGATTTCTCTCTCAACCTCCACCATCGTTGTCGCCGTTGCCTCTCACCATCGCACCGTCGAACCTCCGTCGTGCGTTGTTATTTTTTTTTCTAGTTCAGCCCATCGCGCTTCTGCCTAATTCAGCCTCCACCAGTCTTGTTCTTTTCTCTTAGTTTCTTGGTTCTAAATGATGCCGCACCAAGGTCGATTTTGCTCGGCTTTACTCTCGATTTGTCGGTTCCAATCGTCGCTGCACCAGGTCCTTGAAATCTGATTTTCCTCTCGATTTACCAATCATTCCAGGTGATCTTTTTCACATTAAAGCATTTAGGTGATTTTCTTGGTGATTGCTCGCTTGACTTGGGTATCGAATTTGAAGCTATTTGCATATTGGTGGTCTTGCTGGTTGTTTTTCTACTTGATTTGGTTAAGTGGTTGCTTATTTATTTGGATCATTGATTATGCAAGTTTAGAGAAGTTTTATTGTGGATTGATGAATTGAAACAACAATATAATGTTGTTATAGTTTGCAGGTCCATAGGGGTTCTTTTAAGGCTGTTTGAGGCATGTTTTAGGACGTTTGAATCTGTTTAGAAGTTGATTTAGATCAGTCCATTTATCTCCCTATAAAGGGATTAGGGAGGTTACATTTTGAGATAGTAGAAGTATTACTTGGAGTGCCAATCGAGTTAGGATAGAACCTTTATTATATAAATTTATGCTCAAATCTTCTTAAATCGTAGCTTTGTCTTGAGTTCGTTTTAGCATAAAGCAATAGTCAGTTGAGTTTCGTTACATGCTTTTTTAGAGACGAAATCCTTATACAAACATGGTTCTATATTTGCCCCCTCCCTCTGTTGTATCTTTTTTTCCAATAAAATTGGCGTTTCTAGAAGTTGAATCAGTCTTACATTTCTAGAAGGACAATTTCCTAGAAGTTGAATCAGTCCTATGTTTCTAGAAGGACAATCTTTTTTCCTGGTAGTACAAAGTTGAATCAGTCCTACGTTTCTAGAAGGTATCCATGAATATCTCCAGTTGTTTGTGCAAGTAGATACTGTAGGGGATTTGCTATCTCTGCATTTTTTTAATATTAACCCCTATATGACCATTTTCATTCCAGGATTTGGTACTTGCCTAACGAGGCATGGTTCTCATTGGCAAACATTGTTAATCTTTGACAATCCTTGGTGTAGTCTTGTTGCCTAAAAATTTAGTGGTTTTGCTCGTCCATGTTTTTCCACTATACCTTTCCCACAGCGGCATTTTGGAAATATTTCACGGCAATATTTGGCTAAGCATATCGATTGTACAGTTTTGGATCATGTAAGTTCTAAACTTCTAAGTTTTATTAGGTATATAGTTTACTCGATTTTTGTTATAGAATTTCAGATTTACTCATGAGAATGAAGATTCAATGTTTGATAATTATGAGACTTTTTCTTTCTCGGCATGCATACCTCCCATTGATGAAAATGAAATGGATGGTATGCATGCCACTCGTAATGATCATGACGAAGGCATATGGGAGAACGTTCGTATATAATTGTAAGTATGTTTACTTAATTTATCTTGTTGAATTGTAAGAATCGTTTATGCTCTACTTGGACTTGACTTTTAGCTACTTGCCAAATTTTCCTAACCTAAGCCCTAGCTCCGTTACAACCGAAAATAAGACCGTATGATTTTTGTTTTATGAATATTTATGCGTTTGATAGTAGATGAAATTAAAGCATATAGTAGAATCTTTCCGTTAGAATCGAGTTTGAGCGTAATTGTCCAATCTAACCACTTGAGAGATGAGTGAACAAACAAATATCGTGCAGGACAACTTTTACTTGCTTCTTACATGTTGGATGAGCGATTTTTTTGCCATATGTTCATTTGTGAGTTTGCGCTTTCACGAGGTATTATGCGATTTCACGAGACTTGTATATTCTTGGATGATTATGTGTAGCTTAACGTTAACTTGGTTATTCAATCCTTATTTTTGTTGTATTGTATGGTTTTATTTTCTTTCTTTTTGCTTGAGGACAGGCAAGGGTTTAGGATGTGTTCTCTATATGTATGGATTCCTCGTGAAATTAGCTACGCAATGGTATATTACACGTTAAATCGGCTTATAGACTACGGTCGCGTTCAGGACCGCAATCTGCAATGAAGACCGCACATCGGGCAGCTCTAGGAAAATGGACAGGACCGGACTGTGGTCTGAAAGGCTTGGACTGGGGTCCTTCATAATTCCGGACTGGGGTCTCACAAATTCGGACCGCATGACAGATATAAATTGCACAGGTTTGTACCGATGTAAAATTGTAAAATTTAAATCGGTTATAAGCACAATCGATGTAAAGAAGTGCAAATTTTACATTGGTTGTCTAAAAAATGATGTAAAACTGTTTGAAATATGTACTTTCTACATCGATTTTTTGAAAACCGATGTTACAATATATGTTTGACGATGATATTTAGGACGGTTAAATGGAACCGATGTAAATTGAATATTTTACATCGATTCGAAAACCGATGTAGATTTAGTGTCTATTTTACGATGGTACATTTTACACCAGTTCCATAAACGATGTAAATGTACGATATAACCATATTAAAATGTGTTTTTTGTAGTAGTGACAGTTAGTCAAGATGTAATTTAATATGAGGCCAAAAGATTTTGTGGCAGAGTCAGGCTTAGATGCTTCCTCTTGAAGCATTTTCAAGATGATCTGGCACCAGTTCACCTTTTTCTCCAGACATGATGGCAACCATCATCCTGAAACAAAGACTTGTGCACCCTCCAGCAAAAGTCATGCAAATAAAGATAGGGCAGAGTGAAATTCTTTTTGTGACATGACAAATGATCTTGAGAAGGTTGAAAGTTCCAGCGAACAAATCACAATAGGCCTTCAAAAGCTTTTCAGATCCAAACTACTCCAGCTCCTCCAATGTCAGTCCATCAGGAGAATTCTATATAAACTCTTCAACAATTTGTTCATCACATCTCTCCGGATGCGAGCTACCCAGACGGTAGAGAGCGGTTTGCTTCACCAGGGATACCACAAGGTTCATCGCGGCAACATCTTCATCCTCAAAAACTATACGCTCCTGCAAAACTGAGCGTGCAAAGATTCCTCCATCGATGATTAAGTCTTTTTTCTTAGTTGAGAAAGATGAAGTTTGGGAAGACATTTTGCAGTAATAGATTGAAAATGTACTATATAAAGCTAGAAAGTATGTAGGCTGTATGCTGTAGGCTCGATAATAAGCAGAAAGCATAAAGAGCCTGCAGATCAGCATACTAGCCCGTTTATAGGGTGCAGGGAAGAGTAGGTATACAGTGAAGGTCAGACTTAAGGGATGGGAACCATCTTTTAAATGAACGAACTGGATGGATTCAGATGTAACTTATACGTCTAATCCATCAATTTTGAAATTAATGAGCGGTCCCACTTCTGACACAGTTCGTCTTCCACTATTGCACGAAACGGCTGTTTGAATTTTGAAATCGCAAGCGTTAAAATCCAGGTGTTGTAATATCCGACTGTAATCTTTTATTTATTTATCTGTCGTTGTATATTCGGATAAATTGATTATCGTGGATCGTTGTATTTAGTATTATGTTGAGGTATTATAGATTTGAACTTCATATCGTGTTTTTTCATTTCATACTTGATGATTCGATGTCTATTGGAGAGTGCATTTTTGAACTTTTTTATGTTGGTATAGTGTATGCTACGTAGCTTAACCAACGCACGCTAAATTTGTGATTTAGCATACGTAATGCCTTGTCTTTTGCGTGCGCTAAGAAGGAATCTGGCATCAGTTGCTTCAGCGCGTGAACCTCTTATCCGTTGGCATGCATGTGTGTGATGTCTGAGCCGTCGTGTCGGTCAGGGTCAACTTTTATTAGCGTGCGTAACACCTTTGTTATTAGCGTGCGCTAATAGCCTGCGCATTCAAGTCAGTAGCCACTGTAAGCCGATTACGTACGTAACTCATCCTGATTAGCGTACGTAATAGCATAAACTCGTGGTGTCGATAATTAATTATGAACTGTTTTCTTAAAGTATGTAATTCTTTGCTGCTATTAACTTAGCATGAACTTTGACTGGTATCATGAACTGTACTTATGGTTATCATTGCGGTTTGATTCTTTCAGTATGGAAAGAAATCTCGGAGGTCATGGAAGAGGGGGACGAGGCCGCGGAAGGGGTTGAATCCCGATACCTCGAGCCAACAGGCGCGCGAATGTGGAGCACAGTTCCGCAGCCAGTGGTTCACCTTCTAGGGAACAATCGCACCACACTGGACAAGAGGATGCACGTGTCGATCCTTACATTGTGATGTAGGGCATGATGACTCAGATGACCCAGATGGGTCAATTGATGGAAGCTATGCAGAGAGCTATTACTGGCCAGCAACATGGGCCTCATCCTCCTCCTGTGATTGGCGGACCCATGAGTCGGATCATCAGCGACATCTCTCGCAAGCGACCTCCGACCTTTGAAGGCTCCTCTGAGCCTGCTGACATTGTGCATTGGATCGAGCATTTTGAGAAACTTTTCGAGATGGTGGACTGCCCGGAAGAGAACCGCGTCTCAGTAGCCGCTTACTATCTTAGCAAAGGCGCTCATACCTGGTGGCTTTCAGTGAGGCCAGCTGATGGTGTTTATACTTGGGAGGAATTTAAAAACCTCATGCTAGACCGTTACTACCCAGGGCTACTCCGTGAGGCCAAACTGTCAGAACTGCTGAACCCAGACTCATCTGAAGATGATGATGTACTATCTGTCGCTGAAAAATTCCAGGCACTCCTTCCTTTCACCACAACAATTATTCGAACAGAGGCTGATAAGATCAAATAATTTCTCAAGAGGCTTAAACCCCGAATGAGAATGCAGCTGTTGAATCACCACTGTACTACCTTACCAGAGTTCATCGAGAAAGCTCTGGAGTATGAACTTACCGCGAAGGAGATTTCCAAGAAGCAACCACAGTCCAACAACAAAAGATCTAGGAACCAGAACCAGACTGAGAGTAACTGGGGGACATTCAGGAAGCCCCAGTCATTGCCAAACCCTTCTGATTGACCACCCATGGCGTCGAAGCCAGCCGGATCGCACTCCCAAGTGGTTCCCTCGTCTGTGGTGTGCTATAACTGTGGAGACCAGGCTCTAAATGCCCAAAGCCAGCCGTCACATGCCATACCTGTGGCAAGAATGGTCACCGTGCTCGTTTTTGCAGGAGTGGACCCGGACATGAACCAGTAGCATCTCATGCTCCAGTTCAGTCCTCTATCTAGAACCGGGCGCCTCCGTCCGCTTCCTATCAGATCACCGGGGTGAGTAGGGGAATGGGCCATGGCAAAGTGGTACACCTGGTGCCGGAGCTGCGAAACCCAGGATTTACGAGATGAAGAAAGCTGAGGATCCCGAGGCCAACATGATTTCAGGTATATCGAGATTCACTCCATCATGTGTGTGTTCTTTTTGATACCGGTGCTTCACACTCCTTAATATCTTCATCTCGTTTGAGTAATTTACCTCTAGACCATGTTATCAATTGTGAG
Source organism: Orobanche coerulescens (assembly GCA_033398695.1). Classification (NCBI taxonomy): domain Eukaryota; kingdom Viridiplantae; phylum Streptophyta; class Magnoliopsida; order Lamiales; family Orobanchaceae; genus Orobanche; species Orobanche coerulescens. The sequence goes on along the minus strand of CM065804.1, from coordinate 69,702,252 downwards.
CCCTATGTGATTGGTCTACCCGATGGTAGAAGAATTATTGGAAATCGTAAAGTCCAGGACTATCCGATTCGTATGAACGACCGTGAGTGGTTGTCAAATCTTATTGTAGTCGATTTACCTAAGGACGATATAATCTTGGGTATCGATTGGATGGATCGTCATGATGCCATACTTAGTGTCCGCAAGCGGATGGTAACTGTCACTTCTGATGATGGTTTCGAGTGTATTTTTCGAGGTGATAATCCCAGTCGTTCCGGGAGAGTCATCAGCGCTATGAAAGCAGTGAAACTGCTTAATCAAGGGTGTATTGGTTATTGATGCTACATGACCAAAACAGCTGATCGACCAGTTGAATTGGCCGACATTCCGGTAGTCCGAGACTACCTAGATGAGTTGCCAGGCTTACCCCCTCATCGTGACGTGGAGTTTATTATTGAGTTAGAGCCAGGTACATCCCTGCTTTCTAAAGCACCGTATCGTATAGCTCCGACTGAGATGCAGGAGTTGAAGAACCAGTTTGAGGAGTTGACTGAAAAGGGCTATATTCGACCTAGTGCGCCCCCTTGGGGAGCACCAGTGTTATTTATACGGAAGAAAGACGGATCTCTATGTTTATGTATTGATTACCATGAGCTGAACAGGGTAACCATCGAGAACAAATACCCTTTGCCTCGTATTGATGATTTGTTGGATCAACTTCAGGGAGCTGCCGTGTTTTCTAAGATCGACTTGAGATCTGGTTATCATCAGTTGAGGATTCGAGAGTCTGACATTTCAAAGACAGCCATCCGTACTCGCTATGGGCATTAAGAGTTCGTGGTGATGCCATTTGGATTGACTAATGCACCGGCGGTATTCATGGAGCTGATGAATCGAGTTTTTATTAACTATCTGGATCACTTTGTAGTCATTTTTATTGACGACATTCTGATTTACTCTCGTAACCACGAAGAGCATGAACATCATCTCCACCAAGTTCTTGATGCGTTGAGGCAGGAACAACTTTATGGGAAATTTTCTAAATGTGAATTCTGGATGCCTGAAGTTATCTTTCTTGGGCATGTGATATCAGCCGTAGGAGTGAGAGTGGACCCACAAAACACGGAAGCCATTCGAGATTGTCTACCACCGAAGAACGTGAAGGAAGTTCGTAGTTTCCTCGGCCTAGCAGGTTACTACCGACAGTTCGTAGAAGGATTTTTTAAAATTGCGCAACCAATGAATAACTTACTGCGGAAGGATAAGAAGTATTTGTGGTCAGAAGCATGTCAGCAAAGTTTTGATGAGCTCAAGAGTCGATTGATTTCGGCACCTGTTTTGGTCCTACCAAAAGGAACGGAAGGATTCGTGGTGTACAGTGACACGTCGAGACAGGGCCTTGGATGTGTACTCATGCAGGAAGGGAAAGTGATTGCATATGCATCGAGACAATTGAGACCCTATGAAGTTAACTATCCGACCCACGACTTGGAGCTAGCAGCCGTGGTGTTTGCTTTGAAAATCTGGCGTCACTATCTGTATGGAGTTATCTGCCAGATCTTTACTGACCACAAGAGCCTAAAGTACATTTTTACTCAGAAGGAGTTGAACAAGAGGCATATAAGGTGGCTAGAATTAATCAAGGACTATGATATCGAGATCCTTTATCATCCGGGAAAAGCGAATGTGATTGCCGACGCTTTAAGCCGTAAGACAGTACAGGAACAGATGCTGAGCCGCTTGACAGCACAGAGAGAGTTGCAGTTAGATCTTATGAGGCCAGAAATTGAAGTTTGGTTACAGCGTGTTCAGGGACAACTTTGCACACTTGAGATTTCTTCGTCTCTTGATGATATGATCAGATCGAAGCAAGTTACAGACCCATTCTTATCTCGAGTTCGGGATGAAGTAACTCAAGGGAAAGCCCCTGGATTCGTGATCCACGAGGATGGATTGATACGCTTTAGAAATCGAGTTTGTGTACCCGCAGACGAAGAGTTGAGGAACTCTATCATGAGAGAAGCCCATGCTAGCCCGTACTCTATTCACCTGGGATCTAGCAAGATGTATAAGAATTTGAAGCAAAATTATTGGTGGGGGAATATGAAATGTGAGGTTGCCGAATTCGTTTCGAGATGTTTAACCTGTCAGCAGGTTAAGATTGAACACTAACAACCCGCAGGAATGCTGAAATTGCTTCCGATTCCCGAGTGGAAATGGGAGGATATATCGATGGATTTTATCACTAGCTTGCCGACGAGTCATCGAGGAATGAGTACGATTTGGGTGATTGTGGACCGTCTGAACAAATCAGCCCACTTCTTGGAGATTAAGGACACATGGGGTCCCGAGAGGTTAGCCCAGCTATTTATTAAGGAAATTGTGGGGTTGCATGGTACCCCCAAGAGTATTGTATCGGATCATGACGGGCGATTCGTGTCGCACTTCTAGAAGGCAGTTCATCGTGCGATGGGCACACAGTTGAATTTCAGTATGGCTTTTCATCCGCAGACCGATGGCTAGTCCGAGAGAACCATCCAAACTCTAGAAGACATGTTGAGGGCGTGTGCTCTTGATTGGAAAGACGATTGGGAAACCCAGCTACCTTTGGTGGAATTTACTTATAATAATAGTTGGCACGCTTCGATTCAGATGGCACCGTGTATGGCTGTCGTTATAGGTACCCTTTGTGTTGGGACGAACTGTCAGAATCTTTGGGTACAGAGCCCGATATATTGTTAGCAGCTCGTGAGAAGATTGTTCTGATTAGGAGTCGGTTGTTAACGGCTCAAAGTCGGCAGAAGACCTATATTAACCACCGTCGACGACCGCTTGAGTTCGAGGTTGATGACCATGTGTTAATGAAGGTGTCCCCTACCCGAGGCATTTTTCATTTCGGGAAGAGGGTCAAGGTGAGCCCGAGGTACATTGGACTGTTTGAGGTTTTAGAGCGTGTAGGTGATCTGACCTATCGACTGGATTTGCCACCGGCTTTGAGTCGGATTCACAACGTGACTCATGTCTCCCATTTAAGGAAATATGTTGCTGATCCGAACCATGTACTACAGTTCGAAGATATTGAATTAGCGGAGGATCACTCGTACGAGGAGCATCCTGTATAGATACTCGAGAGGAGGATCAAATAGTTACGGAACAAGACGATTCCCCTACTGAAGGTTCAGTGGTCACGACACGGAGTCAAGGAGGCTACGTGGGAAACCGAGGATAGTATGCGAGTGAGATACCCCGAGTTATTTACCCCTTAGTTTCGAGGACAAAACTCTTTTTAAGAGGGGGATTATGTAATATCCGACTGTAATCTTTCATTTTTTTATCTGTCGTTGTATATTCGGATAAATTGATTATCGTGGATCGTTGCATTTAGTATTATGTTGAGGTATTATAGATTTGAACTTCATATCGTGTTGTTTCATTTCATAATTGATGATTCGATGTCTATTGGATAGTGCATTTTTGAACTTTTTTCTGTTGGTATAGCGTACGCTACGTAGCTTAACCAACGTACGCTAAATTTGTGATTTAGCATACGTAATGCCTTGTCTATTGCGTACGCTAAGAAGAAATCTGGCATCAGTTGACTTCAGCACGTGAACCTCTTATCCGTTGGCATGCATGAGTGTGATGTCTGAGCTGTCGTGTCGGCCAGGGTCAAATTTTATTAGCGTGCGTAACACCTTTGTTATTAGCGTACGCTAATAGCCTGTCAAGTCAGTAGCCACTGTAAACCGATTACATACGTAACTCATCCTGATTAGCGTACGTAATAGCGTTAACGCACGCTAAAATTATTAGATAGCGTACGCTAAGTCTGTGCAGTCTATTTATAGACCCAGCCTATTTTTCATTTCTCTTCAGCCTTAAACTGATTTTCTCTTCGTTTATTCCCTCTCCTACCTCCTAAGACCTATAGTTACCTTCTCCAACTTGGTTTCGAGTCTTGTAACTTGGTTTGGAGCTCATTGATTCGAAGTTAGAAGGCGTTCTTGAGCTTGAAGTGTTTCTTGTGGTGTTGAAGGTTGTTCTTCGTTTCTGGAGGTAGGTGTACTTTCTTCTCTGTATTGTTTTCATATGTTGATGTTAGTAATGAAGTATATTTTACCTAGAGTTAAATTAATCAAGTAAAACATAGTTAATCCAACTTTTTAAACACTTTTGATGAATATGATAAATGAGGGTTTGAGATGGATGTATTCTTGATGATATAGTGATATTAACCATGTTGTAACTATCATACTCATCTTGCGGGATGAATTTAGCTCAGTAGAACATTTTTGAATCGGTTAATCTCACCATAGTTGGATTTAAACAATAAAAGTGATATCATAAAGTGTTTAAACACCATGCTTGATATTCATTTAACTTGAGAAGAACTTGCCAATGTTTGAAGATAGTAAAATGTTTCCTTATTTCAGAAACCTTAGAAATTTTATCATCATTATGATTCAGATTCACAAATCCATGAAGATTGATAGGAACACCTTGTTGAATGTTAGGAGATTAGTGTGGTAATTCTAAAACCTAAGCTAGGTGATTTCATAAATGATATTAATGGATCTTCCAGCTTTGTAAAGATGGTTTTGGTAACTTCATATGGTGTAATCTCATAACTAATATAACCTTATTGTAAGCTTAATATTCAATTTAGATGGGATGTATTGATGAACATAATTGTGCAGATTTTACCCTTCAACATTGTAATGTTTTGGAAAGTTTAATCCACATAAGATGATATTGACAACATAAGTGGTTATTCAACATGTTCTTGATAAAATTCTTATTTATGAAGAATCATGTGAACTTTCGGTAAAAGTATTGTGAACCGATTTTATGGTTGAAATGAGGTAAAAAGAATTCTTAGTATAAGACTTCGATATTTTGAGATAGCAAAACTATTCTAATGGATTGTAGGGTGTCGTCTTACTAATCCTATATTGATGATTATACGAATATGTTATTGAGTGAAATGTATTTCGTTTAAGGTTGATTGTGCGAGTAAACGATATTAGTCGAGGACCGTTCGTTCGTTTCGACAAGAAGAGGATTATTCTCATCTCCGTATTGAGGCAAGTTATCTTGCTTGGTTATAATAATGATTAGATTCTTGTGATGGTTATACATTTCATGTGTATGAAATGTTTATGAAATGTTTGTCGTGATTTGACATTGTCTTTGACGTTATTCCATTTTCGTCATGGGGTTGCATTCCCAAGTGCGTCGTTTTGAATCGTTGATTTCGTTGGTCCTTATTGTCACTTCGGTGAGTTTTCTTGATCCTTAATCGGATATGTATTTCATTGAATTTTCGTTGTCATGTTGTATCGTGACATTTCTGGAATCATATCTGCATGCCGATTGGATATTGTGTAGGATTTTTAGCCGGGCACTTATATAGTCATACGTGGATGTTTCCGTATTAGACCGTGCATACAAGACGTAGTTCGTGAGGCTAATTAGGTACATTGTCACACGTATATTCTGGATTCCGTATACGGACTGGACATGTACACGGACACATTTCTGGATCGAGCGTACTGTGATGTCCATCTTGAGCCATATTGTTGATCGTTCATAGTCCATGTATGATTGGATTTGTTCGACGATTTGTGACTGATTGTTTCATACGCCCGAGGGGTATGATTAATTGTCGGGATGTTTCCTTGAGATCTATATATGTGAATTGTATAATGTCGGGAGAATTAATTATCATGTATATCTAACCCTGTGTTTTGGGCGAAATACTTGTGTTGTATTTTAGGTCGAGGCAAAGGCAAGGCACAGGAAGAGCATGTTGACGGCGAAGGGTTCGAAGGGTACTAGTTCGGGGGCCCCAAATCATGTGTTGTCCGGTTATGTTAAACCGTGTAATGTAACCTTATTTTCGTTTCATTTAAATTACTATCTGGTTGTATTGATATTTGAAGTATTTTCCATCTCCATATGGTTTATACTTGTATTTCGGATCCTGTGTATCATAAGGTCGTTGGCCATATTTTTAATAAACTCCTAATCGGAGTAATAACTATTTATTGTGGTTCGGTATCACAAGTAATACTTATTTAATCTCTTTTTGGATATCGCATGGTGGGTCCCAGTGTGGGGTCCACGACACTGTAATAGCCGCCTTTTGGGGTGTTACAGGTGTCTCTTCAGTATTGAAGGTAAATCGTTTTAAATTCGACAGTTCACGTGGACTTAAAACAGTTTGCTGTGTATAAATGATATGAAATTGGATACGATTAAAATATTAATTTATATCCTATTGTATATGTGTTGTATCAGCAAAAATATAGCGGTTCCCCTTAAAAGGTACATACATGATTCAATTCTTACATCAATTCTGGATTAATACTGTTTTCTTGGGTCGTACTGTATTCCCCCTTAATTAATGCACACGTCATCTGTAGGAAGGTTATATGCTTTCTTCTTCCTAATACACCCCACATGAAAATAAAATCACATGGAAGGTAAGGAGAAAGGAGAGGGGGCGGCCACATGGTGTTTTGGTGAGAAAACGAGCCGAGCCACTCAGTTCGTATACCGAATATTCGCGTGTTTAGTCCGCTAAGTATACTTCATTTTATCTCAAACGTATTTATACTTAATTAATTAATTTAATTAATTAATTTTATCATATACAATATTATAAAAATATATTTTAAAGAAATAATTATTTATGAAATAAATTAATCATCCAGTAATTAATTTAGTTCACAAGACCGCAATGATTTATCAAATAAATCAAATTAGATATCCAATATCTAATATTAATGAAGAGATAATATAAATACATATTTTATCCATCAAATATCCTTGTGCACGACTCTATAGGTCCGTCTTAGTCGGCAATGGGAGTAACCAAGAACTACGGGTTATACTTAGCCAATCTAGTGCTCCGTACCGTAACCCAACTAAGAACGAATGCTCGAATTATTCCAAAACCATTATGTCGTAAATACTCTATACGTATAAACCCTTCAATCATATGTCCCGGTCAAGTAGTAGGGTCATAGTAAAGTCAAACCCTATTGTAACTTGACTCTGTGCTTTTGTAATTGCAAACCGAGATCACCAAGATCTCGTGTATCAAATAAAACTAGCTCTAAATTCTTTGGTCAAAGACTTATAATCTCATTTGCCACTAACCGCATAGGACATTTACCTACTCACTTAAAGGAGAAAGAATCTTATCTTGGTATTCAGTAGAGACTGCTACTTACCCACTAAGTTGCATTTCGAGGTTGACTCCACCAACCGGTCATTGGATCGAACTACTCTAATGACTAACTTAATGTCACAAGCACATCTCCTGCTGAAACCTCAAGTCAAAGGTCCATGTATACCTATCACAACCTTCTGATTCAGTCATTGACAATCCCTGAGTGATATCCATGTGATCGAATCGAGGTGAATCATGTTCGAGTATACTAATCCATTAGCATACTTATAACGTGTGCTCACGCTAACCCTTAGTGAAGAACATGCACTCTACATGTCAAAATACACGTTATACAAGCCTTGTCCAAACTTACTGCCCAGCTAAGTTTTATCGATTTGCGAACCAATTGAAGCATTCGATCCCTAAACACTTTCAGTGCCTTTTTCCTTGTCTCCATAAGGAATGGAATGTTTGCTCCTGAATGCAAGGACTATTATTCTATATACCAAATCACAAATGCTTGTGGTATACAATAATATAGAAATAATAAATACATTATTTAATATTCATAATTACAATATAATGCTCTCACTTTCTCATCCTCTGAGTAGCATTCGAGGGCATATTCTTAACAATCTCCCACTTTCACTCAATGCCACAAATTATGGTATCTAATACCCATACTCTCTAGATGTCTCTATAAGACCATCTGAGATAGTGGCTTGGTTGGTGTATCAGCAACATTATTTGCTGTGTCTACTCTCTGCAGTATAACATTCCCTCTCTGAAACATTTCTCTAACAAAATGATATTTTCTCTCAGTATGTTTGGTGTTGTGGGGAGCCCTAGGCTCCTTAGGCTGTGCAACAGCTCCGTCGTTGTCTCAAAAGAACGTCACGGGATTTTCTGCGTCAGGAACCACTTGAAATTCCTTAGTGAACTTCTTAATCCAAAAAGATTCTTTAGCAGCCTCCGTGGCTGCCTGATATTCGGCTTGACATGTAGAGATTGCAGTCGCGTTTTGCTTGACACTTCTATAAGATACTGCTCCACCATTGAGAATAAAGATACCCTGAAGTGGACATCTTCGCATCCATGTCTCTCGAAAAATCTGAATCTGTATAACCCTCTATTTTTAGTTCTCCACCACCATACGTAAGAACCCAGTCTTTAGTCCTCTTCAGGTACTTAAGAATGTTCTTTAAAGCAGTCAAATGTTCCTGCCCTGGATTTAACTGAAACCAACTTACTACGCTCATAGCATAGGCAATATCCGGCCTGGTGAAAATCATAGTGTACATGAGGCTACCCACTGCCGAAGCATAGGGCACCTTACTCATTTCTTTTCTGTCTTCCTCACTTTGAGGACACATTTCTAAGCAAAGTCTTAAGCCATGTCGCATGGGTAGGAACCCTCTCTTAGAATCTTTCATCCCAAATCACTTCAGGATCTTTTCTATATAGAGGGCTTGGGAAAGACCTAACATTCTTTTCGCTCTATCCCAATAGAGATGAAAATACCTAGAATATAGGTAGCTTCTCCCAAGTCTTTCATTGAGAACTCTTTAGAAAGCCAAGATTTCACAGAATTAAGCATTCGTATGTTGTTTCCTATAAGTAGAATGTCATCCATATATAGTATTAAGAACGCAATTTTGCTCCCACTAACCTTCTTGTAAATACAGGGCTCCTCTTCATTTTGGATAAAATCAAACTCTTTGATTGTCTCGTAAAATGAAGATTCCAACTTCGTGAAGCTTGCTTCAGTCCATGAATGGCACAATTTTGCGTAATTTATGACTATCCATTTCATATATGAATCCTTTAGGCTAAATCTCCTCCTCGAGGAATCCATTTAGGAATGCCATTTTCACATCCATTTGCCATATTTCGATTCCCTCTCTTTGGGAATAACTCTTTGCCACAAGCCTGGCCTTATAGGTAACAACCTTGCCATCTCCACCAGTCTTTCTTTTGTAGATCCATTTATTTCCAAAAGGCACCATGCCCTTAGGACGATCCACTAAAGTCTAAACCTGTTTAGCATGCATTGAGTCTATCTCAGCTTCCATAGCCTCTTGCCACTTTGCAGAGTCAAGATCTACCATCACTTGGTCGTATGTAGAAGAATCATTCTCTTGACTACTTTCTGTCATCTCATGGATACTCAATTCCTCTTGATGCAGATAGCCATACCTCTTAGGTAATTGAGAAGTTCTACTAGACATGCGAGGTTGTGTTTGTATTTCATAAGGTTTGATTCCAATATCTTGTACAGGTATCTCAATTAGTGTTTCTTTTATTTCTTGGAGTCTTAGGAACGAATTTGAAAGGACATCTATTCAAGATATGTGTAGCAGTAAGGAGCGCGTGACCCCATAGATAAATCGGTAGATCAGTATAGTTAAGCATGGAGCGAACCATGTCCAACAAAGTTTGGTTCCTTGTTTCTGATACACCATTTAATTATGGAGTAGCTGGAGGAGTAAATTATGACACTGTTCCTAGTTCTTTTAAGAACTCGTCAGACTCGGTACTCATTTACACCACCTCGGTCCGACCGAAGAGCCTTAACACGGTTACCTGTTTGGTTTTCATCTAGGGCTTTAAATTCCTTGAATTTATCAAAAGCTTCAGATTTATGTTTCATTAAGTACACGAACCCATACCTAGTATGGTCACCAGTGAATGTAATGAAATACTGAAATCCGTCTCTTGCCACTTCATAAGGGTCCACACATGTTGGTATGGATTAATTCAAGTTTTTCAGCAGCTCTTACAAAAGTCCCTATGAAGGGTAACTTAGTCATTTTGCCTTGAAGGCAAGATTCACAAGTTGGATAGGGATCCGATCCTAATGGACCCGTAAGCCCATCTTTATCCATTTTATGAACCTTGGTCTTACCAATATGACCAAGTCTAAGATGCCATTTAAGTGCCTGGTTTGTTTTATCCCTACCAAGCTTCCTAATTATAGTGTTCACAGTTGTTTTATTCTTTAGGTTCAAATGGTATAAACCATTTAATCATATAGAAATACCAACCAATTTATTTCTGAAATAAATTCGACAGGAGTCATCTCCTATAAAGAAGTGAAATCCCTTTCGGTCCATGACCGAAATTGATACAATATTTTTATGCCCCTTGGCAAAACAAGTACATCATCTAATGTAAGAATAAAACCAGATTCTAAATTCAACATAACGGATCCAATATCAGAAGCCTCGACACTGTGTCCACTTCCGACTGTGACCATCACCTCCCCTGAATCCAGATTCCTACTTTGTTCCAGATCCTGATTCGTTGTACATATGAGAACTTGCATCAGAATCAAGTACCCAAGAAGTAGAATATACAGTGAGAGAACAATTTGTTTTCAAAACTAGTAGTTCCGTACCTGAAGGCGCATTTCGGTTAAGTTTTGGACAGTACCTCCTCCAGCGGCCTAGCTCACCGCAATTGAGGCATACGTCCATTTTCTTAGCCCACTTGCTCTTTGAACTATTGGGGCTTTGCCCTTATCTTTCTGTACCCCACCTTTTGGCTTGAACTGCTTCTTACCTTTCTTCTTATTGTTCTTAGACCTCCACGGCCTAGAAGAAATTACAAGAGCAGCCTCATTCGGCCTAATCTTCACTGAGACTATGTCGTGCTCAGTTTGTTCATTAGCCCATCTAAATTACATGTAATCTCATTGCAGTTGAAGTTCATGAGAAATTGAGAGAAGAAGTCAGGAAGTGATTGAAGAATGAGGTCAGTCTGTAGAGAAACATGCATACTAAAATCAAGAACCTCCAATCTCTCGATCATAGATATCATTTTGAGGACGAGGTCCCCAACTTTCTCTCCTTCCTTCATTCAAGCACTAAACAACTATCTCGATATCTCACACTGAGAAGTTCGAATGTGCTCCCAACAAAGTTCAGTTAGATGTGCCAGAATCGCCCTTGGAGAGGGCATTTTCTCATGGGCCCTCTAAAGCTCATTGTTTACAGAGGCCATTATGAAATCATGGATCCTAACATCATCTTTAACCCATTTCTCATGGGCATCAACTTTTTATGATTTGCCCTGGTCCTTGCAGGAGTCGGTGGGATGTACGCCTCCAAGACATATCCCAACGTCTCCATATTGAGGACTATCCTCAGATTCCGGAGCCAGTGTACAAAGTTGGGTCCAGTTAGAGTGTTCTTATCAAGTAAAACAGCGAGTGGGTCCATTGTCATTTTGAGAGATGTTTGTTAACTGCAAAGAATAATTTAAAGATTCATTAGTGATTGTTGATCCGAATAAAGAATTTAAGGACTCTCTTTATTCATAACTCGGCTCCCACTATTTTATTGGCATTTACACACTCCCATGTGAAATACGGAAGTCATGGTCAACTTCATAGTGGTGATCGATTTCTTTACAAAGTTTAATAGAGGGCAACTCATACGATTTCTATTCTATTTATTCTGTATAAAGTGGTGTCTAACACCAACCCATCTAATGGATGATTCTATCTTCTTTTATCCTTAGTTCACTTACCCTTGACCCATACGGTTTCTATGGCTCGCCGAACTATCTAAGGTTAAACCGTCAACTCCTATTAGTCTTACAATTGAATCTCACCCGGCAATCCATACGGTTTCTAGAGGTTTGATTTGTCACAATCAAAGGCATCTAATACACTCTAGGAATTTATCAACCTTCCCCAAAAATATTACCCCGACATACTCGGAAGAATAATATTTCGGTTTAGATTTCAATTTTCCATAAGTTTGATTGAGGGTAGGAAACCTCGTAATCTTTATAACTTAGTGTTTGTAAGTGTGAGTATAACGTGATTATTTGTTAAACTTTGCACATTAATCCATTTATAAGCGCGGTTTGTCGGTTTGTTTGTTTGTCATAGAATATGAAAACATACACAACCTAAATCTAACAACATGCAGTTCATGGACCTTTCCTAAGCATCGAGTCATCATCGACTCGATAAAAATACAAGTAATCTAATTACAAGTCTTGAATCTTCGTCTTCATGGCGGTTCGTCATCCGCCCTCCGTCATTGCTAATTTAGTACATTAATAAACTTTGCATCCTATACAAATTTACTAAAAAATATTGGCTTAAAACGGACATTACAACCTATCGAATAAAGATTCAATAAACTAAATTCATGAACTACATCACCATTCAAATAATAATGCAACAATTGCATTAAATCAAAAATTATTGATCAAAATATTGATCCAATCAATATAAAATTAACTCATATATTAGAATTAATCCAATTAATTCACACAACCGTTAATATTAATTTATTCGGACGAAAATAAATATTTCATTAAATTAATTCCCTCAAGAATAAAATTACCATAATTATATTTTAGTCAAATTAAATCCAATTTAATTTGCTGGAAATTAATTTACCGAACGAAATATAAAAGCAGAGACGGAAAACACAAGGTCCCGGCCAAGCCCACGGCTCGGCAGGGCGCCATGACTCTGATGGCCAAGCCGGCCATCTTTGCTCGGCCCTTTGCTTTGCCCTCGGCGAGCGGCTGCTGCCAGCGATCCAGACCCTCCCGGTAGCCCCGAGCTGCCGGGTCAGACCACTTTTTCATATCGTCTTTTCATCTTGAATCTAAAAATAATATTTTTCTAATTTTTATATTACACATATGAATCAGTTTTTCAAACGAAAAATAGATTTATGTTATAACATAAAATCATGAAAAACAATTTTTTAGTTGAATAATTAAACATTAGCAAGTAAAACAATTATGATTCTAAATCATAAAAACGTACAACAAAGCATTCCAAATGCAAATATTGAATATATGATCGCATAAACCTCGCTCTGATACCATTATTGGGATTCGGTGATTAAAATCGAGTTATGCAGCGGAAAATAAACCGGTCTAACTGGATAAAAATCAAACCCCTAAAATGGATCGATCAAGAATCGTATAAATGAATATAAATTGACGAAGATAAAATTAAGAATCCATACCCTCATAGACCTTTGATAATATCTTCTTGAATGAAAAATCTATGCTAAGATTTTTCCGGTCACCAACACGTACATGAATCTAATTCGTTCAAACTTGATGAATGATCAAACACCCGAATATGCCGAGCGTCTCTACATCATCACACGTCGGATATTGATGGGAAAAAATATATATCAATTCGTTCTAAAAGGAGACAGCTAGGAATTGATATAGTATTTTTCTTCTCTTATAAGAAAAATATCAAGAAAAGTTTCTTCCTCTCCCTAAGATGAACAATATCAATTATATATTCTTCCTTTTCTTTCTCTCTAAGATGAACAATATCAAGAAAAGTTTATTCCTCTCCCTTCTATGTAGCTCACGGCCAGCCTTATTAGTATGTGTGTGTGTGTGTGTGTGTGTTTGTTTTTCAAGTCTTACATCAAATGAAAGACTAACACATTTTATATAACAAAATGAGATCAAATGATGAGATATGGTATTTCGTCCATTTGTCCTCATCTTATTATAATACTAACACACCCCACATGAAAATGAAATTACATGGAAGATAAGGAGAATGGGGGGAGCGGGGCACATGGTGTTTTGGTGAGAAAACGAGCCGAGCCACTCTGTTCGTGTACCAAACGTTCGCGTGTTTAGTCCGTTAAGTACACTTCATTTGATCTCTAATGTATTTATACTTAAATTAATTAATCCAATTAATTAGTTTTATAAGATACAAAATTATAATAATATATTTCCAAGAAATAATTATTATGAATTAAATTAATCACTCATTAATTAATTTCAATTCACAAACCGCAATGATTTATCAAATAAATCAAATTAGATACCCAATATCTAATATTAATGAAGAGATAATACATACATATTTTATCCATCAAATATCATAGTGTGTGACTCCATAGGTCCGTCTTAGTCGGCAACGGAAGGAACCAAGGAGTACGGGTAACACTTAGCCAGTCCATTGCTCCATATCGTAACCCAGCAAAGAACGAATGATTGAATCATTCCAAAACTATTATGTCGTGAATATGTATAAACACTTCAACCATATGTGTCGGTCAAGTATTAGGGTCGCAGTCAAGTCAAACCCTATTGTAATTTGACTATATACTTTTCTTAATGCAAACCAAGATCACCGAGCTCTCGTGTATCAAATACAACTAGCTCTAAATGTTAGGAGTATGCCCTCGAATGCCACTTAGAGGATGTTGAGTGAGGGCATTGTACTTGTAATTATGTAAATCATTTATATAAGGCAATGGTTGTTTCTTTATTTACTGGTAGTTACTGGCATTCCTAACTCGTAAATATACATATAGAAACTAGTCCGTGTATTTGAGAGCAAAATGTTCCACTCCTTATTGGATAAGGGGACGGCACTAGAAAGGTTTATAGCTCAAATATTTAATCGTTCGCAAGTCGATGAAACTTGACTGGGCGTTAAGTTTATGTGAAGACTTGTATGACGTGTTCTTTGACATGGAGAGTGCCTGTCGAACACTAATAGTTAGTGGGAGCACACGTTATAGGTATGCTAATTAGATTAGTATACTCGAACCGACTCACCCTCGATTCGTCGCACGGATTTCACTCTGGGATAGTCAATGACGGAATCAAAAGGTTGTAATAGGTATTCGTGAACCTTCGACTTGAGGATTTAGTAGGGATGTTCTTGTGACGTCAAGATTTTTATTAGAGTGGTTTGACCCTGTAAACCGGGAGGCGGGGGTCAACCTCGACGTGCATCTTGACTGGCAAGTAGCAGGTCCTACTGAATACCAAGATAGAATTCTTTCTCCCGTTAGTGAGCGGGTTATATGTCCTATGCGGTTATTGGCAGATGAGAACAAAAGTCTTTGGCCAAAGCACTGGAGCTAGTTGTATTGGATACACGAGAGCTCGATGATCTCGATTTGCATTAATGCATGCATAGTGTCAAGTACAGATAGGGTTTGACTGACCGTGACCCTATAACTTGATCGGTACATTTGAAAGAAGGGTTTATACATATACTGGTATTCACGACAGACTGGTTCTTGAATGATCCCAATCATTCGTTCTCAGTTGGGGTACAGTGTAGGCCGCCAGGCTGGCTAGGTGGTACTACTACTCTTTGGTTCCTCCCATTGCTGACTGAGACGGACCTACCGAGTCGTGCAATAGGATTGACGACGGAATGAATCGATCTTATTCTCTCATTATGAATATTGGATGTTGGATATCTAATTAATTGGGACATTGGATGTCTAAATTGATTTATTGGATAAATTAATTTACGGCCTAATGAATTAAATAAATTACTGGGTGATTAATTTAATTAATGAACATAATTATTTCTTGGAGAAATTAATATGTTATTATGTATTTGATAAGATTAATTAATTGGATTAATTAATTGATATAAATATATTAGAACGGAATCAGAGTTTATCTGTTTGGACTCGCGGGAGTCCGAAACGGACCGAACTCCACCTACCCTTCTAGATGGCCGCCCCCTTTGTCTTCCACCTAATGTGGTGGAAGACTTCATGATTTAATATCATGAAGTGTTTTGTCTTAGGGGGACATGGAATCTCCTTTTTATATTGTAAAGGTGATTTCATGTGATTGATTGAAGAATAAAAGGAGGACTAACTCTCACTTACCAACCAAGGCATCATACGTGAGTTTTGGAGAGAGAGAGCAGGAAGAGTTTTCTTGGTCTTCAAAGTATTCTCATCTTCATTATATTTTCTTTGAAAAATATTGTGAGGAATAATTGAGAGAAATAAATTATACACTTAGAGTGTTATAATCAAAAGTCTCATCATCAAGATCTAGCCGTATCCTTAGAGGATAGCAAGGTGATAGTCATCTCGTTCATTTCTCCGACGCGTGGCAAGTAGAGACGCGGTATTTTCGGTGTTGGATCATCCATGGGCTTGGAGCACTTTGGATCGTAGCTTGGGAATATCTCAAGAGAATAACACCATATAATCAACGGACTACGAGGGTATGATTTTGAATCTTCCTTTGTTTATTTTATATTCGTGTATGCGTAGCTCGATCGATCCTTATAGGGATATGGATCGAATTAATTTTCATTTTACCGCTTCCACTGGGCCTTCGTTTTAGGCACCGAATCCCAACATTGGTATCGGAGTGAGGTCTTGCGATCGTATATACGATATTTAGCATTTTGAATGCTTGTTTTGTGATTTAGAATCACTTTGATAATTGTGGATATTTTATTGTTCGTCGTAGTGTCGTTTTTCCTGATTTTATGTTATGGTATAAATCAGGTTTTTCTTGGAAATATGATTTGTATTAATAATATATAGATCAGGAATAACAGGATTTTAGAAATCTGCCCAAAAACGAGCTGTATGCAATCGTTGGACGATATACCATACATTTGCTGACAAGGGCCGAGCGTTGTCAGATCCGACCGAAGCGCCGTAGCCGCCGAGTCAGTGCCGGGCAGGTCTTGTAGGCGGCCGAGATCCTTGCTGTATGCGGCCGAGTGTTGCTGTATGCGGCCGAGGGCGTTGCTAGATCCGGCCGAGCGCTTGCTGTATCCGGCCGAGCACGTTGCTGTATCCGGCCGAGTGCTTGCTGTATCCAGCCGAGTGCTTGTTGTATTCTTCCGGGCGTGTCCTGACAGCGGCCGAGTGCTTGCTGTATCCGGCCGAGTACGTGCTGTATTCTGCCGGGCGCGTCCTGTAGGCTGCCGAGCAGGGTGCCTGGTGCTGCTTGGCAGTTTCCAGGCTGTCGGGCACTGGGTCTCGTTTTTCAGTATATTTTCGATAATTGATTTTCCCAGTATTAAAATCATTAATTTGGAATTTTTGATGAGGGAAAATTCAAAGAAAATATTTTAAGGGTTCACTACGGACGAAAATTAAATTGTCGATTATTGTTGAATTAATTGGATCAATTTTATTTATTGTTGATTATATATTGATTAGATCAATGTAATCTTCTCGCTTTCCATTTATATAGTATTTATTATATGAATGCTTTTGAATGGGATGTGGTTCGTGGACTTAGTTTTTGAATCGTTCGTTTTTTTTTCGATTGGCTTGTAAAGGCCGTTTTGAGCCTATTTATTTTACTAGAAATATTTGTATCTAGGATGTAATTTTCAATGTAAAATTTATATGTAATGACGAAGACCGGAGGAAGATCCGTTTAGAGAAGACGAAGATTCAAGACAAAGACTTATAATTAGAATACGGAGTTTTTGTTTTCTAGGAACGGTCCATGAACCACATGTTGGTAGCAACTAGGTTGTGAATGGTTGTTTCATATTGTATGAATGCCACAAACGCGCTTAAATGAATTAATGTACAAAGTGTAACATTAATCGCGATAATTCTCCCGCAACAAATTATTAAGTTTGTAAGGTTTCAAGGTTTTCCTTCCCTCCATCGAGTTTTCAGGAAATTGAAATCCAAACCGGATGTGCTATGCTTCTGAGTTATCAGGGTAGTCGTTCGGGGAGGATGGGTAAATTACCGGGAGCACATTGGATGCCTTCGATTGGAGCAAATTTTATCCCTAGAAACCTGATAGGTTGCCGGATAAGATTCAATTGTGAAACTGATTTGCGTCGATGGTATAAACTTAACGTGTTCATGAACCATAGAACCGCATAGGTTGAGGGGAGTGAACAAGGGGAAAAAGAAGATCGAATCATCCATTAGATGGGTTGGTGTTGGACACCACTTTATGAAAATTAATAGACTAGAAACATGTTCGGTTGCCCTCTATTAAGATTTATAAAGAACTCGATCACCACTATGAAGTAGAGCGACGATACTTCCGGATTTCACATGGGAGTGTGTTATTCCGATAAAAATAGTGGGAGCTGGGTAACAAGAATAGAAAAGACCTTAATTCTATACTCAGATCATAATATAACAAGTCACTAATTAATCTGTTATACTTAATGCAGACATAACTCTCAATATGACAATAAATCCCCTCGCAATTCTACTCGAGCAGAACACCTTAATGGGACCTAACTTTGTAGATTGGCTCCACAATTTGATGATTGTCCTGAGTATAGAGGCACTGGGATACATCTTGGAGACAGACATTCCGGCGCCTCCTGTGCGGACCAGAGCCAATCAGGAAGAGATCGATAACCACGAAAAGTGGGTTAAGGATGACGTAAAAGTCCATGCATACATGATGGCTTCTATGTCTAATGAGCTTCAGAGAGCTCATGAGAAAATGACTTCTGCTAGGCAGATTCTATCTCACTTAACCGAACTTTATGGTGAGCACAGCAGAACTGCTAGATATGAGATATCCAAGCAACTGTTCGGTGCAAGGATGAAGGAAGGTGAGAAGGTTGGGGAACACGTCCTCAAAATGATATCCATGATCGAGAGATTGGAGGCTCTTGATTTTAAAATGGATACTTCTCTCCAAATCGACCTTATCCTTCAGTCTCTCCATGATTCCTTCTCACAGTTTGTTATGAACTTCAACTGCAATGAGATTGCATGTAATTTAGCTGGGCTAATGAACAAACTTGTGACTGCCCAGTCTCAGATGAAGACTCTGCGGATGAAGGAGTCTGCTCTTGTGATTTCTTCTGGACCTCAGAGGTTTAAGAACAAGAAGAAGACCACGAAGCATACTGGACCACATGTCAAGGACTTCAAGGGCAAGGGCAAGGCCCCAACGGTTCTGAAGAACAAGAAGAAGAAGGATGATTGTCTCAAGTGCGGTGAGCTAGGCCACTGGGCTAGACACTGTCCAATTCTTCATGGCAAGTCAGGTACAGAAATTTTAGTTTTGGAAACAAATTGTTCTGCTACTGTATTTTCTACTTCTTGGATACTGGATTCTGGTGCTAGTTCTCATATTTGTACCATGAATTAGGATCTAGAACAAAGTAGGAAGCTTGGAGCTGGAGAAGTTATGATCACAGTCGGAAGCGGGCATAATGTTGAGGCGACCGACATATGATCACTTCTTTTGGGTTTAGAATCTGGCTTTGTTTTGACTTTAGAAGATGTACTTGTTTTGCCCAAGGGGCACAAAAACGTTGTATCCATTCCGGTCTTGGACCGAAAAGACTTTTCATTTTTCATTGGTCATGGTTCCAGCAAAATTTATTTCAGAAATAAACTAGTGGGTACTGCTACATTGTTAAATGGATTATATCATCTAAATCTCAGCAACAAAGTAGTTGTGAATACTATGACTAGAAAACGTGGTAGGGATGAAATCAATCAAGTTTTGAAATGGCATCTTAGACTTGGTCATGTTGGTCAGACCAAGGTTTACAAGATGGAAAAAGATGGAGTTATGGGTCCATTGGGATCAGATCCCTTTCATACTTGTGAATCTTGCCTTAAAGGCAAAATGACTAAGTCCCCCTTCAAAGGGACTTTTGAAAGAGCCGCTGATAAACTGGGATTAATCCATACCAACGTATGTGGTGCTTTGGAAGCAACACGTGATGGATATCAATATTTCATTACGTTTACAGATGATCATACTAGCTATGGTCATGTATATTTAATGAAACATAAATCCGAGGCCTTTGAGAAATTCCAGGAATTCAAGGCCCTAGTCGAGAAACAAACTGGTAATCATATCAAAGCACTTCGGTCGGATCGAGGTGGTGAGTATATGAGTACGGAGTTTGACGAGTTCCTTAAGGAACATGGAATAGTTTCACAACTAACACCTCCAGGTACTCCTCAGTTAAATGGTGTGTCATAAAGAAAGAACCGGACCTTGTTGAACATGGTCCGTTCCGTGCTGGGCTATACTGACTTACCGATTTACCTGTGGGGGTATGCACTCCTGACTGCCGCTTACATCTTGAACAGATGTCCTTCTAAATCCGTTCCTAAAACTCCACATGAAATGTGGGAGGGCAGAAAACCAAGTCTTAATCATATTAGGATTTGGGGATGTCCCGCCTATGTCAAGAAGACTAAGGTGGAGAAGTTGGAAGCTAGGTCCGCGAAGGATTGTTTCATTGGATTCTCGTCTGGGACGATGGGATATCTATTCTACATGCCCGAAGATCGAAAGATCGTTGTTGATTTACAAGAACACTTCCTGGAAGATGAGTTCATTAAGGAAGGCGGAGCAGGTAGAAGTATTTCTTTAGAAGAATACAATGAAACTCCTCGGGAGACACCTGTGCAAGAAACTAGAACCAAACCTTCTGAAACACAAGTACAACCACCTCGTAGGTCTAGTAGGGTGTCTCATTTACCTGAGAGGTATGGGCTTGTGCACTTGGAGGAACTAGGTCTTCGTGAGGTTCCAAGTGATAGCCAAGAGACCGACCCAACGACCTATGACCAAGCGATGGTGGATGTAGACTCCACGAAATGGCGTGAAGCTATGGAAGCTGAGATAGACTCGATGCATGTCAATCAGGTCTGGACTCTAGTAGACCGCCCCAAGGGCATATTGCCTATTGGGAACAAGTAGATCTACAAGAGAAAGACTGATGGTGATGGCAAGGTTGACGCCTATAAGGCCAGGCTTGTGGCAAAGGGTTATACCCAGAAAGAAGGGATCGACTACCACGATTCCTTCTCGCTTGTAGCCATGATCAAGTCTATTCGCATGATGCTTGCTATAGCTGCCTACCACGATTATGAGATATGGCAAATAGATGTAAAGACGGCTTTCCTTAATGGATTCCTCGAGGAAGAAATCTATATGGAGTAGTCTAAAGGATTTATGTCCGAAGTAGATATTCAGAAAGTGTGCAAGCTTTAGCATTCCATTTATGGACTGAAGCAAGCGTCGCGTAGTTGGAACCTTCGTTTTGACGAGGCGGTCAAAGAGTTTGACTTCGTGCAAAATGAGGAGGAACCTTATGTATACAAGAGGGTTAGTGGGAGCAAGATCGCTTTCTTAGTACTATATGTGGATGACATTCTACTAATAGGAAATTATGTGGGAATGCTCAGTTCTGTGAGAGCTTGGCTTTTGAGTAATTTCTCCATGAAAGACTTGGGAGAAACAACCTATATTCTTGGAATTCGGCTCTACCGGGATAGATCGAAGAGAACGATAGGTCTTTCCCAAGCCCTCTATACAGATAAGATCTTAAAGCGATTTAAGATGGATGATTCTAAAAGAGGGTTCCTACCGATGCGACATGGAATAAAACTCTCCTTGAAGATGTGTCCTCAAAGTGAGGAACAACGGAAGGAAATGAGTAATATACCATATGCTTCGGCCGCGGGTAGCCTTATGTATGCTATGTTGTGTACAAGACCTGACATTGCGCATGCTGTAAGCGTGGTGAGTAGGTTTCAGGAAAACCCAGGTAGGGAACATTGGATTGCCGTAAAGAACGTTCTCAAGTACTTGAGAAAGACTAGAGATATGGTTATGATGTATGGCGGTGGAGAATTGGATGTGGTGGGATTTACTGATTCGGACTTCCAAGGACTGAAGGACGATTTGATGTCTATTCTGGCTACATATTTAATCTTAATGGAGGAGCAGTATCTTGGCGTAGCGCCAAGCAAAGCGCGACTGCTGATTCCACCTGTCAGGCTGAGTATCAAGCAGCCTCGGAGGCTTCCAAGGAAAGGTTTTGGATTAAGAAGTTTCTAGGAGAACTTCAAGTGATACCATGTGCTGAGCTTCCTGTTCCGCTGTACTGCGACAACAACGGAGCTGTAGCACGGGCCAAGGAGCCGAGGTTTCACAATAGTACCAAGCACATTGAGAGGGAGTATCGTCTTGTAAGAGAATTTGTTCGCAAGGGATACATTGTACTGCATAGAGTAGACTCAGCCGACAACATCGCTGATCTACTGACCAAGCCACTTTCTCAGACTAGCTTGGAGTGTCATCTGCATAACATGGTTATTAGATACCATAGTGTGTAGCATTGAGTGCAAGTGGGAGATTTTTAGGAGTATGCCCTCGAATGCCACTCAGAGGATGTTGAGTGATGGCATTGTACTTGTAATTATGTAAATCATTTATATAAGGCAATGGTTGTTTCTTTATTTACTGGTAGTTACTGGCATTCCTAACTCGTAAATATACATATAGAAACTAGTCTGTGTATTTGAGAGCAAAACGTTCCACTCCTTATTGGATAAGGGGGACAACACTGAAAGGTTTATAGCTCAAATACTTAATCGTTCGCAAGTCGATGAAACTTGACTGGGTGTTAAGTTTAAGTGCAGACTTGTATGACGTGTTCTTTGACATGGAGAGTGCCTGTCGAACACTAATGGTTAGTGGGAGCACACGTTATAGGTATGATAATTGGATTAGTCGATTCGTCGCACGGATTTCACTCCGGGACAGTCAATGACGGAATCGAAAGGTTGTGATAGGTATTCGTGAACCTTCGACTTGAGGATTTAGTTGGTATGTGCTTGTGACATCAAGATTTTCATTAGAGTAGTTCGACCCTATAAACCGGGAGGCGGGGGTCAACCTCGACGTGCATCTTGACGGGAAAGTAGTAGGTCCTACTGAATACCAAGATAGAATTCTTTCTCCCGTTAGTGAGCGGGTTATATGTCCTATGCGGTTATTGGCAGATGAGATCAAAAGTCTTTGGACAAAGCATTGGAGCTAGTTGTGTTGAATACACGAGAGCTCGATGATCTCGATTTGTATTAAGGCATGCATAGTGTCAAGTACAGATAGGGTTTGACTGACCGTGACCCTATAACTTGATCGGGACATTTGAAAGAAGGGTTTATACGTATACTGGTATTCACGACAGAATGGTTCTTGAATGATCCCAATCATTTGTTCTCAGTTGGGGTACAGTGTAGGCCGCCAGGCTGGCTAGGTGGTGCTACTACTCTTTCGTTCCTCCCATTGCTGACTTAGACGGACCTACCGAGTCGCGCAATAGGATTGACGATGGAATGAATCGAGCTTATTCTCTCATTATGAATATTAGATATTGGATATCTAATTAATTGGGACATTGGATGTCTAAATTGATTTATTGGATAAATTAATTTATGGCCTAATGAATTAAATAAATTACTGGGTGATTAATTTAATTAATGAGCATAATTATTTCTTGGAGAAATTAATTATGTTATTATGTATTTGATATGATTAATTAATTGGATTAATTAATTGATATAAATACATCAGAACAGAATCAGAGTTTATCTGTTTGGACTCGCGGGAGTCCGAAACGGACCGAACTCCACCTACCCTTCTAGATGCCCCCCCCTTTGTCTTCCACCTAATGTGGTGGAAGACTTCATGATTTAATATCATGAAGTGTTTTGTCTTAGGGGGACATGGAATCTCCCTTTTATATTGTAAAGGTGATTTCATGTGATTGATTGAAGAATAAAAGGAAGACTAACTCTCACTTACCAACCAAGGCATCATACGTGAGTTTTGGAGAGAGAGAGAGAGCAGGAAGAGTTTTCTTGGTCTTCAAAGTATTCTTCATCTTCATTATATTTTATTTGAAAAATATTGTGAGGAATAATTGAGAGAAATAAATTTTACACTTAGAGTGTTATAATCAAAAGCTTCATCATCAAGCTCTAGCCTTATCCTTATAGGATAGCAAGGTGATAGTCATCCCGTTCATTTCTCCGGCGCATGGCAAGTATAGAAGCGGTATTTTCGGCGTTGGATCATCCAAGGGCTTGGAGCACTTTGGATCGTAGCTTGGGGAATAGCTCAAGAGAAGAACACCATATAATCAACGGAGTACGAGGGTATGATTTCGAATCTTCCTTTGTTTATTTTATATTCGTATATGCATAGCTCGATCGATCCTCGTAGGGATTCAGATCGAATTAATTTTGTTTTACCACTTCCGTTGGGCCTTCGTTTTAGGCACCGAATCCCAACACTAAATGCTTTGGCCAAAGACTTATGATCTCATTTGCCATTAACCGCATAGGATATTTACCTGCTCACTTACAGGAGAAAAAATCCTATCTTGGTATTCAGTAGAGACTGGAACTTGCCCACTAAGTTGCATTTCGAGGTTAACCCCAACAACCAGTGATTGGATCGAACTACTCTAATGACTAACTTAATGTCACAAGCACATATCCTACTGAAACCCCAAGTCAAAGGTCTACATATACCTATCAAAATTTTTCAATTCAGTCATTGACAATCCTTGAGCGATATCCATGTGACCAAATCGAGGTGAGTCATGTTCGAGTATACTAATCCCACTAGCATACCTATAACATGTGCTCCACTAACCCTTAGTGAAGACAGGCACTCTACATGTCAAAGTACATGTTATACAAGCCTTGTCTAAACTTACTGCCCAGTTAAGTTTTATCGACTTGCTAACCAAGTTAAGCATTCGAGCCCTAAATACTTCCAGTGCCTTTTTCTTTATCTCCATAAGGAGTGGAATGTTTGCTCCCGCATGAAAGGACTATTATTCTATATACCAAATCACAAATGCCTGTGATATTATTTTATATATACCAAATCACAAATGCCTGTGATATACAATAATATAAGAATAATAAATGCCTTATTTAATATTCATAATTACTATACAATGCTCTCATTTTTTCATCCTCTGAGTGGCATTCAAGGGTATATTCCTAACATAAAGATCCTAGGGATGTTACTGGCCTACCCACAAAATCCAAGTCGGTCGACAGCAAGAAGAAGCTGTCAGCAAGAAAAGAAGTGTTTCCGACAGCAGCTCGCCTACAGCTGTCGAGAAGAAGAAGAAAAAGCATAAAATGAAGAAATCTGTGAAGCCGGAAGCTATTCCTACAGCAACCCCATGGCTACAGCGGCCACTGAGGCAGTCCCGCAAGTTGTATCTGCCGAAAAAGCAATCCCACAGGGCGCAACCCCTAAAGGAACTCTGGGTGCTCCCACAGCAGATCCTGAGCCCATTGAGGCTATGACAGATGACCAGACGTTCATGAAGTTCGAAGGAACTGGTTAATCAGATGCCCCATGGGAGCCGATAACCACCATTCCAAACAGGGCACCTACCCCTACATGGAGTCTCTCTCCCAATAGGGCATCCCTCCCTGTTAGGGATCCCGCTTCTCCACAGGTTCTCTTACCTGTCAAGAATCCCAATCGGACAGCAAAACCACTACTGTTTGGAGTCCCTCCTCGACTGATATCATTAATAACACTCTTCTTCAGGTCCAGACAGAGGAAGTTTTCGAGCACTTCAAAGTATGGAAATCATACAGGGTCGCCCCCTACGACACCCTGTACAACTGGGAGGACTGGAAGGAAGAAGAGTTGTTCGCTTTGGAGTCACAGATTCCCAAAACGTTGAAGTCCTCACAAGTGGGAGGATCACCTTTGCCAAGAACTTATTTCTTCACACTTTGTGGCAAAGGAGAAGACAAGACTGAAAGGGAAATCTTCATACACTGACAAGCCCAAGAGCCTGAGTAACACTCCGACTCCGAAAAAGACGATGACGACCTTCAGACAGGTCTGAGGCTGAGCCGTGAGGAGGCTCGTGAGAATGAATTTGCTCAGTCCAAGGATGAAAATGGCCAAGGAACGTCTGCCGAGCAACCCCCATCAGCATCCATCCAGGAGGATTCAGTCCCTCCGCCAGAAGCTGATGTGACCCGTGCCATCCGACAAGAGGAATCAGTCCCTCTTAAGAAACAGGCGGCTGCTGAGAGCCAACAAGAGGACCCAAACAGAGATAAGAGGAGTCAGTCGCCTCTGTCTCCCCATCATCTCAAGCAGAACCATCCAAGGTTCCTCCTCTGCAACCAGGATCACCATCAAGATCGGACGAAGATCTCTGCTTTGCTGATTATGCACCTCAAAGGCCCCGTCACAATGTAGTACTCAAACAGCTTAGAGAATCTTCGAATGCCAAACTTGCGCACCCCAACTCTCCGCACACAGAGGCACACATAGAGCAACTTAAAGCCATCGGTCGCCAAACCGTATTCTTACAGGATGCCGTCAATGCCCTGTATGACGTCGGGAAGGAACTCGAATGGATGAGGGAAACTACTCAGTATGAGCTCCCAAAAGTGCAGAGGGATATTACGGACGTGGAAGAGGCTTTCCGCCTCATGACCATAGCATTATGGGAAGCCTTCAATCAGATAAAACAGCATCATGAGTGAATCCTGAAATAGGAGCAAGAGAAGTTGCGTATCGTTGAGGCAAAGACTGTTGCCGCCCTTGAATTCACAGGATCAAAGCTCACTGCACATGATCGAGAGATCGACGACCTGACTGCAGTGGTTGCGAGCCTGGTAGAATGTGTCACTAATCTTAAGGAAAACAGGCCAAATCAATGAAACTCCTTCGGGATATTCACGGGAAAGTCTTGGATCTTAATACTGCCAAAAAGGAGAAAGAGTCGCGAAAGGCTGCAAGGAAACGGCGCCTGGAGAGAGAGAGAGAAGGAGATGGAAGCTATTCTCGATGATAGTGTTGTTGCCGCCATTGGAAGGCTAGCCGGACCAGGGCTAGGGCAAAGAAATATGGGATACAGGATATCTGGTTCTCGTCCAGAGTTCCAGGATCCCAACTTCCCGTGGAAAAAAAATGTGCATAAGCCTACAGAAATGAAACTCCCAATAGACAGACAACCTACAGCAGATGAGTTGAAAGCATGGAAGAATAATAAACTGATGAGATATTTCTATGTTCTCATCAGGAAATCTCCCATGTTTAACAAATTTAAGACACTGTAGGATGTAGCTAAAGAGTTTTCGTGGCTTCTTGCAGAAGGAAAGCTCCCTCTACAGATAAAACTGAAATCCCAAGTCATGAAGGGCGAAAGTCTAACCCATCCAAAAGTCTGGATTCTTTCCTTTGATGCGACCCATGAAGGTAGAAATCTCTACAGGGATTGAGGAAGAGATGCTCTTGTCAACTAGTGGAAGGGAACCGAGAATGCCTCCCAAAGAACTTGGAGACATCAGTCATATAGGGGATAATACTTCTATTTTTATGGATATTTATGTTTCCTGTCTGCTTCTAATGTAATTTTATTCTATCAGCATTTTAATCGATCATCAATAAATATCATCTTTTATCCTAAAGATCCAGCTCGTGATCTAATGCTTTTACTTTGATAAGATTTATGTTGAAATATTTACCAAGTACAAAATATCAGTAAAATCTCAAAGCTGTAAGAACTTGTCTGTGAACTGTTCATATATTAAGTTGTATTCAATTAGGATTACATCCTGTAAGATTGTGCCTATGCGTCAATCATAAGCTAAGTTCTAATACACTTAATCCTGTAGGATTTATCATTTTAGAACTTACCTGTGAGCAGTTCAAATTTCTAGACTAAGTCCTGAAGATCAGATCTTTCGATAGAAGACTTGAAGGCAGCCTCATATCAAGGAAGTTTTGGCATTACCAAAAAGGAGAAAATTGTTGGAGAAAATCCGCCCTGTGTTTTGATAATTACCTCATACAACAAAGTTCTTCAAAGTCAGCATTTCAGTCTAAGTATGGAAGTTGTTAGGAAACTTCATACAGTCTGTCCATACAGAGAAAGATCTTACAGCATAGTCAGAAGTCCTTTACAGCGCATTCATCAATATACAGCAAAGATAGAAGAAGTTAGATACAGCAAACATGTTGTAAGTGTTTTACTTAGAAAAAGTAAAATACATATCCAACAGGACTGAAGAAAACTTTAAATCGCTGTGAAAGAAACATTGTTTATTCAAAAAATATTCACGGTTAAAGTAGCATTTAATGCTGATAAGACAGCATTTAGGCCAAAGAGACTACAGTCTGAACAATCTGATTAGCATTTAATGCTAGTAAAAAAATGTTTGAAGCATTAAATGCGGATCACCTTTAATTCAAACATTCTGAAGCCGTCAATCAGAACAGTCTCAATCTCACCATCCGGCCAATGACTACATTTATAATGGACCTATTTCCAAGGTTATAAATAGCCCAAGCAAGAGAACATTGCTCATTTTCATGCACTTAATGATCTGACAGATTAGCTATGACAATCTGAATATCAAGCTTACAAAGAGCACTATATTTCCTTGAGCATACAGCTCCATCAAGAGAATAAATATACAGAGTCCTCAACACAAACAACACAGTTACAGCGAATGCTCATCAAGCATACAACTTCGATTTGATCTTGTTCTACAAAACCTTATGTTCAGTTTAACTTAGCTCTATGTGGACTAATCCTTGCTAGTTCTGACCTGTGTTGGACGAATAACATTGAAGACGCATTGAAGACAAAGCTTGAATCTGTGTGAGAAGAAGCTAAGCTAATCTGTTTGAACGGCCCAAGCTACTGTCGGCTGTATCAATCTATCTGAATGATACAGTGATGTATTTAGTTAAAGTCATATAGTTGTGTACACTGTGATTTTAGTAAATATCTTACTCCTGTGTGGAGGACCAGTGGACGTAGAGGGGTTTACCTCAAACCATTTAAATCTGTATGTATTTACATTATGCCACTGTATCCATATCTGCCTTTGATTTAAGTATACATATTGAAAAAACCATGTACGCACCAAGCAAACCGGAGATTACTTAGTTTCTATATTTAAAGCAACTTAATATCAAACTTCCGCTGCGCAAATTACTTCAAAAAAAATACAGCTTATTCACCCCCCCTTCTAAGCTGTTTACTGTATACTGTATGGCCAACAATACATTTTATGACATGTGGGTGAAAAACTTCTTTGACTCAAAATGTATTTTATGGCATATGGGCAAAGCTTTACTCATGTTTTTTGATTTTATTTGAACCCCGAAGAGGTTGGCACTGGGATCGCTAGTACAAGAACATAACTACATGAAATATATCTCAAACATTGAATGCGTTCACATTTGTTACAAATAATTTGATATCCTAGAATATTGTCAAAATCGGCCCAAGATAACATCAAGTGTCATCGAGCCAAAATCAATACACATCACTCATTGTTATCCGCGTTTCGCGCCCACAAGCTATGGAAATCCATACTCCCATATGATTTCTTTGGATGGAAATATCACATTTACGATCCACTCTCGTAGGCTACGGATCCCCATATGCCCCATTGGATATTCCTGGGTGAAGAAAATATAATGTTTTACACTAATGTGCACTTTTTAACATTTTCATAAGATTAAATGCAAGAAATATACCACATATAATTAATATACTTGCCTTGATGAACCATACACGAAGAAAGAACGAGTGTGAAGGGTTTTAATAGGAGTTCTTCACAAATCACTCAACCCTTATACACAACATACACAAAAATGCTCTATCAACGGTAACATAACCAAATAGAATGAAAACGCCCCCAAGTACCCTGCCGAGACAATGGATCTAACAATACGGAGGTGAAATTCCTCGATCCAAATCGAGTTAATTGACTAAACTCAAGGAACACGAAAAATGCCATGATTCATTCATTAACTCTAGGTAACACTAGTCGAATCGGAATTAAAGAGAAATTTCTACCAAAAGCTCCAAAATCACAAAACTAGGGTTCAAAGAGTTAATACCTTGATTGATAAAGAATCAATGTAAGATTGATTTGTTTGAGTGTTGTTATCCTCAGTCCAGTGCCTTACGATTCCCAAAATATTGAAAACCCTCAATAAATTGCTCAAAATTGCCCGAAGTCGGGGAAGGAAGGAGAGAAGGGAGAAATCCCGAAATCAAAACTGCTGCCAGATTTTTATATCTGGCATAGACATGGACATCAAGTGTTGAGATGCCATAATGTACGCTATGTTTGGCACCTACTGTACGCTACATGTAGCAGTTAACAAACGATATGGTGGTCACATTACATACATAATGTTGAGATCAAATCTGATCACTTCTGGTATGTGGGACCGAGCACTTTGATGAGCATGAGGATAATCAAGCCAACGTACTAACATACACTAATCATGCAAGGATAAAGTAATGCTTTGAGATATAGGGTATCATCCGCAACATGATGTTGTGTATGCTAAGGTTGATATGATTGAGGCAGTAGCCTCTGGAATGGGTTAGCGTACGTTATAAAAGACGTATAGCATATGTCATGGTGCTTAACATACATTATTGAGGATAGTAGCGGTCTCTAAATGTACAGATTACAAAGACATGGTTGATCTTTAATTTGCTCTCGAACCATTTCTGAGTTTTAATGCAAAGAATAGTCTCGCTTCACCTATAAGTGATATTTAGTTTATTTCAACTTTATTTGGAGTATCATAGCTTGGAATGAAGCTTGGAGACTTGAAGCTTTTGTGTATTCTTTAGGTGTTTGATATTGTTCTTCATCTTCAAGAGGTATGTTGGCTAATTTTGTGTTCCTTTAAGATTATGGTATTGGTGTTGATGTACTTCATATGTTAGTAGACTATTACAGGATTGTTATGATTCTTGATGTCTGATGAGTATATGATGAGGATGATTATGATTATGACATGTTTTTGAAGTGATTCTTGATGTTTTAAGAACTCTAGAAGGTTATAACCATATTGAAGAAGGATTATGTTGAATTTTTTACCGATTAACATGACTTTGAGATGATTATAGTTTATATTGATTGTGGAATTTGAATTCTTGTCGAAGACTATTAATTATTGAAATGAACATCATAAAGATGTACTTTATGTTGTTTCTGAGTTGATAGAATTTATGATGATACTATCATGATCTTGACAACAAAAAATTATAATTGCTCTTGATGTTTTTAAAGAATTCAATTGATTGGATGCTAAGAATATTATTACCTTGTTGTTATGACAAATGAGATGAAATGATGGTGTTGGGTTTCAAAGCTTTGGGCTGGGATGTTCGTTTGAATATTTGATCAGCTCTTGTTGAATCGAGGGTAACTGTCATGTTGCTTCTGATATTGTATTGTTGAATTATTGATATTGAATAAATTATGTTTCATTCAAGGTTTATCATGTGATTATCGAGTTCGTTCGTTCGTTAGGAGATGCCTTGTTCATGTTGGAATATTACCGTCTTCGGTATTGAGGCAAGATAATTATTGTTGGGTTATGAGGATAATGATTCGTTGGTATGTTGTACATATGGTGTATGTTGTTTTACAATTTATGGATTTTGATTTATATTTTAGCATTATTATTGATCGTGTCGATCGTTTGTTTCTTGGAAAACGGTAGTTGGGGTTCCTTTTTTATATATTTCTTGTTCCGCTTTGACAAGTTGATTCACATCCCTATGGATTCGTGTTTTACCTTGGTGAGTTGTTTTGATCCTTGTTGGATTAGTTGTGTGATGCCTAAGGACTCTCACATATAAGGTATAGTCAATAATGTTAGGAGTATGCCCTCGAATGCCACTCAGAGGATGTTGAGTGAGGGCATTGTACTTGTTATTATGTAATTCATTATCATAAGGCAATGGGTGTTTCTTTATTAACTGGTAGTTACTAGCGTTCCTGACTCGTAAATATATATATATATATATAGAAACTAGTCCGTGTATTTGAGAGCAAAACGTTCCACTCCTTATTGGATAAGGGGGTCAGCACTGGAAAGGGTTATAGCTCAAATACTTAATCGTTCGCAAGTCGATGAAACTTGACTGGGAATTAAGTTTATGTGAAGACTTGTATGACATGTTCTTTGACATGGAGAGTGCCTGTCAAACACTAATGGTTAGTGGGAGCACACGTTATAGGTATGCTAATTGGATTAGTATACTCGAACCAACTCACCCTCGATTCATCACACGGATTTCACTCCGGGACAGTCAATGACGGAATCGAAAGGTTGTGATAGGTATTCGTGAACCTTCGACTTAAGGATTAAGTAGGGATGTGCTTGTGACGTCAAGATTTTCGTTAGAGTAGTTCGACCCTGTAAACCAGAAGGCGGGGGTCAACCTCGATGTGCATCTTGATGGGCAAGCAGCAGGTCCTACTGAATACCAAGATAGAATTCTTTCTCCCGTTAGTGAGCGGGTTATATGTCCTATGCGGTTATTGGCAGATGAGATCATAAGTCTTTGGCCAAAGCATTGGAGCTAGCTGTATTGGATACACGAGAGCTCGAGGATCTCGATTTGCATTAACACATGCATAGAGTCAAGTACATATAGGGTTTGACTGACCGTGACCTTATAACTTGATCGGGACATTTGAAAGAAGGGTTTATACGTATACTGGTATTCACGACATAATGGTTCTTGAATGATCCCAATCATTCGTTCTCAGTTGGGGTACAGTGTAGTCCGCCAGGCTGGCTAGGTGGTACTACTACTCTTTGGTTCCTCCCATTGCTGACTGAGATGGACCTACCGAGTCGCGCAATAGGATTGACGACGGAATGAATCAAGCTTATACCCTCATTATAAATATCAGATATTGGATATCTAATTTATTGAGACATTAGATGTCTAAATTGATTTATTAGATAAATTAATTTACGGCCTAATGAATTAAATAAATTACTGGGTGATTAATTTAATTCATGAATATAATTATTTCTTGGAGAAATTAATTATGTTATTATGTATTTGAGACGATTAATTAATTTATATAAATACATCGAAACGGAATTTGAGTTTATCTGTTTGGACTCACTGGAGTCCGAAACGGACCGAACTCGTCCGGCGCCTTCTAGATGGCCGCCCCCCCTTCACCAACTCCCTCTTGGTCTTTGTCTCCATTTTAGTAATGAAAGATCAAGACTTGAGGGGACAAGATATCAAAGTGATATCTCATGTTGGTGATTTGAGTTAAATAAGAAGTGGAAGACTATCTCATTTGCACCAACCCTTGGAAACTTACGGTTTTGAGCAAGAGAGAAAGAGAAAAATATTTCTCCAAGTCTTCTTCTTCTTCACTTGCTCTTGACTATTCTTGGAGATAAATTGAGAGACTATTGAGAGTTTGTGAGTATATATACTTAGAGTGTCATAATCACATAGAAAGCTTCCATCACTTGGTTCTAGCCGTAATCTTGGAGGTTAATCAGGTGATCGTCGTTCCGTTCGTTTCTCTGGCACGTGGCAAGTAGAGACGTAGTGTTTTCGGCATTGGATCATCCAAGAGCTTGGAGTGGATTGGATCATAGGGAAATCAACTAAAGCTTGGGGAATAGCTCAAGAAAGACACAATTTAACCAACGGACTACAAGGGTATGTTTTCTCGCATCATCTTGTGTTTCGTTTTATATATTCGTATATACGTAGC
Organism: Orobanche coerulescens; assembly: GCA_033398695.1. Classification (NCBI taxonomy): domain Eukaryota; kingdom Viridiplantae; phylum Streptophyta; class Magnoliopsida; order Lamiales; family Orobanchaceae; genus Orobanche; species Orobanche coerulescens. Next base: position 69,668,967 of record CM065804.1, on the reverse strand, counting down.
TCGATCGATCCTCGTAGGGATTCAGATCGAATTAATTTTCATTTTACCGCTTCTGCTGGGCCTTCATTTTAGGCACCGAATCCCAATAGTGGGATCAAAGCATAGGTCTTGCGATCGTATATACGATATTGGCATTTGGAATGCTTGATTAGATGGTGAATGATTTGGAATCATTTATAGTCATAATCGTGGTATATGTTTTTTGTTCGTTCTAGTTGTATTTTTCGTAAGTTTATGTCTAAATATAAATCTTTAATTTATGGGAAATGTGATTTATATTGAAGATATGAGTGTTGGAAAATATAGATATTGGATATCCGGTCGAAAAACTAGCCCCGAATTGCCGCTGGACGGCCCGGGAGTGGACCGAAAGAAGGGGGCCGCGGCCCAGGGCTGTTGCAGCCCTTATGGTGGTTTCTAGACTGGGGGCCACGGCCTAGGGCTCAGGGGGTCGCAGCCCAGGGCTGCTGGGCAGCCCTACTTGCTGTCCGATGAGTTTTCGGGTGCGGTCCAGCCCCTTTCGGACTCGTTTCGGGCTTGTTTTCTTCGTATATTCCTAAAAATTGATTTTCCACATTTTAAATTGGATTTAATATGATTAAAATGATATATGGTATTTCATTTTATAAGGGAAAATTGATTTATTGGAATACTTGTGATCGATCGAATTATTTTGAATGTTTTCATATTACCGATTGTGTGAATCGATTGCATCGGTTCGTATTGTTGATTGGATCAATGTAACTCTACTCTTTCCATTTATATAGTATTTGAATGGGGATGTTGTTCATGTACTTAGTTTTGAATCGTTCAGTTTTATTCGATTGGGTTGTAAAGGCCGTTTTGAGCCTATTTATTTTACTAGAAATATTTGTATCTAGGATGCAATTTTCAATGTAAAATTTATATGTAATGACGAAGACCGGAGGAAGATCCATTTCGAGAAGACGAAGATTCAAGATGAAGACTTGTAATTAGTTTACGGAGTTTTTATTTCTAGGAACGGTCCATGAACCACATGTTGGTAGCAACTAGGTTGTGAATGGTTGTTCATATTGTATGAATGCAACAAACACGCTTAAATGAATTAATGTGCAAAGTGTAACATTAATCGCAAAAATTCTCCCACAACAAATTATTAATTTTATAAGGTTTCAAGGTTTTCCTTCCCTCCATCGAGCTTTCGGGAAATTGAAATTCAAACCGGATGTGCTATGCTTCCGAGTTATTGGGGTAGTCATTCGGGGAGGATGGATAAATTACCGGGAGCGCATTGGATGCCTTCGGTTGGAGCAAACTTTATCCCTAGAAACCTGATAGGTTGTCGGATAAGATTCAGTTGTGAAATTGATTTACATCGATGGTATAAACTTAACTTGTTCAAGAACTATAGAAACCGTATAGGTTGAGGGGAGTGAACAAGGGGAAAAAGAATATCGAGTCATCCATTAGATGGGTTGGTGTTGGACACCACTTTATGAAAATTAATAGACTAGAAACATATTCGGTTTCCCTCTATTGAGATTTATAAAGAACTCGATCACCACTATGATATAGAGCGACGATACTTCCGGATTTCACATGGGAATGTGTTATTCCGACAAAAATAGTTGGAGCTGGATAATAAGAATAGAAAAGACCTTAATTCTATACTCAGATCATAACTGAATGAGTCACTAATTAATCTGTCATAGTTAATGCAGACATAACTCTCAATATGACAATAAACCCACTCGCATTTCTACTCGAAAAGAACACCTTGATCGGACCTAACTTTGTGGACTGGCTCCACAATCTGATAATTATCCTCAGTATAGAGTCACTGGGATACGTCTTGGATATGGACATTTCGGCGCCTCCTGTCTGGACTAGAGCCAATCAGGAAGAGATTGAAAACCACAAAAAGTAAAAGTCCATGCATACATGATGGCTTCTATGTCTAATGAGCTTCACAGAGCTCATGGGAAAATGACTTCTGCTACGAAGATTCTATCTTACTTAACCAAACTTTATGGTGAGCACAGTCGAACTGCTAGATATGAGATATCCAAGCAACTGTTCGGTGCAAGGATGAAGGAAGGTGAGAAGGTTGGGGACCACGTCCTCAAAATGATATCCATGATCGAGAGATTGGAGGCTCTTGATTTTAAAATGGATACTTCTCTTCAAACCGACCTTATCCTACAGTCTCTCCCTGATTCCTTCTCACAGTTTGTTATGAACTTCAACCGCAATGAGATTGTGTGTAACTTAGCTGGGCTAATGAACAAACTTGTGACCGCTTAGTCTCAGATGAAGACTCTGCGGATGAAGGAGTCTGCCCTTGTGATTTCTTCTGGACCTTGGAGGTCTAAGAACAAGAAGAAAAAGACAAAGAAGCAGACGGAACCACAAGTCAAGGACTTCAAGGGAAAGGGCAAGGCCCCAATGGTTCCAAAGAGCAAGAAGAAGGACGCTTGTCTCAAGTGCGGTGAGCTGGGCCACTGGGCTAGAGACTGTCCAATTCTTCATGGCACTTCAGGTACATAACTTTTAGTTTTGGAAACAAATTGTTCTGCTACTATATTTTCTACTGCCTGGATACTGTATTTTCTACTTCCTGGATACTGGATTCTAGTCTTTAGTTGAGAAACAAACTGGTAATCATATCAAAGCACTTCGGTCGGACCGAGGTGGCAAGTATATGAGTACGGAGTTTGACGAGTTCCTTAAGGAACATGGAATAGTATCACAACTAACACCTCCAAGTACTCCTCAGTTAAATAGTGTGTCAGAAAGAAAGAACCGGACCTTGTTGAACATGGTCCGTTCCGTGCTGGGCTATACTGACTTACCGATTTACCTGTGGGGGTATGCACTCCTGACTGCCGCTTACATCTTGAACAGATGTCCTTCCAAATTCGTTCCTAAAACTCCACATGAAATGTGGGAGGGCATAAAACCAAATCTTAATCATATTAGGATTTGAGGATGTCCCGCCTATGTCAAGAAAACTAAGGTGGATAAGTTGGAAGCTAGGTACGCGAAGGGATGTTTCATTGGATTCTCATCTGGGACGATGGGATATCTATTCTATATGCCCGAAGATCGAAAGATCGTTGTTGCTTTACAAGCACACTTCCTGGAAGATGAGTTCATTCAAGAAGGCGGAGCAGGTAGAAGTATTTCTTTGGTAGAATACAATGAAACTCCTAGGGAGACACCTGTGCAAGAAACTAGAACCGAACCTTCTGAAACACAAGTACAACCACCTCGTAGGTATAGTAGGGTGTCTCATTTACCTGAGATGTATGGGCTTGTGCACTTAGAGGAGCTGGGTCTCCATGAGGTTCCAAGTGGTAGCCAAGAGACCGACCCAACGACATATGACCAAGCGATGTTGGATGTAGACTCCGCGAAATGGCGTGAAGCTATGGAAGCTGAGATAGACTCGATGCATGTCAATCAGGTCTGGACTCTAGTAGACCGCCCCAAGGGCATAGTGCCTATTGGGAACAAGTGGATCTACAAGAGAAAGACTGATAGAGATGGCAAGGTTGATGCCTATAAGGCCAGGCTTGTGGCAAAGGGTTATACCCAGAAGGAAGGGATCGATTACCACGATACCTTCTCGCCCATAGCCTAATATATACTTTATTGTGTACAAGACCTGACATTGCGCATGCTGGGAGCGTGGTAAGTAGGTTTTGGGCTAACCCAGTTAAAGAACATTAGACCACCGTAAAGAACGTTCTCAAGTACTTTAGAAGGACTAGAGACCTGGTTCTTAAATACGGCGGTGGAGAACTGAATGTAATGGATTCACTGTATTAGACTTCCAAGGACAGAAAGACGATTCTATGTCTACTCCTGGCTACATTTACTATTAATGAAGGAGTAGTATCTTGGCATAGTGCCAAGTATAGCGCGACTGCTGGTTCCACCTGTTAGGCTGAGTATAAAGCGGCCACAGAGGCCTCCAAAAGAAGGATTAAGAAGTTACTGGGTAAACTTCACGTGACACCATGTTCTGCGCTGCTTATTTTCATTTTTTATATGATAACAATAGAGCGGTAGGATAGGCCTAGGAGCCGAGGTTTCACAATAGTACCAAACATATTGAGAGAGAGTATCATCTCATAAGAGAATTTGTTCGCAAAGAGATACATTGTGCTGCATAGAGTAGAGTCAGCCGACAACGTCGCTGATCCACTAACCAAGCCACTTTCTTAGAGTAGCTTGGAGTGTCATCTGGAAAACATGGGTACTAAATACCATAGTGTGTGGCATTGAGTGCAAGTGGGAGATTGTTAGGAGTATGCCCTCGAATGCCACTCAGAGGATGTTGAGTGAGGGCATTGTACTTGTTATTATGTAATTCATTATCATAAGGCAATGGATGTTTCTTTATTTACTGGTAGTTACTGACGTTCCTGACTCGTAAATATATATATAGAAACTAGTTTGTGTATTTGAGAGCAAAACGTTCCACTCCTTATTAGATAAGGGGTCGGCACTGGAAAAGTTTATAGCTCAAATACTTAATCGTTCGCAAGTCGATGAAACTTGACTGGGCGTTAAGTTTATGTGAAGACTTGTATGACGTGTTCTTTGACATGGAGAGTGCCTGTCGAACACTAATGGTTAGTGGGACCACACGTTATAGGTATGCTAATTAGATTAGTATACTCGAACTGACTCACCCTCGATTCGTCACATGGATTTCACTCCGGGACAGTCAATGACGGAATCGAAAGGTTGTGATAGGTATTCGTGAACCTTCGACTTGAGGATTTAGTGATGTGCTTGTGACGTCAAGATTTTCATTAAAGTAGTTCGACCCTGTAAACCGAAAGGCGGGGATCAACCTCGACGTGCATCTTGATGGGCAAGTAGCAGGTCTCACTGAATACCAAGATAGAATTCTTTCTCCCGTTAGTGAGCGGGTTATATGTCCTATGCGGTTATTGGCAGATGAGATCATAAGTATTTGGCCAAAGCATTGGAGCTAGTTATATTGGATACACGAGAGCTTGATGATCTCGATTTCCATTAACACATGCATAGAGTCAAGTACAGATAGGGTTTGACTGACCGTGACCCTATAACTTGATCGGGACATTTGAAAGAAGGGTTTATACGTATACTGGTATTCACGATAGAATTGTTTTTGAATGATCCCAATCATTCGTCCTCAGTTGGGATACAGTGTAGGCCGCCAAGCTGGCTAGGTGGTGCTACTACTCTTTGGTTCCTCCCATTGCTGACTGAGATGGACCTACCGAGTCGCGCAATAGGATTGACGACGAAATAAATCGATCTTATTCTCTCATTATAAATATTAGATATTGGATATCTAATTTATTGGGACATTGAATGTCTAAATTGATTTATTTGATAAATTAATTTACGGTCTAATGAATTAATTAAATTACTAGGTGATTAATTTAATTCATGAATATAATTATTTCTTGGAGAAATTAATTATGTTATTATGTATTTGATATGATTAATTAATTGGATTAATTAATTGATATAAATACATCGGAACGGAATTGTAGTTTATCTATTTGGACTCACGGGAGTCCGAAACGGACCGAACTCGTCTGGCACCTTCTAGATGCCCCCCCCCCTCACCAACTCCCTCTTGGTCTTTGTCTCCGTTTTAATAATGGAAGATCAAGACTTGAGGGGACAAGATATCAAAGTGATATCTCATGTTGGTGATTTGAGTTTAATTAGAAGTGGAAGACTATCTGATTTGCACCAACCCTTGGAAACTTACGGTTTTGAGCAAGAGAGAAAGAGAAAAATATTTCTCCAAGTCTTCTTCTTCTTTTTCTTCACTTGCTCTTGATTATTCTTGGAGATAAATTTAGAGGCTATTGAGAGTTTGTGAGTATATACACTTAGAGTGTCATAATCACATAGAAAGCTTCCATCACTTGGTTCTAGCCGTAACCTTGGAGGTTAATCGGGTGATCGTCGTTCCGTTTGTTTCTCCGGCGCGTGGCAAGTAGAGACGCGGTATTTTCGGCGTTGGATCATCCAAGAGCTTGAAGCGGATTGGATCGTAGGGAAATAAACTAAAGCTTGGGGAATAGCTCAAGAGAAGGACACCATTTAATCAATGGACTACAAGGGTATGTTTTCTCGCATCATCTTGTGTTTCGTTTTATATTTTCGTATATATGTAGCTCGATCGATCCTCATAGGGATTCGGATCGAATTAATTTTCGTTTTACTGCTTCCATTGGGCCTTCGTTTTAGGCACTGAATCCCAACAAATAATACCATATTAATCTTAAAACATGCAAGACTTCATGCTTAATCGTATAAAAATGTTACAATGTGACATGAAACTGCTATTATTTGAATAATATGATTCATGTATTACTTGTTATTAAGTATTAGTTTGTATTATTTTTATATTTCATGATTCACCTTATCTGATAGTTAAGTTAACGGCATTGAAGTGGCTAAGCATTTGAACATAACCCCAAGTACAAGCGGTAAGCCTACAAGCAGTAAATAGTATCAGTGACATGTCTATCGGTTGGTCTCGGGGTTTTAGTCGGCGGGTATTCTGAGTCAATTTAGATTGATGATTCAAGTAAATAACCCTTTTTAGTCCGATAACACGTGTCAAGCATCTTGATACTTGTGAATACCATCAATGATGAAATTCAGGGTCTCAGTGATAACCTTTGTTACGTCATTTGATCTGTAAGTACCTTATTCGCTTCAAATGTGGTTGGGCAGAATTGAATTTTTTCTTTAGTTCATTATCCAAATCATGTCATATTTCTAAGTAAGTCCTTAGACTCTTATTTCTAGTGTTAATTATATAGAAGTTCATAAAGATAAAAACAAACTCCTATTCTACGACTTTCCAATGTGTTCCCAGAAGTAACTGAGTTTAAACAATAAAAATACATATTAAGCTTTATCAAAAACCTTCCGTACATCCATACCATAAATATGATCAATACCTACTAGGAACCGGTTTAAAACCTCCAAGATCCGGGTTATAACAACTTGAACCGGTCTATTCTTCTAAATCCGACTTCTAGAGGCCATTAAGGGGTATTTTAGTACTCACACTCTTATAAACCGACTCTTCCACTTAGATAAGGGAGGAAACCGACTCTAAACTCTGATACACACTCTAAACTCGATAAAAATTGGTGCAAATCCAACTTATAATCAAGTGGATATACGCAGGACAAATTCAGTTATTTCAAGTCTTGATAATTTCTCCTGAACCATTGTGTTGTTATAGAATCCTAGAGTTGTGGGCTATAAGAGTTGATTTAACATTATGCACAGAAACTAATAGGCTTCATAATGAATTAGGAGTGCAAAAAATGATAGAGTATTAGGCTCGTATATAACAAAATGCGCACATAAAATTTGTAGAATGCCAATTATGGGAAAGGTAAAACCCTTCGGATACGCAGTGAGTTAAACTTTGTGTATACCATATAGATTCTTTAAAGACACTCTTTGAAACAGGATCTGAAGACATATCATCAAAACCACCTCTTATTGGTATAAAAGTAAAGGTATCACCTGAACAAGATAAGTAGTAACTGATTTCAAAACTGTATCACAAGAGCATTTGTTTGAAATATGTGTTGATGATTGTTGTTCTGGATATTGCTTGTACCTTGTGTATATGTGGATACATATTGCTCTATTTTTATTGTGTGACGTGTCACATAGAGCATTTATACATGTGGTATTATCATGATGCATATGATTCCGGCATAGCATTGGAGGTTTTCGTTGCCTGCATTGATAATAGTACAGGCGTTCTAAAGGTGATCAGATCAAACCGTTTTGGTTATGTGCATCGCGGACTACTGGTAAGGGGCTGTTTGGCGGTGGAGTCTGGGACACGTCGTAGTGATCCATGTGTTATGATTGGACACTTTATGTGATGTTTTGTGATGGAGTCTGGGACACACCGTGGTGACTCATGTGTATGATTGGGCACCTTTATAGCCATGATTCTGGTGGAGTTTGGGACATGCCGGGCTGACCCATGTGTTATGAATGGGCAGTTTGTTCTGGATATGGTTGGAGACGCACACTTTTGGCCTGGGCTAGGAACTCGAGGTGTACATAGCAGCGCACTATAAAAGAGTTTTCAAAAGTTAAAGGAAAATGAAACTACATTTCACAAACTCATTCATAAATGCATTCATGCATTGTGTGTCACTACTTACTGAGCTTTCGCTCATTTAGTTGATTTCTTGGGACACAGGTAATAATTCGGGATGTCAGGCATAGGTTGATGTCCGAGCTGCTTCTCCATGCCAACGAGCCATTGTATATGAACATCATACCTGTGGAGTGTTCTGTGTGTGTTTAGTCTAAATTTGCTTGTAAACCTATACAGCCGATGTTTTCTATTGGTTGTAATATAATAGTCGGCTGATGTGTAAAAGTAACTTTTGGTGTGCAAAAGGAGTTTTCTCTTAAAAGTTTTAAGTTTTCCGTTGTGCTTTAATATATATATAATAAGGGTATTTTTAATATCCGGTATCTGATAGCCAAATCTGGGGGGTCTGTGACAGTTTTGGTATCGGAGCTAGGTTTAAAGCGTTTCTAAAGACCGTTCATTACAACAATCGCTTGGCGGATAGGATCAACCCATCAGTTAATGGTTTCATTTATGTTTTTGTACTTGCTATTTGCGTGTTTATGTTAATATTGGATAATAAAAGATCCTTATGTGAGAAGTGAAGACTATTAAAAGATTATGGAAGAGAATAGAACACAAGGTAGTGCTGAAGGAGCAAGGGATGACCGTATTGATCGACTGACGGATCTTGTGGAAAGACTTATATAACGGGATGTTAGACGTGAAGTCGAGGCTCGTCGTTCTCCACCTACCCGGAATAATGTCATTGATCTGGTTAGTGAGAGGTTCCAGAAACTAAAACCTCCCACATTTGAAGGTGGTCTCGGTACGAGCATCTCTGAGAATTGGCTCCGAACTATGGAAATAATGTTCAGCAACGGCAAAATCCCTGATGAGGCCAAGGTTTCATGTGCGGTGTTTTACCTCTGTAATGATGCTAGTTAATGGTGTGGCACCATGATGGGTATATATGATGTTCTTAGACTGATATGGGAGGAATTTAAAGAGCTGTTCGAGGCGAAATACCTTACGAAGGCCTCACGAGATGCAAAGCGGAAAGAATTTTCAAACTTGAAGCAAGGTGACATGCCATTTGATGAATATGTCAGAAAGTTTGAGGAGCTATCAAGGTATGCGCCACACATGGTAAGCACGGATGAGTTAAAGGTCAAACAATTCATCGAGGATCTGAAACCAGAGATATACAGAGATGTGCAAGTCGGGGAAACCGGAGGCTCAAAATACGTGGCAGTGGTTCAACGAGCTCTAAATGCAGAAATGGCTCAAAGGATAATCATGGAGGAACGAAAGGAGAGAGAGGCTAAAGAAAAGCAAAACCAGCCAAATTATCAGCAGGGCCAAGGCAAGAGGCAACACTCAAACAAGGGTAATAAGAGGCAAGGCCAGTTCTACAAAGGTAATGGCCAGAAACGGTTTAAGAATAACAACAAAGGACAGCCATCCATTGGAGATAAACAAAAGCCAAAATGCGCAAAATGTGGAAGATATCACTTTGGCGTCTGCATAGCAAGACCCAGAGCCTGCTACAAATATAGAAAGATGGATCATTTTGTGAAGGAGTGTACCTCTAATGACTCCGAGCAGAAGAAAGTACAAGGAAGAGTATTTGAAATCACGCAAGAAGAGGCTGATGCCAACCCTTCAGTCGTCTCAGGTAAGATACCTATTTGTGGTATTCCTGCATATGCATTGTTAGGTCCAGGAGCAACGCATTCATTTACATCGACCAAGTATGTGAGAAGGTTAGGAAAACCACTGGAAGAGTTTGGTGGGCAGTTTAATGTTTCTACCCCTTCAGGAGAACTCTTAACCTCCGACAAAGTTCTCTGATCCTGTAGTGTGGTAATCGATAACTGGGAACTGAGTGCTGATCTCATTGTGCTCAACATGTCGGATTATGAAGTAATCCTAGGGATGGATTGGTTATCCAAGCATCATGCTACCATGAATTATAAAAAGAAGATTGTTACATTCCAATCACCAAATGAAGAGAAGATTGTGTTTGTTGGGAGTAGCAACAAATTGAGAACGACAAAGATTTCAGTAATGATGGCACGAAAATTACTTAGAAGTGGATGTGTCGGTTATTTAGTCAGTGTGGTTGACATACAGAATGAGCAGAGCCACAAAACCGAAGATGTACCCGTGGTACAGGAATTTCTAGAAGTATTTCCAGAGGATTTACCAGGGCTACCTCCAGACAGAGAAATTGAATTCAACATTGAGCTGATTCCGTGAACAGCCTCAATATTGAAAGCACCATACAGAATGGATCCTATAGAATTGAAAGAATTAAAAATTCAGTTGCAGGAATTGCTTGATAAAGGATTCGTACGACCCAGTTCTTTATCATGGGGAGCCCCAGTACTTTTCGTCAAGAAGAAGGATGGTACCATGAGACTCTATATCGATTATAGAGAATTGAATAGGGTGACCATCAAGAACAAGTATCCCTTACCAAGAATTGACGATTTATTCGACCAGCTTTAGGGAGCTGCAATATTCTCAAAGATCGATTTAAGGTCGGGTTACCATCAATTCAAGATCAAGGAAGATGACATACCAAAGACGGCATTCGAATCAAGTATGGGCACTATGAATTTCTGGTGATGCCTTTTGGTTTAACTAATGCCCTGCTGCTTTCATGGATTTAATGAATTGGGGCTTTAGAGAGTACTTGGATAAGTTTGTCATTATCTTTATTGATGACACCCTTATCTACTCTCGATCATTGGATGAGCATAAGGAAAATTTGAGAATGGTTTTGGGTATTCTAAAGGATAAACAGCTATATGCTAAGTTTAAGAAATGCGACTTCTGGAGGGAACAAGTGGCATTTCTTGGGCATGTAGTGTCGAATGAAGGAATTTCAGTTGACCCAGGGAAAGTGAAAGTTGTGAGTAAGCGGCCCAGACCGAAGAATGTTCATGAGGTACGCAGTTTCTTGGGGTTTGCAGGTTAATATAGACGATTCGTTGAAGGATTATCCAAGATAGCTCACCGCTTACAAAAACTAACGAGAAAGAATGTTAAGTTTCAGTGGTCTGACGCGTGCTAAAAGAACTTTGAAGAACTGAAACAGAGGTTAACATCCGCATCGATCCTTTATATTTCAACAACTACGGGAAGATTTGTTGTTTATAGTGATGCGTCAAATTCAGGATTGTGAGATGTGCTTATGCAAGATGGAAGAGTAATTGCTTATGCTTCACATCAACTAAAGGATTATGAGAAAAACTTTCCGACTCGTGATCTTGAATTGGCAGCCGTAGTATTTGCCTTGAAAATATGGCGACATTACCTATATGGAGAAAGATGTGAAATCAAAACGGATCATAAGAGCTTAAAGTATTATTTCACACAAAAGGAACTCAACATTCGGCAAAGGCGATGGTTAGAATTGCTCAAGGATTATGATTGCATAATAAACTATCATCGAGGTAAAGCAAATGTTGTTGCAGATGCTTTAAGTAGAAAGTCTAATTCTAGCGTATCGGCAATAATAGTGACCCAAAAACCATTATTACGAGAGTTGGAAAAGTTGGGGTTGCAGATTGTGCAAGAAGGACATGTCAGGAAACTATTTTCAATGACGCTGCAACCTACCCTACTTGAGAGTATTAAACAGAATCAACTTACGGATTGTATCTGTCTCATTTGAAGAAAGAAGTTGAAACAGGCAAATCCAAGGATTTTCGAATCACACCAGATTAGAGTTATCAACATCAAGGGGCGGCTATGTGTACCGAATAATAGTAGTCTGAAGAAGGATATACTCTCAGAAGCTCACAACGCTCCATATACAGTACATCCTGGAACCACCAAGATGTACAAGGACCTGAAGATGCACTATTGGTGGCCTGGGATGAAGAACGATGTGGTTAAATTTGTGGCTCAATGCGTAACTTGTCAACAAGTAAAGGCGGAATATCAAAGACCCGCAGGGACATTACAATAACTAGATGTTCCTAAATGGAAATGGGAAGACATCACTATGGACTTTGTAGTTAGACTTCCAAGAACCAGAGAAGGTCACGATGCCATATGAGTTATAGTTGATCGTTGTTATGCGGCGATTTAGATGCCTCGACGGCGATCGGCGTAAGGGCCGAGCGACCAAAGGCAACATCAAATAAATCCAAGGCAGACTTGCCAAGTGAAGGGTCCAGACCGAAATCAGGTACCGAGCGATCGACGTCCGGGGCGATCGCCTTTTGGCACCTAGCGATCGACTCTGGTGCCCGACCAAGGATGACTGTCCTATGCCACAAACAAGGCCATCGTCCGTCAAAGTCTATGAAGACTGGATCACGGAGCAAGGACCCATGTGCAGATCCACGAATGGCGCCACAGAACATGGATCGTTGACTCCAGCCCATCAGCAGCTGTCAGAGACAAGGACGGCTTCACCTACCGACAGACCCGCCGAAAGGTCCTAGGTGGGGCCTCCCAAGACAGTGGCATAGACGCGTGTTGGCCTCTCATTGGTTTGCACATACGGCTGTCAGCAGCTGCTGCGGACTTTAAGGAGACCAACCCATGTGCTAAAGGCGATCGCCCGCTTATTATAATACAGCAGAGCCGATCGCCCAGTGACTCCCAGTCCTATAAATAGAGAACTTCCAGCATTTGGAAAGGGGCTTTTTCCTCTCGGTTTTCTCTCGGCTTTTCTCTTGACTCAATCTAGGATTTCTCTCTCAGAACCTCTTAACTAAAATACGGTCGGCAGAAACGAGAAATCCAGACTTTAAGAGCTCACAAGTTCAGAAACTACTTCCATACGAGAGTTCAGTGAATTCACATAGTGAGAGACCGTCGATTTCTCACAGTCAGCATAGCACTCCATCGTTGTTACAAGAACTCACAGAGCATCATCTCTGGTTCTTCCGGCAATCTTCAGCACTCAAGAGCTAAGGTAACTAGGGTCTTTACACTCATTGTAATTGTACTCTAACATTAATATTTGTACTCCCAAGTATTCGTATTAATAATATCTCGCGAGAGCATTCAAGCCCGGTACTAACAATCCCGACAAATCTTGTGTTATTACTTCCCCACGGACGTGCTCTCGCATTTGTTTGTTACTCGTCTATTCCAGCATATCATCTCCGGATAATATTTTGGGTAACAATAATTGGCGCTAGAAGGAGGGCCTTCTTAACCTTCATTGTCATTCCTACCGTCTCGAAGAACACTCACTGTTCTCCGGGGCATATACTTGAAGAAACACTCACTGTTCTTCAAAGAAAAACCTTCAGAATTATGACGTCTCCCACCACATCGAAGACAGCCACTCTCCGATCCGCTGGACGCCTTATTCCGACTCAATCCGAGCCCCAGCCTACGGCAGAGGGTAGCCGCGGTGACGCGAGACTCTCGATCCTGCACCTGAGGGACGGCCCCAGCCTTTCTCTCGACCAGTTCCAAACCGCGGAACAGATCGAGGAGGCTATGGCCATCCTAAGGGAGCGACGGAGAGCATGCACAGTGCCCGCTATAACCCCCTCGGCCATCCGCCGCGCGGGCAAACAGAAGCTCAAGGGGTTACTGGCCGAGCGATCGTCAGAAAGCCCCGATTCGCGAGAAAAGGCTCTCGTGAGGCAGGACGGTTCCGTCCTCAGCCGCTTGGGAAGCGATCCATCATGGCGACCGGGGCATTCTGGCCCCAACCACGAGACGACGGAATCCGAGTCAATCACCAGGAGTTTGGCCTACCCAAATCCGAACCAAATACAGATCAGCCATCTGTCCCCCATCCACCGAAGAGTCGAGCCACACGGCAAGGACATCATCGACAGCGGAGCTAGGGGATCAGTACTTGATCGCCTCGGTTCCCACTCCGAGCGACTAGCCGCGAGCATCCGGACCGCGGCGATGGCCGCTATGCAACACCAGCTCGACGAGATGAAAGCACTCTTGGAAACTGGGACAAGCGCCAGTAGAAAGCTCATCGGACCAACTGAGCCACTCGCGGTCCACATCGAGCTTGCCCCCGTGCAACCAAGGATCGCTCCTCCCCAAACACCTTTGTATGAAGGGAGATCGGACCCCGAGACTCACCTAAGCAAGTTCCGATTTACATGACCGGGTGTGGGGCATCAGATGCAACCAAGTGCCGAATATTCCCATTAACATTGGGCGAGCTGGCCCATAGGTGGTACGTCTCAATACCGCCGCGATCAATCATTTCCTTTGAGAAACTGGCGAGTGACTTCACGTCATACTTCGCCGCCAAGGTCGCCAGACCAGAAGGCCCCCACCGCATGATGAAAATCAGGCAGGGGGAAGACGAATCCGATGCAGATTACATCGACTGGGTGGATGAAATAGTCCTCACCGGCGAGCCCATCAGCGACGAGCTCGCTCTCTACTCGGTCCTGGGGGGATTCTATGGTCATTCACCCATGTTTAGGCACCTCACAAAGGACATCCCCCCCCCCCCCCACCTACGCGATCTTCCGCGCTAAGGCTGCCGATTTTCTGGTCAGGCAGAGGCTGCTCACCCTTCGCCTAGGCGAGGGGACGCCGCCTCCCGTCCGAAAGATGGCGATTGTCAAAACCAACAAGGCGGTCGCCAAGCCACCTGGTGATTTCAAGGCCTTCGAGGATGTGGAAGCCCATCTCCTCCACAAGTTCAACCGAACTCCGGCCCACATTTTTTACGCCATCAAAGGGCGCGAACCGTAAGCAAGCCAAGGGCGATAAGGGACAACGGTCATCTGGACCACAATAAATATTATGCTCACCAAAAGTGTCCCGGTCATAGCACCAATCAATGCCGCGACCTCCTCAGACAACTCTAGAGATTGTTCGAGGAGTGCAAGCTGGACAGTTTATTGGCTTAGCCGGCGCCCCATCGATCTCCTGATACGGTCGCCAGAGTCGAACGTGAACAGGCCGGAAAGATCATACGAGCCGACCCCTCGATCAACCCCGGCGACCGGATCTATATGCCTCAATCAAGAGGTGGGGACTTCGGAAGTCTTTCCCCGATTCCCACCACATCAAACCGAAAGCTACTGCCTGAGCAACGCTTCGAAAAAGAGGACGACCCGCTCGCCCTCTAAAGTTCGTCATTTAACATGATGGACCTCGACAGCGATCGACTCCCCTAGCACAACGTATACCGTCGAGGATCGCCAACTAACATGACGGTCCGAGGTACAAAAGTGTCGTCATGGTCGCGAAGGTCGATGAAACCGATGATCCGTCCATGCAAGGTTCCTTTGGGCAGCGATCGCTCACCCTTCGTTTAAATACGAGGCGGGCGTAGCCGAAGGACCCTCCAAAAAAAATCAGAGGATAACTCGCTCGCCCTCTAAAGTTCATCATCAACATGAAGAACCTAGGCAAGCGATCGCCTCCCCTTACACAACGTATACCTTCGAGGATCATCATCTGACATGACGGTCCGAGGTAGAAGAGTGTCGACATGGCTGTGGAAGATGATAGAACCGTTCTCGGTGCCCGTGCAAGGTCCCTTTGGGCAGCGATCGCTCGCCTTTCGTTTAAATACGAGGCGGGCGTAGCCAAAGGGCCCTCTGTGGGCACGTTCGCCCGCCCTCAAAGGTCCATCACCTAACATGATGGATCCAGACAATGCGACGCGTTCCTCCCCCCGTCACAACGTATACCGTCGAGGATCGCCATCTTAAATAACGGTCCGAGGTAGAAAAGTGCCAACAAGCCGCGTTCATGGAGTCGATTAATCCGACGACGCCCCGTGCAAGGACTCCTCCAGACCAAGACTGCACGCCCTTCGTTTAAATATGAGGTGGGCGCAGCCTACATAGGGCCCTCACAATTAAGTGAGTCGCGAGAAGTTGGCCATCAGACGGAATGTCGCTCGTGCATAAGACATGGACGTGGAGGTCGGTTCCATCAAACTCCGTGATCGTGCACGGTTCCTCTAGGCCGGGATGGTCGGCCTTCCTCAAGGAATCTGCAAAATTGAAGACCGCTCGCTCAACGATTTATTTTCGTCCCCTTACTTTCACTAAGTAAACAAAAACAAGGGGGAAGGGCAGAGCTATATATACCACGATTGTCCCTATCCAATTACATACAGAGATTGGCATTTTTCAGATGTATATGCAGCGATCGACTTTGTTGTAAAAGTTATCAATATGAGTTTATCAATTCACTTGGAGTTGTACATACAACGATCATTTCTTTAAACACTTGCATAAAGTCATGTTAAAGACTCAGAAAGACAATCATTCAAGCAAGAAATCAGAGAAGCAAATATTCATTTCATTACATGGAATACAAAAGTACAAACACGATCGCCCGAAGGCTAAAGTACAACAAAGCTACAAAAATTACAAGCCGAAAACAAAAAGAAGGACGTAAAACCTCAGGCTGCCCCTGCCTGGCCTTCACCTTCGACCGCTGGATCGGCCCGCACTCCCCCACCGGCTTCCGAAGCTGCCTCCCCGTCCTCTGGGGCATTTGGATGAACGAGATTTTCAGGAATCGGGTACCAGCTCAGGTCTACGCCGAGATCCGAGAGGTCCAAGATCGGCACGGAGAAGGCAGGATGCAGAGGATGCTCTAGTGCGTAAGCCTTGAATTTTTCAGCCAGAGGGCCGACCTCCAGCCCTCCCTTCTTAGCGGCGCGGAGTGAGTCAGCGAACGCCATGTAGTAGGCAAACTCGCTGACGAACTCCACGTTGAGAAAAGGATCGGCCTCGATCGCCTCCAGCTTTACTTTCAACTCCGCAACTGCCTGATGCGCACCCTGGACCTTGGACTCCTTAGCAGTCGTTTCTCCCCTCGATGACGCTAGCTCGCTAGTCAGCCGGGCGACGGTCACCTTCAGCTGATCGGCTTCCTTCTAAGCAGCCGCGTACGACCGACGGGCCTCTGTCATCTGATCCCGAAGCCGGTCGACCGTCGCCCGGGCTCGCTCAGAATCCTGTCTCGCCAGCTCAAGATCTTGACTTGCCCGTTTAGCCGCATCCAAGGAATCCTTCTCCATAGCCACGATCCTGTCGGCAAACTCGGAGTTTTTTTTCCGAGCAGCCTCGAGGTTAGCCTGAAGACGGGAGGTAGAAGGGCGCCCTTCGAAGTCCTTCACATCTTGGGCAGCCATCGCCGCCTGGAGGGATAGAGCGAAGGCCGCCTGTATCGTGTCCCCGGATTGCTGGCGGGCGATCGCATCCAAATCGGTCGTCCAGGCCTTCGGAAGAGCAGAGACAGCCTGGGCGACGTATTTCGGGACGTCACAGGCCTCGCGAGGAGATCGGCTCGTGAGAAAATCCAGTACCATCGGCGAGCAAGCCGGGTTAGTGCAGTGGATCCTGCATCAAGAACAGAAGAGTTAGCACATCTCCTACGCAAGTGAAAAAACTCGGCAAAACAACCAAAGCTTACCTTTCGGCTTTCTCGGGGTCGCGGCCGAAGAACGGTTTCCCATGAGGGGTCTCGGCCTCGGCAATCGCCATGGCCTGCAGGAAAGCCGACGAAGGTGTAGGCTCATCCACCAAGGGGACCGCGGTGAGCGGAGGCGCGGCGATCGGCGGCTCACCAGCAGGGGCAGAGACTGGGGGTTCCCCCGACCTCTGTCGCTTGCGGTTCAGCCGGAGTCCCTCCTCCCGAACCTCCCCCTCCGCTGCGATCGGCTCCACATGAGGCCTCACCTCCGGGATAAGAGGTATCGCCACCGGGGAACTCAACTCGACTTCTTCTAGCGCAGGCGACTCAAGACTCCAGGGTTCGACATGGCAATCTCTGGCGGAGGCTCCAGGAAGCGAGGGAAACGGACCTCTGCAAAAAGAAACAATCAAACAATGGTTAGACACCTTCCTCAAACAGGACGATCGCCAAGCAAAAGGAGATCGCGGAAATTCATACCTGGGACCAGAAGGTGGCACGGAAAACGAAATAACCGAGCAGACAACCAACAGCTCGCTTTGTTAATCCGGCGAGCGCCTATATCATCGTTCGGAAGACTGTGTATACGCTCCCAGACGACCAGAAAGTCAAAAGGTTGCTCGTCAGCCGCCGGAATATGAAAGCCTGCAAAAGGAAGACCAAATTAGATCAGTTCAGAACATATCCGAACAAAAGGAGAGTCAGAACCCTTACTCGGATTCCTCTCCCGAAAGCCGGTGGGAATGTCCAGCTCGCTAGTGGGATTGTCGCTCGCAGATGTTTTCCATGCACCGCCGACCCAGAACCATTTCGTCGGATCGCCCCGCATCTTGTTCGGGACCCCAAGGTTCACCCGACCCGAGCGGCCTTGGATATGGTAGCCATCGACAGACCCATTCTGAATCGTCAGTTTGAATAGGTGGTTCATCTCCAACGGCGAGGGAAGGCGGTATAGTCGGTGGCCACCGAACAAAGTGAGGGCACAGACAATCTGGAGCCAGGCGTTCGGCGTTAGCTGAAGCGGCGCCACATTCCAGGCGACCAGCAAATTGAGATGGAAAACGACAGTGGGATCCGCAACCCGGCCTCCATTATCGCCTCATTCACGGTGACCATGCCCTCCGAAGGTTGGTCGGCTCGCTCGTTCTCGGCAGACGCGAAAAGGTCCACATCTGAAGGGACATGGTACCTCGCTCTCCAGATGGCCAAGTCCTTCCTGGCCGCCGAGCTCCTGATCGCCGAGCTCCTGATCTGGCCAAGGGACCACGGGTAGCGCTGTGCGGCCCGAAACAGTGACCGCTTCGCGGATTGGTAGGGATGGGCGATCAGTACTCCCGATAGTCGAACTTTGGACGCGGACCGGACAGTCTCTCCATGATTTCTACAAAGGCTAAATAGGCTTGGCCAAAGGCGCTATGTTGCTCCCAGTACGCCCTCACCGCAAAATCCTTCTCCACCAGCAAGCGTTTTTGCTCGGCCACCGCCTCCCTGACAGCATCGGCCTTGTTGAATAGTTCCTCGACTTTCGCAGGATTAATACCGGCATGGATAGTCTCAGTAGTTGTCTCCATATGGAACTCCGCAGAGGACCCTTCCCGGGCAGTCGAAGTCCCGGCGGCGGAGGTGGTGCCCGTTCCAGACGTTGTAGGTACTCTAGACATTCTCAAAAAGAAAAGGGAAAAAGAGGATTGTTTCTTACCGAAGGATTGAGTCGATCGACGATCGGCAGATAAAAGCTTCAGAAAATTTTCGGGCTATCTTCCTCTCTGATGAAATCGCATAAGGTTTTTAACTCTGTAACCCAGAACCTTTTTATAGGAGAAGGCGGGGGCTTCCGTGCAAATAAGGAGAATCTCGAGGGCTGAAGTGCAACCGCTGGATAAAGTCGCAATCAATGCCTCCCTTGAAACCCGCGTACATGTCGTTTCAAGGACACGCCAGACGAGGAGTCTTAACTAACCTTCGGACTCCTCCAATCGCATCGCGACATGTACCCCCGCGGAGTTTCGAGCCCGCTATCATTTCCGCTCATTTCAGCGACCGACCAGGTCGTCTAAATTCAAAACCAGTCCGCTCAAAAAACGATCGTCTAAACTCATAAATGGTCGCTCGTCTAAAATCCAAGCGATCGCCAGTAGAACCACCTCACCCCACGTCTTCGACATGAGAGCAAGCTGGGGGGCAATTGTTATGCGGCGATTTAGATGCCTCGACAGCGATCGGCGTAAGGGCTAAGCGACCAAAGACAGCATCAAATAAATCCAAGGCAGACTTTCCAAGCGAAGGGTCCAGACCAAAATCAGGTACCGAGCGATCGACGTCCGGGGCGATCGCCTTTTGGCACCTAGCGATCGACTCTGGTGCTCGACCAAGGACGACCGTCCTATGCCACGAACAAGGCCATCGTACGTCAAAGTCTACGAAGACTGGATCACGGAGCAAGGACCCATGTGCAGATCCGCGAATGGCGCCACAGAACATGGATCGTTGACTCCAGCCCATCAGCAGCTGTCAGAGACAAGGACGGCTTCACCTACCGACAGACCCGCCGAAAGGTCCTAGATGGGGCCTCCCAAGACAGCGACATAGATGCGTGTTGGCCTCTCATTGGTTCGCACATCCGGCTGCCAGCAGCTGCTGCGGACTTTAAGAGACCAACCCATGTGCTAAAAACGATCGCCCGTTTATTATAATATAGCAGAGGCGATCGCCCAGCGACTCCCAGTCCTATAAATAGAGAACTTCCAACATTTGGAAAGGGGCTTTTTCCTCTCGGTTTTCTCTTGGCTTTTCTCTTGACTCAATCTAAGATTTCTCTCTCAGAACCTCTTAACCAAAAGACGGTCGGCGGAAACGAGAACTCCCTACAGTTCAGAGAACTCCAGACTTTAAGAGCTCACAAGTTCAGAAACTACTTCCATACGAGAGTTCAGCGAATTCACACAGTGAGAGACCGTCGATTTCTCACAGTCAGCACAGCACTCCATCGTTGTTACAAGAACTCACAGAGCATCATCTCTGGTTCTTCCGGCAATCTTCAGCACTCAAGAGCTAAGATAACTAGGGTCTTTATACTCATTGTAATTGTACTCTAACATTAATATTTGTACTCCCAAGTATTCGTATTAATAATATCTCGCGAGAGCATTCAAGCTCGGGACTAACAACCCCGGCAAATCTTGTGTTATTACTTCCCCACGGACGTGCTCTCGCATTTGTTTGTTACTCATCCATTCCAGCATATCATCTCCGGATAATATTTTGGGTAACAATAATCACCTTACAAAATCATCTCACTTTCTTCCGGTACGTACTATGTATCCCATGGATAAGTTGGTGGATCTATATGTCAGAGAAATTGTAAGATTGCATGGTGTGCCTTTATCAATTATATCAGACAGAGATCCCAATTTTACTTCATCATTTTAGAAGAGCTTACATAAAGCCTTGGGAACAAAGTTGGCGTTCAGTACAACGTTTCACCCACAGACTGATGGTCAGTCGGAGAGAACTATCCAGACTCTGGAAGACATGTTAAGGGCATTGTTACATGTTATTTTGTACACTTTATTATCATTATTTTATCTCTATTTTGGGTTTAAATCTGCGTAAATGAGCTCTTAATGCATTATGTTTACATGTTTTGAAGGAAATTAGAGTCCTGAAGCTTGAAAATAGACAAACGAGCCAAAAACGACATTTTTCGGTCGAGGGACGGGTCACGCCGAAGTTGGGCCGCGGCACAAGCACAGCACCCAACAAATCGGTACAAACTATACCAGGGGCCGCATCACACTCCCTACGAGCCACGGCTCATAATGATTTTTACGCCCAGGCTGGGCTGTTTGATGACTAGGGCCGCGGCACACTTAAGCCGGGCCGCGGCCTGCGGCGCGGGAACTCTAAACTCAGCTCGCGATTTTGGCTGTTTTGGAGGCGAGATTAGACCTAGTCCTCGGACGCATTTTGGAGGAGAAAAAAAGGTTATAAAAAGGCAGTGAAGGTCAGAATATAAATCATCGAAGGAGAATAGAAGAATACCTAGCGGCATAGAGCAAGGCCAGAGAACGGAAGCGACTCAGTTCTTCAATTGTGTTTGAATTTCTTCCTTATGTTTAATTCGAATATTAGTGTATTGTTTTCAAGCATGTCGGGCTAGACCCTTTTATTCTAGGATTGAGATGAAACCAAGATTATGATGGATTAATTCTTGATTTTACGTTATTGATATCTTTCCCTGTTCTATTGAGTTTTCCCCAATCGTTCTTAATACTTTCAATTGTGTGGCCTATGATTGAATTGTTTTAACAACGTAACTTGAATTGGAAGAGGAGAGTAAGTAGTGAAAATTTGTAGAAAACCGTTTTGTCTTGTGAGATAGGAATATACTCATAAGAATTACGAAGCTCGTTTTAAAGATTTTAGAACTTTTTGGCTAATGTCAAATTAACTCACCTAGGAATAGAGTGAATTATTCGCTTTGGAAAATTCTACTGACCTCGGGAGAGCCATTAGATTAACTTAGAATCTTCGCTTTCAATAAATTGGGAAATTACATAAATTATACTAATGAAGATTAATTTAGATTAATCGAGGCGAATTCTCGATCTTAAATTTTTCTCCTATTTGATCTCCTTTTATCGGACTATTGATTCTATTATTTGTTTCTAGTTTATCGAAATATTTAGTTTTTAATAATTATTCAACCACAAAATTTCGGTCGCTAAAATAAAATTAGAAATACTAATAAATTGGTACTTAGTACATCAATCCTCGAGGGAACGATACTTTTCTCATCACTTTATTACTTGATTACGACAACGTGCACTTGCATTCATAGAAATACGTAACAAGTTTTTGGCGCCGTTGCCGGGGACTGATTGCTTTTACTAATATCAATTTCGGTATTTTTAAACTTAATTTGAATATTATTTTATTTTTGTGTAAATTTGTTTTTATTTGTTTTCCTTTCAGGAGTTCGTTTAGTGCATGAGAAAATTTGGTAACAAAGGTTTATTCCCTTTGGATACTGAACTCGAACGCACTTTACGGAAAAATAGGAAGGAAAGACGTGAGCTATTGATTACGGATATCATGGGAGACAACATTGGAAGCCAAGGGATTGACAACCCAGTTCAGCAGGCTCAACTAGCATTGGCTCTCCGTGACTATGCACTTCCACAAATCAATGCAAACTTTTCGGGGATTCGACGCCCGACCATTCAAGCAAACAACTTTGAAATCAAGCGATATCATCCAAATGGTGCAAGCAAGCCAATTTTGCGGATTGGCGAATGACTACCCCAATGCTCACATTGCTTTGTTTCTCGAGATTTGTGACACATTCAAGAGTAATGGAGTTACTGATGATGCCATTCGTCTACGGATTTTCCCATTCTCTCTAAGGGACAAGGCCAAGTTTTGGTTGAATTCACTCCCGTCTGGCTCTATCACAACTTGGGCGGAGTTAGCACAAGCTTTTCTGGCTAAGTTCTTTCCGCCGGCGAAGACAGCGAGACTCGGGAATGAAATAACTACTTTCGGGCAGTTTGAGATGGAATCGCTGCATGAGGCATGGGAGCGATATAAGGATTTTCTAAGGAGATTCCCCCATCATGGTCTACCGGATTGGCTGCAGATTCAAACGTTCTACAATGGACTGAGTGCTTCTACACGCACTCTTGTTGATGCAGCCGCTGGAGGTGCTTTAATGGGAAAGACGATGGCTGAAGCTTATTCTTTACTGGAAGCTATTGCGGCAAATGCTTTTCAGTGGCCTTCAGAATGTGTGAATCCAAAGCGAGTTATGGGAATTTCCGACAACGATCCAATCTCTACGCTATCAGCCCAAGTTGCAGCTTTAACTCAACAACTGCAAGCTTTTTCACATACCTCTTCTACCAATACCATGGAAACATGTAATTGGTGCAACGGGTCACATCCTAGTGCGGAATGTCAAGTCGGGAATCCTTTTGAGCAAACTTAGATGGAACAAGCTCAATTTGTGGGGAATGGAAATCGTCAGAATAACCCGTATTCTAACACTTACATCCAAGGGTGGCGAAATCATCCAAATATTTCATGGAGGAACGGGCAAGCGTTGAACAATCCTCCACAAGATCAAGTTACTCAGCCACCACAGCAGCCCCCTCAACCACCGCAGGTTTCTTTAGAAGATGCGATTGCTCAATTGGCGGATAACACGTGTCAATTCATGACCCGCACGGAAACTACTCTACAGAATCATTCCGCTTCTATTCGGAATTTGTAGGTTCAAATGGGGCATATTGCAAATCTAATGTCATCTAGATCCCAAGGTGTCTTACCAAGTGCTACCGAAACGAATCCAAAGGAATATGTGCAAGCTATTGAGTTACGAAGTAGAAAGGAGCTACACGAGCAGCCCAAGAGTAGCAAAGGAAAGAGCAGCCCCATTGAAAAAGTGAATGACGAAGAGCCCAAGTCAAAAGCAGTCTCAGCCACACACCCTACTTATGTACCACCAGTCCCGTTTCCATAGCGTCTGCAAGAGCAAAAGTTAGACAAGCAGTTTTCTAAGTTTCTTGATGTCTTTAAGAAATTGCACATTAATATCCCATTTGCCGACGCTATGGAACAAATTCCGAGCTATGTGAAATTTATGAAGGAGATTTATCTAATAAAAGGAAGCTCGAAGAATATGAAACGGTGGCACTGATTGAAGAATGCAGCGCAATTCTGCAGAAAAAGCTCCCACCTAAATTGAAGGATCCAGGAAGCTTCACTATACTGTGTACTATTGGAAACTCGTCGTTTGATAGAGCTTTGTGTGACCTTGGAGCCAGTATTAATCTCATGCCTCTCTCTATTTTCAAGAAACCAGGTATTGGGGAAGCCAAACCTACTACGGTCTCTTTACAACTAGATGATCGATCCATCAAGTACCCTAGAGGGGTGATAGAAGATGTTCTGGTCAAAGTTGATAAATTCATTTTCCCGCTGATTTTATTGTGCTTGATATGGAAGATCATGAGATTCCGATTATTTTGGGTAGACTATTTTTGGACACTGGTAGGACCCTTATTGATGTTCAGGAGGGTGAATTGATGCTTCGGGTTCAAGATGAACAAGTCACATTCAAAGTGTTTCGATATCTCCCGTATCCAAGTAAGGTCGAGAAGTGTTCTCAAATTGAAAGCTTAGGTATTTTTGTGAAAGACACATACCGGGAGAGTTGTCAGTCGAAATGTTCAGAATCTGTTTTATAGTTGCTCCGACGTATAAGAAAAATGTAGAACGAGTCGCGTATCTTAGGCATTTGGACATGTCATCTTCATCATCCGTTCACCCACCATTAAAAAATTCTCATGCCGTCATAAGTTCGTCCGTGGAAAAGAAAACTAAGCCGAAAGTGAAACGGGTGCCAAGTCAGTTGCAATATGGGTGTTTTGGGAAGTTACTATTGTTCAAGTCTTTTCGCAAAGAACGTTGGATGTCCAAACCAAAAGTCGAACGGTTAAAAACTAATGGTCAAAAATTTAAAACACATATTAACGGTTCGATGGACTGGGCGGAGTCCAATTGGTGTTGGCGAAAAGCAAATTGATTTTCAAAAGGTCCGGTTGAAGACTATAAACTTAGTGCTTCTCGGGAGACAACCCGAGTATTAGTAGTAGATTTTAGTTCGCGTCGTTTTTCCATTTTAGGAGTCTTTTTTTGGTATTGTTGCTTTTTTGTGCTTCTCTCACATGTTTTATGTGATTTCAGTTGAAAAACCTTCGCAGGAATCTCCCTAGGGCCAAATTTCAGTTAGGGCCGCGACGCACCAAGAACGGGCCGCGGCACACATAATTCTCAAATTTCGGATAAACTTGCTGTACTAGGGGCCGCGGGCCGCATATTCTGAGCCGCGGCACACAAGCTTATGAGCCGCGGCACGCTATGAACAGGCCGCGGCACACCAAAGGCACAAAATTGCGCCCAGATAGCTGTACTAAGTGCCGCGGCACGCTAACTCTGAGCCGCGGCACACTTACTCTGGAAGCCGCGGCACGCTGGTTCTGAGCCGTGGCATGATGTTAATTTCTCCGAACGCTAAAACTTTTTGTACCATGGGCCACGGCTCACTTGCTACGTGCCGCGGCCCCTGCTGAAGTTTTTAAACGGGCAGCACATGAACTAGAGTCATTCGACCGAGATAAGGTATCACTTCCTAAAACCCTTCTTCTTCTGCGCGGCGCAGGTGCTCACCATCTACAATTCAATTCTTCTTCTTAGCTTCTTCCATCCAACACCAGGTAATCCTTATTCCTTAAGTTTATTTGCAACAAGGATTGAGAAGTGGGGTAATGTTTGTTTCGTTCATTGATGAATTTGTCTTTCTTTTCTAAGTTCTATCAAGATTTTGATCGGAATGTGTTGAGAATATCGATTGATGTTGATTGTGTTTCATGTATTGTCATGAATTTCTGCGATATTGGTTGTTGTTGGTGATTAAATTCACTAATGATTATTCTTATTCTTCATTTAAGTTATGCACGCCAAGTGTTTGATGTAATAACCCAGTGAAATGTGTTTAATCTAAACATCTCCAAGCTTTTTGCAACGAATACGATTATCCGAATGATATGTTCCCCCAGACCTTATGTTCATTTTGATTAAATCTTCGCATCATGTCCCTCATATGGAAGTGAGAGTTTTTAACGCTACATTCGTTTCTCGCACTTTATAGGTTGTGATTGGTGTTTTGTTATTTAAAGTTGTCTGATATCCTGTTTTTATTTTCAGGAACACATAATGGCACGTAAGAGAAAGTTGAGCTCCACTCGTGCTACGACTCGTTCATCTCCCCCGAGAGGGGAAACCTCGCAAAACCGGACGGGCCATATCCTTCACCCGGACGGACCCTTCATCCCTCCGACCAGGCCACCTACACCACCCACTTCACCGGGCGAGGCTGATGCCAGTGCCTGAGTTTTTCTTAGGGGAATACTTGACCTCTCTTTTACTGCTTATTCTTATTTGTCGTCCATTGGGGTCAATATACTTCTCAAGTTTGGGGGGGGGATTACTTTTTTAGTTATTTATTTTTAGTTGTTATTTATTTAGTTGCCTTGCATGTCTTCTATGGTATGCTGGATTTTATTTTCATTCGTGAGTATGTCGTGCAGCCTTGTGTAAAACAGAATTTATGATACTGATTTCTATTTGAAGAAACGGATGAGTATTAGTCGAGTTCATAGTATGCAATATTTGTTTCCCTCGAGTATTCATTTCGGTCAGATTTTTTGCGTCATTGTGGTAGTCTTAGCCTATAAGAAATGAGACATAAGTGTTTGTAGTGTCCGCATTACACGAGCCATCGTCTATATGTTTGGTGGCACTATTCACTTAGCTAGTCGTCCAGTAACTTTAGTCTTGTTGGCTTTCAATTAAGTACCTACAGTTAGGCATTGAGTCGGACAGTATTAATTCCCAAAAATTTGAACAACCTTGCATGTTCTATGATGGGAAGTCTAGTAACCGGGTGTATTCACGTGACTCGTTGTTTACTCTCGCGTAAAACGACAACCCTGAATAGACATGTTCATGAGTAGATTAATGGTTCAGAAAAACTGCATCTTCGATGATAGGAAGCCAAGTAACCGGATGTATTCACGTGACCCGTCGTTTACATTCGCGTAAAACATCAACCTTGAATCGGACGTGCGGGAGTAGCTATTCGAGTTTTTTCTCCGCTGTAGAGGGAGACTTAGTAACTAGAAGCATTCATGAGCCCCATGAGTGTCTTTTACGTCAAACGGTTCCCCAATACATGAGAATGGAAATCCACCCTAGAGTTTTTCCGATGAAACATCCCGTGAGTCGAAACCTAGTGGTTAACTCGAATCATAATAGTTATTAAATAAAAGGGAGTGTTGTCTGGGGAATATAATTTATGCTGAAACTCTTGTGTTTTTTGCCACGAGGTTGTGGGACTGGGCGAGTTGGCTTGTTATACTCTCAACATTCATATTGGCGATCGGCTCAATTCACGTTTGTTAATCTTTGAGCCTTGACTTTCTTCATGAGCTAAGATTAGCACTAAAAATGGTTACCTTGAGAAGTCATTGTCCGTAATGTGACTCACTAGTACGATATTCATATTATTCTATGAGATTTCAGGGTAGTATTAATTAGTTGAGCACTATGGATTTTGCACGATTGTTCACGATATTGCATTCTTGTATGAAATTGATTTTTGCTTGAAGACAAGCAAAGGCTTAAGTTTGGGGGTATTTGTTACATGTTATTTTGTACACTTTATTATCATTATTTTATCTCCATTTTGGGTTTAAATCTGCGTAAATGAGCTCTTAATGCATTATGTTTACATGTTTTGAAGGAAATTAGAGTCCTGAAGCTCGAAAATGGAAAAACGAGCCAAGAACGACATTTTTCGGTCGAGGGACGCGTCGCGCCGAAGCTGGGCCACGGCACAAGCACAGCACCCAGCAAATCGGTACAAACTGTACCGAGGGCCGCGACACACTCCCTACGAGCCGCGGCCCATAATGATTTTTACGCCCAGGCTGGGCTATTTGATGACTAGGGCCGCGGGCCGCGGCACGGGAACTCTGAACTCAGCTCACAATTTTGGCTATTTTGGAGGCGGGATTAAACCTAATCCTCGGACGCATCTTAGAGGAGAAAAAAGGTTATAAAAAGGCAGTGAAGGTCAGAATATAAATCATCGAAGGAGAAGAGAAGAATACTTAGCGGCAGAGACCAGGGCCAGAGAACGGAAGAGACTCAGTTCTTCAATTGTGTTTGAATTTCTTCCTTATGTTTAATTCGAATATTTGTGTATTATTTTCTAGCATGTCGGGCTAAACCCTTTTATTCTAGGATTGAGATGAAACCAAGATTATTATGGATTAATTATTGATTTTACGTCATTGATATCTTTCCCTGTTCTATTGAGTTTTCCCCAATCGTTCTTAGTGCTTTCAATTGTGTGGCCTATGATTGAATTGTTTTAACTACATAAATTGAATCGGAAGAGGAGAGTAAGTAGTGAAAATTTGGAGAAAACCGTTTTGTCTTGTGAGATATGAATATACTCATATGAATTATGAAGTTCGTTTTAAAGATTTTAGAACTTTTTGGCTAATGTCGAATTAACTCACCTAGGAATAGAGTGAATTATTTGCTTTGGAAAATTCTACTCACCTCAGGAGAGGCATTAGATTAACTTAGAATCTTTGCTTTCAATAAATTGGAAAATTACATAAATTATATTAATCAAGATTAATTTAGATTAATCGAGGCGAATTCTCGATCCTAGATTTTTCTCCTATTTGATCTCCTTTTATCTGACCATTGATTCTATTGTTTGTTTCTAATTTATCGCAATATTTAGTTTTTAATAATTATTCAACCACAAAATTTCGGTCGTTCAAATAAAATTAGAAATACTAATAAATTGGTACTTAGTACATCAGTCCTCGAGGGAACGATACTTTTCTCATCACTTTATTACTTGATTACGACAACGTGCACTTGCGTTCATAGAAATACGTAACAGGCATCCGTATGGGATTTCCAGAGGTCGTGGAATACCTACCTGCCTTTGATAGAGTTTGCGTATAATAATAGCTTCCACTCTACTGCTGGCATGGCGCCTTATGAAGCTCTTTATGGCAGAAAGTGCAGATCACCGATTCATTGGGATGAGATGGGTGAGAGGAAGTTTCTTGGACCAGAATTGGTGCAGAAAACCGAAGAAGCCATTGAGAAAATTAGAAAAAGAATGCTTACAGCTCAGAGTCGGCAGAAGAGCTACACGGACAACCGACGACGAATGCTTGAGTTTGATGTCGGGGACAAAGTATTTCTCAAGGTGGCACCAATGAAGGGCGTCATGAGATTCAGAAAGAAAGGGAAATTAAATCCAAGATACATAGGCCCATTTGAGGTACTGGAAAGAATTGGAGAAGTGGCGTACAGGTTAGCACTTCCGCCATCACTATCAAATATTCACGACATCTTTCGAGTTTCAATGTTGAAGAGGTATGTCTCGGATCCATCACATATATTGAGCTACGAGCAATTACCATTAAGTGAGGACTTGAGTTATGAAGAGACACCGGTTAAGATCTTGGATAGTAAGGAAACCGAATTGAGGAACAAAAAGATGTCACTTGTTAAGGTGTTGTGGAAGAATCACTAAGTTGAAGAAGCCACGTGGGAAAAGGAAGATGAAATGAGGCATAAATATCCGGCTCTATTCGGTAAGTAAATTTCGAGGACGGCATTTTTATAAGGTCTAGTCAATAATATCATATTAATATTAAAACATGCCAGACTTCATGCATAATCGTATGTGACATGAAACTGCTATTATTTGAATAATATGATTCGTACATCACTTGTTATTAAGTATTATTTTGTAATATTTTGACATTTCATGATTCACCTTATCTGATAGTTAATTTAACAGCATTGAAGTGGCTAAGCATTTGAACAGAACCCCAAGTACAAGCGGTAAGCCTATAAGCAGTAAATAGTATCAATGACGTGTCTATTGGTTGGTCTCGGTGTTTTAGTCGGTGGGGGTGCTGAGTCAATTTAGATTGATGATTCAAGTAAATAACCCTTTCTTAGTCCGATAACACGTGTCAAGCATCTTGATACTTGTGAATACCATCAATGATGAAATTCAGGGTCTCACTAATAACCTTTGTTAAGTCATTTGATCTGTAAGTACCTTATTCGTCCCATATGCGGTCGGGCAGAATTAAATTTGTCCTTTAGTTCATTATCCAAATCAATTTTTAAGTGACTCCATAGACTCTTATTTCTAGTGTTAATTATATAGAAATTCATAAAGATAACAACTCCTTTTCTACCAGTTTCAAATGTGTTTGTAGAAGTAACTGAGTTTAAACAATAAAAATGCATATTAAGCTTTATCAAAAACCTTGTACCGTACATCCATACCCTAAATACGATCAATACCTACTAGGAACTGGTTTTAAACATCCAAGAACTAAATTATAACAACTTGAACCGGTCCATTCTTCTAAATCTGACTTCTAGAGGCCATTAAAGGGTATTTTAGTACTTACACTCTTATAAACCGACTCTTCCATTAAATAAGGGAGGAAAGCGACTCTAAACTCTGCTACACACTCTAAACTCGATCAAAAAGCTCCACACTTCGAAAATTGGTCAAAAAAAATCAAAGAGAAATCATAAAAATGTCAACACCTCAATTTATTTGACAATCAAGGTGAGTTTTCTTTGTTTTACTCTTGTTCTTGCTATATTTCTTGTGTAATATGAAGTTTTGAGAGCTGGTTTAGGTGCTTATACACGTTCTAATGATGTTAAAAACTCATACATGGCCTAAACTTGTGTCTAATGTAGATTTATAGGGCATAAAACTAAGTAAGACAACAAAAGAGTCAATTCTGCCACTTTTTGAAAATATGTATGGATAGTATTGAATTCGTGTGCTTCAGGGGCAGGTGTTACTATATACATGTTCTTAAATATATTATGATGTTATATCAAAAATTGGTGCAAATCCTACTTATAATGAAGTGGATATACGCGGGACAAATTCAGCTATTTCAAGATCTTGAAAATTTCTCGTGAACCATTGTGTTGTTATAGAATCCTAGAGTTGTGGGCTATAAGAGTTGATTTAATATTATGTACAGAAACTAATAGGCTTCATAATAATTTAGGAGTTCAAAAAATGATAGAGTATTAGGCTCGCATATTACGAAATACGCACATAAAATTTGTAGAATGCCAATTATGTGAAATCGGTAAAACCCTTCAGATACGTATTGAGTTAAATTTTGTGTATACCATATAGATTCTTTAAGACACTCCTTGAAACAGGCTCTGAAGATATATCATACCAACTACCTCTTATTGGTATAAAAGCAAAGGTATCACCTGAACAAGGTAAGTAGTAACTGATTTCAAAACTGTGTCACAAGAGCATTTGTTTGAAATATGTTTAATGATTGTTGTCCTGGATATTCCTTGTACATTGTGTATATGTGGATAACATATTGCTCTATTTTTATTGTGTGATGTGTCACATAGAGCATTTATACATGTGTTATTATCATGATGCATATGATCATAGCGTGCATTGGAGGTTGCCGTTGTATGCATTGATCATTATACAGGCATTCTAAAGGTGATCAGAACAAACCGTTTTGGTTATGTGCATCGCGGGATACTGGTAAGGGGATGTATTGCAGCAGAGTCTGGGACACGTCGTAGTGATCCATGTGTTATGATTGGACACTTTGTGTGATGTTTTGTGGTGGAGTCTGGGACACACCATGGTGACTCATGTGTATGATTGGTCACCTTTATAGCCATGATTCTGGTGGAGTCTGGGGCACATCGGGCTGACCCATGTGTTATGAATGGGCAGTTTGTTCTGGCTATGGTTGGACACGCACACTTTTGGCCCGGGCCAGGAACTCGAGGTGTACATAGCAGCGCGCTATAAAAGAGTTTTCAAAAGTTAAAGGAAAATGAAACTGCATTTCACAAACTCATTCATAAATGCATTAATGCATTGTGTGTCACTACTTACGGCAATGCTCCCTCCGGGCGAGCTGTCAACACATTAGCAATTTGGCCCAGCTGGACCTCCAAGTTTCGTATGGAAGCGGAATGATTTTCCAATGTCGCTTCAGTATGGGTCATAAATTGACTCGTATTCGCCGCCAATTTTGCGAGTGCTTCCTCAAGAGAAATTTTTGGAGCGGGAGGGGGCTGCTGTTGATTCTGAGCGAACGGGGGCTGGTTTGAGTTCTGTCCGTTTCTCCACGAAAAGTTGGGATGATTGTGCCACCCCGGATTATAAGTGTTGGAGTACGGGTTATTCTGCCGATTTCCATTTCCCACGAATTGAGCCTGCTCCATCTGATGTTGCTCGAACGGGTTTCCAACTTGACACTCTGCGCTCGGGTGTGATCCGTTACACCAATTGCATGTCTCTATGGTAACGGGGGATGGTGCGTGCGAAAATGCTTGGAGCTGTTGGGTCAAAGCGGCGACTTGAGCTGACAAAGTGGAAATCGGGTCATTACTTGAAACTTCCATAACTCTCTTCGGTGTCAATCTTTCCGATGGCCATTGATATGCATTTGCGGCCATATCTTCCAAAAGCGAGTGTGCCTCGGCCATAGACTTTCCCATCAAGGCCCCTCCAGCGGCCGCATCCACGAGAGTGCGTGTAGAAGCACTCAAACCAGTATAGAACGTCTGAATCAAGCCAATCAGAAGGCCGTGATGAGGGCATCTTCGTAACAAATCTTTATATCGCTCCCCCGTCTCGTGGAGCGATTCCATATCGTACTGACCAAAGGTGGTTATTTCGTTTCTCAACCTCGCCGTCTTAGCAGGTGGGAAGAATTTGGCAAGGAAGGCATGAGCTAACCCACCCCATGTTGTAATCGACCCAGCCGGTAAGGAATTTAACCAAAATTTCGCTTTATCCCTCAAAGAAAAAGGGAAAAGCCTCAATCGGATGGCATCGTCGGTGACACCATTAGTCTTGAACGTGTCGCATATCTCAAGGAAAGAAGCAATATGGGCATTCGGTCGTCATTCGGCGGTCAGACCTGGCTCGCCCGCACCATCCGAATAATAGCAGGCTTGATCTCAAAATTATTGGCTTGGATAGTGGGACGCCGAATTCGAAAAATTAGCATTGATCTCGGCATGGCATAATCTCGAAGAGCTAGTTCCGGTTGAACTTGCCGCACATGGTTATCTCCTCCTTGACTTCGATATTCTCGGCCATGTTGACTGCCGTTCGCAACTCTCTTTTCTCCTTCTTGTTCCTTCTTAGAGTGCGCTCGAGCTCGGTATCCAAAGGTAGTAGGCCTTCGTTACCGAGTTTTCTCATGCACTACACGAAAGGTCCTGAAAGGAAAAACAAATAAACGAAATTAAATACAAAAGAATAAAAATAAAACGTTCAAATTAAGATTAGAAATACTTAAATCGATATTAGAAACTTTCAATCCCCGGCAACGGCGCCAAAAACTTGTTGCGATATTTCTTACACGCAAGTGCACGTCATCGTTTACAAGTAATAAAGTGATAAGTAGAGTATCGTTCCCACGAGGACTGAATCTCTAACTACCGATTTTGTGTATTCCAATTTTATTTGAACAATCGAATTTGGGTTTTTGCAATTAATAACTAAAAGGATTACTAAAAGACCAGCAGAAAACGATAGCTTGAATAAAATAGATCAAATGATGAATAAGTCTAGGATTCTGAATCCACCTCAGTTTATCCGAATATACTCTCGATTATCCGTAATAAATAATTTTCCCAATTTATTGAAGGCGGAGATTGCTAATATATTCTACCGCCTCTCCCGAGGTCAATAGATTTATCTAAAGGCGAATAACGCACTCTATCCCTAGGTGAATTAATTCACAATAGGCGAAAGGCATAAAATCTCCCAAAAGCCACGTAGTTCCTATGAGTATATTCCTATCTCACGTAATAAAACGGTCCTCACCAATAGTTCTCACCAAATCTCCTCTCCCGATTCAAGTGAATGATTAAATCAATACAACTATTGGCCGATAATTGCAAGCATTAAACACAATTGGGAAAACTCAACAAAAAGGTAATTAATCGATAATCTCAAGAAATTCCAAAACATAGGTTTCATCAAAACCCTAGATTAGGGCTTTAGCCCGACATACTAATAATTGAAAATACGTAATAGATAAATGAAAGCATAAAAATCAAACGCAGATGAAGCTCGGATTCCTCCGTTCTTCGCCTTCCGCCTCCGCCCTTGAAGTCTTCTCGCTTCCTCTTCTTCTCATTGCCTCCAAGCTTAAGCTCCAAAAGATAATAGATCCAAAGATCATTAATTTAGGGTCTTAAAACCCTATTTATAGCTCAAAGATATCCTCCAAATCGCGTCCGTATCCGTAGGTCGAAACGGCTTCAAACGGCCCTAATTCGCGCGACAACCAAAAACCGCCAAGCAAAGCCGCGCGCACTAAACTCGTGCCGCGCACAGAGCCTTCACTGGATGCTCGGGCGTCCTCAATTTCTTCGTGCCGCGGCTCACTGGATCAGGCCGTGGCACAGAGTACGCTTTACTCGCCTTTGGCCGGGTGTCTTCCCGTGCCGCGCCCCGCTTCCTTGTGCCGCGGCTCGAGTCCAGATTTTCCGCGCCCGCTTTGCCTCGCTTTAGCTTCCGACTTCAATTTCGTCAATCATACAAAATTAAGGCATTAAAGGCTCATTTAGACAATTTCACTCTCCAAAATAATACAAAATAATGATAAATAAGCGTATAAAAATACGCCTAACAAATACCCCCAAACTTAAGCCTTTGCTTGTCCTCAAGCAAAAAGAATTAAATTCAATAAAAGAATGTCGTGAATCATCGTGCAACTCATAGTGTTCAACCTAATCAATACTATCCTGTAATTCTCTCTAAATAATACGAGTGTCATAAAAGCGAGCTGCACTCAGAATAATGATTCCGCAAAGTAATCAAGTTCAGTCCTAATCATTCGTTCATGAAGAAAATCCAGCTCAAAGATTAACAAAACGTGAGTCAAATCGACCGTCAATATGAAAGGCTAAAATAAACAAGCTAGTTCGTCCCGTTCCACAGTCTAGTGGCACAACTTTCACGAGTTTCATAACAAATAAACCTCGGACAGTATCCCCTTATCTATATGTTCAAGAATTTGATTCGAGTTGACCACTAGGTTAGGATCTCGGGATAATCCTAGGGTGGAACTTCCATTCTCATGTATTAGGAAACCGTTTGACGTAAAAGACACTCATGGGGCACATGGATGCTTCTAGTTACTAAGTTCCCGTCTACAGCGGAGAAACAACTCGAATATATAATTTCCGCATGTCCGAATCAAGGTCTCCGTTTTACGCGAGAGTAAACAACGGGTCACGCGAATACCCCCGGTTACTACCCGGTTACTAGGCTCCCTATCATTGGCACATGTGAAATATCTAAATCACTAGTCTAATCAGGGTCGTCGTTTTACGCGAGAGTAAACAACGGGTCATGCGAATACCCCCGGTTACTAGACTTCCCTTCATAGAACACATTATCTCGACTTTTGGGAAAAACTGACCGACTCTAAACTCAATCTAAGTGCCAACACGACTAATATAACTGGATGACTAACTAACCGAAAAATGTAACCAAACGTATTGACGGTGATTTTAAAACAAGTATGTATCGTCTCTTATCTGCCAAGACCTCTACAATCACGAAAAATTTTGGACCTAAATGAATACTAAGCGTAATGAAATAATCGACTACAACTCGACTAAAACTCGACCGTTTCTTGAGAGAGAAAACAAAGGTCGTAACATCGATATCACACAAATAGAAGCACGAAAAATTCACGAATAAAGAAGAATTAAGACAAGCAAGGCTATCCAAACGTATATAAAAAAATAATGCAAAGCAATGAAAAGTGCAACAAAATAAAGTACAAAGAATGAATGTAGCAACCGAAAGTAAATCCCCAAACTTAGGACGTACATTGACCTCAATGGACAAAAATGATATGCAATAAAAGTAAAAGGTCAAGTACTCCTCCGGTCCGCTCAGAGCCGTGCCGCATCATCCGGTGAGCTTGCACGCTTCTTGACTACATCATGCGGAGTGTGAATAAATGAGCTTGCATCATCAAAAGGAAGTTAAGTACGAGCTCTCAAGTTTAACATGATGTAAGGGTTGGGGATAATGTAATTCGATAACATGATTCATTGCATATAATTTTGAAAATGCCTAGCTTACCAATTTTCCATTGCTGCAATTTATCAAACACCTTGTGTGCACAAGTTAAAATGAAGAACAAGAATTTTGATGGTGAATTCCAAATCCCAAAAATAATAACACAGATAATAACCCTGAATCACGATAACTATCATCAACAATTCGTTCATAAATATCAATTCCATCACAATATCAAATTCCCCATATTCCAACTCCATTTTAGAAACAACAGTGAAGAACAACTAGTAATATATAACTTCAAATCTTTTCACATCAAGAATCACTTATGATTTAGAAATCAAAAATTACCTGGAGAATTTGAGAAGGAGACTAATAGAATGGTATCAACTGACCTCATTGTGTGAAGGAAGGAAGGAAGGGAGGGAAAAAGATACCTTGTGCAGGCCGATCGATTGAATGAGCCCTACCTGGTTGCTCTTATTTTGCGACGGGGGCCGCGGCACAATATAAGTGAGCCGCGGCCCAAAGTACAGTAGGCCTGGGACATTTTGTAATACCGCCGGGTGCCGCGGCTCAGTTTTCGTGTGTCGCGGCTCAGTGAGTTAGTGTGCCGCGGCTCATTTTTTGCGTGCCGCGGCACAAAGTCTGACCTCTGGGCATTTCTTGGCCATTTGGTGTGCCGCGGCTCGATTTAGTGTGCCGCGGCTCGGTGACTGGTGTGCCGCGGCTCGCAAGATCGTGCCGCGGCACATGGTACGCTTTGATCGGCCATTTTTCATCACCGGTGTGTGCCGCGGCTCACTTCAGTGCCGCTGCCCATCATTGAATTCCTCCCCTTTCTTGATTCCCCGCACGTAATTTTTACGAAAACATCAAGATGAGAGGGAAGGACGGATCAAAGAAGAATGACGACGAAGAAAAACTCTAAAAATGCAAGAAAACAATAAAGAATCTACAACTAATACTCGGGTTGCCTCCCGAGGAGCGCTAAGTTTATAGTCTTCAGCCGGACTTATTTGAAAATATTAGTTCGCTTTTCGCAAACTCCATTTGGTTTCCGCCCCGTTCATCGAACCGTTCATATATTTGTTAAAATTATGACCATTGGTCGTTAGCGATTCGACTTTCGGTTCGGTCATCAAATGTTGTTTGCGGAAAGGTTTCGACGTGAACAACTTCCCGAAACACCCGTTTTTTCCATGACTAATTGTCCGCTGGGCTTTCGGCTTACTCTCCTCCTTCACAAACGCACTCAAGACTGGAGCAGATTTGTCCTCATGCTCGAGAAATGCTACTTGTTCTACATCCTTCTTAAAAATTGGACCATTTAACACAACATCTGAATTTTCCAACCGACGATTTTTTCGGTGCTTTCCTCTTTCAACGACATCTACACTTTCAATTTGTGACCTTTTATCAACACTTCCGGGACATGGAAATGATTTGAATACTTGAAAAGTAACTTGCTCGTCTTGGACCCTCAGAGTTAACTCCCCTTTTTCCACGTCTATAAGGGTTCGGCCAGTCGCTAAAAATGGTCGTCCCAAGATGATTGGAATATCTTCATCTTCCTCCATGTCGAGTACGATGAAATCGGCCGGAAAGATGAACTTATCAACCTTGACTAATACATCCTCAATCACTCCCCTCGGATACTTAATCGATCGATCCGCCAATTGTAAGGAAACTGTTGTTGGCTTGGCTTCCCCAATATCCAGCTTTTTGAAAATCGACAGAGGCATGAGGTTGATACTAGCACCGAGATCGCACAGTGCCTTTTTAAACGAAAGATTCCCCATGGTGCACGGTATGTTGAAGCTTCCCGGATCTTTCAATTTTGGTGGGAGCTTCTTTTGAAGAATTGCGCTGCACTCCTCTGTCAAGGCGACCGTTTCAAACTCCTCAAGTTTTCTTTTCTTCGATAATATCTCTTTCATGAACTTAACGTAACTCGGCATATGTTCCAACGCGTCGGCGAACGGAATGTTTATGTGAAGCTTTTTAAACACGTCAAGGAACTTAGAAAATTGTTTGTCCGCCTTTTTCTGCTGTAATCTCTGTGGAAACGGGACGGGGGGCACACATGTCTTCGAGTTATCCGACAACTTTATTGAAGGTTTCAAATCCTTCGACTCCTCTGGCTCTAAATCATTCTTTTCCTCAATTTCCTTCTTCTTTTCACACCGCTCGGGCTGATCCAGCACCTCTTTCACACTTCTTAAGCTGATTGCGTTTAGACTCTCTCTAGGATTTGTCTCTGTTGTACTTGGCAATGCTCCCTCCGGGCGAGCTGTCAACACATTAGCAATTTGGCCCAGCTGGACCTCCAAGTTTCGTATGGAAGCGGAATGATTTTGCAATGTCGCTTCAGTACGGGTCATAAATTGACTCGTATTCGCCGCCAATTTTGCGAGTGCTTCCTCAAGAGAAATTTTTGGAGCGGGAGGGGGCTGCTGTTGATTCTGAGCGAACGGGGGCTGGTTTGAGTTCTGTCCGTTTCTCCACGAAAAGTTGGGATGATTGCGCCACCCAGGATTATAAGTGTTGGAGTACGGGTTATTCTGCCGATTTCCATTTCCCACGAATTGAGCCTGCTCCATCTGATGTTGCTCGAACGGGTTTCCAACTTGACACTCTGCGCTCGGGTGTGATCCGTTACACCAATTGCATGTCTCTATGGTAACGGGGGAAGGTGCGTGCGAAAATGCTTGGAGCTGTTGGGTCAAAGCGGCGACTTGAGCTGACAAAGTGGAAATCGGGTCATTACTTGAAACTTCCATAACTCTCTTCGGTGTCAATCTTTCCGATGGCCATTGATATGCATTTGCGGCCATATCTTCCAAAAGCGAGTGTGCCTCGGCCATAGACTTTCCCATCAAGGCCCCTCCAGCGGCCGCATCCACGAGAGTGCATGTAGAAGCACTCAAACCAGTATAGAACGTCTGAATCTGAAGCCAATCAGGAAGGCCGTGATGAGGGCATCTTCGTAACAAATCTTTATATCGCTCCCACGCCTCGTGGAGCGATTCCATATTGTACTGACCAAAGGTGGTTATTTCGTTTCTCAACCTCGCCATCTTAGCAGGTGGGAAGAATTTGGCAAGGAAGGCTTGCGCTAACCCCCCCCCCATGTTGTAATCGACCCCGGCGGTAAGGAATTTAACCAAAATTTCGCTTTATCCCTCAAAGAAAAAGGGAAAAGCCTCAATCGGATGGCATCGTCGGTGACACCATTAGTCTTGAATGTGTCGCATATCTCAAGGAAAGAAGCAATATGGGCATTCGGGTCGTCATTCGGCAGTCCGCAGAATTGGCTCGCCTGCACCATCTGAATAATAGCAGGCTTGATCTCAAAATTATTGGCTTGGATAGTGGGATGCCGAATTCCCGAAAAATTAGCATTGATCTGCGGCATGGCATAATCTCGAAGAGCTAGTTCCGGTTGAACTTGCCGCACATGGTTATCTCCTCCTTGGACTTCGATATTCTCGGCCATGTTGACCGTCGTATGCAACTCTCTTTTCTCCTTCTTGTTCCTTCTTAGAGTGCGCTCGAGCTCGGTATCCAAAGGTAGTAGGCCTTCGTTACCGAGTTTTCTCATGTACTACACGAAAGGTCCTGAAAGGAAAAACAAATAAACGAAATTAAATACAAAAGAATAAAAATAAAACGTTCAAATTAAGACTAGAAATACTTAAATCGATATTAGAAACTTTCAATCCCCGGCAACGGCGCCAAAAACTTGTTGCGATATTTCTTACACGCAAGTGCACGTCATCGTTTACAAGTAATAAAGTAATAAGTAGAGTATCGTTCCCACGAGGACTGAATCTCTAACTACCGATTTTGTGTATTCCAATTTTATTTGAACAATCGAATTTGGGTTTTTGCAATTAATAACTAAAAGGATTACTAAAAGACCAGCAGAAAACGATAGCTTGAATAAAATAGATCAAATGATGAATAAGTCTAGGATTCTGAATCCACCTCAGTTTATCCGAATTTACTCTCGATTATCCGTAATAAATAATTTTCCCAATTTATTGAAGGCGGAGATTGCTAATATATTCTACCGCCTCTCCCGAGGTCAATAGATTTATCTAAAGGCGAATAACGCACTCTATCCCTAGGTGAATTAATTCGTCAATAGGCGAAAGGCATAAAATCTCCCAAAAGCCACGTAGTTCCTATGAGTATATTCCTATCTCACAGAATAAAACGGTCCTCACCAATAGTTCCTCACCAAATCTCCTCTCCCGATTCGAAGTGAATGATTAAATCAATACAACTATTGGCCAGATAATTGCAAGCATTAAACACAATTGGGAAAACTCAACAAAAAGGTAATTAATTAGATAATCTCAAGAAATTCGTCAAAACATAGGTTTCATCAAAACCCTAGATTAGGGCTTTAGCCTGACATACTAATAATTGAAAATACAGAATAGATAAATGAAAGCATAAAAATCAAACGCAGATGAAGCTCGGATTCCTCCGTTCTTCAGCTTCCGCCCTCTGCCCTTGAAGTCTTCTGCTTCCCTCTTCTTCTGCCGTCTCCAAGCTTAAGCTCCAAAAGATAATAGATCCAAAGATCATTAATTTAGGGTCTTAAAACCCTATTTATAGCTCAGCATATCCTCCAAATCGCGTCCGTATCCGTAGGTCGAAAACTGGCTTCGAAACGGCCCTAATTCGCGCGGACAACCAAAAACCGCCAAGTGTGCCGCGGCGCACTAAACTCGTGCCGCGGACAGAGCCTTCACTGATGCTCGGGCGTCCTCAATTTCTTCTCGTGCCGCGGCTCACTGGATCGTGCCGCGGCCAGAGTCTGCTTTACTCGCCTTTGGCCGGTGTCTTCTGTGCCGCGGCCCGCTTCCTTGTGCCGCGGCTCGAGTCCAGATTTGCCGCTACCGCTTTGCCTCGTTTTAGCTTCCGGACTTCAATTTCCTATCAATCATACAAAATTAAGGCATTAAAGGCTCATTTAGACAATTTCACTCTCCAAAATAATACAAAATAATGATAAATAAGCGTATAAAAATACGCCTAACAGATGTTTTCTGTTGGTTATAATATAATAGTCGGCTGATGTCTAAGTAACTTTTGGTGTGTAAAAGGAGTTTTCTCTTAAAAGTTTTAAGTTTTTCGCTATGCTGTAATATATATATATATATATATATATATATATATATATATATATATATAATAAGGGTATTTTTAATATCTGGTATCTGATAGCCAAATATAGGGGGTATGTGACAAGTTGGTTCTTCTTGAGTTTCTTTGCAACTTTTATTACCGTGGCATTCTGGAGTCATTGGCTGCCAGCTGGTAATGTGTGGGATTTTCAATCGGGTATATATAGTCATGTGTAGTACTTCATATTGCCTTTGCGCTTCAGTAAGACTAATTAAGTATATAATCACATGCATATTATCAGGACTCCGCATACGTGGTGGTATGTTCACGGATACATTTCCATCCTAGGCGTAGTGTGACGTCCACCGTGTGAGCCTTATGTTGTTGCTTCATACAACATGTGTGATTACGTATGTTCAAAAGTTATATTTAATTTTTGTTGGTTCTTAAGCACGTGTGATTGTGTATGTTGACTGACCCTGTGATTTTAGCCGAAATATGTTCCTATCGTACTTTAGATTGAGGTAAGACAAATGCACAGGAAAAACATGGTGACCGCGAAGGGTCTCAAGAATACTAGTAAGGGGCCGAGTTTTCTTGCTTTTGACTATATTTTCATGTATTTATTCTAATGCATTGTACTCTCTTGCACTTTTGTATTATTTGGTACATTCATCTTCATATAGATTATACTTGTATTTTGATGATCCTGTGGATTGATTGGCATTTTTTAGTCAGAATACTATATAAACTCCTTGTCAGAATATTCTGTAATATAATATGGTTGGGTACTGCTGATAGGTTATTTTAATTACAGACGATTGTTGTATTGTGAATCGCCTGGTGGGTCTCAATTGAAGGTCCATGGTACTGTAATAATCGTCTAGTTTAAGGTATTACATTATGGGTAACTAAAATCATAAAACTACAACTTGATAAGTAAGATCTTAATCTTGCCCAAAATCCTAAAACTATAACTTTATACGTAAGATCTTAATCTTAATTGTTCCTATCACTAGGAAAATGTGTCTATATACGTTAGATCTATATTGAAGAAGGAAACCTATTTCTAGGACGACCAGCCACAACAAAAGAGCTAAAATTCCGCCAAAATATTAAAGAAAAAAAAACGGAACGTATTAATAAGACGACTCGCACAAATTTATGACACGAAAAATTTCCATTTGGAAGAAAGCGAAGAGAAAAAGATACGAAATATGTCTATCAATCTGACTAAAAAACACACATGAAAGAGAAGAAATCTGATACTTGCAACCCACTTTTCACTTTATGCTAATCACGCT
Organism: Orobanche coerulescens; assembly: GCA_033398695.1. Classification (NCBI taxonomy): domain Eukaryota; kingdom Viridiplantae; phylum Streptophyta; class Magnoliopsida; order Lamiales; family Orobanchaceae; genus Orobanche; species Orobanche coerulescens. Next base: position 69,626,246 of record CM065804.1, on the reverse strand, counting down.
CCACATTTTCCTCTTTTTTAATATTTTAATTTATTTTTACATTCTTTTTCTAGTTTGGTCATTTATTTCATTACATTTTTAATATATTCAATATAAAGGAAATGGCCCTAAAATGTGTTGTATGTATATATGCTAATTGGATTTGCAACCAAGGTTTTAAAAAAATGCTAGGCGCTAGGTATTATGATTGCTAACGCCTAACGCCCAGAGAATTAATAAGGGATTAATCGAAAATTAACCGGATTAGACAGATTTGTTTTTAATTATTTTTATATATAAATAATATTTATAAAAGAATTAATATTTAACCATTTAAACAGACATATAATCAGTTAAATATTAAATTTAGAATATTGATAAAGGTGCAAGTAATATATAATATCCATAAGAATTTGTAGTAGTGTTAAAAAAAAACTAACCGCTTAGGCATCCGTCTAGCCTCCTAGCTCACGTACAACCCGCTTAGGTAATCGATTGATCACCCAAACGCGCAGTACAAATGCTAAGGCGGAAGACCTTCTATGAGTTAATTGAAGGATTAATTGATCTTGACGGGAGTTTTGGAACATTGTTTGCAACTAACAAGAAAAGTATTTGTACATTAATTAATTTTATCAGATATTATGAATTACTTTGGTATATGATAACAGAAGTTACTGGCATCATAAACCATCCAATAACTTATAATTATACAAACACTTCGAGAACTGAGTAAGCCGAAACTGAAAAACTAATTTATCTATTTTGGGTGAGCTCAGCTTTTATGCGGTCTAGTAATTCAATAAAAATTCAAATTAACTCCCTTTTATTAATATACAATACATACATGAACAAAGAAATTAACATGTAAATACTGCGTTGGTTATGCACAATAATATTTTGATTTTATACAAAACACTCCCTTTGATCATTTACATTCTCTCTAGTACAACTTATGTTTAGTTCCTCAAATTCGTAAAAGAAAAAAGCAAAATAAATGGACAAACTTCTCAAAGAAATATCCAAATATTAAGAGAGAAAAAAGTAAAGTGTGATTAGTAATAAAAAAGAGACAAGTGGAGTGCAAATATCATCAGGGGATTGAGATCATGAAAATAAACAGACCGAAATCAAAATCGACTTACATGTGATGGTTCGATTCACCATTTTTTTGAGGAACCGGTTACATCGATTTGCTTCTAGTAGTTCTTCACTACCCAATATATAAAAAAATAAAATCATCAAGAATCGAATGGAAACACTATGAATTGTTTATGTTAAGAAACCAAAACCTATTAAGGAACCGAAAATTGCAAAATTCGTGTATACATTAAGTATGTATGTCGATTCACAAAGTAGCCATTGATTCTTTAGCGATTTAGCTCTTAACAATTTTCAGAATAGCCATCAATCAATTCTTTTCAGTTTCTGTATATACATACATATTCAGTTGTTCTCGATTTTTTTAAGTATATAATTAATTCAAAACCATTAACCCAACCATTTATATCAATCATAGAACCAAACAAAAAATTATGCAAAATTTAATAAAGGAACCGAACTGAACCAGTATTTTCAACTCGATTTTTCAATTAACTTTCCGATTCTCAATTAATTTATCCTAACCCTAAAAAAACATCAAATTAATATTTACTTAATATTAAGTGTCTGACACGAAAACACAACACGAAACAACACGAATTTGCGCGGTACACGACACGACATAACACGAATTCATTTCGTGTCGTGTATGAATTTGGACTTTTAGTACACGAAACACAAAAATAGAACAAATTACCAGGTCTAATTTATATACGACATTAAAGACGCCCTTTCGAGCGCACAAAATTTTTTTCCAAAAAGTAAGTCCACGGTTTGTTTACTGAATTTAACCAAAATTTTGTTCTATTCAATGCAAGTTTTGGTATTGGATGGTGCCCTTCAAATCATTTTTGTACGAAATGAATGATATTTACAATTGGAAAATCAAATTTAGAGTGTATAAATAATTTATTTTTAATTAAATTAGTATGAATTTATATATATGGTTGGCACGTCGAACATTAGTACTTTAGGTTTTCCGTAGACAATAAAAAACAATAGAGGGTGGCATGCACTTTTTAATTCAAGCTTGGGCAACTAAAACCTCCATCTTCAGCAACTGATTAGTTTATTTTTGTTTCATATAAGGCCAGAAAAATTGGGACTCAAATCTTTCTGCAGCAGGGTTTGATGCCACAGCACTTGTTTCCCTGCACTGAAAGATGGACGGTGTCTCCTTCAACATGTCTCTGGGCCACACCAGCTCTGGCACCTGAGCTCCATGCTGAAAATAACATGTCTATAACTTCTTGAGAGAACCCATTACTACTAACATCAAGCAGTTTCAAATTCCCAGCAAGCTTAATAGAAGCAGAAAGTTGTCGCATGGATTGGCATTCCGAAAGAACAACTCTCTTCTGGGATGTACAGCATATCTGACTATCTTTACAACAAGATAGTGTAGCTTCTACCTCTACTTGATTATCTTCACTGTCGGCAACTTCAAGCTGGTTCTCATCACACATGTCATGGGGTAAAGTTGACGAGTCAGGTTGGTTTACGCCTTCCCCCAAGGAGTTTGACCTTCCATCTGCCGATCTAAGGCTGTCTGTTAGAGGTTGGATCTCAATTGGACCGACATTGCCAGCCAGGTTGAGTTCTTCAAGGGAATGGTTATCTGATAGTGCTTGAAGCAGGCAAATGATGCCAGCAAGACCGACTTCACATTTGCAGACGACAAGGACTCTTAAACAACATTGAGAATTGCAGAGTAAAGATGCCAGTTGACTGCAACCCTGTAATTCTGCTTCAGTTTATTTATGTTCATAACAACTGATAATGGTAACACAACTCGGACAAGCATGTTTTGTCCTAACTCTAAAAACATCTCAGAACCCAACTTCTGGGATCTCCTAAACGTACACAAAATGATAAGCTGTGAAGCATGCGACACGACACAACACTGCCATGGGATTCACAATTTTTCTTAAAATGTTGAACATGATCCACATAGGACACGTTTTGTATTTTTAATCAATTAACACATAGATGACATGTTTTTTTAATTAATTAATTATATATATATATATGTGTGTGTGTGTGTGTGTGTGCGCGAGAGATAAAATTGCTCGTATTAGAGATAGGAGGACACGAAATTTTGGGAGAGTTAAATGTGTGAAGGATGTGGATCATAAGGTTTTAGTCGGAGATAAGATGGAGGGCATACTTTGATAACCTATTTAATGGAAAACGTGAGGAAGATATTGGGGATGTAAGTATTGCTTCAAATTTGGTTAATCGGGATTTTATGCGACGAATTCAAAAGGGTGAAGTACGGATGGCATTAAAGAAAATGGGTTCGAAAAAGGCAGAAGGACCAGATGGTATACCTATTGAGGGAGAGAGGTGTTTGGGAGAGAGGGGAATCGAATGGTTGACTATGATTTTCAACAAGATTTGGAAATACAGCAAGATGCCACTGGCATGGAGGGAAAGCACTTTAGTCCTTTTATATAAGAACAAAGGCGATGTCCAAGAGTGCTCTAATTATCGGGGGATTAAGTTGATGAGTCATACCATGAAATTATGGGAACGAGTGATTGAGCAACGTCTTAGAAAGTGTGTGGAGATATCAGAAAACATATGCCTGGGAGATCGACTTTGGAAGCAATATTTCTGATGATACAGATGATGGAACACTATCGTGATAAGAAGAAAGACTTGCATATGGTTTTATTGATTTAGAGAAGGCTTATGATAAGGTACCAAGATAGATACTTTGGTGGGCATTAGCCAAAAAGAGTGTGTCTAAGAAGTATATTGACATCATCAGAGATATGTATGAAGGAGTTAGTACAAGTGTACGTACTACCGTGGGAAGGACTGAGAAATTCCCTATTATGATTGGGGTGCATCAAGGATCGGCTCTTAGTCCTTTCCTCTTTGCCATAGTCATGGATGAATTGACAAGGTCAATTCAAGACGATATTCCTTGGTGCATGATGTTTGCATGTTGATGAAACGAAGGACGGAGTTGAAAGAAAGTTGGAACTCTGGAGAAATACGCTCGAAACTCGTGGTTTTAGGCTGAGCATAAGTAAGACTGAATATTTAGAGTGTAGCTTTAGTGGAAATGGAAGTAGAGAGGCGGGTACAATCACTTTTGATGGGAATGTTATACGAGGATCGGAGTTTTTTCGTTATCTTGGGTCTATTCTTCAAAAGGATGGAGAATGGAAGAGCGCAACAGGGTTTATTCTCGTGATGTGGCCCATAGGATTAAGACGGGATGGTTGAAATGGAAGAGCGCAACAGGGTTATTATGTGATCAAGGTACGTACCTTACAGATTAAAGGGAAAATTTTACCGAACAACAATTAGGCCTGCACTTTTATATGGCACCGAATGCTGGGCTGTAAAGCATAGTCATGTGCATAAGATGAATGTGGCGGAAATGCGTAGCTAAGATGGATGTGTGGCCATACGAGAAAGGATCAACTTAGAAATGATGTGATTAGAAAAGAAGTACGAGTGGCTCCTATAGGGGATAAGCTGTTGGAGAATCGGTTAAGATGGTTCGGACATGTGAGACGGAGGTCGATTGATGCACCGGTGCAGAGGCTTGAAGAATGGGGAGCGCATAGGCCGGTGAGAGGTAGAGGAAGACCTAAACAGACATGGATAAGAGTTATGGCGTTGGATAGGACGACGTGGAGGGAGAGAATTCGGGTGGTTGAATATGTTTGATTTTTTTTTTTTTTGCATAATGATTATTACTATTTTTTAACTCTGCCTGTGGGTGTCTTCTTGACATCCATTGCCGGTCCCAAGCCCGGATAAAAGAGGAGGGTTGCGGTAGGTTAGTGGCAGCCAGCGTAAAACTCGTCACATTCCATGGACATGAATCAAACATTGAAAATCGTTGGGGCGTCTCCTCGAAGCGGCCGCATTTCATAGGCCGGGTGCGGTGATAAGTATGCGAGGGTTGCTAGGTCGTCGCCTGAAGCGGCGCGCCACCTTTACATCTGAGGGTGGTGTCAAATGAGCAAGGATGCGCTACACTTCATAGGCCCGGGTGTAGTGGAAAATATGCAAGGGTTGCTAGGTCGTCGCCCGGAAGCGGCGCGCCACCTCGAAGTATGGGTGTGGTGTCAAATGTGCAAGAATCCTTACAGCGTGGACGGGGACAGACAGAGAAGTTAGTTCTTGCGGCTAGTAAGGGTAGTAAGGTGCGGTTTGGAACTTGGAACGTTGGCTCTTTGACGGGGAGATCAGCAGAAGTGGGGGAGGTTATGAAAAGGAGGAGAATTCACATAATGTGTCTACAAGAGACTAAGTGGGTTGGCGAGAAGGCAAGAGGGTTAGCTCCTTGGGGTTACAAGCTTTGGTACTCTGGAAAGGATAGAAGTAGAAATGGAGTGGGTATCGTCATTGATAAAGAATTCATTGATGATGTGGTGGAAGTGTCAAGAAAGAGCGATAGAATAATGAGTATTAAGCTTGTGATAGGGGATGAGTTTCTAACTATCATAAGTGCTTATGCACCACAAGTAGGATTGGATGCATCGATCAAACAAGAATTTTGGGAAGATTTGGAAGAGGTTGTCGAACGAATTCCTATGGGTGAGAAATTGATCATTGGTGGTGACCTCAATGGGCATGTCGGTGTTAGCGAGATGGCTTTGAGAGCATTCATGGTGGCTTTGGTTTTGGGGACAGAATGAAGCAGAAATGATATATTGGATTTCGCATTAGCTCATGACTTGGGTATTATGAACACTTGGTTCGAGAAAAGGGACTCTCATTTGGTGACATATAGAAACGGAGGTAATGCAAGTCGATTGATTTCTTTTTAGTAAGGAATGTTTGGAGGAAAAGTTTTACTAATTGCAAGGTAATACCGGTGAGAGTCCGCAACACAAAGATAGGTTGTGGTGCTTGACTTTCGAGGTAAGAGGCACTTAAGAAAGAGAAGACCACAAGTTGACCCTCGAATTAAGTGGTGGAAGCTACAAGGAGAGTCGACATACTTTTGTGGCTAAGATTGCGATAGTGGTATTTGGTCCGATTGCACGGAGATGGATATAGATTCGATGTGGAACTTGTTGGAACACAACATAAAGGAAGTTGCAAAAGAAGTCCTAGGAGAATCTAAAGGAAGCAGACCATCAAGTAAGGACACATCTTGGTGGAATGATGAAGTTAAGCAAGCGATAAAGACCAAACGTGAATGTTATAAGGTCTTGGGTAAATGCTCGAGCGATGAGAATTATGAGAAGTACAAGAAAGCTCGAACGAAGCTAAAAAGGCGGTGCGAAATGCCCGATCAAAGGTCAATCAAGAATTATATGCAAGATTAGATACTAAAGAAGGGGAAAAAGATATCTATAAACTTGCTCGAATGAGAGAGAAGAAGACGCGAGATATTGGAAAAGTTAAATGTGTAAAGATCTTGACCAAAAAGTTATGGAACAACATAAACAGATAAAAGATAGATGGAGGGCATACTTAGATACACTATTACATGGACATCACCTACTAGATATTGGGAATTAAAACAACCACTCAAGTAAGGTTAACCGAGAGTTTAAGAGAAGAATCAAAGGGTGAAGTGACAATTGCATTGAAGAAGATGGGGTCAAAGAAAGCGGAAGGACCGGATGGTATACCTATTGAAGTTTGGAGGTGTTTGGGGAGAGAGGGATCGAATGGGTAACTATGCTTTTCAATAAGATTTGGAGAAGCAATAAGATGCCGTCAGCATGGAGGAAAAGTATTCTCGTCCCTTTGTATAAGAACAAAGGTGATGTTCAAGATTGTTCTAATTATCGCGGAATTAAACTAATGAGTCATACCATGAAGTTGTGGGAACAAGTGATTGAACAAAGGATCAGGAAATGTGTGAAGATAACAGAAAATCGGTTTGGATTTATGCCTGGAAGATCGACCATGGAAGCAATTTATCTTATCCGTCAGTTGATGGAACATTATCGAGATAAAAAGAAAGATCTGCATATGGTTTTTATTGATTTAGAGAAGGCATATGATAAAGTACCAAGAGAAGTACTTTGGTGGGCCTTAGCAAAGAAGGGTGTATCGCGGAAATATATTGACATTATAAAGGACATGTATGAGGGAGCTAGTACAAGTGTACGTACTAATGTTGGGAGGACAGAAGAATTCCCTATTACGATTGGGGTGCATCAAGGATCTGCTCTTAGTCCTTTTCTCTTTGCCATAGTCATGGACGAATTGACAAGAGAAATTCAAAATGACGTTCCGTGGTGTATGATGTTCGCAGATGATATTGTGTTGATTGATGAAACGAAGGTTGGAGTGCAATGAAATTGGAACTTTGGAGGATACTTTGGAAGCGCGAGGCTTTAGGCTGAGCAGAAGTAAGATAGAATATATGGAGTGTAGGTTTAGCGAAAACAGTGATAGAGAGGTGGGGATGATCACATTTGATGGGAAAGTTGTTCATGGATCCACTTTCTTTCGGTATCTTGGATCTATTATCCAAAAGGATGGAGAGCTAGATGGCGATGTGGCTCACAGAATAAAGGCAGGGTGGTTGAAGTGGAAGAGTGCCACAGGGGTTTTATGTGATCCGGCATGCCTCATAGATTAAAGGGTAAATTTTACCGCACGGCAATTAGGCTGCTGTTATATGGCACCGAGTGTTGGGTCAGAAAAAGCGATTGTCACGTTCAAAAGATGAATGTGGCAGAGATGCGTATGCTACGATGGATGTGTGGTCATACAAAAAGGATCGGCTCGAAATGAGGTGATCGGAGAGAAGGTAAGAGTTGCGTCTATAGAAGACAAGATGATGGAGAATCGATTACGATGGTTTGGTCATGTGAGAAGAAGACCTATTGATGCCCAGGTGAGGAGGCTAGAAAGTTGGGGAGCAAGTAATGTTGTGAAAGGTAGAGGAAGACCCAAGAAAACTTGGATAAAGATGATTGAAAATGATATGCGGTTTCTTGGAATTGGAGAAAGTATGGCGATGGAGAGGCAAATGTGGCGGGAAAGAATACGGATGGTGGATGGAGTCTGATTTTTTTTTTTTTTTTTTTAATTCCTATTTTCTTTTATTTCATGTTATCTTTTTCTTTTTTTTTTTTTTCCACTCTCTTTTTTTATTTGCTTTTTTCTCTACTTTTTCCCTCTTTTTTCCTTTTATGTTATTTATGTAACGATTATTGACGGTTTCAAAGTTTGATTCATGTTAGCCGACCCCAAATCATTTTGGGACTAAGGCTTAGATGTTGTTGTTGTTGTTGATTATTACTATTTTTTATTTACTTTTTATTATTTACTTATTTTTGCATATTTATTCTTACTTTTTTTTACGTACTAAACTTTTCACCCATCACTTTTGCCTTTTCATAGGACTATTTTATTGGAGACGACTTGACGTTTTCAGAGATTGATTCATGTTAGCCGACCCCAAAGCATTTTGGGACTAAGGCTCTGATGTTGTTGTTATATATGTGTGTGTGCGCGCGCGTGCGCATAATAAATATTATAGATAATAAGTAAAAAGAAATGGGAAAAATGTTTTTTGGCCCGTAACTCAGGGGTTGTGATTTAAAGACATTATGTTCTAGGGCTTGTGTTTTAAGATTATCTTTTAAAAGTTGTAAATCTAGGACAATCAAGCCGAATTAGCCAAATCGGGTTCGAATAGACCAATTCGAGCTCGATTTGCCTAGATTTACAAGTTTCAAAAAATATAGTCCTTCAAGCACAAGCTCGGAAATATATATTGTCATTAAATCACAACACTTAACTTACGGCCCTAAAAAGATATCCTTACTATATTAACATGTGAAAATCTATAAATCATTATTGTATTGAAAAAACTTGAAATAATCGAACAATATATTTAGGAGAACTTTATTAAATAATGTGGATATTAATCTAAAAAGTGAAAATTTAGACATAAAACATAAATATAAATACAAATAACTATAACTTTTTATTAATTTAAGAAATATATATCTAAATAGTCGGATAAATAAATTAAAAATGAAAATAATATAATATAATTAGATATGAAATAAGCACAATAAACAAATTTATTTGTTGATCTAATAAATAATTGTCAGGCTTCATTTCTTTATTTTTATTTTTCTAAATCAACTTTTAGCGTATACATAGCTACAAGTATACTATTAGAGTTGAACATTCATTTACAAATGTGCACAATTAAGTGCAAGTAGCTACCCAAATAGTTGACTTGCTTATATCTGTATGAACAAATATTCGTTTAGGCCCCGGTTGTGGTTAAGGACAATATTTTTTAAACTTGTAAATCTAAGTCAATCGAGCTCAAGCTGGTCTTTCCGAGCCCTTTGGGATAATTCTGGCTCGATTGTCCTAGATCAACAACTTTTTAAAAATATTGTCCTTAAAACATAAGCTCGGAACATATTATCCTTAAATCACAATCCCCCAAAAGTTATGAGCCTAAAAAACATTTTTCCCAAAAAAGAGATTTACAAAAACATAAATTCAGTCATAATTAAAACAGATGATATGTTTAAGAATAAATCATCACACTGAATATTAGGAGCTTTGCTTAATACTTTTTATGCTCTTAAGCACTGATAAGTACGCTTTTATAAAAAACAACTCAAAGATACACTGAATTTCTCGAACATGAAACCAGAAGAGAAAACGAGGCAAAAACTAGAATGTGCAACTGGAATACGGTAGGATTTTCTTCAATCTTGTGTACTCTATGTCATGCAATAAATCCGCATGTTATGTAGCATAGATTAAGATTTCTGGAGTAGATAAACTTAGGGAAATTGTCAAACTCTCCAAAATAAAGCAGATGATCAAGTCATAGAGCAATCAAATAAGACCAGGATGCAAGTTGCGCACCATTTATCATGAAGCTTTACTTAAATCACCTAGAAAGCAACAAAGCTGATTTTGGATTGGGCATTGTATGTTAGTATGTTTCTATGTACAAGATACTACAAAGAATAAAGATGTGACATGCTATATATTTTATGCATCTGAATAGAAAAGGCTAGCGAGTAGAAACCAACAATAACCAAGCTTAAAGGAAACAAACCTCTCTCATTATCGGATTTCCACCAAGATTCAACTCAAGAATACCACTAATCAAAGACGTGTCATCTCTGAGCCTGACAATGTAGCCACTAGTAAGTCCACAGAACGATAGATCAAGCCTGACCAGATCCTGAGTGTCCTTGGATAATGGTTTAATCAACTGTATTGCACCTTCCTGAAAAGCATCCTCAAATGATTAGATTAAGCACCAAGATCATTGACACAGAGAAGTCCCACAGCCAGGTTTGAGTTCCAATATACATTTTACTATATCATGTAAGAATTGAGGTATGGTCAGATGATAGACAAGGCAAATTATAGCAAGGAATTGCAAAAGAAAGTGTACTTCGTTTGTCACTCAAGCTAGAAAGTAGAGTCACTTGTTTACCTCGCTTATCCAACATGTGAGAGCAACACAACAAATAAAATCTCTGTTTTTACATAGTTTCATATAGCAAACGTTCTGATGGGATGGCAACTATCTCTTAGGTAATACTACAGTGCCTATAAACTGTCGTGTAAGGTAGATATATAACTCACTGTTCCAATATTAGTGTTTCCCAGCAGCAATCCCGACAAGCAACAGTTGTTGGCAAGTCGGCAAAGGTTATCAACCACAGGCTTGCTTAGCTTTATCCAATTTAGGTTTAGCTCTTGAAACCTATATGAAGCAAAATTACCAGTTTAATATTCACATTATATATTTTATGGCAACCCACTGAAATGTAATAAACAGGTAAGGAGATAGGTTCATAAACTATAGACCGATGTAAAGTGGCAAGCTTGAGCAAAAGATTCATCAAGGCATTCCCAGATACAGGCTGATTGCGTCCTGTTCATCAAAGGAGTTTCCATATTGTTGTCCTCAGAAAAGTTAGTAAACTTACAATTAAGTCAAATTCATAAGCTACCTATATAAAGATGCGTGAGAACAGATTCTGAATCCAGTGAATCAGCAACCTTTTGAATTGTTCTTGATGTGATTGAACAGTTCCCTATGTCCAAACTATAAAGAGCTACAGAAAAACGAGGGAACTGATGAGAAAAAAGTGAGCTTGTCAAAATGTCCACCAAACAGCCTATAAATAATCCAAAATGTCCACCAAACAGCCTATAAATAATCTTTTAAATGTTCAAGTTTCAGGCACTTAATCAGAGACGTCAAAATTTCACTTGGTTTTCCTTCCAAAAAGAGAACTTTGACAAAGCAATATGATGTAGTTTGAAATCATGGGGATATCAAATTGAGCAACAGATCAAGGGGTTCCACCTTTGCAGGCCCGGAGGATAGTTGATAGGTAAGATGCACAAGCATCAGTCAAACTGTTCCCAGAGATGTTGAGAACTTCCAATCGAGCATAGAGTACTGGACACTCACAAATCTGTCAAAGAAAGAGCAAACCATTTAAGGGGTTTCAGATATGTTAAGTGCTTAAGTCATTTAACCACTTGTTGGAAAGCACAGCTCGGCAAAATCATGAAAATTAGAGTTAAATCAAAGTGATACTAAATATATTTGAGTTTCCAATCAGGATCTCATTATCAACTACAATAGCCATAACTAAAGTGCACACTACTTGCACTCAACCCTCTTATAACATTTTTTGAATAAACTAAAAATCTTCTACACAAACAAGAATACCACAAACAATTTCTTTCTGCATAGGTACTAACTGAAATATGCAACTTTCTTCTCTTTTTTAAATATGAAAGGTGCGGGGCGAGTTTGAGGCACTTTAACTGGATGAGGCGAGTAGGAGGCGTGCCAAGGCGTGCAAAGGCGTAAGCCTCAATCTTATTAAAAATAAAAAAATAAAATATGATAAATATCTCATAACTAATAAAAGATTCAACACAATTAGATCAACCAAATTTAATGATTTCAATATTAAATTGTGATTAAAAGATATTACCAATTGGACGACGACGGCGATGACAACAACAACAACATTTGAGCCTTAATCCCAAAATAATTGGGGTCGGCCAACATGAATCATCCTTTAAAACCATCAACGACCGGTTGCATAAATAAAATAAAAGGGACAAAAAGGGAAACATGATAAATAGTCAATCTACAAATAACGAGTACAAAAGTCATAAAAAGTGAAAAATGACTTTTTTTAAAGATATATAGAAAAAATAAAATCAATTAATAGAAATTAAAAAAAATGAAAACACGAAGTGTTAAGAAAAAACCAAATCGACTCAAGAAAAAATCATTCATATATTTAGAATGACAGTAGAGGATAAGTGAATTAGTGAAAGATTAGTGGAACATAAATCTTAATTCTAAACATGGAAACAAAGTGCAATTATAGAAAACAATACTCAAATAATTAAATTTAATTTACCCAAAGACCAAAATACAATTCAACCAACCAACGAAAATACGAAAAAACAAACTTAATTCTTCATATGAAATAGTGTACTTAAGAAAGAGAAACGAGAAAAGTGAAATGAAGAATGATGTATTTAGGGCTTGAAATGAAGAAAAAAGAAGCACAAAGCTTAAAATTAGATTTGTTACCTTTTATCTTATTTCTTCTATTTTGCATTTTTTTAAATGGAAAAATCCCAAAATTAATCAAAAGGGCATGGTTGAACTTAAAGTTACGCCACAAGGCTACGTCTCAAGTTGTTCGCCTTAACCAGAAGAGTCATAAGCCTCAGTTTTACCCAAAAATTACCGCCTCAGAACATTTTCTTCACACCTCGCCTCGAGGAGTATGCCTCGCCCGCCTTTTAAACATTGGGATATGCATCTATTTCACACTTGGTGATATCATAACTTCATCAAATATCTAGGCCGCACTTTTAGTACCAGTTCTAGACACAAGTGCTTTGAAATCTTCATCATATGGAACATCATTGTTTCCAAAGAGAAGGTTTTAGGTCTACAAAAACCTAGAGCTACAATTATCATTATTCTGCAAGATTTCTTTTCATCCTTATATGATACTTTAAGGTTTAGAATAATATTTCACTTTCAAAGCATAGACCTGCCTATTAATCACAAAAATATGCTGAACTATTCATCCATTAGTTTCTTATCTCCGTGCCATCCCCCCGATTTTTTTAATTAATAATAACGAGAGTCATATGAAACTACTGGGATGCTTTCTGGAATTTGGACAACTCCAAATTCATAATGTGGATACTTCATTAACGAGTATAACTTTAATTCATAACGTTGATGATCATGATAAAACAACTTTGCTTTCTGTGTACAATAGCTGTGGGCCACCAGCCCTCAAAACTATTTTTATTAATGTGGCTCTTCATTCCTTGTTGGAAAAAAAATGACTTACGAAATGATCATTTCTAACAGTCTTAGGACTTCGGATTATTAACCGGAAAACCTCAGCAGTTCGGCATAATTTCTTATTCAGATAGAGGATACAAATTTAGTTATTGGCTCACACAAACTTTCAATTCAATAAATGAACAGTCAGTTTGACTACATGATGACCTGAAACAAAGCAGCAGGGCCGAGTTGATTACTGTGCAAATTTAGAACTAGACCACCATAGTTCTGTCCGAATGATATGAATACTTGTTTAAGTTTTTCAACGGTTTCATTTCCTGCAAAATGAAAATCAGGAAGTTGGAGAAAAGAGGTTAACTTTTAACTAAGATGATCACGCCTGCAAACAATGAAATCAAGAACTTGTACCTAAAAGATTATGGGAAAGGTCTAAAACAGCAAGTGTTTTGTGCAATTGCAGCGCATTCAACAATGGTACCACTGATACATCTCGCAATTGGCAATCAGACACCACAATCTCGTCCTCGGACACCTGTTAAAATGTTCATCAGATAAATTTATCTTAATTACTTGATTCTTTAGTGTTAGTGTGTATGTGTATAGATATCACTAACATCAGATTTGTCCAGCATTATGTGAACCACAACGAATTTAGATCTTACCTCTAAGTTATACAATTCCCGAACCACATTCAAATTCGGTGATTCTAATAGTTCCTCACAGCAGTCGATGTACAGTTTCATCACATGTTTTGCCACCATAACTGCTCATCAACAATAAGAATATCCCTGAGTGTGCCATACAACGAAATTATCCTATAAAAGAAAACTTGAAGTAATTTTATGGTTACTCCTACTATTCAGATTATAAAAACAGTATCATTACAGAGATGTTTGTGTTTTAATTGAGCACACCAATGGTGAGCTAAGTCGAATAGTATACATATTAAAACCCAGAACATGATTTTTCTGGAGAAGTATCAGTGGAATCATGAGGTCAGTCTTTGCTCTGATTGTGCATTCGACTTGTCAAAAGGTATTCTATACTTGATATAAAAAGAATTAAAGAGATACATTCTCTTGCATAGAAATCTGTTCAACTGACATAAAGCAGGTAGCATCAACATTAATAGAGAATCCAAAGTTAAGATTTTAAAAGCTAACATAGTGGGTCATGCATATATATTTGACAAACCATAGTATGACCAAGAACATGCTTATATCATAACCTTGAGTTCAAAGCAACCGACATTCTACAGATTTCGGAGTCATACCTGTCTCTCTCCCGTATAATATGGAATTAGTCTTACAGTACAAATTGCCAAGGAGTTATCCATGTTTCATTATTCATGCCTAATACATAAGTGGCATGCATTCAACCCAAGCCCCCCCATAAATGAAAAGGTATCAATAGAGACGATGCATTTTACAGGAATTTAATGGGGTTACCAAACAAGCACATTTTAGGCATATTAGGTTTAATCGACTTTGTAGAAAAAATCATACCTTGGTACTTGCGAGGTTTCATAAAGACGAAAAATGAAATGTAAACAAAGATATTCGCAACAGGCACTTTCACTCTATTATCATCCCAACTAAAAGAAGCAGTCAGGCATGTTTTGGTAAAAGGATAAAAACTTAGTCATGCAAAGTAACGAGCTCCAATTCTTTGATATCCATGTCAAGCAAGCACTGTTAGTGGTACCCGTATAAGAGAAGTAAATGGGATGGGTTATGTAACAGTTATAATTTAACTTCCCTTATCATATATAAATTTGCAATGTAAAACAAAAATATCTTCTGAATGTTTAATTCAGGAGTAATCATCATGTTCTAGGTTGCCATAATTTCAATCGCCTCCTGTTCCATATGAATTAAGTTTTAACCATCCCTGAAATTCAAGAAATGGCGCTGTGATTCATCAATTCACTTGTGCTTTATCAATATTCAATTCAGACTAGCTAGTGGGTGGATCACAGGAGAGTACTGAATACAAAGTTCCCAAATAGCTATATGGGAGAAGCTTCATTTGGGCTAAAAATCATACCACCTATGAAAACCTCAATCCAATTTTCTCCTGGTGCATGGTTCCTCAAGCTAAATAGTGTTTCCATAGATTCAATAACTTTCCCACTGTACTTCATATGCTGAATAACTGGCACCAATCCTGCTGACATGAAATCATGAATATTAGCGGCTGTTGATGCATATCTTCAGCCTAAGCCTTAACGAACAAGGCTCATAAAGTAGCATATTCATAAACAATGCTATAACTAGGAAGTGGAATGACGTTGAGAAATGAATTTTATTTCATGAATCTTCATGCATATAGAATAAGTTAAATAAAGATACCAACACATGAATTATGTTTTGGAAAAGAGCAGCTTGTTCAGCTAGCTTTGTCATTTACTGTATCGATAAAAAATATTGTTAGCCGACACTAGGGCCTTAGCCGCCATTGTTAGGGTTAGGGTTTTGGTTTATTGTTTCTGTATGTACTCTCTCTTATTATAAATAAACAACTCACACACTCATTAATGTGTGGTGAGATTTCTCTTTATCTTACGTGGTATAAGAAGGGTTACGATCCTCCTAAAAACCCTAGTTTCCCATCCCCAGTGCCGCCGCCTCCCTCTCTCTCCCCCCGCGGCCGCTCTCTTCGCCTTCGTCATGGCGTCAACCTCTACCTCGTTGCCTTTTGCAACTTTTATTCACATGATTACGATCAAGTTACCATCCAACAATTATCTCCTATGGCGAAAACAAGTTGAATCTCTTCTCTCCCCCAAAATCTATTCATCTTCCTTGATGGAAGTCATCCCGCGCTGCCGCCATACATCACTTCCACCCCATTAATGGCGGTCGACGGGCTCCACAGTCCAATCCCAAACATCTGCAATGGATTTCCCGAGATCGGAACATTATGAGTCTTCTTCTATCTTCTGAAGAAGCCTTGGCCGAAACCCTAGGCTGCAACACGGCCCGTGAAGTATGGGTTTTCCTCAAATCGGCCTATCAAAACTCTTCAAGGCGCGTGAAATACAACTCAAAGATGAACTTCAAACCTTAAAGTGTGGCACCAAATCTGTTTCGGAATATGGATCTCCGTTCAAAGGCTTGTGTGACAAACTTTCGGCTATCGGGGCTCCCGTTGACAACACGGACAAAGTCCTTTGGTTCCTTCGAGGATTGGGACCGACTTTCTCTAGCTTCGCCACTACACAATTCAATCAATCCCCGTTTCCCCAGTTTCGTGACCTCTGTCTAAAGCTGAAAGTCAAGATTTATTCCAGCGCTCTATGGAATCACCTCCACCCGCACTCGCGGCCTTCTACACTTCGGCCACATTATCACGGCGTCCTTCGTCGCGGTGGTCAGTCCTTCCGTCGGCGTGGCCGCGGCCAATCGGGTCGGCATACTCCTCGGTGCCAAATTTGCCGTGAATTCGGAAATTATGTTCAAGATTGTGAGTATTGCTTTGACCGTTCATACACCTATCAACCGCCAGCAACGAATCCCACTGCCAATATAGCTGATGCTTTTCACACGGCATGTAATGTCTCTTCCACTTCATCTGACTGGTATGTTGACTCAGGGGCCTCTGCACATCTTACTCCCAACTCCAACACTCTCACATTTGTGGCCGATGGTGCCTCTCTTAATATCTCTCGTATTGGTAGTTGCAAGTTAAATGACTCTCTTACTCTTAAGGATGTTTTAGTTGTGCCAAATCTCGCTAAAAACGTATTATCTGTCAGTAAATTAACAAAATACCATCTTGTTCGTGTTATTTTTTCTGACAACTATTTTCTCATTCAGAGTCGGGATACTGGGCAAACATTAGCAAAAGGAAGACATGAGAATGACCTCTATATACTCGAGCGCGGCCATCTACCTCCACTATCTGCTTTATATGTTAAACATTTACATGCGTCTTTTGAACTTTTGCATTTCGGCCTTGGACACGTTTCTTATGATATTATTTCTAGTTTAAATAAACAAGGAGCCTTGTTGGTATCCTCTTTATTGACTAATCCTGTGTCTTGCACTGCTTGTCAATTAGCTAATAGTAAACGTCTTGCATTCCATGAAAATCATAAACGAGCATCTCATGTATTGGACTTAATTCACTGTGATTTATGGGGAAAATCACATGTTCCTACTGCGGATGGTTTCACATATTTTGTTGTGTTTGTTAGACCCGGCAATTTACCACACGACACGAAAACACGACACGAAAATTTAGTGTTTGGATTTGCATTTTGAGTACACGACACGAAAATACACGAACACGAAAGTACACGACCGAGATTTAGTGTCGGGTTTGTGTTTACCCTTTGGGTACACGACACGACACGAGGTACACGAAATAAATAAATAAATAAATATAATATTTTATATTTAATTTAATAAAAATATGTATTTTATGAATTATGTTTATCATAGTTGTTAGAGGCGCGCCCGAGGCGCGAGGCGCTAGGGGCGCCAAGAGCAGCGCCTCCTGGAAGGCGAGGCGGGCGCGGGGAGGGAGGCGGGCGCCTGTGCGCCTAGCGCGCCTGAGGTCCCATCTTCATTTTCAACCTTCAAAATTAGGGTTTATTGGTAAGTTTTGGCTATTTTTTATTTTTATTTCAGTTTTCTTTTTGGCAATTTATTGTATAATATAATATGTGATATGATTTATCATATTTTCAGCTTTGTGTATCTAAACATTATATTTTCTGTTTTTATGTTTATTTTTCTGTTTTTTTTTTCATTATTTTTTAATTTCTCATTTGATTAATATGTGATATGATTTATCATATTTTCAGCTTTTTTGTATCTAAAGATTATATTTTCCGTTTTTATGTTTATTTTTCTGTTTTTTTTTTCATTATTTTTTAATTTCACATTTGATTAATATGTGATATGAGTTATCATATTTTCAGTTTTTTTTGTATCTAAAGATTATATTTTCTGTTTTTATGTTTATTTTTCTGTTTTTTTTCATTATTTTTTAATTTCTCATTTGATTAATATTGTTATCTATATTTAACTTATATCTCTTTCTTTCTTATAATGCATTTCTTATAGTATTTTATGTCTCTTTTATGTTGTTTTTATTAAATTTTCTGTTTTATTTTAATTATTTGTCATTTATCTCTTTAAGAAGTGTTGAACCTAAACATGTCTTTTGTGTGTTGGTTTTTGTTGGTTATGTGTTGATTTTTGTTGATTATGTGATTTATTATTGAAGTTGAAGTTAAACTTTATGTTATGGAATTCTTAGACTTGATTACATGAATTCTGTTTTCTTATTAATTTTTAATTAATTTTGCGCGCGCCTCGGGCGCGCCTCTCGCCTCGGGCGCTAGGGCAGCCTTTGCGCCTCTGTGCGCCTCTCGCCTCTAACAACTATGATGTTTATACTAAACTTTAAAATTTGAAAATATAATGTGAACTTTCATAAATTTCATATAAACATTCGTATTTTCGTCGCCATTCGTTTCATTTCGTCTACTAAAACCTATAAAAAATATTATTATAATATTAAAATTATTATTTTCTATAATATTTTAATATTTATTTTATATTATGTGCCTGACACAAAAACACGACACGAAACGACACGAATTTGCGCGGTACACGACACGACATGACACGAATTCATTTAGTGTCGTGTATGGGTTTGGACTTTTGGTACACGAAACACGAAAGTACACGATACGAAAATACACGACATGAACGAATTGCCAGGTCTAGTGTTTGTCGATGATTACTATCGGTTTACGTGGTTCTATCCTATTCGCTACAAATCAGATTTTTTTTGAAATTTTTGTGCGTTCAAAGCTATGGTGGAAAATCAGTTTGAACGAAAAATTAAAGTTTTTCAATCTGATGGGGGCAAGTAATTTACTGAAACACGAATTGAGGAGTTAATACTAATGGTATTTTACATTGCATATCTTGCCCCTATACTAAGCCCAAAATGGCAGAGCAGAGCGTAAACATCGACATATTGTTGAACTTGGTCTGCCTATGCTTTTTCAATCTCATGTTCCAGTAAAATTTTGGATAGATGCCTTCAGCACTGCAGTCTTCACAATTAACTGTGTGCCCACACCAGCTCTCAGTGGCAAATCTCCATTTCAGTTATTATTTGGTAATTTACCAAATTATGCAAACTTCCATCCTTTTGGATGTGGGGTCTTTCCATGCCTACGTGACTATGCCTCTAATAAGCTTAGTCCTCGCAGCACACCTTGCGTTTTTCTTGGCTACAGCAACAACTACAAAGGCTTTCATTGCTATGACATGCAGATCGGCCGCACCTACCTCTCGCGACATGCTCGCTTTAACGAATTACTCTATCCCTACTCGGGTGCCACTTGATCTGTCTCACTGGACAGCATACATGTTTCAAGTTTCTTAGAACCATCTCTGATATCCGAAGATAATGTCAGGTAAGCATCTACTCCGCCTACCGAGGATGATTTTTGCCCATGCGCCTCTACTCAACCCAGTCCTCCAGAACCACAGCATGTTACCCATCAACCGGCTCACCCAACTCCTGAACCAATTTCGACTCCTGAACCATCACCTCTCCTACAGAATCTCCAGCCCCAGCCACAACGAATGAACAGCCCAGGATAATCCCAACACAACATCCTATGGTCACCCGCGCACATGCAGGAATCTTCAAACCAAAATAACGATCTTATCTTGCCACTTCAGGTTTAATTGCAGTTCTTCTTACCACGTCTACACCTCGCGGCTTTAAGTCTGCCGTCAAGCTTCCGCATTGGGTCGCCGCCATGGATGAAGAAATTGGCGCTCTTCATGCTAATAACACCTGGGATCTTGTTCCTCGTCCTCCCAATACCAATGTTGTCGGCTCCAAATGGGTATTTCGTACGAAACTTTTCTCAGATGGTGCTCTTGATCGATACAAAGCTCGTCTTGTTGCGATGGGCTTCACCCAACTTCCAGGCCTAGACTTTGATCTCACATTTAGCCCCGTTGTTAAAGCTACCATTGATCGAGTTGTCCTTGCCATTGCTATAATGAGAGGTGGCCCTTACATCAACTGGATGCAGTGTTCTAAAAATCGGCCTAGGCGGCCGCCTAGGCGCTAGAAGGTGGCCCTCCGCCCCGACTACCCCATAGTCGGTTCTGCCAGGCGGGTAGGAGGCTCTAGGCGGCCCTAGGCGGGCTCTAGGCGGCCCTAGGCGGGTCTAGGCGGGCTAGGCGGGTCTAGGCAGATTTATTTAGGTTTTTCTCTTTCGTTAATCTATCGGGCCGCTTTCATTTAGGTTTTTCTTTTTTTTTTCCTTTTTAAAAAAGCTGATGTACTACTGCCGCTTTCATTTTTTCTTGTTTTTAAATATATTAATTAAACAGATGTTAAGACTGCACTGTCCTGTTTTTTTTTTTTTTTTTGGTGAAAGACTGCACTGTATAGTTAAGACTGTTAAGACTACTGATGTTAAGATTTTTTTTTCTTTTTTACTTGGTAATTTCAATAATAAAAAATGAGAATTTTTTTACTATGCATAATAAAAAAATTCCTCTCCAAAAGAATTTTTTAAAAGAATATTATGCATTTTGGATGCATATATAAATATAAATAAAATATAAAATATAAAAAATACCGCTAAGCGCCTAGCCGCCTAGGCGCCGCCTCCAAGGCCTAGGCGCTAGAAGGTCCCCCTCCGTCCGCCTACCGCCTAGCGCCTTTTAGAACATTGATTGGATGTTAAAAATGCATTCTCAATAGTGTTCTTCACGAAACGATCTATATGGAACAACCACCAGGATATGTTGATCCCCGCTTTCCTATGAATGTCTGTCGTCTCAAAAAGGCTCTTTACGGCCTAAAGCAAGCTCCTCGTGCATGGTTTCATCGTCTTGCAACATTCCTTCGTCATTTTGGATTTATTTGTAGCAGATCAGACACATCCTTATTTATACTCCATCAAGGCTCCTCTCCCTCTATCTACTTGTTTATGTTAATGACTTAATTCTCACTGGAAGTGACCCTTAACTACTCCAACACTTCATCGCGAAGTTAAATTCCATTGTTGCCACTAAAGACATGGGAAAATTGAGCTACTTCCTTGGGCTCGAAGTTTCTTACGTTGATGATGGCATCTTCCTCAGTCAAGCCAAGTACGCTAGAGATAGATATTCTCCAGCGCGCCTTAATGCATGAATCCAAGCCCGTTTCCACTCCACTTCCACTGACACCCATCTACATGATCTGATGCTTCTCTTTACCGTTCGATAGTTGGTGCACTACAATATCTTACTATCACTCGACCAGATCTCTTCTATGTTGTTAGCCATGTTAGACAACTCTTACAAGCACCAGCTACAACACACTTTCTTGCAGTCAAACGGATTCTTCGCAATCTAGCTGGAACCTTGGACCACGGACTCCGATTTACTCGTTCGGTCAGTTCGCCATCCATACTTGGCTACTCCGATGCTGATTGGGCACGTTGTTTGGATACACGCCGCTCCACCTACGGCTACTCCATTTTCATTGGCGACAATCTTGTCTCTTGAAGTGCCAAAAAGCAACCTACTGTTTCTCGATCCATCACCGAATCTGAATATCGGGCGCTCGCTAACACCGCTGCCGAAGTCCTTTGGGTCCGCAATCTTTTTTCTTAACTCCATTTCAACATGACTTGTGCACCTGTTATACTATGCGATAATAAAAGTGTCATCTTCCTTGCAAGAAATCCTATCTCCCACAAACGTGCCAAACACATTGATCATGATTACCACTTTGTTCGAGAACAAGTTGTTCAAGGGTCGCTTGGAGTACAGTTTATCCCTTCTCGTTTTCAGTTAACAGATATCTTCACCAAAGCCTTGCCCGGACCACTATATGAATTCTTTTGACACAAGCTCCGCGTGCAAATTAACCCCACACTTAGCTTGAGGGGGGTGTTAGCCGTCATTAGGGCCTTAGCCGTCACTGTTAGGGTTAAGGTTTTGGTTTATTGTTTCCTTAATTATGTACTCTCTCTTATTATAATAAACAACTCAGACACTCATTAATGTGTGGTGAGATTTCTCTTTATCTCACAAAAGACAGGAGTAGTACCAATTAAGAATATTTAAAGAATTAATGACAAACGAATAATTGAACTACTGATCAACAGTCAACAAATGATTAGAAAGCCAGGTGCTGCAAGCCAAACTTGATTATTGTATAGGATATTGATACAGAATTCTTAACTCGAGTATATTTCTCCTTCCGATGATGTGAGTCCCTTACGTACAAAGTAATCTCATATTCTACAATATTATGAAAGTACACTGAAAGACGGAATGTTAATTCTAGATATTCAAATACTCCACGCGAATCATGATCACGTACAGGAGAATTTAATGAAACGCTCCAAGAAAAAGATTCTGAAATTTCCCACTTAAAAATGCCAAACGGATGCTAGGTGATCATTATTAGATATTTTGTAATTTAATATTTGGAGAATGCATACTTTGAAAGAATTCACGATAACTTTTCCCAGAGCGAAGTCCATTCAAAATGTTGGTGATTGCTAGACTTCCTATTATTTCTTCAATTAGTTGGATTTTTAGATAATTATTTGGTACAGAAAACATTGGGCCCATCTTCCCTCTTACAATAGACCATGTGCTCCACGAGACAGCTAAATTTTTAAACATTTACAAATTTCAACTACTTCAGAAAATGATTAACAAACACAAATGCAATCAAAGAAACAAGAGTTGCCATTTACCTCTTGATCTCCTTTCTCTGGGAAGTTGTAAATAGTACAAGCATGCCAATTCAGCCTTCATCTGCTCTAAGTCAAATTTAGCACCAACGCGACATAAATCTAGATCCATATGTACAAATTCTTGATCAATTTTGAAGATGATATGTTGCTGCAACACACATCAAGTGAAAGGAGAAACAGAAAGAAAATCAGTATAAAGCACAAGTTTGTAACAACATTAGTTACCAGCCTCCTAACTAGATATTCAACATTACCAACCATCTGGTTATAACAAGTGACACTATTGCATTAATATATTGATGTGAGACAAAAAAAAACTATTTCACTATCTGGATCTTTGGAATTCAGTCCAGGGGTATGGATCTAAATCCCTAAAAGAAATGTGACGCCTACAATGCTTCCTTATCAAGAATTGGTCATGGAATATTACACATAATTACAGAAAAATTAACCAAAAATAACAATCACTCACACAAGGTTGATCACAGCAAGCATGCAGATCTGCGCTGGAAGATTTGCTTTGATATAGGTTGCAGGAGCCCATATAGACGCTATTATCATTTCCATGAGTGTTAGAATTACCAACAGCTTCACATGTTCCTGTAACTCTAAAATCTTTAGAATCCTGTAAGCCTGATTTAGAACTCCTGGATTTGTAGGAACAGGTACTATTCTCAAGATTGGCACGAGTAAAAACAACAGTAGATCTTGAGGCGACCGGTGAAACATCCTTCAGAACACAAGAACTTATATTTAAGCTTTGATTGATGCGGAAATATCATTAACGCAGTTTCAGATTATGTCACCTGGTCATCATTTACAGGATTACTGGAATATTTTCTGGTTACTGCGACATATGAGACTAGGTTCAATGTTTTGACTTCAATAAATATGGTTAAGAAAAAAATAACACAGAATGCAGCTTACATTCATCAGAAGTTGCAATGCCTTCCGCTGAACACTTGCGAACCATTCTTTCTGAGCGACAATCCTCTTTTTCACCTTCATCATCAGAAAGGATCAACCGTACACGTTTGCGATTAGCTGTAAAACTACCAGTGGATCTGGATATGCTCTGTGTAGGGGCACATGATTTGGAGGTAGCATTGGGTGCAATTCCACAAAAAAAATCTGGCTTTGCTGTAATTTTGTTAGATTGAAACAGGGATATTATAGGTACTTTTTCATTCAGTTCATCATCAACATCACTGGACTTTTCTCGCAGAGGATTCGGCTTATATTTTTTCATTGAAAAGCTACCATCAGACCTGTCATCTGTTAATAGGTTATCCAACTCAGTTTCAGTTTCAGAACAGCAGTCACCTAAAAACCCTTCAGGTTCGCCCTCCTCATTTTTGGATTGCTTTAATTTGTCAATCAACAATTTTGTTCTCCTGGAAAGTAGCAGAGTTAATCAAACGTATACATTTTTTATTAGGAAATAAAGGTGGCATTATGCAACTGTCAGTCTCACAAAATATTAAAGAAAAATATGCCACAGTCTGATGAATCTCTTTACAATTTTTTCTGGAAAATAATTTATTCTTTAAGACTAACTGATTTTCTTGGTCGTTGATGGTTCATAGGATGATTCACGATAGCTGACCCAGAATCACTTTGGGATTAAGGCTCAAATGATGTTGTTGTCGTTGTTGCTGCTAATGTTCTAAAGTGGCAATAGATGAAATGCAATTTACCTGGCCCCTTCAGAATCATCAAAGCGGATCATGTGACTGTAGTGTATATTTTCTAGAGCAGTCAGCTGCAAGGAAGACAGGTTTCCATTAACAGCAATCCTGTCGCATAAAAAAATTAACATGTTCAAATAGATCTTTATACAGTCTTCATGTGAAGATTTGGTGGCAAAGAATTCGAGCTAGTAAACACAATATTCTCTCAAATAAAATTACCCCGAAATGCAATTGCTTATGAAAATGTTCAGCAAAAACACTATTCACTCTTTTTTTCTTTTATCAATCGCTTTTATTCATTTCTTCAAAAAAGAAAAATTAAATCATTAGTCATTACTACACATTTTCCCACAAATTCCACTATTTCCCCTTTTAACTACCAATTATATTGAATCACAATTGTACTATTTAGTATTTATATATCAAATCGATTTCATTCAAATTTTATTCTTGTTCAAAAATTACCACCACTATTATCTAGCAAGAAAAAGAATCAAACAAAAGGGTATCCGACCATACTCTAAGAAGAAATACAAGCATGCAATATGCAATCAGTTTTCAACCAAAGTAGCACACCAAACACGTACAAAGGGTACAATCTAACAAAAGCAGTAGTAGTAAGTAGTAACAGATAAAGTATGGAGATGTGGGAATAATGAGACAGACACAAAGAAAGAGAGGAGAGATAGATAATATATATATATATATATATATATGTGTGTGTGTGTGTGTGTGTAGAGAGAGAGAGAGAGAGTAGACAATATTAAAAGAGTAAAAACAAAGCACAAGTATAATAGTGACAAGGAAAAGCATAGATCTAGAGAATCAAAAAAAATCACAAAGTGAAAACCATTGGCACGGCCTTTGTGATTGGGGTTTTTTTCTCGAATCTTGGATTTATTTCCGTAAGCGGTTCGAGTTTTTTTTCACCCCTTTTTGTTGTCTTCGCAGTTAAAATTCGGGGTCTTTCTTTGTTTTGGTCTTTGTAGCCATGTTGTTTAGTATTTCCTTTGTTTCATGTTTGCTTGTACTTTGTATTGCTTTGTGACCACTAATGATTTGTTAGTCGGTCATTAATATATATCATTCAGCCGATCAAAAAAAAAATATGCAGGACAATTCATTTTCAGCAAGCAACAGGTAATCTACATTAGGGTACTTGCCTGTACGCCTTTTGAAAAGCATCTAAAGCACCTGACCAATCACCACTGGAATCTAAAACATCTCCAATGTTTATCCTTGCCAGTGCTTGCCCCTGAGAACTTTATCTTTTAGAAAACAAGTGTCTAAAGAACCTTACAACTAGACTATTCTAATAAATCAAAGTCCACAATATTCTGTTTTCATACAAGAGATCTTTAGAATCATGGAACCTAGTCTACAGACTTAAGAATAATAAGAATTGAAAATATTAACAATGTAAATACTCTTGCTAGACTCTTCCAACTGAAAATGAACATGTACGTGAGGCATAATAAGATTAATTACCTCCAAGTTTCCAATCGACCTATAGGTTTCCCAACCCTTTTGGTACCATTTAAGGGCTTTGCCGAAATTACGTAGCTTCTGGTATGACTCTCCAACAACAAGAAACGAGTCACCCAGCTTCTCTTTGTCACAAAGTTCCCATGCTAACCTCTTCTTCTTTTTCCCAAAGTTACGAAGCTAAACACAATTTAACCATGCAATAATATGTCAATATCTTGATAAAGATTGAAAGGTACAAAAGGAACCTTCCTGGGATCATATGACGAGAAAGTAGGAATCAATTAATATCCTTCTTAAAAAATCATATATATTTACTTCAATCTTCAGAATAATTCTTGTCATAGAAAAATCTTCAGATAATTCTTGTCAGAGAAAAAACAGAAGCTATATAGGGAATCAAAAAGCTTCCCCTTCAAGTATATTACTACATCTGTTGGGTTTTACTTGCAACATTAGACAGAACATGGAGTTCAATGTATAAATTCGACCATCAATATCTTTACTTATATATTAGTAAAGAATACAGAAAAAACATGATACGTTGAAAATATACATTGAGACAAATCCAACTACACTTGTAAGCTAATATTTATTTTTATATTAGTAGAACAAAGTATGATCGAAAGTTAGTATATGAATAGTGTGAAATAGTGAAGTATTGCAACTAAAAGAGAACGGAGAAAGTATTGTTTATTGAACAAAATAGATGTACACTTGAGAAAAGAAGATAAAGAACCATAGTAACATACTTTTATCCATGAACAGATCATCATTGATTTCTCAACAAGGCAATCAAGTGATGCATTCTGTTTCAACAGGCATTTCCTTTCACTTTCTGTGCCTCTAGCCATTTGTGTGTTCCTTTCAAGCTTCTTAAGGTTCTGCTGTTCTTTCTTCAGTTCACTCATCACTTTCTCTGCTTCTCTTACAGTTTCAATATTTTGTCTAATTTGATTTGCTAGTGCATGCTCGTCTTCCAATGATTTTGCAAGGTCAAGCGCCTTCAGATAAGATGAAATGGCTTCATTATAAATTTGATTTCTGTAGTACAGCTCACCGAGATTAATAAAACCTTTCGCCTCCCCTTGAGAATGCCCGATTCTTTGACAGATGAGGATATCCTTTCTTATTTGCTCTTTGGCATTTTCCCATTTCCTCAGCTCCAAATAAACCTTCCCAAGGTTATGATGGAGCCTACTACGTGTATCATCATCCTCAATAACCTCTTCCACATCACATATCTCTAATCCTCTAAGAAGAATCTTCTCCGCTTCGTCCAAATTATCAAGATCAGTTTCAAGCATCCCAAGGTTATTATGGGCATCGATGTACTCCTTTAAAAAGGAATCTCCCACACAATGTGGATTCTCTTTAATTGTTTGTGCAAGTTTCATGGCTGAATTGAAATATTTCTTGGCATTCTGAACTGCACAGTGGTCATCATCAGAATTTAGAAACATTTCATGATAAGTTCGCCCAAGCTGAGTGCTTGCTCTTTGTTGTTCAATGAGATCATTTTCATCCTTGGCTAGCTCTAAATGCTTTCTCTGCACATAAAATAGAACTGAAAGTGACCATTGAAGTATCAGAGTAAAAGAGAATTAGAGAATGAAGAAAAAAGAATGGAATTTGATAACCCAAGTTTGTGCACCAAAGAACATAAGGTACTTAGGAAGAACAAATATCTGCAATGCAACAATAGATGGGAACTTATTTTCTGATTTTTTTTTTAAACGTAGTAATAGTAGTTGAGAAAATGTTCAGAAAGGGTCAAAGGCCAAGAGTGAACTTATAGAAAAGCCAGCTTCAACAAGTTTATTTCAAGTTACAGTGCAAAGGAAACAAATATTTGACATATCAATAGGAACTTCCATATGTTAGTATAAGCACACAGGAGATCTAAGAAACTAGCTAACTGTTGTAATCAAATTCTTAATTATTAGACGCCAACATTAACCAGCCACTAGTAAATTTCTTTATAATATCATGCTAGCTATATATTATGGTTCCTTAAATGTAAGACAGAGTAAAGTAACTCGTGAATAAACTTTCATATCATACTTTCACCTGTACCAATAAACAAGTAGCGGCAGAACCAAATTCACATAAACAACAGAAACGAATATAAGCACAATTCAAGAGAAAGACCCACACATTCAAGAAACGCCTTCTAATTAAGATGAGATTTTCAATCATCCTGCCATTATAAACAATAAGAAGCTAAAGAAAGCTGTAAAAGACTAACAATAAACAAGAAAAATTTGTAAAAAACTTGAAATATCAACCACGCACCTCTGAGAACTATTAATTGATATTAAATCAAACAGAAAAAAAGGTCAAGTATAACCCTGCAAAGAACAGGTACGAAAACGACAGGAAAAAAAAACCCCAAAAGTCACCGTTTTCAGTCCTTTACCTGATAAATTAGGGCGTTATTGTACTCGTGAAGGCGGAAATAGAGTTCACCGAGGGACTGACAAGTGGCGAGCAACTGCTTGTCTGGCAAATACTTGACGGAGATATCGTAGTCCTTGCGCAGCCATCGGAGAGCCTGCACGTACTCGCCGCGGTTCTTGTGTATGTCTCCGACGACATTCGCCCAACGCGCCTCCTCCTGCCGGTTCCCTTCCTCCGCCGCGGCCTTGTGCGCTCTCTTTGCCGCGCTCAGCTGCTGCTGCTGGCTCGCCTCCTCTTTCCGACGCATTTTTCTAGGATTCTATCGACGGTTTCCGATAAGCTTTATAGGTTGTGTGCGGTATTCCCTAAGTTTATATGGGTTCCTTTTCAAGGGGCGGGTTTTGCAAGAGACGTGCTATTCCCCTTCTGACACCCGCCGTCTCCCCCTCCACTTTATTTTTCTTTTTTCTTTTTCTTACTTTTTATTATTTTTTGTTTTTTATTAATTTTATCTTAATATATTTAACATTAATATTATCTTTTTTGTTATTATTAAAATTAATAATTTCTAATATTTAGCCTTTTGCACTTTAGTTTTGTTTTGTTTTTCTTTTTTTATATTCTTTATTTATTTGTTTTTTTTCTTTGAATTTTTATTTTACTTTATTATTATCAAAATTAAAAAATTTTATTATTTATTTATTTATTTTTATTTATATTATTTATGATTAAAAATAACTACGACACAATATAATAAATAATAAATATGGAAAATACGATCAACATTGATAAATAAAGTGTGTAAAACAACTTCCACTAAGATGAGTAAATGCATGCACCACAATATTATATCGTGTTGCAATAACAGCCTCATACATAATGTCCATCCAACTCCACTGTGGTGCCGGAGATTCGAAGAAATTTAGTGCTCGCATCATATTATCGGCGACGCCTCGTTCAAGATAAACACGATCGTAGAACTCCATATTTTGTTCAATTTCAAAGTAAAGATCTGCCCGAACCTGCTTCCAACCATCTTCTGAATTATACCCGACTTGTGCGACCCTATATCCACAGTTACCATCCCCAAGAACATCAACTGTATGATTGACGTGACTCCGATATGCACTTGGCATTTGTGTGATATATGGATCATTGATTCCTTTTCCTGAATTTCGTGTCCGAGTGTTCGTAGACTCAAAGCAAGAGCGCATTGACTGACTTTGCCCTTTTTTACTAGGCCAATCTTTGTTTTTTGTGTTGTAGGGTGGTTCTTGATATTTGCAGTTAGATGGATCTACCATGTCAATCATTTTATCTGACATATGATATCTCATGGCTGGATCCATTTTATCCAACTGCGTGTTTAACGTTGTCATTCTATCGGGAGATCTCGCCCAATTTGGCAAAGCAGAGGTCATGGATAACCTTTTCCAGTGGCAGTGGATCTCGCCTTGGTGGTTGATATTTTCCCCCCTTTTCACAAATGAGAGTGCATTTCGGGAGTTTGTTACCTATTTTCTTTGCGGATTTATCAATAACTATGACGAATCCATTTTTCCTTCCGATCGTCTTCACCCAATCTAACATATCATCTCTACTTTCAAAAATCTGTAAAAAAACAAAAAGAGTAAAACTAATTAAACGAGCAATATATATATATATATACACACACTAAACTAATTAAATGAAAAGAGCAAAACAAAAAAATATTTTTACACGAAAAAAGAGAGATGATGAGTTATACCAAAAAAATATATTTATACGAAAAAAGAGCAATATATATATACCAAAAAAATGACGAAACACGAAAAAAAAAGATATTTTACACGAAGTCATACCTGATCAGTGGTAAATTCACACGACATGTTCCCATTATTTGCTGAATTATATTCTTCCATTTATTATAAACAGAATAGTGTTTCAGAAATGTGAACAAATAACTGATATTACATGCGAAATTTAAGAAGAAAATATAGAGAGATGATGAGTTATATTTCTTCTTCACTCCCTATTTATAGCCAAACAAGACTACTAAATAATAAAAATTATTGACATGACAATTCAATAGGTAGTATAGATTAGGGAACTGTTTTTTTTTTTTTTGAAATGACAATTCAATAGGTAGATATAGGTTAGGGAACTATTTTGTTGAAAGGCATTGAAATGACAACTCAATTGGTAGCTAATAATAATTGTTGGGATAACAATCCCTGTATCGAAAGATTTGACAGATGAGAATGTGCCAATCCAGCATACAGCAAACAGCTGTATCGAAAAGCTGATCAAATGTGTCAACCTGTATCGAAGACTTCTCGTAGTCCCAGCATACAGTGAATCAATCATACAGCAAAGGAGTCTCATAAGACTAAGTATGGAAGCTGTCTCGAATCGACAATACAATTATCATTCCATACAGTATTCAAACAGGACAAGAAGGAATCTTTGTTACTCGCTAAAGTCAAAGTCCCGTTTAAAAAGATATATTTAAATACTAAAAGATAAAGTATTTAAATATTAAGCCGTCAGAGATCTTCAATCAAGCGCAAAATCCGGATCGTATTTTATTCAAACACATCATCCCGTTGGAACGGACTTTTGCTCAATGGATCTATCTCAACGGACATATCTCAGAAGGCTATATATTTATCTCCAGAGTTTGAAGATCAGATACGAACAGATACACGAAATCAAACGAAGTTATCATCATACACATCTGAGCAATCATATCTCCCAAAGCATACTGCTATTCTGAAAGAAGAGACATACAAGTGCTCAAACCGTGAACAACATCATCAGCTCAAAGCTCAAAAAGTCAAAGATGTTGTTCAAACATTGTTCTACCCTTGAACAAAACCCATCAGCCCTGTGTGGAATGAGAAACCCTGCTATTCCTGAACTGTGTGTGACGGACTTGCATTGAAGAGACGAAGCTTCGGAACTGTGTGAAGAAGTTAGTCAAGTGAAAGCTTAAACCAATATGTGAACGGTTGAAGGCTAAGATCATTATATCAATCTGGTGAACGATATATTGATTAGGTTTGATTATAAATACGTAGTTGTGTACATAGTATTTATAATAAATATTTTTACTCCTGTGTGGAGGACCTGTGGACGTAGAGGGGTTTACCTTGAACCACTTTAATTACCGTGTCATTTACCTTCTGCATTTACTGTCTTAATATTTGTGATTATCTTTAAGTATACACTTCATATCTAGTTGCTATATTTACAGTAACTTATTTTAGTAGACTTCCGCTACGCACTCAGATTTGAAAATCGTACAGCTTGTTGTTTAAAACACTTTCCAAGCTGTATCCTGTATACTTAGTGGCCAACAAGTGGTATCGGAGCGGTTGA
This sequence comes from Orobanche coerulescens, assembly GCA_033398695.1. Taxonomy (NCBI): domain Eukaryota; kingdom Viridiplantae; phylum Streptophyta; class Magnoliopsida; order Lamiales; family Orobanchaceae; genus Orobanche; species Orobanche coerulescens. The sequence goes on along the minus strand of CM065804.1, from coordinate 69,594,181 downwards.
TTCTAACAAGAATCAGTCGTATTTTTGATTGAATCAGATCTTTAAATCACTTATTTTTGAAAAACAGTCTTTTCCTTCCTTATACTTCTCATATGGATTCATCATTGATCAATAAAGTTCCTATGTTTTCTATTAACGAATTTGATGATTGGAGAATTAGGATGGAGGCTCATCTTGCAGCAATGCACGAAGAGATGATTTTGTCATACAGGATGGCCCCATAAAGATCATGAAGGTAAATCCGGACCCAAGAATTGAAGGCCAGGCTCATACAGAGATGCTTGAAAAAGAGCGCGAACAATGGACTTCTGACGAAAGAAAGCACGCCAACCTCGACAATGTCGCGAAGAATGCGCTATTTGTCACTCTTGACAAAGGCACGTTCTCTAAGGTAAAGAGCTGCAAATCAGCCAAAGATATCTGGGATAAACTCAAGTTAATTTGTGAGGAACTGAGCTCTCAAAAGAAAACAAGATTTCAAAATTAACTCAGCAATTTGAATCTTTTGAAATGAAACCAACTGAAACACTTGAGGAACTTGACCTCAGATTCACTGGCATTGTTGGTGAACTTGAAGCATTAGGCAAGATTTATACCCAAAGGGAGAAAAACCAAAAAAATTTCCGATCTCTCCCTGCCCGATGGGACATTAAGGCCACAGCTATGCGTGTGTCATGCAATCTTAGTGAAATATCTACTTTTGATCTCTTTTCTGACCTCAAAACATTTGAGTACGATATAGACAGGAGAGAGAAAGCTGAAGAATCTCCCGCCAGGACTACAGCCTTATCCGCTGTATCCAATCGAAGACACAGCATGCCAAGCTCATCAAAGCCCATTTATAAGAATGCTGACAGCGACGACGACATCCTGTTCAGTCGAGCAAGACTCCATACAGGCCCAAGCCTGTTCACAAGGTAAGTACTGAAACTTCCTCTGGTGATGCTAACATGTGTTATAACTGCAGGAAACCAGGGCATTATGCAAATAAATGTCCTCATCCCAAAGTCCAAAGGTTGACGGAATCCGAGCAACAAGAAAAGGATGAAAGAAGACGTACTTGGAAAAACAAGCTCAAGGCCCTGATTGGTGAATCAGAAGCCTCCCCCACACCATCTAAATCCGAAGAATGTCTTCAGGTAATCACCGACAGTGATTCATCTGATGATGATTTCGAAAATAAAGCCTATATGTGCTTTATGGCCAAAGACATTCCGGAAGATGAAGATAGCGATGATGAGGTAAGCTCAACCTCAGCTATTCCCACCAATGCATCTCATACTTTTGCAAATATGATGAATGAGTTTAAGAACATTCAAATGGCCCATGAGACATTGAAAATGAAAATATACAGCTCTAACTTTCTAACTTAGAGCTGAAAGCCGAAAACGACTTGCTGAAAGTAAATTACGAAAATATGTCTGTTGATTGTGAAAACAGCAAAGTCGAGTATGAAAAACTCATGGAGAGCAATCGTCAACTTGCTCATGAACTAAGTGACACTAAATCTCATAGTGAAAGCAATACAATGATTTTGTTCTGCTTCAAGCCAAAGTAAAAACTCTCGAAAAACGAGAAGGAGAACTTGAGACCATTCTGAAATCTTTCGAGAAATCATCCAAAAGAATGGAAGAAATTCTAAGCACTGGGAAACATGCTCATGATAAAAGTGGCTTAGGATACAACTCATTTTTCAATAAAGGGAAAACTAGTACTGTGTTCGTCAGGGGTGTGGAACCCATTCCTGTATCGGAAGAAGTTCCGAGTCATGTGAAGGAACCCGTTGCACCGCGAATAGCAAAGGATGCCATTCCGCCACCACAGTCATATTCCAGACAGCGGAATCACCAGCCATTCAGACCTGTAATGTGTACCCAATAGCATGCTCCCCGAGCATATCAACAGCGCCAACAGCCGTTCAGAAAGAAGGTTGTATCCAAATATCAAAGGCCCGCACGGCAGTACTTTCAGTACAGCACGCCCATATATTGGATACAAGATCCGCGTTATCCCTCGCGAAAGCAAGTATCCTCACAGTATCAACAATAACTTTGGGAATCCAACTGGAGACCCCTGTAAGGCCGAAGAAAATAGCTCCACCTCCAAGACGGCATTTGTACTGGACTAATAATAACCCTGAATTTTACATGCATAATAATTATCATGGTTATAGCAACTACGTACATGCCCCACGTAGAAATCGCAATTACGGACCTAAACATTCCTACAGTAAACCTATTTATTGCTGTCAGGAAAATCTGGGTACCTAAAGGCACTAACATCCATGGACCCAACAATCAAAGGGGACCTAAATCTACCTAATTTGTTTGCATACAGGACATTTTGGAGAAGGACATCTGGTACTTCGACAGCGGATGTTCCCGGCACATGACAAGAGATAAAAGCAAGCTATCAGATTACGTAGAAGGTCGCGGTCCAAAAGTGCGCTTCAGTGATAAATCTAAAGGAAGAACAAGAGGGAAGGGAACCCTACTTGTAGGAAAATTCAAAGTCACCGATGTAGCTTATGTTGAAGGCTTACAGTACAATCTACTTATTATTAACCAGTTCTGTGACAAACAGTTCTCGGTGAAGTTCTATATAGATCATTGTAGAGTCAAGAACATCCTGACCAAAGAGGTTGTGCTCACAGGAAGCAGATCAGGTAATATGTATATTGCTGACTGGATGCCTACGAGCTCCACAATTCCTTGTTTTGTTGCCAAAGGCACTGCAGATCTAAACTGGCTATGCCACAAGAGGATGTCACACATCAACTTCAAGACTATCAACAAACTCTCTAGATAGGGATTGGTTAGAGGATTGCCAAATGTTTCATTCCAAAAAGACAGCGTATGTGGACCCTGTCAAAAAGGCAAGTAAATCAAGACCACCCTGAAAAGCAAATCCTACCTTTCCACCCACAGAGTTTTAGAAATGCTACATATGGATCTCTATGGTCCTGTAGACCCGGTAAGTTTGGGAGGTAAGAAATACTGTCTCGTTATTGTTGATGATTATTCCAGGTATGCTTGGACAATTTTCCTAAGCAAGAAGAAGGAAACAACATCAAAGCTGTCCGAGCACCTGAGAAAGCTTCAAAATGAAAAAGGGTCGAGTATCGTGTCCATTCGTTCCGACAGAGGTACGGAATTCTCTAACCACTTTATTGAGCTATACTATTCCGAAAATGGGATACAACATGAATACTCAGCTACCCGAACACCTCAACAAAATGGTGTTGCCTAGCGAAAGAACAGGATTCTGAAGGAAGCAACAAGAACAATGATTGCCGCAAGAAAGCTGCCACAACGTTTCTGGGGCGAAGCCACCAATACAGCGTGTTATACACAAAGCCGCTGTATCATCAACAAGCATCACAACAAAACAGCTTACGAGGTATGGAACAACAAAACTCCGTTAGTTTCGTACTTTCACATATTTGGATGCAGGTGTTACGTTTTGAACAATGGTAAGGATCAACTTAGAACCTTTGATGAGAAATCGGATGAAGGGATATTTGTAGGATATTCCTCTATTAGCAAAGCTTACAAAATCTTCAACAAAAGGAAGTTAACAATTGAGGAATCAGTTTATGTAGTGTTCGATGAACCTCACCATGATCCTACAGGAGTAGAAGACATTTCTCAGAACATCCAACAACTTTCCATCATAGATCCACCAACTCCATTAGAACCTGTCGTTGACCTAGAAATCAACCCCACAACTATAAGAACTGACGTAGATGAAGCTGATGCTGTACAAGCTGAAGCCAAAACTACAGCAACTCAAGATACAGTACGGGACCCCGAACTAGAACTCGACAGAAGATGGTTGAGAGATCACCCGCAAGAGCTGATCACTGGAAACATTGATGCTGGTGTTTCTACCTGTAGGAGAATACAGAGTACACAAGGAAATGTACTATGTGCGCAAGAAGACCCTGAGTCAGAGATATCTCCATTTCCTGAATGGAAATCTCTATCCGAGCTTAGAAGACTTAACATGTGCACTATTGCTGTATTCTTAGCCCAATCCGAACCTATTTCTACCAAAGAAACTCTCAACAATTCTCATTGGATCACATCTATGGAAGAAGAGCTTAACGGTTTCGAAAGAAACAACGTATGGTATCTTGTACCCAGACCTACGCATCAATCAGTAATTGGAATCAAATGGGTATTTAGAAACAAGAAGGATAGAAATGGACTCATAAATCCCGACTAGTCGCCCAAGGCTATAAACAGGAAGAAGGCATAGACTACGATGAGACATTTGCCCCTGTAGCCAAACTAGAAGCCATTAGGATATTTTTAGCCTTTGCCGCCCATAAAAGCTTCATTGTATACCAAATGGACGTCAACAGTGCATTCCTGAATGGAGACCTTGCTGAAGAAGTATATGTTGAACAACCACCAGGGTTTGTCAATCCAAAAGGCGAAGACCTAGTATACAGGCTAAGGAGTATGGACTTAAGCAAGTCCCCAGAGCATGGTATGAGACTTTGTCCCAGTATCTAACCGATAATGGATTCGAGAAGGGTGATGTGGGCAAGACCTTATTTAAAATACAGGAAGGTGATGACCTTCTAATGGTTCATATATATGTAGACGATATAATATTTGGTTCAACTAACCTTGATTTGTGTCAAAGGTTCTCTCATTTCATGCAAAGTAAATTTGAAATGAGTATGATGGGAGAACTTAGTTATTTCCTAGGGTTGCAGGTAAAACAGTTGCCCATAGGGATTTTCATCAACCAGGAAAAATACAGCAAGGAGCTTCTCAACAAGTTTGGAATGAATACTTCCAAATCATCGTCAACCCCCATGAGCACTTCCGTACAAATTAGTGCTGATGAAGCTGGAAAGCCGGTTGATCAATCACTCTACAGGAAGCTTATTGGCTCACTCCTGTACCTAACGGCTAGCAGGCCCAATATCCAGTTTGTTGTAGGAGTGTGTGCGCGATATCAAGTAGCACCTAAAGAATCACACTTCACAATAGCTAAACGAATCCTGAAATACATCAAAGGAATAGTCGATGTAGGACTATGGTATCCTAAATAAGGTGGATTCGATTTAGTACAGCTGTAATATCCGTAACTTTCCATTTTTAACAGTTTACATTTTTGGTGTATGTCTATTTTTATCGACTCGCTTGTAACTGTTTTGACATTCTGAATCTACTTTATTCTTGGAGTTTTTCCATTTGGACGAGTTTTGGTGATGTTTTCACGTAATTTCATTTTATGACATATTTTGCCGTATGAACGTTCGATTCTTGTAAAATTCGTTCGTTTCCGTTGTTTCTTGGTTTGTACAAGTTCGTATGGTTGAGTTGGTCATGTTGAGACTTTTGGTTTGTAAATCCGACGTCGTTTCGTGATTTTCGGGCACTTGGGCCATTTTTGTAATTTCCTATAAGTTTAGGGAATCTCATTTTCGTTGTCGCATTACGGACCCTCTGGTGGTCGGAATTGTATTTTCTTTCAGCGCTTAACTCCGTCGTCTTGTATATTTCATGTTCGTATTTCTGGATTCTGGCCTTGTCGTGCGTTTTGAGTTTCGTACCTTCGACAGCAACATTCTGGGCTGGGCAGTGCTGAACTGCTGTGTTGATAGCGCACGCTACTCATTCTCCCTTGCGTGCGCTATCGATGTGTAGTTAGCGTACGCTAACACGTTACTGTTAGCGTGCGCTAATGATTGTTATTTAGCTACTGGACTGTTATAAGCCCCGTTAGCGCGCGCTACTTGTGTTAGTTAGCGTGCGCTAACTATGCAGTTTATATAAGTCAGCGGGCAGTTCAGAAACAGCATTTTCACTCGTTTCTTTTGTTTTCTTCACGAGGCGACTCCAGAGGGCGATTCCCTTCAGTTTTGATCAGAAATTCTTCGTATTCCATCACCGTAGAATCGCATTAGCATATTACCATCAGCGTAATCATCCTCCATCGTCCGAATCCGAGGTATTTTCTTCAGGATCTCTAACTTGTCTAATTTGGGATTTTTTCGGGTTTTTCGTGATTGATTTCGAATTGTCCACGTATGTTACGAAATTTCTTACCGGTTGTTGTTATAAAGTGATTCTCAATCCGTTTTCCTCGAATTAATCCGTGAATTGTTGATACGGGGAGATTTTTTGTAAACCCTTGCCCGTATCGATTGATCATTCATTATTGTAGTTTGTAATCGGGGTTATGGGTGTATTCCAATCGATTATTGTTGTCCGTTGGGACTGAACTATGTTGATCCTTCGTTTAGGAGCCGTCGTTTTCCACCCGGACCGTTCGTAGTCATATTTCACTTCTGTTTCTTCAAGAATGTCTCAAAGGCAAGTACTTTACATTTGTTTACATGTTCTAGTATTTGAATTATGGCTGTATCGTGGTTGTTGTGGATGGATATGTGTATGTTCACCTAGGGACGGTCCGACGGGGCCTCTAGGGATACGTATTGCCGTGTGTGTGCGTATCATGAACTGTGGTTAACCACCCAGGGATGTCTGACGGGGCTCTGCGGGGTACGGTGGCCGTGAGTCTCGTACCAAGGTTAACTTTGAATTATGATTGTTGGAGATAATGTGTTTTGTGACTGTACATAGTAAATATTCCGGAATATAAAATATTTTCTGAAATGATTTTTGGCGCATAAATTCATCTGATTAGAATGTAGTTCAAACGGATTGTACTTGCACTAGCAGTTGTCGCTAACCCCTTAAATGGGGGAAATACTTTTTGTATTTCAGGTATCGATCATGGGGACAAGCGACCACTCGATGTAATACCCGAATTTTCAGTATAAATTTTTCGCGTTATTTTATCTGAGATATACTGTATAGTTTGGTATCTATACAGTGTGGATAAAATAAATTGAGAACCGAGACAGTTATACTGGTGTGATTATCGTTTTTGATTGATGATATATTCGATATGTTGTATCGTGTTGAACCGATTCGATATCAGGTATACCGTGTGAGAATACTTTTGGATTCAGTATGTGTATTCAGTATGCCGTATGATTGTATTTTGTACATCGAGACGTCAGTCAGGAACAGTTGGATTTTTGGCTAAGTATAAAAGCCATTACGTACGTTAAGCCTTGGAGCTTACGTACATAAAATGTGTTAGCTTACGTACGTTATATAGTGTACATAACGTACGTAACAAGAGGCATCGGACAGTGGGGCCCATGGTCGGCAGCTTTCGGCGCAGATGTGGACAGCTGAGTCAACGGATGGAGTTACGTACGTTATACAGGGTGTATTACGTACGTAATACGAGTATTATACTGTAGCAAGTCAGCGTACGTATTACATACGCAACAGATTAAGTGTTACGTACGTTACGGGGCGGCTGGCCGAGTCGTGGCCGAGATGACCTGGATGGCCGAGCATGGCCGGTCGTAACTCGTTGGAATGGCCGAGCATGGTCGGCAGTGATTCGTGGGGGTGGCCGATCACGGTCGGCAGTGACTCGCAGGGATGGCTAGGACTGGCCGATTACGTACGTAAGGCAGTGGCGATTACTGGCCGTAGGCCGCCACGTACGTAAGGCAGCTGCCGGTTACGTACGTAAGGGTTCCGACATAATTGGGCAGTAGGGTCGGCCACGGCCGGCTACGTACGTAAGGACCCGCCGGTTACGTACGTAATGGTCCGGCAGGTCTCGGCCTATATAAGGCCTGGACCGAGTCACCTACTCATTTTTTCGTTTTTCTTCGTTTCTTCGCGATTCCTTCGGCAAGAATTAATGGATTTGAGTATGAGCAACTTATAACAACATGTTTTGGAAGTTGGAATCATGGATTAACATCATCTTCCACCCGGATCGAAGGTAAGAACACCTAAACACTTGGTTTTGGATATTTTTGAAGTTTCTTGATGTCTTGGCCGATTTGATTCGTTTTAACTCAGATTATTGATGGAATCTTGTTGTATTCTTGAGATTATTCGTTGTTCTTGAAGTTTTGTGGATCGAAATCAAGTATTCCTTTGAATAATCTATTGAATTGGACTATGCCTTCAAAGTGTTCGATGAAATGTCTCAATGAGTAGAACTTGGAAAATTATACACATTTTCGTATGAATAATGGTTGAATTGATATTGTTGTGATGATTCTTGGTATTTACGAGAATTTTGTTAAGGGAAGATAATGAATTGGTGATCAAATGATTCGATTATGTTGTTATGATTATGGAATCGTAGTATTCTCGATGTTCTTGGTGGTTTGTTGCGATTCATGATGTTATGAGAAGTATATGTTGAAGGACATGATTATATACACCTTGAATTATGATTAAGGGTTGTTTAGATGTTAGAAAACATCGGGTTATGTTGTTTTATGGATTATGAACGTGAATTTGGATAATTCGTGTTCTTGGAGAACTCTTGAGTTACATGTTATGATTTTGGAAGGATTTCGGATAATTTTGGAATGTGATTATTCACGATAATAATCGGTAAATTGTTTTCTACGAATTTACAAGTATGAACAAGAAGGAGTTTTGTCTTCGTATTTGGAGTTGAAGTTGGAATCGAATATGTTATAAAATCCTTAATGTCGAGATGAATTGATCATTGATTTGATGAATACGTTTTAAGGTGTTGGTGTTTTATATATGAATATGGAATATTCATATCTAGAACTAAGTTATGTGTTTTGGTACAATATTCGTATAGGAATACGAATATGATTTCGGATTTGATAAGTTTATGATTCACTTTTGAGTTTGAGAATTCATAGGTATTTAACAAGTGTTCAATTCGGATAATGGAATTATTTGAAACCCTTGGAATATGGTTATCTATGATGTTGAATTAATCGGATTGTCCGGATTGATGATGATAATCAGTAATTGGATTTTATTATGATTATACAAGGAGGAAACTTGTAATTGTATTTAAGATTGAATTTGGAATCGGTAATGTTAGACCCTTGTTGGTTTAAATTGATTATTGATATGATCTTTCGGATTGTGGAATCGTATTGTGGTTTTGAATTCGTGTTTGATTGGTTCGGGTTGTTTGGATATGTGCTTAATCGGGAAATTGTAGAACCGTTGTTGATCGGTTATTGATTGTTATTTGTGATCATCGAGTTACGGCTTGTATCGTGGATATGGGTTCGTATTTGTTGAGTTGGATTATTTGGTATTATGTATATGATCGAGGTTTCGTTGAACCGTTGAGTTTGTTGGTTGAGTATGTCGGTTATTGATTTTTATCGAATGTGTGTTAATCGGTTATTGCAATAGGTTGATATGTTTTGATCGTGGATTATGACCGTTGAGTTGCGGTTGAGGCTAAAGAGTTCGTAGATTGCTTTTGGTCGGGGCTAAGGAGCTCGTAGACAAAGGCAATAGATTTTGGTAACGGCTTCGTGGTATCGGTATCGAGGCAAGTTTATACTTGTTCAGTTTATAATATTTGGTAAATGGTTTCGTTTTCATTTCATTTATAATTCATATAGCAATGTTGTTAGAAAGGTAAATTGTTGGTTAATGAGTTATATATCGTCCTCTGGTTTGTATTAAATCATAAGGTATATGATTTAATTGTGTTCAAGGAAGACGTGAGTTATCTTTGGTCAAGGATATAGAATATCGGATATCGAGGATAGTTATCGTGTCGATATTGATGTCGGGATGGTGGTTTGTTGGTATAAATGGACTATACCTATTTCGGGATTATTCGTATAACCGTATTCGCTCGTGTGGATATTGTTCGTGGAAAGGATGTTGTCTTCGACTTTGAGGTAATTTATGCATTGTTCGCTTATGAGATAATTATTATGTTGAGTTGTTGTATATGTCAGACGTTGAGGCTTCGTGTATTGAGATTCATATTGGTTGTTCGTTGATGGATGTTGATCCCAATCGTTGTCCGAGATTGTTGATGGTATGGATTATCCTTTGGAGTTTGTGATCCTGTGGTTGTTGTTTTGAATATTGATTGGTCGTGTCGACTTTTCATTGTCGACTATTGTTGTTCACTTCGGTGAGTCTTTTGATCCTTATCGATATGTGTTTCTTTGAGTTTCGTTGTCATGTTGCATCGTGACATATCCGGAGTCATATCTGCGTCCGATTGATATTGTGTAGGATTTTTAGCCGGCACATATATAGTCATGCGTGAATATTTTCCGTGAAAGGTGTGCACACGAGACGTAGTTCGTTGAGGCTAATTAGGTACATTGTCCCACGTATATCCCGGATTCCGTATACGGGTGGACATGTGCACCGACACATATTCGGATCGGGCGTACTATGATTTCCATCTTTGAGCCATATTGTTTGGTCGCTCATCCTCCATTTATGGTTGGGTATGTTCGACGGTTTGTATCGGTTGTTCATACGCCCGAGGGGTATGTTCGACAGTCAGAGTTATTTCTTTGAGATCCATTATTGTTGATCATTTGGAGTTTACCTTGTTGATGGTATTCTCAGTTATTATTGGTCTTTTGTTGATCATTTGGAGTTTACCTTGTTGATGGTATTCTCGATTATTGTTGATCCTTTGTTGATCGTGTCGGAGCTATCATGTTGATGGTATTCTCAGTTATCGTGATCCTTTATTGGTCGTATTGGAGTTATCATGTCGATGATATTCTCAGTTGATGTATTGGTTGATCATTGTTATTGATCGTATGAGCATTCAGACTGCACGTCGATGTGTTCGGGATTTGTTATCATTATCATATGGTAGTTGATCTACATATATGTTGTGTACTGTTGGTTTATCCAGGTTGAGTTTTGATTGTGTAATCCGATGGACAGGATTTGGCACGGATGAATTATTTCATGATTATGAGTTATGATGATGTTTTGAGGATTGTTGGTATTTTTGAAATTCAATACAGATAATTGTTATTAAGTTTATTTCGTCATTCGAGGATGCGAAATGTGGATTATGGTAAGGATTGGATTATTATGGATTGGTAAGGTTATAACGGTAAGATTACGTTGGTAGTATTCTTACAGTATTATTACATTGGTATGTAATTATTTATGATGATGTGATCGGTATCATTATTGAGTATTGTGGCTGACCCCGTCGTGGGCATTATTTTTAGGTACTCGGAGATCAAGCTAGTAGCGGTCATGAGGGGATTGTAATATCCGCAATTTCGAATTTCGGTAATTTTCTTTTTTCGGAGGAAGTTCGTTTTGACAACTCTATCATGACCGTTTCGTCATTCCGAGAATGATTAGTTCTGCACTTTTTGTCATCCGAGTTCGTTTCGGTGTCGTTTTGTTGAGTTCTGTGTCCTTAATCGACTTTTTCACGTGGGAGTTCGACTTTGTAAAGTCACCATTAATTCTTGGAAACTCCAAAAATTTTGAATCTTTGCAACATTATATAGCATCAAGTTAGCTTTCCAATGGTTCAAACGGTGAGTCAATCGGAGTCCAGACGAAGGAGTTATGGTCGAAATAGCTAAGACTACACGATGTGCCTTTTTCGTGTTGAAGTGGACTGTACCGTGTGCCGCGGCACACATCAGCAGTGCCGCGGCACTAAGCTGATTTCAGGGCGTTGTTTGTGGCCTTGGGCCGCGGCACACATGTCCTGTGCCGCGGCACACGGACTTTTCTCGCTTTTTTAGCATTTTCGAGGAGAAACATTCATTTTCTCCTCTCTTCTTCCTCCTCCCATTCTAGGCGATTCTAAGGGCGATTTTGGGCGATTTGAGTGCTCCCAAACTTGTAGAGATCATACACCTCAAGTCTTGTTGTAGATTTTCGACCTCTACTTGAATCATTCATCCAAATCAAGGTATTTTGGCTTGAACCCTTGTTTTTGTAGATTTGGGGATTTTCCTTTTGATTTCGATTCCAACTGCTTTTAATCAATTAATTGTTGTATAAACGTTGTTTTGAACTTGTTCTACTTGATCGATACTCGTATCTTTGGTCTGCTCGACCCGAGGGGTGATTTCTTTGTTCTTGAGCGGTCTTGAACATTTAATGTTCGATTAAATGTTCGAATGAGTTCCCTTTGATAGTTTGTTGGGATTTCCGTTGTTTTGGCCTTGATTCTCATCGTAACCATGTGTTATTGTTCCTTCCGAGGTTTATAGGTGTTCGAGGATTCCGATGTTGAATCCCGCTTTGGTGATTGATGATTCGTGGTGTCATTCTCGTAATACTCGTGGTGCTATCACGCTCTTGATATTGTTCGGGGTTCGGGGCTATTCGACCGCCCTATCCGTCGGCTTATTGCGATCGTGATTTCGAGGCAAGTACCTTGTCCATACTATTCTTGTTTTGTGAATATGATAATTGGTGATCGTCTTTATGTGGTTGTTTGATTGTTTGAAATGAGTTTTCAAAAGATTCGGTTTAGCCTTGTTAAAGGCTTGCTTTCAAAACGCGTGTGTTTTGTGAATGGTGTGGTTTGAGAATGACTATGTGAACTCTATGGATATGTTTGGTGTTGATGTTGCACTTGGTATTTGCGTGTGGACGTATATTGTTTCATTTCGGTGCATTGTGGTTTGACGTGGTGTTTTGCTAAGTGTTTGATGCTCTGGGTGAATTGTTTGAATATCCTTGATGTGATATGTTATTTGTGTGAATGTGTGGATACGGTTGAAGGTCTACGGTGACACATGGCTTGTGATCATGTGGTCAGGATGCAACAAGTGATTGATCCAACCGTGAGAGCCTGAGATAATCTACGGTGGCACATGGCATGCGATCATGTGGCCAGGATGCAACAAGCGATTGTTCAACCGTGAGATGTGTGTGATTTGTTTCGCTAGCCAGCTCGGGAGGGTCCTTCGAGGCCTCGAGTGGGATTTGTGGCTTCGTCCCGGTCCTAGGCGATGCGCGTGTGCGATTATGTTTTGTTGATTTTATGTCCGTCGAGGACACATGATGTTGGGCTCTGGCCCTGTGAATTGATGTCGGTTTTCTATTTGCGAAAACAAAACCTTTGGGCTGTGACCTGTGTTGATTTTGGAAAGATAAGGATTTGATAATCCTAAATTGTTTTCTAATAAAACTCTCGATGGCATTTTAAACTGTTTTATAAATTGTTTCCCTTGATTTGTGATCTTTCGGTTTTGGAATGTTTTACCAAACTCATGCCTCGGGAAATGCTTTTCATTACGTTTGGAACTTTGAGGATTCCTGATTATTATTGTTCTTGGAACTTGTATTGTATGGCTCGTATTTTTGCACTTGTACTTGCACTAGCAAAACAGTGGAGTTTTGCTAACCCCCGAGTATTCGGGGGGTGGATGTCTATTTTTGCATTCAGGTTTTGGATCATAGCACAGGGTCGGCACGAAGGATGATGAAAGATGAACGATACTAATCACACGAGGATCTGTTGATGTCGTTTTGGTCTAGTCGTATTTTCTTTTCCGCTGCAGTATCTTTTCCCCGTTGTACGAGAGTTTATTGTATTTTGACCCTTGCGTGGGTATGTGTTTGGAATTGAGTTGTATGTTATTATTGAAAGACCAAGTCGGTCTATTGAGTCATTTTAGCCTTAAAGGCGAGGTTTAGATGTTTGATTTTAGTTATCAGCCTGGTAGATCCTCGAGGAGAGGGTCTACAGCGTGTAATATCCCTGAGCGGATTGGGGGTGTTACATAAATGGTATCAGAGATTAGGTTGTGGAAACCTAGGCTGTCGGGTCAGTGGTGTCTATTGAGTTTTTGTCTCGTCGGATTTTATCTGACTGAGTCGTGTCGCGACGCGTCGTCTGAGTTTGTTGGTCGTGATTAGTATCGTGGGGCGATCATAATCTTCGTGCGACTTGTGGATGTAAGTCTCCCTTCTTTGTGTTGTGCCTCGTGTGACACGAGCTATTTTTATGATTATTTGTTAAGTGATGGAATCCTCTTATGGATTTTGATTTCTTGATATGTGGTTATTTGACCCTCATATTTCGTTCATATGAGGAGTAGTGTTGCTGGATTGTGCATGTTTGACTTTATTTCTTTTATCCGGTGCGTGAGTTCCTTTGTAATGACTTTCGGTATTTTACCGACTGAGTTTTATTTCGAAAACTAATTCCTTAACCGAATTTTTGGCATTATGGCCTTGATCATTTTGGCGAAATTCTTATGACGGTATTTAGTATTTTCTAAATGGCTTTTGTAAGTTTTTGAAATATTACCATCATCAGCCTTTTTGGCATTTTTGTAAATGGTTTTATCCTGGTGGGTTCCGGCGCGGGACCCATGGCGCTATAAAGTTTTGTATAATTACCTGAAATTTTTAGGCATTCTAGCCTTTTTGGCATCGTCCTTTTTTGGCATTGAATTATTTTCGAAAACTTGAGTATCTTAGAAATAAATTTCGAGACGTACGTTTCAAATGAATTGTTTTCCCGCGGTACTTCTAAGGTGCCACAATATGTTTCAAAATTCTGCTACCTCGAGGACCAAAATGTTTTGAGATATTTTCAATGTTTTATAAACACTTTTACTTAGACCCGAGGGTCGAATATTCTGAAAGCTTTTCACTAAAAGAAAGTGTCCTCATTTTTATCAAATGCGAAATGGTTTCCCAAAGTCTCGATAACGATGTTTCACGTTTTTACTTTTTTTTTTTGAAAGGTGATACTCAAGATCAACCGATGTTTTTCATAAATTATTTTCAAAAGTGGTTTTCATTTTTTTTTAAAACCTATCAATTCCCATTTGCGTTTGGGAATGTATGTATGATGTTCGCGTTGTCGTAATGGTGTTTGCTCCCGAGTATGATCGAGTTGGTGGCATGAACGTTGAGGCGTTGCCACGTATTTGTTGTACTAGCCCTCTGTGAGAGGTGTGAACTGGTATTTAATGGTTGTCGTCTCGTGGTGGATTGCGTGTGCCACATGAGTGTGAAATGTTGAAGCTTGGGTTTGTACGTTGGTGTACATGTGTGATTGTTTCATGATGTTTGTAATTACGTGCTGGTTATCGTTCGGGCCGTTGAGGTCGCCGAACGATGCCGTCGTTGCTGTGGTGTATGTGTATATATTACTTTACGATGGTAATCGTTGTATATGATATGTGTTATGATTCTTTGTTGTGGCCGAGTTGGCATCTCCGCTATGTTGTTTTGCGACGTTATGCCCTATCAGATCTAGCATTTGTATTTTCGGTATGCCGAGCCGAGGTGTTTCAACCGTGATGTGCCGGGAATGTACGTGCAATTTGTCCTTCTCGTCGAACACATTTCGAGTGTGGACTCGAGGGTCACCGAATTCGGCTTTTGCGAAGCTACCGAGACTTTCGGAGTTTGCGTCAAAGACGCTTATCGAGATCGGCTCTGAGAGGCCCATAGGAGATTTCTCTGTCGGTTGCTTTTTGCGTTGTTACCTTGTTTCCGTTATTGTGAGTTGCGGGGACGACTTTCTTTTAGAAGAGGTCGAATATAATACCCGTATTATTTTTGGTTTCTATATTTTCTCTTTCTCCAGTCTATCGATTCGCCCGTGTTCGTTGATACTGTCTGAGCTTGTTCTGTATTTCGGTTTCATCGTTCGAACGAGCTGTGATCTTGTTTTGGGTCAATCTGGTTATCGCTGTGACTTTCCGAGTTCGGTTCGATTCTTGTGAACCTTGTTCGGAAGTAGCATCTTTTGGTTCTACTAGTTCTTTTATTCGAAGTGGATCGAATTTGGAACTTCTGTATTTTCGACTCTGTCGACTCGTTTATGTTTGTTAACATTTTCTGAGCTTGCCCTGTCCCTTACTTTTGTTAATCGAACGAGGGTGGTATTGTTTCGGAATAACTCGTTTGTCGTTGTGACTTTTCAATTTCTATTCCCTCTCATGTGGATCTTATGTGAATGCATATGTTGTTGTTTTCACCGGATCATGTTTTGTCTCGAGTCGAGATGTGAACCTCGGAGTTGTCGGTTGAACCTTCTTGTTCTTCGTGATCCGAACATGATCGTTCAATTTTTGTTGTCTCGATCTTTGCGGTTCGATCGTTTGATTGTTCGGTTTTTGTTGATCTCGTTTCGTGATTGTTGAACATTCAGACTCCTTCGTAATTCCCTTAAGTTCGGGAAATTAGTCTCGTTTCGATCTTCCAACCCTTGGGCGGTGGAATTCCGTATTTGTTCAGCGTTTGACTCGCGTTTGGATTGATGAACCGTTAGGTTGGTCAATCGTATTGATTTTCGTTCGTTGTGTTTTGTGATTGTTCGGATAATCGATCTGATTGTACTATCTATTTGATGACGTTTGTCACTTATTGATTTTATTATGTCTCTACGGTGGCGTTGTGTTGGTCGTCGTGGAGCGTGGTTTCACGCCGTATGTCTCTTTGCGTTTCTTGCAGCGTTTCGCCATTGTGCGCGAGTTTTCAGTTTTGTGAATCTCGTCGAGTTTTCCTGGCGGGTATATTGCTTCCCCTACTTGTTTTAAGTTTCGGGACGAAACTTCTTTTAAGGAGGGTAGAATGTAATATCCGCAATTTCGAATTTCGGTAATTTTCTTTTTTCGGAGGAAGTTCGTTTTGACAACTCTATCATGACCGTTTCGTCATTCCGAGAATGATTAATTCTGCACTTTTTGTCACCCGAGTTCGTTTCGGTGTCGTTTTGTTGAGTTCTGTGTCCTTAATCGACTTTTTCACGTGGGAGTTCGACTTTGTAAAGTCACCATTAATTCTTGGAAACTCCAAAAATTCTGAATCTTTGCAACATTATAGAGCATCAAGTTAGCTTTCCAATGGTTCAAACGGTGAGTCAATCGGAGTCCAGACGAAGGAGTTATGGTCGAAATATCTAAGACTACACGATGTGCCTTTTTCGTGTTGAAGTGGACTGTACCGTGTGCCGTGGCACACTTCAGCTGTGCCGCGGCACTAAGCTGATTCCTGGGCGTTTTTTGTGGCCCTGGGCCGCGGCACACTTGTCCTGTGCCGCGGCACACGGGCTTTTTCTGCGTTTTTTAGCAGATTTTCGAGGAGAAACATTCATTTTCTCCTCTCTTCTTCCTCCTCCCATTCGAGGCGATTCTAAGGGCGATTTTGGGCGATTTGAGTGCTCCAAAACTTGTAGAGATCATCCACCTCAAGTCTTGTTGTAGATTTTCGACCTCTACTTGAATCATTCATCCAAATCAAGGTATTTTGGCTTGAACCCTTGTTTTTGTAGATTTGGGGATTTTCCTTTTTGATTTCGATTCCAATCCGTTTTTAATCAATTAATTGTTGTATAAACGTTGTTTTGAACTTGTTCTACTTGATCGATACTCGTATCTTTGGTTCGTTCGACCCGAGGGGTGATTTCTTTGTTCTTGAAGGGTCTTGAACATTTAATGTTCGATTAAATATTCGAATGAGTTCCCTTTGATAGTTTGTTGGGATTTCCGTTGTTTTTGGCCTTGATTCTCATCGTAACCTTGTGTTATTGTTCCTTCCGGAGGTTTATAGGTGTTCGAGAATTCCGATGTTGAATCCCGTTTGGTGATTGATGATTCGTGTGGTGTCATTCTCGTAATACTCGTGGTGCTATCACGTTCTTGATATTGTTCGGGGGTTCGGGGCTATTCGACCGCGTCCTATCCGTCGTCTTATTGTGATTGTGATTTCGAGGCAAGTACCTTGTCCATACTATTCTTGTTTTATGAATATGATAATTGGTGATCGTCTTTATGTGGTTGTTTGATTGTTTGAAATGAGTTTTCAAAAGATTCGGTTTAGCCTTGTTAAAGGCTTGCTTTCAAAACGCGTGTGTTTTGTGAATGGTGTGGTTTGAGAATGACTATGTGAACTCTATGGATATGTTTGGTGTTGATGTTGCACTTGGTATTTGCGTGTGGACGTATATTGTTTCATTTCGGTGCATTGTGGTTTGACGTGGTGTTTTGCTAAGTGTTTGATGCTCTGGGTGAATTGTTTGAATATCCTTGATGTGATATGTTATTTTTGTGAATGTGTGGATACGGTTGAAGGTCTACGGTGACACATGGCACGTGATCATGTGGTCAGGATGCAACAAGTGATTGATCCAACCGTGAGAGCCTGAGATAATCTACGGTGGCACATGGCATGCGATCATGTGGCCAGGATGCAACAAGCGATTGTTTCAACCGTGAGATGTGTGTGATTTGTTTCGCTAGCCAGCTCGGGAGGGTCCTTCGAGGCCTCGAGTGGGATTTGTGGCTTCGTCCCGGTCCTAGGCGATGCGCGTGTGCGATTATGTTTTGTTGATTTTATGTCCGTCGAGGACACGTGATGTTGGGCTCTGGCCCTGTGAATTGATGTCGGTTTTCTATTTGCGAAAACAAAACCTTTGGGCTGTGACCTCTGTTGATTTTGGAAAGATAAGGATTTGATAATCCTAAATTGTTTTCTAATAAAACTCTCGATGGCATTTTAAACTGTTTTATAAATTGTTTTCCCTTGATTTGTGATCTTTCGGTTTTGGAATGTTTTACCAAACTCATTGTAATATCCTAGAATTTCACTATGAATTTTTCGCATTATTTTATCCGGGATGTACTGTACAGAGTGGGACCAACACGTTATGAGCGGATAATTTTGGAAACCGTGACAGTCGTGCCAGTATGTCATCGAGGTTATTTTGATTCTAGGATATTAAATGCTTGTTGTGTTTTCGATGTCGGATATACCGTGCGAGTATTTGTTTGATTTCCGTACTTGGTCGACAGTTGTAATTGAGGATATCGTGCATCAGATGTATCGTATGGAAATGTTATCGGAACGAGTATATGTATTCGGTATGTCGCGTGTATATGTTCGGTTTATTGAGACGATGCATGGGCGGAAATGGCTAAGTATGGGAGCCATTACGTACGTTATGTGTTGAAGCTTACATACGTTAAATTGGTAGAGTTACGTACGTTATGGCCGAGACATTACGTACGTAACATGGGAATCAGACGATCGAGTCGTGGTCGGCAGGTGGGACCCCGTGTCGGCAACTTTCGGCGGAGGATGTTGACAGGTGAGTCAACGTACGTGTTACGTATGTTATACAGGACGTGTTGCGTACGTAACACGACCATCAGATCAGAGCAAGTCAACGTACGTATTACGTACGCAACGGAACAAGTGTTACGTACGTTACGGGGCGACTGGCCGAGTCGTGGCCGAGATGACCTGGATGGCCGAGCATGGCCGGACGTGACTCGTTGGGATGGCCGAGCATGGCCGGACGTGACTCGTTGGGATGGCCGAGCATGGTCGACAGTGACGCCGGGGCTAGGATCGCCGACACGCACGTAAGGCAATGGCGTTACGGCCGTGAGGGCGATTACGCACGTAAGCCATCTGCCGTTACGCACGTAAGGGTGCCGAACAACCGATGTAAGGTAGGCCGCCGGTTACGCACGTAAGCCACGGCCGGTTACGTACGTAATCGCCGGGTGTCTCGGCTATATAAGGCCCGACCGAGTCACCCTTATCATTTTCCATTTTTCTTCGTTCCTTCCGCGATTTCTTCAAAGAAATATGATGGTTTTGAGTAGAATCAACTTATAACAACATGTTTTGGAAGTTGGAATCATGGACTAACATCATCCTCCACCCGGATCGAAGGTAAGAACACATGAACTTTTGGTTTTTAGATGTTCTTGAGGTTTCTTGGTGTTTTGGCCGATTTGCTCCATTTTGATTCGGATTATTGATAGAACTTGATTGTATACTCGTAATCATTCAATACTCTTGAAGTTTTGTGGAACAAATTCGAGTATTTCTTCGTTAAAACGATTAAATTGGATTATGCCTTCAAAGTGTTCGATGAAATGCCTCAATGAGTAGAACTTGGGAAATTCTATACGTTTTCACATGGATGGTGATTGAATTGATATTATTGTGATTTAGGAATGAACTTTTGAAGGAAGTTGAATCGGTACCCTTCCCTTTTGTCGATTTCTTCGCACCGTGCTATTCAAAACAAGTGATTACTTGTGTATGTCATCTTCTAGAGGTATGTTGATAATCCTCTCCTTGAATTCGGATTTTGATGTTATCGTTGAAGAAGGATTCGTATGAAGATGATTATGGTTTTGTTGTTACGATTCTTGCGGTTATATGAACTATATGTTGAAGACATTGTTTGATTATTGAACACCGAATTTCGACTTGTGTCCGTATTGTTAAGAGTTGATATGGGTTGGTTTCATATGATCGAGATATCATTGAACCATCGAGTTTGATTAGTTGGTCATGTCGGTTATTGATTTTTATCAACGTATCGTTAATCGATTATTGCATTAGGTTGTATTTAGTGATCGTTGAAGTTAACCGTTGGTTGCGGAGCTTGTAGACGAAGACGGCGGGATTGATGGTGGCTTCGTCGTATTGGTATCCGTGCAAGTTATGCTTGCTCGATTCATAATGTTAATAAATGATTTCGTTTTCATTTCATTTATGATTCATATAGCAATGGTATTATGGAATATATGAATTGTCGGAATGGTGGTATGTAAGATAAATCATAATGTATATGATTTTAAGGATGTCTAGTGGAAATGGGAACGTGAACTATAATTTGGTCTATTTCCGACAAGTTGGATATCAAGGTTAGTTATCGTGTCGATGTTGAACTCGGACGGTGGTTTGGTATTAGTTATGGACCGTACATCATTTTCGATTGCCGGATAAACCGTGTATTCGCTCGGGCGGTTGGTCGTGGAAAGGTTAGCGTCCACTTGAGGTAAATTAATATTGTTAGAATATGATAATCATCATGTTGCATTTTTGCATGTGTGTGTTGATATTTCATACGGTGAATGTGCACCATTGTTTGTTACGCTTTTGTGAAGTGCTCTTTCTTGAGCCGTAATCTGTGGGGGCCGATGTGTTGGGGATAAAACCCGTATGGTACCCGAATGGAAATGTGTTAGGATAAGACCTAAATGGCACCTATGTCCGAGTATTCCCGAGTAGATGCTTAGTGACCCTACTGCCGCTTGGGAGTTTATGTGATATTGTCCGGAGTATTCTGAGTAGATGCTTCCGTGACCCTTGGCCGCCGCCTTGGGAGTTTATATGCTATTATGATATGCATTGTTGAGCATGCCGTGGATGTTGTCTGACGGAATACGACATTGTGGTCGTGTCGGTCTTTCATGATCGAGTTATTGTTGCCCTCTTGGAAAATATTCGATCCTTGTTGGAAATGCGTTTCTTCGAGATCCGTTGTCATGTTGTATCGTGGCATATCCGAGTCGATACGTTATGACCGTTCATGTGTAGGATTTTCGGACGCACGTGTAGCATGTGTTGGTTTCGACCTCATATTGAACCGCACACGAGACGATTTCGTGAGGCCGATTAGGTACGAGACCAGCGTGTATTGATCAATACCCGTGGTTGGCTTGTACACGGATACATGTCCGGATCGAGCGTATCGTGACGTCCATCTTGAGTCTTATTGATTGGTCGCTCACAATCCATGTATAATCGATCTTTGATATTCGGATTGTCTTTGAAACTCCGTATATATGATTTGTATATGGTCGACGATTTTATTCTCTCGTATCCGTCACCATTGAACCTTTATTAATCTCGTTCGAGTTACCATATCGATGGTCAACTCATTGATATCGATCCTTTATAAATCTCGCTTGGAGTTCACCCTATCATTGGTAATCTCATTCATTATTGATCCTTATTGATTCCATTTGGGAGTTGTCTCACCGTTGGTATCCTTGGTTATTAGTCCTTGATCGATGTTATTGGAGTTTACCGTGTCGTCGGTATTCTCGGTTATTGATCCCTTATTATCCCTATCGGGTATACCGTGTCGCTGGTACTTCCGGCCGTTGGTCCTTATTGATCTTGCTAGAGTTTACTATGTCGCCGTATTCTCGGTTGTTGAACTTTATTGATCTTATTTGGGTTTATCATACCGCTTGGTATTTCGGTTGTCAACTCTTTTGATCTTGTTAGAGTTCACCATGTCGTTGGTATTCTCGATTATTGATTCTTCATTGATCCTTACCGTGTCGCCGTATTCTCTGTCGACCTTTATTGATCTTGTTGGGATTTGCCGTATTGTCGGTATTCTCGGTTATGGATTCTTCCTTGATCTTGTTGGAGTTACCATACCATGGCATCCTCGCTCGTGGTTGATCATTTGTCGATCTTGTGTGGAAATATCATGTCATTGATATTTCCGTTGTGATGCATTAATTGTTTATCATTATTGATTGTGTCAACATTCGTGTTTTGCATTGATATTCGGGACTTGCTATTGTCTCGGACGGTTGATTGCAGTGTGCCATGTGTTATCGGTTCTATCAGATTGGGATTCGATTGTGCGACCCAAATACAGAGTTAGTCTTGACCGATTATTCTATAATCGAGATATGTTTCGTTTGGAAATCTTGGTAGTGTTTCTGATACAAGATGTGTGATTACATTTGAATTCGTTCATTACTTAAGGACACGAGGCGTGGAATAAGGTAAGAATTGAGTGTTATGGTGTGATAGGTTGGTAAGGATATTTCGGTAAGATTACATGGTTAATGTTCTTACTCTGTAGATTAGATTGTTATGTATTGTGTTTGTGATGTGATCGTTATCATTGTTGAGTATTATGGCCGACCCGTCGTGGGCTTTATCTTTTAGGTACTCGGAGTTCGAAATGGCAATGATCGTGAAGGGATGAGCTTTCCGGTGATACTGGCTATGGCGTAGTTGTTGGGATTCGAGTGTTCTTTCTGGTTTTTATAATTCCGCTGTAAATGTAATTAATTGTGTTTTATCCGATGTGTGTGTATATTTAAAATGGCTTTCGATATTCTTGAAACTGTGTTTTTATCCGCTGTGCGTGTGTGTGTTCTTTCAAAAGGCTTTTTGACATTTTTAAACGTTTGCGAAAATGATTTTAGCCTTGTGGGTTCCAATATGGGGCCCACGGCGCTGTAATATTCCCGGTCGGTTTTGGGGGTGTTACAGAAGATGGTATCAGAGCTTGGGTTTCGTAAAACACGGGCGTGTGTGTGTTATGTGGCTCTACCGGTGCGGTAGTAGCGTGACTTTTGAAAATGATTTTCTGACTTTTGGGTCAAACCGATTTTGGAGGTTTCAAAATTTTTGAAATATTTTCAAATTATTGTATTTGCGATGCCGGTGTGTTGAGACTTTGTATGGGAGTCGTATCTTTGGTATCACGGAAGATCATCGACTTCACGGACTGTAAGTGTGTTCTTTTAGTTATTTCAGTTTTGATGATGATTATTTGAGTATGGTGTCGTGATTTTGAGATATTTCGGGATTGAGATACTGATGTGACAGATTTTGAGTTTCGAGGACGAAACTTATTTAAGTGGGTAGATATGTAATATCCTAGAATTTCACTATGAATTTTTCGCATTATTTTATCCGGGATGTACTGCATGCAGTGGGACCAACACGATATGAGCGGATAATTTTGGAAACCGTGACGATGTGCAAGATGTCATCGAGGTTATTTTGATTCTAGGATATTACATGCTTGTTGTGTTTTCGATGTCGGATATACCGTGCAGTATTTGTTTGATTTCGTACTTGGTCGATTGTAATTGAGGATATCGTGCATCGATGTATCGTATGGAAATGTTATCTAACGAGTATATGTATTCGGTATGTCGCGTGTATATGTTCGGTTTATTGAGACGACAGATGTGGGAAAATGGCTAAGTATGGGAGCCATTACGCACGTTATGTGTTGAAGCTTACGACGTTAAATTGGTAGAGTTACGCACGTTATGGCGAGACATTACGTACGTAACATGGGAATCGACGATCGAGTCGTGGTCGGCAGTGGGACCCCGTGTCGGCAACTTTCGGCGGAGGATGTTGACAGGTGAGTCAACGCACGTGTTACGACGTTATACATGACGTGTTGCGACGTAACACGACCATCAGATCAGAGCAAGTCAACGACGATACGCACGCAACGGAACAAGTGTTACGACGCACGGGCGATCGCCGAGTCGTGGCCGAGATGACCTGGATGGCCGAGCATGGCCGGACGTGACTCGGTGGGATGGCCGAGCCTGGCCGGACGTGACTCGTTGGGATGGCCGAGCCGGGTCGGCAGTGGCTGGCCGGGGCTAGGATCGCCGATTACGACGTAAGGCGGTGGCTTCTACGGCCGTAGGGCGATTACGCACGTAAGCCATCTGCCGTTACGTACGTGGGTGCCGAACAACCGATGTAAGGTAGGCCTTGCCGTTACGACGTAAGCCACGGCCGGTTACGTACGTAACTGGCCGGCAGGTCTCGGCCTATATAAGGCCTGGACCGAGTCACCCTTATCATTTTCCATTTTTCTTCGTTCCTTCCGCGATTTCTTCAGCAAATATGATGGTTTTGAGTAGAATCAACTTATAACAACATGTTTTGGAAGTTGGAATCATGGACTAACATCATCCTCCACCCGGATCGAAGGTAAGAACACACGAACTTTTGGTTTTTAGATGTTCTTGAGGTTTCTTGGTGTTTTGGCCGATTTGCTCCATTTTGATTCGGATTATTGATAGAACTTGATTGTATACTCGTAATCATTCAATACTCTTGAAGTTTTGTGGAACAAATTCGAGTATTTCTTCGTTAAAACGATTAAATTGGATTATGCCTTCAAAGTGTTCGATGAAATGCCTCAATGAGTAGAACTTGGTAAATTCTATACGTTTTCACATGGATGGTGATTGAATTGATATTATTGTGATTTAGGAATGAACTTTTGAAGGAAGTTGAATCGGTACCCTTCCCTTTTGTCGATTTCTTCGCACCGTGCTATTCAAAACAAGTGATTACTTGTGTATGTCATCTTCTAGAGGTATGTTGATAATCCTCTCCTTGAATTCGGATTTTGATGTTATCGTTTAAGAAGGATTCGTATGAAGATGATTATGGTTTTGTTGTTACGATTCTTGCGGTTATATAAACTATATGTTGAAGACATTGTTTGGATTATTGAACACCGAATTTCGACTTGTGTCCGTATTGTTAAGAGTTGATATGGGTTGGTTTCATATGATCGAGATATCATTGAACCATCGAGTTTGATTAGTTGGTCATGTCGGTTATTGATTTTTATCAACGTATCGTTAATCGATTATTGCATTAGGTTGTGTTTAGTGATCGCTGAAGTTAACCGTCAGGTCTTTGGAGCTTGTAGACGAAGACGGCGGATTGATGGTGGCTTCGTCAGATTGGTATCCGTGCAAGTTATGCTTGCTCAGTTCATAATGTTAATAAATGATTTCGTTTTCATTTCATTTATGATTCATATAGCAATGGTATTATGGAATATATGAATTGTCGGAATGGTGGTATGTAAGATAAATCATAATGTATATGATTTTAAGGATGTCTAGCGGAAATGGGAACGTGAACTATAATTTGGTCTATTTCCGACAAGTTGGATATCAAGGTTAGTTATCGTGTCGATGTTGAACTCGGACGGTGGTTTGGTATTAGTTATGGATGTACATCATTTTCGATTGTCGGATAAACCGTATTCGCTCATGGCGGTTGGTCGTGGAAAGGTTAGCGTCTCGGCTTGAGGTAAATTAATATTGTTAGAATATGATAATCATCATGTTGCATTTTTGCATGTGTGTGTTGATATTTCATACGGTGAATGTGCACCATTGTTTGTTACGCTTTGTGAAGTGCTCTTTCTTGAGCCGTAACTGTGGGGCCGATGTGTTGGGGATAAAACTCGTATGGTACCCGAATGGAAATGTGTTAGGGGATAAGACCTAAATGGCACCTATGTCCGAGTATTCCCGAGTAGATGCTTCCGTGACCCTATTGCCGCCTTGGGAGTTTATGTGATATTGTCCGAGTATTCCCGAGTAGATGCTTCCGTGACCTCGCCGCCGCTTGGGAGTTTATATGCTATTATGATATGCATTGTTGAGCATCTTTGGATCGTTGTTCGACGGAATACGACATTGTGGTCGTGTCGGTCTTTCATGATCGAGTTATTGTTGCCCTCTTGGAAAATCTTCGATCCTTGTTGGAAATGCGTTTCTTCGAGATCTGTTGTCATGTTGTATCGTGGCATATCCGGAGTCGATACGTTATGACCGCTCATGTGTAGGATTTTCGACGGCACGTGTAGCATGTGTTGGTTTCGACCTCATATCAACCGCACACGAGACGATTTCGTGAGGATGATTAGGTACGAGACCAGCGTGTATTGATCAATACCCGTGGTTGGCTTGTACACGGACACATGTCCGAATCGAGCGTATCGTGACGCCCATCTTGAGTCTTATTGATTGGTCGCTCACAATCCATGTATAATCGATCTCGCTTTGATATTCGGATTGTCTTTGAAACTCCGTATATATGATTTGTATATGGTCGACGATTTTATTCTCTCGTGTATCCGTCACCATTGAACCTTTATTAATCTCGTTCGGAGTTACCATATCGATGGTCAACTCATTGATATCGATCCTTTATAAATCTCATTTGGAGTTCACCCTATCATTGGTAATCTCATTCATTATTGATCCTTATTGATTCCATTTGGGAGTTGTCTCACCGTTGGTATCCTTGGTTATTAGTCCTTGATCGATGTTATTGGAGTTTACCGTGTCGTCGGTATTCTCAGTTGTTGATCCCTTATTATCCCTATTGGGGTATACCGTGTCGCTGGTACTTCCTGGCCGTTGGTCCTTATTGATCTTGCTAGAGTTTACTATGTCGCAAGATTCTCGGTTGTTGAACTTTATTGATCTTATTTGGGTTTATCATACCGTTGGTATTTCGTTGTCAACTCTTTTGATCTTGTTAGAGTTCACCATGTCGTTGGTATTCTCGATTATTGATTCTTCATTGATCCTTACCGTGTCGCCGTATTCTCGGTTGTCGACCTTTATTGATCTTGTTGGGATTTGCCGTATTGTCGGTATTCTCGGTTATGGATTCTTCCTTGATCTTGTTGGAGTTACCATACCATGGCATCCTCGCTCGTGGTTGATCCTTTGTCGATCTTGTGTGGAAATATCATGTCATTGATATTTTCGTTGTGATGCATTAATTGTTTATCATTATTGATTGTGTCAACATTCGTGTTTTGCATTGATATTCGGACTTGCTATTGTCTCGGATAGTTGGATTGCAGTGTGCCATGTGTTATCGGTTCTATCGATTGGGATTCGATTGTGCGACCCAAATTCTACAGAGTTAGTCTTGACCAGATTATTCTATAATCGAGATATGTTTCGTTTGGAAATCTTGGTAGTGTTTCGGATACGACATGTGATTACATTTGAATTCGTTCATTACTTAAGGACACGAGGCGTGGAATAAGGTAAGAATTGAGTGTTATGGTCATGTGACAGTTGGTAAGGTTATTTCGGTAAGATTACATGGGGAATGTTCTTACTCGTAGATTACATTGTTATGTATTGTTTTGTGATGTGATCGTTATCATTGTTGAGTATTATGGCCGACCCGTCGTGGGCTTTATCTTTTAGGTACTCGAGTTCGAAATGGCGCGGTCGTGAAGGGATGAGCTTTCCGGTGATACCGCTATGGCGTAGTTGTTGGGATTCGAGTGTTCTTTCCGGGTTTTTATAATTCCTTTGTAAATGTAATTAATTGTGTTTTATCCGATGTGTGTGTATATTTAAAATGGCTTTCGATATTCTTGAAACTGTGTTTTTATCCGCTGTGCGTGTGTGTGTTCTTTCAAAAGGCTTTTTGACATTTTTAAACGTTTGCGAAAATGATTTTAGCCTTGTGGGTTCCAATATGGGGCCCACGGCGCTGTAATATTCCCGGTCGGTTTTGGGGGTGTTACACTCATGCCTCGGTAAATGCTTTTCATTACGTTTGGAACTTTGAGGATTCCTGATTATTATTGTTCTTGGAACTTGTATTGTATGGCTCGTATTTTTGCACTTGTACTTGCACTAGCAAAACAGTGGAGTTTTGCTAACCCCCGAGTATTCGGGGGGTGGATGTCTATTTTTGCATTCAGGTTTTGGAGCATAGCACAGGGTCGGCACGAAGGATGATGAAAGATGAACGATACTAATCACACGAGGATCTGTTGATGTCGTTTTGGTCTAGTCGTATTTTCTTTTCCGCTGCAGTATCTTTTCCCCGTTGTACGGGAGTTTATTGTATTTTGACCCCTGCGTGGGTATGTGTTTGGAATTGAGTTGTATGTTATTATTGAAAGACCAAGTCGGTCTACTGAGTCATTTTAGCCTTAAAGGCGAGGTTTAGATGTTTGATTTTAGTTATCAGCCTGGTAGATCCTCGAGGAGAGGGTCTACGGCGTGTAATATCCCTGAGCGGATTGGGGGTGTTACAGGGATGATCTTCCCGATGTGATACTGGCTGTGGCTTGTTTTCGGAGAATTGAGTATTCTTTTCCGGTTATTTATTTCCGCTGCAAATGTGTATTTTGAACTGTATTTATCCGCTGTGTGTGTATATCTCAAAATGGCTTTTCGGTATCTTTATCCGCTGCGTGTGTGTATTTTAAAAGGGCCTTTTTGGCATTTTGTGAACTTGAGTTATTTCGTTAAACCTTTTCCTAAACTATTTTATCGGTACGTTTAAGTGGTAGCTTAACGTACATTTTGAACTATCGAGATTTGGCACTTCGCCTTGTATTTTCAAATGGTATTTTATGACGGTATTTGAGAACTTTGTTTTTGAAAATATTTGAGTATTTGCAAAATATTACCGTCATCGGCCTCTTTGGCTTTTTGAACGTTTTTGAATTGGTTTTGTAAACGGTT
The DNA here is from genome assembly GCA_033398695.1 of Orobanche coerulescens. NCBI lineage: Eukaryota > Viridiplantae > Streptophyta > Magnoliopsida > Lamiales > Orobanchaceae > Orobanche > Orobanche coerulescens. The sequence goes on along the minus strand of CM065804.1, from coordinate 69,565,485 downwards.
TTTAGCCTGGTGGGTTCCGGCGTGGGACCCACGGCGCTGTAATATCCCGGATGGTTTGGGGGTATTACAGAAGATGGTATCAGAGCTTGGGCTTTGTGAAACCCAGGCGTGTGTGTTATGTGGCTTTACCGGTACGGGAGTAGCGTGATTTTTGAAAATGAGTTTTTCTGACTTTTGAGTCAAATCGATTTTTGGAGTTTCCAAAATTTTTGAGATCTTTTCAAACTGCAATTTGTGATATTCGTGTGTTTTGATTGTGTTGAGACTTCGTGTGGGAGTCGTGTGCTAGTATCACGGGAGATCATCGGCTTCACGCACCTGTAAGTATATTTGTTTGGTTATTTCGCTTATGGCGACGCTTGATTGTTTTCATGATGAGTTGGAAGTTTTGGATTTATCTGTTGTTGGTGACAGGTCGCAAGTTTCGAGGGCGAAACTTATTTTAAGGGGGTAGTATGTAATACCCGAATTTTCAGTATAAATTTTTCGCGTTATTTTATCTGAGATATACTGTATAGTTTGGTATCTATACAGTGTGGATAAAATAAATTGAGAACCGAGACAGTTATACTGGTGTGATTATCGTTTTTGATTGACAGATATATTCAGGATATGTTGTATCAGGTTGAACTGATTTGGATCCGTGTGAGAATACTTTTGATTCAAGATGTATTCAAGATGCCGTATGATTGTATTTTGTACATCGAGACGTCGATCAGAACGATTGATTTTTGGCTAAGTACAAAGCCATTACGTACGTTAAGCCTTGAGCTTACGACGTAAAATGTGTTAGCTTACGACGTTATATAGTGTACATAACGACGTAACAAGAGGAATCGACAGTGGGGCCCGTGGTCGGCCTTTCGGTGCGGATGTGACAAGTGAGTCAACGGATGGAGTTACGTGACGTTATACAGGTGTATTACGACGTTATACGGTGTATTACGACGTAATACGAGTATTATCTCAGTAGCAAGTCAACGCACGTATTACGACGCAACGGATTAAGTGTTACGACGTTACGGAGCTACCGCCAAGTCGTGGCCGAGATGACTGGATGGCCGAGCATGGCCGGCCGTGACTGTTGGAATGGCCGAGCATGGTCGGCGGTGATTCGTGGGGGTGGCCGATCACGGTCGGCGGTGACTCGCAGGATGGCTAGATCGGCCGATTACGCACGAAAGGCGGTGGCCATTCACCGTAAGGGCTAAGAACGCACGTAAGCCGCCTTCCTGCTACGCACGTAAGGGTTCCGACATAATTGGGCAAGAGGGTCGGCCGCGCCGCCACGTATGTAAGGACCCGCCGTTACGCACGTAATGGTCCGGCAGGTCTCGCCTATATAAGGCCCGACCGAGTCACCTACTCATTTTTCGCTTTTTCTTCGTTTCTTCGCGATTCCTTCGGCAAGAATTGATGGATTTGAGTATGAGCAACTTATAACAACATGTTTTGGAAGTTGGAATCATGGATTAACATCATCTTCCACCCGGATCGAAGGTAAGAACACCTAAACACTTAGTTTTGGATATTTTTGAAGTTTCTTGATGTCTTGGCCGATTTGATTCGTTTTAACTCAGATTATTGATGGAATCTTGTTGTATTCTTGAGATTATTCGTTGTTCTTGAAGTTTTGTGGATCGAAATCAAGTATTCCTTTGAATAATCTATTGAATTGGACTATGCCTTCAAAGTGTTCGATGAAATGTCTCAATGAGTAGAACTTGGAAAATTCTACACATTTTCGTATGAATAATGGTTGAATTGATATTGTTGTGATGATTCTTGGTATTTACGAGAATTTTGTTAAGGGAAGATAATGAATTGGTGATCAAATGATTCGATTATGTTGTTATGATTATGGAATCGTAGTATTCTCGATGTTCTTGGTGGTTTCTTGCGATTCATGATGTTATGAGAAGTATATGTTGAAGGACATGATTATATACACCTTGAATTAAGATTAAGGGTTGTTTAGATGTTAGAAAACATCGGGTTATGTTGTTTTATGGATTATGAACGTGAATTTGGATAATTCGTGTTCTTGAAGAACTCTTGAGTTACATGTTATGATTTTGGAAGGATTTCGGATAATTTTGGAATGTGATTATTCATGATAATAATCGGTAAATTGTTTTCTACGAATTTACAAGTATGACCAAGAAGGAGTTTTGTCTTCGTATTTGGAGTTGAAGTTGGAATCGAATATGTTATAAAATCCTTAATGTCGAGATGAATTGATCATTGATTTGATGAATACGTTTTAAGGTGTTGGTGTTTTATATATGAATATGGAATATTCATATCTAGAACTAAGTTATGTGTTTTGGTACAATATTCGTATAGGAATACGAATATGATTTCGGATTTGATAAGTTTATGATTCACTTTTGAGTTTGAGAATTCATAGGTATTTAACAAGTGTTCAATTCGGATAATGGAATTATTTGAAACCCTTGTATTATGGTTATCTATGATGTTGAATTAATCGGATTGTCCGGATTGATGATGATAATCGGTAATTGGATTTTATTATGATTATACAAGGAGGAAACTTGTAATTGTATTTAAGATTGAATTTGGAATCGGTAATGTTAGACCCTTGTTGGTTTAAATTGATTATTGATATGATCTTTCGGATTGTGGAATCGTATTGTGGTTTTGAATTCGTGTTTGATTGGTTCGTGTTGTTTGGATATGTGCTTAATCGGGAAATTGTAGAACCGTTGTTGATCGGTTATTGATTGTTATTTGTGATCATCGAGTTACGGCTTGTATCGTGGATATGGGTTCGTATTTGTTGAGTTGGATTATTTGGTATTATGTATATGATCGAGGTTTCGTTGAACCGTTGAGTTTGTTGGTTGAGTATGTCGGTTATTGATTTTTATCGAATGTGTGTTAATCGGTTATTGCAATAGGTTGATATGTTTTGATCGTGGATTATGACCGTTGAGTTGCGGTTGAGGCTAAAGAGTTCGTAGATTTCTTTTGGTCGGGGCTAAGGAGCTCGTAGACAAAGGCAATGGATTTTGGTAACGGCTTCGTGGTATCGGTATCGAGGCAAGTATATATTTGTTCAGTTTATAATATTTGGTAAATGGTTTCGTTTTCATTTCATTTATAATTCATATAGCAATGTTGTTAGAAAGGTAAATTGTTGGTTAATGAGTTGTATATCGTCCTCTGGTTTGTATTAAATCATAAGGTATATGATTTAATTGTGTTCAAGGAATACGTGAGTTATCTTTGGTCAAGGATATAGAATATCGGATATCGAGGATAGTTATCGTGTCGATATTGATGTCGGGATGGTGGTTTGTTGGTATAAATGGACTATGCCTATTTCGGGATTATTCGTATAACTGTGTATTCGTTCAGGGATATTGTTCGTGGAAAGGATGTTGTCTTCGACTTTGAGGTAATTTATGCATTGTTCAGTTATGAGATAATTATTATGTTGAGTTGTTGTATATGTTGTACGTTGAGGCTTCGTGTATTGAGATTCATATTGGTTGTTCGTTGATGGATGTTGATCCCAATCGTTGTCCGAGATTGTTGATGGTATGGATTATCCTTTGGAGTTTGTGATCCTGTGGTTGTTGTTTTGAATATTGATTGGTCGTGGTCGACTTTTCATTGTCGACTATTGTTGTTCACTTGGTGAGTCTTTTGATCCTTATTGATATGTGTTTCTTTGAGTTTCGTTGTCATGTTGCATCGTGACATATCCGGAGTCATATCTCGTTGCTCCGATTAGATATTGTGTAGGATTTTTAGCCGGACACATATATAGTCATGCGTGAATATTTTCCGTGAAAGGCTGTGCACACGAGACGTAGTTCGTTGAGGCTAATTAGGTACATTGTCCCACGTATATCCTGGATTCCGTATACGGGGTGGACATGTGCACTGACACATATTCGGATCGGGCGTATTATGATTTCCATCTTTGAGCCATATTGTTTGGTCGTTCATCCTCCATTTATGGTTTGGTATGTTCGACGGTTTGTGACTGGTTGTTCATACGCCCGAGGGGTATGTTCGACAGTCAGAGTTATTTCTTTGAGATCCATTATTGTTGATCATTTGGAGTTTACCTTGTTGATGGTATTCTCAGTTATTATTGGTCTTTTGTTGATCATTTGGAGTTTACCTTGTTGATGGTATTCTCGATTATTGTTGATCCTTTGTTGATCGTGTCGGAGCTATCATCTTTATGGTATTCTCAGTTATCGTGATCCTTTATTGGTCGTATTGGAGTTATCATGTCGATGATATTCTCAGTTGATGTATTGGTTGATCATTGTTATTGATCGTATGAGCATTCAGACTGCACGTCGATGTGTTCGGGATTTGTTATCATTATCATATGGTAGTTGATCTACATATATGTTGTGCACTGTTGGTTTATCCAGGTTGAGTTTTGATTGTGTAATCCGATGGACAGGATTTGGCACGGATGAATTATTTCATGATTATAAGTTATGATGATGTTTTGAGGATTGTTGGTATTTTTGAAATTCAATACAGATAATTGTTATTAAGTTCATTTCGTCATTCGAGGATGCGAAATGTGGATTATGGTAAGGATTGGATTATTATGGATTGGTAAGGTTATAACGGTAAGATTACGTTGGTAGTATTCTTACAGTATTATTACATTGGTATGTAATTATTTATGATGATGTGATCGGTATCATTATTGAGTATTGTGGCTGACCCCGTCGTGGGCTTTATTTTTAGGTACTCGGAGATCAAGCTAGTAGCGGTCGTGAGGGGATGAGCTTCCCGATGTGATACTGGCTGTGGCTTGTTTTCGGAGAATTGAGTATTCTTTTCCGGTTATTTATTTCCGCTGCAAATGTGTATTTTGAACTGTATTTATCCGCTGCGTGTGTATATCTCAAAATGGCTTTTCGGTATCTTTATCCGCTGCGTGTGTGTATTTTAAAAGGGCCTTTTTGGCATTTTGTGAACTTGAGTTATTTCGTTAAACCTTTTTCTAAACTATTTTATCGGTACGTTTAAGTGGTAGCTTAACGTACATTTTGAACTATCGAGATTTGGCACTTCGCCTTGTATTTTCAAATGGTATTTTATGACGGTATTTGAGAACTTTGTTTTTGAAAATATTTGAGTATTTGCAAAATATTACCGTCATCGGCCTCTTTGGCTTTTTGAACGTTTTTGAATTGGTTTTGTAAACGGTTTTTAGCCTGGTGGGTTCCGGCGTGGGACCCACGGCGCTGTAATATCCCGGATGGTTTTGGGGGTGTTACACTCGAGCCGTATGAGGATGATGGGCAAGCATGATACTGTTCAGTGGTTGTTTATCGGTGTTCTGTTCTGTGGGTTATTATTGATGTCTTATTTTGGGATTTTTGTATTATAAAATTGGTTTAAGTACTCGAGTACTTCCTTTTTAAAATTATTAATGATGTATTTCCGTTTTGGGAAATGGATTTGATTTCAAATTTTATTCGTCAGATTGTAGTCTTTTATTTGAATCGTCATTTTATTGATGATTGTTTGTCGTTGTCGAATGTCTTGTTGGTACGTTAGCCTGGTGGATTCCACAGTATGGGGTCCAAGGCGCTGTAATATGCCCTGAATGTCTTGGGGGTGTTACAGAATATGGTATCAGAGCTTAGGTTTATGGATACCTAGGCTGTCGGTTATTTGGGTCTGGTCGAGTGTCGTTTTTGAACAGTATCGCTGCCATGCCACCATCTCAGTACGCCGGTGCTCGTAAGTTTTCCTAACTTGACTAGTTGCGTTGTTCTGTTCTATTCCTTCTTGGTATCTTGTTGTGTTTTGCGTTTGAATTATACTCCCCCGCTACTTCTTCAGAATTCCTGCTGGTAGAGGACGGGGACGCGGTCGCGGACGCAGTAGGGGACGTGGCGCAGCCGGTGGTGCGGCCATGTCCGATCACTCGGGAACCGATTCGGCTATGCCTTCCTTGTCGAACAGTGTCCCGCTTAGTTCCGGGGGTTAGCAGGACCAGTCTGCTAGCTCCGGAGACGCACATGAGAATGTTGGAGTCGCCAACATTTTGCAGCAAGTAGCGAACCAGATGACGCTACTGACTCAGGCCGTTTTGGTCGGCCAGGCTAATGCTAACCCGATTCCGCCTACTGGATCCGAAAATGACAAGTTACTTCAGGACGTGATTCGTATGCGTCCTCCGGAGTTTGATGGTGCTTCCGACCCTTCCGGTTGGGAGAATTGGCTATTCGAGATGAAGAAAGTATTTGAGGCTGCTAATTGTTCTGAGGAGAGGAAAGTACCCATTGCTCAGTACTTCCTCGCCAAGGAAGCAGCAATGTGGTTGCAAGCGGTGAAACCGCATGACCGGGCAGCTACGTGGGTAGAGTTTCGGGATCTGATGGAAGATGAATTCCGTCCATGGCCAGTGAAAGAGGGGAGGATCCGAGCCTTCTTTGAGGCTAAGCCTCAAGATGTTCCTATTTCTCAAGCTATCAAAGACTACAATCAACAACTGCATTATGTGAGAAACCAAGTCCGAGATGAGCTTGATAAGATCCGCCACTTTGATATGCGGATGAAACCGAGGGTGCGCCATTACATGTCTGGTCTGGGGTGCACAACTTTGAAAGAGTATCAGAATAAGGCGATGGCTTACGAGATGTCGTTTTCTGCGACAGAGACGACAATCGAAGGAAAGAAACAGAAGACCTCCGGTCAGTTTTCGAGAGGCAAGTCTGGAGGATATCCGAAGGCTCAGTCTGGTTCGCAAGTCTTCGAGAGTCAGTCGCCATCAGTTGGGCGAGGAAACGGTTCTAGGTCTGCTCCTACTGGTTCTGTTCGTGGTCCTACGTGCTTCAACTGTAGTCGTCCGGGCCACATAATGAGTGAGGGTGATAGGCCTCCGATTCAGTGTCTTGCATGTGGTCGGATGGGTCATCGTGCTAAGTTTTGTACGGATGCAGCTCGGGCTCCAGTTACTCAGATATCAGCTCCAGCTGCGGGGGAGCCGAGCGTGAATCAGGCACCGACAGTTCCTCAGCCGCAGCAGAGTTTTGGTAGAGGTCGAGGACGTGGACAGTCTTCTAGAGGGGAAGCTTCTAGTGCGGGGTCTGTTCCGCCCCGTGTGTATGAGATGAGACGAGCAGGAGACCCAGACGCGACGGTGGCTACAGGTACCGTTCACATCCTTGACCATCCTGTTTCCATACTATTCGATTCTGGTGCTACGCATTCTTTCATATCTATGGATTGTGTGCGTCGTCTGCATATTGATTGCCTAGTTGCGTGTGAACCATTTGTTGTTAAATTTCCCAGTGGGGATAACATCGTGGGGGATCGGGAGATTAGAGATTTTCCAGTGAGTATCGCGGGGAGGGTTTGGCCTTCTAACCTGATTGCGGTAGATATTAGAGACGAGGATTTGATTCTTGGCAAGGATTAGGTGGACCGTCATGGAGCAATCATGAATTATAGAATGAGAACCGTTTCGATGCTAGCTTCTGACGGTACCGAGCATTCTTTTGTGGGGCGTAAGCGAAGTAGCCAGAGATTCTTGATCAGTGCCTTAAAGGCGGTGAGACTGTTAGGAATAAGGCCAGACTTGTAGCAAAAGGTTATGCACAGTGTGAAGGAATAGATTTTGATGAAACCTATGCACCTGTTGCAAGATTAGAGGCCATCAGACTATTCCTTGCATATGCTGCATTCAAGGATTTTGAATTATATCAAATGGATGTAAAGAGTGCTTTTCTAAATGGAATCCTAGAAGAGGAAGTCTATGTAGAGCAACCCCCAGGTTTTGTCAAAGGAGACAAAGTCTACAAGCTGTTGAAAGCTCTCTATGGACTTAAGCAACAAGACTTTATTCAGAGTAGAGCACGAAGGCCACATATTAATAGTCCAGATATATGTGGATGACATCATATTCGGTTCAACCAATCCAGAGTTATGCGAGAAATTCTCCAATCTCATGCAAGGAGAATTTGAGATGAGTATGATGGGAAAAGAATTTGAGATGAGTATGATGGGAAAGCTTAACTTCTTTCTCGAACTACAAGTTAAGCAGATGGAAAAAGGAATTTTCATCAACCAAGCTAAGTATACCAAAGATCTGATCAAGAGATATGGAATGGAATCAGCCAAATCAGCAAGAATCCCTATGAGCACAAGTACTCACCTGGATGCAGACGAGGCAGGCATATCAGTGGACTCAACCCACTACAGAGGACTCATTGGATCTCTTCTGTACCTCACTGCAAGCAGGCCAGACATATCCTATGCTGTTGGAGTTTGTGCACGATTCCAGTCCAAGCCGAAGCAATCACACCTAGATGCATCCAAGAGGATAATAAAATACCTTAAGTCTACAATTAATGTTGGACTATGGTATCCCAAGGATGATAACTTCGAGCTGTCAGGATACTCAGATGCAGATTTCGCAGGATGCAAAATCAACAGGAAGGGCACTAGTGGAACATGCCAATTCCTAGGAACCAGACTGATATCCTGGTTTAGCAAGAAGCAGGTTTCTAACTCTATCTCCACCACAGAGTCAGAATACCTAGTCGCAGTAGTCACAGTACGATTTTATGGATCGTGCAATGCCTAAGGGATTATAATATCATTGCCAATGAAGTTCCAACTGTGACAACAATAGTGCTATTGCAATAACCAACAATCCGGTTTTGCATTCAAGGACGAAGCACATTGATGTTAAGCACCACTTCATCAGAGACCATGTGCTTAACAAAAGGGTTAGAGTTGAAAGAGTCAGCACAGACTATCAAATAGCTGACATCTTTACCAAACCCTTGCCAGAAGAACTGTTTTTGGAGCTGAGCAGAGATCTTGGATTACTAGATTGGGAATCTAGTACTGAAGCAAGCTGAAGCATTTCAGAGGAAGGATGGACCCAGCTGAAGAATCAGATCCTAGCTGATGCAGGCAAGAAGACAAAGGACGGACAAAGTAACCTAGCTGATCAGAATATCAGGCGAGAAGTTAACTCACCTGATGCAGAGCGGTCAACAGTCAACAAATCAGACCAGCTAAGTTTTCTAAAAACAACCGACCTCTGAATATTTAATTATTATTTGCCATATTTATAATATTATTATATTAATTTTGGTTCACAAGTGGCACTTAAATATATTAATGTTCGATTCACAAGTGGCATTTTAAATACACGTGTCAATCGCTTATTAAATCGACCTCCACGGTGGCCAATCAAAACCAACCGTCAAATTTTAAAATGGACCACCGATTCAAATTTGAAATTCAAAAGAATCTCAAAAGGCGTACCACCGTTTCAAATATATAATAAATTAATCCATACGTCTTTTCATCTTCTTTATAAGGAAAGAAAACCCTTTACCTTACCTTTTTACGCTTACCAGAAACCCTAGATTTTTCAGAGCAAAAATTCCTTGAACACCAAATACACTAAAATCTTTTATTTGCAGAAATGGCATCCTACTTCGAAGGCGTCAACCTGAAGGCGGTCAAGGACCAGATTATTTTCTCGCTGGTCGTCGATTTTGAAGGCCTATTGGAAGCTAATCTGGAGGATTACGATGTGCTTAACCTAATCCGCGCGATGAAACTCAATGGGATCTACCCATTCCTAAACATCAATCCTCAACATCTGTACAAGGAGGATGTTATCGCGTTCTATCGCGAAGCCTGTATAATTCAAGATGGAATTCGGAGCACAGTTGGCAGAAGACAGGTCGACATATCTCGAGAGTCGATCCGTATCATTTTCGGTATGAAGCACCGCGGCATAGCCATCAAAGCTCTCAAGCAGTCCGCCGCCGAAACCTGGAAGAAGATCAAAGTGGAGAATTTACCGGAAAAGCTGAACTCACTGCCAAAAGGAGTGAAATTAAAAAGGTTTACCATTTTGCGTTGGACATAACCAACAAAATCATCATGGGGATGGCCAGCAGTTATGATCAACTGTCATCGGCGAAGTTCATGGTGCTGGGAGCACTAATTCAGGATGAAGAAATTGACTAGGCAGATTACATATTTAGGCAACTCGTTCGAGAAGTCAACAAAGCCGAATGGCTTGTTGATGATAAGAGATTTAAAACAAAGCTGGTGTTTGGAACGCAGCTAAGTTGGATGCTGGAAAAGACAGGCATGGCGAAGGGAAGCACTGACCCCTTCCACCCCAACAAAAGACTGGGTCATTTGGACCAAGAGACGCTGAGAAAATTGGGAGGCACTGGGAGAGCAGCTCAGATGTTGAAGGAGCTGCCGGACACAAGGCCCTACCCGAGATATTATTCTTCAGGCGAGTCAGACCGACCTGCAGCAGACAACGCAATTGCAGACAAGTCAGACTCCGAGTCCGACAACACTCCCATAGCAGTCCGATTTAAGAGAAGGGGACCAGCCCCTGAAGGACCTTCGATCATGCAATCATCTCAAGAACCCTCTCCCAAGAGGCCCAGGAGACTGCAGTTTAGTGAGGAAGAGCAGTCCGATCACCTTTCCAGCCCTACAGCCAGGTCACCGATTCACCTGGAAGATCAGCCTGCCCCAGGCACCCACGAGACTCAGATTGTGGCTGTCCTCACCCCAGCCTACATTCCTGAAGAATAAGAAGAAGCAGGTCTAATAATCTCAATTCCTGAAGCCAACTATATCTTTAACCTACTTGAAAATAATGTTTTCAATCTATCCATCGAACAACTACAACTTGTTAAACCTCTAGCTTTAAAACAATCGTTCCTTGAAGTTTTTGAAGAATGGAAATTTTTGAAATCCCTATCTTTTGTCAAACTTCAAGCTTTTATTGACACTTGTGGTTGGGACTATCCCCAAGCCACGGAGGATGTGCTGATAGATTTTTGTAAAACATCAGACACAATTTTGATCCTTCAGGAGGATTGGTTCATGTCAAATTTTAAAACCAACATGGACCAGTTCATCCACTGCATTATGCTTAGTATTTTTGATGGATCTTATGAGAAAGTTGTTGAGGAGGTATTTGAAAAGGAAATTAGGATTGAGGAGGTAGATGGAGAAGAAAATAAAGAAGTTGTTCTTTTGGACGATGAAGAAGAAGAGCAGGAAGAGAGCAGAGAAGAAGAAAAGATTTTAGTTGAAAATCAACCTGAGGAAGTGGAGAAGACAGAAGAGTTGAATGAAGAAGAAGAAGAAAAAGGAAAAGAAGTAGAACAGGATGAAGGAGAGGAGGATAAAGATGAAAAAGAAAAGGATGATGAGGATGAAGGAGGAAAAGACGGGAAGGATGACAACAATAATGATGATGATGATGATGATGAAGGAGGAGATGAAGGAGCTGAAAAAGAAAAAGAAAAAGAAAAGGATGAGGAAAAAGAAAAAGAAAATATTGAAGAAGAAAAGGAGGAGGAGCAGGAGAAAGAGGAAGAGAAGGCAGAAGAAGAAAAGGAGCCGGAGCCAGAGCCGACACAAGAGGCTGCAGATAGGACTGTGGTACCTGCCCGGTACACCAGCCTAGACGCGGAGTTAGCTGAGGACTCCAGATCAGGGACCCCAGAGAAGACCCCATCTGGAGTACCAGCTGCAGATAGAAGCTTGCAGACCAGTGCTTCAATTGCAGAAGGCTCAGGAGAGCACTCTCCACCAGCTCAAATCTCACCTGTCTTGACTGAGCTGATCAGGTAGATAGTGAAGGATACGATTGGAGAGTTGCTGGCATCTCAGGTCACTCCTGACCTTCAATCCATCAATGCAAAGATCGACACTTTGCTGCAGAGAGAAGTTCCTCAGCCTCCTCCCCGTACCAACAACAGAATGCCATTTGGCATGTCTGATTGGATGAGCAGAATGGAGCAGCAATTGACTACCTTAGTTGATGCTGGCAAAAAGGGGGAATATAGAGTTCAGGGGGAAGGAAGTAATCAAGGAGAGATAAGGGCAGAGCTAAGAACAAAGAAGAGGCAAGATATCCTTCAAATTGAAGGACCATCAAGCCTGAAAAGGAAGGGAGGAGCCGACCCAGAAGAAGCGGCTGACCAGCCTGAAGGCAATAAGAGGAGGACTAGAGGAGGTCTTGAGCCTACTCTAGAGTGGGAAGGAAAGGAGTTGTGGTTTGTGGAGGATTTTGTTCCATATGAAGCTCTGGAAATGTGGGGATCTACAAGAAAGAAGTTTATCAGAGACTACTACATCTGGGAAATACTCCAGGATGATAATCTCTCCCCACATCAAATCTTCATAAATTTCATGGAAGAAGCCCATCCGCAACTCTGGGCTATTCTGAAGAAACATGCTGGGAAACAAAATGCCTATCCCAGGATTCCTTTATTCACTGCCAAAGATCCTCCTACTTTGGAAAGAGGAGGTGCGTTGGATGAACTTACGCTACAAAGGAAAATCAAGAAGCTATGTCTTGAGAACAAATTTTCATCCCAAGAAGAGCAAGCCTTCGCAGCCCTTGTCGTTAAAAGGAAGTATGGTCTTGCCCCAGTCAAAACAAGACCAATCGGAGCTAAACCCTTCAGACCTGCCAAACAGCCTATTCGAAGAGGCAGAGGAAGAGGCAGATGATTTTCACTTATTTTTGTACTTGTAATGATTTATGTACTTGAAATTTTTTGTAAAATTCAGCCATGTACTTATAAAATTAATTTTATAACAGTCTTTTTGAATGACAATTCCCAGTTGTCTCAAAAATTAGACTGACTTTAGTTTGTGTCTTGCACTTAAGTGCAGACTTGATCATTTGATTACTTGTTTAAAGTTTTGCCATCATCAAAATAGGGGGAATTTGTTAGGAATACTTGTTAGATTTTGATGATGTCATTAATATAAAGTCAAATGTTTATTACTTGGCAAAAATGTAAGGAAGAACCAAATGAGTATCTTCCATAGGCCAAATATGTTAAGTATATAACTTGGCAAAATGTAAAGAAGAACCAAATGAGTATCTTCTATAGGCCAAAAATAAGTTAGGCTAAAATCGGCTAAGTACTAAGTGCAGCTAAGTCCATCAGAGAGGATCAGCCGAGTCAAGTTAGAGTAGTTCTGGTCAACAAAAATTATCAGGGATGTTTGACCAGACTGCAGCCAAGGTACCTCAGACAAGTCACCTGACCAGTCAAGTCATAAACAGTGAACATCAGAGAGGTCCAGACTGCAGAGAAGTTAACTACTCATCAGTCTAGTTGAGATCAGCCAAGTACTCCAAGTCCACGTCAGCATGCGTTGAAAAGTCAAGAATTACGGAAAGTCACATGCAACGTGAAGAGACAAATTGGAGTGATTCCCGCAAGAGATATGATTTAAATAAATCATCCAGACCCACCTTGAAGACTTTAATCGTTTTATATTCACAAGATTCGGCGCATCACATGCAGAGTCTTCACAATGGTCGGAAGATAAATTAAAATATGGGAATCCAGCCTTGCAACGTTCATAAAGATTAAACAAAGAAGTCTCCCTCTAACGGATGGATTTGTTGAAAAGATTTGCAACGGCTATGAAGGAAAAGCTCAGAGATCGTGACCTATATATATCCAAAGATTTGAAGCTGAGCAAACACCGGTGCGAACATACCTTCAAGCGATCAAAGCATTCAAGCAATCAAAAAGCAATCTATAGCATCATGAAAAGAGCGGTTCTAAAAGTTCATACTTAAAGAAGCTCTTAGTTGGAGAAGACAAAAACTCTTGTCTATAATTCTGAGTCCGGGGTACTTCACTGGTTGAAGTTAGAGACTGTAGAGGCATCCGAGGATCGAGGATCAAGAGGTGCAAGGCAGTCAAGTGTGGTACAACGGCACAGATTTCCACTGGTTGGAAGCTGTTGTAGTTTTGTTTGAATCACTGTAATATTTATCACTGGTTGAGAATTATAGTGAATTCATCTTCAACTGGTTTGGAGAAAAGTGGATTAGTAGAGGATTACCCACCTCTGAGACCACTATAATTGCCTGCGTTCTTTACTGTTTTATTGCATCATACTCTAACTGTTGCATCCATTGTTAAGTGTTTCATTAGTTGCTTTATACTCGTCATCAGCTGACTTCCGCATATATCAAAGAACAAACGACTCCAAGTAATTTGTTTACCTATCAGCTGAAGAAACTCACTCTTCGTGAAAAAGAGTTTAAGAGTTTCAACAAGTCTATTCACCCCCCCTCTAGACTTGTTCCTGGATGACTTGTGACCTACAGAGACTTCTTCGGGGAGGTTGCACGGGTTATTGGTGTTATGCCTTGAGATCGGAAGAAGGGGGAGTCGAGCTCTCGTCTATTCCGGTAGTGTGTGAGTATCCTGACGTCTTTCCAGATGAGTTGTCGGGTTTGCCGCCGGATCGAGAAGTTGAGTTTACCGTCGATTTAGAGCCGGGTGCAGCACCGATTTCTAAGACGCCATACCGTATGGCGCCTGCCGAGATCTTTGGAGTCAAGAAAGCTTGATTGGGAGAGTTGCTAGACGTGGGATATATTCGACCGAGCGCTTCGCCTTGGGGCGCACCGGTCCTATTTGTAAAGAAGAAGGATGGGTCACTTCGTTTGTGTATTGACCATCGAGAGTTGAACAAAGTGACTATTAAAAACAAGTATCCGCTCCCGAGTATTGATGACTTGTTTGATCAACTGCAAGGGGCAACCGTATTTTCAAAGATTGATTTGAGATAAGGGTATTATCAGCTCCGGGTGAAAGATTCTGACATTCCGAAGACAGCCTTTCGGACGAGATATGGTCATTACCAGTTGGTGGTTATGCCTTTTGGGCTAACCAACGCCCCAGCCGTGTTCCTGCAGCTTATGAATAAAATCTTTATCGAGTACCTCGATAAGTGTGTAGTCGTTTTTATCGATGACATCCTGATTTACTCAAGGAGCGAGGAGGAGCACGCCCGTCATTTGCATATTGTGTTAGACATTTTGAGAACTCAGCATCTTTTTGCGAAGTTCTCAAAATGTGAGTTTTGGTTATGGGAGGTTTTGTTTCTCGGTCATGTGATCTCGGCCGAGGGTGTTCGTGTGGACCCACATAAGGTAGAGGCAGCGTTAGATTGGGCGCCGCCCAAGAACGTGAAGGAGGTCCGTAGTTTTCTGGGTTTGGCCGGATATTACCGTAGATTCGTCGAGGGGTTCTCTAAGCTCGCTTGACCGCTGACTCAGTTGTTACAGAAGTCAGAAAAGTTTGTGTGGACCGATGAGAGACAAAATAGTTTTTAGGAGTTGAAGAAGCGGTTGACGACCGCTCCTGTTTTGGCTTTACCGAGTGGTAATGAGGGTTTCTCAGTTTTTAGTGATGCTTCGGGCCAAGGGCTCGGATGTGTACTTATGCAGCACGGGAGGACGATTACCTATGCTTCCCGTCAGTTGAAACCGTACGAGTTGAATTACCCTATGCACGATCTTGAGTTGGCCGCAGTTGTATTTGCGTTGAAGATCTGGCGTCACTACTTGTATTGCTCGTCGTGTCAGATTTTCACCGATCACAAGAGCCTGAAGTACATTTTTACGCAGAAAGAGCTTAATATGAGACAACGGAGATGGTTAGAGTTGATTAAGGATTACGACCTCGAGATTCTCTATCATCCGGGCAAGGCAAATGTGGTGGCAGATGCCTTGAGCCGGAAATCAGTATCGCTTCGGGCGCTTGAATTGCTTACGGCTCAGTCGGGACTTCAGCGAGAGTTTATGAGGTTGAGCATTGAGATTGTGCTACCAGAGAGTTCCGGGCAGTTGCATACACTTGAGATTTCGTCGTCTTTAATCGACGACATTAAGTCGGGATAGTTAGAGGACCCGATGTTTATTCAGCTTCGAGAGAGTGTAGAGAAGGGGAAAGCCCCGGGATTTGTTATTCATGAGGACGGTGTGTTGAGGTTCCGAGGTCGGTTGTGTGTTCCGAACGACTCAGAATTGAGGCAGAGTATTATGCGAGAGGCTCATGCGTCACCTTACTCAGTCTATCCGGGCTCGAGTAAAATGTATAAGGATTTGAGAAAAAAATTTCCTGGTGGAATGACATGAAGAATGAGATAGTTTAGTTTGTGGCTAAGTGTTTGACTTGTCAGCAAGTCAAGATTGAGCATCAGCGGCCAGCCGGGTTGTTGAAACCACTTCCCGTCCCGGGGTGGAAGTGGGAGGATATCTCTATGGATTTTGTCACGGGTTTGATGAGAACGAAGACTGATATGAATATGGTGTGGGTGATTGTAGACCGACTAACTAAGTCGGCGCATTTTCTGGGCATCAAGGATACTTGGGGTCCAGAAAAATTGGCTCGTATTTTATCGCACAGATAGTGAGACTTCATGGTACGCCGAGGACCATTATTTCGGATAGAGATGGCCGATTTGTATCGCATTTTTGGCAGGCAGTACATAAGGCATTGGGGACACAGTTACGTTTGAGCACTTCTTTTCATCCCCAGACCGATGGGTAGTCCGAGCGTACTATTCAGATGTTCGAGGATATATTGCGCGCGTGTGCGTTAGATTGGAGTAGTTACTGGGAGGAACATCTGGCCTTAATTGAGTTTACTTATAATAATAGCTGGCACGTGTCGATTAAGATGGCACCGTATGAGGCACTTTATGGCTGACGTTGCCGATCACCGATATGTTGGGATGAGCCGTCCGATTTGGTTGGCACCGAGCCAGACCTCGTGTTAGAGATGAGGGAGAAAGTTGAGTTGATTAGAAAGAGAATGTTGGCTGCTTAGAGTCGACAAAAGTCTTATGCGGATGTTAGGCGCCGACCTTTGGAGTTTGAGGTGGGAGATCATGTTCTGTTGAGAGTGTCTCCGACGAAGGGAGTTTTCCGTTTTGGGAAAAAAGGGAAGCTCAACCCGAGATATATTGGGCCTTTCGAGATATTGGAGAGAGTCGGTGAGTTAGCATACCGTTTGGCTTTGCCTCCGTCGTTGAGTCATGTTCATAGCGTATTTCACGTTTCCCAGTTGAGGAAGTACGTTCCGAACCCATCCCACATTATTGATTTTGGAGATGTGGAGATCGAGAAGGATGTTACGTTTGAGGAGAGGCCCGTCAGGATTTTGGAGCGTCGAGACAAGCAGTTAAGGCACAAAACCATTCCTTTGGTTAAGGTGCAATGGTCGAGACATGGAGTAGAAGAAGCGACGTGGGAGTTAGAGGAGGATATGCGTTCGAAGCACCCCGAGCTTTTGATTCTTAAGTTTCGGGACGAAACTTTATTTTAGAGGGGGAGAATGTAATATCCGTAACTTTTCATTTTTAGCAGTTTCTATTTTTGGTGTATGTCTATTTTTATCGACTCGCTTGTAACTGTTTTAACATTCTGAATCTACTTTATTCTTGGAGTTTTTCCATTTGGACGAGTTTTGGTGATGTTTTCACGTAATTTCATTTTATGACATAATTTGCTGTATGAATGTTCGATTCTCATAAAATTCGTTCGTTTCCGTTGTTTCTTGGTTTGTACAAGTTCGTATGGTTGAGTTGGTCATGTTGAGACTTTCGGTTTGTAAATCCGACGTCGTTTCGTGATTTTCGTGCACTTGGGCCATTTTTGTAATTTCCTATAAGTTTAGGGAATCTCATTTTCGTTGTCGCATTATGGACCCTCCGGTGGTCGGAATTGTATTTTCTTTCAGCGCTTAACTCCGTCGTCTTGTATATTTCGTGTTCGTATTTCTGGATTCTGGCCTTGTCGTGCGTTTTGAGTTTCGTACCTTCGACAGTAGCATTTTGGGCTGGGCAGTGCTGAACTGCTGTGTTGATAGCGCACGCTACTCATTCTCCCTTGCGTGCGCTATCAATGTGCAGTTAGCGTACGCTAACACGTTACTGTTAGCGTGCGCTAACGATTGTTATTTAGCTACTGGACTGTTATAAGCCCCGTTAGCGCGCGCTACTTGTGTTAGTTAGCGTGCGCTAACTATGCAGTTTATATAAGTCAGCGGGCAGTTCAGAAACAGCATTTTCACTCTTTTCTTTCATTTTCTTCACGGGGCGACTCCAGAGGGCGATTCCCTTTAGTTTTGATCAGAAATTCTTCATATTCCATCACCGTAGAATCGCATTAGCATATTACCATCAGCGTAATCATCCTCCATCGTCCGAATCCGAGGTATTTTCTTCAGGAACCCTAACTTGTCTAATTTGGGGGGTTTTCAGGTTTTTAATGATTGATTCCTAATTGTCCACGTATGTTACGAAATTTCTTACCGGTTGTTGTTATAAAGTGATTCTCAATCCGTTTTCCTCGAATTAATTCGTGAATTGTTGATACGGGGAGATTTTGCGTAAACCCTCGCCCGTATCGTTGATCGTTCATTATCGTAGTTTGTAATCGGGGTTATGGGTGTATTCCAATCGATTATTGTTGTCCGTTGGGACTGAACTATGTTGATCCTTCATTTAGGAGCCGTCGTCTTCCACCCGGACCGTTCGTAGTCATATTTCACTTCCGTTTCTTCAAAAATGTCTCAAAGGCAAGTACTTTACATTTGTTTACATGTTCTAGTATTTGAATTATGGCTGTATCGTGGTTGTTGTGGATGGATATGTGTATGTTCACCTAGGGACGGTCCGACGGGATCTCTAGGGATACGTATTGCCGTGTATGTGCGTATCATGAACTGTGGTTAACCATCTAGGGATGTCTGACGGGGTACGGTGGCCGTGAGTCTCGTACCAAGGTTAACTTTGAATTATGATTGTTGGAGATAATGTGTTTTGTGACTGTACATAGTAAATATTCCGGAATATAAAATGTTTTCTAAAATGATTTTTGGCGCATAAATTCATCTGATTAGAATGTAGTTCAAATGGATTGTACTTGCACTAGCAGTTGTCGCTAACCCCTTAAATGAGGGAAATACTTTTTGTATTTCAGGTATCGATTGTGGGGACAAGCGAGCACTCGAGTCGTATGAGGATGATGGGCAAGCATGATACTGTTCAGTGGTTGTTTATCGGTGTTCTGTTCTGTCAGTTATTATTGATGTCTTATTTTGGGATTTCTGTATTATAAAATTGGTTTAAGTACTCGAGTACTTCCTTTTTAAAATTATTAATGATGTATTCCCGTTTTGGGAAATGGATTTGATTTCAGATTTTATTCGTCGTATTGTAGTCTTTTATTTGAATCGTCGTTTTATTGATGATTGTTTGTCGTTGTCGAATGTCTTAATGGTACGTTAGCCTGGTGGATTCCACAGTGTGGGGTCCACAGCACTGTAATATGCCTTGAATGTCTTGGGGGTGTTACAACAGCGACTCGAATCTCGGAGGTTGCAAGCTAGATAGGAAGAGTACAAGTGGAACTTGTCACCTTCTTAGACCTGGACTTGTGTCTTGGTTTAGAAAGAAACAATTGTCAAACTCGCTTTCAACAGGCGAATCAGAGTACTATGCTACTGGTAGTTGCTGTATGCAGATCCTTTGGATGCAACAACAACTGTCAGACTATGGAATTGAAGCCAAAGAAATGCCGATTATGTGCGATAGCACGAGTGCAATTGCTATCACTCACAACCCTGTATTGCACTCTCGCACCAAGCATATTCACATGAAGCATCATTTCATTAGGAATCATGTTGAGAATAAGGATGTTCGGCTGGAAAAAGTTCATACAGATATCCAATTAGCCGACATCTTTACCAAACCTCTCGACACAGCAAGATTCTGCATGCTTCGACATGAATTGGGATTGCTACAGCCTGACTCCCTGTAAGTTTTTAATGCTTTCACTCAGCAAATTGAGGGGGAATGCTGTAAGACCCAAGAATACAGTATCCACCGTTAATTATCTATACACTCATACTATCGAAACAGCACTGTAGGAACAAAGCGATATGAATTATCCTACAGCTGACGTGTACAATAATTAAGGGGGAGTACAGTAAGACCCAAGAATACAACATTAATCCGAAAGCTGCTGTATCGAATTGAATCCCGTATGTACCTTTTAAGGAGGAACGCTGTATTTTCGCAGATACAGCACATACTATGGGAAATCAATTAGCATATTATTTATTTTTAAAATGATCTTTGTGTCTACGTGCCCTGTCATAATTAAAAGTTTTTGCATTAAATGCTTTACACGACATCTGGACATTGGTATCTTCAAAGCCGCGATGTTTCATATTATTATATTAATTTTATACAGCCATTTCGGGCAATAAGGGTAATTTGATAAGTCAGAAATGGGACCCGCTCTTATTTCAAAATTAGATGGATAAGTTGTACCAGTTACACTCAGTCCATCGTGGTCGTTCATTTTAAAACAATGGTTCCCATCCCTTAAATCTGACCGTTCAGTCTCTGAAAACCCTTCTTCGCTGCCCATTATAAAGGACTGTAAATGCCATTTGAGACTCTTTACGCTTTCTGCATATTAAACGAGTTCTTGAGCATACAGTCTACAAACTTTTCTGTGTTTACTGCATTTCTCTTTGATTCTTCACTTTTCTTCGAGAAATCATCATGGCATCTTCTCAGACCTCTTCCATCTCTCTCAAGAAATCATCCAACATCATCGACAGACAGATCTTTTCTAGATCTGTCGTGCTTGAACGTGTTCGTTCCGAAGGTGATGACGTCGAATCGATGGAGTACGTCATCATGAGGATACGTCAGCAAGTCCTTTATCGCCTTGGAAGTCACACCGTTGAACGTTTTGATGTTCACCTGGTTGAGGAATTCTACATCAATGCTGCTGTTCGTTTCCTATCGCTGGCTCAAGGAGGACATGTTGCTGACATCACAGCTGTCATTCGCAGAGTCGAGATCCGTGTTGACCAAGAGATTCTCCAGAATCTCTACAGGCTTCCTGCTGATGGCCTGACCATGGAAGATCTTGAGACCTTTGCTTCCCAAGAACTATTGACTACATATTATGGTCTGTTCACCGGTTCAGCCTCAGTTGAAACGGTTCACACCTCTTGCTATAAGAAACTTTTCTGTTTACCCTTTGTTTATTTACACGATTTCTATTGCTGTGTTATTGAACACAGAACATGTGCGTTCGAGATGTGCACCAATCTTAGGTTCAGGATGATAGTTGCAATTATGACCTGTGAGAAGGTCAACTAGTATCAATTTATCCTCAAACGGTTGCAGGAAGAAGTCTCTAAGCCTGCCTCGCAGAAGAAATCCTTTGGTTTGCTTTTGAATTATATTCTGACCAAATGCGGTGTTCCGCAAGATGAAAAAGCAAAGAAGATCACTTCTCGCATTTATATGGGAAACATCAGACCCACCGTTTTCAAGAAAGGACCCCTTATTGCAAATAGGCCTTTCGTCCGAAAATTGCCCCTTTCTTCCGACCCAAGGGATGTATCTTCGAAGTCCCAGAGCGAAGAATCCTCGAGGAAGAGAAAAAGATCTCACAACAAAAACTCCAGTTGCTGTTGAGAAGCCGAAAAAGAAGCTAAGGAAGCTTTCAAAAGTTAAAGCTATAGATATTTCCAAGGATGCTCCTTCATCGGCCCAACCCACTATAGCGACACCCCAGGGCGCAACCCCTGCGGATGAGATGACTTCTACTGTCTCGACAGTAGATCCTGAGCCTTTGGCGGCTACGACGGATAATCAGACATCTGCCAACATACAAGACTCTGGCGAGTCGGCTGCCACTTTGGAGCCAAAAGCTACTTCTCCTATTCGGGATTCCACACCCATTAAGGATCCATCTCCCATCAGGGTACCAACCCCTGTATGGTATTCCTCTCCAATACAGGATTCCACACCTGTAGAGGAACCCGTGCCTACAGCGGATCTAGGCGCTGTATGCAGTCCCTCCCCAGACACCAATATAAATAAGACTTTGCTGTCTGTGCAAATATAGCAAGCTTATGATCGCTTCGTACAATGGAAAGCCTACTGGCTCGCTCCATACAACACACTGTACAATTGGAGCGATTGGTGCAAAGAAGAACGATTAGAGTTGGAAGTGATGGACTCACCATACGTTGAAGTCCTGATCCAATGGGACAACCTTATCTGCAAAGAGTTGATCACGAGCCACCTGATGGATAAAGCAAATGCCCGTCAAAAAGGAAAAGCTAAATCCGGCGATCAAGCTCCCGAAGGTCCAAAATTAGATCCTGACTCGGACGATGATGATGACGCCCTTCAGGTTGGCCTAAGAATGAGTCGCGAAGAATCTGAATCTCAGATGGGCGCAGGAACTTCTAGTCAACACCAATCTCCTCCCCATCAACAAGACTATGTTCCCAACAACGAGGATTCAGCCCCTCCTGCAGCTGAGGAACAACCAGCTACCCAACAGGCACCCGAGCCTGTCGCCGCCCAAGCCGAAGAAGAACCCAATGCCATCCCGCATGAGGAATCAGTCCCTATGCCGGAGCAGGCGGAAGCTGAGAGACAGTAGGAGGAATCAGTCCCTCCTGTACCTTTGTCTTCAGAACCCACTGCCGATCAAGAGAAATCATCAACCCCTGTCGCCGAGCCACCCTCTGATGCTCCCCAAACCTCAATTGTTTTGGAATCTGACAATGGTATAATACCTGAGGATGTCCAACTCAATTCACGTCCCAATGTGAACTTGAGACGGTTGAATGGAGTTGAAGATTTCGCCCAGCCAGATTCTCCAAGTACTGCCACAAGGAAAGAACGATTACATGCTCTTGGCCTTCAAACAGTTTTCATCCAGGACACCGTCAATGCCCTGTATTCTGTCAAAAAAGCTATTGATTGGATGCACCAATCAGCCGTTGAAGAGATGACAGGTCTAAGGCACGAAGTTTCTCGAGTGGAAGAAGCCTTCAGAATATTGCCACCAGTCTTCAAGCAGGCCCTAAGCCAATTGCAAGAACGACAGGAGCAGATCCTAAGAGAAGAAAAATCTAAGCTACGAGTGTCCGAGGCCAAGACAGCATCAGCTATGATTGAATCCAGTTCCCATCTTCGAGCCCACGACAAGAAAATTCAAGATATCTCGCAAATGCTCACTTCCCTAGTCGAGAAAATGATGAGACGAAATAGGATGCTGCTATGCAAATCCTAGAACGCCTTGATGAGAAGGTGTCATATCTTGATGACGCCAAAAAGGGTGAAGAAGCGAGGGAAGCTGCTAGGAGAACAAGGCTTGAGCAAGAGAAGGAAATGCTAGCTCCTTTTGAAGACAGCATCACTGCTGATATTGCCCATATTTCATCTCCAAATGTTAGAATACAGGGAGATCGCCCAGAATTCCAGGACCCTAAGTATCCTTGGAAGAACCTCGTTCGAAAACCGCAAGCTATGAACCTCCCGGCCGACCGACAGCCTACTGCAGAAGAGATCAAGAACTGGAGGAGGAATGAACTGCTAAGATACTTTGTTGTTCTTATCAGGGAATCCTCAATTTTCAACAGATGCAGGACGGTACAGGAAGCCGCAAAGGAGTTTAAGAAGAGGTTGGAGGATGGATCGCTCCCGCTCCAGCAGCAGATGAAGTCTAAGCATAGACAAGGTGACTTGGTTACCCATCCAGAAGATTGGATCCTAGTATTCGATAAGTCGTATAAAGGACGAGCCTTATATCTGAATCTAGACAGGGACGCTCATCAGAACTGGTGGAAAAGTACCAAGAATGACCCCAAAAGGCCATGGAGACACTCAGATTACAGGAGTTAATTGTTGTATTATTTTGTAATCTTAGTTTCAAAACATCAAAATATTATACTCTTTGTTTCTATATCAATAAAATATTTGCCTGTCTTGAAAGATTACAACTTGTAATCTACTATGTTCTTGTATGTTTATAAACACTTAATTTATTCTTGCTGCATACAAGTATGAAACTTCTTTTAATATATAAGCTGTAAGAACTTGTCTGCGAACAGTTCATAGTTTAAATTGTATGTATCTAGAATACTATGTAAGATTGTGCCTACGCGCCAATCATAAGTTTAAAGATGTAACACTCTTTTGATAAAAGCTGAACTTGCCTGCGAGCAGTTCTTAGTATTAGGCTAATTGCTAAAGGCCAGAACATTCGAACAGAAGACCAAGAAGTCTGCCCACCTTCAAGATGCTAAGTGTCAAAGTTTTGGCATCATCAAGGATGTTTGGATAATATCATAAGGTTTTTAAAAGGAAGACTTGGAAAGACTTGGCAAATTATCAAAAAGGGGGAAATTGTTGGGATAACAATCCCTGTATCGAAATTGTTGGGATAACAATCCCTGTATCGAAAGATTTGACAGAATGTTTTGACAATGTGCCAATCCAGCATACATCAAACAGCTGTATCGAAAAGCTGATCAAAGGTGCCAACCTGTATCGAAGACTTCTCATAGTCCCAGCATATAGTGAATCAATCATACAGCAAAGGAGTCTCATAAGACTAAGTATGGAAGCTGTCTCGAATCGACAATACAACTATCATTCCATACAGTATCCAAACAGGACAAGAAGGAATCTTTGTTACTCGCTAAAGTCAAAGTCCCATTTAGGAATATATATTTAAATACTAAAGGATAAAGTATTTAAATATTAAGCCGTCAAAGATTTTCAATCAAGTGCAAAATCCGGATCGTGTTTTATTCAAACACATCATCCCGTTGGAACGGACTTTTGCTCAACGGATCTATCTCAACGGACATATCTCAGAAGGCTATATATTTATCTCCAGAGTTTGAAGATCAGATACGAACAAATACACGAAATCAAACGAAGTTATCATCATACACATCTAAGCAATCATATCTCCCAAAGCATACTGCTATTCTGAAATAAGAGACATACAAATGCTCAAACCGTGAACAACACATCATCAGCTAAAAGTTCAGAAAGTCAAAGCTGTTGTTCAAACATTGTTCTACCCTTGAACAAAACCCATCAGCCCTGTGTGGACTGAGAAACCTTGCTATTCCTGAACTGTGTGTGACGGACTTGCATTGAAGAGACGAAGCTTTGGAACTGTGTGTGAAGAAGTTAGTCAAGTGAAAGCTTAAACCAATCTGTGTGAACTAGGGCTGGGCAAAACAAACCGCCCCGCCCGCCCCGCACCGCACCGCACCGCAAAATAGCGAGGCGGGGCGGTTTCAAATGTTGATTTCGCCCCGCCCCGCACAAAACCCGCACCGCACCAAAATTGCGGGGCGAATGCGGTTTTATTTTTTTCCCAACCGCCCCGCATTAAACCGCACCGCCCCTCATATAACTAGGGAAATCACTTAGATATTTATATAAATATTGTATTTGCCCGCCCGCCCATAAAACTATGATTTTGTGCGGTTTTCAATATCAAAAATGCCCCGCCCCGCAAAAACCCGCACCGCACAAAAATTGCGGGGCGGATGCGGTTTTACCTTCGCCCCGCCCCAACCCGCCCCGCCCCCAGCCCTAGTGTGAACGGTTGAAGGCTAAGATCATTATATTAATCTGTGTGAACGATATATTGATTAGGTTTGATTATAAATACATAGTTGTGTACGTAGTATTTATAATAAACATTTTCACTCCTGTGTGGAGGACTAGTGGACGTAGAGGGGTTTACCTTGAACCACTTTAATTACCATGTCATTTACCTTCTGCATTTACTGTCTTAATATTTGTGATTATCTTTAAGTATACACTTCATATCTAGTTGCTATATTTACAACAACTTATTTTAATAGACTTCCGCTACACACTCAGACTTGAAAATCGTACATCTTGTTGGTTAAAACACTTTTCAAGCTGCATCCTGTATACTTAGTGGCGAACAATAATAATAATAATAATATATATCAAGATAATAATATATAACCTGAATAATAATATATATTATTTGTATATATGACTGTTGATGTAGCGGAGGAGATTGCAATTTGTTATTGGGAAAAGGGTTGTTTTTGAAATATATGGAAAATATTTGTTGGTGAATTTTTGGATAAACTCGGATATTTCTTATCGGAATTGACCCATTGAATAAGAGTCACCGCTACTCAATGAGGTCCGTCGCTTTTTGGCCAAAAAATGATGTTTAGGCCTTCGATTTTGCATTTTTTATTTTTAGGGACTTAATTGTAATTTTTTAAAAGTTTGTGTGGTTGTTATTAATTGCCGTGATTTTAACCCTAGCTTCCCTATATATATATATATATATATATATATATATATATATATATATGCGTGTAAGGCCTTTATTTCAGACGTTCAATGAATTGAAGTTTTCTCTAAATTTTCTTGAAATTCTTAGATCGGTTGAATATAGAGTTTTAGAATGCGGTGTTTCAGGGACGACTGATCTGTTGGAACATATTCTCTAAATATTTTTTTTAAATATAAATATATTATATAGAAAAAATTATAAAATTGTAAAAAAAAGTATCGAAAAAATATCAGTAAAAAAATTTAAAAAATTCAAAGTATTACTCTTATTTATACGTGTTTGTGTGTGTGTGTGTGTGTGTGTGTGTGTGTGTGTGTATAAGTTAAAGAAGTGGGGAGGGATAAAAAAGATATTTTGCTTGGTTTTGTCGGGGGGGGGGGGGGGTGTTAGCAGGGGCCGTTTTGCAATTGTGTAAAGGTGCGACTTGTGAGCGTGTAATTTTCCCGCCAACTTCCGATTTGCAAATGAAATGCAAATGCCGATTTAGTGTATGCTTGATAAAAATAAACGGTTCGTCATAAATTACTATATAAGCTAATTTAATAAAATTCTAATCAGAATGACATTTCAATAAGGTATCCTATGTACCAATAGAAATGAACGAAAAAAAGGCTCAATCAGTAGATCAGTCGATGATGCGTTCTTTATTTACTATTTTACCTTCTAAAAATAACATATGTAAATATTTTTTTCTCAACTAACGATACAAGATTTAGGATAAAAGATGATCATATTCTCATTAATGATATCCTTCTATATAAGGAAAAGTTCAAGATTATGTATGATTCATTCCAAATCGAATTAAGCCCATAAGTGACTCTTATAAGTACTAGCTCAATAATTATATTGAGCACACATTTGTATTTTCTTAAATGCTCCCTCTTATGTTGAGTTGTCAATGTATCTTTTATTGTCTCACTAAACCTCGACAAGAAGTTATAAACCCAATGCAAAAAATCTTGATTGTAAGAAAAAAAGTAAAACTTACACGTTGCTTCATCGAATTTATTTTATTAACCAATGTGATCACTGTTTAGGTCAATGTATTATATAAATATCGTTGCCTCATTAGAAACCATTCTAAATGATAAAGACTCTCTAAGAAAAAAAAAATCACTAGTTAAAAAAAAGTGTAACACAGTTATAAAGGTTAGACTCGGGGTTCATGTCGCACCCTAATTAAGGCTCGGGGGCCACAAGTAACTCTAGTCCAGATTCGCGCGAGTTGGCCCGATTTTAGACGAGCCATTTAATGAAATTAAAAATGAAAATTTAATTACAAAATCTCTATTTTATAAGATATAATCAAGAACACAATTTATATATTGAAAGCATATAAATAATTAAATTACTTGCAAGTTGACTCTGATACCGTTGTTGGGTCTTTCACGTATATAATCATCGAATATGAGAAAAAATACAGCGGAATAAAATCGAAAAACTCAAGATGAGGATCTTCATGCAATAATTTAATTGATTTAATAAAGGTTCTTCGAATTACTTTAATTGGAAGTACATAACTAGATCCGGACCAGAAGTTGATGAAAGTCACCTTCCTCTTTCGATGATCCACATACTGTAATATCCGCATTTTTCCTTTTTCCGGTATTTTTCATTTTGGCGTATCTTTCGTTTTTAGTGACTCGCTTGTAACCATATTGATATTTCGAGAATAATTAATACTAGACTTTTTGTCATCCGAGCTTGTTTCGGGCTTGTTTTACTCAATTCCGCGCTTAATGTCATTTCCGTCGATAATGGTTCGATTCTCGTAATCGTTGTTCGGAACTGCCATTTCGGGGTTGCCGTAAATCCATGTTATGTTATTATGCGTGTTCACCTATAGACACTAAAGCAAAGCTAAGGTCAAAAAATTCTTGGCCCACCGGATCAATGGTTTTTAGCAGCCACCTTTACGAGACCTTTATAGTGGTCTTCCCGCGCCTCGGAGTTCAGAGCTGGTTTAACTGAGTCAAGTCAACCGGGCTCGCACTGGGAGTAGAGCTTCGTCATTCTTTGATTCCCTAACAGGTGAGCTTTTGTTTGGTGTTTCGATCGTGTATCGTGTGTTACAGATATTTTGGGCCGTTTTGTAATTTCCCAAAGTTATGGTGTAATTACTATCCTTGTCGTTTCCGAACCATTGGATATCCTCCGATCGATCTTCGTCGAGACATCGTGCATATCTGGCTTGCTGCCAGAGGCAAATTACGACCGTAAGCCAGGGTTGTTACGGCTGTAATGTTCAACAGATACGGCCGTAACTTCTTCCTTGTACGGCTGTAACCAAGCTTCATTTTTTTCTTCTTTCTTTCTGTAGTGATCCAGTGGGCGACTTACGGGCGTAATATCGCAAGTTACGGCCGTAAAAATTGTTATGGCCGTTGTAACACCCCGAGATATTCGGAATAATTACAGCGCCGTAAACCCTTTAGATAAGGATTTACAAGGCTAATTTTTAAAAGAAGTGTAAAAATAAACCAATCGAACACTGGAATTCACATACAGATTTGAATCAAACGATCAAATGTGCTGACTTATACAACCATATCGAAAAGACTTTATTAATACAGACATACTCGATTACTAAACGAACCAAGAAGACAAATCACAATAATAAGAACATCGACCACATCACTGAGCCATCTCATCGTCCTGTCGGTACTGTGGCTGCCTCCCCGCTCCTCGACTACCTGAACATCAAAAACAATGTCCACCCCGAAGGGGTTAGCAAAACAATGCTAGTACAAGTATCGTCATACAATAAATCATTAATGCATCATAAAACATGCAAACGGACTTCCGCCACCGGAATCCAACGATGCGAATCCTCACGATTCCATCTACACAATACATGGTAATCCAAGATCCGGCCCTCAAAGATAGATCCCCATGATGATCCCGTCGGACCAACGCATGGTGGAAAACCCGTCCAGCGATCCAGCGCCCTCAGCATAGATCCCCATGATGATCCCGTCGGACCAACGCATGGTGGACATTCGATCCAGCGCCCTCAGCATAGATCCTCATGATCCCCTCGGATCATTCATACCATAAATCAATCAACTATGCATACACATATGCATTTCAATATGTTCATCAATACGAACAAATAATCAACCAATATCATGAGAATTTTCAGAAATACATCTCATATTCAACAATATGAACAAAACCACAAGCATGATCAAAGATTCAATATAAATCGAACTCGACATATGACACTTGCCTCGAAAATGGCAAGACGAAATACTTCGATGATCTCAACACACTCGAAGGCCGCCTCCTTCGATCAACGTAACCGGCTCGAACCTTAACAAAAGGAACGATATACAAATCATCTCAAGTCGAACGATGGTCTAACAATTTGGTCTACGGCCGAAAAGCTCAAAATAAGCAATCTGTCTGGACTGCTTAGCGTGCGCTACATCCTCTACGTAACGTGCGCTAAGCAGGCCTGTTAGCGTACGCTATCGGGTAAGACTAGCGTGCGCTAGTTACGAACTGACAGTTTGCACCGGCCGATATATAACGCATGCTACGTCGTATTATGCGTTAATCGACCTCGATAGCGCACGTTAACTCACATATGTTAGCGTGCGCTAACGTTGCATGTGAGAATCGCTAACGGAAAACTGGGTTGAGCAGGTGGTGAATTTATGAATTCTATGTTGATACAACAAATCATCCTCAAGTCGACATGCTAATAAGGTTGTGGAAGTTCCATGATCATGAGGCACAAATATACGGATAATCCTCTCATCAACATATCTTTTCTAAGATCTTCACGAAATATACCAAGTTAGATTATTCCAAGTCCCAAAACATATGATTCCTTACGTAAAACATACGAACTAGGTAATCTCCGATTACTACCCATAAATCGATTTGAAAACGCTTAGGAGTTCATACTACTAAGATGGTTCAAAGGTTCATACGATGAATAAGTGTCGAAACGTCGAAAATATCCTTCTAACATGTGATGACCGATTATAAGCGAAATACCACTATCCAAAGATGATTCAAACTTCCTTAGGAACATTACTAACATTGGTGAAGAATCACCTACCTCAAGTAGTGAAGAACACGGAGGAAAATGAAGCAATCCGACACCGAAAGCTTGAACACCAATCTCCAATGATATACGATCTTAAATCACGAATCGGGATGTTGATATGAAGTGTTTGGGGTGAAGGAAGTTATGTTCTAAGTGTAGGAATTCGGGTAATGAGAGTAGAGAAAGCGAAATCTCGAATAGGATGTTGTCCTATTTATAATAAATGGCTATTAGCGCGCGCTAGACCACATTCGTAGCGTGCGCTAACGCTCACGATCTAAACTGTACTCGGCACTTAGCGTGCGCTACGCATATACCTGTAGCGTGCGCTAAGGCGTTGACTCGGCTTTTCCCGAAAGCCGTCCAGGTACATCCGACACAATCCGACAAGGGTCCCCCGGCCAGATCTCACCTACCGCACGTCTCAATCGATTTGACCATGCATAGCGTGCGCTAATGACCCTCTGTAGCGTGCGCTATGAATCCCCGTTAGCGTACGCTACACTCAGCCTGTAGCGTGCGCTACATGTACAGAATTTCAATCTCTAAAACCCATACACGAAATTATACACTCGACAACATCGGATTATGAAATACGGAGAATAGTACTCAGACAAAAGTACAATCATTACAATATCACAAGTTCTAATTGCATAACAGAAATCTCGGGTATTACATCCTTCCTCCCTAAAAAGAAGTTTCGTCCCGAAACTTAGGATGAAAACAACTCCGGATATTTAGCCTTCATACCGTCCTCCGTTTCCCAAGTGGCCTCTTCGACTCCATGTCGTGACCATTGTACTTTAACCAAATGTATTGGTTTATTCCTCAATTGTTTGATCCGGCTCTCAAGTATCTTGATTGGTCTCTCTTCGAAGGTGCCATCATTAGCTATCTCGATCTCGTCGAAATCAATGACGTGATCGGGTCAGTACATACTTCCGCAGTTGGGATACGTGAAACACATTGTGAACATGACTCAGCGATGGCGGTAAGGCCAACCGGTATGCTAAATCCCCA
Source organism: Orobanche coerulescens (assembly GCA_033398695.1). NCBI lineage: Eukaryota > Viridiplantae > Streptophyta > Magnoliopsida > Lamiales > Orobanchaceae > Orobanche > Orobanche coerulescens. The sequence goes on along the minus strand of CM065804.1, from coordinate 69,534,364 downwards.
ACTCTCTCTAGGATCTCAAATGGTCCGATATATCTCGGACTAAGCTTGCCTCTTCTCCCAAAATGGAAAATCCCTCGTGTAGGAGACACCTTCAATAGTATGCGGTCCCCAGCGTCGAACTCTAGAGGGCGACGACGTACATCGGCATAAGACTTCTGTCGACTCTGGGCAGTCAACAGTCTCTCTCGAATCAAGGCTATCTTTTCTTGAGTCTGAATAATCAATTTCGGTTCCGTCCCGATCAAATCCGAAGAATCATCCCAGCACAGGGGCGATCGGCATCTTCTCCTGTATAAAGCTTCAAATGGGGCCATCTTAATAGAAGCATGCCAACTGTTATTATAGGTGAACTCGATCAAGGGCAAGTGAACTTCCCAATCAGTCGACCAATCTAATGCACAAGCTCTAAGCATGTCTTCTACTGTCTGTATAGTTCTTTCAGACTGACCATCCGTTTGGGGATGATAAGCTGTGCTAAAGTTGAGCTCGATCCCAAAGCCCCGTGAATCGCTTTCCGTAAGTGTGACACGAAACGACCATCTCGATCCGAAATAATGGTCTTCGGCGTCCCGTGCAATCCGACTATCTCCGCAATAAATATTCGTGCCAATCTCTCGGGTCCCCATGTATCTTTAATTCCCAGGAAATGAGCCGACTTGGTTAGTCGATCAACTACAACCCAAATCATGTTCATTCCCGTTCTAGTCCTTGGCATACTAGTAATGAAGTCCATCGAGATATCCTCCCACTTCCACTCGGGGATCTAAGCGGTCTTAACATTCGCAGTCGTTGATGTTCAATCTTAACCTGCTGACAAGTCAAACACTTTGAAACGTACTCCGCTACGTCCTTCTTCATATTCCCCCACCAGAAGTTTTGCTTTAAATCTTTATACATCTTACTACTGCCTGGGTGAATAGAATAGGGCGCGCTATGAGCTTCCTTCAAAATTGTCCGTCTCAAATCATCGTCCTCGGGAACGCAAAGTCGACTCTGAAATCTCAGAATTCCATCGTCTTGTATCACGAATCCTGGGGCTTTTCCTTTCTTGACTTCGTCATATAATCGAAGAATCAGAGAATCGTTCAGTTGTTTAGACTTGATCTCCTCGACTAGTGATGAAGTCAGTTCCATCACATAAAGTTGTCCTTGGATTCCTGGTGCCCATACTTCAATCCCATCGCGGATCAGTTCCCGTTGAATACTGGTTTGGGATGTAAGTGCTTCCAACACTCGAAGAGAAACGGGTTTTCGCTTAAAGCATCGGCTACTACATTTGCTTTCCCCGGATGATAGAGAATCTCCAAGTCGTAATCCTTGATCAATTCTAGCCACCTTCTCTGCCTCATGTTTAATTCTTTCTGACTGAAAATGTACTTGAGGCTCTTATGGTCTGTAAAGATCTGACAATGAGTGCCGTACAAATAATGTCGCCAAATTTTCAAGGCAAAGACCACAGCTGCTAGCTCCAGATCATGAGTCGGGTAATTAACTTCGTACGGTTTCAATTGTCGAGAAGCATAAGCAATCATTTTATCCTTCTGCATCAACACACAACCCAAACCCTGATTTGAAGCGTCGCTGTATACCATGAATCCATCAGTTCCCTCTGGCAGTGCTAATATAGGTGCTGTCGTCAGTCTCCTCTTAAGTTCGTCAAAACCAGCCTGGCACTTCTCATTCCACGTGAACTTTTGAGTTTTCTGTAACAGCTGAGTGAGCGGACGAGCAATTTTGGAAAATCCCTCTACAAAGCGGCGATAATATCCAGCAAGTCCTAAGAAGCTTCGGACTTCTTTCACGTTTTTAGGAGCTTCCCACTCCAAGATTGCTTCGACTTTCTTCGGATCCACCTAAACTCCGTCGGATGATAACACATGCCCAAGGAAGGTTACTTCCTTAAGCCAAAATTCGCATTTAGAAAGCTTAGCATACAGCTGTTCCTTTCTCAAGATGCTCAAAACCACACGTAAATGTTCAGCATGTTCCTCTGCGTCCCTCGAATATATCAAGATGTCGTTAATGAAAACGACCACAAATTTATCCAAGTACTCCAAGAATACCCGATTCATCAATTGCATGAATACCGCAGGAGCATTGGTAAGTCCAAATGGCATCACTACAAATTCATAATGCCCGTACCGGGATCTGAAAGCAGATTTCGGTATATCCGATTCCTTAATTCTCAACTGGTGGTATCCTGATCGCAAGTCAATCTTCGAGAATACCCTTGCCCCTTGCAGTTGATCAAACAAGTCGTCGATCCGAGGTATAGGATACTTATTCTTGATCGTCATCTTGTTAAGCTCCCTGTAATCAATACACAGTCGGAGGGATCCGTCTTTCTTCCGGACAAAGAGAACGGGCGCTCCCCAAGGAGAAACGCTAGGTTGAATATAGCCCTTCTTCAACAATTCCTCCGGTTGTTTCTTGAGTTCATACATCTCGGTTGGCGCCATGCGGTATGGTGCTCTGGAAATAGGAGCTGCTCCAGGCTCTAACTCGATGGTGAATTCCACTTCTCTTTGCGGAGGTAACCACAGTAGCTCGTCGGGAAATACATCTGAGAACTCATTCACAATTGAAATAGACGAGAGCTCTACTCCTTCCTCTTTCCTCATGGCATAACACCAAAGTCCATGACATCCCTGTTTCAGCAATTTCACGGCTCTCATTGCCTTGATCAATTTTCCCGAGCTTCGGTCTCCATCCTCGGAATAAGTGTTCAGATCCGTCATCAGCAATGATGGAAATGACTCTCTCTCGGTAATTCAGCACAGCTCCATAACGGTTGAGCCAATCATCTCCGAGAATTAAATCGTCACCGTAGATGTCAACTACAATGAGATGCGATGGCCACTCTCTTCCTTCTATAGATACTGGGAAATCCCTAGCTTCTAGTGTTCCCACAATTTTCTCTCCGCTCGGTAATCCCACAACATAAGGTTCACAATTATACAAGCACGAGATGTTCAAACGATTAACACGGTTCAAAGATATAAAAGAATGCGTAGCTCGAATCGAACAAGACACTAGCTGGTTGCAAAAGGATCTGAATCGCACTGATGCAACAGTGTGGTTCGATCATCGATTTCCTCATTTCATACGGCGTGGAGGAACGGACCCAAAGACTCGGATGCCTCTCTCTTCCCAACGTTCAACTCTGAAATCCACTCTGCGTCTGGTTCACACTTGTTTCCTTCGAATCGCGCCGGAGTGCGAGTACCAAAAGATCGGGTCGCATTCCCACAAAATGTTGCGCGATGTCCTTCTGTCCCACACTAAACAGAGTCACAAAGAAAGCGCGAAACAATCCCGCCGAACATGTCCCGCCTTGCCACGGTTGTAACACTTCTTCCCCGTGTCGAAACTTGATTGGTGCCGCTCGGAACTTCTTTCCTCCTCGAGAAGGATGCGGAGGTCTCTGGATGAGTGAAAAGAGGACTGACCGGCGGGGCCCGCTATTTTTATTCTCCGCGAAGTTGCCCGACACCTTCGTTTCTTTGCTTCCGTCGATTTCTCTCGCCGCTTCCTTCATATCGTAGCCAACGCCTTGTCCCGAGCATCGCCTCAAGGTGGTACAATCAAATCCGGACATATATTGTGAATTTCCGCTTCATTCGCATGTCAAAATGGAAAATCCTTTCCGCCTCGGTCCCGACTGTGTGGCACACATAAGTCACCGGTGATTAAAAGTCTTAATCACTTCCGTCACAGATGCTTCAATTTTGCGGTGAGAAAACTCCCGAACTCGGGCCTCTAATCGGGCGAGGACAATCGCGCCTCCATCATCGGTTTGAATTCTGTCCACCAACATTATGCTCCTCCTGGTCGAATGGCCTCCCACCGCCGAAAGCCTCCTGTCGAAGATACCGGGCGACCGTAACCTTCCTATCGTTGGGACAATTAATCCCCGCAAAAATCTTCTCTAATTCCTTGACGGTGATCCCAAGAAAGCGTCTCGGTCGAACCATCAAATTTCGGAGGATGCAATTTGACCACCTCGGTAAGCCATTTATCTCCCGATTATCCACGTTATTCTGCTGTCCCATCGCCGTCTGCATGCGATCCACAACTTGAGCAAACTGGTTTATCTGGCAACCACTCAAGCACTCCCGCACGTTAGGATCTCGCATTATTATTTGCCGATCCTCGCCGTCCCCTAATGTGAATCCGTTTGACTAGCGGCTATCTCTCGGGGTAGATACCGACTCTTCTTGCCTCGCATTACCACGTCGCGTCCACGACCGCGTCCGCGTCCACGACCTCCTCTCAACATACCGTAAACATAAATACTCAATATCCAGACAAACTTTCTCAAAGTACATTCATTAATGTTTACAAGACGTGAATTAAATAAAACAGAGTATTCGAGATTAGAAACTTACAACCACACCACACGACGATCTCGGCTCGGCAGTTGATGTTACGAACGACCAATAATCAATAACGTAATGCAGACCCAACTAACCCGATTGCCAAGATATCCATAAATCTTAGCTCCGATACCATATTCGTAACACCCCGAGATATTCGGAATAATTACAGCGCCGTAAACCCTTTAGATAAGGATTTACAAGGCTAATTTTAAAAGAAGTGTAAAAATAAACCAATCGAACACTGGAATTCACATCTGATTTGAATCAAACGATCAAATGTGCTGACTTATACAACCATATCGAAAAGACTTTATTAATACGGACATACTCGATTACTAAACGAACCAAGAAGACAAATCACAATAATAAGAACATCGACCACATCATCGAGCCATCTCATCGTCCCCGTCTGCATGGTCGCCTCCCGCTCCTCGACTACCCGAACATCAAAACAATGTCCACCCCGAAGGGGTTAGCAAAACAATGCTAGTACAAGTATCGTCATACAATAAATCATTAATGCATCATAAAACATGCAAACGGACTTCCGCCACCGGAATCCAACGATGCGAATCCTCACGATTCCATCTACACAATACATGGTAATCCAAATGATCCAGCGCCTCGGATAGATCCCCATGATGATCCCGTCGGACCAACGCATGGTGGAAAACCCGTCCAGCGATCCGGCGCCCTCGGATAGATCCCCATGATGATCCCGTCGGACCAACGCATGGTGGACATTCGATCCAGCGCCCTCAAGATAGATCCTCATGATCCCCGGATCATTCATACCATAAATCAATCAACTATGCATACACATATGCATTTCAATATGTTCATCAATACGAACAAATAATCAACCAATATCATGAGAATTTTCAGAAATACATCTCATATTCAACAATATGAACAAAACCACAAGCATGATCAAAGATTCAATATAAATCGAACTCGACATATGACACTTGCCTCGAAAATGGCAAGACGAAATACTTCGATGATCTCAACACACTCGAAGGCCGCCTCCTTCGATCAACGTAACCGGCTCGAACCTTAACAAAAGGAACGATATACAAATCATCTCAAGTCGAACGATGGTCTAACAATTTGGTCTACGGCCGAAAAGCTCAAAATAAGCAATCTGTCTGGACTGCTTAGCGTGCGCTACATCCTCTACGTAACGTGCGCTAAGCAGGCCTGTTAGCGTACGCTATCGGGTAAGACTAGCGTGCGCTAGTTACGAACTGACAGTTTGCACCGGCCGATATATAACGCACGCTACGTACGTATTATGCGTTAACTGGACCTCGATAGCGCACGTTAACTCACATATGTTAGCGTGCGCTAACGTTGCATGGCAGAATACTGCTAACGGAAAAACTGGGTTGAACAGTGGTGAATTTATGAATTCTATGTTGATACAACAAATCATCCTCAAGTCTGACATGCTAATAAGGTTGTGGAAGTTCCATGATCATGAGGCACAAATATACGGATAATCCTCTCATCAACATATCTTTTCTAAGATCTTCACGAAATATACCAAGTTCCGATTATTCCAAGTCCCAAAACATATGATTCCTTACGTAAAACATACGAACTAGGTAATCTCCGATTACTACCCATAAATCGATTTGAAAACGCTTAGGAGTTCATACTACTAAGATGGTTCAAAGGTTCATACGATGAATAAGTGTCGAAACGTCGAAAATATCCTTCTAACATGTGATGACCGATTATAAACGAAATACCAGCTATCCAAACATGATTCAAACTTCCTTAGGAACATTACTAACATTGGTGAAGAATCACCTACCTCAAGTAGTGAAGAACACGGAGGAAAATGAAGCAATCCGACACCGAAAGCTTGAACACCAATCTCCAATGATATACGATCTTAAATCACGAATCAGGATGTTGATATGAAGTGTTTGGGGTGAAGGAAGTTATGTTCTAAGTGTAGGAATTCGGGTAATGAGAGTAGAGAAAACTGAAATCTCGAATAGGATGCTATCCTATTTATAATAAATGGCTATTAGCGCGCGCTAGACCCTGTTCGTAGCGTGCGCTAACGGCTCACGCCTAAATCAGACTCGGCACTTAGCGTGCGCTACGCATATACCTGTAGCGTGCGCTAAGGCGTTGACTCGGCTTTTCCCGAAAGCCGTCCAGGTACATCCGACACAATCCGACAAGGGTCCCCCGGCCAGATCTCACCTACCGCACGTCTCAATCGATTTGACCATGCATAGCGTGCGCTAATGACCCTCTGTAGCGTGCGCTATGAATCCCCGTTAGCGTACGCTACACTCAGCCTGTAGCGTGCGCTACATGTACAGAATTTCAATCTCTAAAACCCATACACGAAATTATACACTCGACAACATCGGATTATGAAATACGGAGAATAGTACTCAGACAAAAGTACAATCATTACAATATCACAAGTTCTAATTACATAACAGAAATCTCGGGTATTACAGCCGTAACCTTAGAGTTATGCGGCCGTAAGTGGACTTCGTTTGTTTGTCCAGATTCTTCCCCAGGGCAAGTTACGGCCGTATGTATATGATGTTACGGCCATAACGTCTGACAGTATATATACTAACAGCGGCCGAAATTTCCTCATTTTTCACTCTTCTCTCTTTTCTTCGCATTTGGGGCGATTCTTGGAGCCAGGGTTCGTCCGATTATCACTCAAACTCCGTTGGAGAAGTATATTCAAGCATCATAACATCAACCTAACACCAAATCATCCGTTGTTCATCTTTGAATCAAGGTAAAACCTCTTAGAACCCTACTTTTGGGAAATTTGGGGATTTTTGATTTAATTTCCGATTCGTCCCGTGTTGTTGATTAATCCATGATGTATGTGATTAATCTTAGTGGCATTCATGTTTTCCCTGCGAGTTCATGGTAAATTTCGTGGTATTTGTGAAATCCAAAGGGTTGGGTTGCGATCCGCCCTCGTTGTTGTTTTTGTACGAATTTACATGAATCGTAGGTGGGTTTTCGGGCGTATTCCGTTTTCGTACTCATGTAGAATTGGTTGTGATTGCATTATTCGAATTGTTAGGTTCGTGGTTGTCGGTTCCTAGCGATCGTGGTTGATTCTCCGTTCCGTTCGTTTCATCATTAATTACTCAAGGCAAGTATTCTCGTGAAACCTTTATGCTTAACATGAAATGGTAATGTATATATGTGTGCTTTGCTCACTCCGGAAGGGTCCGACGGGGCCTCAGAGGAATTCAGTGGTCTAGCCCCAGATTCACGAGCTTGTTGGCTAGCCAGTCCGGGAGGGTCCATAGAGGCCTCAGATGGGACTAATGGTTTAGCCCAGGTCTTAGGCAATGCATGTGCGTGGTTTTGATTCTTAACTATGGCCAGTCCAGGAGGGTCCATAGAGGCCTCGGATGGGACCAGTGGTTTAGTCCCAGTCCTAGACAAGATTGAACTGTGATTATTGACTGTTTCTTTTCCGGGAAAAGACATGTCTGGTTTTGGATTTTGAAATAACTTGATGCATAAACTATGACCGGCCCCTTCGAAATCGGAGCCGCACCCGGCTCTAACTCGATAGCGAACTCAACATCACGGTCCGGTGGTAATCTCGGCTAATCGTCAGGAAAGACAACTGGGAACTCACTAACGATTGGAATCGATGCAAACTCAACCCCACCATCCTCCGCCTTCAAGGCGTAACACCAATGACCAGTACACCCATTCCACGGGAGTCTCATCACCTTCAAGGCATTAATTACGAACTTCTGGTTCCCCCCTTTCGCCCTGCGAAAGAGTGCTCGGTGCCGTCCTTGGCTAACATGGTGCGATCATGAACTACCACACGAGAATCATCACTATGTTAGCCGAGGACGGCACCAAGCACTCTTTCGCAGGGCGAAAGAGGGGAACCAGAAGTTCGTAATTAATGCCTTGAAGGTGATGAGACTCCCGTGGAATGGGTGTACTGGTCATTGGTGTTATGCCTTGAAGACGGAGGATGGTGGGTTCGAGTTTTCATCGATTCCAATCATTAGTGAGTTCCCAGATGTCTTTCCTGACGAGTTGCCAGGATTACCACCGGACCGTGATGTTGAGTTCGCTATCGAGTTAGAGCCGGGTGCGGATCCGATTTCGAAGGCACCGTATCCCCTGACACCTTCAGAGATGGCTGAGTTGAAGAAGCAGTTGAGTGAGCTTCTTGAGTCGGGGTATATTCTACTGAGCGCTTCGCCTTGGGGCGCACCGGTCTTGTTTGTGCGGAAGAAGGATGGTTCACTGCGTTTACATATCGACTATCGCGAGCTAAACAAAGTGACCATCAAGAACAAGTATCCCTTGCCGAGGATTGATGACTTGTTTGATCAGTTGCAGGGAGATGCGGTATTCTCGAAGATCGACTTGAGGTCGGAGTACTATCAACTTCAGGTGAAGGAGTCCGATGTCCCAAAAACAGCTTTTCGGACGAGATATGGACATTACGAGTTTGTGGTTATGCCCTTCGGGCTAACTAACGCGCCGACAGTGTTCATGCAGTTAATGAAAAAGTTTTTAATTGAGTATTTGGATAAGTGTGTCGTCGTCTTCATTGATGACATCCTTATCTACTCGAGGAATGAGAAGGAGCACGCACATCAACTGCGTGTGGTGTTGGACGTTTTGAGGACCAAGCGACTCTATGTGAAGTTCTCTAAATGTGAGTTCTGGCTGAAGGAAGTGATGTTTTTGGGTCACGTGATTTCAGCAGAGGGGGTCCTTGTGGATCCACAGAAGATTGAGGCAGTGCTGGATTGGACACCGCCTAAGAATGTGAAGGAGGTCTGTAGTTTCTTGGGTTTGGTTGGCTACTATCGTAGGTTCATCGAGGGGTTCTCGAAACTAGCTCGGCCACTTAAACAATTGCTTCAGAAATCTGAGAAGTTCGTCTAGAATGACGAAAGGCAGTCGAGTTTTGAGGAGCTGAATAAGCATTTGACTTCAGCCCCAATTCTAGCGTTGCCGTGTGGTAACGAGGGTTTTGCTATTTATGGCGATGCTTCGGGTCAGGGTCTTGGGTGCATGTTGCTGCAACACGACAAGACTATTTCTTATGCATCGAGACAGTGAGGCCGTATGAGCTCAACTACCCTACTCACGATCTGGAGTTAGCGGCAGTTGTTTTTGCGTTCAAGATTTGGCGGCATTATCTCTTTGGCTCTGCATGTCAGATTTTGCCCGATCATAAAAGTCTGAAGTACATATTTACTCAACGGGAGTTGAATATGAGGCATAAGAGGTGGTTGGAGTTGAATAAGGATTATGACCTCGAAATCCTTTATCATCCAGGTAAGGCGAACGTCGTGGTGGATGCCTTGAGTCAGAAATCGGTTACGTTGCGAACACTTGAGATACTTACGTCTCAGTTTGAGCTTCATCGTGATTTGATCGAGTTGAGTGTCGAGATTTTGTTGCCAGGAGTTGTAGGGCAACTATGTGCTATAGAAATTTTGTCGTTGCTGATCGATGAAATTAAACTGAAGCAGTTGGAGGATCCGATAATTACTCAAATCCGAGAGAATGTTCTTAAAGGGAAGTCTCATGGATTTGTGATTCACGAGGATGGTGTGTTGAGATTCTAGAGTCGACTTTATGTACCGAACGGCATAGAATTGAGGCAGAGTATTTTGCACGAGGCCCATACTACGCCTTACCTGATTCGAGTAAGATGTACAAGGACCTAAGGAGGAGCTTTTGGTGGAATGATATGAATGAGGAGATCGCACAGTTTGTAGCGAGATGTTTGACTTGTCAGCAGGTCAAAATCGAGCATCAGCGACCAGCCTGGTTGTTGCAGTCACTTCCCATTCCGGAATGGAAATGGGAAGATATTTCGATGGACTTCGTCACGAGTTTTCCGAGATCGAAGTCTGGTATGAATATGGGTTGGGTGATTGTGGATCGTCTGACCAAGTCGGCACACTTTCTGGGCATCAAGGATACTTAGGGTCTGGGAAAGTTGGCTCGTGTTTTTATTGTGCATATTATGAGGCTTCATGGTACTCCGAAGTCTATTGTTTCGGATCGCGATGGCTGTTTTGTGTCGCATTTTTGGCAGGTGGTGCATAAGGCATTAGGTACTCGTTTGCGTCTGAGTACTTCTTTTCATCCTCAGATGGATGGGCAATCAGAGCGCACTATCCAGACATTTTAGGATATGTTGCGTGCTTGTGCTATCGATTGGAGCAGTGATTAGGAAGAGCATTTGCCGTTGATCGAGTTCACGTACAACAATAGTTGGCACGTATCGATCAAGATGGCACCATATGAGGTGTTTTATGGGCGGCGATGTCAATCGCCAATTTGTTGGAATGAGGCATCCAATTTGATCGGGACCGAACCAGATGTCGCTTTGGAGACGAGAAAGAAGGTGGAATTGATTCGGGGGAGGATGTTGACTGTTCAGAGTCGATAGAAATCCTATGCTGATGTTCGTCGTCAACCTTTGGAATTCGAGGTGGGAGACCACGTTTTGCTAAAGGTGTCCCCGACGAGGGGAGTTTTCCGCTTCGGGAAGAAGGGGAAGTTGAGTCCGAGATTTATTGGGCCCTTTGAGATTCTCGAGAGGGTTGGTGAGTTGGCGTATCGCTTGGCATTACCTCTGGCTTTGAGTTACGTCCATAGCGTTTTCCATGTTTCCCAGTTGAGGAAATATGTTCCGGATCCTAGTCATGTCATCGACTATGGAGAGATCGATATCACTGAGGATATTACCTTCGAGGAGCATCCCTTGAAGATTTTGGAGCACCGTGAGAAGCGACTGAGGCATAAGACCATTCCATTGGTCAAAGTGCAGTGGTCGAGACATGGTGTCGAGGAGGCAACTTGGGAAACCGAGGATAGCATGCGTGCTAGATACCCCGAGTTGTTTGTTTCTTGAGTTTCGGGACGAAACTTATTTTTAGAGGGGTAGAATGTAATATCCGCATTTTTCCTTTTTCCGGTATTTTTTAGTTTGGCATATTTTTTGTTTTTAGTGACTTGCTTGTAACCGTATTGATATTTCGAGAATAATTAATACTAGACTTTTTGTCACCCGAGCTTGTTTCAGACTTGTTTTACTCAATTCCGCGCTTAATGTCATTTCCGTCGCTATTTGGTTCGATTCTCGTAATCATTGTTCGGAACAGCCGTTTCGGGGTTGCCGTAAATCCATCTTATGTTATTATTCATGTTGTGAGCTTTTGTTTGGTGTTTCGATCATGTATCGTGTGTTTCGAATATTTTGGGCCGTTTTTTAAGATCCCAAAGTTATGGGGTAATTACTATCCTTGTTGTTTCCGAACCTTTGGGTATTCGGAATCACGTCTTCTTTTAACCCTTTAGTTCTGGCTCGAACTCTTCGTGAGTGTATCCATTGGTACACCTTTGTATCCTCCGATCGATCTTCGTCGAGACATCGTGCATATCCGGCCTGCTGTCAGAGGCAAATTACGGCCGTAAGCCAGGGCTGTTACGGCCGTAATGTTCAACAGTTACGGCCATCACTTCTTTCTTGTACGGCTGTAACCAAGCTTCATTTTTTTTCTTCTTTCTTTCTGCAGTGTTCCAGTGGGCGAATTACGGGCGTAATATCCGCAAGTTACGGCCGTAAGAATTGTTACGGCCGTAACCTTAGAGTTGTACGTCCGTAAGTGGACTTCGTTTGTTTGTCCAGATTCTTTCTCAGGGCAAGTTACGGCCGTATGTATATGATGTTACGGCCGTAACATCTGACAGTATATATACTGACAGCGGCCGAAATTTCCTCATTTTTTCCTATTCTTTCTTCTCTTCACATCGGGGGCGATTCTTGGAGCTAGGGTTCGTCCGATTATCACTCAAACTCCGTTGGAGAAGTATATTCAAGCATCATAACATCAACCTAACACCAAATCATCCGTTGTTCATCTTTGAATCAAGGTAAAACCTCTTAGAACCAATCGAGCGGGTACTGGAGCAGTACGAGGATGCTGGCCGGGGTTGTTGACGTGTGCAATTGAGTCCCTTTATTTCCGTTGTCCATCTTGATGTGTTTGTTTTCCAAACTTGTGAACTTGTAGATAGTACTCCCGAGTACTTAGGCATTTTTGATTTGAGATATTGTTTGTATGTTAAATCGTATTTGTGAATTTGGGTGATGTCCGGTTTATCGGTTGTACTGGGTATTTTCATTTAACTATTGTTGTGGTTTTATGTGTTTCTCGCTAACCGAGATGGTTAGACGAGCGGTATTATTTATTTAGCTTGGTGGGTCCCACGTAGGGGTCCACGGCGCTGTAATATGCCCTGAATATCTTGGGTGTGTTACAAAAAATAGTATCGGAGCACTAGGTTTATGGATACCTAGGCTTGTCGGTGAATTGGGTTTAGTTGTGTTTTATTTTGCAAAATGTCATCCCGCTTCCATCATCTCGGTACTTCCAGTGTTCGTAAGTTTTCCTTACTCGATTCCTTGTTTTCTCGTATCGTATTTCCGTTTCTTGAACTGTGATTGTTTCCCTCTCGTACTTATTATCGAGTTGCTTTTGCTACCTTTTATCTCCAATATGGATGCTGGGAGAGGTCGAGGTAGAGGTCGTGGTCATGGTCGTGGACGCGGCCAGGGATGTGGGTCAGCCACTAAGGCGGCCACGTCACATTCTTCTCGAGCCGGCAGTACTGATGGCCGTCAGAGCCATACTGCTACTCAAGATGGCGCAGCCGGTAATGGCACCGAATTTGGTGTTGCAGCTGCGATGCAACAGATGGTGAACCAAATGGCTGTGATAGCACAGGCAGTTCAAAACCCGACTCTGGCTCATGCTGTTCAAGCCGGGGCGGATCGTTGGCTTCAGGATGTCACCAAGATGCATCCTTCTCAATTTTCTGGGGCTTCAGACCCGATTGGTTGGGAGGGGTGGATCAAAGAGATGTTTAAGGTCCTTGTTGCCACAAATTGTCCTGAGGATCGCAAGGTCCCAATCGCCCAGTATTTTCTCACTGGGGATGCTGCTGATTGGTGGGAGGCTGTCGGGCCTCAGGATCATGATGCTTTACGGGCCGAGTTCAAAGACCTTATGGAAGCTGAGTACTGTCCGTGGCTAGTTCGTCAGGCGCGAGTCCATGCTTTTTATGATGCTCAGCCTCGAGATATTCTGGTTTCTCAGGCAATTGCAGATTTCAACCGGGAATTGGGCTACGTGAAGGCCTAGGTTAAGGACGAGAGAGACAAGATTTGCCACTTTTCTAGGCGGATGAAATCGAGGATTTGTGATTACATGTCTAGATTCGCTTGCACCACCCTAAAGGACTATCAGAGTAGATCTCTTGCTTATGATATGTCCTTGACGGCCAGTGAGACGGCTCGAGAAAGTAAGAAACAGAAATCCGGCGGTAAATTTCGGGTCACAAGGGCGGAATTCAGCAGAAGTCTCAACCTACTAACGTTCCTGCGGGCGGTTCAACTCGTTTTTTTGGGGGCTTTCGGGGTACTGCAAGTGCCCCCGCTCGAGAGATCAGATTTTTTAACTGTGGCCAGCTGGGCCATAGGAACCGGGAGTGCCCCCGTTCACCGTTGACTTATCATACTTGTGGCCAGGTGGGACACAAGGCTTCCTTCTGTGACCGTTTAGGGCAGAGTCTTGGTGCCCAGGCTTCCTTCCCAGGGCCTAATGAGCCGAGTGTGAACCAGGGGTCATTTGCTCCGCCGCCTTCGCAGAGTGCTAGCCGAGGGAGAGGTCGGGGCCAGCCTGCTAGAGGGGGAGCTTCCAATGTCGGCTCCACTCATCCGTGTGTTTATGAGATGAGGAGGGCCGATGATCCGGCGGCTACCATGGCTACAGGTACCGTTCATATTCATTCTCATCCTATTAGTGTGCTTTTCGATTCTGGTGCTACGCATTCGTTTATTTCTCTGGAGTGTGCATGCTGTCTGAGTCTTGATTGTTTGCCGTCTTATGAGCCTTTCATCATTAAACTTCCTAGCGGTGATAGGATTATTGGAGATCGGGAGATCCGAGATTGTTCTGTGATTATTTGTGAGAGGGCCTGGCTCTCTAATCTTATTTTTGTGAATATTGAGGGTGAGGCTTTGATTCTCGGGGATGATTGGCTCGAGCGGCATAGTGTGATCATGAACTACCGCACGAGAATCATCACCGTGTTAGCCGAGGATGGCACCGAGCACTCTTACACAGGGTGAAAGAGGGGAACTAGAAGTTCGTAATTAATGCCTCGAAGGCGATGAGACTCATGTGGAATGGGTGTACGGGTTATTTGTGTTACACCTTGAAGGCGGAGGATGGTGGGGTCGAGTTTTCATCGATTCCAATCGTTAGTGAGTTCCCAGTTGTCTTGCCTGACGATTTGCCGAGAGTACCACCGGACCGTGATGTTGAGTTTGCTATCGAGTTAGAGCCGGGTGCGGCTCCGATTTCGAGGGCGCCGTATCGCATGGCACCTTCAGAGATGGCTGAGTTGAAGAAGCAGTTGAGTGAGCTTCTTGAGTCGGGGTATATTCGACTGAGCACTTCACCTCGGGGCAAACCGGTCTTGTTTGTGCGGAAGAAAGATGGTTCACTGCGTTTATGTATCGACTATCGCAAGCTAAACAAAGTGACCATCAAGAAAAAGTATCCCTTGCCGAGGATTGATGACTTGTTTGATCAGTTTTAGGGAGCTGCGGTATTCTTGAAGATCGACTTGAGGTCGGGGTACTATCAGCTTCAGGTGAAGGAGTCCGATGTCCCAAAAATAGCTTTCCGGACGAGATACGGACATTACGAGTTTGTGGTTATGCCCTTCGGGCTAACTAACATGCCGGTAGTGTTCATGCAGTTAATGAACAAGGTTTTCATTGTGTATTTGGATAAGTGTGTCGTCATCTTCATTGATGACATTCTTATCTACTCGAGGAATGAGGAGGAGCATGCACATCACCTGCGTGTGCTGTTGGACGTTTTGAGGACCGAGCGGCTCTATGCGAAGTTCTCGAAACGTGAGTTCTGTCTGAAGGAAGTGATGTTTATGGGTCACGTGATTTCAGCCGAGGGGGTCCTTGTGGATCCACAGAAGATTGAGGGAGTGCTGGATTGGACACCACCTAAGAATGTGAAAGAGGTATGTGGTTTCTTGGGTTTGGCTGGCTACTATCGTAGGTTCATAGAGGGGTTCTCAAAACTGGCTCGGCCACTTAAACAGTTGCTTCAGAAATCCGAGAAGTTCATCTAGAATGACGAAAGGCAGTCGAGTTTTGAGGAACTGAATAGGCATTTGACTTCAGCCCCAATTCTAGCATTGCCGTGTGGTAACGAGGGTTTTGCTGTTTATAGTGATGCTTCGGGTCAGGGTCTTGGGTGCGTGTTGATGCAGCACGACAAGACTATTGCTTTCATCGAGACAGTTGAGGCCGTATGAGCTCAACTACCCTACTCACGATCTGGAGTTAGCGGCAGTTGTTTTTGCGCTCAAGATTTGGCGGCATTATCTCTTTGGCTCTGCATGTTATATTTTTACCGATCATAAAAGTCAGAAGTACATATTTCCTCAACAGGAGTTGAATATGAGGCAGAGGAGGTGGTTGGAGTTGATTAAGGATTATGACCTCGAAATCTTTTATCATCCGGGCAAAGTGAACGTCTTGGCGGATGCCTTGAGTCGGAAATCGGTTACGTTGCGGACACTTGAGATACTTACATCTCAGTTTGAGCTTCATCATGATTTGATCGAGTTGAGTGTCGAGATTTTGTTGCCAGGAGTTGTCGGGCAACAATGTGATTTAGAAATTTCGTCATTGCTGATCGATGAAATTAAACTGAAGCAGTTGGAGGATCCAATGATTACTCAAATCCGAGAGAATGTTCTTAAAGGGAAGTCTCATGGATTTGTGATTCACGAGGATGGTGTATTGAGATTCCAGAGTCGACTTTGTGTATCGAACGACATAGAATTGAGGCAGAGTATTTTGCGCGAGGCCCATACTACACCCTACTCGGTTCATCCTAGTTCGAGTAAGATGTACAAGGACCTAATGAGGAACTTTTGGTAGAATGATATGAAGGAGGAGGACGCACACTTTGTAGCGAGATGTTTGACTTGTCAGCAGATCAAAATTGAGCATCAGCGACCAGCCGGGTTGTTGCAGTCGCTTCCCATCCCTGAATGGAAATGGGAAGATATTTCGATGGACTTTGTCACGAGTTTGCCGAGATCGAAGTCTAGTATGAATATGGGTTGGGTGATTGTGGATGGTTTGACCAAGTCGGCACACTTTCTGGGCATCAAAGATACTTGGGGTCTGGGAAAGTTGGCTCGTGTTTTTATTGCGCATATTGTGAGGCTTCACGGTACTCCGAAGTCTATTGTTTCGGATTGCGATGGCCGTTTTGTGTCGCATTTTTGGCAGGCGGTGCATAAGGCGTTGGGTACTCGTTTGCATCTGAGTACTTCTTTTCATCCTCAGATGGATGGGCAATCGGAGCGCACTATCCAGACATTTGAGGATATGTTGCGTGCTTGTGCCCTCGATTGGAGCAGTGATTGGGAGGAGCATTTGCTGTTGATCGAGTTCACGTACAACAATAGTTGGCACGCATCGATCAAGATGGCACCATATGAGGTGCTTTATGGGAGGCAATGTCGATCGCCGATTTGTTGGAACGAGGCGTCCAATTTGATCAGGACCGAACCGGATGTCGCTTTAGAGATGAGAAAGAAGGTGGAATTGATTCGGGGGAGCATGTTGACTGTTCAGAGTCGATAGAAATCCTATACTGATGTTCGTTTTCAACCTTCGGAATTCGAGGTGGGAGACCACGTTTTACTGAAGGTGTCGCCAACGAGGGGAGTTTTCCGCTTCGGGAAGAAGGGGAAGTTGAGTCTGAGATTTATTGGGCCCTTTGAGATTCTCGAGAGGGTTGGCGAGTTGGCGTATCACTTGGCATTGCCTCCGGCTTTGAGTCACGTCCGTAGCATTTTCCATGTTTCCCAGTTGAGGAAATATGTTCCGGATCCTAGTCATGTCATCGACTATGGTGGGATCGATATCCCTGAGGATATTACCTTCGAGGAGCGTCCCTTGAAGATTTTGGAGCACCGTGAGAAGCGACTGAGGCATAAGACCATTCTATTGGTCAAAGTGCAGTGGTCGAGATATGGTGTCGAGGAGGCAACTTGGGAAACCGAGGATAACATGCATGCTAGATACCCTGAGTTGTTTATTTCTTAAGTTTCAGGATGAAACTTATTTTTATAGGGGTAGAATGTAATATCCGCATTTTTCCTTTTTTCCGATATTTTTCATTTTGAAATATTTTTTGTTTTTAGTGACTCTCTTGTAACCGTATTGATATTTCGAGATTAATTAATACTAGACTTTTTGTCACCCAAGCTTGTTTCGGACTTGTTTTACTCAATTCCGCGATTAATGTCATTTCCATCGCTATTTGGTTCGATTCTCGTAATCGTTGTTCGGAACCTCTATTTCGGGGTTGCCATAAATCCATATTATGTTATTATTCGTGTTGTAAGCTTTTGTTTGGTGTTTCGATCATGTATCGTGTGTTTCTGATATTTTGGGCCGTTTTGTAAGATCCCAAAGTTATGGGGTAATTACTATCCTTGTTGTTTCCGAACCATTGGGTAGTCGGAATCACGTCTTCTTTTAGCGCTTTAGTTCTAGCTCGAACTCATCGTGAATGTATCCA
This sequence comes from Orobanche coerulescens, assembly GCA_033398695.1. NCBI lineage: Eukaryota > Viridiplantae > Streptophyta > Magnoliopsida > Lamiales > Orobanchaceae > Orobanche > Orobanche coerulescens. The sequence continues at coordinate 69,516,282 of CM065804.1, read as the reverse complement.
TTGGTACACCTTTGTATCCTCTGATCGATCTTCGTCGAGACATCTTGCATATCCGTCCTGCTGTTAGAGGCAAATTACGGCCGTAAGCCAGGGCTGTTACGGTCGTAATGTTCAACAGTTACGGCCGTAACTTCTTCCTTGTACGGCCGTAACCAAGCTTCGTTTTTTTTTCTTCTTTCTTTCTGCAGTGATCCAGCGGGCGACTTACGGGCGTAATATCCGCAAGTTACGGTCGTAACCTTAGAGTTATATGGCCGTAAGTGGACTTCGTTTGTTTGTCCAGATTCATTCCCAGGGAAGGTTACGGCCGTATGTATGTGATGTTACGGCCGTAACATCTGACAATATATATATACTGACAACGACCGAAATTTCCTCATTTTTCACTATTCTCTCTTATCTTCATGTCGGGGGTGATTCTTGGAGCCAGGGTTCGTCCGATTATCACTCAAACTCCATTGGAGAAGTATATTCAAGCATCATAATATCAACCTAAGACCAAATCATCCGCTGTTCATCTTTGAATCAAGGTAAAACCTCTTAGAACCCTACTTTTGGGAAACTTGGGGATTTTTGATTTAATTTCCGATTCGTTCCATGTTGTTGATTAATTCATGATGTATGTGATTAATCGTAGTGGCATTCATGTTTTCCTACGAGTTCATGGTAAATTTCGCGGTATTTGTGAAATCCAGAGGGCTGGGTTGCGATCCACCATCGTTGTTGTTTTTGTACGAACTTACATGAATCGTAGGTGCATTTTCGGGCGTATTCCGTTTTCGTACTCGTGTAGAATTGGTTGTGATTGTATTCTTCGAATTGTTAGGTTCATGGTTGTCGGTTCCTAGCGATCGTGGTTGATTCTCCGTACCGTTCGTTTCGTCGTTAATTACTCAAGGCAAGTATTCTCGTGAAACCTTTATGCTTAACATGAAATGGTAATGTATATGTGTGTGCTTTGCTCACTCCGGGAGGGTCGGACGGGGTCTCGGAGGAATCTAGTGGTTTAGCCCCAGATTCACGAGCTTGTTGGCTAGCCAGTCCGGGAGGGTCTATAGAGGCCTCGGATGGGACCAATGGTTTAGCCCCAGTCCTGGGCTATGCATGTGCGTGATTTTGATTCTTAACTATGGCCAGTCCAGGAGGGTCCATAGAGGCCTCGGATGGGACCAGTGGTTCAGCCCCGGTCCTAGGCAAGATTGAACTGTGATTATTGACTGTTTGTTTTGCGGGAAAATACATGTGTGGTTTTGGATTTTGAAATGTCTTGATGCCTGAACTATGGAATGTGTAAGCGAATGGTTTACCTTGGTTACTTGTACTAGCGTAATTGCTAACCCCTTTGGGGACCCGTTTTGGGGAAATTCTTGTTATGAATTTCAGGTGGCGTTCAGCCGGTCGAGCGGGCACTAGAGCAGTACGAGGATGCTGGCCGGGGTTGTTAACGTGTGCAATTGAGTCCCTTTATTTCCGTTATCCATCTTGATGTGTTTGTTTTCCAAACTTGTGAACTTGTAGATAGTACTCGCGAGTACTTAGGCATTTTTTATTTGAGATATGGTTTTTATGTTAAATCGTATTTTTGAATTTGGGTGATGTCCAGTTTATCGGTTGTACCGGGTATTTTCATTTAATTATTGTTGTGGTGTTGTGTGTTTCTCGCTAACGGAGATGGTTAGACGAGCGGTATTATTTATTTAGCCTGGGGGGTCCTACGTAGGGTTCCACGGCGCTGTAATATGCCCTAAATATCTTGGGGGTGTTACAGAAAATGGTATCGGAGCACTAGGTTTATGGATACCTAGGCTTGTCGGTTAATTGGGTTTAGTTGTGTTTTATTTTGCACACTGTCATCCCGCTACCATCATCTCGGTACTTCCAGTGTTCGTAAGTTTTCCTTACTCGATTCCTTGTTTTCTCGTATCGTATTTCCGTTTCTTGAACTGTGATTGTTTCCCTCTCGTACTTATCATCGAGTCAGACTATGGAGTGGGCGGAAGCCCTGTCTAGGACATGTTCAGATTTAGGGTACTCCAACACATGTACGGAGAAAGAAAGCTGATAAGTTGGCATCTCATACAGAGGTACGAGTGTTTTGTAGGATACCCTAAGGGAGCGAAAGGTGGCTTATTCTATAGTCCCAAGGACCAAAAGGTTATTGTTAACACTAAAGCTCAATTCCTAGAAGAGGATTATGTGATTATTCACAAGCCCATGAGCAAAATAATTCTAAAACTCCGTTTATAGCAATCGTGCAAGCACCAACTAATATTGCACCATGTTATATTTTGAGACTATAACACCAACTCAAGATTTGAATCGTCGTAGTGGGAGGTTTGTTGGTCAACTAGAATGATTCATAGGCTCGGGAAAGTCTTCGGACTCAGTACAGGCGAATATGAATCAGATCCCTGGACATACAAGGAGGCAATCCAAGATAATGATGCTGAATCCTGGAAAATGGCAATGGAATCAGATAATAGATCTATGGATTCCAATCAAAAGTAGGAGCTAGTAGAACTACCTATGGCGTACAAACCATTAGGAGTAAATAGGTCTACAAGCGAAAGAAAGTGGGTGAAGGTAAGGTTGAAACCTTCAAAGCAAGGCTTGTAGCGAAAGGTTATACTCCGAAGGAGGGCATCGATTATGATGAAACCTTTTCACCAGTACACCTGATTAAGTCACTCCATATTCTTTTAGCTATATCTGCGCATTAGGATTTGGAAATTTGGCAAATGGATTTCAAGACTGTATTCTTGAATGGCAGTCTAGACTAGGAGATCTATATGCGCCAACCAGAGGGATTCAATGCTGAAGGAGAAGAGCATTTAGTGTGCATGTTTAAGAGATCCATTTATGGACTTGAGCAAGCATCTAGATCTTGGAACACTCGATTTGACATGGTTGCCCAATTATATGGATTCGTCAATGTCTGAGTGAGAGTTGTGTGTATAATAAATGTGATGGAAATGTGTTGGTGTTTCTTATACTATACATGAATGATATCCTTATGATTGGAACAACATGAAGGAGTTGTCAGACGTATGGGTATGGTTGTCTGAGCAGTTCGATATGAAGGATTTGAGAGAAGCTGGACATATCTTCGGGATCAGGATCTTTCATGATCGAAAGAAAAGGATGTTGTGCTTATCTCGGGCATCCTATATAGATACATTGCTAAAGTAGTTTAAGATGGACAATTCCAAGAAAGGTGTTCTACCATACAGACATGGAATTCAACTATCTAAGGATATGTGTCCTAGAACACAAAAGGAGATAGATGACATGAAGCTGGTCCCTTATGCGCCAGCATTTGGAAGCCTTATGTATGCTATGGTTTGCACTAAACTATCATGTCATAGGCATGGCTGCTAGATATCAGTCGAACCCTGGCCCAAGGCATTAGATTGTTGTCAAGCATATACTCAAGTACTTGAGAAGGACTAGGGAGTATATGCTAGTATATCAATCAGATGACCTATGTCCAGTGGGTTATACTGACTCAGATTTTCAAGCAGACAAAGAAAAGTCCAAGTCTACTTCAGGTTATGTGTTTACTCTGGGAGGTGGAGCCCTTAGTTGGAGGATTATGAAGTAGAAATGCATCTCAGACTCTACCATGGAAGCTGAGTATGTGGAGGCCTCTGAGGCAGGCAAAAAGGTGGTATGGCTCAAGTACTTGCTGCAGGACTTAGATATGATTCCTAATTTACCAAACGGTATTACACTTTACTATGATAATACGGGTGTAGTGGCAAATTTGAGAGAACCACGATCCCCTAAGGCGAATAAACATATCAATCGCAAGTACCATATCATATGACACTTTGTAAAGGAATGAGATGTGGTTGTATCCAGGGTTTCATCGGAAGATAATCTTGTTGATCCTTTCACGAAAGTACCATCAAAAGTTTTTGAAGGGCATGTGGAATGAATGGTATTCTAAGAAGCATGCTTTAAGTATAAGTGCGAGATTGTTAGGGTTATATACTGTGAAACATACTTTATATACTGTGGAGCATACTTTATGCTTGTATTACCTTATTTCCCTATAACTACAATATGAGCATATTAATTACATTTTATCACATGTTTTGCATATTTATTCACGTTATGGTTGTGCATATGTATTGTCTATTTATTTTATATTGTAGATAATGTGGTTTATTGGTGTCACAGGAAAGATCATATTATTGGTGCCTTATAAAATAATATAATAGTTCACGGCCAATATAATTATTCGACAAGTTATATGAAAGTTTGTAATGTATGCCTGAGATTAGATGGTCTTGACTATTAGCATTGTAATATCCGCACTTTCTATTTTTTGTAATTTCTCTTTTCGATGTATTTTCATTTCAGATGACTCGCTTGTATTTGTTTTGGTGCTCTGAAACTTTTTGGTTCTACATTCATGGCCATCCGAACGAGTTTCGGAGCTGTTTTATGAGATTATGCATATTGTGTAACTTTTCCGCGTTTAGGCTCGATTCTCATATATCTTGTTCGAAACTGACATTTAGTTGTTTCTACGAGTTCCGTTAGTATTTTTGGATATGTTACGATTTCCTGAGATTGTTAGATGACCTCGAATCGTGATTCTCGGGAGTCCGAAGGTTTTGTAATTTTCCATAGTTTTGAGTACTGTTATTGGAATTGTTTGTCCATTCATGTTATTGGAAGATTCTCAAGGTTTGGGTGGAGATAGACTCGGCTTTTGCTCTTTCTCTTTTTACGTCGCCTAACATCCAAAATTGGCAAGTCCAAAGCATTCGTCACAAAATCTCAGCGTTTCGTCGTTCTATGGATATCTCGTTCTCCCATATTTATTGGTAAGGGAATGCCATTGCGGACCACTTGGCCAATAAAGGATACAAGTCCAGAAATTTTCGTCTTTATAGCCCATCGGACCTATGCGGGCAGATTTGTGGTATAATTAGGCTAGACAAAAGTGATTCCCCATATATTAGATTCAAGTAGGCTGCTCGGCTGGCTGAGTTTGATGTCGTTTTCATTTTGTGTGGGGCGTGTAGAAGGGGTCGTCCTTCCACAAACTTTTTGGGCGTGTAGTGGGTCTTGTCCCCCCACATTTCTGATCCGTCGAATAATTTTCCTTTTTTTAAAAAAAAAATAAGTTTAGCGCATGCTAACGGGAAGGACATAAGCCTCTTGACTGCATTTTATCCATATTAGCATATGCTAAGCCTTCCCATAGCGCACGCTAAGCCCTATTAGTATAAATAGGACAGTGGGGCAATTTTTTGTCATTTTCACGTTCGTCTCTTCCTCTCGACGATTTTGGTGACCTTGTACGAGTGTGGAGATAGATTTCGGCCATATAACATCAACTTTCAAATTTTTCAAGTTCCTTGTGCGAACTTATCACCATCTAATCATCTTGCACCATCCAAATCAAGGTATATTTCGTAGAACCCTATTTTTGGGATTTTGGAGGTTTTGTGATGATTTCATCTTTCTAATCTGATTTAGCCTATATTGCTAGTAGATTATAATTGTATACTCGTAATTTATTGTCTTCCCTAAAGTTTTATGGATTAGATGTCGAGATTTTCACCGTTAATTTTATAGGATCGATTATGACCTCGTAGTGTTCGACATATTGTTCCAAAGGGAAGAACTTAGGACGAATTCTTACATTTCGAGATGTTGTAGTCGATTGTATATCGTTATGTGATAGGAACATATTTTTTAAGAGTATTCGGACCGAAGTCCCTCCTGATCAACATTACCTTACATGGTAATTATCAAGGCAAGTACATGTATTACATAATGTTATGTGTGTTACGAATTCAACATGAATGAAAAATTATGATAACGTGTGTGTGTTGTTGTTCATCCACCTGGGGATGGTTCAACGGGACCTATGGGGGCTGATACTAATGGGTACGGCCGTGAAAGTGGTCTCCCACATAGGGAGGGTCCTCTGGGGGTCGATACTAACGGGTACCGCCGCGAGTTACCAAGTGTGGATTATCGTGGTGTTGAGATGTGATGACATGGTTTTCATGATAATGATGTTTTGATGATAATGTGATATTCCGGAATATTATTTCCAAAAATGCCTTCTAAATGTGATGATAGTGTTGAATCGTATCTGTATATAATGTCGTGTGAATGTGTACTTGCACTAGCCATTCGAATACTAACCCATTAAATGGGGGAAATGTGTTTCATGCATTTCAGGTATCGGGCGAGATGAGGAGTCAGCACGGGAGACGCATGCAAAGGATGGTCCAGCACAATAATATGAGGCTCGAGTCTGGATTGTTTATTTTATTATGTTTATGTTGTCCGTCGGAGTCAGTTGAGTAAATGTTTTTCTATTTTAAAGATATTGTTGAAGTCCCTTGCGTGGGCAATAGATTCGTTTTACATTCTGTTTTCCTGCGTTCAAACGAGAATGTTTTGGCCGAGGCCACGACCTTATTTACATTATTAAATATTATTATTATGGGATTAAATTGTGTGAATGTCCTAGCCTAGTAGACCTTGATGAAGGTTCTCCGGCATGTAATGACCCTTATGAGAATTGGGGTATTATAAGCATGCACTAGAATATTTGCATACATTGAACTCGATTCCAGTGAGATAGTTTCTTCTGCAATGATTGTAAGAAGAACGTAGATATCGGATAATTATTATTTCTTAATTATAAGTATATAATATTGGACTGTGTATTTATAATAATTTTGCTTTGATTTACTATGGGTGAGAGTCACAATGGTTGACTCAATATGCTTCATATATTGGGCAATAATATTATTTATATGACAATTATTATTATAACTAGAAATCATATCGCAACTCATGTGGGTTGATGACGTCCCCTTGAGGATCCCGATAATAATTATTGTATTAAACCTTGCAGGTGGATTCAATTCCAATATAATAATAAGGTACGAGTGGTACTACTCTTGGATAAGAAGTTAATTAATTAAAGCTGTCCATAGCTTAAATTAATTAATGGACATTCGATATCTCAAACACAGAAAATAATAAATTTAAATAAGGAGCCCGATTTCATAAATTGAGATTTGGGTTGGAAGTGTAATGTTAATTCTTTATTGGATTATAGTAAACTCAACCATATTAAGAAGAGATTAATATGAAATGTTGGGTTATACTAGGAGTCCTAACTCTAATCCCCCTTAAGATCCTTAGAGTAACCCAAAGCCTATGAGTATGACACTACAAGAAGGGTTCGTCTGTGGCATTCATTGTGTTGAACATTATTTTGTGCATATTAAACATGATTTATTTCTAGTTATTTAGCACAATTTAATCATTATTGATAAAAATATGATGGAATTGTTGTTTATTTGAATGTTGAAGATATAGTGCGGCTAAAATGAGTCAAACTGGTGGAAAACGCCAATTTTGAGTGGAGGGCAGCGTCACACAAAGCCGGGCCGCATCGCAGACTCAACATGCAGCAAGCTGGAACGAGCTGTACCGAGGGCCGAGGCACAAACACCTCAGGGCCGCGGCCCGTGCTGATGGAAGGCCCAAAACTGGGTGGTCAAGTGATTGGGGCCGCGGCACACTTATCCCGGGGCTACGACCCTCAGCAGCGAAACCCTAATGCAACTCTATAACTTTGACCGTTTTTGCAAGGATTGGAGATACGTTTTTGGGGACGCGTTTTGGGTTAGATGGGAGGTTATAAAAGTTGAGACAACCACAAGCTAATGATGATCTGGGGAGGCGGCAGAATTGCAACGAAGGGAATAACACCGCAGAAGACGCGAGGAATTGTCTCGTTGTTGTGAAGATTCATCTATACTTATGTCTTTTATTTTGATGATGAATTCTTTTACTATTATGTTTGGCTAAACTATTATTTTAGGGTTGTGATGAAACCTAGATTTTGAAGATGAGGTTTCATGTATTTATTGTTTCTTATCATTTGTTCAAAATGATTGAATTTTACTCATTGATTTTAATGCTTTCAATTATTTGGCCAATAGTTGAATTGTCTTTAATGCTTTTATTTAATCGAAAGAAGAGATTTAAGCGTGGAACTGGTGAGGAAAATCATAATTGTTCTATGAGATAGGAATATTCTAGTAGGAATTGTGAAGTATTGTTTCTGTCGAGGAATCACTGTGCCGGATTAGCTATTGAGTTATTAATTCATATAGGGATATATTGAGTTGATAATTAGTAGTATTTTCTATTGACCGTCAGAAGAGGCTTTAGATTATTTTAGGGATTCTCCGCTTTTAATCAGTTGAATTAGAATACTAGAACATAATACATAAACAATCACATCAGATAAATCGTGGTGGAAACACAACACTAATTCTTCTCATTTTATTATTACCCTATTTAAATTGAGTTGCTTTATTTAGTTGTTAGCTTGTTAGTAATTTGTTAGTTAGAAAAAATTTTCATCTCATTATACCAAGTCGATTATTCAAATAATACTGATAGAAGACCTTAAAATTGGTACTTAATACGTTAGTCCCCATGGGAACGACACTCTACACACTACTTTATTACTTGTTCATGATAGCGTACACTTGCGCTTACTAAATTTAGCAACAAGTTTTGGCGCCATTGTCGGGGGTCTAATTGATTTTACTAATATCAATTGTGGCTTTTCTAGTATTAGTTTGAATTTTGTTTTCGTTAATCTTTTAGTTAAAGATTTCTTTGTTTGGGCTTCTTTCAGGGAGTGTCTTAGTGCATGAAATATTTAATTGCTTTCGACCCTGAGATTGAATGCACTTTTCGAAGAATTCATTCTGAGAAAAGAGCAATTTCTAGTGCACACAGCCATGCCATGGCATACACAAAGGAAATTCAGGACAACAATCAAGATCAGTTCAAAATACCAGAGCTCTTCGCGACTTTGCACTTCCGCAAGTTAATGAGAATCTTTCTGGTATCCGTTGTAATATCCGACTGTAATTTTCACTTTTATCTGTCGTTATATATTCAGATAAATTGATTATCGTAAATCATTGCATTTAGTATTATGTTGAGGTATTATAAATTTGAACTTCATATCGTTGTTATTTCATTTCATACTTGATGATTCGATGTTAATTAGAGAGTTGCATTTTTTTGAACTTTTCTGTGGATGTAGCGTACGCTACATAGCATGATTAATGTACGTTAATCTTGTGCCTTAACGTACGTAATGTTTCCTCTGTTGCGTACGCTAAGAGAGAATCTGACATCAGTTGACTACAGCACGTGAACCTCTTATCTATTGGCATGCATGTGTGTGATGTCTGAGCTATCGTGTCGGCCTGGGTCAACTTTTATTAGCGTGCGTAACACCTTTGTAATTAGCGTGCGCTAATAGCCTGCGGATTCAAGTCAGTAGCCTCTGTAAGCCGCTTACGTACGTAACATTAACCGGTTAGCAGACGTAAGTGCGTTAGCGTACGCTAAATTTTCCTGATAGCGTGCGCTAAGTCTGCACAGTCTATTTATAAGACCAGCCTGTTTTTCATTTCTTCACAACTTTAAACCGATTATCTCTCCAATTATCGTCCCTCTGCACCCCCAAATCGATATCAACCTCCTCCAACTTGCATTTAAGCCTTAAATCTTGGAGTGGAGCTCATTATCTTGAAGATTAAGAGGTGTTATTGAGCTTGGAGTGTATTTCCTTATAGTGTTGAGAGTTATTCATCATTTCTGGAGGTATGTGTGTATCTCTTCTCTGTACTTTTCGTATGTTGGTGTTAATGATGAAGTATATATCACCTAGAGTTAAATTAATCAAGTAAAACATAGTTGTAATCCAACTTTTTAAACACTTTTGACGAATATGATAAATGAGGGTTTGAGATGGATGTATTCTTGATGATATAATGATATTAACCATGTTGTAACTATCATACCCATCTTGCTGGACGAATTTAGCTCAGTAGAATATCTTTGAATCGGTTAACCTCACCATAGTTGGTTTTAAACAATAAAATTCATATCATAAAGTGTTTAAACACCATGCTTGATATTCATTTACCTTGAGAAGAACTTGCCTATGTTTGATGATAGTAAAATGTTTCCTTATTTCAGAAACCTTAGAAACTTTATCAACATTATGGTTCAGATTCACAAATCCATGAAGATTGATAGGATCACCTTGTTGAATGTTAGGAGATTAGTGTTGTAATTCTAAAACCTAAGCTAGGTGATTTCATAAATGATGTTAAAGGATCTTCCATCTTTGTAAAGAATGATTTTGATATCCTTCATAAATATGGTGTAACCTCATATCTAATAACCTTGTTGTAAGCTTAATATTCAATTTAGATGGGACATGGATGAACTTAATTGTGCATATTTTGACCTTTCAACATTGTAATGTTTTGGAAAGTTTAATCAACATAAGATGATCTTAACATCATAAATGGTTATTCAACATGTTCTTGATAGAATTCTTATTTATGAAGAATCATGTGAACATTCGGTAAAAGTATTGTAAACCGATTTTATGGTTGTAATGAGGTAAAAAGAATTCTTGGCATAAGACTTCAATATTTTGAGATAGCGAAACTATTCTAAAATATTGTAGGGTGTCGTCTTACTAATCCTATATTGATAATTATATGAATATGTTATTGAGTAAAATGTATTTCGTTTAAGGTTGATTGTCCGAGTAAACGATATTAGTCGAGGGCCGTTCGTTCGTTTCGACAAGAAGAGGATTATTCTCGTCTCCGTATTGAGGCAAGTTATCTTGCTTGGTTATAATGATGTTTGGATTCTTGTGATAATTATGCGTTTCGTGTATATGAAACACTTATTAAATTGTGATCCGTGAATTGATATTATTTTTGATGATGTCCCGTTTTCATCGTGGAATTGCATTCCCAAGTTCGTCATTTTGAACCGTTGATGTCATTGATCCTTATTGTCATTTCGGTGAGTTTCTTAATCCTTAATCGGATAGGTGATTTATTGAATTCGTTGTCATGTTGTATCGTGACATATACGGAATCATATCTGCGTTCTGATTGGTTATTGTGTAGGATTTTTAGCCAGGCACATATGTAGTCATGCATGGATGTTTCCCTATTGGACTGTGCACACGAGACGTAGTTCGTGAGGCTAATTAGGTACATTGTCCCACGTATATCCTGGATTTCGTATATGGGGTGGACATGTGCACTGACACATTTCCGGATCGGGCGTACTGTGATGTCCATCTTGAGCCATATTGTTAATCGTTCACAGTCCATGTATGATTGGATATGTTCGACGGTTTGTGATTGATTGTTTCATACGCCCGAGGGGTATGATTAATAGTCGAGATGTTTCCTTGAGATCTATATATGTGAATTGTATAATTTCGGAAGAATTAATTATCATGTATATATGACCCTGTGTTTTGGGCGAAATACTTGTATTGTATTTTAGGTCGAGGCAAAGGCAAGGCACGGGAAGAGCATGTTGACGGCGAAGGATTCAAAGGATACGAGTTCGGGGGCCGCAAATCATTTGTTGTCCGGTTATGTTAAACCGTGTAATTTTACCTTATTTCTGTTTCATTTAAATTACTATCTCGTTGTATTGGTATTTGAAGTATTTTCCGTCCCCATATGGTTTATACTTATATTTCGGATCCCTTGTATCATAAGGCCATTGACCATATTTTTTAAACTCCTAATCGGAGTAATGACTATTTATTGTGGTTCGGTATCACAAGTAATACTTATTTAATTTGTTTTTGGATATCGCCTGGTGGGTCCCAGTGTGGAGTCCACAACACTATAATAGCCGCCTTTTGGGGTGTTACAGAAGATGGTATCGGAGAGTTGTTTTCTGTTATGAGTCATTGTGAAATGAACTAGTATCAAGAGACCTTCGTGTCACGTGTGACCTATGCAAGCGCCTGACCCTACGAGCCAATACGGTATGTACTTTATGAGCCATGATTTAATTACTGGCATGATATTGATATTGGAATGGATCTCTTTGTGGATCGTGTTATTTCGAGGAATTGTGAGAGGATTTATCTGATTGATAATTCGAGGTAAGATCTGGATTGATTATATGGTTGAAATTTTCAACTCGGCGTCGATATGACATTTTGTGCGACACTCGTAGTGTCGATAATTCATTATGAACTGTTTTCTTAAGTATGTAATTCTTTATTGCTATTAACTTAGCATGAACTTTGACTGGTATCATGAACGGTACTTATGGTTATTATTGCGGTTTGATTCTTTCAGTATGGAAAGAAATCTGAGAGGTCGTGGAAGAGGGGGATGAGGCCGCGGAAGGGGCCGAATCCCGATACCATGAGCCAACAGGCGCGCGAATGTGGAGCACAATTCCGCAGCCAGTGGTTCGCCTTCTAGGGAACAATCGCACCACACTGGACAAGAAGATGCGCGTGTCGATCCTTACATTGTGATGCAGGGAATGATGACTCAGATGACCAAGATGGGTCAATTGATGGAAGCTATGGAGAGAGCCACTACTAGCCAGCAACAAGGGTCTCATCCTCCTCCTGCGCTTGGCGACCCGTGAGTCGGATCATCAGCGACATCTCTCGCCAGCGACCTCCGACCTTTGAAGGCTCCTCTGAGCCTACCGACATTGTGCATTGGATCGAGCATTTTGAGAAACTTTTCGAGATGGTGGACTGTACCCGGCCGGATACAGCAAGGCGCTCGGGCACTGTCGGTAGAATACAGCAAGGCGCTCGGGCACTGTCGGATCGATACAGCAACTCGCTCGGCCGGACTCAGCAGAATACAGCAAGCGTCCGACCGGATCCAGCGAGCACTCGGCTCGATACAGCAACGCGCTCGTCCGGACTCGGCAGAATACAGCCAGCGTCTGGCCACGGGCCGGACATGCTCGGACATACTCGGCAGCTGTATGGAAAATCGTCCAACTATTCGATACAGCTCGTTTTCGGGCAGATTTCTAAAATCATGTTATTCCTGATCTGAATATTATTAATATAAATCATATTTCCAAGAAAAATCTGATTTATACCATAACATAAAATCATGTAAAAACGACACTATGACGAACAATAAAATATCTACGATTATCAAAATGATTCTAAATCACAAAATAAGCATTCCAAATGCTAAATATCGTATATACGATCGCAAGACCTTGCTTTGATACCACTATTGGAATTCGGTGCCTAAAACGAAGGCCAAGCGGAAGCGGTAAAATGAAAATTAATTCGATCCGAATCCCTACGAGGATCGATTGAGCTACGCATATACGAATATTAAATAAACAAAGGAAGATACGAAATCATACCCTTGTCTTCCGTTGATTATATGGAGTTCCTTCTGTTGAGCTATTCCCCAAACGATCCAAAATGCTCGAAGCCCTTGGATGATCCAACGCCGAAAAAACCACGTCTCTACTTGTCACGCACTGGAGAAACAAACGGAATGACAACACTCGATTAACCTCTAAGGTTACGGCTAGAATCAAGTGATGAAGCTTTGATTATAACACCCTAGTGTTTAATTTATATCTCTCAATATATCTTGAATTTTCTCCAAGAGAACTCAAGAAAAATGAAGAAGATGATGAAGACTTGAGAAGAATAATATTCTCTCTTTCTTTTCTTTCCTCACTACTGCTTTTCACGTATTGAATCAAGTAAGTAGAAAAGAGAAGTCTTCCTATTTTATTCTATTCCTTTTCACATCATACAACTCATCAAATAAGTGATCAACCCCACCATCAAAAGATACCATGACCCCAATGTCTTTATCACTCAATAAATAATGAAATAAAGACAAAATAAAGGTGGGTGGAAAAAGAGGGGGCGGCTATGTGGATGAATCGGACGAGTTCAGTTCGTTTCGAACTCTCGTGAGTCCAAACAGATAAACTCTGATTCCGTTCCAATGTATTTATATCGATTAATTAATCTAATTAATTAATCATATCAAATACATAATGACATAATTAATTTCTCCAAGAAATAATTATATTCCTGAATTAAATTTAATCACCCAGTAATTTATTTAATCCATTAGGCCGTAAATCAATTTATCCAATAAATCGATTTAGACATCCAATGTCCCAAATTAGATATCCAATATCAAATATTCATAATGAGAGAATAAGCTTGATTCATTCCGTCGTCAATCCTATTGCGCGACTCGGTAGGTTCGTCTCAGTCAGCAATGGGAGGAACCAAAGAGTAGTAGCACCACCTACACTGTACCCCAACTGAGAACGAATGATTGGGATCATTCAAGAACCATTCTGTCGTGAATACCATTATATGTATAAACTCTTCTTTCATATGTCCCGATCAAGTTATAGGGTCACGGTCAGTCAAACCCTATCTGTACTTTATGCTATGCATGCGTTAATGCAAAATGAGATCATCGAGCTTTCGAGTATCCAATACAACTAGTTCCAATGCTTTGGCCAAAGACTTATGATCTCATCTGCCAATAACCGCATAGGACATTTAACCCGCTCACTAACGAGAGAAAGAATTCTATCTTGGTATTGATGGGACACCTACTTGCCCGTCAAGATGCACGTCGAGGTTAACCCCCGCCTCCCGGTTTATAGGGTCGAACTACTCTAATGAAAATCTTGACGTCACAAGCACATCCCTACTAAATCCTCAAGTCAAAGGTTCACGACTTCCTATCACAACCTTTCGATTCCGTTATTGACTGTCCCGGAGTGAAATCCGTGTGACGAATCGAGGGTGAGTCGGTTCGAGTATACTAATCCAATTAGCATACCTATAACGTGTGCTCCCACTAACCATTAGCGTTCGACAGGCACTCTTCATGTCAAAGAACACGTCATACAAGTCTTCACATAAACTTAATGCCCAGTCAAGTTTTATCGACTTGCGAACGATTAAGTATTTGAGCTTTAAACCTTTCCAGTGCCAACCTCCTTATCCAATAAGAAGTGGAATGTTTTGCTCTCAAATAAATGGACTAGTTTCTATACGTATATTTACGAGTTAGGAACGCCAGTAACTACCAGTAAATAAAGAAACATACATTGCCTTATATAAATAATTTACATAATTGCAAGTATAATGCCCTCACTCAACATCCTCTGAGTGTCATTCGAGGGCATATTCCTAACAAATGGAACATAAATGTAACACCCCAAACTAGGCGAATATTACAGTGCCGTGGACCCCCGACTGGGACCCACTCGACGGATGAAAATTAATGAATTAAGTGATATAATTGTAGTACCGAACCACAGTATATCAAGAATTACTCCGATGAGGAGTTTTATTACAACACACCCAAGAAAATAACCGAACACAAGTATATTTTATATGGAGATAAAATATACAACACTGAATGAACTCAAAATCCAAACGGAAATCTGCAGCGGAAATAAAATAAGGAAAACACGGTGAATGAAAGGACTGGGCCCCCTACTAGTATCACTGGGACTCCTCGCCGTCAACGTTCTCTTCCCATGCCTTAGCCTTGCCATAACCTGAAAACAAAATACCCCAACGGGGCCAGTTACACAGAACAACAATCCTCAAGAGTTGAATAAACACAATCATATATGCTGTATAAACCACAAGTTCGATCAAAATCTCAAACCGTCGAACACATGCGATCAAAAAAGGAATCGGTCAGATTATAACCCAATCCTGTTGAAAACATACGCAATCAAACATGCTGTATGAATCAACTAACGGTACGGCTCAAAGGGTGGCGCCACACTATGCCCGGGATGGAAATGTGTCCGTGCACAAGCCACCAATGAGTATCGATTGAATACACGTGTGGTCTTGTACCTAATCAGTCTCATGAAGTAATCTTCTCGTGTGCATAGTCCAATGTGAGGCCAACAACCAACACACGACTTAATATGTGCTCGACATGAAAATCCTACACATACCAATCACGCACGAGATGACCCTAATGCCACGAGATAACAAAAGTGACATCGAAATCAATAATGACTCACCGAGATCAAATGACAGTGAAATGAATGATAGCTCAATGAAATGATTGGAACCGTCGTTCCTTGTGACTGAATTGATTAATTGACAATTATAAGTCTCAATACGGTTAATACATTATGAATGAATTATAATTATGACTGAACAACAACGAAAGGAATGAATTTCCTTTTAACCGAGTAAGAATTTACTTACACAACGCCGATGAAGAATGTTCTTCCACGAACAACGTCCTAAATGAGATGTCGGTCGCTCGAACAACCTTGAATAACACAATTACCAACAACCCGGTTCAACACACGAATCAAACACGAGTATAACTAACTCAAAACGTCGATACGACTAAACCAAGTTCATTGGGGCATTATATCGAACACGTTGTGGCCAATCTTCGATTGTTTACAACCAAACCTCAATAATACCAATATCAAATCCCCAAGAAGTGTTTCAAACCAACAAAACATCTTTAATACGATCAATAATCCAATATGAATATCCAAATTCGTGATTTCAACAACAATTAATCGAAAACCCCCAAATCCAACTCAATATTCCAAGTGTTTTTGTATAATCCTTCAATAATCCATTGAATATTTATACAAACTCATAATCATATGTATATCTCGTCATACAACACGATTATAACGTCCAAAACATCATATCTCAACACAAAATCACAATCCAAGAGGTTTGATGATTATTACCTTTGAAGATCCAAACACTTTGATCCGATGAAATCGCGTTAGATCACCTATCCAAGCTGCACAACCGAATGAAGATGATGAAAACGGAGTACTCAAGTGATTGATGGTGAAAAAATCTCTCTCACAACCCTCTCTCTCGGAAGTAGGATGAAGGAATGGTTAAAATGAGAAAAAACCCGTCGGTCCACCTTATATAGTCCCAGGGACGCACGACCAACCCGCACGACCAAGTGTCCATGCGTCCGGTCGTGCGTGAGGCTTCTGCCGGCTACTCTCATAGCGCACGAGGGCCGCGCACGAGCAGCAACTCGTGCGGCCTGCTCGTGCGGCCCTGACTCGAACGCCTCAGTACACCCGCAACACACGAACACCACGCCCGAACAGTTGCTCGTGTGGCTTGCTCGTGCGGCACTAACTCAACCACTGGGCCTCCTGCCCAGTAAAGCCGCAACGCCAGCGCGCGCCGCGACGGTGCTCGTGCGGCCACGACTTCGGCGGCTGGGCCTCTGCCCGATCCGATGCAATGCACGAGCGCCGCGCACGAGCAGATGCTCGTGCGGCCTGCTCGTGTGGCCCTGCTCGACAAGCAGTTCTGCCCATAACGATGCACCGTGTACAAAAATCGCAGAATTCGAGAAGTATGGGGATAAAAGCACGAGAATTACAAATATTATGCCGAATGGTGAAAATAATTGAATGAGTATGAATGATGAGTGATTAATAATGAATGAAAGTTACTGAGTGACAATTACTGACTGATAATTACTGAATAAAAATGACTGAATTACAACCGGGTATTACATACTCCCCCTTAAAAAGAGTTTCGTTCTCGAAACTAAGGGTCAAACAACTCGGGATAACTCTCCCGCATACTATCTTCGGTTTCCCAAGTAGCCTCTTCGACTCTGTGTCTAGACCACTGGATCTTTACCAATGGAATCGTCTTGTTCCTCAACTGTTTGATTCGACGCTCTAGTACTCGTATAGGATGCTCCTCATATGAATGATCATCAGTGATCTCGATTTCGTCAAACTGAAGTATGTGGCTCGGGTCGGCAACATACTTTCGTAACTGAGATACGTGAAACACATTATGAATTCGGCTCAACGCCGTAGGTAGGGCCAATCCATAAGCTAACTCGTCTACTCGATCCAAAATCTCAAACGGTCCAATGAATCTCAGATTTAACTTTCCCCTCTTCCCAAAACGGAAGATACCACGACTCGGGGATACCTTGACCAAAACATGGTCACCTGTCTCGAATTCTAATGGTCGACGACGATTATCTGCATAAGATTTCTGTCGACTCTGAGCGGTCAACAAACGACTCCTGATCAAAGATACCTTCTCACGGGCGGCTATAAGCATATCGAGCTTGGTGCCGACTGATTCTGATAAGTCATCCCAACACAAAGGAAATCGACAACGATGATCGTACAAGGCCTCGTAAGGTGCCATCTTAATCGAAGCATGCCAACTATTATTATACGTGAACTCGATCAATGGTAGTTGGGCTTCCCAATCGTCTTTCCAATCGAGGACGCATGCCCTCAATATGTCCTCCAATATCTGAATAGTCCTCTCTGATTGTCCGTCGGACTGAGGATGAAAAGCTTTGCTGAAATTAAGGTGAGTTCCCATGGCACGATGAACTGATTTCCAAAAATGAGACACGAATCACTGGTCACGATCAGAAACGATACTCTTAGGAGTACCGTGCAATCTCACTATTTCTTTGATGAACAACTAGGCAAGTCTCTCGAGACCCCAAGTATCCTTAATATCGAGAAAATAAGCTGACTTAGTTAGACGATCCATAATTACCGAGATTGTATTCATGCCACGGTGACTCATCGGCAAACTCATGATGAAGTCCATTGAACTATCCTCCCACTTCCACTCCGGAATAGGGAGCGGTTTCAGCATACCTGCCGGTCACTGATGTTCTATCTTGACATACTGACAGGTCAAACATCTTGAAACAAATTCCGCAACTTCTCGCTTCATATTACTCCACCAGTAATTTTGTTTCAAGTCCTTGTACATCTTGCTAGACCCCGGATGAACGGAATAAGGGGTAGCATGAGCTTCTTTCAAAATCAAGTTTTTCAACTCTACATTCGCTGGTACACATAACCGATTCTTAAAATGTAAAAGTCCATCCTTGTGAACCATAAATCCAGGGGCTTTCCCCTGAGTCACATCCTCTCGAATGCGTAACAGAAATGGGTCTGCACCCTGATTCTCCCTGATCGGCTCCTCAAGTGGCGATGAAATCTCCAACGTACAAAATTGCCCTTGTACTCGCTGTAACCAGACCTCGATCTCGGGTCTCTGAAATTCCTGCTGAAGTTCCTTCTGAACTGTTAATCGAGCAAGCACCTGCTCCTGAACGGACTTACGACTCAAGGCATCGGCGACAATGTTCGCCTTGCTTGGGTGGTAGAGGATTTCGATATCATAATCTTTGATTAGTTCCAACCACCGTCTCTGACGCATATTTAGCTACTTCTGAGTAAATATATACTTTAAACTCTTATGATCGGTGAATATCTGACAGGTAACGCCATAAAGATAATGACGCCAAATCTTTAATGCGAACACCACGGATGCTAGCTCCAGGTCGTGGGTCGGATAATTAACCTCGTAAGGTCTCAATTGCCGTGAAGCATAAGCAATAACTTTCCCGTTCTGCATGAGTACACATCCGAGACCCTGTCTGGACGCATCACTATAGACCACAAATCCTTCCGTCCCTAGCGGTAAAGAAAGGACAGGTGCTGAAATTAACCGGCTCTTGAGTTCCTCAAAACTCTGTTGACACGCGTCGGGCCATCTGTATTTCTTATCTTTCCTTAAAAGGTTCATCATGGGTTGAGCGATTTTAGAAAATCCTTCCACAAATCGCCGATAATAACCAGCTAATCCGAGGAAACTTCGAATTTCCTTAACATTTTTCAGAGGTTGCCAATCTCGGATAGCCTCCGTCTTCTGAGGGTCAACACGAACTCCGTCTGATGAAATTACATGTCCGAGAAACGTCACTTCGGACATCCAGAATTCACATTTGGAAAACTTCCCATTAAGTTGCTCTCGTCTCAACACGTCGAGCACCTGATGAAGGTGAAACTCGTGCTCCTCCCGGGCACGAGAATAAATTAAAATGTCATCAATGCAGACAACCACGAACCGATCCAAATAGTCGATAAAAACCCGATTCATTAACTCCATGAATACCGCAGGTGCATTAGTTAACCCAAACGGCATTACCACAAACTCATAATGACCATAGCGTGTTCGGAACGCCGTCCTAGCAATATCCGACTCTCGGATTCACAACTGGTGATACCTAGATCTTAAATCGATCTTGGAAAATACTGAAGCTCCCTGAAGTTGATCCAAAGGATCATCAATATGGGGTAGGGGATATTTATTCTTGATCGTCACCCTGTTCAGCTCTCGGTAATCAATACACAAACGAAAAGAACCGTCCTTTTTCTTGACAAGTAATACCGGTGCTCCCCACGGAGACGCACTCGGCCGGATATAACCCTTCTCGGTCAAATCCTCCAATTGATTCTTTAGTTCCAGCATTTCGGTCGGGGCCATCCGATATGGTGCCTTCGATATTGGAGATGTACTAGGCTCCAACTCAATCTTGAATTCCACATCTCTGTGGAGGCAAACCAGGTAACTTGTCTGGAAATACGTTGGCATATTCTCTCACTACCGGAATATCCGCCAACATTATTGATGATTTCTCGGTCTTAGTCATATAGCACCAATAATCGACACACCCATGATTGAGTAATTTCACTGCTTTCATCAAGTTGATGACTCTCCCGGAACAACTGGGATTACCTCCCTAAAACACACATTCGACCCCATCGTCTGAAATGATAGTGACCATACGCTTACGGACACTAATGACGGCATCGTGACGATCCATCCAATCAATACCCAGAATGACATCGTCTCTCGGCAAATCCACCACGATTAGGTCTGCTAACCAATCACGGCCATGAAGCTGAATTGGACAATCCTTAATCTCACGATTCCCGATAATTCTTCTACCATCAGGTAGACCGATGACATAAGGCTCACAACTAGTAGCACTACCCAGACGTAGTCTACTCAAACATGATTCGGAAATGAAAGAATGCGATGCACCAGTATCAAAAAGTGTACACATAGGTTGAGATAGAATATCGAGTGTACCTGAGATCATCCGGGCCTCTGGATCGTCGGTCTTCTTCATCTCGTAAATTCGGGGCTTGCCGGCCCCCGAACCGGACGCTCCCATTTGATAACTCTTGGCTCCACCTTTGTTAGCTCCTGTCGTCTTAAACGATGTGGACTGAGTGGCCTGATTCGGAACTGCTGACTGTTTTGGGGTCTGAGATGTCGCCGGAGTGGGTTTGGAGTCCCTTCGGCAAAAACAGGCCCTATGCCCTGCAATTCCACAGTTATGGCATGTGACAGTCTGCCTCGGACACTTGGTACTGAAATGACCCTGTTCTTCACAGTTGAAATAGGTGATGGCCGAATTGGCCGCTCGGGACTGAGATTCCGCGGGTTTAGGCGCCATAGGAGGTCGCTCAGAAAAAGTAGAGCCCGCATGTGGTCACTTGAAAGTGTCCTGACTGCCGTCAGACTGATTACGATTCTTAGACTTCTTGCCAGCAGATGAAGGTTGTTGCTTGGCAATTTCCTTAGAAGTAAGCTCATAAGTAAGAGCCTTCTCAATGAATTCGGCCAGAGTGGTGCAATTGTGATTAAGCAACTGCATCCGCATACGGGGTTTCAGCCTCTTGCTGAAATACTTGATTTTGTCCGCCTCTGAATGAATGATAGATGAGGCGAAAGGAAAAAATTCCTGAAATTTCTCGGCGATGGCGAGAAGATTATCGTCCGCTGAAAGATCGGGAGTGAGTAATTCTGATAACTTGGCCTCTCTCAGTGGGGCCGGATAATACCTTTCCATCATGAGAGTCTTGAATTGTTCCCAAGTATAAAATCCGTCGGTGGGCTTCAACGATAACCACCATGAATGAGCGCTCTTACCTAGATAGTAAGTCATGACTGAAACTTTGTGTCCCTCACGGCAGTCCACCATAGCAAACAGTTTCTCGAAATGCTCAAGCCAGTGAATGATATCCGCCGGTTTAGATGAACCCTCAAAAGTAGGTGGTCTTTGGCGAGAGATGTCGCCAATGATACTGCTTACACCCTTCTCTTGCCTCTGAGGTGGAGGCGGAGGAGCCTGTTGATTTTGAGTAGCTGAGTTATGCATCGTTTCCATCAGTTGTGCCATCTGAGTCATTTGGGCCATCATGCCCTGCATAAAAGTGAGTGGATCAACCCGAACACCTTCTGACTGAGCTGTGTCCCGGGCACGACTCCCTGATAGTGGGAATGTCACGAAATGATTATATATATCGCATGAATATCACACTATGATTACGTTATGAAATGATAAAAATGAGCATACGCGCTCAAACACAATGATTACATGAATGATCAACTGAAGTGACGTGATTATCTGTTGAAATTCTTGAAATGATTATCTTGAACAAGTTAACAAGATCAATGATATGATCCTCAAGATCAACAACTGAACAATGAAATGAACTGAGTGATTAATGAATTAACATGATCGACTTGATTACAAATGAAAATGATGAAAAAGGTTTGTTGAATGTTGAATGATGAATGAGTGATTCTATTGCCAGAAATTATACCATGGCATCAGAAATCTTACTGTTCTTTGGTCTGAGGGGCTCGGCTCTTGCACAGGTCATACGTGACGCGAACGTCCAATGATACTAGTCTGATGAATGATGATTTCAAATGAGACATGACTCGGAAGGTAGTATTCAAAACCACGCACCAATACCAACTCTGTAACACCCCAAACTAGGCGAATATTACAGTGCCATGGACCCCCGACTGGGACCCACTAGGTGCATGAAAATTAATGAATTAAGTGATATAATTGTAGTACCGAACCACAGTATATCAAGAATTACTCCGATGATGAGTTTTATTACAACACACCCAAGAAAATAACTGAACACAAGTATATTTTATATGGAGATAAAATATACAACACTGAATGAATTCAAAATCCAAACGTAAATCTGCAGCGGAAATAAAATAAGGAAAACACGGTGAATGAAAGGACTGGGGCCCCCTACTAGTATCACTGGGACTCCTCGCCGTCAACGTTCTCTTCCCGTGCCTTAGCCTTGCCATAACCTGAAAACAAAATCCCCCAACGGGGTCAGTTACACAGAACAACAATCCTCAAGAGTTGAATAAACACAATCATATATGCTGTATAAACTACAAGTTCGATCAAAATCTCAAACCGTCGAACACATGCGATCAAAAAATGAATCGGTCAGATTATAACCCAATCCTGTTGAAAACATACACAATCAAACATGTTGTATGAATCAACTAACAGTACGACTCAAAGGGTGGCGCCACACTACGCCCGGGATGGAAATGTGTTCGTGCACAAGCCACCAATGAGTATCGATCGAATACACGTGTGGTCTTGTACCTAATCAGTCTCATGAAGTAATCTTCTCGTGTGCATAGTCCAATGTGAGGCCAACAACCAACACACGACTTAATATGTGCCCGACATGAAAATCCTACACATACCAACCGGCACGCCAGTATGACCCAGAATGCCACGAGATAACAAAAGTGACATCGAAATCAATAATGACTCACCGAGATGAAATGACAGTGAAATGAATGATAGCTCAATGAAATGATTGGAACTGTCGTTCCTTGTGACTGAAGTGATTAATTAACAATTACAAGTCTCAATATGGTTAATACATTATGAATGAACTATAATTATGAATGAACAACAACGAAAGGAATGAATATCCTCTTAACCGAGTAAGAATTTACTTACACAACGCCGATGAAGAATGTCCTTCCACGAACAACGTCCTAAATGAGATGTCGGTCACTCGAACAACCTTGAATTACACAATTACCAACAACCCGGTGCAACACACGAATCAAACACGAGTATAACTAACTCAAAACGTCGATACGACTAAACCAAGTTCATTGGGGCATTATATCGAACACGTTGTGGCCAATCTTCGATTGTTTACAACCAAACCTCAATAATTCCAATATCAAATCCCCAAGAAGTGTTTCAAACCAACAAAACATCTTCAATACGATCAATAATCCAATATGAATATCCAAAATCGTGATTTCAACAACAATTAATCAAAAAACCCCAAATCCAACTCAATATTCCAAGTGTTTTTTAATAATCCTTCAATAATCCAATGAATATTTATACAAACTCATAATCATATGTATATCTCTTCATACAACACGATTATAACGTCCAAAACATCATATCTCAACACAAAATTGAAATCCAGGAGGTTTGATGAATATTACCTTTGAAGATCCAAACACTTTGATCCGATGAAATCGCGTTAGATCGACTATCCAAGCTTCACAACCGAATGAAGATAATGAAAACCGCGTACTCAAGTGATTGATGGTGAAAAAATGTCTCTCACAACCCTCTCTCTCGGAAGTAGGATGAAGGAATGGTGAAAATGATAAAAAACCCGTCGGTCCACCTTATATAGTCCCAGGGATGCACGACCAAGTGTTCGTGCGTCCGGTCGTGCGTGAGGCTTCTGCCGGCAACTCTCATAGCGCATGAGCGCCGCGCACGAGCAGCAACTCGTGCGGCCTGCTCGTGCGGCCCTGACTCGAACGCCTCAGTACAGCCGCAACACACGAGCACCACGCCCGAGCAGTTGCTCGTGTGGCCTGCTCGTGCGGCACTAACTTGACCACTGGGCCTCCTTCCCAGTACAGCCGCAACGCACGAGCGCCGCGCACGACCAGATGCTCGTGCGGCCTGCTTGTGCGGCCCTGACTCGGACGCTGGGCCTCCTGCCTAGTCCAGTCGCAACACACGAGCGCCGCGCACGACCAGATGCTCATGCGGCCTGCTCGTGCGGCCCTGCGCGACAAGCAGTTCTACCCATAACGATGCACCGTGTACAAAAATCGCAGAATTCGAGAAGTACGGGGATAAAAGCATGAGAATTACAAATATTACGCCGAATGGTGAACACAATTGAATGAGTATGAATGATGAGTGATTAATAATGAATGAAAGTTACTGAGTGACAATTACTGACTGATAATTACTGAATAAAAATGACTGAATTACAACTGGGTATTACAATAACATCCTAAAACAACATACCGGAGATGCCAACTTAGCATAACAGAAAATCATAACACGCAACACTTACAACGATTACCATCGTAAAGCAACACACATACAAACATCACAGCATCGACGGTATCGTTTGGCGACCTCAACTGCGCGAACGATAACCAGCACATAATTACAACCATCATGAAACAATCACACAGGTACACAATCGTACAAACTCAAGTTCTAACAGCTCGCACGGGTGCGATAACACGCAAATCACCACAAGACGACAACATTCAATACCAATATCTCACCTCTCACAGAGGGATAACACAACAAATGCGTGGCAAATTACTCAATGTTCACGCCACCAATTCGATCATAATCGAGAGATAACATTCTAAAGACAATGCGAACATCATACATACATTCCCGGACCGCAAATAGGAACATTAGGTTTTAAAAAAAAACGAAAACCACCTTTTGAAATAATTTGGAAACATCAGTCGATCTTGAGTATCATATTTCGAAAAAGTAACACAACCACGAAACATCATTATCGAGACTTTAAGAAAAACCATCTTGCGTTTGAAAAAAAGTGAGGACATCTTTCTGTTGGCCACTAAGTATACTGGATACAGCTTGGAAAGTAGTTTAAACAAAAAGCTGTACTGTTTTAAATCTGAGTGCGTAGCGGAAGTCTTAAATACAGTAAGTTGTTGTGGATACAACAACTCGATGTGCAGTGTATACTTAAATAATCACAGTAATTAAAACAAGTAAGGCAGAAGGTAAATAACAAAGTATTTAAAGTGGTTCGAGGTAAACCCCTCTACGTCCACTGGTCCTCCACACAGGAGTGAAAAGTTTATTATAATTACTGCGTACACAACTACATAATTATAACAACACACAATCAATATATCGTTCACACAGATTGATATAATGATCTTAGCTTCAACCGTTCACACAGATTGATATAATGATCTTAGCTTCAACCGTTCACACAGATTGGTTTGAGCTAACACTTTGACTGGCTTCTTCACACACAGTTCTAAAGCTTCGTCTTCTTCGATGCAATTCCTTCACACACAGTTCTGGAGTAGCAACGATTACTCAGTCCACACAGTGCTGATCTGGGTTTGTTCAAAGGATAGAACAGGGTATGAACAACAGCTTTGACTTTCTGAGCTTCTAGCTGATGAAGTGTTGTTCAAGTTGTTGAGCACTGTATATCTCTTAGATCTGAGTTGCAGTAAGCTTTGGAGATATGTTTTGCTCTGATGTATATAATAATAACTTTGTCACTTGATAACTGATCTTTAATGCCTTGATAAGATATATATAGTCTTCTGAAATATATCCGTTGAGATAAATCCGTTGAGCAAGATTCCGTTCCAACGGGATGAAGAGCATGATCCGGATTTTGCGGGATTTGAAGATCTGTTTGACTTACAGTATTGAAATACTTTATCCTTGAGTATTTAAATACTTTTATATCAACGGGACTTGACTTCTAGTGAATAGTGAAGATTCCTTCTTGTCCTGTTGAGAGCTGTATGGAAGATTACTGTATTGATAATTCGAGACAGCTTCCATACTTTAGTCTTTATAAGACTTCTTTGCTTTACTGAGAGGTTTCCACTGTATGCTGGATCTATGACAGGTCTTCGATACAGGTTGACACTTCAGCTTTTCGATACAGTTTTCTTACTGTATTGAGGATTGGCATATATGTCAAAACCTCTTATCATCACTATTCGATACAGGGATTGATTATCCTGGCTGTTTCGATACAGGGTATTTGTTATCCCAACAATTTACCCCTTTTGACAATTTGCCAAGACTTAATATTTTTCAAGTCTTCTTGGTGATGCCAAAACCTTCTTCATGAAGTGAATGACTTTCTTGATGACTTCTGGCAGATTTCTGTTGGGATTCGGTGCCTAAAACGAAGGCCCAGTGGAAGCGGTAAAACGAAAATTAATTCGATCCGAATCCCTACGAGGATCGATCGAGCTACGTATATACGAATATATAAACGAAAAGCAAGAGTCGTAAGAAACTAACCCTCGAAGTCCGTTGATTAAATGGAAACCTTCTCTTGAGCTATTCCCCAAGCTTTAGTTGATCTCTACGTATCCGATCCGCTCCAAACCCTTGAACGATCCAACACCGAAAGCACCGTGTCTCTACTTGCCACGCGCCGGAAAACGACCGGAATAACAACACTTGATTAACCTCTAAGGTTACGGCTAGAATCAAATGATGAAGCTTTTATTTTTACACTCTAAGTGTATAATATATCTCTCAATAATCTTCTCTCAATTTTTCTCCAAGAAAAATGAAGAGGAAGTGAATGAAGAAGATGAAGATGAGTGTTAAACTCAAAGTCTATCTCTCTCTCTCTATATTCTCACGTTGAAAGCTTGTACAATACAAGTGAGGAGAGTCTTCATTTTATTCCCCATAAAATCCTCCCAAATCAAGACCAAATAATTAAAATGAATTAATTAAAAGATCTTGTTCCCTTGATTATTCAAGTCATCCACCAACTAAGGTGGAGACTATGAGCAAAGGAAAGAGGAGCGAAATTGGGATGGCCATCTAGAAGGAGCCGTGACGAGTTCGGTTCGTTTCGGACTCCCGTGAGTCCAAATAGATAAACTCCTATTGTGTTCCGATATATTTGTGTCGTTTAATTAATCCAATTAATTAAACATATCAAATATAAAATAACATAATTAATTTCTCCAAGAAATAATTATATTTATGAATTAAATTAATCACCCAGTAATTTATTTAATTCATTAGGCCGTAAATCAATTTATCGAATAAATCAATTTAGACATCCAATGTCCCAATTAGATATCCAATATATAATATTCATAATGAGAGAATTAGCTTTAATTATTCCGTCGTCAATCCTATTGCGCGACTCGGTAGGTCCGTCTCAGTCAGCAATGGGAGGAACCAAAGAGTAGTAGCACCACCTAGCCACTGCGCCTACACTGCACTTAACCGAGAACGAATGATTGGGATCATTCAAGAACCATTCTCGTGAATACCAAGATAATGTATAAACCCTTCTTTCAAATGTCTCGATCAAGTTATAAGGTCACGATCAGTCAAACCCTATCTGTACTTGACGCTATGCATGCGTTAATCCAAATCGAGATCATCGAGCTCTCGTGTATCTAATACAACTAGCTCCAATGCTTTGGCCAAAGACTTATGATCTCATCTGCCAATAACCGCATAGGACATATAACCCGCTCACTAACGGGAGAAAGAATTCTATCTTGGTATTCAGTAGGACCTGCTACTTGCCCGTCAAGATGCACGTCGAGGTTGACCCCCGCCTTCCGGTTTATAGGGTCGAACTACTCTAATGAAAATCTTGATGTCACAAGCACATCCCTACTAAATCCTCAAGTCGAAGGTTCACGAATACCTATCACAACCTTTCGATTCCGTCATTGACTGTCCTGGAGTGAAATCCGTGTGACGAATCAAGGGTGAGTCGGTTCGAGTATACTAATCCAATTAGCATACCTATAACGTGAGCTCCCACTAACCATTAGTGTTCGACAGGCACTCTCCATGTCAAAGAACACGTCATACAAGTCTTCACATAAACTTAACGCCCAGTCAAGTTTCATCGATTTGCGAACGATTAAGTATTTGAGCTATAACCTTTCCAGTGCCGACCCCCTTATCCAATAAGGAGTGGAAAGTTTTGCTCTCAAATACACGGACTAGTTTCTATATGTTTATTTACGAGTTAGGAATGCCAGTAACTACCAGTAAATAAAGAAACATTCATTTGCCTTATATAAATGGTTTACATAATAACAAGTACAAT
Source organism: Orobanche coerulescens (assembly GCA_033398695.1). Lineage (NCBI taxonomy): Eukaryota > Viridiplantae > Streptophyta > Magnoliopsida > Lamiales > Orobanchaceae > Orobanche > Orobanche coerulescens. The sequence continues at coordinate 69,487,545 of CM065804.1, read as the reverse complement.
GGCCTCACTCAACATCCTCTGAGTGGCATTCGAGGGCATACTCCTAACAATCTCCCACTTGCACTCAATGCCACACACTATGGTATCTAATACCCATGTTCTCCAGATGACGCTCCAAGCTAGTCTGAGAAAGTGGCTTGGTCAGTGGATCGGTGACGTTGTCGGCCGAGTCTACTCAGGCAAAGACAATGTATCCCTTGCGAACAAATTCTCTTACGAGATGATACTTCCTCTCAATATGTTTGGTGTTGTGAAACCTCGGCTCCTTGGCTCGCGCTCCGTCGTTGTCGCGACAAATGAACAGCAAATTTCAAAGACATGGTATCATTTAAAGTTCTCCCAGAAACTTCTTAATCCAGAACCCTTCCTTGGAAGCCTCCGAGGCTGCTTGATACTCAGCCTGACAGGTGGAATCAGCAGTCGCGCTTTGCTTGGCACTATGCCAAGATACTGCTCCTCCATTAAGAGTAAATATGTAGCCAGAAGTGGACATCGAGTCGTCCTTCAGTCCTTGGAAGTCCGAATAAGTAAATCCCACCACATCCAATTCTCCACCGCCATACATCAGAACCATATCTCTAGTCCTTCTTAAGTACTTGAGAACGTTCTTTATGGCAGTCCAATGTTCCCTACCTGGGTTTGCCTGAAACCTACTCACCACGCTTACAGCATGCGCGATGTCAGGTCTTGTACACAACATAGCATACATAAGGCTACCCACGGCCGAAGCATATGGTATATTACTCATTTCCTTTCGTTGTTCCTCACTTTGAGGACACATCTTCAAGGTGAGTTTTATTCCATGTTGCATCGGTAGGAAGCCTCTTTTAGAATCATCCATCTTAAATCGCTTTAAGATCTTATCTATATAGAGGGCTTGGGAAAGGCCTATTGTTCTCTTCGCTCTATCCCGGTAGAGTCGAATTCCAAGAATATAGGTTGCTTCTCCCAAGTCTTTCATGGAGAAATTACTCGAAAGCCAAGCTTTTACAGAACTGAGCATTCCCACATCATTTCCTATTAGTAGAATATCATCCACATATAGTACTAAGAATGCGATCTTGCTCCCACTAACCTTCTTGTATACACAAGGTTCCTCTTCATTTTGCACGAAGTCAAACTCTTTGACCTCCTCGTCAAAACGAAGGTTCCAAATACGCGACGCTTGCTTCAGTCCATAAATGGAACGCTGAAGCTTGCACACTTTCTGAATATCGACTTCGGACACAAAGCCTTTAGGCTGCTCCATAGAGATTTCCTCCTCGAGGAATCCATTAAGGAAAGCCATCTTTACGTCCATTTGCCATATCTCATAATCGTGGTAGGCAGCTATAGCAAGCATCATGCGAATAGACTTGATCATGGCTACGGGCGAGAAGGTATCGTGGTAATCGATCCCTTCCTTTTGGGTATAACCCTTTGCCACAAGCCTGGCCTTATAGGCGTCAACCTTGCCATCACCATCAGTCTTTCTCTTATAGATCCACTTGTTCCCAATAGGCACTATGCCCTTGGGGCGGTCTACTAGAGTCCAGACCTGATTGACATGCATCGAGTCTATCTCAACTTCCATAGCTTCACGCCATTTCGCGGAGTCTACATCCACCATCGCTTGGTCATAGGTTGTTGGGTCGGTCTCTTGGCTATCACTTGGAACCTCATGGAGACCCAGATCCTCCAAGTGCACAAGCCCATACCTCTCAGGTAAATGAGACACCCTACTAGACCTACGAGGTGGTTGTACTTGTGTTTCAGAAAGTTCGGTTCCGGCTTTGCAGTGTGTCTCCCGAGGAGTTTCATTGTATTCTTCTAAAGAAATACTTCTACCTGCTCCGCCTTCCTGAATGAACTCATCTTCCAGGAAGTGTGCTTGTAAAGCAACAATGATCCTTTGATCTTCGGGCATGTAGAATAGATATCCCATTGTCCCAGACGGGAATCCAATGAAACGTCCCTTCGCAGACCTAGCTTCCAACTTTTCCACCTTAGTCTTCTTGACATAGGTGGGACATCCCCAAATCCTAATATGATTAAGACTTGGTTTCCTTCCCTCCCACATCTCATGTGGAGTTTTAGGAACGGATTTGGAAGGACACCTGTTTAAGATATAAGCGGCAGTCAGGAGTGCATACCCCCACAGGTAAATTGGTAAGTCAGTATAGCCCAGCATGGAACGGACCATGTTTAACAAGGTCCAGTTCCTTCTTTCTGACACACCATTTAACTGAGGAGTACCTGGAGGTGTTAGTTGTGAAACTATTCCATGTTCCTTAAGGAACTTGTCAAACTCCGTACTCATATACTCACCATCTCGGTCCGACCGAAGTGCTTTGATATGATTACCAGTTTGTTTCTCGACTAGGGCCTTGAATTCCTGGAATTTCTCAAAGGCCTCGGATTTATGTTTCATTAAGTATACATAACCATACCTGGTATGATCATCTGTAAACGTAATGAAATATTGATATCCATCACGTGCTGCTTCCAAAGCACCATATACGTCGGTATGGATTAATCCCAGTTTATCAGCGGCTCTTTCAAATGTCCCTGTGAAGGGGGACTTAGTCATTTTGCGTTTAAGGCAAGATTCACAAGTAGGAAAGGGATCCGGTCCCAATAGACCCATAAGTCCATCTTTTTCCATCTTGTAAACCTTGGTCTGACCAACATGACCAAGTCTAAGATGCCATTTCAAAACTTGATTGGTTTCATCCCTACCACGTTTTCTAGTCATAGTATTAATAACTACTTTGTTGCTGAGATTTAGATGATACAATCCTTTTAACAATGTAGCAGTACCCACTAGTTTATTTCTGAAATAAATTTTGCAGGAACCATCACCAATGAAAAATGAAAAGCCTTTTCGGTCCATGACCGGAATGGATACAATGTTTTTGTGCCCCTTGGGCAAAACAAGTACATCTTCTAAAGTCAAAACAAAGCCGGATTCTAAACCCAAAAGAAGTGATCCTATGTCGGTCGCCTCGACACTATGACCGCTTCCGACTATGATCATAACTTCTCCAGCTCCAAGTTTCCTACTTTGTTCCAGATCCTGATTCACGGTACAAATATGAGAACTAGCACTTAATCCAAAGATCCAGAAGTAGAAAATACGAGTGCAACAATTTGTTTCCAAAACTAAAAGTTCTGTACCTGAAGTGCCATGAAGAATCGGACAGTCTCTAGCCCAGTGGCCCAGCTCACCGCACTTGAGACAAGCATCCTTCTTCTTCTTGTTCTTCGGAACCATCGGGGCCTTGCCCTTTTCTTTAAGGTCCTTAGCTTGCGGTCCAGTCCGCTTCTTGGTCTTTTTCTTCTTATTCTTAGACCTCCGAGGTCCAGAAGAAATCACAAGAGCAGACTCCTTCATCCGCGGAGTCTTCATCTGAGACTGAGCGGTCACAAGTTTGTTCATTAGCCCAGCTAAATTACATGCAATCTCATTGCAGTTGAAGTTCATAACAAACTGTGAGAAGGAATCAGGGAGAGACTGAAGAATAAGGTCGGTTTGGAGAGAAGTATCCATTTTAAAATCAAGAGCCTCCAATCTCTCAATCATGGATATCATTTTGAGGACGTGTTCCCCAACCTTCTCACCTTCCTTCATCCTTGCACCGAACAGTTGCTTGGATATCTCATATCTAGCGATTCACTGTGCTCACCATAAAGCTCGGTTAAGTAAGATAGAATCTGCCTAGCAGAAGTCATTTTCTCATGAGCTCTCTGAAGATCATTAGACATGGAAGCCATCATATAAGCACGGACTTTCACGTCATCCTTAACCCACTTTTCATGGTTTTCAATCTCTTCCTGATTGGCTCGGGTCCGCACAGGAGGTGCCGGAATGTCCGTCTCCAAGACGTATCCCAGTGCCTCTATACTGAGGACAATCATCAGATTGCGGAGCCAATCCACAAAGTTAGGTCCCATTAAGGTGTTCTTTTCGAGTAGAATTGCGAGTGGATTCATTGTCATATTGAGATTTGTCTGCATTAAGTATAACAGATTAATTAGTGACTTGTTATATTATGATCTGAGTATAGAATTAAGGTCCTTTCTATTCTTGTTACCCAGCTCCCACTATTTTATCAGAATAACACACTCCCATGTGAAATCCGGAAGTATCGTCGCTCTACTTCATAGTGGCGATCGAGTTCTTTATAAATCTTAATAGAGGGCAACCGAACAGGTTTCTAGTCTATTAATTTTCATAAAGTGGTGTCCAACACCAACCCATCTAATGGATGATTCGATCTTCTTTTTCCCCTTGTTCACTCCCCTCAACCTATACGGTTTCTATGGTTCGTGAACAAGTTAAGTTTATACCATCGACGCAAATCAGTTTCACAATTGAATCTTATCCGGCAACCTATCAGGTTTCTAGGGATAAAATTTGCTCCAACCGAAGGCATCCAATGCGCTCCCAGTAATTTATCTGTCCTCCCCGAACGACTACCCCGATAACTCGGAAGCATAGCACATCCGGTTTGGATTTCAATTTCCCGAAAGCTCGATGGAGGGAAGGAAAACCTTGAAACATTATAAACTTAATAATTTGTTGTGGGAGAATTTTCGCGATTAACGTTACACTTTGCACATTAATCATATTAGCGCGTTTGTGGCATTCATACAATATGAAACAACCATTCACAACCTAGTTGCTACCAACATGTGGTTCATGGACCGTTCCTAGAAAACAAAAACTCCGTAATCTAATTACAAGTCTTCGTCTTGAATCTTCGTCTTCTCGAAATGGATCTTCCTCCGGTCTTCGTCATTATATATAAATTTTACATCAAAATTGCATCCTAGATACAAACATTTCTAGTAAAATAAATAGGCTCAAAACGGCCTTTACAACCCAATCAAATAAAACGAACGATTCAAAACTAAGTCCACGAACCACATCCCCATTCAAAAGAATTCATCCAATAAATACTATATAAATGGAAAGCGTAGAGATACATTGATCCAATCAACAATACGAACCGATCCAATCGATTCACACAATCGGTAATATGAAAACGTTCAAAATAATTCGGTCGATCACAAGTATTCCAATTAATCAAATTTCCCTTATAAAATGAAGTACCATAAATCATTTTAATCATATTAAATCCAATTTAACATGCGGGAGATTAATTTTCAAGAATTCACGAAAAAATCGAGTCGGGGCGAAAATGGCCTGCCATGGCCGAGTCACTGCCGGCATCCTGCCAGCCGGACACGGCCCGTGCCGAATGGCACGGTCGGGTCGTTCCGGCAGTGACCTAGACCTACCTGCCAGACTCGGCCGTGTCGCCTGACACGGTCGAGTCACTTCCGGAAGCTGCCGGCCAGACACGGCCCGTGTCGCCGACACGGCCGGGTACGCGGCGTGCTTGGCCAGCTGCTGACACGGCCCGTGTCACCAGACACGGCCGAGTCACCCTGGCAGCTTCCTGCCCTTTGTCCGAAAAGTCGTCCAACGATGATTCGGAGCTCGATTTTCGACCGGATATCCAATATCTATATTTTTCAACATTCATATCTTCAATATAAATCATATTTCCCAGAAATTTAAGATTTATATTTGGACATAAACTTACGAAAAATATAACTACAACGAACGTGAAACATGTACCACGATTATGACTAAAATGATTCCAAATCATTCACCATCTAATCGAGCATTCCAAATGCCAATATCGTATATACGATCGCAAGACCTACACTCTGATACCACTGTTGGGATTCGGTGCCTAAAACGAAGGCCCAGCGGAAGCGGTAAAACGAAAATTAATTCGATCCGAATCCCTACGAGGATCGATCGAGCTACGTATATACGAATATATAAACGAAAAGCAAGAGTCGTAAGAAACTAACCCTCGAAGTCCGTTGATTAAATGGAAACCTTCTCTTGAGCTATTCCCCAAGCTTTAGTTGATCTCTACGTATCCGATCCGCTCCAAGCCCTTGAACGATCCAACGCCGAAAGCACCACGTCTCTACTTGCCACGCGCCGGAAAAATGACCGGAATAACAACACTTGATTAACCTCTAAGGTTACGGCTAGAATCAAATGATGAAGCTTTTATTATTACACTCTAAGTGTATAATATATCTCTCAATAATTTTCTCTCAATTTTTCTCCAAGAAAAATGAAGAGGAAGTGAATGAAGAAGATGAAGATGAGTGTTAAACTCAAAGTCTATCTCTCTCTATATATATTCTCACGTTGAAAGCTTGTACAATACAAGTGAGGAGAGTCTTCATTTTATTCCCCATAAAATCCTCCCAAATCAAGACCAAATAATTAAAATGAATTAATTAAAAGATCTTGTTCCCTTGATTATTCAAGTCATCCACCAACTAAGGTGGAGACTATGACCAAAGGAAAGAGGAGGGAAATTGGGATGGCCATCTAGAAGGAGCCGGGACGAGTTCGGTTCGTTTCGGACTCCCGTGAGTCTAAACAGATAAACTCCTATTCTGTTCCGATATATTTGTGTCGTTTAATTAATCCAATTAATTAAAGATATCAAATACAAAATAACATAATTAATTCCTCCAAGAAATAATTATATTTATGAATTAAATTAATCACCCAGTAATTTATTTAATTCATTAGGCCGTAAATCAATTTATCTAATAAATCGATTTAGACATCCAATGTCCCAATTAGATATCCAATATCTAATATTCATAATGAGAGAATTAGCTTTATTTATTCCGTCGTCAATCCTATTGCGCGACTCGGTAGGTCCGTCTCAGTCAGCAATGGGAGGAACCACAGAGTAGTAGCACCACCTAGCCAGCCTGGCGGCCTACACTGTACCCCAACTGAGAACGAATGATTGGGATCATTCAAGAACCATTCTGTCGTGAATACCAGTATACGTATAAACCCTTCTTTCAAATGTCCCGATCAAGTTATAAGGTCACAATCAGTCAAACCCTATCTGTACTTGACGCCATGCATGCGTTAATCCAAATCGAGATCATCGAGCTCTCGTGTATCTAATACAACTAGCTCCAATGCTCTGGCCAAAGACTTATGATCTCATCTGCCAATAACCGCATAGGACATATAACCCGCTCACTAACGGGAGAAAGAATTCTATCTTGGTATTCAGTAGGACCTGCTACTTGCCCGTCAAGATGCACGTCGAGGTTGACCCCCGCCTTCCGGTTTACAGGGTCGAACTACTTTAATGAAAATCTTGATGTCACAAGCACATCCCTACTAAATCCTCAAGTCGAAGGTTCACGAATACCTATCACAACCTTTCGATTCCGTCATTGACTGTCCCGGAGTGAAATCCGTGTGACGAATCAAGGGTGAGTCGGTTCGAGTATACTAATCCAATTAGCATACCTATAACGTGTGGTCCCACTAACCATTAGTGTTCGACAGGCACTCTCCATGTCAAAGAACACGTCATACAAGTCTTCACATAAACTTAACGCCCATTCAAGTTTCATCGACTTGCGAACGATTAAGTATTTGAGCTATAACCTTTCCAGTGCCGACCCCCTTATCCAATAAGGAGTGGAACGTTTTGCTCTCAAATACACGGACTAGTTTCTATATGTTTATTTACGAGTTAGGAATGCCAGTAACTACTAGTAAATAAAGAAACATTCATTTGCCTTATATAAATGGTTTACATAATAACAAGTACAATGCCCTCACTCAACATCCTCTGAGTGGCATTCGAGGGCATACTCCTAACAATTTCTTGGTCTTCTGTCAAATGATCTGGCTTTTAGTGACTTAGACTAATTTATGAACTGCTCGCAGGCGAGTTCGATATAGCTAAGAATTTTGACAACTTAAGCTTACGATTGGCGCGCAGGCACAATCTTACAATGTATTCTAGATGCATACAACTGAAATTATGAACTGTTCGTAGACAAGTTCGTACAGCTTAATTTTCAAACAAGTGTCTATACTTGGGATTGTTATCTCAACAATTTAAGTTATGTAATCATACATTAACGCAGTAGATTACGAGTTGTAATCTTTCAAGACAAACAAAGATTTTATTGATATTCAATAATAGAGTACAAGGTTTGCTGTTTCGAAAGAAAAATTACAAACAACAAAGTAATATACTAAGGATTTCAGCTCCTATAGTCCGCATGTCTCCATGGCTTTTTCCATGGATCATTCTCGGTTCTACGCCACCAGTGCTGTAGGGAATCGTTGCCTCGATCTAGGTATATTGCTCTACCTTCGTAGGATCTATCAAAGGCAAGAATCCAGTCTTCTGGATGGGTGATCCGATCTCCTCTTCTATGCTTGGATTTCATTTCGATTTGGAGAGGAAGCTTTCCTTCTTCTAACATCTTCGAAAATTTGTCTGCAGCCTCCGCTAATGTATTATAACCTTAGAAGATGGCGGATTCCCGAACGAGTTTAACAAAATATCTCATCAGTTCATTTTTCCTCCATTGTTTCACCTTTTCGGCAGTTGGATGGCGGTTGGATGGCAGACGGATTTTAGAAGGTCTTTGGATTAAGCTTTGCCATGGGACATTGGGATCATGAAACTCAGGTCGGGAACCTAAAATCTTGAAACTATGAGAGGGAGGGGCTAGTTTATTCAGTTCAGCGGTAATGCTGTCTTAAGCAGCATTAAATTCCCTTTCGTGTTGAAGCCTTGTTCTCCTTGCTGCTTCTGTCGCTTCTTCCCCCTTTTTGGAGTCATCAAGACATTCTAGGATCTCCAGTGCGGCGTCTTGCTTTATCTCAATGTTTGTCATTCTCTCGACAAGGGTGGAGAGCACCTGCGACATATCCTTGATACTTTTGTCATGGGCTCGAAGATGAGAAGTGGTTTCGATCATGGCTGTTGCGGTCTTGGCCTCAGATATGCGAGTTTTGGATGCCTCTTCTCTCAGGAGTTGCTCTTGTTTCTCTTGCAGATTCTTCAGTGCTTGCTTGAAGACTTCCGGCAAAACAGTGAAGGCTTCGACTACGCGAGAGACTTCATGCTGTAATCCAGTCATCTCTTCCACAGCAGAAGTGTGCATCCAATTCAGAGCTTTTTTCACTGAATATAGGGCATTAACTGCATCCTGGATGAAGACTGTTTGAAGGCCAAGAGCACGCAATCGCTCTTTCCTAGCAGCAGTGCTGGGAGAATCCGGCTTGGCAATATCTTCGGTTCTATTCAACCTCCTCAAATTCACGGTAGGGCGTGAATTGAGTTGGACATCCTCAGGTATAGTACCGTCGTCGGATTCCATGGTTGATGGGGTTGCAGCAACATTTGAGGGTTCGGCGGTAGTGGGTGCTGTATCCTCCTGTTGCGAAGATGCGTCTGTAGACATGGGTACAGGAGGGACTGATTCCTCCTGTTGTCTCTCAGCTTCCGCCTGTTCCGGCAGAGGGACTGATTCCTCTTGCTGGACGGCGTGTGATACTTCTTCTTCTTCTGCGGCAGCAGGCTGGGGTGCCTGTTCCGAGATAATTTCTTCTTCCTCGACTTGAGGGACTGATTCCCCATCGTCAGGAATATTCTCTTGTTGTGGCGAAGGGGGCTCACTACAGTTTGATGGCCCTTCGTCATTCTTGGTTTGAGAGGCATCTCTGTCTTGAGCCACCTCACGACTCATTCTCAGACCTGCTTGTAAGGCATCATCGTCATCGTCTGAATCGTGGTCTTCTTTTGGATCTTAGGGAGAGTCCTCGGACTTATCTTTTCCTTTTCTTCTGGCATAAGATTTTTGCAATAGATGGCTTTCAATCAATTCTTTGCAGTAGAGATTGTCCCATTGGATCAGGGCTTCAACTTCTGTCGAGTCTGTCACTTCCAATACAAATCTTTCTTCATGGCTCCAGTCGCTCCAGTTGTATAAGGTGTCGTACGGAGCTAGCCTGTAGCATTTCCATTTAAGGAATCTTCCATAAGCATGATCAATCTGCATAGAGAAAAGGGTTTTGTTGATAATGGTGTCCGGGGAGGGACTGCGTACAACGTCTGAGTTCGCTGTAGCGAGGCGTTCCTCTACAGGTGTGGGGTCCTGTAGGGAAGAGGGATTCCTTATAGGGGATGGTGCCCCGAAGGAAGGTGGATCCTGTATGGGTGTGGAATCCCGCATAGGAGAAGTAGTTGTTGGCTCCAAAGGGGCAGCCGTCTCGCTAGAGTCTTCAAAGTTGGCAGATGTCCGATCATCCATCTTAGCCGCCAAAGTCTCAGGATCTACTGTCGATACAGTAGCGGGCACCTCTTCCATAGGGGTTGGGCCCTGGGGTAGTTGTTCAGTGGGTTGCGCCATGGTAGAAGCTTCCTCGGAGGTTTTGGTGGATTTAGCTTTAGAAAGCCTCCTTAGATTTCTTTTCGGCTTCTCAGCAACAGTGGGTGTCTTGCTGTGAGATCTTTTCCTCTTCCTTGAAGACTCCACATCCTGGGACTTCAAAGAAACATCCCTTGGATCTTCAGAAATGGGCATACTTCGAACAGATGGATGATTGCAAACCAGTGTGCTCTGGTTAAACGCCGAAGGCTTGACGCCTCCTAAGTAGATCCGGGAGCTGTTTTTATTCGCATCTACGGATCATGAAAGTCCGCATTTCATCAAAATGTGGTTTAAAATTAAACCAAATGACTTCTTTTGAGTGGTAGGCTTGGATACTTCCTCGTGCAAGCGCTTCAAGATAATCTGGCACCAATTGTCATTTTCACAGGTCAAAATCGCAACCATCATCCTAAATCTCAGATTTGTGCACATTTTCAATGCACCAGTGCGATTCTCGATGATCCTGCAACAAAAATCATGCAAGTACACGTATGGCAGACAAAAATTCTTCTTGTGACAGATGGTGTGAACCACGTCAACATTAGCTGAGCCGGTAAATAGCCCATAGTACTTGGTTATCAGCTCTTTGAGACCCAAAAGTCTCAAGTTCTTCCATGGTCAGGCCATCAGCAGGCAGCCTATAAATGTTCAGAATAAGATCTCGATCGATACAGATCTCCACTCCTTGAATGATAGCTGTGATGTCAGCAACGTGGCCTCCCTGGGCCAGCGACAGAAAACGAACGCCGGCATTGAGGTAAAAGTCCTCAACCAAGTGAACATCGTATTTCTAGGCGGTTTGACTCCCAAGGCGGTAGAGGCCTTGCTGACGGAGTCTGGAGATGATGAACTCCATTGGTTCGACGTCATTGGTTTCAGAGAGAATACGCTCGATGACGACAGATCTTGAGAAGATCCGTCCGTCGATGATGTTCGAGGATTTCTTGAGGGCGGGAGAAGATGTCTGAGCAGCCATTGGTGATTCTCAAGAAAATATGAAAGAGATTAAGAGAAATTGCAGTAAAACACATAAAACTTTGTAGGCTGTATTTGCTTGAATACTCTTAAATTTTGCAGAAAGCGTAAAAAGTCTCTAATGGCAGTATCAGTCCTTTTATAGTGGGCGGTGAAGTAGGGTTTTCCAGAGTACGAATGGTCAGATTTAAGGGATGGGAGCCGATATTTGAAACGAACTGTCACGATGAACTGAGTGTAACTGGTACACTTATCCACGGAATTTAAAATATGAGCGGGTCCCACTTCTGACATTTGTTGTTACCTAAATGCCTGAAATGGTGGTTTTAAAACATTAAACAATTTGAAAACATCGCGGCTTTTGAGATTCAGTTGTCCATATGTCGTGTAAGGCATTTAATGTAAATGACGTTTGACATGTAAACAGAGCACATGGACAAAAATTATTTTTAAAATGAAATATTATAATATATATATACTGAATCGAAATCCTATAGTATGTGCTGTATCCGCGATGATACAGCGTTCCCCCTTAAAAGGTACATATAGGTTTTAATTCCATACAGCAACTTTGGATTAATGCTGTATTCATGGGTCATACTGTGTTCCCCCTTAATTATTGCACGCGTCAGCTGTAGGATGATTCATATGTCTTTGTTCCCTACAGTGCTGTATTGAAGGCTCTGAGTGTACAGATAATTACTGGTGGATACTGTATTCTTGGGTCTTACAACATTCCCCCTGAATTGTTGAGTAAAAACAGTAAATTACTTACAGGGAGTCAGGCTGTAGTATTCCCAATTCTTGTCTAAGCATGTTGAATCTTACTGTGTCGAGAGGCTTGGTGAATATGTCGGCCAACTAAATATCTGTATGAACTTTTTCGAGCCGAACATTCTTGTTCTCAACATGATTCCTTATGAAATGATGTTTCATGTTGATATGCTTAGTGCGCGAGTGCAATACAGGATTGTGCGTTATTTTAATTGCACTTGTGCTATCACACATGATTGACGTCTCTTTGGCTTCAATCCCATAATCTGACAACTGCTGCAGCATCCAAAGGATCTGCATATAGCAACTACCAGCAGCATAGTATTCTGATTCAGCCGTGGAAAGTGAGTTAGCCAATTGCTTCTTACTGAACCAAGAAACGAGTCTAGGTCCAAGAAAGTGACAAGTTCCACTTGTACTCTTTCTATCTAGCTTGCAGCCTCCGAGATCCGAGTCACTGTATCCACCTAAATCGATCCGCCTTCTTTAGGATAGCACAGTCCTACATCGACTGTTCCTTTAATGTACTTTAGGATTCGTTTAGCTGTATTGAAGTGTGATTCCTTAGGTGCCACTTGATATCTCGCACACACTCCTACAGCAAACTGGATATCGGGTTTGCTAGCCGTTATATACAGGAGAGATCTAATAAGCTTCCAGTAGAGTGATTGGTCAACTGTCTTTTCGGCTTCATCAGCACTAATTTGCACGGAAGTGCTCATGGGGGTTGACGATGATTTGGACGTGTTCATTCCAAATTTGTTGAGAAGCTCCTTGCTGTATTTTTCCTGGTTGATGAAAATACCTATAGGCAACTGCTTTACCTGCAAACCTTGGAAATGGCTAAGTTCTCCCATCATACTCATTTCAAATTTACTTTGCATGAGATGAGAGAACCTTTGACACAAAGCAAGGTTAGTTGAACCAAAAATTATATCATCTACATAAATTTGCACCATTAGAAGGTCATCACCTTCCTGTATCTTGAACAAGGTCTTGTCCACATCACCTTTGTCAAATCCATTATCGATTAGATACTGGAACAGGGTCTCATACCAGGCTCTAGGGGCTTGCTTAAGTCCATACAGTGCCTTTCTTAGCCTGTATACTAGGTCGATGCCGTATGTGTTGGCAAACCCTGGTGGTTGTTCAACATAAACTTCTTCGGCAAGGTCTCCATTTAGGAATGCACTCTTGACGTCCATTTGATACACAATAAAGCTCTTATGGGCGGCAAAGGCTAAAAATATCCTAATGGCTTCTAGTCTGGCTATAGGGGCAAAGGTTTCATCGTAGTCTATGCCTTCTTCCTGTCTATAGCCTTGTGCGACTAGTCTGGATTTATTCCTTATAATAAGTCCATTTCGATCCTTCTTGTTTCGAAATACCCATTTGGTTCCTATAACCGATTGATGCGTAGGTCTGGGTACAAGATACCATACATTGTTTCTTTCGAAACCGTTAAGCTCTTCTTCCATAGATGTTATCTAATGAGAATTATTAAGAACGTCTATGGTCGAAACAGGTTCGGACTGGTCTAAGAATACAGCAATAGTGCACATGTTGAGTCTTCTAAGCTCAGATTGAGATTTCCATTCAGTGAATGGTGATGTCTCAGTATCTAATTCTTCTTGTGCACAGAGTACATTTCCTTGTGTACTCTGTATTCTCCTACGGGTAGAAACACCAGCATCTATGTTTCTAATGATCAGCTCTTGCGGGTGATCTCTCAACCATCTTCGGTCAGGTTCTAATTCAGGGTCCCGTACTGTATCGAGAGTTTCTGTAGATACAGCTTCATCTTGTTCAACGCCAGCTTCATCTACATCGATTCTTACAGCTGAGGGGTTGATTTCTAGGTCAACAACAGGTCCTATGGGAGTTGGAGGATCTAATATTGAGAGATGTTGGATGTTCTGAGTAATATCATCTACTCCTGTAGGGTCATGGTGAGGTTCATCAAACACTACATGAACTGATTCCTCGATCGTCAGCTTCCTTTTATTAAAGATCCTGTAAGCTTTGCTGACGGAGGAGTATCCTACAAATATTCCTTCATCTGATTTCTCATCAAAGGTTCTAAGTTGATCCTTCCCATTATTCAATACATAACACCTGCATCCAAAAATGTGAAAATATGAAACTAATGGAGTTTTGTTGTTCCATACCTCATATGCTATTTTGTTGTGGTGCTTGTTGACGATACAGCGGTTTTGAGTGCAGCATGCGGTATTGGTTGCTTCACCCCAGAAATGCTGTGGCAACTTGCTTGCGGCAATCATTGTCCTTGTTGCTTCTTTCAGCGTCCTATTCTTTTGCTCGGCAACACCATTTTGTTGAGGTGTACGGGCAGCTGAGTATTCGTGTTGTATCCCATTTTCCAAACAGTATAGCTCTATAAAGCAGTTAGTAAATTCTGTACCTCTGTCGGAACGAATGGACATGATACTCAATGCCTTTTCATTTTGAAGCTTTCTCAGGAGCTCGGGCAGCTTTGATGTTGTTTCCTTCTTCTTGCGCAGGAAAATTGTCCAAGCATACCTGGAGTAATCATCAACAACAAGAAGACAGTATTTCTGACCTCCCAAACTTACTGGGTCTACAGGACCGTAGAGATCCATGTGTAGTATTTCCAACACTCTTTGGGTTGAAAGGTAGGATTTGCACTTTAGGGTTGACTTGATTTGCTTGCCTTTCTGACATGGTCTGCAGACGCTGTCCTTTTTGAATGACATGTTTGGCAATCCTCTTACCATTCCCTGTCTTGAGAGCTTGTTGATCGTCTTGAAGTTGACATGAGACATCCTCTTGTGCCATAACCAGCTTAGATCTGCAGTGCCTTTGGCAACAAAGCATGGAATTGAGGAGCTCATATGCTTCCAGTCAGCAATATACATGTTACCTGATCTGCTTCCTGTAAGCACAACTTATTTGGTCCAGATGTTCTTGACTCTACAGCGATCTATATAGAATTTCACCAAGAACTGTTTATCACAGAACTGGCTAATACTAAGTAGATTGTACTGTAAGCCTTTAACATATGCAACATCAGTGGCTTTGAATTTTCCGACAAGTAAGTTTCCTTTCCCTCTTGTTCTTCCTTTAGATTTATCACCGAAACGAACTTTTAGACCGCGACCTTCTACGAAATCTGATAGCTTGCTTCTATCTCCTGTCATGTGCCGAGAGCATCCACTATCAAAGTACCAGGTGTCCTCCTCTAGGATGTCCTGTATGCAAAGAGATTAAGTAGATTTAGGTCCCCTTTGATTTTTGGGTCCATGTATGTTAGTTCCTTTAGGTACCCAACTTTTCTTGACAGCAATTGGTTTACAGTAGGTCATATTCGGTACAGTGTTGCGATATATATGTGGGGCATATCCGTAGTCGCTATAACCATGATAATTATTATGCATGTAAAATTCAGGGTTATTATTATTAATCCAGTACGAGTGCCGTCTAGGAGGTGGAGCCATTTTCTTTGGCCTAACAGCTTGCCTTATGGGTCTCCAGTTAGATTCCCAACGCTGTTGTTGATACTGAGTGGACACCTGCTGTCTCGAGGAATAACGGGGCTCCTATATCCAATACCTCAGCGTGCTGTACTGATAGTACTGTCGTGCGGGCCTTTGATATTTGGGTACAGCCTTCCTTCTGAATGGTTGTTGGCGTTGTTGATATGCTCGGGGAGCATGCTGTTGAGTGCGCCTTTCTAGTCTGAATGGCTGGTGATTTCGCTGTCTGGAGTATGATTGAGGTGGCGGATGGCAGCCTTTGCTGTTCACTGTGCAACAGGTTCCTTCACAGGACTCGAAGTTTCTTTCGAAACAGGAATGTGTTCCACACTCTTGACAAACACTGTACTAGTTTTCCCTTTGTTTGAACATGAGTGTATCCTAAGCCACTTTTATCATGAGCATGTTGCCCAGTGCTCAGAATTTCTTCCATTCTTTTGGACGATTTCTCGAACGATTTCAGAATGGTCTCAAGTTCATTTTCTCGTTTTTCGAGAGTTTGGACTTTGGCTTGAAGTAGAACTAAATCATTTGTCTTGCTCTCGTTGTGAGTTTTAACCTCAATTAGTTCATGAGCAAGTTGTTGATTGCTCTCCATGAGTTTTTCAAAATCGACTTTGCTGGTTTCACAATCAATAGACATATTTTCATAATTTATTTTCAGCAAGTCATTTTCATCTTTCAGCTCTAGGTTAGGCAATTGAGTCAGTATATTCTCATTTTTCAATGTCTCATGGGCCTTTTGAATGTTTCTAAACTCATTCATCATGTTTTCAAAAGTATGAGATGCATTTAATGGAATAGCTGAGGTTGAGCTTACCTCATCGTCGCTATCTTCACCTTCCGGAATGTCCTTGGCCATAAAGCACATATATGCTTTATCATCGAACTCATCGTCAGATGAATCACTTTCAGTGACCACCTGAAGACATTCTTCTTATTTGAATGGTGTGGGGGAGGCTTATGATTCTCCAATCAGGGCCTTGAGCTTGTTTTTCCAAGCACGTCTTCTTTCATCTCTCTTGTTGCTCAGCTTCCGGCAACCTTTGAACTTTGGGATGAGGACATCTATTTGCATAATGTCCTGGTTTCCTGCAATTATAGCACAGGTTAGCATCACCGGATGAAGTTCGGTACATACCTTGTGGACAGGTTTGGGCCTGTAGGGAGTCTTTCCAGACTGCTTGATGAACTTTTTGAATTTGTGCATGAGAAGCACCATTTCATCTTGAGACAGGATGTCAGTGTCACTGTCAGCATTCTTGTGACTAGGCTTCGAGCCGTGGGCATCTTTGTGTCGAAGATCCGTCTGACTAGTCTTGTAACCTTTGAAGGAGATTCTTCAGCTTTCTCTCTTCTGTCAATATCATACTCAAAATCTTTGAGGTCAGAGAAGAGATCAAAAGTAGATATTTCATTAAGATTGCAAGACACACGCATAGCTGTGGTCTTAATGTCCCATCGGGCGGGGAGAGATCTGAAAATTTTAAAATTCTTCTCCTTTTGGGTATAAATTTTGCCCAAAGCTTCAAGTTCACCAACAATACTAGTGAATCTGAGGTCAAGTTCCTCAAGTGTCTCAGTTGGTTTCATTTCAAAAGATTCAAATTGCTGAGTCAGTTTTGAAATTTTGTTTTCTTTTGAGAGCTCAGTTCCCTCACAAATCATCTTGAGTTTATCCCAGATTTCCTTGGCTGATTTACAGCTCTTTACCTTCGAGAACGTGCCTTTGTCAAGAGTGACAAATAATGCAGTCTTAGCCACATTGTCGAGATTAGCTCGCTTTCTTTCATCTGTGGTCCATTGCTCGCGTTCCTTCTCGAGCATCTCAGCATGGGCTTGGCCTTCAATCCTTGCGGCCGTGTTTACCTTCATGATCTTGATAGGGCCATCCTATATAACAAAAATCATCTCTTCGTGCATTGCTGCAAGATGAGCGTCCATCCTAATTATCCAATCATCAAATTCGTTAATAGAGAACATAGGCACTTTGTTGATCATAGATGTATCTATGTGAGAATAAAGGAATGAAAAAGACTCTTTTTAAAATTAAGTGATTTGGATCTGATTTGGTTAAAAATATGACTGATTCTTTTTAGAATCAACCGCTCCGATACCACTTGTTGGCCACTAAGTATACTGGATACGGGTTGGAAAGTAGTTTAAACAACAAGCTGTATTATTTTAAATCTGAGTGCGTAGCGGAAGTCTTAAATACAGTAAGTTGCTGTGGATACAGCAACTCGATGTGCAGTGTATACTTAAATAATCATAGTAATTAAAACAAGTAAGGCAGAAGGTAAATAACACAGTATTTAAAGTGGTTCGAGGTAAACCCCTCTATGTCCACTGGTCCTCCACACAGGAGTAAAAAGTTTATTATAATTACTGCGTACACAACTACGTAATTATAACAACACACAATCAATATATCGTTCACACAAATTGATATAATGATCTTAGCTTCAACCATTCACACATATTGGTTTGAGCTAACACTTTGGCTGGATTCTTCACACATAGTTCTGAAGCTTCGTCTTCTTCGATGCAATTCCTTCACACACAGTTCTGGAGTAGCAATGATTACTCAGTCCACACAGGGCTGATCTGGGTTTATTCAAAGGATAGAACAGGGTATGAACAACAGCTTTGACTTTCTGAGCTTTTAGCTGATGAAGTGTTGTTCAAGTTGTTGAGCACTATATATTTCTTAGATCTGAGTTGCAGTAAGCTTTGGAGATATGTTTTGCTCTGATGTATATAATAATAACTTTGTCACTTGATAACTGATCTTCAATGCCTTGATGAGATATATATAGTCTTCTGAAATATATCCATTGAGATAAATCCGTTGAGCAAGATTCCGTTCCAACGGGATGAAGAGCATGATCCGGATTTTGCGGGATTTGAAGATCTGTTTGACTTACAGTATTTAAATACTTTATCCTTGTGTATTTAAATACTTTTATATCAACGGGACTTGACTTCTAGTGAATACTGAAGATTCCTTCTTGTCCTGTTGAGAGCTGTATGGAAGATCACTGTATTGATAATTCGAGACAGCTTCCATACTTTATTCTATATAAGACTTCTTTGCTGTACTGAGAGGTTTCCACTGTATGATGGATCTATGACAGGTCTTCGATACAGGTTGACACTTCAGCTTTTCGATACAGTTTCCTTACTGTATTGAGGATTGGCATATATGTCAAAACCTCTTATCATCATTATTCGATACAGGGATTGATTATCCTGGCTGTTTCGATACAGGGTATTTGTTATCCCAACACTTTCTTTGGGTAATAACCTTCAGAAACATTCGACCCTTGGTCTAAGCAAATGCGTTTCTAAAATATTGAGAATATCTCAAAAGTATTCTGGTCCTCAACTGAAATACTTTTGAATCATACTGTGGCATCTTGAAGGTACCGCGAGAAATTAATTCGTTTTAAAAGTACGTCTCGAAATTTATTTCTAAGATACTCAAGTTTTTTAAAATGCTTGCAAAACGAGCAAATCATTTTGAAAATCATTATCAGCGGATAAAAAAAAACAAACGGGAATATTACACACTGTGGATTCCGCGCCGAAACCCACAGGCTAAAAACCGTTTACAAAACCACTTCAAAACACGCCAAAAGGCCGATGCCGATAGTATTTTCCAAAACTCACAAAATCATTTTAAAATACCGTCAAAAACGATCAAGGTCAAAATGCCAAAAAAGCTCAGTTTAGGGAATCGGTTTTACGAAATAGAACTCGGTTGGCAAAATACCAAAAGCCAATTTGAAAGAACTCACGTAGCAGATAAAATACAGTTCGAAAATACATAAATAGCGACAACACTCCTCATATGAACAAAATATGAGAGCCGAATAAACACACATCACGGAACCAAAAATCTACATAAGGATTCCATCACTTAACAACTAATCATACCAGTAACTCGTGTCACAGGAGGCACAACACAAAGAAGGGAGACTTATATCCACAGGTCGCACGAAGATGATGATCGCCCCACGATACTAATCACGACCAACAAACTCAGACGACGCGTCGCGACACGACTCAGTCAGACAAAGTCTGACGAAACAAGACTCAACCAACACGACTTGACCCGACAGCCTACGTTTTCACAACATAAGGCTCTGATACCATTTATGTAACACCCCAATCCATTCAGGGATATTACACGCCCTAGAACCTTTCCTCAAGGGTCTATCAGGCTGTTAACAACATCCAACATCACAACAATGCCTTTAAGGCTAAAATGACTCAGTAGACCGATTTGGTCTTTCAATAATACATACAGCTCAACATAATACATGCCCACGCAGGGGTCGAATACAACACACTCTCGTACAACGGGGAAAGAATACTACAGCGGAAATAAAATACAACTAAACCAGTACGACATCATACGGGTCCTCGTGTGATTAGTATCGTTCATCTTTCATCATCATTCATGCCGACCCTATGCCATGCTCAAAACCTGAATGCAATACAAACATCCACCCCCCGATTACTCGGGGGTTAGCAAAATTTCAGTATTTTTCTAGTGCAAGTACAAGGTACAAAAATACGAGTCATACAGTTCAAGTTCCAAGAATAACAGTAACCAGGAATCCTCAAAGATTCAAATACAACGAAACAAAATACTTCCCGAGGCAAGAGTTTGAGTAAAACTTTCCAAATCCGAAAGATCGCAAAAAACGAGAACGGTTTGTAAAATGGTTTAAAATTCCCTCGGGAGTTTTAATAGAAAACAATATAGGATTATCGAATCGTTCTATTTTCAAAATCAACAGGGGTCACAGCCCAATGGTTTTTGATTTCATAATTGAAACCAACAACAATTCATAGGGTTAAAAACCCACGTCACGTGTCCTCGACATATATAAAATCAACACCAACTCGTGAATCCAGGGCTATATCATTGGATTCCCTCCGTGGCCCTGTCGGACCCTCCCGAGGTGAGCAAAATACATTCACAAAACATACACACCAACTCGTGAAGTTTTACTCGTGAATCTAGGGCTATACCATTGGATTCCCTCCGTGGCCCCGTCGGACCCTCCCGAGGTGAGCAAAATACATTCACAAAACATACACACCAACTCGTGAATCCAGGGCTATACCATTGGATTCCCTCCGTGGCCCCGTCGGACCCTCCCGAGGTGAGCAAAATGCGTCCACACAAATTTATATATGTCATACCAAGGATATCCAAACAATTCACCCAAAGGTAACAATCACAACGCATGACCCCATTGTCAAATCACAACGTACCGAAATGAGATAATATATGCATATATATTATCAAAGCACAACAACACCAAGCATATTCATAGGGTTCACTTTACCATTCACGAAACATACCAATCACAAAACACACGCGTTTTCAAAGTGAGCCCTTAACGAGGCTAAAACGAATCTTTTGAAAGTTCATTTCAAACAACCAAATAAACTCATTTAGATAATCACCGATAACCATATCCACGAAACAAGAAATGTATGAACAAGGTACTTGCCTCGAATAATCACACATGCGGAGAATCGACCGAAAGTAGGTTGGCACGAACCGACAACGAACCCGCCGACTCCACCGAATGCTAACCCGCGACAATAAACTACGAACAACAATAACAATAATGAAAATGAATTCCATAGCACGACCTAAAGTCGCTGAATTCAAAGAACAAACGACGAAAGTTCAAGGGTTTCCCCCAAAACGGCCAAGAACACGAATCGACCCGTCAAAACATGAAAACAGAATTCCAAACCGAAATATGGATATACAATCCATATGATATGTTTAACAAAATCAATAAACAACAATCATTTTATCAAAATCGGATATAAAACAAAATCAAGAACAAAACTCCCAAAAAGTCAACTCTAGGGATTCAAGAAAAATACCTTGATTCGGCGAAGAACAATGGATTAGATGATGTTATAATCACCTAGGATGCTCCAAAACACCCTGGAATGGAAGAAAATTAGCCCAGGTCGCGAACCCTAGTCGCCACGCCTCAAACCCGCGGAGGACGAAGAAGAAATGAATAAAAATGAAGATTAATGACTGCTGTCCAGTTTATATACTGGACAGCTTAGAGTGCGCTAATCCTACTTGATTAGCGTGCGCTATCGAAGCATCAGAACAAACGTTCTACCAAAAAAATGCACAGTTAGCATGCGCTAACAACCAAAAGTTAGCGTGCGCTAACGAAACCTCCAGACCAGCCCAATAGCCACTGGACTGCCTCAAACTGCCAGTTAGCGTGCGCTACCAAACCTGTAGCGCGCGCTAACCACTGCACCATAGCGCGCGCTAACCACCTGCCCTTAGCATGCGCTAACGGCCTGAATCCAGCTACTGACCTCAGACCCTGCTGCTAGATAGAGTGCGCTAAGAAGATCCCTTAGCGTGCGCTAATGAACTCAAAACTACAGCAGTAGTGCTCTCAAAGCTGGTTACAACAATGGACTCCTCCAATCGAAATACCAAGTTCAAGATACGCACGGAAAGCTCCAGAATAAGATCATACTAAGAGCTTGAGCTACCATCAAGGCCACACGCGACCATGAAAAGGGTCAAGATAAACAATTACGAATGCGGATACCCACAACTTTGGGTAATAACAAAAATGGCCCAAAATGCCCGAAAATCACGATACGTGATCGAATAACCAAACCGAAGTTCATAACATGTCTAACAAAGTTATACGGTCTTATGCAACTGAACCTTCAGTTCTTGCAGTTCTAGTGGGGCCATTCGATATGGCATTCTAGCCACAGGTGCCTTTCCTCGCAAGATATCAATGCTAAATTCAACTTCCCTATATGGAGGTAGGGAAGTAAGTTCCGCGGGAAATACATCAGGGTATTATGATACTATTGGTATAACTTCAATCTTCATTTTGCTCTTGGGTTTGTTGATGACAAAAGCCAAATATCTCATTGCTCCCTTCGAGATGGCCCTTCTCGCCTTCGTGGCTGATATGATTGGGGCCAAGTTAATTCTAGCATTCCCGTGTAGTTCAAATACTGTGTGGTCGGGTTTGAATCGAACTATCTTAGAATGGTAGTCAAATTGCGCATAATTTTTAGATAGACAATCCAACCCAAGTATGAGGTCATACTCAAGTATGGGAAGAAGAATTAGGTCGGCAGGAAAACAATGACCCTCAACTATTACTTCACAATCCTTAAATACCGAATCTGTTTCATGAGTATCAAGAAATGTTATCATTTTTCAACATTATTATTACATTCGCAATGCTGTTTCATGAAAAAATACATCATTGGATAAGGAAAAGTAGGTTTTCCTTACCAACTATCGATAGTAGGTAACATCTCAAAGACACAGCTCATAGGACGGAAATACACAGATAATTATTAAGGAAATATGTCTTAATAATTCAAATAAAACTGTAAGTTTTTGCAAGGTTTGGATTTCGCCCCATTCGGATGGGTCGAATATTTTGAATAATCCCTTGCATTATTAGCATACGCCTTCCAAACGAATAACATTGCTAAGTTGACTACGAGGTACGTAGCAATACAGAACTTTAATAAGTTGAAATTAGCCATTACTATTCCAAACGAATAGTATAGCGACTCAATTGATTTTGACAATACTGATTGGTGACGCTCATTTTGGATGAATAGCAAATGGATTGAGATATATCCTAATAGACGACATGAATTAGACCTTAAGTTAGGTTCTAGAGATTCCTATCTAAAAAGGTCTTGCTGTAGAATAATATTTACTTCGCACTAGGTGGGGATTCCAACTAAGTCCGAAGAATCTTATCCTGGAAAAGCTCGATGTAAGTGTCCTTCTTACAAAGTGAGTTCTGATACCACTCCTGTCACGCCCCCACACCGAGGTTGAACGAGAATGCGACAGTTAATGTAATAAATAACATTTGTGATAATGCATTCCAGTAAAGCATACATATGCCAAATCTTTGCCCGGTGAACTAAGACTGGTTATTCCATAAAAAAGAAATATTCAAGAGTACAACGGTATTATTACATTAAGTACAGAAGAGTACAGCGGAAATCAGAATACAGTTTTGACGCAGGAAATAAAAAAATACTAAACGCATCATCATGAGTCCTATGTCTTGGTAGTGTCCAAGATAAGTCTTCACTCCATACCAGTATTTGCCACTTCTTCCTCTTCGTCTTTTTCATTTAGTGGGGTCTTGTATTTGATGAGTTTATTATTGAATAAATATAATATATTTCTCCCACCTTTAAAAAATAGTATTGTTTTAAAAATTGGTGCAAGTTTTCAAGAAGAATATTATGAATTATGACATGAATGTACAGTTAATCTCCGTAGATAACTGTTGATTATGAAGAAAGTATGAAGTCGAGCGCCCAATGAGTATTTAGCTTCCAGAGGTCGTCTACATGACTAATCCCTTAGCCTCCTTATAACGTATTAGACCATTATCAGTGTTTGGCCTTTGACTATCGCCACGACCTTTGGTTTGGTAACCGTAGCCTTGGGCGTTTTTTGGACCGTCACTATAACATTGGCCTTTGAGCTTTATCGCTCTCACGCTCGGTGACGTGCTTCCTTATCTCTTATCCGGGCTGGATATGTCCTTAGCTTTGGTCTATGCCCGGATCATATCATGATTGCAACTATACCCGACTTCTACGACCTAGTCACCTCAGGAACCACAGCCGTGTTGCTCGATTCATGACTTAGACTAACCGCCCCTCAATGCAGATACATAGAAAAAGGACTCTAGAGGTACTCGTACTGACTCTAGCTGTGGCCTCCGCCCGAAGGTCGTAGCACTTAGCTCCGCACAGTACTTACTCCCGATTCTATAGAACAACAGTTAATGTCATGATTCATGATGATCATGAATATTATGAGATGTCGATAATTTTATTCGATAATAACTGGAGTTGAGTAATTTAGAGGAATTAATTCAGCCGGTTGGTGATCAAATGGTCTCTTATGAGATTTTTAATGTGTTTTATAATAATTCATAAACTTGATAATTCATTACGGAATATTTATACGTCCAAAAGTTTCGTGCTTTGTTGCGAAAAGTCCGTCATGATGTAAGGATTGACGGACATAATTTGCATGAAAGTTTTACCAGTCAGAATTTACAATTTTGCCCTTCTTTCTTTTGAATTTTAATGTTAATTTTATTTTAATTATATGAAGTTGAATGATTCTGTACGAATGGATTATAAGTTCGAAAATTACGAACTTTATTGTGAAAAGTCCGTTGTGGTATAGGAATTGAAGGTCAGATGCTGTATGAAAGTTTTATCTTTTGGAAATTATACTTCTGCCCTCACGAGTTTTAAGTATTACTTACTATTTTTATATAAATGTCGTTAAGGCGGGACGGACTGATTATGTAACACCCCCAAAACCGAATGAGAATATTACACGCCGCAAATCCTTCCCACAAGGATCTACCAGGCTAAACATCACAAAACGACCACGTGTTTGTCCGACTGGGGCAAATAATACAATGATACGGACCGTTAAGGTCAATTAGAAACAACTACATGGACCGGTAAGGTCGTACGACTGACATAAACAAAAGAAAATACATCTCTATACAAAGAATGCCCACACATGGGTAAAGATACAAAAATAGCGGAAAGCGGAAATACAACTCTGACTCAACTCCAAACTCTCGATTAGTATCGTAGCCCGTCACTTCCTATGACGATCCTGTGACTGCTCCCCGAACCTGCAAGCACCTGGATACAAAACAGACATCCACCCCCGATTACTCGGGGGTTAGCAAAATTCCACTATTTTGCTACTGCAAGTATAATACGATATGAAATGCAACAAGTAAACAACAACTACGATTTGCTATGGAAATCAACTATCAAAATGTTCCCGAAAAGTTTTAGAATTTCGAACTCAAGCAAGAAGTATTTGAAAAGGAACTCATCATCTCGTAATTTTTAAAGTAGAAATACTTTAGGACCTCGAGTACCAAATTACAAAACCTTTTCGAAGACGTTAGGGCCTCAGCCCAATTCTCGTTTCAAAACACACTAGTTAAGATATCGTTATGAGTCCGTGACCCAACTTTATAACGTTATTCAAACATTCACTGTTACACGGTCATTGTTCGTACACATCATGTAACGAACTCCAGAGGCCTTGCCGGACCCTACCCGGACCACACGCATTGTTCGTACACATCATGTACCGAACTCTAGAGGCCTCGTCAGACCCTACCCGGAATATACACGTTGTTCGTACACATCATGTACCGAACTTCAGAGGCCTCGTCAGAACCTACCTGGACCACACAATCAATGTTCGTACACATCATGTACTGAACTCCAGAGTCCTTGTCAGGCCCTACCTGGACCACACAATCACTGTTCGTACACATCATGTACCGAACTCCAGAGGCCTCGTCAGACCCTACCTGGATCACACGCAATAACACGAGACAACTCATATTGATCAACTCAGTACACTATAATACATATTAAAGCAAGTAATCAAACCAACACACAAATATCATAATCATCACGGTCACTCGTCCATGACTAATCACGCACGACACGAACCATATAATTAGCACAACCAACACAATATCAAGACATTATCCAATTGAGGATATCATCACTACCATCAATTGTTAACAATTATAAAATCACACGAAGTATAATCACAAAGACAAGCTAAATCATCATAAACCTAACATGATGTCTCTATTCACAAGTCACAATTCGTATAGCAAGATACTTGCCTCGATAACCGATACCGAACACTCCAACGAACACGGCTCAACTGGGAAACCTCAAACACCTACAATCCTCCAGAAAAACAACAAAGATACGATTACAATGTGAATCAAGACCCAAAACAACGGAAATCCCACCAATCTATCGATGGGAAACTCATTGGGACATTTAATCGAACACTCAACGTTCGATAACTCCCAGGAACACTCGAATCACTAATCGAGTTGAACAAACCCCAAAATATGGATATACAACCCATATAACATATTTAATAATGCTCAACAACATTAACCGATTCTTCAAAATCGAACGAACAATGAAAATCAAAAAAAAAATCATAAAAGTCAACCCTAGGAGATTTCAAGAATTTACCTCGATCCGACGAAGAACAAGGATTAGATGATGATATAATTGATAAGAGCCTTCCGAAAAGTCTTGGAATTGAGTGTAATCGACCAAGAATTCCTCCTCTCGAACCTCCCGTTCGTCAGCCGCCACAAGAGGGGAAAATGGGGAAGAATGGCACAAACCCGTCGGCCAGGGCTATATAAAGACGCGTACGTTACGGCCATAACAGGCAGTACCTTATGGCCGTAAATCGACCCTTACAGCCATAATAGGCATCTGCATACGGACGTAACCGTCACCTCCCAGGCCACTCCCCAAACACGCTCAGCATATTACGGCCATTACCCGGCACAGCATTACGGCCGTAACGGGCCTTGCGCCCGTACCCGGCCACACATTACGGCCGTAATCGATCATCCCTGGGAAACTGCCCAACCCGTGCGGGAGACTTACGGCAGTAATTGGCAAGGCATTGCGGCCATAACCGGCCATGTCTTGCGGCCGTAACCGGCGCTGCATTGCGGCCGTAACTCGGCCAGGCCCTACGGTCGGGACTCGACCGTTCCAACAGTCTGGTTAGGTGTTCGACAACATCTCGGTCACGCTAATGCTCCAGTTATAATTCAAAACAATAACGAGCAAATTATGAAACATAACATACCACAAGCACGCATTTAATAAAGGAAATGCACACGATACAAGTCTCACTCGACGAACACTACAACAGAATATATCATACCACTAACGACAGAAAAACGAATTCCACATAATCATAATGACACGAAATAACCGACAACAACTGACAAATAGTTCAAGGCAACCGGAACAAAAGTCTCGGGTATTACATTCTACCCCTCTAAAAATAAGTTTCGTCCCGAAACTTAAAACAAGGTCATCAGAGTGACATAAAACAAAAGACGATGACATATATAAAAATACCAAATTCATGACCCCGAGGTCTACTGACGCGTCTTCGTAGGTTCAACAACCACACGGGACTTATTCAAAATAAAAATATCAGTCATCTATCTCCAAACATAAAAACATCACATAACATAACTCCACACGAGAAACGATCCATAGTACGAGCACAAAACACTATCGCTGGACAGCACTGGGTCCTCCAGAAGTGGGAATGAAACTCCAGTTCCTTACCATCTTGTCAACAATATCGCAGTACTGAACTCGATGCCCCTCGCGTCCACAATTATAACAAGTCACCGATGGTTTCTTATAATGCGCACGTTCATGGCCAAGAATGTTACAGTTGAAACACCTTGGAGCATTACCAGAACTCAAAGACACCGGCTTGGGTCTTTTAGATTCCACAGTTGACAGAAAAGGTCCCATACTCGACTGATACGAGGGTTGAGGTTTAGGAATCCCAATTCCCTCACTTCCCGATGCGTCATCAGAAATCTTCTGCTTCTTTGCTACTGATACAGATTCGGTAGACATTACAGTCATTTCAAATGCTAAGGCTCGATCCTGATAGTCCTTCAACGTTGTGCACATAAAAGGAGCCATACACTGCCGAACCTGAGGTTTTATACGCATGTCAAAATAATAAACTTTATCTGCCTTACTTCGCACTTGATCCCGAATAACACAGTTGTCGATTGTAATCCACTATTGCCTGAGATACCGACACGTCTTGGGGCGTAGCCGAGAAAAACTCGACAATCCTGCACCATTTAACAGGCGGCGGACAATACTCGGCCTCCATGGAAATCTTTAATTCAGCCCAAGTGGCTGCATGATCACTAGGCGCTACGGCCTCCCACCAGTGTGCATCTTCCCTATCGAGAAAGTATTGAGCAATAGGTACTCTCCTTTCATCGGGACAAGCTACAACATCAAATGTTCTGTCCAACTAGAAGAGCCAGTTCTCCCAGCCTAACGAGTACTAAGAACCTACAAAACGGTGCGGGTGCATTCTCATCATGTCTCGTAACCACTTACTAGCTCCGGAATCCTCATTCGGAATCCCGTCACTGTGTACGGTCTGATTCATATGCGCCAACTGGTCAGCCACCTGACGAAGGATGGCGGCGGCGCTAGTGTCAGCATTACCTCTGGTTAATTGCCGCTGATCATGCGATTGGTCATCATGACCGTCTGTACTAAGCTAATTGGCACTCAACAACGAGCGAGTCGCCCTCTCACGATCCTGATCGCGACCACTACTATGACCACGTCCTCGGCCTCGACCTATCGGCATAATGAACGGGCAACCAATCTGAATAACACAACAAAACAAACATCACAACATCAACATAGGACAACAAACAGCAGCACGATAAAATATTAACTCCAAGTCATTATACGAATACACGAACTAACATCGCAATAATAGAACTTAAATTCAAAAGTAATTCTCCCGGTCACCTCAACAGAGGTGCACGACTTTTACCAAAACAAACACGGTCAAGACCACATACATGTCATTGAGATCAGACACTTGTAACATTCTTTAAAAATAAAATTTTTCTAGAGGTACTTGTTTAAATTATAATATTTTAAAATTGGTGAGTTTGAAAGATTTTGCTGAAATGAAATTTTTTAAAACATTTTTAATACCTCGTCATTTAACCAAAACCATGAACCCATTATTAAAATTGTTTTGCTTGAAATTATTTACAAAACAACACGTTGAAACTTCAATCTTCTCGATAAACGATATCATCAAAATGACCTTATCAATATAAATATTATAATCATCATTGACGACATACAGTAATCATACGTTACCATGCCAACCACCACGAAGAATAACGCACATGATAATTCGCGGCCATGCCTCTCGGCATCGACCCCCAACGGTTTCGCCAAACTAATCTTGGGTGGAAAACCTCTTGTACTCGCACTCAACATTTCCACAGATTAACTCCCACATCAGGATAATATCGTAGAATAATACGATCAAATCATACTATGCGGTCACAACACTTATGTAGACAACCAAAATGTTCTAGCAAGGACCGTAACAGTCAACAACACGTCAACGATACCCATACAGGATGACTAACCGAGTGCGACAATACCGATAAAATAGTTAAAATTCACATTCGTCACTGGCG
The DNA here is from genome assembly GCA_033398695.1 of Orobanche coerulescens. Classification (NCBI taxonomy): domain Eukaryota; kingdom Viridiplantae; phylum Streptophyta; class Magnoliopsida; order Lamiales; family Orobanchaceae; genus Orobanche; species Orobanche coerulescens. The sequence goes on along the minus strand of CM065804.1, from coordinate 69,457,799 downwards.
GACCATACGACTATGTCTACTGAAATCAATTGATTGGTAGAGGGCGCGGATACAACTATAACAACAAGGTTACCACCGTGACTGTCAAAAGCTTACGGCCGTAACAACACGTTATTTATGGCCGTAACATCTATGAGCTTACGGCCGTAATGGGAAACATCTTACGGCAGTAATCACTAGCTGCAGGACAGCAGAATTGTCCCAGCAGCCCCGACACGGCTCCAAAGATTAAGGATCGACTCCTAACAATGTACTCCGACATATAGAAAACACTGCAACATTCTCCAACAAGTATAACAACGAATCAAACTTGTCGCAACGAATTAGTCCCAACACACAAACACATAACATTTTAAATTCCAAAAACCAAAGTCGTTTGCAAAATAGAAATTATCCAAAAAACCTTTCGACCGCAACAAAAATTGACGGTAATGCTTTGCAATGCCCGAAGTATTTTAAAACACATTTTCCAATTACCGTATGATGGTGCTATTTGAAAATACATGACCATTTATCAAAATTCGACCGACTTCAAAATCCACACAAACTGTTGTTTAAACGCACCATCAAAATATTTTAAAAACAATGATTTGCACAAGAATGCTCAAACCAGTAGAGTCCTTCAGAAAAAAGTTTTCAAACCTATTGGCAGCGGGCATAATTACAACAATCCAAAATAATCGAACTTAAAACCACGTGCCCAAACGGCAAACCGGATCACCAATTCAATCAAATGCATCTCGTGGGCACCATGTTAAAACATACAACAAAACCAACTATCTGAGTTTCTCACAGACTCTACCGTCGATACCATTTTCGAAACGATCAAGGTTCACAACTTTCACATCATACCACCCCACACGGTGGTTCAAAACCAAAACATCAATACGTCCAGTTCTATACACATATAGTATGTCACAAGTATCGAATACAAACTCCATTACACAACACTGTGAAAATAACATTATGCACCACAAATATCGCACATAAATGAAATCATGAGACACAGATATTATGCATAAAAGAGGAGACTTACGCCCACATGCCGCACGAAGATGACGGTCGCCCACGATACTAACCTCATCCGATAACATAACCGACACGTTGTGACTACGCACAACTCAACTTGTCACCCGAAAACTCGAATGACAAGCCAACACATTACTCGACAAATCACAACTCGACTTGACCCGACAGCCTAGGTTTCCGCAACCTAAGCTCCGATACCATAAATGTAACATCCCCAAAACCGAATGAGAATATTACACACCGCAGATCCTTCCCACAAGGATTTACCAGGCTAAACATCACAAAACGACCACGTGTTTGTCCGACTGGGGCAAACAATACAATGATACGGACTGTTAAGGTCAATTAAAAACAACTACGTGGACCGGTAAGGTCGTACGACTGACATAAACAAAATAAAATACATCTATATACAAAGAATGTCCACATAGGGGTAAAGATACAAAAATAGCGGAAAGCAGAAATATGACTCTGACGATAACTTAACTCGACTCAACTCCCAATTCTCGATTAGTACCGTAGCCCGTCACTTCCTGTGCCGATCCTGTGACTGCTCCCTGAACCTGCAAGCACCTGGACACAAAACAGACATCCACCCCCGATTACTCGCGGGTTAGCAAAATTCCACTATATTGCTAGTGCAAGTATAATATGATACGAAATGAAACAAGTAAACAGCAACTACGATTTGCTACGGAAATCAACTACGAAAATGTTCCCAAGAAGTTTTAGAATTTCAAACTCAAGCAAGAAGTATTTGAAAAGGAACTCATCATCTCGGGATTTTTAAAGTACAAATACTTTAGGACCTCGAGTCCCAAATTACAAAACCTTTTCGAAGATGTTAGGGCCTCAACCCGATTCTCGTTCCAAAATACACTAGTTAAGATATCGTTATGAGTCTGTGACCCAACTTTATAACGTTATTCAAACACTCACTGTTACACGATCACTGTTCGTACACATCATGTACCAAACTCCAGAGGCTTCGCCGGACCCTACCCGGACCACACGCATTGTTCGTACACATCATGTACCGAACTCCAGAGGCCTCATCGGTCCCCACCCGGAATATACATGTTGTTCATACATATCATGTACCGAACTCCAGAGGCCTCGTCAGACCCAACCTGGACCACACAATCACTGTTCGTACACATCATGTACCGAACTCCAGAGGCCTCGTCAGACCCTACCTGGACCACACAATCACTATTCGTACACATCATGTACTGAATTCCAGAAGCCTCATCACACCCTACCTGGACCACACAATCACCGTTCATACAAATCATGTACCGAACTCCAGAGGCCTCGTCAGACCCTACCTGGATCACACGTAATAACACGACACAACTCATATTGATCAACTCAATACATCGCCATGAGCAACACACATTATTATCAATATGTCAAATCATTCAACAATACACTGTAATACATATCCAAGCATGTAATTAAACCAACACACAAATATCATAATCATCACGGTCACTCATCCATGACTAATCACGCATGACACGAACCATATGATTATCACAACCAACACAATCTCAAGACATTATCCAATTGAGGATATCATCACTACCATCAATTGTTAACAATTATAAAATCACACGATGTATCATCACAAAGACAAGCTAAATCATCATAAACCTAACATGAAGTCTCTATTCACAAGACACAATTCATATAGTAAGATACTTGCCTCGATAACTGATACCGAACACTCCGACGAACACGGCTCAACCAGGAAACCTCGAACACCTACAATCCTTTGGCTAAACAACAAAGATACGAATGTGAATCAAGACCCAAAACAACAGAAATCCCACCAAACTATCGACGGGAAACTCATTGGGACATTAAATCGAACATTTAACGTTCGATAACTCACAAGAACACTCGAATCACTAATCGAGTTGAACAAACCCCAAAATATAGATATATAACCCATATAACACGTTTAATAATGCTCAATAACATCAACCGATTCTTAAAAATCGGACGAACAATGAAAATCATGAAGGAAATCCTGAAAGTCAACCCTAGGAGATTTCAAGAATTTACCTCGATCCGATGAATAACAAGGATTAGATAATGATATGATCGTCAAGAGACTTCCGAAAAGTCTTGGAATTAAGTGTAATCGACCAAGAATTCCTCCTCCTGGACCTCCCATTCGTCAGCCACCACAAGAGGGGGAAAATGGGGAAGAATGGCACAAACATGTCGGCCAGGGCTATATAAAGCCGCGTACGTTACGGCCGTAACAAGCAGTACCTTACGACCGTAACTTGACCCTTACGGCCGTAATCTGTAATACCTGGGATTTTTGTTTCCGGTGGATTGAATTTTTTCCATTGTTTAGTGGATTGTACATTGTTTGTGTCTATTTGATCGTGTGTCATGCATTGACACGTGTCGGTTACGATTGAGATTGTAGTGTGTTTGTCGTTACATTGGCAGGAACCATTGTTGTGATGAGTTTTGGTGCGAGCCTATTACCTGTTTAGCAGGAATAGCGCATGCTAAGTACTTGGAGTAGCACGCACTATTAAGTGTGGTTAGCGCACGCTAAGTATTGTAGTTAGCACATGGTAACGGGGGTTCTGGGATTGAGGCAGAAGCTACTGCCCTGGACTGGGAAGTCAATAGCGCACGTTATGTAGAGCATAGCGCATGATATCCTAAGGGTTATGCACACTACCTGGTAATTTGGGTTCAGTCCAGAAGGTACTGGACTGGGTTGGTGTTTTGTCTACCGCACGCTACGAGGTAGTGTAGCGCATGTTAATGTCAGGAGTTAACACGTGCTATTAAAGACATTATGCACGCTAACTATTAGTCGGGTTCAGACCAGAAGTCACTGGATTGAGATATTGGGCGATATATACCCCGATAGCGCACACTAATCCAGACGATTAGCGCACGCTAATTTGTGTCCAGTATAAATACTGGACACCAGTCTAAAATCTTCATTTTTTTTCATTTCTTCTTCTTCCTCCGCAAGTTTGAGACATGGCGACTAGGGTTCGCGATTTGGGTCGAGTTTCTTCCATTCCAAGGTACTTTGGAGGTCTCTAAGTGATTGTAACAACATCTAATCTGTTGTTCTTCATCAGATCAAGGTAATTTCTTGATTTTTCTTCAAGTTGACTTTTTAGGAAATTTATTCTTGATATCGATCCTAGTATGATTTTGATGAATCGGTTGGTGAAATATGATGTTATCAATCATGTTCTATGGATTGTACATCCATATTTCGAGTTTGTTTAACTCAATTGACGGTTCAAGTGTCCTTGGGAATTATTGAACATTTAATGTTCGATTAAATGTTTCAATGCATTTCCTTCGCCGTTTTGAGGTGATTTCTGTTGTTGTTGGTCTTGAACCTTGTTGTGATCATGTTTTCATTGTGTCTTGCGGAAGTTGTAGTTTTTGAGGCACTTCGGTCGAGCCGTGTTCGTCGGAGTATTTGCGTGCTGATTCTGAGGCAAGTATCTTGTTATACAACTTGTGTCTTGTAATTAGAAATCGTGTGTTGTGTTTTGATGGTTGGTTTACCTTTGAAAACATGGTTTGTGTGAATCGGTTATGTGTTACCCATTGTATGGGATTGGTGATGACTATGTTACTTGGATATATGTATTGTGTATCGTGTTTTGTGGGTAGGATTGTGATAATTGTGTTGGCTTGGTTGTACACATGGTTGTCCAATGTATTGTGTATTGGTTATGAGCTATGTTGGTCGTTTCTTGTTGATGATGATGATTTGCGTGTTGAGATTGTGTTGTGTGCGCATGATGCGTGATGTTGTTGTGATCAATGTGATTGATTTGCCGTATATGGATTTGTTGAAAAGTGAATGTAACTATGAAGATATATGTTGTAATGCTAAGTTCACTCATGCGAGTTCGGCGGGGCCTACGAGGATTCATGGAAAGGGTCCATGGAATTGGAACTTAGTATGTGGTGCTGAGGTCCAGTCGTGCAGGTCTGACGAGGCCTATGATGACAGATGGCAGTCGATCATGGGGTCAGGGCATAGTACGTCCAACCGTGTGGGTTAGACGGGGACTACGGTGACTCGTGACAAGAGATCACGAAGTGGGGACTGGATGTTGTGATCGTTTTGGTTTGGCATAGTCCGTGCAGGTTGATGAACCTACGGAGCCACGTGACAAGGGATCACGAGTGTTGTGTTTGTTATGTTGATACGTGACAAGAGTTCACGGTATTATGATATTTGTGTTTGGCATAGTCCGTGCGGGTTGATGAACCTACGGAGCCACGTGAAAAGGGATCACGAGTATTATATTTGTTGTGTTTGACACGTGACATGAGTTCACGGTGTTATGGTTGTTGTACTTGGCATAGTCCGTGCGGGTTGATGAACCTATGGAGCCACGTGGCAAGGGATCACGAGTGTTATGATTGTTGTATGCGGTATATTTGACAAGAGTCCACAAACTTTTTGATTGACCGGTGGGCATGTTTTTAATGTAAAGGATTTTGACAAAACTAGGACATGAGTTCCTAGAGGCTTTTGACAAACCCAGGACATGAGTTCATAAAAGATTTGTGTTTTCTAAGATTCCCTAGATGGCATTTCATTTCCAAAGACTCCACTGGTGTTGGTTTCTAGATTCATAAAACTTCTAGGGAATACCTGAATGGTTGTTGACTTGTGATTGGTAGAGTGTGGTTGTCTGATTTATGATTGGTAATTGCTTGTCACATTTTGTATGGTTTGATACTTGCACTAGGAAAACAGTGGAGTTTTACTAACCCCCGAGTAATCGGGGGGAGGATATCTGTTTTGTGTCCAGGTTCATGCTGGAGCGTGGAGCAGTCACAAGATCGGTGCGAAAGATGATGGACAGGGATACTAATCGAGAGATATGGAATGCAATTGTAGTTGTTGTGTCGTTGTATTATTTTTCAGTCTTCCGCTGTGTTGTATCGTCTTGTATTTTAGACCCCGGTGTGGGGATGAGTTGTAACAAATTGTTACTATTTGGTTTTGTTGTGTGACCTTATCGGTTCGTGTCTTTATGTTGTTTGATCCTGGCTGGTCAAACATTTGGTTGTATGTTTGTGTTAAGCCTGGTGGATCTTCGGTGTGGGGTCCACAACGTGTAATATTCCCGATCGAATTCTGGAGGTGTTACAATTATGGTATAAGAGCTTAGGTTGTGGAAATATAGGTTGTCGGGTCGAGTTGAGTTATGTATTGTACTGTCATTCGAGGTGTCGATTGACAAGTTGAGTTGAGTTGAGTTGTGTTTTATTCCATCACTTAAGTTGTCGGATGGCGAGAGAAGATTAGTATCGTGGGCGACTGTCATCTTCGTGCGATCTGTGATGTAAGTCTCCTCCGTTGTATTTTGTGATTACTGATTTTGTCACGAGTTGTTATAAAATGAACTTGTATTTGGTGCTCGTGATGCATTATGAGTGTACTGATCAGGGATGCTCAGGGGAAGCATTGATGATTCGACACGTGTCCGAAAACGGTGTTCATTAGTTATGTTGTTAAACTTGGATGGATGGCTTGACATGTGTTTGAACTCGGTATTTATGAGTTGTTTGTGGAATTTGTGAGTCCGTATGCCGAGTGGGCATACATTTTAAGATTGGTATTATCTAGATAGTTGTTGTAATTATATACGCCGCGTGTATGCTTGAATATGATTTTCTTGTGGATACCATGGCTTGAGTACACTGGTGGGAAAACAAATTTTGGAAATGGTTTTGACGATACGGTCAAACAGTAGGTTGATGTTGATTTTGAATTTTATTGAATTTCGACGATCTAACTTGTATTTTAATGAAACCCTATGACAACATTTCAGAAGGAGATGTTTTGAAGTATTTTGGGTGCTTGGTAAAATATTACCATTGACGGCATCTTGTTGTGTTTGAAAAGATTTCAAGAAAATGATTTTCGTGTATTGGTTCTATTTTCAAATGATCAAGTAAATGATTTTAAAACCCTCACACCCTAAAAATTTTTGTATTTATGATTCAAGCATGATTTTAATTTCAAAAAGGGTGGAGGAGAAATCTTTTTAAATTGTGTCAGTGGAAATATCTGTTGTATGTACTCTAAATAATATACTTAGCGCGCGTTAAGATGCATTGTGTTGTGTGACTTGGATGTGATTGTTGATATGTGGAAATATCTGTTGTATGTATTACCAACCAGGAGATGGTTTGGTGGAACCTCTGGTTGTCGATGCCAAGAGAGCATGACCGCGGGATACACTATGTGTTGTTGATTGTGATGATGATTGTGGTAATACGTGATTATCCTATGTGCTGTTGATTGTGATGTTGTTGAGTGGTAACATGTGATTACCTTTTGTGTTGATATTATGATAAGAATACGTGATGTCATAATTATATGATACTATGTTTCATTGTGTTGAATGATTATATGATCAGTATGCCGAGAGGGCAAGGTCGAGGTCGTGGTCGCGGTCGTGGACAGAATCAGGATCGTGATTGGGTGACTCATTCGTTGTCGAGTGCCAACCAGCCCAGTACAGATGGTCGGGATGACCAGTCGCGTGAGCAGGAACAGTCAGCTGGGGATAATGTCAATGTTGGCGCCGCAACCATCCTCCAGCAGTTGGTAAATCAATTGGTGCAGATGAATCAAGCAGCAAACAGGAATAAACCTCCTGAAGGGGATGACGGATCTAGTAAGTGGTTGCGAGATGTGATGAGAATGCATCCACCTCGTTTTGAGGGTGCTTCTGATTCGTTAGGTTGAGAGAACTGGCTCTTCCAGTTAGGAAGAACATTTGATGCTGTGTCTTGTCTGGATGAGAGGAGTGTACCTATTACCCAGTACCTTCTTGACAAGGAAGCCACAGAATGGTGGGAGGCCGTAGCACCTAGAGATCGTATGACTTAGGCTGAGTTCAAGGCTGCCGTGGAGGGCGAGTATTGTCCGCCGCCTGTTCGAGAGCGCAGGATTGTTGAGTTTTTCTCGGCCACGCCTCAGGATGTGTCGATATCCTAGGCGATAGTCGATTATAACCAGCAGTTGGGTTATGTTCGTGAGCAAGTGAGTAGCGAAGAAGACAAAATCCATTATTTTGATATGCGTATGAAACCTCGTATACATCAGAGCATGGCTCCTCTTATATGTACTTCTCTGAAAGAGTATCAGGATCGAGCTTTAGCGATGGAGATGGCCATTTCTATGATAGACAATAATCTGGATAGTAAGAAGCGGAAGATTACTAGTGAGTTTCAAGAGCGTGTTGAATCACACCGTTCGGTTGGAAAGACTTCTCGTTCAGTTGGTCAGTCTGACAATCCTATGCCGATGGCCAGTAAGGGTAGTAGTGTGAAAACGTGTTTCAACTGCAGTCGTGTGGGCCACACCAGTAAGAATTGCTATTCGCCTCAAGTGAATTGCTTCAAGTGTGGCCAAGCAGGACACCGAGCGATGCATTGTGAGACTGTTGCTAAGATATTCGGGAAGCGAGATTCGTTCCTACTCCTGGAGGGCCCAGCGGTGCCCAATGATAGTAATTTATGTTTTGTCTTGTGGATTTGTCTTGTGTGTAGACTTGATATGTGATGTTTGATGTATGATACTTGATGTCTGGTATTCTGGTTTGAATATTTCCGTGGGGATTGTTGTGATGATTGTTTTAACTAAATCTGTGTGGGTTGTTGAACCTACGGAGACACGTGGCAGGGGATCACGGGGTCACAAGCATGTCTGTTATGATTATTGTTTTGGCTCAATCCGTGTGGGTCGTTGAACCTACGGAGACACGTGACAGGAGATCACGGGGTCACTGGATGATTGAACGTTTTGGTTTTATTTTGCATCATTGTGATGCCTTCGTTTTAAGTTTCGGGATGAAACTTATTTTTAGTGGGGGATAATGTAATACCCGGGATTTTCGTTTCCGATAGATTGAATTTTTTTCTACTATTTAGTATGTTGTTTCTGTCTATTTGATCGTGTGTCATGCATTGACACGTGTCGGTTGCGATTGAGATTGTAGTGTGTTTGTCGGTCCATTGGCAGGAAATGTTGTTGTGATGAGTCTTGGTGCGAGCCTATTACCTGTTCAGCAGGAATGGCCCACGCTAAGTACTTGGAGTAGCGCGCGCTATTAAGTGTCGTTAGAGCACACTAAGTATTGTAGTTAGCGTACGCTAACGGGGGTTTCCCGGATTGAGGCAGAAGCTACTGCCCTGGAATGGACAGTCAATAGCGCACATTATGTAGAGCGTAGCACACGCTATGGTGCGACAGTATCGCACACTATCGTAAGGGTTGCGCACGCTGTAACACCCCGAGATATTCGGAATAATTACAGCGCCGTAAACCCTTTAGATAAGGATTTACAAGGCTGATTTTATAAGAAGTGTAAAAACAATATAATCGAACAACTGAAGTTCAAATACAGATTTGATTCAACCGATCAAATGAGTTAACTTATACAACCATATCGAATTGACCTTATTAAAACAGACATACTCGAGTACTAAACGAACCAAGAAGACAAATCACAATAACAATAACATCAATCACATCACTGAGCCATTCCATCGTCCTGTCGGTACTGTGGTTGCCTCCCTGCTCCTCGGCTACCTGAACATCAAAACAATGTCCACCCCCGAAGGGGTTAGCAAAACAATGCTAGTACAAGTATCATCATACAATAAATCATCAATGTATCATAAAACATGCAAAACGGACTTCCGCCATCGGAATCCAACGATGCGAATCCTCACGATTCCATCAACATAATACAAGGTAATCCAGCGATCCAGCGCCCTCAGCATAGATCCCCATGATGATCCCGTCGGACCAACGCATGGTGGAAAACCCGTCCAGCGATCCAGCGCCCTCAGCATAGATCCCCATGATGATCCCGTCGGACCAACGCATGGTGGACATTCGATCCAGCGCCCTCAGCATAGATCCTCATGATCCCCTCGGATCATTTATGCCATCAATCAATCAACTATGCATACACATATGCATTTCAATATGTTCATCAATACGAACCAATAACAATGAATATCACGAGAATTTCCAGAAATACATCTCATATTCAACAATATGAACAAAACCACAAGCATGATAAATCGAACTCGACATATGATACTTGCCTCGAAAATGGCAAGGACGAAACACTTCAATGATATCGACACACTCGAAGGCCGCCTCCTTCGATCAACGTAACAAGCTCGAACCTTAACAAAAGGAATGATATACAAATCATCTCAAGTCGAACGATGGCCTAACAATTCGGTCTACGGCCGAAAAGCTCAAAATAAACAATCTGCCTGGACTGCTTAGCGCGCGCTACGTACTCTACGTAACGTGCGCTAAGCCTGCCTGTTAGCGTACGCTATCGTATAAGACTAGCGTGCGCTAGCCACGGACTGGCAGTCTGACTCGGCTGGTCTCATAACGTACGTTACGTACGTACCGTGCGTTAACTGAACCCCGATAGCGCACGTTAACTCACATATGTTAGCGTGCGCTAACCTTGCATGGCAGAATACTGCAAACTGAAAACTGGGTTGAATGGTGAAGAACTCATGAATTCTACCGTGATAATACAAGTCATCCTCGATCATAACATGCTAATAAGGTTTGTGGAAGTTCCATGATCATGAGGTACAAATATACGGATAATCAACTCAACATCGTATCTTTTCTAAGATCTTCAAGAAATATTCTAAGTTCCGATTATTCCAAGTCCCAAAACATATGATTCTTTACGTAAAATATACGAACTAGGTAATCTCCGATTACTGATCATAAATCGATTTGAACATGCTTAGGAGTCCTTATAATAAGATGGTTCAAAGGTTCATACGATATATAGTGCCGATACGTCGAAAGTATCCTTCTAACATGTGATGACCGATTATAAACGAAATAACTTGCTATCAAAACATGATCAAACGTCCTTAAGAACATTACTAACATCGGTGAAGAATCACCTACCTCAAAGTAGTGAAGAACACGAAGGAAATCGAAGCAATCCAACACCGAAGGCTTGAACACCAATCTCCAATGATGAACGATCTTCAATCACGAGCTAGGATGATGATATGGAGTGTTTAGGATGAAAGAAGTTATGTTCCAAGTGTAAGAGTTCGGGTTATGGGAGGAGAAAGAACTGAAATCACGAATAGGATGTTGTCCTATTTATAATAAATGGCTATTAGCGCGCGCTAGGCCCTGCTCGTAGCGTGCGCTAACGGCTCACTGACTAATCTGTACTTAGCACTTAGCGTGCGCTACGCATGTACCTGTAGCGTGCGCTAAGGCGTTGACTCGGCTTTTCCCGAAAGCCGTCCAGGTACATCCCGACACGATCCGACAGGGGTCCCCCAGCCAGATCTCACCTACCGCACGTCCCAATCAATCTGACCACGCATAGCGTGCGCTAATGACCCTCAGTAGCGTGCGCTATGAACCCTCGTTAGCGCATGCTAAACATATCCGGTAGCGTGCGCTATATGCGCAGATTTACAATCTTTAAATCACAACCATGAAATTAAACGCTCGACAACATCGGATTATGAAATACGGAAAATAATACTCAGATCAAGTACAATCATTACAATATCACCAGTTCCAAATACATAACAGAAATCCCGGGTATTACATCCTTCCTCCCTAAAAAGAAGTTTCGTCCCGAAACTTAAGATGAAAACAACTCTGGATATCTAGTCTTCATACTGTCCTCCGTTTCCCAAGTGGCCTCTTCGACTCCATGTCGTGACCATTGTACTTTAACCAAGTGTATTGGTTTATTCCTCAATTGTTTGATCCGTCTCTCAAGTATCTTGATTGGTCTTTCTTCGAAGGTGCCATCATTAGCTATTTCGATCTCGTCGAAATCAATGACGTGGCTGGGGTCCGGTACATACTTCCGCAGTTGGGATACGTGAAACACATTGTGAACGTGACTCAGCGATGGCGGTAAGGCCAACCTGTAGGCTAAATCTCCCACTCTCTCGAGGATCTCGAATGGTCCGATATATCTCGGACTAAGCTTGCCTCTCCTCCCGAAACGGAAAATCCCTCGTGTAGGAGACACCTTCAACAGTACATGGTCCCCAACGTCGAACTCTAGAGGGCGACGACGTACATCTGCATAAGACTTCTGTCGACTCTGGGCAGTCGACAGTCTCTCTCGAATCAAAGCTATCTTCTCCTGAGTCTGAATAATCAATTCCGGTTCCATCCCGATCAAATCCGAAGAATCATCCCAACATAGGGGTGATCGACATCTTCTCCCGTACAAAGCTTCAAATGGTGCCATCTTAATTGAAGCATGCCAACTATTATTGTAGGTGAATTCAACTAATGGCAAATGAACTTCCCAATCAGTTGACCAATCCAAAGCATGTGCTCTAAGCATGTCTTCTACGATTTGAATAGTCCTTTCGGATCGACCGTCCGTCTGGGGATGATAAGTCATGCTAAAGTTGAGCTCGGTTCCCAAAGCCCGTGCGTGCCCTCCTAAGTGCGACACGAAACGACCATCTCGATCTGAAACAATGGTCTTCGGCGTCCCATGCAATCTGACTATCTCCGCAATAAATACTCGTGCCAATCTCTCGGGACCCCATGTATCTTTAATCCCTAGGAAATGAGCCGACTTGGTTAGTCGATCAACTACAACCCAAATCATGTTCATTCCCGTTCTAGTCCTTGGCATACTAGTGATGAAATCCATCGAGATGTCCTCCCACTTCCATTCAGGGATCGGAAGCGGCTTTAACATCCCGGCAGGTCGCTGATGTTCAATTTTGACCTGCTGACAAGTTAAACATTTCGAAACGTACTCTGCTACGTCCTTCTTCATATTCCCCCACCAGAAGTTTTGCTTTAAATCCTTATACATCTTACTACTGCCTGGGTGAATAGAATAGGGCGTGCTATGAGCTTCCTTCAAAATTGTCCGTCTCAGATCATCATCATCGGGAACGCAAAGTCGACTCTGAAATCTCAGAACTCCATCGTCTTGTATCACGAATCCTGGGGCTTTTCCTTTTTTTACTTCGTCACATAATCGAAGGATCAGAGAATCGTTCAATTGTTTAGACTTGATCTCCTCGACTAGTGATGAAGTCAGTTCCATCACATAAAGTTGCCCTTGGATTCCTGGTGCCCATACTTCAATCCCCTCGTGGATCAATTCTCGTTGAATACTGGTTTGGGACGTAAGTGCTTCCAACACTCGAAGAGAAACAGGTTTACGGCTCAAAGCATCAGCTACTACGTTTGCTTTCCCCGGATGATAGAGAATCTCCAAGTCGTAATCCTTGATCAATTCCAGCCACCTTCTCTGCCTCATGTTTAATTCTTTCTGATTGAAGATGTACTTGATGCTCTTATGATCTGTAAAGATCTGACAATGAGTGTCGTACAAATAATGTCGCCAAATTTTCAAGGCAAAGACCACAGCTGCTAACTCCAGATCATGAGTCGGGTAATTAATCTCGTACGGTTTCAATTGCCGAGAGGCGTAAGCAATCGCTTTATCCTTCTGCATCAACACACAACCCAAACCCTGATTCGAAGCGTCGCTGTATACCATGAATCCATCAGTTCCCTCTGGCAGCGCTAATATAGGTGCTGTCGTCAGTCTCCTTTTAAGTTCGTCAAAACCAGCCTGACACTTCTCATTCCACATGAATTTTTGAGTTTTCTGTAACAGCTGGGTGAGCGGACGAGCAATTTTGGAAAATCCCTCTACAAAGCGGCGATAATATCCAGCAAGTCCTAAGAAGCTTCGGACTTCTTTCACGTTTTTAGGAGCTTCCCAGTCCAAGATTGCCTCGACTTTCTTCGGGTCCACCTGAACTCCATCGGCTGATATCACATGCCCAAGGAAGGTTACTTCCTTAAGCCAGAACTCGCATTTTGAAAATTTTGCATATAGCTGTTCCTTCCTCAAGGTGCTCAAAACCACACGTAAATGTTCAGCATGTTCCTCTGCGTCCCTCGAATATATCAGGATGTCGTCAATGAAGACGACTACAAATTTATCCAAGTATTCCAAGAATACCCGATTCATCAATTGCATGAATACTGCCGGAGCATTGGTAAGTCCAAACGGCATCACTACGAATTCATAATGCCTGCATCGATCCGAAAGCAGATTTCGGTATATCCGATTCCTTAATTCTCAACTGGTGGTATCCTGATCGTAAGTCAATCTTCGAGAATACCCTTGCCCCTTGCAGTTGATCAAACAAATCGTCGATCCGAGGTATAGGATACTTATTCTTGATCGTCATCTTGTTGAGCTCCCTGTAATCAATACACAGTCGGAGGGATCCGTCTTTCTTCCGGACAAAGAGAACGGGCGCTCCCCAAGGAGAAACACTAGGTTGGATATAGCCCTTCTGTAACAATTCCTCCAGTTGCTTCTTGAGTTCATACATTTCGGTTGGCGCCATGCGGTATGGTGCTCTGGAAATAGGAGCTGCTCCAGGCTCTAATTCGATAGTGAATTCAACTCCCCTCTGCGGAGGTAACCCAGGTAGTTCATCAGGAAATACGTCCGAGAACTCATTCACAACTGAAATGGACGAGAGCTCTACTCCTTCCTCTTTCCTCATGGCATAGCACCAAAGTCCGTGACATCCCTGCTTCAGTAATTTCACAGCTTTCATTGCCTTGATCAATTTTCCCGAGCTTCCTGGTCTCCATCCTTGGAATAAGTGTTCAGATCCGTCATCAGCAATGATGGAAATGACTCTCTCGGTAATTCAGAACAGCTCCATAACGGTTGAGCCAATCATCTCCGAGAATTAAATCGTCACCGTAGATGTCAACTACAATGAGATTCGATGGCCACTCTCTTCCTTCTATAGATACTGGGAAATCCCTAGCTTCTAGTGTTCCCACAATTTTCTCTCCGCTCGGTAATCCCACAACATAAGGTTCACAGTTATACAAGCATGAGATTTTCAAACGATTAATACAGTTCAAAGATATAAAAGAATGCGTAGCTCCCGAGTCGAACAAGACACTAACTGGTTGCAAAAGGATCTGAATCGCACTGATGCAACAGTGTGTTACGATCAGATTTCCTCATTTCGTACAGGCGTGGAGGAACGGACCCAGCACTGGATGCCTCTCTCTTCCCAGCGTTCTGCTGCTGAAATCCACTTTGCTGCGTCTGGTTCACACTCGTCTCCTTCGGGACTGGAGCTGGAGTGCGAGTACCAAAAGATCGGGTCGCATTCCCACAAAATGTTGCGCGATGTCCTTCCTGTCCACACTCGAAACAGGTCACAGCAGGCGCGAAACAATCACGTCGAACATGTACCGCCTTGCCACAGTTGTAACACTTCTTTCCTGCGTCTGAAACAGTCGGTGCTGCCCGGAACTTCTTTCCACCTCGAGAAGGATGCGGAGGTCTCCTGGATGAATGAAAAGAGGACTGACCCTTGCGAGGTCCTCTACTCTTATCCTCCGTGAAGTTGCTAGACACCTTCTGTTTCTTTGCTTCCGTCGCTTTCTCTACTGCTGCCTCCTTCATATCATAGGCCAACGCCTTGTCCTGATACTGTCGCAAGGTGGTACATTCAAATCCGGACATATACTGCTGAATTTCCGGCTTCATTCGCATGTCAAAATGAAAATCTTCTCCGCCTCGGTCCTGACCAAGTGGCGCACATAAGTCACCGGTGATTAAAAGTCTTAATCACGTCCGTCGAGATGCTTCCGAATTTTGTGGTGAGAAAACTCCCGAACTCGGGCTTCTCTAATCGGCGAGGACAATACGCGCCTCCATCATCAATTTGAATTCCGTCCACCAACATTGTGCTCCTCCGGTCGGATGGCCTCCCACCGCCGAAAGCCTCCTGGCCGAAGATACTGGGCGACCGGAACCTTCCTATCGTTGGGACAGTTAATCCCTGCAAAAATCTTCTCTAATTCCTTCAGCCAATGATCCCACGAAAGCGTCTCAGCGGAACCGTCAAATTTCGGAGGATGCAATTTAACCACCTCGGTAAGCCATTTATCTCCCCGATTATCCACGTTATTCTGCTGTCCCATCGCCGTCTGCATGCGATCCACAACTTGAGCAAACTGGTTTATCTGGGCAACCACCTGCTGAAGCACTCCCGGCACGTTAGGATCTGCATTATTATTTGCCGATCCCTGCTGTCCCCCGGAATGTGAATCCGTTTGACTAGCGGCTATCTCTGGAGTAGATACCGACTCTTCTTGTCTCGCATTTCCACGTCCGCGTCCACGACCGCGTCCGCATCCACGACCTCCTCTCAACATACTGTAAACATAAATACTCAATATCCAGGGCAAACTTTCTAAAAGTACATCCGTCAATGTTTACAAGTCATGTATTAAATAAAACGATATTATTCGAGATTAGGAAACTTACAACCACAGTCCACACGACGATGCTGGCTCAGCAGTGATGTTATGAACGACCCATAATCAAATAACGTAAACAGACCCAACCAACCCGACTGCCAAGATATCCATAAATCTTAGCTCTGATACCATATTCTGTAACACCCCGAGATATTCGGAATAATTACAGCGCCGTAAACCCTTTAGATAAGGATTTACAAGGCTGATTTTATAAGAAGTGTAAAAACAATATAATCGAACAACTGAAGTTCAAATACAGATTTGATTCAACCGATCAAATGAGTTAACTTATACAACCATATCGAATTGACCTTATTAAAACAGACATACTCGAGTACTAAACGAACCAAGAAGACAAATCACAATAACAATAACATCAATCACATCACTGAGCCATTCCATCGTCCTGTCGGTACTGTGGTTGCCTCCACGCTCCTCGGCTACCTGAACATCAAAACAATGTCCACCCCCGAAGGGGTTAGCAAAATGCTAGTACAAGTATCATCATACAATAAATCATCAATGTATCATAAAACATGCAAAATGGACTTCCGCCACCGGAATCCAACGATGCGAATCCTCACGATTCCATCAACACAATACAAGGTAATCCAGCGATCCAGCGCCCTCAGCATAGATCCCCATGATGATCCCGTCGGACCAACGCATGGTGGAAAACCCGTCCAGCGATCCAGCGCCCTCAGCATAGATCCTCATGATTCCCTCGGATCATTTATACCATCAATCAATCAACTATGCATACACATATGCATTTCAATATGTTCATCAATACGAACCAACACTACTACAAAAACAGCATTTAACAGCGGTTCTGGAACCGCTGTTAAATGTCCCGCTGTTAAATTTAACAGCGGTTGTCTAAGAACTGCTGTTAAATTTATTTATTTTTTTTAATAATTTGAAATTATTTTTTTAATATATTATTTTTTTAAAAAATATATATATTCCCGCCCAGCCCGTACCCGCCCAGCCAGCGACCCGCACATAATATGTATAAATGTGGATTTCTACTACTCACGGGATTCGAACCTGTGACCTCAATGAGATGGAGGTGGGTATCAAACCAGTGAGCCAAAGTCATTTGTTGTTCAAATATTGATTTCTATTATATAAGTATACAATAAACCATATATATATGTATATAAATATATATATATATAAAATATATATATATATATTATATGTATATGTTTGTTAATATTTTCAGAATTATTTTCAAAATATATTAATATTTATTATATTACACATTTAATAACTAATGATCAATATAAGTATACAATAAACCATATATATATATATATATATATGTATATATTATAATTTTCAATATATAATGTAATATAATTTTTAATATTAATATATAACAAAATATATTACTATTCAATATATTCCACATTTGATATAATATAATTCATAAAATAATATGTATATATTATAATTTTTAATATATAATGTAATATAATTTTTAATATTAATGTATAACAAAATATATTAATATTCAATATATTCCACATTTGATATAATATAATTCATAAAATAATATGTATATATTAGAATTTTTAATATATAATGTAATATAATTTTTAATATTAATATATAACAAAATATATTAATATTCAATATATTCCACATTTAATATAATATAATTCATAAAATAATATGTATATATTATAATTTTTAATATATAATGTAATATAATTTTTAATATTAATATATAACAAAATATATTAATATTCAATATATTCCACATTTGATATAATATAATTCATAAAATAATATGTATATATTATAATTTTTAATATATAATGTAATATAATTTTTAATATTAATATATAACAAAATATATTAATATTCAATATATTCCACATTTGATATAATATAATTCATAAAATAATATGTATATATTATAATTTTTAATATATAATGTAATATAATTTTTAATATTAATATATAACAAAATATATTAATATTCAATATATTCCACATTTGATATAATATAATTCATAAAATAATATGTATACATTATAATTTTTAATATATAATGTAATATAATTTTTAATATTAATATATAACAAAATATATTAATATTCAATATATTCCACATTTGATATAATATAATTCATAAAATAATATGTATGTATTATAATTTTTAATATATAATGTAATATAATTTTAAATATTAATATATAACAAAATATATTAATATTCAATATATTCCACATTTAATATAATATAATTCATAAAATAATATGTATATATTCAAATTTTTAATATATAATGTAATATAATTTTTAATATTAATATATAACAAAATATATTAATATTCAATATATTCCACATTTGATATAATATAATTCATAAAATAATATGTATATATTATAATTTTTAATATATAATGTAATATAATTTTTAATATTAATATATAACAAAATATATTAATATTCAATATATTCCACATTTGATATAATATAATTCATAAAATAATATGTATGTATTATAATTTTTAATATATAATGTAATATAATTTTTAATATTAATATATAACAAAATATATTAATATTCAATATATTGCACATTTAATATAATATAATTCATAAAATAATATGTATGTATTATAATTTTTAATATATAATGTAATATAATTTTTAATAATATATAACAAAATATCTTAATATTCAATATATTGGACATTTAATGGGTTCTAGAAAGAACCGCTGTTAAATGTACAGATTTAACAACGGTTCTACAAGAACCGCTGTTAAATGTACAGATTTAACAACGGTTCTTCAAGAACCGCTGTTAAATGTACAGATTTAACAACGGTTCTACAAGAACCGCTGTTAAATGTACAGATTTAACAGCGGTTTTCCTATAACCGCTGTTAAATGTGCAATTTAACAGCGGTTCTTCTGGAACCGCTGTTAAATGTGCAGATTTAACAGCGGTTTCGCGGAAAATCGCTGTTAAATTGCAATCGTTTCATTTTAACACCGGTTTTTTTAGAACCGCTGTTAAAATGCCGCAGTTAAATGCTGTTTTTGTAGTAGTGCAATAACAATGAATATCACGAGAATTTCCAGAAATACATCTCATATTCAACAATATGAACAAAACCACAAGCATGATAAATCGAACTCGACATATGATACTTGCCTCGAAAATGGCAAGGACGAAACACTTCAATGATATCGACACACTCGAAGGCCGCCTCCTTCGATCAACGTAACAAGCTCGAACCTTAACAAAAGGAATGATATACAAATCATCTCAAGTCGAACGATGGCCTAATAATTCGGTCTACGGCCGAAAAGCTCAAAATAAACAATGCGGGATCGCTTAGCGCGCTACGTACTCTACGTAGCGCGCGCTAAGCCTGCCTGTTAGCGTACGCTATCGTATAAGACTAGTGTGCGCTAGCCACGGACTGGCAGTCTGACTCGGCTGGTCTCATAACGTACGTTACGTACGTACCGTGCGTTAACTGAACCCCGATAGCGCACGTTAACTCACATATGTTAGCGTGCGCTAACCTTGCATGGCAGAATACTGCAAACTGAAAACTGGGTTGAATGGTGAAGAACTCATGAATTCTACCGTGATAATACAAGTCATCCTCGATCATAACATGCTAATAAGGTTTGTGGAAGTTCCATGATCATGAGGTACAAATATACGGATAATCAACTCAACATCGTATCTTTTCTAAGATCTTCAAGAAATATTCTAAGTTCCGATTATTCCAAGTCCCAAAACATATGATTCTTTACGTAAAATATACGAACTAGGTAATCTCCGATTACTGATCATAAATCGATTTGAACATGCTTAGGAGTCCTTATAATAAGATGGTTCAAAGGTTCATACGATATATAGTGCCGATACGTCGAAAGTATCCTTCTAACATGTGATGACCGATTATAAACGAAATAACTTGCTATCAAAACATGATCAAACGTCCTTAAGAACATTACTAACATCGGTGAAGAATCACCTACCTCAAAGTAGTGAAGAACACGAAGGAAATCGAAGCAATCCAACACCGAAGGCTTGAACACCAATCTCCAATGATGAACGATCTTCAATCACGAGCTAGGATGATGATATGGAGTGTTTAGGATGAAAGAAGTTATCTTCCAAGTGTAAGAGTTCGGGTTATGGGAGGAGAAAGAACTGAAATCACGAATAGGATGCTGTCCTATTTATAATAAATGGCTATTAGCGCGCGCTAGGCCCTGCTCGTAGCGTGCGCTAACGGCTCACTGACTAATCTGTACTTAGCACTTAGCGTGCGCTACGCATGTACCTGTAGCGTGCGCTAAGGCGTTGACTCGGCTTTTCCCGAAAGCCGTCCAGGTACATCCCGACACGATCCGACAGGGGTCCCCCGGCCAGATCTCACCTACTGCACATCCCAATCAATCTGACCACGCATATCGTGCGCTAATGACCCTCAGTAGCGTGCGCTATGAACCCTCGTTAGCGCACGCTAAACATATCCGGTAGCGTGCGCTATATGCGCAGATTTACAATCTTTAAATCACAACCACGAAATTAAACGCTCGACAACATCGGATTATGAAATACGGAAAATAATACTTAGATCAAGTACAATCATTACAATATCACCAGTTCCAAATACATAACAGAAATCCCGGGTATTACACACGCCACCTGGTAATTTGTGTTCAATTCAGAAGGTACTGGACTGGGTTGGTGTTTTCTTTAGCGCACGTTATGAGGTAGTGTAGCGCGTGTTAATGTCAGGAGTTAATGCACGCTATTGGAGACAT
This sequence comes from Orobanche coerulescens, assembly GCA_033398695.1. Taxonomy (NCBI): domain Eukaryota; kingdom Viridiplantae; phylum Streptophyta; class Magnoliopsida; order Lamiales; family Orobanchaceae; genus Orobanche; species Orobanche coerulescens. The sequence goes on along the minus strand of CM065804.1, from coordinate 69,436,538 downwards.
AGTGCACGCTAACTGTTGGTTGAGTTCAGTCCAGAAGTCACTGGATTGAGATATTGGGCGATATATACCCCGATAGCACACGCTAATACAGACGATTAGCGCATACTAATTTGTGTCCAGTATAAATACTGGACACCAGTCTAGAATCTTCATTTTTTTCATTTCTTCTTCCTCCGTGAGTTTGAGACGTGGTGACTAGGGTTCGCGATCTGGGCCGATTTTCCATTTTAGGGTGCTTTGGAGGTGTCTAAGTGATTGTAACAATATCTAATCTGTTGTTCTTCATCAGAAAGGTAATTTCTTCATTTTTCTTCAAGTTGACTTTTTGGGAGATTTGTTCTTGATATCGATCCTAGTCCGATTTTGATGAATCGGTTGGTGCAATATGATGTTATCAAATCATGTTATATGGATTGTACATCCATATTTCGAGTTTGTTTAACTCAATTGACGGTTTGAGTGTCCTTGGGAATTGTTGAACATTTAAAGTTTGATTAAATGTTTCAATGAGTTTCCTTCGCCATTTTGAGGTGATTTCCGTTGTTGTTGGTCTTGAACCTCGTTGTGATCGTGTTTTCATTGTGTCTTGCAGAAGTTGTAGGTTTCGAGGCTTTCGGTCGAGCCGAGTTCGTCGGAGTATTTGCGTGCCGATTCTGAGGCAAGTATCTTGTTATACAACTTGTGTCTTGTGATTAGAAATCGTGTGTTGTGATTTGAGGGTTGGTTTACCTTTGAAAACGTGGTTCGTGTGAATCAGTTATGTGTTACCCGTTATATGGGATTGGCGATGACTATGTTACTTGGATATATATATATATATTGTGTATCGTGTTTTGTGTGTAGGATTGTGATAATCGTGTTGGCTTGGTTGTACACATGGTTGTGCAATGTATTGTGTATTGGTTATGAGCTATGTTGGTCGTGTGTCGTTGATGATGATGATTTGCATGCAGAGATTGTGTTGTGCGCGTGATGCGTGATGTTGTAGTGATCAATGTGATTGATTTGCCGTGTATGGACTTGGTCAAAAGTGAATGTAACTGTGAAGATATGTGTTGTGATGCTAAGTTCACTCGTGCGAGTTCGACAGGCCTACGAGGAATCATGGCAAGGGTCCATGGAATTGGAACATAGTATGTGATGCTGAGGTCTAGTAGTGTGGCTCTGACGAGGCCTACGATGACACATGGTAGTCGATCATGGGGTCAGGACACAGTATGTCCAACCATGTGGGTTCGACGGGGCCTACGGTGACTCATGACAAGAGATCAGGGAGTCGGGACTGGATGTTGTGATTGTTTTGGTTTGGCATAGGTCGTGCGGCTTGATAAAGCTACGGAGCCATGTGACAAGGGATCAGGAGTGTTGTGTTTGTTGTGTTGATACGTGACAAGAGTTCACAGTATTATGATATTTTTGTTTGGCATAGTCATTGCGGGTTGATGAACCTACGGAGCCACGTGACAAGGGATCACGAGTATTATATTTGTTGTGTTTGACATGTGACATGAGTTCATAGTGTTATGGTTATTGTACTTGGCATAGTCCGTGTGGGTTGATGAACCTACGGAGCCACGTGACAAGGGATCACGAGTGTTATGATTGTTGTATGCGATATATGTGACAAGAGTCTATAAACGTTTTGATTGACCGTTGGGCATGTTTTTAATTTAAAGAATTTTGACAAACCTAGGACATGAGTTCCTAGAGGCTTTTGACAAACCTAGGAAACGAGTTCCTAAAAGATTTGCGTTGTCTAAGATTCCCTAGATGGCATTTCATTTCCAAAGACTCTACTGGTGTTAATTTCTACATTCATAAAACTTCTAGGGAATACGTGAATGGTTGTTGACTTGTGATTGGTAGAATGTGGTTGTCTGATTTATGATTGGTAATTGCTTGTCACATTTTGTATGGTTTGATACCTGCACTAGTAAAAAAGTGGAGTTTTACTAACCCCCGAGTAATCAGGGGTGGATATCTGTTTTGTGTCCAGATTCATGGTGGAGCGTGAAGCAGTCACAAGATCGGTGCGAAAGATGATGGACAACGATACTAATCGAGAGATATGGAATGCAATTGTAGTTGTTGTGTTGTTGTATTATTTTTCAGTCTTCCGCTGTGTTGAATCGTCTTGTATTTTAGACCCTGGTGTGGGGATGAGTTGTAACAAATTGTTACGATTTGGTTTTGTTGTGTGACCTTATCGGTTCGTGTCTTTATGTTGTTTGATCCCGACCGGTCAAACGTTTGGTTGTATGTTTGTGTTCAGTCTGGTGGATCTCCGGTGTGGGTTCCACGACATGTAATATTCCCGGTTGCATTATGGGGGTGTTACACAAGAGGGGGAAAATGGGGAAGAATGGCACAAACCCGTCGGCCAGGGCTATAAAAAGCCATGCACGTTACGGCCGTAACAGGCAGTACCTTATGGCCATAAATCGACCCTTACGGCCGTAATCGACATCTGCTTACGGACATAATCGGCACCTCCCAAGCCACTGCCCAAACACGCTCAGCATATTACGGCCGTTACAAGACAAAGATTATGGCCGTAATCGGCCTTACGGCCGCATTCGACCCACATTACGGTGTGTCGATCATCCCCGAAATCGCCTAACCCGTGCGGGAGCCTTACGGTCGTAATCGGCAAGACATTGCGGCCGTAACCGGCCATGTCTTGCAGCCGTAACAGGCACTGCATTGCGGCCGTAACTCGGCCAGGCCCTATGGTCGGGACTCGATCGTTCCTACAGTCGGTTAGGTGTTCGATAACCTCTCGGTCATGCTAATGCACCGATTATAATTCAAAATAACAACGAGCAAATTACGAAACATAACATACCACAAGCACGCATTTAATAAAAGAAATGCACGCGATACAAGTCTCGCTCGACGAACACTACAACAGAATATATCATACCGTTCACGACAAAAAAATGAATTCCACATAATCATAACGACACGAAATAACCGACACCAACCGACAAATAGTTCAAGGCAACCGGAACAAAAGTCTCGGGTATTACAGATTAGACGTCCGAAAATTATGAACTTCATTGCGAAAAATCTGTTATGATGTAAGGAATTTAAGTTGTAAGTTGCATGGGGATTTTCCTTTCATAAATTATAGTTCTGCCCTCCCGAAATTTATGTATTATTATTTTTATTTAGTTTTGTCTTATAATTTTGATTAGTTCGTTTGGATTAGTTTTAACTCCTAAAATTACGAATCAAGTTGCGTTTTGATCCTTATGACTCGTACTTTCAGATTACATTTAGTTTTAATTTTTTTTCTTTAAGAAATTATGATTTCATCCCTTTATTTTGTCTTAATCGATATTTTAGTATTCGGGTCATATCTTTTTCGTTTCTTGTCGGATTGACCTCAAATTTTCGGGGTAGACTCTTTATGTTATTTTGAGTCCAGAGAGTTCAACTTTTCTAGGAATTTTATTTTCAAAATAGTAGGTTTCTGTAAATTATAATTTTGATCCCGAACTCTTGAAATTTATATTTTTGTCCCGACTTTCGATTTTAATGAGTCCCGATTTAGGTGAAATTTTATAATTACTTTATCATGACATTATAAGATAAATTTTTAAGTTACAAGTCCATAATTAACAGTTTTAACACTTATCCATTAATTATTCCCCCTTTTGACATATTATTTAAAATTTATTTCGATTAGTGAGATTATTCCGGCATTTAATCCACCTTCTACTCTAGTCCAGTACTATATTCATATAATTTGGGAATTTTAATTCCCAAATGTCATATTTGACATTATCAACCAAAATTTTATATATAACATGATTTGTTCACATAATTAAGGTATGTCAAATAATAATTCAATAAATACTAAGATCATTACATGCATGGTAGCAAAATGTTATTTTCAGTTAAGTAATGATATTTGAAGTTTTAATATTTCATGCACCATAATATAATGTTAACTTACAATAATTCTGAAATAAAAGAAAAGAAAATATTTTACCCACTTGAATCACTTGATGAAGGTTAGATGATGCTTAGTTGATATGGATTTCTTCTCCTTCCTTCACCAAGTTTATGGCCAAATCAAATAGGGTACTAAGAGATGATCAAGACTTAGTACTAAGTCATATTCATGAAGAAAAAGATAAAAATAAGGTCCATAAGTATGATCATCTTACCTTGATGATAACTGAACCAAGTGAAATTTTTCCTCCTTCTTCCTCTAACTCACAGCTCCCCCTCCCTCTCTCACAATTTTTCAGATTTTTCTGTGTTTAAAAATAAGTATTAAATTGTGAAGAATAGTATATATATATGAGATAAGGTTAAGGGATTAAGTGGCAAAGTATGAAGTAGTAAGTAACAGGTGTTTCATGACTTATTTTGTATGAGACACATAAGAGTTGACCTCTTCTACTCCTTCCATATCCCACATGCACTTATCATGTATATATATTTAGTTAGTTATATTTATATAATAAAATTGAATATGTATTTTATAATGGGTTGGATTGAGTTTAATTTGGGTTTGGAGTAGTTTTAAAGTGATAAGGCATATTAATAAGGTCATAAGTCCATAATGACTACAAGCTCAAGTTTAAATTATGGCCTGTTAATCAAGTCCATTTAAATTATATACTTATTTATATATTTTAATTCAATTGAAATAATTAAATTATTAGAGTTTTAGAATATTTATACATCAAATGATATTATAGTAGAATAATATAATATATGACTTTAGTTTATTTATTAAATGATGGTTTGCTATATGTGTCTTTGGGCTTGATGTAGTGTTTAGGTGATATGTTGTTCATTATTTAGGTGGTCATAAGCCCAAAATGTCTCTAAGTTCAAATTTTAATATTAAGTTCACTAATTAAGTTGTACTATTAAATTAAATAGCCCATTTAGATAATAAAAATTAAAATTTATTAAAAAAATTAAGTTAATTAAACTTATAAGATATTATTATTTTTTATATATTAAATTGAAGTAATAAAAATAATTAGGTTGTTGAACTTATAGAATTTATTTAACTAATGTGACTATGCATAAGGTAAGAACTAAATTTATTCGATAATGAAATATTGTAAACTTTATTTTATTTATTAAAAATTAATAATCTAATCTATATACAAAATAATGGGGTCTCACACCAAGCATACCCGAAATTTATGAAACGCATTTCCCCCTATTTAAGGGGATAGCAATTCGAATTTGCCAATACAAGTATCATAACTGTACGAAATGTAGCAAGCAAACAACAATCAAGAACTAGATACGACAACCATTTACCAAGTATTCCCGAGAGGTTTTAGTAAAAGAAAACAATCTATGAAGCATTTGAAAATAAATTCATCATCTCGGGAATTTTAGAAACACAAAGCCTTTAGGACCTCGAGTCCAAAGCCACAAAACTTATTTTCGAAAATATTAGGGTCTTAGCCCAAATCTCATTTCACGTCTCAATAGTTTACAACAAGGATGACATTTCCCAATTCATTTGGGTTTCAGCCCAACATTCATTTCATAAAACTTCCTTTTCAAAAACTTTGTTCATCAAAACATGCTCATGAACCCATAATCCCTTGCCACGTGTCTCCGTAGGTTCAACAACCCACAGGGATTGAGCCAAAATAGTACATCAACATCAATCATGCTCGTGACTCCGTGATCCCCTGCTACGTGTCTCCATAGGTTCAACAACCCACACAGTTTGAGCCAAAACAGTACATCAACATTAGTCATGCTCGTGACCCCATGATCCCTTGCCACGTGTCTCCGTAGGTTCAACAACCCATAGTGATTGAGCCGAAACAACAATCACAAAAACCAGCCCCGACTCCGTGATCTCTTGCCATGAGTCACCGTAGGCCCCATCGAGCCCACATGGTTGGATGTACTGTGTCCAGTCCTAATGATCCCTTGCCATGTGTCATCACGGGCCTCGTCGGACCCGCATGATTGGACCTCAGCACCATGTACTAAGTTTCGGTCCCATAGTACCTTACCATAAATCCTCGTAGGTCCCATCGAACCCACATGAGTGAACTTAGCATCACACAACATTTACAATCAACACACCACATTATACAATCGACTGTATAATACACCATAATGTTATCACAACCATCATCATGAACAATACACAGTCGACTCAACATATTCAGCAATCACACACAACATAATACAAATCCAAGTGTATCACAAACCAGTGCAATTACTGCAACCAACATAATTCCTCAACAATAAGCTATCGAGGATAACATAAACACCACATTACATTCATTTCGAGTAGTTTGTAACCATTTCATATGAAATATATTCACGAAGATAAACCAATCATCATAAACCCAACACGTAATTGCTATTCACAAGATACAAGTCGTATAAGCAAGATAATTGCCTCCATACTCGATGCGAATCTTCCGAAGAACACGGTTCAATCAGACAGCCCCGAAAACCTACAACCCCCGCGAAAGACAACGATAACACAATAACTAAAAGGATAAGGACCAAAAACAACAGAAATCGCAACCAACAACAGAAGGACCAATAGTCCTAAGCCTGTAAATCCTCGATAAAGTCTACATATAATAATAATTTAATCATTATAAAATATTATGATATAATGATTGAAATTAAAATATATGCATAAAATTTGACTAATTATTAACATTAATTGAAGAGTCAACATTTTACTATTTTGGTCAAAATAGGACTGATTGAAGGTTTTAAGGTTGACTGGGGTCAGATTGCAAGATCTAAGAAATCTGGAGGCTTAATACGAAGGACTGAAAAAGGGCTGGGGTTAAAATCGAAGTAATTAAAAGTGTATGGGGTTAAATTGAAAATTGCTGGGAAAATTGGGGGATAATCTGAAAAACTCTAAATTTTCGCGAGTATAAATACCCTATATATCACGGTCAGCCAACACAGTCCTCATTTCTCACCTCTCTTCCTCCAGTGAACTCCCTCCTCTCTCTAACCTTCTTCTCTGAACTCTCCTCTCTCTAAAATTGGCTGCACCTCACGCCCAAAATATCCACAAAATAGACCCTGAAACAAGGTACAACTCACAGTATCGTACTATAGCCGATGCGAGCATGGTGGCTGAAAATCAATGGCGGACGTGTTCAAGTCCGGCGATTGGGTTTCCGGCTTCAGGCAAGTAATAATATGCTCGATTGAGTGTTGGTTTGGGATTAGGGTTGGATTCGGGTTATGGGTTTTCATTTCATAGATTCTGGTATGAGCCGACTGAAATTCGGGATTGAAGGTCTGATTTGTTATGTATTGTTTGCCGGTATTTAATAGGTTAGATGATTTAAACCGATGAGTTTCAGGTTCTGGTCCAGATTGGATGATCGGTCGGGGTTCTTTTCCAATTTGGCGAATTTGAAACTTCGAGTTCGATTCGGCTCCAGATTAAAAACCAAAATCGATTTCTGTTGAGTTCTAGAGTTTGGGTGTTTTCATGTTTTTCATTACGTTGAATCAAATTGATTGAAGATGGACTACCAACTTGAAGAAAGATATAATAAAGAACACAAAATTGAGGGAAGAGTATTATGTTGGCTTGCGTTGAGATGTTATGATGATAACTTTTGGTATGGTTCTAACAGGGTAAAGCGAATTTCACAACGATGATAAATGTAGTAGCAAGAGAATGAGGTGGTGAATTTGAAGGTTAACGTTTTTACCTGCTGTTGGAATGAGCTTGAGGTGCTGTAATTTGATTGAAACTTGGACGGATATCACAACTGTTCTTCTCGATTTCTCTTCTGGCAGCGCTCTGCCTTACTGTGTTGCAGTTGTTCTCTTTTTTTTTTTTTTTGTTATTCTTCAACGTGAGATTAGGGTTGTTGGGAGAGAGAAAAATAAGTGTATATGGTGTATAATGTGCATTTTCTGGATGCTGAACGTGATTTGTGTTGGTTGGGAGAATTGTATTAATAGATATAGTTTTAAAGTGTTTTAGTTGATTTGGGACTGTACATTAGGATATATATCAAGAAATTTTGATAAAGTGAGAATTGTGATGGTTCGTCGACTAACAAGGATTTCTTAATTGTGATTAATTAAGTTTAATCATAGTTGGTTAATTTATAATTCATGATTAAATATAAATGATATAATAATACTGATAATAGTAAATGTAAAAATAACAATTTAGTGGTATTGATAATAATAATCTGAAAAATGATAATGATAATAATAATATTAGTACTAATAAAATATTATTAATAATATTATTAATAATAAGGCTAAAATATTCTTGGGGTCCCTTAACTTAATTTCAGGTAACGATTTAGTCCTTTTTTTTTATGTCCCAACTAAGTCCTTTATCTTTCAAATTTTAAACAAAGTTAGTCTTTTCTCTTTGTCTCCGTTACAATAATTAATCATATGCTGATTTTATACCTATATGGCTATAAACATTCCTACATGTCAAATCCCTAACCTACATGTCTATTTCCTAACCCACGTGGATATTACAAAATAGGATAAGGGACCAAATTCGTTAATGAAAAAAAATATGCAGAAAACAAATCACCATGGCAGAAGATATCTCTGTACCTCACTCGACTCCTCTACAAAAAAAAAAAAAAATAACATCGATCTCTGTGTACCTCTCTCAACAGCTCTCTCTTTCAATCTCAATCTCACACACCTCACACCGAATTACTTCCTACACACCAAAAGGCAACCCCACTGGACACGAACGGCTGATCTCGAAGCAAGGTGCGGCGAACTGGTGAAGGTCGGCGGCGGAAGTTCTCTGTGAAGTGAGAGTAGCTCCAGCGCTTAGGGTTTAAGGTCGTCAGGGCTTCTGATTCAGGTATATAGGTCGGCCTCGGGGTTAAATCAAAAGGGAAGATCTGGTTTGGGTGCTTCCTGATGGTGTGGAACGGCGACGCCAAAAGGGCAGCAACCCGACTGGTTTTGGGTTTTGAATTCGGACTCGAGGGTTCTGGATTTTGACAGACTCGGGTTTTGGTCGGACTGAAAGGGTTTTTGTCAATCTGGGATGGGGTTTGGAGGTGCTTTGCTTTCTCTGCAAAAAAAAAAAAAAAAAAAACTCATGATAGGGAAACTTCTGGATTTGACCCGTTGGAGGGATAGGAAGCCATTGTTATGGTGTTTGGAGGTTTCACAGGCTATGTGCAATCCTTCAGGTTTTCAGATTTCTAAGATTTTCAGAACTCAACAATGGTGAAAGATGCGATCTAGGGTTTAAATGAAGAAGATGATAGTCAGCATTTGATTTGGCATCGACGTGACCAACTTAATAGCCACATGGACAACAATTAACGACGTTACTAAAAAAGTATAACCAAGGCTAACTTTGTTTAAAATTTGAAAGATAAAGGACTTAGTTGGGACAAAAAAAAAAGATAAAGGACTAAATCGTTATCTGAAATTAAGTTAAGGGACCCCAGGAGCATTTTAGCCTAATAATAAAAATGATAATATTACTAATAGTAGTGTTAGTATTATACTTGGATGAATAATAACACTATTATAAAAATAAATAATGACTACTTGAATATATCTGACAAAATGACTCGGACTAGAACTTGTGATACATCGAAATAAATATCCATGATCCTCTAAATGAAATTAAATGAAATGAAATGAAATATTATTATAAATAATAATATTACATTATGAAATGGCGGTTATTACATTTAAGATGTTATATTATACATATACCTTCTTCATAGGATGGCAACCACGAAGACGACACCGCAGAAGTTAGTGAGGAGAAAGCGGACATCATGCAACCTTGTGGAGGCTTTCTACAGCACGTACCGAGGCACAGGTGCCAGAGTGGCCCAGTGCATGGCGGACTGTTGAACAAATATGGTTTGATGACGATTTCAAACACATTTAGTAAATAATAGAGGATCATAACGCAACTACATAGATAATTTATCCCACATTAAATAGATTAAACATAGATATGAAAAGATGTTTATCAACAATATTAACGCACGCTACCGCTGTTACTAACACACGCTACCTATGTTACTAGTGCACGCTACAATATCATGTACTGCACACTAACGGTCTAAGACAGTAAGCAGTGCATCGGTACCGAAATAATCAAAACAAACCACTTTTGTAGGTACCTCCTTCAATGAGAAACAAGTGGTACATTGTTAGTAGGTGTTTGAGACACATATGTGGCACCAAGGACTTGTCCGAGGACTTGAAATATAAAGAACAAGAACATGTAACCTTTTATGACGACAAGAAAGTTAAGATTATGGGGGTCGGCAAGGTAGGTAAGGAACATTCACCCTCCAAAAATAGTGTTTGTTTATTGAAGGCTTGCATCATAATTTACTTGGTGTTTCTCAACTTTGTGACAACAGTTTTGTTGTTCTTTTCGAAGCATCTAAACGCATTGCCTTCACGAAGAATAAAATTGCATTTGTAGGTCAAAGATGCGACAATATTTACATTGTTGATTTGTATGATGAAAATTATTTTGGTGACAAATGTCTTGTAACTCTCGATGAAAATGTACTCCTATGGCATTGAAAGTTAGGACACACATCTCTACCAATTATTTCAAAATTATCTAGACATGATTTGGTCCGTGGCTTACAAAAATTCAAGTCACTATCTCTAGAACTGCTTCTGGCTGATACTTGACTTAGAAAGCTTTCCTCTCCTTTTCTATCTTCTTCTTCTTTGGTACTAAACAGGTTCTTTCTTGAAGTTTAATAGAAAACACTTGTGTGAGCCTTGCATCAAAGGAAAACACACAAGAGAATCTTTTAAACCCAAACATGAAATTTCCACTTTCCGCATTCTTAAATTGGTCCATATGAACTTGATTGGTCCATCTAGATGTGCAAGTCTTAATGGAAAACTTTATACCCTTGTAATCGTTGATGACTTTTCTCGTTTCACATGGGTAAGATTTATCGCACACAAAGAAGAAACTTTTAATGAGTTTTTCAAATGGTGTTGTTTGGTTCAAAACGAGACAAATCTGACCATAATTTCTATTCAAACCGATCACGATGGAGATTTCGATGCTCTACTTTTGAAAATCTTTGTGATAAATATAGAATTGACCATAATTTTTCATCCCCAAGAACTCCACAACAAAACGGAGTTGTTGAAAGGAAAAACCGAACCCTGGAGGAAATGTCTAGGACAATGCTCAATGAATATTCTCTTCCTCAATATTTTTGGGCCAAAGCAATAAACATCGCATGTTATATAATAAATCGTGTTCATCTTCGAAGAGCCCAACTCAAAACCCCATATGAAATTTGGAAGGGTAAAAAGCCTAATATTTCATATTTTCACTCGTTCGATTGTAAAGTTTTTGTGTTAAAGAAAAAGGGAAAAGAAAAATTTAGGAAAAATTGATTCGAAATACGACACCCATATTTTCTTGGGATATTCAATGAATAGCAACGCCTTCCGTGTGTACAACCTTAGAACAAATAAAGTTGAAGAATCTATTCATGTAAAATTTGATGAGTCAATTTTATCGCCGAAAAAGGTAGATTTTATTGATGATGCAGGTACACTCCCGAAAATACAACCCTCAAATGAACCAGAGAAGCTTCATGAGATTATTGAAAATTCCTTGACACATTGCTAAAATATTGGAGGCATGTCTGCGATCATCCTAAACATTTGCTGATTGGAAATATTTTTGATGGGATTCAAACTCGAAGAAGAACATTTGATTTTCAAATTAACTATGCATTCATGTCAGAAACTGAACCAAAGCGTCAATGAAGCACTTGGTGATGAAAGATTGATAATGGCAATTCAGGAAGAGCTTGTGTAATTCGAGTACAATAAAGTTTGGGAATTGGTTCCTGCTCATATGGATAAAACCATCATCGGAACTAAATGGGTGCATAAAATAAAGCATGACAAAGAGAGATATCCAGTAAGGAATAAGTCGCATCTAGCTGCCCAAGGATATAATCAAGAGAAATGTATTAACTATGAAGAAAGTTTTGCTCCCGTCGCACGACTTGAAGCCATCTGACTTCCATGTGCATTTGCATCACACGAAAAGATAAAACTCTTTCAAATACATGTCAAGAGTGCATTTCTAAACAAATTCATTCAAGAAGAAGTCTATGTGAAGCAACCCTCGGGATTTGAAGACTATGAATTCTCGGAATATGTGTACGAACTCAAAAAAATGCTATATGATTTGAAATAAGCTCCATGAGCATGATATGATCATTTGAGTAACTATAGGAAAGGTAAGGTTGACAATACTCTCTTTATAACCAAATTAATGATGATATGCTCATTTGCTAAATATATGTGGGTGGCATTGCTTTTTGTGCTACTAATATATCTCTTTGTCAAGAATTTTTAAACTTTATGAAGGGTGAATTTGAGATGAGTGTGATGGGCGAACTCACATACTTTCTTGGTCTTAAAATTAAGCAAATAGATGATGGACTTATTATTCATCAAACAAAATACAATAAAGACTTTCTTAAGAAATTCAAGATATAGAATTGCAAAGCTATATCTACTCCAATGTCATCTTCATTAAAGCTTGACAAAGACGAGCATGGAAAATCCGTGGATAAAAAAAAAATCATGGTATGATTGGTTCATTACTCTATTTAACCGCTTCTAGACCGGATATAACCTTTGCTACTTGCATGTGTGCTAGATATCAATCTAATCCAAAATAATCTCATTTAATTGCGTGTAAACAAATTTTTCGTTATCTTAGTGGAACGATTGGCTTTTTCCTATGGTATCCTTCATGTCTCGATTTTAATCTTGTTGCATCTAGTGATGCCGATTTCGGTGGATGCAACATAGATAAAAAGAGTACAAGTGGTATGTCATTTTCTTAGTTCATGCTTGATTTCTTGGGGAAGTAAGAAACAAACGAGTGTAGCAATTTCCACAGGTGAAACTGAATACGTGTAGTAGTGCGTGAGCATAAATATTTTGGATTAAAAATCAAATTCGAGATTATGGCACAAATTTTAAAAATACTCCAATTTTATGTGAGAATACTAGTGCCATATATCTCAGCAAAAAACCATGTCTTGCATAGTGGAACCAAGCATATTGGCATAAGGCATCATTTTTTGCACGATCATGTTTAAAAGAAAGATATCATTTTAATAATTGTTGGCACAAAAGATCAATTGTCCGATATTTTTACCAAGCCTTTACCCTTAAACTCTTTCAATTCTATTAGATTGCAACTTGGTATGGGTCACCTGGACAATTTTTCGAAATTAAAATCATAAATATTTTCTTATATTCAAACGGAGCGTGAATAGTTACCACACGCTACATCTAACGAGTAGTACACGCTATCGATTTCCATTCTTAGACGAATCTCCTGCTGTAAACTACTGCATTCAGACCCTACTTCCCGATTGCGCACGCTACAATATACAGTAGCAAACGATATCGAACCCATCCAGATTCATATTTAACCTAATAATCAGTCAACTCCACCTTTATTCTTTCATCAGCCGTTATCCATCAAACACTCACACTTTTGATTTTCTTTCCATGTTTCCCTTCGATTTTTCTAAACTAAACACTGAATCCTTCATCGCCGAATCACTATCATGGCTAGTGGATCAAAGACCGCAATGAAGAATTAGTACAAAATCTCCAAATGACCATGGACGGACGAACTCGATGTATCCAGGTTTCACTCTCCCGATTGTCAAGAGGTATCCTACCAAATTATGCCTCAAGAGCAAGTTATTGATTGCTATTACTTCAATTTTGCTAGTCTAGAAAGAGCTGAAACAAAAATTATATACATGATCATCAAGAATAGCTAGTGCAAGTACACCTTTACACAAGATTATATACGAATGCAATCCAACATGAATATCACATTAAGAAAACAATATTCCGGAATACTACATTTTCATCAATACATGATCATCAAGAAAAAACCATAGCATCACACTTCATTATCACAAAATCCACAATTGGTAACCCGTGGCCGTACTCCTTAATATCGAGCCCCAGAGGCCCGTCGGACCGTCCCCAGGTGGGAAACCACTTCCGCGGCCGTGCCCCTTAGTAGTGGCCCCCAAGGTTTTTGTCGAACCATCCCCAGGTGTAATAACAATACAACACACACGCGTTTATCATAAATCATTATTTATGTCGAAAGCACATTCTACATCACATAATGTAAACTATGTACTTACCTTGATTAATAAGACGTGAAGAAATGGTGAAAGGAAAAGATTTCAATCAACTGCTTTCAAAGGTTCGTTCCTAAATCACAATGATACGTAATCAATTACAACACTACGGAAACATAGCAAACCATCATAAGTTCTACCCGTAGGAACAATTCATCGGATATTACAAGGGCACAATTCAAAACAATCGAATAACGGAGAAATTTATGGATTTTATCCACAAAACTACAAGAATAACCAAGAATTTCGAGTATAGTACCCTAATCTAACAACATTCTCGGCCGAATCGGAATAAAAAGATGGAATCGTCACAATACTCCCATAATCCACAAAAATTAGGGTTCTAACAAAAATACCTCGATTAGAATGGTGGAAGATGATGTAATAATGTTAAATCCTCGCCGGGAACTCAAAAATATTGCAAGATGGTGACAATCGTTCAAAATCCGCACTCTCCTAGCCAAACTGTCGCAAATCGCCAAGTAAGGGAAGAAGAAGATGAAAAATGGCGAAATCAGGACTAAAATCTGTTTATATAGCCGAATGTTATTACGTACATAATGACACTGGCGTTACGTACGTTAAGGATTTAATATACGCTAAAGCATTACGTACGTAATGAACCCCACTGCCTCGATGAACAGGTAACTTTACGTACGTTACATGGCAAGCTTAACGTACGTAACATGTGCTAACGTATGTTATGGTCTTAACTATAGCGTACGTAACGAAATGTCTAGTGCACACTGACCGAATGCCCAGGCATCTTTACATACGTAACAAAGTAAAAATAATGTACGTAAAGAAATCTTACGTATGTCACATCCAGAAGATAGCGTACGTAAAGATTGTACATATGCCACTGACTCAACTATGCAGAAAAGACAACGTACGCTACATATCAAGCATAGCGTACGTTATGATCGTGGATCAGCAGTACCGTACTAACTAAAAAGTGACATAACGAGACATACAAATATCCATCCAATATGATACATTCAGAAATGGACATCAATAATTAGCTCAAGCATCACGATAATAGAACGAGCATAACACACGACATTAGACACACAAAAATCAAATCGAGTACCAATGAATTACAACAGTTGGAATAAACGGAAACGAAAAAAATGTGGATATTACATTCCCTCCCTCTAAAAAGAAGTTTCGTCCCAAAACTTATAAGGAATAATTTAGGGTATATCGCCTTCATACTATCCTCCATTTCCCAAGTAGCTTCCTCCTTTCCATGCCTCGACCATTTCACTTTAACCCAAAGGAATGGTTTTGTGCCTATGTTGCTTTATCCGACGCTCCAAAATCTGAATCGGTTTCTCCTCAAATGTAATGTTGGGTCCCAGTTCAATCTCTCCAAAATCAATAACATGGCTAAGATCGGGTACATACTTCCTGAGCTGGGAGACATGAAATACGTTATGCACATGACTCAAGGATGGCGGCAAACCCAACCGATAAGCAAGATATCCAACTCGTTCTAAAATCTCGAAGGGTCCAATATACCTCAGAATAAGTTTACCCTTCCGACCGAAGCGGTAAACTCCCCGAGTCGGCGATACCTTCAGTAATATATGGTCTCCAACTTCGAACTCTAACGGCCGGCGATGCGTGTCGGCATAAGACTTCTGTCGACTCTGGGCCGTTAACAACCTATCACGGATCAAGGCGATCTTCTCTCTCGTCTCAACTACTAAATCTGGTTCAATACCAACCAATTCCGATGCATTATCCGAACACAATGGTGATCTGCACTTCCTTCCGTACAAAGCCTCAAATGGTGCCATTTTGATCGAGGCGTGCCAACTATTGTTGTACGTAAACTCGATCAATGACAGGTGCGACTCCCAGTCATCTTTCCAATCTAAATCACAGGCTCTCAACATATCCTCTAACGTTTGTATCCTCCGCTCTGACTGTCCGTATGTCTGCGGATGGTAGGATGTACTAAGTCTCAACTCGATTCCCAAGGCTCGATGAACAGCCTGCCAAAAATATGATACAAACCGACCATCTCGATCATAAATTATACTCTTAGGTCCCAGGCAACCTCATAATTATACTCTCGATCAATCCCATGCATCCTCACAATTTCTGAAATGAACACCAGGCTAGTCTCTCCGGTCCCCAAGTATTCTTAATACCTACAAAATGAGCAGATTTGGTTAGTCAAATGACAATGACCCAAATCATGTTCATTTTGGTCCGAGTCTTAGGCATAATGGTAATGAAATCCATAGAAATATCCTCCCACTTCCACTCCGGAATAGGAAGTGGTTGCAATAACCCCGCGGTTCACTGATGCTCGATCTTAACCTGCTGACAGGTCAAACACTTCGACACAAACTCGCTAATGTCCGTCTTCAATTTGTTGTACCAGAAGTTACTCCTTACATCCTTCTGCATTTTGCTTGTAAAAGGACGTGTGGAATAAGGTGTAATATGAGCTTCTCTTGAGATTTTCTGTCTCAACTCAATATTACATGGTACACACAATCTGCCTCGAAATCCCAAAATCCCGTCATCCTGAACCACAAACCCAGGGGCTTTCCCCTTCTTCACCTCCTCCCACAACTGAACTAATAATGGGTCATCATACCACCTCGCCTTGCTATCATCAATCAAAGACGAAGTGATTTCTAATGCACACAACTTTCTGAGGATCCAGCCAATCGTCCCTGAGGATCAAATCCTCACCCTTTAAGTCTACAACAATGAGGTTCGAGGGAAAATCTCGGTCCCCAATCCTCATTGGGCAGTCTCTGACTTCTCGATTCCAAAACATACGATTCCCACTAGGCATACCCACTAAAAATGGCTCACACTCAAAAAAACAATCAATACCAATACGACATACACAATCCCAAGCAATAAAAGAGTGAGTAGCACCATCAAATAGTACCGATACCGGATGAGAAAGAATCTGAGTGGTACCTGATGCCACCAGAGCATTTGTCTCCTCCGTGCGTCTCATTTGATACAATCGGGGGTGTATAGATCCCGAGCTCAACACTGCACGGAAGTTTGGATGACTCCGACCTCTACCTCGACCTGAACTCTGAGGACTCTGTGATGCTTGATCCTTCTGTCCGACACTTGGTTCTCCCGACACTGCTATTACCATCGGAGCTCTTACTGTTCTAGCAACTGCCTCGCAATGATCCCCACGATGACAACTCCGTTCGCATGAGAAAGATGTAACCTGTGGAAATGGACAATCCTTTACCAGATGCTCACTCTGATTATAGTTGAAACACACTCTACTACCAGGAATAGAGGACTGGACTGGACGGTTACTCTGGGAGCCTACAGCCTAATGAAACAGTCTCTTTCCTCATGCGGGGGTAGACAATGACTTAGAAAACCGATTCCCTTTCCGGCTGGAAAGTTACCCGTAGCCTTCTGCTTCTTAGCCTCAGATCGAGACTCAGATTCTAGAACTGCCATATCAATTGCTAGAGCGTGGTCCTGGTATTCTTTCAATGTGGCACATATGAGCGGTGCTATGCTCTCCCTGATATGCGGCTTCATGCGCATATTGAAGTAGCGAATGTTATCGGCCTCAGTTCTCACTTGATCTTTTACGTATACCAACTGCTGATTATAGGTAATGATGGCCTGGTATATCGGTACATCCCGAGGCGTAGCTATAAATAACTCTACTATCCTACGCTCCCGAACCGGCAATAGACAGTATTCTGCCTCCACAGCAGTCTAAAACTCCTCCCAAGTGGCTACACAATCTATGGGCACCAATGCCTCCCACCACTCCGCAGCTTCCTTATCCAGGAGGTATTGGCAATAGGTACCCTACTGTCTTCAGGGCAAGCTATGGCATCGGAGGTCCTTCACAACTGAAAGAGCCAATTCTCCCAACCTAGGGAGTCAGTAGAGATAGTGAAACTAGGGGGTTGTATCTTTGTCACTTTCTGAAACCATCTACTGGCTTCATCCTCCATAATCGGGGGCGGATTCTGGCACTCACTTTGAGCTATCTGAGCTAGCTGAGCCACCAACTGCTGAAGTATAGCAGTAGCTCCTGTGTCAGCATTATTACCCGACGGTTGTCCCTGGCTAACTGTTAAGTCCTGCTGTCCTTCAGAACTAAGGGGTAGAGTATTCGGCACTGAATGTGAAGCCGAATCTGCAGATGAATGATAAAGTGGAACTTCTTCATTATTAGAACCACGACCATGGCCTCGGCCGCGTCCCCTAGCTGCTCTACCACAACCTCTCAACATACTGAGAATTGAAAAGAACAAGATCAGCAAAATTCACAACTTACATTGATGGTACCCCAACTCACAATTCTAATTTACGTAAGAGAAGTAATACAGAAACGTAATAGTTTGAGGAGACTTACAGCCACGGGTCGCATGAAGAGATGGTAGCACGATGATGTGAGGCTCAACAACTGACTATTACGACACAACTTATAGACCCAAATTGTAAACCCCCGTAATTTAGGGAGATATTACAGCGTCGTAGATTCTTTTTAGAGAACCTACCAGGCTTAGATCAACATAGAACTCATTAAAAATTAACAAACCACAACATTCATTTCCTTAAAAACAAACTGACTTCAACACAACACACATTACAAAACCAAACAACACATCATCCTGTAGGATCACAACTGATATATCAGCTCACGGCTGATACAACAACATCATCAACAATCAACAATGACACGATATACATCACATGACACTACCCGTGTGAGTACAAAACCAAAATACCACACTGACCATGATAAGACATCCACAGACTCAACATAACACATGATATTAATGCTGCCCACCAAGCTCGTGTCCGCTCTGTGCTGGCTCACCCACTGGACCTGTACCTGAATACACAACAAGTATATCCACCCCTGAAGGGTTCAGCAAGAAGCCGGTTCAAGTACAATGATTCTAGAATATGTACAACAAGTGAATAAACAACAGAAATCACAGTGCCATCACATATATTGCGGAATACAATAATATAATCATCATCATAAAACAACCTCCTGATCTGTACTGGCCCTGTACCTCACACGAGATACACACCCCAGAAAGTCCTCGGCAGGCCCTCTATGGTTGTACAACCCCACCGAGTAATCCATAGGAAACATAGCCTAACGAATCCCAGGGGACCCTCACTCGTTTTCACTCGGTTCACACACGCTCAGAAACCACATCGCACAAACCACTTTTTCACAAAAATTACGTTTTCACATATTCACACAAAGTACATTAAACATAATCAAAATACTTGCCTCGATTGGAAACGATACAAGAATAACGAACGAAAAGACGTATGGTCCGAATTCCTTCAATAATTCGATCCTATTACAACAAAAAACCGAATCAAATACCACACCATGAAAATGAAAGGATTTCTTTCAAATTCTACTCTTAGGGACAAACTATCGAACACTACGAAGACAACATGGTTCGAATTCAAACTACGGAATAAAACTTGGAATTTAATCCATGAACTTCGGGGAGAAATGAAGGATTATGATTCCAACATCATAATCTAGCACAAATCAGAGCTAAAACGGATTACAATTGAAGATCTTAGCAAAAGCCCCAAATTATGAAGAACTAGGATTTGGATGAATTTTACCTTGATTTGGATAGTGAAAGTTGATGAGATGTTGTTAACTTGATGTTAGGAACTCAAAAATGTCGTTGGATGTTGAAATCCAACCAAAATCTACACCCCCTTATGCTAAAGACTGCTCAGCCGCCAGAGAAGAAAATGACCATTCTAGAACATGCAATCCATATATACTGGGAGTGATTAGCGCGCGCTACGGCTGAAGTTTAGCATAGGCTATTGGCTGAAAGGCGGTGCACTGTTGGTTGGAAGGCGGTCCAGAACCTTCTGTTCGACTTCGATAGCATGCGCTACCCATAAGTTAGCATGCGTTTTGTAACACCCCAAGAAAACAACCAGGAATATTACACGCCATGGACCCCACACTCGAGGACCCACCAGGCTGAACACAATCATACGACCAAAAGTTTGACCGACGGGGATCAAACAACATAAAGACATGGACCGACAAGGTCACACTACAAAATCAAATTGTAATAATTTGTTTACAACTCATACCCACACACGGGTCCAAAATACAAAACGATACAACACAGTGGAAGACTCAGAGATAATACAAAGACACAACATCAACAACTGCATTCCATAACTCTTGATTAGTATCGCAGCCAATCATCCTTTGTACTAATCCTGTGACTACTCCCACGAATCTATATGAACCTGGACACAAAACAGATATCCACCCCCGATTACTCGGGGGTTAGCAAAACTCCACCATTTCACTAGTGCAAGTATCAATCTATACAAAATGTAACAAGCAATTACAAATCATAAATTATGCAACCACACTCTACCAATAACAAATCAACCAATCAGTTATTCCCTAGAAGTTTTAATAATGTATAAACCAACACAAGTGGAATCTTTATAAAAATAACTATCATCTAGGAAATTTTAGAAACCGCACATCCTTTAGGAACTCATGTCCTAAGTTTGTCAAAAATTCTATAGGAACTCATGTCCCAAGTTTGTCAAAATCCTTTAGGAACTCACGTCCTAAGTTTGTCAAAATCTTTTAGGAACTCATGTCCTAAGTTTGTCAAAATCATTTAGGAATTCATGTCCTAAGTTTGTCAAAATCCATTAGGAACTCATGTCCTAAGTTTGTCAAAATCCTTTATATTAAAACATGCTCAATGATCAATCAAGACACTTGTGAACCCTAGTCACATATACCAGATACAACACTCATAACACTCGTGAACCCTTGTCACATGGCTCCGTAGGTTCATCAACCCGCATGGACTATGCCAAACACAAAAATCATAACACTCGTGATCCCTTGTCACCATGAACTCTTGTCATGTATCAAGCACAACAAACATAACACTAGTGATCCCTTGTCACGTGGATCCATAGGTTCATCAACCCGCACGGACTATGCCGAACACAACAATCATAACATCCAATCCCGACTCCGTGATCTATTGCCACGAGTCACTGTAGGCCCCATCGAACCCACACGGTTGGACGTACTGTGCCCTGACCCCATGATCGACTGCCACGTGTCATTATAGGCCTCGTCAGACCCGCACGACTGGACCTCAGTACCACATACTAAGTTCCGATCCCCGGATCAACTGCACTAAATCCTCGTAGGCCCCGTCGAACCTACACGAGTAAACTTAGCATCACAACACACTACTCACGTTCACATTCCGTCAATAATGAACATATCAATCAATCACATTGATCACCACGAAGTCACACATCACGCGCACATAACACAATCTCAACAATCACAACAACTGTCATTAATCAACGACACACAACCAACATAACTCACGATCAATACACACGTACATTGCACAACCAACCAAACCAGCACGATTATCACAATCCTGCACACATAATACAACGCGATACACATACCAAAATAACACAGTCATCACCAAGCCTTCATAATGCACAACACATAACTAACTCACACGAACCACATTTGCAAGGCAAACAAACCATTGCAACCCAACACACGATTTCTAATCGCAAGACACAAGTTGTATAACAAGATACTTGCCTCGAATCAACACGCGAATACTCCGACGAACACGGCTCGACCGCAATGCCTCAAACCCTACAACCTCAGTAGGAAATAATGAAAGCATGATCACAACGAGGACCAAGACCAACAATAATGGAAATCACATCAAACTATCGAGGGAAAACTCATTTGAACATTTAATCAAACATTAAATGTTCAATATTCTCCAAGAACACTCAAGTCTCTAATAGAGTTAGAGAAACTCAAAGTATGGATATACAATCCATCGAACACGATTAATACATCGTACAACACCAAGCAATTCATCAAAATCGGGCTACTGTCGAAATCAAGAACAAATCTACAAAAAGTCAACTCGAAGAGAAACCAAGGAATTACCTCGATCCGACGAAGAACAATGAATTAAACGATGTTGTAATCACTTATGATACTCCAAAACACCTTTGGATTGAGCAAAATCGGCCAAGATCATGAACCCTAGTCGCCCTTGACTTACACCCACGGAGAGAAGAGAAAATGAAGGAGAAAATGAGAATAATGACTGCTGTCCAGTTTATATACTGGACAGCCTTAGCGGCCGCTAATCTTCAATTTTAGCGTGCACTATCGAAGTATATACCGCTCAACCTCTCAGTCTATTATCTTCTGGACTGAACTCGAATTACCAGGTAGCGTGCGCTACCCTTCCGATAGCGTGCGCTAACTGTCACACCATAGCGTGCGCTACACAATCCATAACGTGTGCTATCGACTGCCCAGTCCAAGGCAGTAGCTTCTGCCTCAATTATGGAACTCCCGCTAGCGCGCGCTACTACATGGACTTAGCGTGCGGTAACGATGCATAATAGCGTACGCTACTCCATGATCTTAGCGTGCGCTATTCCTACCGAACACGCAACAATACCGCACCTAAACTCCTCACAACAACGATTCCTGCCAACGGAGTGACAAACACACTACAATCTGAATCGCAACCGGTTCACATCAATGCATGACAATGATCATAAAGGCACAAACAACTTACAATCCACTAAACAGTAGAAAAAAAATCCAATCCACCGGAACGAAAATCCCGGATATTACATTCTCCCCCACTAATGATAAGTTTCATCCCGAAACTTAAAACAAAGGCATCACATAGTTGTAAAATAAAACCAAAACATTCAATCATCAAGTGACCCCGTGATCTCCTGTCACGTGCCTCCGTAGGTTTAACAACCCACACGGATTGACTCGAAATAGTACATCAACATCAATCATGCTCGTGACCTCGTGATCCCTCGTCACGTATACACATGTTAACATTAAAGATCTCACAACTAACAACACACAGGGTAATCACATGTTACCACAGATATTTTCACATATCAACAATCACGTCCAAGCCATATAACACAAGGCATCTTAACACGCGCTAAACCTACGATTAGTGTGCGTTAACTATATCACTTAGTCTGCCAGGTCCAGTTAGAGTATGCTAACTGACACAATTTAGAAAGATTTATCCTCCACCCTTTTAGAAATTAAAATCACGTTTGATTTATAAATACAAAAATTTTATGGTGAGGGTTTTCAAATCATATATTCAAATCGTTTGGAAAAAGCACGAATACACAAAAGAGATTTTCTCAAAATTCTTTCAAACCTAACAAAAGTTCATCATTGGTAACACCTTACCAAGCATCCAAAATATTTCAAACCATTCGTTCATACGCACCCACGCAGCAGATATAAGTAAACCAATGATCCAAAATCTATCGATTTTGAAATACATGCCCACTCGGCATACAAAATCACCAATTCTACAAACTACTCAAAAATACTGGGTTCGAACGCATGTCAACCCATCCAACCAAGTTTAATAACATAATCTACGAACAACGTTTCGAACACATGTTGAAACCATCAATGCTTCCCCTGAGCATCTCTGATCAATACACACATATTGTATCACAAACCCCAGATACAAACTTCATTTCACAACAACTTGTGACAAAATCAATAACACGAAATACAGTAGAAGAGACTTACATCACAGATCGCACGAAGATGACGGCCGTCCAGGATACTAATCTCCTCTCGCCATCTGACAACGCAAGTGATGGAATTAAAACACAACACAACTCAACTCAATTTGTCAATCGACACCTCGAATGACAGCACAAAACGTAACTCCACTCGACCCGACGGCCTAGGTTTACATAACCCAAGCTCCGATACCATGATTGTAACACCCCCAGAAACTAACCGGGAGTATTACACGCCATGGACCCCACACTCGAGGACCCACCAGGCTGAACACAATCATACGACCAAATGTTTGACCGGCCGGGATCAAATAGCATAAAGACATGGACCGATAAGGTCACACTAAAAAGTCAAACGGTAATAATTTTTTTACAACTCATACCCACACAAGGGTCCAAAATACAAAATGATACAACACAGCGGAAGACTCAAAGATAATACAAAGACACAACATCAACAACTGCATTCCATAACTCTTGATTAGTATCGCAGCTCATCATCCTTTGTGTTGATCCTATGACTGCTCCCACGAATCTGCATGAACCTGGACACAAAACAGATATCCACCCTCCAATTACCCGGGGGTTAGCAAAACTCCACCGTCTAACTAGTGCAAGTATCAAGCTATACAAAATGTAACAAGCAATTACAAATCATAAATTACGCAACCACACTCTACCAATCACAAATCAACCAATTAGGTATTCCCTAGAAGTTTTAATAATGTAGAAACAAACACAAGTGGAATCTTTATAAAAATAACTATCATCTAGGAAATTTTAGAAAGCGCACATCCTTTAGGAACTCGTGTCATAAGTTTGTCAAAAATCTTATAGGAACTCATATCCCAAGTTTGTCAAAATCCTTTAGGAACTCATGTCCTAAGTTTGTCAAAATCCTTTAGGAACTCATGTCCTAAGTTTGTCAAAATCCTTTAGGAACTCATGTCCCAAGTTTTTCAAAATCTTTTAGGAACTCATGTCCTAAGTTTGTCAAAATCCTTTACATTAAAACATGCTCAATGATCAATCAAGACACATGTGAACCCTTGTCACATATACCACATACAACACTCATAACACTCGTGAACCCTTGTCACGTGGCTCCGTAGGTTCATCAACCCGCATGGACTATGCCAAACACAATAATCATAACACTCGTGATCCATTGTCACCGTGAACTCTTGTCACGTATCAAGCACAACAAACATAATACTAGTGATCCCTTGTCATGTGGCTCCGTAGGTTCATCAACCCGCACGGACTATGCCAAACACAACAATCATAACATCCCGTTCCGACTCCGTGATCTCTTTCCATGAGTCACCGTAGCCCCATCGAACCCACACAGTTGGACGTACTGTGCCCTGACCCCATGATCAACTGCCATGTGTCATCGTAGGCCTCGTCAGACCCACACGACTAGACCTCAGTACCACATACTAAGTTCCTATCCCAGGATCAACTGTCCTGAATCCTCGTAGGCCCCGTCGAATTTACACGAGTCAACTTGTGACGATTAGTGTGCGTTAACTATATCACTTAGTCTGCCAGGTCCAGTTAGCG
This sequence comes from Orobanche coerulescens, assembly GCA_033398695.1. Lineage (NCBI taxonomy): Eukaryota > Viridiplantae > Streptophyta > Magnoliopsida > Lamiales > Orobanchaceae > Orobanche > Orobanche coerulescens. The sequence continues at coordinate 69,411,120 of CM065804.1, read as the reverse complement.
TGCGCTAAATACCACATTAGCATGCGCTAACTGACACAATTTAGAAAGATTTATCCTCCACCCTTTTAGAAATAAAAATCACGTTTAATTTATAAATACAAAAATTTTATGGTGTGGGGGTTTTAAAATCATATATTCAAATCGTTTGGAAAAAGAACGAATACACAAAAGAGATTTTCGCAAAATTCTTTCAAACCAAACAAAAGTTCATCATTGGTAACACTTTACCAACCATCCAAAATACTTCAAATCGTTCGTTCATACGCATCCATGCAGCAGATACAATTAAATCAACGATCTGAAATATATCGATTTCGAAATACATGCCCACTCGGCATACAAAATCAAAAATTATACAAACTACTCAAAAATACCGGGTTCGAACGCATGTCAACCCATCCAACCAAGTTTAATAACATAATCTACGAACACCGTTTCGAACACATGTTGAAACCATCAATGCTTCCCCTGAGCATCTCTGATCAATACACACATATTGTATCACCAACCCCAGATACAAACTTCATTTCACAACAACTTGTGACAAAATCAATAACACGAAATACAGTAGAAGAGTCTTACATCATAGATACTAATCTCCTCTCGCCATCTGACAACGCAAGTGATGGAACTAAAACACAACACAGCTCAACTCAATTTGTCAATCGACACCTCGAATGACAGCACAAAACGTAACTCAACTGGACCCGACAGCCTAGGTTTACATAACCCAAGCTTTGATACCATAATTGTAACACCCCCAGAAACCAATCGGGAGTATTACACACCGTGGACCCCACACTCGAGGACCCACCAGGTTGAACACAATCATACGACCAAAGGTTTGACCGGCCGGGATCAAACAGCATAAAGACACGGACCAATAAGATCACACTAAAAAATTTATTTACAACTCATACCCATACAGGGGTCCAAAATACAAAACTATACAACACAGCGGAAGACTCAAAGATAATACAAAGACACAACATCAACAATTGCGTTCCATAACTCTTGATTAGTATCGCAGCCCATCATCCTTTGTGCTGATCCTATGACTGCTCCCACGAATCTGCATGAACCTGGACACAAAACAGATATCCACCCCCCAATTACTCGGGGGTTAGCAAAACTCTACCGTTTCACTAGTCCAAGTATCAAGCTATACAAAATGTAACAAGCAATTACAAATCATAAATTACGCAACCACACTCTACCAATCACAAATCAACCAATCATTTATTCCCTAGAAGTTTTAATAATGTATAAACCAACACAAGTGGAATCTTTATAAAAATAACTATCATCTAGGAAATTTTAGAAAGTGCACATCCTTTAGGAACTCATGTCCTAAGTTTATCAAAAATCCTATAGGAACTCATGTCCCAAGTTTGTCAAAATCCTTTAGGAACTCATGTCCTAAGTTTGTCAAAATCATTTAGGAACTCATGTCCCAAATTTGTCAAAATCCTTTACATTAAAACATGCTCAATGATCAATCAAGACACTTGTTAACCCTTGTCACATATACCAAATACAACACTCATAACACTCGTGAACCCTTGTCACGTGGTTTCGTAGGTTCATCAACCTGCACGGACTATGCCAAACACAATAATCATAACACTCATGATCCCTTGTCACCATGAACTCTTGTAACGCATCAAGCACAACAAACATAACACTAGTGATCCCTTGTCACGTGACTCCATAGGTTCATCAACCCGCATGGACTATGCCAAACACAACAATCATAACATCCGGTCCCGACTCTGTGATCTCTTGTCACGAGTCACTGTATGCCCCGTCGAACCCCACAGTTGGACGTACTGTGCCCTGACCCCATGATCGACTGCCATGTGTCATCGTAGGCCTCGTCAGACCCACACGACTGATACTAAGTTCCGATCCCAGGATCAACTGTCCTGAATCCTCGTAGGCCCCGTCGAACCCACACAAGTGAACTTAGCATCACAACACACTACTCACGTTCAAATTCCATCAACAATTAATATATCAATCAATCACATTGATCAGATGAAGTCACGCATCATGCGCACATAACACAATCACAACAACTGTCATTAATCAACGACACACAACCAACATAACTCATGATTAATACTCACGTACATTGCACAACCATGTGTACAATCAAACCAACACGATTATCACAATCCTGCACACATAATACAATGCGCTACTCATACCAAAATAACACAATCATAAACAAGCCTTCATAATTCACAACACATAACTAACTCACACGAACCACATTTGCAAGGCAAACAAATCATTACAACCCAACACACGATTTCTAATCGCAAGACTCAAGTTGTATAACAAGATACTTTCCTCGAATCAACATGTGAATACTCCGACGAACACAGCTTGGCTGCAATGCCTCAAACCCTACAACCTCCGTAGGAAACAATGAAAACATGATCACAATGAGGACCAAGACCAACAACAATGGAAATCACATCAAACTATCGAGGGAAAACTCATTCGAACATTTAATCAAACATTAAATGATCAATATTCGCCAAGAACACTCAAGTTTCTAGTCGAGTTAGAGAAACTCGAATTATGGATATACAATCCCTAGAACACGATTAATACATCGTACAACACCAATTGATTAATCAAAATCGGGCTAAGATCGAAATCAAGAACAAATATACAAAAAGTCAACTCGAGAGAAACCAAGGAACTACCACGATCCGACGAAGAACAATGAATTAAATGATGTTATAATCACTTATGATACTCCAAAACACCTTTGGATTGAGCTAAGTCAGCCAAGATCACGAACCCTAGTCACCCTTGACTTACACCCGCAGACAGAAGAGGAAATGAAGGAGAAAATGAGAATAATGACTGCTGTCCAGTTTATATACTGGACAGCCTTAGCATGCGCTAATCTTCAATATCAGCGTGCGCTATCGAAGTATATACCACTCAACCTCTCAGTCCAGTAGCTTCTGGACTGAACCCGAACTACTAGGTAGCATGCGCTACCCTTCCGATATCGTCCGCGTGCGCTACGCACTCCATAACGTGCGCTATCGACTGCCCAGTCCAAGGCAGTAGCTTCTGCCTCAATTCTGGAACTCCCGCTAGCGCGCGCTACTCCATGGACTTAGCGTGCGCTAACGAAGCATAATGGCGCATGCTACTCCATGATCTTAGCGTGCGTTATTCCTGCTGAACAGGACCTAAACTCACAACAACGATTCCTACCAACGGAACGACAAACATACTACAATCTGAATCGCAACCGGCTCACATCAATGCATGACAACGATCATAAAGGCACAAACAACTTACAATCCACTAAATAGTAGACAAAAATTCAATCCACCGGAACGCATATCCCGGATATTACATTCTCCCCCACTAAAAATAAGTTTCGTCCCGAAACTTAAAACAAAGGCGTGCGCTAAATAGGATGTGCTAAATAGTGCGCTAACTGACACAATTTAGAAAGATTTATCCTTCACCCTTTTAGAAATTAAAATCACGTCTGATTTATAAATACAAAAATTTTATGGTGTGAGGGTTTTAAAATCACATATTCAAATCATTTGGAAAAAGTACGAATACGCAGACGATATTTTCTCAAAATTCTTTCAAACCCAACAAAAGTTCATCATTGGTAACACCTTACCAAACATCCAAAATACTTCAAACCGTTCGTTCATACGCACACACTCAGCGAATACAATTAAACCAATGATCCGAAATCTATCGATTTCGAAATACATGCCCACTCGGCATACAAAATCACCAATTCTACAAACTACTCACAAATACCGGGTTCGAACGCATGTCAACCCATCCAAACAAGTTTAATAACATAATCTACGAACACCATTTCGAAATCGAAACCATCAATGCTTCCCCTGAGCATCTCTGATCAATACATACATAATGCATCACAGACACCAGATACAAACTTCATTTCACAACAACTTGTGAAAAAATCAATAACACGAAATATAGTAGAAGAGACACGGACCTATAAGGTCACACTACAAAATCAAACTGTAATAATACAGGGGTCCAAAATACAAAACAATACAACACATCGGAAGACTCAGAGATAATACAAAGACACAATATCAACAACTGCATTCCATAACTCTTGATTAGTATCGCAGCCCATCATCCTTTTTGCTGATCCTGTGACTGCTCCCACGAATATGCATGAACTTGGACACAAAATAGATATCCACCTCCCGATTACTTGGGGGTTAGCAAAATTCCACCGTTTCACTAGTGCAAGTATCAAGCTATACAAAATGTATCAAGCAATTGCAAATAATAAATTAGGCAACCACACTCTACCAATCACAAATCAACCAATCACGTATTCCTTAGAAGTTTTAATTATGTAGAAACCAACACAAGTGGAATCTTTATAAAAATAACTATCATCTAGGAAATTTTAGAAAGCGCACATCCTTTAGGAACTCATGTCCTAAGTTTATCAAAAATCCTATAGGAACTCATGTCCCAAGTTTGTCAAAATCCTTTAGGAACTCATGTCCTAAGTTTGTCAAAATCCTTTAGGAACTCATGTCCCAGGTTTGTCAAAATCCTTTACATTAAAACATGCTCAATGGTCAATCAAGACACTTGTGAACCCTTGTCACATATACCACATACAACACTTAACACTCGTGAACCCTTGTCACGTGGCTCCGTAGGTTCATCATTCCGCACGGACTATGCCAAACACAATAATCATAACACTCATGATCCCTTGTCACCGCGAACTCTTGTCACATATCAAGCACAACAAACATAACACTAGTGATCCCTTGTCACGTGGGTCCGTAGGTTCATCAACCCGCACGGACTATGCCAAACACAACAATCATAACATCCACTCCCGACTCCGTGATATCTTGCCACGAGTCACTTTATACATTGGCACTAGCACAAGCTAGCTCCAGAAATAGCGTGCGCTACCTGCTGGCACCTGCAGTCCAGAAACGTTCTGCCCTCACTGTCCTGCCTAATTAGCGCGTGCTACGAACAACATTATCATGTGCTACATATGCCTATTTAGCGGGCGCTAGCTACCCAAGTTAGCGTGTGCTAACTGCTTCTTTTCAGCATTACAATCGTGAAGTCCGGTCTAAATGAACTCATTCCAGTAGATACATAACTAGATAATCACTAACAATCAACATACGAGTTCCAAAACCAACATACCCTTGATTCCAATTGCCAAACAATACAACATGGAAATTCACAAACTAATTCTCGATGGAATACGTCCAGAAATATAATATCTCAATAATAACGTACATGGATATTACACCCTTACCCCTTAAAAAGAAGTTTCGTCTAGAAACTTGCAATCTTGCTACAACCAACATCTCAAACAAACATTTCCAACCTCATCACAATAACAATCAATCGTTACCACAAGCGACTAACCAAAGTAATATACATACGGGTATGTGAAGTTGAGGATCTCCCGTGATACTAGCATACGACTCCCCTACGAAGTCTCAACACAATACCAACATACCAGTTTCTGTATCATTCCCAAAATTATCAGGAAATACTACAGAATTGTGGACCCCGCATCGGATCCCACAAGGAGAAAAATTGTTTTTGTAATCATTTAAAACACGCCAAAAGACATTTGGAAGTACAAGACCATCGTAAAAACATTTGAAAGACTTTATAAAGTTCCTTTATGAAATACCGTCATAAAATATCATTTGGAAGTACAAGACCAAAATGCCAAAACTCAACAAATTCATGAGTATATGTTAAACCACCGTTATACGTACTGAGATAAGTTTAGAAAATGATTTTCTGAAATAACTTGAGTTGCAAAATATCAAAAGGGCCATTTACAAATACTCATACGAAGGTTATAACAAATAGTTAAAATACATTTGCAGCGGAAAATAATCATTCAGCAAAAATACTCGATCCCCCATTACATGGCATAACTAGTATCAACAGGGAAGCTCACCTCTTCACGACCGCTACTAGCTCTATCTCCGAGTACCATCATAATCTTACCAACTCGTGGAAATCCACAACAATTCAATCCTCATCATAATCCACATCTCACACTCTCAAATGACGAATTAAATCAAATACAATCGTATGTACTGTATTCAAACAATACCGTGAATTCTCAAAACATCATCATAACTCATAAGTGTAGAATAATCCATCCATGCCAAATCCTATCTGTCGGATCGCACAATCAAATACTAATCCTGATAAGAAGCAAATATACACAATACATCTATAGAAGAATGACAACAAAATCCCGAAACATCAACACAAAGTCTGAACACTCATATTATCAATAACCATGATTAACCGAGAATATCATTGACATGATAAACTCCAATATGATCAATCAAAGGTCAAAGCACCACCAAGAATATTATCAACATGATAAACTTAAAACAAGATCAACAAAGAACCACAGGGACAGATATACGAGAGAATACAATTCTCAAAATGTTATACAAATCACATACAATGGACCTCGAAGAAACAAACCCAACTGCCGAACATACCTCTCGGGAGTATGGACAACCAGTCGTAAACGGTCGAGTATATTCAATCATACATGGAGTATGAACAATCAATCCATATGGCTCAAGATGGACGCCACAGTACGCCTGATCCGGAAATGTGTCCGTGCACAAGCCAGCAATGGGTATCGATCGAATACACATGTGGTCTTGTACCTAATCAGTCTCACGAAGTACGTCTCGTGTTCACAACTTAATGTGAGGTCAAAAACCAACACATGACTATATGTGCCCATCCTGAAAATCCTACACATAACCGATCGGCATGCAGATATGACTCCGGATATGTCACGATGCAACATGACAACAAAACTCAAGGAAAACTCATCCAATAAGGATCAAAAGACTCACCAAAGTGAACAACGACACACGGATAATGAAAGATCGACACGACCAATAATATCCAAAACAACCATCCTAGGATTACCATCCCCAAAGAATGATCAACATGATCAACAATCTCACACAAGAGTCTCGGAAGCATCATCTCAAATGAATGATCATTACGATTGACAATACCAAATAATAGCCCTGGGATCAACATCCCCCAACGGTCGATCAACGCAACCATTAATACTAAACAGTAATGGTCCTAGGTTCAACATCCCTCATGTACAATCAATACGAATCTCATTATATGAACCATCAATATATAACACATACAACAATTCAACATAATTATTATCCTCATAACTGAATAATACTCTAATTACCTCAAAACCGGAGACAATATCCTTTCCACGAACAAATATCCCTGAACGAATATACAACTATTCGAATACTCGAATGAGTTACAGTCCATTAATATCCATAAAACATCATCCCGACATCAATGTCGACACGATAAACTATCCTCGATATCCGACATTTGATATCATCGACCAAAAATGACTTACATCTCCGTCTTCACCAAACACGTTTAAATCATATTCATTATGATTTAATCCAAACCAAAGCACAATATACAAACCACTATCTCGATAAATTCACATTTATAATGTCATTGTTATATGAATTATAAATGAAATGAAATTGAAACCATTCATTAAACATTATGAACTGAACGAGTATAAACTTCCCTCGATACTGATACGATGAATCCGTTACCAAATCTATTGTAATCATCTATGGGCTCTTCCATCCCGACCAAGGCAATCCACAAGTTCTTCACTCTCAACTTCAACGTAACGGTTATAGTCATCGATCAATTATCACAATCTAATGTCATAATCGATTAACAACACGTTCGATAATAATCAATAACCGGTATAACCAACCAACAAACCCATTGGTTCAACAATACTTCGATCCATTACGAACACATATTTACAACACAAGTCTGAAATCCGATAATCATACGAATAATCAATTTAAACTAATAACAAGGATATTAACATTCTCACTTCCAACTTCGACATCAAATACTAATTAACAAGGTTACTTCTTGTTCCTATTCGTAAATCCATATGAAAGCAATGATATCGATACAATCGACAAATCCCAACTATCCGAATAGTTCAATATTATGAATAATCAAATTCCAAGATTAACCACAATATCTCTAGTTTCAACCTCATATCATGATTCGTGTTTCATCAAGAAAATCCGAAATCTACCACTATAATCAATATAATATCGGTTTCTAATATCAAATCCATGCCTATGTCCAAAATCGTTTATATCTCTTAACATATTCCTTATTGATGTGATATGTACCAAGAACACCATAATACCATAATCATGTTCATAATAAAGCAACATAATCCAAGATATATATCATCATTTTCCTCAACACAGACTTCCGTGAAATACCACGATTTATCATAACACTCCCATAATCTATTCTCACACGATGTAATCATTATTAACAACATCAAAATCCAAAAATAAAGTGTAGAATGGATCGACCTACCTCAAGAAAATGTTCAACACCATTGAACATCTCAAGAATCAACAATAACTCCCTATCTCCTACTCCAATCCATGCTCTCCTGTCCATAATCGATTTAGGAGAGGCAAAATCAGCCTCGAAGGGTTGAAGAGCTAAGAAGCAAGGTTGAACTTCTCAAATTACCAAAGTGATGGAGATCTCACATATTTATAAACTCTAGTCACTACATATGCTACACGAACAACCTGATGCACGTCACACTCCTTACATACGTTATCTAGCCTTAATAGCGTACGTAACACTAATCCAGAGGCCACTGTCTACTTTCCTTACGTACACAACATGCGACACCAATGTCGCAACAATGCCTTACATACACATTATGGCCTCGATAGTGTAGGCAACAGCAGTCCAGAGGCCACTGCTTTTAATTCATTCAATGACTTGCGTACACAAAGCCCATGCCTTAGCGTACATAATATAGTCGTTGACTTGGTATAGTAACTCACCCATTTAACGTACGTAATGGGAAATCCATAGCGTATGTTAACTTCGATATTGACTTGCCTTGTCCACCCCTACGCCGAAAGTTGCCGACCACGGGACCCACTTGTCGGCCATAGCCTGGACCCTGACCAATTTCTCCCATAGTGTACGTTATACATGACATATAACGTATGCTACACCTAACATCTTAGCGTAAGTTGGATCCTCGACTTAGCGCACGTTATGGCTTCTATAATAACCACTTATAACTGCTCGTGCTTGTCGTCCCAACATACTGAATATGTATACGTATCCCAGTAATGCCCTCATATGATACACCTGATATCAAAACTAAGACAATCTGATATGCGATATCCTCAAATGTATTTATCGACCGACTTCATCCATTATACGAATACAGCTGTCTGAGATTACAAATTATTCATCCATACTGAAGGACAAGGAAAGATTGAGGAAATAAAAGATTACAACAATAGAAGAGACTTCCAGTACAGACAGCACGAGGTGGCAGCAAACCAGTGATATCATAAACAAACGACCGACTCAACTTTAACAGACCCAAAACACCAACAGCCTAGTTATCCATAAACATAAGCTCCGATACCATATTTTGTAACACCACCATGATTTACGGAGATATTACAGCACCGTAGATTCTTTTTAGAGAACCTACCAGGTTTAGACCAACATAGAACTCATTAAAAAATAACAAACCACAACATTCATTTCCCTAAAAACAAATTGACTTCAACTCGACACACATTACAAAACCAAATAACACATTGTCCAGTAGGATCACAACTGATACAACAACATCATCAATAATCAATAATGACACGATATACATCACATAACAATACCCACGCGAGTACAAAACCAAAATACCACACTGACCACGACAAGATGTCCACAGACTCAACATAACACATGATATCAATACTTTCCACCAAGCTCGTGTCCGCAATGTGCTGGCTCGCCCACTGGACCTGTACCTGAACACACAACAAGTATATCCACTCCCGAAGGGGTCAGCAAGAAGCCGGTGCAAGTACAATGATTCTAGAATATGTACAACAAGTGAATAAACCAAAGAAATCACAGTGCCATCACATATATTCCGGAATACAATACCATAATCATCATCACAAAACAACCTCCCGGTTGTACTGGCCCTGTACCTCACGCGAGATACACACCCTAGAAAGTTCTCGCCAGGCCCTCTCTAGTTGTACAACCCCATCAAGTGATTCGTAGGAAACGCAGCCTAACGAATCCTAGGATACCCTCACTAGTTTTTACTCGGCTCACACACGCTCAGAAGCTACATGGCACGAACCACTTTTTCACAAAAAATACATTTTCAAATATTCTCACGAAGTACATTAAACGTAATCAAAGTACTTGCCTCGATTGGAAACAACACAAGAATAACGAACGGAAAGACGTACGGTCCGAAATCCTTCAACAATTCGATCCTAGTACAACAAAATACCGAATCAAATACCACGCCATGTAAATGGAAGGATTTCCTTCAAATTCTACTCTTAGGGACAACCTATCGAACACTACAAAGACAACATTGTTCGAATTCAAACTACGGGAGAAAACTTGGAATTTAATCCATGACTTCGGGGAAAAATGAAGGATTATGATTACAACATCATAATATAGCACAAATCAGACCTAAAATGGATTAGAATTGAAGATCTTAGCAAAAGCCCCAAAATATGAAGAACTTGGATTCGAATGAACTTTACCTTGATTCGGACGGTGAAAGTTGATGAGATGTTTTTAACTTGATGTTAGGAACTCAAAAATGTCGTTGGCTGATAAAATTCGACCAAAATATACACTCCCTTATGCTCAAGACTGCTCCGCCGCCGGAGAAGAAGAAGGAGAGTAGAAAAATGACAATTCTAGAACATGCATCCCATATATATACTGGGAGTGATTAGCGCGCGCTACGGCTGAAGTTTAGCAGGCGCTATCGGCAGAAAGGCGGTGCACTATTGGTTGGAAGGCGGTCCAAAACCTTCTGTTCGACTTCGATAGCGTGCGCTACCCATAAGTTAGCATGCGTTATACATCGGTACTAGTGCGCGCTAGCTCCAGAAATAGCGTGCGCTACCTGCTAGAACCTGCAGTCCAGAAACATTCTGACCTAACTGTCCTGCCTAATTAGCGCGCGCGGCGAACAACATTAGCATGTGCTATATATGCCTATTTAGCACGCGCTAGCTACCCAAGATCACGTGCTCTAACTGCTTCTCTCCAGCATTATAATCGTGAAGTCCGGTCCAAATGAACTCATTCCGGTAGATACAGAACTAGATAATCATTAACAACCAACATACCAGTTCCAAAACCAATATACCCATGATTCCAATTACCAAACAATACAACATGGAAATTCACAAACCAATTCTCAATTGAATACGTCCAGAAATAAAATATCTCGATAATAAGGTATACGGATATTACACACCATATTCTGTAACACCCCGTGATTTACGGAGATATTAAATCGCCGTAGATTCGTTTTAGAGAACCTACCAGACTTAGACCAACATAGAACTCATTAAAAATTAACAAACCACAACATTCATTTCTTTAAAAACAAACTGACTTCAACAGACTTCAACACGTCATACATTACAAAACCAAACAACACATCATCCCATAGGATCAGAACTGATACAACAGCTCACGGATGATACAACAACATCATCAAAAATCAACAATGACACGATATACATCACACGACAGTACCCGCGAGAGTAAAAAACTAAAATACCACACTGACCACGACAAGACGTCCACAGACTCAACATAGCACATGATATGAATGCTGCCCACCAAGCTCATATCCGCTCTGTGCTGGCTTGCCCACTGGACCTGTACCTGAATACAAAATAAGTATATCCACCCCCGAAGGGGTCAGCAAGAAGCCGGTGCAAGTACAATGATTCTAGAATATGTACAACAAGTGAATAAACAACAGAAATCATAGTGTCATCACATATATTCTGAAATACAATACCATAATCATCATCACAAAACAACCTCCCGAGCTGTACTGGCCCTGTACCTCACGCGAGATACATACCCCAGAAAGTCCTCGTCAGCCCTCTCTGATTGTACGACCCCACCGAGTGATCCGTAGGGAACGCAACCTAACGAATCCTAGGGGACCCTCACTGGTTTTTACTCGGTTCACACATGTTCAGAAACCACATGGCACAAACCATTTTGTCCCAAAAATTACGTTTTCACATATTCACATGAAGTACATTAAATGTAATCAAATTACTTGCCTCGATTAGAAACGACACAAGAATAATGAACGGAAAGACGTATGGTCCGAACTCCTTCAACAATTCGATCCTAGTATAAAAAAAATACCGAATCAAATACCACACCATTAAAACGGAAGGATTTCCTTCAAATTCTACTCTTAGGGACAAACTATCGAACACTACGAAGACAACATGGTTCGAATTCAAACTACGGAAGAAAACTTGGAATTTAATTCATGAACTTCGGGTAAAAACGAAGGATTATGATTACAATATCATTATCTAGCACAAATCAGAGCTAAAATGGAATTGAATATCTTAGAAAAAGCCCTAAAATATGAAGAACTAGGATTCGAACGAGTTTTATCTTGATTCGGACGGTGAAAGTTGATGAGATATTGTTAACTTGATGTTAGGAACTCAAAAAAGTCACTGGATGATGAAATCCGACCAAAATCTACACTCCCTTATACTCAAGACTGCTTAGCCACCGGAGAAGAAGAAGGAGAGAAGAAAAATGACAATTCTCGAACATGCATCCCATATATATACTGGGAGTGATTAGCGCGCGCTACGTCTGAAGTTTAGCGTGCGCTATCGGCTTGAAGCCGGTGCACTATTGGTTGGAAGGCAGTCTAGAACCTTCTGTTCGACTTTGATAGCATGCCTTACCCATACGTTAGCGTGCATAGCGCGCGCTAGCTCCATAAATAGCATGCGCTACCTGCTAACACCTGCAGTCCAGAAACGTTCTACCCTCACTATCCGGCCTAATTAGCGCGCTCTGTGAACAGCATTAGCGTGTGCTACCTATGCCTATTTAGCGCACACTAGCTACCTAAGTTAGCGTGCGCTAACTGCTTCTCTTCAGTATTACAATCGTGAAGTCTGGTACAAATGAACTCATTCCGGTAGATACAGAACTAGATAATCACTAACAATCAACATACCAGTTCCAAAACCATTATACCCATGATTCCAATTACCAAACAATACAACTTGGAAATTCGCAAACCAATTCTCAATGGAATACGTCCAGAAATAAAATATCTCAATAATAACATACACGGATATTACACAAATTGACCGACAACCAAGATATTCACAACCTAGAGCTCTGATACCATAAATGTAACACCTCAATTCTCAAATGGGATATTACACGTCATAGATCCTATAACAAGGTATACCAGGCAAGGACATTCCCACATTTTACGATAATCCCATAAGGACAACATTAATAATGAAAATAAGGCCGTGGCCTCGGCCAAAATATTTTTTGTCCAAATTTAGAAAAACCGAATGTCAACTGAATTCATTGCCCACGCAGCGGACTTCAAAGACATCCTTAAAAAAATAATATGATTACTCAACTAACTCCGACAACCCACAAATGCAAAATAAAATAAATAACATAGACTCGAGCCTCATCATCATGCTTGGACATCCTTTGCATGTGTTTCTCGTGCTGGCTCCTCAGCTCGTCCGACACCTGAAATGCATGAAATGCATTTCCCCCATTTAAGGGGTTAGCATTCGAATATCTAGTGTAAGTACACATTTACACAATATTATATACGAATACAATCCAACATGAATATCACATTTGAAAACATTAAGAAAATAGTATTCTGGAATACTACATTTTCATCAATACATGATAATCAAGAAAAAACCATACCATCACATTTCATTTTCACAAAATCCACACTTGGCAACCCATGGCCGTACCCCTTAGTATTGACCCCCAGAGGCCCCGTCGGACCGTCCCCAGATCGGAAACCACTTCCGTGGCCGTACCCCTTAGTAGCAGCCCCAGAGGTTCTGTCGAACCGTCCCCAAGTGGAAGAACAACAACACACACACGTATTTATCATAAATCATTATTTATGTCGAAATTACATTCTACATAACATAATGTAAACTATGTACTTGCCTTGATTAATAAGACGTGAAGAAACAGTGAAAGGAAAGGATTTTAGTCCAACTCCCTTCAAAGGTTCGTTCCTAAATCACAACGACACGTAATTACTTACAGCACTACGGAAACATAGGAAACCATCCTAAGTTCTAGCCGTAGGAACAATTCGTCCGACATTACGAGGTCATAATTTAACTTAAGCGAATAACCGAGGAATTTATAGATTTTATTCCACAAAACTACAAGAATAACTAAGGATTTCGAGTATACAACCCTTATCTGAGAACAATCTCGGCCAAATCGGAATAAAAAGATGGAATCACCACAAGACTCCCAAACTCCCCAAAAATTAGGGTTCTAACGAAAATACCTCGATTATAATGGTGGAAGATGATGTAATAATGTTAAATCCTTGCTGGGAACTCGAAAATATTTCAAGGTGGTGACAATCGATCAAAATACGCACTCTCCTAGCCAAATCATCGCAAATCGCCAAGGAAGATAAGAAGAAGATGAAAAATGGCGAAATCAGGACTAAAATCTGTTTATATGGCTGAATATTATTACGTATGTAACAACATAGGCGTTACGTACATTAAGGATTTAACGTATGCTAAAGCATCTGCTTTACGTATGTAATGAACCCCACAGAACCCACTGCCCCCATGATCATGTAACTTTACGTATATTACATGGCAAGCTTAACGTACGTAACATGTGCTAAAGTACGTTATGGTATTAACTATAGCGTACATAACAAAATGTCCAGTGTTCAAGGATCGGATACCCAGGCATCTTTACGTACGTAACAAAGTACAAATAACATACATAAAGAACTCTTACGTACATGACGTCCGGAATATAGTATATGTAAAGGTTGTCCAGAGGCCACTGACTCAACTACGCCGTAGAGACAACGTACGCTACATATCAAGCATAGCCTACATTATGATCGTGGATCAACAGTACCATTCTAACTAAAAAGTGACATGACGAGACATACAAATATCCGTCCAACATGATATATTCAAAAACAGACATCAATAATTAGCTCAAGCATCCCAATAATAGAACGAGCACAATACACGACATGAAACACACAAAAATCGAATCGAGTATCAATGAATTACAACATTTGAAATAAATGGAAATGAAAAAAAATGTGGATATTACACGTTCTTTCAAAAGACAGTTCCCATCTATTAAATCTGACAGTTTACTGTTAACCTAATCTTCCCTTCGCCCTATAAAAGGACAGCACTTTGCTTCCATAGACACTTTATGCTTTCTGCAAATTAACGAGTCTTTAGCAACCTGTCTACATACTTTCTGCAAATTCTTTGCTTTATTCCCTATTACTCCACCTCTCTTATCTTGAAAATGTCTACCTCGCAGACATATTCCATCTCTATGAATAAGAAGAAATTCATTATTAACGGGCGTATCTTTGCCAAATTTGTCATTATGGAGAGGATTGCTCTTGAAAATGAAGATGAAATCAGCATGGACCTGGTTGTTGCAAGAGTGAAGCAACAAGGACTGTACCGCCTGGGAAGTCATCATGCTTATACCTACGATGAACAAATAGTGGAGGAATTCTATACGGACGCTACCTTTAGATACTCCTCGCAGAGGAAAGGCGTTGAAACCACTGATATCATTGGGACTGCGCAAGGGATTGAGATCGCTCCGAACAAGGATCTTCTGGAGAATATCTATAAATTGCCTTCAGATGGCCTGAAGATGGAAGAATGAGAAACCTTCGGGTCTGAAAGCTTGTTGTATGAGCACTGGGAGTTGTTCACTGGCACTTCCATGTACAGCAACATCCATCCTTCTTGCCACAAGAAGAACTTCACTCTCCCATACATCTACCTTCAAGATTTTTGCTGCCATGTTGTTGAGAACAGGACTGTTGCGTTTGAAATGTGCACCAACTTGAGATTCGGAATGATGGTCGCCATCATGTCTGGCGAAAAGGTAAATTGGGGCCAAATTATTCTGAAATGTATCCAAGAAGAGGCTTCTAAGCCTGAGCTTGAATCACATTCTCACTCGTTGCAGAGTGAAGCAGTCCGACGATGCTAAGAAGATCGAAACTATTTATTGGTGGAATCTGACCGACCGTATTCAACAAGACACCCCTCCTTGCTGGAAGGCCCAACCCTCTCAGCATGCCAACTTCAAGTGAACTGAGGGACGTCACTCTGAAAAGATCGAGTGATGGGAAGAAAAGGAAGAGAAGTATTCTTGGCAGCAGCTCTCCTAAAGCTGTAGAGAAGAAAAGAAAGAAGATCAAGAAGTCTTCTAAGGATGAACCTACGGTGACTACATCGGTCACTGTAGAAGTCCCACCGACCGCTCTTATCGCCGAAACTCTCCCGCAGGGCACATCCCCTATGAATAAACAGTTTCTGCTCGTACAGCAGATCTTGATCCTTTGGCGGCTATGATGGATGATGAATTGTTTGCCAAATTGGAACGATGCGGTGAATGGGATTCCCCTTTGGAGCTGAAATCCGCAACTCCAAACAGGGAACCCATCCCTGAACGAAGTCCCTCTACCAAACAGAGCCCACTACTGTGCGAAGTCCCTCCCCTACCGATATTATAAATAATACTCTCCTCCAAGTGCAAATAGAGGAAGCCTATGAGCGCTTCAAGATCCAAAAATCCAATAGGGTCGCCCCATATGACCCCTTGTACAACTGAAAGGACTGTAAGTACGAGGAGTTATTTGCTTTGGAGGTCACGGACTCTCAAAATACCGAGGTCCCGATCCACTGGGATCATCACTTTTGCCTTGAGCTCATATCAAATTACTTCATGGCAGAAGAAAAGGCCATACTCAAAGGGAAGTCACAGTCCGGTGACAAGGCTCCATCCCTAAGCCACCACTCCGACCCTGACTCTGACGATGATGATGATGCCTTACAGGTAGGTCATCGGATTATCCGATAAGAGGTTAGGGTAGGAGAAATGGCCTGCTTTCAATCCTAACAGGGCCAGGGGGCATCTGAAAAACAACAGTCTTCGCCTCCGCAACAGGAAGTATCTCAGCAAGAACAGAAACATGAGGAATCAGTCCCTCCTGTCATCCATCAAGAATAAGCTACTTCTCCCCATACAGGAAGCACATCATGTACAAGAAGAAGAATTCACCACCCCCGCCGTCCGCCAGAAGGAATCAGTCCCTCTTCTGGAATAGACGAAAGTTGAGAGTCGACAGGAGGATTCAATCCCTCCTATAGTTTCGAATACTGAAAATCAACCAAGGTAGGAGGAATCAGTCCCTTCTATCGTCGAGATAGACCCAGCATATCAACCTTCCGAAGCCCTTGCTTCTGAATAGACTGCATCTCCTATCTCTGCAGGTTACCACTCTGAATATGTTGATGGTTTCCTCCCTGATGACAAACCACGGAGACCCCATCATAGCATGGATCTTAGACAGCTCGGAGAACCATCTGACTCAAAGATTGCATGCCCAGGCTCTCCGCGCACTGAAGCACGAATTGAGCAACTTCAAGCCATCAGTCGACAAATTGTATTCCTGCAAGATGCCGTCAAGGCCCTGTATGACATTGGAAAAGAGTTAGACTGGATGCGTGAAACTGTTCAGGAGATCCTGAAGCTAAAATCGGCCATCAATGAAGTGGAAGACGCGTTTCGCCTAATGCCAACAGCATTGTGGCAAGCTCTGAACCAACTAAAATAGCATCAGGAGCGGATCCTCAAGCAAGAGAAAGAAAAGCTCCATGTAGCCGAGGCAAAGACTATAGCCGCCCTTGAATATGTGATGTCCGGAATTTCTACTACTGTTGTCTAAAGTTATTTTATCCGAGTTATGTTGTACAGCGTGGAATCTGTACAGTATGGGTAAAATAAATGAAGGATTGAGACATCTGTATTTGTATAATTGTCGTAATTGGTCGACAATTGTATATGTGGATATCGTGTATCAGAGGTATCGTATGAGAATATTATTGGATTCAGTATATGTATTCAGTATGTGTGTATGTGTTTTCCATGTGTCGAGACAGGCAGAAACGGTTGGAAATGGCTAAGTATAGAGACCTTCACGTACGTTAAGATTTTGAGATAACGTACGCTAAGTTGCTAGTGTTACATACATTATGCCCACGGCATTACGTACATAACAAGAGGAATCAGACAGGACCGAGTCATGGTCGGTAGGTGGGGCCTGGTGTCGGCAGCGAATGTGGACAGGTGAGTCAACCCCGACCATTACGTACACTAAGGACGGATCATTACGTACGTTAACGAGTATGTTACTATAGCAAGTCAACATACGTATTACGTACGTTATGGAGCAAGAGTTATGTATGTAAGGCATTGAACGAAATGAGTCAGTTAACTCTGGACTGTCGTTACGTACGCTACCAAAGTCAGATAGCATACGTAAATGGTTTTTATATACGTTAACATGGGCATGTTACGTACATAACGAACTGGAATGTTTTATAAGTGAATGCTTGTCTTTCATTTCTCTTCATTATTTCACTTCGTTCTTTGCCTCCAAATACTGAGAGAGGGAGTTTTAGCTCTCCTAAGTCGATGGTGAGCTTGGAAGCATGGATTAGTGGCTTAGATGTGAAGATATCAATGATTCTTGAAGGGTTTGATTGTGTTATCCATATTCTTGAGGTATGTTGATGAACTCTCCACCATGAATTTGGATTTTTGATGTTATTGTTGATGAATGATTCATATGAGGATGATCATGATGTTGTTGTTACGGTTCTTGAGGTTATATGAACTATAAGTTGAAGGATGTGATGGTTTATGTCTTGATTATGTTGGTTATGATTGTAGAATCATAGTGTTCTTGGTGTTCTTGGTAGAATTGTTTCGATTCTTGATGTTAGGAGGATCATATATTGGAAAATATGATAATATACACCTTGAATTATGAATGAGGATTGTTTAGATGTTAGAGGATATTGAATTATGTTGTTTTTATGGCTATGAACAAGTTTTCGAATCATTTAGTGTTCTTGAGGAACTCCTTGATGAATTTAACATAGCAAGACGATCGTATGTTGAATTATCGGTATTTTTAGATGTGAAGATCGAATGTTCGTTGATTGTAGTGGTAGAATTCGTATGTTCTTGATAAAATACGAATCATGATATCAATTTGGAATCCGGAAAGATTGTGATTGATCACCGAATATGACTTCCTTTATATTCGTATCCGCAATCGTATTTTGGTTATGAATTCCTAATTGTTGAGTTGGATTGTTCGGACTTATGTTTAATCGAGATATTATGAAATCGTTGAGTTTGTCGATTGGTTATATTGATTAGTAATTATCGGATATTGTTTCATATGGTGGATATGAATTCGTAATGGTTTGAGTTATACTATTTGGTTTTATATATGATCGAGGTATCATTGACGCGTTGAGTTTGATTGGTTGGCTATGTCAGTTATTAATTTTTATCGAATCGTTGCTATTTGATTACTTCAATAGGTTGATATTATTGATCGGTGATTATGACCGTATGTTGCGGTCATGTTCGAGTATGTTCGTGAATTGCATTGGTCGGGGCTGAGGAGCTCGTAGACGAAGGCAATGAGATTTGTAGCTGCTTCATCATTGTCGTATTAGTATCGAGGCAAGTTATTACTTGCTCAGTTATAATGTTTAATGAATGGTTTCAGTTTTATTTCGTTTATAATGCATATTGCAATGATTATTACTGCAAATTCTGGAGATTTGGATTATATATTGTCTTTCGGATTCTGGGAGTTAAATCATAATGTATATGCTTTATGTCGGTTATTGGCATATTCGGGTATCAAGGTTATGTTGCGATAAAGATGAGGATATGAGTATCTATAGTCCATGGTACGTTTGGATCAGCGATCATTGAGAATAATCGCCGGTGATGATTTGACATCGAGATTTCTCCTGAAGGACTCGGGACAAGTATCTTAGTTTGATTCGGTTTAGTGTTGATGTTGTTGATCATGCAGGTTGTCATTCATGTTGTTGAACATGAAGTCGTCCTAGTTGTTTCATCATAGTGTCGTTTATGTTTTGATTCATATGTTGTTCATGTTGATGAACATATTGAGTTGCATATGTGTCTGCTTAATTGTGTTGTTTATGTTGTGTTGATCCGGTGAGATCGTGTGATCTATGCTGGGGGCGCTAGATTGGATGTCCACTATGCGTTGGTCCGATGGGATCATCATGGGGATATATGCTGAGGACGCTGGATCGTTGGACACGTTTTCCACCATGCGTTGGTCCGACGGGATCATCATGGGGATCTATGCTGAGGGCGCTGGATCGTTGGATTATCCAGTGTTGTGTTGATGGAATCATGTGGATTCGCATCATTGATTTTATCATATGTTGTTATTGTGCATATATATTATGGGTTTGCCATAAGTATACAGTGTTATTATTGATGTGAGCATATTGATGTTGTCATATGAGTATGCATTTGTATGTCTAATGTTAGGACCGTGTCCGTATGTTGTTGATCTGATCTTGGATTAGACTGACGTGATTTCATCGTGACAGTTCATATCCCGAGGTATGTGCCGTATTTCCTTTTATATATGTCTTTGATGGACAATTGGTTTTCGTGTTGAGATCTGATAAGGATACCCTATGGATTGGGTTTGACAGAGTTAGTGAATTTCGAAACAGTGAGTTATGATAATATTTTGAGAACCTTGGACATTGTTGAAATGTAGTACGGATATTCTGGTATTAGTTTATCGTATTGTTGAGGATACGAATCGTGGACTTTCGTAAAGTTATGGCGGTAAGATTACATTGGTCGTATTCTTATTTTTGTATTCTCATTGGTATGTAATTATTAATGTGATGTGACGGTTATCATTGTTGGATATTATGGCTGACCCCATCGTGGGCTTTCTTTTTAGGTTCTTGAGATATCGAGCTTGTAGCGGTCGTGGAGAGATGAGCTTCCCGGAGGATACTGGCAAGGGCATGTTTTTGTGAATTGAGTGTCCTGATCAGTTATTATAGTTCCGCTTCTAGAGTATTTTAGTTGCTTGTCTTCTTCCGCTGCGTGAGTATTTTTAAATGGCTTTTGGTATCTGGTAACTTAGGTTACTTTGGCAATCGTTTTCTAAATTATTTTTTTCGGTAGGTGTAAGCGATAGCTTAACATATGTTTTTAAACTCTTGAGTTATGGCATTTCAGGCCTTGTCCTTTCAAACGAGATTTTACGACGGTTTTGATAAACAGATTTTATATAGTCTTCAATCGTTGGCCTCTTCGGCATTTATAAATGTTTGCGAAAATTTCTTTTAGCCTCGTGGTTTCCATCTCGGGGCCACGGCACTTTAATATTCCTGGATGGCTCTGGGGGTGTTACAGAATATGGTATCAGAGCTTAGGTTGAGAAAACCTAGGCAGTCAGGTCGAGTTCGGTCATGCTGTTGTCGTGTCATTTGAGTTGTTGATTGACAAGTGTTTGAGCTCTGGGTTTTGTTGTTCACTCGGGATTGTGCATTAGGTGATTTTCCAGTGTAGTATTGGAGTTGTTATAAACTTTTCCAAATGATGTTAATGTGTTTCTTCGGATAGAGATGTGTTGTGTTCTCGAGTTGAACTGATTTTGCAAAACGTGTGTTTTGAAAATATCTGTGTTGAGTATTTTCTAGAGTTGAGACATGTGCCAGTATCACGGGGAATCGTCGACTTCACGATCTGTAAGTATTTGGATTTTTGAATTGCATTGAAATTTATTGACGTTCTAAGTTGATACGTTTTGAGATTTAGAAAGATATTATGCGTTACAGTATAAGGTGATAGAACTGGGACAGGATTGATGATTTGAGAAACTATGATTTTGGAAATCAATATGTCGGTTGAGTTTTGGAACGGAATTGTGTATTCGGGAGAAGGACTGTGGATTGTTGAGAAGAACATGTAGTCATGTTAGTTCATTTTGTGATATATGAAACTGTTTTCGGTCATTTGAAAATGATACTTTTCAAAATGAATGTTTTATGGATATTTTACGAAAAATGATTTTTGGGTTGAGACCCAATCGATTTTGAAATAGTTTTGTAACTCAGGACTTGGGGTCCGAAAAGAGTTTTCCATTTTTTTGTTAACTTCTTGTAATGCGGAACAAGATACGGGCTGAGACCCTAATGTTTCAAAAGAAAGCTTTTCTGTTTTCTAAAACTCCCGAGATTTGTAAAACACTTTACCAATCGTTTATCTATTTTATTACTCCCTTTTGGGGTTTTGGTTCATTGGTTCAAATGAATCTTCTCGGGTAGTCTTTCATTGTGTTTGATCTGTCGATTATTCAATGTTTTGTCATAGCATAATTGAGGTGATCCAGGATGGGATAATGGTTGACGTTGCGAGTCATTTGTGGAAAAGGAGTTTTTGTCGGAGTCTATACATTGAGATTGTGGAACTTTATCGTGTGATTTTCCGATGGAATATCAGTGTATATTAGTGATGAGCCGAATTGGTATACAGGAGTATGAATGTGTTAAATCATTTGCATAGTTTTCATTTTAAAACTTCGAAATCGTGTGGATTCGAAGGAAACTGTTATAGAATACTTGGCATTAATGAGGCAATTTAACTTTTCACAAATTAATTTCATGGTCTTACGAAAAATTCTGTTCTGAGTTTTGAAATT
Organism: Orobanche coerulescens; assembly: GCA_033398695.1. Lineage (NCBI taxonomy): Eukaryota > Viridiplantae > Streptophyta > Magnoliopsida > Lamiales > Orobanchaceae > Orobanche > Orobanche coerulescens. The sequence goes on along the minus strand of CM065804.1, from coordinate 69,388,247 downwards.
TTTTGAAAGAACTTTCGAAAATGTGTCTTCTTGACAAGACTATATGATTTCAATCTGGTTTTGAAAATGTGCTTGATATACATACGCATTCAGTGCATAATGCATATCGTGATGAAGTTATGAGTGTAACTCACAAACTGGATAACACACTAATGGTACGAGGAAAAGAGATCTGAACTCTAGTATGGTAGTTTGGTTATCCAGGGAAAATCGGTTGATTTATCGGAGAAGAGAAATATGTCGCGTGTTGTATATTCATGCACAGGATGTAATTTTGGAACTTTGGATTTTGTGAAACTGGAGCATATGTGCTATGTGGCTCTATTGATGTGGTGGTAGAGTGATTTTACTACTTTTGAATTTTGAGCCATACTGATTGGTCATTCCCACTCCATGTATGATTTGGGATGTTCGCCGATTTGCGACTGGCTGTTCGTATGCCTGAGAGGTTCGTTCAACGGTCGGTTGTGTTTCGTTGAGATCCACTGTATGTGATTTGTTTAGCGTTTTGAGAATTTCGCTCTTTCGTGTGTTTGTCTCTGTGGTTCTGTGTTCATCGTGTTGGAGCTTACCGTGTGAAGTTATTCTCTATTATCGTTGATCGTTCGTTGGTTATATTGGAGTTTATCATGTTGATGATATTCTCGATTGTGTTTTGACCTCTGGTGTAACACCCCAAACTAGGCGGATATTACAGTGCCGTGGACCCCCGACTGGGACCCACCAGGCGAATGAGAATGAATGAATTACACAGGTAAATGTAGTACCGAACCACATTACAACATCAATTACTCCGATGAGGAGTTTTATACAACACACCCAGGATTAAATAGAATACATGTGTATTTTATGTGACGATAAAATACACAACGATGAATGAAATGAGTGTTCAAACGGAATGTCTGCAGCGGAATAAATAAAGGAAACATAAATGACTGAATAAATGACTGAACAGACTGGGGCCCCCTACTAGTATCACTGGGACTCCTCGCCGTCATCGTGCTCTCCCCGTGCCTTAGCCTTGCCATGACCTGAAAAACAACATCCCCCAACGGGGTCAGTTACACAGAACAACAATCCTCAAGGGTTGAAAATACACAATCATGATATATCTGAAATTATGAATTATTCTGTCAAAACATACGCAATCAAACATGCTATATGAATCGACTAATCAGTACGGCTCAAAGGAATGGCGCCACACTACATCCGGGATGGAAATGTGTCCGTGCACAAGCCACCAACGATCAAACACGCGTGGTCTTGTACCTAATCAGTCTCACGAGCAATCGACTCGTGTGCACGATCAATGTGAGGCCACCAACCAACACACGACTATAATGTGCCCGACATGAAAATCCTACACATACTAATCGGCACGCCAAGATGACCCTAATGCCACAATATGACAAAAGTGACAATGAAAATGAATAATGACTCACCAAGATTGAATGATGGTGAAATGAATGATAGCTCAATGAAATGATCGGAACCGTCGTTCCTTATGACTGAGGTGATTAATTGACAATGACGAGTTTTGATACGGTTAATACAATGATGAATGAGTTATGATTATGAATGAACAACAACAAAAGGAATGAATATCCTTTTAACCGAGTAAGAATTAACTTACACAATACCGATGAAGAATGTCCTTCCACGAACAACGTCCTAAATGAGAAGTCGGCCGCTCGAACAACCTTGAATAACACAATTACCAATAATCCGATCATTACGCAAATCAAAAACGATCATAATCGACTCAAACGTCGACACAACGATATCCGAGCTCGAATGAATCGAAACCAACTCCAAGATGAGTATTTCAAACCATCAAAACACTTTCAAGGATATCAATAATCCAATAGGAATCCATAACTCATGATTACAACAACATCAATCGGAAAATCCCCAATTAACCGAAGTCAACCCCAAGGGTTCTTGAAATAATTAAGAAAATAACCCTTAAATCCGTAGGAATATGTTTATACAAGTTAGATAATCCATAACTAACATATTCCAATGATAATCCAAGCTTACACGAAGAAATCGGAAGGAAAACCCCAAAAATCCGAAATTCTAGATCCAAGAGATTAATACATTTGATTCGATGTGATGAAGATGATGAAATGATGATCAATCCGAAAGGTGAGCTTGAAGATGATGATTGATGATTACACCTCGAAGAATCCCCTCTGAATCGCTCGAAATCGCCCAGAAATACCGAAGGAATGAAATGAGATGAAAAATGACGAACTCTGACTAAACTGTCCAATTTATACTCAGTCCAGGTTAGCGTGCGCTAGCCCTTGTGCATAGCGTGCGCTAACGAGTAATTTGGGTAGTCCAGTACCCACTGTCCGAACACGGTAGTGCGCGCTACGTACCTCTTTGTAGCGTGCGCTACGGCCATACTACTAGCGTGCGCTAATATCCATTGTTAGCGTGCGCTAGCGAAATATTTGACGCCCGAGATGGAGTCCAGAAAACCATCTGCCCTCTGATCTAACCTCGATAGCGTGCGCTACAACCATTATTTAGCGTGCGCTAATATATCAGTTGCGTACGCTAACAACAATGCATAGCGTGCGCTATGAATAAACCCGGTGCAGTCCAGTAGCCACTGGACTCAACCTGATTCGCCCCTAGCGCGCGCTACTCCACACATATAGCGTGCGCTACTACAATTAACCTCACCTGCAGTCCAGTACCTTCTGGACTGCAGCCAAGGTAGCCTTAGCGTGCGCTAAAGCTGAGCGGTAGCGTGCGCTACCTATACCCAATTAGCGTACGCTAAAAGGAGTATGTAGCGTGCGCTACTCCTCAAGCTCAGCTTGCAACGAAAATGAAAATGATGATAAACACGGAACGAAACTCCAATCAGATTAGTGATGAATGACGATTGATACACGATACAATTACTCTGGATGATGAATACCATGACTGAATATGAGTGACAAATGATCAATGATGAATGAGATTACTGAGTATCAATTACTGAATGATAATTACTGAGTGATAATTACTGAATGATAATTACTGAGTGATAATTACTGAGTGATAATTACTGAATGATAATTACTGGGTATTACATACACCCCCCCTTAAAAGAGTTTCGTCCCCGAAACTAAGGGTCAAACAACTCGGGATAACTCTCCCGCATACTATCCTCGGTTTCCCAAGTAGACTCTTCGACTCCGTGTCTAGACCACTGAATTTTAACCAAAGGAATCGTCTTATTCCTCAACTGTTTGATTCGCCGCTCTAAAACTCGTATAGGACGCTCCTCATATGAATGATCGTCGGCGATCTCGATTTCGAATCAAGTATGTGACTCGGGTCGGCAACATACTTCCGCAATCGAGAGACGTGAAACACATTATGAATTCGGCTCAACGCCGAGGTAAAGCCAATCGATAAGCTAACTCGCCTACTCGATCCAAAATCTCAAACGGTCCAATGAATCTCGGACTCAACTTTCCCTCTTCCCAAAGCGGAAGATACCACGACTGGGGATACCTTGACCAACACATGGTCGACCTCGAACTCTAATGGTCGACGACGGTTATCTGCGTATGATTTCGCCGACTCGAGCGGTCAACAACCGACTCCGATCAAAGCTACCTTCTCACGGGCGGCTATAAGCATATCGGGCTCGGTGCCGATTGATTCGATAAGTCGTCCCAACACAACGGAGATCGACAACGCGACCATACAAGGCCTCGTAAGGTGCCATCTTGATCGAAGCATGCCAACTGTTATTATACGTGAACTCGATCAATGGTAGTTGGGCTTCCCAATCGTCTTTCCAATCGAGGACGCATGCCCTCAACATGTCCTCTAATGTCCGAATGGTCCTCTCGATTGTCCGTCGGACCGAGGATGAAAAGCGATGCGAGATTAAGCCGAGTTCCCATAGCGCGATGAATCGATTTCCAAAGTGCGACACAAACCGTCCGTCACGATCGGAAACGATACTTTTAGGAGTACCGTGCAGTCTGACTATCTCTTTGATGAACAGTTGAGCAAGTCTCTCGGGACCCCACGTCTCCTTGATCTCAAGGAAATGAGCTGATTTGGTTAAGCGGTCCACGATCACCCAGATCGTGTTCATGCCACGACGAATCGTCGGCAAACTCGTGATGAAATCCATAGAAATGTCTTCCCACTTCCATTCGGGAATAGGAAGGGGTTTCAGCATACCCGTCGGTCGCTGATGTTCAATCTTAACTTGTTGACAGGTTAAGCATCTCGAAAAAAATTCCGCGACTTCTCGCTTCATATTACTCCACCAGTAATTTTGTTTCAAGTCCTTGTACATCTTGCTAGACCCCGGATGCACAGAATAAGGAGTAGCATGAGCTTCTTTCAAAATCGAGTCTTTCAACTCGTCATTCGCCGGTACGCACAACCGATTCTTAAACCTCAAAAGTCCATCCTCGTGGACCACAAATCCAGGGGCTTTCCCCTGAGCCACATCCTCTCGGATGCGCAACAATGATGGGTCTGAACCCTGATTCTCTCGGATTTCCTCCTCGAGTGACGATGAAATCTCTAACATACGTAGCCGCCCGAACTCGCCGGCGGACCTCGATCTCGGTTCTAAGGAATTCCTGCTGAAGCTCCTTCTGAACTGTTAAACGGGCAAGCATCTGCTCCTGGACGGACTTACGACTCAAGGCGTCGGCGACAACGTTCGCCTTGCCCGGGTGGTAGAGAATCTCGATATCATAATCTTTGATTAATTCCAACCACCGTCTCTGACGCATATTTAACTCCTTCTGAGTAAATATATACTTTAAGCTCTTATGATCGGTGAATATCTGACAGGTAACGCCATAAAGATAATGACGCCAAATTTTCAAAGCGAACACCACGGCTGCTTCGTGGGTCGGATAATTAACCTCGTAAGGTCTCAATTGCCGTGAAGCATAGGCAATAACCTTCCCGTTCTGCATGAGTACACATCCGAGACCCTGTCCGGACGCATCACTATAGACCACAAATCCTTCCGTCCCCTGCGGCAAGGAAAGTACAGGTGCTGACATTAACCGGCTCTTGAGTTCCTCAAAACTCCGTTGACACGCGTTGGACCACGTGTATTTCTTATCCTTCCGCAAAAGGTTCGTTAAGGGTTGAGCGATTCGAGAAAATCCTCTACAAATCGCCGATAATAACCCGCTAATCCGAGAAACTTGGATTTCCTTAACGTTCTTCGGAGGTAGCCAATCTCGAATAGCCTCCGTCTTCGAGGATCGACACGAACTCCGTGTGATGAAATTACATGTCCGAGAAAAGTCACTTCGGACATCCAGAACTCACATTTAGAAAACTTCCCATAAAGTTGTTCTCGTCTCAACACGTCGAGCACTAGATGAAGGTGAAACTCGTGTTCCTCCCGGTCACGTGAATAAATCAAAATGTCATCGATGAAGACAACAACAAACCGATCCAAAAAGTCGATGAAGACCCGATTCATTAATTCCATGAATACCGCAGGTGCATTAGTCAATCCGAACGGCATAACCACAAACTCATAATGACCATAGCGTGTTCGAAACGCCGTCCTCGCGATATCCGACTCTCGAATCCGCAACTGATGATATCCAGATCTTAAGTCGATCTTGGAAAATACTGAAGCTCCCTGAAGTTGATCTAAGAGATCGTCAATACGGGGTAAGGGATACTTATTCTTGATCGTCACCTGTTCAACTCCCGATAATCAATACATAAGCGGAAAGAACCATCCTTCTTCTTGACAAATAACACCGGCGCTCCCCACGGGGACGCACTCGGTCGAATATAACCTTTCTCGAACAACTCCTCAAGTTGGTTCTTTAATTCTGCATTTCGGTCGGGGCCATCCAGACGGTGCCTTCGATATCGGGGACGTACTGTGCTCCAACTCAATCGTGAATTCCACATCCCTCTGTGGAGGCAAACCAGTAACTCGTGCGGAAAAACATCGGCATATTCCTCACCAGGAATATCCGTTGCGTTCTTGATGATTTCTCGGTTTTGGCCATATAGCACCAATAACCGACACATCCCCGATTGAGTAACCTTCGCTTTCATCAAATTAATGACTTTAGGAGCAGTAGGATTACCTCCTGAAACACACATTCAACCCCATCGTGCGAAATGATAGTGACCAAACGCTTTCGGACACTAATGATGGCATCATGACGATCCATCCAATCAATACCCAAGATGATGTCGTCCCTCGGTAAATCTACTACGATTAGGTCCGGCCGCCATACACGACCATGAAGTCAATCGGACAATTCTGAATCTCACGGTTCCGATAATTGCTACGCCATCGGGTAGGCCAATGACATAAGGCTCACAACTAGTAGCACTACCTAGACGTAGTCTACTCATACATGACTCGGAAATGAATGAATGAGATGCACCAGTATCAAAAAGGGTACACACAGGTTGAGATAGAATATCGAGTGTACACGAGATCATTCGGGCCTCGGGATCATCGGTCTTCTTCATCTCATAAATTCGGGGCTTGCTGGCCCCCGAACCGACGCTCCGTCGATAGCTCTTAGCTCGCCTTTAGCTCTGTCGTTTTGAGCAGCCGACCGAGTGGCTCGATTACGCACCGAATGACACAGGGCTTGAGATGACGCCGGAGTGGGTTTAAAGTCCCTACGGCAAAAACGGGCCCTATGCCCAGCAATCCCACAATTGTGGCACGTGACAGACTGCTTCGGACACTTGGTGCTGAAATGACCCTGTTCCTCACAGTTGAAACAGGTGATGGCCGAACTTGCCGCTCGCGACTGAGATTCCGCGGGTTTAGACGCTAGGGGAGGTCGCTCAGAAAAAGTAGAGCCCGCCCGCGGTTTCTTGAAAGTGGCCTGACTCCCATCAGACTAATTACGGTTCTTGGACTTCTTGCTAGCAGACGAAGGTTGCTGCTTAGCAATTTCCTTAGCCGTAAGCTCGTAAGTAAGAGCCTTCTCAATGAACTCGGCCAACGTGGTGCAATTATGATTAAGTAATCAAGTCTCATACGGGGTTTCACCTCTTCTTTGAAATACTTGATCTTGTCCGCTTCGAGTGAATGATAGATGAGGCGAACGGAATAAGTTCTCGAAATTTTTCGGCGATGGCGAGAACATCATCATCCGCCGAAAGGTCGGGAGTGAGTAATTCCGACAACTTGGCCTCCCGAGTGGGGCCGGATAGTACCTCTCCATCATGAGAGTCTTGAATCGATCCCAAGTACATGTTCCGTCTGTGGGCTTCAACGATAACCACCATGAATGAGCGCTCTTACCGAGATAGTAAGCCGCAATGAAACTTTATGCCCTTCAGGGCAATCCACCATAGCAAATAACTTCTCAAAATGCTCAAGCCGGTGAACAATATCCGCCGGCTCGGATGAGCCCTCAAAAGTAGGTGGTCATTGGCGAGAGATATCGCTAATGATATTGCTTACACCCCTCTCTTGCCTCGAGGTGGCGGCGGAGGAGCCTGCTGATTTTGATTGACGGAGTTATGCATCGTCTCCATCAAGCCCGAGCCATCTGGGTCATTTGGGCCATCATGCCACGCATAAATGCGAGTGGGTCAACCGGACACCCTCGACCGAGCCGTGTCCGGGTACGACTCCGATAGTGAATGATCGCGTCGGTGAGTGAGTGGCGGCATCACCGCCGATGAGTTAGCATTATTCCCGGCATTTGCAGGGTATTCGCACGAGTTCTCGGGATTCGGCCCGCTCCACGGCCTCGTCCTCCACGTCCTCTGCCAGCCCTTTCCATACTGAAGTGGAAAGTCATATGATGATTATACATCTCGCATGAGTATCACATTATGATTATATTATGAAATGATGAAAATGAGCATACGCGCTCAAATACAGCGATTACATGAATGATTAGTTGACGTGACATGATTTCTGATGAAATTACTGAAATGATTATCTTGAACAATTTAACAAGACTGATGATATGATCTTCAAGATCAACAACTGAGTAATGAAATGAATTGAGCGATTAATGAGTTAACATTATCGACTTGATCACAATTGAAATTGATGAATGAGGATTGTTAACTAATGAATTATGAATGAATGATTATTGCCAGAAATTATACCATGGCATCAGAAATCTTACAGTTCTTGGTCTGATTGGCTCGGCATTTGCACAGGTCACACGTGACGCGAAAGTCCAATGATACTAGTCCGATGACGATGATTTCAAATGAGACATGACTTGGAGGGTAGTATTCAAAACCACTCTCTGATACCAACTCTCTAACACCCCAAACTAGGCGGATATTACAGTGCCGTGGACCCCCGAGTGGGACCCACCAGGCGAATGAGAATGAATGAATTACACAGGTAAATGTAGTACCGAACCACATTACAACATCAATTACTCCGATGAGGAGTTTTATACAACACACCCAGGATTAAATAGAATACATGTGTATTTTATGTGACGATAAAATACACAACGCTGAATGAAATGAGTGTTCAAACGGAATGTCTGCAGCGGAATAAATAAAGGAAACATAAATGACTGAATAAATGACTGAACAGACTGGGGCCCCCTACTAGTATCACTGGGACTCCTCGCCGTCATCGTGCTCTCCCCGTGCCTTAGCCTTGCCATGACCTGAAAAACAACATCCCCCAACGGGGTCAGTTACACAGAACAACAATCCTCAAGGGTTGAAAATACACAATCATGATATATCTGAAATTATGAATTATTCTGTCAAAACATACGCAATCAAACATGCTATATGAATCGACTAATCAGTACGGCTCAAAGGAATGGCGCCACACTACGTCCGGGATGGAAATGTGTCCGTGCACAAGCCACCAACGATCAAACACGCGTGGTCTTGTACCTAATCAGTCTCACGAGCAATCGACTCGTGTGCACGATCAATGTGAGGCCACCAACCAACACACGACTATTATGTGCCCGACATTAAAATCCTACACATACCAATCGCACGCCAAGATGACCCTAATGCCACAATATGACAAAAGTGACAATGAAAATGAATAATTACTCACCAAGATTGAATGATGGTGAAATGAATGATAGCTCAATTAAATGATCGGAACAGTCGATCCTTATGACTGAGGTGATTAATTGACAATGACGAGTTTTTGATACGGTTAATACAATGATGAATGAGTTATGATTATGAATGAACAACAACAAAAGGAATGAATATCCTTTTAACCGAGTAAGAATTAACTTACACAATACCGATGATGAATGTCCGTCCACGAACAACGTCCTAAATGAAATGTCGGTCGCTCGAACAACCTTAAATAACACAATTACCAATAATCCGATCATTACGCAAATCAAAAACGATCATAATCGACTCAAACGTCGACACAACGATATCCGAGCTCGAATGAATCGAAACCAACTCCAAGATGAGTATTTCAAACCATCAAAACACTTTCAAGGATATCAATAATCCAATAGAATCCATAACTCATGATTACAACAACATCAATCGGAAAATCCCCAATTAACCGAAGTCAACCCCAAGGGTTCTTGAAATAATTCGAAAATAACCCTTAAATCCGTAGGAATATGTTTATACAAGTTAGATAATCCATAACTAACATATTCCAATGATAATCCAAGCTTACACGAAGAAATCGGAAGGAAAACCCCAAAAATCCGAAATTCTAGATCCAAGAGATTAATACCTTTGATTCGATGTGATGAAGATGATGAAATGATGATCAATCCGAAAGGTGAGCTTGAAGATGATGATTGATGATTACACCTCGAAGAATCCCCTCAGAATCGCCGAAATCGCCGAAATACCGAAGGAATGAAATGAGATGAAAATGACGAACTCGACTAAACCGTCCCAATTTATACTACCCAGTGTTAGCGTGCGCTAGCCCTTGTGCATAGCGTGCGCTAACGAGTAATTTGGGTAGTCCGGTACCCACCGTCCGAACACGGTAGTGCGCGCTACGTACCTCTTTGTAGCGTGCGCTACGGCCATACTACTAGCGTGCGCTAATATCCATTGTTAGCGTGCGCTAGCGAAATATTTGACGCCCGATCGGAGTCCGTAAAACCATCTCGCCTCCGATCTAACCTCGATAGCGTGCGCTACAACCATTATTTAGCGTGCGCTAATATATCGATTGCGACGCTAACAACAATGCATAGCGTGCGCTATGAATAAACCGGTGCGATCCAAAGAGCCACCGGACTCAACCCGATTCGCCCCTAGCGCGCTACTCCACACATATAGCGTGCGCTACTACAACCCGTTAGCGCGCTACTTACCACTACGTAGCGTGCGCTACAATTAACCTCACCGGTCGGTACCTTGGGATCGGCCAAGGTAGCCTTAGCGTGCGCTAAAGCTGAGCGGTAGCGTGCGCTACCTATACCCAATTAGCGTACGCTAAAAGGAGTATGTAGCGTGCGCTACTCCTCAAGCTCAGCTTGCAACGAAAATGAAAATGATGATAAACACGGCACGAAACTCCAATCAGATTAGTGATGAATGACGATTGATACACGATACAATTACTCTGGATGATGAATACCATGACTGAATATGAGTGACAAATGATCAATGATGAATGAGATTACTGAGTATCAATTACTGAATGATAATTACTGAGTGATAATTACTGAATGATAATTACTGAGTGATAATTACTGAGTGATAATTACTGAATGATAATTACTGGGTATTACATCTGGTTGGTCATATTGGAGTTTGTCATGTGATGATATTCTCGGCTGCGTTTTGACCTTTGGGTTGGTCGTATTGGAGTTTATCATGCCGATGATATTCTCGGTTAATTTATTGGTTGATCATTGGTGGTGATCATATGAACGCTCAGATTTCGTGTCGATGTTTCGGGATTTGTGGCATTGTTTCGGGCAGTTGTTTCACAGATGTATCGTGCATCATTCGTTTTTAGTAGATTGGGACTTGATTGTGTAATCAGGCAGACAGGATTTGATACGGGCAGATTATTTCATCCTAAGATGATATAAATTTGAGACTCATGAAATTGTGATTGTAAACGCGTTGAGGCTTTATAGTGAAGTCACTTGCTAGTATCTCAGGAGACCGTCAGCTTGGCGCATATGTAAGTGTACTGTTTTGGTTATTCGTTAATAATGATGATTGATCGTTGTTGTGATGGTTTCGGAATATGTTAGTTGAACGATTTGTTTGTTTTCTATGATGGATTGCAAGTTTCGAGGACGAAACTTATTTTAAGTGGTGTGGTATGTAATGTCCAGAATTTCTACTACTGTTGTCTAAAGTTATTTTATCCGAGTTGTTGTACAGCGTGGAATATGTACAGTATGGGTAAAATAAATGAAGGACTGAGACATCTGTATTTGTATAATTGTCGTAATTGGTCGACAATTGTATATGAGGATATCGTGTATCAGAGGTATTGTATAAGAATATTATTGGATTCGGTATATGTATTAAGTTTGTGTGTATGTGTTTTCGGTGTGTCGAGACAGGCAGGAACGGTTGGAAATGGCTAAGTATAGAGCCATTAACGTACGTTAAGATTTTGAGATAACCTACGCTAAGTAGCTAGTGTTACGTACGTTATGGCCAAGGCATTACGTACGTAACAAGAGGAATCAGACAGGACTGAGTCATGGTCAGCAGGTGGCACCCGGTGTCGGCAGCGGATGTGGACAGGCGAGTCAACCCCGACCATTACGTACGCTAAGGACGGATCATTACGTACGTTAACGAGTATGTTACTGTAGCAAGTCAACGTACGTATTATGTACGTTATGGAGCAAGAGTTATGTACGTAAGGCATTGAACGAAATGAGTCAGTTAACTCTAGACTATCGTTACGTACGCTACCAAAGTCAGATAGCGTACGTAAATGGTTGTTGCGTACGTTAACATGGGCATGTTACATATGTAACGAACTGGAATGTTTTATAAGTGAATGCTCGTCTTTATTTCTCTTCATTACTTCACTTCGTTCTTCGCCTCCAAACATTGAGAGAGGGAGTTTTAGCTCTCCTAAGTCGATGGTGAGCTTGGAAGCATGGATTAGAGGCTTGGATGTGAAGATATCAATGATTCTTGTAGTGTTTGATTGTGTTATCCATGTTCTTGAGATATGTTGATGAACTCTACACATTAAATTTGGATTTTTGATGTTATTGTTGATGAATGATTCATATGAGGATGATTATGATGTTGTTGTTACGGTTCTTGAGGTTATATGAACTATACGCGGAAGGATATGATGGTTTATGTCTTGATTATGTTGGTTATGATTATAAATCATAGTGTTCTTGGTGTTCTTGGTAGAATTGTTTCGATTCTTGATGTTAGGAGGATCATATATTAGAAAATATGATAATATACACCTTGAATTATGAATGAGGATTGTTTAGATGTTAGAGGATATCGAATTACGTTGTTTTTATGGCTATGAACAAGGTTTTGAATCATTTAGTGTTCTTGAGGAACTCCTTGATGAATTTAACATAGCAAGACGATCGTATGCTGAATTATCGGTATTTTTAGATATGAAGATCGAATGTTCGTTGATTGTGTAACACCCCCAAGACATTCAGGGCATATTACAGCGCCGTGGACCCCACGCTGTGGAATCCACCCGGCTAATGTACCGAACAAGACATTCGACAAAGATAAACAACCATCAATAAGACGACAATCCCAAATAAAAGACTACAACCCGACAAATAGAATCCAACATCAATCCATTTCCCAAAACGGGAACACAACATTAACAATTTTCAAACAAGAAGTACTCGAGTACTTAAATCAATTTTATAATACAAAAATCCCAAAACAATACATCAACCATAATCGACAGAACAAAACACCAAGAATCGACTACTGGACAATATCATGCTTGCCCATCATCCTCATATGGCTCTAGTGCTCGCTTGTCCCCACGATCAATACCTGAAATACAAAAAGTATTTCCCTCATTTAAGGGGTTATCGACAACTGCTAGTGCAAGTATAATCCATTTGAACTACATTCTAATCAGATGAATATATGCGCCAAAAAGTCATTTTAGAAAACATTTTATATTCCGGAATATTTACAATGTACAATCACAAAACACATTATCTCCAACAAATCACAATTCGAAGTTAACCGTTGGTACGAGACTCACGGCCACCGTACCCCGCAGAGCCCCGTCGGACATCCCTGGGTGGCTAACCACAGTTCACGATACGCACACTCACGGAAATACGTATCCCTAGAGGCCCCGTCGGACCGTCCTTAGGTGAACATGCACATAACCATCCACAACAACCACGATACAGCCATAATTCAAATACTAGAACATGTAAACAAATGTAAAGTACTTGCCTTTGAGACATTCTTGAAGAAACGGAAGTGAAACACGACTACGAACGGTCTGGGTGGAAAACGACGGTTCCTAAACGAAGGATCAACACAGTTCAGTCCCAACGGACAACAATACTCTATTGGAATACACCCATAACCCCGATTACATGATACGACAATGAACGATCAATCGATACGGGCGAGGGTTTACGCAAAATCTCCCCGTATTGATAATTCGCGGATTAAAATCAAGGAAATTGGATTTAGAATCACTCAATAATCACAATCGGTAAAGAATATCGTAACATAGTTGAATAATTTGGAACTAAACCCTAGAATCCCGAAAAAACCCCAAATTCGTCAAAGTTAGGGTTCCTGAGGAATTACCTTGAATTCGGACGATGGAGATGGGTTTAGATGGTGATGTGTTATGCTCAAGACACAAGAATCGGACTGGAAGGGAACTCCACTGATTACTCTCCACAATCTGCTCTGAATCGCCAAAATCGCCCGTAGGAAGGGAAGGAAAGGAAAAGAATGAAAAATAATGCTGAATCTAAACTGCCGCTGATCTTAATAAATGTGAAGTTAGCGCACGGTAACTATCATATATAGCGCGCGCTAACGGGGCTGAAACCGGTCCAGTAGCTACTGCTGCCACTCGCTAGCGCACGCTAACAATAACGAGTTGGTGCATGCTAACTGCACATCGGTAGCGCACGCAAGGCAACAGAGGTAGCGTGCGCTACCTACGCAGCAGTTCAGTACTGCTGCTCATATCAGCAGTACGCTGCTGTCGAAGGTACAAAACACGAAACGCACGACGAGGTCAGAATCCGGAAACATAAACACGAAGCATACCAGACGATGTAGCTAAGCGCTAAAAGAAAATATAATTCCGACCACCGGAGGGTCCGTAATGCGACAACGAAAATGAGATTCCCTAAACTATTAGGAAATTACAAAAATGGCCCAAGTGCCCGAAAATCACGAAACGACGTCGGATTTACGAACCGAAAGTCTCAACACGACCAACTCAATCATACGAACTTGTGCAATCCAAGAAACAACGAAAACGAACGAGTTTTACGAGGATCGAACGTTCATACGGCAAAACATTTCATAAAATGAAATCACGTGAAAACATCACCAAAACTCGTCCAATTGGAAAAACTCCAAGAATAAAGTAGATTCAAAATGTTGAAACGGTTACAAGCGAGTCGATAAAAATAGACATACACCAAAAATGGAAACTGTTAAAAATGGAAAGTTACGGATATTACATTCTCCCCCTCTAAAATAAAGTTTCGTCCCGAAACTTAAGAATCAAAAAGCTCGGGGTCCCTCGAACGCATATCCCCCTCCAACTCCCACGTCGCTTCTTCTACTCCGTGCCTCGACCATTGCACCTTAACCAAAGGAATGGTTTTGTGCCTTAACTGCTTGTCGCGACGCTCCAAAATCTTGACGGGCCTCTCTTCAAACGTAACATCCTTCTCGATCTCCACGTCCCCAAAGTCAATAATGTGGGACGGTCCGAACGCATTTCCTCAATCGGGAAACGTGAAATACGCTATGCACATGACTCAGCGACGGAGGTAAAGCCAAACGGTATGCCAACTCACCGACTCTCTCCAATACCTCGAAAGGTCCAATATATCTCGGGCTGAGTTTTCCCTTCTTCCCAAAACGGAAAACTCCCTTCGACGGAGACACTCTCAACAGAACATGATCTCCCACCTCAAACTCCAAAGGTCGACGCCTAACATCCGCATAAGACTTTTGTCGACTCTGAGCAGCCAACATTCTCTTCCTAATCAATTCAACTTTCTCCCTCGTCTCCAACACAAGGTCCGGCTCGGTGCCAACCAAATCGGACGGCTCATCCCAACATATCGGTGATCGGCAACGTCGGCCATAAAGTGCCTCATACGGTGCCATCTTAATCGACGCGTGCCAGCTATTATTATAAGTAAACTCAATTAAGGCCAAATGCTCCTCCCAGTCACTACTCCAATCTAATGCACACGCGCGCAACAAATCCTCGAATGTCTGAATGGTACGTTCGGACTGCCCATCGGTCTGGGAATGGAAAGAAGTGCTCAAACGTAATCGTGTCCCCAATGCCTTATGTACTGCCTGCCAAAAATGCGATACAAATCGGCCATCTCTATCCGAAATAATGGTCTTCGGCGTACCATGAAGTCTCACTATCTGTGCGATAAAGACACGAGCCAACTTTTCTGGACCCCAAGTATCCTTGATGCCCAGAAAATGTGCCGACTTAGTCAGTCGGTCTACAATCACCCACATCATATTCATACCAGTCTTCGTCCTTGGCAAACTCGTGACAAAATCCATAGAGATATCCTCCCACTTCCACTCCGGGATGGGAAGTGGTTTCAACAACCCGGCTGGCCGCTGATGCTCAATCTTGACTTGCTGACAAGTCAAACACTTAGCCACAAACTGAACTACCTCTTTCTTCATGTCGTTCCACCAGAAATTCCTTCTCAAATCTTTATACATGTTACTCGAGCCCGGATGGACTGAGTAAGGTGACGCATGAGCCTCTCGCATAATACTCTGTCTCAGTTCCGAGTCGTTCGGAACACACAACCGACCTCGGAATATCAGCACTCCATCCTCATGAATAACGAATCCCAGGGCTTTCCCCTTCCCTACATTCTCTCGAAGCTGAATAAACATCGGGTCCTCCAACTGTCCCGATTTAATGTCATCGACTAGAGATGAAGAAATCTCAAGAGTACGCAACTGCCCGGAACTCTCTAGCAGTACAACCTCAATGCTCAACCTCGTAAACTCTCGCTGAAGTCCCGACTGGGCCGTAAGTAGCTCAAGCGCCCGAAGCGATACCGATTTCCGGCTCAAGGCATCTGCTACCACATTAGCCTTGCCTGGATGATAGAGGATCTCTAGATTGTAATCCTTAATCAATTCCAAGCACCTCCTCTGCCTCATATTAAGCTCTTTCTAGGTGAAAATGTACTTCAAGCTCTTGTGATCGGTGAAAATCTGACACGACGAGCCATACAAGTAATGACGCCAGATCTTCAATGCAAATACGACTGCAGCCAACTCAAGATCGTGCGTAGGGTAATTCAATTCATATGGTTTCAACTGACGGGAAGCATAGGCATCGTCCTCCCGTGCTGCATAAGTACGCATCCGAGCCCTTGGCCCGAAGCATCACTATAAACTGAGAAACCATCATTACCACTCGGTAAAGCTAAAACGGGAGCAGTCGTCAACCGCTTCTTCAACTCCTCAAAACTATTATGCCTCTCATCGGTCCACGCAAACTTCTCCGACTTCTGTTACAACTGATTCAGCGGTCGAGCGAGCTTAGAGAACCCCTCGACGAATCTACGGTAATACCCGGCTAATCCCAGAAAACTGCGGACCTCCTTCACGTTCTTGGGCGGCGCCCAATCCAACACTGCCTCTACCTTATGTGGGTCTACACAAACACCCTCGGCCGAGATCACATGACCGAGAAACATAACCTCCCGTAACCAAAACTCGCACTTTGAGAACTTCGCAAAAAGATGCTGAGTTCTCAAAATATCTAGCACGATATGAAAATGACGGGCATGCTCCTCCTCGCTCCTCGAGTAAATCAGGATGTCATCGATAAAAACGACTACACACTTATCGAGGTACTCGATAAAGACTTTGTTCATAAGATGCATGAACACGGCTGGGGCATTGGTTAGCCCAAAAGGCATAACCACAAACTCGTAGTGACCGTATCTCGTCCGAAAGGCCATCTTCGGAATGTCGGTATCCTTCACTCGGAGCTGATAATACCCCGATCTCAAATCAATCTTCGAAAACACAATTGCCCCTTGCAACTGATCAAACAAATCATCAATCCTCGGGAGCGGATACTTGTTTTTGATGGTCACTTTGTTCAACTCTCGGTAGTCGATACACAAACGCAGTGACCCATCCTTCTTCTTCACAAACAAGACCGGTGCACCCCAAGGTGAAGCGCTCAGTCGAATATACCCCATGTCTAGCAACTCTCCCAACTGTTTCCTCAGCTCCAGCATCTCGGCAGGCGCCATACGGTATGGCGTCTTAGAGATCGGTGCTGCACCCGGCTCTAAATCGACAGTAAACTCAACTTCTCGGTCCGGCGGCAAACCCGGCAAATCGTCTGCAAAAACATCAGGATACTCACACACTACCGGAATAGACGAGAGCTCTACTCCCCCTTCTTCCGATCTCAAAGTGTAATACCAATAGCCCGTGCAACCTCCTCGAAGAAGTCTCACCGCCTTTAAGGCGCTGATCAGTAATCTCTGGCTACTCCGCTTATGCCCAACAAAAGAATGCTCGGTACCGTCAGAGGCTAACATCGAAACCGTACTCGTTCTATAATTCATGATCGCCCCATGACGGTCCATCCAATCCTCACCCAGAATCAAATCCTCATCTCTAATATCTACCGCGATCAGATTAGAAGGCCAATCCCTCCCCGCGATACTCACAGAAAAATCTCTAATCTCACGGTCCCCACGATGCTATCCCCGCTAGGAAGTTTAACAACAAAAGGCTCACAAGCAACAAGGCAATCAACATGCAGACGACGCACACAATCTATAGATATAAAAGAATGCGTAGCACCAGAATCGAACAATACGGAAACAGGATGATCAAGGATGTGGACGGTACCTGTAGCCACCGTCGCGTCGGGATCTCCTGCTCGCCTCATCTCATACACACGGGGTGGAACAGACCCTGCACTAGAAGCTCCCCCTATAGAAGGCTGTCCACGTCCTCGACCTCTACCAAAACTCTGCTGCGGCTGAGGAACTGTCGGTGCCTGATTCACACTCGGCTCTCCCGCAGCTGGGGCTGATATCTGAGTAATTGGAGCTCGAGCTGCATCCGTAAAAAACTTAGCACGATGACCCATCCGACCACAATCAAGACACTGAATCGGAGGCCTATCACACTCACTCATCATGTGGCCCGGACGACTACTGTTGAAGCACGTAGAACCACGAACGGAACCAGCAGGGGCAGACCTAGAACCGTTTCCTCGACCAACTGATGGCGACTGACTCCCGAAGACTCGCGAACCAGACTGAGCCTTAGGAAACCCTCCTGACTTGCCTCCCGAAAACTGACCGGAGGTCTTCTGCTTCTTTCCTTCGGTTGCCGTCTCTGTCACAGAAAACGACATCTCATAAGCCATCGCTTTATTCTGATAATCTTTCAAAGTCGTGCACCCCAGACCAGACATGTAGTGGCGCACCCTCGGTTTCATCCGCATATCAAAGTGGCGGATCTTATCAAGCTCATCTCGGACTTGGTTTCTCACATAATGCAGCTGTTGATTGTAGTCTTTGATAGCTTGAGAAATAGGAACATCCTGGGGTTTAGCCTCAAAGAAGGCTCGGATCCTCCTCTTTCACCGGCCAAGGGCGAGAATTCATCTTCCATCGATCTCGAAACTCGCCCACGTAGCGGCACAGGTCACGCGGTTTCACCGCTTGCCACCACGTTGCTGCCTCCTTGGCGAGGAAGTACTGAGCAATGGGTACTTTCCTCTCCTCGGAACAATTAGCAGCCTCAAATACTTTCTCCATCTTGAATAGCCAATTCTCCCAACCACAAGGGTCGGAAGCACCATCAAACTGTGGAGGACGCATACGAATCACGTCCTGAAGTAGCTTATCATTGCCGGATCCAAAGAGGCGGAATCGGGGTTGGCATTAGCTTGGGCCGACTAGAACGGCCCGAGTCGCAGAGCATCATCTCGGTTCGCTACTTTGCCGCAAAATGTTGGCCACTCCAACATTCTCATGTGCACAGGAGCTAGCAGATCGTCCCGTGACCTCCGAACTAGGGGGAACACTGTTCGACAAAGAAGGCATCGCCGAATCGGTTCGAGTGATCGGACATGGCCGCCCCACAGATGCGCCACGTCCCTACCGGCCCGCGACGGCCCGCGTCCTCTACCAGCAGGAATTCTGAAGAAGCAACGGGTAAGTACAATTCAAACGCAAAACGCAATAAGATACTAAGACAGGAATAGAACAGAACGGTGAAACGAGTCAAGTTAGGAAAAACTTACGAGCACTGGCGTACTGAGATGATGGCATAGCAGTGATACTGTCCCAAAAACGACACTTAACTAGACTCAAATAATCGACAGCCTAGGTATCCATAAACCTAAACTCCGATACCATATTCTGTAACACCCCCAAGACATTCAGGGCATATTACAGCGCCATGGACCCCACGCTGTGGAATCCACCCAGCTAACGTACCGAACAAGACATTCGACAAAGATAAACAACCATCAATAATATGACAATCCCAAATAAAAGACTACAACCCGACAAATAGAATCCAACATCAATCCATTTCCCAAAACGGGAACACAACATTAACAATTTTCAAACAAGAAGTACTCGAGTACTTAAATCAATTTTATAATACAAAAATCCCAAAACAATACATCAACCATAATCGACAGAACAAAACACCAAGAATCGACTACTGGACAATATCATGCTTGCCCATCATCCTCATACGGCTCTAGTGCTCGCTTGTCCCCACGATCAATACCTGAAATACAAAAAGTATTTCCCCCATTTAAGGGGTTAGCGACAACTGCTAGTGCAAGTACAATCCATTTGAACTACATTCTATTCAGATGAATATATGCGCTAAAAAGTCATTTTAGAAAACATTTTATATTCCGGAATATTTACAATGTACAATCACTTAACACATTATCTCCAACAAATCACAATTCAAAGTTAACCGTTGGTACGAGACTCACGGCCACCGTACCCCGCAGAGCCCCGTCGGACATCCCTGGGTGGCTAACCACAGTTCACGATACGCACACTCACGGCAATACGTATCCCTAGAGGCCCCGTCGGACCGTCCCTAGGTGAACATACACATAACCATCCACAACAACCACGATACAGCCATAATTCAAATACTAGAACATGTAAACAAATGTAAAGTACTTGCCTTTGAGACATTCTTGAAGAAACGGAAGTGAAACACGACTACGAACGGTCCGGGTGGAAAACGACGGTTCCTAAATGAAGGATCAACACAGTTCAGTCCCAACGGACAATACTCTATTGGAATACATCCATAACCCCGATTACATGATACGACAATGAACGATCAATCGATACGGGCGAGGGTTTACGCAAAATCTCCGCGTATTGATAATTCGCGGATTAAAATCAAGGAAATTGGATTTAGAATCACTCAATAATCACAATCGGTAAAGAATATCGTAACATAGATGAACAATTCGGAACTAAACCCTAGAATCCCAAAAAACCCCCAAATTCGTCAAAGTTAGGGTTCCTGAGGAATTACCTTGAATTCGGACGATGGAGATGGGTTTAGATGGTGATGTGTTATGCTCGAGACACAAGAATCGGACTGGAAGGGAACTCCACTGATTACTCTCCACAATCTGCTCTGAATCGCCAAAATCGCCCGTAGGAAGGGAAGGAAAGGAAAAGAATGAAAAATAATGCTGAATCTAAACTGCCGCTGATCTTAATAAATGTGAAGTTAGCGCACGCTAACTATCATATATAGCGCGCTAACGGGTCAAACCGGTCCCAAGAGGCTACCGCCGCTACCGCTAGCGCACGCTAACAATAACGAGTTAGCGCACGCTAATCGCACATCGGTAGCGCACGCAAGGCAACAGGGTAGTGTGCGCTACCACGCAGCAGATTCAAGATCTGCTGCTCATATCGCCAGCAGACTTGCCGAAGGTACAAAACACGAAACGCACGACGAGGTCAGAATCCAGAAACATAAACACGAAGCATACCACACTACGTAGCTAAGTGCTAAAAGAAAATATAATTCCGACCACCGGAGGGTCCGTAATGCGACAACGAAAATGAGATTCCCTAAACTATTAGGAAATTACAAAAATGGCCCAAGTGCCCGAAAATCACGAAACGACGACGGATTTACAAACCGAAAGTCTCAACACGACCAACTCAATCATACGAACTTGTGCAAGCCAAGAAACAACGAAAACAAACGAGTTTTATGAGGATCGAATGTTCATACGGCAAAACATTTCATAAAATGAAATTACGTGAAAACATCACCAAAACTCGTCCAATTGGAAAAACTCCAAGAATAAAGTATATTCAAAATGTCGAAACGGTTACAAGCGAGTCGATAAAAATAGACATACACCAAAAATGGAAACTGTTAAAAATGGAAAGTTACGGATATTACAGATTGTAGTGGTAGAATTCGTATGTTCTTGACGAAATACGAATCATGATATCAATTTTGAATCCGGAATGATTGTGATTGATCACCAAATATGATTTCCTTTACATTCGTATTCGTAATCGTATTTTGGTTATGAATTCGTAATTGTTGAGTTGGATTGTTCGGACTTATGTTTAATCGAGATATTATGAAATCATTGAGTTTGTCGATTGGTTATATTGATTAGCAATTATCGGATATCGGTTCATATGGTAGATATGAATTCGTAATGGTTTGAGTTATACTATTTGGTTTTATATATGATCAAGGTATCGTTGACCCATTGAGTTTGATTGGTTGGCTATGTCGGTTATTGATTGTTATCGAATCGTTGCTATTTGATTACTTCAATAGGTTGAGATTATTGATCGGTGATTATAATCGTATGTTGCGGTCGTGTTCGAGTATGTTTGTGAATTGCATTGGTCGGGGCTGAGGAGCTCGTAGACGAAGGCAATGAGATTGATAGTGGCTTCATCATCATCGTATCAGTATCGAGGCAAGTTATTACTTGCTCAGTTATAATGTTTAATGAATGGTTTCAGTTTTATTTCGTTTATAATGCATATAGCAATGATGATTACTGCAAATTATGGAGATTTGGATTATATATTGTCTTTCCGATTCTGGGAGTTAAATCATAATGTATATGCTTTATCTCGGTTATTGGCATATTCGGGTATCAAGGATACGTTGCGATAAAGATGAGGATATGTATCTATAGTCCATGGTACGTTTGGATGGCCGAGCATTGAGGATAATCACCGGTGATGATTTGACATCGAGATTTCTCCTGAAGGACTCGGGACAAGTATCTTAGTTTGATTCGGTTTAGTGTTGATGTTGTTGATCATGCAGATTGTCATTCATGTTGCTGAACATGAAGTCGTCCCAGTTGTTTCATCATAGTGTCGTTCATGTTTTGATTCATATGTTGTTCATGTTGATGAACATATTGAGTTGCATATGTGTGTGCATAATTGTATTGTTTATGTTGTGTTGAGCTAGTGAGATCGTGTGAATTATGCTGAGGGCGCTAGATCAGATGTCCACTATGCGTTGGTCCGACGGGATCATCATGGGATCTATGCTGAGGGCGCTGGATCGTTGGACAGGTTTTCCACCATGTGTTGGTCCGACAGGATCATCATGGGGATCTATGCTGAGAGCGCTGGATCGTTGGATTACCCACTGTTGTGTTGATGGAATCATGTGGATTCGCATCATTGATTTTATCATCTGTTGTTATTGTGCATATATATATTATGGGCTTGCCATAAGTATACAATGTTATTATTGATGTGAGCATATTGACGTTGTCACATGAGTATGCATTTGTAGGTCTTGTGTTAGGATCGTGTCCGTATGTTGTTGATCTGATCTTAGATTAGACTAATGTGATTTCGTCGTGACAGTTCATATTCCGAGGTATGTGCCGTACTTCCTTTAATATATGGCTTTGATGGACAATTGGTTTTCGTGTTGAGATCTGATAAGGATACCTGATGGACAATTGGTTTTCGTGTTGAGATCTGATAAGGATACCCGATAGATTGGGTTTGACAGAGTTAGTGAATTTCGAAAGAGTGAGTTATGATAATGTTTTGAGAACCTTGGACATTGTTAAAATGTAGTACGGATATTCTGGTATTAGTTTATCGTATTGTTGAGAATACAAATCGTGGACTTTCGTAAAGTTATGGCGGTAAGATTACATTGGTCGTATTCCTATTTTTATATTCTCATTGGTATGTAATTATTAATGTGATGTGACGGTTATCATTGTTGGATATTATGGTTGATCCCGTCGCGGGCTTTCTTTTTAGGTTCTTGAGATATCGAGCTTGTAGCGATCGTGGAGAGATGAGCTTCCCGGAGGATACTGGCTAGGGCATGTTTTTGTGAATTGAGTTTCCTGATCAGTTATTGTAGTTCCGCTGCTAGAGTATTTTAATTATTTGTCTTTTTCTGCTGCGTGAGTATTTTTACCAATGTCTTTTTCTACCAACTCTCGACTCTTAATTAGTATCGCAGCTCGTCATTCCCTTGTGCCAATCCTGTGACTGCTCCCCTGAACCTGCATGTACCTGGACGCAAAACAGACATCCACCCCCCGATTACTCGGGGGTTAGTAAAACTCCACTGTTTTACTAGTGCAAGTATAAAACGATACGAAATGCAACAAGTAAATAGCAACTACGTATTTAATACGGAATTCAATTATCAAAATGTTCCCGAGAAGTTTTATAATTTTGAACTCAAGCAAGAGATATTTGAAAAGGAACACATCATCTCGGGGATTTTTAAAGCAGAAATTCTTTTGGACCTCGAGTCCCTATTTACAAAACCTTTTCGTAAACATTAGGGCCTTAGCCCGATTCTCGTTTCAAAGCACACTAGATAATATATCATTATGAGTCCAAGACCCATATTTAAAATGTTACCCAAACAATCACTGCTACACGATCATTGTTCGTACATATCATGTACCGAACTCCGGAGGCCTCGACGGACCTTACCCGGACCACACACACTGTTCGTACACATCATGTACCGAACTCCGGAGGCCTCAACGGACCTTACCCGGACCACACACACTGTTCGTACACATCATGTACCGAACTCCGGAGGCCTCAACGGACCCTACCCGGCCACAAACATCGTTCGTACACATCATGTACCGAACTCTAGAGGTCTCGTCAGACCCTACCTGGATCACACACCTTGTTCGTACACATCATGTACCGAACCCCAGAGGCCTCGTCAGACCCTACCTGGATCACACACCTTGTTCGTACACATCATGTACCGAACTCCAGAGGCCTCGTCAGACCCTACCTGGAACACACACACACACATCGACACGACACAGCTCATAATCATCAAATGTCAAGCCATTCCACATTACACCGAAATGTACAATCAAGTATGTAAACCAAAACAACACAAATATCATGATCATCACAACAACTCGATAATGACCAACCACGCCCGGCACAAACTTAGATGATTTGCACATCCAACACAATTCCACGATGTTAACTAAGTGAAGGTATTATCGTTACCATCAATTGTTCGTAATAATCAATTCATACGAAGCATATACACGAAGGTAAACCAATGCATCACAACCATAATACGACGTCCCTATTCACAAGACACAATTCGTATTGTAAAATACTTGCCTTAATAACCGCTACCGAATACTCCGAAGAACACGATTCGACCGGGAAGCTCGGACCCTGAAGAAGACAACGAACGGAAGGGTTCCGACTCGAATTCTTTGCGAGAAATCTGACCCTAACATCATACCATCAATAAATTAACGAACGAACGAGGAAGAATAATCGTAGAACGCTCGAATCCTCTTTGCGACATTTTATCGAACACCTTCAGGGCGTCGATAAGATACTCAATAAAACGATGAATCCTCGGCGATTCAACCGTGGAACGGCAAGGAATTCGACATAATATTGTTTAACAATCATAAATTCATCACTATACTGAGTTAAAACGGATTAAATGGACAAATCGAACAAAATCCCCAAAACTAGATTTTAAGAAAACTTGCCTTGATTCGCTGAATTGAAGGATGTTACGTGATGATAAATTGATGTTATGAACTCCAAAACTTCGTGGATTCATAGTATAACAACATGTCTTCGACTTCCCAAAGAATCCAGCCGCGGAAAGGAAGGATAGGAAATGAAACGAGTGAAAAAACGATCGCCGCCATATTTATAGGCTTCGCCGACACGGCGCAGCAAACGGCCCACACCGGCGTTGGGTGTCTCGGCCGTGTCTCGGCAGGCCGCCGTCTGTCCGACCCGGCGCAGACACGGCGCTCGGCAACGCCTGCCAGTGCTTCGCCTGTGTCCGGCCAAAGAACTTGGTCTCAGATGAAGACAAAGGGAAAGGAAGCTGCACTTGTAATTTTTTCTGGGACTAGGAAGTCCAAAAATAAGAAGAAAAATAACAAGAAGCAGTTAGGTCCAATAGCCAAGATCGACAAGGGAAAGGGCAAGGCCCCAATGGTTCAAAAGATCAAGGGGGCCAAGAAAACGGAAGTATGCCTCAACTGCGGTGAGCTAGGCCACTGAAAGAGGTACTGTCCAAAGCTTGACCGTAATACGCCTTCAGGTACGGAACTACTGGTTTTAGAAACAAATTGTTATGTAACTGTATATTCTACTTCTTGGATACTTGATTCTGGTGCGAGTTCTCACATTTGTACAATGAATCAGGATCTGGAACGAAGTAGGAAGCTGGATTCAGAGGAGGTGATGGTCACCGTCGGAAGTGGGCATAGTGTCGAGGCTTCTGATATCGGATCCCTTATGTTGGATTTAGAATCTGGTTTTATTCTTACTTTAGATGATGTACTTGTTTTGCCCAAGGGGCACAAAAATATTTTATCAATTCCGGTCATGGACCGAAAGGGATTTCACTTCTTTATTGGAGATGGGTCGTGTCGTATTTATTTTAGAAATAAATTGGTTGGTACTGCTACATTATTAAATGGTTTATACCATTTAAATCTAAAGAATAAAAAATTGTGAACAGTATAACTAGGAAGCGTGGTAGGGATGAAACGAACCAAGCACTTAAGTGGCATCTTAGACTTGGTCATATCGGTCAGACCAAGGTTCATAAAATAGAAAAAGATGGGCTTGCGGGTCCATTGGGATTAGATCCATATCCAACTTGTGAATCTTGCCTTCAAGGTAAAATGACTAAGTTACCCTTCGCAGGGACTTTTGACAGAGCTGCTGAAAAACTTGGATTGATCCATACCGACGTCTGTGGCCCTTTTGAAGTGGCACGAGATGGCTTTCAGTATTTCATTACATTCACTGATGACCATACCAGGTATGTATTCGTGTACTTAATGAAACATAAGTCTGAAGCTTTTGATAAATTCAAGGAATTTAAAGCCCTAGTTGAAAATCAAACAGGTAACCGTGTTAAGACTCTTCGGTCAGACCGGGGTGGTGAGTACATGAGTACCGAATTTGATGAGTTCTTAAAGGAACTAGGAATAGTGTCACAATTCACTCCTCCAGCTACTCCACAATTAAATGGTGTATCAGAAAGAAGGAACTGAACCTTGTTGGACATGGTTCGCTCCATGCTTAACTAAACTGATCTACCGATTTATCTGTGGGGTTACGCACTCCTTACTGTTGTGCATATCTTGAACAGATGTCCTTCCAAATCCATTCCTAAGACTCCCCACGAGATGTGGAGAGGTAGGAAACCAAGTCTTAATCACATTAGGATTTGGGGATGCCCTGCTTATGTCAAGAAGACTAAAGTAGAGAAATTGGAAACTAGGTCTGTGAAAGGTCATTTCATAGGATATCCAGGGGATTCCATGGGATATCTATTCTACATGCACGAAGATCATAGGATCATCATTGCTATACAAGCACACTTCCTGGAAGATCAGTTTATTCAGGAAGGAGGGGCAGGTAGAAATATTTCTTTAGAAGAAATAAAAGAAACACCAAATGAGACACCTATGCAAGATATTAGAACCAAACCTTCTGAAATACAAACACAACCTCGCAATTCTAGTATAATTTCTCAATTACCTGAGAGGTATAGCTATCTGCATCAAGAGGAACTGGGTGTCCATGAGATGACAGAAAGTAGTCAAGAGAAATTCGACAACGGAAAACTTTGGGAAATTACGAAAATGGCCCAAAACGTCCGAAAATCACGATACGTGATCGAATAACCAAACCGAAGTTCACAACACGTCTAACAAAGTTAAACGGACTTACGGGAAACTCAAACAAGGTAATTTGCACGAGATTCACAAGAATCGAACTCGAGTGCGGAAAAGTCGTTAAGAAACACGGGACTCAACAAAACAATACCGAAACGAACTCTGATGACAAAAAGTGCAGAATTAATCATTCTCAGAATGATGAGACGGTCCCAAGCGAGTCGCCGAAACGGACTTCCGCCGAAAAAAGAAAATTACCGGAAATTCGAAATTGCGGATATTACATTCTACCCTCCTTAAAAGAAGTTTCGTCCCGAAACTTAAATCAAGTAGGGAGAAGCAATATCCCGCCAGGAAAACTCAACGAGATACACAAGAACCGAAAAAAATCGCGCCCAATGGCGAAACGTTACAAGCAACGCAAAGGAATATACGGCGTGAAAACACGCCTCACGACGACTAACGCAACGCCACCGACTATGTTTCAAAACAACAACGAGTAATTAACAACACATCACATGCACACATTTAATCAAAGAAACGCACGCGACAACAAGTCACACCCGACCACAACGACTATGCGGTAGAAACAAATATAGTATTATGATAGAATTCACTCCGATTCTCGTCAACAAGAAAATGTCCGACGTCAAGACACAAACAATTCAAGATAACAGAAAATGAGAATACCGAACATTACATTCTATCCTATTAAAAATAAGTTTCGTCCCGAAACTTAAAATAAAACATCATGGTAGAATACAAACAAAACCAAGAAGTTCACGCAACAAATATCAATTTCTACACGAATTACAGCACGAAGTACGATACACAACTACATCACGGGACACCACCGGGCACTCCCCGAGTAGGAACGAAAACCTAATTCCCGAACATCTTGGCAACGGTCTCACAATGCACCGCTCGGTGACCCACTTGGACACACTCGAAACAGTTGACTAACGGTGAACGACAATTCTTCGCAGTACGATATCAAGCAACAACAGTCAGACAACCCCGATCGAACAACAACAATCGAACAACAACGATCAAATAACAATGATCGAACAACAACGATCAAATAACAATGATCGAACAACAACGATCAAATAACAATGATCGGACAACAACGATCAAATAATAATGATCGAACAATAATGATCAAATAATAATGATCGAACAACAATGATCGAACAACAATGATCGAATGACTACAGTCGAACAATGACTCCGAAGTCCCCACTTCAACTCCAGACATTAAAAGAACTGGTAGAAAGTGAAAGATGTTACTTCTAAACAAGGTTCACAAGAATTGAACCGAACTCGGAAAGGTCACAATGATAAACAGGTCGATCTGAAACAAGGTCACAACTAGTTCGAACGATGACAACTGAGACATCAAACAAGTTCAAAAAGTATCGACGAGCACGTGCAAGTCGATAGAATTTAGAAGGAGAAACTGCAGAAGTCAAATATAGTACGGGTATTACATCCGACCTCTTATACAAGAAATGTCGTCCCCGTAACTCACAACAACGGAAACAAGGTAACAACACAAAAAGCATCCGACAGGAAAATCTCCCATGGGTCTCTCAGAGCCGATCCTGATATCTGTGCTGAAGCGCGAACTCCGAAAGTCTCAGTAGCCACCCGCAAATCAATTCGGTGTCCCTCGAGTCTGCACTTGAAACGCGTTACTGACGAGAAGGACAATTTACACGTGCATGCCCCGGCACATCACGGTTGAAACACCTCGGCTCGGCATACCGAAAATACACATGCTAGATACAATGGGGCATAACGTCGCAAAACAATATAGCGGAGATGCCAACTCAGCACAACAAAGAATCATAACACATATCATATACAACGATTACCATCGTAAAGTAATACATACACAAACACTACAACAACGACGGTATCGTTCGGCGACCTCAACGGCCCGAATGATAACTAGCACATAATTACAAACATTATGAAACAATCACACATGTACACAAACGTACAAACCCAAGCTTCAACAGCTCACACTCGTGCGACAACACGCAAATCGCCACGAGGCGATAAACAGTAAACACCAGTTCACACCTCTCACAGAGGGCTAGTACAACAAATGCGTGGCAACGCCTCGACGTTCATGCCACCAATTCGATCATACTCGGGAGCAAACATCATAACGACAACGCGAATATCATACATACATACCCAGCCCTCAAACGGGAATGGATAGGTTTTAAAAACGAAAACCTCCTTTTGAAAATAATTTTGGAAACACCGATTGATCTTGAGTATCACCCTTCAAAAAAAAGTACAATTGTGAAATATCGTTATCGAGACTTTGGAAAACTATTTCGCATTCGATAAAAATGAGGACACTTTCTTTTCGTGAAAAAATTTTGGAAATATTCGACCCTCGGGTCTAAGTAAAAGTGTTTCTAAAACATTGGAAATATCTCAAAACATTTTGATCCTCGAGGTAGAAGAATCTTGAAACATATTGTGGCACCTTGGATGTACCACGAGAAAATAATTCATTTTAAAAGTACGTCTCGAAATTTATTTTCTAAGGTACTCAAAGTTTTCAAAGATAATTCAATGGGCTAGAATGCCCAAAAATTTCAGATAATTACACGGAACATTATAGTGCCGTGGGTCCTGCGCCGAAACCCACCAGGCTAAAAACCATTTAAAAATGCCAAAAAGGTCGATGACGGTAATATTTCAAAAAATCACAAAAGCCATTTACAAAATACTAAATACCGTCATAAGAATTTCGCCAAAACGATCAAGGCCATAATGCCAAAAACTCGGTTAAGGGAATCAGTTTTCGAAATAAAACTCAGCCGGTAAAATACCGAAAGCCATTACAAAAGAACTCACGCAGCGGAAAAAGGAATACAGTCCAACATGCACAATCCAATTGAATATATCTCACATAATCTAGTTTAAACATACAACAAAACCATTCCTCGGAGTTTCTCATGAACTCATTCGTCGATACCTTATTCGAAACCCAACAAGGTTCTCAATTTTCACATCATACCACCCCTCACAGTGGTTCAAAGGTAAAACAACAATCGGACCAGTTTTATACATATACTATATGTCACACGTATTAAATACAACTATATTCACAACACCGTGCAAATAAAATTATGCACCGCAATTAACTCATTTATAAAAAAATCATGATACACAGGTACTTCGCATAAAAGAGGAGACTTACGTCCACAGACCGCACGGAGATGACGGTCGCCCACGATACTAATCTCATCCGACAACATATCCGACACGTTGTGACTACGCACAACTCAACTTGTCACCTGACGACTTGAACGACAAGACAACACATTACTCGACAAACCACGACTCGACTCGACCCGACAGCCTAGGTTTCCGCAACCTAAGCTCCGATACCATAAATGTAACACCCCCAAAACCGTATGGGAATATTACACGCCGTAGACCCTTTCCACAAGGATCTACCAGGCTAAACATCCATAAACAACCAAATACTTGCCCGGCCAGGGTCAAACAATATAATAATACAGACTGTTAAGGTCACTTACACATAAACACACAGATCGATGAGGTCACACAACTCTATCAACAGAACTGACTAACAACATTACCCATACAGGGGTCGAAACACAATACAGCGGAGGACTGAATCAACTCTAACAATACAACCAAACTCTACCAACTCTCGACTCTTGATTAGTATCGCAGCTCGTCATCCCCTTGTGCCAATCCTGTGACTGCTCCCCTGAACCTGCATGTACCTGGACGCAGAACAGACATCCACCACCCGATTACTCGGGGGTTAGTAAAACTCCACTGTTTTACTAGTGCAAGTATAAAACGATACGAAATGCAACAAGTAAATAGCAACTATGTATTTAATACGAAATTCAATTATCAAAATGTTCCCGAGAAGTTTTAGAATTTTGAACTCAAGCAAGAGATATTTGAAAAGGAACACATCATCTCGGGGATTTTTAAAGCAGAAATTCTTTTGGACCTCGAGTCCCTATTTATAAAACCTTTTCGTAAACATTAGGGCCTTAGCCCGATTCTCGTTTCAAAGCACACTAGATAATATATCATTATGAGTCCGAGACCCATATTTAAAATGTTACCCAAACAATCACTGCTACATGATCATTGTTCGTACACATCATGTACCGAACTCCGGAGGCCTCGACGGACCTTGCCCGGACCACACACACTGTTCGTACACATCATGTACAGAACTCCGGAGGCCTCAACGGACCTTACCCGGACCACACACACTGTTCGTACACATCATGTACCGAACTCCGGAGGCCTCAACGGACCCTACCCGGCCACAAACATCGTTCGTACACATCATGTACCGAACTCCAGAGGTCTCGTCAGACCCTACCTGGATCACACACCTTGTTCGTACACATCATGTACCGAACTCCAAAGGCCTCGTCAGACCCTACCTGGATCACACCCCTTGTTCGTACACATCATGTACCGAACTCCAGAGGCCTAGTCAGACCCTACCTGGAACACACACACACACACACATCGACACGACACAGCTCATAATCATCAAATGTCAAGCCATTCCACATTACACCGAAATGTACAATCAAGTATGTAAACCAAAACAACACAAATATCATGATCATCACAACAACTCGACAATGACCAACCACGCCCGGCACAAACTTAGATGATTTGCACATCCAACACAATTCCACGATGTTAACTAAGTGAAGGTATTATCGTTACCATCAATTGTTCGTAATAATCAATTCATACGAAGCATATACACGAAAGTAAACCAATGCATCACAACCATAATACGACGTCCCTATTCACAAGACACAATTCGTATAGTAAAATACTTGCCTTAATAACCGCTACCGAATACTCCGAAGAACACGATTCGACCGGGAAGCTCGGACCCCGAAGAAGACAACGAACGGAAGGGTTCCGACTCGAATTCTCTGCGAGAAATCTGACCCTAACATCATACAATCAATAAATTAACGAACGAACGAGGAAGAATAATCGTAGAACGCTCGAATCCTCTTTGCGACATTTTATCGAACACCTTCAGGGCGTCGATAAGATACTCAATAAAATGACGAATCCTCGGCGATTCAACCGTGGAACGGCAAGGAATTCGACATAATATTGTTTAACAATCATAAATTCATCACTATTCTGAGTTAAAACGGATTAAACGGACAAATCGAACAAAATCCCCAAAACTAGATTTTAAGAAAACTTGCCTTGATTCGCTAAATTGAAGGATGTTACGTGATGATCAATTGATGTTATGAACTCCAAAACTTCGTGGATTCATAGTATAACAACATGTCTTCGACTTCCCAAAGAATCCAGCCGCGGAAAGGAAGGATAGGAAATGAAACGAGTGAAAAAAAACGACTGCTCGGCCATATTTATAGGCCTGCCGGACACGGCGCAGCAAACGGCCCACACCAGCGTTGGGTGTCTCGGCCGTGTCTCGGCAGGCTGCCGGTCCTGTCCGACCCGGCGCAGGACACGGCGCTCGGCAACGCCTGCTGTGGAAGCCGCCTGTGTCCGGCCAAAGAACCTGGGTCTCAGATGAAGACAAAGGGAAAGGAAGCTGCACTTGTAATTTTTTCTGGGACTAGGAAGTCCAAAAATAAGAAGAAAAATAACAAGAAGCAGTTAGGTCCAATAGCCAAGATCGACAAGGGAAAGGGCAAGGCCCCAATGGTTCAAAAGATCAAGGGGGCCAAGAAAACGGAAGTATGCCTCAACTGCGGTGAGCTAGGCCACTGGAAGAGGTACTGTCCAAAGCTTGACCGTAATACGCCTTCAGGTACGGAACTACTGGTTTTAGAAACAAATTGTTATGTAACTGTATATTCTACTTCTTGGATACTTGATTCTGGTGCGAGTTCTCACATTTGTACAATGAATCAGGATGCAGGCAGTAGGAAGCTGGATTCAGAGGAGGTGATGGTCACCGTCGGAAGTGGGCATAGTGTCGAGGCTTCTGATATCGGATCCCTTATGTTGGATTTAGAATCTGGTTTTATTCTTACTTTAGATGATGTACTTGTTTTGCCCAAGGGGCACAAAAATATTTTATCAATTCCGGTCATGGACCGAAAGGGATTTCACTTCTTTATTGGAGATGGGTCGTGTCGTATTTATTTTAGAAATAAATTGGTTGGTACTGCTACATTATTAAATGGTTTATACCATTTAAATCTAAAGAATAAAAAATTGTGAACAGTATAACTAGGAAGCGTGGTAGGGATGAAACGAACCAAGCACTTAAGTGGCATCTTAGACTTGGTCATATCGGTCAGACCAAGGTTCATAAAATGGAAAAAGATGGGCTTGCGGGTCCATTGGGATTAGATCCATATCCAACTTGTGAATCTTGCCTTCAAGGTAAAATGACTAAGTTACCCTTCGCAGGGACTTTTGACAGAGCTGCTGAAAAACTTGGATTGATCCATACCGACGTCTGTGGCCCTTTTGAAGTGGCACGAGATGGCTTTCAGTATTTCATTACATTCACTGATGACCATACCAGGTATGTATTCGTGTACTTAATGAAACATAAGTCTGAAGCTTTTGATAAATTCAAGGAATTTAAAGCCCTAGTTGAAAATCAAACAGGTAACCGTGTTAAGACTTTTCGGTCAGACCGGGGTGGTGAGTACATGAGTACCGAATTTGATGAGTTCTTAAAGGAACTAGGAATAGTGTCACAATTCACTCCTCCAGCTACTCCACAATTAAATGGTGTATCAGAAAGAAGGAACTGAACCTTGTTGGACATGGTTCGCTCCATGCTTAACTAAACTGATCTACCGATTTATCTGTGGGGTTACGCACTCCTTACTGTTGTGCATATCTTGAACAGATGTCCTTCCAAATCCATTCCTAAGACTCCCCACGAGATGTGGAGAGTTAGGAAACCAAGTCTTAATCACATTAGGATTTGGGGATGCCCTGCTTATGTCAAGAAGACTAAAGTAGAGAAATTGGAAACTAGGTCTGTGAAAGGTCATTTCATAGGATATCCAGGGGATTCCATGGGATATCTATTCTACATGCACGAAGATCATAGGATCATCATTGCTATACAAGCACACTTCCTGGAAGATCAGTTTATTCAGGAAGGAGGGGCAGGTAGAAATATTTCTTTAGAAGAAATAAAAGAAACACCAAATGAGACACCTATGCAAGATATTAGAACCAAACCTTCTGAAATACAAACACAACCTCGCAAGTCTAGTATAATTTCTCAATTACCTGAGAGGTATAGCTATCTGCATCAAGAGGAACTGGGTGTCCATGAGATGACAGAAAGTAGTCAAGAGAATGATCCTTCTACATACGACCAAGCGATGGTAGATGTTGACTCCACCAAGTGGCAAGAAGCTATGGAAGCTGAGATAGACTCAATGCATGCTAATCATGTTTGGACTTTAGTAGATCATCCTAAAGGCATAGTGCCTATTGGATACAAATGGATCTATAAAAGAAAGACTGATGGAGATGGCAAGGTTGATACCTATAAGGCCAGGCTTGTGGCAAAGGGTTATTCCCAAAGAGAAGGAATCGTTTACTTCGAGACCTTCTCACCTGTAGCTATGATTAAGTCTATTCGCATGATGCTTGCCATAGCAGCCCACTTACAATAAGAAATATCAAATAGATGTGAAAACGGCATTCCTAAATGGATTCCTCGAGGAGGAGATTTTCATGGAACAGCCTAAGGGATTCATATCTCAAACCAATATTCATAAAGTATGTAAACTTTAGCGTGCCATTTATGGACTGAAGTAAGCTTCACAGAGTTGGAATCTTCGTTTTAACGAGACAGTCAAAGAGTTTGATTTTGTCCAAAACGAAGAGGAGCCCTGTATTTACAAGAATGTTAGTGGGAGCAAAATTGCGTTCTTAATATTATATGTAGATGACATTCTACTTATAGGAAACGACGTAGGAATGCTCAGTTCTGTGAAAGCTTGGCTTTCTAAAGAGTTCTCAATGAAAGACTTGGGAGAAGATACCTATATTCTGTGTATTCGTCTCTACCGGGATAGAGCGAAAAGAATGTTAGGTCTTTCCCAAGCCCTCTATATAGAAAAGATCCTGAAGCGATTTAGGATGGAAGATTCTAAAAGAGGGTTCCTTCCTATGCAACATGGTGCAAAACTTTCCTTAGAGATGTGTCCTCAAAGTGAGGAAGACAGAAAGGAAATGAGTAAGGTGCCCTATGCTTCGGCAGTAGGTAGCCTCATGTATGCTATGATTTACACTAGACCGGACATTGCCTATGCTGTGAGCGTAGTAAGTCAGTTTCAGTCAAATCCAGGGCAGGAATATTAGACTGCTGTAAAGAACATTCTTAAGTACCTAAGGAGGACTAAAGACTTGGTTCTTACATACGGCGGTGGAGAAATTAGAGTGATGGGCTATACGGACTCAGATTTTTTCGGGGACATGGATGCTCAAATGTCCACATCAGGGTATATCTTCACTCTGAATGGTAGGGCAGTTTCTTGGAGAAGTGCCAAGCAAAGTTCGACTGCTATCTCTACATGTCAAGCCAAATACCAGGAAGCCACGGAGGCTGCTAAAGAAGCTTTTTGGATTAAGAAGTTCACTGAGGAACTTCAAGTGGTTCCTAATGCGGAGAAGCCCGTGACGCTGTTTTGTGACAACGGCGGAGCTGTTCCACAGGGTAAGGATCCTAGGGCTCACCACAATACCAAACATATTGCGAGAAAATATCATTTTGTGAGAAAAATGGTTCAGGAAGGAAATGTTATACTGCAGAGAGTAGACACAGCAAATAACATTACTGATCCGCTTACCAAGCCACTATCTCAGAAGGTCTTAGAGAGACATCTGGAGAGTATGGGTATTAGATACCATAGTTTGTGGCATTGAGTGCAAGTGGGAGATTGTTAGAGATATGCCCTCGAATGCCACTCAGAGGATGAGAGAGTGAGAGCATATGTATTGTAATTATGAAAATTTAACAAGGCAATAATTATTTCTATATTATTGTATATCACTGGCATTGTGATTTGATATATAGAATAATAGTCTTTGCATTTGAGAGCAAACATTCTACTTCTTATGGAGATAAGGAGATAGGCACTGGAAGTGTTTAGAGCTCGAATGCTTTACTCGTTCGCAAGTCAATAAAACTTAACTGGGCAATAAGTTTAGACAAGACTTGTATAATGTGTACTTTGACATGTAGAGTGCCGGTATTCACTAATGGTTAGTGGGAGCACACGTTATAGGTATGCTAGTGAGATTAGTATACTCGAACACGACTCACCTCGATTCGGTCACATGGATATCACTCAAGGATTGTCAATGACTGGATCGAAAGGTTGTGATAGGTATACGTGGACCTTTGACTTGAGGTTTCAGTAGGAGATGTGCTTGTCACATTAAGTTAGTCATTAGAGTAGTTTGATCCAATTGCCGGTGGGTGGGTTCAACCTCGAAATGCAACTTAGTGGGCAAGTAGCAGTCTCTACTGAATACCAAGATAGAATTCTTTCTCCTGTAAGTGAGCAGGTAAATGTCCTATGCGGTTAATGGCAAATGAGATTATAAGTCTTTGGCCAAAGCATTTAGAGCTAGTTGTATTTGATACACGAGAGCTCGATGATCTCAGTTTGCATTAACAGAAAGCATAGTGTCAAGTTACAGTAGGGTTTGACTTTTCCGTGACCCTAATACTTGACCGGGACATATGATTGAAGGGTTTATACGTATACGGTATTCACGACATAATGGTTTTGGAATGATCCGATCATTCGTTCTTAGTTGGGTTACGGTACGAAGCACTAGACTGGCTAAGTGTTACCCGTACTCCTTGGTTCCTCCCATTGCCGACTAAGACGGACCTACGGAGTCGCGCACAAGGATATTTGATGGATAAATATGTATTTATTATCTCTTCATTAATATTGGATATTAGATATCTGATTTGATTTATTTGATAAATCATGCGGTCTAGTGAATTGAAATTAATTACTGGGTAATTAATTTAATTTATAAATAATTATTTCTTGGAAATATATTATTATAATTTTGTATTTGATAAAATTAATTAATTGGATTAATTAATTAAGTATAAATATATTTGGGATAAAATGAAGTGTATTTAATGGACTAGACACGCGAACGTCCGGTACATGAACCGAGTGGCTCGGCTCATTTTCTCACCTAAAATCTAGTGGGCCGCCCCCTTCATTTTCCTCCCACCTTGCATGATACTTCCTTTAGTTGTCATGATGTGGTGTGGGGTGAGTTTGAGTTGTTTTTGTACATGAAGACAAAAGATAACATGATAATATTGATCTTTAATATCTTTTCAATCATGTT
The DNA here is from genome assembly GCA_033398695.1 of Orobanche coerulescens. Lineage (NCBI taxonomy): Eukaryota > Viridiplantae > Streptophyta > Magnoliopsida > Lamiales > Orobanchaceae > Orobanche > Orobanche coerulescens. Next base: position 69,350,443 of record CM065804.1, on the reverse strand, counting down.
ATAAAACAAGACCATAACTCACCACATGAAGTAGAATTCAGCCGTGAGTTCTTAAGGGAAGGGAGAGAAATTTTTTTTTTTTCTTGTTCATCTTTGAGAGAAAGAAAAGGAAGAAGAGAAGAGAAGAAAAATACCGTATCAATTCCTAGCCGTGTTCTTTGAGAACGAATTGATATTTTATTTTTCCGATCAATATCCGACGCGTAATAACGTAGAGACATTCGGCAATTTCGGTATTGGATCATTCAACAAGCTACAACGAATTGGATTCGTGTTCGTGTCGGTAACCGGAGAAAGTTTGTTCGGGTTTCACCTTAGAAGATTATATCATCAAAGGACTACGAATTGGTATTAGGATCTTTCGAGATCGCAAGAAAAGGATGTTGTGCTTATCTCAGGCATCCTATATTGATACGGTGCTAAAGCGGTTCAGCACGGAGAATTCCAAGAAAGGTTTCTTACCTTACAGACATGGAATTCAGCTATATAAGGCTATGTGTCCTAAGACACAGAAGGAGATAGATGACATGAAGCTGGTCCCTTATGCTTCGGCAGTGGGAAGCCTCATGTATGCTATGCTTTGCACTAGGCCTGATATCTCTCATGCTGTAGGCATGGTGGCGAGATATCAGTCGAACCCAGGACCAGGAGATTGGATTGTTGTCAAGCATATACTCAAGTACCTGAAAAGGACTAGGGAGCATATGCTTGTATATAAATCAGATACACTTTGTCCTTTAGGTTACACTGACTCAGATTTCAGTGCGGACAAAGAAAAGTCAAAATCAACTTCCGCATATGTTTTCACTTTGGGAGTGGAGCCATCAGTTGGAGGAGTGTGAAGCAGAAATGCATAGCGGACTCTACCATGGAAGTCGAGTATGTAGCAGCCTCAGAGGCAGCTAAAGAGGCGGTATGGCTCAAGTACTTCCTAAAGGATTTGGGTGTGATTCCTAATTTGCCTAGGAGTATTACACTGTATTGTGATAATACCGGTGCTGTTGCAAATTCGAAGGAACCACGGGCCCACAAAGCAAGCAAACATATCAAGTGAAAATATCATATCATTCGAGATTTTGTGAAGAGATGGAATATTATTGTCTCCAAGATACCATCTGAAGACAACCTAGCTGATCCTTTCACGAAAGGGTTGCCCTCAAAGTCATTTGAAGGGCATGTGGAAGGAATGGGGTTGAGATGTATGGCAGCATTGCTTTGAGTATAAGTGGGAGATAGATAGACATAGTCTAGATAGTATACTTCAAAAGCATGCTTAGAGTATAAATGGGATATTGTTAGGGTTGTATACGTCAAAGCATACTTTATGCTTGTATTATCTAATTTCCCGGTCTTTATCTATGAGAATATTTAATTCATTTATCACATATTTTGCATATTTATTCACGCTATGGTTATGCAAATGCAGTCTAAATTACTTTATATTATAGATAATGTGGTGTGTCGTGTCACACAGAAGATCACATTATCGGTTCCTTATATAGTAATATTTAGTTCACAACCTATATAACATTAGACCGTTATGTGAAAGGTTGTACTACATGCTTGAGATTGGTTGATCTTGACCATTAGCATATATTAGCGTATTCGGTATACGAACAGGATCGAGGTGAGATAGATTCTTCTGCACTGACTATAAGAAGAATGTACATCTCGGACGATTATTATTTCTTAATTCTAGTGATTAATATTTAATTATATATATTTAATATTTATTGCTTCGATTTATCATGGGTGAGAGCCACAATGATTGACTCAATATGCTCGATATTTTGGGCAATATTATTATTTATATGATTATTAATATTATAGCTTCCCGACCAGTCGGGTTGATCATGTCCCTTGAGGCACTCGAAAGGATTATTATATTAAAACCTGCAGGTGGAATTAGTTTTCCGATATAATAATAAAGGTCGAGTGGTATACTCATGTATAATATATTAATTAATTAAAAGCTGTCAGTAGCTTAAATTAATTAATGGACATGGAATATCTTAAACACGGGAAATAATTAATTCAAAAAGGAGCCCAATTTTGTAATTTCGGATTTTGGTAGGAAGTGCAATATTAACTTATTAGTGGACTAAGTTGATATTAATAAAGTCTTAATATTAGGAAGAGTCCTCAAATTGGAAAGAAGACATCTATTGGGAGTCCTTACCAAATCCTCCTTAAGGTCCCTTGAGTAGCCCAAAATACCAATAAATATGGACATAAGGGTGGCCGATTTTTCTACTTTCATTGCCCAAGAAAATCGATTTTCTGTGTGTGTTTAATTGTGGATCTTGACTTGTGTCTTGGATTTCACAATCTAGTTAACACAATAGTTTTCTAAAATACTCAAAATATTCAAGAAAAATAGAGAGAACAAAAATCGCAAGTTTCTTGAGAAGAGATATCAACCGAACTCCAGCTGTCCATATTTGATCTGGTAGATTGTTGCCCACACGACATCCGAACGTAGGCGGGATATACTCTAGAAGATCTTAAGGTAGAAATGCAAGAAGATCAGAGAGAAACACGAAGAGAACATAAATCGACCAAAAAGGGATTATTCTACCACTTCGCGTCAAAGGTAAAAATTATCGACTCCCATGCGTAAATATGTTTATTTAATTGTTTATTACTCTGTTTAGTTAAATAGTTGAGAAGCCTAAATAGATCCGTTTTTCTGTTGGTTATTTTATTAAATTATTCCCTCCAACTTGCTTCCGCTGCGTTTTATATTCCAACACTTCAGACAGGTATGAGGCTGAGCCGTGAGGAGGCTCATGAAAAAGAATTTGCTCAGTCCAAGGCTACAAATGGGAAAGTCTGCTTAGGAACCGCCATCAGCCCCCAACCAGGAGGATTCAGTCCCTCCGACATAAGCTGATGTGACCCGCGTCTTCCGACAAGAGGAACCAGTCCCTCTTAAGGAACAGGCTGCTGCTAAGAGCCGACAGGAGGACCCAGTCCTTCCTATACCACAGACTACAGAATCTAAACAGATATAAGAGAAATTCGTCCCCTCTGTCTCCCCATCGACTCAAGCAGAACCATCTGAGGTTCCTGCCCCGCAAGAAATGCCCACTCCTGTCCAACCAGGATCCCCATCTGAATCGAATGAGGATCTGATATCTGCTGATGACGCGCCCCAAAGGCCCCATCATAATGCTGTGCTCAAACAGCTTGGAGAACCTTCGAGTGCTAAGATTGTGCACCCCCAATCTCTGCGCACAGAGGCCCGCATAGAACAACTTGAAGCCATCAGTCGCCAAACCATCTTCTTACCAGGTGTCATCAATGCCCTGTACAACGTCGGTAAGGAACTCGACTAGATGAGATAAACTGCTCAGGACGAGCTCCCAAAGCTGCAGGGGGCTATTACGAACATAGAAGAGGCTTTCCACCTCATGCCCGCAGCATTATGGCAAGCCCTCAACCACATGAAGCAGCATCAGGAGCGAATCCTGAGACAGGAGCAAAAAAAGTTGCGTGTTGCTGAGGCTAAGACTGTCACCTCCCTTGAATTTACAGGATCGAAACTCACTGCACATAATCAAAAGATCAATTACTTGACTGCAGTAGTTGCGAGTCTGGTGGATTATGTCATTGATCTAAAGAACAAACAGGCCGAATCAATGGACATCCTTAGAAACATTACGTCTCGGATGTTGATACTGCCAAAAAGGGGGGAAGAGTCGCTAGAGGGTGCAAGAAAATAGCACCTGGAGAGAGAGAATGAGATGGGGGCTATTCTAGATGACAGTGTTGCATCTGCCATCAGAAGGCTAGCCAGACCAGGGCTAGGACAAGGGATACAGGATATCTGATTCTCGTCTAGAGTTCTAGGGTCCTAACCTCCCGTGGAAAAACAGTGTGCAGAAGCCTGCAGAGACAAAACTCCCAACAGATAGATAGCCAACGGCCAATGAGTTGAAGACATGGATACTGATGAGATACTTCTGTGCTCTCATCAGGGAATCTCTCATGTTTAACCAATTTAAAACGTTGGAGGATGCCGCCAAAGAGTTTTCGAGGCTTTTGGCAGAAGGAAAGCTCCCACTTCAGAAAAAACTAAAATCCAAAGTCATGAAGGGCGAACGGCTAACCCATCCGGAAGACTGGATTCTTTCCGTTGACGCACCTCAAGAAGGTAGAAATCTCTACAGGGAACGAGGAAGAGATGCTCTAGTCAGTTGGTGGGAGGGAACCGAAAATGACCCCTCTCGGATAACTTAGAGACATGGTCATGCAGGGGATAGTACCTTTGTTTTTATGCACGTTTATGTTTCCTGTCCACTTCCAATGTAATTTTCAATATTATCAGCACTGTAATCGATTATCAATTAAATATGTTTTTATTCATAGAATACAGATCGTGATCTAATGTTTTTTACTTTAAGTATATTTTATGTTGAAATATTTACCAAGTATAAAACATCAGTAAAATCTCAAAGCTGCAAGAATTTGCCTGCGAACAGTTCATAGACTTAGTTGTATTCAATTAGGATTTACTTCTGTAATATTGTGCATGTGCGTCAATCATAAGTTAAATTGTAATACACTTAGTCCTGTTGGATTTACCATTTCAGAACTTGCCTGTGACCAGTTCAAATGTTTAGACTAAGTCTTGAAAGTCAGATCTTTCGACGGAAGACTTGAAGACAGCCTCTCCTTATCAAGGAACTTTTGACATTATCAAAAAAGGGGAAATTGTTGGGGAAAATCCGCCCTGTGTTTTGATAGTTGCCTCATACATCAAGTTCTTCAAGGTCAGCATTTCGGTCCAAGTATGGAAGTGTTAGGAAATATTATACAGCTTGTCCATACAGTGAGAGATCTTCCAGCAATGTCAAGAGTCCTTTACTACATCTTATTCGTCAAGATACAACAAGAGATGAAGACGTTGGATACAACAAATATGTTGTAGGTGTCTTACTAAGGAAAAGTAAAACACATATCCAACAGGACAAAAGAGAAATTTTAACCGTTGTGAAAGCAAACACTGTTTATTCACAATGTATTCATGGTTAAAGTAGCATTTAATGCTAATAGGACAACATTTAATGCGGCTGAAGAGACTACGGTCTGAGGAGCATTTAATGCTAGTAAAAAAGAATGTCTAAAGCATTAAATGTGAATCGCCTTTAATTCAAACATTGTAAAGCCACCAATCAGAGCAGTATCAATCTCACCAATAGGCCAATGACTACACTTATTACGGATCTATTTCCAAGGTTATAAATAGCCTCAAGCAAGAGGACATTGCCAACACTTTACTTCACAAAATGCATCTGATGCTTAACACTCTAACAATCCGATATCAACTTACAAGAGCAATATATTTCCTTGAGCATACAACCTCATGAAGAGAAGAAATATATAGAGTCCTCAATAAAAACAGTACACCTTACAGCGAATGCTCATCAAGCATACAGCTGTTGTTTGACCTTGTTCTACCAAACCTTTCATTGAGATTAACTTAGCCCTGTGTGGACTAAGCCTTGCTAGTTCCAACCTATGTGGGACGAATAGCATTGAAGAAAAAGCTTCAATCTATGTGAGAAGAAGCAAGTTTAAGAGGCCAAGCCAATCTGTGTGAACAGCCCAAGCTACTGCCAGCTGTATCAATCTGTGTGAACGATACAACGATGCGTTTAGTTAAAGTCATATAGTTGTGTGCGCCGTGATTTTAAAAAACATCTTACTTCTGTGTGGAGGACCAGTGAACATAGTGTTAGGAATATGCCCTCAAATGCCACTAAGGGGATGAGAGAGTGAGAGCAATTGTATTGTAATTATGAATATTTAATAAGGCAGTTATTATTTCTATATTATTGTATATCACTGGCATTGTGATTTAGTATATAGAATAATAGTCCTTGCATTTGAGAGCGAACATTCTACTCCATATGGAGATAAGGAGATAGGCACTAGAAGTGTTTACAACTCGAATGCTTAACTAGTTCGCAAGTCGATAAAACTTAATTGGGCAGTAAGTTTAGACAAGACTTGTATAATGTGTACTTTGACATGTAGAGTACATGTTTTCACTAACAGTTAGTGGGAGCACACGTTATAGGTATGCTAATGGTATTAGTATACTCGAACACGACTCACCTCGATTCGGTCACATGGATATCACTCAGGGATAGTCAATGACTGGATCGAAAGGTTGTGATAGGTATACGTGGACCTTTGACTTGAGGTTTCAGTAGGAGATGTGCTTGTGACATTAAGTTAGTCATTAGAGTAGTTCGATCCAATCGCCGGTTGGTGTGGTCAACCTCGAAATGCAACTTAGTGGGCAAGTAGCAGTCTCTACTGAATACCAAGATAGAATTCTTTCTCCTGTTAGTGAGCAGGTAAATGTCATATGCGGTTAATGGCAAATGAGATCATAAGTCTTTGGCCAAAGCAGTTAGAGCTAGTTGTATTTGATACACGAGAGCTCGATGATCTCGATTTGTATTAACAAATGCATAGAGTCAAGATACAATAGGGTTTGACTTTACCGTGACCCTAATACTTGACCGGGACATATGATTGAAGGGTTTATACATATACGGTATTCACAACATAATGGTTTTGGAATAATCCTATCATTCGTTCTTAGTTAGGTTACGGTGTGGGCCACGAGACTGGCTAAGTGGTGCTAACACTCATTGGATCCTCCCAATGCTAACTAAGACGAACCAACAGAGTCGCGGCACAGGAATTGACGACGGATTATATTTAACTTATTCTCTCTTGGTTAATATTGGATATTGGATGCCTAATTCAATTTATTGGATAAATTAAATCGGTCTCGTGAATTAAATAAATTACTGGGTAATTAATTTATTCATATTATTTCTTAGAGAATTTATTTTTAATATAATTAATTAATTAGATTAATTAATTATATTAATATTGAAACATACCAAGGTTTATCTGTCGGATTAGATACACGAGGGTCCGTTTCACGGACCGAAACGAACCAACTTCTTTTTCTCCTCCCTTAGCCGCCACCCCACTTTCATCAATTGACTTGGTAATTTTTTTTTTATAAATGTGGGGACTTAATAATACATTTGATGTATTATTACTTCATTATTTATTCTTGAAATAATTGATGAGGTATGTGTTTTGTTTATAAAATAAACACCATCTCCCTCATTTATAATTGAGTGGATCAGCCGTGAATTGTAGCTAAGGAGTGAGAGAAAGTTTTCTAAGTTTATACATTTTGAGTTCTAAGTGTATTTTGAGAGAAAACAATTTTTATAAAATACTTAGAGTATTTATAAAAATATATATATAAGTTAATTCTATCAATTTCTAGCCGTATACTTAGAGTATAAATTGATAGAAATATTTTTCGGTCATCTTCCGACGCGTGATACATAGAGGCACGGTGTTTTTGGTGCTCGGGAATTTCCAAAAGCTTGTTCGATTGGATTCGTGTTCGTACTCGGAATCAAGAAGATATTATCAAAGGTCTACGAGGGTATGATTTCTTAATTTATCTTCGTATATTTATATTCGTTTATACGATGCTTGATCGATCCGGTTTTGGGGTTTGGTTTTTATCCGGTTTGACCGGTTTATTTCCGCTGCGTAACTCGTTTTTAATCACCGAATTCCATCAGTGGTATCGGAGCGAGGTCTATGCAATCGTATATTCGATATTTGCATTTGGAATGCTTGATTATTTTTTATGATTTAGAATCATAATTGTTTTAATTGTTGATGTTTAATTGTTCATCTAAAAATTATTTTTCATGATTTTATGTTACAATGTAAATCTATTTTTCTTTTGAAAAACTGATTTAATTGTGTAATATAAAAATTAGAAAAATATTATTTTTGTATTCGGGACGAAAAAAATGAGCCGGAAAATTGTTTGACTCTAAGAAATTTCGGGCCGCTGGTCAATGGGTCAATAATAATAATTTAAGTAATGGCAACAATGGGTCGGGCTTGGCCCGGGCCTTGTGTTTTCCGACTCCATTTTTATATTTCGTTCGGTAAATTAATTTTCCGCAAATTAAATTGGATTTAATTTGACTAAAATATAATTATGGTAATTTATTTTAAGGGAATTAATTTAATGAAATATTTATTTTGTCCGGAGCAAATTAAAATTAACGGTTAAGTGAATTAATTGGATTAATTCTAATTGTTGGATTATTTTTTGTTGATTAGATCAATTTTAGATTAATCATTATTGCCATTTATTTTAATGTAATTGTTGCATTAATTTTGAATGGGGATGTAGTTCATGGACCTAGTTTTGAATCGTTTGTTTTGTTCGATTGGGTTGTAAAGGCCGTTTTGAGCCTATTTATTTTACTAGAAAATTTGTATAGGATGCAATTTTTCAAATGTAAAATTTATTTGTAATGACGAAGACCGGAGGAAGATCCACTCGAGAAGACGAAGTTTCAAGACCGAAGACATGTAATTAGATTACGATGTTTTTGTTCTAGGAACGGTCCATGAACTGCATGTTGTTAGTTTTAGGTTGTGTATGTTTTCATATTGTATGACAAACAAACAAACCGACAAATCGCGCTTATAAACGGATTAATGTGCAAAGTGTAACATATAATCGCGTTAATACACCTACTTACAAACACTAAGTTATAAAGGTTATGAGGTTTCCTACCCTCCGTCAAACTCATGGAAAATTGAAATCTAAACCGGAATATTATTCTTCCGAGTATGTCGGGGTAATATATTTGGGGAAAGTTGATAAATTCCTAGAGTGCATTAGATGCCTTTGGTTGTGACAAATCAAACCCCTATAAACCGTATGGGTTGCCGGGTAAGATTCAATTGTCAGACTAATAGGATTTGACGGTTTAAACTTAGATAGTTCAGCGAGCCATAGAAACCGAATGGGTTGAGGGCAAGTGAACTAGGGGTAAAAGAAGATCGAATCATCCATTAGATGAGTTGGTATTAGACACCACTTTATAAAGAAAAATAGAATATAAACCGTATGGGTTGCCCTCTATTAAACTTTGTAAAGAAATCGATCACCACTATGAAGTCACCTAAGACTTCCGGATTTAACATGGGAGTGTGTAAATGCCGATAAAATAGTGGGAGCCGAGTTATGAATAAAGAAAGTCCTTAAATTCTTTACTCGGATCATAATTAAATAATCACTAACGAATCTTAAATTATTCTCTGCAGTTAACAAAACTCTCAATATGACAATGAACCCACTCGCTATACTACTTGAAAAGAACGTCCTGACTGGTCCGAACTATGTGGACTGGCTTCGGAACTTGAGCATTGTCCTAACTATGGAAATGCTGGGATACGTCTTGGAGGCGGACATCCCAGCGGCTCCTGCAAGAACCCGAGCCAATCAGAAAGATGTTGATGCCCATGAGAAATGGGTAAAAGACGACATAAGAGTGTGAGGGTACATGTTAGGCTCAATGACCAATGAGCTTCAACGTGCCCATGAAAAGATGACGTCTTCACGAGCCATCTTAGCGCACCTGGCTGAGCTCTATGGAGAGCATAGCCGAACTGCTAGATATGAGATATCAAAGCAATTATTCGGCGCCAGGATGAAGGAAGGAGAGAGGGTTGGGGACCATGTCCTCAAGATGATCTCGATGATTGAGAGATTGGAAGCTCTTGATTTTCAGATGCATGCATCTCTCCAAACTGACCTTATCCTGCAGTCACTTCCTGACTCCTTTTCACAATTTGTCATGAACTTCAACTGCAATGAGATTGCATATAACTTAGCTGGGCTAATGAACAAAATAACGACTGCCCAGTCTCAAATGAAGACAAAGGGAAAGGAAGCTTCACTTGTGATTTCTTCTGGGACTTGGAAGTCCAAGAATAAGAAGAAAAAGAACAAGAAGCAGTTAGGTCCAATAGCCAAGATCGATAAGGGAAAGGGCAAGGCCCCAATGGTTCAAAAGAGTAAGGGGGCCAAGAAAACGGATGTGTGCCTCAACTGCGGTAAGCTAAGCCACTGGAAGAGGTACTGTCCAAAGCTTGACCGTAATGCGCCGTCAGGTACAGAACTACTAGTTTTAGAAATAAATTGTTCTGTAACTGTATATTCTACTTCTTGGATACTTGATTCCGGTGCGAGTTCTCACATTTGTATAATGAATCAGGATCTGGAACGAAGTAGGAAGCTGGATTCAGGGGAGGTGATGGTCACCGTCGGAAGTGGGCATAGTGTCGAGGCTTCTGATATCGGATCCCTTATGTTGGATTTAGAATCTGGTTTTATTCTCACTTTAGAAGATGTACTTGTTTTGCCCAAGGGGCACAAGAATATTGTATCAATTCTGGTCATGGACCGAAAGGGATTTCATTTCTTTATTGGAGATGGGTCCTGTCGTATTTATTTCAGAAATAAATTGGTTGGTACTGCTACATTATTAAATGGTTTATACCATTTAAATTTAAAGAATAAGACAACTGTGAACACTATAACTAGGAAGCGTGGTAGGAATGAAACGAACCAAGCACTTAAGTGGCATCTTAGACTTGGTCATATCGGTCAGACCAAGGTTCATAAAATGGAGAAAGATGGGCTTACGGGTCCATTGGGATCAGATCCCTATCCAACTTGTGAATCTTGCCTTTAAGGCAAAATGACTAAGTTACCCTTCGCAGGGACTTTTGAAAGAGCTGCTGAAAAACTTGGATTGATCCATACCGACGTCTGTGGCCCTTTTGAAGTGGCACGAGACGGCTTTCAGTATTTCATTACATTCACTGATGACCATACTAGGTATGGATTCGTGTACTTAATGAAACATAAGTTTGAAGCTTTTGATAAATTCAAGGAATTTAAAGCCCTAGTTGAAAATCAAACAGGTAACCGTGTTAAGACTCTTCGGTCAGACCGGGGTGGTGAGTACATGAGTACCGAATTTGATGAGTTCTTAAAATAACTAGGAATAGTGTCACAATTCACTCCTCCAGCTACTCCACAATTAAATGGTGTATCAGAAAGAAGGAATCGAACCTTGTTGGACATGGTTCGCTCCATGCTTAACTATACTGATCTACCGATTTATCTGTGGGGTTACGCGCTCCTTACTGCTGTGCATATCTTGAACAGATGTCCTTCCAAATCCATTCCTAAGACTCCCCATGAGATGTGGAGAGGTAGGAAATCAAGTCTTAATCACATTAGGATTTGGGGATGCCCTGCTTATGTCAAGAAGACTAAAGTAGAGAAATTGGAAGCTAGGTCTGTGAAAGGTCGTTTCATAGGATATCCAGGGGATTCCATGGGGTATCTATTCTACATGCATGAAGATCATATGATCATCATTGCTATACAAGCACACTTCCTGGAAGATCAGTTTATTCAGGAAGGAGGGGCAGATAGAAATATTTCTTTGGAAGAAATAAAAGAAACACCAAATGAGACACCTATGCAAGATATTAGAACCCAACCTTTTGAAATACAAACACAACCTCGCAAGTCTAGTAGAATTCCTCAATTACCTGAGAGGTATGGCTATCTGCATCAAGAAGAACTGGGTGTCCATGAGATGACAGAAAGTAGTCAAGAGAATGATCCTTCTACATACGACCAAGCTATGGTAGATGTTGACTCCACAAAGTGGCAAGAAGCTATGGAAGCTGAGATAGACTCAATGCATGCTAATCAGTGCGGACTTTAGTAGATCGTCCTAAAGGCATAGTGCCTATTGGAAACAAATGGATCTATAAAAGAAAGACTGATGGAGATGGCAAGGTTGATACCTATAAGGCCGGGCTTGTGGCAAAGGGTTATTCCCAAAGAGAAGGAATCGATTACTTGAGACCTTCTACTTTGTAGCTATGATTAAGTCTATTCGCATGATGCTTGCCATAGCAGCCCACTTAGATTATGAAATATGGCAAATGGATGTGAAAACGGCATTCCTAAATGGATTCCTCGAAGAGGAGATTTACATGGAACAGCCTAAAGGATTCATATCCCAAACCAATATTCATAAAGTATGCAAACTTCAGCGTGCCATTTATGGACTGAAGCAAGCTTCACGGAGTTGGAATATTCGTTTTAACGAGACAATCAAAGAGTTTGATTTTGTCTAAAATGAAGAGGATCCCTGTATTTACAAGAAGGTTAGTGGGAGCAAAATTGTGTTCTTAATACTATATGTAGATGACATTCTACTTATAGGAAATGACGTAGGAATGCTCAGTTATGTGAAAGCTTGGCTTTCTAAAGAGTTCTCAATGAAAGACTTGGGAGAAGCTACCTATATTCTGGGTATTCGTCTCTACCGGGATAGAGCGAAAAGAATGTTAGGTCTTTCCCAAGCCCTCTACATAGAAAAGATCCTGAAGCGATTTAGGATGGAAGATTCTAAAAGAGGGTTTCTACCTATGCAACATGGTGCAAAACTTTCCTTAAAGATGTGTCCTCAAAGTGAGGAAGATAGAAAGGAAATGAGCAAGGTACCTTATGCTTCGGCAGTAGGTAGCCTTATGTATGCAATGATTTGCACTAGACCGGACATTGCCTATGCTGTGAGCGTAGTAAGTCGGTTTCAGTCAAATCCAGGGCAGGAACATTGGACTGCTGTAAAGAACATTCTTAAGTACATAAGGAGGACTAAAGACTTGGTTCTTACATACGGCGGTGGAGAACTAAGAGTGATGGGTTATACAGACTCAGATTTTTCGGGGGACATGGATGCTCAGATGTCCACATCAGGGTATATCTTTACTCTGAATGGTGGGCGATTTCTTGGAGAAGTGCCAAGCAAAGTTCGAATGCTATCTCTACATGTCAAGCCGAATATCAGCAACCACGGATGCTGCTAAAGAAGCTTTTTGGATAAAGAAGTTCACTGAGGAACTTCAAGTGGTTCCTAACGCAGAGAAGCCCGTGACACTGTTTTGTGACAACGATGGAGCTGTTGCACAGGCTAAGGAGCCTAGGGCTCACCACAACACCAAACATATTGCGAGAAAATATCATTTTGTTAGAGAAATGGTTCGGGATGGGAATGTTACACTGCAGAGAGTAGACACAACAAATAACGTTGCTGATCCGCTTACCAAGCCACTATCTCAGAAGGTCTTAGAAATACATCTGGAGAGTATGGGTATTAGATACCATAGTTTGTGGCATTGAGTGCAAGTGGGAGATTGTTAGGAATATGCCCTCAAATGCCACTCAGGGGATGAGAGAGTGAGAGCAATTGTATTGTAATTATGAATATTTAATAAGGCAGTTATTATTTCTATATTATTGTATATCACTGGCATTGTGATTCAGTATATAGAATAATAGTCCTTGCATTTGAGAGCGAACATTCTACTCCATATGGAGATAAGGAGATAGGCACTAGAAGTGTTTACAGCTCGAATGCTTAACTAGTTCGCAAGTCGATAAAACTTAATTGGGCAGTAAGTTTAGACAAAACTTGTATAATGTGTACTTTGACATGTAGAGTACATGTTTTCACTAACAGTTAGTGAGAGCACACGTTATAGGTATGCTAATGGGATTAGTATACTCGAACACGACTCACCTGGATTCGGTCACATGGATATCACTCAGGGATAGTCAATGACTGGATCGAAAGTTTGTGATAGGTATACGTGGACCTTTGACTTGAGGTTTCAGTAGGAGATGTGCTTGTGACATTAAGTTAGTCATTAGAGTAGTTCGATCCAATCGCCGGTTGGTGTAGTCAACCTCGAAATCCAACTTAGTGGGCAAGTAGCAGTCTCTACTGAATACCAAGATAGAATTCTTTCTCCTGTTAGTGAGCAGGTAAATGTCCTATGCGGTTAATGGCAAATGAGATCATAAGTCTTTGGCCAAAGCAGTTAGAGCTAGTTGTATTTGATACACGAGAGCTCGATGATCTCGATTTGTATTAACAAATGCATAGAGTGAAGATACAATAGGGTTTGACTTTACCGTGACCCTAATACTTGACCGGGATATATGATTGTAGGGTTTATACATATACGGTATTCACGACATAATGGTTTTGGAATGATCCTATCATTCGTTCTTAGTTAGGTTACGGTGTGGGCCACGAGACTGGCTAAGTGGTGCTAACACTCATTGGATCCTCCCAATGCTAACTAAGACGAACCTACAGAGTCGCGGCACAGGAATTGACGACGGATTATATTTAACTTATTCTCTCTTGGTTAATATTGGACATTGGATGCCTAATTCAATTTATTGGATAAATTAAATCGGTCTCGTGAATTAAATAAATTACTGGGTAATTAATTTATTCATATTATTTCTTAGAGAATTTATTTTTAATATAATTAATTAATTAGATTAATTAATTATATTAATATTGAAACATACCAAGGTTTATCTATCGGATTAGATACACGAGGGTCCGTTTCACGGACCGAAACGAACCAACTTCTTTTTCTCCTCCCTTAGCCGCCACCCCACTTTCATCAATTGACTTGGTGATTTTTTTATAAATGTGGGGACTTAATAATACATTTGATGTATTATTACTTCATTATTTATTCTTGAAATAATTGATGAGGTGTGTGTTTTGTTTATAAAATAAACACCATCTCCCTCATTTATAATTGAGTGGATCAGCCGTGAGTTGTAGCTAAGGAGTGAGATAAAGTTTTCTAAGTTTATACATTTTGAGTTCTAAGTGTATTTTGAGAGAAAACAATTTTTATAAAATATTTAGAGTATTTATAAAAATATATATAAGTTAATTCTATCAATTTCTAGCCGTATACTTAGAGTATAAATTGATAGAAATATTTTCCGGTCATCTTCCGACGCGTGATACGTAGAGGCACGGTGTTTTCGGTGCTCGGGAATTTCCAAAAGCTTGTTCGATTGGATTCGTGTTCGTACTCGGAATCAAGAAGATATTATCAAAGGTCTACGAGGGTATGATTTCTTAATTTATCTTCGTATATTTATATTCGTTTATACGATGTTTGATCGATCCGGTTTTAGGATTTGGTTTTTATCCGGTTTGACCGGTTTATTTCCGCTGTGTAACTCGTTTTTATTCACCGAATTCCATCACATAGAGGGGTTTACCTCAAACCACTTAAATCTGTGTGTATTTACATTTTGTCATTTACTATTTTCTATCTGCCTGTGTGATTTAAATATATATATATTATAAAAACCCTGTACGCATCAAGCAGACAAGATATTACTTAGTTGCTGTAATTACAGCAACTTCACATCAGACTTCCGCTATGCAAATAACTTCGAAAAAGATACAGCTTATTCAACACTCCTTCTAAGCAGTTTAGTGTATACTTTGTCGCCAACATAAAGTACTTAAAGAACATCCAAATGTCTAAATAAATCAAAATCAATTGAATTCATTCCTAGAAATAATATCATATTACTTATTAGTATTGCCTTCCACCTTCCACCCCGCGCTCCGACAGTGCCTAACCTGAAAGAAGGAATTATTAAAAGGCGTGAGTTTTTGAGAACTCAGTGAGACATGTGAGTTCATATCAGTTGCAATAATGAATAAAATATTTTTCACATCATCTTGAAAACATTTTCATCAAATGGCACCGTGGGTCTCCCCAATGATCCTTGGATCCAGATATTGCATACGATACCCTGATCGAATCTTACATCTTAAATCTTACCATCGCGTGATTCTATGTGCACATAGTAATGCCCGAAAGCAAATCCTACTACCCGAAGGCGAATCATACTGCCCGGAGATGAATAATAGCATTTTAAAATTATAATATTATTGCAGAAGTATAATGTAGAACATAAAAGAGCTTCGGTTAGATTTCCCCACCTAAAATATGCAGAACCTTGTCTTGACAAATACGTTGCAAATGAATATTCCTACTCCTCAGAAACCATGCTATTATCTACACATAATTTTAATAATAATGTGTAGGTATTTATATTAATTAATATATAAATAAAAATTATAGGATAGAGTTCATCAAAATTCATAAGTCA
The DNA here is from genome assembly GCA_033398695.1 of Orobanche coerulescens. Taxonomy (NCBI): domain Eukaryota; kingdom Viridiplantae; phylum Streptophyta; class Magnoliopsida; order Lamiales; family Orobanchaceae; genus Orobanche; species Orobanche coerulescens. The sequence goes on along the minus strand of CM065804.1, from coordinate 69,334,482 downwards.
AAATAAACTGTTTTGAAAATAATGGATTGCGTAGGAGGTCTTAATTCGAGGACTGAATTGATTAAATTAAAAGATAATTGGGTCAATTATCAAAATATAAAATTATGAGTTTGAATTGAATAACTCAGAAAAGTTTTAGGTCTGAATTGAAAAGCCTTCCAAACTTATAGGGTATAAAATCCTTTCACACCAACCTCGGCTGACTAATCCCCATTTCACTCTCTCCCGTGAGCCATCTCTCTCTCTCTCTCTCTCTCTCTCTCTCTCTCTCTCTCGAACTCTCCTCTTTCTAAAAAGTTAAAACCTCTTGATATTTACTATAAATACACATAGAAAAATGCATAGAAACACACGTACACCAATTGCACGGACCACGGCAGACAAAACACAAAGCAGCTGCGAGTCGCAAGTGAGTTAATCCAGTGGAGCTTTCTAGATTACGACTCCAACATCACGGCGGCTCGCAAAGGGAGCGGGCCATGGCGGCATCGCTTAAACCGACGGCAGGTCGCAATGACGACGGTCAAGGTAAGAATGTGGCTTGGGTCTGCTTCGGTCGATATGGTACTTGCGGGCTTAGGCTCCAGATTTGGATGCTTGGCTTCAGTGAGTCGGAACTTTTTTGAAATCAATTTATGTACCTCAAAAATCGGAATGAGTTTTCAATTTGGAGAAAAAATTTCCTTTTTTGGCGATTTCGATATCGGGTCTGATACTGAGTCGGAGGATAATTTTCCGGACAAGAATCATCGGTGGTTTATATGAGTTGTTTGTGAGTGGTGTAAGGTTTGCGGATAAATTTTCTGAATTTGGTTTAGTGTTCCTATGTTTAGTTTGGGACAAGGATTTCTATCTAGTTCAAGAAAATACTGTTGAGTTGTCCACATCAAGCCACCGAAAACTTTGAATGGCAACAACAACTTTGAAAGAAGATTGGTCAGCAGCACTTTTGGAAAGAACGTGCAAAGACTTTGAAAACAATAGAATTAAAGTTTTACACGTCTCCTATGATTTCTTCAACAAAAGCGATTGTAGGAAGAAGTCTTCAACCCAAATTGCCCTACAAATAGAGCTGTAACCCTACCATTCAAAAGGTGTGCAAGAATTGTGTAGAAAAGTTTAAGCCAAGTATTCTTCAATTACTCATCCGATTGAGAGATAAATACTAAAAGAAAAATAAAGTGTCACTTAGTGAAGAAAAAGTGAGAAAAATTGAGAGTATTTTTCTATCTCCTCAAAAGAGTGTGTTCCTATTTTTTTTAGTCATTCCGAGTTAAACACTTAAGATATTTATATACCGAGAGATATCCTTTTGAGAGATTTTGTATCCTTTATTTATTAAGGATAATTCTGTAAGCTTATTATAGTCATAGTGGAAGTTTTTCGGACTAAGGTCCTCCCGTGGTTTTTCCCGATTTGGATTTTCCATGTATATTTTTTGTCTCTTAATTTTTTTTAATATGCCATTTTTTAATTCCAGATAGTGGGAAAATATTTATCCTAGTTCCGCTGTGCAAGTGTCATTTATTTTGACACTATTTTTAAAGAAGCGTAATTTTTCCCAACAAGTGATATCAGAGACATTTGGTTAAGAAGGCGGATTAAAAATGGAGCAATCGTCATCCCTTGGCGTCATGTTCAAATTGAGGGGATCAAATTACTCAATTTGGAAACCAAGCATGTTGGATCTGCTCTACTGTAAGGATCTCTATTTGTCCTTGCATGGTGATGATGCCAAACCGAAAGATATAAGGCACAGAAAACTATTGGCTACATTCGGCGCTTCATTGAACACAGTATTTTCCATCATTTTTCTAATGAGGAAAAAGCCGATGATCTTTGGAAGAAAATTGAATCTATGTTTGAGAGAAAAAATGCCTTAAACAAAGCTTCAATAATCAAAATTATTGTTCGACTGCGATATGCAGAGGGTGCCAACATGACGAAGCACCTAAATGCATATCAGCGTCTTATCAATCAACCCATCAATATGAAAATTTCCATTGATGATGAAGTGGTAGCTTTACTGCTACTGAGTTCGTTGCCGGATAGTTGGGACACTCTTGTGGTCTCAACCAGCAACTCGGCTCCAGACGGAGCTCTGACCTTGCAGATGGTCAAAGATTGTCTTCTTAATGAAGAATCCATAAGAAAAGAACAAACGCTCTTTTGAGACAAATGCGATGGTTGCTGAAAATATTGATCGAGGAAGAAGTAAAAATAAAAGCTCTAAATTTATAAGAGAGAAATACAGGGGGAAGTCTAAACCTAGAAGAAACTTCAAATGTCATTATTGTGGTGGTTTAAACCACTATGCGAAAGACTATAGAAAGAAGAAAAGGGAACAAAAGCATGGAATAATGCAAATACACATTAAGACATGACAACAGTTATAGCTGATGGCGATATCATCATGGTATGTGATGATACTCTTATGAGTATGTCATGCCAACAAACCGACTGGATTGTAGATTTGGCTGCATCTTATCACATTACACCATATCGTGATATGTTTGTATCCTACACTGGTGGAAGCTTTGGCAAAGTCAAAATGACCAATCATGGTGTGACTGAAGTGGCTGGTATAGGACACATTATTCTTCTTACTGATACTGGATGTAAGCTTATCTTAAAAGATGTAAGACATGTTCCTGATATGAGACTCAATATTATTTCCGTTAGCAAGCTCGACGATGATGGTTACATCAATCACTTCGGCAAAAGAAGATGGAAACTGATCAGAGGCTCCGTTATTGCAGCAAGAGGTAGAAAGAAAATTCTCTCTACTTAATGCATGTGAATTTGTCCAATAGAGAGGTGAATAGAGTCGTAAAAAATTCCTCCATTGAGTTATGGCATAAGAGGCTCGGAATGCATAATCGGTTCTTAAATCGCAAAAGTCCATCCTCGTGGACCACAAATCCAGGGGCTTTCCCCTGAGCCACATCCCCTCGAATGCGCAACAAAAACGTGTCTGAACCCTGTTTCGTTCTGACCGCCTCCTCCAGTGGCGATGAAATCTCTAACATGCAAAGTTGTCATTGCACTCGCTGTAACCATACCTCGATCTCAGGCCTTAGGAATTCCTATTGAAGTTCCTTCTGAGTTGTCAAACGAGCAAGCATTTTCTCCTGAACGGACTTACGACTCAAGGCGTCACCGATGACGTTCGCCTTACCCAGGTGGTATTGTATCGCAATATCATAATCTTTAATCAGTTCCAACCACCGTCTCTATCGCATGTTTAACTCCTTCTGAGTAAATATATACTTTAAGCTCTTGTGATCGGTGAAAATCTGACAGGTGACGCCATAAAGATAATGACGCCAAATCTTCAACGCGAATACCACGGCCGCTAGCTCCAGGTCATGGATCGGATAATTGACCTCATAAAGCCTCAGTTGCTGCAAAGCATAGGCAATTACTTTCCCGTTCTGCATTAATATACATCCAAGACCGTGTCCGGACGTGTCACTATAAACCACAAATCCTTCCGTTCCTTGTGGTAGGGAAAGGACATGTGCTGAAATTAAACGGCTCTTGAGTTCCTCAAAACTCTGCTGACACGCATCACACCATGTGTATTTCTTATCCTTCCACAAAAGGCTCGTCATAGGTTGAGCGATTTTAGAAAATCCTTCCACAAATTGCCGGTAATAGCCTGCTAATTCGAGAAAACTTCGGATTTCCTTAACATTCTTCGGATGTTGCCAACCTCGGATAGCCTCCATCTTCTGAGGGTTGACACGAACCCCGTCTGATGAAATCACATGTCCGAGAAACGTCACCTCGGACATCCAGAACTCGCATTTGGATAGTTTCCCATAGAGTTGCTCTCGTCTCAACACGTCGAGAACCTGATGAAGGTGAAGTTCGTGCTCCTCTTGGTCACGAGAATAAATCAAAATATCATCTATGAAAACAACCACGAACTGATCTAATAGTCGATGAAAACTCGGTTCATCAGCTCCATGAATACCGCAGGTGCATTAGTTAACGCAAACGACATCACTACGAACTCATAGTGCCCATAGCGTGTTCAAAACGCTGTTCTTGCGATATCCGACTAATGAATTCGCAACTGAGGATACCCAAATCTTAAATCGATCTTGGAAAATACTGAACCTCCCTGGAGCTGATCTAAGAGATCATCGACGCGGGGTAAGGGGTATTTATTCTTGATCGTCACCCTGTTCAGCTCCCGATAATCAATGCACAAGCGAAATGAACCATCTTTCTTCTTGACAAATAACACTGGTGCTCCCCACGGGGTTGCACTCGGCCGGATATAACCCTTCTCGGTCAATTCCTCCAATTGATTCTTGAGTTCCTGCATTTCGGTCGAGGCCATACGATATGGTGCTTTCGATATTGGGGACGTACCAGGCTCCAACTCTATCATGAATTCAACAACTCTTTGTGGAGGTAAACCAGGTAACTCATCTGGAAACACATCGGCGTAGTCTCTCACTACAGGGATAGCCGCCAACGTCACTAACGATTTCTCGGTCTTGGTCATATAGCACCAATAACCGACACACCCCTGATTGAGTAACTTCACTGCTTTCATCATATTAATAACTCTTCCGGAACGACTGAGGTTACCCCCCTGAAATACACACTCGACTCCATCGTCTGAAATGATAGTGACCATTCGCTTACAGACACTAAGGATGGCATCATGACGATCCATCCAATCAATACCCAAGATTACGTCGTCTTTAGGTAAGTCCACCACGATTAGGTCCGCCAGCCATTCACGGCCCTCCAGCTGAATCGGACAGTTCTTAACTTCACGATTTCCGATAATTCTTCTACCATCTGGTAGACCAATGATATAAGGTTCGCAACTAGTAGCACTATCCAGGCGTAGTCTACTCAAACATGACTCGCAAATGAATGAATGCTACGGGCCAGTATCAAAAAGGGTACACACAGGTTAAGATAGAATTTCGAGTGTACCTGAGATCATTCGGGCTGCCGGATCGTCGGTCCTCTTCATCTTGTAAATTCGGGGCTTGCCAGTCCCTGCACCGGATGCTCATGTCTGATAACTATGGGCTCTGCCTTTATTTGCTCCCGTTGTCTTAAACGATGCGGACTGAGTGGCCTGATTCTGAACAACCGACTGCTTCGGGGTCTGAGATGCCATCGGAGCAAGAATGGAATCTCTTAGGCAGAAACGGTCCTTATGCCCGGCAATCCCACAAATGTTACACGTGTTAGTCTGCCTCGAACACTTAGTGCTATAATGACCCTGCTCTCCATAGTGAAAACAGGTGATGGCCGAACTGGTTGCTCGGGACTGAGATTCTGCATGTTTAGACGACATAGGAGGTCTCTCAGAAAAAGTAGAGCCCGTATGAGGCTTCTTAAAGGTTGCCCGACTGCCCTCGGACTGACTATGATTCCTCGATTTCTTGCCAGCAGATGAAGATTGTTGCTTAGCAATTTCCTTAGCGGTAAGCTCATAAGCAATATATTTCTCGATAAATTCGGCCAAGGTGTCACAATGATGATTAAGCAGTTGCATCCGCATACGAGGTTTCAACCTCTTACTGAAGTACTTCATTTTATCCGCCTCCGAGTGGATAATGAATGAGGCAAAGGGAAGTAGCTCCTGAAACTTATCGGCGATGGCGAGAACATCTTCTTCCGCTGAGGGGTAGGGACTGAGTAATTCCGATAACTTGGCCTCCCTGAGTGGGTCCAGATAGTATCTTTCCAACATGAGGGTCTTAAACTGGTCCCAAGTGCAAGATCCGTCGGTGGGCTTCAAAGATAGCCACCATGAGTGAGCGCTCTTACCCAAATAGTAAGCCGAAACTGAAACTTTGTGCCCTTCGGGACACTCCACCATAGCAAATAATTTCTCGAAATGCTCAAGCCAGTGAATATCTGCCGGATCAGATGAGCCCTCAAAAGTAGGTGGCCTCTGGCGAGAGATTTCATCGATCATGGTGCTCACAATCTTCTCTTGCCTTTGAGGTGACGGCGGAGGAGCCTGCTGAGTCTGACTGGTTGAATTCTGCATCGTCTCCATCAAACGTGCCATCTGGGCCATCATGCCCTGCATAAATATGAATGGGTCAACCCGAACACCTTCCGATTGGGCTGCACTTCGGGTACGACTCCCTGACAATGAATGATTATCGATTGGTGAATGAGTAGCATCGCCAGCTGAGTTGGAAGCATCGCTACCTGTTGATCTAATGACGTCCATCGCATTCGCGCGGGTATTCACACGAGCTCCCGGGTTTCGGCCCGCACCGCGGCCTTTTCCCCTGCGTCCTCTGACAGCTCTATCCATACTGAAGTAGGAAAGTCACATGATAATTATATATCTCGCATGAATATCGCATTATGATTACGTTATGGATTGATAATAATGAGCATACATGATCTAACACAATGAACGCATTAATAATGCAGTAAAATGATTGTCGACATTACGCCGGAATAAGATAAGATCTCATGAAAGATCAACTGAGGTGACATGATTATCTGATGAAATTCCTGAAATGATTATCTTGAACAAGTTAACCAGATTGATAATATGATCCACAAGATCAACAACTGAGCAATGAGATCGACTGAGTAATTAGTGAGTTAACATGATCGACAAGACCCAAAGGAAACGATGATTGAGGATTGTTGTCTGATGAATGATGAATGAGTTGATTCTTATTGCCAGAAATTATACTGTGTCGTCAAAAATCATACCGTTCTTTTGGTCTGAGGGGCTTGGCGCTTGCACAAGTCACACGTGACGCGAAAGTCCAATAATACTAGTCTGATGAATGATGATTCTCAATGAGACATGACTCGGATAAGTAGTATTCAAAACCACGCTCTGATACCAACTCTGTAACACCCCAAATTAGGAGGCTGTCACAGTGCCGTGGACCCCCAACTGGACCCACCAGGCGAATGAAAATTAATTATTTAAATAATATAACTGTAGTACCGAACCACATTATATTACCAATTGTAACACCCCAATACACAAATGGGACGTTACACGCCGTAGAACCCTCATGAGGTCTACCAGGCTGACACTTAACACATAAACCACAATATAATCCCAAATAATGCATTCAGAAAGTAAGTAAGGCCGTGGCCTCGGCCAAAACGTTTTAAACGGAGTACAAGCATATAATATAAGTACCAATTCATTGCCCACGCAGGGGACTTAAACCAGGTTTCAAAGTAAACAGTCTAACTCTGGTACTTGACAAATGCAATGACACAACATAAAAGTACTGACTCGAGCCACATCATCACGCCATCCCATCCTTTCCGTGCGTGCCCCGTGCCTGCTCCTCGCCTCTCCTGTGACAGAAATGCATAAGACGCATTTCCCCCATTTAAGGGGTTAGCATTCGAATAGCTAGTGCAAGTACACAATTACACAACATTATATACAAAAATACGGTTTTACACAATCATCTCAAACATAAGTCATTTGCCACATATATATTCCGGAATACTACATTGGCAATCACATCGATTTTCAGTCATCACGATATCACAAAATCACAACTGGTATCCCGTGGCCGTACCCCTTAGTATCGACCCCCAGACATCCCGTCGAACACTCCGGGTGGGATACCACTTCGCGGCCGCATTCCCTTAGTATCGACCCCCAGACATCCCGTCGAACACTCCGGGTGGAAGTTCAATCACACACGCACCCAAGTCCACTTCCGCGGCCGTACCCCTTAGTATCGACCCCCAGACATCCCGTCGGACACTCCGGGTGGAAAGAACACAACTCACGCACATCATTCATTTCGAAAATCACAATATACATAACGAAATGTAACACATGTACTTGCCTTGAATGAAACGAAACGAAGGAAACGACGACGGAATAGGTTTCGGTCCGAACAATCCTCCCAAATCCGATCCTAACACAATAACGGTATACACAAGTCTCAATAATGCGGAAAGGTAAGAATTAATCCTAATTCTACCCGTTGGGACAATTCATCGGACACCAAGAGTGCATAAGGAAACGAAATCGGTCAATGGTATGACAACGGTATTTCATCCCAATCAAGAACAAGAAAGCCAAGGGTCACGAGTATACTATCAAAATCTAATAACAACATCGGTCCATTCGAATTAAAACACAAGATCACCACCAAACCCTCCCCAAAATCATACTAGGGTTAAAGGAATTCTTACCTCTTGATGAATCAAGCATTCAAATCCAAAAACCACGGGTTAGATCCGCAATCCGAGCCACCCGATCGAAGAGGGATGAAGAAATCTACACAAGTAAGTGATAGGTGGAGGAACTCTCCCTCTCAAGACTCTCTCACTCTCGCACGGTTGAAGAAGGGGGAGGAAATGAGCGATTCTCGCTGAATAAGAAGCAGATATAGCGCTGACCGCGTTGTGTGCCGCGGCTCGGCTAAAGCGTGCCGCGGCACAGAGCCAAAAATTGTACCCGGTGGTCCGCCGCTCGTTGTGCCGCGGCTCATTGAAGTGTGCCGCGGCTCGACTCGGCATGTGTCGCGGATCGCCGGCCGTGCCACGGCACGCTGCATACCGATTTTGGCGGCAAGTGTCACACGGGTGTGCCGCGGCCCGGACAAGTGTGCCGCGCACCGACTGGCCGTGTGCCGCGGCAAGACAATCCTTGTGCCGCGGCACACGGATGCTTTGTTTAGGCAACAACTGGGCGATGTGTGTGCCGCGGCTCACAATCCTTGTGCCGCGGCCCACACCCCCCCTCGGGTCCCAAAATGACGAAAAATGATCCGGAAGGAGAATAAAAGCAACATGGATCGATATTTGGGCAACAATAACACGAAATAGAAGTACGGAACCCAAAACGATCTGAGGTACACAACCAAAGTCGAATAAGGGACAATTTCCCTAAACTTCTAGGAATTTACAAAAACGGCCCAAACATCCGTAAAATCACGATACAACGTCGGATTAACAATCCGAAACTCACAACATGTTCTACTCAACCATACGAACTCATGAAAATAGGAAAATGACGAAATCGAACGAGTTTAGCGACAATCGGATACACATGCGACAAAATATAACTCAAGATGAAATTACGTAAAAACATTATCACGACCCGTCTAAACGGAAAAACTCCAAGAATAAAATAGGTTCAGAATTACAAAACGATTGCAAAGTAGTTGTCCGAAACGAAAATGCACCAAAAAATAGAAATCACCAAGGATAGAAAACGTGGATATTACATTATCTCCCTAAAAATAAGTTTCGCCGAAACTTACAACACGAATAACTCGGGGTATCTCGACCTCATACTCTCCTCTGTTTCCCACGTGGCCTCCTCGGATCCATGCCTCGACCACTGCACTTTGACCAAAGGGATGGTTTTGTGCCTGAGTTGCTTAACCCGTCGCTCTAAGATCTGAATCGGCCTCTCCTCGAAGGTAATGTCGGGCCCCAACTCGATCTCTCCAAAATCAATAATATGGCTAGGGTCCGATACGTACTTCCTAAGTGGGAAACATGAACTACGTTATGCACGTGGCTCAGGGACGGCGGCAAGCCTAACCGATACGCGAGTTCTCCAACTCTATCTAAAATCTCAAACGGCCCGATAAATCTCGGACTAAGTTTACCCTTCCGACCGAAGCGGTAAACTCCCCGTGTCGGCGACACCTTAAGCAAGACGTGATCTCCCACCTCAAACTCCAACGGTCGGCGACGTGTATCGGCATAAGACTTCGCCGACTCCGGGCCGTCAACAATCTACCACGAATCGGGGTAATCTTCTCCCTCGTCTCAACTATCGGAGTCGGGCTCATCGATTAGCTCGGACGTATCATCCCAACACAACGCTTGATCCGCACCTCCTTCCATACAACGCTTGAATGGTGCCATTTTGATCGAGGCATGCCAACTATTGTTATACGTGAACTCGATCAACGGCAAGTGTGTCTCCCAATCATCCTTCCAATCTAAGGCACGGGCTCTCAAAGATATCCTCTAGCGTCAGTATCGGCCCGCTCGATCGTCCGTCTGTCTCGAGGGTGGTAGGATGTGCTAAGTCTCAACTCGGTTCCCAAAGCTCTATGAACAGTCTGCCAAAAATGTGATATGAACTGGCCATCACGATCCGAAACAATGCTCTTAGGGGTCCCATGCAATCTCACTATTTCCGCAACAAACACTCGTGCAAGCCTCTCCGGCCCCCAAGTGTCCTTAATACTTAGAAAATGGGCTGATTTGGTTAGTCGATCAACAACGACCCAAATCATGTTCATTCCCGTCCGAGTCTTAGGCATATTGGTAATGAAATCCATAGAAATATCCTCCCATTTCCACTCCGGATAGAAGTGGTCGTAATGCCACGGCCATCGATGCTCAATCTTAACTTTGTTGGTGTCAAACACTTCGCCACAAACTCGTTAACATCCATCTTCAAATTACTCCACCGAGTTACTCCTCACGCCCTTGTACATTTTACTCGCATCAGGATGTATGGAGTAGGGCGTGGTATGAGCTTCGCTCAAGATCTTGTCTCACCTCAATATCACATGGTACACAAAGTCTCGCGAAACCTCAAAACTCCATCATCGTGAACCACAAATCCAGGGGCTTTCCCTTTCCTCACATCCTCCTCACCTGGACCAAAAACGGATCGTCATATTGCTTCGCCTTGATATCATCGATCAAGGACGAAGTGATCTCTAATGCACATAATCGGCCTGAACTCTCCGAACCCAAACCTCAATATTCTGACGGATGAAATCTAGCTGGATATTAATCTGAGGTGTAAGTACCTCTAACATCTTAAAAGCCATCGGTTTTCGGCTCAACGCATCGGCCACTACGTTAGACTTAACAGGATGGTAATGTATCTCGAGGTCGTAATCATTGATTAGTTCCAACCACCTACGCTGTCTCATATTCAATTCTTTCTGACTGAAGATATACTTCAAGCTCTTATGATCCGTAAAAATCTTACAAGACGACCCATAAAGATAATGCCTCCAGATCTTTAAGGCGAAAACGACCGCAACTAACTCTAAATCGTGCGTGGGATAATTCACCTCATAAGGTTTCAACTGGCGGGACGCATAAGCAATGACTCTATCTCTCTGCATCAAAACACACCCTAGACCAAGGCCCGAAGCATCACTATACACTACGAAGTCCTCGTTCCCCTGAGGCAATGCTAAAACGGGCGCGGTAGGAAGACGTCTCTTTAACTCGTCAAAGCTGTCCTGCCTGTCTGCAGTCCACTCAAACTTCTGAGTTTTCTGGAGCAACTGAGTGAGTGGTCTAGCGATCTTAGAAAATCCCTCAACGAATCTGCGGTAATAGCCGGCGAGACCCAGAAAACTCCTCACCTCCTTCACATTCTTAGGCGGCTCCCAAGCCATCACTGCCTCTATCTTCTGCGGATCTACCCGAACTCCCTCTGCTGAAATCACGTGCCCGAGGAACGTCACTTCCTCGAGCCAAAACTCACACTTAGAGAACTTCGCGTACAATTGCTCCGTCCTCAAAGTGTCTAATACAATTCGGAGATGTAAGGCGTGATCCTCCCGACTCCGTGAATAGATAAGAATATCGTCGATAAAAACGACTACGAACTTGTCCAGATACTCAATAAAAACCTTGTTCATAAACTGCATGAACACTGCTGGGGCATTGGTTAGCCCGAAAGGCATAACCACAAACTCGTAATGGCCATATCTCGTCCGAAAGGCGGCTTTCGGAATATCGACGTCCCGAATTCTCAACTGGTAGTAGCCCGATCGCAAATCAATCTTCGAAAAGAGTGCCGCCTCCTGAAGCTGATCAAACAAATCGTCAATCCTGGGCAAAGGGTATTTATTTTTGATGGTCAGCTTGTTTAATTCTCGATAATCGATGCATAAACGAAGCGACCCATCTTTCTTCTTAACGAAAAGTACGGGCGCACCCCAAGGCGATGCGCTCGGTCGAATATACCCTTTATCTAACAATTCTCCCAACTGGTTCTTCAACTCTAACATCTCCGACGGTGCCATACGCACGGTGCTCGAGAAATAGGGGCTGCATTCGGCTCTAGATCGATAGGAAACTCCACCTCTCGCTGTGGTGGTAATCCCGGCAAGTCGTCTGGGAAGACATCGGGATACTCACTAACAACTGGAATTGACGACATGTCAACCCCACCATCTTCCGCCTTCAGAGCATAGCACCAGTAGCCGACACAGCCCTGGTTCAGAAGTTTCATCGCCTTCAAGGCGCTAATCACGCTCCCCGATCTACCCGGCCATTACCGACGAGAGTATGCTCGGTGCCATCCTCGGCCACGATCGAGATAGTACGAGTCCGATAGTTCATGATAGCACCGTGACGCTCTAACCAATCGTCCCCGAGGATTAGATCCTCACCCTTGAGGTCGATAACGATGAGGTTTGAGGGCCAATCTCGGCTCCCGATCTTCACGGGGCAATCCCTAACTTCCCGGTCCCCAACCATACGATCCCCGCTAGGCGTACCCACCACAAACGGTTCACACTCAAACAAGCAGTTAAAGCCAATACGATTCACACAATCCGACGCAATAAAGGAATGGGTAGCACCCGAATCAAAAAGCACTAAACCGGATGAGTAAGGATCTCGAGTGGTACTCGACGCCACCGGAATGTCCGCTCCTCTGTGCGCCTCATCTCGATACAATGGGGTGGATCGAACCCGAGCTCGAGGTCGCGCGGCGATCCGGCCGCCCCCGACCTCTACCGCGACCCGAACCCCGCGTAACCCGAGTAGCCGGAGTACTATGATCCTCCGATCGGTAGTGGTAGTCGGAACTCTAGCGGCCCCGGTGGCTCTCTCACAATGAGCGTCCGATGCCTTGGCCTCGCCCGCAAGTGAAGCAAGCAACGGGGAAAAGGACAATCCTTCATCAAATGCTCATATTGGTTGCAGTTAAAACAAACCCTTCCACGAAGCGTGATCGAATCGAACTGCTACTCCCGAGATCCACCGGCCCGATGGAACGGCCTCTTCCCGTATGGGAGCGAACGAGACCTCGGCCGGCCACCCTTCCCGGGCCGAGAATCCACGCGCCTTCTCGCTTCTTAGCTTCAAACCGACTCGATTACGGAACCGCCATCTCGATCGCTAGGGCGCGATCTCGGTATTCTTTCAAAGTGGCACACATGAGCGGTGCCATACTCGCCTAATATGCGGCTTCATGCGCATATTGAAGTAACGGATTTTATCGCCTCCGTCCTCACCGATCTCTCACGAAACCCAACTGTGATTGTAAGTAATGATGGCACGAGAAATAGGCACGTCCCGAGGTGTAGCGGTGAATAACTCCACAATCCGCACTCCTTGGCGCGGCGGACAATACTGCCTTCCATAGCGGCCTTGAATTCCTCCCAAGTAGCTCGACGGTCTCGGGCACAACGGCCTCCCACCATTCCGCAGCCTTCCTTATCCAGAGGTACTGGGCAATATGTACCTCCTGTCTTCGTGACAAGCTACGGCATCGAAGGTCTGGACAACCGAAAGAGCCAATTCTCCCAACCGAGGGAGTCGAGGATCCGAGAAACGAGGAGGGTGCATCTTAGTCACCGTCTCAAGCCACTTACTAGCCTCCTCTTCCGTGTCTGGGGCGGATTCAAGCGTCCACCCCGAGCTATCTCGAGTAAGTTGGGCTACCAATCTGGCCAAGTACGGCAGAGCTCCCGCGGCATTATTACCCGACGGCACTGAGTGAGAGGCCGAGTCCGCAGAGGACTGAGAAAGTGAGCCCTCCTCATTATCAGCACCCCGACCACGGCCTCGGCCGCGTCCCCTAGCCGGTCTACCACGACCTCTCAACATACTGAAGGAAAGTAAGAAAAGGACAAGATCAGAAAGATTCACAATTCACAAAGTTGGTAACGCAAGTCACGATTCCGAACAACGTAAGAAAACGAATTACAGAGATATAAGAGTTCGAGGAGACTTACAGCCACGGGTCGCACGAAAAGACGGTAGCATGATGATATTAGGCTCAACGACAGACTCTAATGACGCAACTGACAGACCCAAAAATTCACCGACAACCTAGGTATTCAAAACCTAAGGCTCTGATACCATAAATGTAACACCCCAATACACAAATGGGACGTTACACGCCGTAGAACCCTCATGAGGTCTACCAGGCTGACACTTAACACATAAACCACAATATAATCCCAAATGATGCATTCAGAAAGTAAGTAAGGCCGTGGCCTCGGCCAAAACGTTTTAAACGGAGTACAAGCATATAATATAAGTACCAATTCATTGCCCACGCAGGGGACTTAAACCAGGTTTCAAAGTAAACAGTCTAACTCTGGTACTTGACAAATGCAATGACACAACATAAAAGTACTGACTCGAGCCACATCATCACGCCATCCCATCCTTTCCGTGCGTGCCCCGTGCCTGCTCCTCAGCTCTCCCGGTACCTGAAATGCATAAGACGCATTTCCCCCATTTAAGGGGTTAACATTCGAATAGCTAGTGCAAGTACACAATTACACAACATTATATACAAAAATACGGTTTTACACAATCATCTCAAACATAAGTCATTTGCCACATATATATTCCGGAATACTACATTGGCAATCACATCGATTTTCAGTCATCACGATATCACAAAATCACAACTGGTATCCCGTGGCCGTACCCCTTAGTATCGACCCCGGACATCGTCGAACACTCCGGGTGGGATACCACTTCGCGGCCGTACCCCTTAGTATCGACCCCGGACATCCCGTCGAACACTCGGGTGGAAGTTCAATCACACACGCACCCAAGTCCACTTCCGCGGCCGTACCCTTAGTATCGACCCCGGACATCCCGTCGACACTGGGGTGGAAAGAACACAACTCACGCACCCAAAAATCACCATTCATCATTCATTTCGAAAATCACAATATACATAACGAAATGTAATACATGTACTTGCCTTGAATGAAACGAAACAAAGGAAACGGACGGAATAGGTTTCGGTCCGAACAATCCTCCCAAATCCGATCCTAACACAATAACGGTATACACAAGTCTCAATAATGCGGAAAGGTAAGAATTAATCCTAATTCTACCCGTTGGGACAATTCATCGGACACCAAGAGTGCATAAGGAAACGAAATCGGTCAATGGTATGACAACGGGATTTCATCCCAATCAAGAACAAGAAAGCCAAGGGTCACGAGTATACTATCAAAATCTAATAACAACATCGGTCAATTCGAATTAAAACACAAGATCACCACCAAACCCTCCCCAAAATCATACTAGGGTTAAAGGAATTCTTACCTCTTGATGAATCAAGCATTCAAATCCAAAAACCACGGGTTAGATCCGCAATCCGAGCCACCCGATCGAAGAGGGATGAAGAAATCTACACAAGTAAGTGATAGGTGGAGGAACTCTCCCTCTCAAGACTCTCTCATTCTCACACGGTTGAAGAAGGGGGAGGAAATGAGCGATTCTCGCTGAATAAGAAGCAGATATAGCGCTGACCGCGTTGTGTGCCGCGGCTCAGCTAAAGCGTACGCAGCCAAAAATTGTGCCCGGTGGTCGGTGACCGCTCGTTGTGCCGCGGCTCATCCGAAGTGTGCCGCGGCTCGACTGCACAGCCGCGCACGCTGATCCGATTTTGGCCGGCTTGATGTCACACGGTGTGCTGCGGCGACAAGTGTGCCGCGGCATCGACTGGCCAGTGCCGCGGGCGCACAATCCTTGTGCCGCGCACACTGCATACTTTGTTTAGGCAACACCGGGTGATGTGTGTGCCGCGGCTCACAATCCTTGTGCCGCGCCCACACCCTCGGGTCCCAAAATGACGAAAAATGATCCTAAGGAGAATAAAAGCAACATGGATCGATATTTGGGCAACAATAACACGAAATGGAAGTACGGAACCCAAAACGATCTGAGGTACACAACCAAAGTCGAATAAGGGACAATTTCCCTAAACTTCTAGGAATTTACAAAAACGGCCCAAACATCCGTAAAATCACGATACAACGTCGGATTAACAATCCGAAACTCACAACATGCTCTACTCAACCATACGAACTCATGAAAATAGGAAAATGACGAAATCGAACGAGTTTAGCGACAATCGGATACACATGCGACAAAATATAACTCAAGATGAAATTACGTAAAAACATTATCAAGACCCGTCTAAACGGAAAAACTCCAAGAATAAAATAGGTTCAGAATTACAAAACAGTGCCAGGCGAGTTGTCCGAAACGAAAATGCACCAAAAAAATAGAAATCACCAAGGATAGAAAACGTGGATATTACACCAATTACTTCGATGAGGAGTTTCAAGTACAATACTGTCACGCCCCCACACCGGGGTTGGACGAGAACGCGACAGCTAACGTAATTAAATAATGTTTGTGATAATAGAATTACAGTAGAGCATTCAAATGCCAGATCTTAGCCCGGTGAACTAAGTCTGGTTATTAGATGGAATAAACATTCATGAGTACAGCGGAATAGTTACATAAAGTTCAAAGAGTACAGCAGAGATCAGAATACTTTACTGATACAAGAATAAAATGGAGCATTTATTTCAACATTCTAATACTTATGTCTCGACAGTTCTTCAACGACGATCTTCACTGGTCATCAGCTGTAATACCCGGTTGTAATTCAATAATTATCACTCAGTAATTATCATTCAGTAATTGATACTCAGTAATTTCATTCATTATTGATCATTTGTCACTCATATTCAGTCATGGTATTCATCATTCAGAGTAATTGTATCGTGTATCAATCGTCATTCATCACTAATCTGATTGGAGTTTCGTGCCGTGTTTATCATCATTGTCATTTTCGCTATGAAATGGCGTGAGGAGTAGCGCACGCTACGTACTCCTTTTAGCGTACGCTAATTGGGTATAGGTAGCGCACGCTACCACTCGGCCTTTAGCGCACGCTAAGGTTGCCTGCCGCATCCGTAAGGTACCGGATCCGCAGCGAGATTATTTGTAGCGCACGCTACGAGTGGTAAGTAGCGCGCGCTAACGGGTTGTAGTAGCGCACGCTATATGTGTGGAGTAGCGCGCTAGGGACGGATCGTTGAGTCCGGTGGCTACCGGATCGCATCGATTAATTCATAGCGCACGCTATGTGTTGTTGTTAGCGACGCAACCGATATATTAGCGCACGCTAAACAATGGTTGTAGCGCACGCTATCGGGCCGATCGAGGTCGACGCTTTACGGACTCAAAGGCCGGGCATCAATATTTCGTTAGCGCACGCTAATAATGGGTCTTAGCGCACGCTAGTAGTATGGCCGTAGCGCACGCTACAAGAAGGTACGTAGCGCGCTACCGTGTTCGGACGTGGGTACTGGACTACCCAAATTACTCGTTAGCGCACGCTACGCATGCGGCTAGCGCACGCTAACACGGGACTGACTATAAATGGGACAGTTTAGTCAGAGTTCGTCATTTATTCATCTCATTTCATTCCTTCGATATTTTGGGCGATTTCGAGCGATTCGGAGAGGATTCTTCGAGGTGTAATCATCAATCATCATCTTCAAGCTCATTTTTCGGATTAATCATCACTTCATCATCTTCATCGTATCGAATCAAAGGTATTAATCTCTTGGATCTAGAATTTCGGATTTTTGGGTTTTTCCTCCCGATTTCTTCGTGTAAGCTTGGATTATCATTGGAATATGTTGGATATGGATTATCTACCTTGGATAAGTATATTCTTACGGATTTAATGGTTATTTTTGGAATTATTTCAAGAACCCTTGGGGGTTGACTTCGGTTATTTTGGGGATTTCCGATTGTCGTTATTATAAACTTGAATTGTGGATTTCTATGAGATTATTGATGTCATTGATAATGTTTTGCTGGTTTGAATCAATCATGTTGGAGTTGGTTCGATAATTCGGGTTTGGTTTTAACCAACGGATATCTCAATGTTTTCGTTAGAGTTCATCTACGAGTTCGGATATTGTTGTATCGACGTTTGGGTCGGTTATGATCGTATTTGATTCGTGTATTGATCGGTTGTTGGTAATTATTGTTGTTCAAGGTTGTTCGAGCGACCGACATTTCATTTAGGACGTTGTTCGTGGAAGGACATTCTTCATCGGTTTTGAGTAAGTTAATACTTACTCGGTTAAAAGGATATTCATTCCTTTTGTTGTTGTTCATTCATAATCATAATTCATTCATAAGGTACTAACCGTTTCAAAACTTGAAATTGTCACTTAATTACTTCATTCACGAGGAACGCAGCGGTTCCAATCATTTCATTGAGTGTCATTCATTTCACCATCATTTAATCTTGGTGAGTCATTATTCATTATCGTTGTCACATTTGTCATATTGTGGCATTCCGGGTCATACTGGCGTGCCGGTTGGTATGTGTAGGATTTTCATGTCGGGCACATTATAGTCGTGTGTTGGTTGGTGGCCTCACATTGGACTGTGCACACGAGTTGATGGCTTCGTGAGACTGATTAGGTACAAGACCACACGTGTATTCGATCAATACTCGTTGGTGGCTTGTGCACGGATACATTTCCATCCCGGACGTAGTGTGGCGCCATTCCTTTGAGCCGTACTGATAGTTGATTCATATAGCATGTTTGATTGCGTATGTTTCAACAGGATAATTCATAACTTCAGATATATCATGATTGTGTATTTTCAACCCTTGAGGATTGTTGTTCTGTGTAACTGACCCCGTTGGGGGATACTGTTTTTCAGGTCATGGCAAGGCTAAGGCACGGGGAGAGCACGGTGACGGCGAGGAGTCCCAGTGATACTAGTAGGGGGCCCCAGTCTATTCAGTCACTTATGTTTTCTTCATTTATTCCGCTGCAGACATTCCGTTTGAATATTTATTTCACTCATTGTTGTATATTTTATCTCCATATAAAATATACTTGTATTCAGTATCATCCTGGGTGTGTTGTATAAAACTCCTCATCGGAGTAATTGATGTTGTAATGTGGTTCGGTACTACATTTACCTGTGTAATTCATTCATTTTCATTCGCCTGGTGGGTCCCAGTCGGGAGTCCATGGCACTGTAATATCCGCCTAGTTTGGGGTGTTACATCAGCATTCATCTCGTCATCTTCTTGGGTCTCCTCATCTAATGGGGTTTTAGAAAAACAATACAAATTGGGGTGAGAATAATGGATTCTCAGTGGGTTGGGTTGAATATATTTTCTGAAATTATACGTATATAATTATTTTGAAATATATATTATTTTACTCCCACCTTTGAAAATTTATCATTTATGGATGGCATAAGTTTCAAAATATAATGCAATGAATTAGGTTATGAGTGAACAGTCAATCTCCGTAGATTGCTGTTAAGTATGACAATATATGGCGTCGAGCACCTAGTGAGTATTTAGCTTCGGGAGGTCGTCTATATGACTAAGTCCCTCGGCCTCCTTATAACATCTTAGACCGTTATCAGTGTTTGGCCTTTGACTATCGCCAAAACCTTTGGTTTAATGACCGTAGCCTTGGGCGTTTGTCGGACCGTCACTATAACTTTGGCCTTTGAGCTTATCGCTCTCACGCTTGGTGACGTGCTTCCTTATCTCTTATCTGGGCTCGGCATGTCCTTAATTGTGGGTCAGTGCCCGGATCATACCATAATCGCGATTATCCCCTAAGTCTACCACCCAGTCACCTCCGGGACACTCCGTCCATTGGCTTCAAGGGAATAGGAAACAACGGTAGCCTTGTTCATGAACCGCAGCCGCGCTGATCGATCCAAGACTCGGTCTAACCGTCCCTGACACGATTTGGGACTCTAGAGGTGGCCCCGACAACTCAAGAGGTGGCCCCCAGATTGTCGGTCGGCACTCTGTTTCATTTGGACTCAAGAGGTGGCCCCCGTCCGTCGACGTGGCACTTTGTTCCGATAGAGTTAGAGGCGGACCTATCTGTTGTACTTTGTTTGTATGGCACTTAGTTCCCGGTTAGATGTGATTATACGTTAGTCACATTGCGGTGAATGCACATAATATGGTCAGAGTTATATATGTCCAATACTTAGCGTAAATTGATTATACGATTGCGATTTGGAGTTTATTCGTGGCACGAGTTTTTTTTTATGAAATTATGGTTCCGTTATAGACATATCTTTGGAATATAATTGTGATTATTGATTCCAGACTTGATAAATTCCAATCTTTGATTTTTGGTTTAAATTTTCCCAATTTACGGTTACGCCCATAATTCTTGCGAAACGGATTATTATGCCCATGAGGTTTGGTTTTCGTCACGGATGGTGACGAAACTTATGGGAGAGTTGATGTTGAACTTGGAACTTCTGTGTTTGAGTGAACTTTTCAGAATTTTCAGTTTCTGACTGATTTTCTAAAATTTTCAGTTTTGCCCCAAAACTATTTAAAATATCGTTTTGACCCCAAAACTCAAAATTTGCTCCTATTGTTATAGGGTTTTTCGGATATAATATTTATCCTTTGATAATTAACATTCTGGTCCATAGACCTGAAAATTTATTTTATAATTCCATTTTTATTGAAATTTACTAATTGACCCCAATTTTACCAATTATTGCATTTTAGCTCCAAATCTTGAATCGACTCCCGTTCTCTACGAAATTTTAAGGTCAGAATATTTATTTCTATATAAGTTATGTCTTCAGTCCAGAAGGTGAACTTTTTACTTTGGTTCCAAATTTTTGGGGAATTTGTCATTTGACCCCCTTATTTTGTCTTAATTTACACTTTTGGTCCCTAGACACCGGAAATGGATTCCGATTACTACGAAAGTTTTAGTACAAAGGCTAAACGTGTTATTATGTTCACTTTGATGTTCCAAACTGAAATATATGGATTTTATTTAGTAGTTTCACCATTTTGATGGATTTACACAATCTTCGTGTTTTGCCGATTTTAACCCGTTGACTTAGAAAATGATTTACGTTTCTTATAAAATTTTAAGAGTAGGTTATTAACAAGTGAATATATTGTATTTTCTGACCTTAATTCAGATTACATCTTTTTTTGTAATAATTTTCATAATTTTTTTTTTGTATGAATGTTAACTTTTATTCATCCCAAAAAAAAAACCCTTTTTTTACAATAGATACAGCCTTGTTTTGAAATTTTTATGTTTTTAATAAAATTAAAACAGAATCAACGAGTGCTAAACCAAATTTGTAGACCTCTTGTCACTTCTGTTGTGATGGAAGACAGTCTATTTCGAACTATGCGGTCGATCTGCTTGATCACCTTTTCCGGGTGCATCGGTAATTCACCATGTCGCCGCCTATTTCGTTCCCTCCAAATGGTATGCATAGTAGCTTGAAAAGCGTACCTCACCACGAATCTTTGAGTAGTCTCCAATGTATTGTCTGACATGATGCCAATCATAGCTTCGAATGAGTTTGTGTAGTGATGTCCTAAGAGCTTCTTTGTGAGTTGCTCCCAGATCTGAGTTGAAAACACACAAGTGTAAAAGAGGTGATCCCTTGTTTCTGTTGGATGTTGACATAGCACACATGTAGTATTGATATTGCCGCTCCATGATGACATTCGATCTCCTGTTGAAAGTCGATTTTTGACAGCCAGCCACATCATGATTTTCGATCTCCATAATTTTTTTTATCTTCACTTAATTCTTGTTTTGTGTTCGTTTTGATCATCCCATTTTTGCTAGGCCACAAATTAAACATCCAAATTCACATGCATGATCATATAACACAAATATACTTCTCTAAACATAATTTCCATAATATAAAGGAAGACAAAATCATACTTAATTGATAAGAAGTTTTGGGAGATTTTACTTTAATCATCAAAATTGGCTAATTTCGCATGCAACAAGCTATAAACCATTATGCATGCTATTAGTATGAGAAAAGTGGACTATATGAACTTCATGGAAGGGACATGCATCTTTGTTTAAGATAAATTGCATATTAAAGTGAGAAGAATAGTTTTACCCACTTTAGTTCTTGAAGTGGTGAAGAGATCTAAGTCTTTGAACTAGTTGCACCAACCTCTTCTTTGCCTCTCCTATCCTTAAGTTGAATTCTTGATTTCAGCCTCCTCTCTCCTTTACTCTCTCTAATTTTCAGATTTTGTTTGTGTAAGGGTGAAAGGAATGAGGGTGTTTAATTTTTAAAAGGGTTTAATGGGGTTGGGAGGTGGAATACTTGGGAAGAGAAGATGTAAGACGTTGAGTCTTGCATGGGGGACAAGGATTCCCCTCCCCCCAAGTGCTCTTGGACGTGGCTTATGTGTGTGTGTGTGTGTGTTATTATATATTTTTTTTTATTTTAGGTGTATATAGATATAGATATTAAGTATTTGTTTAATAAAGTGGGCTAGGTGATTAGATTGGGCTTTAAATTGTGATTCCAAGCCTTAGGGGTTTTATTTAGTTTGGGCTTGAGTCTTATGGTGTGTTTATGTGTATATGTGTTAATACATATGGCCCATTAGGAATTTTATGTTCCCACTTCAAATTTTAATTAATTTCATTATTTGGTTCATAAAATAATTTACGAATAAATGAGTAAAACAAATGAAACTAGATGTAGATTAAACAATTGTTATTGGAGTACATCATGATTTAACAATTATACATGTAGTAAACTATCGAGTTTTAGGGGGTTTTACATCCTCCCCTCCTTAAAAAATTTGGTCCCCAAATTCCTACTCAAATAATTCGGGATACGATTTCTTCATTTCTTCCTTAGCTTCCCACGTCGCATCTTCCTCTCTATTGTGGTTCGACCAGACGACTTTAACCAAATGAATTCGCTTTTTCCTCAATTCGCGTACTTGCCGGTCGAGGATCTTGATTGGCTTCTCTTCATAAGACAAGTTATCCTTGATCGGCGGAATGTCAGAAGTAAGAATGTGCGTTGGGTCTGGATGATACTTCTTTAATCTTGAAACATGGAAAACGTCGTGCATTCCAGACAGGTTGGCTTGTTAGGTCCGTAAAACCTAACTATTTTAGAATGACAATCCAATTATGCGTAGTGTTTAGATAGTCAATCCATACCAAGTATGAGGTCATACTCAAGTATGGGAAGAAGTATTAGGTCAGCAGGGAAGCATTGACTCTCTACTACAACTTCACAATTCCTAAATACCGAATTCGTTTCCTGGCTTGCACCCATAGGTGTGGACACCTCTATGCTTACAGCCAGTGATTCTATATATACATTCAGTTTTTGTGCGTAATGGGGTGCAACAAAAGAATGTGATGATCCTGGATCTAATAATACATGCGTAGAGTGGTTTGACACAAGAAATGTACCTTCCACCACGCCTGTCGCATTAGGAGCTTCTTGTCTAGCTAAGGCAAAAACTCTTGCTGGTGCTTTCCTTTTGCCCTTGCGATCATCCTTCTTGGCCACATTTTCCTGTTGATTGTTGTCTGGTGTCTCCCACTTCGGGCATTCTCTAGTCTGATGATGATTATCTCCACAGCGCAGGCACCTCCCTTGTTTCTTCCAGCAGTTCTCGGGTTTATGCCCCATCTTATTACAGTGCGGACAGGGCGGTAGATTGTTCACAGGCCTCTTTTCGGTGTTCTGGCCAGAAGTCTTGTGTTGGAATTTCTGGGGTGGTCTGGATGATAGGTTTGGTTCGGTTCTCTTAAACTTCCCAGCGGTGCGCTCCTTCGCCTGTCCCAGATGTGTCATCCCACTTTCGATTTGGGTTGCAGCTTCGACTGCTTCCGCCATAGTCGTTACTCTCACTGGCAGCAGACTATGTTGCAGATAAAACCTCAATCCTCGGGTAAACTTGTACAACTTATCCTCCTCTGTGCTTACTAGTTCTGGTGTGAACTTGGAGAGTCGGTTGAACTGCGACTCATACTGAGCTACAGTCAAAGATCCTTGCTTCAGATGATAAAATTCATCTCGACGAGCCTTTCTAGCTGCTGCTGAGACGTACTGGGTCCGAAAATCAGTTAAGAAATTGACCCAAGTTCTGGCACGATCCTCTCTTATCCAGCGGGCATTAACGATCTTCCACCAATAATGCGCTGTAGCCTCAAGTCAAAACGTAGCCAATGTTATACGTTGATCATCGGTGTACTGGGATGCATTCAATGTGCTCTCCATCCTTTCTACCCATAATTCTGCCTTGATGCCATCTGGTTCTCCGTCAAACGTTGGCGGACTGAAACGTGAGAATCTTTCCAGGGTACGATCATGAGTTTCATTGTGGTTCTCGTTGTTAGTAGTCTGTTGTTGTAGGAAGTTCGTTAGTTGAGTGAGGGCTTGGCCCATGGCATCATTCCCAATTCTTCCCCGTAGAGGAGAGCGTGAGCGATCATCGCGTTGATGCTGCTCTTCGCGATTCATGCGAGGGCGTGATTTTATGAAGATGTTTTTGAGGAATTAGTAACCTATGAAATGCTAACGGTTTTAAGAGTTCATCACAGTTCACATGTGGACGCCCGCATCTTCGGTCAGCCCTCTATTATAAGTTAGGGGAATGTGTGACGATTAGCAATTTTATGTGGAGTTATCAGTAATTTATGTTGTCATGTAGATTTAAGCGTATGACTGAGTGCTAATTATTCGCGAATAATGAAATTGATATAAGGATAGAAAACATAGTTGATTTCAGTCACGCTTGATTTATCTACCAAAACATACATTTCAAGTTTCATAGCACTGAGGCCGTAACCTTAAAAGTACATGACACCAAACAAGTTTAATTAACACACTCAATTATAGAACCCTTTAATTATCTCCTGAATCCATACTTGCGTCTTCCTCTGGCTCTTCTTCCGGGTCCTCCTCCAGATCTTCCTCCGGATCTTCCTCGTATTCGCGGAACAGAGCGTCGTCAGTCGGTGGTGCTCGTGATGAGGTTCCGATCTCAATGTTGGAGTCAGGAATAAGGTTGATCACGGCTCCTAACTTGGATTTCACCAAAGCTTGGAACTTTTCATGCTCGTGCCTTTCATATAGGATTTGTTCTTCCAGCATTTGTATCCTTTCGGATTGAAGAAACTTCTGGGTGTGGAGCTTGGCGATTGTTCGGATGTCTACTAATGATGGGGTTTCCAGTTGATGCGCTCTCTCTTCCAGCTCCTCGTACTCTTGCCTTTTCTTCTACAATAACTGAAATAGCTCGTCCCTCAGATTACGATACGCCGTTACATCTTGAAAAATGTGCGCAATCACGGAACTCAAGTTCTGGGTCTCCCTCTCCCTTGAATCGCCCAAAACAGCTGCGTTTAGAATGGGTCAAGAGACACCCTGAATTTGACTAAGGGCCTGTCGAAGCTGATCTTCAGTAATTGTCATCGGCGGGGTAGGCGTATCTTCGTTTCCCTGGGTCACAATCTTCTTGTCTGGGGGGTCCATCTAATTAATAAAATGAAACTAAGTCAGTATCTCGCAAAATCTAATATCCAATATAAGGCTCTAGTAAGCATGAATAATCATTAAGGCAATAAACTTAATGATCCAACAAATATGCTTATACGATACTAGTGACCAAGAATAATAAAACTCCATTTTTAAGAAGACAATGAAGTTTAGTGGAGTTTAAAGGAACTTCATCAATTTCGAATGAATAGTGATATGACTTTGAGAAATGGATAAGTGAAATAAACTATATTCGTTTCAAGAGTTCAACAGAAGGATTGATTCAGTTGGGGAAATGCTGTGAATACTTAATCAAGTACCTTGGCCAATGACTTAGGAATTTTAAATTTGATTATGCATATTCCAAGTGAATTGCAACAAGCCGAAAGAGGTTTTTAATGGAAGTTGACTCGAGAAATCTACTTTAGGTCTCAATCTTATGGTTCGCTTCGTCCTAGGTGGAATTCCCATCTAAGTCCGAAGAATCTTATCCTGGAAAAGCTTGATGTAAGCATCCTTCTTACAAATCGAGCTCCGATACTACATCTGTCACGCCCCCACACCGGGGTTGGACGAGAACACGACAGCTAACGTAATTAAATAATGTTTGTGATAATAGAATTATAGTAGAGCATTCAAATGCCAGATCTTAGCCCGGTGAACTAAGTATGGTTATTCGATGGAATAAACATTCATGTATACAGTGGAATAGTTACATAAAGTTCAAAGAGTACAGCGGAGATCAGAATACTTTATTGATACAAGAATGAAATGGAGCATTTATTTCAACATTCTAATACTTATGCCTCGACAGTTCTTCAACGACGATCTTCATTGGTCATCAGCATTCGTCTCGTCATCTTCTTGGGTCTCCTCATCTAGTGGGGTTTTAGAAAAACAATACAAATTGGGGTGAGAATAATGGATTCTCAGTGAGTTGGGTTGAGTATATTTTCTGAAATTATACGTATATAATTATTTTGAAATATATACTATTTTACTCCCACCTTTGAAAATTTATCATTTATGGATGGCATAAGTTTCAAAATATAATGCAATGAATTAGGTTATGAGTGAACAGTCAATCTTCGTAGATTGCTGTTAAGTATGACAATATATGGCGTCGAGCGCCTAGTGAGTATTTAGCTTCGGGAGGTCGTCTATATGGCTAAGTCCCTCGGCCTCCTTATAACATTTTAGACCGTTATCAGTGTTTGGCCTTTGACTATCACCACGACCTTTGGTTTAATGACCGTAGCCTTGGGCGTTTATTGGACCGCCACTATAACTTTGGCCTTTGAGCTTATCGCTCTCACGCTTGGTGACATGCTTCCTTATCTCTTATCTGGGCTCGGCATGTCCTTAATTATGGGTCAGTGCCCGGATCATACCATAATCGCGATTATACCCTAAGTCTACGACCCAGTCACCTCCGGAACACTCCGTCCATTGGCTTCAAGGGAATAGGAAACAACGGTAGCCTTGTTCATGAACCGCAGCCGCGCTGCTCGATCCAAGACTCGGTCTAACCGTCCCTGACATGATTTGGAACTCTAGAGGTGTCCCCTACAACTCAAGAGCCCAGATTGTAGGTCGGTACTCTGTTTCATATGGACTCAAGAGGTGGCCCCCGTCCGTCGACGTGGCACTTTGTTTCGATAGAGTTAGAGGCGGACCTGTCTGTGGCACTTTGTTTGTATGGCACTTAGTTCCCGGTTAGATGTGATTATACGTTAGTCACATTGTGGTGAATGCACATAATATGGTCAGAGTTGTATATATACAATACTTAGCGTAAATTGATTATACGATTGCGATTTGGAGTTTATTCGTGGCACCAGTTTTTTTTTATGAAATTATGGTTCCGTTATAGACATATCTTTGGAATATAATTATGATTATTGATTCCAGACTTGATAAATTCCAATCTTTGATTTTTGGTTTAAATTTTCCCAATTTACGGTTACGCCCATAATTCTTGCGAAACAGATTATTATGCCTTTTCTTCTCCAATAACTGAAACAGCTCGTCCCTCAGATTACGATACACCGTTACATCTTGAAAAATGTGCGCAATCACGGAACTCAAGTTCTGGGTCTCCCTCTCCCTTGAATCGCCCAAAATAGCTGCGTTTAGAATGGGTCTAGAGACACCCTCAATTTGACTAAGGGCCTGTCGAAGCTGATCTTCAGTAATTGTCGTCGGCGGGTTAGGCATTTCTTCGTTTACCTGGGTCACAATCTTCTGGTCTGGGGGGTCCATCTAATTAATTAAATAAAACTAAGTCAGTATCTCGCAAAATCTAATATCCAATATAAGGCTCTAGTAAGCATGAATAATCATTAAGGCAATGAACTTAATGATCCAACAAATATGCTTATACGATACTAGTGACCAAGAATAATAATACTCCATTTTTAAGAAGACAATGAAGTTTAGTGGAGTTTAAAGGAACTTCATCAATTTCGAATGAATAGTGATATGACTTTGAGAAATAGATAAGTGAAATAAACTATATTCGTTTCAAGAGTTCAACAGAAGGATTGATTCAGTTGGGGAAATGCTGTGAATACTTAATCAAGTACCTTGGCCAATGACTTAGGAATTTTAAATTTGACTATGCATATTCCAAGTGAATTACGACAAGCCGAAAGAGGTTTTTAATGGAAGTTGACTCGAGAAATCTACTTTAGGTCTCAATTTTATGGTTCACTTCGTCCTAGGTGGAATTCCCATCTAAGTACGAAGAATCTTATCCTGGAAAAGCTCGATGTAAGTGTCCTTCTTACAAATCAAGCTCTGATACTACATCTGTCACGCCCCCACACCGGGGTTGGACGAGAACGTGACAGCTAACGTAATTAAATAATGTTTGTGATAATAGAATTACAGTAGAGCATTCAAATGCCAGATCTTAGCCCGGTGAACTAAGTATGGTTATTCGATGGAATAAACATCCATGAGTACAACGGAATAGTTACATAAAGTTCAAAGAGTACAGCGGAGATCAGAATACTTTATTGATACAAGAATAAAATGGAGCATTTATTTCAACATTCTAATACTTATGTCTCGACAGTTCTTCAACGACGATCTTCACTGGTCATCAGCATTCGTCTCGTCATCTTCTTGGGTCTCCTCATCTAGTGGGGTTTTAGAAAAACAATACAAATTGGGGTGAGAATAATGGATTCTCAGTGAGTTGGGTTGAGTATATTTTCTGAAATTATACGTATATAATTATTTTGAAATATATACTATTTTACTCCCTCCTTTGAAAATTTATCATTTATGGATGGCATAAGTTTCAAAATATAATGCAATGAATTAGGTTATGAGTGAACAGTCAATCTCCGTAGATTGCTGTTAAGTATGACAATATATGGCGTCGAGCGCCTAGTGAGTATTTAGCTTCGGGAGGTCGTCTATATGACTAAGTCCCTCGACCTCCTTATAACATCTTAGACCGTTATCAGTGTTTGGCCTTTGACTATCGCCATGATCTTTGGTTTAATGACCGTAGCCTTGGGCGTTTGTCGGACCGTCACTATAACTTTGGCCTTTGAGCTTATCGCTCCCACGCTTGGTGACGTGATTCCTTATCTCTTATCTGGGCTCGGCATGTCCTTAATTGTGGGTCAGCGCCCGGATCATACCATAATCGCGATTATACCCTAATTCTACGACTTAGTCACCTCCGGAACACTCCGTCCATTGGCTTCAAGGGAATAGGAAACAACGGTAGCCTTAACCGCAGCCGCGCTGCTCGATCCAAGACTCGGTCTAACCGTCCATGACACGATTTGGGACTCTAGAGGTGGCCCCTACAACTCAAGAGCCCAGATTGTAGGTCGGCACTCTGTTTCATTTGGACTCAAGAGGTGGCCCCCGTCCGTCGACGTGGCACTTTGTTCCGATAGAGTTAGAGGCGGACCTGTCTGTGGCACTTTGTTTGTATGGCACTTAGTTCCCGGTTAGATGTGATTATACGTTAGTCACATTGCGGTGAATGCACATAATATGGTCAGAGTTGTATATATACAATACTTAGCGTAAATTGATTATACGATTGCGATTTGGAGTTTATTCGTGGCACGAGTTTTTTTTATGAAATTATGGTTCCGTTATAGACATATCTTTTGAATATAATTGTGATTATTGATTCCAGACTTGATAAATTCCAATCTTTGATATTTGGTTTAAATTTTCCCAATTTACGGTTACGCCCATAATTCTTGCGAAACGGATTATTATGCCCATGAGGTTTGGTTTTCGTCACGGATGGTGATGAAACATATGGGAGAGTTCATGTTGAACTTGGAACTTCTGTGTTTGAGTGAACTTTTCAGAATTTTCAGTTTCTGACTGATTTTCTAAAATTTTCAGTTTTGCCCCAAAACTATTTAAAATGTCGTTTTGACCCCAAAACCCAAAATTTGCTCCTATTGTTATAGGATTTTTCGGATATAATATTTATCCTTTGATAATTAACATTATGGTCCATAGACCTGGAAATTTATTTCATAATTCCATTTTTATTGAAATTTACTAATTGACCCCAATTTTACCAATTATTACATTTTAGACCCAAATCTTGAATCGACTCCCGTTCTCTACGAAATTTTAAGGTCAGAATATTTATTTCTATATAAGTTATGTCTTCAGTCTAGAAGGTGAATTTTTTACTTTGGTTTCAAATTTTTGGGGAATTTATCATTTGACCCCCTTATTTTGTCTTAATTTACACTTTTGGTCCGTAGACACCGGAAATGGATTCCGATTACTAAGAAATTTTTAGAAGGCTAAACGTCTTATTATGTCCACTTTGATATTCCAAACTGAAATATACGGATTTTATTTAGTAGTTTCACCATTTTGATGGATTTACACAATTTTTGTGTTTTGCCGATTTTAACCCGTTGACTTAGAAATTGATTTACCTTTCTTATAAAATTTTAAGGGTAGGTTATTAACAAGTGAATATATTGTATTTTCTTACCTTAAGTCATATTAGATCTTTTTTTGTAATATTTTTCATAATTTTCTTTATCTTCACTTAATTCTTGTTTTGTGTTCGTTTTGATCATCTCATTTTTGCTAGGCCACAAATTAAACATCCAACTTTACATGCATGATCATATAACACAAATATACTTCTCTTAACATAATTTCCAGAATATAAAGGAAGACAAAATCCTACTTAATTGATAAGAAGTTTTGGGACATTTTACTTTAATCATCAAAATTGGCTAATTTCGCATGCAACAAGCTATAAACCATTATGCATGCTATTAGTATGAGAAAATTGGACTATATGAACTTCATGAAAGGGACATGCATCTTTGTTTAAGATAAATTGCATATTAAAGTGAGAAGAATAGTTTTACCCACTTTAGTTCTTGAAGTGGTGAAGAGATCTAAGTCTTTGAACTAGTTGCACTAACCTCTTCTTTGCCTCTCCTCTCCTTAAGTTGAACCTTTCTTCTTCTCTTATTTTCTTATTCTTCTTGATTTCAGACTCCTCTCTCCTTTACTCTCTCTAATTTTCAGATTTTGTTTGTGTAAGGTGAAAGGAATGAGGGTGTTTGTTTTTTAAAAGGGTTTAATGGGTTGGGGGTGGAATACTTGGGAAGAGAAGATGTAAGATATTGAGTCTTGCATAGGGGACAAGGATTTCCCTCTCCCCAAGTGCTCTTGGACATGGCTTATGTGTGTGTGTGTGTGTGTTATTATATTTTTTTTTTATTTTTTTTATTTTAGGTGTATATAGATATAGATATTATTTGTTTAATAAAGTGGGCTAGGTGATTAGATTGGGCTTTAAATTGTGATTCCAAGCCTTAGGGATTTTATTTAGTTTGGGCTTGAGTCTTATGGTGTGTTTATGTGTATATGTGTTATACACATGGCCCATTAGGAATTTTATGTTCCCACTTCAAATTTTAATTAATTTGATTATTTGGTTCATAAAATAATTTACGAATAAATGGGTAAAACAAATGAAACTAGATGTAGATTAAACAATTGTTATTCGAGTACATCATGATTTAACAATTATACATGTAGTAAACTATCGAGTTTTAGGTGGTTTTACAAATACACCCAGGAATACAGAATACATATATATTTCATATGGAGATGAAATATACAACAGCAAATTAAAATGAAAGTCCAAACGGAAATGCAGCGGAAAACACACATGAATGAAACATGAATATCTGAAAGGACTGGGGCCCCCTACTAGTATCACTGGGACTCCTTTCCATCGCCGTGCTCTTCCCATGCTTTTGCCTAGCCATGACCTAAAAACAATATCCCCAACGGGGTCAGTTACACAAAACAACAATCCTCAAGAGTTGAACAAATACAATTATCACATGTCTTAGTTATGAAATCAAGTTTGAAAGAGGGGCATTATAGTACGCCCGAATGGGATGTGCAAGTACACAAGTCGCCGAGTGTTCGGAAAACCTGCATAAACACACGCACTTGTGCCTAGTTAGTCTCACGGAAGCATGTTACTATGTGCACAGTCCAATGTGCCGGATTACCCGCATAACACATGACCATTGTGTGCCAAACTAAAAATTCCACACATACACCACCCGGCAACGCAATACGATCCCGGAAGGTCACAAGAACAAAGGCGACCCAAATGAATGATAATTAATATACATACGACAAGGGCCAAGAATGACTCACCGTGGTGAATTAATAACGCAATGAGTGATAGTTCAAATGAAATAATTGGAACCATCGTTCCTCGTGAATTAAGTGATTAGTTTGATAATTACAAGTATCAACATGATTGATATACTATGAATGAATTATATGTATGAATGAAAAACAACGAAAGGAATGATTATCATTTTAACTGAGCAAGAATTAACTTGCCTGGGATGTGAG
This sequence comes from Orobanche coerulescens, assembly GCA_033398695.1. Classification (NCBI taxonomy): domain Eukaryota; kingdom Viridiplantae; phylum Streptophyta; class Magnoliopsida; order Lamiales; family Orobanchaceae; genus Orobanche; species Orobanche coerulescens. Next base: position 69,302,208 of record CM065804.1, on the reverse strand, counting down.
GAAAGGGTACGAACGACGAGGTACCACGGTTGATGGAATCGACAACTCTGAACCTAGACAAGTTCATAATCAACTATCAATAACCCATCGGTAAGAAAATAATTTGGAATCCACCCGAAAATACTACCCACGATGCATGTATTCCGGTAAGTAAACCTCTAGATGGTGAATCACACTCAACCATCCAAAATATTCAACAATTCCGGAAAATACACCAATAAATCCATAGAAACACATGTATCCAAGGTAGATAATCCATATACAATGTATTCCAACATAATAGCAATCTAACTAGAAGAAATCGGAAAGGAAAACCCCTAAATCCCGAAATTCTAGGGTTAAACAAAGTTTACCTTGATTTGGAGTGGTGGAGAGGATTAAACGCTGAATAATCCGAACTAGAAGCTTGAAGATGTTGATAGATGATAGTAGCTCGAGGAGAAAAGGAAAAATGACGAAATGGGGCTGAAATGTCCTATTTATACTAAACCCAGCTTAGCGTGCGCTAGATTCTGAGAATAGCGCGCGCTATTGGGTTCATCAGGTAGTCCAGTGAACTCTTCCTGCATCGTTAGCATGCGCTACGTAAGTTGTAGCGTACGCTAACGCCTTACTCTTAGCGTACGTTAATCGAGTTTAATGCACGCTACCTGATAGTTGGTATCCAGAATATTGGAGTCCAGAACCTAATGTCCTCCGCCTGTTCGAGCCTTAGCACGTGCTACTACGATGACTCAGCGTGCGCTACTAATACAACTAGCGTACACTATTTCCCACTCATAGTGTGTGCTACGAATTCTCCATTTCAGTCCAGTACCTACTGGACTGTCTGCCTCAATTACACTAGCTGCGCTAATGTTGAACAATAGCGTGCGCTACCAGTACCCAAATAGCGTGCGCTATAAAGAGTACGTAGCGTGCGCTACACCCCACACAGGCTACCAAAAACAATGATAATGATAATAATCTCGTCTCGATTCTCAAACATGGTTGAAAGAAGAATGATAACTGATATACGATTCAAAATATATCGAACGGTGAACAAAATGAATGAACATGAATGATGAATGATTATTAAAGAGTAAAAATTACTGAGTGATAATTACTGAATGATAATAAATGAATTCGCATAGACTATCGTGAACTTAATAGACTCACGATAAAGAATATATACCCACTTCCTAGAATAGAGGACCTATTCGATCAACTTGGACGATCAGGAGTTCTCGAAAATAGATTTGAGATCCGAATATCACCAACTGAGGATTAAGGATGACGATATCCCGAAGACAACATTTTGAACTTGATATGGAAACTATGAGTTTATAGTGATGCCATTTGATTTGAATAATGCGCCAATGGTATTCAGAACTCATAAATCGTGTATTTCAATCTTATTTGGATAAGTTTGTCATCTTGTTCATAGATGACATACTTGTGCATTCAAAGAGCAAGGTTGAACATGAGCAGCATCTTAGAACAGTATTGGGAATATTGCGTAAGGAGAAGTTGTATGCGAAGTTCAACAAGTGTGAATTCTGGCTTAACCGGGTTGCATTTTCGGGACATGTGGTCACTTCTAGAGGAATTGAGGTTGAGCTGATTGAGGTAGAAGCAGTCAATGATTGTAAAGTACCGAGTAATGCAAACGAAGTTCGTAGCTTCTTGGGATTAGCCGGTTATTATCAAAGATTTATCGAGGGATTTTCGAAGATAGCGGCACTTATGACTAGATTGACTAGGAAGGGAGAATTTTTCTTATGGAATGAGAAGTGCGAAAAGAGTTTCCAAGAACTTAAGCGAAGGTTGACTGCAGCACCAGTTTTGACGATTCCCGATTCGATGAGAGAATTCGTCATCTACAGTGATGCATCCTGTAACACCCCCGATATATTCAGGAATATTACAGCACCGTAAATCCTTTACATAAGAATTTACAAGGCTGAATAAATGAAACGACAATGATAGATACCAACTTATGAAATCACTTAAAATAAAATACGACAGTTCTGGTCCAATACCGAAAGTACAATTGTCCAAATGGAGAATATTAATACATCACTGAAATCCAAACATCACAAATTACGACGTACTCGAGTACTTATTAAATAACCAACAACATATAATAAACCCGACCGGAACATTACTCTGCACCCTCGTCGTCATGCAACTCCAGTGGTTGTTTCCCCGCTCTTCTGGATCCTGAACATAAATAAATGTTCACCCCTGAAGGGGTTAGCACAACGATGCTAGTACAAGTACCACAACATATTATTCAACATCTCACGAATAATAATAACGTAAATGACAAAATACCAACGAGTCTTCTCCTATGAGAAACTCATAAATAACATACACATCTGATAATCACAACATGATATCATAACATACACATGGTAATTCTGACGATCCAGCGTTCACTGCTTAGAACCCACGATGATCCCGTTAGACCAACCCGTGGTGGAAAAACCCGTCCGGTGATCCAGCGCACGCATAGATCCCCCGATGATCCCATCGAACCAACATGAGGTGGACATACAACAACGACATATATGCACGACAATATGTATAACCTCAATACGTAAAACAAATAAGGTACTTGCCTCGATTCGAAGACGAAAACAATACTTCCACAAAAATGAAACACTCGAAGGTCACCCCTTCGATCAATCACGTAACAAGCTCGAACCTTAACAAAAGAAATAATATAGAATTTATCTCACGTCGTACGAATGTCTACCAATCCAATTTATAGCCGAAAGTTCATAAAAAGTAATCTGCCTGAACTGCTTAGCGTACGCTAAGTATTCTACGTAGCGTGCGTTAAGCCTGCTTGTTAGTGCACGCAAACAACGAAGCCTAGCGTACGCTAACTATGCACGGTCAGTACCTTACTGATCAGCCTACTGACTCGCCTGATGGCGTAACGTACAACGAAGCCTAGCGTACGCTAACTATGCACGGTCAGTACCTTACTGATCAGCCTACTGACTCGCCTGATGGCCTAACGTACGTTATGTACCAAACGTAGTGTATGTTAACTCATGCCCGATAGCTCACGTTAATCTACATACCTTAGCGCGCGCTAAACGTGTAGGGCAGTACACTACTGGGCAGCAAACTTGTTCTAACGGCGATGAAACTTACGAACTTCTTAGGGATTAACGTACGTTATCCGTCTACATATCATGTTCATAACTTATGAAATGATCTTACGGATTAAACGACTTTGAGATACAAGGATACGAATAATCATCACAACATCATAATCCATCTTGATTACAATTCTCATGCGAAGTTTGGTGTTCTTAAGGTCGACGCACTAGATTCAATATCATCATTACATCCCGCGATTAAACCATGGAGATAAACTAACAACTCCAGCTTATAATAAAGGATGCAATCTAAGATGATCCTTTCTTAAGTCTTTATAACCAAAAGTGATATCACCTCCAAGTTTATGATCAATATAACAACATAAATTATACGGATAATCATCTTCAGAATGTTCCTCTCATCACTTGACGTACTAAGATCCAACTACGAGGTTCCAACAACAACATCATAAGCATAAACATTCCAATCTTCTAAACATGATGTTTAATGAATAATTCACCCAAGGAACTCAATATCTTGCTAGTATGATCATCTTATTCTTTTAGAATCCGAATCTAAGGCTGGAGATAGAATTAACAAACCTTAATATGACGAAATCACTGAACCAAAAAGGTAGAATCCGACTTCGGTTGGTTGTATGCCACTCCAAGGTGCTACTCCACTTCAATGATCAACCACAAGTAATATCCAATCTCTAATGATCAAGTAGATATGTTCTAAGTGTGTTTAAGGAAGATATAATGTTCTCTGGTCTCTCAAGAACGAAGGATGCTCGAAGGAAATGAGAAGAAAATGGAGTGTTGTCCCTTATATAAAGTTTCTGTACTATAGCTGATTAGCGCATGCTATCATACAATCCTTAGCGCGCGCTAATAAGAGTTGACTCCAAAACTATCCAGGTTCGTCCGCGGGAATCTTATCCGGTCCTACGCCCGGCTGGCGCATGTGCTAGCCGCCCATCTCAATAATTGATGGCTTAGCGTACGCAATTATTCATTTGTAGCGTGCGCTAATTGTAGTCCGATATCGCACGTTAAGCTGCATTCTTAGCGTGCGCTATCACGAGTTTGCATGGGTAATTTGCATGTTGCTATACTTATGTTCAAGGATACAAATGTGAGAAATATCATACTCCAATTATTGAGATCACAATTTCGAATAATACAGGGTTCAGATACAGATGAAATACATAATAATAAATCCGGATATTACATACTCTCCTACTAAAAAGGAGTTTCGTCCCGAAACTCAAGACGAAAATAACTCTGGATATCTGGACTTCATGCTATCTTCTGTTTCCCAAGTGGCCTCTTCTGCCCCATGGCGTGACCACTGAACTTTGACCAAAACGATTGGTTTGTTCTCAACTGCTTAACTCAACTCTCGAGTATCTTGACTGGTCTCTCTTCAAACGTTCCATCCCGAGCGACTTCGATCTCGCCGAAATCAATGACATGACTAGGATCCGGTATATATCTCCGTAACTGGAATACGTGGAACACACTATGAGCATGGCTCAATGACGGCGGTAATGCCAATCTGTATGCCAACTCTCCAACTCTCTCGAGAATCTCAAATGGTCCGATATATCTCGGACTCAGCTTTCCCTTCCTTCCAAAACGAAAGATTCCCCGAGTAGGAGAAACCTTTAAAAGTACGAGGTCTCCAATACTGAACTCCAATGGGCGACGGCGCACGTCTGCATAAGATTTCTGTCGACTCTGGGCGGTCAACAGCCTTTCACGAATCAAGGCTATTTTATCTCGTGTCTGCACGATCAACTCTGGTTCTGTCCCGATCAAGTCTGATGAATCGTCCCAACATAGGGGTGATCTGCATCTCCTCCCGTATAATGCCTCAAACGGTGCCATCTTAATGGGGGCATGCCAACTATTGTTGAAGGTAAATTCAATCAACGGTAGATGAACTTCCCAATCGTTTGACCAATATAAGGCACAGGCCCTTAGCATGTATAACATCCCGAAAACGGTGGCTATTACAGTGCCGTGGACCCCCTACCGGGACCCACCAGGCGATATCACGATATAAACTTACAACCTGACCACGTGGCACCGTACCACAATAAAAACCCCGATGTGGAGTATAAGTTATACATATATTTAATACGAGCAAACGTACACAGGATCCAAATTCGGTACAGACCATATGACGATGGGCAATACCTAACAGATTATAGTACATTCATCCGACACAAAATAAAATGAAAATCACAATAATACATAACCGAACATCAAAAGACTCGGGGCCCCCGAAATAGCATCCTTCAAAACCCTCCGTCGCCATTGTGCTCCTCCTGTGCCTTGCCCTTTCCTCGCCCTGAAATACAAGTATTTCGCCCCAAACCACGTGGTCACTATACATGATAATAATTCTCATGACATTATACAATTCATATATATACCGATCTCAAAGAAAACCATCGACCATCGAATATACCCAAGGCGTATAAACAATCACCCCAATCGTCGAACATAACCAAATATACGAACGACTATATAATATGGCTCAAGACGGATGTCACAAGACGCCCGATCCGAAATGTGTCCGTGCACATGTCCACCCCGTATACGGAATCTGAATATACGTGGACGATGTACCTAATTAGCCTCACGAACTACGTCTCGTGTGCACGATCTAAATGCGGAAAACATCCACGCATGATCATCAAGTGCCCGGCTAAAAATCCTACACATAACCAATCGGCGCGCAGATATGACTCCAGAGATGTCACGATACAACATGACAACGAAACTCAACGAATTACACTTTTATCAAGGAATCGAACAACTCACCGAAGTGTCAACAAAGCTCAAAAGGACTAACGGTAACAAGGACGGTAATCATCCCCAACACCATGACAATACGATCAAGGTTATCACCATATCACGAATCATAGATTATCAGAACATTTCATACACACGAAACACATAATAATCACAAGAATTTAACCATCATTATAACCAAGCAAGATAACTTGCCTCAATTCCGTAGATGAATAATCCTTCTTTGAATGGTCAAACGAACGGTATCCTCGTCTAACAATACTCACGTGAACAAGCAACCTTGAATGAAATGTAATTCATTCAACAACACATTCGTACGATAACGGTATTATTACATAAATAATATTCGTAAATTTACTTGAATAAATCAATTATCCTAATGATCACTTTAATGTTCTTATTACAAATCATCATATGTTTATCATGTTCATTCACATATTCTAACATTAATGTCAAATACTTGAAGTTGAGTTTATTACCAAAGTAACATTGTGAAAACATCTTTTCAAATCATCGGCACGTCCGATTACGATATAAGTTTGTGTTAATTACGTTCTTCATTATTTTACCAATAATTACATTAAAAAATGATTCCTATATGAAGCATAAGCTCAAGTTTTTAGTGCACTAAGAACATCATCTTAATTTACGTCTCTTAACATACACGGATTAATGAAATGGAATTCGGCTACTCATCTACCGCATTTGTATCACCATATTCACTACAATCCTCTTAAGAACATTATTAACATATTAATGTAACGTTTAACACCCTTTTAAGCTATCAACGAACTCGATTAACTTGATCATATGAAGATTACAACTTCCTTCTATCAAAATCTATTATTTTACTTTTGAAGAATTTATTAAAAGCCTAGTTATATCATTGGATACTTGAAATTCTAAAAGTAACTTCATCCCACCTTGTGAAGATCATCTTTAAAGGGTTAACATAATTCTTCCAACAATTTATTAACAAAGTGTTGGTTTTAGAGGCCAAAATTATGGTTCCATATTACCTTCAAGAATCAATTGAATGTTCAAGACAAGTTTAACATTTCTCACCTTTAATCATTAAGGATTTCATCCCTAACATGGTCCTAGTGTTGAGACTATAATCAACTTCCGATTATCATGTTATACATCAGGTTTTATGTATATCATTATCAACACAATCACATTATGAAGTTATTTACATCAAGAAGTAACATTAATACCTTCAATGTTAATCTTCACTTAGTTTGAGCATGATTGAATTAACTTATCATGTTTACACTAGCTTAAACTAACATTATGTGAAGTATTTATCTACTAACATCATCATAAGCATGGATTTGATATGAGTTAAAGAAAGACCAACCTCAAAATGAAGAACAACACCAACACTTCAAGGGATACACTTCAATCTCTAACTCTACAAGTCACCAATCAAGTGCTGAAGCTCCAACACAAGTTAGAAGGGCTAGAAACGGAGTTGGAAGATAAGGGAATCATTTTTCTCAGTTGGGAGGTTGAATGGGTCGAGCAGGAAATGAATGGCAAGTCATATTTTTATAACTTGAACTCGGCATTACGTACGTTAAAGAAAGGTGTTAACGTACGTTACAGTCCTTACGTACGTAATCTTATGATCATTACGTACATAACCAATTTCATCAGATCTTTCTGTCTCAAAACACGTATATCGTTACGTACGTAACTATATAGCTATTTCGTACGTAATATCCGTTGACTTGGCTGTCGCGATCGACTCCCGACCACCTACCCCCGCTCGGCCCCACCCGCCGAAAGACGGACTGTTGGTGGATCTCCCGCATTACGTACGTTAACATATGGATGTTACGTACGTAAGGCGACGTACATAGCGTACGTTAAGAAGATAGGTTAACGTACGTTAAGTGCTATAACAAGCATAAATGGAATTCTCCCAATATCACCCAACAATTAATATAGTATGAATGACCATGATTCCAACTTAACATTATTCGTTGATATATTTGCTATAACAATACAGATATGGTGCGATGATACTTGGTTTAAATCAGAAAATACAATAGTAAAGGCGAGGGTATTACATACTCCCCCCTTAAAAGGAGTTTCGTCCGCGAAACTAAGGGGTAAACATCTCGGGGTATTTCTCTCGCATGCTACCTTCAGTCTCCCACGTAGCTTCCTCGACTCCATGTCTCGACCACTGAATTTTTAATAAGGGAATCACCTTGTTCCTCAGCTGTTTAATTCTTCTCTCAAGTATCTGCACAGGCCGTTCTTCATACGAATGGTCATCGGCTATTTCGACCTCGTCGAATTGAATAATGTGGCTTGGGTCAGCAACATACTTCCTCAACTGAGATACATGGAATACGTTGTGAATCCGGCTCAAAGCTGGTGGTAATGCTAAACGATAGGCTAGGTCGCCTACTCGTTCCAGGTTCTCAAACGGACAATATACCTTGGGCTCAACTTGCCTCTCTTCCCGAATCGGAAAACACCTCTAGTAGGAGATACTTTGACTAGTACATGGTCACCAACCTCAAACTCGAGTGGTCGCCGACGATTATCGCATATGATTTCTGGCGGCTTTGGGCCGTTAATAGACGACTCTTGATCGGGAAATCTTCTCGCTGGCCGCCAATAACATATCGGGTTCCGTACCAATAGATTCGCATAAATCGTCCCCAAAGACAAAGAGGACCTACAACGACGACCATACAATGCCTCATAAGGTGCCATCATGATCGAGGCGTGCCGCCTATTATTATATGTGAATTCTACCAACGGTAGTTGGGCTTCCTGGGCTTCCAATCGAGAGCACATGCCCTCAACATATCCTCTAGAGTTTGAATTGTCCTCTCAGATCGACTGCTTGGCCCGAGGATGAAAAGCCGTACTGAAGTTCAACTGTGTACCCATAGCACGATGAACCGCCTTCCAGAAGTGCGACACGAACCGTATGTCCCGATCTGATACAATACTCTTAGGGGTGCCATGCAGTCTCACAATCTCTTTGATGAATAATTGGGCCAATCTCTCAGGGCCCCACGTATCCTTGATCTCCAAGAAGTGGGCTGATTTAGTCAATCGATCCACAATCACCCAAATCATATTCATGCCTCGACGGCTCGTCGGCAAGCTAGTAATAAGATCCATCGATATGTCTTCCCACTTCCACTCGGGAATAGGAAGCGGTTTCATCATGCCAGCTGGTCGTTGATGCTCAATCTTGACCCGCTGACAGGTCAAACATTTCGAAATGAATTCGGAAACCTCCCGTTTCATGTTACCCCACTGATAATACGGCTTCAAATCCTTATACATTTTGTTCGATCCCGGGTGTATGGAATACGGGGTAGCATGAGCCTCCTTCAGAATAGTATTCCTCAACTCTTCGTCTGCTGGTACACATACTCGGTTTTTAAAGCGTATCCGTCCATCCTCGTGAACCACAAATCCAAGAGCCTTCCCCTGATCGATTTCTCCTCGAACTCTGGATAAGAATGGGTCCGTCATCTGTTTCGTCCTGATCGTCTCATCAAGGGATGATGAAATCTCAAGCGTGCACAGTTGTCCCTGAATGCGTTGTAACCAGACCTCAATCTCTGGTCTCATGAACTCTAATTGCAACTCCTTCTGGGCGGTCAAACCAAACAAGATTCTGCTCCTGCACCGTCTTGCGGCTCAAGGCATCGGCAACCACGTTTGCCTTGCCTGGATGATAAAGGATCTCGATATCATAGTATTTGATTAGCTCTAACCACCTCCTTTGTCTCATATTCAACTCCTTTTGGGTAAAAATATACTTCAGGCTCTTGTGGTCCGTAAAAATCCGGCAGGTAACTCCATACAGATAGTGGCGCCAGATTTTTAAGGCAAACACTACTACCGCTAACTCCAAATCATGAGTCGGGTAGTTGACCTCGTAAGGACGCAAATCGTCTGGACGCATAGGCGATCACTTTCCCGTCCTGCATTAATACGCAGCCAAGGCCCTGTCTCGATGCATCGCTATATACCACGAATCCTTCCGTTCCTCTAGGTAGTACCAAAACAGGTGCTGAAATTAATCGACTTTTGAGTTCATCAAAACTTTGCTGACATGCTTCCGATCACAAGTACTTCTTATCTTTTCTCAACAGATTAGTCATCGGTTGAGCAATTTTGGAAAATCCTTCCACGAATCGTCTGTAATAGCCTGCTAGACCCAGAAAACTACGAACTTCCTTCACGTTCTTCGAAGGTAGCCAGTCTCGGATAGCTTCTGTCTTCTGTGGGTCAACTCTTACTCCATCTGCTGATATTACATGTCCCAGAAAAATAACTTCAGACATCCAGAATTCACACTTAGAAAATTTTCCATAGAGTTGTTCTCGCCTTAATGCATCGAGAACCTGGCGGAGGTGACACTCATGCTCCTCACGATCACGAAAGTAGATCAGAATGCCGTCAATAAAAATGACTACAAAACAATCCAGATAATTAATAAAAACTCGATTCATCAATTCCATGAATACTTCGGGTGCATTAGTCAGTCCGAATGGCATGACAACGAACTCATAATTCCCATAGCGAGTGCGAAAAGCTGTCTTCGGGACGTCAGACTCTCGAATCCGCAATTGGTGATACCCAGATCTCAAGTCGATCTTGGAAAATACAGCAGCTCCCTGGAGCTGATCCAATAGATCATCGATGCGAGGTAAAGGATATTTGTTCTTAATTGTTACTTTGTTCAGCTCACGGTAATCAATACACAAAGGCAGCGATCCGTCCTTCTTCCGTACGAATAACACCGGCGCTCCCCAAGGGGATGCACTGGGTCGAACATATCCTTTCTCAGTTAACTCCTCAAGTTGTCTTTTCAACTCCTGCATCTCAGTCGGGGCCATACAATATGGTGCTTTCGAAAGGTGGACGCCCCCGGCTCCAACTCAATGGTGAATTCTACCTCTCGCCGTGGGGGTAGTCCGAAGCTCTTCCGGAAATACATCCGGATAGTCTCGAACTATCGGAATATCAACCACCCGACCGGTCGGCCGCTTGTCTTGGTCATGTAACACCAATAACCAATGCATCCCCGGTTCAGTAATCTCACAGCCTTCATAGCGCTGATGACTCTCCCAGAATGATTGGGATTATCACCCCGAAAAATACACTCGACGCCATCATCTGATGTGACGGTCACCATTCGCTTACGGACTCTAAGCACGGCATCGTGACGATCCATCCAGTCGATACCCAAGATTACATCATCTTTAGGTAAATCAACCACAATCAAGTCGGACAACCACTCACGGTTGTTCATGCTAATCGGACAGTTCTGTACTTCACGACTCCCAATAATTCTTCTAACATCGGGTAGACCAATTACATAAGGTTCACAATCGGTAACATGATTCAAATGCAAACGACTCAAACAAGAACTAGACAAAAAGGAGTGTGAAGCACCAGTATCAAAAAGAACACAAACGGGCTAAGAGTGGATCTCGAAAGTACCTGCAATCATGCTGGCTTCGGGATCATCGGCTTTCTTCATCTCGTAGACTCTGGGTTTTGCAACCCTAAGCGGAGTGTACTACTTGATTTCCACGGCCCATCCCTTTGTTCGCCTTAGTCCGGTAAGAAGCGGACGGAGGAGCACGTTCTGAACAAGACCGCAGACCGGAGCAAGAGATGCTATCGAGCACGCCCGAGTCCACCCGGCAATAGCGAGCACGATGACCGTTCTTCCCGCAAGTGTGACAGTAACGGCCGGCTGACACTTGAGCTGATATGCCCTCGGTCCCCACAGTTATAACACACGACAGTGAGCCGATTGCCCGAGAGTGCGTTCTGTCGGTTTCGGTGCCATAGGTGGACGTTCGGAAGGATTTGGTACAGCCGGGTTTCTTGAATACCCCTGCCATCGTCTCCTTGGGTCCAGTTCTGGATCTCTTATTGGAAAACTGAGGCTGCTTCTTAGAAATCTCCTTCGCAGTAAGTTCATACTCCAAAGCCTTCTCAATAAACTCCAGTAAGGTCGTACAGTGGTGATTGAGTAATTGCATCCTCATTCGGGGTTTAAGCCTCTTGAGGAAATATTTGATCTTATCAGCTTCCGAACGGACAACTGACGTAGCAAAAGGGAGAAGTGCTTGGAATTTTTCAGCAATCGCTAACACATCCTCGTCTTCCGATGGGTCGGGGTTCAGTAACTCGGACAGTTTGGCTTCACGGAGGGGTGCAGGATAGTAACGATCTAGCATAAGATTCTTGAATTCCTCCCAAGTACTCGCGCCATCGGCAGGCCTCACAGAAAGCCACCAAGTATGGGCACTCTTACTAAGGTAGTAGGCTACCACAGCAACTCGATTTTCCTCTGGGCACTCCACCATGTCGAACAGTTTCTCGAAATGCTCTATCCAGTGTACAATGTCAGCAGGCTCAGATGAGCCTTCAAAAGTCGAAGGTCGATGTCGTGATATGTCGCTAATAATCCGGCTCACGATCCCTCCAGGCACCAGAGGCGGAGGCTGTTGCCCTTGCTGTTGCCCAGTAGTATTCCTCTGCATAGCTTCTATCAGCTGACCCATTTGGGTCATCTGGGCCATCATGCCCTGCATCACGGTGTAAGGATCGACGCGTTCATTCTTTCCAGTGTGGTGTGATTGGTCCCTAGAAGGCGAATCACTGCCTGCGGAACTCTGTTCCACATTCGCGCATCTGTTGGCTCGTGGTATCGGGATTCGGCCTCTTCCGCGACCTCGTCCCCCTCTGCCACGGCCTCTCGGATTTCTTTCCATACTGAAAGAATCAAGTCACAAGTACAGTTCAATTTATCAATCATAATTCATGATAAGTTAATAGCAACAGGAAATTTCATATCCAACATAGCAGTTCGTAAAGAATCACTGGCACCGCAGGTGCTACACACTCAATATCAACATCAAGTCAAAACAATTCAAATCACATAATTAGTTTAGGTTTTCCTCAAACAGATGAATTTTACTTCATCTTAGCAAGATGCCAAGATAAGTAAGGAGACCAATATGTCGTTAATATCATGTCAGTAATCAAATTATGGTTCATGAGAACATACCGTATTCGACGGGTCAGGCGCTTGCACAGGTTACACGTGGCACGAAGGTTTCTTGATGCTACTTCGATTCTACAATGACTCAAAATAAAAACACACTCTCTGATACCATCTTCTGTAACAGCCCGAAAACAGTGGCTATTACAGTGACGTGGACCCCCTACCGGGACCCACCAGGCGATATCATGATATAAACTTACAACCTGACCACGTGGCACCGTACCACAATAAAAACCCCGATGTGGAGTATAAGTTATACATATATTTAATACGAGCAAACGTACACAGGATCCAAATTCGGTACAGACCATATGACGATGGGCAATACCTAACAGATTATAGTACATTCATCCGACACAAAATAAAATGAAAATCACAATAATACATAACCGAACATCAAAAGACTCGGGGCCCCCAAAATAGCATCCTTCAAAACCCTCCGTCGCCATTGTGCTCCTCCTGTGCCTTGCCCTTTCCTCGCCCTGAAATACAAGTATTTCGCCCCAAACCACAGGGTCAGCTATACATGATAATAATTCTCATGACATTATACAATTCATATATATACTGATCTCAAAGAAAACCATCGACTACTGAATATACCCCGAAGGCGTATAAACAATCAGTCCCAACTGTCGAACATAACCAAATATACGAACGACCATATAATATGGCTCAAGACGGATGTCACAGTACGCCCGATCCGGAAATGTGTCCGTGCACATGTCCACCCCGTATACGGAATCCAGAATATACGTGGGACGATGTACCTAATTAGCCTCACGAACTACGTCTCGTGTGCACGATCTAAATGCGGAAAACATCCACGCATGATCATCAAGTGCCCGGCTAAAAATCCTACACATAACCAATCGGCGCGCAGATATGACTCCAGAGATGTCACGATACAACATGACAACGAAACTCAACGAATTACACTTTTATCAAGGAATCGAACAACTCACCGAAGTGTCAACAAAGCTAAAAAGGACTAACGGTAACAAGGACGGTAATCATCCCCAACACCATGACAATACGATCAAGGTTATCACCATATCACGAATCATAGATTATCAGAACATTTCATACACACGAAACACATAATAATCACAAGAATTTAACCATCATTATAACCAAGCAAGATAACTTGCCTCAATTCCGTAGATGAATAATCCTTCTTTGAATGGTCAAACGAACGGTATCCTCGTCTAACAATACTCACGTGAACAAGCAACCTTGAATGAAATGTAATTCATTCAACAACACATTCGTACGATAACGGTATTATTACGTACGCTAACTATGTACGGTTAGTACCTCACTGATCAGCCTACTGACTCGCCTGATGGCCTAACGTACGCTACGTACCAAACGTAGCGTACGTTAACTCATGCCCGATAGCGCACGTTAATCTACATAGCTTAGTGCGTGCTAAATGTGTAGGGCAGTACACTACTGGGCAGCAAACTTGTTCTAACGGTGATGAAACTTACGAACTTCTTAGGGATTAACGTACGTTATCCGTCTACATATCATGTTCATAACTTATGAATTGATCTTACGGATTAAACGACTTTGAGATACAAGGATACGAATAATCATCACAACACCATAATCCATCTTGATTACAATTCTCATGCGAAGTTTGGTGTTCTTAAGGTCGACGCACTAGATTTCAATATCATCATTACATCCCGATTAAACCATGGAGATAAACTAACAATTCCATCTTATAAGAAAGGATGCAATCTAAGATGATTATTTCTTAAGTCTTTATAACCAAAAGTGATATCACCTCCAAGTTTATGATCAATATAACAACATAAATCATACGGATAATCATCTTCAGAATGTTCCTCTCATCATTTGATGTACTAAGATTCCAACTACGAGGTTCCAACGACAATATCATAAGCATAAACATTCCAATCTTCTAAACATGATGTTTAATGAATAATTCACCCAAGGAACTCAATATCTTGCTAGTATGATCATCTTATTCTTTAAGAATCTGAATCTAAGGCTGGAGATAGAATTAACATACCTTAATATGACGAAATCACTGAACCAAAAAGGTAGAATCCGACTCCGGTTGGTTGTATGCCACTCCAAGGTGCTACTCCACTTCAATGATCAACCACAAGTAATATCCAATCTCTAATGATCAAGTAGATATGTTCTAAGTGTGTTTAAGGAAGATATAATGTTCTCTGGTCTCTCAAGAACGAAGGATGCTCGAAGGAAATGAGAAGAAAATGGAGCGTTGTCCCTTATATAAAGTTTCTGTACTATAGCTGATTAGCGCACGCTATCATACAATCCTTAGCCCGCGCTAATAAGAGTTGACTCCAAAACTATCCAGGTTCGTCTGCGGGAATCTTATCCGGTCCTATGTCCGGCTGGCGCATGTGCTAGCCGCCCAGCTCAATAATTGATGGCCTAGCGTACGCAATTCTTCATTCGTAGCATGCGCTAGTTGTAGTCCGATAACGCACGTTAAGCTGCATTCTTAGCGTGCGCTATCACGAGTTTGCATGGGTAATTTGCATGTTGCTATACTTATGTTCAAGGATACAAATGTGAGAAATATCATACTCCAATTATCGAGATCACAATTTCGAATAATACAGGGTTCAGATACAGATGAAATACACAATAATAAATCCGGATATTACACATCCTAGCAAGGCTTGGGATGTGTATTGATGCAGGAGGCCAAGGAAGTTGCCTATGCTTCACGGCAACTAAAACCGCACGAGCTGAATTACCCTACTCATGATTTGGAATTAGCAGCGATAGTTCATGCCTTGAAGATTTGGAGACATTACCTGTATGGAAGTAAGTGTGAAATTTATACAGACCACAAAAGTCTGAAATTTATTTTCACTCAAAAGGAATTGAATATGAGGCAGTGCAAATGGCTAGAGTTTATCAAAGACTACGATCGTACAATCCATTACCACCCTGATAAAGCAAACGTAGTTGCTAATGTAGTGAGCCATAAGGTGAGAGGAGACCTGACCTGTATGTTGACAAAAGAGGAAAGCTTGGTCAAGGAATTTGCAAGAATAAACCTTGAGATGGCTACACCATCGAAGCCAGTTGAGTCGTTATTAGCTAGTTTGGTGGTACAACCAACCTTGAGGAAGCAGATCAAAGAAGGTCAAGGACAAGATGACTTCTTGGTCAAAATGAAAGAACGTACTCTTTCAGGTAAGGATAAAGGTTTTAGTGTGTCCAATGATGGCACAATGTAATACGAAGGGAGGATTTGTGTGCCCAATATTGTCAAGCTGAGCGAAGCAATATTGAAAGAGGCACAAAATACCCCATATACAGCACACCCTGGGAGTACAAAGACGTACCAAAACCTTATGGGGACATTTTGGTGGGAATGTTTGAAAAGAGATGTGGCAGACTTTGTTAGAAGGTGTATAGTTTGTCAACAAGTGAAGGCAGAATACCAATGCCCCTTTAGACTACTTAAATCACTTCATATTCCGGAATGGAAATGGGAACACATTATGATGGACTTTGTGGTATGTTTGCCTCGAACGGAAAGAGGAAATCGTGTTATTTGGGTTGTTGTGGACCGACTCACAGTCAGCTCATTTCATCCCAGTCAAGATGAACTTTCAAATGGATCAGTATGCTCAACTTTACATCAGTGAGATTATTAAGTTGCATGGAGTGCCAGTATCTATAGTATCGGACAGAGACACTAGTTTCACATCACGTTTTGGGAAAGTTTGCAAGAAGCTTTGGGAACGCAGTTGAATTTTTAGTACGGCCTATCATCCTCAGACTGATGGTCAGTCTGAGAGGACCATTCAGATCCTTGAGGATATGTTGCGAGCATGTGTGTTAGACATGGACAATAATTGGGAACGACTGTTGCCTTTGGTAGAATTTGCTTACAACAACAGTTATCAGTCGACGATTGGTATGGCACCGTATGTAGCCTTATACGATAGGAAGTGTCAATCACCACTGTATTGGGGCGAAGTAGGTGAAAGGAGAATCTTGGGTCCCGAGATGATTGAACAGACAGTAGGTGTGGTAGATAAGATTCGTGAGAGGATCAAGTAGCACAGGATTGTCAAAAGCCTTATGCCGACAAGCTTATGAATGATCTCGAATTCTGTGTTGGCAACAAAGTATTCCTGAAGGTATCCCCTACAAAGGGAATTGTTTGTTTTGGTCGAAGGAGCAAGTTGAGGCTGAGATATATTGGACCGTTCGAAATTCTTGAACGAATTGGAGAGTTAGCTTACCATTTGGCTTTACTTCCGGAACTTTCGGCTATGCACAACGTCTTCCACGTATCATTGTTGAAGAAGTATGTTCACGATCCCAGCCACATCATCAACTATACCGCCATGGAGATGAACAAATATCTTACTTATGAAGAACAACCTGAAGTTATTCTCGACCGATCAGTCCGGCAGTTGAGGAATAAAGAGAAGGTGTTTGTCAAAATCCAATGGTGTAACCACAGTAAAGATGAGGCTACTTGGGAGCGCGAAGAAGAACTTCAAGCTCGTTATCCGAATTTCTTCAATCGAGGTTTGTCATTTATTTTCGAGGATGAAAATTTTTCTAAGAGGGATAGGATGTAATACCCGTCATTTTCATAATGTGATATTATTATTCATAATAATATTATAATGTATTTCATTTCATTTAATTTCATTTAGAGGATCATGAACATTTATTTCGACGTATCACAAGTTCTAGCCCGAATAATTTTGTCAGATATATTCAAGTAGTCATTGTTTATATTTTATAATAGTGTTTTTATTCATCCAAGTATAATACTAACACTACTATTATTAATATTATCATTTTTATTATTAATAATGTTTTTAATACTATTCTATCAGTACTAAAATTATTATTATTATCATTATTATTTTTCCGACAATATTATCATATTACCAAATTATTACTTTTACATTACTATTATTATTATTATATCATTTATATTTAATCATGTGTTATGAATTAACCAACTATGATTAAACTAAACTAATCATAATTAAGAACTCCTCTTCCCAGATCGTCCCACTTTATCAAAATTCTTAATACATATCCAACATACAATCCAAATCCAACTAAAACACTTAAAAAAACTTACCTATAAATACACTATTAATCCTGCAAAATTCTTTACAATCGATCAGCATCGAGAACAGAAAACAAAACAAAAAAATAAAATACATTGCACAGAAAATTTCAAATGGCATAACTCTCCCAGTTGATTTTCCCGATCGACCGTTTCAGCCGCAACTCTTCAACACCTTTCTGCAATTTTTCCAGCAAGGTAAACAAAAATCTCTTCATCTTTATGTATTTTTTTTCCTATTGATATTGCATCTAGCCCTTGAGATTTATCAAATTCAGTATCTACTGTAAACGTAAAAGACAAATAGAAACCCAGTTCTTCAGCCCGTTCAATCACATTCAGAATTCTTCAAAGTTCTGTCCTGAACACGAATTCAACCCCTTGAAACTTCAGCCATCCCAGAACCTAGTTCACCTTCGTCGCACCTCACCACCCCGACGCGGCCAACCGAGTCCAGAATCTTCAAATCAGTTGCACATCTCTCCAAACCAAACCTAATAAACCTGATCTGGGTCGAACCCAGTAGACCCGACGAAACATCCACAACCTTGAACCAACCCAGACCAAGCAAGTCCAAAAATTTTAAAACCTTTACCTGTGCGCCACCGCCGTGAGCCACCACCATCAACCCCAACAACCCTTCAAACCATTCAAACCCGAAACCGAAATCATCGCCGGGCCTGCACCTTTACCATGAGCTCCCCGTCGAAAACGGCCACACTGTCAAATCATCGCCGCCGTCGTTTTGTTGTGAGGCGCCAACTTTTGTGTGTGTGTGTGTGTGTGTGATTGGCCGATTGTTTGTGTGTGTTCGATTTGTTTTTGATTTGTGTGCAAAAGGTTGAGATGCGAGGTCTGGTCGTGTGTGTGTGTGTGTGTGTATTTTTACGGTGGAGAAGAGAGAGGAGAGATTTATGTTTGTGTTTTCTGCAATTTATCTTCAGGGCCATCAGTGCAGAAAGGTTAGAGAGAGGGATAGGGACAGAGAGTGAAGAAACGGGAGGATAAAGAAGTGAATTCTGTCGGCGGAGAGGATAGGGATATGGTTTATATACCCGCGAAAAATTAGGGTTTTTTAGTTAAGCCCTCATATTTTCCAGCAGCTTTCAATATAACCCCAGACACTTTTAATTATTTCAATTTAACCTCAATCCTTTTCCAGTCCTTCGTATTAAGCCTCCAGATTTCTCAGATCTTGAAATTTGACCCCAGTCAACTTTAAATCACAATTCAGTCATATTTTGACCAAAACATTAAAATATTGACTCTTCCATTAATATTAATAAATATTCCGATTTTATGCATATATATATATATTAATTTCAGTCATTATATCATAATATTTTATAATGATTAAATTATTATTACATGTAGACTTTATCGAGGATTTACGTGCTTAGGGTTGTGAGTCGAGCATCTTCATATTCAAGTTCAAGCAGCATCATTTATTCACGTGGAAATTTTCACTATCACTTTAATTGCTTTAATTGGATTGTATATGTGATATTCTATTCATGTTTAAAATTGACGATACATGTTGTAAATCAGGCTCACCTGTATACGTGTAAAGAGGCTATCTTAAGATATATGTTGTGTGGGGACACCTGCACAACCCCAATATTCACATGCGTGATCGATTCATATTATATGTGGTATTGTGTGTATGTTTCATGTTGTTGTGGGGACACCTACGCAGCCTCAATATTCGTGTTATGCGTGCTAGATTCATGCTATACGTAATATTGTGTGTATGTTTTCATGTGGAGGAAAAGATATGAAAGATTATTCATGTTATGCTTTCCATGCCACGAGCTGAAGGAAGATCACCCCCACCTTTATTGATCCCGCAGGTTAAACCGAGCCGGATGGACGAAGGAGCGAGCCGAGAGGGCATATGAATGAAATTTTATTAAATGATGTTTTTCGTTATGTCTAATGTTTCGAAATTTATTTGGGGAAACTTTTGTTAGAAATTAGTAATTTATAATTTATTCTTCCACCGCAATTATTATCCCTTATCTATGATGTATTGTTGCCTTAATTAAAGGTATTTAATTTATGTCTGTGTAGCGACTCGACTTTGTAGGCGGGAATCTTAATATTCTCAAAAGAAATTATTTCTCGTCAAAATTTGCCTTTTACTTATTTTTCCCCTATAATTACCCCTAGAAAGTCGGGGCGTTACAATTTCTCACGAATATTTTTGCATTCTTCTCTCCAATATCGTCATTCCACCAGTTAGAAGTGATTTTAAGTCTCCCCTAGCTTGTGTATCTCCATGGTGTTGAGTTGTTGAAGCTTGTTGAAGGATTTTATAAGCTTTCTAGTATGTTATTTGTTGTTCTTCGTCGTTCTTCATCATTTGAGGTAGGAATGACTATACGTCGATTCTCCTCAAATTCATGTTTATGATATGATGTTTATTTCAAAGCCATAGAGTTTGGATAGTATTTGATTACGAATTTCTTAAGATGATTCAAACCATATTAACATATTGTTATACTCGAATTCAAAATCTTATTTTAACCTTGAACTTGATTAGAATTGGAATTCTTGTTGTTGGTTAGTCATAGAATCTGATCAGAATTCATTTATTCACGAATTATTGTTAAGATTAGTCGAATTTATCTTAATCGGAGTATTTTTGAACGTAGTAACCGGTCATTAGTAATCACCAAAGTGAATCATGCTTAGAACCGGACAAATTGATGATTCTAGACATATTCATTTGAGTTAGGAAAATAACGAGTTATTCATATGATGAACAAATTTTACATTTCTAGTAATACCAAGATTATTAAGGAGTACATGGTTGAGTTAGACGTTTGGGATGGGTGTAATTCCTATTTGATTGAATCAATCGTGTTGAACGTGTATTGATAGACTATATCATTTAGGTTGGGAATTGTTAATTAATTGGAGGTTGTGTGCTCACGGCCTTCCATTGATACGACTCGTCTGACTTGAAGCAAGTTCGCTACTTGCTTAGACTATGATGATTGATATTATGATATTAATTTTCTATTGTGTGATTTTACTATTTGGTAAATATGATTGTGATTCACTACGGATCCAACAGTTTGATCCCGACGTGGTGTTTTGTGATTACCGCAACGTTTATCCCGTTATGGTGTTTTATCGGGAATGTGTATCCCGGTACGGTTCTTTCCTCAATTGTATATATCTTGGGGGCTTGTGATTATTATTTGGCGCAAGTATTAATTTCAACTTGAATGTGACTACGTACTTACCATTTTTTTCATATATTTGTTACAATTTCATGATATCAAGTTGGGCTGGCATGATTTGTCATGTCAGGTACATCTGTTGCTTATGTGCAGGACATATCCGAGAGTTCTGGTCATGATTGATAGACTGTTGGGGCACGAAAATGTAACCCCGACCTTATTTCCAGAATTAATAAATCGTTATAAACTGTGGAGTTGTAATAATTATGTATTTCTTAAATCATGGTTATTGAACATTTTTGGTTTTGTTGTGACATAAATATATTTTAAATTTGGGATTGCTCGTTTAAATCAAGTGCAATAAAACCAAGTTTATACATTTAAAATAGCCTTGTGGGTCATAGTTAGGACTCACGATACTATAATATCTTGGTATATTTTGGGGATATCACAGAAGATGGTATCAGATAAAAACGTTCCACTTAAAATCTTTTGAACGAAATATTTATAGATTTGAAACCTTTTGAAGAACAAAACTCGAAGCGACCGCAACTTGTTGGGAATATTACTAAGTGAACTATGTGTTTCCATTTATGAATTTTATCTCGCTTGACGATCATGTTAAGATTGCGGGCTACATGATATTGTGGACAATGATGATATTGATATGGTCCCTTAGTTTATCACTCCTTGTTGAGATGGTGCGCCGTGGGAACAAAAGAAATGCTAATGCGGCTTTTAACACACCCTAGGGCTGAGTTTCTAATGACAATGCTAATGGGATGCTGCTGAGAATATTCCACGTGGGAAGCAACTACCTCGTATTGTGAATTCGAATGATAATGAAACAGAATGAAGGGACACTAAACCGGGAGGCTTGGCCTAGGATTTCATTCAGAACCTTGTCCAGGCAATCATCGCATGAATTACACAGGCTAATCGGGTCGAGGGGGTACCGACTAGTAATGTGGAAGAGAATGCTGGCGGTGATGCTGGCTTTGTAACACTCCCAAAACTATTCACTGGCTTTGTAACACACCCCAAGGCTGAAAATTATTACATATACTAAAAGGATAACGACAATATCTTTCAAAATACTCAAAGCTTTTCCAAAATCCATTTTACAAATACTGTCATAAAATTCCACTTGGAAGTACAAGGCTAGAATTTCAAAACTCAAATATTCTCCGAAGTGTACGTTAAGACATTGCTTACACGTCTTGATAAAAATAGTTTAGTTAAATCTGTTTTTGAAAATATACCTAAAGTTTGCAAAAACGAGAAAATCATTTTAACATACACACAGTGGATATCAATAGCTTTAAAAAGTACATTTGCAGCAAAAAAATAATCAGTCAAAATACTCTATTCCCAACCATATGTCATAGTTAGTATCTACAGGGAAGCTCATCTCTCAAGATCGCTACAAGCTCGATCTCAAAGTACCTAAAAGTAAAACACGCAACGAGAAGAGCCATAATACTCAACAATGATAATGATCACATCAACATAAACAATTACATATCAAAGGAATACTATAATGAAATAAAACCGTACATAAACATCTGTGTTACATCTCAAAAGTACCAAAATCCTCGAAACATCATCACGGCTCAAAAATATGGAATATATAATCTATGTCCAATCCAATCCATTGGATACCATCACAAAATCTTAATCTATAATAATCGAGTACCGATCTAGATATGGACCAAGAAATGAATACACAATATCAAAAAATATAAGACACAATAGAACAACACAACACACACAGCACAACACCACACAATACAACATAAAAAAATATGTTGCCTGCTGCACTCAAGCCTCCATGGAATACTAGGATCTCAAGAGATTCTCCCTAGTTGAATTATTAATCTCAATCTCATATATCATATCTAATGTCTCATATCCTTACTCTTAAATTTCATAGCTCATTTATCATATCTCTCAAGTTTAAATACGTCGTCCGCTGCACTCTAGCCTCTATTGAATAATAGAGATATCAAAGGATCCTCCCTAGTTGGATTTATTTCTCAAGAACACAAATCTCAAACCTCAATAATCTAAATCACAACATAGAAATATAATATGCCACTTGATTACTTGCTAGAATTGGACTCCTTGAATTATCACATACAATGTTTAACTCTCAATTACATCCAATCATCGATTTCTACAGAATCACCAATCCATTCAGTATAACCAGAATAGTTATATACCTCGATACTCGGGGAATCCAGAAACCAAAATCCGTAGATAATTCTTATCTTCATCTTCACCAAGCTGTATACTCAATACTCAAGTATATAATTGACACTGTAAATCATATACGTTATGATTTAACCTCAAAACCAAATAAAACATAGAAGCTTAATGTCCAAAATTCACATTTATAATCATTGATATATGAACTACAAATTAAATAAAACCAAAACCATTCATTAACCATTATGAACTGAACAAGTACAAATTTTCCCCAATACCAATGTGACGATAGTGTCACTGTTACCAATCTGCTTGCTTGGTCTACGAGTGATAAGTGTCAGTTTTGTACACTTATCCATGGTCTGTATCGATAAAATTCACCCATAATTGAGCTAGTCTTTGTAACACCCCGAGATATTCGGAATAATTACAGCACCGTAAACCCTTTACGTAAGGATTTACAAGGCTAATTTAAAAGAAGTGTAAATATAATCCAATCGTACAACTGAAGTTCAAACACAGATTTGATTCAACCGATCGAATGAGTTAACTTATACAACCATATCGAAATGACCTTATTAAAACAGACGTACTCGAGTACTAAATGAACCAAGAAGACAAATCACAATAACAATAAACATCAACCACATCACTGAGCCATTTCATCGTCCTGTCGGAACTGTGGTTGCTTCCCCGCTCCTCGGCTACCTGAACATCAAAATAATGTCCACCCCCGAAGGGGTTAGCAAAACAATGCTAGTACAAGTATCATAATACATAAATCATCAATGCATTATAAACAAGCAAAACGGACTTCCGTCACTGGAATCCAACGATGCGAATCCTCACGATTCCATCTACATAGTACAGGGTAATCCAGCGATCCAGCGCCCTTGGTATAGATCCCCATGATGATCCCGTCGGACCAACGCATGGTGGAAAACCCGTCCAGCGATCCAGTGCCCTCAGCATAGATCCCCATGATGATCCCGTCGGACCAACGCATGGTGGACATTCGATCCAGCGCCCTCAGCATAGATCCTCATGATCCCCTCGGATCATTTATACCATAAATCAATCAATTATGCATACATATATACATTTCAATATGTTCATCGATACGAACAAATAACAACGAATACAATGAGAAATTACAGAAATACATCTCATATTCAACAACATGAACAAAACCACAAGCATGATCAAAGTTTCAATATAAATCGAACTCGACATATGATACTTGCCTCGGAAATGGCAAGAATGGAAATACTCCAACAAATGACACGCGTCCGTATGCCACCGCCCCTCGATCGTCCCCTATGCAAGGCTCGGACCTAAGAAATAATAAAGAATTCCTCTCAAGTCGTACGAACGTCTAATAATCCGGTTTACGACCGAAAGCTCTAAAAATGCATTCTGCCTGAACTACTTAGCGCGCGCTACGTACTATACGTAACGTGCGCTAAGCCTGCCCGTTAACGTACGCAAATGACAAGGTTTAGCGTGCGCTAGTTATCTTGTGATCTTCTCACGAACAACCGATCGCCTGCCGATGATATAACGTACGTTACATATCCAACGTAGCGCACGTTACTCGTTCCCGATAGCGCACGTTAATATATACATCTTAGCGTGCGCTAATCGTGCATGGCAGTCGCTACTGGGTAAAACTTGAGCTAAAAGTGATGAAAACTCATGAAATCCTTAGTGTTAATACAAGCCATCTCAGTGAATATCATGCTCATACAGTTTGTTACTGATTAAACGACTACAAGATACAAGGGTACGTATAATCATCACAACACCATAATTCATCTTTGATCTTCAAGAAACATCCTAAGTCCAATCCATTTCATGTCCCAAACGTATGATTCTATCATGTCAAAACATAAGAACTTGATGTTCTTCCCATACCGGTCATAAACAGTTTTGAAGATACATGAATACGTTTAGGAGTCCAACACTAAAAAGGTTCAAAGGATTATACGATGAATAAGTGCCGAAACGTCGAAAATATCCTTCTAACACATGATGATCGGTTATTAACAAATCTAACTGACTAGATAAACATTATCAAACGTCCTTTAGAACACTACCAATATTGGTGAAGAATCACCTACCTCAAAGTAGTGAAGAACAAGGAGGAAATCGAAGCAATCCAACGTCGAAGGCTTGAACACCAATCCTCAATGATCTACAATCTTCATCACGAGCTAGGATGCTGATATGGAGTGTTTAGGATGTAGAGGGTAACACTCTAAGTATAAAGATTCGGATGTGGGAAGAGAAAAGACTGAAAATACGAAAAGGATGTTGTCCTATTTATAGAAAATGGTTATTAGCGCGCGCTAGTCCATACTCTTAGCGTGCGCTAACGGCTTACTGACTTCACTGTACTCAGCACTTAGCGCGCGCTATTCTTATATCAGTAGCGTGCGCTAAGGCGTTGACTTAGCTTTTCCCGAAAGCCGTCCAGGTTCATCCCGACACAATCCGACCAAGATCCCCGGCCTGATCTCACCTACCACACGTCTCAATCATATTGACCACGTATAGCGTGCACTAATGATCCTTTGTAGCGTGCGCTATGGATCCATGTTAGCGTACGCTACACATAGCCGATAGCGTGCGCTACATGCGCAGAATCACAATTTTTATATCACATTCATGAAATCATACGCTCAACAACACCGGACTATGAGATACGGAGAATAATACTCAGATTAAAGTGCAACAATTACAATATCACAAGTTCCCAAATACATATCAGAAATCTCGGGTATTACATCCTTCCTCCCTAAAAAGAAGTTTCGTCCCAAAACTTAAGATGAAAACAACTCTGGATATCTAGCCTTCATACTGTCCTCTGTTTCCCAAGTGGCTTCTTCAGCTCCATGTCGTGACCATTGTACTTTAACCAAGTGTATTGGCTTATTCCTCAATTGTTTGATCCGACTCTCAAGTATCTTGATTGGTCTCTCTTCGAAGGTGCCATCATTAGCTATCTCGATCTCGTCGAAATCAATGACGTGACTGGGGTCCGGTACATACTTCCACAATTGGGATACGTGAAACACATTGTGAACGTGACTCAGTGATGGTGGTAAAGCCAACCTGCATGCTAAATCCCCAACTCTCTCTAGGACCTCAAATGGCCCGATATATCTCGTACTTAGCTTACCTCTCCTCCCAAAACGGAAAATCCCTCGCGTAGGAGACACCTTCAATAGTACATGGTCCCCAACGTCGAACTCTAAAGGGCGACGACGTACGTCTGCATAAGACTTCTGTCGACTCTGGGCAGTCAACAGTCTTTCCCGAATCAAAGCTATCTTCTCTTGAGTCTGAACTATCAATTCCGGTTCTGTCCCGATCAAGTCCGAAGAATCATCCCAGCACAGGGGTGATCTACATCTTCTCCCGTACAAAGCTTCAAATGGTGCCATCTTGATAGAAGCATGCCAACTATTATTGTAGGTGAATTCAATCAATGGCAAATGAACTTCCCAATCAGTTGACCAATCCAAAGCACAGGCTCTAAGCATGTCTTCTACTGTTTGTATAGTCCTTTCGGACTAACCGTCCGTTTGGGGATGATAAGCCGTGCTAAAGTTGAGCTCGATCCCAAAGCCCTGTGAATCGCCTTCCGAAGTGCGACACGGGCGACCATCTCGATCCGAAATAATGGTCTTCGGCGTCCCATGCAATCTGACTATCTCTGCAATAAATACTCGCACCAATCTCTCGGGTCCCCATGTATCTTTAATTCCTAGGAAATGAGCCGACTTGGTTAGTCGATCAACTATAACCCAAATCATGTTCATTCCCGTTCTAGTCCTTGGCATACTGGTGATGAAATCCATCGAGATATCCTCCCACTTCCACTCAGGGATCGGAAGCGGCTTTAACATTCCGGCAGGTTGCTGATGTTCAATCTTAACCTGCTGACAAGTCAAACACTTCGAAATGTACTCTGCTACGTCCTTCTTCATATCCCCCACCAGAAGTTTTGTTTAAGATCTTTATACATTTTACTGCTGCCCGGGTGAATAGAATAGGGCGCGCTGTGAGCTTCCTTCAGAATTGTCCGTCTCAAACCATCATCGTCGGGAACGCAAAATCGACTCTGAAATATCAGAACTCCATCATCTTGAATCACGAATCCTGAGGCCTTTCCTTTATTTACTTCGTCACATAACCGAAGGATCAGAGAATCGTTCAACTGCTTAGATTTGATCTCCTCGACTAGTGATGAAGTCAGTTCCATCACATATAGTTGCCCTTGGATTCCTGGTGCCCATACTTCAATCCCTTCGCGAATCAGTTCCTGCTGAATGCTGGTTTGGGATGTAAGTGCTTCCAACACTCGAAGAGAAATAGGTTTACGGCTCAAAGCATCGGCTACTACGTTTGCTTTCCCCGGATGATAGAGAATCTCCAAGTCGTAATCCTTGATCAATTCTAGCCACCTTCTCTGCCTCATGTTTAATTCTTTCTGACTGAAAATGTACTTGAGGCTCTTATGATCTGTAAAGATGTGGCAACGAGTGCCGTACAAATAATGTCGCCAAATTTTCAAGGCAAAGACCACAGCTGCTAGCTCCAGATCATGAGTCGGGTAATTAACCTCATACGGTTTCAATTGCCAAGAAGTATAGGCAATCACCTTATCCTTTTGCATCAACACACACCCCAAACCCTGATTTGAAGCATCGCTGTATACCATGAATCCATCAGTTCCCTCTGGTAGCGCTAATATAGGTGCTGTCGTCAGTCTCCTCATAAGTTCATCAAAACCAGTCTGGCATTTCTCATCCCACGTAAACTTTTGAGTTTTCTGCAACAGCTGAGTGAGCGGACGAGCAATTTTGGAAAATCCCTCTACAAAGCGGCAATAATATCCAGCAAGTCCTAGGAAACTCCGGACTTCTTTCACGTTACTAGGAACTTCCCATTCCAAGATTGCTTCGACTTTCTTCGGGTCCACCTGAACTCCATCAGCTGATATCACATGCCCAAGGAAAGTTACTTCCATAAGCCAGAACTCGCATTTGGAAAGCTTTGCATACAGTTGTTCCCTCTTCAAGGTGCTCAAAACCACACGCAAATGTTCGGCATGCTCCTCTGCGTCCTTTGAATATATCAAGATGTCATCAATGAAGACGACCACAAATTTATCCAAGTATTCTAAGAATACCCGGTTCATCAATTGCATGAATACCGCAGGAGCATTGGTAAGTCCAAATGGCATCACTACAAATTCATAATGCCCGTACCGGGACCTGAAAGCAGACTTCGGTACATCCGATTCCTTAATTCTCAACTGATGGTATCCTGATCGCAAGTCAATCTTCGAGAATACCCTTGCCCCTTGCAGTTGATCAAACAAGTCGTCAATCCGAGGTATAGGATACTTATTCTTGATCGTCATCTTGTTGATCTCCCTGTAATCAATACACAGTCGGAGGGATCCGTCTTTCTTCCGGACAAAGAGAACGGGCGCTCCCCAAGGAGAAACGCTAGGTTGAATATAACCCTTCTGTGACAATTCCTCCAGTTGCTTCTTGAGTTCATACATCTCGGTTGGCGCCATGCGGTATGGTGCTCTGGAAATAGGAGCGGCTCCAGGCTCTAATTCGATAGTGAATTCCACCTCTCTCTGCGGAGGTAACCCAGGTAGTTCGTCAGGAAATACGTCGGAGAATTCATTCACAACTGGAATCGATGAGAGCTCTATTCCTTCCTCTTTCCTCATGGCATAGCACCAAAGTCCATGACATCCCTGCTTCATTAATTTCACGGCTTTCATTGCTTTGACCAATTTTCCCGAGCTTCCCAGTCTCCATCCTCGGAATAAGTGTTCAGATCCGTCATCAGCAATGATAGAAATAATTCTCTTTCGGTAATCCAGAATAGCTCCATAACGATTGAGCCAATTGTCTCCGAGAATTAAATCGTCACCGTAGATGTCAACTACAATAAGATTCGATAGCCAATCTCTCCCTCCTATAGACACTGGAAAATCCCTAGCTTCTAGGGTTCCCACAATTTTCTCTCCGCTCGGTAATCCCACAACATAAGGTTCACAATTATACAAGCACGAGATTTTCAAACGATTAACATATTTCAAAGATATAAAAGAATGCGTAGCTCCCGAATCGAACAAGACACTAACTGGTTGCAAAAGGATCTGAATCGTACCTGATGCAACAGCTGTGTTTTGATCATCCTTCTTCATCTCGTAAATACACGGAGGAACGGACCCAGTGCTGGATGCCTCTCTCTTCCCAACATTCTGCTGCGGGAAACCGCTCTGCTGCGTCTGGTTTATACTAGTGTCCTTCTAACCGCACAGGAGTGCGAGTGCCAAAAGATCTAGTCGCATTCCCACAAAATGTTGCGCGATGTCCTTCCTGTCCACACTCGAAACAGGTCACAGCAGGCGCGAAACAGTCACGTCGAATATGCCCCGCTTTCCCACAGTTATAACATTTCTTCCCTGCGTCTGAAACGGTTGGTGCTGCCCGGAACTTCTTTCCTCCTCGAGAAGGATGCGGAGGCCTCCTTGATGAATGAAAAGAGGACTGGCCCCTGCGAGGCCCACCACTCTTATTCTCCGTGAAGTTGCCAGCCACTCTCTGCTTCTTTGCTTCCGTCGATTTCTCTACTGCTGCCTCCTTCATATCATAGGCCAACGCCTTGTCCTGATACTGTCGTAAAGTGGTACATTCAAATCCGGACATATATTGATGAATTTCCGGCTTCATTCGCATGTCAAAATGAAAAATCCTCTCCACCTCGGTCCTGACCAAGTGGCGCACATAAGTCAGCTGGTGATTAAAAGTCTTAATCACGTCCGTCACAGATGCTTCTGAATTTTGTGGTGAGAAAAACTCCCGAACTCGGGCCTCTCTAACTGGGCGAGGACAATACTGCGCTTCCATCATTAATTTAAATTCCGTCCAGTCAACATTATGCTCCTCCGGTCGAATGGCCTCCCACCAGTCAAAAGCCTCCCCTGTCAGAAGATACTGGGCGACCGGAACCTTTCTGTCGTTGGGACAGTTAATCCCCGCAAAAATCTTTTCTAATTCCTTTAGCCAGTGATCCCAAGAAAGCGTCTCAGCAGAACCGTCAAATTTCGGAGGATGCAATTTGATCACCTCCGTAAGCCATTTATCTCCTCGATTATCCACGTTATGCTGCTGTCCCATCGCCGTCTGCATGCGATCCACAACTTGAGCAAACTGGTTTATCTGGGCAACCACCTGCTGAAGCACTCCCGGCACGTTAGGATCTGCATAATTATTTGCTGATCCCTGTTGTCTCCCGGAATGGGAATCCGTTCGGCTAGCGGTTATTTCTGGGGTAGACACCGAATCTTCTTGTCTCGCGTTTCCACGTCCGCGTCCACGACCGCGTCCGCGTCCACGACCTGCTCTCAACATACTATAAACACAAATACTCAATATCCAGGGCAAACTTTCTAAAAGTACATCTATCAATGTTCACAAACATGAATTAAATAAAACAGTAGTATTTGAGATTTAGGAAACTTACAACCACGGTCCACACGACGATGCTGTCTCAGCAGTGATGTTACGAACGACCAATAATCAAATAACGTAAACAGACCCAACTAACCCGACTGCCAAGATATCGATGAATCTTAGCTCTGATACCATATTCTGTAACACCCCGAGATATTCGGAATAATTACAGCGCCGTAAACCCTTTAGGTAAGGATTTACAAGGCTAATTTAAAAGAAGTGTAAATATAATCCAATCGTACAACTGAAGTTCAAATACAGATTTGATTCAACCGATCGAATGAGTTAACTTATACAACCATATCGAAATGACCTTATTAAAACAGACGTACTCGAGTACTAAATGAACCAAGAAGACAAATCACAACAACAATAAACATCAACCACATCACTGAGCCATTTCATCGTCTCCGGCTGAATCGTGGTTGCTTCCCCGCTCCTCGGCTACCTGAACATCAAAATAATGTCCACCCCCGAAGGGGTTAGCAAAACAATGCTAGTACAAGTATCATAATACATAAATCATCAATGCATCATAAACAAGCAAAACAAACTTCCGTCACCGGAATCCAACGATGCGAATCCTCACGATTCCATCTACATAGTACAGGGTAATCCAGCGATCCAGCGCCCTTGGTATAGATCCCCATGATGATTCCGTCGGACCAACGCATGGTGGAAAACCCGTCCAGCGATCCAGCGCCCTCAGCATAGATCCCCATGATGATCCCGTCGGACCAACGCATGGTGGACATTCGATCCAGCGCCCTCAGCATAGATCCTCATGATCCCCTCAGATCATTTATACCATAAATCAATCAATTATGCATACATATATGCATTTCAATATGTTCATCGATACGAACAAATAACAATGAGTACAACGAGAAATTACAGAAATACATCTCATATTCAACAACATGAACAAAACCACAAGCATGATCAAAGTTTCAATATAAATTGAACTCGACATATGATACTTGCCTCGGAAATGGAAAGAATGGAAATACTCCAACAAATGACACACGTCCGTATGCCACCGCCCCTCGATCGTCCCCTATGCAAGGCTCGGACCTAAGAAATAATAAAGAATTCCTCTCAAGTCGTACGAACGTCTAATAATCCGGTTTACGACCGCAAGCTCTAAAAATGCATTCGCGCTCGAACTACTTAGCGCGCTACGTACTATACGTAACGTGCGCTAAGCTACCGATAACGTACACAAATGACAAGGTTTAGCGTCGCTAGCCTGTTATCGGCAGTCTTCTCACGATCATTGCCTGCTGATGATATAACGTACGTTACGTATCCAACGTAGCGCACGTTACTCGTTCCCGATAGCGCACGTTAATATATACATCTTAGCGTGCGCTAATCGTGCATGGCAGTCACTACTGGGTAAAACTTGATCTAAAAGTAATGAAAACTCATGAAATCCTTAGTGTTAATACAATCCATCTCAGTGAATATCATGCTCATACGGTTTGTTACTGATTAAACGACTACAATATACAAGGGTACGTATAATCATCACAACACCATAATTCATCTTTGATCTTCAAGAAACAACCTAAGTCCAATCCATTTCATGTCCCAAACGTATGATTCTATCATGTCAAAACATAAGAACTTGATGTTCTTCCCATACCGGTCATAAACAGTTTTGAAGATACATGAATACGTTTAGGAGTCCAACACTAAAAAGGTTCAAAGGATTGTACGATGAATAAGTGCCGAAACATCGAAAATATCCTTCTAACACATGATGATCGGTTATTAACGAATCTAACTGACTAGATAAACATGATCAAACGTCCTTTAGAACACTACCAATATTGGTGAAGAATCACCTACCTCAAAGTAGTGAAGAACAAGGAGGAAATCGAAGCAATCCAACGTCGAAGGCTTGAACACCAATCCTCAATGATCTACAATCTTCATCACGAGCTAGGATGCTGATATGGAGTGTTTAGGATGTAGATGGTAACACTCTAAGTATAAAGATTCGGATGTGGGAAGAGAAAAGACTGAAAATACGAAAAGGATGCTGTCCTATTTATAGAAAATGGTTATTAGCGCGCGCTAGTCCATACTCTTAGCGTGCGCTAACGGCTTACTGACTTCACTGTACTCAGCACTTAGCGCGCGCTATTCTTATATCAGTAGCGTGCGCTAAGGCGTTGACTTAGCTTTTCCCGAAAGCCGTCCAGGTTCATCCCGACACAATCCGACCAAGATCCCCGGCCTGATCTCACCTACCACACGTCTCAATCATATTGACCACGTATAGCGTGCGCTAATGATCCTTTGTAGCGTGCGCTATGGATCCATGTTAGTGTACGCTACACATAGCCGATAGCGTGCGCTACATGCGCAGAATCACAATTTTTATATCACATTCATGAAATCATACGCTCAACAACACCGGACTATGAGATACGGAGAATAATACTCAGATTAAAGTGCAACAATTACAATATCACAAGTTCCCAAATACATATCAGAAATCTCGGGTATTACAGTCTTCTCGTTTTTTTGCTTTTAATTAATTAGTTTTAATAATTTTATTTTTATCGGATGATGATCGGATTAAATAACTGATTTACTCAAGAAATAACATGTTTATTAAATATTCTCTTTGTTGAATTTTGATATATTCATGTTGTAGGGCTTTCCGAGACGAATTCGGCAGTCTTTCCGGATTCAAAATCAGAGTTATATATCAAAAGTTATCATCCGAAGAAGATCTGGGGCAAAAACGCAAAGTCTGAGAAATTCTGGGCTGAAAGTGTAACTATCAAAGCTTCAAGTGGGCAAATTTACGAAGCCACATTACGGCCGTAACATGCAGGAGTTACGTCCGTAAGTCACCCAAGTTACGGCCGTAACTCCTGAATGTTACGGCCGTAACTCTTGACACATTGTTATGATTTGTCTAATTTTTTATACTTTTTGTGTATTATTGAGGGGATGGCTGGCATTGATCCGATCTAATATAATAATGCTTGAGTTTTGGAGCTATTAGATGACTTTAGGTGTATAAATAGAC
The DNA here is from genome assembly GCA_033398695.1 of Orobanche coerulescens. NCBI lineage: Eukaryota > Viridiplantae > Streptophyta > Magnoliopsida > Lamiales > Orobanchaceae > Orobanche > Orobanche coerulescens. The sequence goes on along the minus strand of CM065804.1, from coordinate 69,268,098 downwards.
CCCTTAGATCCTTCATCATTGAATCATTCATCTTATAATTTTCCATTTTTTGTAAACTTTTCTTTTTGCGTGAAGAACACACTTGTGTTCTTGAGTGATATTTGTAAGTGTGGTATAGCATATGTTGTTCAGAGAGTTTATTGCTTCTATCTCCTTTATATACTAAGGGAGTTAGGATCAATTCTTTCTCTTGATTCAACTAATAATGACCACCAAAGCTTGTAATATGTGTAATAAACCCTTCATGGCTAAGTAACTTTTAGTTGGGATTATAAACAAGGTTAGTCATGTTATTTATGTTTGTATAAAAGATCTATTGTGAATTACTTATTATTGCGTGTGATTTTCATTGTTTTAACAATCTTTATTTATTTGGCCAATAAATGACGATATTTATGGTCTTCATATGTTTCGAAAGAAAATATGTTTGATTAGATCAAATGATCTTCACTCTAAGTTGTTCTCGAGGATAGAAATATACCTCTAGTCCTTAGATGATTCTTTGAGTTATTTTCATAAATCCTAATGCTATGTATTGAAGCCAATCAACATAGAAATATAGTGGATTGATTCAGTATGTAAGGGGCGTTTTATAGTTCGAAAGAGAAACCGTCTTTTTAAGGAAAATCGAATCTACACAACATAATAAGTAAATTCATTTTATGATCTCCTATACATCTTTTATAACTAATGACTAACTAAGTTTGTAATCCCAACTATTTCATTTTATCGTTAATCAATCTATTATTATTGCTATCTTTTTATTTCCTTATAATATTAGAACTATTATTGCATTTTATTTGCAAATATTAAACCACACTTTTTAATTGTGTGTTTCACTCATATTAGTATCTATAAAAATAGACTAATAGTGTATAAATCAAATTATAACCAAACTTCCTTGTGAGATCGATAAACCGGACTCAAAAAGTCCACTTTACTACTTGATACGATATCGTGCACTTGCGATAGTTACAGTAAAAACGTGTCAAGTTTTTTGCGCCGTTGCCGGGGAAGTATAAGTTATATTTGAAATCTTATATTGTAAACTATTTTTATAGGTACAAATTTCTCGACATTATAACTTAAGTACTAAATTGTGTTTGTCCGGTCAAGTGGTGGATAACGGTACTCCGTGACTATTAAAGTCGGATTTTTCAGTTTCCCACAACAACTGATATTTGTAGATATTTCCTTCAATTATTTTCATTGTCTTTTTATTATTATTATTATATTTTTTTTTATCATGGAAGAAACGTTGTATAAAATTGAAAAAAGATTTCCCTTTCTAAGCAAAAATGCAATTTTAAAAATTTACAAGGCAAGGCTTGAAAGGATGAGGTTGCTTATGAATAAAAGCATACCTTTTGACATCAGATTCATAATTGGAGCCAAAGTAAGAATAGAGGGTGAATTCACAGAAACACCGACTAGATTTTTACCAGGGCTAGGAAAAAGTTCATATGCGAAGAAACGACGAGCAAAGATGATAGCCGTTTGTTATAAATGTGCTAGATGGAACTGTAATTTAAAATGTCGATCTTTAGGAATTCCATCTACAAACAGAGAAGATAAAATTCAGTTCATTAAGGATGGTCTGAATAAGGAGAATTTAGATGATATCGAAATTTCTCTTGACACGCATCCTAGTGGACTCGTACATTACGGAATTCGATGTTTGTGGAATAAATTCCAACCAGAATATGAACAACGTCTTGGGAATATGACGTTAAAAGACCCTGTTTGCCAATTTGTAAGAAAATTGGATGGAAAGCTTCTCCCCGACTCATAGAAGGCGTTTAGGCCGTTTCTGAACGTAAAATCAGAGGAAGATGTGAGCCACAATCACAACTACTGTACATACGCGTAAGTATCTTTTATTTTTGTCGTGTGGTGACATTTTCTGAATAAAAAATGTGATACGCGATAAATGCTTTAATTATTCTATTGAGTAGTTGAAGCACAATCAAACGCAATCACAAACTTGTTAAACAATTTTTACCTTCTTTTTTTTCTATAAAAAAACTTTCTACTGGTTTCTTTCATTCATCCCTCAAACTTGCACTTTTCTCTGTTTCTCTCTAAAAAATTTTTTCTTTTCAAAAATAGAGTCATCATCTTCAACAAAAATATTTAGCACAATCTGCATTTTTGGTGGAGCTAGTTATGGAAAAGAGGCATGCTTTGCTGAAGCAGCCCACAACTTGGGTCGCACCTTAGGAGAAAAATGCATTCATGTAGTTTACGGAGGAGAAAGTCTAGGATTAATGGGACGAGCTGCTGTTTCTGCCTATATGGAAGGAGTAAGAGTGTTGGGAATAATCCCAAAACCTCTGGCTGAAAGTAAAATCACCGGGTCAACTATTGGAGATGAGTTTAGATCTGTAAATATGCAAGATCGCATAACTCACATGATAAATAATTTTGGCGCCTTTATCACCCTTCCCGGTGGTTTTGGCACCCTTGAGGAACTTTTTCATGTGGTTACCAGAGCCCAGCTAAATGTTCATCAAAAAACAATAGGTGTGCTTAATGTCAATGGTTTCTTTGATGGTTTACTGTCTTTCATCGACTACTCTGCTGAAAAGGGTTTTATTTCCCAGCGTGCTAAACGAATCATAGTCGTTGCAACAACACCAGATGAACTAATCAAAAAACTCAATGAATTTGTTCCTCAACAAGATCCAGCTCTAGCTAAAATTGTCTGGGTAGACGATTTTACTGTGAGAAAACGAAAAGTGGATTCATTCCTCTCTCTTTGATAACCCATGTCGGACCTCTTGTATTTTTACTTTCTGTCGTGTGTAATAATCGTGCTAAATGGTGGCAGCTTAAGGAGTTTCTTCTTGATCTCTTGACGCGCATCTATTCGCGATTTATGTATTGTTATTTTATTACTGTAATGTTTATTGTGTGTTTTTTATAAAAACTTTGATGGCAGCGTAAGGCGACTCTTCGGACTTTCTTGATGCGCATCTTAAAAATTGTGTTATACTTATGAGTATATTTTATTTTCTTTTGTTGTGTGCCTCGTATATTTATTCTCTTGCAGATTCTAAAAGGCGTCAGCTCAGACATCAACTTTCTTAACAGGGAGTATTCTGTTTTTCTGCATTGATTTTTATTTTATTTTTTTTTTATTTTTAAAAAACTGAGGACAATTTTATTTTCAAGTTTGGGGGTGGTTTGTTTTAGTATTTTGGTGTGTTTTGATTGATTTGGTTATTTGCCTTAATTTTTTTTATTATATATATATATATTTATAGTATTTTGATTTATGAGATTTCTAGATCTGGCCATAACACCAATAAATTAGCTATATACAAGTTTCTAAAATCGTTTTAACCGGTTAAAAAATTATATATTCCAAAAATTTTTTTGAGCCTTAATCTCTCTTTCCAAGCCTTGTAATTATCATATAAAATCGAGTCATTCGTTACCTTGAGAAAAGAAGAATCAATCGGTTGATGAAAATAGAACTGAAATTTACTTAATTTGTGGAGTTTTTGATTTTTCATGCTTAAACTAAGAAATGATTTTCTGCAAAAATTCTATTCCCTAAAAAAAAAAGGAGTCATTGGTGAAAAGAGCTACACGTTAGCAAATAACGGTGTGGAAGCTATCACCTAAAAAAATGACGAAAAGGAGAAGTGTTGAGCAGCAACAGCTGCCTAATTTTGGAAGTCTTAAATTTTGCGAAAAATAAAGGACTAACCATTGTTGGTGCGTAGCTGCCGTCTCAGAAAAATTGGTGAAAAGAGCTACACATTAGCAAATAACGGTGTGAAAGCTATCACCTTTTTACGAAAAAAAAATAATGAGATAGAAATTGTGTTAGTGAAAAGAGCTACACGTTAGCAAATAACGGTGTGAAAGCTATCACTAAAAGGGATGTAGTTTATGAGCAGATTTGAATTAATTAGCAGCTGAATTTCAATACACTCAATTTTGTGAAAATCACAATATTTGATGACGCCAATAAAATTCTTCTTCATATTGAGTCGAAAAATAAACGAGTGATCGAGAGCAACCATTGAAGGGAGTCGTGTGTATCACGAGTGGGAAAGTAATAATCAGCCTTTTGGGGGAAAAACCTTGCATTTTGGAATTATAAAATAAAAACCGTGTTTTAACTTCAAAATCATTTGTAGATTTATTTTGAATCTTGATTCATTTATATCTACTGTATAAGTCAAGTTGTTGTGTATTAATGGCATTTTGATCTCCTTTTCTCTTTTTATATTTTAATTTTTGTGTGTATTATTAGTTTTGTGTCTTATTTTTATTTTTATTTTTGGAGTGTGATTAATAAAGAGTCTTGCTCGGGACTAGCAAGAATTCAAGTTTGGGGGTGTGATAAGTGTCAGTTTTGTACACTTATCCATGGTCTGTATCGATAAAATTCACCCATAATTGAGCTAGTCTTCTCGTTTTTTTGCTTTTAATTAATTAGTTTTAATAATTTTATTTTTATCGGATGATGATCGGATTAAATAACGGATTTACTCAAGAAATAACATGTTTATTAAATATTCTCTTTGTTGAATTTTGATATATTCATGTTGTAGGGCTTTCTGAGACGAATTCGGCAGTCTTTCCGGATTCAAAATCAGAGTTATATATCAAAAGTTATCATCCGAAGAAGATCTGGGGCAAAAACGCAAAGTCTGAGAAATTCTGGGCTGAAAACGTAACTATCAAAGCTTCAAGTGGGCAAATTTACAAAGCCACGTTACGGCCGTAACATTCAGGAGTTACGGCCGTAAGTCACCCTAGTTACGGCCGTAACTCTGAATGTTACGGCCGTAACTCTTGACAGATTATTATGATTTGTCTAATTTTTTATACTTTTTGTGTATTATTGAGGGGATGGCTGGCATTGATCCGATCTAATGTAATAATGCTGGAGTTTTGGAGCTATTAGATGACTTTAGGTGTATAAATAGACCCCTTATATCCTTCATCATTGAATCATTCATCTTATAATTTTCCATTTTTTGTAAACTTTTCTTTTTGTGTGAAGAACACACTTGTGTTCTTGAGTGATATTTGTAAGTGTGGTATAGCATATGTTGTTCAGAGAGTTTATTGCTTCTATCTCCTTTATCTACTAAGGGAGTTATGATCAATTCTTTTTCTTGATTCAACTAATAATGACCACCAAAGCTTGTAATATGTGAAATAAACCCTTCATGGGCTGAGTAACTTTTAGTTGGGATTATAAACAAGGTTAGTCATGTTATTTATGTTTGTATAAAAGATCTATTGTGAATTACTTATTATTGTATGTGATTTTCATTATTTTAACAATCTTTATTTATTTGGCCAATAAATGACGATATTTATGGTCTTCATTGTAATATCCGCATTTTTCTTCCCCTTGTATTTTTCTTTTTCGGCGTATTTCCCGATAGTAGTGACCCTTGTGTATCTTTCAGTGTATCTTTTCTATTATCTATGGGTTTTATCCCCGTTATTGTTGAGCGGAACCGCCGTTTCGGGGTTGCCGTGGGTCCATTCTATGTTATGTTAACCGTTGAGATGTTCCGTTGGATGTTTCGTTCACCTTCCGGTGTTTTGGAACCGTTCATATTTCATACCTAGCGCACGCTATTTTTCTGCATAGCGCGCGCTAGGGGTTCCTTAGTAGCGCACGCCACGTTTGTTCCGTGCGCGCTATCGAGTAGCCACAGGAGTGGCGGTGTTGTTTTCCGGCCTTACGGACTAGCGTATTAGCGTCGCTACATATGCTAGCGCACGCTAACGTCGAGGGCTAACGACGCAGATGATGCCGGTGGCGTGCGCTAGCGTGAGTGTCGATCTTGGGCGATTCACTCCGAACCCGTTCAGTGCGGTTAGCGCACGCTACGCTTGTATGGTAGCGCACGCTAACGGATCAGATAGCGCACGCTACGCTTGTATGGTAGCGCACGCTAACGTATCAGGTGGGTTATGGGCAGTTTGCTACTGGACTCGGCTGATGTTCAGGTAACGCACGCTATTGGTCGATAGCGCGCGCTACCGAGAGGTTATTAGCGCACGCTACTCATGTATGGTAGCGCACGCTAATGGCCAAAACACAGTTCTCGGATGGGGCCTTCGATAAGATTTGTAATCTTATCCCGTTAGCGCACGCTAATCTTGAGGCTTTAGCGTGCGCTAACACTCCCTGGCTATATAAACCAGGGAGTTGACCGAGATGAACACCATTTCTCATTTCTTTCCTTCTTCCGCGGCCGAGCGATCCCAGAGGCGATTTGAGGCGATTTTCTCCTTCCAATCACTTCAGAGATTCTTTTGCTTGAGTTCTTGGTGTAGACTAACATCATCCACTTGTGTTTCTCATCCTAAATCCAAGGTAATCTCTTAGAACCCTACTTTTGGATAATTTGGGGGTTTTGGGATTTTCTTCCGATCCGTTCCGTTTTGTTGATGGATTCATGATGAATATGATTAATCTTGTTGGTATTCTTAGTTTCCCTACGGATTCATGGTATATTTCGTGATTTTTACGGAATCGAGAGGGATTGGTTGTGGTCCGCCCTTGTTGTTGTTTTTATACGAATATACATGAATCGTAGGCGGGTTTTCGGGTGTATTCCAATTCCGTATTCATTTAGAAACGGTTGTGATTGTGATCTTCGAATCGTTAGGTTCGGTTTCGTTGGTTCCTAGCGGTTGTCGGTGACTTTCCTTTCCGTTCATCACGTCGTCAATAATTCGAGGCAAGTATTTTTGGAAACCTTTAAGCTTAACATGAAATGGTGATGCATATTACTTGTGTGTAACTCACCTCGTGTTGGCCCGACGGGGTCAAGGAGGGAAATCTATGCTGCCGCCCTGGATTTCACGAGTTTGTTTAGCTAGCCAGTGCGGGAGGGTCCTTAGAGGCCTCGTGCGGGAATCTATGATATTACTCTGTTCCCAAGGCGATGCATGTGCGTGTTTTGTTTTATAATATAGCCAGCGCGGGAGGGTCCTTAGAGGCCTCGTGCGGGAATCTATGATATTACTCTGTTCCCAAGGCAAATTGTTTATTTGTTTGTTTAGGAAAAGACATGTCTTGTTTTGGTTTTGAAATGATTTTGGTGCATGTACTATGAAATGTGTAAGCGATTGGTTTGCCTTGAATACTTGTACTAGCGTAATTGCTAACCCCTTTGGGGACCCGTTGTCGGGAAATTCTTGTTATGGATTTGAGTTATGATTACCCGGACAAGCGAGCACCAGGACAGTACGAGGATGTTGGCCAGGGTCGTTGACATGTGCATTTGGGTCTACTTGTTTCCTTTGTCCATTTCGATATGGTTGTTCCCACAGTTTTAAACTTATAGATTGTACTCGCGAGTACTTAGGCTTTTTGTTTCAAACTCCGTATTGTATTGTTTTTAAACTGTCACGTTGTTGGTTGATGCTTATTTTGCCGGTTGCTCCGGGCGTATCTTTATAGGTCATATTATTTAATTGTGTATCCTCGCTAACCAAGATGGTTAGTCGAGTAGAGTTTTTTTTTCTATTGTAGCCTCGTAGGTCCCATGTAGGGGTCTACGGCGCTGTAACATATTCCGAATATCTCGGGGTGTTACAGAAAATGGTATCGGAGCTCTAGGTTTATGGATACCTAGGCTTGTCGGTTACTTGGGTCTAGTCGTGTTTTGTTTTACACATTGTCACACCGCTGCCGGCATCTCAGTACTTCCAGTGCTCGTAAGTTTCCTTACCCGATTGTTTGCTTTCGCATACTGTATTTCGTTTCTTGAACCGTGGTTACTCTCCCTCTTTTGCTTATCATCGTAGTTTTCCTTACTCATCCTCGATATGCTCCTGTTATCTTTTAACACCAGTATGGATGCCGGAGGAAACCGTGGTCGTGGTCGTGGTCGTGGCCGTGGACGCGGCCGAGGACGTGGGGCAGCCGGTGGGGCAGCCACGTCGCACTCTTCGGAGCCGCGATCGCGGCCGTCACGCCATGCTTCTTCTCGGGAGCGCGCCGATCTTGGTATTGCTGCTTTGTCATGCGGCAAATGGTTAACTGAGATGGCGGCTATAGCACAGTGGTTGAGAACCCGATCAGGCCCATGCTAATCGGGCGGAGCGGATCGGCGGCCGAGGATGTCATCAAGATGCATCCTCCTCGGTTTCGGGAGCTTCGGACCCGATCGGGTGGGGAAGGGTGGATCAAGGAGATATCCAAAGTCTTCTTGCTACTAATTACCCCGAGGACCGTAGGGTCCCTATTGCTCAATACTTTCTCACGGGAGATGCTACAGTTGGTGGGAGGCCGTTGGTCCCAAAGATCACGTTGCTTCATGGGCCGAATTCCAAGAATTGATGGAGACCGAATATTGTCCGTGGCGGTCGATGAGGCTCGAGTGCATGCTTTCTACGATGCTCAACCTCGGGATATTCCCGTATCCCAAGCTATTGCTGATTTCAACAAAGAGTTGGGTTATGTGAAGACCCAAGTTGTCACAGAGAGCGACAAAATTTTCCATTTTTCCAGGAGGATGAAGCTGCCCATTCGGGACTATATGTCTGGGCTCGTCTGTACTACTTTGAAGGATTATCAGAGTCGAGCCCTTGCTTATGATATGTCGGTGACGGCTAGCGATTTGGCTCGTGAGAGCAAGAAGCAGAAGTCGGTCGGAAATTTTTCTGGTCCTAAGAGTGGAGGCCAGCAGAAATCTCAAGCTGAAAATATTTCAACGGGCGGTTCGGCTCGTTTCTCTGGGAGTTTTCGGGGTGCCGCCGGAACCTCCGCTCGTGAACCCACATGTTTTAACTGTGGTGTGCAGGGCCATAGGAACCGGCAGTGTTCTCGTCCGAAGTTTACTTGTCACATTTGTGGACAGCTGGGCCACAAGGCCCCTTTTTGTGAGCAGATCAAGCAGATTCGTGGCGCCCGTTCTTCCCAATCGCATGCCGTTAGAGCCGAGTGTGAACCGGGGCTCATTTGCTCCGCCGCCTCCACCGAGAGCCGGCCGAGGTAAGGTTCCGGGTCAGCCCGCTAGAGGAGGAGCTTCCACTGACGGCACTGCTCAGCCACGTATCTCTGAGATCAGGAGGGCCGATGATCCGGCGACTCTTTGTGGCGGCAGTACGTTCACATTCATTTCCATCCTGTCGGTGTGCTTTTCGATTGGTGCTACGTATTCATTCATTTCTATAGAGTGTGTACGCCGTTTAAGTCTCTAGTGTTTGTCACCTTGCGAGCCTTTCATCGTTAAACTTCCTAGCGGTGATAGAATTGTCGGTGATCGAGAGGTCCGAGACTGCTCTGTGTTTATTTGTGAGAGAGCTTGGCTCTCTAATCTTATTGTTGTTAATATCGAGGGTGAGGATTTGATTCTCGGGGATGATTGGCTCGAGCGGCATGGCGCAATCATGAACTACCGCACGAGAATCATCACTATGTTAGCCGAGGACGGCACCGAGCACTCTTTCGCGGGGCGAAAGAGGGGAAACCAGAAATTCGTCATTAATGCCTTGAAGGCGATGAGTCTCCTGCGAAAGGGGTGTACTGGATATTGGTGCTACGCCTTGAAGGCGGAGGATGGTGGAGTCGAGCTTTCGTCGATTCCAGTCGTTAACGAGTTTCTGATGTATTTCTGACGAATTAGGATTGCCACCGGATCGTGAGGTTGAGTTTGCTATAGAGTTAGAGCCGGGCGCGGCTCCTATTTCAAGGCGCCTATCGCATGGCACCTTCGAGAGATGTCCGAGTTGAAGAAGCGGTTGAGTGAGCTTCTTGAGTCGGGGTATGTTCGACCAAGTGCCTCGCCTTGGGCGCACCGGTCTGTTTGTGCGGAAGAAGGATGGTTCACTACGTTTGTGTATCGACTATCGCGAACTAAACAAGGTGACCATCAAGAACAAGTATCCTTTGCCGAGAATCGATGACTTGTTTGACCTGTTGCAGGGAGCTGCGGTATTCTCGAAGATTGATTTGAAATCGGGGTACTATCACCGGGTGAGAGAGTCCGACGTGCCAAAACACTTTTCGGACGAGATACGGACATTATGAATTCGTAGTTATGCCTTTCGGGTTAACTAATGCGCGCAGTGTTCATGCGGTTGATGAACAAAGTCTTTATCGAGTATTTGGATAAGTGTGTTCGTCTTCATTGTGATATTCTTATCTATTCGAGGAATGAGGAAGAGCATGCCCATCATTTGCGGATAGTGTTAGACATTTTGAGGACCGAGCAACTCTATGCGAAGTTCTCGAAATGTGAGTTCTGGTGAAGGAAGTGATGTTTTTGGGTCACGTGATTTCAGCCGTAGAAGGGGTTCGTGTGGATCCGAGAAAATTGAGGCATATTGGATTGGGCATCGCCCACTAATGTGAAGGAGGTCCGTAGTTTCTTGGGTTTGGTGGCTACTACCGTAGGTTCGTGAGGTTTCTCAAAACTAGCTCGGCCACTTACTCGATTGCTCCATAAATCCGAGAAGTTAAATGCGGACCGATGAGAGGCGATCGAGTTTCGAGGAGTGAAGAGGCGTTTGACTTCAGCCCGGTCTTGGCGTTGCCATGTGGCAACGAGGATTCGCCGTTTATAGCGATGCTTGGGTCGGGGTCTTGGGTGCGTATTGATGCGGACGGCAAGACCATTGCCTATGCGTCGAGACGATTAAGGCCGTATGAACTTAACTACCCTACTCACGATTTGGAATTAGCGGCGGTAGTCTTTGCACTCAAGATTTGGCGTCACTATCTTTTCGGCTCTACATGTCGATTTTTACCGATCATAAAAGTCAAATACATATTTACTCAATGGGAGTTGAATATGAGGCGGAGGAGGTGGTTAGAGCGATTAAGGATTATGACCTTGAAATCCTTTATCATCCAGCAAAGCGAACGTCGTGGCCGACGCCTTGAGTCGGAAACCGATTGCGTTGCGAACGCTTGAGGTCCTTACGCCTCGATCCCGAGCTCCGTGGCTCGATCGAGTTAGATGTTGAAGTTTTGTTGCACGGGGCCGGGCAACTTTGTGCTCTTGAGATTTCATCGTCTTTGATCGATGAAATTAAGTCAAGCAATTAGAGGATCCGATGATTGCTCAAATCCGAGAGAACGTTCTTAAGGGAAAGTCTCCGGGTTTGTGATTCACGAGGATGGCGTTTTGAGATTCCAGTCGGCTTTGTGTGCCGAGCGATCCGAGTTGCGTCGAGTATTTTGCATGAGGACCATTCCACACCCTATTCCGTTCATCTGGTTCGAGTAAGATGTACAAGGACACGAGGAGGAACTTCTGGTGGAATGATATGAAGGAGGAGGTCGCACGGTTTGTGGCGAGATGCTTGACTTGCCAGCAGGTCAAAATCGAACATCAGCGACCGGCTGGATTATTGTAGTCACTTCCCATTCGAATGGAAATGGGAAGATATATCGATGGATTTTGTTACGAGTTTGCCGAGATCGAGGTCGGGCATGAATATGGTATGGGTGGTTGTTGACCGTCGACCAAGTCGGCACATTTTCGGGCATCAAGGGCACTTGGGGCCCAGAGAAATTGGCTCGTGTGTTTATCGCAGATTGTGAGACTTCACGGTACTCAAGTCTATTGTTTCGGATCGTGATGGCCGTTTTGTATCGCACTTTTGGCGGGCGGTGCATAAGGCGTTAGGTACCCGTTTGCATTTGAGTACCTCTTTTCATCCCCAGTCAGATGGACAGTCGGAGCGCACTATCCAAACATTCGAGGACATGTTGCGTGCTTGTGCCCTCGATTGGAGTAGCGACTGGGAGGAGCACTTGCCATTGATCGAATTCACGTACAACAATAGTTGGCACGCGTCGATTCGGATGGCACCGTATGAGGCACTATATGGGCGGCGATGTCGATCGCCGATTTGTTGGAATGAGGCGTCCGATTTGGTCGGGACCGAACCGGATGTCGTTTTAGAGACGAGACGGAAGATAGAATTAATTCGAGAACGGATGTTGACCGCCCAGAGTCGACAGAAGTCATATGCCGATGTCCGTCGTCGACCTTTAGAATTCGAGGTGGGAGACCACGTTTTGCTGAAGGTTTCACCGACGAGAGGAGTTTTCCGTTTCGGGAAGAAGGGGAAGTTGAGTCCGAGATTTATTGGACCCTTCGAGATCCTTGAGCGAGTCGGTGGGTTAGCATACCGGTTGGCGTTACCCCCGGCCCTGAGTCATGTTCATAACGTTTTTCATGTTTCCCAGCTGAGGAAATATGTCCCGGATCCTAGTCACATCATCGACTATGGGGAGATTGACGTTGCCGAGGACATTACTTTTGAGGAACGTCCCTTGAAGATTTTAGAACATCGGGAGAAACGGCTGAGGCGTAAGACCATCCCTTTGGTCAAGGTGCAGTGGTCGAGACACGGTGTCGAGGAGGCAACGTGGGAGACCGAGGATAGTATGCGTGCTAGGTACCCTGAGTTGTTTGTTTCTTAAGTTTCGGGACGAAACTTGTTTTTAGAGGGGTAGAATGTAATATCCGCATTTTTCTTCCCCTTGTATTTTCTTTTCGGCGTATTTCCCGATAGTAGTGACCCTTGTGTATCTTTCGGTGTATCTTTTCTATTATCTATGGGTTTTATCCCGTTATTGTTGAGCGGAACCGCCGTTTGGGTTGCCGTGGGTCCATTCTATGTTATGTTAACCGTTGAGATGTTCCGTTGGATGTTTCGTTCACCTTCCGGTGTTTTGGAACCGTTCATATTTCATACCTAGCGCACGCTATTTTTCTGCATAGCGCGCGCTAGGGGTTCCCTAGTAGCGCACGCTACGTTTGTTCCGTAGCGCGCGCTATCGAGTAGCCCTGGGAGTGGCAGTGTTGTTTTTCCAGCCTTCTGGACTAGCGTATTAGCGTACGCTACATATGCTAGCGCACGCTAACGTCGAGGGGCTAACGCACGCAGATGATGCCCGGTAGCGTGCGCTAGCGTGAGTGTCCAGTACTGGACAGTTCACTACTGAACCCGTTCAGGTGCCAGTTAGCGCACGCTACGCTTGTATGGTAGCGCACGCTAACGGATCAGATAGCGCACGCTACGCTTGTATGGTAGCGCACGCTAACGTATCAGGTGGGTTCTGGGCAGTTTGCCACTGGACTCGGCTGATGTTCAGGTAGCGCACGCTATTGGTCGATAGCGCGCGCTACCGAGAGGTTATTAGCGCACGCTACTCATGTATGGTAGCGCACGCTAACGGCCAAAAACCTGGTTTCTGGACTGGGACGCTAACGATAAGATTTGTAATCTTATCCCGTTAGCGCACGCTAATCTTGAGGCTTTAGCGTGCGCTAACACTCCCTGGCTATATAAACCAGGGAGTTGACCGAGATGAACACCATTTCTCATTTCTTTCCTTCTTCCGCGGCCGAGCGATCCCAGAGGCGATTTGAGGCGATTTTCTCCTTCCAATCACTTCAGAGATTCTTTTGCTTGAGTTCTTGGTGTAGACTAACATCATCCACTTGTGTTTCTCATCCTAAATCCAAGGTAATCTCTTAGAACCCTACTTTTGGATAATTTGGGGGTTTTGGGATTTTCTTCCGATCCGTTCCGTTTTGTTGATGGATTCATGATGAATATGATTAATCTTGTTGGTATTCTTAGTTTCCCTACGGATTCATGGTATATTTCGTGATTTTTACAGAATCGAGAGGGATTGGTTGTGGTCCGCCCTCGTTGTTGTTTTTATACGAATATACATGAATCGTAGGCGGGTTTTCGGGTGTATTCCAATTCCTTATTCATTTAGAAACGGTTGTGATTGTGATCTTCGAATCGTTAGGTTCGGTTTCGTTGGTTCCTAGCGGTTGTCGGTGACTTTCCTTTCCGTTCATCACGTCGTCAATAATTCGAGGCAAGTATTTTTGGAAACCTTTAAGCTTAACATGAAATGGTGATGCATATTACTTGTGTGTAACTCACCTCGTGTTGGCCCGACGGGGTCAAGGAGGGAAATCTATGCTGCCGCCCTGGATTTCACGAGTTTGTTTAGCTAGCCAGTGCGGGAGGGTCCTTAGAGGCCTCGTGCGGGAATCTATGATATTACTCTGTTCCCAAGGCAATGCATATGCGTGTTTTGTTTTATAATATAGCCAGCGCGGGAGGGTCCTTAGAGGCCTCGTGCGGGAATCTATGATATTACTCTGTTCCCAAGGCAAATTGTTTGACTATTTGTTTCCGGAAAAGACATGTCTTGTTTTGGTTTTCGAAATGATTTTGGTGCATGTACTATGAAATGTGTAAGCGATTGGTTTGCCTTGAATACTTGTACTAGCGTAATTGCTAACCCCTTTGGGGACCCGTTGTCGGGGAAATTCTTGTTATGGATTTCAGGTTATGATTACCCGGACGAGCGAGCACCAGGACAGTACGAGGATGTTGGCCAGGGTCCTTGACATGTGCATTTGGGTCTACTTGTTTCCTTTGTCCATTTCGATATGGTTGTTCCCACAGTTTTAAACTTATAGATTGTACTCGCGAGTACTTAGGCTTTTTGTTTCAAACTCCGTATTGTATTGTTTTTAAACTGTCACGTTGTTGGTTGATGCTTATTTTGCCGGTTGCTCCGGGCGTATCTTTATAGGTCATATTATTTAATTGTGTATCCTCGCTAACCAAGATGGTTAGTCGAGTAGAGTTTTTTTTTCTATTGTAGCCTGGTAGGTCCCATGTAGGGGTCTACGGCGCTGTAACATATTCCGAATATCTCGGGGTGTTACATTCATATGTTTCGAAAGAAAATATGTTTGATTAGATCTAATGATCTTCACTCTAAGTTGTTCTAGGGGATAGAAATATACCTCTAGTCCTTAGATGATTCTTTGAGTTATTTTCATAAATCCTAATATTATATATTGAAGCCAATCAACATAGAAATATAGTGGATTGATTCAATATCTAAGGGGCGTTTTATAGTTCGAAAGAGAAACCGTCTTTTTAAGGAAAATCGAATCTACACAACATAATAAGTAAATTCATTTTATGATCTCCTATACATCTTTTATAACTAATGACGAACTAAGTTTGTAATCCCAACTATTTCATTTTATCGTTAATCGATCTATTATTATTGCTATCTTTTTATTTTCTTATAATATTAGAACTATTATTGCATTTTCTTTGCAAATATTAAACCAAACTTTTTAATTGTGTGTTTCACTCATATTAGTATCTATAAAAATAGACTAATAGTGTATAAATCAAATTATAACCAAACTTCCTTGTGGGATCGATAAACCGGACTCAAAAAGTCCACTTTACTACTTGATACGATATCGTGCACTTGCGATAGTTACACTAAAAACGTGTCAACGAGCTCCTCGATTCCGACTAAAGCAATTCACTAACATCTCGAATTCAACCATAAGTTAACAGTTCTAATCAACGATCATTATCACAACCTAATGCAATAATCGGTTAACCACATATACAATAAGAATAAAAAACCGATATAAACAATTAACAATTCCATACGGCTCGATGATACTCCAATTATACACAAGTGAACAATTGAATCCAATCAACTATGAATACATATCCACAATACATTTCATAATCCGACAACCATACCCATAATAAATTCATCACGATATCAAGACTTAAAACATTCTCAAACTCGAATTCAATCTTGAATACAAAGTAACAAAATTACTCCTTATTCACATTTTTCAATTCACAAGAAGAACAATACCAAGGCTATTAACAATCATAAACATCCTACTGGTTCAACATAGTGAACAATTATACTCCAAGATCGCTCATAATCTTTCTAAGCTCATAATCATAATTCCTATTCCATCAAGAACATCCGAAAAGTACATCCTCGATCAACATAACTTGTTTTTAGACATTAATAATCCATATTCATATCTAACAACACCAATACCTTGTAACACATAATCATCTTAACATGTTATATAATCCAAGAGCTTCTTCAAGTACATACATTAGTCCATAATCATGTTTAATTAACATCACCATGTTCATAATCATAAGAAAACATAATTTAATATGCTTTTAACACATAATCCAAAAACTTGACTTATAATCGAATAAATATCCATATACCATCATCTTCCTTAATACAATCTTCATAAAACGCCAAAAATCATAACAACACCCAACCATCCATCATCATATGAAGTAATCATCAATCAACATCATAAACTTGTAGATGAAGTGTAGGATTAGCCAACAGACGTCTTGAAGATGAATAACACAATCAAACACCAAAAGAATCATCATCAACTCCAAGTATCAAGCTCCTAATCCAAGCTATTATGTTCCCCATCAAGTTAAAAGAGCCATAAATCAGTTTAGAGGTGTCGAGGGATGAAAAATAAAGAAGAACATCTCAGAATGACGAAAGGAAGTCTGTCTCACATATGTATACTTGCAAACCTTATGTATGTAACCAGAGTCAGTCACATATGTAAATACACATAATGCATGCAAGGACCACCTACTACATTTTTTCATCTAGGTCTAAGTCATGTATGCAACATCACGAGCTTACGTACATAAGTCCTACTTAACTTACATAGCCATGTCCAAACAAAGACGCAAGTCTCCAACAAGAGGCTATGGGGTTTTTGCATTGTGTACCCATATGTCCGAAAACTTCCTTGACAATGTACGTAATCCTTCAATCAAGTTAACGTAATAATGCTTGCTCAGTAACATACATAAGGTCTTATTGACTCGTTTATTTGCACCGTGCCGGAAGTGATCAATCCCACATGGTCAAAAGCAACCACGAGGTTGGGATTCCCTCCATCTGACCCGACGTTACATTCGTAAGTATCCACTCTTAACGTACATAAGTCTTGTTTCATTAAACCAAGATGGAAATATTCATACAAAGATGGGATAAGAGGGAAAGCACTGATCAACATGAAATCTGGTAAGACCCGAGTATGGAGTCCATATCCAGTTGGAAAAAGATGCAAAGGGCTTAGGCACGCACTCAGGTAAGCAGATTGGCATAACTTAAGAAATCAAATCAAAGTCAAATGTTATCCCTAAGGACGGCACAACCAGGGCATGACTTGGGTTGGGAATTAAGAAGCAGGGAAGAAAGAGGGGGAAACATACGTTCCATAATAAAGATGGATGGATTTTCACGAATAACCTATTAAGGTATCATGAAGGGGAATCAATCCCGTAGGAATGAATTAGAATCCAAGGTAATAATACCTAATAATAATAATAATAGCCTTGAAGTTTTGTAAAGGTTTCATAGTATATTACAAACGATGTGACTTAGGAAGCAAAATCGTGACAAGTGTTTGCAGCGGAAAAACATGGTTGGTTAAATATATGAAGATACTTAACTAGGGCCTAACATCGTTTGTAGACAAAATACTTCCACTCAACACTCTCAATCACATCCCCAACTCAACCTGCACATTTAAAAGATATACATGGTGTTGTTGCCCAAAATATTTATCCGAAGATTAAATACTGCTGGAATGAACGGACAACAAACAACAATTTGCGGGAGCACTTCCGAGAGAATATGAATAAATACAAGATTTGCCGGGTTTGTTAGGCCCGGGATTGAATGCTCTCGCGAGATGTTATTAATACAAATATTCGTGGATACAAGTATTAATGTGAGAAATCTAAATACAATGAGTGTAAAAAGACTCTGTTAATCCGGCTCTTGAGCGAAGCTCGGTGTTCTTTGTCCCTGCCGATCGTCTGCTTGATGAGAGAGGCCGAGAGAAGTAAGTACCGAAAGATAGCTGTTGCCAAGAGTTGGAGAAAGCCAAGTGTTGTGTGAAATCTCGTGGGAAATGAAGTTCTGAAGCCTTTTAGGGAGTAAGACTCGATGGGAATCCGAGAGTTGTCCAAGTGCAGGCTGCCTGCTATATATAGAGGCTGAGGAGCCTTGTCTTCTGGCGGGCGATCGCCTTCCGGCCATTATAATAATGGGGCAATCGTCTGCCGGCCAATATTATAATGGGGCGATCACACGGACTGTCGGCCTAAAGTCCAAGGTAGATGCTGGAAGCCAGCTGTGCGGTCCAATGAGGAGCCAGCACGCGTCTGGAGTCACTGTCACATGCGGTCCTACTGACAACTTTCGGCGGGCTTGTCGGCTGGTGGACGGATGCTGACAGGCTATGGTCAATGATCCGTGAATTGCGGATCTTGTCTCGGCTCTGCACGTGGGCTCAGTCCTGAGGCTCGGCCTTTGCCGACTGGATGACTGTCGGCATGATGCGGTCGTCTCTAGCTGGTCACTGAGGGTCGGCATCGGCCAGTCGCTGAAGGTCGGCATCGGTCGGTCACCAAGGGTCGGTCGGCAAGTGCCGAGAGATGATCGTCCGCTAGTCGGTCGCCAGGAGTCGGTCGCCAAGTACCAAGAGACGATCGTATTTGATGTCGATGGCTCGGAACCAGGACTTGTCCTGGGACCTTCGGTTGGCCGATACATCTTGTCTGCGGGGCTAAGGCTTGGTCGCCTGGTCACTGGTCGGCAGTTCTGCCTCGACTGCTCGGCAATGGCTAGGTCGCCCGATCTCCGAGGCGATCGCCGGTCGGAGAGTAACATATTGCCAAAACATAAAACATGCTTTTGTATTTGTCATCATGCATATAAGCAGTAACACACGGGGGTTTTAAGAAAATACCGTGTTTACTAAATTATTTTGTTTCATTGCACATATCATCTGATTCACCATATCCATAATTATGTCAGGAAAGGTGGCCACCTCCCCCGAACGTTACTCCCCGAGATCGGACACTCTGAATAGAGCTCACAATGCCGAGTATTGTGTATACCAACCCTGTACATCGACCTTTATAAATTATTCTCTGCAGTTAACAAAACTCTCAATATGACAATGAACCCACTCGCTATACTACTTGAAAAGAACGTCCTGACTGGTCCGAGCTATGTGGACTGGCTTCGGAACTTGAGGATTGTCCTAACTATGGAAATGCTGGGATATGTCTTGGAGGCAGACATCCCAGCAGCTCCTGCAAGAACCCGAGCCAATCAGGAAGATGTCGATGCCCATGAGAAATGGGTAAAAGACGACAGAAGAGTGCAAGGGTACATGTTAGGCTCAATGACCAATGAGATTCAAAGTGCCCATGAAAAGATGACGTCTTCGAGAGCCATCTTATCGCACCTGGCTGAGCTCTATGGAGAGCATAGCCGAACTGCTTGATATGAGATATCGAAGCAATTATTCGGCGCCAGGATGAAGGAATGAGAGAGGGTTGGGGACCATGTCCTCAAGATGATCTCGATGATTGAGAGATTAGAAGCTCTTGATTTTTAGATGCATGCATCCCTCCAAACTAACCTTATCCTGCAGTCACTTCCTGACTCCTTTTCACAATTTGTCATGAACTTCAACTGCAATGAGATTGCATGTAACTTAGCTGGGCTAATGAACAAGGACAGGTAGTTCCACCATGTGTTGGTCCGACGGGATTATCATGGGAATCTATAGCTGTGTGCGCTGGATCGTTGGAATACCATCAGTATGTTGGAAACTATTATGATATGATATGTGTTGTTGATATTTCTCGTTGGAGAAAACTTGTTACGATATAATTGTTGATTATATCACCGTTGTGTGATTATTGTACTTGTACTAGCATCGTTGTGCTAAACCCTGCAGGGGTGAACATTTGTTTATGTTCAGGATCCAGGAGAGCGGGGAAACAACCACTGGAGCTGCATGACGACGAGGGTGCAGAGTGATGTTCCAGCCGGGTTTTATTGTCTGTTGTTTGTTGGTTATTTCAATAAGTACTCGAGTGCGTCGTCAGTTTAATATGTTTGGATTCTGGTTATGTATTAATAACCCTTCATTGGATAATTGTATTCTCGGTATTGAACAAGACTGTTGTATTTTATTTCAGTAATTTCATAAGTTGGTATCTGTTATTGTCATTTCGCTTCTTCAGCCTTGTAAATTCTTACGTAAAGGATTTACGGCACTGTAATATTCCTGAATATATTGGGGGTGTTACAGAATATGGTATCGGAGATAATATTATGGATATCTTGGCCATTGGGTTAAAATAGGGGTCATTTACGTCTTTTGTGGTAACCGGCCATGAATGACATCACTGCACTGCCTACGTCTTCATGCGAACGGTGGTTGTAAGTTCCAAAACTGTATCTCGTTTTTTACATGTTGTACCTCTTTATACTTGAACATTAGAACGATGTTGTTTCCTGTATATTGAGTATTTATGCTTACAGTGTGTTGAGAGGCGGACGTGGACGTGGTCGCGGTCGTGGACGCGGATGAAGGAATGCTGAAAGGTAGGCGTCGCCTTCTAATCAGGCCAGTCATAGCTCAGGCGAGCCGCAACGATCCATGACTTCATAGTGGTGATCGATTTCTTTACAAAGTTTAATAGAGAGCAACCCATACGGTTTCTATTATATTATTCTTTATAAAGTGGTGTCTAATACCAACCCATCTAATGGATGATTCGATCTTCTTTTACCCCTAGTTCACTTGCCCTCAACCCATTCGGTTTCTATGGCTCGCTGAACTATCTAAGTTTAAACCATCAACTCCTATTAGTCTGACAATTGAATCTTACCCGGCAACCCATACGGTTTATAGGGGTTTGATTTGTCACAACCAAAGGCATCTAATGCACTCTAGGAATTTATCAACTTACCCCAAAAATATTACCCCGACATACTCGGAAGAATAATATTCCGGTTTAGATTTCAATTCTCCATGAGTTTGACGGAGGGTAGGAAACCTCGTAACCTTTATAACTTAGTGTTTGTAAGTGGGAGTATTAACGCGATTATATGTTACACTTTGCACATTAATCCGTTTATAAGCGCAGTTTGTCGGTTTGTTTGTTTGTCATACAATATGAAAACATACACAACCTAAAACTAACAACATGCAGTTCATGGACCGTTCCTAGAACAAAAACATCATAATCTAATTACATTTCTTCGGTCTTGAATCTTCGTCTTCTCGAGCGAATCTTCCTCCGGTCTTCGTCATTACATATGAATTTTACATTTGAAAAATTGCATCCTATACAAATTTTCTAGTAAAATAAATAGGCTCAAAACGGCCTTTACAACCCAATCGAACAAAACAAACGATTTAAGACTAGGTCCATGAACTACATCCCCATTTAAAATTAATGTAACAATTACATTAAAATAAATGGAAATAATAATTAATCTAAAATTGATCTAATCAATAAAAATTAATCCAACAATTAGAATTAATCCAATTAATTCACTTAACCGTTAATTTTAATTTGCTCCGGACAAAATAAATATTTCATTAAATTAATTCCCTTAAAATAAAATTACCATAATTATATTTTAGTCAAATTAAATCCAATTTAATTTGTGGAAAATTAATTTACTGAACGAAATATAAAAACGGAGTCGGAAAACACAAGGCAGGCAACCGCGGCCAAGCTGCCCAGCCGGCCCAACCAACCCGCCAGCTCAAAGAACCCAGCAACAGCCAGCCAGCTAACCCAGCCCAGCCCAGCCCCGCCCAGCCAGCCCATGAGTCACGGTCCCAGCTGCCAATTTTCCGCTCATTTTTCGTCCGAATCTAAAAATAATATTTTTCTAATTTTTATATTACACAAATAAATCGATTTTCAAAAGAAAAATAGATTTATATTGTAACATAAAATCATGAAAAATAATTTTTAGATGAACAATTAAACATCAACAATTAAAATTTTTATGATACTAAATCATAAAAAAAAATCAAGCATTCCAAATGCAAATATCGAATATACGATCGCATAGACCTTTCTCCGATACCACTGTTGGGATTCGGTAATTAAAATCGAATTACGCAGCAGAAAATAAACCGGTCCAACCGGATAAAACCAAACCCCAAAAACGGACCGATCAAGCATCATATAAATGAATATAAATAACGAGGAAGAGAATCAAAGAATACTTACCCTCGTAGTCCTTTGATGATATAATCTTCGAAGGTGAAACCCGAACAAACTTTCTCCGGTTACCGACACGAACACGAATCCAATTCGTTGTAGCTTGTTGAATGATCCAACACCGAAATTGCCGAATGTCTCTATGTTATTACGCGTCGGATATTGATCGGAAAAATAAAATATCAATTCGTTCTCAAAGAACACGGCTAGGAATTGATACGGTATTTTTCTTCTCTTCTCTTCTTCTTTTTCTTTATCTCAAAGATGAACAAGAAAAAAAATAAATTTTTCTCTCCCTTCCCTTAAGAACTCACGGCTGAATTCTACTTCATGTGGTGAGTTATGGTCTTGTTTTATAACATGATTGAAAAGATATTAAAGATCAATATTATCATATTATCTTTTGTCTTCATGTACAAAAACAACTCAAACTCACCCCACACCACATCATGACAACTAAAAGAAGTATCATGCAAGGTGGGAGGAAAATGAGGGGGGCGGCCCACTAGATTTTAGGTCAGAAAACGAGCCGAGCCACTCGGTTCATGTACCGGACGTTCGCGTGTCTAGTCCATTAAATACACTTCATTTTATCCCAAATGTATTTATACTTAATTAATTAATCCAATTAATTAATTTTATCAAATACAAAATTATAATAATATATTTCCAAGAGATAATTATTTATGAATTAAATTAATTACCCAGTAATTAATTTCAATTCACTAGACCGCATGATTTATCAAATAAATCAAATTAGATATCTAATATCCAATATTAATGAAGAGATAATAAATACATATTTATCCATCAAATATCCTTGTGCGCGACTCCGTAGGTCCGTCTTAGTCGGCAATGGGAGGAACCAAGGAGTACGGGTAACACTTAGCCGCCTAGTGCTTCGCATCGTAACCCAACTAAGAACGAATGATCGGATCATTCCAAAACCATTATGTCGTGAATACCGTATACGTATAAACCCTTCAATCATATGTCTGGTCAAGTATTAGGGTCACGGAAAAGTCAAACCCTATCAGTAACTTGACACTATGCTTTGTTAATGCAAATCGAGATCATCGAGCTCTCGTGTATCAAATACAACTAGCTCTAAATGCTTTGGCCAAAGACTTATAATCTCATTTGCCATTAATCGCATAGGACATTTACTGCTCACTTACAGGAGAAAGAATTCTATCTTGGTATTCAGTAGAGACTGCTACTTGCCCACTAAGTTGCATTTCGAGGTTGACCCCACCCACCGGCGATTGGATCGAACTACTCTAATGACTAACTTAATGTCACAAGCACATCTCCTACTGAAACCTCAAGTCAAAGGTCCACATATATCTATCACAACCTTTCGATCCAGTCATTGACAATCCCTGAGTGATATCCATGTGACCGAATCGAGGTGAGTCGTGTTCGAGTATACTAATCTCACTAGCATACCTATAACGTGTGCTCCCACTAACCCTTAGTGAATACCGGCACTCTACATGTCGTAGTACACATTATACAAGTCTTGTCTAAACTTATTGCCCAGTTAAGTTTTATCGACTTGCGAACGAGTTAAGCATTCGAGCTCTAAACACTTCCAGTGCCTATCTCCTTATCTCCATAAGAAGTAGAATGTTTGCTCTCAAATGCAAGGACTATTATTCTATATATCAAATCACAATGCCAGTGATATACAATAATATAGAAATAATTATTGCCTTGTTAAATTTTCATAATTACAATACATATGCTCTCACTCTCTCATCCTCTGAGTGGCATTCGAGGGCATATCTCTAACACAACATGCACGTCGAGGTTGACCCCCGCCTTCCGGTTTATAGGGTCGAACTACTCTAATGAAAATCTTGACGTCACAAGCACATCCCTACTAAATCCTCAAGTCGAAGGTTCACGAATACCTATCACAACCTTTCGATTCCATCATTGACTGTCCCGGAGTGAAATCCATGTGACGAATCGAGGGTGAGTCGGTTCGAGTATACTAATCTAATTAGCATACCTATAACGTGTGCTCCCACTAACCATTAGTGTTCGACAGGCACTCTCCATGTCAAAGAACACGTCATACAAGTCTTCACATAAACTTAACGCCCAGTCAAGTTTCATCGACTTGCGAACGATTAAGTATTTGAGCTATAAACCTTTCCAATGACGACCCCCTTATCCAATAAGGAGTGGAAAGTTTTGTTCTCAAATACACGGACTAGTTTCTACATGTATATTTACGAGTTAGGAATGCCAGTAACTACCAGTAAATAAAGAAACATCCATTGCCTTATATTGATGATTTACATAATAACAAGTACAATGCCCTCACTCAACATCCTCTGAGTGGCATTCGAGGGCATACTCCTAACAGCATAGTCACATTAGCTAAATAAATTCTATAAGTTCAACAACCTAATTATTTTTATTACTTTAATTCGGTAAATAAAAATAATAATATCCTATAAGTCTAATTAACTTAATTATTTAATAAATTCTAATTTATTAATAAATGGGCTATTTAATTTAATAGTCCAACTTGATTAGTGGGCTTATTATTAAAATTTAAACTTAGAGGCATTATGGGCTTATGACCATCTAAGTAAAGAACTACCTATCACCTAAAATACTACACCAAGCCCAAAGACACATATTGTAACACCCCCTAACCTAGCAGCTGAACCGCAAAGGGGTCCGTGCTACTAAGTTGGGGAGTATCACACTTTTAAACTTTGAAAACCAATAAGAAGTAGATTTGGTAATGCGAGTACTCAGGGAAATAATGCAAACCATTATTATTTATTCAAAACATTACACAACCTTAAGTTTAATACATAAAAAAACCATAACAGAGTGATCTTATTAAAAACAAAACATAGTCTTCCAGCATAGGGGCGAATAGCTGGGGAATGGTATATGGACAAGTCTTCGGCTGTCAACACTGAAGAAGATAGTCAACTCCTAAACATGAGCATCATCACCTGTATCATAAGAATCTAATGAGCTAATGGCTCAGTAAGATGAGACTTCTGTAATAGCAAAGTATCACGTATCACATTTATCAACAAATAACTACTATATATATAGTCATGTTCTTGTAAAATCCTTTCTTCGGGTACCCTTGAAGTGTGATACTCGACTGATAGTGATAGGCCATGGTTTTCGGAACCTATTCATATAATTGGCTAATAAAAGATGTATACGGGGGTTCCCATACTGGTTTTTCAACCAATGGTATTAGCCGTATTCAACCTTTTTCATTCAGTGTGGGTTTCCTTGACCGACTTTCAGCCACAAGTATTTGCCACCATGTGTTGGGTCCGCCGGTCCCCCGCGTCCCATGCCTACCCGCCATCAATCAAGTACCATACTTCCTGTTCTTAAACATTCTTTCACATACACATGTTATACATGATCGTTCAATAACAGTCACATATGCAAATATCAATCAATATATGATCCTAATGATACAGCAAGGAAAAGCCTCATCTTACCTCAAGTCCTGTGTCTGTTGATGTGAAAAGATCAGTTTCTATGGATGGATGTGCTAAAATCCTTGAAGAAACAATCTGAAATCTCTTTGGGGACTTTTAACAAACACCTTGGAAAACTGTTAGATTTGAGCTTCCTATTTCATCGGGATTTTTAAAGCCTTTATAATTTTTGGAAGGGAAGTATGTTACGGGCGTCTTAAAGTAGAGGTTCATAGCTTCAAAATGGTATATCATTTGTTGGTAAATATTTACGCATACATATATTTATAGGAGTCCAAAGTCGGCTGAATGTCAACCTTACTCAGACAGCTGGAGGCCTTATCCGGACAGCTGACCGAGAAGGTTTTGTCGGTCGTGACCGACCTTATCCGGACAGCTGGACAGCCTTATCCGGATAGTGGCCTAGAAGCTTCTGTCGGTCGTGACCGACCTTATCGGGACAGCTGGACAGCCTTATCCGGATAGTGGTCTCGAAGCTTCTGTCGGCCGTGACCGGCAGTTGTCAGTCGGCGTGTCCGGCGGTGACCGGCAAATGTCAGTCAACTTGGCTCAGCCGGTTCGACCCCTTCCCGTTCCGACCAGTTCCGGACTCGTCGGATTTAATTCTTCGATATGCTCGGAACGGATTTTCGATAATATTAAAATAATAATTTAATATTATTTTTGCAGTATAAGTGTTCTGTAATGAAAATTTTATCGTATCAATTCGTAGGAAATTTTCGAAATTACTTTCATAAATTCTAAAATAATCCTTATAATTTATTTTGAAATCTTTTCTTTTTAAATCTTTCATTTTATGTTGAAAACATATCGGTCCAAGTATTGGACAACTTGTAATTATTGAAATCCATGAACATTAGCAAACTAAATAGCATTTAATTAAGTCTTTAAATTTTCTAGGGTATTACAATTATTATTTTATAATCGTTTAGCACATCGATCTCCTTGCTGAGAAACTGAGCTCCTCACTACAACAAAACATCTCACAATGACTTTTATCATGTTAGAGGATATAATTAACATATCGTATAAAACGTAATGCGAATGGGCATAACAGTTATTCATGCTTATGAAATGTCTACTTGTATGCCATGCTTCCATAATGCATATTATGTAAATGTATTTAGGTATTAAATGGTTATTGGTTTAGGGGATAACCGGGCATTACAGTCCTCCCCTCCTTATAAAATTTCATCCTCGAAATTGACATACCGAACAGTTCTGGATATTTGCTTTGCACTTCCTCCTCTCTTTCCCATGTAGCCTCTTCAACAGCATGATTCCTCCACAAAATCTTTACCAAATGAATTTCCTTGTTCCTTAGTTTCTTTATTTTCTTATCAAGAACCTGTACCGGCTTCTCTTCATAGGACAAATCTGGGGATAATTCCAACGGCTCATAATTTAACACATGTGAGGGGTTGGAAATGTACTTCTTTAACATAGACACATGGAAGACGTTGTGTACACCAGATAACGGAGGAGGTAAGGCTACTCTATAAGCTCTGTCACCAACTCTCTCAAGGATTTCAAATGGGCCAACATATCTCAGGCTGAGTTTTCCTTTCTTCCCAAATCTCATTATGCTTTTTATTGGGGATACTTTCAAGAAGACATGGTCTCCAACTGCGAATTCCAAATCTCTTCTTCGATTATCTGCATAACTCTTCTGTCTACTTTGTGCCATTTTCATTCATTCTCTGATCTTTTCTACCACCATAGCAGTTTGTTGTATCATTTCTGGGCCCAGTAGACTTCTTTCTCCAACTTCATCCCAGTGTATGGGAGATCTACATTTTCTCCCATATAGTGCTTCATAAAGTGCCATCCCAATTGTAGATTGGTAACTGTTGTTGTAGGTGAACTCTACCAATGGAAGCTTTGTATCCCAATTGCCCTTGAAATCTAGTATGCATGCTCTCAACATATCTTCGAGTATTTGAATAACTCTTTCTGACTGCCCATCACTTTGTGGATGAAATGCGGTGCTGAAAGCAAGCTTCGTACCCATTGCATTATGTAAACTTTTCCAAAATGCAGATGTGAATTAAGGGTCCCTGTCAGATACTATAGATATTGGCACCCCATGTAGCCGGACTATCTCTTTAATATACTCCTGAGCGTATCGATCCATATTATATGTGGTTTTTACTGGAAGGAAATGAGCAGACTTGGTCAATCTATCAACAATCACCCATATCGAATTATACCCACATTGAGTCCTTGGTAGCCCATGCACGAAATCCATTGTAATGTGTTCCCATTTCCATTCTGGAATTAGTAAAGGCTTCAATAATCTTGCTGGTCTCTGATGTTCAGTTTTGATCTGCTGACAAGTTAGACATTCTGCAATGAATTTTGCAATATCTTTCTTCATGTTAGGCCACCAATAATGTTGTTGCAAGTCTTTATACATTTTTGTGCTACCTGGATGTATTGAATAAGGACTGGAATGAGCTTCCTTCAAAATGTCCCCTATGATGGTTGTGTCAGCTGGCACACACAGTCTCCCTTTATATCGTAATATTTTGTCACCAGAGACTGAGAAGTTTGGTAATTTGCCTTCATCAACTTTTGCCCTCAATTTGCTAATGTATTGATCCGCCTTCTGGGTTTCTTTGATTATATCTTGCAGTGCAGGTTTCAATATGAGTGCTGATAATGAACAAGTCTTCCTTTTGGGCAAAATTTCCAATTCTAATTTTTGCAAGTCTAATAATAGTGGTTTCTGCGTGACTAGCAAGGAAGACATAGACTTTCTACTTAGTGCATCTGCAACCACATTTGCCTTACCAGGATGATAGTTGATCTCGCAATCATAGTCTTTCACCAATTCCAACCATCTTCGCTGCCACATATTCAGCTCCTTCTGTGTGAAAAAGGACTTCAAACTTTTGTGGTCTGTATAGATTCCGCACTTTTCGCCATATAGGTAATGCCTCCAAATTTTTAGTGCAAAGACAACAGCAGCCAATTCTAGATCATGTGTTGGATAATTCTTTTCATACTCTTTTAATTGCCTGGAGGCATAGGCTATTACCTTTCCATGTTGCATTAATACAGCCCTCAAACCTTTCTTAGAAGCATAAGTGTAAACTACAAAGCCACCTGTTCCCATAGGAGTGGCAAGGACAGGAGCCGTAGTTAATCTACGCTTCAATTCCTGGAAACTCCTCTCGCAAGCATCAGTCCAAACAAACTTTGTATTCTTCCTTGTTAACAATATTAATGGGGTTGCAATCTTCGAGAATCCTTGTACAAACCGTCGGTAGTATCCGGCTAGTCCTAAGAAACTTCGAACCTCTGATACATTCGTTGGTGTTGGTGTTAGGAGTATGCCCTCGAATGCCACTCAGAGGATGTTGAGTGAGGGCATTGTACTTGTTATTATGTAAATCATCAATATAAGGCAATGAATGTTTCTTTATTTACTGGTAGTTACTAGCATTCCCAACTCGTAAATATACATATAGAAACTAGTCCCTCTATTTGAGAGCAAAACGTTCCACTCCTTATTTGATTAGGGGGTCGGCACTAGAAAGGTTTATAGCTCAAATACTTAATCGTTCGCAAGTCGATGAAACTTGACTGGGCGTTAAATTTATGCGAAGACTTGTATGACGTGTTCTTTGATAAGGAGAGTGCCTGTCGAACATTAATGGTTAGTGGGAGCACACGTTATAGGTATGCTAATTGGATTAGTATACTCGAACCGACTCACCCTCGATTCGTCACATGGATTTCACTCCGGGACAGTCAATGACGGAATCGAAAGGTTGTGATAGGTATTCGTGAACCTTCGACTTGAGGATTTAGTAGGGATGTGTTTGTGACGTCAAGATTTTCATTAGAGTAGTTCGACCCTGTAAACCGGAAGGCGGGGGTCAACCTCGACGTGCATCTTGACGGGCAAGTAGCAGGTCCTACTGAATACCAAGATAGAATTCTTTCTCCCGTTAGTGAGCGGGTTATATGTCCTATGAGGTTATTGGCAGATGAGATCATAAATCTTTGGCCAAAGCATTAGAGCTAGATGTATTAGATACACGACAACTCGATGATCTCGATTTACATTAACGCATGCATAACGTCAAGTACAGATAGGGTTTGACTGACCGTGACCCTATAATTTGATCGGGACATTTGAAAGAAGGGTTTATACGTATACTGATATTCACGACAGAATGGTTCTTGAATGATCCCAATCATTCGTTCTCAGTTGGGGTACAGTGTAGGCCGCTAGGTTGGCTAGGTGGTGCTACTACTCTTTGGTTCTTCCCATTGCTGACTGAGACGGACCTACCGAGTCGCGCATTAGGATTGACGATGGAATAAAGCAAGCTAATTCTCTCATTATGTGTATTAGATATTGGATATCTAAATTTGGGTCATTAGATGTCTAAATTGTTTTATTGGATAAATTGATTTACGGCCTAATGAATTAAATATATCACTGGGTGATTAATTTAATTCATGGATATAATTATTTCTTGGAGAAATTAATTATGTTATAATGTATTTGATATGATGAAATTGTTAGGAGTATGCCCTCGAATGCCACTCAGAGGATGTTGAGTGAGGGCATTGTACTTGTTATTATGTAAATCATCAATATAAGGCAATGGATGTTTCTTTATTTACTAGTAGTTACTGGCATTCCTAACTCGTAAGTATACATGTAGAAACTAGTCCGTGTATTTGAGAGCAAAACGTTCCACTCCTTATTGGGTAAGGGGGTCGGCACTGGAAAGGTTTATAGCTCAAATACTTAATCGTTCACAAGTCGATGAAACTTGACTGGGCGTTAAGTTTATGTGAAGACTTGTATGACGTGTTTTTTGACATGGAGAGTGCCTGTCGAACACTAATGGTTAGTGGGAGCACACGTTATAGGTATGCTAATTAGATTAGTATACTCGAACCGACTCACCCTCGATTCGTCACACGGATTTCACTCCGGGACAGTCAATGATGGAATCGAAAGGTTGTGATAGGTATTCGTGAACCTTCGACTTGAGGATTTAGTAGGGATGTGCTTGTGACATCAAGATTTCATTAGAGTAGTTCGACCCTATAAACCGGAAGGTGGGGGTCAACCTCGATGTGCATCTTGATGGGCAAGTAGCAGGTCCTACTGAATACCAAGATAGAATTCTTTCTCCTGTTAGTGAACGGGTTATATGTCCTATGCGGTTATTGGCAGATGAGATCATAAGTCTTTGGCCAAAGCATTGGAGCTAGCTGTATTAGATACACGAGAGCTCGATGATCTCGATTTGCATTAACGCATGCATAACGTCAACTACAGATGGGGTTTGACTGACCGTGACCCCATAACTTGATCGGGACATTTGAAAGAAGGGTTTATACGTATACTGGTATTCACGACAGAATGGTTCTTGAATGATCCCAATCATTCGTTCTCAGTTCGGATACAGTGTAGGCCGCCAGGCTGGCTAGGTGGTGCTGCTACTCTTTAGTTCCTCCCATTGCTGACTGAGACGGACCTACCGAGTCACTCATTAGGATTGACGATGGAATGAATCAAGCTAATTCTCTCATTATGTGTATTAGATATTGGATATCTAAATTTGGGACATTAGATGTCTAAATCGATTTATTGGATAAATTAATTTACGGCCTAATGAATTAAATAAATTACTGGGTGATTAATTTAATTCATGTATATAATTATTTCTTGGAGAAATTAATTATATTACTTTGTATTTGATATGTTTAATTAATTGGATTAATTAATCGATATAAATACATCCAAACGGAATCGGAGTTTATCTGTTTGGACTTTCGGGAGTCCGAAACAAACCGAACTCATCCGTTTCTCCATGCCCCCCCATTTCTAGCCACCTTCCTTTTCGACTTATGTCTTCATTCTTTAATGAATGATAATTGTGGAGGTGGGGTTAGATTCCCACATGCATGGGTTGTTGCAAGTGGTGGGGAGTTGAATAAGAATGGGAAGATGACTTTGATCTCAACTCACTCAACTTTTGGAAGCCTTCCAACGTGAGAGAGAGAGAGAGAGAAAAACCATTTTTCTCAATTGTCTTCTTCATCTTCTTCATTCACTTCTTCTTCATTTTTCTTGGAGAAAATTGAGAGAAATTATTGAGAGATATATTATACACTTAGAGTGTAGTAATAAAATCTTCATCACCTAGCTCTAGCCGTATCCTCGGAAGATAGCAAGGTGTTGTCATTTCGTTCATTTTTCCGGCGCGTGGCAAGTAGAGACACGGTGCTTTCGGCGTTGGATCGTTCAAGGGCTTGAAGCGGAATAGACTCGTAGAGATCAAACTAAAGCTTGGGGAATAGCTCAAGAGAAGGTTACCATTTAATCAACGGACTTCGAGGGTTAGTTTCTTACGACTCTTGCTTTTCGTTTTTGATATTCGTATATACGTAGCTCGATCGATCCTCGTAAGGATTCAGATCGAATTAATTTTTTGTTTTACCGCTTCCGCTGGGCCTTCGTTTTAGGCACCGAATCGCAACAGTGGTATCGGAGCGTAGGTCTTGCGATCGTATATATGATATTGGCATTTTGAATGCTCGATTAGATGGTGAATAATTTGGAATCATTTTGGTCATAATCGTGGTATATGTTTTTACGTTCGTTGTAGTTATATTTTTCGTAAGTTTATGTCTAAATATAAATCTTAATTTCTTGGAAATATGATTTATATTGAACATATGAATGTTGGAGAATATAGATATTGGATATCCGGTCGAAAAACTAGCCCCGAAATGCCGTTGGATGGTCTGGGAGGGGTCCGTGAGCAGGGGGCAGCGGCCCAGGGCTCGGGGCCGCGGCCAGTGGTCGTTTCACCCGGCCTGGCATCAGACCGGGGCCGCGCCCAGGCTCAAGGGGCCGCGCCTGTGGCCGGCCGTGTCTCCGCCGGGCAGCTTCTGAGCGTGACTCGGCCATGCCAGGCCTGTCTGCCGGAAGGCTGCCGAGGGTGACTCGGTCAGGCAGGCCTGTTTTCACCCCGACTCGATTTTTCCGTGTATTCTTGAAAATTAATCACCCACATGTTAAATTGGATTTAATATGATTAAAATGATTTATGGTATTTCATTTTATTAGGGAAATTTGATTAATTGGAATATTTATGGTCGACCGAATTATTTTGAACGTTATCATATTACCGATTGTGTGAATCGATTGGATCGGTTCGTATTGTTGATTGGATCAATGTATCTCTACGCTTTTCATTTATATAGTATTTATTGGATGAATGCTTTTGAATGGGGATGTGGTTCGTGGACTTAGTTTTGAATCGTTCGTTTTATTCGATTGGGTTGTAAAGGCCGTTGTTTTTGTTGGACGAATCATTGGAATCATTGCTTGGAACCACCGTTTTGGGGTTTCCGCACTTCCATTTCATGCTATTGTTTCCCAAATATTGATTCCTATTGCTTTTATTCCCTCCCCGGGTCATTTTTCATCATTTTAGGACCAAAAGGGGCGTGGACCGCGGCACACACATTTTTCCAGTTTTGGCCGAGCAGCCTGTACCGTGGGCCGCGGCTCATGCCGACAGGGCCGCGGCACACCGGCTGAGTCACCGCGGCACACCTGCCCGGCCGCGCACACTCGTGTTGCAATTTTTGGCCGACCTGCCTCGTACTGTGGCCGCGGCTCATGCCGACTGTGGCTGCAGACACTGCGAGTCACCGCGCGGCACATTCCTCCGGCCGCGGCACGCCGCGATCACCGGGGCAAGTGGCCCTGTGCCGCGGCACACTTCGGCTGGGCCGCGGCACACAGTGCAGTCTGCACTATAATTGCGATTTTTGTGAGATTCAACTCATTTTTTTCCACTTTCTTCAACCTATCCGAGAGAGAGGGCTTGAGGGGGAAGATCTTCTTCATCAATCACTTGAGTATTCATTTTTCATCATTTTCATTCGGTTGTGAAGCTCGGATTGTCGATCTAACGCGATTTCATTGGATTAAAGTACTTGGATCTTCAAAGGTAATTTCTTCAACCTCTTGGATTTCGATTTTGTATTGAGATATGATGTTTTGGATGTTAAGATCGTGTTGTATGAAGTGATATACGCATGATTATGTACATGCTTGATTATTCATTGGATTATTGAAGGATTATTCAAGAACACTTTGAATATTGTGTTGGATTTGGGGGTTTTCGATTAATTGTTGTTGAAATCACGATTTTGGATATTCATAATGGATTATTGATCGTATTGAAGATGTTTTGTTGGTTTGAAACACTTCTTGGGGATTTGATGTTGGTATTATTGAGGTTTGGTTATAAACAATCGAAGTTTGGCCACAAAGTGTTTGATATAATGCCCCAATGAACTTGGTTTAATCGTATCGACGTTTTGAGTTCGTTATATTCGTGTTTGATTCGTATATTGAACGAATTGTTGGTAATTGCATTATTCAAGGTTGTTCGAGTGACCGATATCTCAATTAAGACGTTGTTTGTGGAAGGATAATTGTCACCGGTGTTGTGTAAGTTAATTCTTACTCGGTTAAAAGGATATTCATTCATTTTATTGTTGTTCATTCATAATCATAATTCATTCGTAAGGTACTAACCGTTTTAAAACTTGTAATTGTCACCTAATTACTTCATTCACGAGGAACGACAGTTCCAATCATTTTATTGAGCTGTCATTCATTTCACCATCATTTCATCTTGGTAAGTCATTATTCATTTTCGATGTCACTTTTGTTATATCGTGGCATTCCAGGTTATACTGGCGTGCCGGTTGGTATGTGTAGGATTTTCATGTCGGGCACATTTAAGTTGTGTGTTGGTTGTTGGCCTCACATTGGACTGTGCACACGAGTCGGTTGCTTCGTGAGACTGATTAGGTATAAGACCACACATGTATTTGATCGATACTCATTGGTGCCTTGTGCACGGACACATTTCCATCCCGGACGTAGTGTGGCGCCTTTCCTTCGAGCCGTACTGTTAGTTGATTCATATAGCATGTTTGATTGCATATGTTTCGACAGGATTATGTGTATTCAACTCTTGAGGATTGTTGTTCTGTGTAACTGACCCCGTTGGGGGATTTTGTTTTTCAGGTCATGGCAAGGCGTAAGCACGGGGAGAGCACGTTGACGGCAAGGAGTCCCAATGATACTAGAAGGGGCCCCCAGTCTTTTCAGTCATTTATGTTTCCTTCATTTATTCCGCTGCAGACATTCCGTTTGAATACTCATTTCACTCAGTGTTGTATATTTTATCTCCATATAAAATATACATATATTCTGTATTATCCTGGGTGTGTTGTATGAAACTCCTCATCGGAGTAATTATTGTTGTAATGTGGTTCGGTACTACATTTACCCTGTGTAATTCATTCATTTTCATTCGCCTAGTGGGTCCCAGTCGGGGGTCCACGGCACTGTAATATCCGCTTAGTTTGGGGTGTTACAGATACTTCCTCTCAATATGTTTGGTACTGTTGTGAAACCTCAGCTCCTTGGCCTGCGCTACAGCTCCGTCGTTGTCGCGATGCTGAATAGGCAAACAAAGACATGGTATCACTTGAAGTTCTCCCAGAAACTTCTTAATCTAGAACCCTTCATTGGAAGCCTCCGAGGCTGCTTGATACTCAGCATGACATGTGGAATCAGCAGTCGCGCTTTGCTTGGCACTATACCAAGATACTGCTCCTCCATTAAGAGTAAATATGTAGCCAGAAGTGGACATCGAGTCATCCTTTAGTCCTTGGAAGTCCGAATCAGTGAATCCCACCACATCCAATTCTCCACCACCATACATCAGAACCATATCTCTAGTCCTTCTTAAGTACTTGAGAACGTTCTTTCTGGCGATCGATGTTACCTACAGGTTTGCCTGAAACCTACTCACCACGCTTACAACATGCGTGATGTCAGGTCTTGTACACAACATAGCATACATAAGGCTACCCTCGGCCGAAGCATATGGTATATTACTCATTTCCTTTCGTTGTTCCTCACTTTGAGGACACATCTTCAAGGAGAGTTTTATTCCATGTTGCATCGGTAAGAACCCTCTTATAGAATCATCCATCTTAAATCGCTTTAAGATCTTATCTATATAGAGGGCTTGGGAAAGGCCTATTGTTCTCTTCGCTCTATCCCGGTAGAGTCGAATTCCAAGAATATAGGTTGCTTCTCCCAAGTCTTTCATGGAGAAATTACTCGAAAGCCAAGCTTTTACAAAACTGAGCATTCCCACATCATTTCCTATTAGTAGAATATCATCCACATATAGTACTAAGAATGAGATCTTGCTCCCACTAACCCTCTTGGATACACAAGGTTCCTCTTCATTTTGCACGAAGTCAAACTCTTTGACCGCCTCGTCAAAACGAAGGTTCCAACTACGCGACGCTTGCTTCAGTCCATAAATGGAACGCTGAAGCCTGCACACTTTCTGAATATCGACTTCGGACACAAAGCCTTTAGGCTGCTCCATATAGATTTCTTCCTCGAGAAATCCATTAAGGAAAGCCATCTTTACGTCCATTTGCCATATCTCATAATCGTGGTAGGCAGCTATAGCAAGCATCATGCGAATAGACTTGATCATGGCTACGGGCGAGAAGGTATCGTGGTAATTGATCCCTTCCTTCTGGGTATAACCCTTTGCCACAAGCCGGGCCTTATAGGCGTCAACCTTGCCATCACCATCAGTCTTTCTCTTGTAGATCCACTTGTTCCCAATAGGCACTATGCCCTTGGGGCGGTCTACTAGAGTCCAGACCTGATTGACATGCATCGAGTCTATCTCAGCTTCCATAGCTTCACGCTATTTCGCGGAGTCTACATCCACCATCGCTTGGTCATAGGTCGTCGGGTTGGTCTCTTGGCTATCACTTGGAACCTCATGGAGACCCAGCTCCTCCAAGTGCACAAGCCCATACCTATCAGGTAAATGAGACACCCTACTAGACCTATGAGGTGGTTGTACTTGTGTTTCAGAAAGTTCGGTTCCAGTTTCTTGCACAGGTGTCTCCCGAGAAGTTTCATTGTATTCTTCTAAAGAAATACTTCTACCTGCTCCGCCTTCCTGAATGAACTCATCTTCCAGGAAGTGTGCTTGTAAAGCAAAAACGATCCTTCGATCTTCGGGCTTGTAGAATATATATCCCATTGTCCCAGACGGGAATCCAATGAAACATCCCTTCGCAGACCTAGCTTCCAACTTTTCCACCTTAGTCTTCTTGACATAGGCGGGACATCCCCAAATCCTAATGTGATTAAGACTTGGTTTCCTTCCTTCCCACATCTCATGTGGAGTTTTAGGAATGGATTTGGAAGGACATCTGTTTAAGATATAGGCGGCAATCAGGAGTGCATACCCCCACAGGTAAATTGGTAAGTCAGTATAGCCCAGCATGGAACGGACCATGTTCAACAAGGTTCGGTTCCTTCTTTCTGACACACCATTTAACTGAGGAGTACCTGGAGGTGTTAGTTGTGAAACTATTCCATGTTCCTTAAGGAACTCGTCAAATTACGTACTCATATACTCGCCACCTCGGTCCGACAGAAGTGCTTTGATATGATTACCAGTTTGTTTCTCGACTAGGGCCTTGAATTCCTGGAATTTCTCAAAAGCCTCGGATTTATGTTTCATTAAGTATACATAACCACACCTAGTATAATCATCTGTAAACGTAATGAAATATTGATATCCATCACGTGCTACTTCCAAAGCACCACAAACGTCAGTATGGATTAATCCCAGTTTATCAGCGGCTCTTTCAAAAGTCCCTGTGAAGGGGGACTTAGTCATTTTGCCTTTAAGGCAAGATTCATAAGTAGGAAAGGGATCCGATCCAAATGGACCCATAAGTCCATCTTTTTCCATCTTGTAAACCTTGGTCTGACCAACATGACAAAGTCTAAGATGCCAAAATGAAAAGATTTGAAATGACATGAATTCCAACGTCAACATTGACTAATGAATCAATTACAACAATCACGATAATACTCTTGTCTCGATTCCCGAATAAGGTAGATACACTGAACAATATCAATACACAACTCGAAGTTATTCCGAATGGTGAACACGGATGAATGATTATTGACAAGTGAAAAAATTACATAGTGACAATTACCGAATGAAATTACTGAATGATAATGACTGAATTACAACCGGGTATTACATACACCCCCCTTAAAAGAGTTTCGTCCCCGAAACTGAGGGTCAAATAACTCGGGATAACTCTCCCGCATACTATCCTCAGTTTCCCAAGTAGCCTCTTCGACTCCGCGTCTAGACCACTGAATTTTAACTAAAGGAATCGCCTTATTCCTCAACTGTTTGATTCGCCACTCTAAGACTCGTATGGGACGCTTTTCATACGAATGATCATCTGCGATCACGATTTCGTCGAACTGAAATATGTGACTCGGGTCGGCAACATACTTTCGTAACTGAGAGACGTGAAAAACATCATGAATTCGGATCAACGCTGTAGGTAAGGCCAAACGGTAAGCTAACTCGCCTACTCGATCCAAAATCTCAAACGGTCCAATGAATCTCGGACTCAACTTCCCCCGTTTTCCGAAATGGAAAATACTCGACTCGGGAATACCTTGACCAACACGTGGTCACCCATCTTGAACTCTAGTGGTCGACGACGATTATCTGCAAATGATTTCTGTCGACTCTGAGCGGTCAACAAATGACTCCTGATCAAAGCTACCTTCTCACGGGCGGCTATAAGCATATCGGGCTCGGTGCCGATTGATTCGGATAGGTCATCCCAACACAAAGGAGATCGACAACGATGACCGTACAAGGCCTCGTAAGGTGCCATCTTAATCGAAGCATGCCAACTATTATTATACGTGAACTCGATCAATGGTAGTTGGGCTTCCCAAACGTCTTTCCAATCGAGGACGCATGCCCTCAACATGTCCTCTAATGTCTGAATAGTTCTCTCTGATTGTCCGTCGGACTGAGGGTGATAAGATGTGCTGAAATTAAGCTGAGTTCCCATGGCACGATGAACTGATTTCCAAAAATGAGACACGAATCGCCCGTCACGATCAGAAATGATACTCTTAGGAGTACCGTGCAGTCTCACTATCTCTTTGATGAACAACTGGGCAAGTCTCTCGGGACCCCACGTATCCTTAATCTCAAGGAAATGAGCTGATTTAGTTAAGCGGTCCACAATCACCCAGATCGTATTCATGCCACGACGACTCGTCGGCAAACTCGTGATGAAATCCATAGAAATGTCTTCCCACTTTCACTCTGGAATAGGGAGAGGTTTCAGCATACCTGCCAGTCGCTGATGTTCAATCTTGACTTGTTGATAGTTTAAGCATCTCGAAACAAATTCTGCGACTTCTCGCTTCATATTACTCCACCAGTAATTTTGTTTCAAGTCCTTGTACATCTTGCTAGACCCCGGATGAACAGAATAAGGGGTAGCATGAGCTTCTCTCAAAATTGAGTTTTTCAACTAGTCATTCGCCGGTACGCATAACCGATTCTTAAAACGCAAAAGTCCATCCTCGTGGATCACAAAACCAGGGGCTTTCCCCTGAGCCACATCCTCCCGGATGCGCAACAGTGATGGGTC
Organism: Orobanche coerulescens; assembly: GCA_033398695.1. Taxonomy (NCBI): domain Eukaryota; kingdom Viridiplantae; phylum Streptophyta; class Magnoliopsida; order Lamiales; family Orobanchaceae; genus Orobanche; species Orobanche coerulescens. The sequence continues at coordinate 69,229,078 of CM065804.1, read as the reverse complement.
TGAACCCTGATTCTCTCTGATTGCCTCCTCAAGTGACGATGAAATCTCTAACATGCAAAGTTGCCCTTGTACTCGCTGAAGCCAGACCTCGATCTCGGGTATAAGGAATTCCTGCTGAAGCTCCTTCTGAATTGTTAAACGAGCACTACTACAAAACAGACATTTAACATCGGTTTTTTGGACATTTAACATCGGTTTTGGAACCGATGTTAAATGTCGCGATGTTAAAATTAATATCGGTTTCTAATAACCGATGTTAAACTTTGATTTTAACATCGGTTGTTATAACAACCGATGTTAATTTTAATATCGAAATATTTAACATCGGTTCTGGGACAACCGATGTTAAATTTCGCGATTTTAAAATTTTATCGGACCGCGGCTAACCCAGCTAGCCCAACCCGGCCCCAACCCAGACACTCGCCCCAACCACCCGCACCAAGCCCCACCAACCTACAACAAATACCATTAAATTTCGTTTTTGGTGGGTTTCGAACTCACCACCTCTTGCTTGTGGAAGTATGATATTACCACTCCGCCAGATGAACTTCTTGTATATTTTTTGCTATGTGTAATATTTATATACTATATACATTTATAAATTTATATAAATATAAGATAATTTAATATATATATATATATATTAAAAAATTGAAAATTTATTTTTTTAAAAAAATCTAGAATATTAATATTAAAAATCAGATGTTTTTATTTAAAGCTCGAAAATAAAAAATAAAAAATTAAAAAAATTGGATCTGATTTATAATTAATATTTAATATTTTTTTATTTTTAGATTTTTTGTAAAAATATAAAATAGTTTTTTTATGAAAAGTAAAAAAGTTACAAAAACAAAAATTAGCAGGTTTTTAAAAATATATATAATAATTCAGATTTTATTTATTTATGGAAAATAATATTCCACTTTTTTTTAAAACTTTAAATAAAAACATCCGATTTTTATTTTCTATTTTCGAACTTTAAATAAAAACATCCGATTTTTATTTTTTATTTTCGAACTAATATTTATTTTTTATTTTCGAACTTTAAATAAAAACTTCCAATTTTTACCTTTTATTTTTGAACAATAAATATAAACATCCAATCTTTAATATTAATATTCCGGTTTTTTTAAAAAATAAAGTTTCTATTTTTTAAAAAATCCAGATTTTTTAAAAATTTAACATCGGTTATACAAAAAACCGATGTTAAATTAACAATTAACATCGGTTTTTCTAAAAACCGATGTTAAATTAACATTGTTTAACATCGGTTTTTTAAAAATTAACATTGTTTAACATCGGTTTTTTTAAAAACCGATGTTAATTTTTAATTTAACATTAATTTTTTGTATAACCGATGTTAAATTTTTAAAAAAAGCTGGATTTTTTTTAAATAAATCGAAACTTTATTTAAAAATTAACATCGGTTTTTTCTGAAAACCGATGTTAAATTAAAAATTAACATCGGTTTTTCGAAACCGATGTGAAATGGATTAATTTAACATCAGTTTTTTTAAAAACGATGTTAATTGTTAATTTAACATCGGTTTTTAGCAGAACCGATGTTAATTTGTTTTAAAATTTTCAATTATGCCACCGCGTCTTTTTTAACATCGGTTTTTACAAAACCGATGTTAAACGAGCGATGTTGAATGTCTTTTTTGTAGTAGTGGAACAAGCATCTGCTCCTGAACGGACTTACGACTCAAGGCATCGGCGACAACGTTCGCCTTGCCAGGGTGGTAAAGGATCTCGATATCGTAATCTTTGATTAGTTCCAACCACCGTCTCTGTCGCATATTTAACTCCTTATGAGTAAATATATACTTTAAACTCTTATGATCGGTGAATATCTGACAAGTAGCGCCATAAAGGTAATGACGCCAGATTTTCAAAGCGAACACCACGGCTGCTAGCTCCAGGTCATGGGTCGGATAATTAACCTCGTAAGGTCTCAATTTCCATGAAGCTTAGTCAATAACCTTCCCATTCTGTATGAGCACACATCCGAGACCCTGTCCGGACGCATCACTAAAAACCACAAATCCTTCCGTCCCTTGCGGCAAGGAAAGTACAGGTGCTGACATTAACCGGCTCTTGAGTTCCTCAAAACTCCGTTGACACGCATCGGACCACATGTATTTCTTATCCTTTCGCAAAAGGTTCGTCAAGGGTTGAGCGATTTTAGAAAATCTTTCCACAAACCGCCGATAATAAACGGCTAATCCGAGAAAGCTTCGGATTTCCTTAACATTCTTCGGAGGTAACCAATCTTGGATAGCCTCCGTCTTCTGAGGATCAACACGCACTCCGTCTGATGAAATTACATGCCCGAGAAAAGTCACTTCGGACATCCAGAACTCACATTTGGAAAACTTCCCATAAAGTTGCTCTCGTCTTAACACGTCGAGAACCTGATGAAGATGAACCTCGTGTTCCTCTCGGTTACGAGAATAAATCAAAATGTCATCGATGAAGACAACAACAAACTGATCCAAAAAGTCGATGAAAACCTGATTCATTAACTCCATGAATACCGCAGGTGCATTAGTTAGCCCGAACGGCATAACTACGAACTCATATTGACCATAGCGTGTACGAAACGATGTCCTTGCGATGTCCGACTCTCGAATTCGCAACTGATGATATCCATACCTTAGGTCGATCTTGGAAAATATTGAAGCTCCCTGAAGTTGATCTAAGAGATCATCAATACGGGGTAAGGGATACTTATTCTTGATTGTCACCCTGTTCAACTCCCGATAATCAACACACAACCGAAATGAACCATCCTTCTTCTTGATAAACAACACTGGTGCTCCCCACGGGGACGCACTCGGTCGGATATAACCTTTCTCGTACAACTCCTCTAGTTGATTCTTCAACTCCTGCATTTCGGTCGGGGCCATCCGGTATGGTGCCTTCGATATCGGGGATGTACCGGGCTCCAACTCAATCGTGAATTCCACATCTCTCTGTGGAGGCAAACCAGGTAACTCGTCTGGAAAACATTGGCAATCGATAACAATGATACCATGAATGATTGAACACCTCGATTGCCATAGAACGGTCGATCGATGACAATGATATAATGAATGATTGAACACCTCGATTGCCTCAGAACGGTCAATCGATGAAAATGATACAATGAATGATTGAACACTTCGATTGCCTTAGAACGGCCAATCGAAGAAAATGATACAATGAATGATTGAACACTTCGATTGCCTTAGAACGGCCAATCGATGAAAATAATACGGTGAATGATTGAACACTTCGATTGCCTTAGAACGGACAATCGAAGAAAATAATACGATGAATTATTGAACACGTCGATTGAGTAATTTCACTGCTTCCATCATATTAATGATTCTTCCGGAACAACAGGGATCACCTCCCTGAAGAACACATTCGACTCCAATGACTGAAATGATAGTGACCAAACGCTTACGATCACTGAGGATGGTATCATGACGATCCATCTAATTAACACTCAATATTACATCGTCCTAAGGTAAGTCCACCACGATTAGATCCACCAACCAATCGCGGTCATTAAGCTTAATTCGGTATGATTTCTTCCATCACCAGGTAGACCGATGGTATGAGGTCCACAAGCAATAGGACTATCCAAATTAAGTCTATTCAAACATGATTCGAAAATGAATGAATGCGGTGCACCAATATCAAAAGGTACACACAGGTTGAAATAAAATTACGAGTATACCTGAGATCACTCGGGCCATCGGATCATCGATCCTCTTCATCACATGAATCCGGGACTTGCCGGCCCCCGAACCGGACGCTCCCGACTGATAAATATGAGCTCCGACTTTATTTGCTTCCATCGTCTTAAACGACGCTGACAGAGTAGTCTGATTCTGAATCACTGATTGCTTCGGGGCCTGAAATGCCGCCAGAGCCGACTTGGAGTCCTTTCGGCAAAAACGGGCCTTATGCCCAAAAATCCCACAATTATGGTACGTGATAGACGGTTTCAGACACTTAGTGCTGTAATGACCCGGCATTCCACAGTTGAAACAGGTGATGGCCGAACTGGCCGCTCGGGACTGAGATCCCGCACGGTTATGCACCGTAGGAGTCGCTCAGAAACGATAGGGCCCGTACGAGGCTTCTTGAAGGTTGACTGACTGCCTTCGGACTGATTACACTTCGTTGATTTCTTGCTGACAGATAAAGGTTGTTGCTCAGCAATTTCCTTAGCAGCAGGCTCATACGGGAGAGTTCTCTCAATTAATTCGGCCAGAGTGGCGCAATGATGATTAAGCAACTGCATATGGGTCATCATGACCTGCATAAAAGTGAGTGGATCAACCAGAACATCTTCCGATCGAGCGGAGTCTCGGATACGGTTTCCCGACAGTGAGTGATTATTCCCCGGGTTCCGGCCCACACCGCGGCCTCTCCCCGTGCATCCCCTGACAGCTCTCTCCATACTAAAGTAGGAAGGTCACATGATAATCATAGATCTCATATGAGTACCGCATTATGATTTACGTCATGAAATGATGAAAATGAGCATATGCGCTCTAACACAGTGATTACATGAATGATTAACTGAGGTGACATGATTATCTGATGAAATTCTTGAAATGAGTATCTTGAACAAGTTAACAAGATTAATGATATGATCTTCCAGATCAACAACTGAGTAATGAAATGAATTGAGTGATTAATGAGTTAACATGATCGTCCTGATCATCAACTGAGTAATGAAATGAATTGAGTGATTAATGAGTTAATATGATCAACATGATTAAAATGAAAATGATGTTTGAGGATTGTTAACTAGTGAATTATGAATGAATGATTATTGCCATAAATTATACCATGGCGTTAGAAGTCTTACAGTTCTTTCGGTCTGATTGGCTCGGCATTTGCACAGGTCACACGTGACACGAAAGTCCAATGATACTAGTCCGATGACGATGATTTCAAATGAGACATGACTCGGAAGGTAGTATTCAAAACCACGCTCCGATACCAACTCTGTAACACCCCAAACTAAGCGGATATTACAGTGCCGTGGATCCCCGACTGGGACCCACTAGGCGAATGAAAATGAATGAATTACACAGGGTAAATGTAGTACCGAACCACATTACAACAATAATTACTCCGATGAGGAGTTTCATACAACACACCCAGGATAATACAGAATATATGTATATTTTATATGGAGATAAAATATACAACACTGAGTGAAATGAGTATTCAAACGGAATGTCTGCAGCGGAATAAATGAAGGAAACATAAATGACTGAAAATACTAGGGCCCCCTTCTAGTATCATTGGGACTCCTCGCCATCAACGTGATCTCCCCGTGCTTTCGCCTTGCCATGACCTGAAGAACAAAATCCCCCAACGGGGTCAGTTACACAGAACAACAATCCTCAAGAGTTGAATACACATAATCCTGTCGAAACATACGTAATCAAACATGCTATATGAATCAACTAATAGTACGGCTCGAAGGAAAGGCGCCACACTACGTCCGGGATGGAAATATGTCCATGCACAAGACACCAACGAGTATCGATCGAATACACGTGTGGTCTTGTACCTAATCAGTCTCACGAAGCAATCGACTCGTGTGCACAGTCCAATGTGAGGCCAACAACCAACACACGACTTAAATGTGCTCGACATGAAAATCCTACACATACCAACCGGAATGCCAGTATGACCCGGAATGCCACGATATAACAAAAGTGACATCGAAAATGAATAATGACTCACCAAGATGAAATGATGGTGAAATGAATGACAACTCAATGAAATGATTGGAACCGTCGTTCCTCGTGAATGAAGTAATTAGGTGACAATTACAAGTTTTAAAACGGTTAGTACCTTATGAATGAATTACGATTATGAATGAACAACAACAAAAGGAATGAATATCCTTTTAACTGAGTAAGAATTAACTTACACAACACCGGTGACAATTATCCTTCCACGAATAACGTCCTAATTGAGATATCGGTCGCTCGAACAACCTTGAATAATGCAATTACCAACAATTCGTTCAATATACGAATTAAACACGAATATAACGAACTCAAAACGTCGATACGATTAAACCAAGTTCATTGGGGCATTATATCGAACACTTTGTGTCCAAACTTCGATTGTTTATAACCAAACCTCAATAATACCAACATCAAATCCCCAAGAAGTGTTTCAAACCAACAAAACATCTTTAATACGATCAATAATCCATTATGAATATCCAAAATCATGATTTCAACAACAATTAATCGAAAACCCCCAAATCCAACACAATATTCAAAGTGTTCTTGAATAATCCTTCAATAATCCAATGAATAATCAAACATGTCCATAATCATGCATATATCACTTCATACAACACGATCTTAACATCCAAAACATCATATCTCAATACAAAATCGAAATCCAAGAGGTTGAAGAAATTACCTTTGAAGATCCAAGTACTTTAATCCGATGAAATCGCGTTAGATCGACAATCCGAGCTTCACAACCGAATGAAAATGATGAAAAATGAATACTCAAGTGATTGATGAAGAAGATCTTACCCCTCAATCCCTCTCTCTCGAATAGGTTGAAGAAAGTGGAAAAACATGAGTTGAATCTCACAAAAATCGCAATTATAGTGCAGACTGCACTGTGTGCCGCGGCCCAGCCGAAGTATGCCGCGGCACAGGGCCAAAACTTCCGAGTCACTGCCCGGACGAATGTTCCGCGGCAGTGACTCAAGAAGGTGCCGCCTGGCCTCGGCATGAGCCGCAGCCTACCAGATGCACGGTCGGCCAAAAATTGCAACACTTGTGTGCCGCGACCGGACGGTGTCTTTGCAGGCGGTGACTTCAAGGTGCCGCAGCCCTCGCCGGGCATGAGCCGCGCCCACTGCAGACAGCCGCCGGAAAATCGAAAATGTGTGTGCCGCGGCGCACACTCCTTGTGCCGCGGCCCACGCCCCCTTGGGTCCTAAAATGATGAAAAATGACCCGGGGAGGGAATAAATGTTAGGAATATGCCCTCGAATGCTACTCAGAGGATGTTGAGTGAGGGTATTGTACTTGTAATTATGTAAATCATTTATATAGGGCAATGAATGTTTCTTTATTTACTGGTAGTTACTGGCGTTCCTAACTCGTAAATATACGTATAGAAATTAGTCTATGTATTTGAGAGCAAAATGTTCCACTCCTTATTGGATAAGGAGGTCGGCACTGGAAAGGTTTATAGCTCAAATACTTAATCGTTCGCAAGTCGATGAAACTTGACTGGGCATTAAGTTTATGTGAAGACTTGTATGACGTGTTCTTTGACATGGAGAGTGCCTGTCGAATGCTAATGGTTAGTGGGAGCACAGGTTATAGGTATGCTAATTGGATTAGTATACTCGAACCGACTCACCCTCGATTCGTCACACGGATTTCACTCCGGGATAGCCAATGACGGAATCGAAAGGTTGTGATAGGTATTCGTCAACCTTCGACTTGAGGATTTAGTAGGGATGTGCTTGTGACGTCAAGATTTTCATTAGAGTAGTTCGACCCTATAAACCGGGAGGCGGGGGTCAACCTCGACGTGCATCTTGACGGGCAAGTAGCAGGTCCTACTGAATACCAAGATAGAATTCTTTCTCCCGTTAGTGAGCGGTTTATATGTCCTATGCGGTTATTGGCAGATGAGAGCATAAGTCTTTGGCCAAAGCATTGGAGCTAGTTGTATTAGATACACGACAGCTCGATGATCTCGATTTGTATTAACGCATGCATAGCGTCAAGTACAGATAGGGTTTGACTGACCGTGACCCTATAACTTGATCGGGACATTTGAAAGAAGGGTTTATACGTATACTGGTATTCACGACAGAATGGTTCTTGAATGATCCCAATCATTCGTTCTCAGTTGGGGTACAGTGTAGGCCGCCAGGCTGGCTAGGTGGTGCTACCTCTCTTTGGTTCCTCCCATTACTGACTGAGACGGACCTACCGAGTCGCGCGATAGGATTGACGACAGAATGAATAATCTCATTATGAATATTAGATATTGGATATCTAATTTTGGAACATTGGATGTTTAAATCGATTTATCGGATAAATTGATTTACGGCCAAATGAATTAAATATATTACTCGGTGATTAATTTAATTCATGAATATAATTATTTCTTGGAGAAATTAATTATGTTATTATGTATTTGATATGATTAATTAATTGGATTAATTAATCAATATAAATACATCGGAACGGAATCGGAGTTTATCTGTTTGGACTCACGGGAGTCCGAAACGGACCAAACTCGCCCGGCTCCTTCTATATGGCCGCCCCTCTTTCCTTCCCTTTTCCTTGGTCATAGTCTCCACATGTTGGTGGAAGACTTATGTTTTGTCAAGGGGACAAAATATCACCTTAGGTGATTTTGTCAAAAGGTGATTGATATGAGGGGATTTGATGGATAATATATAGAGAAGACCACATCTCCTTGCCTACCACTAGTGCTCACGTTTTTTGTAAGTAGTAGGAGAGAGGAAAAGTTTTTTCCAAGGCTTCATACTATTCATCATCATCTTCACAACATTCATAAGTTTTTCTTGGAGAATTATATTTGTGAGATAGAGAGATACTAGATTAAACACTTAGAGTGTTGTAATCTTGAGTTGCATAGCTTCATCACTTAATTCTAGCCGTAACCTTAGAGGTTAATCAAGTGTTGTTATTCCGGTCGTTTTTCCGGCGCGTGGCAAGTAGAGACGCGGTGCTTTCGGCGTTGGATCGTTCAAGGGCTTGGAGCGGATTGAACTCGTAGAGATCAAAACTAAAGCTTGGGGAATAGCTCAAGAGAAGGTTACCATTTAATCAACGGACTTCGAGGGTTAGTTTCTTACGACTCTTGCTTTTCGTTTATATATTCGTATATACGTAGCTCGATCGATCCTCGTATAATACCCTCGCCTTTACTATTGTATTTTCTGATTTAAACCTAGTATCTTCGCACCATATCTGTATTGTTATAGCAAATATATCGACGAATTATGTTAAGTTAGAATCTTGGTCATTCATACTATATTAATTGTTGGGTGATATTGGGAGAATTCCATTTATGCTTGTTATAGCACTTAACGTACGTTAACCTATCTTCTTAACGTACGCTATGTACGTCGCCTTACGTACGTAACATCCATATGTTAACGTACGTAATGCGGGAGATCCACCAACAGTCCGTCTTTCGGCGGGTGGGGCCGAGCGGGGGTAGGTGGTCGGGAGTTGATCGCGACAGCCAAGTCAACGGCTATTACGTACGTAATAGCTATATAGTTACGTACGTAAAGATTTACGTGTTTTGAGACAGAAAGATCTGATGAAATTGGTTACGTACGTAATGATCATAAGATTACGTACGTAAGGACTGTAACATACGTTAACACCTTTCTTTAACGTACGTAACGCCGAGTTCAGGTTATAAAAATATGACTTGCCATTCATTTCCTGCTCGACCCATTCAACCTCCCAACTGAGAAAAACGATTCCCTTCCCTCCCAACTCCGTTTCTAGCCCTTCTAACTTGTGTTGGAGCTTCAGCACTTGATTGGTGACTTGTAGAGTTAGAGATTGAAGTGTATCCCTTGAAGTGTTGGTGTTGTTCTTCATTTTGAGGTTGGTCTTTCTTTAACTCATATCAAATCCATGCTTATGATGATGTTAGTAGATAAATACTTCACATAATGTTAGTTTAAGCTAGTGTAAACATGATAAGTTAATTGAATCATGCTCAAACTAAGTGAAGATTAACATTGAAGGTATTAGTGTTACTTCTTGATGTAAATAACTTCATAATGTGATTGTGTTGATAATGATAAACATAAAACCTGATGTATAACATGATAATCGGAAGTTGATTATAGTCTCAACACTAGGAACATGTTAGGGATGAAATCCTTAATGATTAAAGGTGAGAAATGTTAAACTTGTCTTGAACATTCAATTGATTCTTGAAGGTAATATGGAACCATAATTTTGGCCTCTAAAACCAACACTTTGTTAATAAATTGTTGGAAGAATTATGTTAACCCTTTAAAGATGATCTTCACAAGATGGGATGAAGTTACTTTTAGAATTTCAAGTATCCAATGATATAACCAGGCTTTTAATAAATTCTTCAAAAGTAAAATAATAGATTTTGATAGAAGGAAGTTGTAATCTTCATATGATCAAGTTAATCGAGTTCGTTGATAGCTTAAAAGGGTGTTAAACGTTACACTAATATGTTATAATGATCTTAAGAGGATTGTAGTGAATATGGTGATACAAATGCGGTAGATGAGTAGCCGAATTCCATTTCATTAATCCGTGTATGTTAAGAGACGTAAATTAAGATGATGTTCTTAGTGCACTAAAAACTTGAGCTTATGCTTCATATAGGAATCAGTTTTTAATGTAATTATTGGTAAAATAATGAAGAACGTAATTAACACAAACTTATATCGTAATCGGAAGTGCTGATGATTTGAAAAGATGTTTTCACAATGTTACTTTGGTAATAAATTGAACTTCAAGTATTTGACATTAATGTTAGAATATGTGAATGAACATGATAAACATATGATGATTTGTAATAAGAACATTAAAGTGATCATTAGGATAATTGATTTATTCAAGTAAATTTACGAATATTATTTATGTAATAATACCGTTATCGTACGAATGTGTTGTTGAATGAATTACATTTCATTCAAGGTTGCTTGTTCATGTGAGTATTGTTAGACGAGGATACCGTTCATTTGACCATTCAAAGAAGGATTATTCATCTACGGAATTGAGGTAAGTTATCTTGCTTGGTTATAATGATGGTTGAATTCTTGTGATTATTATGCGTTTCGTGTGTATGAAATGTTCTGATAATCTATGATTTGTGATATGGTGATACCCTTGATTGTATTGTCATGGTGTTGGGGATGATTTCCGTCCTTGTTACCGTTAGTCCTTTTGAGCTTTGTTGACACTTCGGTGAGTTGTTCGATTCCTTGATAAAAGTGTAATTCGTTGAGTTTCGTTGTCATGTTGTATCGTGACATCTCTGGAGTCATATCTGCGCGCCGATTGGTTATGTGTAAGATTTTTAGCCGGGCACTTGATGATCATGCGTGGATGTTTTCCGCATTTAGATCGTGCACACGAGACGTAGTTCGTGAGGCTAATTAGGTACATCGTCCCACGTATATTCTGGATTTCGTATACGGGGTGGACATGTGCACGGACACATTTCCGGATCGGGCGTTCTGTGACGTCCGTCTTGAGCCATATTATATGGTCGTTCGTATATTTGGTTATGTTCGACAGTTGGGACTGATTGTTTATACGCCTTCGGGGTATATTCAGTAGTCGATGGTTTTCTTTGAGATCAGTATATATATGAATTGTATAATGTCATGAGAATTATTATCATGTATAGCTGACCCTGTGGTTTGGGGCGAAATACTTGTATTTCAGGGCGAGGAAAGGGCAAGGCACAGGAGGTGCACAATGGCGACGGCGGGTTTTGAAGGATGCTATTTCGGGGGCCCCGAGTCTTTTGATGTTCGGTTATGTATTATTGTGATTTTCATTTTATTTTGTGTCGGATGAATGTACTATAATCTGTTAGGTATTGCCCATCGTCATATGGTCTGTACCGAATTTGGATCCTGTGTACGTTTGCTCGTATTAAAGACAGGTATAACTTATACTCCACATCGGGGTTTTTATTGTGGTACGGTGCCACGTGGTCAGGTTGTAAGTTTATATCGTGATATCGCCTGGTGGGTCCTTAGGGTTCACGGCACCGTAATAGCCACTGTTTTGGTACATTAAGATGGTATCGGAGAGTGTGTTTTTATTTTGAGTCATTGTAGAATCGAAGTAGCATCAAGAAACCTTCGTGCCACGTGTAACCTGTGCAAGCTCCTGACCCGTCGAATACGGTATGTTCTCATGAACCATAATTTGATTACTGGCATGATATTAACGACGTATTGGTCTCCTTACTTATCTTGGCATCTTGCTAACATGAGGTAAAATTCATATGTTTGAGGAAAACCTAAACTAATTATGTGATTTGAATTGTTTTGACTTGATGTTGATATTGAGTGTGTAGCACCTGCGGTGCCAGTGATTCTTTACGAACTGCTATGTTGGATATGAAATTTCCTGTTGCTATTAACTTAGCATGAATTATGATTGATAAATTGAACTGTACTTGTGACTTGATTCTTTCAGTATGGAAAGGAATCCGAGAGGCCGTGGCAGAGGGGGACGAGGCCGCGGAAGAGGCCGAATCCCGATACCACGAGCTAACAGACGCGCGAATGTGGAACAGAGTTCCGCAGGCAGTGATTCGCCTTCTAGGGACCAATCACACCACACTGGAGAGAATGCACGCATCGATCCTTACACCGTGATGCAGGGCATGATGGCCCAGATGACCCAAATGGGTCAGCTGATGGAAGCTATGCAGAGGAATGCTACTGGGCAACAGCAAGGGCAACAGCATCCGCCTCTGGTGCCTGGCGGGATCGTGAGCCGGATTATTAGTGACATATCACGACAGCAACCTCCGACTTTTGAAGGCTCATCTGAGCCTGCTGACATTGTACACTGGATAGAGCATTTCGAGAAACTGTTCGAGATGGTGGAGTGCCCAGAGAAAAATCGAGTTGCTGTGGCAGCTTACTACCTTAGTAAGAGTGCCCATACTTGGTGGCTTTCTGTGAGGCCTGCCGATGGCGCGAGTACTTGGGAGGAATTCAAGAATCTTATGCTAGATCGTTACTATCCTGCACCCCTCCGTGAAGCCAAACTGTCCGAGTTACTGAACCCCGACCCATCGGAAGACGAGGATGTGTTAGCGATTGCTAAAAAATTCCAAGCACTTCTCCCTTTTGCTACGTCAGTTGTCCGTTCGGAAGCTGATAAGATCAAATATTTCCTCAAGAGGCTTAAACCCCGAATGAGGATGCAATTACTCAATCACCACTGTACGACCTTACCGGAGTTTATTGAGAAAGCTTTGGAGTATGAACTTACTGCGAAGGAGATTTCTAAGAAGCACCTCGCTTTCCAACAAGAGATCCAGAACTGCACTCCAAGGAGACAAGAATCGGGGTATTCAAGAAACCCCACTGTACTAAATCCTTCCGAACGGCCACCTATGGCACCGAAACCGACAGAACGCACTCTCGGCAATCACCACCGTCGTGTGTTATAACCGTGGGGACCAGGGGCATATCAGCTCCAAGTGTCCGGCCGGCCGTTGCTGTCACACTTGGGAAGAACGGTCATCGTGCTCGCTATTGCCGGGTGGACTCGGGCGTGCTCCAAGAGCATCTCTTGCTCGATCGTCTTCTGCTCAGAACGTGCTCCTCCGTCCGCTTCTTACCGGACTACCGGCGAAAAAGGGATGGGCCGCGAAATCAAGCCGGTACACTGCTTCGGGGTTGCAAAACCCAGAGTCTACGAGATGAAGAAAGCCGATGATCCCGGCCGCATGATTGCAGGTACTCTCGAGATCCACTCTCAGCCCGTTTGTGTTCTTTTTGATACTGGTGCTTCACACTCCTTTTGTCTAGTTCTTGTTTGAGTCGTTTGCATTTGAATCATGTTACCGATTGTGAACCTTATGTAATTGGTCTACCCGATGGTAGAAGAATTATTGGGAGTCGTGAAGTACAGAACTGTCTGATTAACATGAACAACCGTGAGTGGTTGTCCGACTTGATTGTGGTTGATTTACCTAAAGATGATGTAATCTTGGGTATCGACTGGATGGATCGTCACGATGCCATGCTTAGCGTCCGTAAGCGAATGGTGACCGTCACATCGGATGATGGCGTCGAGTGTATTTTTCGGGGTGATAATCCCAATCATTCTGGGAGAGTCATCAGCGCTATGAAGGCTGTGAGATTACTGAACCGGGGATGCATTGGTTATTGGTGTTACAAGACCAAGACAACTGACCGACCAGTCGAATTGGTTGATATTCCAGTAGTTCGAGACTATCCAGATGTATTTCCAGAAGAGCTTCCAGGACTACCCCCACAGCGATAGGTAGAATTCACCATTGAGTTGGAGCCAGGGACGTCCCCACTTTCGAAAGCACCATATCGTATGGCCCCGACTGAGATGCAGGAGTTGAAAAGACAACTTGAGGAGTTAACTGAGAAAGGATATGTTCGACCCAGTCCATCCCCTTGGGGAGCGCCGGTGTTATTCGTACGGAAGAAGGACAGATCGCTGCGTTTGTGTATTGATTACCGTGAGCTGAACAAAGTAACAATTAAGAACAAATATCCTTTACCTCGCATCGATGATCTATTGGATCAGCTCCAGGGAGCCGCTGTATTTTCCAAGATCGACTTGAGATCCGGGTACCACCAATTGCAGATTCGAGAGTCTGACGTCCCGAAGACAGCTTTTCGCACTCGCTATGGGCATTATGAGTTCGTTGTCATGCCATTCGGACTAACTAATGCACCCGCAGTATTCATGGAATTGATGAATCAAGTTTTTATTAATTATCTGGATCGTTTTATAGTCATTTTTATTGACGACATTCTGATCTACTCTCGTGATCGTGAGGAGCATGAGTGTCACCTCCGCCAGATTCTCGATGCATTAAGGCGAGAACAACTCTATGGAAAATTTTCTAAGTGTGAATTCTGGATGTCTGAAGTTATTTTTCTGGGACATGTAATATCAGCAGATGGAGTAAGAGTAGACCCACGTACATGAAGCTATCCGAGATCGGCTACCTCCGAAGAACGTGAAGGAAGTTTGTAGTTTTACGGGTCTAGCAAAGCACATGCATTTATTCCACTACAAAATGATTTTACCGACGCCAAAATGGCGTTGGTAAAGCAGAAAATGGCGTTGGTAAAAAATTACCGACGCCATTACCGACGGCAACCCGCCGTTGGAAAACGCTCGACGGTAATTTTTACCGACGCCATTTACGCCATTACCGACGCCATTTACCGACGCCATTACCGACGCCATTTTGGCGTTGGTAATTTTTTTTTTTAATTTGCCGACGCACACGCCATTTACCGACGCCATTTTTGGCGTCGTTAAATTAAAAAAATTAAAAAATCAGTCGGACTCAAAGCGGGGCTCAAAGTGGTGGGTTCGGTCGAGTCAGTCGGGTCCGGCGGGTCGGGTGGTCCGGGCGGATCAGTTCGGCTCCATTCAATTTCAAATGGTTGAGAAGGATTTTGGTTTATAAACCACCAAAAACATTGATGTTTTTTCGATGTGGGATTGTGTTAAATTACCGACGCCAAAATGGCGTCGGTAATGGCGTAAACGTCGGTAAATTAAAAAAAAATTTACCAACGCCAAAGTGGCGTCGGTAATGGCGTCGTAAATGGCGTCGGTAAACGGCGTCGTTAATTGTAAAAAATAAGTCTCGCGAACCTATTGCCGGCAATGGTGTCGGTAAATCGGGCGTCGGTAAATGGCGTCGGTAAATTATAAGTTTAACAACGGCGGTACGGGCGTCGGTAAATGGCGTCGGTAAATTATAAGTTTAACAACGGCGGTGCTGGCGTCGGTAAATGGCGTCGGTAAAAACTATTTTTTTTGTAGTGTTCGTGGAAGGATTTTCCAAAATTGCTCAACCGATGACTAATCTGTTGAGAAAAGATAAGAAGTACTTGTGGTTGGAAGCATGTCAGCAAAGTTTTGATGAACTCAAAAGTCGATTAATTTCAGCACCTGTTTTGGTACTACCTAGAGGAACGGAAGGATTCGTGGTATATAGCGATGCATCGAGACAGGGCCTTGGCTGCGTATTAATGCAGGACGGGAAAGTGATCGCCTATGCGTCCAGACAGTTGCGTCCTTACGAGGTCAACTACCCGACTCATGATTTGGAGTTAGCAGCCGTAGTGTTTGCCTTAAAAATCTGGCGCCACTATCTATATGGAGTTACCTGCCGGATTTTTACGGACCACAAGAGCCTGAAGTATATTTTTACCCAAAAGGAGTTGAATATGAGACAAAGGAGGTGGTTAGAGCTAATCAAATACTATGATATCGAGATCCTTTATCATCCATTGATGGCAAACGTGGTTGCCGATGCCTTGAGCTGCAAGACGGTGCAGGAGCAGATACTGGCTCGTTTGACCGCCCAGAAGGAGTTGCAATTAGAGTTCATGAGACCAGAGATTGAGGTCTGGTTACAACGCATTCAGGGACAACTGTGCACGCTTGAGATTTCATCATCCCTTGATGAGACGATCAGGACGAAACAGATGACGGACCCATTCTTATCCAGAGTTCGAGGAGAAATCGATCAGGGGAAGGCTCCTGGATTTGTGGTTCACGAGGATGGACTGATACGCTTTAAAAACCGAGTATGTGTACCAGCAGACGAAGAGTTGAGGAATACTATTCTGAAGGAGGCTCATGCTACCCCGTATTCCATACACCCGGGATCGAACAAAATGTATAAGGATTTGAAGCCGTATTATTGGTGGGGTAACATGAAATGGGAGGTTGCCGAATTCGTTTCGAAATGTTTGACCTGTCAGCAGGTCAAGATTGAGCATCAACGACCAGCTGGCATGATGAAACCGCTTCCGATTCCCGAGTGGAAGTGGGAAGACATATCGATGGATTTTATTACTAGCTTGCCGACGAGCCGTCAAGGCATGAATACGATTTGGGTGATTGTGGATCGATTGACTAAATCAACCCACATCTTGGAGATCAAGGATACTTGGGGCCCTGAGAGATTGGCCCAATTATTCATCAAAGAGATTGTGAGACTGCATGGCACCCCCAAGAGTATTGTATCAGATCGGAATGGACGGTTTGTGTCGCACTTCTGGAAGGCGGTTCATCGTGCTATGGGTACACAGTTGAACTTCAGTACGGCTTTTCATCCTCAGACCGACGGTCAGTCTGAGAGGACAATTCAAACTCTAGAGGATATGTTGAGGGCATGTGCTCTCGATTGGAAGCCCGAGTGGGAAGCCCAACTACCGTTGGTAGAATTCACATATAATAATAGCTGGCACGCCTCGATCATGATGGCACCTTATGAGGCATTGTATGGTCGTCGTTGTAGGTCCCCTTTGTGCTGGGACGATTTGTCTGAATCTATTGGTACGGAACCTGATATGTTATTGGCAGCCCGCGAGAAGATTTCCCTGATCAAGAGACGTCTATTAACGGCCCAAAGCCGCCAGAAATCATATGCAGATAATCGTCGATGACCACTCGAGTTTGAGGTTGGTGACCATGTACTAGTCAAAGTATCTCCTACTAGAGGTGTTTTCTGATTCGGGAAGAGAGGCAAGTTGAGCCCAAGGTATATTGGTCCGTTTGAGATCCTGGAACGAGTAGGCGACCTAGCCTATCATTTAGCATTACCACCAGCTTTGAGCCGGATTCACAACGTATTCCATGTATCTCAGTTGAGGAAGTATGTTGCTGACCCAAGCCACATTATTCAATTCGACGAGGTCGAAATAGTCGATGACCATTCGTATGAAGAACGGCCTGTGCAGATACTTGAGAGAAGAATTAAACAGCTGTGGAACAAGGCGATTTCCTTATTAAAAATTCAGTGGTCGAGACATGGAGTCGAGGAAGCTACGTGGGAGACTGAAGATAGCATGCGAGAGAAATACCCCGAGATGTTTACCCCTTAGTTTCGGGGACGAAACTCCTTTTAAGGGGGGGAGTATGTAATACCCTCGCCTTTACTATTGTATTTTCTGATTTAAACCTAGTATCTTCGCACCATATCTATATTGTTATAGCAAATATATCGACGAATTATGTTAAGTTGGAATCATGGTCATTCATACTATATTAATTGTTGGGTGATATTGGGAGAATTCCATTTATGCTTATTATAGCACTTAACGTACGTTAACCTATCTTCTTAACGTACGCTTATGTAATGCCGCTTCACGCATTTAACATCCATATGTTAACGTACGTAATGCGGGAGATCCACCAACAGTCCGTCTTTCGGCGGGTGGGGCCGAGCGGGGGTAGGTGGTCGGGAGTCGATCGCGACAGCCAAGTCAACGGCTATTACGTACGTAATAGCTATATAGTTACGTACGTAACGATTTACGTGTTTTGAGACAGAAAGATCTGATGAAATTGGTTACGTACGTAATGATCATAAGATTACGTACGTAAGGACTGTAACGTACGTTAACACCTTTCCTTAACGTATGTAACGCCGAGTTCAGGTTATAAAAATATGACTTGCCATTCATTTCCTGCTCGACCCATTCAACCTCCCAACTGAGAAAAACGATTCCCTTCCCTTCCAACTCCGTTTCTAGCCCTTCTAACTTGTGTTGGATCTTCAGCACTTGATTGGTGACTTGTAGAGTTAGAGATTGAAGTGTATCCCTTGAAGTGTTGGTGTTGTTCTTCATTTTGAGGTTGGTGTTTCTTTAACTCATATCAAATCCATGCTTATGATGATGTTAGTAGATAAATACTTCACATAATGTTAGTTTAAGCTAGTGTAAACATGATAAGTTAATTGAATCATGCTCAAACTAAGTGAAGATTAACATTGAAGGTATTAGTGTTACTTCTTGATGTAAATAACTTCATAATGTGATTGTGTTGATAATGATATACATAAAACCTGATGTATAACATGATAATCGGAAGTTGATTATAGTCTCAACACTAGGAACATGTTAGGGATGAAATCCTTAATGATTAAAGGTGAGAAATGTTAAACTTGTCTTGAACATTCAATTGATTCTTGAAGGTAATATGGAACCATAATTTTAGCCTCTAAAACCAACACTTTGTTAATAAATTGTTGGAAGAATTATGTTAACCCTTTAAAGATGATCTTCACAAGATGGGATGAAGTTACTTTTAGAATTTCAAGTATCCAATGATATAACTAGGCTTTTAATAAATTCTTCAAAAGTAAAATAATAGATTTTGATAGAAGGAAGTTGTAATCTTCATATGATCAAGTTAATCGAGTTTGTTGATAGCTTAAAAGGGTGTTAAACGTTACATTAATATGTTAATAATGTTCTTAAGAGGATTGTAGTGAATATGGTGATACAAATGCGGTAGATGAGTAGCCGAATTCCATTTCATTAATCCGTGTATGTTAAGAGACGTAAATTAAGATGATGTTCTTAGTGCACTAAAAACTTGAGCTTATGCTTCATATAGGAATCAATTTTTAATGTAATTATTGGTAAAATAATGAAGAACGTAATTAACACAAACTTATATCGTAATCGGAAGTGCCGATGATTTGAAAAGATGTTTTCACAATGTTACTTTGGTAATAAATTGAACTTCAAGTATTTGACATTAATGTTAGAATATGTGAATGAACATGATAAACATATGATGATTTGTAATAAGAACATTAAAGTGATCATTATGATAATTGATTTATTCAAGTAAATTTACGAATATTATTTATGTAATAATACCGTTATCGTACGAATGTGTTGTTGAATGAATTACATTTCATTAAAGGTTGCTTGTTCACGTGAGTATTGTTAGACGAGGATACCATTCGTTTGACCATTCAAAGAAGGATTATTCATCTACGGAATTGAGGCAAGTTATCTTGCTTGGTTATAATGATGGTTGAATTCTTGTGATTATTATGCGTTTCGTGTGTATGAAATGTTATGATAATCTATGATTCGTGATATGGTGATACCCTTGATCGTATTGTCATGGTGTGTTGGGGATGATTACCGTCCTTGTTACCGTTAGTCCTTTTGAGCTTTGTTGACACTTCGGTGAGTTGTTCGATTCCTTGATAAAAGTGTAATTCGTTGAGTTTCGTTGTCATGTTGTATCATGACATCTCTGGAGTCATATCTGCGCGCCGATTGGTTATGTGTAGGATTTTAGCCGGGCACTTGATGATCATGCGTGGATGTTTTCCGCATTTAGATCGTGTACACGAGACGTAGTTCGTGAGGCTAATTAGGTACATCGTCCCACGTATATTCTGGATTCCGTATACGGGGTGGACATGTGCACGGACACATTTTCGGATCGGGCGTACTGTGACGTCCGTCTTGAGCCATATTATATGGTCGTTCGTATATTTGGTTATGTTCGACAGTTGGGACTGATTGTTTATACGCCTTCGGGGTATATTCAGTAGTCGATGGTTTTCTTTGAGATCAGTATATATATGAATTGTATAATGTCATGAGAATTATTATTATGTATAGCTGACCCTGTGGTTTGGGGCAAAATACTTGTATTTCAGGGCGAGGAAAGGGCAAGGCACATGAGGAGCACAATGGCGACGGAGGGTTTTGAAGGATGCTATTTCGGGGGCCCCGAGTCTTTTGATGTTCGGTTATGTATTATTATGATTTTCATTTTATTTTGTGTCGGATGAATGTACTATAATCTGTTAGGTATTGCCCATCGTCATATGGTCTGTACCGAATTTGGATCCTGTGTACGTTTGCTCGTATTAAAGACATGTATAACTTATACTCCACATCAGGGTTTTTATTGTGGTACGGTGCCACGTGGTCAGGTTGTAAGTTTATATCGTGATATCGCCTGGTGGGTCCCGGTAGGGGATCCACGGCACTGTAATAGCCACTGTTTTCGGGCTGTTACACCACGTAGGGATTCGGATCGAATTAATTTTTGTTTTACCGCTTCCGCTGGGCCTTCGTTTTAGGCACCGAATCCCAACAGTGGTATCAGAGCGTAGGTCTTGCGATCGTATATACGATATTGGCATTTGGAATGCTCTATTAGATGGTGAATGATTTGGAATCATTTTAGTCATAATCGTGGTATATGTTTTTACGTTCGTTGTAGTTATATTTTTCGTAAGTTTATGTCTAAATATAAATCTTAATTTCTTGGAAATATGATTTATATTGAAGATATGAATGTTGGAGAATATAGATATTGGATATATGATCGAAAAACTAGCCCCGAAATGCCGTTGGACGGTCCGGGAGGGGTCCGGGAGCAGGGGGCAGCCTGTGGTCGGCACTGGGCAGCCATCAGATCGGGGGCCGTGGCCTGTGCTCCAGTGGGCCGCGCCTGTGGTCGCTGGGCAGCCGGCCGGCAGCTGCCGAGCGTGACTCGGCCATGCCAGGCCTATCTACCGGCATGCTGCCGAGGGTGACTCGGCCATGGCAGGCCATTTTCACCCCGGCTCGATTTTTTCGTGTATTCCTGAAAATTAATCTCCCGCATGTTAAATTGGATTTAATATGATTAAAATGATTTATGGTATTTCATTTTATAAGGGAAGTTTGATTTATTGGAATACTTGTGATCGACCGAATTATTTTGAACGTTTTCATATTACCGATTGTGTGAATCGATTTGATCGGTTCGTATTGTTGATTTGAATGGTGATGTGGTTCGTGGACTTAGTTTTTGAATCGTTCGTTTTGTTCGATTGGGTTGTAAAAGCCATTTTGAGCCTATTTATTTTACTAGAAAAATTTGTATCTAGGATGCAATTTTCAATGTAAAATTTATATGTAATGACGAAGACCGGAGGAAGATCCATTTCGAGAAGACGAAGATTCAAGACGAAGACTTGTAATTAGATTACGGAGTTTTGTTTTCTAGGAATAGTCCATGAACCACATGTTGGTAGCAACTAGGTTATGAATGGTTGTTTCATATTGTATGAATGCCACAAACGCGCTTAAACGATTAATGTGCAAAGTGTAATGCTAATCGCGAAAATTCTCCCACGATAAATTATTAAGTTTATAAGGTTTCAAGGTTTTCCTTCCCTCCATCGAGTTTTCGGGAAATTGAAATCCAAACCGGATGTGCTATGCTTCCGAGTTATCGGGGTAGTCGTTCGGGGAGGATGGATAAATTACCGGGAGCACATTGGATGCCTTCGGTTGGAGCAAATTTTATCCCTAGAAACCTGATAGGTTGCCGGATAAGATTCAATTGTGAAACTGATTTGCATCGATGGTATAAACTTAACTTGTTCACGAACCATAGAAACCGTATAGGTTGAGGGGAGTGAACAAGGGGAAAAAGAAGATCGAATCATCCATTAGATGGGTTGGTGTTGGACACCACTTTATGAAAATTAATAGACTAGAAACCTGTTTGGTTGTCCTCTATTAAGATTTATAAAGAACTCGATCACCACTATGAAGTAGAGCGACGATACTTTCGGATTTCACATGGGAGTGTGTTATTCCGATAAAATAGTGGGAGATAGGTAACAAGAATAGAAAAGACCTTAATTCTATACTCAGAACATAATTGAATGAGTCACTAATTAATCTGTTATACTTAATGCAGACTCAAATCTCAATATGACAATGAATCCACTCGCAATTCTGCTCGAAAAGAACACCTTAATAGGACCTAACTTTGTGGATTGGCTCCGCAATCTGATGATTGTCCTCAGTATAGAGGCACTGGGATACGTCTTGGAGATGGACATTCCGGCGCCTCTTGTGCGGACCCGAGCCAATCAGGAAGAGATTGAAAACCATGAAAAGTGGGTTAAGGATGACGTGAAAGTCCGTGCTTATATGATGGCTTCCATGTCTAATGAGCTTCAGAGAGCTCATGAGAAAATGACTTCTGCTAGGCAGATTCTATCTCACTTAACCGAACTTTATGGTGAGCACAGCAGAACTGCTAGATATGAGATATCCAAGCATCTGTTCGGTGCAAGGATGAAGAAATGTGAGAAGGTTGGGGAACACGTCCTCAAAATGATATCCATGATCGAGAGATTTGAGGCTCTTGATTTTAAAATGGATACTTCTCTCAAAACCGACCTTATCCTACAGTCTCTCCCTGATTCCTTCTCACAATTTGTTATGAACTTCAACTGTAATGAGATTTAATGTAATTTAGCTGGGCTAATGAACAAACTTGTGACCGCTCAGTCTCAGATGAAGACTTGGCGGATGAAGGAGTCTGCTCTTGTGATTTCTTCTGGACCTCGGAGGTCTAAGAACAAGAAGAAAAAGACCAAGAAGCAAACTGGACCACAAGTTAAGGACCTTAAGGGTAAGGGCAAGGCCCCGAAGAACCAGAAGAAGAAGGAGGCTTGTCTCAAGTGCGGTGAGCTGGGCCACTGGGCTAGAGACTGTCCGATTCTTCATGGCACTTCAGGTACAGAACTTTTAGTTTTGGAAACAAATTGTTCTGCTACTGTATTTTCTACTTCCTGGATACTGGATTCTGGTGCTAGTTCTCATATTTGTACCGTGAATCAGGATCTGGAACAAAGTAGGAAGCTTGGAGCTGGAGAAGTTATGATCACAGTCGGAAGCGGGCATAGTGTCGAGGCGACCGACATAGGATCACTTCTTTTGGGTTTAGAATCCGGCTTTGTTTTGACTTTAGAAGATGTACTTGTTTTGCCCAAGGGGCACAAAAACATTGTATCCATTTCGGTCATGGACCGAAAAGGCTTTTCATTTTTCATTGGTGATGGTTCCTACAAAATTTATTTTAGAAATAAACTAGTGGGTACTGCTACATTGTTGAATGGATTGTATCATCTAAATCTCAGCAACAAAGTAGTTGTGAATACTATGACTAGAAAACGTGGTAGGGATGAAACCAATCAAGTTTTGAAATGGCATCTTAGACTTGGTCATGTTGGTCAGACCAAAGTTTACAAGATGGAAAAGGATGGACTTATGGGTCCATTGGGATCAGATCCCTTTCCTACTTGTGAATCTTGCCTTAAAGGCAAAATGACTAAGTCCCCCTTCACAGGGACATTTGAAAGAGCCGCTGATAAACTGGGATTAATCCATACCGACGTATGTGGTGCTTTGGAAGTAGCATGTGACGGATATCAATATTTCATTACGTTTACAGATGATCATACTAGGTATGGTTATGTATACTTAATGAAACATAAATCCGAGGCCTTTGAGAAATTCGAGGAATTCAAGGCCCTAGTCGAGAAACAAACTGGTAATCATATCAAAGCACTTCGGTCGGACCGAGGTGGCGAGTATATGAGTACGGAGTTTGACGACTTCCTTAAGGAACATGGAATAGTTTCACAACTAACACCTCCAGGTACTCCTCAGTTAAATGGTGTGTCAGAAAGAAGGAACCGGACCCTGTTGAACATGGTCCGTTCCATGCTGGGCTATACTGACTTGCCGATTTACCTGTGGGGGTATGCACTCCTGACTGCCGCTTATATCTTAAACAGATGTCCTTCCAAATCCGTTCCTGAAACTCCACATCAGATGTGGGAGGGAAGGAAACCAAGTCTTAATCATATTAGGATTTGGGGATGTCCCGCCTATGTCAAGAAGACTAACGTGGAAAAGTTGGAAGCTAGGTCCATGAAAGGACGTTTCATTGGATTCCCGTCTGGGATAATGGGATATCTATTCTACATGCCCGAAGATCGAAAGATCATTGTTGCTTTACAAGCATACTTCCTGGAAGATGAGTTCATTCAGGAAGGCGGAGCAGGTAGAAGTATTTGTTTAAAAGAATACAATGAAACTCCTCGGGAGACACCTGTGCAAGAAATTGGAACCGAACTTTCTGAAACACAAGTACAACCACCTCATAGGTGTAGTAGGGTGTCTCATTTACCTGAGAGGTATGGGCTTGGGCACTTGGAGGAGCTGGGACTCTATGAGGTTCCAAGTGATAGCCTAGAGACCGACCCAATGACCTATGACCAAGCGATGGTGGATGTAGACTCCGCGAAATGGCGTGAAGCTATGGAAGTTGAGATAGACTCGATGCATGTCAATCAGGTCTGGACTCTAGTAGACCGCCCCAAGGGCATAGTGCCCATTGGGAATAAGTGGATCTACAAGAGAAAGACTGATGGTGATGACAAGGTTGACGCCTATAAGGCCAGGCTTGTGGCAAAAGGTTATACCCAAAAGGAAGGGATCGATTACCACGATACCTTCTCGCCCGTATCCATGATCATGTCTATTCACATGATGCTTGCTATAGCTGCCTACCACGATTATGAGATATGGCAAATGGACGTAAAGACGGCTTTCCTTAATGGATTCCTCGAGGAGGAAATCTATATGGAGCAGCCTAAAGGCTTTGTGTCTGAAGTCGATATTCAGAAAGTGTGCAAGCTTCAGCGTTTCATTTATGGACTGAAGCAAGCGTCGCGTAGTTGGAACCTTCGTTTTGACGAGGCAGTCAAAGAGTTTGACTTCGTGCAAAATGAAGAGGAACCTTGTGAATACAAGAAGGTTAGTGGGAGCAAGATCGCATTCTTAGTACTATATGTTGATGACATTCTACTAATAGGAAATGATGTGGGAATGCTCAGTTCTGTGAAAGCTTGGCTTTCGAGTAATTTCTCCATGAAAGACTTGGGAGAAGCTACCTATATTCTTGGTATTCGACTCTACCGGGATAGAGCGAAGAGAACAATAGGTCTTTCCCAAGCCCTCTATATAGATAAAATCTTAAAGCGAGTTAATATGGATGATTCTAAAAGAGGGTTCCTACCGATGCAACATGGAATAAAACTCTCCTTGAAGATGTGTCCTCAAAGTGAGGAACAACGAAAGGAAATGAGTAATATACCATATGCTTCGGCCATGGGTAGCCTTATGTATGCTATGTTGTGTACGAGACCTGACATTGCGCATGCTGTAAGCGTGGTGAGTAGGTGTCAGGCAAACCCAGGTAGGGAACATTGGACTGCCGTAAAGAACGTTCTCAAATACTTGAGAAGGACTAGAGATATGGTTCTGATGTATGGCGGTGGAAATTTGGATATGGTGGGATTCACTGATTCGGACTGCCAAGGACTGAAGGACGACTCGATGTCTACTTCTGGCTACATATTTACTCTTAATGGAGGAGCAGTATCTTAGCGTAGCACCAAGCAAAGCGCGACTGCTGATTCCACCTGTCAGGCTGAGTAT
The DNA here is from genome assembly GCA_033398695.1 of Orobanche coerulescens. Taxonomy (NCBI): domain Eukaryota; kingdom Viridiplantae; phylum Streptophyta; class Magnoliopsida; order Lamiales; family Orobanchaceae; genus Orobanche; species Orobanche coerulescens. Next base: position 69,203,148 of record CM065804.1, on the reverse strand, counting down.
CAAGCAGCCTCGGAGGCTTCCAAGGAAGGGTTCTGGATTAAGAAGTTTCTGGGAGAACTTCAAGTGATACCATGTGCTGAGCTGCATGTTCCACTGTACTGCGACAACGACAGAGCTGTAGCACAGGCCAAAGAGCCGAGGTTTCACAACAGCACCAAACATATTGAGAGGAAGTATCATCTCGTAAGAGAATTTTTTCGCAAGGGATACATTGTGCTGCACAGAGTAGACTCAGCCGACAACGTCGCTGATCCACTGACCAAGCCACTTTCTTAGACTAGCTTGGAGCGTCATCTGGAGAATATGGGTATTAGATACCATAGTGTGTGGCATTGAGTGCAAGTGGGAGATTGTTATGAATATGCCCTCGAATGCCACGCAGATGATGTTGAGTGAGGGTATTGTACTTGTAATTATGTAAACCATTTATATAAGGCAATGAATGTTTCTTTATTTACTGGTAGTTACTGGCGTTCCTAACTCGTAAATATATGTATAGAAACTAGTTTATGTATTTGAGAGCAAAACATTCCACTTCTTATTGGATAAGGAGGTCGGCACTGGAAAGGTTTATAGCTCAAATACTTAATCGTTCGCAAGTCGATGAAACTTGACTGGGCATTAAGTTTATGTGAAGACTTGTATGACGTGTTCTTTGACATGGAGAGTGCCTGTCGAATGCTAATGGTTAGTGGGAGCACACATTATAGGTATGCTAATTGGATTAGTATACTCGAACCGACTCACCCTCTATTCGTCACACGGATTTCACTCCGCGACAGTCAATGACGGAATCGAAAGGTTGTGATAGGTATTCGTGAACCTTAGACTTGAGGATTTAGTAGGGATGTGCTTGTGACGTCAAGATTTTCATTAGAGTAGTTTGACTCTATAAACCGGGAGACGGGGGTCAACCTCGACGTGTATCTTGACGGGCAAGTAGCAGGTCCTACTGAATACCAAGATAGAATTCTTTCTCCCGTTAGTGAGCGGGTTATATGTCCTATGCGGTTATTGGCAGATGAGATCATAAGTCTTTGGCCAAAGCATTGGAGCTAGTTGTATTTGATACACGGTAGCTCGATGATCTCGATTTGCATTAACGCATGCATAGCGTCAAGTACAGATAGGGTTTGACTGACCGTGACCCTATAACTTGATCGGGACATTTGAAAGAAGGGTTTATACGTATACTGGTATTCACGACAGAATGGTTCTTGAATGATCCCAATCATTCGTTCTCAGTTGGGGTACAGTGTAGGCCGCCAGGCTGGCTAGGTGGTGCTACTACTCTTTGGTTCCTCCCATTGCTGACTGAGATGGACCTACCGAGTCGCGCGATAGGATTGACGACGGAATGAATAAAGCTAATTCTCTCATTATGAATATTAGATATTGGATATCTAATTTTGGAACATTGGATGTTTAAATCGATTTATTGGATAAATTGATTTACGGCCAAATAAATTAAATATATTACTCGGTGATTAATTTAATTCATGAATATAATTATTTCTTGGAGAAATTAATTATGTTATTATGTATTTGATATGATTAATTAATTGGATTAATTAATCAATATAAATACATCGGAACGGAATCAGAGTTTATCTGTTTGGACTCACGGGAGTCCGAAACGGACCGAACTCGCCTGGCTCCTTCTAGATGGCCGCCCCTATTTCCTTCCCTTTTCCTTGGTCATAGTCTCCACATGTTGGTGGAAGACTTATGTTTTGTCAAGGGGACAAAATATCACCTTAGGTGATTTTGTCAAAAGGTGATTGATATGAGGGGTTTGATGGATAATATATAGAGAAGACCACATATCCTTGCCTACCACTAGTGCTCACGTTTTTTGTAAGTAGAAGGAGAGAGGAAAAGTATTTTCCAAGGCTTCATACTATTAATCATCATCTTCACAACATTCATAAGTTTTTCTTGGAGAAAAATATTTGTGAGATAGAGAGATACTAGATTAAATACTTAGAGTGTTGTAATCTTGAGTTGCATAGCTTCATCACTTGATTCTAGCCGTAACCTTAGAGGTTAATCAAGTGTTGTTATTCCGGTCATTTTTCCGGCGCTTGGCAAGTAGAGACGCGCTGCTTTCTGCGTTGGATCGTTCAAGGGATTAGAGCGTATTGAACTCGTAGAGATCAAAACTAAAGCTTGTGGAATAGCTCAAGAGAAGGTTACCATTTAATAAACGGACTTAGAGGGTTAGTTTCTTACGACTCTTGCTTTTCGTTTATATATTCGTATATACGTAGCTCGATCGATCCTCGTAGGGATTCGGATCGAATTAATTTTCGTTTTACCGCTTCCGCTGGGCCTTCGTTTTAGGCACCGAAACCCAACAATAAAAGCAATAGGAATTAATATTTGGGAAACAATAACATGAAATGGAAGTGCGAAAACCTCAAAACGGTGGTTCCAAGCAATGATTACAAGGGTTCGTCTAACAAAAACACGATTTGAACAATGAAAAGATTTGAAATGACATGAATTCCAACGTCAACATCGACTAATGAATCAATTACAACAATCACGATAATACTCTTGTCTCAATTCCCGAATAAGGTAGATACACTGAACAATATCGATACACAACTCGAAGTTATTCCGAACGGTGAACACGGATGAATGATTATTCACAAGTGAAAAAATTACATAGTGACAATTACCAAATGAAATTACTGAATGATAATGACTGAATTGCAACCGGGTATTACAGTATCATCTCGTAAGAGAATTTGTTCGCAAGGGATACATTGTGCTGCACAGAGTAGACTCGGCCGACAAAATCGCCGATCCACTGACCAAGCCACTTTCTCAGACTAGCTTAGAGCGTCATCTGGAGAACATGGGTATTAGATACCATAGTGTGTGGCATTGAATGCAAGTGGGAGATTGTTAGGAGTATGCCCTCGAATGCCACTCAGAGGATGTTGAGTGAGGGCATTGTACTTGTTATGATGTAAATCATCAATATAAGGCAATGGATGTTTCTTTATTTACTGGTATTTACTGGCATTCCTAACTCGTAAATATACATGTAGAAACTAGTCCGTGTATTTGAGAGCAAAACGTTCCACTCCTTATTGGATAAGGGGGTTGGCACTGGAAAGGTTTATAGCTCAAATACTTAATCATTCGCAAGTCGATGAAACTTGACTGGGAGTTAAGTTTATGTCAAGACTTGTATGACGTGTTCTTTGACATGGAGAGTGCCTGCCGAACACTAATGGTTAGTGGGAGCACACGTTATAGGTATGCTAATTGGATTAGTATACTCGAACCGACTCACCCTCGATTCGTCACACGGATTTCACTCCGGGATAGTCAATGATGGAATCGAAAGGTTGTGATAGGTATTAGTGAACCTTCGACTTGAGGATTTAGTAGGGATGTGCTTGTGATGTCAAGATTTTCATTAGAGTAGTTCGACCCTATAAACCGGAAGGCGGGGGTCAACCTCGACGTGCATCTTGATGGGCAAGTAGCAGGTCCTACTGAATACCAAGATAGAATTCTTTCTCCTGTTAGTGAACGGGTTATATGTCCTATGCGGTTATTGGTAGATGAGATCATAAGTCTTTGGCCAAAGCATTGGAGCTAGCTGTATTAGATACACGAAAGCTTGATGATCTCGATTTGCATTAACGCATGCATAGCGTCAAGTACAGATGGGGTTTGACTGACCGTGACCCCATAACTTGATCGGGACATTTGAAAGAAGGGTTTATACGTATACTGGTATTCACGACAGAATGGTTCTTGAATGATCCCAATCATTCGTTCTCAGTTGGGGTACAATATAGGCCGCCAGGCTGGCTAGCTGGTGCTACTACTCTTTGGTTCCTCCCACTGCTGACTGAGACGGACCTACCGAGTCGCGCATTAGGATTGACGACAGAATGAATCAAGCTAATTCTGTCATTATGTGTATTAGATATTGGATATCTAAATTTGGGACATTAGATGTCTAAATCGATTTATTGGATAAATTAATTTACGGCCTAATGAATTAAATAAATTACTGGGTGATTAATTTAATTCATGTATATAATTATTTCTTGGGGAAATTAATTATATTACTTTGTATTTGATATGTTTAATTAATTGGATTAATTAATCGATATAAATACATCGAAATGGTATCGGAGTTTATCTGTTTGGACTTTCGGGAGTCCGAAACGAACCGAACTCATCCGTTTCCCCATGGGCCGCCTCCCCCCCATTTCTAGCCACCTTCCTTTTGGACTTATGTCTTCATTATTTAATGAATGATAATTGTGGAGGTGGGGTTAGATTCCCACATGCATGAGTTGTTGCAAGTGGTGGGGAGTTGAATAAGAATGGGAAGATGACTTTGATCTCAACTCACTCAACTTTTGGATGCCTTCCAACGTGAGAGAGAGAGAGAGAGAGAGAGAGAGAGAGAGAAACCATTTTTCTCAATTGTCTTCTTCATCTTCTTCATTCACTTCTTCTTCATTTTTCTTGGAGAAAATTGAGAGAAATTATTGAGAGATATATTATACACTTAGAGTGTAGTAATAAAAGCTTCATCACCTAGCTCTAGCCGTATCCTCGGAGGATAGCAAGGTGTTGTCATTTCGTTTATTTTTCCGGCACGTGGCAAGTAGAGACGCGGTGCTTTCGGTGTTGGATCGTTCAAGGGCTTGAAGCGGAATAGACTCGTAGAGATCAAACTAAAGCTTGGGGAATAGCTCAAGAAAAGGTTACCATTTAATCAACAGACTTCGAGGGTTAGTTTCTTACGACTCTTGCTTTTCGTTTTTGATATTCGTATATACGTAGCTCGATCGATCCTCGTAGGGATTCAGATCGAATTAATTTTTTGTTTTACCGCTTCCGCTGGGCCTTCGTTTTAGGCACCGAATCCCAATAGAAATTAATTGGATTAATTAAACTATACAAATACATCGGGACGGAATTGGAGTTTATATGTTTGGACTCTCGGGAGTCCGAAACGAACCGAACTCATCCGTTTCTCCATGGGATGCCCCCCCTTTTCTAGCCACCTTCCTTTTGGACTTATGTCTTCATTCTTTAATGAATGATAATTGTGGAGGTGGGGTTAGATTCCCACATGCATGAGTTGTAACATGTGGGAGAAGTTGAATAAGATGGATGAAGACATCTTTCATTCACCAACTTTGATCCCATACGTGAAAGTGTGATTGAGAGAGACAGAGAAAAACCATTTTCTCAATTGTCTTCATCATCTTCTTCATATCATCTCAATTGTTCTTGGAGAAAATTGAGAGATTCATTGAGAGTAAGTGAGTTATACACTTGGAGTGTTGTAATCACAAATATATAGCTTCATCACTTAGCTCTAGCCGTATCCTCGGAGGATAGCAAGGTGATCGTCGTTCCGGTCGTTTCTCCAGGGCGTGGCGGCGTTGGATCGTTCAAGGGCTTGAAGCGGAATAGATTCGTAGAGATCAAGCAAAGCTTGGGGAATAGCTCAAGAGAAGGTTATCCATATAATCAACGGACTATAAGGGTGAGTTTCTATGTCTCTTGTGAATTCGTTTTTGATATTCGTATATACATAGCTCGATCGATCCTCGTAGGGATTCGGATCGAATTAATTTTCATTTTACTGCTTCCGCTGGGCCTTCGTTTTAGGCACCGAATCCCAACAGTGGCATCGGAGAGTAGGTCTTGCGATCGTATATACGATATTGGCATTTGGAATGCTCGATTAGATGGTGAATGATTTGGAATCATTTTAGTCATAATCGTGGTATATGTTTTTACGTTCGTTGTAGTTATAATTTTCGTAAGTTTATGTCTAAATATAAATCTTAATTTCTTGGAAATATGATTTATATTGAAGATATGAATGTTGGAGAATATAGATATTGGATATCCGGTCGAAAAACTAGCCCCAAAATGCCGTTGGACGGTCCGGGAGGGGTCCGGGAGCAGGGGGCCGCGGCCCAGGGCTCGGGGGCCGCGGCCTGTGGTTGTTGCACTGGCCCGGCAAACATCAGATCGGGGGCCACGGACCAGGCTCACTAGGCAGGAAACACGGGCCGTGCCTGGCCGGCAGCTGCCGAGCTTGATTCGGCCATGCCAGGCCTATCTGCCGGCAGGCTGCCGAGGGTGACTCGGCCATGGCAGACCATTTTCGCCCCGGCTCGATTTTTACGTGTATTCTTAAAAATTAATCTCCCACATGTTAAATTGGATTTAATATGATTCAATTGTAAAACTGATTTGCGTCGATGGTATAAACTTAACTTGTTCACGAACCATAGAAACCGTATAGGTTGAGGGGAGTGAACAAGGGGAAAAAGAAGACCGAATCATCCATTAGATGGGTTGGTGTTGGACACCACTTTATGAAAATTAATAGACTAGAAACCTGTTCGGTTGCCCTCTATTAAGATTTATAAAGAACTCGATCACCACTATGAAGTAGAGCGACGATACTTCCGGATTTCACATGGGAGTGTGTCATTCCGATAAAAATAGTGGGAGCTGGGTAACAAGAATAGAAAAGACCTTAATTCTATACTCAGAACATAATTGAATGAGTCACTAATTAATCTATCGTACTTAATGCAGACTCAAATCTCAATATGACAATGAATCCACTCGCAATTATGATCGAAAAGAACACCTTAATGGGACCTAACTTTGTGGATTGGCTCCGCAATCTGATGATTGTCCTCAGTATAGAGGCACTGGGATACGTCTTGGAGATACATTCCGGCGCCTCCTGTGCGGACCCGAGCCAATCAGGAAGAGATTGAAAACCACGAAAAGTGGGTTAAGGATGACGTGAAATTCCGTGCTTATATGATGGCTTCCATGTCTAATGAGCTTGAGAGAGCTCATGAGAAAATGACTTCTGCTAGGCAGATTTTATCTCACTTAATCGAGCTTTATGGTGAGCATAGCAGAACTACTAGATATGAGATATCCAAGCAACTGTTCGGTGCAAGGATGAAAGAAGGTGAGAAGGTTGGGGAACACGTCCTTAAAATGATATCCATGATCGAGAGATTGGAGGCTCTTGATTTTAAAATGGATACTTCTCTCAAAACCGACCTTATCCTACAGTCTCTCCCTGATTCCTTCTCACAGTTTGTTATGAAGTTCAACTGCAATGAGATTGCATGTAATTTGGCTGGGCTAATGAACAAACTTGTGACCGCTCAGTCTCAGATGAAGACTCCACGGATGAAGGAGTCTGCTCTTGTGATTTCTTCTGGACTTCGAAAGTCTAAGAATAACAAGAAAAAGACCAAGAAGCAGACTGGACCACAAGCTAAGGACCTTAAGGGAAAGGGCAAGGCCCCGATGGTTCCAAAGAACAAGAAGAAGAAGGATGTTTGTCTCAAGTGCGGTGAGCTGGGCCACTGGGCTAGAGACTGTCCGATTCTTCATGGCACTTCGTGCATGTAACTTTTAGTTTTGGAAACAAATTGTTCTGCTACTGTATTTTCTACTTCCTGGATACTGGATTCTGGTGCTAGTTCTCATATTTGTACCATGAATCAGGATATGGAACAAAGTAGGAAGCTTGGAGCTGGAGAAGTTATGATCACAGTCAGAAGCGGGCATAGTGTCGAGGCGACCGACATAGGATCACTTCTTTTGGGTTTAGAATCCGGCTTTGTTTTGACTTTAGAAGATGTACTTGTTTTGCCGAAGGGTCACAAAAACATTGTATCCATTTCGGTCATGGACCGAAAAGGCTTTTCATTTTTCATTGGTGATGGTTCCTGCAAAATTTATTTTAGAAATAAACTAGTGGGTACTGCTACATTATTGAATGGATTGTATCATCTAAATCTCAGCAACAAAGTAGTTGTGAATACTATGACTAGAAAACGTGGTAGGGATGAAACCAATCAAGTTTTGAAATGGCATCTTAGACTTGGTCATGTTGGTCAGACCAAGGTTTACAAGATGGAAAAAGATGGACTTATGGGTCCATTGGGATCAGATCCCTTTCCTACTTGTGAATCTTGCCTCAAAGGCAAAATGACTAAGTCCCCCTTCACAGGGACATTTGGAAGAGCCGCTGATAAACTGGGATTAATCCATACCGACGTATGTGGTGCTTTGGAAGCAGCACGTGACGGATATCAATATTTCATTACGTTTACAGATGATCATACTAGGTATGGTTATGTATACGTAATGAAACATAAATCTGAGGCCTTTGAGAAATTCCAGGAATTCAAGGCCCTAGTCGAGAAAGAAACTGGTAATCATATAAAAGCACTTCGGTCGGACCGAGGTGGCGAGTATATGAATACGGAGTTTGACGAGTTCCTTAAGGAACATGGAATAGTTTCACAACTAACACCTCCAGGTACTCCTCAGTTAAATGGTGTGTCAGAAAGAAGGAACTGGACCTTGTTAAACATGGTCCGTTCCATGCTGGGCTATACTGACTTACCAATTTACCTGTGGGGGTATGCACTCCTCACTGCCGCGTATATCTTGAACAGATGTCCTTCCAAATCCGTTCCTAAAACTCCACATCATATGTGGGAGGGAAGGAAACCAAGTCTTAATCATATTAGGATTTGGGGATGTCCCGCCTATGTCAAGAAGACTAAAGTGGAAAAGTTGGAAGCTAGGTCTGTGAAGGGACGTTTCATTGGATTCCCGTCTGGGACGATGGGATATCTATTCTACATGCCCGAAGATCGAAAGACCGTTGTTGCTTTACAAGCACACTTCCTGGAAGATGAGTTCATTCAGGAAGGCAGAGCAGGTAGAAGTATTTCTTTAGAAGAATACAATGTAACTCCTCGGGAGACACCTGTGCAAGAAACTAGAACCGAACTTTCTGAAACACAAGTACGACCACCTCATAGGTCTAGTAGGGTGTCTCATTTACCTGAGAGGTATAGGCTTGTGCACTTGGAGGAGCTGGGTCTCCATGAGGTTCCAAGTGATAGCCAAGAGACCGACCCGACGACCTATGACCAAGCGATGGTGGATGTAGACTCCGCTAAATGGCGTGAAGCTATGGAAGCTGAGATAGACTCGATGCATGTCAATCAGGTCTGGACTCTAGTAGACCGCCCCAAGGGCATAGTGCCTATTGGGAACAAGTGGATCTACAAAAGAAAGACTGATGGTGATGCCAAGGTTGACGCCTATAAGGCCAGGCTTGTGGAAAAGGGTTATACCCAGAAGGAAGGGATCGATTACCATGATACCTTCTCGCCCGTAGCCATGATCAAGTCTATTCGCATGATGCTTGCTATAGCTGCCTACCACGATTATGAGATATGGCAAATGGACATAAAGACGGCTTTCCTTAATGGATTCCTTGAGGAGGAAATATATATGGAGCAGCCTAAAGGCTTTGTGTCCGAAGTCGATATTCAGAAAGTGTGCAAGCTTCAGCGTTCCATTTATGGACTGAAGCAAGCTTCGCGTAGTTGGAACCTTCGTTTTGACGAGGCAGTCAAAGAGTTTGACTTCGTGCAAAATGAAGAGGAACCTTGTGTATACAAGAGGGTTAGTGGGAATGCTCAGTTCTGTCAAAGCTTGGCTTTCGAGTAATTTATCCATGAAAGACTTAGGAGAAGCTACCTATATTCTTGGTATTCGACTCTACCGGGATAGAGAGAAGAGAACAATAGGCCTTTCCCAAGCCCTCTATATAGATAAGATCTTAAAGCGATTTAAGATGGATGATTCTAAAAGAGGGTTCCTACCGATGCAACATGGAATAAAACTCACCTTGAAGATGTGTCCTCAAAGTGAGGAACAACGAAAGGAAATGAGTAATATACTATATGCTTTGGCCGTGGGTAGCCTTATGTATGCTATGTTGTGTACAACACCTTTCATCGTGCATGCTATAAGCTTGGTGAGTAGGTTTCAGGCAAACCCAGGTAGGGAACATTGGACTGATGTAAAGAACGTTCTCAAGTACTTAAGAAGGACTAGAGATATGGTTCTTATGTATGGCGGTGGAGAATTGGATGTGGTGGGATTCACTGATTCGGACTTCCAAGGACTGAAGGACGAATCAATGTCTACTTCTGGCTACATATTTACTCTTAATGGAGGAGCAGTATCTTGGCGTAGCGCCAAGCAAAGCGATCGCCGATTCCACCGTCAGCCGAGTATCAAGCGGCCTGAGGCTTCCAAGGAAGGGTTCTCGATTAAGAAGTTTCGGGAGAACTTCAAGTGATACCATGTCCGAGCCGCTTATTCACTGCATCATGACAACGACGAGTCAGAGCGCAGCCAAGGAGCCGAGGTTTCACAACAGCACCAAACATATTGAGAGGAAGTATCATCTCGTAAGAGAATTTGTTCGCAAGGGATACATTGTGCTGCACAGAGTAGACTCGGCCGACAACGTCGCCGATCCACTGACCAAGCCACTTTCTCAGACTAGTTTGGAGCGTCATCTGGAGAACATGGGTATTAGATACTATAGTGTGTGGTTGAGTGCAAGTGAGAGATTGTTATGAGTATGCCCTCGAATGCCACTCAGAGGATGTTGAGTGAGGGCATTGTACTTGTTATTATGTAAATCATCAATATAAGGCAATGAATATTTCTTTATTTACTAGTAGTTACTGGCATTCCCAACTCGTAAATATATATATAGAAACTAGTCCCTGTATTTGAGAGCAAAACGTTCCACTCCTTATTTGATAAGGGGGTCGGCACAGGAAAGGTTTATAGCTCAAATACTTAATCGTTCACAAGTCGATGAAACTTGACTGGGTGTTAAATTTATGTGAAGACTTGTATGACGTATTCTTTGACAAGGAGAGTGCCTGTCGAACATTAATGGTTAGTGGGAGCACACATTATAGGTATGCTAATTGGATTAGTATACTCGAACCGACTCACCCTCGATTCGTCACACGGATTTCACTCCGGGACAGTCAATGATGGAATCAAAAGGTTGTGATAGGTATTCGTGAACTTTCGACTTGAGGATTTAGTAGGGATGTGTTTGTGACGTCAAGATTTTCATTAGAGTAGTTCGACCCTGTAAACCGGAAGGCGGGGGTCAACCTCGACGTGCATATTGACGGGCAAGTAGCAGGTCCTACTGAATACCAAGATAGAATTCTTTCTCCCGTTAGTGAGCGGGTTATATGTCCTATGCGGTTATTGGCAGATGAGATCATAAGTATTTGGCCAAAGCATTGGAGCTAGTTGTATTAGATACACGACAGCTCGATGATCTCGATTTGCATTAACGCATGCATAGCGTCAAGTACAGATAGGGTTTGACTGACCGTGACCCTATAACTTGATCGGGACATTTGAAAGAAGGGTTTATATGTATACTGATATTCACGATAGAATGGTTCTTGAATGATCCCAATTATTCGTTCTCAGTTGGGGTACAGTGTAGGCCGCCAGGCTGGCTAGGTGGTGCTACTACTCTTTGGTTCCTCCCATTGTTGACTGAGACGGACCTACCGAGTCGCGCATTAGGATTGACGATGGAATGAATCAAGCTAATTCTCTCATTATGTGTATTAGATATTGGATATCTAAATTTGGGACCTTAGATGTCTAAATCGATTTATTGGATAAATTGATTTACGGCCTAATGAATTAAATATATCACTGGGTGATTAATTTAATTCATGGATATAATTATTTCTTGGAGAAATTAATTATGTTATAATGTATTTGATATGATAAAATTAATTGGATTAATTAAACTATTCAAATACATCGGGATGGAATTGGAGTTTATCTGTTTGGACTCTCGGGAGTCCGAAACAAACTGAACTCATCCGTTTCTCCATGCCCCCCCTTTTCTAGCCACCTTCCTTTTGGACTTATGCCTTCATTCTTTAATGAATGATAATTGTGGAGGTGGGGTTAGATTCCCACATGCATGAGTTGTAACATGTGGGAGAAGTTGAATAAGAGGGATGAAGAAATCTTTCATTCACCAACTTTGATCCCATACGTGAAAGTGATATTGAGAGAGAGAGAGAAAAACCATTTTCTCAATTGTCTTCATCATCTTCTTCATATCATCTCAATTGTTCTTGGAGAAAATTGAGAGATTCATTGAGAGTAAGTGAGTTATACACTTGGAGTGTTGTAATCACAAATATATAGCTTCATTACTTAGCTCTAGCTGAATTCTCGGAGGATAGCAAGGTGATCGTCGTTCCGGTCGTTTCTCCGGCGCGTGGCAAGTAGAGACGTGGTGCTTTCGGCATTGGATCGTTCAAGGGCTTGAAGCGGAATAGATTCGTAGAGATCAAGCAAAGCTTGGGGAATAGCTCAAGAGAAGGTTATCCATCTAATCAACGGACTACAAGGGTGAGTTTCTATATCTCTTGTAAATTCGTTTTTGATATTCGTATATACGTAGCTTGATCGATCCTCGTAGGGATTCGGATCGAATTAATTTTTATTTTACCGCTTCCGCTGGGCCTTCGTTTTAGGCACGGAATCCCAACAGTTGGCCAGTTGCTTACCACCTCTACTTTGTTGGGATCAACTGAAATGCCATCCTTGGATACTACATGCCCTAAAAATACCACTTGTTCTATCCAGAATTCACATTTCTTAAATTTAGCATACAACTGTTTTTCTTTGAGAATTTGAAGCACCATTCTGAGGTGTTCTTTATGCTCAACTCTATCATGTGAATATATAAGGATGTCATCAATAAACACCACCACAAATTTATCAAGGAACTTTTTGAATACCCGGTTCATCAGATCCATAAATGCTGCTGGAGCATTTGTCAAACCAAAAGGCATCACTAAGAATTCATAATGACCATATCGCGTTCTAAATGCTGTCTTTTGGATATCTTCTTCTTTGACCTTCAGTTGATGATATCCGGAACGTAAATCAATCTTTGAGAATACTGATGCTCCTTGCAACTGATCAAATAAATCATCTATCCTTGGAAGAGGATATTTGTTCTTGATGGTCACCTTATTCAGTTCCCTATAGTCAATGCATAATCGCAATGAGCCATCTTTATTTTTCACAAATAAGACAGGGGCTACCCAAGGTGAACAACTAGGACGAATGAATCCCTTATCAGGTAATTCTTGTAGCTGGGTTTTTAATTATTTCAATTCTGTTGGTGCCATTCTGTATGGGGCTTTAGAAATAGGGGTAGTCCCTGGCATTACATCGATTGCAAACTCAATTTCCCGATCTGGGGGCAACCCTGGTAGATCATCTGGAAACACCTCAGGAAATTCTCTAACCACATCTACATCTCCAGGCTTCAATTTCATTTCAAGGGAGGTGTCCAAAATATTAGCCAAAATAGCCGGTATACCCCTTATTTAACATCTTCCCAGCTTTTAGTGCAGTTATAATTGGCAAAGAGCATGAATATGAATTACCTTTAAAAATAAACCGTCCTTCGTTTGCTGGTTGAAAGGCCACAATCTTCTTATTGCAATCAACATTTGCACAATATTTAGCTAGCCAGTCCATACCAAGGATAACATCAAAATTAGAAATTGGTAGGACAACAAGGTCGGCGTAGAGTACCCTCCCGCCAATTAGAACTATACAAGCCCTTAACATTTGGTCAGAATCCATATTTTCTCCAAACGGATCAGCCACATTATAACCAACTTTCAAGAGTTCTGGTTTAATGCCCGATTTTCTCATAAATGCATATGATGCAAATGAATGTGTAGATGCTGGGTCTATCAATGTAAGTGCAGGAATTCCTGAGATCAGAATGGTACCTGAGACTACGGAAGCATCTGCATCAGCTTCTTCTCGAGTCATTGCAAAGACCCTTCCCTGAACTTTATTCTCTGTGTTTGGGCAATCTCTCGCCATATGTCCGGGCTTCTTGCATCTGAAACAATTATTGGACCCAACAAAACATTCTCCAAAGTGATTTTTTCCACATTTAGTACACTTGGGCTTCTCAGTTGTATTTGGAGCATCTCTCGCTGTAGGATGCTTCTGATTGGCTTTACCTGGTTTTTGCTCCGATTTCTTCCAATGTGCTGAATTTTTTGAAGCAAACACTTGCCTCTTCTGCAGATAAGACCTTTGTATCTCCTTTTCGTCAGCTTCTGCAGCGCTTTGTCAACTATTTCTCTGAACTCAGTTGATGTAGACATCCTCACATCTCTTCTAATTTCAGGTCGGAGGCCTCTTAGGAAATGATCCACCTTCTCCGCATTATCCCTAGCAATATAGGGAACATACCTACAGCCTTCTTCAAATTTCCGAATATATTCACAAACAGACATATCCCCTTGTTTCAGCTCCAAAAACTCTTTGACCTTGAGAGACCATGCATCCCTGGTGAAGTATTTATCATAGAATATTACTTTAAATCTCTCCCACGTCAACCCTTCCAAGTTGACTGCAAGTTTGGCTCCTTCCCATCAAGTTCTGGCATCCTTTTTGAGTTGAAAGATCGCACAAAGTATCTTCTCAGCATCGTCGATGTGCATGTAATCAAAGATAACATCAAGTGATTTGACCCATTCCTCTGCAACCATAGGATCAGCCCCACCATGAAAATCAGGATGTTCCATTTTCCTAAATTTTTCATACACTGCTGGTCCATTATTGTTTCTTGGTGGAGGTTGTCGGTTTTGTTCTTCGTTTCTTTGTTGCATGTTCAACAATTGTTGCATTTGTTCACCATACATCCTTGTCTGTTGTTGCATCAGCTCAGCCAAATTCTCAAGAAGGTTATGGTTTGGATTTGGATCATCTCTTGCCTTTCTTTTGGGTGCCATCACATCCATTGTACTGCCCAATCTCACCCATTCATAAGCCAATAACGATCACATAATAATGATGATGACAACTAATATATTGTAATCTATTAAACACAATACTTAATAAATAAAAGTTGACCATATCCTTCAGTCGAAAATGTCCATATGCCATCTTCTGTCTACAGGAAAGATTTAAACCTTTGCTCCGATACCACAACTGTAACACCCCCTAACCTAGCAGCTGAACCGCAAAGGGGTCCGTGCTACTAAGTTGGGGAGTATCACACTTTTAAACTTTGAAAACCAATAAGAAGTAGATTTGGTAATGCGAGTACGCAGGGAAATAACGCAAACCGGTATTATTTATTCAAAACATTACACAACCTTAAGTTTAATACATAACAAAACCATAACAGAGTGATCTTATTAAAAATAAAACATAGTCTTCCAGCATAGGGGCGAAATAGCTGGGGAATGGCATATGGACAAGTCTCCGGATGTCAACACTGAAGAAGATAGTCAACTCCTAAACATGAGCATCATCAGCTGTATCATAAGAATCTATTGAGATAATGGTTCAGTAAGATGAGACTTCTGTAATAGCAAAGTATCACGTATCACATTTATCAACAAATAACTACTATATATATAGTCATGTTCTTGTAAAATCCTTTCTTTGGGTACCCTTGAAGTGTGATACTCAACTGATAGTGATAGGCCATGGTTTTCGGAACCTGTTCATATAATTGGCCAATAAAAGATGTATACAGGGGTTCCCATACTGATTTTTCAACTAATGGTATTAGCCGTATTCAACCTTTTTCATTCAGTGTGGGTTTCCGTGACCGACTTTCAGCCGCAAGTATTTGCCACCATGTGTTGGGTCCGCCGGTCCCCCGCGTCCCGTGCCTACCCTCCATCAATCAAGTACCATACTTCCTGTTCTTAAACATTCTTTCGCATACACATGTTATACATGATCGTTCAATAACAGTCACATATGCAAATATCAATCAATATATGATCCTTATGATACAGCAAGGAAAAGCCTCATCTTACCTCAAGTCCTGTGCCTGTTGATGTGAAAAGATCAGTTTCTATGGATGGATGTGCTAAAATCCTTGAAGAAACAATCTGAAATCTCTTTGGGGACTTTTAACAAACACCTTGGAAAACTGTTAGATTTGAGCTTCCTATTTCATCGTGATTTTTAAAGCCTTTATAATTTTTGGAAGGGAAATATGTTATAGGCGTCTTAAAGTAGAGGTTCACAGCTTCAAAATGGCATATCATTTGTTGGTAAATACGTACGTATACATATATTTATAGAAGTCCAAAGTCGGCTGAATGTCAACCTTACTCGGACAGCTGGAGACCTTATCCGGACAGCTGGCCGAGAAGGTTCTGTCGGTCGTGACCGACCTTATCTGGACAGCTGGACAGCCTTATCCGGATAGTGGCCTAGAAGCTTCTGTCGGTCGTGACCGACATTATCTGGACAGCTGTACAGCCTTATCCGGATAGTGGCCTCGAAGCTTCTATCGGCCGTGACCTGCAGTTGTCAGTCGGCGTGTCCGGCGGTGACCGGCAAATGTCAGTTAACTTGGCTCAGCCGGTTCGACCCCTTCCCGATGTCCAAATTCGATTTTCCGACCGGTTCCGGGCTCGTCGGAGTTAATTCTTCGATATGCTTGGAACGGATTTTCGATAATATTAAAATAATAATTTAATATTATTTTTGCAGTATAAGTGTTCTGTAATGAAAATTTTATCGTATAAATTCGTAGGAAATTTTCGAAATTACTTTCATAAATTCTAAAATAATCCTTATAATTTATTTTGAAATCTTTTAATTTTAAATCTTTCATTTTATGTTGGAAACATATCGGTCCAAGTATTGGACAACTTGTAATTATTGAAATCCATGATCATTAGCAAAATAAATAGCATTTAATTAAGTCTTTGAATTTTCTAGGGTATTACAATTATTAGTTTATAATCGTTTAGCACATCGATCTCCTTACTGAGAAACTGAGCTCCTCACTGCAACAAAACATCTCACAATGACTTTTATCATGTTAGAGGATATAATTAACATGTCGTATAAAACGTAATGCGAATGGGCATAACAGTTATTCATGCTCATGAAATGTCTACTTGTATGCCACGCTTCTATAATGCATATTATGTAAATGTATTTAGGTATTAAATGGTTATTGGCTTAGGGGATAACCGGGCATTACACATATAACCCAACCCATCATCTAGTACCACTTTTATTTATTAAATTATATATAACTACAACAAATATTCAAAAAAATATATAATAATATATTTAAAAATCAGCCAAATAAAGAAATGGTGATGTATGAGTCAAATTTGATCTGTCTTCATACAAGTGAAGATGGAGACACTTGTGATACATCAAAGTCTTGTGGTGTGATTCACCATATATCCTTTGACCATCCCATGCATTATAAATACTTCCACCTTGTAAACTCCTCCCCATTTCACCATACAAAAAAAAATCCGCACTTAAGAGAGAGAGAGAGAGAGAGAGAGAGAGAGAGAGAGAGGGAGGGAGGGTTGAAGTGAGGAGAGAAGAAACAAAAAATAGAGAGGAAGAAGAAGAAGAAAGAGGAGGAAAAGAAAGGTAATGAGCCAACCTTAGAATTTGGTGTATTTCTTTTTTTTTTCTATTATTCTAAACGTAGAAATAAACTAATCATCCTTGAACTCTTCCTTTGATCAACCACATATATTCAAGGAGGGGGAGTCATCTTGTCTAAGCCATCATCTTTAACATCTCTTTGAAGAATTCAAAAGTGGGTAAAATTATTTTCTTTCTTTTCTCTTATTCAAAATTATTACAAGTTAAATATATATGGTGCATGTAAGTATTATGACTTTAGTTAGCTATACTTGATTAATAATGACATTCATTACCATGCATGTAATGATCTTTGTAATTGTTGAATTTTAGTTTGTCATATTTTGATTATATGTGCAAATTAATTTATTGGTGGAAATTTTGGTTGAATATGGCAAATCTGACATTTGGTTATTAAAACTCCAAAAATATATGAGTATATACTGGACTATGGTAAGAGGATAATTAGTCACCAGAATATTTTATAATTCGAACCTAAATTCGATGGATAACTAAAATAATTTAATTAAGATAAATTTTGGGGTAAAATATTAAAATCCATAATTCTGGTATTATATCCTGAAAGTAAGTCTTAATATATCAAAAATAAGTTCCCTATAAAATTTCACCTAAATCGGAATTTATTAAAAATAGAAAATCGGGGCAAAAATATAAATTTCAAGAATTCGGGGCCAAAACTATAATTTACAGAAACTTACTGTTTCGAAAATAAAATGTCCAGAAAAGTTGAATTCTCTGTACTCATAATAACATAAAAAACCTACCCCGAAAATTTGAGGTCAATCCGACAAGAAACGAAAAAGATATGACCCGAATACTAAAATGTCGATTAAGACAAAACAAAGGGGTGAAATCATAAATTATAAAAGAATAAAAATTAAAACTGAACGTAATAAAAAATTACAAGTCGTAAGGTTCAAATCGCAACTGGATTCATAATTTGCGGAGTTTAAATGAATCCAAACGAATTAATCAAAATTATAGACAAAACTAAATAAAAATAATAATAATTATAGTACTTTAATTTTGAAAGGGCAGAATTGTAATTTATGGAAGGAAAAACCCCCATGCAACTTCTGATGTCAGAACCTTATATTATAATGGACTTTTCGCAATAAAGTTCATAATTTTCGGACATATAACCAACCCATACCGAATTATCCAAATTTATACAATTATAGGTAAAATAATAATGATAGTACTTAAAAGACGGAAGGGAAGTGGTATAGAAACAAGAGATAGAAACAAGAGAGAACTCTTTTTCTAAACACACTCAATTTATTCCTTAACTTCAGGATGATTGAATACATATGATATTAGCCTATTTATAGATATAAAACACAATGTGAATACCTAATGTTTCAATCAAAGATGGCTGCAAATATTCAATTGTGTTGGTTGTTGAATGGTGTGAATGGTGAGTGGTTGGAATTGAATGTGAATGGTTGAAATTCCAATTTGGTGGCCTTCTAGATGACCACTGGGTCATATACTCCCCGAGTTGGGAAGAACTCGCCCTCGAGTTTAATCTGCTTCATCATCTAAATAAGGCGAAAGATCAGCAATGTTAAAAGTTGCGGAAACACCATATGTTCCAAGCAATTCTACTTTGTAAGCATTGTCATTGATTTTCTGCACAATTTTGAACGGTCCATCAGCTCTAGGTGACAACTTGGCATTTAGTTGATTTGGAAATCTTTCCTTTCGCAGATGAATCCAGACCAAATCTCCAACTTTAAAAATTTGTTTCTTCCGATGTTTGTCACGCTGAGTTTTATATTTCGAATTTTGTTTTTGAATCCTCTCTCGAACTTGTTCATGTAGTTTCTTGATTTCCTTTGCTCGACTATCTGCATCGGAGCTGAATTGTTGTTTGTCGGTTGACGGAGTCAAATCAAGTGGACTCAGGGGACGAGTGCCATATACTACTTCAAAAGGACATTTCCCAGTGGCTTGCTTAGTTGAATTGTTGTATGCAAATTCAATCTGAGGAAGAATAAGATCCCACTGCTTCAAATTTTTACCAACAAAACATCGAAGTAGATTTCCCAATAGACGATTGACAGCTTCGGTTTGTCCATCAGTCTGGGGATGACTAGCACTACTGAACTGAAGTTTAGTTCCCATCTTTTTCCACAAAGTTCTCCAAAAGTGGCTTAAGAACTTCACATCTCGATCAGAAGTGATAGTTTTTGGAATTCCATGAAGACGAACTATTTCCTTGAAATATAAATCAGCAACTTGAACAGCATCATTAGTCTTGTGACAGGGAATGAAATGAGACATCTTTGAAAATCTGTCTACCACGACCATGATTGAATCTTTCTGGCGTTGACTTCGTGGTAGTCCTAGAATGAAATCCATGCTAACATCTTCCCATGGTGATTCTGGTACTGGAAGTGGCATATATAATCCGGTATTTTGACATTTAGATTTAGCCAAATGACAGATTCTGCATCGTTGTATATGCCGATTGATATCTCTTTCCAGTCTTGGCCAATAAAAATTCTCCTTCACCAGGGCCACCGTTTTATCTCGGCCAAAGTGACCTGCTAATCCTCCATCATGGGCTTCCCAGATAATGGCTTCTCGTAGTGAACATTGAGGAATACACAAAGTTTTCCCTTTGAATAAAAATCCTTCATGCCTGTAGTAATCTTGGGAGGATTGCAATTTAGTAGCATCCCATATTTTCTGAAAGTCATGATCATCCGGGTACAACTCCTTGATCATTTCAAAGCCAACTACTTTTGTTTGGAGGGTAGAAAGCAGAGTATGGCGCCTACTGAGGGCATCTGCAATAATATTTTGAACTCCAGCCTTGTGCTTGATCAGAAAAAGATAAGTCTGTAAAAACTCACTCCAAGCAGCATGTCGACGGCTAATCTTCTGTTGAGAGTTCAAGTGTTTTAAAGCTTCATGATCAGAATAAAGAATAAATTCTTTATTCAGCAGGTAATGACTCCAATGGTGCAAAGCACGAACAATTGCATAAAACTCCTTGTCGTATGTTGAATATCGGAGTTTAGCATCGTTGAGCTTTTCACTGAAGAAGGCTATAGGATGACCTTCTTGACTTAAAACAGCACCAATTCCAGCGTTAGAAGCGTCACAGCTAACTTCAAATACTTGATCAAAATTGGGAAGAGCTAATACTGGTGCTTCAATCAAATATTTCTTCAGCTTGTCAAAACTTTTTTGCGCGGCTTCGGTCCATTGAAACTTGTCCCCTTTTATGCAATCTGTAAGTGGGGCGGCAACTGAACTGAAGTTTTTTATGAATCTTCTGTAAAAAGAAGATAATCCATGGAAACTTCTTACTTCACGGATTGATTGTGGGATAGGCCAACTATTGATTGCTTCTATCTTTTCAGGATCAACTCGTATGCCTTCAGAGGTGATGATATAACCAAGAAAACTAACTTCATTGGTTAAGAAAGAACATTTCTTCAAGTTGGCATAGAGTTTTTGTTCACGAAGAGTTTGTAGCACTTGTCGAAGGTGCTCCAAGTGTTCGTTTTTATCCTTACTAAAGATCAAAATGTCATCAAAATAGACGACGACAAATTTACCAATAAAAAGTCGGAGGACTTGATTCATGAGTCGCATGAATGTACTCGGGGCATTGGATAACCCAAAAGGCATAACAGTCCATTCATAAAGACCATCTCTGGTTTTAAAGCGGCCTTCCATTCATCTCCGGTCGACTCGATCGATGGTATCCACTTCAAGATCAATATTTGAAAAGATAGTGGAACCATGTATCTGATCTAGCAAATCATCAAGTCTGGGAATTGGAAATCTATACTTGATGGTAATTTTGTTGACAGCCCGACTATCAACACACATTCTCCAGCTTCCGTCTTTCTTAGGGACTAGAATGGCAGGAACCGCACACGGACTAACACTTTCATGTATTAATCCTTTTTTAATAGTTCTTCCACTTGACTTTGAATTTCAGCATGCTCCCGAGGACTCATTCTGTAGGCTGGTCTGTTTGGAATCACTGCTCCTGGAATGAAATCAATGGCGTGCTGGATGTCTCGCATTGGTGGCAGTCCAGATGGAATTTCTTTTGGTACCACATCAGGAAACTCCTCAAGTAGTTGTTTAATTTCTACTTGAATAGTAGTCTCCTTATTTGACTCGAATAACAGAATCAAGCTCATGGTTTGAAATTCCTCTACAGCTTCTTTCAGTTGTTCCTTCGTGACTAGGGACACCAATGGTTTGACTTCATTCTTGTTTTTATCAAGCTCACTCGGCGGCAGAGTAGCTAGCTTGAATTTTACTCCATCTTTGACAAAAGAGTAGGTATTTGCATAACCGTCATAAAGTACTCGACGATCATACTGCCATGGTCTGCCTAGGAGAAGATGACAGGCATCCATAGGTACAACATCACACCAAACTTGATCCTGGTACTTCTGACCAATCGAAAATGTCACAAGGCATCGTTTGTCAACTTTTACTGTACTTCCTTTATTGAGCCAATGCAACTTGTAGGGGTGTGGATGAATCTGGGTTGGTAGATCCAACTTTTCAACCATGTAACTCGAAACGACATTTTCACAACTTCCATTGTCGATAATGACATCACAAATTTTTTTAGCGGAAGTGCAACGGGTGTGGAAGATATTGCGCCTCAACCAGGGTTCTTCGTTTGTGGTCATTGTATGTAGGCTTCGTCTGATTACTAAAGATTCACCGTGGTCAGCAACAGTAACTTCTTCATCATAAATTGGATCGGCATTATATTCTCCTTCAGATTCTTCTCGAGTCTCATCTTCTTCAAAAACTTCATAGGCTTCTCCTTTAATAATTGTAATAGTTCTCCGGTTTGGACAGTTGGAAGCAATGTGACCAAAACCTTGGCATTTAAAGCATTTGATGGCCTTGGTTTTGTTTTCTGTAGAAATGGGTTTGGAAGGGGTTTGGTTGGAAGAACTTGGTTGGTTGGTAGGTGGTTTTCGAGTGTAAGGTGGTTGATATGCTGGGGAAAAATTTTTATATGTCGATCTTTTGGGTAACTGCTTCTCTACTCGTGTAGCAAGACGAATAACATCCTCTAACGACCAATATTGTTGAAGTTCAACACGATCAACAATATCATTGTTTAATCCTCCAAGATATCTGGCAATCGTTTGCTCCTCTTTTTCTTGTATATCGCACTGCATCATCAGCTTCTCAAATTCTCTTGTGTAGTCTTCGACTGATAAATTCTTCTGACGAAGATTTTGCAGTTGGATGAATTTGTCTTGGTAGTATTGAGGAGGAAGGAACATTCTGGTTAATTCCTTTCGCATTTTTTCCCATGTTTTGATCTTGCTTTTTCCTTCTCGGTCTCGTCTTTTCTTAAGATTTTCCCACCAAATGGAAGCATGTTTCTTTAATTTTACAGCAATAATCTTCACCTTTTTCTCTTCTGGAATCTCTTTGTATTCAAACACCCTTTCGACTGTCTGAAGCCAATCGATGAAATCATCTGGTTGAAGTCTTCCCTCAAAGTCAGGAATGTCAACTTTGATGTCATCATGTCTGACTGGTGGTCTTTGGGGACGATGATTTCTAGGTGTTGAGGAATCACTGGAATATTCTCCATCTTCGGTTTGGCGTTCGTTTTACAAGACTTGTTGGGCTTGCAACGCGTTTTGGAGTTCCTGAATTTGTCTCTGCATGTCCGCCATTTCAATGTCTCGTAGAGGTTGTCTTCGCGGAGGCATGTTGCCAAATGAATAAATCTGTTTTTTTTTTTTTTTTTTTTTTCGGGTCAATTCTGACTATGACTGGTCAAATTTTGACTGATTATGTCACAGTGAGGTGGCAGTGAGGTGGCGCTAAGATGGCTCTCTTGACACGTGGCGTGAAGAGAGTGGTTGATGGTGTGACGTGGCACTATGATGTGGACGGTGACGTGGCGTCGTCTTCAACCTCAAATTTCCGACAGTTTTTTTTTTTTTTTCCGGCAGTGGTCCGGCGGTAGCTCTGCACTTTCCGGCTGACTGGGATTTTCCGGCGGATTTTCCGGCTACGAGAAATTTTCCGGCAAATTTTCCGGTGACCTTCGTCGCGGCGGGTGGAGGCTGAGTTGGACGCGAAACTTGGGTTCCCAAGGTTTTTCGACATTCCGGACGTGATGGCGGCGTTAGTTTTGTGAAAAGATGGCCGCAAAGTGGAGTTTTTGGCAGACGACTCTCTTTCTCACCAAAAACACTCAACTTTCCGTTGATTTTTTTCACTCAAACTTAACTCCGGGATCTAAGAACTTGCTCCGGTACCAAATGGTATAGAAACAAGAGATAGAAACAAGAGAGAACTCTTTTTCTAAACACACTCAATTTATTCCTTAACTTCAAGATGATTGAATACATATGATATTAGCCTATTTATAGATATAAAACACAATGTGAATACCTAATGTTTCAATCAAAGATGGCTGCAAATATTCAATTGTGTTGGTTGTTGAATGGTGTGAATGGTGAGTGGTTGGAATTGAATGTGAATGGTTGAAATTCCAACTTGGTGGCCTTCTAGATGACCACTGGGTCAGGAAGAATTGTAATTTCCAAAAGTTAAAACTTTCATGCAACTTCTGACCTTCAATCATCATATCATAACGGACTTTTCGCAATAAAGTACGTAATTTTCGGACGTATAACCAACCCGTACCGAATTATCCAAAGGGCAGAATTGTAATTTCCGAAAGATAAACTTTCATGCAACTTCTGACCTTCAATCCTCATATCATAACGGAATTTTCGCAATAAAGTTCGTAATTTTCGGACGTATAACCAAACTGTACCGAATTATCCAAATTTATACAATTATAGTAAAAATAATAATATAGTACAAAAAAACGGAAGGGCAGAATTGTAATTTTCGAAAGGTAAACTTTCATGCGACTTCTGACCTTCAATCCTCATATCATAATGGACTTTTCGCAATAAAGTTGGTAATTTTCGGACGTATAATCAATCCGTACCGAACTATTTAAGTTTATGAGTTTATTATAAGATTATGCTAAGACTCGCACAATAGCAATCTATTCATCAACCGGTTGAACTAATTCCTCTAGTTTATCCAATTCCATTTACTATCAAATAATCATATTGATATCTTATAATATGCATAATCGTTGTAAATCACGACAATAATTGTTATTCAATTGAAATCGGGAGTAAGTGCTGTGCGGAGCTAAATGCTACGACCTCCGGGCGGAAGCCACCGTTAGAGTCCGTACGAGTACCTCTAGAGTCCCTTTTTCTATTTATATGCATGAAGGGCGGTTAGTCTAAGTCATGAATCGAGCAGCGTGGCTGCGGTTCTAGGCAAAGCTACCGTCGTATCCTATTCCCTTGAAGCCGAAGGACGGAGTGACCCTAAGGTGACTGGGTCGTAGAATTCGGGTATAGTCGAGATTATGATATGATCCGGGCATAGACCCAAGCTAAGGACATATCGAGCCCAGATAAGAGATAAGGCAGCATGTCACCAAGCGTGAGAGCGATCAAGCTCAAAGACCAATGTTATAGTAATGGTTCGACAAACGCCCGCGGCTACGGTTATCAAACCAAAAGTCGTGGCGATAGTCAAAGGCCAAACACTGATAATGGTCTAAGACGTTATAAGGAGGCTAAGGGATTAGTCATGTAGACGACCTCCCAAAGCTAAATACTCATTGGGCGCTCCATGCCGTGCATTCTTCATACTCAACCGCAATCTACGGAGATTTACTGTACATTCATGTCATAATTCATAATATTCTTCTTGAAAACTTGCACCAATTTTTAAACAACACTATTTTTCAAAAGTGGGAGAAACATAATGTTTATTAAATAATAAACTCATTAAATACCCAAATCCAACTCACTGAGAATCCATTATTCGCACCCCATTTTGAATTGTTTTCTAAAACCCTACTAGATGAAGAGAACCAAGAAGAAGAAGGGACATATGCTGATGACCACTGAAGATCATCCTCAAAGTATTGCCAAGACGTAGGAATTAGGATGCTGCTTTAACGGTTCTTTTATTCCTGTGTCAAAATGTATTTTGGTTTCCGATGTACTCTTTTGCATTTGATGTAATAATTCCGCTGTACCCTTGAATATTTCTTATCTATGGAACAACTAGTCTTAGTTCACCGGGCTGAGATCTGGTATATGAATGCTTTACTGGAATGTATTATCACAAAAGTTATTTATTACGTTAACTGTCGCATTCTCGTCCAACCCCGGTGTGGGGGCGTGACAAAACCACCCTTAGCCTGGATGTTCATTGGACCACATACATCGGTATGAACCAACTCCCACACATTTTGTGCACGATTTCCTTTGATTTGAAAAGCCCTTTTAGTCATTTTACCTTCTAGACAGGATTCGCATGTTGGAAATGACTCAACTTGGAGTGAATCCAATGGGCCATCACTCACCAATCTTTGAATCCTTCTAAGGTTAATATGACCCAATCGTAAATGCCACAAATATGTTGGATTTATGCTCGAAGGCTCATTTCTTTTATTAGGATTAGTCAAAGAATTAAGTGATTTATAAGTATGCAAGGGAGCTGGTGCAGCACTAATGATATAAAGTTCTTCACTATAAGTACTCGTGCAAACATATTCACCGTTTCTTTTAATAACTGCATTATCTTCAAAAGAAACTGAATATCCATCACGACGCAATTTAGAAACTGAAATCAAATTCACTCTAAAAAATCGGGTACCAATAATACATTACTAAGAACTAAAATCCTATCATCAACTTTTAGCTGCACGACTCCCACTGCAACAGCCTTCAGCTTGGAATAGTCGCTCCAGCTTATTGTAATCTCATCCGCACTAAGTACCTTGATTACTTGGAACCCCTGCGAGTCAAAGCAAACATGATCAGTGGAGCCCGAATCCACTATCCACGAAGTGATAGAACAGGCATCCAAACATGTTTTGACTACTAGTGCATGAGACGTACCTTTCTTAGGGCAGTCACTCTTGAAATGCCCTTTCAGACAGCAGTTGGAGCACTTACCCTTCGGATTTTTGTTCGCTTCCGGCTTAGGAGCCTTTTACTGAGGAGCCTTGCCCTTAGCTTTGAACGTGTCCACTTGCTTCTGGCCAACCTGCTTTTTCTTCTTTCCCTATTTGGGTTTTGAAGAAGTAGCACTGGTTGCCGCAAGAATTTGATGATAACCTTGTTTGAAGAGACCTTCGGCAGACTGAAGCTCTGTCAGAAGTTCCGCCAATGTGTAAGTCCTACGATTCATGTTGTAGTTAAGGCGGAACTGCTCAAAGCTTCTTGGTAAACTGCCTAAGATAATATCGACCTGCGACTCCGCATCGATAGTGGCCCCCTGTATGCTCAGTTTGTTCAAATGAGACATCATTTTAAGAACATGATCCCTTACTGGGGTCCCTTCAGACATTTGGATTGTCATCAAAACCCTCATCGCATTTTGCCTAGCCGCCCAGTTCTGATGACCAAACATCTCAATAATATTTTTCATCATTTCCGCGGCCGAGCCCATCGTCTGATGCTGATGCTGCAATACATTTGTTAATGAAGCCAAAATGTAACAGCGAGCCATCTCATCATACTTTTTCCATTTCCAGAATTCAGCCAACTCTTCAGGAGTGGCATCCGGTTCTAGTTCCAAAGGACTCTCCTCAGTTAAAATAAATTTATGCCCCTAGGCAGTCAAGACAATATCAAGATTTCTTTTGCAGTCGGCAAATTAGTGCCATCAAGTTTGTTTTCTTTGAGAATAACAGCTAGTAGATTGAAAGACATATGAGAATAAAATTAAAAACACCATTCATCACATAATTCGACGCAAAATATTTTGAAAAACCTTAAAACAATATATATGCAATCAACCAACATCTTGAAATACCGCATATGCAAGCCACGATAGTGTGGAAGTTTACATGTACATTTTCAAGTAGATTTTAACGTCTTTAATTTTACTATCTAGCCAAGATGCATTTTGACAAGTAAAATTAATAGTTGGTTCCTCTTGGCCATGTATTTAATTAACATAGACTCCGATGGGGAGCTTATTAATTAATACACATAAGTGAACACAATAATTTAACAAACCTTAGAATATTATTTAATGATAATAGTCCTACAAATGGAGAGGTTCTATCATAAAAAATAATATTCATCTTTTTGTTATCAAATTTGAAGTTTAAAACCAGTGAGCCAATAATTAGCACATCCGATGTGGAGGAAGACTCTAATGTCAACGCGCATGCTAATTATTTCACAATTTAAACCAATTATGGAGGCCAATTTGATTTTGAAAAATCAATTTAAAATCACTTAGTTATTTTGAAAAATTAAGGTTTTTAATTTTCTCGTCCTAACATGCAAGGAAACATATCACGCATACATCCATACATGCCATACATCAAAACAATAAAAACCAACAAATAATAAAAAATTGGATAATTAAATCCAATTATCATGGCTTTTATTCCTCGTTTTGAATAACGAGAAATTTTTCGGCTCGTTTGCTCCCACTGCTTCAAGCATCTCGCGGAAAAACAAATTGAACGACCCGAACTGGACAACTTGACCCGGCCTGCCCGACCTGCGCCATTGCCCGACCACCGCCCGGCTTCTTTGCGCCATTTGCCGATCGCCCGAGCCGCCACTGCCGAGTGCAAGTCTGCCGCGAGCAAGCGGCGCGGCCGAGCACTGATAGGCTCCCTACTGGTCTCGGTCGGTTCGTCTGATCGGGACTCCTCTTCGTGCTGGACTTCTTTTTATTTCGTACTTTGAGTTTTCCAATTCGATTACAATTTTATTCAAAATAAAATACATCGAATTTACATCAAATTATAAGAAAAAGAAATCCTATACTACCCGTGGATTTTCTCACGGGAAAAACTTATACATGCCACAAAAACGGGCCAAATTACCAAAACGCGTAAATAAATAAAAAATATCACATAGCCATGATAATTGGATCATATTTTCATGCAAGACAAATTCTAGCAAAATATTCCAAAAAATCATACTATATGAATATTTAATTGCTAGCATATTAATCACCAAATTAATTAAATTGAACAGAACCTAAAGACCGTCTCCGATACCAATTGTTGGAATATAAAACGCAGCGGAAGCAAGTTGGAGGGAATAATTTAATAAAAGGTTTTATAAACTAACCAACAGAAAAAATGGATCTATTTAGGCTTGTCAACTAATTAACTAAACAGATTAATAAATAATTAAATAAACATATTTACGCATGGGAGTCGGTAATTTTTACCTTTGACACGAAGTGGTAGAATAATCCCTTTTTGGTCGATTTATGTTCTCTTCGTGTTCCTCTCCGATCTTCTTGTATTTCTACCTCAAGATCTTCTAGAGTATATCCCGCCTACGTCTGGATGTCGTGTGGGAAACAATCTACCGGATCAAATATGGACAGCTGGAGTTCGGCCGAAATCTCTTCTCAAGAAACTTACGATTTTTGTTCTCTCTATTTCTCTTGAATATTTTTAGTATTTTAGAAAAATATTGTGTTAACTAAATTGTGGAATCCAAGACACAAGTCAAGATCCACAATTAAACACACACACAGAAAATCGATTTTCTTGGGCAATGAAAGTAGAAAAATCGGCCACCCCTATGTCCTTATTTATAGTTGTTTTGGTCTACTCTAGGGACCTTAAGGAGGATATGGTAAGGACTCCCAATAGATGTCTTCTTTCCAATATTAGGACTCTTCCTAATATTAAGACTCTTGTTTGAGGACAAAGTAAAAGACAGCAAATTAATTGTATTGATAACAATGAATAGAGGGGCCTTTATATAGGCATTACAATGAGAGTCCTTCCATACATAAGATTCTTAGTTAAGGTAAGACATCTAACAGGATCCTACTACCTCTAGAAGAGTCTAGAACCTTCCATAACTCTCTCCCCCTACAACTAGTATTAGGTAAGACACCAATAAGGAAAGTATTTCCCGGAACACTCCCCCTGTGTCGAGCACTAATACTAACATGGTGCATAAGGTGTTGCCTCGGTAAAAAAACTTTCCAAGTCGAATAAACCCCGTGGGAAAAAATAAAGACTTGGTGATGAAAAAGAGCACAACGCACCAACTACAAATGTCAGAATCATGTGAAGTATACTCCCCCTGAGGTATACATGACAGCTCATTTCATCGAGCTATCATTAGTTGAGCTCGGATAATCGACACATGCCGATGCTTCTCACATGTTTCTCAAATGTAGATTTCGGCAGAGACTTAGTGAACAAGTCTGCGATATTCTCATCAGAACTCACTTGTTTCACTTCGATATTCAGAAATTTCTACTGCTGCTGATTATAAAAGAACTTTGGCGCAATATGCTTGGTCTTGTCACCCTTTATGAAACCTAACTTCATCTGCTCAATGCATTCCACATTGTCCTCAAAGATGCAAGTAGGGGTTGTTGTAGTGGGATCTAATTCACACATTCCTCGTATATGGTCTATGACTGACCGGAGCCAAATGCACTCCCTTACGGATTCGTGCAATGCAATTATCTCTGCATGGTTCGAGGAAGTAGCAACTAGGGTCTGCTTGGTAGATCGCCAAGATATCGCCGTATTCCCAATGGTGAACACATAACCAGTTTGGAAACGTCCTTTATGTAGGTCAGAGAGATAACCGACATCAGCAAATCCAACTAACATGTCGTTAGGATTCTCTGCATAAGGGGTAAGCTTGCTCACATTAGCACTTCTGGTAGTCAAGCTACCATGCTCAGCTGCAATATTAGAGGAAGATCGACGGTCGGTATGCATCGTCTTAACCTCAACAATTCC
The DNA here is from genome assembly GCA_033398695.1 of Orobanche coerulescens. NCBI lineage: Eukaryota > Viridiplantae > Streptophyta > Magnoliopsida > Lamiales > Orobanchaceae > Orobanche > Orobanche coerulescens. The sequence continues at coordinate 69,172,922 of CM065804.1, read as the reverse complement.
TTTCGGAATATCGCTCTCTCTTGCGTAGGGAAAGAACAATCCAAGATCACTGGAGCCTTTCAAGTATCGAAAGATGTGTTTTACTCCATTCCAATGCCTTATCGTGGGAGCGGAGCTAAATATCGCTAACAGATTCACAGAGAATGCGATGTCTAGATGAGTACATTGAGCGAGATACAACAATGCACCAATTGCGCTAAGGTATGGTGTTTCTGCTCCAAGGACCTCTTCATCCTCCTCTTTGGGACGAAATGGATCCTTGTTCATTTCCAGACTTCGACCAATCATGGGGGTAGCAAGAGGATGTGCCTTGTCCATACTAAATCGCCTGAGCATTTTGTGGACATAGGCAGACTGATGAATGAGTATGCCATCTCGATGTTCTAGCTCTAAGCCCAAGCAGAATCGAGTCCTCCCTAGATCTTTCATCTCGAATTCGGATTTAAGCTAGCGGGCCGTTTCATTGACCTCATCTATGGTACCGATAAAATTCATGTCATCTACATAGACGGCTACAATCACGAAACCTGTATCTGTTCTTTTCATGAAAATGCATGGACAGATGTCACTGTTCTCGTATCCCTTACCAACCAAGTATTCACGTAGGCGGTTGTACCACATCCTTCCGGATTGTTTCAAACCATACAGTGAACGACGCAATTTCACAGCGTAAGCGCTCCGTAGTTTAGAGCTACTTGATTTGGGCAATGAAATCCCTTCGGGGACTTTCATATGAATATTCGTATCTAGATCCCCATAAAGATACGTTGTAACCACATCCATAAGCTGCATGTTCAGTTTTTCGGACACTACCAAACTGACTAAGTAGCGGAAAGTGATGATGTCCATAACGGGAGAATACGTATCCTCGTAGTCAATGCCAGGGCGCTGTGAGAAGCCTTGGGCAACTAGTCTCGCTTTGTAATGCATGAGCTCATCCTTATCATTGTGTTTACGAACAAAGACCCACTTATGTCCAACTGGTTTAACGCCCACGGGTACTGGCTCGATACGGCCAAATACCTCACGTTTAGCCATTGAGTCTAGTTCAGCCTGCATTGCATCTTTCCATTTCGGCCAATCGGCTCATTGTTGACATTCAAAGAACCGAGCGGCTCGGCCGTCGTCTTCAATAATTTCTTGAGCGACGGAGTAGGCAAAAGCATCATCGACTAGCGTGGACGACCTGCCCAATAGTACGTATTCACTCGTACATTGCATTGAGATTTCTTTATTTTCTGACATCAACAAAGTTTCCGATGCGTCCGTCGATTGTTCCATTGTTGATTCGAGGACATATCCGTAGTCAGATATAATCTCGTGTGATGGAGTCACTGTGTCGAGGATGAGAGGATTTTGTGCCTCCGTTCCTCTTCTCTTTCGAGGTTCGGTATCCTTTCTACCCACTGGCCTCCCCCTCTTTCGAGCAGGGATAAGAGCAGCCGAAGCAGTCGTCCCACCACTAAGGTTGACGCCGGGGGCATCATTCCTTTGGGCGGCTGAACCTTGCCCTATAACTGGGACTTCTAACCTTGCAGGAACATTCGCAGTGGGAATGGTAGATCTTGTCACTTTCGCAGTATCAGTAAAGCTGTCGGGCATCGAATCCGCAACTTTCTGAAGACTGAGAATACGTTGCACTTCTAGCTCGGATTGAGCTGTGCGGGGATCTTGATGAGGCAAGGAGGGAGCACACCAGACAATTTCCTGGCGTTCAACTGGAATCGGTCGATTCCTCTCTCCCCCTAACGATGGGAAGTTTGTCTCATCAAAGTGACAGTCTGCAAATCTTGCAGTAAACAGATCTCCTGTCAAAGGTTCCAAATAGCGGACAATTTTAGGCGATTCATAGCCAACATATATACCTAATCGTCTTTGCGGACCCATTTTAGTACGCTGTGGAGGCGTAATTGGCACATAGACTGCACAACCAAAAATGCGTAAGTGTGAAATATCAGGCTCATATCCAGTTACCAACTGGTACTCACTAAACGGTTGATTGGTAGTGGGTCGAAAGCGAATAAGTATAGCCGCGTGCAAAATTGCATAACCCCAGGCAGAAATCGGCAAGTTGGTGCGCAATACCAATGCTCGGGTGATAAGATGTAACCGCTTAATCATAGCCTCGGCAAGGCCATTCTGCAAATGAATATGGGGGACGGGATGTTCAAATTCAATCCCAATCGACATGCAATAGTCGTCAAAATACTTTGACGTAAACTCACTAGCATTGTCCAATCTTAATGACGAGATTGGAAAGTCGGGGTGGTTAGCCCGTAACTTGATGATTTAGGCTAGGAGTTTAGCAAATGCAGCATTTCTTGTAGATAGCAGAGCGACATGTGACCATCGCATCGATGCATCAACTAGAACCATAAAGTATCTGAATGGTCCGCACTCTGGTTGAATAGGTCCACAAATGTCCCCTTGAATTCTTTGTAAGAAGCGAATGTTTTGTGTTGAGTCTTTAGCAAAGGACGGAGAGGGTATCAACTTTGCTAGTGAACATGCTTTACAAAATGATTTATGGGCATTAGAAATTACCATGGAAGCCTAGGGATTTACGAGAGATGCACCGTCAACCTTATCAGGGCGTGCGATCTTTAATCCCGGTGATACGGTATCAAGCTCACTCACATCAATGCTGATATCGAGTGGTGCTTCCAATCGTTTTCTGCACTTGAAAAACGGATGACCATGTGAGTTTTTCAAAATGCAAATCATCATGTCACGTCCAGGGTGACCGAGTCGGTCACGCCATAGTCGGTATGCTTCGGAATCACACAGTTCGTGACTCACACCATAGGATTCAATAACCCTTATTGTAGTCTGGTATAAACCACTACTTAGACTCATAAGTTTCTCGAGAACACCGCGTCTTCCGCATTCTTCTAGAGTAACATACAAAAATTCTGTCCCATTCTCACAATGTGTATCAAGGTGATAACCGTTGGCACGGATGTCCTTAAAACTTAGCAAGGTTTGGTTTGCTCTTGGGGCATAGAGAGCATTTGTGACTATAATATGCGTACCATTAGGTAGCAAGAAATGAGCAGGTCCCCTCCCTTGAATTACTTGGGAGGAACCAATCATTGTTGTCACTGAGGATATATATGGCACAATATCCTTAAATAATTGCCTATCCGAAGAATAGTGTGGGTTGTTCCACTATCAGCAAGGCACTCAATTTCGCCACGAGACATCTACAATAAGACATGAAATTCGATTAGTTTTATGATGAAAGACATAGCGAAAACTCATTAACTTCGAGTTTGGGGAAATTCGACCAAGTTGGTTAGGATCAAAGTTAGCACAATCGCTGGAAATAATTTCCGTGCAGCTTGACCTTTGTTCACTAAAACAACAATTACTTCTTCGTTAAGAAGGTTATGAACGAACGGTCAGTTGTTCTTGAAACTAGACTTCCGTATCTGTCCGTACGTCATGCACTTTCTGGATCATTGGTATTTCCCTATTGTTGAGTGATGGAGCAAGGTTGAAGCCTTTTTCAAAGGCATTATTGTTGATACAATACTATGACAAATGGCCATAGGAGCGTTTAAACACTTCAAAATGCATCTTCGTGTTTGATTTATATCTCGACTAATGATCCTTTCGGTAACTCCAACTTGGTAGACTTGCAGAGAAAGTAGGAATGTCGGTACAGCTAAGGCTGTTTAAAAACCACTGATTCCGTTTGAACTTTCAAAGCATCAACATATACCAAGGAGGATGCGCCTAGTCTTGATTATAAGTTTTGATGAAATCCACCAATGTATCAATTTAACCAAGTACTTCAATACTGAGCAATTGTTTTGTGATAAACCAAACATGCTTTCGAAGGGAAAAATAAAATTCGTTTTTGCACAATCACAGCAAATAAAAGAATTTTATTCATCATGGCCAACTTTATTACATTCATAGAAAATCCAAAGTAGTTCTCGAAAACTAGAAACAAGACAAAACATAACCAAAGCGTAAAACTAGTCAAACTACAATGATCTAGTCAAAGTCGGCAACACCCATATGTTGGTCTTTGTCCGCAATGGTGAGAGGAGGGATCTCAGTATGGTTCACCTCCGTATTCTCATTATCTTCCACCATGTAATTTGACTCTTGAGTCAAGTACTGTTTATAGTGCTTGTAGTAAGCTTGGATGTTCTTTGGCGCCTTGCAATTGCGGTAAGTATGCTTCTTCGAAACGTAAGTATAGCAATTCCGGCCTTCCTTTGGATTTGTTCCTTTCCCGGCGGCAGGAGGCGGTCCACGTGGTTGGGTTCCACTAGGTCCCGTGGCCGATCCACCTTGCCTCTTCCACTCATTGGAACGACGACCTCGTCTTTTCCCTCGCTTGCTTGAGTCATGCACCCGTGGTGCTTGCAAAAACTGAGTAGCGTTGCCTTTTCTATTTTGTCGTGGTGCCTTCCTTTGGGTAGCCTGATTCACTTCCGGAATCGGCTTCATACCAGTTGGGCGCGCATTGCTATTGAGAATAATCTTATAGTGCCTTTCTGTGGGTAGCCTGGTTCACTTCCGGAATCGGCTTCGTACCAGCTGGGCGCGCATTGCTATTGAGAATAATCTCATGGTGCCTTTCTTTTTTCGCGAGGTGGGAGATAAAGTCACTAAAATTTTTAATTCTCCCTTCCTCATAGGCGACGCGCAGCTGATGGGCAATCACACTTGCTCCCACGGGAAACGTGTTAAGAGTCTTCTCGATCAAATCTTGATCAGACTTCTTGACACCACAAAAACCAAGATCAGTGCGAAGATCGAGGATGGCTTGGTTATAGGCCTCCACATTCGCATAATCCAAAAATCGGATTTGCTGCCACTGAAGTTGCAATTCGGGGAAGCGCTGATCATGCACATTATTAAATCGTTGTTCGAGTGTATCCCATAGTTCTTTGGGGGTTTGCAAATTCATATAACACTTTTTCAACAACGGATGTATATGTCTACGCAAGTACATCAGTGCACTAGCCTTGGTTTCCTCGCTCGGTTCTTGAGCGGTAGGCTCGTTAGAGGGAAAGATGGTGGTGGTAAATCTCTTACCGACGAACGCCAAGCGAATGTCTCAGACCCACCTATGGTACTCCTTACCAGCATGGTCAAGGATGTCGAACTCCGGATGAACATTGGAGCTTTGTGCCATCTACAAGATATAAACAAGAGGAAGTTAGTCTTATTGGATTTTCAGTGACAATGTAAACAGTCACAATCGATGCTTTTAAAAGCGTGTAACATAACTGTTACTCGATTTACTTCCCTTAATTGTTGTTTAGTAAAGTCAACAAAAAAAAAAAACGGCGATATCAGATCCCACCCAGATACGTGGTGTATGCAACAACCACAAGTATCGACTTTCAACAATTCCGTGACTCCCCCAGGACCGTCACACCGTTTTCTTCGACACGCAGAGATACCGACTTCTCTCGCGGTCTCATCCACCGCAAAGTAGCATGGGAGATAAAGAACCCAAGAACCCATGTCCCCAAAAGAAAAATTCCCAAAAGGAGAAAATTGAATAGGGACAAGTCAGATAGTTACCTCGATTATAAAATTAGGCACATGCTAAATATGTGGTGTGCTTCGATCTACCGGTTGGTACTCGATGTGACGACGTGAAACCGGAGGCTTAATTTTGGCGGCTTCCGAAGATAAGTTGATGTTCGGGTTTTGGTCCGAGAGTCAGAACTGGGTCGGACTTGGCTGGGCTGGAGCTGGCTGGCGGCGATGGTCAGCGGCGGTCGGCGGCGGTCGGTCAGCGGTGATGTTCGCCGGATCGATCGGCGCGATTTTCACCGGATCGATCGGCGGATTTACCGAGCGTGGAACCGCTAAGCCGGGCGAGGCGGCGGCGCGGGCGGCGGCTTGGGCGGCGGCGGCCGGGCAGCGGCGGCGGTGCTGGGCGGCGGCGTTGGGCGGCGGCACTGGGCGGCAGCACTGGGCGGCGGCGGCGGTGGCAGGGGGGGCGGCTGCTGGCCGATTTTTCTTCCTTTTCTTTTTTTTTTTTGTTCGAGCTACGTGCTGATAACGTGTTTGAGGAGAAAGTAAAAGACAGCAAATCAATTGTATTGATAACAATGAATATAGGGGCCTTTATATAGGCATTACAATGAGAGTCCTTCCATACATAGGATTCCTAGTTAAGGTAAGACATCTAACAGGATCCTTCTACCTATGGAAGAGTCTAGAACCTTCTAGAACTCTATCCCCCTACAACTAGTATTAGGTAAGACACCAATAAGGAAAGAATTTCCCGGAACAACTCTATTAATATCAACTTAGTCCACTAATAAGTTAATATTGCACTTCCTACCAAAATCTCAAATTACAAAATTAGGCTCTTTTTTGAATGAATTATTTCTCGTGTTTAAGATATTCCATGTCCATTAATTAATTTAAGCTACTGACAACTTTTAATTAATTAATATATTATACATGAGTATACCACTCGACCTTTATTATTATATCGGAAAATTAATTCCACCTGCAGGGTTTAATATAATAATCCTTTCGAGTGCCTCAAGGGACATGATCAACCCGACTGGCCGGGACACGATTTCTAGCTATAATATTAATTATCATATAAATAATAATATTGCTCAAAATATCGAGCATATTTAGTCAATAATTGTGGCTCTCACCCATGATAAATCAAAGCAATAAATATTAAATATATATAATTAAATATTAATCACTAGAATTAAGAAATAATAATCGTCCGAGATGTACGTTCTTCTTATAGTCAGTACAGAAGAAACTATCTCACCTCGATCCTATTCAACGTATACCGAATACGCTAATATATGCTTATGGTCAAGACCAACCAATCTCAAGCATATAGTACAACCTTTCACATAACGGTATAATGTTATATAGGTTGTAAACTAAATATTACTATATAAGGAACCGATAATGTGATCTTCTGTGTGACGACACACCATATTATCTACAATATAAAGTAATTTAGACTACATTTGCATAATCATAGCGTGAATAAATATGCAAAACATGTGATAAATAAATTAAATATTCTCATAGATAAAGACCGGGAAATTAGGTAATACAAGCATAAAGTATGGTTTGACGTATACAACCCTAACATGAAGCTCATCATCATCTTTGTCAGAGTCGGAGTGGCCGGAGTCGGAGTGGTGGCTCAGGCTTCTGGGCTTGTCAGCGGATGGAGACTTTTCTTTTAGTCTTGTCTTTTCCTTTGCCACAAAATATGAAGTGATTAGTTCTTGGCAGAAGTGATCATCACACATGATCAAGACTTCGAAGTTTTGGGTGTCTATCACTTTCAAAGCAAACAATACTTCATCCTTCTAGTCCTCCCAGTTGTACAGGGTGTCGTAAGGGGCGACCCTGTATGATTTTCATCCCTTGAAGCGATCATAAGATTCCTCTGTCTGGACCTAAAGGAGAGTGTTGTTAATAGTATCAGTCAGGTAGGGACTCCGAACAGTAGTGGGTTCTGCTATCTGGTTTAGATTCTCGATAGGTAAGGGAACCTGTGGAGAAGCGGGATCCCTGACAGGGTGGGATGCCCTGTCGGGAGAGGGACTCCGTACAAGGGTGGGTGCCCCGTTTATAGTGGTAATCATTGGCTCCAAAGGGGCAGCCGATTCACCAATTCCTTCAATATTCATAAATGTATGGTCATCCGTCATAACCAAAATGGGCTCAGGATATGATGTAAGAGCAGCCAGAGTTTCTTCCAGAGGGGTTGCGCCCTGTGGGATTTCTACTGCGGAAGATGTAGCATGTGGAACTGCCTTAGTGGCTGCTATAGCCACCGAGGTCGCTATAGGAACTGTTGGGGTTCGATGCCTCAAATAAAGGCGAAACGGAAGCAAATACAAATCTAAACCGAACCTGAAAAGAGGACCGATCATGCATCGTATATATGAATATAGAAGGACAAAAGTTAAGATATGAAAACGTACCCTTCAAGTCCTTTGATTGAATGTTGAAGTTGATGTTGGTGATCGCAAATCCAATTTGATAAGTCCTCGATAATCTAAACACCAAAAGCACCACGTCTCTACGAGCCACGCATCGGGAGATGATCGAAACAACAACTATTCAATTATCATCTAAGGATACGACTAGAAAAGAGTAGTAAGAAATGATCTCTCAAGTTTGTGATTACTCTTAGTGATATAAGTTTTGTTCTTGATTTTATTTCTCTCTCTAAGAGTGTAAGAATGTGAACAAAGTGAACTCTCCCTCTCTCACTTTAGTGATGGTCGATCTTTCTTATATCTTGTACAGGAGGATGAAGTTTGTTTTATAACAAAGACCACACAAACTTCCAATCCTCACACCAAAGGGTTGAAATGATAAGATCATATCTTATCACTCCATTTGTCCTCAATTGTAAGGAAGTCTCCTCAACACATGCAACCATGAGGACAAAGTCATCATCAAGTAAACAACAAGGACGGGGTGGCCTACACCATTTTTGAGAGGGATTCTGTTCGTTACGGTCTATGAAACAGACCGTCGTGTATCTAGTCCGACTGATACATCTTAGTCGTCTGAAATATAATTAATTAATTTAATTATTATTTGAGGATAAAGTAAAAGACAGCAAATCAATTGTATTGATAACAATGAATAGAGGGGCCTTTATATAGGCATTACAATGAGTGTCCTTCCATACATAGGATTCCTAGTTAAGGTATGACATCTAACAGGATCTTACTACCTATGGAAGAGTCTAGAACCTTCCATAACTCTATCCCCCTACAACTAGTATTAGGTAAGACACCAATAAGGGAAAATTTCCCGGAACACTCCCCCTGTGTCGAGCACTAATACTAACATGGTGCATAAGGTGTTGCCTCAGTAAAAAATGTTTCCAAGTCAAATAAAACCCCGTGGGAAAAACAAAGACTTGGTGAGGAAAAAGAGCACAACGCACCAACTACAAATGTCAGAATCATGTGAAGTATACTCCCCCTAAGGTATACATGACAGCTCATTCCGTCGAGCTATCATTAGTTGAGCTCGGATAATCAACACATGCCGATGCTTCTCACATGTTTCTCAAATGTAGATTTCGGCAGAGAGTTAGTGAACAAGTCAGTGATATTCTCATCGGAACTCACTTGTTTCACTTTGATATTCAGCAATTTCTGCTGCTGCTGATTATAAAAGAACTTCGGCGCAATATGCTTGGTATTGTCACCCTTTATGAAACCTAACTTCATCTGCTCAATGCATGCCGCATTATCCTCAAAGTTGCAAGTAGGGGTTGCTGTAGTGGGATCTAATCCACACGTTCCTCGTATATGGTCTATGACTGACTGGAGCCAAATGTACTCCCTTACAGATTCGTGCAATGCAATTATCTCTTCATGGTTCGAGGAAGTAGCAACCAGGGTCTGCTTGGTAGATCGCCAAGATATTTCCGTATTCCCAATGGTGAACACATAACCAGTTTGGGAACGTCCTTTATGCGGGTCAGAGAGATAACCGGTATCAGCAAATCTAACTAACGTGTCGTTAGGATTCTCTGCATAAAGGGTAAGCTTGCCTGCATTAGCACTTCTGGTAGTCAATCTACCATGCTCAGTTGCAATATCATAGGAAGACCGATGGTCGGTATGCATCGTCTTAACCTCAACAATTCCTTTTGGAATATCGCTCTCTCTTGCGTAGGGAAAGAACAATCCACGATCACTGGAGCCTTTCAAGTATCGAAAGATGTGTTTTACTCCATTCCAGTGCCTTATCGTGGGAGCGGCGCAAAATCTCGCTAACAGATTCACAGAGAATGCGATGTCTAGACGAGTACATTGAGCCAGATACAACAACACACCGATTACGCTAAGGTACGGTGTTTCTACTCCAAGGACCTCTTCATCCTCCTCTTTGGGACGAAACGGATCCTTGTTCATTTCTAGACTTTGACTAATCATGGGGGTAGCAATAGGATGTGCCTTGTGCATACTAAATCTCCTGAGCATTTTGTGGACATAGGCAGACTAATGAATGAGTATGCCATCATCTCGATGTTCTAGCTCTAAGCCCAAGCAGAATCGAGTCCTCCCCAGGTCTTTCATCTCGAATTCGGATTTAAGGTATCGGGCCATTTCATTGACCTCATCTATGGTACCGATAACATTCATGTCATCTACATAGATGGCTACAATCACGAATCCAGTAACTGTTCTTTTCACGAAAATGCATGGACAGATGTCACTGTTCTCGTATCCCTTCCCAACCAAGTATTCACGTAGGCGGTTGTACCACATCCTTCCGGATTGTTTCAACCCATACAGTGAATGACGCAATTTCACAGCGTAAGCACTCCGTGGTTTAGAGCTACTTGATTTGGGCAATGAAATCCCTTCGGGGACTTTCATATAAATATCCGTATCTAGATCCCCATAAAGATACGATGTAACCACATCCATAAGCTGCATATTCAGTTTTTCGGACACTACCAAACTGACTAAGTAGCGGAAAGTGATGATGTCCATAACGGGAAAATACGTCTCCTCGTAGTCAATGCCAGGGCGCTGCGAGAAGCCTTGGGCAACTAGTCTCGCTTTGTAACGCATGACCTCATCCTTATCATTGCGTTTACGAACAAAGATCCACTTATGTCCAACTGGTTTAACGCCCACAGGTATTGGCTCGATATGGCCAAATACCTCACGTTTAGCCATTGAGTCTAGTTCAGCTTGCATTGCATCTTTCCATTTCGGCCAATCGGTTCGTTTTTGACATTCAGCAACCGTGCACGGCTCAGCATCGTCATCTTCAATAATTTCTTGAGCGACAGAGTAGGCAAAAACATCATCGACTAGCATGGACGACCTGTCCAATAGTATGTATTCACTTGGGTAGCAAGAAATGAGCAGGTCCCCTCACTTGAATTACTTGGGAGGAACCAATCATTGTTGTCACTGAGGATATATATGGCACAATATCCTTAAATAATTGCCCATTCCGAAGAATAGTGTAGGTTGTTCCACTATCAGCAAGGCACTCAATTTCGCCACGAGACATCTACAATAAGACATGAAACTCGATTAGTCTTGTGATTAAAGATATAGTGAAAACTCATTAACTTCGAGTTTGGGGAAATTCGACCAAGTTGGTTAGGATCAAAGTTAGCACAATCGCTGGAAATAATTTCCGCGCAGCTTGACCTTTGTTCACTAAAACAGCAATAACTTATTCGTTAAGAATGCTATGGACAAACGGTCAGTTGTTCTGGAAACTAGGCTTCTGTATCTCTCTGTCCATAGATCGTGCCTCCTTAAACTAAGATCTGAGTGCTCGTTTCAAGTTGCTATTTTGGTATTTCCCTATTGTTGAGTGATAGAGCAAGGTTGAAGACTTTTTCAAAAGCATTATTGTTGATACAATACTATGGCAATATGGCCATAGGAGCGTTTAAACACTTCAAAACGCATCGTGGTGTTCGATTTATATCTCGACTAATGATCCTTTTGGTAACTCCAACTTGGTAGACTTGCAGAGAAAGTAGTAATGTCGGTACAACTAAAGCTGTTTAAAAACCACTGATTCCGTTTGAACTTTCAAAGCATAAACAAATACCAAGGAGGATGCTCCTAGTCTTGATCATAATTTTTGATGAAATCCACCAATGTATCAATTTAACTAAGCAATTCATTACTGAGCAATTGTTTTGTGATAAACCAAACATGCTTTCGAAGGGAAAAATAAAATTCGTTTTTGCACAATCACAGCAATTAAAAGAATTTTATTCATCATGGCCAACTTTATTACATTCATAGAAAATCCAAAGTAGTTCTCGGAAACTAGAAAAAAGACAAAACATAACCAAAGCGTAAAACTAGTCAAACTACAATGATCTAGTCAATGTCGGCAACATCCATATGTTGGTCTTTGTCCGCAATGGTGAGAGGAGGGATCTCAGTTGGGATCTCAGTATGGTTCACCTCCATATTCTCGTTATCTTCCTCCATGAAATTTGACTCTTGAGTCAAGTACTGTTTATAGTGCTTGTAGTAAGCTTAGATGTTCTTTGGCGCCTTGCAATGGCGGTAAGTATGCTTCTTCGATCCGCAAGTATAGAAATTCCGGCCTTCCTTTGGAGTGGTTCCATTCCCGGCGGCAGGAGGCGGTCCACGTTGTTGGGTTCCACTGGGTCCCGTGGCCGAGCCACCTTGCCTCTTCCACACATTGGAACGACGACCTCGTCTTTTCCCTTACTTGCTCGAGTCATGCACCCATGGTGCTTGCATAAACTGAGTAGCGTTGCCTTTTCTATTTTGTCGTGGTGCCTTCCTTTGGGTAGCCTGATTCACTTCCGGAATCGGCTTCGTACCAGTTGGGCGCGCATTGCTATTGAGAATAATCTCATGGTGCCTTTCTTTTTTCGCGAGGTGGGAGATAAGGTCACTAAAATTTTTAATTCTCTCTTCCTCATAGGCAACGCGCAGCTGATGAGCAATCATACTTGCTCCACGGGAAACGTGTTAAGAGTCTTCTCGATCAAATCTTGATCAGACTTCTTGACACCACAAAAACCAAGATCAGCACGAAGATCGAGGATGGCTTGGTTATAGGCCTCCATATTCGCATAATCCAACAATCGGATTTGCTCCCATTGAAGTTACAATTCGGGGAAGTGCTGATCATGCACATTATTAAATCGTTGTTCGAGTGTATCCCATAGTTCTTTGGGGGTTTGCAAATTCATGTAACACTTTTTCAACAATGGATGTATATGTCTACGCAAGTATATCAGTGCATTAGCCTTGGTTTCCTCGCTCGGTTCTTGAGTGGTAGGCTCGTTAGAGGGAAAGATGGTGGTGGTAATTCTCTTATCGACGAACGCCAAGCGAACGTCTGAGACCCACCTATGGTACTCCTTACCAGCATGGTCAAGGATGTCGAACTCCGGATGAACATTGGAGCTTTGTGCCATCTACAAGATATAAACAAGAGGAAGTTAGTCTTGTTGGATTTTCAGTGACAATGTAAACAGTCACAATCGATGCTTTTAAAAGCGTGTAACATAACCGTTACTCGATGTACTTCCCTTAATTGTTGTTTAGTAAAGTCGACAAAAAAAGAAACGGCGATATCAGATCGCACCCAGATACGTGGTGTATGCAACAACCACAAGTATCGACTTTCAACAATTCCGTGACTCCCCCAGGACCGTCACACAGTTTTCTTCGACACGCAGAGATACCGACTTCTCTCGCGGTATCATCCACCGCAAAGTAGCGTGGGAGATAAAGAACCCAATAACCCATGTCCCCAAAAGAAAATTTCCCAAAAGGAGAGAATTTAATAGGGACAAGTCAGATAATTACCTCGATTATAAAATTAGGCACGTGATGAATTTGTGGTGTGCTTCGATCTACCGGTTGGTACTCGATGCGACGACGTGAAACCGGAGGCGCAATTTTGGCGGCTTCCGAAGATAAGTTGATGTTCGGGTTTTTAGTCCGAGGTTCAGAACCGGGTCGGACTTGGCTGGGCTGGAGCTGACCGGCGGCGGTGGTCAGCGGCGATCGACGGCGGAAGTGGCTGGCGCCGGCGGTGATTGGCGGCGGTCGGCGGCGGCGGTCCGATGGTGATGTTCCGACTGGATTGAATCGGCAACGGCTTTCCGGCTGGACTGGATCGGCGGCGACTTTCCGACGGGAGCGGTGGTCCGGCGGTGGTGGTTGGGCAGCGGCGGCGATGTTGGGCGGCGCTGGCGGCGGCAGTGGTGCTAAGCGCGGTAGGCGCGAGACAGTGGCCAGGCAGCGTGGTGGTGGTAGGCTGCGCGGCGCAGTCTTTGGCGGCGATGCTTGTAATACCCGTACTTTTTGTAAATTTTCTACTATTGCGTTTTGTAATTTTGACACACGTGTAAGTGTTTAGTAAGCTTATGTTAATCTTGAAACTCTTGTCAATTGGATTTACCCCCTTTTCTTGTTCGGATCGTCGCTGTTTTCGGATCCTTGATGCGATTATACTACCTTCGTGTAAAGGGTAGCGCACGCTACTCACAACTTGTAGTGCACGCTAATTTAGCGAGGGTAGAGCACACTATCTGCTATAATTAGCGCACGCTACTAATGTATTGGAGGCAGACAGTCCAGTAGCTACTGGACTAAAAAAGGGAATTCCTAGCGCACGCTAGGTGTGACTGGTAGCGTATGCTAGATTTTAGTGGTAGCGCATGCTACGTTACTCGAGTAACGTGCGCTAAAGAGAGCAGAGCTGGGGACAATAGGTTCTGGACTGGGCACTGACTACCAGGTAGCGCACGCTATTAGAAATAATTAGCGCCCGCTAATTGAAGTCTCTAGCGCACGCTATTAGTAGGTGTTAGCGTACGCTAACGAAGCTGGCAGAGGCTACTGGACTGCCTGGTTAGTCCGATAGCGTGCGCTATTTTTCATGACTAGCGCACGCTAGTTCCTATTTAGTATAAATAGGACACTTCCATTCCCAAATCGTCATTTCTTCCTTCCTTCACCTCCTTGGACGATTTCGGGCGATTCCGGGTGATTTGTGAGGAGTTCTTCGAGCTGCAATTATCTAGCAACATCTTTGAGTTACTAGTTCGGATTTATCAATGTTTAATCCTCTCCACCGCTCCAAATCAAGGTAAACTTCTCACAACCCTAGATTTCCGGGATTTGGGGATTTTCCATCCTATCTCTTCGATCCAGCTTGTTGTTATGTTAGAGTATATCGATTGCGAGTTATCTACCTTGGATACATGTTTTCCTACGGATTTATTGGTATATTTCCGGAGTTCTTGAGTATTTGGGATATTTGACTTGCGATTCACTATCTAAGAGAATTATTCCCGGAACACATGTATCGGGATAGTAAATTCGAGTGATTCCAACTTATTTTCATACCGATGGGGTTTTGATAATTGAATTATGAACTTGTCTAGGTTCGGAGTTGTCGAATCCTTCAATCTTGGTACCTTGTTGTTCGTACCCTTTTCTCTCGATTCTAGGCAAGTGATTCTTGTGAAAGTTATCTTCTTAAATGTGAAAAGTAATGCATGTGATTGTGACAGCTGCTTTCGTTCACTCCGAGAGGACCCGACGGGGTTGAGAAGGGTTCCGCTTATGTCGATTCCGTGAACATTTGGGTTAGCCACTCCGAGATGATCTGACGGGGTCGAGGACGGATTCGCGCATTGTCGAGTCCAAGGTTAATCAAGAGATGTCATCATTTCTAAATATGTTTAGATAATTGTATTTTCCAGAAAATCATTATCATGGCTTTGAATTGGTGCATATGCTTTTATGTATAAGACTTAACGTTTCACTTGAAATACTTGTTCTAACCCCTCTCATTTGGGGAAAATTACTTTTGTGTTTTTCAGGTCCTCAGGATCCATACGAGCGAGCACCGGGACAATACGATGAGGATGGCGAGGCATGATATTGTGGCTAGTTGTGTTCCATTTTGTTTGGTCGTTGTTCTCTTCGGTCCATTTTATCCTTGTAATAATAAATGGTACTCGAGTACTTTAGGAAAGTCCTTTTCCATTGTCGTACAACTTCTTGTATTTCTTCATCGTATTGTTTGTCCGTGGTTGAACTTCCTTGTTTGTCTCAAATTTATTGATTCCCAAATGGATTTTTTCAAATTTGATACATTGTAAGTAAGATAAGCCTAGTGGGTCCCAGGTCGAGATTCACGGTGCTGTGATATTCTCCGAATATCTCGGGGGTGTTACAGAATTTGGTATCGGAGCTTAGGTTTATGGATACCTAGGCTGTCGGATTGCTGGGTCTAAATGTACTATTCCGAGAACACAGTATCATCGCGCTATCGTCATCTCGTACGACCGGTACTCATAAGTTCCCTATCTAATTTACCCTCTTTATTCACTCATTATCATTCGATTATGGAACATGAGAAGTCCATATTCTAGATGGGATTGCTTCGAGCTATGCTTATGATTTTACTTCCATTTTTCTTTAGAATGTCAACTAGTAGAGGACGTGGACGCGGCCGTGGTCGTGGCCGAGGGCGTGGCGCAGCCGGTGGAGCGGCCATGTCCCTCAGCTCGGTAGGAGGCTCAGCTACGCCTAGCTTGTCGGACTCTATTCAACCTAGCACCGGTAGTCATCAGGAGCTGCCAGCCAGTCTGGGAACTTCTACAGGGAGCCAACCGGATGTGGGTGTTGCCACCATACTGCAGCAAGTGGCGAACCAAATGGCTCTTTTAACCCAGGCGGTACATCTTAACCAACCACCTCCTGTTACCGACACTGGGGTTGAGAAGTAGTTACAAGATGTTATTCGTATGCGCCCTCCCCAATTTATTGGTGCAAATGATCCGATCAATTGGGAAGATTGGATTAATGAAATGAATAAAGTTTTCATGGCCGTGAATTGTCCAGAGGCACGTAAGGTGCTAGTTGCCCAGTACTTTCTATCGAGGGATGCGGCTAGTTGGTGGCAAGCTGTTGCACCTCAGGATCGTGTGGTTTCATGGGACGAGTTTAAGGAATTGATGGAGGCCGAGTTCTGCCCGTGGCTTGTTCAGGAGGCCAGGATTCGAGCCTTTTACGAAGCTAAAACCCAGGATGTCCCTATATCTCAGGCAAACATTGAATACAACCGTCAACTCAACCATGTGAAAAATCAAGTGAAGGAAGAGAGAGATAGAATCCGTCACTTTGACATGCGAATGAAGCCAAAAGTTCGGCACTATATGTCGGGCTTCGCTTTCACCACATTGAAGGAGTATCAAGATAGGGCATTAGCCTATGATATGTCCTTCACTACTACCGAAACGACAAGTGAGAGTAAGAAGCAGAAGACCACTGGAAAGTTTTCTAGCGGTAGAAGTGGCAACCAGCGGGGATCGCAGTCGGCAAGTTATCCAACCAAAGGGTCTTCCCGTGCATCGGGAGGTAAACGGAATTTCAGAGCTAGTGCTGGTGTGTCCAACCGGGTTGTGACATGTTTTAATTGTGGCCAACAAGGCCATCTTAATCGTGATTGTGGTCTACCCCCATTGAAGTGTTTTAATTGCGGCCAGGAAGGCCATAGAGATATGTACCGTACGGAAGAGGAAAATCCACTTGGAACTCAGGCATCAGCCCCTACGCCTGGAGAACCGAGTGTTAATCAGAAGTCATCTACGGGTCAGCCATACCAGAGTTACGATCGAGGCAGAGTCCGTGGTCAGTCTGTTAGGGGGGGAGCCCCTAGTGCTGGTTCGGTGCAATCTCGTGTCTATGAGATGAGGAGAGCTGGAGATCCAGAGGCTACCGTGGCGACAGGTATCATTTCTCTTTTGTCTCATCCAGTTAGAGTGCTTTTTGATTCCAGTGCTTCTCATTCGTTCATCTCTTTGGATTGTGTGCGTCCATTGAATATTGAGGGATTGTCTCCTTGTGAGTCCTTTGTGGTTAAGTTGCCCAGTGGTGATAGAATCGTGGGGAACAAGGAAGTTAGAGATTGTCCGGTGTTAATAGCTGAGAGAGTATGGTTTTTAAATTTGATAGTCGTAGACATTGTTGATGAAGATCTAATCCTCGGTGACGATTGGCTCGATAGACATGGTGCGGTAATGAATTATCGCACGAAGATCATATCAATGTTAGCCAAAGACGGTACCGAACATCATTTTGCGGGGTACAAGAGGGGATGTCAGGAATTTTTGATTAGTGCCTTGAAGGTGACAAAACTTATTAGAAAAGGCTGTGTTGGGTATTGGTGTTATGCCATGAAAGTCGAGGATGGAAAAGTTGAACTTCCCTCGATTCCTATTGTAAGTGATTTTCCGGATGTTTTCCCAGATGAATTACCGGGACTACCACCGGGGCGGGAAGTTGAATTTACAATTGATTTGGAGTCAGGAGCAACCCCAATTTCTAAGGCACCGTATCATATGGCACCTTCAGAAATGCAAGAGTTGAAGAAACAACTGGGAGAATTGTTAGATAAAGGGTATATTAGACCCAGTACCTCGCCATGGGGTGCACCAGTCTTGTTCGTAAGGAAGAAAGATGGTTCACTACATTTGTGTATTGATTATCGGGAACTGAACAAAGTGACCATTAAGAATAAACACCCTTTGCCGCGTATCGATGATTTGTTTGATCAATTGCAGGGAGCCGCAGTGTTCTCGAAAATTGATTTGAGGTCCGATTACTATCAACTTCGCATTAAGGAATCCGACGTTCCTAAAACCACTTTCCGTACGAGGTATGGGCACTATGAGTTTGTAGTTATGCCTTTTGGGTTAACCAACGCACCGGCAATATTTATGCAATTGATGAATAAAATATTTATTGAGCATCTTGATAATTGTGTAGTCATTTTTATCGACGATATTCTGGTCTACTCTCGTGATGAAGAGGAACACGCTCAGCATTTGCGATTGGTGTTGGAGATTTTGAGGACTCAGCACCTCTATGCAAAGTTTTCTAAGTGTGAATTCTGGCTGAAGGAAGTCATGTTTCTCGGGCATGTGATTTCAGCGGAAGGGGTTCGGGTAGATCCCCAGAAAATTGAGGCAGTGTTAGATTGGGCTCCGCCTAGGAACGTAAACGAAGTTCGTAGTTTTTTGGGTCTGGCCGGATACTACCGGAGGTTCGTCGAGGGGTTCTGCAAACTTGCTCGACCACTTACTCAATTACTCCAGAAGTCCGAGAGGTTCGAATGGAATGAAGAGAGACAACGGAGTTTCGAAGAACTGAAAAGGCGTCTGACTACCGCACCGGTTTTAGCCCTGCCCCAGGGAATCGGTGGGTATTCGGTTTATTGTGACGCATCAGGACAAGGACTTGGGTGCGTACTCTTGCAGCATGATAAGACGATTGCCTATGCTTCACGGCAACTTAAACCATATGAGCTGAATTATCCTACCCATGATTTGGAATTAGCTGCTGTAGTGTTTGCATTGAAAATCTGGCATCACTATTGTACGGTTCTTCATGTTGAATTTATACCGACCACAAGACCCTAAAGTATATTTTTAGCCAGAAGGAGCTGAATATGAGACAACGACGTTGGTTAGAACTGATAATGGATTATGATTTGGAAATCCTTTACCATCCAGGAAAGGCTAACGTTGTAGCTGATGCGTTGAGCTGGAAATCCATATCTCTTCAGATGCTTAAGGTCCTTACGCCTCAAGTTAAGATCAGATGGGAGTTAATTGAGCAGACAGTCGAAGTATGGATCCAACGGGTTCAGGGTCAGATGTGTACTCTCGAGACTATTCCGTCCTTGATCGACGATGTCGGGGAAAAACAGGGGAATGACCTAATGCTTGTCCAACTTAAGACGGATGTGGAAAAAGGGAAAGCCAGGGTTTTATGATCCACGAGGATGGCATTTTGAAATTTCAAGGTAGGCTTTGCATTCCGAATGACTCGGAGCTGAGACAGAGAATACTCCGAGAAGCCCACGCTACACCTTACTCGATCCATTCTGGGACGAGCAAGATGTACAAGGATCTTAAAAGGAGTTTTTGGTGGAATAATATGAAGTGAGATGTCACCGAGTTTGTGTCAAGGTGTTTGACATGTCAACAAGTTAAAATTGAGCATCAACGGCCGGCCGGGCTGTTGAAACCTCTCCCTATTCCCGAATTGAAGTGGGAGGATATTACCATGGATTTCATCACCGGGATGCCGAGGACTAAGACGGGGGTGAATATGATTTGGGTTATTGTTGACCGATTGACTAAGTCGACACATTTTCTTCGCATTAAGGACACGTGGGGACCGGAGCGATTGTCCCGCATTTTTATATCGGAGATCGTGAGATTACACGGTACGCCTAAGTCTATTGTTTCCGATCGTGATGGTTGTTTCGTGTCGCATTTTTGGAAGGCGGTCCATCAAGACTTGGGCACCGAGTTGAGGTTTAGTACTTCTTTCCACCCACATTCTGATGGTCAGACTGAGCGGACGATCCAGACATTGGAAGATATGCTGAGGACGTGTGCCCTGGACTAGAGTACCGATTGGGAAATACACCTACCTTTGATAGAGTTCACTTACAAGAATAGGTGGCACGCATCGATCAAGATGGCACCTTTTGAGGCATTGTATGGTAGGCGATGTAGATCCCCACTTTGTTGGGATGAAGCTTCAGACTTAATCGGGACAGAACTCGATATGTTGATGGAAACCAAAGAGAAGATTGCCATCATCCGAGACTGATTGTTGACCGCTCAGAGTCGACAAAAATCCTACGCTGACAATCGTCGTCGGCCCTTGGAGTTTGATGTGGGAGATCATGTCCTACTCAAAGTATCACCGATTAGAGGAGTCTTCAGATTCGCGAAAAGGGGCAAACTTAGCCCAAGATATATTGGACCATTTGAGATTCTCGACATAGTTGGGGAACTGGCCTATCGGTTGGCTTTACCTCCAGCCCTTAGCCATGTTCACAATGTGTTCCATGTTTCCCAACTGAGGAGGTATGTCCCTGACCCGAGTCATATCATTAATTACGGGGACATTGAGATCACAGAGGATGTCACATTTGAAGAGAAACCAGTGAAAGTACTAGAGCATCGAGTAAAACAACTCCGGCACAAAACCATACCGTTGGTTAAAGTTCAGTGGTCACGACACGGCGTTGAGGAGGCGACGTGGGAAACCGAAGAGAGCATGCGCACTAGATACCCAGAGTTATTTATTTCTTAAGTTTCGGGATGAAACTTTATTTTAGAGGTGGAGGATGTAATATCCGTGCTTTTTGTAAATCTTCTACTCTTGTGCTTTGTAATTTTAACACACGTGTAAGTGTTTAGTAAGCTTATATTAATCTTGGAACTCTTGTCAATTGGATTTACCCCCTTTTCTTGTTCGGATCGTCACTGTTTTTGGATCCTTGATGCGATTATACTACCTTGATGTAAAGGGTAGCGCACGCTACTCACAACTTGTAGCGCACGCTAATTTAGCGAGGGTAGCGCAAGCTATCTGCTATAATCAGCGCACGCTACTAATGTATTGGAGGTAGACAGTCCAGTAGCTACTGGACTGAAAAAGGGAATTCCTAGCGCACGTTAGGTGTGACTGGTAGCGTACGCTAGATTTTAGTGGTAGCGCACGCTACGTTACTCGAGTAACCTGCGCTAAAGAGAGCAGAGCTGGGGACAGTAGGTTCTCAACTGGGCACTGACTACCAGGTAGCGCACGCTATTAGAAAGAATTAGCGCACGCTAATTGAAGTCTCTAGCGCACGCTATTAGCAGGTGTTAGCGTACGCTAACGAAGCTGGCAAAGGCTACTGGACTACCTGGTGAGTCCGATAGCGCGTGCTATTTTTCATGACTAGCGCACACTAGTTCCTATTTAGTATAAATAGGACACTTCCATTCCCAAATCGTCATTTCTTCCTTCCTTCACCTCCTTGAATTATTTCGGGTGATTCCGGGCGATTTGTGAGGAGTTCC
This sequence comes from Orobanche coerulescens, assembly GCA_033398695.1. NCBI lineage: Eukaryota > Viridiplantae > Streptophyta > Magnoliopsida > Lamiales > Orobanchaceae > Orobanche > Orobanche coerulescens. The sequence continues at coordinate 69,151,504 of CM065804.1, read as the reverse complement.
TCGAGCTGCAATTATCTAGCAACATCTTTGAGTTACTAGTTCGGGTTTATCAACGTTTAATCCTCTCCACCACTCCAAATCAAGGTAAACTTCTCACAACCCTAGATTTTCGGGATTTGGGGATTTTCCATCCTATCTCTTCGATCCAGCTTGTTGTTATGTTAGAGTATATCGATTACGAGTTATCTACCTTGGATACATGTTTTCCTATGGATTTATTGGTATATTTCCGGAGTTCTTTAGTATTTGGGATATTTGACTTGCGATTCACTATCTAAGAGAATTATTCCCGGAACACATGTATCGGGTTAGTAAATTCGAGTGATTCCAACTTATTTTCATACAGATGGGGTTTTGATAATTGAATTATGAACTTGTCTAGGTTCGGAGTTGTCGAATCCTTCAATCTTGGTACCTTGTTGTTCGTACCCTTTTCTCTCGATTCCAGGCAAGTGATTCTTGTGAAAGTTATGTTCTTAAATGTGAAAAGTAATGCATGTGATTGTGAGAGTTGCATTCGTTCACTCCGAGAGGACCCGACGGGGTCGAGGAGGGTTCCGCTTATGTCGGTTCCGTGAACATTTGGGTTAGCCACTCCGAGATGATCCGACGGGGTCGAGGAGGGATTCCCGCATTGTCGAGTCCATGGTTAATCAAGAGATATCATCATTTCTAAATATGTTTAGATAATTGTATTTTCCGGAAAATCATTATCATGGCTTTGAATTGGTGCATATGCTTTTATGTATAAGACTTGACGTTTCACTTGAAATACTTGCTCTAACCCCTCTCGTTTGGGGAAAATTACTTTTGTGTTTTTCAGGTCCTAAGGATCCATACGAGCGAGCATTGGGACGATATGATGAGGATGGCGAGGCGTGATACTGTGGCTAGTTGTGTTCCATTTTGTTTGGTCGTTGTTCTATTCGGTCCATTTTATCCTTGTAATAATAAATGGTACTCGAGTTCTTTAGGAAAGTCCTTTTCCATTGTCGTACAACTTCTTGTATTTCTTCATGGTATTGTTTGTCCGTGGTTGAACCTCCTTGTTTGTATCAAATTTATTGATTCCCAAGTGGATTTTGTCAAATTTGATACGTTGTGAGTAAGATAAGCCTAGTGGGTCCCAGGTCGGGATTCACGGCGCTGTGATATTCTCCGAATATCTCGGGGGTGTTACAATGCTGGCCGATTTTCTTTTTTTTTTTTTTTTGTTCGAGCTACGTGCTGATAACGTGTTTGAGGAGAAAGTAAAAGACATCAAATCAATTGTATTGATAACAATAAATAGAGTGGCCTTTATATAGGCATTACAATGAGAGTCCTTCCACACATAGGATTTCTAGTTAAGGTAAGACATCTAACAGGATCCTACTACCTCTGGAAGAGTCTAGAACCTTCCATAACTCTACCCCCTACAACCAGTATTAGGTAAGACACCAATAAGGGAAAGTTTCCCGGAACATTTATTTAATTATATTAAGATATCATTTCATGAATTAAATTAATTACCCAATAATTTATTTAGTTCACCAGATCGATTTAATTTATCTAATAAATTAAATAAGACATCCAATATCTAAAATTCACAATAAGAGATCCAGTTCATATTATCTCCCTAATGCGTGACTCGGTAGGTCCGTCTCAGTAAGCAATGGGAGGAACCCAAGAGTTATAACACCACCTAGCTTGTCCCGCAGCTTTTTCTGTAACCTTACTGAGAACGAATGATAGGGATCATTCAAGAACCATTCTGTCGTGAATACCAGTAAACGTTTAAACCCTTATTTCAAATGTCCCGATCAAGTTCTCGGGTCACAATCAGTCAAATCCTATCTGTACTTGATGCTATGTTTGAGTTAATGCAACAAGATCACCGAGCTCTCATGTATCTAATACAACTAGATCTAATGCATTGACCAAAAACTTATGATCTCATCTGCCAATAACCACATAAGACATATACCTGTTCACTTACAGGAGAAAGAATCCTATCGTGGTACTTAGTAGAACCTGCTACTTGTCCGTCAAGAAGCACGTTGAGGTTGACCCCCACCTCTCGATTTTCTGGGTCGAACTACTCTAGTGAAAATCTTAACGTCACGAATACCTATCACATCCTTTTGATCCCGTTATTGATTATCCCAGAGTGAAAGCCGTGTGACGAATCGAGGGTGAGTCGGTCTGAGTATACTATTCACATTAGCATATCTACAACATGTGCTCCCACCAACCATTAGTGACGACGGGCACTCACCAAGTCAAAGAACACGTCATACAAGTCTTCTCATAAACTTAAAGCCCAGTCAAGTTTCATCAACTTGCGAATGGTTATGTATTTGAGCCATAAATTTTTTCAGTGCCGATCCCCTTATCGAATATGGAGTGGAATGTTTTCTCTCAAATACATTGACCAATTTCTCTATATATATTTATGAGTCTGGAATGCCAGTGACTTCCAGTAAATAAAGAAACAAACAATTGTATTTTGATAAGAATTTAAATAATAACAAGTACAATGCCTTTTCTCATACATCCTCTGAGTGGCATTGGAGAGCATATTCCTAACAATCTCCCATTTATACTCAATGCCACATACTATGGTATCTAATACCCATGTTCTATAGATGACTCTCCAAGCCTATCTGAGAAAGTGGTTTGGTTAGTGGATCAGCGACATTGTCTTCCGAGTCTACTCTATGCAGCACAATGTATCCTTTGCGAAAAACTTCTCTCACGAGATGATACTTTCTCTCAATGTGTTTTGTACTATTGTGAAACCTCGGCTCCTTAGTCTGTGCTACAGCTCCGTCGTTATCGCATAAAATCAGAACAGACAGCTCAACACATGGTGTCACTTGAAGTTCACCCAGAAACTTCTTAATACAAAACCCTTCCTAGAGGCCTTCGAGGTTGCCTGATACTCAGCCTGACAGGTGGAATCAGCAGTTGCGCTTTGCTTGGCGCTTTGCCAAGATACTGCTCCTCCATTAAGAATAAAAATGTAGCCAACAGTAGACATAGAGTCGTCTTTCTGTCCTTGGAAGTCTGAATCAGTGAAGCCATCACATTTAGTTCTCCACCACCATACACGAGAACCAGATCTCTAGTCCTTCTTAAGGACTTGAGAATGTTCTTTACGGTAGTCAAATTTTCCTTTTCTAAGTTTGCTTGAAACCTACTTACCACGCTCACAGCGTGTGCAATATCAGGTCTCGTACACAGCATAGCGTACATAAGGCTACCAACAACGCATATGGTATATTACTCATTTCATTTCATTGTTCCTCACTTTGAGGTAGGAGTGAGAAAAACCGAACTCGAAAACCAAAAAACCGATAAAAACCGATGAAATCGAAAACGGAAAACCGAAACCAAACCAAAACCATCGATTTTGGGTTCAAATTTCAAAAACCAAAAAAATGAATTTCGGTTTCGGTTAGTACTTCAGTAACCGACCCAATAAAACTGAACCGACTTGTATCCAAACCGACTCGTACCCATAATATATATTTCTGAATATTTAATATACTTTGATGGTGTTTTCATGTTTTGGCTCTAAACTTCTAAACTTGGTGTTTTTGATTGTTTTAAATGGCTCGAAAGAAATCTGAGTTACTTTGTTAGTTTGTCTACATTTGTTAGAAAATGGGTTTAAACCCAAAACCCACGGGTTTAAACACAAAACCCATGAACCTATGGGTAGAACCCCAGAAACTGAGAAACCAACCCCCAGAAACCGAGAAACCAAACCCGTTCAGAAACCGAACCCAATAAGTTCTAAAAATCAAAATCGAAATTAGCGGGATGTATTCTATTTTACCCCAAAACCGACCCACACCGACCCATGCTCACCCCTACTTTGAGGACATATCTTAATGGTGAGTTTTATTCCATGTCGCATCGGAAGGAACCCTTTTTTAGAATCATCCAACTTAAATCGCTGTAAGATCTTATCTACAAATGGCTTGGGAAAGACCTATCAATCTTTTCGCTCTATCCTGGTAGAGTCTAATCCCAATAATATAGGTAGCTTGTCCCAAGTTTTTCACGGAGAACCTACTCGAAAGCCAAGCTTTCACATAACTAAGCATTCCCACATCGTTTCCAATTAGTAGAATGTCATCTACATATAGTACTAAGAATGAGATTTTGCTCCCACTAACCCTCTTGTATATATAAGGTTCCTCTTCATTTTGAACGAAGTCAAACTTTATGATAGCTTCGTCAAAATGAAGGTTCCAACTACGCGAATCCTGCTTCAGTCCATAAATTGAACACTGAAGCTTCCACACCTCATGAATATCGACCTCGGACACAAAAGCTTTAGGCTGGTCCATAGAGATCTCCTCCTTGAGGAATACATTAAGGAAAGTCGTCTTTACGTCTATCTGCCATATCCATAATTGTGGTAGACAGCTATAGCTAGCATCATTCGAATAGACCTGATCATAGATACGGGCAAGAAGGTATCGGGGTAATCGATCCCTTCTCTTTGGGTATAACCCTTTTCCATAATCCTGGCCTCATAGGTGTCAACCTTGCCATCCACATTGTTAGGAATACTTGTTAGATTTTGATGATGTCATCTTTATATTCAAATGTATGTTTATTACTTGGCAAAATGTAAGGAATAACCAAATGAGTATCTTCCATAGGCCAAACTGTTAAGATAGATACTTGGCAAAAAGTAAAGAAAAACCAAATGAGTATCTTCCATAGGCCAAACTATTAAGATAGATAATTGGCAAAATGTAAAGAAGAACCAAATGAGTATCTTCTATAGGCCACATAAGTTAGGCTTAAAAATCGGCTAAGTACATATCAGCCGAGTCTTGGTCAACTCACCTATTCAGATAAGGTTGACCACAGACGAGTCATATCAGGCAACCTATCATAGAAGTTCTAGTCAAACTATTTAATCAGCGAAGTTAGACCAGACTGCAGTCAAGAAGGAAAGTCAAGTCATCTGTAGTCTGACCATCAGATCAGTCAAGTTCAAATAAGGTCAGAAGACTACAGACAAATCGGCACATTAGAGAAGTCGACACCAGAGAAGGTTGATTGCACATCAGACTAGTTGACCACAGAGAGGTCAGCCAAGTAATCAGCCAAGTACTCCATGTCAGCATGCGTTGAATACTCAAGATTTACGGAAAGTCACATGCGGGCGATTAGAGACAGATTGAAGAGATTCCCGGAAAGGAAATGATTTAAATAAATCATCCAGACCCACCACTGAAGACTTTAATCTTATTATATTTAAAAGATTCAGCGCTATCACATGGAAGTCTTCACAACGGTCGGAATTAGATTAAAAATATTGGAATCCAGGCTTGCAATGTTCAGAAAGATAAACAAATGCTCAAGGGACGGATTTGTTACAGATCTGCAACGGCTATGAATAAATGCTCAAGGATCGACACCTATATATATCTGAAGATTTGATGTGAGCAGTACGATGCGAACAACACTTCCAAGCAATAAAAAAACAAAGCAATCAAGTGAACAATAGCATCATGAAAGAGCAAGAGTTCTAAAGTTCTTATTTGAAGAAGCTCTTAGTTGGAGAAGACCATCACTCGTGTCTTTAAAACCTGAGTTCGGGGTACTTCACTGGTTGAAGTTCAAGAGACTGTAAAGGCATCCAAGGATCATAGATCAAGAGGTGCAAGGCAGTCAAAGGGAGTTGCAACGGCAAGGAATTCCACTGGTTGGAAGCTTTTGTAATTGGTTGAATCACTGTAATATTTATCACTGGTTCAGAATTATAGTGAATTCATATCTAACTGGTTTGGAGAAAAGTGGATTAGTAGAGGAATACCCCACCTCTGAGACCACTATAACTGCCTGCGTGTTTTACTGCTTTCATTATCATACTTACCTGTTGCATACATACTTAACTGTTCCATTGATTAATTTTGTGTTCATCATCAGCTGACTTCCGCACTTACATTGACTACACCATCAGTTGAGAAATTCATCCATTGTGGAGAAGAGTTTCAGTAAGTCTATTCACCCCCCCTCTAGACTTATTCCTGGACGACTTGTGACCTACAAGTGGTATCGGAGACAGGTTGGTTCAATATTTCAAGAACTAGATCCATATATCGAGGATATATTTTAAGCTCGTTTCAGAAATGGAACACATGCATTCTAGATTACCTGTTTTTTCAGTTGACGAGTATGATCTTTAGAAGATAAGGATGCAGGCACACTTATCTTCAATACATGACGACATGTGGTGCATCATAGAGGATGGTCCATTCATCTTCGAGAAGGACAACACTCCTGAGGAGATTGCAGCCGGGAAGCCAGAGAAGATCCCAAAGAAAAGGACGGAGCTGACCATTGAAGAAAGAAAGTGGACAACCTTGACAACCAGGCCAGAGACGTGCTGTACCAAACTCTTGACAAATCAACAATGGTCAAGATCAAGATCTACAAAAATGCCAAAGAAATCTGGGACACATTAGCTTTAATGTGTGAGGGAACCGAGCTGATAAAAGAAAACAAATTGTCAATTGCTACCCAAAAATTTTACAACTTCAAAATGAAGAATGGCGAATCCATAGACCAAGTGGACACAAGATTCACTGAAATGATCAATGACATTAACTCCCTGGGAAAATCATATGGGAACAGGGAGATGGCACTGAAGGTCTTCAGATCTATCAATCCTGAATGGAGTATGAAGGAAGTGGCCATGAGAGAATCCAAGTATCTTAACAAAATAAAGATCCAAGAGATGTTCTCTGAGATAAAGGATGAGTTTGAGCTTCCAAGTTCATCATCAACCGAGCCTGCAGTGAAGGGAATAGCCTTTGCAGCTGAGTCCCCCGCCAAAAGCTTATCTGAAGTCAAACCTCCAAATCCACTTTATTTTGAGGATGAAATGGCGTTCATAATGCAAAGGTTCAGCAACTTCAGAAAGAACTACTCCAAATACAAGAAGAATTATAAGGAGAACCCCAGGAGAAATCAAAAGGCTGGAAGCTGGAAGGTGTAGTGTTATAATTGCCACAAGATATGACACATCCAACTTGACTGTCCTGATCTCAAGAAGGACGAGAGCAAGAAGGAGGTGAGCAGAAAAGAAGACCGAAGGAAGGCCCTCATCGGATAAGACCAAGAGCGAGTAGAATCAAGCAGCGGATTCTTCTATGATGATGAAGAATATGATTGTCTGATGGCCAACTTAGATGATGAAGAGGTAACATCTAAACCCTTAGTTTCAAATAATAACAGCTCAGACATGTCACAAGATATGGACTTACATGAGTCTGTAAATCAGCTTCTCAAAGATTTTGAGAGATTAAAAACTGCACACCAAACTGTATCAGCCGAGAGGACCCAGCTGCAAGATGAGAATGGGCAGCACAAAAATGACTTTAACTCAGCCTAGAATTTAATAAAACTAAAGCTGATCTTGAAAAATAGGCTGTAGATAACTCTACAAAGCAGGCTGATAATACCACAGCTGAGATAAAATGATTAACTGTTTTAAATAGTGAAAAATCAGCGCACTTTCTCATGTAAAAGATGAGTTTGCAAAACTGACTCAGCTAAGTAAAAATCAGGCGAAGGAAATAACCTCCCTGAAGGCATCTCTAACCCTGGACGAATTGTGTACAAATAAAAGGCCATTATATTCCAGATCTGGCCTTGGATATGACCCACACACTCCCTATAGTTATAAAACCACTTTCATCAAGGGAGAAACAATTGTCTCGTCTACTGAGCCAATATACAAACCTGTATTTCAAAATAGGCAACAGCCAAGTCACAGGTCTAGGCTGCAGCCAAGTTATACAAGGCAGCCACCTAGACATGAGAACAGGCAATGGCCAAGGCAGAAGCAGCAGCCCAGACAACATGCCCACTATTATCAAAGACTCTCCAAAAACAGATTTCAAAATGAGAGGGGCAAATGGAAACCTCAAGGTTATCCTAATTTTCAAAACCAACAGGTGTGTAGACCTCAAAGATTTAATAAATGGTCTCAGCCAAGATTCAGACATGGCCCATACCATCAGTTTTATGAGGCATATCCAGTACACAATCCCAACAGAGGATATAGGCCCAGACCTTACAAACATTTTAAGGGTAATAATAATAATAACTTACACAATCCCAGGAGAAACCGGTTCTCCAGGAAACCAACTAAACACCAAGGACCCACACAGATTTGGGTACCTAAATCTCTGCTTGTCTGATTGTAGAAAAGGTGGAAGGAGTACTACCACATCTCCACAATTTCAAATCTAGGTGGTGAACAATGGTTTGTAGATTCCGGATGCTCAAGGCACATGACCGGGAACAAGAAGGTGCTGACAAAATATACCAAAGAAAGAGGTCCAGACGTAACCTTTGGAGATAGCTCTAGAGGCCAGACTAAAGGTTTTGGAGATCTACACCAAGGAAACATCACCATATCCAAAGTTCACTATGTCAAAGGACTCAAGTATAATCTTCTGAGCATAAGTCAGTTTTGTGATGAGAAGAATCTAGTAGTCTTCACCATTTAGAAATGCATGGTGATAGATATCCTATCCGGAGAAGTGAAACTACAAGGATTCAGAAGAAGGGATGTCTATATGATAGATTGGAACACAGGAACTCCTAATACCTGTTTTCTATCTAAGACAATAGCTGAGAATGGATGGATGTGGCACAAGAGACTATGTCATCTAAATTTCAAAGCCATCAACAAAATTAGTTCTCAGAAGCTGGTCAGAGGACTTCCAGAAGAAGTATTCAAGAAGGAAGCTCTCTGTGATGCATATCAGAAAGGGAAGCAAACAAGAGCATCATTCAAGCCAGTTCAACCTACCACTCTTACAACAAGGATCCTAGAACTTTACACATGGATCTATTTGGTCCCATCAAGCCAAGGACCTTAAGTGGCAGAAAGCACGCTCTAATAGTAGTAGATGACTACTCAAGATACACATGGGTTGTTTTTCTCTATAAAAAGAGTGAAACTCTAACCATGTTACCTAAGCTACTAAGGAGGATCTAGAATGAGAAATCCATCCCAATCATCAAGATCAAATTAGACAGAGGAGGAGAATTTCTCAACAAGGCAATCACTGATTACAACGATCAGAATGAGATCCAGCATGAAGTCTCTGCAGCCAGGACCCCTCAGCAGAATGGTGTTGCTGAAAGGAGAAACAGAACCTTGAAGGAAGCTGCTAGGTCCATGATTGCAGAAGCAGACCTTCCCAAGAGGTTCTGGGCTGAAGCTGTTAACGCAGCATGTCACACTCAGAACAGGAGTATGATAGTAGGGAGACATGGCAAAACTCCCTATGAGGTTTGGAATGGAAGAACACCAACTGTTGCATACTTTCATATTTTTGGTTGTAAGTGTTTCATCCACAACAATGGTAAAACCCAACTAAATGCCTTTGATGCTAAAACTGATAATGGTCTCTTTATGGGATATTCACAAAGAATATAGAGTTTTTAATAAAAGAACCTTAGTGGTGCAGGAAACACCTCATGTTGTATTTGATGAAAGGTGGAGCTTATAGATAATAAGCTCAAATCCGCTGAGTACAGGAAAAAGGTAGAGCTTATAGAGAATAAGCTCAAATCTGCAACCCTAGAAGAAGTCATTGTCCATGACACAGGAATGGTGGACTCACCTGCAAATCAGCCTGAAGATCCATCTGTATCTGATGAAGACCCAATTGCAGATCAGACAGGACCTCAAAACCTACCTGATCCAGTTGCTGCTGATAAAGACCAATATGTAGCTGATAAAGACTCATCTGCAGACCAGACCAGATCCCAACCTGCAGATGACAAGACGGTAGCTAATCCAGTTGCAGACCAAGGAGATCAGATCCTAGCTGATGCAGAGAGAGGAAATCCACCAAAGCAAATCTACAGGGGGAACAGACCCTGAAGAAGAAGACATTTCTAAGTGGCTCAAAGATCACCCTATCCAATAGATCATTGCGAAGCTAACTGATGGAGTCAAGACAAGACAGTCTACTCTACCTGTAGGAATGGCAATGTTTTCATGCTTTATGTCTCAAAGAGAACCCAAGACAACAGAGCAAGCCCTGGAAGACTACTCTTGGATCAATGCAATGCAAGAAGAGCTTAATCAGATGGAAAGGAACAATGTTTGGGAACTAACAGACAGACGAGATCATAAAAAGGTTATTGGCACCAAATGGGTGTACAAGAACAAATGCGATGAAGATAGAGCTGTTGTTAGGAATAAAGCCATACTTGTTGCTAAAGGCTATGCACAATGCGAAGGGATAGATTTTGATGAAACTTATACACCTGTTGCAAGATTAGAAGCCATCAGACTATTTCTTGCATATGCAGCATTCAAATATTTCATAGTCTACCAGATGGATGTAAAGAGTGCCTTTATCAATGGAATTCTAGAAGAAGAAGTCTATGTAGATCAACCCCCTGGTTTTTTCAAAGGAGACAAAGTCTACAAGCTTTTGAAGGCTCTATATGGACTTAAGCAAGCACCAAGAGCATGGTATGAAACATTATCCGTGTTTCTTGAGAAGAATGGATTTAGCAAAGGCAAGGTGGATAAAACCCTATTCAGAGTGGAGCATGAAGACCACATATTATTAGTTCAAATATATGTGGATGATATCATATTTGGCTCAACCAATCCAGAGCTATGTGAGAAGTTCTCAAATCTCATGCAAGGAGAATTTGAGATGAGTATGATGGGCAAGCTTAATTTCTTTCTAGGACTGCAAGTTAAGCAGATGGAAAATGGAATTTTCATCAACGAGGCCAAATTCACTAGAGATCTAATCAAGAGATTTGGAATGGAATCAGCCAAATCAGCAAAAATTCATATGAGCACAAGCATACATCTTGATGCAGATGAAGAAGGCATATCAGTGGACTCAACCCACTACAGATGACTCATTGGATCACTTCTTTATCTGACTGCAAGCAGGCCAGACATTTCATATGCTGTAGGTGTATGTACAAGATTCCAGTCTAAACCCAAGCAGTCACACCTGGAAACAGCTAAGAGAATCATCAAATATCTCAAGTCTACCATTAATGTCGGTTTATGGTACCCTAAAGATGACAACTTTGAGCTATCAGCATAATCAGATGCAGATTACACAGGATGTAAGATCAATAGGAAAAGCACTAGTAGAACGTGCCAATTCCTAGGAACCAGACTGATATCCTGGTTTAGCAAGAAGCAGATATCTAACTCTATCTCAACAACAGAGTCAGAATATCTAGCTGCAGGTAGCTGTTGTGCCCAGATCTTGTGGATCAAACAACAGCTAAGGGATGCAGGCACACTTATCTTCAATCCATGACGACATGTGGTGCATCATAGAGGACGGTCCATTCATCTTCGAGAAGGACAACACTCCTGAGGAGATTACAGTCGGGAAGCCAGAGAAGATCCCAAAGAAAAGGACGGAGCTGACCATTGAAGAAAGAAAGCTGGCCAACCTTGACAACCGGGCTAGAGACGTGCTATACCAAACTCTTGACAAATCAACAATGGTCAAGATCAAGAACTGCAAAAGCGCCAAAGAAATTTTGGACACATTAGCCTTAATGTGTGAGGGAACCGAGCTGATAAAAGAAAACAAGTTGTCAATTGCTAACCAAAAATTTGACAACTTCAAAATGAAGAATGGCATAGACCAAGTGGACACAAGATTCACTGAAATCATCAATGAGATTAACTCCCTGGGAAAATCATATGGGAACAGGGAGATGGCACTGAAGGTCTTAAGATCTCTCAATCCTGAATGGAGTATGAAGGCAGTGGCCATGAGAGAATCCAAGGATCTTAACAAAATAAAGATCCAAGAGCGATGGAGAGAGAAAGAAATAACGAAGGATAGAGAGCTCACGGGAGAGGACGAGAGAAATAGGAAGAAGAAGAAGAGAATTTATGAGGTAAAATTTATCAACCTATATATCGATTTATTCATCTCGATGAGTCGAACATGAATCTCTGTTCATTTTTTCAAACATACCGGAATCGTCGTAACGGGGCAAAAACATCATTTTCCTTCGGGTCGCCCGTACTTGTTCTTCGGCTATCGGAAATTTACAAACTTTATACCCTTGTGAAGCTATTGTTACAAAGAACATGTTTCTACTTTTTATTTAAGTTTCGGTATGCTTCTGTGCGTCATATAGGTGTTGGTGTAGATTTGTGTGTTGTGTATATATATATATATATATACTGTGTGTGTTCGTATGTATAGCATTAACAATTTTAGATTCTAATAATGTAAATGTTTTATAGAATATATAAATCTCTGTTGACATGAAATTTTGTGTGCGTTCAGGTTTACGTATATAAATTTTCCTCTTGAAAGCAGCCTATGTTATGCAATGTTTTAAAAGGCGCGAGGCGAGTTTGAGGCGTTTTGGCCGGATGAGGCGAGGCGTAAGCCTCGAGGCGCTGAGGCGTAAGCCTCAACTTTTTTTTAAGGAAGTCACAAAAATCGTGTGGAACTTTCGTATCAGTGTTTGAAAAGGCGGCGCTCCGCGCGCCTCGAAGCGCCTTTCTCCGGAAACGCATCAAGGCATCCGGCGATCTACGAGAAGCATGAAAAGCGGTCGCTTTTTGGACAGGGCGCACGCTTCTGAGGCATAGCGTGGACCTTCAGCGCTTTCTGTAGAAAGCGACGCAGTCCGTGTTTTTTTTTTAAAAAAAAATTGGCCTAATACAATGTCGTTTCAGGGTAAGAAGGAAAATAAAAAAAGAAAAAGATAAAAAACGCGTCCTGCACTATCCGTTTCAAGGAAAAAAAATGTAACCCTACTTTTGTTATCCCGCCGCCTTCAGCAGTAATCTAAGGAAAAAAAGGGAACCCTAATGTTATCCCGCCGGTTTTATAAGAAGGAATACTCCCATCGTGATTCACTTCTTCGCAGATTTTTTTTTACTTGACCAAAAATTTTCAACAAACAAAAAAATACTCCCAGCAATAAATACTCCCACCAAACTTTCTTCTCTAGCACTTTTTTTTTTCACAACTCAAAACAATGAGTACAAGCAAGAAGGATATTTTCTGGAAATATGCATATAATAAAGACGGTGAAGAATTTTCGAGATGCAAATTTTGTGACAAAAAATCAAGTGGTGGTATAAATCGATTGAAACACCATTGGGCTGGAACCCACTGAGGTGTTGAACCTTGTTGTAAACTACCTGAGGATGTAAAAAAAAAAAGTCAGCTTGCCTTGAGATCCTTCTTTTCGGCAAAGCTAAAAGAACCGAGCTACTATGGGAGATAAGGGAGGGGCCTGGTCAGAATTATTCGACGGGTAGTTCCGGTAGTTGCCCTAAGCGAAGTAGTGGCTCCGTACCTCAATCTAGAGGTTCAATGGACCAATTTGTCAACGTTCAAGCAAAGCAAACAACTATAAATTCAGCTTTCAAGAAAGAATAGAGAATTAATGCTTATTGAAGCACCTTCTAGGCGATTCTGGGTGAGAGGAATTGGGGCACTTTATAGACGATACATACAAAGAAAATAAATAGGCTTGAGCACAAAAGATTGAATGCACTTGTGTATGTGAAATACAATACTGGATTGCTGGAGAGAAGCATGAGGAGAAGAGCTAAGATGGACCCAATATTGGTGGATGATATTGATTCGGACGATGAGTGGATAGTGGAGAGGGAAGAACTGATTCTTCCAGAGAGTGTTGCTTGGATAGATGATGGAAATATTTTTAGTGTAGCTGCTGTTACAAATGTTCCGATCTCAACGACTGAAGAAGTTATAGAGACTGAAGTACTGTTGTTGCCCAAAATATTTATCCGAAGATTAAATACTGCTGGAAGACGGACAACAAACAACAATTTGCGGGAGCACTTCCGAGAGAAAATGAATAACACAAGATTTGCCGGGGTTGTTAGTCCCGGGCTTGAATGCTCTCGCGAGATGTTATTAATACAAATATTCGTGGATACAAGTATTAATGCGAGAAATCTAAATACAGTGAGTGTAAAAAGACTCTGTTAATCCGGCTCTTGAGCGAAGCTCGGTGTTCTTCGTCCCTGCCGATAAATGCCTTGATGAGAGAGGCCGAGAGAAGTAAGTACCGAATGATAGCTGTTGCCAAGAGTTGGAGATAGCCAAGTGCTGTGTGAAATCTCGTGGGAATGCAGAGAGTGTTTTGTGAGCAAAAATCCGAGAGGAATCCGAGTGCAGAGAGCCTTATATATATAGGGGCAGCCGAGCCTTGTCCTCTGGCGGGCGATCGCCTTCCGGCCATTATAATAATGGGGCGATTGTCTGCCGGCCAATATTATAATAGGGCGATCACACGGGCTGTCGGCCTAAAGTCCAAGGCAGTGGCTGGCAGCCAGCTGTGCGGTCCAATGAGGAGCCAGCACGCGTCCGGAGTCACTGTCACATGCGGTCCTACTGACAACTTTCGGCGGGCTTTTCGGCTGGTGGACGGGTGCTGACAGGCTGTGGCATGCGGATCTTGTCTCGGCTCTGCACGTGGGCTCAGTCCTGAGGCTCGGCCTTTGCCGACTGGATGACTATCGGCATGATGCGGTCGTCTCTAGTTGGTCACTGAGGGTCGGCATCGGCCAGTCGCTGAGGGTCGGCATCGGTCGGTCACCAAGGGTCGGTCGGCAAGTGCCGAGGGATGATCATCCGCTAGTCAGTCGCCAGGAGTCAGTCGCCAAGTATCGAGAGACGATCGTATTTGATGTCGATCGCTCGGCACCAGGACTTGTCCTGGGACCTTCGGTTGGCCGATTCATCTTGTCTGCGGGGCTAAGGCTAGGCCGCCTGGTCATTGGTCGGCGATTACGCCTCATTTGCTCGGCAATGGCTAGGTCGCCCGATCTCCGAGGCGATCGCCGGTCGGAGAGTGTAATTCTTGACACAACAATTGCCCCCGAGCTTGCTCCTATGTTGAAGACATGGGGCGAGGTGGTTCTTGCTGGTGATCGTGTAAGATGAGGACGGGCGATCTTGTTGAGCCGACTTTGGATTTGGACTTGGGCTATCATGGTCGATTGGCTAGCTATCTTTCGGTCTTGTACCTGCAAAAAACAACATTTGGCCGATCTCTCGTAGAAACTTGGTTGTTTCGTCGCTGAGGAACCGTGCACAGTCGCGGAGTTCTATGGACCGACCCCATGACCGTGTCTTGGTGCGCGAAGACATTGAGTGTCTCGTGACTCACTTTATTATGAGGGTCCTCTGTTAGGCTGCGCTTCGCCTCATATTTAAACGAAGGGCGTGCGGTCTCGGTCTAGAGGAGTCCTTGCGCGGGGCAGCGTCGTATGAATCAACTCCACCTCCGCGGCTTGTTAACTATGCTTCCACCTCGGCCCGCCATGTAGATGGCGAACCTCGACGGTGTACGTTGAGACGGGGGTAGTGGCACGTGTCGCTTTGTCCGGGTACATCAAGTTAGCTGGTGAACCTTGAGGGCGGGCGATCGTGTCCACTGATTAATTTTGGAGAGCCCTCAGACTACGCCGGCCTCGTATTTAAATGAAGGGCGGGCGATCTCGGCCGAAAGGGACCTTGCATGGCCGAAGCAGCCGGTTCCATCGACTACCAGGACCATGGCTTTATGATGCGTGTTGGAGGCGATTGCGAGCCTTAGTCCGTCATGTTAAATGGTGGACTGTAGATGGCGAGTGAGTCCTCCGGCTCTGTTGGTGTAGTTTGATAATAGCGATCAGGCTGGATGACCGGAGATCGTCGCTCGGGTGCCGATCGCGCTACTCCTAGGCTAAGAAGAAGCCTTTGCCTGGCTAGAAAGTCTGCGGCTCTTGCTCGGAAGGCCGCGTAGGTCATGGGTTGGCTCTTCGTAAGATGCCTGAACATAGGCGAAAAGCCATTGAATCCTGCTAGGACCGAGTGGAGGGCGATCTCATCGCTTACGGGCTCGCCGTTGAGGATGATCTCGTCTACTCGGTCGATGTAGTCCGAGTCGGACTCTTCTTCTCCCTGCTTGATTTGCATCATGCGAAGGGGACCTTCCGGCCGAGCGACCCTGGTGGCGAAGTACTCCGTGAAGACGTGCGCCAGCTGGTTAAAGGAGCCAATGGACCGAGGTGGCAATAAGGTGTACCACCTGTAGGCGAGGTCGTCCAGCGTCATTGGGAACATTCGGCACCTGGTCGCGTCTGATGCCCCACACCCGGTCATATAGATGTTGAACTTGCTCAGGTGTGTTTGGGGGTCCGATCGCCCCTCGTACAAAGGTGTTTGCGGAGGAGCGATCTTGTGCTGCACGGGGGCGAGCTCGATGTCGATCGCGAGCGGCTTGCTTGGCTCGGCGATCGTCTTCTTGGCACCTGCCCTGGATTCCAGGAGCGCCTTCATGTCGTCGATCTGACATTGCATCGCAGCCATCGCCGTGGCTCGGTTGCTTGCTGATCGGCTTTGGGAGCGGGAGCCGAGGCGACCGTGTACCGATCTCCGGACTCCGCTGCTGCCGACCTCGGCTATTTGGCGAGGAGCGGGCAGTGAGGCTGCCGCCTTCGGGAGTCGGGTAGGCCGAGCTCCCGGTGACGGACTCAAACTCCGTCGTCTCGTAGTGAGGCCGGGCGCCCGGTCGCCAAGACGGAGTCACCGCCTGAGCGATCAAAGACAGAGTGCCCACTGCAAGCGCCTCTTCATGCGGGCGAGAGCCTCACAGCGTCGCTCGGCACGCCTTGAGCTTCCGCTTGGACTTCCGGCGGACGGCCGAGGGGGTGATAGCAGGAGGCGCGTCGAGAGCACTCCGTCGCTCCTGTAGGACGGCCATGACCTCGTCGATCTGTTCCTTGGTTCGGAGCTGATCGAGCGAGAGGTTTGGGCCGCCGTCCAGGGACGGGATCGAGCGTCTCTGACCGCGGTGGCTACCTTCCACCATCGGCTGTGGCTCGGACTGGAACGGAACGAGGCGTCTGGCGGGTTGGCCGGCGACTTTCTTCGACGCAGAGGCGGAAGACATGATTTCTGACAGATTTCTTTGAAGCGCAGTGAGTGTCACTTCAAGTATATGCCCAGAGAACAGTGAGTGTTCTTCAGGACGGTAGGAAAGAAAATTTGAGGGTTAGATCCCCTCCTTCTAGCGCCAATTGTTGTTGCCCAAAATATTTATCTGAAGATTAAATACTGCTGGAAGACGGACAACAAACAACAATTTGCGGGAGCACTTCCAAGAGAAAATGAATAACACAAGATTTGCCGGGGTTGTTTGTCCCGGGCTTGAATGCTCTCGCGAGATGTTATTAATACAAATATTCGTGGATACAAGTATTAATGTGAGAAATCTAAATACAGTGAGTGTAAAAAGACTCTGTTAATCCGGCTCTTGAGCGAAGCTCGGTGTTCTTCGTCCCTGCCGATCGTCTGCTTGATGAGAGAGGCCGAGAGAAGTAAGTACCGAATGATAGCTGTTGCCAAGAGTTGGAGATAGCAAAGTGCTGTGTGAAATCTCGTGGGAATGCAGAGAGTGTTTTGTGAGCAAAAATCCGAGAGGAATCCGAGTGCAGGGAGCCTTATATATATAGGGGCAGCCGAGCCTTGTCCTCTGGCGGGCGATCGCCTTCCGGCCATTATAATAATGGGGTGATCGTCTGCCGGCCAATATTATAATGGGGCGATTACACGGGCTGTCGGCCTAAAGTCCAAGGCAGTGGCTGGCAGCCAGCTGTGTGGTCCAATGAGGAGCCAGCACGCGTCCGGAGTCACTGTCACATGCGGTCCTACTGACAACTTTCGGCGGACTTGTCGGCTGGTGGACGGGTGCTGACAGGCTGTGGTCAACGATCCGTGATATGCGGATCTTGTCTCGGCTCTGCACGTGGGCTCAGTCCTGAGGCTCGGCCTTTGCCGACTGGATGACTATCGGCATGATGCGGTCGTCTCTAGTTGGTCACTGAGGGTCGGCATCGGCCAGTCGCTGAGGGTCGGCATCGGTCGGTCACCAAGGGTCGGTCGGAAAGTGCCGATGGATGATCATCCGCTAGTCGGTCGCCAGGAGTCGGTCGCCAAGTACCGAGAGATGATCGTATTTTATGTCGATCGCTCGGCACCAGGACTTGTCTTGGGACCTTCGGTTGGCCGATTCATTTTGTCTACGGGGTTAAGGCCAGGCCGCCTGGTCGCTGGTCGGCAGTTCTGCCTCGGCTGCTCGGCAATGGCTAGGTCGCCCGATCTCCGAGGCGATCGCCGGTCGGAGAGTGTAATTCTTGACACAACAAGCACCAACACATGTTGTTCAGTCATCTTCAACGCGCAAAAGAAAATAACTTGGAGGCTCAAGCAAGGAGATGGATAAAGTAAAGCGACAAGTAGTTTTGGTTGATGAAGATGATGATGATGCAATCGACCCTAGGCAATTCGATAGTGGGCGATTCCCCATCTCCATAGACACTTTGGACAATTTGGACAGTGATGTGCTTGCGGATACGAAACTTGGTGGGGAAGGAATGGATTCTGAGGAGTTTGAGGGTGTCAATTTTCGATGTGAATCCTTTGAATATGATGATTAAGATGTCACTTAGTCATTTATTGTTGAACTTATTTTCTTTCATGTTGAAGTTGTGGCTTGTATAGTTGAACTTATGTTATTTCATTTTGTTTTGGTTGAATTTTTATGTTTTAAACTTTATATATGTTGCTTAAGTTGTATTATTACGTATTTGAAGTTTATTTGATTAAGGGATTATTATTTAGGTGTTATTCTATACCTGGAAAAAAGCACATAGTGCTTACGCCTCGACGCCTCAAGGCTTACGCCTCGCTTTTTGGCAGGCTAACGCCTAGGCTTACGCCTTCGCCTTTTAAAACATTGTTTCGTATATTGATAGAAATTACTAAAAAAAGCAAATAACTTCACAAATACAATTAAAATCTCAAATAATCATACAAAAATAACATCACTATATCAATATAAAGTTGTCGGTCATCAAAAAATAACCCAGTTTCAGTATTTTATTTTTGTATTACAAAATAAAATTTTTTATTGTAAAAAATCAAATTCAGTGCAACGGATCATTGAGAAATTGATGCTTGAAAAAGCAGTCTGCTAGCAGTATTTCATTTCACACAAATTGATGCTATTTATTTTATCATCACATCTCAATATAAAAATAAAATAAAATAAAACATAAAAGATAAAGAAATTGTGCTTTATTTTTCCCAAAGAAAAGCACTATAGCATAAAAAAAAAACAAATGAGTGCAAGTAGCATGCGACCGTTCAAGAATTGAGTGCCGTAAAAAATTATGTCAAAACGATTTATTGAGCATCATAAGAAATCTATGTATATATTAAGAGAACTAGATGTTCTCCGGTGCGATGCACCGCATAAGATATTCTCTTATTAGAAAATAATTTCTCGATCTCTGAATTTATTTTTGATAATCTTCGACATGAATATCATATTAGCGTGAGTGTATTATGGGGTGTAATATAATTTAAGAAAGAGTACCACATTAGCGGAGTGTTAAGTCAATTAGTGTCCACTACATGAACAAATTTCCTGGACATACCGAAAAAAGTAGGAACAAATTTTAGAGATGAAAGTAATATGTGATTAAGTCTTAATATATGTGTGTGTGCAGTGTATGTTTTATTATTTTTAGTTATTATAATTAAATAAATATCATAATTTATTTTTTATGTAAGCAATAAATGAGTTAATATATTTTTGTTTTGCATCAATTAATTTCTTGAAAATAAATATTCATAGTTTTTATAATATAATTTTTTTGTGCAATCGGTCATTATTATAAATCCATCAAATTTATTATATTCAAATGGATGTCTAGTTGAAAATTATGAAATAAAAATTAATTTGATATATTTTTATTAAAAATAAATTTGATTTAAAAAATTATAAACATTTAAAATTTTAAGCTAAAAAAATAAAGGAAGGATTTATTTATTGGTAGATGAGTGTAAGCTGTGGAATAAAACTCCCACAATACATATCTAGATTTTTTTTAAGAAATTTAAGGATACATCTCTATATATAAACTATATTTTAAAATAAAAAATTAAAATACTTAGAGAGTGACATGTGTCACGACTCTCTTTTAATAGAAGTATAGATATAGTCTTTTGAAAAGGGAGAATTCCCGCCGAAACATCTATGATTCAAAACAGCATTTTCAATCAGAATTTTATCTAGCAATCAAGGGATAATCTAATGAATAATAAATACAAAAAATATCATTTTAATAACCTACAACCGCCAATGATGTACAAGAACTTAATCAAAACAAATATTAAGAAAATATTAATAATATTAAATAACAATGATTAATTACATGATTAGAAGGAAATAATTACATCAAGAACTGCCCGAATGGAATAAAAATGTACAAAATTTGAAAAAGAAGATACTTCGCAGAACGAGTAACACTACAAAAAAACTAATTACATATTAACTATTAATACACTGAAATTCTCTAATTTACATAAACAAATAACTTAAAAAAACCGGCAAACCAAAAACAGTCAGTATTTTTTGTTCCAAAATCATATAAAAAAGCACAAATATAATAAAATTTATTCATGCAAGGAAACAAAATTACAAAAAAAACAACATAACTAACCAATCAGTTAATTCCCACTAACTTTTAGAGTTTCACATAATAGAGATTATGGATGGTGATCTCATTTACAAAAGAATAAAATATTACAATCATTAATTCACACAAACAGCACTAATCCAATAACTAAATCCACAATGCTCCACAACATATGAAAAATAATAAAAATTCAAAAGAAAACCATCTGATTCAGACAATACAGACGCTCTTTGAAGAAACAGGGTATGAATACATTTAATTATAGACCTCTAAAAACCCTTCATGTAAGAGAAACTTATTTATCAATTGACCATTATTTTGAAACTTGGAATAGAAAAAGAATTGGGATCCTTGTGGATTTGTGCCACCTTCAAGTATATTGAAAAATATGGATGAAAAAAAATGAGTGGTTTTCACGGAATGTAACGTGTAAAAAAGACATGGAGGATATGGATTCTTGATACTTTTGCTATGAATGCAACAAAGAAGTTTATGCTACCACAAAAAGGTGATCAATTTAATTATGTCCTATGTTTATCAAAATATACTAGATGATTCTTAAAAACGTAGATTTCTAAAAAAATTTGGTTGTAGGTATATGCTCTATTCGAAGGATTCAGACTCTACAACAAGTGCAGACATAACGGTGTTGGGAAAAACACGACTAACGTCACGTCACAACGAATAATGCGGAACCTCGTTTGACAAATTCCCACTCTTCAATTGTAACTTTGTGGTTACCGACGAGTAGAGCAACAATTACAACTCGACAAAAATAATACAAATGATATCCGGAAAAACAATAAATACGAGACACGATATTTTAGCGTGGAAAACCCCTCAAGACGAGAGTAAAAACCACGGGACCGAAGCTGCTTAAATCCACTATCACCAATACACACAATATACAATCGTCCCTAATACAAACTAGGGGTATACACCTGTAATATCCGGATTTATTATTGTGTATTTCATCTGTATTTGAACCCTGTATTATTCGGAATTGTGATCTCGATAATTGGAGTATGATATTTCTCACATTTGTATCCTTGTACATAAGTATAACATGCACAATTTCTCATGCAAACTCGTGATAGCGCACGCTAAGAATGTAGCTTAACGTGCGTTATCGGGTACAACTAATGCACGCTACGAATGAAGAATTTGCGTGCGCTAGGCAGTCAATTATTGAGCTAGACGGCTAGCACATGCGCCAGCCGGACGTGGGTCCAGATAAGATTCCCCGGGGCGAACCTGGACAGATTTGGAGTCAACGCTAGTTAGCGTGTGCTAAGGATATGGAGATAGCGTGCGCTAATTAACGTAGGTTCATAAACTTTATTTAAGGGACATCACTCCATTTATTCTTGTTCCCTTCACTCGTCCTCATTTCTTGATAGTCCGGAGAGCCTATTATCCTCCTTAAACACACTTAGACCACCTCTACATGATCATTGGAGGTTGAATGTAACTTGTGGTTGATCGTTGAAGTGAAGAAACACCTTGGATTGGCATACAAACAACCAGAGCTGGACTCTACCTTTTGGACTCGGTTTTCCTTCATCTTAAGGATATTAATTCTTTCTCCAGCCTTAGATTCGTGTTATGAAGAGTTAGATGAATCATGCTATCAGGATATTGAGTTTCATTAGTGAATTATTCAACAAACATCATCTTTAGAAGTGGAAATGATTATACTTATGATATCGTCGTTGAACATCATAGCTGGAATCGTTAGTTCACTTTTAAGTTGAGGTCTGAATGTGTAAATGACAATGGAATCTAGTGCATCAACCTGAGATCACGAACTTCACATGAGAATGATAATCGAGTTGGATATAAGAGTTGTGATAATATTCATTTCCTTGAATTCAAAGATTTTGAATCCGTAAGATCATTCATAAGTTTATGAACATGACATGTAGACGGATAACGTACGTTAATCACTGAGGAGTTCGTAAATTTCATCACCGTTAGAAAGATCTGCTGCCCAGCAGTGAAACTGCCATGCACGCTTAGCATACGCTAAACTATGTGAATTAATGTACGCTATCGGGCATGTTTAGCGTACGCTACGTTTGGAACTTAGCGTGCGTTATAACATCAGACGAGTCAATCGACTGATCAGTGAGGTACTGACCGTGCATGGTTAGCGTACGCTAGGCTGCGTATAATTGCGTGCGCTAATGAAGTAGCCTTAACGTACGCTACATAGGATACGTAGCAGGCGTTAAGCAAGCCAGACAGATTTCATTTTAAGAACTTCCGACCGTAAATTTTGGATTGTTAGATATTCGTTCGACTTGAGATGAATTCTATATTATTTCTTTTGTTAAGGTTCGAGCTTGCTACATGATTGATCGAAGGGGCGACCTTCGAGTGTTTTGTTTTTCGTGGAAGTAGTATTCTTGTCTTCGAATCGAGGCAAGTACCTTACGTGTTTTATATATTGATGTTATACATATTGTCGTGCATATATGTCATTGTTGTATGTCCACCTCGTGTTGGTCCGACGGGATCATCGGGGGATCTATGCTAGCGTGCGCTGGATCATCGGACAGGTTTTACACCTCGGGTTGGTTTGACGGAATCATCGGGGGGTCTAGGCAGTGAACGCTGGATCATTGGAATTACCATGTGTATGTTGTGATATTCATGTTGTGATTATCATGTGTGTATATTATTATTGAGTTTCTCGCAGGAGAAGACTCGTTGGTTCTTTTGTCATTTATGTTATTATTCTTCTTCATGAGATGTTGAATGATATGTTGTGTTACTTGTACTAGTATCGTTGTGCTAACCCCTTCGGGGGTGAATATTTGTTTATGTTCAGGATCCAGGAGATCGGGGAAACAACCACTGGAGTTGCATGACGACGAGGGTGCAGAGTGATGTTCCGTCCGGGTTTAATTATCTGTTGTATATATTGTATTAATAAATACTCGAGTACGTAGTCGTTTATGATGATTTGGATTTGGTGATGTATTAATACTTTTCCGTTGAACATTCGTACTTTCAGTATTGGTCAGAACTGTTGTATCCTATTTCCGTTATTTTCATACGTTGGTATCTGTTAATGTCTTTTTAGTTCACCAGCCTTGTAAATTCTTATGTAAAGGATTTACGGCGCTGTAATATTCCTGAATATATCGGGGGTGTTACAGAATATGGTATCGGAGCTAAGATTATAGATATCTTGACCATTGGGTTAAAATAGGGGTCGTATACGTCTTTTGAGGTAACCGGCCGTGAATAACATCACTGTACTGCCTATGTCTTCGTGCGAATGGTGGCTGTAAGTTCATAAACTCTATCTCATCCTTTACATGTTGTATCTCTTTTACTTGAACATTAGAACGATATTATTTCCTGTATATTGAGTATTTATGCTTACAGTATATTGAGAGGTAGACGTGGTCGTAGTCGCGAACGCGGACGAAGGAATGCCGAAAGAGAAGCTTCGCCTTCTAATTAGGCCAGCCACAGAGATCTATTAATAATGAACCGGAACCTGTTGTGCCCGAAATCCTTCGTCAGGTAGTGAACCAGATGACTCAGTTCGCCCAGGTTGTGGACCGAATGCAGGTGGCAGTGAGATTACAGCAGGGAGATAGACAGTAAGGGATTCCAGACATGGGAAATCGAGGTGACCGATGGCTGCAAGAGGTGGCGAAGATGAAACCACCCAAATTCGACGGCTTTTCTGAGACACCCACATGGGACCATTGGTTGAAGGAATTAGAGAAAATCTTTACCGGTATTAATTGCCCAGACGACTGGAGAGCCTCTATTGCTCAGTACTTTCTGATAGGGGAAGCATCCGAGTGGTGGGAAACCATTCGACCTGCAGATCATGATGCTGACTGGACAGAATTTAAATTGATGATGGAAGCTCAGTATTGCCCTCGTCCTGTGAGGGAAGCCAAACTTCGGGAGTTTTTCTCCGCTCAGCCGTCAGACGAACCTGTATCCCAGATAATTAAGACGTTTAACCAGCAACTAGCATTTGTTCGACATTTGGTCAGAACAGATGTAGAAATGATGATCCATTTTGATATGAGAATGAAACCAGAAATCCAGAGGTACATGTCCGGTTTTGAATGTATCACTCTCCGTCAATACCAGGATAAAGCATTGGCGTACGAAATCAAGGAAGCAGCAATGGAGAAGTTTACGGAATCCAAGAAGCAGAAAGTCTCTGGTACTTTTACAAAGCACAAGAGCAGCGGGCCCCGCAAGGCCCAATCATATTTTCATTCTTTCAAGAAACCTCCGTACCCATCTAGGAGCGGAAAGAACTTCGGAGCAGCATCAACCATGACAGATGTCACCAGGAAATGCTTTAATTATGCCCAGACAGGGCACTATCGACGGAATTGCCCCCTACCAGTCGTGACCTGTTTTGATTGTGGACGGTAGGGACATCGTGCGGTGTTATGTGAAGAGGCTTCAAAGTCTTTTAGAGCCCGTACACCACAGCCAGTTCAGAAGGAAGCTAGTATCCAACAGACGCAGCAAAGTGTACAGATGCCTCAGAATTTTGGCTGCGGACGAGGCAGAGGACAATGGGATCGAAAGGGTACATCGAGTGCCGGATCTGTTCCCCCACATCTGTACGAGATGAGGAGAACAGACGATCAGGATGTTCTTTGTCGCATCGTGCAATCGCTCGATCCTTTCCCAGCCAGTTAGCGTTTTATTCGATACAGGAGCTACGCATTCATTTATATCCTTATCTTATGTAAATCGTTTGAATATTTCTGGTTTTCATAATTGTGAACCTTATGTTGTTGGTTTACCGAGTGGAGAGAGGATTGTTGGAAACTTAGAAACTAGAGATTTCCCTGTATCATTTGGAGGCAGAGAGTGGCTCTCAAATCTGATTGTGATAGAAATGCAAGGAGATGACCTGATACTCGGAGACGATTGGCTTAATCAATATGGAGCTATTGTAAACTACCGAAGGAGGAATATCTCGCTGATCGCTGACGATGGTTCCAAAATACTATTCGAAGAATGGAAACCAGGAAGCTCAGGAAAGTTGATCAAGGCGATGAAAGCTGTCAAATTGTTGAAACAGGGATGTATTGGATACTGGTGCTATGCAATGAAGAAATAAGACGAAATTGTGGAACTTTCATCCATTCCTGTTGTGAACGAATTTCCGGATGTATTTCCTGACGAGTTACCTGGACTACCTCCACGACGGGATGTAGAATTCACCATCGAGCTGGAACCCGGAGCTACACCAATTTCTAAGGCGCCGTATCGTATGGCACTTACTGAGATGTATGAACTGAAAAAGCAGCTGGAGGAGTTACTGGACAAAGGCTATATCCAGCCAAGAGTTTCGCCCTGGGGAGCGCCAGTTCTTTTTGTCCGGAAGAAGGATGGATCGCTTCGACTGTGTATTGACTATCGAGAGCTGAACAAAATGACGATTAAGAACAAGTATCCATTGCCACGTGTTGCTACCCAGAATATTATCCGAAGATAGATATTGCTGGAATGGATGGATAGCAAACAAATGCGAGAACACTTCCGTGGGGAAAGTAAATAACACAAGAATTGTCGGGGCTGTTAGTCCCGCGCTTGAATGCTCTCGCGAGATAATATTAATACAAATATTCAGGGATACAGGTATTAATGTAAGAATACAATAACAATGAGTGTAAATATTCTTGTTATCTTAGCTAGTGGGCGTGTAGATTGCCAGAAGAACTAGATATGATGCTCTGTGAGTTCTTGTAACAACTTTGATGAGCTATGACGGCGATGGGAGATCGACGATCTCTCACGGCATGTATTAGCTGTATGTTTAAGCTCCAGGACTTGTATGTCCCTTAGAATCTGCACTGTGGAGACTTCTTGCCTCTGCCGACCGTCTTCTGGTTGAGAGGTGCCGAGAGAGAAATCCTAAGATAGATTCTAAGGAGGAAGCTGGGAGCTTGGAA
Source organism: Orobanche coerulescens (assembly GCA_033398695.1). Classification (NCBI taxonomy): domain Eukaryota; kingdom Viridiplantae; phylum Streptophyta; class Magnoliopsida; order Lamiales; family Orobanchaceae; genus Orobanche; species Orobanche coerulescens. Next base: position 69,124,990 of record CM065804.1, on the reverse strand, counting down.
GTATGTATCTTCTTCTATATTTCCGTGAATGAATTTGGAATGTAAGTGAACGAATTGGGACTGAAAGCGGAACCTTTTTCCAGTAGGAGGAGGTTCTCGATTTATAGGGCTTGGACCTGCTGGGCGATCGCCTTTGCTGTATTATAATAAGCGGGCGATCGTCTTTTAGCACATGGGATTGTCTCCTTAAAGTCTGCAGGAGTTGTTGGTAGTCAGTCGCACGGTCCAATGAGAAGCCTGCACGCGTCTGAGTTGCTGTCACGGGCGGTCCCACCTTGAGCCTTTCGGCGGGCTTGTCGGTAGGTAAAGCCGCCCTTGTCAGAGACAGCTGTTGGTGGTCAATGATCCGTGGAATGCGGATCTTATCTTGGATCTGCACATGGGTGCTGCTTTGAGATCTATTCTTCATGGACTTTGATGGACGATGGTTCCAGCTCGTGGTGCAAGACGATCGTCCTTAGCCGGGCACTAGAGTCGATCGCCAGATGCCAAAGGGCGATCGCCTTGGGAGTCGATCGCCAGGTACTTGATGGTGGTCTGGTATCTTCGATTAGGTGAGTTCGCCATAACTTGATTGGTTGTGGACTCGGTCGCTCGGCCTTGTAGTCGATCGCCTGTCGAGGTGAATAAATCTCGATACAACAATTGCCGCCCAGCTCGCTACTATGTTGGAAGCGTGTGGTGAGGTGGTTCTGCTGGCGATCGCTGAACTTTCGATGAGCGACTCTGCGTTTCACTAAACTGGCGATCGTCTTTGAGTTGACTGATTCTGAATTTGGACGATCTGGTAGGTTGCTTAAATGAGCGGGAATGGCAGCGGATGCGGAATAGTCTCTGGGACATGTGTCGGGTTCCTGTTGGGGTAGGCCGACGGTCATTTATGACTCCTCGAATGACGCGTCCTTGAAAAGACGCGTACGTGGGTTTTAAGGGAGAATTAATTGTGACGGTTGAGATCCGACCCCTGAGATTCTCCTTAATTGCAAACGAGTCCCTGCCATATCCTATAAAAAGGCGTAGTGTTGCAGTGTTCATTCTCACGCGCACTTATCGGAGAAAGAAGGTTTTGCTGAAGATTTTTCTGGAGATCTGATTGCCGATCGTCGGTCGACTCAATCTTTGGTAAGAACACACTCCTTTTCTCCTTGTCTTGAATTTGAGAATGTCTGGAATACCTTCTTCGTCGGGAGTGGGCCCCTACTCTGCCGCCGGGACTTCTAACGTCCGGGGTGGATTCTCCGCTGATTTCCACCTGGAGACGGCCGCAGAAGCTATCCGCGCGGGCATCGACCCCGCGGAAGTTGAGGCGTTATTTAACGAGGCCGACGTCGCTAGGGAGGCGGCGGTTGAGCATCGACGGTCACAGATGGAGAGGGATTTGGCGGTGAGAGCCTATTGGGAGCAGCATAGCGCCTTCGTCCAGGCCTACATGGCTTTTGCCGAGCATATGGAGATGTTGGCTGGTCCGTCTCCTCGATTCGATTTCCGGGAGTACTCGATCGCTAATCCTTATCAGCCTCCTAAGCGATCGCTATTTCGGGCCGCACAGCGATCTCTATGGTCTCTTGGCCAAATTAGGAGTTCGGCGACCAGGAGGGATCTGGCCGTCTGGAGGACGAGGTTCCATATCCCTTCAGATGTGGATCTCTTTGTGCCACCCGAGAATGAGAGAGCCGATCAGCCTCCGAAGGGGATGGTCGCTGTGAACGAGGCGATCATGGAGGCGGGGTTGCGATTTCCTCTGTCGTTCTCCGTCTCCCATCTGCTGGCTGCTTGGAATTTGGCGCCGCTCCAGCTAACGCCGAATGCTTGGCTTCAGATTATCTACACTCTGACCTTGTTCGGCAGTCACCGACTGTACCGCCTCCCTTCGCCGTCGGAGATGAACCACTTGTTCAAACTGACGACTCAGAAAGGGTCGGTCGGAGGTTATCATATTCAGGGCCGATCTGGTCGGGTGATCCTTGGAATCCCGAACAAGGTGCGGGGCGATCTGACGAAGTGGTTCTGGGTCGCCGGTGCCTGGAAAGCCTCAGCGAGCGACAACCCCACCGGCGAGCTGAACATACCCACTGGCTTTCGGGAGAGAAATCCCAGTAAGGGTTCAGACTCTCTCTTTGTTTGGATATGTTCTGAACTGATCTAATTTGATTTCGTTTTTGCAGGTTTCCATATTCCGGCGATCGAGGAGCTGCCTTTTGATTTCCTCGTCGTCTGGGAGCGGATACGAAGTTTGCCGGACGACGAATTGGATGTAAACTAGATCAACAAGGAGAGTCTTCGGTTGTCCGCCCGCCTATTCTGTTTTCCGAGACATCTCTTAGGTACGAATTTCTACGATCTCCATTCGCTGGGCGATCGTCCTGTTGGAGGAATATGACTAACTGTGGCTTGACTGTTCTTGTTGCAGAGGTTAGCTTTCCTCGTTTTGTGGAGCCCCCACCGGAGATTGCTATGTCGAACCCCGGAGTTTTGGGTCATCTCCTCCAGACGAAGTCGTCGCGGGCTCCTCTTGTGTCATCCCGGAGGTGGAGCCTCGCGTGGAGCCGATCGTGGCCGAGGAGGAAGTCCGGGAGGAGGGGATTCAGATGAATCGCAAACGGCAGAGGTAGGGAGAAACTCCAGTTCCTGCCCCTGCCAGTGAGGTGCCGATCGCCGCGCCTCCGATCACCGTTGTTCCTCCGGAGAATGAGCCTGCTCCCTCCGCGGCTTTCCTGCGGGAAATGGCGATCGCCGAAGCTGAGACCCCTCGCGGGAAGCCATACTTCGGTCGTGATCCTGAGAGAGCCGAGAGGTAGACTTTGCTTGCTGAGTTTGAAACTTGTCATTTGCGTGGGAGATGGGCTAACTTTTTGTGTTGATGCAGGATCCGTCGCACAGATCCATCTTGCCCGCCGATGGTGTTGGATTTCTTAGCGAGCCGATCTCCTCGCCAGTCCTGTGACATCCCGCAATACGTCAACCGGGCTGTTTCTGCTCTACCGGAGGCCTGGACGACCGATCTAGATGCGATCGCTCGTCAGCGATCTGGGAGTGCGATGCAGGCTGTTCTCGCCCTCTCTCTCCAGACGGCGACCATGGCTGCCCAGGCTGCGCAGGACTTTGAGGGGCGTCCTTCCACTATTCGCCTGCAGGCGGATCTCGAGACGGCTCGAAAAGAGAACGCCGAGTTTGCCGACAAGATTGTGGCAATGGAGAAGGACTCTTTGGAGGCAGCTAAGCGGGCGAGCCAAGAGCTTGAGCTGGCGAGGAAGGACGCCGAGATGTCTCGGTTGACGGTTGATCGATTCCGGGACCGAATGACAAATACCGTACGATCGCAGAAGGCCGCTGAGACGGAGGTCGATCGTCTGAAGGTGACAATCGCTCGGTTGACTAGCGAGCTGGCGGAGTCGCGGGAAAAGACGGCTGCAAGGGATGCCAAGCTCCAAGGTGCACAGCAGGCGATGGCGGAGCTAAAAGGAGAGGTAGAGGCGACCAAGGCCGATCCCTTTCAAAACTTGGAGTTTGTCAGCGAGTTCGCCTATTATATGGCGTTCGCCGACTCGATCCAAGCTGCTAAGAAGGGAGGTTTGGAGGTCGGCCCTATTGCTGAGAACTTCAAGGCGTACGCGTTGGAGCATCCTCTCCATTCTGCTTTCTCCTTGCCGATCTTGGATCTTGCCGATATCGGCGTGGATTTGAGCTGGTATCCGACTCCGGCCAACCTTGTTCATCCGGACGCTCCGGAGGGTGGGGAGGCCGTTCCGGAGGCTGAAGGTGAAGGCCAGGCAGGGGCCTGAGGCACTTCGTTTTTAATGTTTAAACTTATTACCTTGTAATTTGTAGCTTTCTTTTTGTAGTACTTAGGCCTTCGGGCTGTAATATCCGGTATTTTTCTTTCCCTTGTATTTTCATTTTTGGTATATTTCTCGGTCATAGTGACCCTCGTGTACCTTTCAGTGTGTCCTTCCTGTCTACTGTTGAACTGTATTCTCGTTATTGTGGTGCGGAACCGCCGTTTCGGGGTTGCCGTGGATCCATTTCGTGTTATTGGTTCCCAAATATTGATTCCTATCGTTTTATTCTCTTTCCGGATCATTTTTATCATTTTGGGACCCAAAAGGGGGTGTGGGCCGCGGCACAAGATGTGTGTGCCGCGGCACACAAATTCCTTCAGTTGTTGGCCAAACGAACTGTACTGTGTGCCGCGGCACACCCATCCGGTGACGCGGCACAATGCCAAGCCAGTGCCGCGGCACACCTATCCGGTGCCGCGGCACACTCGTGTGACATCTGCGACCAAATCCCGCTCAGACGGGTGCCGCGGCACACGCAGCCGTGCCTGGCACACCGCCGAACCACAGGAGTAATTTTTGCACAGGCCGCGACACCTCAGCTGTGCCGCGGCACACAATGCGGTCAACCCCCTATAATTGTGTCGTTTTGAGCGTCCGCTGCTCAATTCCTTCTTCTTCTTCCTGCGACGCGAGAGAGAGTGAGAGAGAGGGGGAGAGTTCTTCATCATTATTCATTGGGGGGTTGATTTTCATCATTTTTCTTCGGTAGTGAAGCCCGGACAATCAATCCAACACGTGTTCTACGGATCTTAGTACTTGAATCTCCAAAGGTAATGTTTCTTGAAACCCTCCCTTTTGGATAATTGGGGATTTTGGGGGTTTTGTCCGATTCTTTCCGTTTTGTTGATGGATTCTTGATGAATATGATTAATCTTGTTGATATCATTAATTTTCCTACGGATTCATGGTATATTTTCATAGTTTTGCGGAATCGAGAGGGTTTGGTTGTGGTCCGCCCTCGTTGTTATTTTGTTCGAATATACATGAATCGTAGGCGGGTTTTCGGGTGTATTCCATTTCCGTATTCGGCTAGAGTTGGTTATAATTATGTTCTTCGAATCGTTAGGTTCGGTTACGTTGATTCCTAGTGTTCGTCGGTGATTATCCTTTCCGTTCGTTGCGTCATCAAAATATTCAAGGCAAGTATTCTTGGAAACCCTTATGCTTAACGTGAAATGGTAATGTATATTGTGTGTGCTTTACTCACCTCAGGAGGGTCCGACGGGGCCTCGAGGGAATCTATGGCTTCGTCCTGGATTCACGAGTTTGATTCGCTAGCCAGCTCGGGAGGGTCCTTAGAGGCCTCGAGTGGGATTCGTGGCTTCGTCCCGGTCCTAGGTGACGTGTGGTGCTCGGTTTGTTTTATGAATGTGGCCAGCTCGGGAGGGTCCTTAGAGGCCTCGAGTGGGATTCGTGGCTTCATCCCGGTCCTAGGCAAATTAATTGTGACTGTTTGTTTCCGGAAAAGACATGTCTGGTTTTGACTTTTGAAATTGATATTGGTGCATGTACTATGAAATGTGTAAGCGATTGGTTTGCCTTGATTACTTGTACTAGCGTAATTGCTAACCCCTCTGGGGACCCGTTTTGGGGAAATTCTTGTTATGGATTTCAGGTTATGATTATCCGGACGAGCGGTCACCTCGACAGTACGAGGACGTTGGCCAGGGTCGTTGACATGTGCATTTGGGTCTTTCTATTTCTTTCGTCCATTTCGATTTGGTTGTTCTAATAATTATAAACTTATAGAGTGTACTCGCGAGTACTTAGGCTTTTCATTTCAAACTCCGTATTGTGCTACTTTTAAATTGTTACATTGTTGGTTGATGATCATTTCACGGTTGCTCCGGCGTAACTTTTTACGCCTTATAATTAAATGTGTGTCCTCGCTAACCGGGATGGTTAGTCGAGTGGAGTTTTCTTGTTTGTAGCCCGGTGGGTCCCATGTGGGGGTCCACGACACTGTAATATACTCTGAATATCTCGGGGTGTTCCAGCAAATGGTATCAGAGCTCTAGGTTTATGGATCCCTAGGCTTGTTGGTTAATTGGGTCTCGTCGTGTTTTGTTTTGCACATTGTCACACCGCTGCCAAAGATCCCAAGACTTCCAAAGGTGCTCGTAAGTTTTCTTATTCGGCTCTTTTGTTTCTTGCATTGTATTTCCACTTTTGAATCGTAGTTGCTTTTCCTCCCTTACTCATCATCGATATACTTCGTTATCTCTCAACATCGGTATGGATGCCGGAGGAAACCGTGGTCGTGGTCGTGGTCGTGGACGCGGCCGGACGTGGGCGGCCGGCGGCCACGTCGCATTCTTCGAGCCGCAGATCGGTGACCGCCACAGTCATGCTTCTTCTCAGAGCGTGCCGATCTTGGTATTGCGGGCATTATCGGCAAGAAATGGTTAACCAGATGGCGGCTATAGCTCGTGGTCAGTAACCCCGATCGTGCCCATGCTAATCGGGGCGGAACGGATCATTGGCTTCAGGATGTCATCAAGATGCATCCTCCCCAGTTTTCGGGAGCTTCGGACCCGATCGGCTGGGAAGGGTGGATCAAGGAGATATCCAAAGTATTCACTGCTACCAACTACTCCGAGGACCGTAAGGTCCCTATTGCTCAATATTTTCTCACCGGAGATGCTACAGATTGGTGGGAGGCTGTTGGTCCCAAAGATCATGTTGCTTCATGGGCCGAATTTCAAGAATTGATGGAGACCGAATATTGTCCGTGGCCGGTCAGACAGGCTCGAGTGCATGCTTTCTATGATGCTCAACCACGGGATATCCCCGTATCTCAGGCCATTGCCGATTTTAACAAGGAGTTGGGTTATGTGAAGACCCAAGTTGTCGAAGAGAGCGACAAGATTTTCCATTTTTCCAGGAGGATGAAACTGTCCATTCGGGACTATATGTCTGGGCTCGTCTGTACCACCCTGAAGGATTATCAGAGTCGAGCCCTTGCTTATGATATGTCGGTGACCGCTAGCGATTTGGCTCGTGAGAGCAAGAAGCAGAAGTCGGTCGGAAATTTTTCTGGTCCCAAGAGTGGAGGCCAGCAGAAATCTCAGGCTGCAAATATTTCTACGGGAGGTTCGGCTCGTTTCTCTGGGAGCTTTCGGAGTGCCGCCGGAACCGTCGTCCGGGACCCCAGATGCTTTAACTGTGGCAAGCCAGGCCACGTGAACCGGGATTTTCTTCGTCCACCTTTAACTTGTCATACTTGTGGTCAGTCGGGCCACAAGGCTTCTTTTTGCGAGAAACTCAGACAGTTTCGCGGCGCCCGTTCTTCTCACCCAGCACCTATGGAGCTTAGTGTGAACCAGGGCTCATTTGCTCCGCCGCCTCCACCGAGTGTCGGCCGAGGTAGGGGTCGGGGTCAACCCGCTAGAGGAGGAGCTTCCAGTTTCGGCTCCGCCCAGCCGCGTATATACGAGATGAGGAGGGCCGATGACCCAGCAGCTATTGTGGCGACAGGTACCGTTCGTATCCATTCTCATCCTGTCGGTGTACTTTTTGATTCGGGTGCTACACATTCATTCATTTCTCTAGAGTGTGTACGCCGTTTGAGTCTCGACTGATTGTCACCTTGCGAGCCTTTCATCGTTAAACTTCCTAGCGGTGATAGAATTGTCGGTGATCGAGAAGTCCGGGACTGTTCTGTGATCATTTGTGAGAGGGATTGGCTCTCTAATCTTATTGTTGTGAGTATCGAGGGCGAGGATTTAATTCTCGGGAATGATTGGCTCGAGCGGCATGGTGCAATCATGAACTACCGCACGAGGATCATTACCATGTTAGCCGAGAACGGCACTGAACACTCTTTCGCGGGGCGAAAGAGAAACCAGAAGTTTGTTATTAACGCCTTGAAGGCGGTGAAACTCCTGCGAAAGGGGTGTACTGTTTATTGGTGCTACGCCTTGAAGGCGGAGAATGGTGGAGTCGAGTTTTCATCGATTCCAGTCGTTTGTGAGTTTCCTGATGTATTTCCTGACGAGTTGCCAGGATTGCCACCGGATCGTGAGGTTGAGTTTGTTATAGAATTAGAGCCGGGCGCGGCTCCGATTTCGAAGGCGCCGTATCGCATGGCACCTTCAGAGATGGCCGAGTTGAAGAAACAGTTGAGTGAACTTCTGGAGTCGGGGTATGTTCGACCGAGCGCCTCGCCTTGGGGCGCACCGGTCTTGAATGTGCGTAAGAAGGATGGTTCACTACGTTTGTGTATCGAATATCGCGAACTAAACAAAGTGACCATCAAGAACAAGTACCCTTTGCCGAGGATTGACGACTTGTTCGATCAGTTGCAGGGAGCTGCGGTGTTCTCGAAGATTGATTGAAAATCGGGGTACTATCAGCTCCGGGTGAGGGAGTCCGACGTGTCAAGACAAATTTCGGACGAGATACGGGCATTATGAGTTTGTAGTTATGCCTTTCGGGTTAACTAATGCGCCGGCGGTGTTCATGCAATTGATGAACAAAGTCTTTATCGAGTATTTGGATAAGTGTGTCGTCGTCATCATTGACGATATTTTTATTTATTCGAGGAATGAGGAAGAGCATGCCCATCATTTGCGGATAGTGTTAGACATTTTCAGGGCCGAGCAACTCTATGCGAAGTTCTCGAAATGTGAGTTCTGGCTGAAGGAAGTGATGTTTCTGGGTCACGTGATTTCAGCCGAGGGAGTTCGAGTGGATCCGCAGAAGATTGAGGCAGTGTTGGATTGGGCATCGCCCACAAATGTGAAGGAGGTCCGTAGTTTCTTGGGCTTGGCTGGCTACTACCGTAGGTTCGTCGAGGGTTTCTCAAAACTAGCTCGGCCACTTACACAGTTGCTCCAGAAATCCGAGAAGTTCGTCTGGACCGATGAGAGGCAGTCGAGTTTCGAGGAGCTGAAGAAGCGTTTGACTTCAGCCCCGGTTTTGGCATTCTTTGTGTGGCAACGAGGGATTCGCCGCTTATAGCGATGCTTCGGGCCGTGGTCTTGGGTGCGTATTGATGCAAGACGGCAAGACCATTGCCTATGCGTCGAGACAGATTGAGACCGTATGAGCTTAACTACCCTACTCATGATTTGGAGTTAGCGGCTGCGTTTTGCGCTCAAGATTTGGCGTCACTATCTTTTCGGCTCTGCATGTCGATTTTTACCGATCATAAAAGTCAAATATATATTTACTCGGGAGTTGAATATGAGGCAGAGGAGGTGGTTAGAGCTGATTAAGGATTATGACCTCGAAATCCTTTATCATCCGGGCAAGGCAAACGTCGTAGCCGACGCCTTGAGTCGGAAACCGATTGCGTTGCGAACGCTTGAGGTCCTCACGTCTCAGTCTGAGCTTCGGCGGGCTTTGATTGAGTTTGGTATTGAGGTTTTGTTGCCTGGAGCTGTCGGGCAACTTTGTGCTTTAGAGATTTCGTCGTCTTTGATCGATGAAATTAAGCTGAAACAATTAGAGGATCCGATGATTACTCAAATCCGAGAGAACGTTCTTAAGGGAAAGTCTCCGGGTTTGTGATTCACGAGGATGGTGTTTTGAGATTCAGTCGGCTTTGTGTGCCGAACGATCCAGTTGCGACAGAGTATTTTGCGTGAGGCCCATTCCACACCCTATTCCGTTCATCCTGGTTCGAGTAAGATGTACAAGGACCTGAGGAGGAACTTCTGGTGGAATGATATGAAGGAGGAGGTCGCACAGTTTGTGGCGAGATGTTTGACTTGCCAGTAGGTCAAAATCGAGCATCAGCGACCGGCTGGGTTATTGCAGTCACTTCCCGTTCCGGAATGGAAATGGGAAGATATATCGATGGATTTCATTACGAGTTTTCCGAGATCGAGATCGGGCATGAATATGGTTTGGGTGATTGTTGATCGTCTGACCAAGTCGGCACATTTTCTGGGCATCAAGGACACTTGGGGCCCGGAAAAATTGGCTCGTGTGTTTATCGCGCAGATTGTGAGACTTCACGGTACTCCGAAGTCTATTGTTTCGGATCGTGATGGCCGTTTTGTATCGCACTTTTGGCAGGCGGTGCATAAGGCGTTGGGTACCCGTTTGCATTTGAGTACCTCTTTTCATCCCCAGTCAGATGGACAGTCGGAACGCACTATCCAGACATTCGAGGACATGTTGCGTGCTTGTGCCCTCGATTGGAGTAGCGACTGGGAAGAGCATTTGCCATTGATCGAATTCACGTACAACAATAGTTGGCACGCATCGATTCGGATGGCACCGTACGAGGCACTTTATGGGCGACGATGTCGATCGCCGATTTGTTGGAATGAGGCGTCCGATTTGGTCGGGACCGAGACAGATGTCGTTTTAGAGACGAGGCGGAAGATAGAATTAATTCGGGAACGGATGTTGACGGCCCAGAGTCGACAGAAGTCATATGCCGATGTCCGTCGTCGACCTTTAGAATTCGAGGTGGGAGACCATGTTTTGCTGAAGGTGTCGCCGACGAGAGGGGTTTTCCGTTTCGGGAAGAAGGGGAAGTTGAGTCCGAGATTTATTGGACCCTTTGAGATTCTCGAGCGGGTCGGTGGGTTAGCATACCGTTTGGCGTTACCCCCGGCCTTGAGTCACATTCATAGCGTTTTTCATGTTTCCCAGCTGAGGAAATATGTTCCGGATCCTAGACACGTCATCGCTTATGGCGAGATTGATATTGCTGAAGATATTACTTTTGAGGAGCGTCCTTTGAAGATTTTGGAGCATCGTGAGAAACGACTGAGGCATAAGACCATCCCTTTGGTCATAGTGCAGTGGTCGAGACACGGTGTCGAGGAAGCAACTTGGGAAACCGAGGATAGCATGCGTGCTAGGTACCCTGAGTTGTTTGTTTCTTAAGTTTCGGGACGAAACTTATTTTTAGAAGGGTAGAATGTAATATCCGGTATTTTTCTTTCCCTTGTATTTTCATTTTTGGTATATTTCTCGGTCATAGTGACCCTCGTGTACCTTTCAAAGGTGTCCTTCTGTCAACCTGTTGAATCGTATTCTCGTTATTGTGGTGCGGAACCGCTTTGGGTTGCCGTGGATCCATTTCGTGTTATTGGTTCCCGAATATTGATTCCTATCGTTTTATTCTCTTCCGATCATTTTTATCATTTTGGGACCCAAAAGGGGGTGTGGGCCGCGGCACAAGATGTGTGTGCCGCGGCACACAAATTCTTCAGTTGTTGGCCAAACGAACTGTACTGTGTGCCGCGGCACACCCATCCGGTGCCGCGGCAGAGTGCCAGGCCAGTGCCGCGGCACACCTGTCCGGTGCCGCGGCACACTCGTGTGACATCTGCGACCAAAACTCGCCAGACCGGGTGCCGCGGCACACGCAGCCGTGCCGCTGACACCGCCGAACCACAGGAGTAATTTTTGGCACGTGCGCGGCACACCTCAGCTGTGCCGCGGCACACAATGCGGTCAACCCCCTATAATTGTGTCGTTTTGAGCGTCCGCTGCTCAATTCCTTCTTCTTCTTCCTGCGACGCGAGAGAGAGTGAGAGAGAGGGGGAGAGTTCTTCATCATTATTCATTGGGGGGTTGATTTTCATCATTTTTCTTCGGTAGTGAAGCCCGGACAATCAATCCAACACGTGTTCTACGGATCTTAGTACTTGAATCTCCAAAGGTAATGTTTCTTGAAACCCTCCCTTTTGGATAATTGGGGATTTTGGGGGTTTTGTCCGATTCTTTCCGTTTTGTTGATGGATTCTTGATGAATATGATTAATCTTGTTGATATCATTAATTTTCCTACGGATTCATGGTATATTTTCATAGTTTTGCGGAATCGAGAGGGTTTGGTTGTGGTCCGCCCTCGTTGTTATTTTGTGCGAATATACATGAATCGTAGGCGGGTTTTCGGGTGTATTCCATTTCCATATTCGGCTAGAGTTGGTTATAATTATGTTCTTCGAATCGTTAGGTTCGGTTCCGTTGATTCCTAGTGTTCGTCGGTGATTATCCTTTCCGTTCGTTGCGTCATCAAAATATTCAAGGCAAGTATTCTTGGAAACCCTTATGCTTAACGTGAAATGGTAATGTATATTGTGTGTGCTTTACTCACCTCGGGAGGGTCCGATGGGGCCTCGAGGGAATCTATGGCTTCATCCTAGATTCATGAGTTTGATTCGCTAGCCAGCTCGGGAGGGTCCTTAGAGGCCTCGAGTGGGATTCGTGGCTTCGTCCCGGTCCTAGGTGACGTGTGGTGCTTGGTTTGTTTTATGAATGTGGCCAGCTCGGGAGGGTCCTTAGAGGCCTCGAGTGGGATTCGTGGCTTCGTCCCGGTCCTAGGCAAATTAATTGTGACTGTTTGTTTCCGGAAAAGACATGTCTGATTTTGACTTTTGAAATTGATATTGGTGCATGTACTATGAAATGTGTAAGCGATTGGTTTGCCTTGATTACTTGTACTAGCGTAATTGCTAACCCCTCTAGGGACCTGTTTTGGGGAAATTCTTGTTATAGATTTCAGGTTATGATTATCCGGATGAGCGGGCACCTGGACAGTACGAGGACGTTGGCCAGGGTCGTTGACATGTGCATTTGGGTCTTTCTATTTCTTTCGTCCATTTCGATTTGGTTGTTCTAATAATTATAAACTTATAGAGTGTACTCGCGAGTACTTAGGCTTTTCATTTCAAACTCCGTATTGTGCTACTTTTAAATTGTTACATTGTTGGTTGATGATCATTTCGCCGGTTGCTCCGGGCGTAACTTTTTACGTCTTATAATTAAATGTGTGTCCTCGCTAACCGGGATGGTTAGTCGAGTGGAGTTTTCTTGTTTGTAGCCTGGTGGGTCCCATGTGGGGGGTCCACGGCGCTGTAATATACTCTGAATATCTCGGGGTGTTACACGGGCGACCTTGTATGTACTTATGAAACTTCAAGCAATGAAATGAATGTCTGATTCTCCGATTTTTACTTGAATGTTTGCTTTTCGAGTCTTTGCGTGCCATTTGTATAGACGTGTGAGGAGAGATTGTTGCGAGTGTAGTTCCGAATGAATTGATAAACTCGTATAGATAACTTTTACAATAAATTCGATCGCTACACAAACATCTGAATAATGCCGATCTCCGTACGTCGTTGAATAGGGACGATCGTCATGAATATCTCTGCACTCTTCCCCCTTGTTTTTGTTCGCTTCGTGGAAGTAAGGGGACGAAAAACAATCGTTGAGTGAGCGGTCTTCTAGTTTGTCGAATCCTCGAAAGGCCGTCCATTTCGGTCTTGAGGAGCCGTGCATAATTGCGGAGTTCGATGGACCGATCTCCACGATCATGTCTTGTGCGCAAGCGACATTGTCTGTCTTGTGACTCATTTTATTTTGAGGGTCCTCCGTTAGGCTGCGCCTCGCCTCATATTTAAACGAAGGGTGTGCGGTCTTGGTCTGGAGGAGTCCTTGCGCGGGGCAGCGTCGGATGATTCAACTCCACGTCCGCGGCTTGTTAGCTCTGCTTCCACCTCGGCCCGCCATGAAGATGGCGACCCTCGACGGTGTACGTTAAGACGGGGGTAGTGACGCGTCGCATTGTCCGAGAGGATCCACCACGTTAAGCGATGGACCCCCGAGGGTGGGCGAACGTGTCCACAGATTAGTTTTGGAGGGCTCTCAGACTACGCCGGCCTCGTATTTAAACGAAGGGCGGGCGATCTTGGCCCTAAGGAACCTTGCATGGCCTAAGCAGTCGGTTCCATCGACCACCAGGGCCATGGCTGCACTCTTCTACCTCGGATCGTCATGTTAGATGCCGACCTTCAACGGTGTACGTTGTGCGGGGGAGGCGATCCCGTGCCTTAGTCCATCATGTTAGATGGTGAACTGTAGGTGGCGAATGAGTCCTCCTCTTTTTCGAGGCGTTAGATCAGGCAATAGCCTTTGATTTGATGAGGCGGGAAAACAGGGAGAGACGTCTGAAGTTCCCTTCTCTTAATTGAAGTGTGCAGATACGGTCGTCGAGGTTGATCGAGGGGTCGGCTTGTATGAGCTTTCCAGCCTGTTCGCGATCAAGTACTGATCCTTTGACGATCGGAGCGGGAGACAAACTGTTGATTTGCGTTCGGCTGCGAGTCGGGTAGGCTGAACTCCTGGTAACGGATTCGGATTCCGTCTTTTCGTGGTTGGGACCAGTGTGCCCCGGTCGCCATGACGGGTCACCTCCCAGGCGATTGAATACGGATCCGTCCGGTCGTGCGAGAGCCTTTTCTCACGAATCGGGGCTTTCTTGTAATACCCGGTTGTAATTCAGTCATTATCATTCAGTAATTTCATTCGGTGATTTTCACTCAGTGGATTTTCACTCATTTATAATCATTCATCAATCATGTTCATTCACCCGTGTTCACCGTTCGGAAAAACTCCGAGTTGTGTATCGTTATTGTCCATTGTTTCAACTTTCCACATATGAGTTCGACTTTGTTAGATCACCATTAATTTTTGGTAACTCCAAAAATTCTGAATCTTTGCAATATTATAGAGAATCGAGGTATCTTTTCAATGGTTCAAACGGTGAGTCAATCGGAGTCCGGACGAGAGAGTTATGGTCGTTTTAGCTCACTCGCTCATTTTTCAATTATTGGCCGATCACTGCCGAACGAACTCGGCCGTGTCGTCCGACACGGCCGTGCTGTACTCGTCCGGAAATGCCGAAGTCTCTGCCATAGGACTCGACCGTGTCGTCTGGCACGACCGAGTCGAACTCTTCCGGATAAGCGAACCAAGCGCGGGACGCCCGCCGTGTTCGGGACACGGCCGAGTCAATGCCGAAGCGCCGCTGCATCGAGTCACTGTCGGACGGACAGTCACTATCGGAAGGCCTTGGCGCGCGACCGTGTCAAGCGAGACACGGTCGAGTCCCTCGCGGCGCCGCGGCGTGCCCGATCGGCACGGGCCGTGTCCGATGCATCGCCAACCCCTATAATTTCGTTTTTTGAGCATTTCAGCTCATTCCTTCCATTTCTTCCACCTTCATACGAGAGAGAGAGAGAGGCTTGAGGGAGAGATTTTGGAATCATCTATCATTTGAGTGTGTATTTTTCTTCATCTTCAATCATTTGGGAAGCTTGGATACTCGATTAAACTCGCGTTCTTCGGCTCGAAGTGGTTCGATCTTCAAGAGGTAATTTCTTCAACACCTTGGACTTCGATTTTGTGTTGAGATATAATGTTTTGGACGTTATAATCATGTTATATGAAGGGATATGTATATGATTATGAGTTTGTATAAGGATTCATTGGATTATTGAGGGATTATTCAAGAACACCTTGAATATCGGGTTGAATTTGGGGGTTTTCGATTAATTGTCGTTATAATCACATTTTCGGATATTCATTTCGGATTATTGATCATTTGGAAGATGTTTGTTGGTTTGAAACACCTCTTGGGGGATTTGATAGTGGCTTATTGAGATTTGATTGTAAACAATCGGAGTTTGGCCACAACGTATTCGATATAATGCCCCAATGAATTTAGTTTAATCGTATCGACGTTTTGAGTTCGTTATATTCGTGTTTGATTCGTATATTGAATGGGTTGTTGGATATTGTATAATTCAAGGTTGTTCGAGCGACCGATATCTCAATTAGGACGTTGTTCGTGGAAGGATAATTGTCACCGGTATTGAGTAAATTAATTCTTACTCGGTTAAAAGGATATTCATCCCTTTTGTTGTTGTTCATTCATAATCATAACTCATTCATCATTATATTAACCGTATCAAAACTTGTTGTTGTCAATTAATCACTTCATTCATAAGGAACGACGGTTCCAATCATTTCATTGAGCTGTCATTTATTTCACTACCATTCCACCTCGGTGAGTCATTATTCATTTTCGATGTCACTTTTGTTATATCGTGGCATTCCGAGTCATACTAGCGTGTCGGTTGGTATGTGTTGGATTTTCATGTCGGGCACGTTTAAGTCGTGTGTTGGTTGTTGGCCTCATATTGGACTGTGCACACGAGTCATATTGTCTCGTGAGACTGATTAGGTACAAGACCACACGTGTATTCGATCGTTGGTGGCTTGTGCACGAACACATTTCCATCCCAGGCGTAGTGTGGTACCACCCTTTGAGCCGTATTGTTAGTTGATTCATACAGCATGTTTGATTGCGTATGTTTCGACAGGATATTTCATAACTTCAGATATAATCATGATTGTGTATTTTCAACCCTTGAGGATTGTTGTTCTTTGTAACTGACCCCGTTTGGGGATTTTGTTTTTCAGGTCTTGGCAAGGCAAAAGTACGGGGAGAACACGCTGACGTCGAGGAGTCCCAGTGATACTAGTAGGGGGCCCCGATCTTTGATTATTCATGTTATTGTCCTTTATTTTCCGCGCAGACTTTCATTTGAATACTCCGTTTCATTCGGTGTTGTGTATTTTATCTTCATATAAAATACACTAGTATTCGGTATTGTCTGGTGTGTTGTAACTAAACTCCTCATCCGAGTAATTATTGTTGTAATGTAGTTCGGTACTACATTTATCCCGTGTAATTCATTCATTTTCATTTGCACGGTGGGTCCCGGTTGGGGATCTACGGACCGTAATATCCGCCTAGTTTGGGGTGTTACAGAGTTGGTATCGGAGCGTGGTTTTGAATACTACCTTCCGAGTCATGTCTCATTTGAAATCATCGTCATCGACTAGTATCATTGGACTTTCGCGTCACGTGTGACTGTGCAAATGCCGAGCCAATCGCATCCGAAAGAAGCGTAAGATTTCTAACGCCATGGTATAATTTCTGGCAATAGTCATTCATTCATCATTCATCAATTAACAATCCTCAAACATCATCATTCATTGTGATTAGGACGATCATGTTAACTCATTAATCACTTAATTCATTTCATTACTCAGTTAATAATCAGGACGATCATGTTAACTCATTAATTACTCAATTCATTTCATTACTCGGTTGTCAACTGATGATCATATTATCAATCTTGTTAAGTTATTCAAGATAATCATTTCAAGAATTTAATCAGATAATCATGTAACTTCAGTAAATCATTCATATAATCACTAAGTTAGAGCATGTATACTCATTTTCATCATCTCATGACATAATCATAACGTGCTAATCATGCGGGAAATATAATCATTATGCGACCTTCCTACTTCAGTATGGAGAGAGCTGTCAGGGGATGCACGGGGAGAGGCAGTGCGAACCGAAACCCGAGAAATAATCACTGTGCCGGGAAATCGTGCCTGGACTCGTCTCGATCGAGAAGATGTTCGGGTTGATCCACTCACTTTTATGCGAGCCATGATGACCCATGTGCGGTTGCTCAATCATCATTGCGCCACTGACCGGATTAATCGAGAGAACTCTCCGTATGAGCCACCGCTAAGGAAAGTGTTGAACAACAACCTTCATTTGTCGGCAAGAAATCAACGAAGCGTAATCAATCCGAAGGCGGTCACCAACCTTCAAGAAGCCTCGTGAGTCCTATCGTTTCGGCGACCTCCTACGGCGCATAATCGTGCGGGATCTCATTCCCGAGCGCCGCCTTCGGCCATCACTGTTTCAATTGTGGAACGCCGGTCATTTCAGCACCGAGTGTCCAAACCGTCTATCACGTGCTATAATTGTGGGAATTTTGGGCATAAGGCCCGTTTTTGCCGAAAGGACTCCAAGTCGGCTCCGCGCATCTCAGCCCAAGCAACCAGCTTGTAATCGATCGCTTTGTCATCGTCGTTTAAGACAATGGAAGCAAATAGAGTTGGAGCTCGTATTTATCATACGGGAGCGTCCGGTTCGGGGTCCGGCAAGTCCCAGATTCATATGATGAGGAGGATCGACGATCCGGTGGCCCGAATGATTTCAGGTATACTCGTAATTTTATTTCAACTTGTGTGTACCTTTTGATGCTGGTACACCGCATTCATTCATTTTCGAATCATGCTTGAATAGACTTATTTCGGGATAGTCCTATTGCTTGTGGACCTCATACCATCGGTCTACCTGACGATGGAAGAATTTTCGAAATCATACCGAATTAAGCTTAATGACCGCGATTGGTTGATGGATCTAATCGTGGTGAATT
This sequence comes from Orobanche coerulescens, assembly GCA_033398695.1. NCBI lineage: Eukaryota > Viridiplantae > Streptophyta > Magnoliopsida > Lamiales > Orobanchaceae > Orobanche > Orobanche coerulescens. Next base: position 69,107,092 of record CM065804.1, on the reverse strand, counting down.
TATCTTAGGACGATGTAATTTTTGATATTAGTTGGTTTGATCGTCTTGATACTATCCTAAGTGTTTGTTAGCGTTTGGTCGCTATCTTTCCGTCGTTGGTTGTCGAATGTGTGCGTCAGGGAAGTAATCCCCGTTGTTCCAGAAGAAGTATTATTATGACGAAAGCAGAGAAATTCCGCAATCGAACTATTCAATCATTCATTGTATCATTTTCATCGATTGGCCTTTCTAAGGCAATCGAGTTATTCAATCATTCCTTATATCATTTCCATCGATTAGCCTTTCTAAGGCAATCGAGTTATTCAATCATTCATTGTATCATTTTCATCGATTGGCCTTTCTAGGGCAATCGAGTTATTTAATCATTCATTGCATCATTTCCATCGATTGGCCTTTCTAAGACAATCGAGTCATTCAATCATTCATTGTATCATTTTCATCGATTGGCCTTTCAAAGGCAATCGAGTTATTCAAACATTCATTGTATCATCTTCATCGATTGGCCTTTCTAAGGCAATCGAGTTGTTCAATCATTATTGGTATCTCTTTTTATCGATTGACCATTCTAGGGCAATCGAAATGTTCAATCATTCGTGGTATCATTGTCATCGATTGACGATGTATTTCCAGACGAGTTATATGGTTGCCTTCACATAGAGTAGGAGAATTCAGGAGTGAGTTGGAGCCAGTACGTCCCCTTTATCGAAGGCACCGTATCGGATGGCCCCGACCAGAATGCAGGAGTTGAAGATTCAACTTGAGGAGTAGTTCGAGAAAGGTTATCTCCGACCGATTGCGTCCCCGTGAGGAGCACCAGTGTGATCTGTCAAGGAGAAGGATGGCTCGTCTCGTGTGTGTATTAATTACCAGGAGTTGAACAGGGTGATGATCAAGAGTAGTATCCCTTACCCCGTATTGATGATCTTTTAGATCAACTTCAGGGAGCCTCAGTATTTTCCAGGATCGACTTAAGATCTGGATATCACCAGTTGCGGATTCGAGAGTCGGATATCGCGAGGACAGCATTTCGTACACGCTATGGTCATTATGAGTTCGTAGTTATGCCGTTCGGGCTAATTATTGCACCTGCGGTATTCATGGAGTTAATGAATCGGGTTTTCATCGACTTTTTGGATCAGTTTGTTGTTGTCTTCATCGACGACATTTTGATTTATTCTCGTAGCCGAGAGGAACACGAGGTTCATCTTCATCAGGTTCTCGACGTGTTGAGACGAGAGCAACTTTATGGAAAGTTTTCCAAATGTGAGTTCTGGAGGTCCGAAGTGACTTTCTCGGGCATGTAATTTCATCTGACAGAGTTCGTGTCGACCCTCAGAAGACGGAGACTATCCGAGATTGGCAACCTCCGAAAGATATTAAGTAAATCCGATGTTTCCTCGGATTAGCTGGTTAATTATCCAACCCACGGCCGGAGCTAGCAACCGTGGTTTTCGCGTTGGAAATTTGGCGTCGTTACCTTTATGGCATCACCTGTCAGATCTTCACCAATCACAAGAGTTGAAGTATATATTTACTCACAAGGAGTTAAATATGCGACAGAGGCGGTGGTTGGAACTAATCAAAGATTTTGAAATCGAGATCCTTTACCACCCGGGCAAGGCGAACGTTGTCGCCGACGCCTTGAGTCGTAAGTCCGTTCAGGAGCATATGCTTGATCTTTTAACAGTTCAGAAGGAGCTTTAGCAGGAATTCCTTAGACCCGAGATCGAGGTCTGGCTTCAGCGAGTTCATGGACAGCTTTGTATGTTAGAGATTTCATCGTCACTTGAGGAGGTAATCAGAGAGAATCAGAGTTCGGACCCTTCATTGTTGCGCATCCGTGAAGATGTGGCTCAGGGGAAAGCCCCTGGATTCATGGTCCACAAGGATGGACTTTTGAGATTTAAGAACCGGTTGTGCGTACCGGTGAATGACGAGTTGAAAAACTCTATTTTGAGAGAAGCTCATGCTACCCCTTATTCTGTTCATCCGGGGTCCAGCAAGATGTACAAGGACTTGAAACAAAATTACTGGTGGAGTAATATGAAGCGAGAAGTCGCAGAATTTGTTTCGAGATGCTTAACTCACAACAAGTTAAGATTGAACATCGGCGACCGACGGGTATGTCAAACCTCTCCCTATTCCGCAGTGGAAGTGGGATGACATTTCTATGGATTTCATCACGAGTTTGCCGACGCAGTCGCCGTGGCATGAATACGATCCGGTGATTGTGGACCGCTTAACTAAATCAGCTCATTTCCTTGAGATCAAGGATACGTGGGGTCCCGAGAGACTGGCTCAGTTGTTCATCAAGGAGATAGTGAGACTGCACGGTACTCCTAAGAGTATCGTTTCCGATCGTGATGGACGATTTATATCCAATTTTTGGAAATCAGTTCATCGTGCTATGGGAACTCAGCTTAATATCAGTACCGCCTTTCATCCTCAGTCCGACGGACAATCAGAGAGGACTATTCAGACATTAGAGGACATGTTGAGAGCTTGCGTCCTCGATTGGAAGGACGATTGGGAAACCCAACTACCGTTGATCGAGTTCACGTATAATAATAGTTGGCATGCTTCCATTAAGATGGCACCTTACGAGGCCTTGTACGGTCGTCGTTGTCGATCTCCTTTGTGTTGGGATGACTTGTCAGAATCAATCGGCACCGAGCCCGATATGCTTATAGCCACCCGGGAGAAGGTAGCTTTGATCAAGAGTCGTATGTTGACAGCTCAGAGTCGACAGAAATCATATGCAGATAATCGTCGTCGACCACTAGAGTTCGAGACGGGTGATCACGTTTTGGTCAAGGTATCCCCGAGTCGAGGTATTTTCCGTTTCGGAAAACGGGGGAAGTTGAGTCCGAGATTCATTGGACCGTTTGAAATTTTGGATCGAGTAGGCGAGTTAGCTTATCGATTGGCTTTGCCTCCGACATTGAGCCGAATTCATAATGTGTTTCACGTCTCTCAGTTGTGGAAGTATGTTGCCGACCCGAGTCACATACTTCAGTTCGACGAAATCGAGATCGCGGATGATCATTCGTACGAGGAGCGTCCTATACGAGTGTTGGAGTGGCGAATCAAACATTTGAGGAACAAGACGATCCCTTTGGTCAAGATTCAGTGGTCCAGACACGGAGTCGAAGAGGCTACTTGGGAAACCGAAGATAGTATGCGGGAGAGTTATCCCGAGTTGTTTGACCCTTAGTTTCGGGGACGAAACTCTTTTAAGGGGGGGTGTATGTAATACCCGGTTGTAATTCAGTCATTATCATTCAGTAATTTCATTCAGTGATTGTCACTCAGTGGATTTTCACTCATTTATAATCATTCATCAATCATGTTCATTCACCCGTGTTCACCGTTCGGAAAAACTCCGAGTTGTGTATCGTTATTGTCCATTGTTTCAACTTTCCACATATGAGTTCGACTTTGTTAGATCACCATTAATTTTTGGTAACCACAAAAATTCTGAATCTTTGCAATATTATAGAGCATCGAGTTAGCTTTCCAATGGTTCAAACGGTGAGTCAATCGGAGTCCGGACGAGAGAGTTATGGTCGTTTTAGCTCACCCGCTCATTTTTCAATTATTGGCCGATCACTGCCGACCGAACTCGGCCGTGTCGTCCGACACGGCCGTGCTGTACTCGTCCGGAAATGCCTAAGTCTCTGCCACAGGACTCGACCGTGTCGTCTGGCACGGCCGAGTCGAACTCTTCCGGATAAGCGTAATCGATCGCCGACGCCCGACCGTGTTCCAGGACACGGTCGAGTCAATGCCGAAGCGCCGCGCTGTACCGAGTCACTGTCGGACAGGTCACTATCGGAAGGCCCCTTCGCGCCGCGACCATGTCAAGCAGGACACGGTCGAGTCCCTGCCGGCCAGTTGCGCGCCGCGGCCGTGCCGATCGGCACGGGCCGTGTCCGACAGACCAGTCAACCCCTATAATTTCGTTTTTTGAGCATTTCAGCTCATTCCTTCCATTTCTTCCACCTTGATACGAGAGAGAGAGGCTTGAGGGAGAGATTTTGCAATCATCTATCATTTGAGTGTGTATTTTTCTTCATCTTCAATCATTTGGGAAGCTTGGATACTCGATTAAACTCGTGTTCTTCGGATCGAAGTGGTTGGATCTTCAAGAGGTAATTTCTTCAACACCTTGGACTTCAATTTTGTGTTGAGATATAATGTTTTGGATGTTATAATCATGTTATATGAAGGGATATGTATATGATTATGAGTTTGTATAAGGATTCATTAGATTATTGAGGGATTATTCAAGAACACCTTGAATATCGGGTTGAATTTGGGGGTTTTCGATTAATTGTCGTTATAATCACGTTTTTGGATATTCATTTCGGATTATTGATCATTTGGAAGATGTTTGTTGGTTTGAAACACCTCTTGGGGGATTTGATAGTGGCTTATTGAGATTTGATTGTAAACAATCGGAGTTTGGCCACAACGTATTCGATATAATGCCCCAATGAATTTAGTTTAATCGTATCGACGTTTTGAGTTCGTTATATTCGTGTTTGATTCGTATATTGAATGGGTTGTTGGATATTGTATAATTCAAGGTTGTTCGAGCGACCGATATCTCAATTAGGACGTTGTTCGTGGAAGGATAATTGTCACCGGTATTGAGTAAGTTAATTCTTACTCGGTTAAAAGGATATTCATCCCTTTTGTTGTTGTTCATTCATAATCATAACTCATTCATCATTATATTAACCGTATCAAAACTTGTTGTTGTCAATTAATCACTTGACCATAAGGAGCAGCGGTTCCAATCATTTCATTGAGCTGTCATTTATTTCACTGCCATTCCACCTCGGTGAGTCATTATTCATTTTCGATGTCACTTTTGTTATATCGTGGCATTCCGGGTCATACTGGCGTGCCGGTTGGTATGTGTTGGATTTTCATGTCGGGCACGTTTAAGTCGTGTGTTGGTTGTTGGCCTCACATTGGACTGTACACACGAGTCATATTGTCTCGTGAGACTGATTAGGTACAAGACCACATGTGTATTCGATCGTTGGTGGCTTGTGCACGGACACATTTCCATCCCGGGCGTAGTGTGGTACCACCCTTTGAGCCGTATTGTTAGTTGATTCATACAGCATGTTTGATTGCGTATGTTTCGACAGGATATTTCATAACTTCAGATATAATCATGATTGTGTATTTTCAACCCTTGAGGATTGTTGTTCTTTGTAACTGACCCCGTTTGGGGATTTTGTTTTTCAGGTCTTGGCAAGGCAAAAGTACGGGGAGAACACGCTGACGTCGAGGAGTCCCAGTGATACTAGTAGGGGGCCCCGATCTTTCAGTTATTCATGTTATTGTCCTTTATTTTCCGCTGCAGACTTTCATTTGAATACTCCCTTTCATTCAGTGTTGTGTATTTTATCTTCATATAAAATACACTAGTATTCGGTATTGTCCTGGTGTGTTGTAACTAAACTCCTCATCGGAGTAATTATTGTTGTAATGTAGTTCGGTACAACATTTATCCTGTGTAATTCATTCATTTTCATTTTCCTGGTGGGTCCCAGTTGGGGATCTACGGCACTGTAATATCCACCTAGTTTGGGGTGTTACATTTCTGATGATCGCTCGCCCCGTAGCCCGTTGAATTTCCGTTTTCCCATGCGGCGGATGGTCGAGGGAGTTATTGCGGGCGACGCGCATGCTCTCCGTCGCTCCTCTAGGATGGCCATAGCCTCCTCGATCTGTTCCTCGGTTTGGAAATGGTCGAGTGAGAGGTTGGGGCCATCCCTCAGGTGCGGGATCGAGAGTCTGGGGTTGCCGCGGCTTCCGCCGGCCATCGGCAGGGGTTCGGATTGAGCCGGGATAGGGTGTCCGGCGGTTTGGAGAGTGGCTCTCTTCGATGTACCGGCGGATGTCATGATTCTGGAGGCTTTCTTTGAAGCGCAGTGAGTGTCACTTCAAGCCTATGCCCCGAGAACAGTGAGTGTTCTTTGGGACGGTAGGAATGAAAAAATGAAGGTACGAATGCCCTTCTTCTAGCGCCAATTGTTGCTACCCAGAATATTATCCGGAGATAGATATTGCTGGAATGGATGGATAGCAAGCAAATGCGAGAACACTTCCGTGGGGAAAGTAAATAACACAAGAATTGCCGGGGTTGTTAGTCCTGGGCTTGAATGCTCTCGCGAGATAATATTAATACAAAGATTCGGGGATACAGGTATTAATGTAAGAATACAATAACAATGAGTGTAAAGATTCTCGTTATCTTAGCTAGTGAGCTTGTAGATTGCCGGAAGAACCAGATATGATGCTATGTGAGTTCTTGTAACAACTTTGATGATATATGACGGCGATGGGAGATCGACGGTCTCTCACGGAGTGTATTAGCTGTATGTTTAAGCTACAGGACTTGTATGTCCCTTAGAATCTGCACTGTGGAGACTTCTTGCCTCTGCCGACCGTCTTCTGGTTGAGAGGTGCCGAGAGAGAAATCCTGAGATAGATTCTAAGGAGGAAGTTGGGAGCTTGGAAGTATGTATCTTCTTCTGTATTTCCATGAATGAATTCGGAATGTAAGTGAACGAATTGGGACTGAAAGCGGAACCTTTTTCCAGTAGGAGGAGGTTCTCTATTTATAGGTCTTGGACCTGCTGGGCGATCGCCTTTGCTATATTATAATAAGCGGGCGATCGTCTTTTAACACATGGCTTGTCTCCTTAAAGTCTGCAGGAGTTGTTGGCAGTCAGTCGCACGGTCCAATGAGAAGACTGCACGCATCTGAGTCGCTGTCACGGGCGGTCCCACCTTGTGCCTTTCGGCGGGCTTGTCGGTAGGTAAAGCCGCCCTTGTCAGAGATAGCTGTTGGTGGTCAATGATCCGTGAAATGCGGATCTTGTCTTGGATCTGCACATGGGTGCTGCTTTGAGATCTATTCTTCGTGGACTTTGATGGACGATGGTCCCAGCTCGTGGTGCAGGACGATCGTCCTTAGCCGGGCACTAGAGTCGATCGTCAGATGCCAAAGGGCGATCGCCTTGGGAGTCAATCGCCAGGTACTTGCTGGTGGTCTGGTATCTTCAATTAGGTGAGTTCGCCATAACTTGATTGGTTATGGACTCGGTCGCTCGGCCTTGTAGTCGATCGCCTGTCGAGGTGAATAAATCTCGATACAACACCACGGATTGATGATTTGTTTGACCAGTTACAAGGAGCAACAGTATTTTCTAAAATCGATCTGAGATCAGGATACCATCAACTGAGCATTAAGGAATCTGATGTTTCGAAATCAGCGTTCAGAACTCGCTACGGACACTATGAGTTTGTAGTGATGCCGTTTGGTCTCACTAACGCACCTGCTGTATTCATGCAATTGATGAATCGAGTGTTCATCGAATATTTGGATAAATTTGTGGTTATGTTCATTGATGACATTCTAGTTTATTTCAAGAGCACGAAAGAACATGCGCAGTATTTGCGGATTGTATTAGAACTTTTGAGAAGCGAGCAATTGTACGCCAAACTTTCTAAGTGTGAATTCTGGCTAAAGAAAGTAATGTTCCTCGGCCATGTGGTATCAGCTGAAGGAGTCCGAGTAGATCCTCAGAAGATCGAAGCAGTTATGGATTGGAAGCCTCCAAAGAGCGTGAAAGAAGTACGGAGTTTCTTAGGACTTGCTGGGTATTATCGTTGGTTCGTGAAAGGGTTTTCCAAAATTTCCCGCCCACTTACTCGACTACTGCAGAAAACACAAGAGTTTGAGTGGAACGAGTTGTGCCAGAAAAGCTTTGATGAATTGAAGAAGAGATTGACGACAGCACCAATTTTAACACTTCCACAGGGAACTGGAGGATTCATAGTTTACAGTGATGCTTCGAACCAAGGACTCGGATGTGTATTGATGCGGAATGATAAGGTGATCGCTTATGCGTCACGACAGCTGAAACATTAGAAGTGAATTACCCAACGCATGATTTGGAGCTAGCGTCAGTAGTTTTTGCTTTGAAAATCTGGAGGCATTACCTGTTCGGGACTCACTGTCAGATCTTTACAGATCACAAGAGTCTCAAATACATCTTCAGTCAGAAAGAGTTGACCATGCGGCAAAGGAGATGGCTGGAACTTATTAAGGATTATGATTTGGAGATTCTTTATCATCCAGGCAAAGCAAATGTAGTGACCGATGCACTTAGCCGCAAGCCTGTTTCTATCCAGATGCTGGAGACTCTGACCTCCCAGCTCAGCATTCAACGAGAGATGATTCGAGAAGGAATTGAAGTATGGTTACAAAGAGTCTAAGGACAACTGTGCGTGATGGAAATAACTTCATCGTTAACCGAGGAAATCAAATCTAAGCAGGCGGATGATCCTCTGATGATTCGGTTACGTGATGAAGTAATAAAAGGGAAGGCCCCCAGATTCGTAATTCATGATGATGGAGTTTTGATATTTTAGAACCGACTCTGCGTTCCCGATGTCGATGTTCTGAAACAGACGATTATGAAGGAAGCTCACAACTCTCCCTATTCTATCCACCCGGGCACCAGTAAGATGTATAAGGACTTGAAGCAGAACTTTTGGTGGGGCAACATGAAGAAAGATGTAGCGGACTATGTTTTGAAATGCTTGACTTGTCAGTAGGTTAAGATCGAGCATCAACGACCTGCCGGAATATTGAAGCCGCTCCCGATTCCTTAATGGAAGTGGGAGGATATATCGATGGACTTTATCACTAGTATGCCGAGAACCAAGACAGGAATGAACATGATTTGGGTGATAGTTGATCGCTTAACCAAATCAGCTCATTTTCTAGGCATTAAGGACATGTGGGGACCAGAGAGGTTGTCACGGGTATTTATTTCAGAGACAGTCCGATTGCATGGTACGCCGAAGACCATTATTTCTGACCGAGATGGTTGCTTTGTATCGCATTTCTGGAAAACAGTTCATAAGGCCTTGGGGACCGAATTGAACTTCAGTACAACTTATCACCCACAGACAGACGGACAATCCGAGAGGACCATTCAAACGGTGGAAGATATGCTGAGGGCTTGTGCCTTAGATTGGTCAACAGATTGGGAAGTTCATCTACCGTTGATTAAATTTACCTACAACAATAGTTGGCATGCTTCCATTAAGATGGCACCATTTGAGGCATTATACGGGAGGAGATGCAGATCGCCCCTATGTTGGGATGATTCATCAGACTTGATCGGGACAGAACCAGAATTAATCATACCGACACGAGAGAAGATAGCCTTGATTCGTGAAAGGCTGTTGACCGCCCAGAGTCGACATAAATCTTATGCAGACGTACGTCGTCGCCCATTGGAATTCAGTATTGGAGACCACGTACTTTTAAAGGTTTCTCCTACTCAGGGAATCTTTCGTTTTGGAAGGAAGGGAAAGCTGAATCCGAGATATATCAGACCATTCGAGATCCTTGAGAGGGTTGGAGAGTTGGCATACAGATTGGCATTACAGCCGTCATTGAGCCATGTTCATAACATGTTTCACGTATCCCAGTTACGGAGATATATATCGAATCCTAGTCATGTCATTGATTTCGGCGAAATCGAAGTCGCTCAGGATGGAACATTTGAAGAAAGACGGGTCAAGATACTCGAGAGTCGAGTTAAGCAATTGAGGAACAAACCAATCGTTTTGGTCAAAGTTCAGTGGTCACGCCTCGGAGTGGAAGAAGCCACTTGGGAAACGGAAGATAGCATGAAGTCCAGATATCCAAAGTTATTCTCGTCTTGAGTTTCGGGACGAAACTCCTTTTTAGTAGGAGAGTATATAATATCCGGATTTATTATTGTGTATTTCATCTGTATTTGAACCCTGTATTATTCGGAATTGTGATCTCGATAATTGGAGTATGATATTTCTCACATTTGTATCCTTTTACATAAGTATAACAACATGCAAAATTTCTCATGCAAACTCGTGATACCGCATGCTAAGAATGTAGCTTAACGTGTGTTATCGGGTACAACTAACGCACGCTACGAATGAAGAATTTGCGTGCGCTAGGCAGCCAATTATTGAGCTAGATGGCTAGCACATGCGCCAGCCGGACGTGGGTCCGGATAAGATTCCCGCGAGCGAACTTGGACAGATTTGGAGTCAACGCTAGTTAGCGTGCGCTAAGGATATGGAGATAGCGTGCGCTAATTAACGTAGGTGCAGAAACTTTATTTAAGGGACAGCACTCCATTTCTTCTTGTTCCCTTCACTCGTCCTCATTTCTTGATAGTCCAGAGAGCCTATTATCCTCCTTAAACACACTTAGACCACCCCTACATGATCATTGGAGGTTGAATGTCACTTATGGTTGATCGTTAAACACCTTGGATTGGCATACAAACAACCGGAGATGGACTCTACCTTTTGGACTCGGTTTTCCTTCATCTTAAGGTATGTTAATTCTTTATCCAGTCTTAGATTCGTGTTCTGAAGAGTTAGATGAATCATGCTATGAGGATATTGAGTTTCATTAGTGAATTATTCAACAAACATCATGTTTAGAAGTGGAAATGATTATGCTTATGATATCGTCGTTGAACATTGTAGCTGGAATCGTTAGTTCACTTTTAAGATGAGGTCTGAATGTGTAAATGACAATGGAATCTAGTGCATCAACCTGAGATCACGAACTTCACATGAGAATGATAATCGAGTTGGATATCAATGGTCGAGAGTCGTCTTCCGGTAGCCTTGCTCCCCCATAACCGACTCAAACTTCTTGTACCATTGCTGTGGTGCTTGCTTCAACCCGTATAATCTCTTCCGGAGTTTACACACATAATCCTCTTTTCGTTCGACCTCAAACCCTTCCGGTTGCTTCATATAAATTTCTTTGTCAAGGTCTCCATGAAGAAAAGCCGTCTTGACATCCATTTGCTCAACCTCAAGATCAAGGCTAGCCACAATACCAAGGACCAATCGAATCGATCCTATCTTCACAACCAGAGAAAAAATCTCGTCAAAATCAATGCCCTTGTTTTGACTAAATCCTTTCACTATGAGTCTAGCTTTGTATCGGGGCAACGAAGTATGTTCCTCCGACTTCACCCGATACACCCATTTGTTCCTCAAAGCTCTCTTGCCTTTCGGCAACTTTACCAACTCGTACGTGTTATTCTCATGCAAGGAACTCATCTCGTCTTGCATGGCATCCATCCATTCTTTCTTCTTTTCATCCTCTATAGCCTCCACAAAATATTCGAGCTCTCCCTCGTCGGTGAGTAAGACATACTCATCGGCCAAATAACGAGTGGAGGGATGACGGTCACTCGTCGACCGCCTATGTGGAACAAAAGATGGCATGTTCGTCACGGGTAGCTCGGGATGAGCTCCATCGGTGACATCTTGTCTCAACTCATTATTGTCACCGGCATCTTGTTGTTCATCATTTTGGAGATCCTCTCCACCGGGTGTCTCAACATGTTGTGGAGGAACGGGGTCCAAATCAATAAGATCATAGTCGTGTTGTGGAGCCGACTCTCCATTCTCAACATCTTTCATCGTTTGATCTTCCACAAAAACAAAGTCTCTAGATCGAACAAGCCTTTTTGTAACTGGGTCATACAATCTATACCCGAACTCATCAAGCCCGTAGCCAATAAAAATACACGACTTCGTCTTGGAATGAAGCTTCGACCTTTCATCATTCGGAATGTGAACAAAAGTTTTACATCCGAAAACCCTTAAGTGGCGGTATGAGATGTCTTTACCGCTCCACACCTTATCCGGGACATTAAACTCCAAAGGAACACACGGCGTCAAATTAATAACATGAACCGCCGTGTTCAAAGCTTCTACCCAAAACGACTTTGGCAATCCGGCATGTGAGAGCAAACAACGAGCTCTCTCGACCAAAGTCCGGTTCATTCTCTCCGCCAAGCCATTGAGTTGCGGAGTCTTCGGGGGCGTCTTTTGATGTCGGATCCCTTGTTCTCGGCAATATTCATCAAAGGGCCCAGTGTACTCTCCACCATTGTCCGTCCGGATACACTTTAGCTTCTTCCCGGTCTCTCTTTCCACCGAGGCATGAAATTGTTTGAAAGTGTCTAACACTTGATCTTTGGTCTTCAAGGTGTATGTCCACACGTTCCTAGAGTGATCGTCGATGAATGTGACAAAATATCGGCAACCACCAAGCATCCTAGTCTTCATAGGACCACTTACATCGGAATGAACAAGATCAATAACGTTTTTCTTCCATGAAGGAGTATGACACTTAAAGGTAACTCTCCTTTGCTTGCCAGCTAGACAATGAGAGCATCTTTTAAGGTGTACCTTGTGAACCCCGTACAACGCCTCCTTCTTCGACAATAGTGCCATCCCTTTTTCTCTCATGTGACCTAGCCTCTTATGCCATAGCTTGGCCATGTCATTATTGTCGATTGTGTTCACGGAATTAGTCATGAACTTCGGAAGTGTCACGTACAATTTCCGTTCCTTTTGTCCTCTCCCGACAATCAAGGAACCTCTAGTGAGTTTCCACAACCCCTTGCCAAGACCGCTATGATAACCATCATCATCGAGTAAACCAACGGACATAACATTAAGCCTCATATCCGTAACATGTTTTACATTTCGTAAAACAAGTTCCATTCCGGTGTCGAATCTCAAATGCACATCTCCCACTCCAACAATTTTAGATAACCCATCGTTACCCATATTGACTATACCAATGTCACCCGGAGTGTAAGAGGAATAAAAATCTCTACGTGATGTAACATGACACGTAGCTCCACTATTGACCACCCAACTCGAATCATCTCTCGCAAGGTTCACCATATCATAGTCACAACAAACAAAGAATTCTTCGGTAGTAGTATTTACTTCGGCTTTGTCATTACTACCGCTTTCCTGCTTTTGTGAATTCTCTCGGCCTTGGCGATTCTCTTTTTCAATTGTCGGCAAAATTTCTTTGTATGCCCTTTCTTACCACAATGGTAACATTCGATATTGCCATACTTTCCTCGGGAATTACTCATTTGTGGTCCTCTATTACTCGGACCTCTACTTTGACCTCTCCCCCGTCTTTCGGTAACTAGAACATCCAACTGTGACGAAGATCCTTGTGCTTTTTTCCGGACCTCGTCATTCAACATGTTCCCTTTAGCTAATTCCATCGAAATGACTCCATCGGGGGTGGAGTTAGACAATGACGTTCGAAACGTCTCCCAAGAGTCCGGCAATGTGCCTAACAACTACAGAGCTTGCACCTACTCTTCGAATTTAATTCCCATTCCCGCAAGTTGATTAATTATGCCTTGGAATGCATTTAAATAATCCGATAGAGGAGTCCCATCTCGATACTTCAAATTCATCATTTGTTTAATGAGGAATAACTTATTATTCCCCGTCTTCCGAGCATACAATTGCTCGAGCTTGTGCCATAACTCTCGAGCATCCTTCTCTCCACTAATACACCCATTGTCGAATATGTTGTGTCGAGATTTATACATTTCAACAGGCAATCGGCGCAGATATCGGCCGACCGAGCCAGAGCCAAATAGACCAAGACAGATTGACCGATCGAAGGTCCCAGGTCAAGTCCCAGCGCCGAGCGATCGACATCTAAGGCAATCGTCTCTTGGCACTTGGCGATCGACCCCTGGTGCCCGGCCAATGACGACCGCCTCTTGCCACGCAAAGCCAGCATGTCTAGTCGGCGAAGGACGAAGCTCGAACAGAGTCCCACATGTGCAGATCCGGCAAAGGCGCCGCAAGACATGGATCGTTGACCACAGCCTGCCACCAACCTCACCTACCGACAGACCCTCCGAAAGGTGCAAGTGGGACCGCCCGGGACAGCAGCGCAGGACGCGTGCAGGCTCCTCATTGGACCGCACAGCTGGCTGCCAGCAACAGCCGCGGACTTCAAGGCAGACAGCCCATGTGCGGAAAGACGATCGCCACTTATTATATTACAAGGAAGGCGATCGCCCGCCAGTAAAAGGGCATCTCAGCTCCTATAAATAGAAGGCTTCCTACACTTGGAAAGGGGTCTGGCTTTTCAGCTCATAACTTGGCTTTCACTCTCTTGGCAACGCTATACACATCGGATACATCTCTCTCTCACTCTCGAGACCTCTTAATCCTAAGACGGTCGGCAGAAACGAGAACAAGAACACACGGAGCATCGCTCAAGAGCTAGATAAATAGGATCTTTTACACCCACTGTAATAGCTTACTTACATTAATATTTGTACTCAAACGTATTTATATTAATAACATCTCGCGAGACCATTCAAGCTTGGGCCTAACAAACCCGGAAAATCTTATGTAATTTCCATTCCCTCGGACGTGCTCTCGCACCTTGTTTGATGTCCGTCCATTCCAGCAATATCTATCTCCGGATAATATTTCGGGCAGCAACAATTGGCGCTAGAGGAAGGGGATTGAACCTTCGTTTTTATCCCTACCGTCTCGAAGAACACTCACTTTTCTCCGGGGCATATACTTGAAGATACACTCACTGCTCTTCAAAGAAAGCTTTCAGAATCATGACTTCTGCCTCCACATCGAAGAAAGCCGCTGGCCGACCCGCCGGATGCCTCATTCCGTGTCAATCCGAGCCCCGGCCTATGGCGGAGGGTTGCCGCGGTATCCCGAGATTCTCGATCCCGCCCCCGAGGGACGGCCCAAGCCTCTCGCTCGATTAGTTCCAAACCGCGGAACAGATCGAAAAGGCCATGTCCGTCCTACGGTAGCGACGGAGAGCGTTCGACGCGCCCGCCATAACCCCCTCGGCCATCCGCCGCGTGAGCAAATGGAAGTTCAAGGGGTTACTGACTGAGCGATCGCCAGGAGGCCCTGATTCGCAAGAAAAGGCGCTCGCAAGGCGGGACGCCTCCGTTTTCAGCCGCCTAGGCAGCGACCCATCATGGCGACCGGGGCAGTCCGGTAATTTCTTTTTTTTCGGCGGAAGTCCATTTTGACGACTCGCTCATGACCGTTTCGTCATTCCGATAAGGATTAATTCTACACTCTTCATCATCCGAGTTCGTTTCGATGTCGTTTTGTTGAGTTCCATACTTTTTGGCGACTTTTCCGCACTTGAGTTCGATTCTTGCGAATCTCATTCGAAACTGCTGTTTCGAGTTTCCTGTAAGTCCGTTTAACTTTGTTAGACGTGTTTTGAACTTCGGTTTGGTTATTCGATCACGTATCGTGATTTTTGGGCGTTTTGGGCCATTTTGTAATTTACCCAAAGTTATGGGTATCTGTATCTGTATTTGTTGTCTCGACCCTTTTCTTGGTCGCGTATGATTAATTATTGCATTATGTTTTCATTTTGGGTCGATGATGTTGTCCGCGAGCTTTTCGTCGTGTTCGTTCCGTGCATTTTCGGAAATCGAGTCGTCGGGTCATGGTGGCTGAGCAGCTGGCCAGACGGTGGCGGGTCCTGGCCGGATGGTTGCGGGCACTGGCCGGGCTGACGCGGCAGGAACCGGCGTAGCGCGCGCTATTGCCGGACGGCTGCGTGCGCTAACCGGCAGGAGTAGCGCACGTTATGCGGCCGGCCGACGCACGCTATCGGGCTGGGCAGTAGGGGCAGTGAGGCTCTGGACTCTGGTGGATCGGCAGTTAGTGCACGCTACTGTCGGACATTGCGCACGCTACGACCGGCAGGTAGCACACGCTACGGCCGGAAGGCTGCGCACGCTACCTGGCCGAGCAGTTTAGTCCAGGAGGTCTCTGGATTGCGGCCTGGGCCGATAGCGCACGCTAGCTCGGCAGCCTAGCGCACGCTAGTCCGGCCCAGTATAAATATGGCAGAGTAGCCTCATTTTCACTCGTTTTTCATTTCCTTTCTTTTCGATCCGTGGCTGGAGCTTCGGAGGAGGCGAAGCATGTTGTTGAACAACAAATCCACGAAGTTCTTGAGTTCTTATCATCGATTAATCATCCGTTATCATCCTTTGATCCAGCGAATCAAGGTAATCTCTTCTTAGAACCCTAAATTCTTGAATTTGGGGTTTTTTGCATTTTTGTCCGATTCGTTCCGTATTATTGATTAATTCATGATGGGTATGATTAATCTTGGTAGTATTCTTGTGTTTAACATCATTTAATCCATTGTTCTTCATCGAATCGAAGTATATTTCTTGATTTCCTTCGAATCGACTTTTTGGGGGATTTGTTCTCGATCTCGTTTTCCCATCCGTTTTTGATGAATCGATTGTGGTTAAATGATGTTGTTAAACATATTCTATGGATTGTATATCCATATTTCGACTTGGAATTCCGTTTTCGTGTTTTGTCGAGACGAATCCTGTTCTTGGCCGTTTTGGGGAAGACACTTGAACTTTCGTCATTCGTTCTTTGAATTCAACGACTTTGAGTCGTGCTATGGAATTCATTTCATTGTTGTTATTGCCCTTCGTAGTTTATGAATGCGAGTTGGTGATAGGTGGAGTCGGCGGGTTCGTAGTCGGTTCGTGTCAACCTACTTCGGTCGATTCTCCGCATTGTTCTTATTCGAGGCAAGTACCTTGTTCATACGCTTCTCGTTTTGTGGATATGATTGATCGGTGGTCGTCTTGGTGTGTTTGTTTGGTTATTTTAAAATGAATTTCCAAAAGATTTGTTTTAGCCTTGTTAAAGGCTCTCTTTCAAAAATGCGTGTGTGTTTTGTGAATGGTGTGTTTTGGGAATTGATTATGATTTGATTGTTTTGAACGTTGAGGGATTTGATGATACCCCTGTTGTTTAAAGTATGGAATCGTGTATTCCGTGTTTGATCTTGTTATTGTGTTTTGAAGAGTTTGATAATGATGTCGGATAAGTGGCCATCCCTAGTAAGTATTCTTGATGAACTTACATTCTTAGCATCTTAGTATTGCATGAGTAACGTGTGTGTGTGTATGATCACTACGGGTTAGATCCGACGGGGTCTCGGTAGAGGTCCACAGAGGCGTGGGTCTGTGAGTTTGCTTTTAACCACTACGGGTTAGATCCGACGGGGTCTCGGTAGGGGTCCACAGAGGCGTGGGTCCGCGGTTAATTGTGGTGCATTTTACAAATGTGATTTGGATTATTGACGTTTCCGGAAACGAGTATTTTGAACGGTTTTCATGATTGCATGCATCGACTAAGTGTGTAAGATGTAAGTTGTTCGTTTGGCTTACTTGGCTAGGATGGCACTAGAGTATTTGTCGTCTGTGTTTAAACCTTGGGTTGTAAATTTTGATGTTGGAAGACGAACCTTGTTGTCGTTCTCGTGTACTGTGAGTTGATAAGATTTGGGGCTAAAATCCCAATGGTTTTGTAAAGGTCATTTGACGGATTTGGGGCTAAAATCCCAACGGTTTGGTAAAGGTTATTTTACAGAAAGTAAACCTTTGGGATGGTGACCCCTTTCGTCTTTTGGGTTTTGAAAAGTAGGATTTGATAATCCTAAATTGTTTTCTATTAAAACTCCCGATGGTATTTCAAATCATTTTATAAATTGTTTCCCTTGATATTTTGATCTTGAAATTTTGGGAAGTCTTTACTCAAACTCTTGCCTAGGGAAGTGTTCATCTTGTTGTATTTGAATCTTTGAGGATTCCGGATTATTATCGTTCGTGGAATGTGAATTGTATGACTCGTATTTTTGCACTTGTACTTGCACTAGCAAAAAAGTGGAGTTTTGCTAACCCCCGAGTATTCGGGGGGGTGGATGTCTGTTTTTGCATTCAGGTTTTGGAGCATAGCACAGGGTCGGCATGATGGATGATGAAATATGAACGATACTAATCACACGAGGACCATTTGATGTTATATTGGTTTAGTTGTATTTTATTTCCGCTGCAGTATTCTTCCCCCGTTGTACGGGAGTGTGTTGTATTCGACCCCTGCGTGGGCAAGTATTGTAATCGAGTTGTATGTTTTTATTGAAAGACCAAATCGGTCTACTGAGTCATGTTAGCCTTAAAGGCATCGTTGAGATGTTCTATGTTGTTACCAGCCTGGTAGATCCTTGAGGAAAGGTTCTACGGTGTGTAATATCCCTGAGCGGATTGGGGGTGTTACATAAATGGTATCGGAGCTTAGGTTGTGGAAACCTAGGCTATCGGGTCAAGTCGTGTTGTTTGAGTCTTGTTTCATCGGATTTTATCTGACTGAGTCGTGTCGCGACGCGTCGTCTGAGTTGGTTGGTCATGATTAGTATCGTGGGGCGATCATCACCTTCGTGCGACCTGTGGATGTAAGTCTCCCTTCTTTGTGTTTGTGCCTCGTCTGATGCGAGCTATTTTTATGATTTTTTGTTAAGTGACGGAATCCTCTCATGGATTTTGATTTCTTGATATGCGGTTATTAGACCCTTATATTTCGTTCATATGAGGAGTAGTGTTGCTGGATTGTGCATGTTTGACTTTATTTCTTTTATCCGCTGCGTGAGTTCTTTTGTAAAGGCTTTCGGTATTTTACCGACTGAGTTTTATTTTGAAAACCGATTCCCTTAACCGAGTTTTTGGCATTATGGCCTTGATCGCTTTGGCGAAATTCTTATGACGGTATTTAGTATTTTGTAAATGGCTTTTTTGAGTTTTTGAAATATTACCGTCATCGGCCTTTTTGGCGTTTTTGTAAATGGTTTTTAGCATGGTGGGTTCCGGCGCGGGACCCACGGTGCTATAAAGTTTTGTGTAATTACCTGAAATTTTTGGGCATTCTAGCCCATTGAATTATCTTTGAAAATCTTGAGTATCTTAGAAAATAAATTTCGAGACGTACTTTTAAAATGGATTATTTTCTCGTGGTACATCCAAGGTGCCACAACATGTTTCAAAATTCTTCTACCTCGAGGACCAAAATGTTTTGAGATATTTTCGATGTTTAGAAACACTTATACTTTGACCCGAGGGTCGAATATTTCTGAAATTCTTTCGCTAAAAGAAAATGTCCTCATTTTTACCAAACGCATGGTGGTTTTCAAAGTCTCAATAACGATGTTTCACGTTTGTACTTTTTTGAAAGGTAATACCTGTTGGGATTCCGAAAATAAAACGAAATATGCAGCAGAAATAAATACGAATCCCAAACAGGATCGATCAAGTAACGTATATACGAAAAAAAAAATACAAAGATAAAGGTTCATACCCTTGAAGCCTTTGAAATAAATCTTCGTAAAAAGTAGACGATGATTACGATCCCGTCCCAAACACGAAATCCCTTCGTTCCAAACACCGAAAATACGATGCCTCTACTTCACACGCATCGGAAGTTGCCCGAAAAAATTCGATAGCAATCCGTTCTCCAAGAACACGGCTAGGAATTACTATAGGAATTTACTCTCTATTTTTCTTTGAATTTCTTTCACCTCTAAGATGAAAATAACTTAAAAAAAAATTCTCTTCCTCACTCAAACTCTCACGGCCAGAATCTGATTTGCAAGCTGAAAATATGTGTGTGTGTTGTACCCTACTTCATCAAGAGTTGGTTATATATATAATATAACAACTCATCATAATGAATAAAAATAATATGAGAGGAATCTCAAATATTATTAAGATGACTTTACAACAAACACAACATGCAAAATGTAATGGCCATGTGAGGTGGGGGGTGGCCTATAAGGAAGCTTCCTAGAAACGAGCCGAGTCACTCGGCTTGTGTACCGGACGTTCGTCAAACGACTCCGTTAAATACACTCCTTTTAATCATCAATGTATTTATATTAATTAATTAATCTAAATAATTAATTATATCAAATACAAATATATTTCTCTAAGAAATATAATTTATGAATTAAATTAATTACCCGGTAACTTAATTTTAATTCATGAGACCGCCTTTTGATTTATCCTAAAAATCATAATTAGATATCCAATATCTAATTAATTAGAGAGATAATAAATTCACATTTATCCGTCAACGCTCCTAATGCGCGACTCCGTAGGTCCGTCTCAGCCGGCATTGGGAGGAACCAATGAGTGCGGGCAGCACTTAGCCAGCCTAGCGGGCCGCACTGTAAACCCCGACTGAGAACAAATGAAGGGATCATTCCAGAACCATTATGTTGTGAATACTATATACGTATAGACCCTTCATCAGATGTCCCGGTCAAGTCTTCGGGTCACGGTAAAGTCAAACCCTACTGTTGACTAAACTCTATACATGTGTTAATGCAAATCAAGACCAACTGATCAATAGTGTATCTAATACTACTATATCAGAATGCTTTGGCCAAAGACTTATGATCTTATTTGCCATTAACCGTATAGGACATTCGCCTGCTCACTAACAGGAGATAGAATCCTTTCTTGGCGTACAGTAAAGACTGCTACCTGCCCGTATAGTCCGCACTTCGAGGTCGACTCAGCAATTAAGCAAATGAGTCTAACTACTCTAATGACAAACTAAATGTCACACGCACATCTTCTACTGAACCCTCAAGTCAAAGGTCCACGTATACTATCACAACCTTTCGATTCGTCATCGACTCTCCGAGAGTGAATACTGTGTGACTGAATCGAGTATGAGTCGTGTTCGAGTATACTGGTCCCACCAATATACTTATAACTATGCTATCAAGACATGCACTTGTCCTAGCATTAGTTATACAAGTCTTATTAAAAACTTAATGCCCATTTAAGTTTATTGACTTGCGAACAATTTACGTAAATAAACTTTAAACACTTCCAGTGCATTTTCTCTTATCCCATAACGAGAATGGAATGTTCGATTTATTTACATGGACTTCACTTCAATGTTTACCAAGTCAAGAATGCAATTGAAATACAATAAACAGTGAATGAATCGAATTGCCTTTTTATTATTTATTATTCCATAATTACAAGTACAATGCCCATACTCTCTCATCCCCTGAGTGGCATTCGAGGGCATATTCCTAACAATCTCCCACTTGCACTCAATGCCACATATCATTGTATCCAATACCCATGTTCTTTATATGTCTTTCCAAGACAGCCTGAGATAATGGCTTAGTCAGCGGGTCAGAGACATTGTCTTCTGAGTCTACTTTTTGCAATGAAACATATCCTTTTTCCACCATCTCTCGAACGATGTGGTACTTTCTCTCTATATGCTTGGTGTTGTGGTGAGTCCTCGGCTCCTTAGCTTGAGCGACAGCTCCATCATTATCACAGAATAGTGATATAGGCAACTCCGCATTAGGGACCACTTGAAGTTCTTGTATAAACTTCTGCATCCAAAATGCTTCTTTGCTAGCCTCTGAGGCAGCTTGATACTCTTCTTGGCAGGTGGAATCTGCAGTAGCGGTTTGCTTGGAGCTTCTCCAAGATACTGCTCCTCCATTGAGAGTAAACAAATACCCAGATGTCGACTTAGAGTCGTCATTGTCTCCTTGAAAATCAGAATCGGTGAATCCAATCACCTTCAGTTCTCCACCACCATAAGTAAGAACTAAATCTCTAGTTCTTCTTAAGTACTTAAGAATTTTCTTTACGGCAGTCCAATGTTCCCTTCCCGGGTTTGCTTGAAATCGACTTACCATACTCACAGCGTAGGCTAAGTCTGGTCTCGTACACAACATAGTGTACATGAGGCTACCCACTGCCGAGGCATAGGGTACCTTACTCATCTCTCTCTTGTCTTCCTCACTTTGAGGACACATTTTCGTGGTGAGATGAATTCCCTGTCGCATGGGAAGGAACCCTCTTTTAGATTCATCCATCTTGAATCTTCTCTGGATTTTATCGATATAAAGGGCTTGGGAAAGTCCTATCATTCTTCGCGGTCTATCTCTGTAAAGACGGATCCCTAGAATATAGGAAGCTTCTCCCAAGTCTTTCATGGAGAACGTTTTAGAAAGCCAAGCTTTCACAGTGCTGAGCATTGCTATGTTATTTCCTATAAGTAGAATATCATCTACATATAGTACTAAGAATGCAATGTTTCTCCCACTGACCTTTTTGTAAACACACGGTTCCTCCTCATTTCGTACGAAGTCAAAGTCCTTAACTGCTTCGTCAAATTGAAGGTTCCAACTCCGAGAAGCTTGCTTCAGACCTTAAATGGCTCGTTGCATCTTACACACTTTATGAATATTAGCTTTGGACACAAAACCTTTAGGCTGTTCCATATAGATTTCCTCCTCGAGGTATCCATTTAGAAAAGCCGTTTTGACATCCATTTGCCATATTTCATAATCATAATAGGCAGCAATGGCAAGCATCATGCGAATCGATTTTATCATAGCTACGGGCGAGAAGGTATCATGATAATTGATTCCTTCCCTTTGGGTATAACCCTTTGCCACAAGCCTGGCCTTATAGGCATCAACCTTGCCATCCCCATCAGTCTTTCTCTTATAGATCCATTTATTTCCAATAGTCCTCATGCCAGTTAGAAGATCTACTAGAGTCCAGACCTGATTGGTATGCATCGAGTCTATCTCAGCTTCCATTGCTTCTTGCCATTTATCGGAGTCTATGTCCACTATCGCTTGGTCATAGGTGACAGGGTCGTTTTCACTGCTATCAGGTGTGTCGTGGAGACCCAGTTCCTCGACATGTGTATAGCCATACCTCTCAGGTAAGTGAGATACCCTATCAGACCTTCGAAGTGGAGGTTGTGTTACAATAGGTTCGGTTCTTGATCCCTGATCAGATGTCTCCTTAGGACTTTCATTATGCTCTTCTAAAGAGATATTTCTACCCGAGCCACCTTCCTGAATGAATTCATCCTCAAGGAAGTGCGCTTGTAATGCCACAACGACCCTATGGTCTTCTGGCATGTAGAATAGATAACCCATCGAGTCCTCTGGGTATCCTATGAAACGTCCTTTTATGGACCTCGCTTCCCGTTTGTCCACCTTAGCCTTTTTGACATAGGCTGGACATCCCCAAATCCTTATGTGATTAAGGCTTGGTTTCTTACCCTTCCACATCTCATGCGGAGTGATAGGAACAGATTTGGAAGGACATCTATTAAGGATATAGGCAGCGGTTAGTAAGGCATACCCCCATAGGTAAATAGGTAAATAAGTGTAATTTAACATGGAGCGAACCATGTCCAACAAAGTCCGATTTCTCCTTTCTGAAACACCATTTAACTGTGGGGTTCCTGGAGGCGTGAATTGTGAAACTATTCCATGTTCCTTAAGGAACTCATCAAACTCAGTGCTCATATATTCGCCACCTCGGTCCGACCGAAGTGCTTTGATATGACAACCAGTTTGTTTTTCAACTAGAGCCTTAAATTCTTTGAATTTAGCAAAGGCTTCGGATTTATGTTTCATTAAGTACAAAATCCCATATCTAGTATGATCATCTGTGAACGTTATGAAATATTGATATCCGTCTCGGGCTACTTCTAAAGCACCACAAACATCGGTATGCACTAATCCAAGTTTATCGGCAGCCCTTTCAAAAGTCCATGTGAAGGGGAACTTAGTCATTTTGCCTCTAAGGCAAGATTCACAAGTTGGATAGGGTTCTACACCCAATGGACTTAAAAGTCCATCTTTCTCCATTTTTTGAACCTTGGTCTTACCAACATGACCAAGTCTAAGGTGCCATTTAAGAGCTTGATTAGTATCTTGCCTACCACGTTTCCTAGTTATAGTGTTCACTGCTGTTTTATTTTGCATGTTCAGATGATATAAACTATTCAACAATGTAGCTGTTCCAACCAATTTATTTCGAAAATAAATTTTACAACTGCCATTGCCAATGAAGAAACAAAATCCTTTCCGGTCCAAGACTGGAATGGATACAATATTTTTATGCCCCTTGGGAAAAACAAGTACTTCATCTAATGTCAAAATAAAACCGGATTCTAAACCCAGAAGGATTGATCCAATATCGGTTGCCTCGACACTTTGTCCGCTTCCAACAGTGATCATTATTTCCCCAGCTTCAAGTTTTCTACTTCGTTCCAGATCCTGATTCATAGTACAAATGTGAGAAGTGGCACCTGAATCCAGAATCCATGAAGCAGAATATACAGTAGCGGTACAATTAGTTTAAAAAACAAAAAGTTTCGTACCTGATGCGCCATTAATCTTGGGACAAGTCCTTCGCCAGTGGCCCAGCTCACCGCATTCAAGGCATTTGTCCGTAGGTTTTGGACCGCCTACCTTTTGAACCTTTCGGGCCTTGCCCGTTCCTTTTTGCACCCCTTTCTTGGGTTTGTACTGCTCGTAGGTCTTTTTATTCTTGTTCTTGGACCTCCTAGGCCCAGAAGAAATCACAAGAGCAGCCTCTCTCGGTTTAGTCTTCATGTTAGACTGCGCCGTCACCAGTTTATTCATTAGCCCAGCTAATGTGCATGTAATTTCATTACAGTTGAAATTCATTACAAACTGCGTGAAAGAGTCAGGGAGAGATTGAAGGATGAGATCAATTTGAAGGGATAAATCCATATTAAAGTTGAGCACCTCGAGCCTCTCAATCATAGAGATCATCTTGAGGATGTGGTCTCCCACTTTCTCCCCTTCTTTCATCCTAGCACTGAACAACTGCTTCGATATCTCATATCTAGCAGTCCTACTGTGCTCTCCATAAAGTTCGGTCAAGTGTGCGAGAATCTGCCTAGCAGAAGTCATTTTCTCGTGCGCTCTCTACAGCTCATTAGTCATTGAGCCCATCATAAAGCCACGGACTAGCACGTCATCCTTGACCCATTTTCCATGGACGTCAATGTATTCCTGATTACCCCTAGTCCGGATTGGAGTCGGTGGAATGTCCGCCTCCAAGACGTATCCCAGAGACTCCATACTGAGTACAATCATCAGATTCCGCAACCATTCAACAAAGTTAGGGCCAGTTAGGAGATTCTTTTCAAGTAGTATTGCAAGTGGGTTTTTAGCCATTTTAGAGAGATTCAATTTCGTTTTCTGCAAAGATTTATACAAGATTAAATTAGTGACTTGTTTAATTATAACCGAGTATAGAACTTAAGGGCTTGTATAATTCTTGTCTCGGCTCCCACTAATTTTACCGGAATTATACACTCCCATGTTATAATCCGGAAATCATGGTTAGATCGACTTCTTAGTGGTGATCAAGTTCTTTACAAATTTTAACAGACGCAACCTATCAGGTTTCTTGCCAATTAATTTCTGTAAAGTGGTGTCTAACACCAACCCGTCTAACGGATGATTTGATCTTCTTTTACCCCTAGTCTTCATGCCCTCAACCTATCAGGTTTCTTGGCAATCCAGACTGTCTAAGTTGTTGACCATCAACGTCTATCAGTTTGACTATTGAATCTCACCCGACAACCTATCAGGTTTCTAGGGGCGAAATTTATCACCAACCGAAGGCATCTAATGCACTCAAGAATTTTTCAACCTCTACCAAATGTACTACCCCGATAACTCGGAAGTATAGCACACCAGCTCGGGTATCAATTTTCTACGAGTTTGATGGAGGGTAGGAAACCTCGTAACCTTTTTCAAACTTAGTCTGTTTGTAGTCGGGAGAATTTCGCGATTAGTGTTACACTTTGCACATTAATTCAATTATACGCGCGTTTGTTGGTTTGTCAATCAAATAGAAAACAGTAACCTAGTTACTACCAACATATAGCTCATGGACCTAATTCCTAAGTACTGGGCCAAGCGAATGACCCAATAAAAAAACAGTCTTCGATTCTTCGTCTTCTCGGTCGGTTGTCTTCGGTCTTCTTCATACCCAAAATAATAATTACATCATTGAAAAATTGCATCCTATACAAGTTTTTCTAGTAAATATAAATAGGCTCAAAACGGCCTTTACAACCCAATCGAATCGAACAAATCAATAAACTAAGTCCACGAGCTATATCACCATCACATAATGATTCCATACAACATGTAATGGCAACGAAATTAAACAATTAATCTTAATATAAATTAATCTAATTAATCTATAAATTAATCTATTCAATTTCTACTAAATTAATCCAATTAATATAAAGTGGCATTAAAATTAAATAATCAATTAATATATTAATCCAATCAATATAAAATTAATCTATTCAATTTTAATGGTATTAATCCAATTAATACTAATAATCATCATTTTAATTCGTTCGAAGTAATCCGGCCAAAATATTATTCTCGTTTAATTTATTTCCCTTAACACAAAAAATATTCCAAATATTAATTTAGTCAAATTAAAATCCAATATAAATTTTGGGAAATAATTACAACGAAATATAAACTTAAAACGGAGTCCCAGATAATCCGGTTTTAGGCCCACCATGGCCCGATTCAAAATCGGGCCAAAACCCGAGGATCGCTGGCCGAGCCATGCTTGCGACTGGCCGAGTCGATCGGCAGCATCGGCATCTCTCGGCATTGCGGCGAGACATGGCCGAGCATGCTCGGCAACTGGCGGCGGCCAGGCAAGGCGCCAGCACCTGCCCAGCGACCCGTTTCTTCGTTTTTCGGCCCGTTTCCAAAAACGTGATGCTACAACGAACAATTTAAAATCTACGATTATTCCAAACATGATTCTAAATCGTAATCATCATCCAAAAGAATTCAAAATGCACAAATAATAGTATATACGAAAACATTGACCTCTCTCTGATACCACTGTTG
Source organism: Orobanche coerulescens (assembly GCA_033398695.1). Taxonomy (NCBI): domain Eukaryota; kingdom Viridiplantae; phylum Streptophyta; class Magnoliopsida; order Lamiales; family Orobanchaceae; genus Orobanche; species Orobanche coerulescens. Next base: position 69,080,565 of record CM065804.1, on the reverse strand, counting down.
GGATTCCGAAAATAAAACGAAATATGCAGCGGAAATAAATACGAATCCCAAACAGGATCGATCAAGTAACGTATATACGAAAAAAAAAATACAAAGATAAAGGTTCATACCCTTGAAGCCTTTGAAATAAATCTTCGTAAAAAGTAGACGATGATTACGATCCCGTCCCGAACACGAAATCCATTCGTTACAAACACCGAAAATACGATGCCTCTACTTCACACGCATCGGAAGTTGCCCGGAAAAATTCGATAGCAATCCGTTCTCCAAGAACACGGCTAGGAATTACTATAGGAATTTACTCTCTATTTTTCTTTGAATTTCTTTCACCTCTAAGATGAAAATAACTTAAAAAAAAATTCTCTTCGTCACTCAAACTCTCACGGCCAGAATCTGATTTGCAAGCTGAAAATATGTGTGTGTGTTGTACCCTACTTCATCAAGAGTTGGTTATATATATAATATAACAACTCATCATAATGAATAAAAATAATGTGAGAGGAATCTCAAACATTATTAAGATGACTTTACAACAAACACAACATGCAAAATGTAATGGCCATGTGAGGTGGGGGGTGGCCTATAAGGAAGCTCGTGTACCGGACGTTCGTCAAACGACTCCGTTAAATACACTCCTTTTAATCATCAATGTATTTATATTAATTAATTAATCTAAATAATTAATAATATCAAATACAAATATATTTCTCTAAGAAATATAATTTATGAATTAAATTAATTGCCCGGTAACTTAATTTTAATTCATGAGACCGACTTTTGATTTATCCAATAAATCATAATTAGATATCCAATATCTTATTAATTAGAGAGATAATAAATTCACATTTATCCGTCAATGCTCCTAATGCGCGACTCCGTAGGTCCGTCTCAGCCGGCATTGGGAGGAACCAATGAGTGCGGGCAGCACTTAGCTAGCCTAGCGGGCCGCACTGTAAACCCCGACTGAGAACGAATGAAGGGATCATTCCAGAACCATTATGTCGTGAATACTCTATACGTATAGACCCTTCATCAGATGTCCCGGTCAAGTCTTCAGGTCACGGTAAAGTCAAACCCTACTGTTGACTAAACTCTATACATGTGTTAATGCAAATCAAGACCAACTGATCAATAGTGTATATAATACTACTATATCAGAATACTTTGGCCAAAGACTTATGATCTTATTTGCCATTAACCGTATAGGACATTCGCCTGCTCACTAACAGGAGATAGAATCCTTTCTTGGCGTATAGTAAAGACTGCTACCTGCCCGTATAGTCCGCACTTCGAGGTCGACTCAGCAATTAAGCAAATGAGTCTAACTACTCTAATGACAAACTAAACGTCACAGGCACATCTTCTAGTGAACCCTCAAGTCAAAGGTCCACGTATACTATCACAACCTTTCGATTCGTCACCGACTCTCCAAGAGTGAATACCGTGTGACTGAATCGAGTATGAGTCGTGTTCGAGTATACTGGTCCCACCAATATACTTATAACTATGCTATCAAGACATGCACATGTCCTAGCATTAGTTATACAAGTCTTATTAAAAACTTAATGCCCATTTAAGTTTATTGACTTGCGAACGATTTACGTAAATAAACTTTAAACACTTCCAGTGCATTTTCTCTTTTCCCATAACGAGAATGGAATGTTCGATTTATTTACATGGACTTCACTTCAATGTTTACCAAGTCAAGAATGTAATTGAAATACAATAAACAGTGAATGAATCGAATTGCCTTTTTATTATTTATTATTCCATAATTACAAGTACAATGCCCATACTCTCTCATCCCCTGAGTGGCATCCGAGGGCATATTCCTAACAATACTCAAGATCAACCGGCGTTCTTCTAAATTATTTTCAAAATGAGGTTTTCGTTTTTAAAACCTATCCATTCCCGTTTGAGGGCTGGGTATGTATGTATGATGTTCGCATTGTCATTTTGATGTTTGCTCCGGAGTATGATCGAATTGGCAGTGTGAGCGTTGAGTCGTTTTTCACACATTTGTTGTGTTAGCCCTGTGTGAGAGGTGGGATGTTGGTATTGAATATTGTCACCTCGTAGTGATTTCTGCGTTGTCACGCATGTGCGAGCTGTTAGAGCTTGGTTTGGTATGACCGTTTGCATTGGTGATGGTTCCGTTATGTGTCGGTTGTTTAATGTCTTGTTATCTTGCTCCCGTTTTTGTGAATTTCGTGGACGAGGTCGGAGGTAATACCCGTACTATTTTGACTTCTGTATTTTCTCTTTCTCCAGTCTATCGATTCGCTCATGTTCGTTGATACTTTATGAACTTGTTCTGTATTTCGGTTTCATCGTCCGAACGAGCTGTGATCTTGTTGTGGGTCGATCTGGTTATCACTGTGACTTTTTCGGGTTCGGTTCGATTCTTGTGAACCTTGTTCGGGAGTGACATCATCTGGTTCTATTAGTTCTTTTATTCGAAGTGGATCGGATTTGGAACTCTTTTGTTTTCGACTCTGTCGACTCGTTTATGTTCGTTGACATTTCTGAGCTTGTCCTGCCCCTTGCTTTTGTTGATCGAACGAGTGTGGTATTGTTTCGGAATAACTCGTTTGTCGTTGTGACTTTTCAATTTCTATTCCCTTCCCTGTGGATCTTATGTGAATGCACATGTTGTTGTTTTCACCGGATCATATATTGTCTCGAGTCGAGATGCGAACCTTGGAATTGTTGTTTGAATTTTATTGTTCTTCGTGATTCGAACATGAGTGTTCGATTTTTGTTGTCTCGATCGTTGTGATTCGATCGTTTGATTGTTCGGTTTTTGTTGATCTCGTTTCGTGATCATTGAATGTTCAGGCTCTTTCGTAATTCCCTTAGTTCGGGAAATTAGTCTCGTTTTCGATCTTCCAACCCTTGGGCAGTGGAATTCCGTATTTGTTCAATGATTGGCTCGCGTTTTGATTGATGTACCGTTGGGTCGGTCAATCATATTGATTTTCGTTCGTTGTGTTTTGTGATTGTTCGGATAATTAACTTGACTATATTATCCGTTTGATGATGCTTGTCATTTGTTGGTTTTATTATATCCCTAACGGCGACGTTGTGTTGGTCGCCGTGGAGCGTGTTTTCACGCCGTATATTCCTTTGCGTTGCTTGTAACGTTTCGCCGATGGGCGTAAGTTACGCGTTTCTTGTGTATCTCATTGAGTTTTCCTGGCGGGGATATTGCTTCTCCCTACTTGTTTTAAGTTTCGGGACGAAACTTCTTTTAAGGAGGGTAGAATGTAATACCCGTAATTTCGATTTCCGGTAATTTCTTTTTTTGGCAGAAGTCCGTTTTGACGACTCGCTCATGACCGTTTCGTCATTCCGAGAAGGATTAATTCTACACTCTTCGTCATCCGAGTTCGTTTCGGTGTCGTTTTGTTGGGTTCCGTACTTTTTGGCGACTTTTCCGCACTTGAGTTCGATTCTTGCGAATCTCGTTCGAAACTGCTGTTTCGAGTTTCCTGTAAGTCCGTTTAACTTTGGTAGACGTGTTGTGAACTTCGGTTTGGTTATTCGATCATGTATCGTGATTTTCGGGCATTTTGGGTCATTTTGTAATTTACCCAAAGTTACGGGTATCCGCATCTGTATTTGTTGTCTCGACCCTTTTCTTGGTCGCGTATAATTAATTATTGCATTATATTTTCATTTCGGGTCGATGATGTTGTCCGCGAGCTTTTCGTCGTGTTCCTTCCGTTCGTTTTCGGAAATCGAGTCGTCGGGTCATGGCGGTGGCGGTGGCAGACGGTGGAGGGTCTGGCGAGCAGTTGCACCGCCTTGGCCGCTGGCGCAGGAACCGGCGTAGCACGCGCTATTGCCGGAAGGCTGCGTGCGCTAACCGACAGGAGTAGCGCACGTTATGCGGCCGGCCGACGCACGCTATCGGGCTGGGCAGTAGGGGTAGTGAGGCTCTGGACTCTGGTGGATCGGCAGTTAGCGCACGCTACTGTCGGACACTGCGCATGCTACGACCGGCAGGTAGCGCACGCTACGGCCGGAAGGCTGCGCAGGCTACCTGGCCGAGCAGTCTAGTCCAGGAGGTCTCTGGATTGCGGCCTGGGCCGATAGCGCACGCTAGCTCGACAGCCTAGCGCACGCTAGTCCGGCCGAGTATAAATGTGGCAGAGCAGCCTCATTTTCACTCGTTTTTCATTTCCTTTCTTTTCGATCCACGGCTGGAGCTTCGGAGGAGGCGAATCCATGTTGTTGAATAACAAATCCATGAAGTTCTTGAGTTCTTATCATCGATTAATCATCCGTTATCATCCTTTGATCCAGCGAATCAAGGTAATCTCTTCTTACAACCCTAAATTCTTGAATTTGGGGGTTTTTGCGTTTTTGTCCGATTCGTTCCGTATTATTGATTAATTCATGATGGGTATGATTAATCTTGGTAGTATTCTTGTGTTTAACATCATTTAATCCATTTTTCTTCGTCGAATCGAAGTATATTTCTTGACTTCCTTCGAATCAACTTTTTGGGGGATTTGTTCTCGATCTCGTTTTCCCATCCGTTTTTGATGGATCGATTGTGGTTAAATGATGTTCTAAAACATATTCTGTGGATTATATATCCATATTTCGACTTGGAATTCTGTTTTCGTGTTTGTCGGGACGAATCGTGTTCTTGGCCGTTTTGGGGAAAACACTTGAACTTTCGTCATTCGTTCTTTGAATTCAACGGCTTTGAGTCATGCTATGGAATTCATTTCATTGTTGTTATTGCCCTTCGTAGTTTATGAATGCGAGTTGGCGATCGGTGGAGTCGGCGGGTTCGTAGTCGGTTTGTGTCAACCTACTTCGGTCGATTCTCCGCGTTGTTCTTATTCGAGGCAAGTACCTTGTTCATACGCTTCTCGTTTTGTGGATATGATTGGTCGGTGGTCGTATTGGTGTGTTTGTTTGGTTATTTTAAAATGAATTTCCAAAAGATTTGTTTTAGCCTTGTTAAAGGCCCTCTTTCAAAAATGCGTGTGTGTTTTGTGAACGGTGTGTTTTGGGAATTGATTATGATTTGATTATTTTGAACGTTGAGGAATTTGATGATACCCCTGTTGTTTAAAGTATGAAATCATGTATTCCGTGTTTGATCTTGTTATTGTGTTTTGAAGAGTTTGATAATTATGTCGGATAAGTGGCCATCCCTAGTAAGTATTCTTGATGAACTTACATTCTTAACATGTTAGTATTGCATGAGTAACGTGTGTGTGTGTATGCTCACTACGGGTTAGATCCGACGGGGTCTCGGTAGGGATCCATAGAGGCGTGGGTCCGCGAGTTTGCTTTTAACCACTACGGGTTAGATCCGACGGGGTCTCGGTAGGGGTCCACAGAGGCGTGGGTCCGCAGTTAATTGTGGTGCATTTTACAAATGTGATTTGGATTATTGGCGTTTCCGGAAATGAGTATTTTGAACGGTTTTCATAATTGCATGCATCGACTAAGTGTGTAAGAGGTAAGTTGTTCGTTTGGCTGACTTGGCTAGGATGGCACTAGAGTATTTGTCGTCTGTGTTTAAACCCTGGGTTGTGAATTTTGATGTTGGAAGGCAAACCTTGTTGTCGTTCTCGTGTATTGTGAGTTGATGAGATTTGGAGCTAAAATCCCAACGGTTTTGTAAAGGTCATTTGACGGATTTGGGGCTAAAATCCCAACGGTTTGGTAAAGGTTATTTTACGGAAAGTAAACCTTTGGGGCGGTGACCCCTTTCGTTTTTTGGGTTTTGAAAAGTAGGATTTGATAATCCTAAATTGTTTTCTATTAAAACTCCCGATGGTATTTCAAATCATTTTATAAATTGTTTCCCTTGATATTTTGATCTTGAAATTTTGGGAAGTCTTTACTCAAACTCTTGCCTCGGGAAGTATTCATCTTGTTGTATTTGAATCTTTGAGGATTCCGGATTATTATCGTTCGTGGAATGTGAATTGTATGACTCGTATTTTTGCACTTGTACTTGCACTAGCAAAACAGTGGAGTTTTGCTAACCCCCGAGTATTCGGGGGGTGGATGTCTGTTTTTGCATTCAGGGTTTGGAGCATAACTCAGGGTCGGCATGAAGGATGATGAAAGATGAACGATACTAATCACACGAGGACCGTTTGATGTTATATTGGTTTAGTTGTATTTTATTTTCACTGCAGTATTCTTCCCCCGTTGTACGGGAGTGTGTTGTATTCGACCCCTGCGTGGGCAAGTATTGTAATCGAGTTGTATGTTTTTATTGAAAGACCAAATCGGTCTACTGAGTCATGTTAGCCTTAAAGGCATCGTTGAGATGTTCTATGTTGTTACCAGCCTGGTAGATCCTTGAAAAAAGGTTCTACGGCGTGCAATATCCCTGAGCGGATTGGGGGTGTTACACCAGCCAGGAGACGACGGAGCCCGAATCCGTCACCAGGAGTTCGGCGTACCCAACTCCCAGAAGGCAGGCCAACCATCTGGCTCCTTGCCAAAGAATTGAGATCAGCGGCGACGACCTTGTTGCCTACCGCGGAGCCAGGAGATCGGTACACGATCGCCTCGGCACCCGCTCCGAGAGGCAAACCACGAGCGACCAAGCTACAGCAATGGCCGCGATGCAACTCCAGCTCGACGACATGAAGGTGCTCCTAGAAACTAGGGCAGGCGCCAATAGCAAGATCGCTAGGCCGAGCGAGCCACTCGCGGTCCATATCGAGCTCGCCCCCATACAACGTAGGATCGCTCCTCCGCAAACACCTTTGTATGAGGGGAGGTCAGACCCCGAGACTCACCTGAGCAAGTTCCGGATCTATATGACCGGGTGTGTGGCATCAGACGCAACCAGGTGCCGAATGTTCCCGCTAACGCTGGGCGACCTGGCCCACAGGTGGTACGTCTCATTGACACCACGATCAATCAGCTCCTTTGAACATCTGGCGAATGACTTAACGTCGTACTTCGCCGCCAAGGTCGCTCGACCAGAAGGCCCCCATCGCATGATGCAGATCAGGCAAGGGGAAGAAGAGTCCGACGCAGACTACATCGACTGGGTAGATGAGATCATCCTCAACGGCAAGCCCGTAAGCGACGAGATCGCCCTATACTTGGTCCTAGGGGCATTCCATGGTCTTTCTGTAACACCCCCAATCCGCTCAGGGATATTACACGCCGTAGAACCTTTCCTCAAGGATCTACCAGGCTGGTAACGACATATAACAACTCAACCATGCCTTTAAGGCTAAAACGACTCGATGAGCCGATTTGGTCTTTCAATAAATACATACAGCTCAAATACAACTCATGCCCACGCAGGGGTCAAAATACAACCACACCCGTACAACGGGAAAAATATAGCAGCGGAAAAAATAGAGTACAACTGAACCAATAAACAAAGTACGGTTCCTCATGTGATTAGTATCGATCATCTTTCATCATCCTTCGTGCCGACCCTGTGTTATGCTCCAAAACCTGAATGCAAAAATAGACATCCACCCCCCGAATACTCGGGGGTTAGCAAAACTCCACTGTTTTGCTAGTGCAAGAACAAAGTGCAAATACGAGCCATACAATTCACATTCCACGAATAATAATAACCAGGAATCCTCAAGGTTCCAAATGAAACGAAAAGCACTTCTCGAGGCAAGAATTTGAGAAAACATTTCAAAATCGAAATATCATAAATCAATGGAAGTAATTTATAAAACGGTTTAGAATGCCATCGAGAGTTTTAATAGAAAACAATTTAGGATTATCAAATCCTAATTTTCAAAATCCAAAAGACAAAAGGGGTCACAGCCCCAAAGGTTTACCTTCTGAAAAATGACATTAACCAAACCGTTGGGATTTTAGCCCCAAATCCGTAAAATGACTTTTACAAAACCATTGGGATTTTAGCCCCAAATCTCATCAACTCACAGTACACAAGAACGACCACAAGGTTCGTCTCCCAACATCAAAATCCACAAATAAAGGATTTAAAACAAACAACAAAATACTCTAGTGCCATCCTAGTCAAGTTGGCCAAACGAACAACTTACCTCTTACACACTTAGTCAATGCATGCAATCATGAAAACCGTTCAAAAGCACTCATTTCCGGAAATGCCAATATCGAATCACAATTGTAAAATGCACCACAATTAACCGCGGACCCACAGCTTCGTGGATCCCTGACGAGACCCCGTCGGATCTAACCCACAGTGGTTAAAAGCAAGCTCGCGGTTCCACAGCTTCGTGGAGCCCTACCGAGACCCCGTCGGATCTAACCCGCAGTGAGCATACACACACACACGTTACTCATGCAATACTAACATGCTAAGAATGTAAGTTCATTAAGAATACTCACTAGAGATGGCCATTAACTCGACACCATTATCAAACTCTTCAAAACACAATAACAAGATTAAATACGGAATACACGATTCCATAACTTTAAACAATAGGAGTATCATCATCAAATCCTTCAACGTTCAAAATAATCAAATCATAATCAATTCCCAAAACACACCGTTCACAAAACACACACGCATTTGAAAGAAAGCCTTTAACGAGGCCAAACCGAAATCTTTTGAAACTTCGTTTCAAACAACCAAACAAACACACTAATACGATCACCGGTCATCATATCCACAAAATAAGAAAAGTATGGGCAAGGTACTTGCCTCGATATCACGAGAAATGGAAAAGTGAACGGATACGGCCGGGTAGCCCTCAAATTCCCGAACACTATCTAGAACGTGATAAAGACCGAAATTACTACGGAAAACACCATATGAATCATCAACACCAACGGAATTCAACATCGGAATCATCGAGCACCTATAATCCTCCGTAGGGAATAATAAAACATGATTACGACGAGAATCAAGGCCAAAAACAACGGAAATCCCAACAAACTATCAAAGGGAACTCATTCGAACATTTAATCGAACATTAAATGTTCAAGACCCTTCAAGAACAAAGAAATCACCTCTCGGGTCGAACGAACCAAAAATACGAGTATCCAATCCGTAGAACAAGTTCAAAACAACGTTTATACAACAACTAATTGATCAAAAACGGATTGGAATCGAAATCAAAAAGGAAAATCCCCAAATCTACAAAAATAAGGGTTCAAGCCACAATACCTTGATTTGGATGAAGGATTCAAGTAGAGGTCGAAAATCTTCAACAATACTTGAGGAGGATAATCTCTACAAGTTTTGGAGCACTCAAATCGCCCAAAATCGCCATCAAATCGCCTAAGATGAAGGAGGAATAAGAGAGGAGAAAAAATGAAGTTTTTCTCCTCGCAAATCTGCTAAAAAACGCAGAAAAGGCCCGTGTGCCGCGGCGCAGGATGAGTGTGCCGCGGCCCAGGGCGAAGAAAAATGCCCAGGAATTAGCTTTGTGCCGCGGCACAGCCTGAGTGTGCCGCGGCACACGGTACAGCCCCCTTCAACACCAAAAATCCACACCGTGCAGTCTTCGCTATTTCGACCATAACTCCTTCGTCTTGACTCCGATTGACTCACCGTTTGAACCATTGGAAAGCTAACTTGATTCTATATAATGTTGCAAAGATTCAGAATTTTTGGAGTTTCCAAGAATTAATGGTGACTTTACAAAGTCGAACTCCCACGTGAAAAAGTCGATTAAGGACACGGAACTCAACAAAACGACACCGAAACGAACTCGGATGACAAAAAGTGCAGAATTAATCATTCTCAGAATGACGAAGCGGTCATGATATAGTTGTCAAAACGAACTTCCTTTGGAAAAAGAAAATTACCGAAATTCAAAATTGCGGATATTACATTCTACCCTCCTTAAAAGAAGTTTCGTCCCGAAACTTAAAACAAGTAGGGGGGAGCAATATACCCGCCAGGAAAACTCGACGAGATACACAAAAATAGAAAACTCGCGCCCAACGGCGAAACGCTGCAAGAAATGCAAAGAGACATACGACGTGAAAACACGCTCCACGACGACCAACACAACGTCGCCGTTAGGGATACAATAAAACCAACAAATGACAAGCGTCATCAAACGGATGATATAGCCAAGTCAATTATCCAACAATCACAAAACACAACGAACGAAAGTCAGTATGATTGGCCAACCCAACGGTACATCAATCGAAACGCGAGCCAATCGCTGAACTAATACGGAATTCCACCGCCCAAGGGTTGGAAGATCGAAAACGAGACTAATTTCCCAAACTTAAGGGAATTAGGAATGAGCCTGAATGCTCAACGATCACGAAACGAGGACAAAAACCGAACAAACAAACGACCGAACCACAACGGTCGAGACAACAAAAAGCGAACAATCATGTTCGAATCACGAAGAACAATAAAATTCAAACAACAACTCCAAGGTTCACGTCTCGACTCGAGACAATATATGATCCGGTGAAAACAACAACGTATGCATTCACATAAGATCCACATGATAGGGAATAGAAATTGAAAAGTCACAACGACAAACGAGTTATTCCGAAATGATGCCACACTCGTTCGATAAACAAAAACAAGGGGCAGGACAAGCTCAGAAATGTCAACGAACATAAATGAGTCGACAAAGTAGAATATACAGAAGTTCAAAATCCGATCCCTTCGAATAAAAGGACTAGTAGAACCAAATGATGTTACTCCCGAACAAGGTTCACAAGAATCAAACCGAACTCGAAAAAAAAAGTCACATCGATAACCAGATCGGCCCACAACAAGATCACAGTTCGTTCGGACGATGAAACCGAAATACAAAACAATTTCATAACATTTCAACGAACACGAGCGAATCGATAGACTGGAGAAAGAGAAAATACAGAAGTCAAAATAGTACAGGTATTACCCCTGACCTCATCCACGGAATTCACAAAACAGGAGCAAGGTAACAAGACATTAAACAACCGACACATAACGGAACCATCACCGATGCACACGGCCATACCGACCCAAGATCTAACAGCTCGCACATGCGCGACAACGCAGAAATCACCACGAGGCGACAATATTCAACACCAACATCCCACCTCTCACAAGGGGCTAACACAACAAATGTGTGGAAAGCGACTCAACGCTCACACCGCCAATTCGGTCGTACTCGGGAGCAAACATCAAAATGACAACGCGAACATCATACATATATACCCAGCCCTCAAACGGGAATGGATAGGTTTTAAAAACGAAAACCTCATTTTAATAATAATTTAGAAGAACACCGATTGATCTTGAGTATCACCTTTCAAAAAGTACAAACGTGAAACATCGTTATCGAGACTTTGGGAAAACCATTTCGCATTTGATAAAAATGAGGACACTTTCTCTTAGTGAAAACTTTCAGAATATTCGACCCTCGGGTCTAATTAAAGTGTTTCTAAAACATTGAAAATATCTCAAAATATTTTGGTCCTCGAGGCAGAAAAATTTTGAAATATATTGTGGCACCTGGATATACCACAAGAAAATAACTCATTTGAAAAAATTAAGTCTCGAAATTTATTTCTAAGATACTCAAGTTTTCGAAAATAATTCAACGCCAAAAAGGACGATGTCAAAAAGGCTAGAATGCCCAAAAATTTCAGGTAATCACACGGAACATCATAGCGCTGTGGGTCCCGCGTCGGAACCCCAGGCTAAAAACCATTTACAAAAATGCCAAAAAAGCTGATGACGGTAATATTTCAAAAACTCACGAAAGCCATTTACAAAATACTAAATACTGTCATAAGAATTTCGCCAAAGCGATCAAGGCCATAATGCCAAAAACTCGGTTAAGGGAAGCGGTTATCGAAATCTCGGTCGGTAAAATACCGAAAGTCATTACAAAAGAACTCACGCAGCGGATAAAAGAAATACAGTTCAACATGCACAATCCAGCAACACTACTCCTCATAAGAACAAAATATTAGAGTCAAATAACCACATTCAGAACAAAACCACTGGCCCCATTCGAGGCCTCTAAAGACCCTACCGCACTAGCTAGTGAACAAGTCGAACGTGTATAAGCACAAAGCTTCCACAAGAGAACTTGTAAAACGTGCAAATCGATTCGAAAATCATCAGCAACGGACAAAAACAACAATAAAAAGACATCACAAGCGACGACACTCCTCGTATAAATTAAATACGAGAGTCGACTAAATACATATCGTGAGATCAAAATCCACATAAAGATTCCATCACTTAACAAATAATCATAAAAATAGCTCGTGTCACACGAGGCACAACACAAAGAAGGGAGACTTACTTCCACAGGTCGCACGAAGATGATGATCGCCCCACGATACTAATCACGACCGACAACTCAAACGACGCGTCGCGACACGACTCAGTCAGATAAAATCCGACGAAACAAGACTCAAACAACACGACTTGACCCGATAGCCTAGGTTTTTCTCAACCTAATCTCTGATACCATTTATGTAACACCCCCAATCCGCTCAGAGATATTACACGCCGTAGAACCTTTCCTCAAGGATCTACCAGGCTGGTAACGACATATAACAACTCAACCATGCCTTTAAGGCTAAAACGACTCAGTAGACCGATTTGGTCTTTCAATAAATACATACAGCTCAAATACAACTCATGCCCATGCAGGGGTCAAAATACAACCACACCCGTACAACGGGAAAAATATAGCAGCGGAAAAAATAGAGTACAACTGAACCAATAAACAAAGTACGGTTCCTCATGTGATTAGTATCGATCATCTTTCATCATCCTTCGTGCCGACCCTGTGTTATGCTCCAAAACCTGAATGCAAAAACAGACATCCACCCCCCGAATACTCGGGGGTTAGCAAAACTCCACTGTTTTGCTAGTGCAAGAACAAAGTGCAAATACGAGCCATACAATTCACATTCCACGAATAATAATAACCAGGAATCCTCAAGGTTCCAAATGAAACGAAAAGCACTTCTCGAGGCAAGAATTTGAGAAAACATTTAAAAATCGAAATATCATAAATCAATTGAAGTAATTTATAAAACGGTTTAGAATGCCATCGAGAGTTTTAATAGAAAACAATTTAGGATTATCAAATCCTAATTTTCAAAATCCAAAAGACAAAAGGGGTCACAGCCCCAAAGGTTTACCTTCTGAAAAATGACATTAACCAAACCGTTGGGATTTTAGCCCCAAATCCGTAAAATGACTTTTACAAAACCATTGGGATTTTAGCCCCAAATCTCATCAACTCACAGTACACAAGAACGACCACAAGGTTCGTCTCCCAACATCAAAATCCACAAATAAAGGATTTAAAACAAACAACAAAATACTCTAGTGCCATCCTAGTCAAGTAGGCCAAACGAACAACTTACCTCTTACACACTTAGTCAATGCATGCAATCATGAAAACCGTTCAAAAGCACTCATTTCCGGAAATGCCAATATCGAATCACATTTGTAAAATGCACCACAATTAACCGCGGACCCACAGCTTCGTGGATCCCTGCCGAGACCCCGTCGGATCTAACCCACAGTGGTTAAAAGCAAGCTCGCGGTTCCACAGCTTCGTGGAGCCCTACCGAGACCCCGTCGGATCTAACCCGCAGTGAGCATACACACACACACGTTACTCATGCAATACTAACATGCTAAGAATGTAAGTTCATTAAGAATACTCACTAGAGATGGCCATTAACTCGACACCATTATCAAACTCTTCAAAACACAATAACAAGATTAAATACGGAATACACGATTCCATAACTTTAAACAATAGGAGTATCATCATCAAATCCTTCAACGTTCAAAATAATCAAATCATAATCAATTCCCAAAACACACCGTTCACGAAACACACACGCATTTGAAAGAAAGCCTTTAACGAGGCCAAACCGAAATCTTTTGAAACTTCGTTTCAAACAACCAAACAAACACACTAATACGATCACCGGTCATCATATCCACAAAATAAGAAAAGTATGGGAAAGGTACTTGCCTCGATATCACGAGAAATGGAAAAGTGAACGGATACGGCCGGGTAGCCCTCAAATTCCCGAACACTATCTAGAACGTGATAGCACCGAAATTACTACGGGAAAACACCATATGAATCATCAACACCAACGGAATTCAACATCGGAATCATCGAGCACCTATAATCCTCCGTAGGGAATAATAAAACATGATTACGACGAGAATCAAGGCCAAAAACAACCGAAATCCCAACAAACTATCAAAGGGAACTCATTCGAACATTTAATCGAACATTAAATGTTCAAGACCCTTCAAGAACAAAGAAATCACCTCTCGGGTCGAACGAACCAAAAATACGAGTATCCAATCCGTAGAACAAGTTCAAAACAACGTTTATACAACAACTAATTGATCAAAAACGGATTGGAATCGAAATCAAAAAGGAAAATCCCCAAATCTACAAAAACAAGGGTTCAAGCCACAATACCTTGATTTGGATGAAGGATTCAAGTAGAGGTCGAAAATCTTCAACAAGACTTGAGGAGGATAATCTCTACGAGTTTTGGAGCACTCAAATCACCCAAAATCGCCATCAAATCGCCTAAGATGAAGGAGGAAGAAGAGAGGAGAAAAAATGAAGTTTTTCTCCTCGCAAATCTGCTAAAAAACGCAGAAAAAGCCCGTGTGCCGCGGCACAGGATGAGTGTGCCTCGGCCCAGGGCGAAGAAAAACGCCCAGGAATTAGCTTTGTGCCGCGGCACACGGTACAGCCCCCTTCAACACCAAAAAGGCACACCGTGCAGTCTTCGCTATTTAGACCATAACTCCTTCGTCTTGACTCCGATTGACTCACCGTTTGAACCATTGGAAAGCTAACTTGATTCTCTATAATGTTGCAAAGATTCAGAATTTTTGGAGTTTCCAAGAATTAATGGTGACTTTACAAAGTCGAACTCCCACGTGAAAAAGTCGATTAAGGACACGGAACTCAACAAAACGACACCGAAACGAACTCGGATGACAAAAAGTGCAGAATTAATCATTCTGGGAATGACGAAACGGTCATGATATAGTTGTCAAAACGAACTTCCTCCGGAAAAAGAAAATTACCGAAATTCGAAATTGCGGATATTACACTTTCGCCTATGTTCAGGCATCTTACGAAGGACCTCCCCCCGACCTACGCGATTTTCCGCGCCAAGGCCGCAGACTTTTTGGCTAGGCAAAGGTTACTTTTCCACCTATGAGCAACGCGATCGGCGACCGAACGACGATCATCAGTCTTCCAACCCGGTCGCCAGAATTAAGCAACATCTCCAAAAACGGAGGACTCGCTCGCCCTCTACAGTTCATCATCTAACATGATGGACTAAGGCACGAGATCGTCTCCCCCGCGCAACGTACACCGTCGAGGGTCGGCATCTAACATGACGATCCGAGGTAGAAGAGTGCAGCCATGGTCCTGGTAGTCGATGGAACCGACTACTTCGGCCATGCAAGGTTCGTTTAGGCTGAGATCGCTCACCCTTCGTTTAAATACAAGACGGGCGTAGCCGAAGAACCCTCCAAGCAAATCAGTGGACATGCTCGCCCGCCCTTAAAGGTTCATCATCTAACTTGGTGAACCCGGAGAATGCGACGCGTCCTTACCCCCGTCACAACGTATACCATCGAGGATTGCCATCTACATGACGATCCGAGGTAGAAAAGTGCTAACAATCCGCAGATGTGGAGTCGATTAATCCGACGACGCCCCGCGCAAGGACTCCTCCAGACCGGGACCAAACGCCCTTCGTTTAAATACGAGGCGAGGCGCAGCCTAACGGAGGACCCTCACAATAAAATGAGTCATGAGACAAACCTACAGTTGGAATGTCGTTCGCGCACAAGACACGGTCATGGAGTCGGTCCATCGAGTTCCACGACTGTGCACGGTTCCTCAATGACGAAACAATCAAGCTTTCTACGAGGGATCGGTAAATTTGAAAATTGCAGGTACAAGACCGAAGATAGCTCGTCAATCGATCAGATCGCCCAAATCCAAGACAAAGTCCGCACAACGGATCGCCCGTCTTTATCCTCAACGATCGCCAGAACCACCTCGCCCCATGTCTTCAACATCGGAGCAAGCTGGGGGACAATTGTTGTGACGAGATTTATACATCTCAACAGGCGATCAGCGCAGAGATCGGGCGACCGAGCCAGAGCCAAATAGACCAAGGCAGATTGACCGATCGAAGGTCCCAGGTCAAGTCCCAGCGCTGAGCGATCGACATCTAAGGCGATCGTCTCTTGGCACTTGGCGATCGACCCCTGGTGCCCGGCCAATGACGACCGCCTCTTGCCATGCAAAGCCAGCATGTCTAGTCGGCGAAGGACGAATCTCGAACAGAGTCCCACATGTGCAGATCCGGAAAAGGCGCCGCAAGACATGGATCGTTGACCACAGCCTGTCACTAACCTCACCTACCTACAGACCCGCCGAAAGGTGCAAGTGGGACTGCCCGGGACAGCGGCACAGGACACGTGCAGGCTCCTCATTGGACCGCACAGCTGGCTGCCAGCAACAGCCGCAGACTTCAAGGCCGACAGCCCATGTGCGGAAAGACGATCGCCACTTATTATATTACAAGGAAGGCGATCGCCCGCCAGTAAAAGGGCATCTCAGCTCCTATAAATACAAGGCTTCCTACACTTGGAAAGGGGTCTGGCTTTTCAGGTCATAACTTGGCTTTCACTCTCTTGGCAACGCTATACACTTCGGATACATCTCTCTCTCACTCTCGAGACCTCTTAATCCTAAGACGGTCGGCAGAAACGAGAACAAGAACACACGGAGCTTCGCTCAAGATCTAGATAAATAGGATCTTTTACACCCACTGTAATAGCTTTCTTACATTAATATTTGTACTCAAACATATTTATATTAATAACATCTCGCGAGAGCATTCAAGCCTGGGCCTAACAAACCCGGCAAATCTTGTGTAATTTCCATTCCCTCGGACGTGCTCTCGCACCTTGTTTTCTGTCCGTCCATTCCAGCAATATCTATCTCCAGATAACATTTTGGGCAGCAACAGAATATATCCGCAAACTTGGCGATGCAAAATAGTCCACTCCGCGTCGGACTTGCCTTCCGGTTTAACTTTGCGAAAAACCGGTAAATAATAATCATTCACGTATAGAAGGTCTTCCATCTTCCCCTTCCATACGTGGTATTTCGAACCATTCAAGTTAACCATTCTACTCGTGTTGGCTTCCATATTACAATTGAGATACTAAACAACCACGAAACAATAAATCCCGTGGCTCTGATACCACTTTGTTGGGAAAAACACGACTAACGTCACGTCACAACGAATAATGCGGAACCTTGTTTGACAAATTCCCACTCTTCAATTGTAACTTTGTGGTTACCGACGAGTAGAGCAACAATTACAACTCGACAAAAATGTAACACCCCAAAAACCATCCGGGATATTACAGCGCCGTGGGTCCCACACCGGAACCCACCAGGCTAAAAACCATCTCAAAAATGTTAAAAATGCCCAAAGGCCAATGACGGTAATATTTTAAATACTCAAATATTTTCAAAAACATAGTTCTCAAATACCGTCATAAAATACCATTTGAAAATACAAGGCGAAATGATAATTCTCGACAGTTCAAAATGTACGTTAAGCTACCACTTACACGTACCGATAAAATAATTTGGGAAAAGGTTTAAAGAAATACCTGTTGTAATATCCGCAATTTTTGATTTTCGGTAAATTTATTTTTTTCGGCGGAAGTCCGTTTTGACGACTCGCTCATGACCGTTTCGTCATTCCGAGAATGATTAATTCTGCACTTTTTGTCATCCGAGCTCGTTTCGGTGTCGTTTTGTTGAGTTCCGTGCTTTTTAGCGGTTTTTCCGCACTTGAGTTCGATTCTTGCGAATCTCGTCCGAAACTGTTGTTTCGACTTTCTCGTAAGTTCATTTAATGTTATTATTCATGTTGCAAGCTTCGGATTGGTGTTTCGATCGTGTATCGTGTGTTTCGGACGTTTTGGGCCATTTTCGTAATTTCCCAAAGTTTGGGGTAATTACTTTCCGTTGTCGAATTTCGAGCCTTCGGGTGGTCGGAATCGTGTGTTCTCTTAGTGCTCGGATTCGTCTTTGCGAGTACTTCATAACCGTATCTTCGATTCGTACTCAGGTTTGGGTTTCGGGGTCGTTCGGGCCGTCGGAGTTGGTCCCGGCCGAGTCATGGCCGGGCATGCTCGGGCCAGGCCAGCCCTGGCCGAGTAACGTGCGGTAGTGATCGCGCTACGCACGTAAGGCCGGTTACGCACGTAAGGCCCTCGGCCGGTAACGCACGTAACGCTTCCGGCATTTCAGGCGGCGTTCGGCCATGGCGGTTACGTACGTAAGCCATGGCGATTACGACGTAACCCGGCCGTGATGGCCTATTTAAGGCTCACGCCGCTTTTTCTTCAGCCATTTCTCCTTCTTTTTCTTCCCGTACGCGGCTGTGGGTATGTATATCATGGATAGATGTTGTTGGACAATCAATCCATGAAGTTTTGGAGTTCATATCATCAATCATAAATCCTATAACATCCTCCAATCTACCGAATCAGGTCAGATTTTCTAGAAATCTAGTTTTGGGGAATTTGGGTATTTTGGTTGTTTTCGTCCGATTAATCTGATTTAACTTATGATTATGATGGATTGATGATTATTTAGATGTATTATATCATTTCCCTTGTTATTCCATGGTTGGATCGTATCGATTCGTTGTTTGGGTCGAGTTCTTGATCGACGCCTTGAAGATGTCCAGTAAAATGTCTTAGAGGGGTTTTCGGGCGTTCTACGATTATCCTTCCTCGTATGATTGTTGATTTATGGATTATATGTTGTTAGGGTCGAGTTTCTTGCGAAGAAACCAAGTTGAACCCTTAGTTCCGTTGTCGTTTTCCTTTTCGAAAACATCGGGCGTTTCGAAGCTTTCCGGTTGAGCCGTGTTCGTCGGGATACTTGCGTGCCGATTGTGAGGCAAGTACCTTGTCCATATAATTCTTGTTTTGTGGATATGATAATTGGTGATCGTCTAAATGTGTTTGTGTGGTCGTTTGAATTGAACTTTCAAAAGATTTGATTAGCCTTGTTAAAGGCCCTCTTTCAAAACGCGTGTGTTTTTTGAATAGTGTGGTTTGTGAACTATGTGAATTCTATGGATATGTTTGGTGTTGATGTTGCCCTTGGTATTGCGTGTGGACGTATATGGTTTCTTTTCGGTGCGTTACGGTTTGACGTGGTGTTTTGCTAAGTGTTGTTGGCATTAACTCATGATTTGACATATTTGTGATTGTGGCAAATGTGAAACCCTTGTCGTTGTGAACTCTATGCATTGATGATTCGACCACAAGGTTATCAATTCGGGTAGGTCTAGAGAGGGCTCCGAGAATCGTCACTTGCGAGTGCGATGTCACGATAACTTGTGGGTATATTCGATTGATGTTTACCGGGTAGGGACCCGTGAGGCCTCCGGCGGCGCGTTACTTGCGAGTACGGCCATTTGATATGATTTGACCATAATGTTATCTAATCGGGTAGGTCTGGAGAGGGCTCCGAGAATCGGTACTTGCGAGTACGATGTCAAGATAACTTATGGTTGTGATATGTTGTGAATTGTTTCGCTAGCCAGCTCGGGAGGTTCCTTCGAGGCCTCAGGTGGGATGTCTGTGGTGTTGTTGCCCAAAATATTTATCCGAAGATTAATACTGCTGGAAGACGGACAACAAACAACAATTGCGGGAGCACTTCCGAGAGTAGATAAATAATACAAGATTTTCCGGGTTTGTTAGGCCCGGGCTTGAATGCTCTCGCGAGATGTTATTAATACGAATATTCGTGGATACAAGTATTAATGAGAGAAATCTAAATACAATGAGTGTAAAAAGACTCTATTAATCCGGCTCTTGAGCGAAGCTTGGTGTTCTTCGTCCCCGCCGATAATCTGCTGGATGATATAGGCCGGGAGAAGTAAGACCGAATGATAGCTGTTGCCAAGAGTTGGAGATTAACCGAGTGCGTGATGTTTGCTTCTGTGTTGTATGCTCAAATCGTGAGGTTGCAGAAGGAAGCTGTAGCAGTGTCCAAGTGCAGGGTGCCTTGCTTATATAGGGGCATCCGGGTCCTGTCCTGTAGTGGCCGATCGCCTGCCGGCCATTATAATAATGTGCCGATCGCCCGCCGGCCAATATTATAATGGGGCGATCTCCTGGGCTGTCGGGCTAAAGTCCAAGGAAGATGCTGGCTGTCGGGCTAAAGTCCAATGCAGTGACTGGCGCAAAATGGGCGGTCCAATTAGGAGCCATCACGTGTCCGGAATCAGTCAACAGGTGGCCCTACTGACAAGCTTTCGGCGGCTTGTCGGCTGGTGGAGAGAATCTGTCAGACTGTGGTCAATGGCCCGTGATTCGCGGATCTTCTCCCGGATCTTGCACGTGGTGTCAGTCTTGAGGCTCGATCTTCGCCGACTGGATGGCCATCGGTGGAGATCGATATGAGGCGCTCGTCTCTAGCTGATCATCAGAGGTCGCCATCGGCCAGTGGATGAAGGTCGGCAATGGTCGGTCTCCAAGGGAAGGTCGGCAAGATGCCGAGAGAGGATCGCCCGCTTGTCGGTCGCCAGGAGTCGGTCGCTGAGTACCGAGAGGGGATCGTCCATTAGTAGATCGCCAGGGGTCGGTCGCCGAGTATCGAGAGGCGATCGTATCTGAGGTTGATCGCTCGATACCGGGACTTGCCCTGGGGCCTTCGGTTGGCCAGTCTAGCATGTCCGCTGGGTCAAGGCTCCGTCGCCTGGTCGCTGATCGGCAGACCTGCCTTGGACGATCGGCAGTGACTCGGTCGCCCGACCTCCGAGGCGATCGCCGGTCGGAAGGTGTTAATTCTTGACACAACAATTGCCCCCCAGCTTGCTCCTATGTTGAAGACATGGGGCGAGGTGGTTCTTGCTGGTGATCGTGTTCGGATGAGGACGGGCGATCTGAGCTGACTTAGGACTCGGACTTGGGCTACCATGGTCGATTGGCTTAGCTATCTTTCGGTCTTGTACCTGCAAAAAACAACATTGGCCGATCCCCCATGGAAACTTGGTGGTTTCGCTTTGTTTGAGGAATCGTGCACAGTCGCGGAGATCGATGGACCGACTCCATGACCGTGTCTTGGTGCGCGAAGACATTGAGTGTCTCGTGACTCACTTTATTATGAGGGTCCTCTGTTAGGCTGCGCCTCGCCTCGTATTTAAACGAAGGGCGTGCGGTCTCGGTCTAGAGGAGTCCTTGCGCGGGGCAGCGTCGGATGAATCAACTCCACGCCCGCGGCTTGTTAGCTCTGCTTCCACCTCGGCCAGCCATGGAGATGGCCGACCTCGACGGTGTACGTTGAGATGGGGTTGTGGCATGTGTCCACTGATTAATGTTGGAGAGCCCTCAGACTACGCCGGCCTCGTATTTAAACGAAGGGCGGGCGATCTCGGCCGAAAGGGACCTTGCATGGCCGAAGCAGCCGGTTCCATCGACTGCCAGGACCATGGCTTTATGATGTGCGGTGGAGGCGATCTTATGCCTTAGTCCGTCATGTTATATGCTGGACTGTAGGTGGCGATCGTGTCCACCGGGTTGCTGATGATGTTGCGATCTGGCCGGAAGACTGGCGATCGTCGCTCGGCAGCTGATCGCTTTATTCGTAGGTCGATATTGGCGATCGGGCGGCGGCTAGTCCCTCATTTAAAATGGACTGTAGGCGGGGATCGAGTCCTCCGGCTCTGCTGGGTAGTAGCGATCGGGCTGGGAGACTGGAGGTCGTCGTACGGGCGCCGATCGCTCTACTCCTAGGCTGAGAAGAAGCCTTTGCCTGGACAGGAAATCTGCGGCTCTAGCCCGGAAGGCTGCGTAGGTCGTCGGTAGGGTCTTCGTGAGATGCCTGAACATAGGCGAGAAGCCCTGAAAACCTCCTAGGACCGCGTAGAGGGCGGTCTCATCGCTTACGGGCTCGCCGTTGAGGATGATCATGTCAACCCGGTCGATGTAGTCCGAGTCGGACTCCTCTTCCCCTTGCCTGATCCGCCACATGCGATGGGGACCTTCTGGCCGAGCGGCCTGGTGGGGAAGTATTCAGTGAAGACGTGCGCCACTCGTTAAAGGAGCCAATGGACCGAGGTGGCAATGAGGTGTACCACCGGTGGGCGAGGTCGTCCAATCGAGGGAACATTCGCACCGGTCGCGTCGATGCCCCACACCCGGTCATGTAGATGTTGAACTTGTGCAGTGTGTTTGGGGGTCCGATCGCCCGGTACACGGTGTCCGAGGAGGAGCGATCTTGTGCCGCACGGGGCGAGCTCGATGTCGATCGCGGCGGCTCTCTTGGCGCGGCGATCGTCTTCACGGCGCCTGCCCCGGATTGCAGGAGCGCCTTCACGTCGTCGATCTGACGTTGCATTGCGGCGATCGCCGCGGCTCGGCTGCTTGCGGATCGGCTTTGGGAGCGGGGGCCGAGGCGATCGTGTACCGACCTCCGGACTCCGATTCTGCCGACCTCAGGAATCTGGCGAGCGGGAGCCAGGCGGCTGGATCGCCTTGTGGGAGCCGGGTAGGCCGAGCTCCTGGTGACGGACACAAACTCCGTCGTCTCGTAGCTGGGGCCGGACTGCCCCGGTCGCCAGGTCGGGTCGCTGCCCAGGCGATCGAAGACAGAGGTGCCCCGGCTGCCGAGCGCCTCTTCTTGCGGGTGAGAGCCTCCTGGCAACCGCTCGGCCAGCAATGCCTTGAGCTTTCGCTTGGACTTCCGGCGGGAGGCCGAGGGAGTGATAGCAGGAGGCGCGTCGAGAGTACTCCGTCATTCCTGAAGGGCGGCTATGGCCTCTTCGATCTGTTCATTGGTTCGGAACTGATCGAGCGAGAGGCTCGGGCCGCCGTCCCGGGACGGGATCGGGCGTCTCTAACCGCGGCGGCTGCCTTCCACCATCGGCTGCGGATCGGACTGGGATGGAACAGGGGGTCTGGCCGGCTGGTCAGCGGCTTTCTTCGACGCGGAGGCGGAAGACATGATTTCTGAAGGATTTCTTTGAAGTGCAGTAAGTGTCACTTCAAGTATCTGCCCTGAGAACAGTGAGTGTTCTCTGGGACGGTAGGTATAAAAATTCGAGGGTTGGATCCCCTTCCTCTAGCGCCAATTGTTGTTGCCCAAAATATTTGTCCGAAGATTAATACTGCTGGAAGACGGACAACAAACAACAATTGCGGGAGCACTTCCGAGAGTAGATAAATAATACAAGATTTGCCGGGTTTGTTAGTCCCGGGCTTGAATGCTCTCGCGAGATGTTATTAATACGAATATTCGTGGATACAAGTATTAATGAGAGAAATCTAAATACAATGAGTGTAAAAAGACTCTATTAATCCGGCTCTTGAGCGAAGCTTGGTGTTCTTCGTCCCCGCCGATAATCTGCTGGATGAGATAGGCCGGGAGAAGTAAGACCGAATGATAGCTGTTGCCAAGAGTTGGAGATTAGCCGAGTGCGTGATGTTTGCTTCTGTGTTGTATGCTCAAATCGTGAGGTTGCAGAAGGAAGCTGTAGCAGTGTCCAAGTGCAGGGTGCCTTGCTTATATAGGGGCAGCCGGGTCCTGTCCCGTAGTGGCCGATCGCCTGCCGGCCATTATAATAATGTGCCGATCGCCCGCCGGCCAATATTATAATGGGGCGATCTCCTGGGCTGTCGGGCTAAAGTCCAAGGAAGATGCTGGCTGTCGGGCTAAAGTCCAATGCAGTGACTGGCGCAAAATGGGCGGTCCAATTAGGAGCCATCACGTGTCCGGAATCAGTCAACATGTGGCCCTACTGACAAGCTTTCGGCGGCTTGTCGGCTGGTGGAGAGAATCTGTCAGACTGTGGTCAATGGCCCGTGATTCGCGGATCTTGTCCCAAATCTTGCACGTGGTGTCAGTCTTGAGGCTCGGTCTTCGCCGACTAGATGGCCATCGGTGGAGATCGATATGAGGCGCTCGTCTCTAGCTGATCATCAGAGGTCGCCATCGGCCAGTGGATGAAGGTCGGCAATGGTCGGTCTCCAAGGGTAGGTCGGCAAGATGCCGAGAGAGGATCGCCCGCTTGTCGGTCGCCAGGAGTCGGTCGCTGAGTACCGAGAGGGGATCGTCCATTAGTAGATCGCCAGGGGTCGGTCGCCGAGTATCGAGAGGCGATCGTATCTGAGGTTGATCGCTCGATACTGGGACTTGCCCTGGGGCCTTCGGTTGGCCAGTCTAGCATGTCCGCTGGGTCAAGGCTCGGTCGCCTGGTCGCTGATCGGCAGACCTGCCTTGGACGATCGGCAGTGACTCGGTCGCCCGACCTCCGAGGCGATCGCCGGTCGGAAGGTGTTAATTCTTGACACAACATGTGGTAGCGTCCCGGTCCTAGGCGATGCGCGTGCGTGATTACGTTTCGTTGATTTTATGTCCGTTGAGGACACGTGATGTTGGGCTCTGGCCCTGTGAATTGTTATCGGTTTTCTATGTGTGAAAACAAAACCTTTGGGCTGTGACCCTGTTGATTTTGGAAAAAGAAGGATTTGATAATCCTAAATTGTTTTCTATTAAAACTCCCGAGGGTATTTTAAACCATTTTGCAAATCATTCTCGTTATTTGTGATCTTTCGAATTTGGAAAGTTTTACTCAAACTCTTGCCTCGGGAAGTATTCGTTTCGTGTATTTGAATATTTGAAGATTCCTGGTTATTGTTATTCGTGGAATGTGAATTGTATGGCTCGTATTTTTGCACTTGTATTTGCACTAGCAAAACAGTGGAGTTTTGCTAACCCCCGAGTATTCGGGGGGTGGATGTCTGTATTGTATTCAGGTTTTGGAGCAGAGCACAGGGTCGGCATGAAGGATGATGAAAGATGAACGATACTAATCACACGAGGATCCGTTGATGTCGTATTGGTCTAGTTGTATTTTCTTTTCCGCTGCAGTATCTTTTCCCCGTTGTACGGGAGTTTTTTGTATTTTGACCCCTGCGTGGGTATGTGTTGTAATTGAATTGTATATTTTTATTGAAAGACCAAATCGGTCTACTGAGTCATTTTAGCCTTGAAGGCATTGTCGAGATGTTAAATGTTGTTACCAGCCTGGTAGATCTTCGAGGAGAGGGTCTACGGCGTGTAATATCCCTGAGTGTATTGGGGGTGTTACAGAATGGTATCGGAGCTTAGGTTGTGGAAACCTAGGCTGTCGGGTCAAGTCGTGTTGTTTGAGTCTTGTTTCGTCGGATTTTGTATGACTAAGTCGTGTCGCGACGCGTCGTCTGAGTTTGTTGGTCGTGATTAGTATCGTGGGCGATCATCATCTTCGTGCGACCTGTGGATGTAAGTCTCCCTTATTTGTGTTGAGCCTCGTGTGACACGAGCTATTTTTTTATGATTATTTGTTAAGTGACGGAATCCTCTTATGGATTTTGATTTCGTGATATGTGATTGTTTGACTCCCATTTTTCGTTCATATGAGGAGTAGTGTTGCTGTCTTGTGCATGTTTGACTTTATTTCTTTTATCCGCTGTGTGAGTTCTTTTGTAATGGATTTCGGTATTTTACCGACTGAGTTTTATTTCGAAAACCGATTCCTTAACCGAGTTTTTGGCATTACGGCCTTGATCGTTTTGGCGAAATTCTTATGACGGTATTTATTATTTTCTAAATGGCTTCTTTGAGTTTTTGAATTATTACTGTCATCAACTTTTTGACGTTTTTGTAAATGGTTTTTAGCCTGGTGGCTTCTGGCGTGGGGCCCACGGCGTTATAATGTTCCGCGTAATTACCTGAAATTTTTGGGCATTCTAGCTCATTGAATTATCCTTGAAAAACTTGAGTATCTTAGAAAATAAATTTCGAGACGTACTTTTAAAATGAATTATTTTCTCGTGGTACGTCCAAGGTGCCACAATATATTTCAAAATTCTTCTAACTCGAGGACCAAAATGTTTTGAGATATTTTCAATGTTTTATAAACACTTTTACTTAGACCCGAGGGTCGAATATTCTGAAAGTCTTTCACTAAGAGAAGGTGTCCTCATTTTTGTTCAAAGGCAAGACGATTTTCAAAGTCTCGATAACAATGTTTGCACTACTTTTTGTAAAGTGATACTCAAGATCAACTGGTGTTTCCAAACTATTTTCAAAAGGGTGGTTTTTGTTTTTAAAACCCATCATTTCGTGCTTGTGGTCGGAGAAGGTGTGTATGATGTTGGTATTGTTGTTAGGGTGTTAGCCCTCCGAATTGTGATTGAATTGGTGGTGTGAACGTTGAGTCGTTCGCCACGCATATGTTTTGTTAGCCCATTGTGGGAGGTGTGATGACGATCTTTATTGTTGCCATTTCGTGGTGGCTTGCGTGTTATCGCACCTGTGTGAGCTGTTAAAGCTTGGATTTTTATGCGTTTATGCACATTGGTGATCGTTTCATGATGTTTATGGTTGTGTGCTGGCTATCGTTTGGGCCGTTGTAATCGTCGAATGATGCCGTTGTTGTTGTGATTTTTGTATGCATTGATATGTTATGCTGAGTTGGCATCTCCGGTATGTTGTTTTGCGGTGTTTTGTTCCATTGTATCGAGCATTTGTATTTTCGGTATGCCGAGCCGAGACGTTTCAACCGTGATGTGCCGGGGCATGCACGTGTATATTGTCCTCCTCGTCGGTAACACATTTCAAGTGTGGACTCGATGGACACCGAATTCAATTTTGCGAATTGGCTACCGAGACTTTCGGAGTTCGCGCTCCAGCGCAGTTATCAGAATCGGCTTTGAGAGGCCTTTGAAGGATGTTTCTGTCGGTTGCTTGTTGTGTTGTCGCCTTGATTTCATTGTTGTGAGTTTCGGGGAGGACACTTCTCTTAGAAGAGGTCGAATATAATACCCGTATTATATTTAGCTCCTGCATTTTCTCTTTCTCAATTCTATCGGCTCGCTCGTGTTCGTTGATACTTTCTGAACTTGTCCTGTATTTCGGTTTCATCGTTCGAACGAGCTGTGATCTTGTTTTGGGTCGATCTGGTTATCGCTGTGACTTTTGCGAGTTCGGTTCGATTCTTGTGAACCTTGTTCTGAAGTAGCATCTTTTGGTTCTACTAGTTCTTTTATTCGAAGTGGATCAGATTTTGAACTTCTATATTTTCGACTCTGTCGACTCGTTTATGTTCGTTAACATTTTCTGAGCTTGCCTTATCCCTTGCTTTTATTGATCGAACGAGTGTGGTGTTTCGAAATTACTCGTTTGTCGTTGTGACTTTTTAATTGCTATTCCCTTTCCTATGGATCTTATGTGAATCACATCTTGTTGCTTTTACCGGATCATATATTGTCTCGAGCCGAGACGTGAACCTGGGAGTTGTTGTTTGAATTTTATTATTCTTCGTGATTTGAACATGATTGTTCGATTTTTGTTGTCTCGACCGTTGTGGTTCGATCATTTGATTGTTCGGTTTTTGTTGATCTCGTTTCGGGATTATTGAGTGTTCAGACTCCTTCCTAATTTCCTTATATTCAGGAAATTTGTCTCGTTTTCGATCTTCCAACCCTTGGGCGGTGGAATTCCGTATTTCTTCAGCGATTGGCTCGCGTTTTGATTGATGTACCGTTGGGGTGGTCAGTCATATTGATTTTCGTTCGTTGTGTTTTGTGATTGTTCGGATAATCGACTTGGTTGTATTATCTGTTTTATGACGCTTGTCACTTGTTGGTTTTATTATGTCTCTATCGGTGGCGTTGTGTTGGTCATCGTGGAGCGTGTTTTCACGCCGTATGTTCCTTTGCGTTTCTTGCAGCGTTTCGCCGTCGGGCGCGAGTTTTCGGTTTTTGGGTATCTCGTCGAGTTTTCCTGACAGTGGATATTTCTTCTCCCTACTTATTTTAAGTTTCGGGACGAAACTTCTTTTAAGGAGGGTAGAATGTAATATCCGCAATTTTCGATTTTCGGTAAATTTCTTTTTTTCGGCGGAAGTCCGTTTTGACGACTCGCTCATGACCGTTTCGTCATTCCGAGAATGACTAATTCTGCACTTTTTGTCATCCGAGCTCGTTTCGGTGTCGTTTTGTTGAGTTCCGTGCTTTTTAGCGGTTTTTCCGCACTTGAGTTCGATTCTTGCGAATCTCGTCCGAAACTATTGTTTCGACTTTCTCGTAAGTTCATTTAATTTTATTATTCATGTTGCAAGCTTCGGCTTGGTGTTTCGATCGTGTATCGTGTGTTTCGGACGTTTTGGGCCATTTTCGTAATTTCCCAAAGTTTGGGGTAATTACTTTCCGTTGTCGAATTTCGAGCCTTCGGGTGGTCGGAATCGTGTGTTCTATTAGTGCTCGGATTCGTCTTTGCGAGTACTTCGTAACCGTATCTTCGATTCGTACTCAGGTTCGGGTTTCGGGGTCGTTCGGGCCGTCGGGGTTGGTCCCGGCCGAGTCATGGCCGGGCATGCTCGGGCCAGGCCAGCCCTGGCCGAGTAACGTGCGGTAGTGATCGGCAGTTACGTACGTACGGCCGGTTACGTACGTAAGGCCCTTGCCGGTAACGTACGTAACGCTTCCGGCATTTCCAGGCAGTGCGTTCGGCCATGGCCGGTTACGTACGTAACCTGGCCGGCAGTCGGCCTATTTAAGGCCTGGCAGCGTTTTTCTTCAGCCATTTATCTTTATTTTTCTTCCCGTACGCGGCTGTGGGTGTGTATATCATGGATAGATGTTGTTGTACAATCAATCCATGAAGTTTTGGAGTTCATATCATCAATCATAAATCCTATAACATCCTCCAATCTACCGAATCAGGTCAGATTTTCTAGAAATCTAGTTTTGGGGAATTTGGGTATTTTGGTTGTTTTCGTCCGATTAATCCGATTTAACTTAGGATTATGATGGATTGATGATTATTTAGATGTATTATATCATTTCCCTTGTTATTCCATGGTTGGATCGTATCGATTCGTTGTTTGGGTCGAGTTCTTGATCGACGCCTTGAAGGTGTCCGGTAAAATGTCTTAGAGGGGTTTTCGGGCGTTCTACGATTATCCTTCCTCGTATGATTGTTGATTTATGGATTATATGTTGTTAGGGTAGAGTTTCTTGCGAAGAAACCAAGTTGAACCCTTCCGTTCGTTGTCGTTTTCCTTTTCGAAAACATCGAGCGTTTCGAAGCTTTCCGGTTGAGCCGTGTTCGTCGGGATACTTGCGTGCCGATTGTGAGGCAAGTACCTTGTCCATATAATTCTTGTTTTGTGGATATGATAATTGGTGATCGTCTAAATGTGTTTGTGTGGTCGTTTGAATTGAACTTTCAAAAGATTTGATTAGCCTTGTTAAAGGCCCTCTTTCAAAACGCGTGTGTTTTGTGAATAGTGTGGTTTGTGAACTATGTGAATTCTATGGATATGTTTGGTGTTGATGTTGCCCTTGGTATTGCGTGTGGACGTATATGGTTTCTTTTCGGTGCGTTACGGTTTGACGTGGTGTTTTGCTAAGTGTTGTTGGCATTAACTCATGATTTGACATATTTGTGATTGTGGCAAATGTGAAACCCTTGTCGTTGTGAACTCTATGAATTGATGATTCGACCACAAGGTTATCAATTCGGGTAGGTCTGGAGAGGGCTCCGAGAATCGTCACTTGCGAGTGCGATGTCACGATAACTTGTGGGTATATTCGATTGATGTTTACCGGGTAGGGACCCGTGAGGCCTCCGGCGGCGCGTTACTTGCGAGTACGGCCATTTGATATGATTTGACCATAAGGTTATCTAATCGGGTAGGTCTGGAGAGGGCTCCGAGAATCGGTACTTGCGAGTACGATGTCAAGATAACTTATGGTTGTGATATGTTGTGAATTGTTTCGCTAGCCAGCTCGGGAGGGTCCTTCGAGGCCTCGGGTGGGATGTCTGTGGTAGCGTCCCGGTCCTAGGCGATGCGCGTGCGTGATTACATTTCGTTGATTTTATGTCCGTTGAGGACACATGATGTTGGGCTCTGGCCCTGTGAATTGTTATCGGTTTTCTATGTGTGAAAACAAAACATTTGGGCTGTGACCTTGTTGATTTTGGAAAAAGAAGGATTTGATAATCCTAAATTGTTTTCTATTAAAACTCCCGAGGGTATTTTAAACCATTTTGCAAATCATTCTCGTTATTTGTGATCTTTCGAATTTGGAAAGTTTTACTCAAACTCTTGCCTCGGGAAGTATTCGTTTCGTGTATTTGAATATTTGAAGATTCCTGGTTATTGTTATTCGTGGAATGTGAATTGTATGGCTCGTATTTTTGCACTTGTATTTGCACTAGCAAAACAGTGGAGTTTTGCTAACCCCCGAGTATTCGGGGGGTGGATGTCTGTATTGCATTCAGGTTTTGGAGCAGAGCACAGGGTCGGCATGAAGGATGATGAAAGATGAACGATACTAATCACACGAGGATCCGTTGATGTCGTATTGGTCTAGTTGTATTTTCTTTTCCGCTGCAGTATCTTTTCCCCATTGTATCGGAGTTTATTGTATTTTGACCCCTGCGTGGGTATGTGTTGTAATTGAATTGTATATTTTTATTGAAAGACCAAATCGGTCTACTGAGTCATTTTAGCCTTGAAGGCATTGTCGAGATGTTAAATGTTGTTACCAGCCTGGTAGATCTTCGAGGAGAGGGTCTACGGCGTGTAATATCCCTGAGTGGATTAGGGGTGTTACACCTGTAACACCCTAAACTAGGCGGATATTACAGTGCCGTGGACCCCCGACTGGGACCCACCAGGCGAGTGAAAATGAATGAAATACACAGGGTAAATAGAGTACCGAAACACATTATATCATCAACTACTTCGACGAGGAGTTTCATTATAACACACCCAAGATAATAATGGAAACATGTATATTTTATATGAAGATAAAATACACAACACTGAACGAAACGGAGTATCCAAATGGAAATCTGCAGCGGAAAATAAATGACAACAACATGAATGACTGAAAGGATTGGGGCCCCCTACTAGTATCACTGGGACTCCTTGCCGTCAACGTTTTATTCCCGTACTTTTGCCTCGCCATGACCTGAAAACAAAATCCCCCAACAGGGTCAGTTACACAGAACAACAATCCTCAAGAGTTGAATATACACAATCATATATGCTGTATAAACCACAAGTTCGATCAAAATCTCAAACCGTCGAACACATGCGATCAAAAGTGAATCGGTTAGATTATAACTCAATCCTGTTGAAAACATACGCAATCAAACATATTGTATGAATCAACTAATGGTACGGCTCAAAGGGTGGCGCCACACTACGCCCGGGATGGAAATGTGTCCGTGCACAAGCCACCAACGAGTACCGATCGAATACACGTGTGGTCTTGTACCTAATCAGTCTCATGAAGTAATCTTCTCGTGTGCACAGTCCAATGTGAGGCCAACAACCAACACACGACCAAATATGTGCCCGACATGAAAATCCTACACATACCAACCGGCACGCCAGTATGACCCGGAATACCACGAGATAACAAAAGTGACATCGAAATCAATAATAACTCACCGAGATGAAATGACAGTGAAATGAATGATAGCTCAATGAAATGATTGGAACCGTCGTTCCTTTTGACTGAAGTGATTAACTGACAATTACAAGTCTCAATACGGTTAATACATTATGAATGAACTATAATTATGAATGAACAACAACGAAAGGAATGAATATCCTTTTAACCGAGAAAGAATTTACTTACCTTAACACTAGTGATAATACGATCTCTCTCGAACAACGTCCTAAGGAAACTACCGGTCGCTCGAACAACCTTGAATAACACAATTACCAACAATCCGTTCAACATACGAATCAAACACGAATATAACGAACTCAAAACGTCGATACGACTAAACCAAGTTCATTGGGGCATTTCGACAAACACCTTGAAAACAAATTCCCTTCTTAAACAACTAAACCCATTTGTATCGAAAACCAACTTCTATTGAATGATCCAAACCACCAACACACCATCAATACAATCGATAATCCAAATGAAATGCTCAAATTAAGTTTACGATATCATTAAATTGCAAAACCCAATTCCATGTCAACCTTGAAAGTGTTCTTGAGAAAAACTTCCAACAATCCGATGAAAACTCGTAAAAACTCATAATCATATGTATATCCATCACAATTCATGATTATACCATCCAAAACTTCATGCTACAACTCAAAATCGAATTCAAGGGTTGAAGAAAGTTACCTTAGGATGAAAAATCCACAAATATGTTATTGATCCACACTACAACATGAAAAAGATGAAATCTCTAAGTTTTGATGATGTTGAAATACCCCAAAATTGCCCAAATATCGCCCCAAGGAAGAGAGGAAGAAGTGAAATGAAGAAATGAGCTTGTTCCTCTAAAAAAAAACGAAATTATAGAAGAATCTGCACTGTGTGCCGCGGCACGGGCTGAGTGTGCTGCGGAACAAAGCCAAAACGCCCAGCAAAACAGTTTTGTGCCACGGCCCAGCCAGAATGGGCCGCGGCCCGCGGTACAGCCCGCTCCAGCATCAAAAAGGCACACAGTGCAGTCTTAGCTATTTCGATCATAACTCATTCGTCCTGACTCCGATTGACTCACCGTTTAAACTATTAGAAAGATAACTTGATGCTCTATAATATTGAAAAGATTCAGAATTTTTGGAGTTTCCAAGAATTAATGGTGATTTTACAAAGTCGAACTCATACGTGGAAAAGTCGCTTAAGAACACGGAACTCAACAGAACGACACCGAGACAAACTCGGATGACAAAAAGTGTAGAATTAATCATTCTTGGAATGACGAAACGGTCATAATAGAGTCACTAAGATGGACTTATGCCAAAAAAATAAAATTACCGAAAATCCAAATTGCGGATATTACATACTACCCTCCTTAAAAGAAGTTTCGTCCCGAAACTTAAAACAAGTAGGGAGAAGCAATATCCCGCTAGAAAAACTCAACGAGATACACAAGAACCGCAAATGTACCCAACAATAGCATGATTCGAACAAGAAGGAAATTTGAAATGGCATGAACTCCAATATCAACATCGATTAATGAAGTAATTATAACGATCAAGATAATATTCTCATCTCGATTCTCAAGCAAGGTTGAAACAATGAACGATATCGATAAACGACTCGAAGTTATTCCGAACGGTGAACACGGATGAATGAATGTGGATGATGAATGATTATTAACAAGTGAAAAATTACATAGTGACAATTACTGAATGATAATGACTGAATTACAACCGGGTATTACATACACCCCCCCTTAAAAGAGTTTCGTCCCCGAAACTAAGGGTCAAAAAACTCAGGATAACTCTCCCGCATACAATCCTCGGTTTCCCAAGTAGCCTCTTCGACTCCGTGTCTAGACCACTGAATTTTAACCAAAGGAATCGCCTTATTTCTCAACTGTTTGATTCGCCGCTCTAAGACTCGCATAGGACGCTTCTCGTATAAATGATCATCGGCGATCTCGATTTTGTCGAACTGAAGTACGTGATACGTGAAACATATTATGAATTCGGCTCAACGCCGGAGGCAAGGCCAATCGATAAGTTAGCTCGCCTACTCGATCCAAAGTTTCAAACGGTCCAATGATTCTCGGACTCAACTTTCCCCTCTTCCCAAAACGGAAGATACATCGACTCGGGGATACCTTCACCAAAACATGGTCGCCCGTCTCGAACTCTAATGGTCGACAACAATTATCTGCATAAGATTTCTGTCGACTCTGAGCGGTACACAAACGACTCCTGATCAAAGCTACCTTCTCACGGGCGGCTATAAGCATATCGGGCTCGGTGCCGATTGGTTCTGATAAGTCGTCCCAACACAAAGGAGATCGACAACGATGATCGTACAAGGACTCGTAAGGTGCCATCTTAATAGAAGCATGCCAACTATTATTGTACGTGAACTCGATCAACGGTAGTTGGGCTTCTCAATCATCTTTCCAATTGAGAACACATACCCTCAACATGTCCTCCAAAGTCTAAATAGTCCTCTCCGATTGTCCGTCGGACTGAGGATGAAAAGCTATACTGAGATTAAGCTGAGTTCCCATAGCACATTGAACTGATTTCCAAAAATGTGACACGAATCATCCGTCACGATCGGAAACGATACTCTTAGGAGTACCATGCAATCTCACTATCTCTTTGATAAACAACTGGGCAAGTCTCTCAGGACCCCATGTATTCCTAATCTCAAGGAAATGATCCGATTTAGTTAAGTGGTCCACAATCACCCAGATTGTATTCATGCCATGATGACTCGTCGGCAAACTCGTGAAGAAGTCCATAGAAATATCTTCCCACTTCCACTCTGGAATAGGGAGCGGTTTCAGCATACCCGCCGGTCGCTGATGTTCAATCTTGATTTGCTGATAGGTTAAGCATCTCGAAACAAATTCTGCGACTTCTCGCTTCATATTACTACACTAGTAATTTTTTTGTTTCAAGTCTTGGTACATCTTGCTAGACCCCGGATGAATGGAGCAAGGGGTAGCATGAGCTTTTTCAAAATCGAGTTTTTTTCAACTCGTCAATCGCCGGTACGCATAACCGATTCTTGAATCGCAATAGTCCATACTCGTGGACCACAAATTCAGGGGATTCCCCTGAGCCACATTCTCACGGATGCGCAACAATGATGGGTCTGAACCCTGATTCGCTCTGATTGCCTCCTCAAGTGGCGATGAAATCTCTAACATGCAAAGTTGCCCTTGCACTCGCTGAAGTCATACCTCAATCTCGGCTCTAAGAAATTCCTGCTAAAACTCCTTCTGGACTGTCAAACGAGCAAGCATTTGCTCCTGGACTGACTTACGACTCAAGGCATCGGCGACAACGTTCGCCTTGCCCGGGTGGTATAGTATCTCAATATCATAATCTTTGATTATTTCCAACCACCGCCTCTATCGCATATTTAACTCCTTCTGAGTAAATATATACTTTAAGCTCTTGTGATCGGTGAATATGTGACAGGTAACGCCATCAAGATAATGACGCCAAATCTTCAATGCGAACACCACGGCTGCTAGCTCCAGATCGTGGGTCAGATAATTAACCTAGTAAGGTCTCAATTGCCGTGAAGCATAGGCAATAACCTTCCCGTCCTGCATTAGTATACATCCGAGACTCTGTCCGGACGCATCACTATAAACCACAAATCTTTCCGTCCCTTGCGGTAAAGAAAGGACAGGTGCTGAAATTAACCGGCTCTTGAGTTCCTAAAAACTCCATTGACATGCGTCGGACCACGTGTATTTCTTATCCTTTCGCAAAAGGTTTGTCATTGGTTGAGTGATTTTAGAAAATCCTTCCACAAATCGCCGATAATAACCAGTTAATCCGAGGAAACTTCGGATTTCCTTAACATTCTTCGGAGGTGGCCAATCTCGGATAGCCACCGTCTTCTGAGGGTCGACACGAACTCCGTCTGATGAAATTACATGCCCGAGGAACGTCACTTCGGACATCCAGAACTCACATTTGGGAAACTTCCCAAAAAGTTGCTCTCGTCTCAACACGTCGAGTACCTAATGAAGGTGAAACTCGTGCTCCTCCCGGTCACGAGAATAAATTAAAATGTCATCAATAAAGACAACCACGAACTGATCCAAAAAGTCTATGAAGACCCGATTAATTAACTCCATGAATACCACAGGTGCATTAGTGCATTAATTAACTCCACGAACTCATAATGGCCATAGCGTGTTTGAAACGCCGCCCTCGCGGTATCCGCCTCTCGAATGCGCAACTGGTGATGTCCAGATCTTAAGTCGATCTTGGAAAATACTGAAGCTCCCTGAAGTTGATCTAAGAGATCATCAATACGGGGTAGATGATACTTATTCTTGATCATCACCCTATTCAACTCCCGATAATTAATACACCCACGAAACGAAACATCCTTCTTCTTGACAAACAACACTGGTGCTCCCCACGGGGACGTACTCGGTCGGATATAACCCTTCTCAGTCAAATCCTCTAATTGATTCTTCAATTCCTGCGTTTCGGTTGGGGCCATCCGGATCGTCGGTCCTCTTCATCTCGTGAATACGGGACTTGTCGGCCCCCGTACCGGACGCTCCCGTCTGATAAATATGAGCTCCGCCTCTATTTGCTTCTGTCGTCTTAAATAACGCTGACAGAGCAGTCTGATTCTGAATCGCTGATTACTTCGGGGCCTGAGATGCTGCCGGAGTCGTCTTAGAGTCCCTTCGGCAAAAACGGGCCTTATGCCCAACAATCCCACAATTATGGCACGTGAAAGACGGTTTCAGACACTTAGTGCTGTAATGACCCGGCGCTCCACAGTTGAAATAGGTGATGGCTGATCTGGCCACTCGGGGCTGAGATTCCACAAGATTAGGCGCCGTAGGAGGTCGCTCAAAAATGTTAGGGCCTGCACGAGGCTTCTTGAAGGTAGACTGACTGCCTTCGGACTGATTATGCTTCGTTAATTTCCTGCTGACAGATGAAGGTTGTTGCTCAGCAATTTCCATAGCAGCAGGCTCACACGGGAGACTTCTCTCGATTAATTCGGTCATAGGAGCGCATTGGTGATTAAGCAATTGCATATGGGTCATCATGCCTTGCATAAAAACGAGTGGATCAACCCGAACACCTTCTGATTGAGCTATGTCCCGGGTACAACTTCCTGATTGTGAATGATTATTCCCCGGGTTTCGGCCCGCACCGCGGCCTCTCCACCTGTGTCCTTTGACAGCTCTCTCCATACTGGAGTGGTAAGGCCAAATGATAATTATAGATCTCGCATGGGTACCTCGTTATGATTACGTTATGAAATGATAAAAATGAGCATACACGCTCTAACACAGTGATTACATGAATGATTAACTGAGGGGACATGATTATCTGATGAAATTCTTGAAATGATTATCTTGAACAAGTTAACAAGATTAATGATACGATCCTCAAGATCAACAACTGAACAGTGAAATGTACTGAGTGGTTAATGAGTTAACATGATCGACATGATTACAAATGAAAATGATAAACGGGGAAATCTTACTGTTCTTTAGTCTGAAGGGCTCGGCTCTTGCACGGGTCACACGTGACGCGAAAGTCCAATGATACTAGTCTGATGAATGATGATTTCAAATGAAATATGACTAGGAAGATAGTATTCAAAACCACGTCCGATACCAACTCTATAACACCCCAAACTAGGCGGATATTACAGTGCCGTGGACCCCCGACTGAGACCCACCAGGCGAGTGAAAATGAATGAAATACACACGGTAAATGTAGTACCGAACCACATTATATCATCAACTACTCCGATGAGGAGTTTCATTATAACACACCCAAGATAATAACGGAAACATGTATATTTTATATGAAGATAAAATACACAACACTGAACGAAATGGAGTATCCAAATGGAAATCTGCAGCGGAAAATAAATGACAACAACATGAATGACTGAAAGGATTGGGGCCCCCTACTAGTATCACTGGGACTCCTCGCCGTCAACGTTCTATTCCCGTACTTTTGCCTTGACATGACCTGAAAACAAAATCCCCCAACGGGCCGGGCCATACGTAACAACAATCCTCAAGAGTTGAATAAACACAATCATATATGTTGTATAAACCACAAGTTCGATCAAAATCTCAAACCGTCGAACACATGCGATCAAAAGTGAATCGGTCAGATTATAACTCAATCCTGTTGAAAACATACGCAATCAAACATGCTGTATGAATCAACTAACGGTACGGCTCAAAGGGTGGCGCCACACTGCGCCCGGGATGGAAATGTGTCCGTGCACAAGACACCAACGAGTACCGATCGAATACACGTGTGGTCTTGTACCTAATCAGTCTCACGAAGTAATCTTCTCGTGTGCACAGTCCAATGTGAGGCCAACAACCAACACACGACCTAATATGTGCCCGACATGAAAATCCTACACATACCAACCGGCACGCCAGTATGACCCGGAATGCCACGAGATAACAAAAGTGACATCGAAATCAATAATGACTCACCGAGATGAAATGACAGTGAAATGAATGATAGCTCAATGAAATGATTAGAACCGTCGTTCCTTGTGACTGAAGTGATTAATTGACAATTACAAGTCTCAATACGGTTAATACATTATGAATGAACTATAATTATGAATGAACAACAACGAAAGGAATGAATATCCTTTTAACCGAGTAAGAATTAACTTACCTTAACACCGGTGATAATACGATCTCTCTCGAACAACGTCCTAAGGAAACTACCGGTCGCTCGAACAACCTTGAATAACACAATTACCAACAATCCGTTCAACATACGAATCAAACACGAATATAACGAACTCAAAACGCTTCGCATTTACTAAACCAAGTTCATTGGGGCATTTCGACAAACACCTTGAAAACAAATTCCCTTCTTAAACAACTAAACCCATTTGTATCGAAAACCAACTTCTATTGAATGATCCAAACCACCAAAACACCATCAATACAATCGATAATCCAAATGAAATGCTCAAATTGAGTTTACGATATCATTAAATTGCAAAACCCAATTCCAAGTCAACCTTCAAAGTGTTCTTGAGAAAAACTTCCAACAATCCGATGAAAACTCGTAAAAACTCATAATCATATGTATATCCATCACAATTCATGATTAAGCCATCCAAAACATCATGCTCCAACTCAAAATTGAATTCAAGGGTTGAAGAAAGTTACCTTAGATTAGGATGAAAAATCCACAAATATGTTGTTGATCCACACTACAACTTGAAGAAGATGAAATCTCTGAGTTTTGATGATGTTGAAATACCCCAAAATCACCCAAAAATCGCCCCAAGGAAGAGAGGAAGAAGTGAAATGAAGAAATGAGCTTATTCCTCTAAAAAAAAACGAAATTATAGAAGAATCTGCACTGTGTGCCGCGGCACGGGCTGAGTGTGCCGCGGAACAAGGCCAAAAACGCCAAGAAAAAAGCTTTTGTGTCTGCGGCCCGGCTGAGAATGGGCGGCCCGCGATGTACCGCTCCAAAGATCAAAAAGGCACACGGTGCAGTCTTAGCTATTTCGACCATAACTCCTTCGTCCGGACTCCGATTGACTCACCGTTTGAACTATTGGAAAGATAACTTGATGCTCTATAATAATGAAAAGATTCAGAATTTTTGGAGTTTCCAAGAATTAATGGTGATTTTACAAAGTCGAACCCATACGTGGAAAAGTCGCTTAAGAACACGGAACTCAACAGAACGACACCGAGACGAACTCGGATGACAACAAGTGTAGAATTAATCATTCTTGGAATGACGAAACGGTCATAATAGAGTTGCTAAGATTCCGCCAAAAAAATAAATTTACCGGAAATCCAAATTGCGGATATTACATACTACCCTCCTTAAAAGAAGTTTCGTCCCGAAACTTAAAACAAGTAGGGAGAAGCAATATCCCACTAGAAAAACTCAACGAGATACACAAGAACCGCAAATGTACCCAACAATAGCATGATTCGAACAAGAAGGAAATTTGAAATGGCATGAACTCCAATATCAACATCGATTAATGAAGTAATTATAACGATCAAGATAATATTCTCATCTCGATTCTCAAGCAAGGTTGAAACAATGAACGATATCGATACACAACTCGAAGTTATTCCGAACGGTGAACACGGATGAATGAATGTGGATGATGAATGATTATTAACAAGTGAAAAATTACATAGTGACAATTATTGAATGAAATTATTGAATGATAATGACTGAATTACAACCGGGTATTACAATACCCAAGTTCGCAAAGTGCCAAAAGGCCATTTAAAATACACGCGAGTTGGTAAAAATACCGAAAAGCCATTTTGAAATATACACACGCAGCGGATAAAAATACAGTTCAAAAATACACAATTGCAGCGGAAATAAAACAACCAGAAATAAATACTCAATACTCAAATAAATGCCACAGCCAGTATCACTCGGGAAGCTCACCCCTTCACGACGGGGTCAGCCACAATACTCAACAAAGATATCGATCACATCATCATAAATAATTACATACCAATGTAATAATACTGTAAGAATACTACCAACGTAATCTTACCGAAATAACCTTACCAATCCATAACAATCCAATCCTTACCATAATCCACATTTCGCATCCTCGAATGACGAAATGAACTTAACAAAAATTATCTGTATTGAATTTCAAAAATACCGATAATCCTCAAAACATCATCATAACTCATAAGTGCGGAAATAATCCAATTTGTGCCAAATCCTGTCCGTCGGATTACACAATCAAATCTCAACATGTATAAACTAATAATACACAACATATCTTTAGATCAACTACCACATGATAATGATGACAAATCCCGAACATCGACGTACAGTCCGAATACTCATACGATCAATAACAATGATCAACCAATAATTCAATCGAGAATATCCTCGACATGATACCTCCAATACGATCAACAAAGGAACAATGATAAGCGGGAATACCCTCAACAAGGTAAACTCCAAACACGATCAACAAAGATCAATAATAACCGAGAATACCCTCAATAAGGTAAACTCCAAATGATCAACAAAGGACCAACAATAACCGAGAATACCATCAATAAGGTGAACTCCAAATGATTAACAATAATGGATCTCAATGAAATAACTTCGACTATCGAACATACCCCTCGGGCGTATGAACGATTAATCACAAAACGTCGAACACATCCAAACATTTAAATGGACTATGAACGACCAAAAAGTGTACGGCTCAAAGATGGACATCACAGGACGCCCGATTCGGAAATATGTCAGTACACATGTCCACCCCGTATACGGAATCCAGAATATACGTGGGACAATGTACCTAATCAGCCTCACGAACTACGTCTCGTGTGCACGGTTCAATGTGGAAATATCAACACAACCATAGTTTGCCCAGCTAAAAATCCTACACAATAACCAATCGGAACGCAGATATGATTCCAGATATGTCACGATGCAACATGACAACGAAACTCAAAGAATCACATATCCAATAAGGATCAAAAGACTCACTTAAGTGAACAAGACAAACTAACAAAGAAAAGTCGACACGACTAATCAATATCTAAAACAACATTCCTGGGATCATCATCCCCGACAAATGATCAACACGATCAACGATCTCAATACAATCATCCCTGGGATCATCATCCCTCAACTAAATAATCAATACGAATCCCAATATAGGAAACATCATCGTACAATATGTTGTTGCCCGAAATATTATCCGAAGATAGATATTGCTGGAATGGTCGAGCAATAGCAAATTGCGAGAGCACGGCCGAGGGAATGGAAAAACACAAGATTTGCCGGGTTTGTTAGGACCGGGCTTGAATGCTCTCGCGATATGTTATTAATACAAATATTCGGGGATACAAGTATTAATGTAAGAATGCAATTACAATGAGGGTAAAAGATCCTATTTATCTAGCTCTTGAGCGAAGCTCTGCGTGCTTCGTCTCTGGCGACCGTATTTCGTGTAAGAGGTGCTGAGAGAGAATAAAGGCCGAGAGATAGCTATTGCCAAGAGTAAGAAAGCCAAGTTATGGGAAAAAACCAGGGGCCCGTGTCCAAGTGCAAGAAGCCTTCTATTTATAGGAGCTGAGAAACCCTGTTTACTGGCGGGCGATCGCCTTTTATGAAATATAATAAGGGGCGATCGTCTTTATGTCACATGGGCTGTCTGTCTTTAAGCCTGCGGCTGCTGCTGGCAGCCAGCTGTGCGGTCCAATGAGGAGCCAACACACGTCCTCAGTTGCTGTCCCGGGCGGTCCCACTGTACATCTTTCGGTGGGTCTGTCGGTTGGTCGGAAGATGCTGACAGGCTATGGTCAACGATCCATGTGCTGCGGCACCTTTTCCGGATCTGCACGTGGGTTTCTGTCCCGAGCTTAGTCTATTGCCGACTATACGATCGTTGGCTTTGCGTGGAATGAGGCGGTCGTCATTTGGTCGGTCACCAGGGGTCGATCGCCAAGTACCGAGAGATGATCGCCTTAGGTGTCGATCGCTCGGCACCAGGACTTGTCCTGGGACCTTCGGTCGGCCAATTTGCCTTGGCTGCTGGACTCCAGCTTGGTCGCCCGGTCTCTAAGGCGATCGCCTGTTGAGATGTATAAATCTCGACACAATAATTGCCCCCAGCTTGCTCCGATGTTGAAGACATGGGGTGAGGTGGTTCTTGCTGGCGATCGTGTAGGGTGAAGACGGGCGATCCGTTGAGCGGACTTTGGATTTGAACTTGGGCGATCTGGTCGATTGGCTAGCTATCTTCGGTCTTGTACCTGCAATAAACAATTTTGGCCGATCCCTCGTAGAAAGCTGATTGTTTCGTCACTGAGGAATCGTGCATAGTCGCGGATTTCGACGGACCGACTCCATGACCATGTCTTATGCGCGAGAGACATTGTCTGTCTCGTGACTCATTTTATTGTGAGGGTCCTCTGTTAGGCTGCGCCTCGCCTCGTATTTAAACGAAGGGCGTGCGGTCTTGGTCTAGAGGAGTCCTTGCGCGGGGCGTCGTCGGATGAATCGACTCCACGTCCGCGGCTAGTTAGCTCTTTTCTACCTCGGATCGTCATGTTAGATGGAAATCCTCGACGGTATACGTTGAGACGGGTGTAGTGACGCGACGCATTGTACGGGTTCACCATGTTAGATGATGAACGTTTGAGGGCGGGCGATCGTGTCCACTGATTCGCTTGGAGGGTCCTTCGACTACGCCCGCCTCGTATTTAAATGAAGGGTGAGCGATCTCAGCCCAAAGGAACCTTGCATGGCCTAAGCAGTCGGTTCCATCGACCACCAGGACCATGGCTACACTCTTCCACCTCAGATCGTCATGTTTAGATGCCGACCGTCGACGGTGTATGTTGTGCGGGGGAGGCGATCTCGTGACATAGTCCAACATGTTAGATGATGAACTGTAGATGGCGAGCGAGTCCTCCAGTTTGGGAGATGTTGCTTGATATCGGAGATCGAGCTGGAAGACTGGAGATCGTCGTTCGGGCGCCGATCGCGCTGCTCATAGGTTGAGAAGAAACCTTTGCCTGGCCAGAAAGTCTGCGGCTTTAGCACGGAAGATCGCGTAAGTCGGGGGATGGTTCTTCGTAAGATGCCTGAACATAGGCAAAAGACCTTGGAATCCCCCTAAGACCGAGTAGAGGGCGATCTCATCGCTTACGGGCGCGCCGCTGGGGATGATCTCATCTACACGGTCGATGTAGTCTGCGTCGGATTCTTCTTCTCCCTGCCTGATTTGCATCATGCGATGGGGACCTTCCGACCGAGCGACCTTGGCGGCGAAGTAAGTTGTGAAGTTGTTCTCCAATTGGTCAAAGGAATTGATGGATCGCGGCGGCAATGAGGTGTACCACCTGTCGGCAAGGCCGTCCAGCGTCAGTGGGAACATTCGGCATCTGGTTGGGTCTGATGCCCCACACCCAGTCATATAGATGCAGAACTTGCTCAGGTGAGTCTCGGGGTCCGACCTCACCTCGTACAAAGGTGTTTGCAGAGGAGCGATCCTGCGCTGTACGGGGGCGAGCTCGATGTGGACCGCGAGTGGCTCGTTCGGCCCGGCGATCTTGCTATTGGAGCCCGCCCCAGATTTTAGGAGCGCCTTCATGTCGTCGAGCTGGCGTTGCATCGCGTCCATCGCTGTAGCTTGGTCGCTCGTGGCTCGGATTTTGGAGCGGGAGCTGAGGCGATCGTGTACCGATCTCCTGACTCCGCTGTGTTGTTGCCCGAAATATTATCCGAAGATAGATATTGCTGGAATGGACGGACAACAAACAAGGTTGCGGGAGCACTTCCGTGGGGGTGTGAATAAACACAAGATTTGCCGGGTTTGTTAGGCCCGGGCTTGAATGCTCTCGCGAGATGTTATTAATACAAATATTCGTGGATACAAGTATTAATGTAAGAATGCGATTACAATGAGTGTAAAAGATCCTATTTATCTAGCTCTTGAGCGAAGCTGTGGTGTTCTTGCTCTCTGCCGACCGTCTTTCGTGTAAGAGGTGCTGAGAGAGAAGAAATAACCAAGAGATAGCTGTTGCCAAGAGTGAGAAAGCTAAGTTCTGAGTTGAGCTTGTTAAGAAGCCGAGAATCCGAGGGTATGACCGAGTGCAGGCAGCCTTCTATTTATAGGGGCTGAAATGCCCTGTTTACTGGCGGGCGATCGCCTTTCGTGCAATATAATAAAGAGGTGATCGTCTTTATGTCACATGGGCTGTGTGTATAAAGCTTGCGGTATTCTTTGGCGGTTGTGCGGTCAATGAGGAGCGGACGCGTCTGAGATTCTTTGTCATGGGCGGTCCCACTGACACCGTTCGGCGGGTCTGTCGGTTGGTGGAAAGATGCTGTCAGGCTGTGGTCAACGACCCATGTGCTGCGGCGCCTTTTCTGGATCTGCATGTGGGACTCTGTCAGAGCTTCGGCCCTTGCCGACTGGACGATCGTTGGCTTCGCGTGGCATGAGGCGGTCGTCACTCGGTCAGTCACCAGGAGTCGATCGCCAAGTACCGAGAGACGATCACTCGGTCGGTCACCAGGAGTCGATCGCCAAGTACCGAGAGACGATCACTCGGTCGGTCACCAGGAGTCGATTGCCAAGTACCTAGAGACGATCGCCTTATATGTCGATCGCTCGGCATCAGGACTTGTCCTGGGACCTTCGGTCGGGTGATCTGCCTTGGCTGCGGGGCTCTGGCTCGGTCGCCCGGTCTCTGAGGCGATCGCCTATTGAAACGTATAAATCTCGACACAATAATTGCCCCCCAGCTTGCTCCGATGTGGAAGACATGGGGTGAGCTGGTTCTTGCTGGCGATCGTTGAGGACAAGGATGGGCGATCCGTTGAGCCGACTTTGGTTTCGGACTTGGGCGATCTGGTCGATTGGCTAGCTATATTTGG
Source organism: Orobanche coerulescens (assembly GCA_033398695.1). Lineage (NCBI taxonomy): Eukaryota > Viridiplantae > Streptophyta > Magnoliopsida > Lamiales > Orobanchaceae > Orobanche > Orobanche coerulescens. The sequence goes on along the minus strand of CM065804.1, from coordinate 69,035,610 downwards.
TCTTGTACCTGCAAAAAACAATATTGGCCGATCCCTCGTAGAAACTTGATAGTTTCATCGTTGAGGAACCGTGCATAGTCGCGGAGTTCGATGGACCGACTCCATGACCGTGTCTTATGCGCGAGCGAAATTGTCTGTCTCGTGACTCATTTTATTGTGAGGATCCTCTGTTAGGCTGCGCCTCGCCTCGTATTTAAATGAAGGGCGTGCGGTCTTGGTCTAGAGGAGTCCTTGCGCGGGGCGTCGTCGGATTAATCAACTCCACTTCCGTAGCTTGTTAGTTGTGCTTCCACCTCGGCCAGCCATGAAGATGGCGACCCTCAATAGTGTACGTTGAGATGGGGGTAGTGACGCGTCGCATTGTCCGGGTTCACCATGTTAGATGATGAACCTTTGAGGGCGGGCGATCGTGTCTACTGATTAGTTTTGGAGGGCCCTCAGACTACGCCGGCCTCGTATTTAAACGAAGGGCGAGCGATCTTGGCCCAAAGGGACCTTCCATGGCCGAAGCAGCCGGTTCCATCGACCACCAGGACCATGGCCGCACTCTTCCACCTCGGATCGTCATGTAGATGCCGACCTTCGACGGTGTACGTTGTGCGGGGGAGGCAATCTCGTGCCTTAGTCCATCATGTTAGATGGTGAACTATAGATGGCGAACGAGTCCTCCAGTTTTGGTGATGTAGATTGATATCAGCGATCGGGCTGGAAGACTGGAGACCGTCGTTCGGGCGCCGATCGCGCTGCTCATAGGCTAAGAAGAAACCTTTGCCTGGCCAGAAAGTCTGCGGATTTAGCGCGGAAGATCGCGTAGGTCGGGGGATGGTCCTTCGTAAGATGCCTGAACATAGGCGAAAGACCATGGAATCCTCCTAGGACCGAGTATAGGGCGATCTCATCGCTTACGGGCTCGCCGTTGAAGATGATCTCGTCTACCCGGTCGATGTAGTCCGCGTCGGATTCTTCTTCTCCCTGCCTGATTTGCATCGTGCGATGGGGACCTTTCGGCCGAGCGACCTTGGCCGCGAAGTAAGCTGTGAAGCTGTTCGCCAGTTGATCAAAGGAATTGATGGATCGCGTCGGCAATGAGGTGTACCACCTGTGGGCGAGGTCCTCCAGCGTCAGTGGGAACATTCGGCATCTGGTCGCATCTGATGCCCCATATCCGATCATATAGATCCAAAACTTGCTCAGATGAGTTTCGGGGTCCGATCTCCCCTCGTACAGAGGTGTCTGCGGAGGAGCGATCTTAAGCTGCACGGGGACGAGCTCGATGTGGACCGCGGGTGGCTCGCTCGGCCCGACGATCTTTATCTTGGCGCTTGCCCCAGATTCTAGGAGCGCCTTCATGTCGTCGAGCTGGCGTTGCATCGCGGCCATCGCTGTGGCTTGATCGCTCGTGGGTCGGCTTTCGGAGCGGGAGCCGAGGCGATCGTGTACCGATCTCCTGACTTCGCTGTTGCCGACCTCGATTCTTTGGCGAGGAGGAGCCAGATGGCCGGCCTGCCTTCTGGGAGTCGGATACGCCGAACTCCTGGTGATGGACTCGAGCTCCGTCGTCTCGTGGCTGGGGCCGGACTGCCCCGGTCGCCATGACGGGTCGCTGCCTAGGCGATCGAAAACAGAGGTGCCCCGGCTGGCGAGCGCCTCTTCTTGCAAATGGGAGCCTCCTGGCGATCGCTCGGTCAGTAACGCCTTGAAATTCCGTTTGGTCATGCGGCGGATGGCCGAGAGGGTTATAGCGGGCAGCGCGTCGAGAGCACTCCGTCGCTCCTGTAGGATGGCTAAGGTCTTTTCGATCTGTTCCGCGGTTTGGAACTGATCGAGCGAGAGTCTTGGGCCGTCTCTCAAGGGAGGGATCGAGAGCCTCGGACCGCGGCGACTACCCTCCGCCATAGGCTGTGGCACGGACTGAGACGGAATGAGGTGTCTGGCGGATCGGCCAGCGGCTTTCTTCGACGTGGAGGCAGAAGTCATGATTCTGAAAGCTTTTCTCTCAAGAACAGTGAGCGTTTCTTCAGGTATATGCCCCGGAGAACAGTGAGTGTTCTTCGAGACGGTAGGAATAAAAATGAGGGTTAGATCCCCTTCTTCTAGCGCCAATTGTTGTTGCCCGAAATATTATCCGAAGATAGATATTGCTGGAATGGACGGACAACAAACAAGGTTGCGGGAGCACTTCCGTGGGGGTGTGAATAAACACAAGATTTGTCGGGTTTGTTAGGCCTGGGCTTGAATGATCTCGCGAGATGTTATTAATATAAATATTCGTGGATACAAGTATTAATGTAAGAATGCGATTACAATGAGTGTAAAAGATCCTATTTATCTATCTCTTGAGTGAAGCTGTGGTGTTCTTGCTCTCTGCCGATCGTCTTTCGTGTAAGAGGTGCTGAGAGAGAAGAAAGAACCGAGAGATAGCTGTTGCCAAGAGTGAGAAAGCAATGTTCTGAGTTGAGCTTATTAAGAAGCCGAGAATCCGAGGGTGTGACCGAGTGCAGGCAGCCTTCTATTTATAGGGGCTGAGATGCCCTGTTTACTGGCGGGCGATCGCCTTTCGTGCAATATAATAAAGAGGCGATCGTCTTTATGTCACATGGGCTGTCTGCATAAAGCTTGCGGCTGCTGCTGGCAGCCAGATATGCGGTCCAATGAGGAGCCAGCACGCATCCTGAGTTGCTGTCACTGTAACACCCCAAAGTTATTCAGGGAATATTACAGCGCCGTAAGCCCCACCGTGGGACTCACAAGGCTAAAGATACGCAGAACTATAAATTTTAACTGAGAAGGTCTACATACGATGGAATGAAGAACAATACCAAAGGTGTTCAAGACATAACCATTGTATCCACAGACATCACAACACAAATTAATACCTCGGCAAACACAGGCCGGAACATCAAGTAAAAATGGAAAACAATACTCGAGTATTCAATAACCATTCTAGTACCACAACACTGAATGTAAAACTCAAAACATAACCGGAGGGAAGATACAGTATCACACTTTCCCACCATCTTCATGCCGACCCGATACCTGCGTGTCCACTCTCCTGGAACCTGAAATACATAAAAAGTATTTCCCCCATAAAGGGGTTAGCCGTCGAATAGCTAGTGCAAGTATATCAAGTATGAAACACAATACTCCTCGACAATAAAGTAAATGTAACCGTCAATTCATCAATTCAAGACTAGTATTCCAGAATAACTAAATCTCATAGCATCACATCAATACATATATGAATACCGCAGAACCGCACCAGAGGCTACGGAACCCTCAAGGGACCCGTCGGTCCGTCCCAGAGTGGTTCGTTCATATCATCCGTGGAATCGCACCAAGAGGCTACGAAACCCTCAAGGGACCCGTCGTCCCGCCCCAGAGTGGATATAAATAATCATGCCATTAATATATCTTACTTTCAAAGTCGAGAACGTACAATCATAAGTATATACTTGCCTTTGAGACATCGAGAAATCGAATGGAAAAAGGGTATGAGTTCGGTAGGTCCAAGAATACACTTCCGGCACCTAAACGATTCGCAAGGAATATTATAATCAATTATCTAAACTCAAATTACACGAAGAAACTCCCGAAACCCGTCTACGATTCATGGAAATACACGGATAAATAACTAGAGGTTGGAAAAATCGTCCAAACCCTCACAAGTCCGAAAACAGCACAATCCAATCCGTAAAATCGTAGGAAAAGCATGTATACGGGATAGATACATCATAATATCAAGGTCTGCAAGCTTGAAAACGGATAAATCGGACGAATCTCTGAAAACCCCCAAAATTCCCAAAAAATAGGGTTCTAAGGATTTTTACCTTGATTCGGAGGATAGAGATGTGCTAGATGTTGCATAAACCTTGTTATCCAACCCAAGGTGACGATATCTGAAAAAGGACTGCCTTAAATCACCCCAAATTGCCTCTCCCGAGCTCTCCCGATCGGAAAAAGTGGAAATGATGTGAAATAACAAGTGCAGGGGTTGACTGTCCCCTTATATACTGTCCCAGTCTAGCCCACGCTACACCTCAATATTAGCGTGCGCTAACGGGTCACCTGGTAGTCCAGTGGCTACTGTCATAAGACGTTAGCGTGCGCTACGAAACATCCCTAGCGTGCACTATCTGGTGTCCTGCCAAAATCTCAGTTCACTGTCTCAGTCAGCTAGCGTGTGTTAATACTGAGCACTAGCGTGCGTTACGCAACACCTATAGCGCACGCTAGCCGCTGCCTAGCGTGCATTACCTGCTAGTCCAGAAAGTCTGAAACCTCACTGCCTCTGCCGACTCAGTCTGTTAGCACGCGCTACGCTATGGCTTAGTGTGCGTTATGCAACAGATTTAGCGTGCGCTAGCCGAATCCTAGCGTACGCTACCTGATAGTCCAGAAACCTGGCAACCTCATTGCCTCTGCCGACCAGCCCATTAGCGTGCGCTACGGACGGATGTTAGCGTGCGCTATTAACCACGAATAGCGCGCGCTAACAAACTCCTAGCATTCGTTAATCCGCCAGTCCAAACAGCAGTTCGAGTTACTGGTTCTGACCTTACTGGTCCCTTAGCGCGCGCTACGACTCAAAGCTAGCGTGCGCTAATCAAGCAGAACTAGCGTGCGTTAGCCTAGGACTAGCGTGCGCTATGTCTCTGGTCCAGAACACTTCCGTAAGGTCTAAACAACACGATCGAGACCCAAAACAAGATACGAAACTCAATAACAATATCAACAACATCTCCATGCGTTTACAGAACGACAAAATAAGGGGAACGGCAAAGTCAAACAGTCACTAAAAGTACGGGTATTACATTCTCCCCCTCTAAAAAGAAGTTTTGTCCCGAAATTAAGAAATAAAAAGCTCAGGGTAATCCACCCGCATCTTCTCTTCCGTCTCCCAAGTCGCCTCCTCGAGTCCATGTCTTGACCATTGCACTTTAATCAGTGGAATGGTCATATGCCGAAGTTGTTTCTCGCGACGCTCAAGGATCTTCACGGGTTTCTGTGGAAAGGTAATATCCTCGGCTACGTCAATCTCACTGTAGTCGATAATGTGGCTCGGATCCGGTACGTACTTTCTCAGCTGAGACACATGAAAAACACTATGCACGTGACTCAAAGCTGGAGGCAACGCTAAGCGATAAGCTAAATCTCCAACTCTGTCCAAAATCTCGAAAGGTCCGATATACCTCGGACTAAGTTTCCCCTTTTTCCCGAAGCGGAAAACTCCTCTGGTCGGCGACACCTTGAGCAAGACATGATCTCCCACTTCAAACTCCAAGGGTCGACGATGAGTATTAGCATAAGATTTCTGACAACTCTGGGCAGCCAGCAATCGGTCCCGGATAATGGAAATCTTTTCCTTAGTCTCCATCAACATATCCGGCTCCATCCCAACTAGCTCAGAAGCCTTGTCCCAACATAATGGCAACCTACATCGCCTACCATAAAGTGCCTCGAATGGTGTCATTTTTATCGACGCATGCCAACTATTATTGTAAGCAAACTCGATCAACGGTAAGTGAAGCTCCCAATCATTACTCCAGTCTAAGGCACAAGCCCGCAACATATCTTCCAACGTCTGAATCGTCTTCTCTGTCTGACCGTCCGACTGAGGATGAAAGGAAGTGCTCAATCTCAACTCAGTACCCAAAGCCTGATGAACGGCCTACCAAAAATGCGATATGAAACGGCCGTCTCGATCCGAAACAATGGTCTTGGGGGCACCGTGCAACCTCATGATCTCAGCAATAAAGGTTCGATCTAGTCTATCCGGTCCCCAAGTATCCTTAATACCCAAGAAGTGTGCAGACTTGGTCAACCGATCGACAATTACCCAAATCATATTCATTCCGGCCCGAGTTCTCGGCATGCCAGTGATGAAATCCATAGAGATGTCTTCCCACTTCCACTCGGGAATGGGTAGCGGTTTCAACAACCCCGCTGGTCGTTGATGTTCGATCTTGACTTGTTGACACGTCAAGCACCGTAGTACAAACTCTGTGACGTCCTTCTTCATGTTATTCCACCAAAAATTGCGCTTCAAATCTTTGTACATCTTACTCGTCCCGAGGTGGATTGAGTAAGGCGTAGCATGAGCTTCTCGGAGAATTCTCCGCCTTAACTCTAAATCGTTCGGAACACAAAGCCTGCCCTGAAATCTCAGAATACTATCCTCGTGAACCATAAATCCAGGAGCTTTTCCTTTAATTACATCTTCCTTCAGTTGAGAAATCATCGGGTCACTCCACTGCTTTCCTTTGATGTCATCAACCAAGGACGAAGTAATTTCGAGAGTACACAAATGTCATTGTACTCGTTGAAGCCAAACTTCTATCCCTTGCTCAATTAAATCCTGATGAATTTTCGTCTGAGATGTAAGAACCTCGAGTATATGAAGAGATGCCGATTTGCGGCTAAAAGCATCCGCGAAGACATTTGCTTTTCCGGGGTGGTAAAGAATTTCCAAATCATAATCCTTTATCAACTCTAACCAACATCTCTGTCTCATATTCAGCTCCTTCTGACTGAAAATATACTTCATGCTCTTGTGATCGGTATAAATCCGACAAGAAGAACCATATAAATAATGCCGCCAAATCTTGAGTGCGAAGACAATTGCGGCCAATTCCAAATCGTGAGTAGGATAATTCATCTCATAAGGCTTTAATTTTCGTGACGCAAAAGCTATCGTCTTATCATGCTGCATAAGTACACAACCCAGACCTTGACCCGAAGCGTCACTATAAATTGTAAAGCCCTCACTACCATGTGGTAAAGTTAAAATCGGCGCTGAAGTCAAATGTCTCTTCAGTTCATCGAAGCTCTGTTGTCTTTCATCCATCCAAACAAACTTTTCGGTCTTCTGGAGTAATTTCGTAAGCGGCCGAGCGAGTTTCGAGAACCCCTCGACAAACCGACAGTAATACCCAGCAAGGCCTAAAAAGCTACGAACTTCCTTAACATTCTTAGGTGGTGCCCAATCTAGCACTGCCTCAATCTTCTGTGGGTCTACACGAACCCCTTCGGCCGAAATCACATGGCCAAGAAACATAACTTCTTCCAACCAAAATTCACATTTCGAGAATTTTGCATAGAGGTGCTCGGTTCTCAAAATGTCTAAAATCAAACGTAAATATCGGGCATGTTCTTTCTTATCTCGAGAATAGATCAAGATGTCATCAATAAAGACGACGACACAAATGTCGAGGTACTCGATGAATATCTTATTCATTAACTGCATGAATACTGCCGGTGCATTAGTCAACCCAAAAGGCATAACTACAAATTCATAATGTCCATATCTCGTCCGAAACACCATCTTCGGAACGTCGGACACCCTTACCCTGAGTTGATAATACCCGGGTCTTAAATCAATCTTTGAGAAAACTACAGCCCCCTGCAATTGATCAAATAAATCGTCTATACGAGGCAAAGGATATTTGTTCTTGATGGTTACTTTATTCAGCTCACGGTAGTCGATGCACAAACGTAGTGAACCATCCTTCTTCCTTACGAATAGAACAGGCGCGCCCCAAGGCGAAGCGCTCGGTCTGATGTACCCTCTTTCCAGAAGTTCTCCCGACTGATTCTTCAATTCTTGCATCTCGGAAGGTGCCATCCGATAAGGTGCTTTAGAAACCGGATCCGCATCCGTCTCTAAGTCTACAGAAAATTATATCTCCCGATCTGGCGGTAATCTCGGGAGATCATCCGGAAAAACATCGGGATACTCATTAACAACCGGAATTGAAGAGAAATCGACACCGTTCCCTTCTGTTTTCAAGGCATTACACCAATAACACGTACAACCTTTATTCAAAAGTTTTACGGCCTTCATGGCACTGATAAGTAACTTGGATTGGCCCGACTTACTTCCCAAAAATGAGCACTCAGATCCGTCTTTAGTCATCATGGTGATAACCTTGGTACGGTAATTCTTAATCGCTTGGTGATTATCAAGCCAATCCTCGCCGAGGATCACGTCCTCGCCTTCCATATCAACTACAATTAAATTCGATAACCAATCCCTACTGGATATAATCACCGGAAAATCTCTAATCTCCCGGTTCCCCACAATTCTATCCCCGCTGGGCAGTTTCACAATGAAGGGATCGCAAGCAGTCATACAAGTTATATTCAAACGACGTAAACACTCCAAGGAAATAAAAGAATGTGTAGCACCCGTATCAAAAAGTACACGGACTGGATGAGATAAAATATGAATGGTACCTGAAGCCACCGCCGCGTCGGGTTTGTCTGTTCGACGCAACTCATAAACCCATGGTTGTACCGAACCGACGCTAGAGTTTCCCCCTCCAGCGTTCTGACCCCGTCCCCGGCCCCTGCCGAAATTCTGTTGAGGTTGACCAAAAGATTGTCGCTGATTTATACCTTGGTCAAGTGGTGCTGGGGCAGAAGCCCGTGTATCCAAAGTCTGATTCGGCTCGGAACAATAAGCTGCTCTATGTCCCAATTGTCCGCACGTGTGACACTTCAATGGTGGAAAGTTACATTCCAAATTAACGTGGCCTGGACGACGACAATTGTAGCAAGTCACCGTGCGATTTGTTGTACCCGGAGTAGAACAGTAACCCCTCTTTCCCTTATTAGAACGTGACGATTGTCTGGTAGAATGGTTAGTCGTCTGTGACCTCTGAAAGTTGCCACCCTTAGAGCCAGAAAAATTTCCCGCGACTTTCTGCTTCTTCGGTTCATCAACGGTATCGTTGTCGGGGCTTAACATATCATGGGCTAAAGCTCTGTCCTGATACTCTTTCAGTGTGGTACAAGCAAATCCGGCCATGTACCGTCGTAAGTCCAAATTCATCCGCATATCAAAATAACGGATCTTATCACGCTCGTTCCGCACTTGATCCTTCACATGGATCAGTTGTTGGTTGTACTCTACAATCGCTTGCGAAACAGGAATATTCTGCGGTTTAGCCTTGAAAAAGGCTCGGATTTGGCCCTCTCGCACCGGACAAGGACAAAACTCGGCCTCCAAAAGCTCCTTAAATTCATCCCACGTGGCAACACGATCCTGTGGCTTGATGACCTTCCACCAGGTAGCGGCCTCCTTAGTGAGGAAATACTGAGCAATCGGTAATTTCCTCACTTCGGGGCAATCAACCGCCTCAAAAAACTTTTCCAATTCCACTAGCTAATCTTCCCAGCCTCACGGGTCTGTGGCACCATCAAACTGTGGAGGGTGCATACGGATTACATTCTGAAGCAAGGCATCCGTGTTCGGGTTCGGATTATTCAGTTGAACAGTTTGGGCTAAAATGGTCATCTCGGTAGCCAATTGTTGAAGTACATTCGAAACTCCAACGTCCGCGTTGTTCCCCTGGCCATTCGACTGGTCGTGCTGACTTTCGGTGTCAGGATGCACCGAGTTCGACAAACTAGGGTTGGTTAACCCCGCAACAAAACTGATGGAAACGGCTGCGCCACGACCTCTCCCACGTCCACGACCACGACCACGGCCACGGCCCCTACCAGCTGAAATACTGAAGAACACACAAGGCACGTAAGTACAGTTCAATCGCACGTCATCAAGGTGACCGATTCCCAAGAATACCAAAATAGAAGCAAAACGAATAAGGTAACACCAGAAGAGTAAGAGGTCTTACAAGTATCGGTCGCACTGTGATGATGGCAAAGTAGTGATACTGTGGGCAAATGCCGACTCAATCGACCCAAAAGACCGACAGCCTAGGTATCCATAGACCTAAGCTCTGATACAATATTCTGTAACACCCCCAAGTTATTCAGGGAATATTACAGCGCCGTAAGCCCCACCGTGGGACTCACAAGGCTAAACATACGCGGAACTATAAATTTTGACCGAGAAGGTCTACATACAATGGAATGAAGAACAATACCAAAGGTGTTCAAGACATAACCATTGTATCCACAGACATCACAACACAAATCAATACCTCGGCAAACACAGGCCGGAACATCAAGTAAAAATGGAAAACAATACTCGAGTATTCAATAACCATTCGAGTACCACAACACTGAATGGAAAACTCAAAACATAACTCGAGGGAAGACACAATATCACACTTTCCCACCATCTTCATGCCGACCCGATACCTGCCTGTCCACTCTTCTGGAACCTGAAATACATAAAAAGTATTTCCCCCATAAAGGGGTTAGCCGTCGAATAGCTAATGCAAGTATATCAAGTATGAAACACAATACTCCTCGACAATAAAGTAAATGTAACCGTCAATTCATCAATTCAAGACTAGTATTCCAGAATAACTAAATCTCATAGCATCACATCAATACATATATGAATACCGTGGAACCGCACCAGAGGCTACGGAACCCTCATAGGACCCGTCGGTCTGTCCCAGAGTGGTTTGTTCATATCATTCGTGGAATCGCACCAAGAGGCTACGAAACCCTCAGGGGACCCGTCGGCCCGCCCCAGAGTGGATATAAATAATCATGCCATTAATATATCTTACTTTCAAAGTCGAGAACGTACAATCATAAGTATATACTTGCCTTTGAGACATCGAGAAATCGAATGGAAAAAGGGTATGAGTTCGGTAGGTCCAAGAACGTGCTTCCGGCACCTAAACGAGTCGCAAGGAATATGATAATCAATAATACAAACTCAAATTACATGAAGAAGCTCCCGAAACCCATCTACGATTCATGAAAATACACGGATAAATAACTAGAGGTTGGAAAAATCGTCCAAACCCTCACAAGTCCTAAAACGGCACAATCTAATCCGTAAAATCGTAGGAAAAGCATGTATACGGGATATATACATCATAATCTCAAGGTCCGCAGGCTTCAAAATGGATAAATCAGATGAATCTACGAAAAACCCCAAAATTCCCAAAAAATAGGGTTCTAAGGATTTTTACCTTGATTCGGAGGATAGAGATGTGCTAGATGTTGCATAAACCTTGTTATCCAACCCAAGGTGACGATATATGAAAAAGGAATGCCTTAAATCACCCCAAATCGCCTCTCCCGAGCTCTCCCGATCGGAAAAAGTGGAAATGATGTGAAATAACAAGTGCAGGGGTTGACTGTCCCCTTATATACTGTCCCAGTATAGCGCACGCTACGCCTCAATATTAGCGTGCGCTAACGGGTAACCTGGTAGTCCAGTGGCCACTGTCATAAGACGTTAGCGTGCACTACGAAACATCCCTAGCGTGCGCTAGCTGGTGTCCTGCCAAAATCTCAGTTCACTGTCTCAGTCCGCTAGCGTGCGTTAATACTGAGAACTAGCGTCCGTTACGCAACACCTATAGCGTACGCTAGCCGCTGCCTAGCGTGCGTTACCTGCTAGTCCATAAAGTCTGAAACCTCACTGCCTCTGCCGACTCAGTCTGTTAGCGCGCGCTACACTATGGCTTAGCGTGCGTTATGCAACAGATTTAGCGTGCGCTAGCTGAAGCCTAGCGTAAGCTACCTGATAGTCCAGAAACCTGGCAACCCCACTGCCTCTTCCGACCATCCCATTAGCGTGTGCTACGGACGGATGTTAGCGTGCGCTATTAACCACGAATAGCGCGCGCTAACGAAATCCTAGTGTGCGTTAATCCGCCAATCCAGAGAGCAGTTACTGGTTCTGACCTGACTGGTCCCTTAGCGCGCGCTACGACTCAAAGCTAGCGTGCGCTAATCAAGCAGAATTAGCGTGCGTTAGCCTAGGCCTAGCGTGCGCTATGTCTCTGGTCCAGAACACTTCCGCAAGGTCTAAACAACACGATCAAGACCCAAAACAAGATACGAAACTCAATAACAATATCAACAACATCTCCATGCGTTTACAGAACGACAAAATAAAGGGAACGGCAAAGTCAGACAGTCAGTAAAAGTACGGGTATTACAGTCATGGTCGGTCCCACTGACACCTTTCGGCGGGTCTGTCGGTTGGTGGAAAGATGCTGACAGGCTGTGGCCAATGACCCATGTGCTGCGGCGCCTTTTCTGGATCTGCTTGTGGGACTCTGTTAGAGCTTCGGCCCTTGCCGACTGGACGATCGTTGGCTTCGCGTGGCATGAGGCAGTCGCCACTCGGTCGGTCACCAGGAGTCGATCGCCAAGTACTGATATACGATCACTCGGTCGGTCACCAGGAGTCGATCGCCAAGTACCGAGAGACGATCACTCAGTCGGTCACCAGGAGTCGATCGCCAAGTAACGAGAGACGATCGCCTTATATGTCGATCGCTCGGCATCAGGACTTATCCGGGGACCTTCGGTCGGGAGATCTGCCTTGGCTGCGGGGCTCTGGCTCGGTCGCCCAGTCTCTGAGGCGATCGCCTGTTGAGACGTATAAATTTCGACACAACACGCTGTTGCCGACCTCGGTTCCTTGGCGAGGAGGATCCAGATGGCTAGCCTGCCTTCTGGGAGTCGGATATGCCAAACTCCTGGTGATGGGCTCGAGCTCCGTCGTCTCGTGGCTGAGGCCGGACTGCCCCGGTCGCCATGATGGGTCGCTGCCTAGGCGGCTGAAAACAGAGGTGCCCCGGCTTGCGAGCGCCTCTTCCTGCTAATGGGAACCTCCTGGCAATCGATCGGTCAGTAACGCCTTGAACTTCCATTTGGTCATGCGGCGGATGGCCGAGGGGGTTATAGCGGGCGGCGCATCGAAAGCTCTCCGTCGCTCCTGTAGGATGGCCAAGGCCTTTTCGATCTGTTCCGCGGTTTGGAACTGATCGAGCGAGAGGCTTGGGCCGTCCTTTGGGGGCGGGATCGAGAGTCTCGGACCGCGGCGGCTACCCTCCGCCATAGGCTGTGGCTCGGATTGAGACGGAATGAGGCATCTGGCGGATCGGCAAGCGGCTTTCTTCGACGTGGAAGCAGAAGTCATAATTCTGGAAGCTTTTCTCTGAAGAACAGTGAGTGTTTCTTCAGGTATATGCCCCGGAGAACAGTGAGTGTTCTTCGAGACGGTAGGAATAAAAATGAGGGTTAGATCCCCTTCTTCTAGCGCCAATTATTGTTTCCCGAAATATTATCCGAAGATAGATATTGCTGGAATGGTCGAGCAACAGCAAATTGCGAGAGCACGTCCGAGGGAATGGAAAAACATAAGATTTGCCGGGTTTGTTAGGCCCGGGATGGAATGCTCTCGCGAGATGTTATTAATACAAATATTCGGGGATACAAGTATTAATGTAAGAATGCAATTACAATGAGTGTAAAATATCCTATTTATCTAGCTCTTGAGCGAAGCTCTGCGTGCTTCGTCTCTGCCGACCATCTTTCGTGTAAGAGGTGCTGAGAGAGAAGAAAGGCTGAGAGATAGCTGTTGCCAAGAGTAAAAAAGCCAAGTTATGGGAAAAACTAGGGGCCCGTGTCCAAGTGCAAGAAGCCTTCTATTTATAGGAGCTTAGAAACCCTGTTTACTGGCGGGCGATCGCCTTTTATGAAATATAATAAGGGCCGATTGTCTTTATGTCACATGGGTTGTCTGCCTTTAAGCCTGCGGCTGCTGCTGGCAGCCAGCTGTGCGGTCCAATGATGAGCCGACACGCGTCCTGAGTTGCTGTCCCGGGCAGTCCCACTGTACACCTTTCGGTGGGTCTTTCGGTTGGTGGGAAGATGCTGACAGGCTGTGGTCAACGATCCATGTGGTGCGGCACCTTTTCCGGATCTGCACGTGGGTTTCTGTCCCGAGCTTAGGCCTTCGCCGACTGGACGATTGTTGGCTTTGCGTGGCATGAGGCGGTCGCCATTTGGTTGGTCACCAGGGGTCGATCGCCAAGTACTGAGAGACGATCGCCTTAGGTGTTGATCGCTCGGCACCGGGACTTGTCCTGGGACCTTCGGTCGGCCAATTTGCCTTGGCTGCTGGACTCCAGCTCAGTCGCCCGGTCTCTAAGGCGATCGCCTGTTGAGACGTAAAAATCTCAACACAATACAACATATACAACAACTCAACATAATAATTATCTTCATAACTGAACAATACTTAAATTACCTCAAAGTCGAAGACAATATCCTTTCTACGAACCAACATTCAATAATCTCAAATAAGGTACCATCCATTCAATACCAATAAACCTTTATCCCGGCAATTATGTCATCACGATAACTATCCTCGATATCCGATATTCTATATCCTTGACCAAAGATAACTCACGTCTTCCTTGAACACAATTAAATCATATACCTTATGATTTAATACAACCAGAGCACGATATGCAAACCATTATCCCGACAACTTACATTTCTAACAACATTGCTATACGAATTATAAATTAAATGAAAACGAAACCATTCATCAAATATTATAAACTGAACAAGTATAAACTTGCCTCGATACCGATACCATGAAGCCGTTATCAAATCCATTGCCTTCTTCTACGAGATCCTCAGCCCCGACTGTTGTTGCCCGAAATATTTATCCGAAGATGAAATACTACTGGAATGGACGGACAACAAACAAGGTTGCGGGAGCACTTCCGAGGGGGTGTGAATAACACTAGATTTGCCGGGGTTGTTAGTCCCGGGATTGAATGCTCTCGCGAGATGTTATTAATACAAATATTCATGGATACAAGTATTAATATGAGAATCTAAGTACAATGAGTGTATAAAGATCCTATTATCCAGCTCTTGAGCGAAGCTTTGGTGTTCTTGCTCTCGGCCGATCTTCTTCTGTGTGAGAGAGGCTGAAAGAGAAGAAGGAACCGAGAGATAGCTGTTGCCAAGAGTAGGAGAAAGCCAAGTTGTGTGTATTGCTTCTGTATTGTGTGTGAATAGCGAGAATAAAAGAGAGATTGGACTTCAGAGAGTAAAAATCCGGTCCCAGTTGAAGACCTTTCCAAGTGCAGGGAGCCTTCTATTTATAGGGGCTGAGATGCCCTGTTTTCTCGCGGGCGATCACCTTTCGTCCAATATAATAATGGGGCGATCGTCTATAAGTCACATGGGCTGTCGGCCTAAAGTCCAAGGCAGCTGTTGGCAGCCAGCTGTGCAGTCCAATGAGGAGCCAGCACGCGTCCGGAGTCGCTGTCACAGGCGGTCCTACTGACACCTTTCGGCGGGCCTGTCGGCTGGTGGAAAGATGCTGACAGGTTGTGGTCAACGATCCGTGAAATTCGGATCTTGTCTCGGCACTGCACGTGGGTTCTATCCTGGGCTTCGGCCTTTGCCGACTAGATAACCATCGGCTTCGAACGGCATGAGGCGGTCGTCATTGGTCGGTCACCAGAGGTCGGCATCGGTCGGTCATCAGGGATCGGTCGACAAGTGCCGAGAGATGGTCGTCCGCTATTCGGCCACCAGGAGTCGATCGCCAAGTACCGAGAGATGATCGTCTTAGATGTCGATCGCTCGGCACTGGGACTTGTCCTGGGACCTTCGGTCGGCCGATCTACCTTGGCTGCTCGGCTATGGCTAGGTCGCCTGATCTCTGGTCGGCAGTTCTGCCTCGGCTGCTCGGCTATGGCTAGGTCGCCTGATCTCTGAGGCGATCGCCGGTCGAAGAGTATAATTCTCGACACAACAATTGCCCTCCAGCTGGCTCCGATGTTGAAGACATGGGGCGAGGTGGTTCATGCTGGCGATCGTGTAAGATGAGGACGGGCGACCCGTTGAGCTGACTTTGGATTCAGACTCGGGCGATCTGGTCGATTGGCTAGCTATCTCTCGGTCTTGTACCTGCAAAAAACAACATTTGTCGATCCCCCTTAGAAACTTGATGGTTTCGTCGTCTGAGGAATCGTGCACAGTCGCGGAGTTCGATGGACCGAATCCATGACCGTGTCTTGTGCGCGAACGACATTGACTGTCTCGTGACTCATTTTATTGTGAGGGTCCTCTGTTAGGCTGCGCCTCGCCTCGTATTTAAACGAAGGGCGTGCGGTCTTGGTCTAGAGGAGTCCTTGAGCGGGGCGTCTTCGGATTAATCAACTCCACTTCCGCGGCTTGTTAGCTCTGATTCCACCTCGGCCCGCCATGTAGATGGCGAACCTCGACGGTGTACGTTGAGATGGGGGTAGTGACGCGTCGCATTGTCCGGGTTCACCATGTTAGATGATGAACCTTTGAGGGCGGGCGATCGTGTCCACTGATTAGTTTGGGAGGGCCCTCAGACTACGCCGGCCTCGTATTTAAACGAAGGGCGGGCGATCTTGGCCCAAAGGGACCTTGCATGGCCGAAGCAGCCGGTTCCATCGACTACCCGGACCATGGCTGTATGTTTTGCGGTGGAGGCGATCTCGTGCCTTAGTCCATCATGTTAGATGGTGAACTGTGGATGGCAAACGAGTCCTCCGGTTTTGATGATGTAGCTTGATGATGGCGATCGGGCTCGAAGACTGGTGATCGTTTCCCGGCTGCCGATCGCGTTATTCATAAGTTGATATCGGCGATCGGGCTGGAGATCGTCGTCCGGGTGCCGATCGCGCTTCTCATAGGCTAAGAAGAAACCTTTGCCTGGCCAGAAAGTCTGCGGCCTTAGCTCGGAAGATCGCGTAGGTCTAGGGTTGGTCTTTCGTAAGATGCCTGAACATAGGCGAAAGACCATGGAATCCTCCTAGGACCGTGTAGAGGGCGATCTCATCGCTTATGGGTTCGCCGTTGAGAATAATCTCGTCTACCCGGTCGATGTAGTCCGAGTCGGACTCTTCTTCCCCTTGTTTGATTCGCAGCATGCGATGGGGACCTTTTGGCCGGGCGACCCTGGTGGCCAAGTACGCTGTGAAGTCGTTCGCCAGCTAGTTAAAGGAGCCGATGGACCGAGGCGGCAACGAGGTGTACCACCTGTGGGCAAGGTCATCCAGCGTCAGAGGGAACATTCGGCACCTGGTCGCGTCTGATGCCCCACACCCGGTCATGTAGATGTTGAACTTGCTCAGGTGTGTTTCGGGGTCCGATCTCCCCTCGTACCAGGGTGTTTGCGGGGGAGCGATCTTGTGCTGCACGGGGGCGAGCTCGATGTGGACCGCGAGCGGCTCGCTCGGCCCGACGATCTTGCTCTTGGCACCTTCCCCGGATTCCATGAGCGCCTTCATGTCATTGAGCTGGCGTTGCATTGCGGCCATCGCTGTAGCATGGTCGCTCGTGGATCGGCTTTTGGAGCGGGAGCCGAGGCGATCGTGTACCGATCTCTTGACTCCGCTGCTGTCGACCTCGGCTATTTGGCGAGGGGGAGCCAGACGGTTGGGTTGCCTTCTGGGAGTCGGATAGGACGAGCTCCTGGTGACGGACTCGAGCTCCGTCGTCTCGTGGATGGGGCCGGACTGCCCCGGTCGCCAAGATGGGTCGCTGCCGAGGCGATCGAAAACCGAGGTGCCCCGGCTGGCGAGCGCCTCTCCCTGCGAACGGGAACCTCCTGGCGATCGCTCGGTCAGCAATGCCTTGAACTTCCGTTTGGTCCTCCGACGGATGACCGAAGGGGTGATAGCGGGAGGCGCGTCGAGAGCACTCCGTCGCTCTTGTAGGACGGCCATAGCCTCCTCGATCTGTTCCGCGGTTCGGAACTGATCGAGCGAGAGACTTGGGTCGTCCCCCAGGGGCGGGATCGAGCGTCTCGGACTGCGGCAGCTACCCTCTGCCATCGGCTGTGGCTCGGACTGAGACGGAACGAGGCGTCTGGCGGGCTGGCCAGCGGCTTTCTTCGACGCGGAGGCGGAAGACATGATTCTGAAAGCTTTCTGTGAAGAACAGTGAGTGTTTCTTCAGGTATATGCCCCGGAGAACAGTAAGTGTTCTTCGATATGGTAGGAATAAAATTGAGGGTTAGATCCCCTTCTTCTAGTGCCAATTTTTGTTGCCCGAAATATTTATCCGAAGATGAAATACTGCTGGAATAGACGGACAACAAATAAGGTTGCTGGAGCACTTCCGAGGGGGTGTGAATAACACTAGATTTGCTGGGGTTGTTAGTCCCGGGCTTGAATGCTCTTGCGAGATGTTATTAATACAAATATTTGTGGATACAAGTATTAATATGAGAATCTAAGTACAATGAGTGTAAAAAGATCCTATTATCCAGCTCTTGAGTGAAGCTTTGGTGTTCTTGCTCTCGGTCGATCATCTTCTGTGTGAGAGAGGCTAAAAGAGAAGAAGGAACCGAGAGATAGCTGTTGCCAAGAATAGGAGAAAGCCAAGTTGTGTGTATTGCTTCTGTATTGTGCGTGAATAGCGAGAATGACAGAGAGATTGGACTTCAGAGAGTAAAAATCCGGTCCCAGTTGAAGTCCTTTCCAAGTGCAGGGAGCCTTCTATTTATAGGGGCTGAGATGCCCTGTTTTCTCGCGGGCGATCGCCTTTCGTCCAATATAATAATGGGGCGATCGTCTATAAGTCACATGGGCTGTCGGCCTAAAGTCCAAGGCGGCATCGCAGCTACCAGGCGGTCCAATGAGGAGCAAGACGCGTCCGAGTCGCCGCCACAGCGGTCCTACCGACACCTTTTCGGCGGGCTCGCCGGCCGGGTGGAAAGATGCTGACAGGCTGTGGTCAACGATCCGTGAAATGCGGATCTTGTCTCGGCACTGCACGTGGGTTCTGTCTTGGGCTTCGGCCTATGCCGACTGGATGACCATCGGCTTCGAACGGCATGAGGCGGTCGTCATTGGTCGGTCACCAGAGGTCGGCATCGGTCGGTCATCAGGGGTCGGTCGACAAGTGCCGAGAGATGGTCGTCCGCTAGTCGGCCACCAGGAGTCGATCGCCAAGTACCGAGAGACGATCGTCTTAGATGTCGATTGCTCGGCACCGGGACTTGTCCTGGGACCTTCGGTCGGCCGATCTACCTTGGCTGCTCGGCTATGGCTAGGTCGCCTGATCTCTGGTCGGTAGTTCTGCCTCGGCTGCTCGACTATGGCTAGGTCGCCTGATCTCTGAGGCGATCGCCGGTCGAAGAGTATAATTCTCGACACAACACCGACCAAAAGCAATCTACGAACTCTTCAACTTCAACCGCAACAAAACGGTCATAAACCACGATCAAAACATATCAACCTATTGCAATAACCGATTAACACACATTCGATAAAAATCAATAACCGGCATACCCACCCCAACAAAATCAACGGTTCAACAAAACCTCAATCATATACATAAAACCAAATAATCCAACTCAACAAATACGAACTCATATCTACAATACAAGCCGTAACTCGATAATCAATAAACAACAATCAATAACCAATCAACAAACACAACGGTTCTACAATATCCGGATTAAACACTTATCCAAACAACCTGAACCAATCAAACACGAATTCAAAACCACAATACGATTCCACAATCCGAAGATCATATCAATAATCAATTTAAACCAACAAGGGTCTAACATTACCGATTCCAATTTCAATCTTAAATACGAATACAAGTTTCCTCCTTGTAAAATCATAATATAAACCAATTACCGATTATCATCACCAATCCGGACGATCCGATTAATTCAACATTATAGATAACCATATTCCAAAGGTTTCAAATAATTCCATTATCCGAATTGAACAATTGTTGAATACGTATAAATTCTCAAACTCAAAAGTGAATCATAATCTTATCAAACCCGGAAATCACATTCGTATTCCTATACGAATATTGTACCAAAACACATAACTTAGTTTTAGATATGAATATTCCATATTCATATCTAAAACACCAACACCTCTTAAACATGTTCATCAATTCATATAATCCAAGAATTCCTTAAGAACACAACTTATTCTGACATCACATTCAAAATCCTCAAACGACATAATCCGATGTGTTCCAACATCTAAATAATCCTTATTCACAATTCAAGGTATATATAATCATGTCCTTCAACATATATACTTCTCATAACATCATGAATCGCAACAAACTACCAAGAACATCGAGAATACTACGATTCCATAATCATAACAACATAATCGAATCATTTGATCACCAATTCATTATCTTCCCTTAACAAAATTCTCGCAAATACCAAGAATCATCACGACAATATCAATTCAACCATCATTCATACGAAAACGTGTAGAATTTTCCAAGTTCTACTCATTGAGACATTTCATCGAACACTTTGAAGGCATAGTCCAATTCAATCGATTATTCAAAGAAATACTCGAATTCGTTAAACAAAACTTCAAGAGTATTGAATGATTACGA
Source organism: Orobanche coerulescens (assembly GCA_033398695.1). Taxonomy (NCBI): domain Eukaryota; kingdom Viridiplantae; phylum Streptophyta; class Magnoliopsida; order Lamiales; family Orobanchaceae; genus Orobanche; species Orobanche coerulescens. Next base: position 69,015,495 of record CM065804.1, on the reverse strand, counting down.
GTTTACAATCAGGTTCAATCAACAATCTGAATCAAAACGAAGCAAATCGGCCAAAACACCAAGAAACCTCAAGAACATCCAAAAACCAAAAGTTTAGGTGTTCTTACCTTCGATCCGGGTGGAAGATGATGTTAATCCATGATTCCAACTTCCAAAACATATTGTTATAAGTTGATTCTATTCAAAACCATCAATCTATGGTGAAAAATCACAGAAGGAATGAAGAAAAACGAAAAATGCTCAAGGTGACTCGGTCCAGGCCTTTTATAGGCCGAGTCCTGTCGGCACGTTATGGCCGTAACCGGCCATGGCCTACCCACTGCCCATTTCTGTCGGAATCATTACGGTCGTAACCGGCCCCTGCCTTACGTACGTAACGGGCCCTTCTGGCCGTTACCGGCCACGTCCTTACGGCCGTAATCGGCCATGCCTGACGCCCAGCGAGTCACTGTCGACAGTGATCGGCCTCCCTGCGAGTCACGACCGGCCATGCTCGGCCATCCAGCGAGTCACTGCCGACAGTGATCGGCCACTGCAGGTCCTCTCGACCACGACTCGACCGGCTACTCCGTAACGTACGTAACACTTAATCCGTTGCGTACGTTGTTGTGCGGAGATTAATACGCCTCGAAGGCGATCGGCATAACGATCAGAGAGTCTACCATAGAAAACATACTCTGGGCAAACACTGTAACACCCCCGATGTATTCAGGAATATTACAGCACCGTAAATCCTTTACATAAGAATTTGCAAGGCTGAAGAATAAAATGACAATGATAGATACCAACTTATGAAATTACTGATATAAAATACAGCAGTCTGGTTCAACACCGAGATTACAATTATCCAATAAAGGGTTATTAATACATCACCAAAATCAAATTCAACATAAACGACTACGTACTCGAGTACTTACTGAAATAACCGACAACAACAGTCAAATACACCCGGCCGGAACATCACTCTGCACCCTCGTCGTCATGCATCTCCAGTGGTTGTTTTCCCGCTCTCCTGGATCCTGAACATAAACAAAATGTTCACCCCCGAAGGGGTTAGCACAACGATGCTAGTACAAGTACCACAACACATTATTCATATCTCACGAGAATAATAACGTAAATGACAAAAATACCAACGAGTCTTCTCCTACGAGAAACTCATAAATGATATACACAACTGATAATCACAACATGATATCACAACATACACATGGTAATTCCGACGATCCAGCGTTCACTGCCTAGAACCCACGATGATCCCGTCAGACCAACCCGTGGTGGAAAAACCCGTCCGATGATCCAGCACACGCTAGCATAGATCCCCCGTTGATCCCGTCGGACCAACACGAGGTGGACATACAACAATGACACACATGCACGAAAATAGGTATAACATCAATACATAAAACAATTAAGGTACTTGCCTCGATTAGAAGACAGAACAATACTTCCACAAAAACGAGACACTCGAAGGTCGCCCCTCTCGATCAATCACGTAGCAAAGTTCGAACCTTAAATAAGAGAAATAACATGGAATTCATTTTAGGTCGAACGAACATCTAACCATCCAAATTACGGTTGAAAGTCCACAAAACGAAAACTGTCTGACTTACATAACGTACGTTACATGTCCTCTGTAACGTACGTTAGACTTACTCGTTAGCGTACATAAACTATGAAGTCTAGCGTACGTTAACCATATACTGACAGTTCCTCTCTGATCAGTTCGACTTGACTCGCCTGATAGTGTAACGTACGTTACGTAACAGACGTAGCGTACGTTAACAACATAATATAACGTACGTTAATTGCCAATCTTAACGTACGTTAAACATGTATGTCGGTTTCTCACTGGGCAGCTGACTGCCTCGATTAGTGACGGTGTATTACGAAATCCTTAGTGAGTAACCTAATATACCTTTAAATATATATATCATACTCATGAATGATCTACGGATTAATATCTTCAATTCCAAGGATACGAATATCATCGTAATACTATTCTCAATCTTGATTGTAATACCCATGCAAGATTCGGTTGGTCTAAGGTTGATGTATCAGGTCTAATATCGTCATTAAATCCAGGCTTATATTGAAAGTGAACTACTTATTCCATCTATGCAAGTAAGATTACAACTATGATGATTCTTTCCAAAATCCATTTAGTAAAAGTGGAAATCGGCACTAAGTCTACGATCAAAATGACGATAACATTTGATATGGTTTATAATCCACTATTCTCATCTTTGTCACAACAAGGTTCAACTATGGTGTTCTAAACCATAATAATTCGATCATCATAGCTTAAACATGATACTAGGTCGCATATATCGTCAAAGTGATCTACTATTCTTGGTAGTGTGATCATATCGTCTTTAACAACATAACTTCAAAGTTGGAAGTAGTATAACATACCTTAAGAGAAAGAAAATACTGAGTCTATAAGTAAAATCCAACTCCGGTTGCTTCAACGCCGACTCGTGATGATTTCTACTCCAAAGTCCAATATAAGTTGTCTTCAATGATCAAGTAGTGTCATACAATCTCAATGATTCCGTAGCAAATGATCTAAAGATGTTAAAAGGGGCTGGAAATCTTATGGGGACGAATATGGTGAAGTTTAGAGGCAAAAGAACGAGCTGAAATGAAATGGGGTGCTGCTCCTTTTATAACTTTCTGAGTGTTACGTACGCTAGGACTTCTTCATAACATACGTTATCGTTCAAAATAGTTCACTGTCTTGTTTCTGGACTTCATTACGTACGCTACACTAATCGTGTTACGTACGTAACCCATATAATTTACGTACGCTACCTAATGCCCATAACGTACGTTAAAGTCCGTTGACTTAAAAAGTGTCCAGGTTCATGCCGAATGACCGAGGGTATCTTGGTCGAGCCCACCACCATGTACCCCATGTGCTAGCCGGCCTACCCAATAATTGACTGCATTACGTACGCTACACTTCATCCGTAGCGTACGTTAACATTAACAGGTTACGTACGTTAAGTTACATTCTTAACGTACGTTACCACGTATATGCATGGAGAAAAATTTACATGTTGCTACACCCATGTATAAAGATACAAATACGATAATGATCATACTCCATTATCAATATCATCATTCCCAAAATAATACAGGGTTCAATGTACAGATGAAATACTTCCATATAAATTCAGATATTACATACTCTCCTACTAAAAAGGAGTTTCGTCCCGAAACTCAAGACGAGAATAATTCTGGATATCTGGATTTCATACTATTTTCCGTTTCCCATGTGGCTTCTTCCACTCCATGACGTGACCACTGAACTTTGACCAAAACGATGTGTTTGTTCCTCAACTGTTTAACTCGACTCTCGAGTATCTTGACCGGTCTTTCTTCAAACGTCCCATCCTGAGCGACTTCGATCTCCCCAAAATCAATGACATGACTAGGGTCTGGTATATATTTCCGTAACTGGGATATGTGGAATACGTTATGAACATGGCTCAACGACGGTGGCAATGCTAATCTGTATGCCAACTCTCCAACTCTCTCAAGAATCTCAAATGGTCCGATATATCTCGGACTCAGCTTTCCTTTCCTTCCGAAACGAAAGATTCCCCGAGTAGGAGAAACCTTTAAAAGTATGTGGTCTCCCGTACTGAATTCCAAAGGGCGACGGCGTACGTCTGCATAAGATTTCTGGCGACTCTGGGCGGTCAACAGTCTATCACGAATTAAAGCTATCTTCTCTCGAGTCTGCACGATCAACTCTGGTTCTGTTCCGATCAAATCTGACGAATCATCCCAGCATAGGGGCGATCTGCATCTTCTCCCGTATAATGCCTCAAATGGTGCCATCTTAATGGAAGCATGCCAACTATTGTTTTAGGTAAATTCAATCAACGGTAAATGAGTCTCCCAATCAGTTGACCAATCTAAGGCACAAGCCCTCAGCATATCTTCCACCGTTTGAATAGTCCTCTCGGATTATCCATCAGTCTGCGGGTGATAAGCTGTACTGAAGTTCAATTCGGTTCCCAAGGCCTTATGAACTACTTTCCAAAAGTGAGACACAAAACGGCCGTCTCGATCAGAAATAATGGTCTTTGGCGTACCATGCAATCGAACTATATCCGAAATAAATACTCGTGCCAACCTCTCTGGTCTCCACGTGTCCTTAATGCCTAGGAAATGAGCTGATTTGGTTAAACGATCAATTATCACCCAAATCATGTTCATTCGTGTCCTGGTTCTCGGCATATTAGTGATAAAGTCCATCGATATGTCCTCCCACTTCCATTCAGGAATTGGGAGCGGCTTCAACATTCCGGCAGGCCGTTGATACTCGATCTTAACCTGCTGACAAGTCAAGCATTTCGAAACATAGTCCGCTACATCTTTCTTCATGTTGCCCCACCGTAAATTCCCGCTTGTGTCCTTATACATTTTACTGGTGCCCGGGTGGATAGAATAGGGCGAACTGTGAGCTTCCTTCATAATCGTCTGTTTCAGAACATCATCATTGGGAACGGTCGGTTCTGAAATCTCAAAACTCCATCATCATGAATTATGAATCCGGGGGCCTTTCCTTTGATCACTTCATCACGTAACCGAATCATCAGAGGATCATCTGTCTGTCTAGATTTGATTCCTTCGGTTAATGATGAAGTTATCTCCATCACGCATACCGCCCTGGACTCTTTGTAACCACACTTCAATTCCTTCACGAATGATCTCTCGTTGAAGGCTAAGTTGGGAGGTCAGCGTCTCCAGCATCTGAATAGAAACAGGCTTGCGGCTAAGTGCATCGGCCACTACATTAGTTTTGCCTGGATGATACAAAATTTCCAAGTCATAGTCCTTGATCAGTTCTAACCATCTTCTTTGCCACATGTTCAACTCTTTCTGACTGGAGATGTATTTGAGACTCTTGTGATCTGTAAAGATCTGGCAGTGAGTCCCGTATAGATAATGCCTCCAAATTTTTAACACAAAAACTACTGATGCTAGCTCCAAATCATGTGTTGGGTAATTCACTTCATAGGGTTTCAGCCGTCGCGACGCATAAGCGATCACCTTGTCATTCTGCATCAGTACGCATCCGAGTCCTTGATTCGACGCATCACTGTAGACTATAAATCCTTCAGTTCCCTGTGGAAGTGTTAAAATCGGTGCCGTCGTCAATCTCTTCTTCAATTCATCAAAGCTAATCTGACATAATTCGTTCCACTCAAACTTTTGAGTTTTCTGCAGGAGTCGAGTAAGTGGGCGGGAAATTTTGGAAAACCCTTCCACGAACCGACGATAATACCCAGCAAGTCCTAAGAAACTTCGGACTTCCTTCACATTCTTTGGAGGCTTCCAATCCATAATTGCTTCGATCTTCTGAGGATCTACTCGGACTCCTTCAGCTGACACCACATGGCCGAGGAACATTACTTCTTTTAGCTCGAATTCACACTTAGAAAGTTTGGCGTACAGTTGCTCGTTTCTTAGAAGTTCTAATACAATCTGCAAATGCCGTGCATGCTCTTCCGGGTTCTTAGAATATACCAGAATATCATCAATGAACACGACCACAAATTTATCCAAATATTCGATGAACACTCGATTCATCAACTGCATGAATACAGCCAGTGCATTAGTGAGACCAAATGGCATCACTACAAACTGATAGTGTCCATAGCGAGTTCTGAACGCTGATTTCGGAAGATCAGATTCCTTAATCCTCAGATGATGATACCCTGATCTCAGGTCGATTTTAGAAAATACTGTTGCCCCTTGCAGCTGGTCAAACAGATCATCAATCCATGGTAATGGATACTTGTTCTTAATCGTCATCTTGTTCAGCTCTTGATAGTCAATACACAGTCGAAGCGATCCATCCTTCTTTCGAACAAAAAGAACTGGCGCTCCCCAGGGTGAAACGCTTGGCTGAATATATCCTTTGTCCAGTAACTCCTCCAGTTGCTTCTTCAGTTCGTACATCTCCGTCGGTGCCATATGATACGGCACCTTAGAAATTGGTGTAGCTCCGGGTTCCAGCTCAATAGTAAATTCTACATCCCTTCGTGGAGGTAGTCCAGGTAACTCGTCAGGACATACATCTGGAAATTCGTTCACAACAGGAATGGATGAAAGTTCCACAATTTCGTCTTCTTTCTTCATTGCATAGCAAGTGATCCCAGATGTACTGTTTCAACAATTTGACAGCTTTTATCGCTTTGATCAATTTTCCTGAGCTTCCTGGTTTCCATCCCTCAAACAGGATTTCGGAACCATCGTCAGCGATCAGCGAGATATTCCTCCTTCGGTAGTTTACAATTGCTCCATATCGATTAAGCAAATCGTCTCCGAGTATCAGGTCGTCTCCTTGCATTTCTATTACAATCAAATTTGAGAGCCACTCTCTGCCTCCAAATGACACAGGGAAATTTCTGGTTTCTAAGTTACCGACAATCCTCTCTCCACTCGGTAAACCAACAATATAAGGTTCACAAGTATGAAAACCAGAAATATTCAAACGATTTACACAAGATAAAGATATAAAAGAATGCGTAGCTCCTGTATCGAATAAAACGCTAATCGGCCGAAAGGATCTCGACAAGACTGATGCGACAAGCAGATCCCGATCGTCTGCTTTTCCTCATCTCGCATGCACGTGGGGAACAGATCCGGAACTCGATGTGCCCTTGTGGTCCCACTGTCCTCTGCCTCGCCCACGGCCAAAATTCTGAGGCATCTGAACGCTCTGCTGTGTCTGTTGGGTACTGGCTTCCTTCTGGACCGGTTGTGGTGTATGGGCTCTAAAAGACTTTGCAGCCTCTTCACAGAACACTGCACGATGTCCCTCTCGTCCACAATCAAAACAAGTCACGGCAGGTAGGGGGCAATTCCGTCGATAGTGCCCCATCTGGGCGCAGTTAAAGCATTTCCTGATAACATCAGTCATAGTTGATGTCGCTCCAAAGTTCTTTCCACTCCTAATTGGGTGCGGAGGTTTCTTGAAAGAGTGAAAGGATGACTAGGCCTTGCGGGGCCCGCTGTTCTTGTGCTCTGTAAAAGTACCAGAGACTTTCTGTTTCTTGGATTCTGAAAATTTCTCCATAGCTGCTTCCTTGATCTCATACGCCAACGCCTTATCCTGGTATTGACGGAGTGTGGTACATTCAAAACCGGACATGTACCTCTGAATTTCTGGTTTCATTCTCATATCGAAATGGATCATCATTTCTGCATCGGTTCTGACCAGATGTCGAACAAATGCCAGCTGTTGATTAAACGTCTTAATTGCCTGAGATACTGGAACATCTGAAGGCTGAGCGGAGAAAAACTCCCGAACCTTGGCTTCCCTCACAGGACGAGGGCAGTACTGAGCTTCCATCATCAACTTAAACTCTGTTCAATCAGCATCATGGTCTACAGGCCGAATGGCTTCCCACCATTCGGACGCTTCCCCTATCAGAAAATATTGAGCGATAGAGGCTCTCCTATTGCAGGCGCTTAATTCCGGCAAAGATTTTCTCCAGTTCCTTCAACCAATGATCCCAGGTGGGAGTCTCAGAAATACCGTCAAATTTGGGTGGTTGCATCTTCACCACCTCTTGCAGCCACAGGTCACCTCGATTTCCCATGTCCGGGATTCCTTGCTGTCTCTCTCCCTGCTGTAGTCCCACCGCCACTTGCATTCGGTCCACGACCTGGGCGAACTGAGTCATTTGGTTCACCACTTGACGAAGGATTTCTGGTACAGTAGGTTCCGGTTCGTTATTGATAGAACTCTGTGGCTCGCCTGATCTATGACTGGCCTGATTAGAAGGTGACGCTTCCCTTTCAGCATTTCTTTGTCCGCGTCCGCGACCGCGACCACGTCCACGCCCGCCTCTCAACATACTGTAAGTATAAATACTCAATATACAGGAAACAATATCGTTCGAATGTTCAAGTACAAGGAAATATAATATGTAAAGGATGTGATAGAGTTTGGGAACTTACAACCACCGCCTGCATGAAGACGTAGGCAGTACAGTAATGTTATTCGCGGCCGGTTACTTCAAACGACATAAATGACCCCTATTTTAACCCAACGGCCAAGATATCCATAATCTTAGCTCTGATACCATATTCTGTAACACCCCCGATGTATTCAGGAATATTACAGCGCCGTAAATCCTTTACATAAGAATTTACAAGGCTGAAGAATAAAATGACAATGATAGATACCAACTTATGAAATTACTGATATAAAATACAGCAGTCTGGTTCAACACCGAGATTACAATTATCCAATAAAGGGTTATTAATACATCACCAAATTCAAATTCAACATAAACGACTACGTACTCGAGTACTTATTGAAATAACCGACAACAACAGTCAAATACACCCGGCCGGAACATCACTCTGCACCCTCATCGTCATGCAGCTCCAGTGGTTGTTTTCCCGCTCTCCTGGATCCTGAACATAAACAAAATGTTCACCCTCGAAGGGGTTAGCACAACGATGCTAGTACAAGTACCACAACACATTATTCATATCTCACGAGAATAATAACGTAAATGACAAAAATACCAACGAGTCTTCTCCTACGAGAAACTCATAAATGATATACACAACTGATAATCACAACATGATATCACAACATACACATGGTAATTCCGACGATCCAGCGTTCACTGCCTAGAACCCACGATGATCCCGTCAGACCAACCCGTGGTGGAAAAACCCGTCCGATGATCCAGCGCACGCTAGCATAGATCCCCCGATGATCCCGTCGGACCAACACGAGGTGGACATACAACAATGACACACATGCACGACAATAGGTATAACATCAATACATAAAACAATTAAGGTACTTGCCTCGATTAGAAGACAGAACAATACTTCCACGAAAACGAGACACTCGAAGGTCGCCCTTCTCGATCAATCACGTAGCAAAGTTCGAACCTTAAATAAGAGAAATAACATGGAATTCATTTTAGGTCGAACGAACATCTAACCATCCAAATTACGGTTGAAAGTCCACAAAACGAAAACTGTCTGACTTACATAACGTACGTTACATGTCCTCTGTAACGTACGTTAGACTTAGTCGTTAGCGTACGTAAACTATGAAGTCTAGCGTACGTTAACCATATACTGAGAGTTCCTCTCTAATCAGTTCGACTTGACTCTCCTGATAGTGTAACATACGTTACGTAACAGACGTAGCGTACGATAACAACATAATATAACGTACGTTAATTGCCAATCTTAACGTACGTTAAACATGTATGTCAGTTTCTCACTGGGCAGCTGACTACCTCGATTAGTGACGGAGTATTACGAAATCCTTAGTGAGTAACCTAATATACCTTCAAATATATATATCATACTCATGAATGATCTACGGATTAATATCTTCAATTCCAAGGATACGAATATCATCGTAATACTATTCTCAATCTTGATTGTAATACCCATGCAAGATTCGGTTGGTCTAAGGTTGATGTATCAGGTCTAATATCGTCATTAAATCCAGGCTTATATTGAAAGTGAACTACTTATTCCATCTATGCAAGTAAGATTACAACTATGATGATTCTTTCCAAAATCCATTTAGTAAAAGTGGAAATCGGCACTAAGTCTACGATCAAAATGACGATAACATTTGATACGGTTTATAATCTACTATTCTCATCTTTGTCACAACAAGGTTCAACTATGGTGTTCTAAACCATAATAATTCGATCATCATAGCTTAAACATGATACTAGGTCGCATATATCGTCAAAGTGATCTACTAGTCTTGTTAGTGTGATCATATCGTCTTTAACAACATAACTTCAAAGTTGGAAGTAGTATAACATACCTTAAGAGGAAGAAAATACTGAGTCTATAAGTAAAATCCAACTCCGGTTGCTTCAACGCCGACTCGTGATGATTTCTACTCCAAAGTCCAATATAAGTTGTCTTCAATGATCAAGTAGTGTCATACAATCTCAATGATTCCGTAACAAATGATCTAAAGGTGTTAAAAGGGGCTGGAAATCTTCTGGGGATGAATATGGTGAAGTTTAGAGGCAAAAGAACGAGCTGAAATGAAATGGGGTGCTGCTCCTTTTATAACTTTCTGAGTGTTACGTACGCTAGGACTTCTTCATAACGTACGTTATCGTTCAAAATAGTTCACTGTCTTGTTTCTGGACTTCATTACGTATGCTACACTAATCGTGTTACGTACGTAACCCATATAATTTACGTACGCTACCTAATGCCCATAACGTACGTTAAAGTCCGTTGACTTAAAAAGTGTCCAGGTTCATGCCGTGCGAATCTGGCGGGTATCTTGGTCGAGCCCACCACCATGTACCCCATGTGCTAGCCGGCTTACCCAATAATTGACTGCATTACGTACGCTACACTTCATCCGTAGCGTACGTTAACATTAACAGGTTACGTACGTTAAGTTACATTCTTAACGTACGTTACCACGTATATGCATGGAGAAAAATTTACATGTTGCTAGACCCATGTATAAAGATACAAATACGATAATGATCATACTCCATTATCAATATCATCATTCCCAAAATAATACAGGGTTCAATGTACAGATGAAATACTTCCATATAAATTCGGATATTACATACTCTCCTACTAAAAAGGAGTTTCGTCCCGAAACTCAAGACGAGAATAATTCTGGATATCTGGATTTCATACTATTTTCCGTTTCCCATGTGGCTTCTTTCACTCCACGACGTGACCACTGAACTTTGACCAAAACGATGGGTTTGTTCCTCAACTGTTTAACTCGACTCTCGAGTATCTTGACCGGTCTTTCTTCAAACGTCCCATCCTGAGCGACTTCGATCTCCTCAAAATCAATGACATGACTAGGGTCTGGTATATATTTCCGTAACTGGGATACGTGGAATACGTTATGAACATGGCTCAACGACGGTGGCAATGCTAATCTGTATGCCAACTCTCCAACTCTCTCAAGAATCTCAAATGGTCCGATATATCTCGGACTCAGCTTTCCTTTCCTTCCGAAACGAAAGATTCCCCGAGTAGGAGAAACCTTTAAAAGTACGTGGTCTCCCGTACTGAATTCCAAAGGGCGACGGCATACGTCTGCATAAGATTTCTGGCGACTCTGGGCGGTCAACAGTCTATCACGAATTAAAGCTATCTTCTCTCGAGTCTGCACGATCAACTCTGGTTCTGTTCCGATCAAATCTGACGAATCGTCCCAGCATAGGGGCGATCTGCATCTTCTCCCGTATAATGCCTCAAATGGTGCCATCTTAATGGAAGCATGCCAACTATTGTTGTAGGTAAATTCAATCAACGGTAAATGAGTCTCCCAATCGGTTGACCAATCTAAGGCACAAACCCTCAGCATATCTTCCACCGTTTGAATAGTCCTCTCGGATTGTCCATCAGTCTGCGGGTGATAAGTTGTACTGAAGTTCAATTCGGTTCCCAAGGCCTTATGAACTGCTTTCCAAAAGTGAGACACAAAATGGCCGTCTCGATCAGAAATAATGGTCTTTGGCGTACCATGCAATCGAACTATCTCCGAAATAAATACTCATGCCAACCTCTCTGGTCTCCACGTGTCGTTAATGCCTAGGAAATGAGCTGATTTGGTTAAACGATCAATTATCACCCAAATCATGTTCATTCCTGTCCTGGTTCTCGTCATATTAGTGATAAAGTCCATCGATATGTCCTCCCACTTCCATTCAGGAATTGGGAGCGGCTTCAACATTCCGGCAGGCCGTTGATGCTCGATCTTAACCTGCTGACAAGTCAAGCATTTCGAAACATAGTCCGCTACATCTTTCTTCATGTTGCCCCACAAGAAATTCTGCTTCAGGTCCTTATACATTTTACTGGTGCCCGGGTGGATAGAATAGGGCGAACTGTGAGCTTCCTTCATAATCGTCTGTTTCAGAACATCATCATTGGGAACGCAGAGTCGGTTCTGAAATCTCAAAACTCCATCATCATGAATTATGAATCCGGGGGCCTTTCCTTTGATCACTTCATCACGTAACCGAATCATATGAGGATCATCTGTCTGTCTAGATTTGATTCCTTCGGTTAATGATGAAGTTATCTCCATCACGCACAGCTGTCCTTGGACTCTTTGTAACCACACTTCAATTCCTTCACGAATCATCTCTCGTTGAAGGCTAAGTTGGGAGGTCAGCGTCTCCAGCATCTGAATAGAAACAGGCTTGCGGCTAAGTGCATCGGCCACTACATTAGTTTTGCGTGGATGATACAAAATCTCCAAGTCATAGTCCTTGATCAGTTTTAACCATCTTCTTTGCCACATGTTCAACTCTTTCTGACTGAAGATGTATTTGAGACTCTTGTCATCTGTAAAGATCTGGCAGTGAGTCCCGTATAGATAATACCTCCAAATTTTTAACGCAAAAACTACTGCTGCTAGCTCCAAATCATGTGTTGGGTAATTCACTTTATAGGGTTTCAGCTGTCGCGACGCATAAGCGATCACCTTGTCATTCTGCATCAGTACGCATCCAAGTCCTTGATTCGATGCATCACTGTAGACTATAAATCCTTCAGTTCCCTGTGGAAGTGTTAAAATCGGTGCCGTCGTCAATCTCTTCTTCAATTCATCAAAGCTAATCTGACATAATTCGTTCCACTCAAACTTTTGAGTTTTCTGCAGGAGTCGAGTAAGTGGGTGGGAAATTTTGGAAAACCCTTCCACGAACCGACGATAATACCCAGCAAGTCCTAAGAAACTTCGGACTTCCTTCACATTCTTTGGAGGCTTCCAATCCATAATTTTTTCGATCTTCTGAGGATCTACTCGGACTCCTTCAGCTGACACCACATGGCCGAGGAACATTACTTCTTTTAGCCAGAATTCACACTTAGAAAGTTTGGCGTACAGTTGCTCGTTTCTTAGAAGTTCTAATACAATCTGCAAATGCCTTGCATGCTCTTCCGGGTTCTTAGAATATACCAGAATATCATCAATGAACACGACCACAAATTTATCCAAATATTCGATGAACACTCGATTCATCAACTGCATGAATACAGCCAGTGCATTAGTGAGACCAAACGGCATCACTACAAACTCATAGTGTCCATAGCGAGTTCTGAACGCTGATTTCGTAACATCAGATTCCTTAATCCTCAGCTGATGATACCCTGATCTCAGGTCGAATTTAGAAAATACTGTTGCCCCTTGCAGCTGGTCAAACATATCATCAATCCGTGGTAATGGATACTTGTTCTTAATCGTCATCTTGTTCAGCTCTCGATAGTCAATACACAGTCGAAGCGATCCATCCTTCTTTCGAACAAAAAGAACTGGTGCTCCCTAGGGTCTTGGCTGAATATAGCCTTTGTCCAGTAACTCCTCCAGTTGCTTCTTCAGTTCGTACATCTCCGTCGGTGCCATATGATACGGCACCTTAGAAATTGGTGTAGCTCCGGGTTCCAGCTCAATAGTAAATTCTACATCCCTTCGTGGAGGTAGTCCAGGTAACTCGTCAGGAAATACATCTGGAAATTCGTTCACAACAGGAATGGATGAAAGTTCCACAATTTCGTCTGCTTTCTTCATTGCATAGCACCAAAGATCCGGTACCCTGTTTCAACAATTTGTGCCTTTTATCGCTTTAATCAATTTTCTGAGCTTCTGGTTTCCATCCTCAAACAGATTTCGTAACCATCGTCGATCGGCGAGATATTCCTCCTTCGGTAGTTTACAATTGCTCCATATCGATTAAGCCAATCGTCTCCGAGTATCAGTCGTCTCCTTGCATTTCTATTACAATCAAATTTGAGAGCCACTCTCCGCCTCCAAATGACACAGGAAATTTCGGTTTCTAAGTTACCGACAATCCTCTCTCCACTCGGTAAACCAACAATATAAGGTTCACAAGTATGAAAACCAAATATTCAAACGATTTACACAAGATAAAGATATAAAAGAATGCGTAGCTCTGATCGAATAAAACGCTAATCGGCCGGGAAAGGATCTCGACAGCACTGGCGCGATGCAAAGATCTCCGATCGTCTGCTTTCCTCATATCGCATGCACGTGGGGAACAGATCCGCACTCGATGTACCCTTGCGGTCCCACTGCCCTCCGCTCGCCACGGCCAAAATTCGAGGCATCCAACGCTCGCCGTGGTTCTGCTGGGTACTGGATTCCTTCGACCGGGCCGTGGTGTACGGGCTCTAAAAGACTTTACGCCTCTTCACGTAACACCGCACGATGTCCTCTCGCCCACAATCAAAACAAGTCACGGCAGTAGGGGCAATTCCGCTGATAGTGCCTGCCTCGACGCAGTTAAAGCATTTCCTGATAACATCAGTCATAGTTGATGTCGCTCCAAAGTTCTTTCCGCTCCTAATTGGGTGCGGAGGTTTCTTGAAAGAGTGAAAGGATGACTGGGCCTTGCGGGGCCCGCTGTTCTTGTGCTCTGTAAAAGTACCAGAGACTTTCTGTTTCTTGGATTCTGAAAATTTCTCCATAGCTGCTTCCTTGATCTCATACGCCAACGCCTTATCCTGGTTTTGACGGAGTGTGGTACATTCAAAACCGGACATGTACCTCTGAATTTCTGGTTTCATTTTCATATCGAAATGGATCATCATTTCTGCATCGGTTCTGACCAGATGTCGAACAAATGCCAGCTGTTGATTAAACGTCTTAATTCCCTGAGATACTGGAACATCTGAAGGCTGAGCGGAGAAAAACTCCCGAACCTTGGCTTCCCTCACAGGACGAGGGCAGTACTGAGCTTCCATCATCAACTTAAACTCTGTCCAATCAGTATCATGGTCTACAGGCCGGATGGCTTCCCACCATTCGAACGCTTCCCCTATCAGAAAATATTGAGCGATAGAGGCTCTCCTATTGCCCGGCGCTTAATTCCGGCAAAGATTTTCTTTAGTTCCTTCAACCAATGATCCCAGGTGGGAGTCTCAGAAATACCGTCAAATTTGGGTGGTTGCATCTTCGCCACCTCTTGCAGCCACCGGTCACCTCGATTTCCCATGTCCGGGATTCCTTGCTGTCTCTCTCCCTGCTGTAGTCCCACTGCCACTTGCATTCGGTCGACGACCTGGGCGAACTGAGTCATCTGGTTCACCACTTGACGAAGGATTTCTGGTACAGCAGGTTCCGGTTCGTTATTGATAGATCTCTGTGGCTCACTTGAGCTATGACTAGCCTGATTAGAAGGCGACGCTTCCCTTTCAGCATTCCTTTGTCCGCGTCCGCGACCGCGACCACGTCCACGCCCGCCTCTCAACATACTGTAAGTATAAATACTCAATATATAGGAAGCAATATCGTTCGAATGTTCAAGTACAAGGAAATCTAATATGTAAAGGATGTGATAGAGTTTGGGAACTTACAACCACCGCCTGCATGAAGACGTAGGCAGTACAGTAATGTTATTCGCGGCCGGTTACTTCAAACGACATAAATGACCCCTATTTTAACCCAACGGCCAAGATATCCATAATCTTAGCTCCGATACCATATTCTGTAACACCCCCGATGTATTCAGGAATATTACAGCGCCGTAAATCCTTTACATAAGAATTTACAAGTCTGAAGAATAAAATGACAATGATAGATACCAACTTATGAAATTACTGATATAAACAGCAGTCTGGTTCAACACCGAGATTACAATTATCCAATAAAGGGTTATTAATACATCACCAAATTCAAATTCAACATAAACGATTACGTACTCGAGTACTTATTGAAATAACCGACAACAACAGTCAAATACACCCGGCCGGAACATCACTCTGCACCCTCGTCGTCATGCAGCTCCAGTGGTTGTTTTCCCGCTCTCCTGGATCCTGAACATAAACAAAATGTTCACCCCCGAAGGGGTTAGCACAACGATGCTAGTACAAGTACCACAACACATTATTCATATCTCACGAGAATAATAACGTAAATGACAAAAATACCAACGAGTCTTCTCCTACGAGAAACTCATAAATGATATACACAACTGACAATCACAACATGATATCACAACATACACATGTTAATTCCGACGATCCAAAGTTCACTGCCTAGAACCCACGATGATCCCGTCAGACCAACCCGTGGTGGAAAAACCCGTCCGATGATCCAGCGCACGCTAGCATAGATCCCCCAATGATCCCGTCGGACCAACACGAAGTGGACATACACCAATGACACACATGCACGACAATAGGTATAACATCAATACATAAAACAATTAAGGTACTTGCCTCGATTAGAAGACAGAACAATACTTCCACGAAAACGAGACACTCGAAGGTCGCCCATCTCGATCAATCACGTAGCAAAGTTCGAACCTTAAATAAGAGAAATAACATGGAATTCATTTTAGGTCGAACGAACATCTAACCATCCAGATTACGGTTGAAAGTCCACAAAACGAAAACTGTCTGACTTACATAACGTACGTTACATGTCCTCTGTAACGTACGTTAGACTTACTCATTAGCGTACGTAAACTATGAAGTCTAGCGTACGTTAACCATATACTGACAGTTCCTCTCTGATCAGTTCGACTTGACTCGCCTGATAGTGTAACGTACGTTACGTAACAGACGTAGCATCCATTAACAACATAATATAACGTACGTTAATTGCCAATCTTAACGTACGTTAAACATGTATGTCAGTTTCTCACTGGGCAGCTGACTGCCTCGATTAGTGACGGAGTATTACGAAATCCTTAGTGAGTAACCTAATATACCTTCAAATATATATATCATACTCATGAATGATCTACGGATTAATATCTTCAATTCCAAGGATACGAATATCATCGTGATACTATTCTCAATCTTGATTGTAATACCCATGAAAGATTCGGTTGGTCGAAGGTTGATGTATCAGGTCTAATATCGTCATTAAATCCAGGCTTATATTGAAAGTGAACTACTTATTCCATCTATGCAAGTAAGATTACAACTATGATGATTCTTTCCAAAATCCATTTAGTAAAAGTGGAAATCGGCACTAAGTCTACGATCAAAATGACGATAACATTTGATACGGTTTATAATCCACTATTCTCATCTTTGTCACAACATGGTTCAACTATGGTGTTCTAAACCATAA
The DNA here is from genome assembly GCA_033398695.1 of Orobanche coerulescens. Classification (NCBI taxonomy): domain Eukaryota; kingdom Viridiplantae; phylum Streptophyta; class Magnoliopsida; order Lamiales; family Orobanchaceae; genus Orobanche; species Orobanche coerulescens. The sequence continues at coordinate 68,998,373 of CM065804.1, read as the reverse complement.
TAATTCGATCATCATAGCTTAAACATGATACTAGGTCGCATATATCGTCAAAGTGATCTACTATTCTTGGTAGTGTGATCATATCGTCTTTAACAACATAACTTCAAAGTTGGAAGTAGTATAACATACCTTAAGAGGAAGAAAATACTGAGTCTATAAGTAAAATCCAACTCCGGTTGCTTCAACGCCGACTCGTGGTGATTTCTACTCCAAAGTCCAATATAAGTTGTCTTCAATGATCAAGTAGTGTCATACAATCTCAATGATTCCGTAACAAATGATCTAAAGGTGTTAAAAGGGGCTGGAAATCTTCTGGGGACGAATATGGTGAAGTTTAGAGGCAAAAGAACGAGCTGAAATGAAATGGGGTGCTGCTACTTTTATAACTTTCTGAGTGTTACGTACGCTAGGACTTCTTCATAACGTACGTTATCGTTCAAAATAGTTCACTGTCTTGTTTCTGGACTTCATTACGTACGCTACACTAATCGTGTTACGTACGTAACCCATATAATTTACGTACGCTACCTAATGCCCATAACGTACGTTAAAGTCCGTTGACTTAAAAGTGTCCGTGTTCATGCCGTGCGACCAAGGGTATCTTGGTCGAGCCCACCACCATGTACCCCATGTGCTAGCCGGCCTACCCAATAATTGACTGCATTACGTACGCTACACTTCATCCGTAGCGTACGTTAACATTAACAGGTTACGTACGTTGAGTTACATTCTTAACGTACGTTACCACGTATATGCATGGAGAAAAATTTACATGTTGCTACACCCATGTATAAAGATACAAATACGATAATGATCATACTCCATTATCAATATCATCATTCCCAAAATAATACAGGGTTCAATGTACAGATGAAATACTTCCATATAAATTAGGATATTACAAACACCTAGCAGTCGGCACCCACGGCGATCGTCTTTCAGTATCCGGCGATCATCTTTTGTTAATTGGCGATCGTCTATGATGTCCAACCAGAGACGATCGTCTCGTGCCACGTATGAATCCAACATCCGTCAAAGTCGTCGAAGACCGAATCTCAGACGGTGGCCCACGTGCAGATCCACAAAGGGCGCCGACAGATAAGACATTTGACCCCAGCCTGTCACCTACCTCACCTACCGACAGGGCCGCCGAAAGGTACAAAGTGGGTCCTACCCGGACAGTGATTCAGGACGCGTGCAGGCTTCCCATTGGCCCACACAGCTGGTCGCCAACAGCAGCCCCAGACTTTAAGGGAACAACCTCACGTGACGGGTCGATCGGCCATCTTATTATAATATAGAAAACGGCGGTCGCCCGCGATCGCCGGAGAGGTCCCAGCAACCTTGTCTCCTATAAATAGGAGGCTCACTACAGTGGCTAGGATAGGCTGTCATTACCATGAATACAAGTGCAAAACATACAGAGAGAGAAACATAGACTCATCTGGCAATTACTTACACATTCATAGTGATATTCATACATACTTACAATACATCCCAAGCAAGAACTCACAGATCTTCATATCTGGTTCTTTCGGCAATCTATATGCTCTACATCTTAGATAACTAGAAGTCTTTACACTCATTGTAATAGATTCTAACATTAATATTTGTACTCAACAGTATACTTATTAATAACATCTCGCGAGAGCATTCAAGCCCGGGATTAACAACCCTGGCAAATCTTGTGTTATTTATCTTCTCACGGAAGTGTTCTCGCATTTGTTTGTTACTCGATCATTCCAGTAATACTATCTCCGGATAATATTTTGGGTAACAACAATTGGCGCTAGAAGGAGGGGATGGGTCTAAACCTTCATTTTTATTCCTACCAACACGAAGAACACTCACTGTTCTCCGGACATATACTTGAAGAAACACTCACTGTTCTTCAAAAGAAAAGCCTTCAGAAAAATGACATCTGCAACGACCTCCAAGAGAGCCACCCTGCGATCTGCCGAAAACCTCATTCCGGCGCGGACCGAATCCCAGCCCACGGAGGAAGGTGACCACGGAGACGCAAGGCTCTCACTCCCACCCCCGAGGGACGGTCTTAGCCTCTCACTCGATCAGTTCCGGACCGCGGAACAGATTGAGGAGGCTATAGCCATCCTCAAGGAGCGACGGTGTAACACCCCCAAAATGAAACCGGGAATATTACACGCCGCAGACCCTCTCCGTGAGGATCCACCAAGCTAGACATCGAAACCACACAATAAATTACATACCGACATGATAAAATACCAAATCCGTAGACCAACTTGGTCTTTCGTCACTAACATACAAGTCAAAAATACACATTTCTATCTCGACCCATACCCATGCAAGGGTAAAATACACTCATAAATAAAAAGTACGACAGCGGAAAAGACCATACACATATTCCGACTAACTGCACCCAAAACTGGCCTTCATGTGATTAGTATCATTTGCCTTCCATCATCCTTCGCGCCGATCCTGTGTTTTGCTCCAAATCCTGCATGTACCTGGATGCAAAAACAGACATCCACCCCCCGAATACTCGGGGGTTAGCAAAACTCCACTGTTTTGCTAGTACAAGTATAAAGTGCAAATACGAGCCATACAAAACACATTCCGAGAATACAACAATAGACTTCCCGAGATATTTGATAATTAAACAAGTCTTGAAAGTAGAAACCAAAACAAGAAAGCACTTTGAAAACATTTTCAAATCTCGGGAGTTTTCGAAAACATTTGCGATAGTAAAGTTCTTAATTCTTCAAAAGCCTCTTAGGGTCACCGCCCCCAAAGTTCATTTTCCAAAAAATGCAAAACCGATTAACAAAACACGGGGTTCACAACCCAATTCATTCCAGTCACAGAACACAGGGTCCACGACCCAACCATTTCGATCACCAACACAGGGTCCACGACCCGTTCATTCATTTCAATTCACTTCCAAAAATACATTACATAAAACACATTATGTTTATGTCATTTTAGCCAAATACCAAGACTCGATATATAATGTCTCTCGACTCTGAGCAACAAGCATTGTGATACTCCGGACATATCACAATTAATCAACAGTACAAACACTCTGGTAATTCTCGCGACCCGATCCAGCCTCCGGTCCCGCCGTAAGGCCACCAAGTCCCTGTGCGCCCCGTCGAGCGACCCCAAGTGAGAATGCCCACTCGAAGTAACTCTCGCGACCCGGTCCAGCCGCTAAGCCACCAGGTCCCCGTGTGACCCCGTCGAGTCAATCCCCGAGTGAGAGTACCCGAGAAAAACCTTACAACTCTCATCAATTCACATTTCCAAAACCACAATCCTCAAGAGTCAATCACAATATATATAGTCGAGGTATTTTGCTAGAATGGCCAAATATCCAACACATACTCACGACCCAGAATTAATACTATCCAGAAAGAAGCACACTTATCTCAACAACACCGAACGACACAATAAATATATCCACCGATAACCACATGAATCCACACACAATTCATAACAAAAGGATTTAACTACAAATTACCGACGACATATTCACACCTAATGACATCATCCGAAGGTAGGGAGTTCTTATACTCAACACTAACACACATGGTCAAATAAGCACATTAAGTCTCGAACACAAGATTTGTCCTTTAAGAAAACCATAATTGTAAATATACCGATTCTTTAGAAAAATGGTTGTAAACAATTCGTTTAGCACGTATCGTCAACTTTCAACCATCATATTCACAAAACACGTAATGTATGGGCAAGATACTTGCCTCAGTAGTTGATACCGGACACTCCGACGAATGTGGCTTAACCGGAAAACCTCGAATGCCCACAACTCTCCGGCGGAAACGACGGCAACACCACCGATCGGAAAACGGCGAACGGAAGGGTTCTGGCTCGAGTTCTTCGCAAGGAACCTGACCCCAACATCATACCATGAATAAATTGACGATCGAATGAGGAAGAATAATCGTAGAACGCCTGAATCCCCTTTGTGACATTTTATCGAACACTTTCAAGGTGTCGATTAGAAACTCAATAAAACGACGAATCCTCGGCAATCCAACCGTGGAAAAACAAGGGATTCGATATAAAACAACTTAATAATCATCAATCCATCACTATTCTAAGTTATAACGAATTAAACGGACGAAATCAACAAAATCCCTAATTTTTCCCAAAACTAGGATTTTAGGAAAACTAACCTTGATTCGCTGGATTGAAGGATGTTATGTGGTGATTAATCAATGACATGATCTCCCAATCTTCGTGGATTAGTTGTATAACAACATGCCTTCGAGTTCCCAAAGTATCCAGCCACGGAAGAGAAAGGGAGAAAATGAAAAATGAGTGCAAACAGGACTGCTCGGTCATATTTATACTGGTGCAGCCTAGCGTGCGCTAGACTGCCGAGCTAGCATGCGCTAGCGGGCGGTCATGCTCGAGAATGTTCGGCCGGGTCCCGCCATCATGCGCTGAACACGTGCACTGTCGGCCCGGGCCACAATCCAGAGACTTCGGCTCGCCAGAAGGCGGCGCACTCTTCCGGGCCAGAAGGCGGCGCAGCCTTTCCGGCCAGAAGGCGCATGATGTCCGGCAAGCAGCGTGCGCTACCTGCCGATCCTCCGAGTCCAGAACCTTTCTGCCCCTACTGCCTGGGCCGACTAGCACGCGCAGCCAACCGGCCGTAGCGTGCGCTGCCTCCCGGTAGTAGCGTGCGCTACCTTCCGGCCATAGTGTGCGCTATGCCGGTTCTTGCCGCACCCGCCTTGCCGGTGCCTGCACCCGTCCGGCCAGTGCCCGCAACCATCCGTCCACTGCCCGACCACCATGATTTGACGACTCGATTTTCCAAAATCGCACAGAACGAACACGACAAAACACTCGGGAACAACATCATCGATCCGAAATGAAAACGACGGATAACCAATCATCACCTACGGTCTTAAATGCCAAAATCAGTTGTCGAGAAAATAATACTGGCACTCAACAACCGGGAAATATCCGAAAAAAATCCAAAATAACCGGAACGAAAATCGTGGGTATTACATTCTACCCCCTAAAAATAAGTTTCGTCCCGAAACTTAAAACAAAAGCAAGGCGACTCTTGACAACACACCAGAACTCCATGCAGTATAAAGCCACTACGATTCGATTCAATACGTAAGAATGCTTACGAAAAGCAACGAGCATGAATCGTTGCGGTTGATAAAACCGAGTAATACAAAAATCAAGTCACGATTCCAACGCTGAAAGGTGTGAAATTCCAGTAACTCACAGATTTGGAAGATCAAATACGAAGACAATTACTCAACACTTATGGAAATCGCAAAATGGCCCAGATGTTCAATAATCACGGTTTCGAGATCAAACAATAATGATTGTACAACGACAAACAAATATCAATGATCGAACAACAACGATCAAATATGACGTTCACACCTCAAATCAAGACATCAATAAACTCGTAGGAATTACGAGGTGTTAACTTTGAACACGGTTCACAAGAAATCGATCCGAACTTGGAAAGATCACAACGATATACACATCAATTTGGAACAATATCAGAACTTGCTCGAATGACAAAGGTGAGAAACAATACAAGGTCAGAAGCATTAACGAACACAATTGCCTCAATACGATCGAACGAAACGGAAATGAGAAGAAAAAAAATGTGGGTATTACAGACGGAGGGCATGCCACTCGCCCACCATCACTCCGTCAGCCATCCGCCGAGCAGGCAAGCGGAAACTCATGGGGATCTATGTTGATAAATCGACAGAAAGCCCCGAGCCACAGGAGAAGGCTCTCGTCAGGCGGGATGACTCCGTCTTCAGCCGCCTGGGAAGCGATCCCTCATGGCGACTCGGGCACTCAGGCCCCAGCCGAGAGACATCGGTATCCGAATCCTTTACCAGGAGCTCGGCATATCTGACTCCCAGAAGACAGGCCGGTCAGGGAGCCCCCGCTCGCCCAAGAAATTAACCCACTGGCAAGGAACTCATCGTACACCATGGGGCCAAGGGATCTGTGCACGATTGCCTTGGCTCGCGCTCCGGGAGCCAATCAGCGAGCAGTCAGGCGACGGCGATGGCCGCCATGCAGCGCCAGCTCGACGAGATGAAGGTGCTCCTGGAAACTGGGGCAGGCGCCAGGAGATCGATCGCTGGACCAAGTGAACCACTCGCGGTCCAGATCGAGCTCACCCCAGTACAACCGAAGATCGCTCCCCCACAAACACCTCTGTATGAGGGAGATCATATCCGGAGACCCATTTGAGCAAATTTCGGATCTACATGACCGGATGCAGAGCATCAGATGCGACGAAGTGTCGAATGTTCCCATTAACTCTGGGCGACCTCGCCCACAGGTGGTACATCTCACTGCCACCTCGCTCAATCAACTGCTTTGAGAAGCTGGCGAACGACTTCACGTCGTACTTCGCCGCCAAAGTAGCTCGCCCGGAAGGCCCCTACCGCATGATGAAAATTAGGCAGGGGAAGGACGAATCAGATGAAGATTACATCGACCGGGTAGACGAGATAGTCCTCACCGGCGAGCCCATCAGTGACGAGCTCGCCCTCTACTCAGTCCTGGGGGGATTCTGCGGCCACTCACCCATGTTCAGGCACCTCACTAAAGACATCCCCCTGACCTACTCGGTCTTCCGCGTCAGAGCCGCCGATTTCCTGGCCAGGCAAAGGATGCTCTCCCTCCGCTTGGGCGAGGGACCCTCCGGGGAAGGGAAGGCGCCATCCCACGTCCAGAAGAAGGCGGTCGCCAAACCCAGAAAGGCGGTCGCAAAGCCGACTGGTGAGTTCAAAGCCTTCGAAGATGTGGAGGTCCACCTTCTCCATAACCTCAACTTATCTCCGGCCCACATCTTCAACGCAATCAAGGGGCGTGAATGGCTATCCAAACCAAAGCCGATAAGGGACCACGGTCATCTAGACCGTAGCAAATTCTGTGCCTATCACAAGAGTCCCAGCCACAACACCAGCCAATGCCGCGACCTCCTCAGACAACTCTGGCGACTGTTTGAGGAAGGCAAATTGCACAACTTGGTCACCAAGCCAAAACCGAGGACCGGAGGGTGCGAGCGCCGACCAAATGAAAGAACCCCTCCCAATACGGTCGCCAGGATCGAGCATGAGCCGGAGTACTCTGATGAATCAATCCCTCCGATCAACCCTGGCGCTCGGATCAATATGCTTCAAGTAGGAGGTGGAAACCTCGGGGGCCTTTCCCCAGTTTCCACCATGTCAAACAGGAAACGAAAGGCCGAACTGAGGACGTTCGCCGGGGTCCACGTCGTGGGACCTCCAGAGCCGACCATCTCTAAAGACGCGCTCATCACCTTCTCCAACAAGGACAAGGAGGAAGTACAATGCCCCAAAGAGGATGCATTGGTGATCTCTGCTTGTATCCTTGGAAAGATGGTCGATCGCATATTGGTCGACAATGGGAGCTTCTGCAATATAATATTCAAATCCGCCCTAGACCAGCTCGGCAACTTGACCAAGTTCATCAAGCCGTTCAGCACCGTGCTCCAAGGGTTCGGCGACAGCACAGTCCAAGCCTACGGAAGGATTAAGCTCTCTGTCGAGCTAATATGCTTTTACGATCCCAAGGTTAGGATTACTAGGAACCTAAATTTTGTAATCATAGATAGGCCCAGCATCTATAATGGGTTCCTAGGTCGTCCATTTCTAGAGACCTTTGAGGCGGTCGCTTCATCTTTCTTTTACTGTATCAAATTCCCCACTGCCGATGGGACGGTCGGAACTGTAAAAGGAGATCAGCTAATGGCAAAGAAATGTTTGAACTACTCCTATGTCATAACTTCTTTCAATACTTCCCATGCTATGTGTAACATTGAAACGATCGACGATCAACCTATAGAGATCGATGAGCCAAGAACATCATACCAACTCGATTCAGAGGACGCCATCACACATCGATTAACAGACGACATCGAGCCAAAGATCGGTTTCGAGCCAAGTATCGACATCGATCCAAGAATCGAGTCCAGAAATCGTTCCAAACAAGAGGCGACCGTCCCCGTTGAAGATTTGGAAAATGTAACGATAGATCCAGCTCGCCCGGAGCGGGAAGTACAGATCGGCGCAAACATAGATCGCGAATTAAAAGAGGACCTGATCAATTTACTACGTAAGAACATCAGAGTCTTTGCCTGGTTGCATCAAGATATGGTTGGCATAAGTCCTGAACACGCCTGCCACTATCTAAAGATCGACCCGGCTAGGAAGCCTGTTCACCAGAAATGTAGGAAATTCGGTCCTGAGAAGTACGCAGCGCTCGACATAGAAGTCAAAAAGCTGCTCAACAACAAATTAATCGGAGTAGCTACAGACGAACCATAATGGGTCGCCAACGCGGTGCTCGTCAAAAACCCAAACGGCTCCTGGAGGTTATGCATTGACTTCACCGACCTCAACACGGCATGTCCGAAAGATCACTTTCCGATGCCTCATATCGATCATCTGGTCGATAGTACAGCAGGTTGCGAAATGATGTCGTTCATGGATGCCTTCGCCGGATACCATCAAATCCCAATGGTGGAGAAAGACATAAAGCACACATCTTTCCACACAGAAAAAAACATATACTTTTGGGTCCGAATGCCTTTCGGCTTGAAGAATGCGGGGGAAACCTACCAGCGTCTAGTCAACGGAATGTTCGCCAATCAGATCGGCAAGACCATGGAGGTCTACATTGACGACATCGTGGTCAAAAGCCTCAAGAAGGAAGATCACCTCAATAATATCGCCGAGACGTTCGCCATCCTCGAGAAGTTCAACATGAAACTGAACCCCAAGAAATGTAACTTCGGGGTGAGCTCCGGAAAATTCCTAGGGCACATCGTGAGCCAAAGGGGGATCGAAGCGAACCCCACCAAGATTCAGGCGATCCTCGACATGCAGGAGCCACGTAACGTCAAGTAGATCCAACGCCTCACAGGTTGTCTAGCCGTCCTCAACCGTTTCATATCTCAACTCGACGATAAAAGCAAGCCTTTCTTTGTGACCATAAAGAACAAGAAGTTCGCATGGACGAAGGAGAGTCAGGTAGCGTTCGCCAAAATCAAGGAATACCTATCTAACCCCCAGATCCTTGCAAAGCCGATCCCCAGTGAGAAATTATTCCTTTACCTAGCAGCCTCGGAGGTCGCACTGAGTGCCGTTTTGGTGCGAGCGGAGGGACAAGTCCACTTGCCGATCTACTATGTTAGTCAAGCGCTCCACGATGCTGAGACACGTTATGAGTGTTCGCAAGCTAACGGCTTACTTCTTCGAACATCAAGTGGAGGTTTTGACGACTCTCCCTCTAAGGCAAGTTCTACACCGACCGGACACCAACGGGCAACTCCTCAAGTGGTCACTAGAGATCGCCCCATACGGTATCACGTATGCTCCTCGCACAGCGATCAAAGGCCAACCTCTGGCAGACTTCGTGGTGGAATTAACATTCCCTCACAGTCCGACCCAGATAGGTCGACCGGCCTGGAAGCTATACGTGGATGGCTCGGCGACCAACTCGCGAGCAGGGGCTGGGATTGTCCTCATTATCCCCGATGGCCAAAGTTTCACAAATGCCGTGCGTTTTGGGTTTCGTGCGACCAACAATGAAGCCGAATACGAAGCCTTGGTAGGCGGGCTCGATCTAGACCTCGCCCTAGGTGTTCGTCGCCTCCATATCTTCATGGACTCCCTCTTGGTCGTGAACTAAGTCAAAGGAGATTATGAGACGCGGGGCGAACAGATGGACAAATACCAAGAGGTGGTCGCCGAAATGTGCACGAAATTTGAGGAAGTGCTAATCGAACAAGTCCCGAGAGAGCACAACTCCCAGGCCGATGCCCTATCCAAGCTAGCGTCGTCAGATGGGGCAGCCGACTTCTCTAATATCCAAATTACAAAATCAGCAAGGCCGGAGATCAACAGAAACCTGGTTACCACAGTCGCCGTTGCCGAGGAGAACTGGATGACTCCGTTCATCAAATACTTAAAAGATGGAACAGTCCCTGACGACCGTATCAAAGCTCGCCAACTCCAGCTCCGTGCGACCAGATACACCCTATTGGACGACCGGCTTTACAAGCGAGCTTTCAACCTTCCCCTCCTCAAGTGTATTACACCGGAGGAAGGTCGGCTCGTTTTAGCCGAAATCCATGACGGATCATGGAAACCATGTCAAGTGCGAGCTCTCATCCATAAAACAACCAGACAAGGTTTTTTCTGGCCATCACTTCAGACGGATGCGATCGCCTATGCCAGATCGTGTCATAGGTGTCAAGTAATGGGACCAAACATCAAACTCTCCCCCGAGCAACTCACTTCAATGTACAGCACTTGGCCTTTCGCCCAATGGGGCATTGACCTTATAGGTCCCTTGCCGACGACACCAGGGGGCTGTAAGTTTGCCATCGTAGGGGTAGACTATTTCACCAAATGGGCTGAGGCCGAACCGCTAAACAAGATCGAACAAGAGCAAGTAATCAAGTTCATCTGGAAAAACATCATATGCCGGTTCGGTCTGCCCCAGGCGATCATCTCCGACAATGGAAAGCAGTTCGACGGTTTAGAAGTCATGCAATTCTGTGAGAAGTGGGGAATCAAGAGATTGTTCTCGGCCCCCTACCACCCTCAGACGAACGGGCAAGTAGAAGCCGTAAACAAAATCCTCAAACACACGATTAAAGCATGACTCGAATCCAGGTAAGGACGGTGGGCGAGCTAGCTCCCGGACATTTTGTGGTCTTATCGAACGACGACCCGTAATTCAACTGGCGAAACCCCATTCGCCCTCGCCTTCGGAACAGAAGCGGTGATCCCCTCGAAATCGCCATCCTCAGCTATCGAACCGAACAAGAGATGACGACCGACAATGATGTGGCCCGATGGATCGACCTCGACATGCTCGAAGAACGACGACTGACCTCAGAAATGAAGAACACTATCCACAAAAGGAGATCCGAGAAGTTCTTCAATTCGAAGGTCAAGGAAAGAAGGTTTCAAGTGGGCGATCTCGTCCTCAAAAAGATCCAGACCCACACAGGTGTTTTTGGCCCGAACTGGGAAGGCCCCTTCAGGATATCTAAATGGCTAACTAAGGGAGCCTACGAACTTGAAGAAGTACTCCGGATTAATATCCTTGGAACGCCGTACATCTGAAGAAGTACTACCAGTGAAAACTTTGTATTCAGTTTCTACTACCCTATGTACAAGGAATATAATGAGATTTCTTCCTATCCCATCTATTCTAACGATCGCCCCACCAGGCATATCGTATACCGTCGAGGGTCGCCATCTAACTTGACGATCCGAGGTAGAAGAGTGCAGCCGTGGTCCTGGTAGTCGATGGAACCGACTATTTCGGCCATGCAAGGTCCCTTTGGGCCAAGATCGCCTGCCCTTCGTTTAAATACGAGGCCGGCGTAGTCTGAGGGCCCTCCAAAACTAATCAGTGGATGCGATCGCCTGCCCTCAAAGGTTCATCATCTAAGGTGGTGAACCCGGACAATGCGACGTGCCACTACCCCCATCTCAACGTACACCGTCGAGGATCGCCATCTTCATGGTGGGCCGAGGTGGAAGCAGAGCTAACAAGCCACGGACATGGAGTCGAATAAACCGACGACGCCCCGTGCAAGGACTCCTCCAGACCAAGACCGCCCACCTTTCGTTTAAATACAAGGCAGGCGCAGCCTAACGGAGGACCCTCACAATAAAGTGAGCCGCGGGAATATCCCTCGCACATAAAGACACAGTTGTGGAGATCGGTCCATCGAACTCCGTGACTGTGCACGATTCCTCTGAGTTGGTAAAACTGAAAATAGCTCACCAAACACACTATTTTTGTTCCCTTACTTACAATAAGTAAATAAAAACAAGGGGGCAGAGAAGGGGAGCTAATCTCGTACTCGATCGGCTTCATTCAGACACACACAAGACGTTCGGAATTGTTCAACAATATTTACAAGTAAGAATTTCCAGAACATGTTGATACATTCAAACATTCAAACAATCGGTCAGATGAACAAGACATCGGAAGCAATCATACACATACTTGAAAAAATTCGCATGCAAACATTCAAAGGCGGTCGTACATGTAAAATCACAGATACAAAAAGGGAGTATTTTATTCATGACAAGGAGTTCATACAATACGAAGCCCAAAGGCAATATAAAGAAAGAGCAAAAATTACAAGTGAAAAAAAACAAAGAAGTCACTCAGGCCCCCTCCGGCTAGTCTTCGCCCCCAGGAGGCGGATCGGCATGCGCTCCCCCTTCGGCCTCAGGATGAATGAGTTTATCCGGAAAAGGATACCAACTCAAGTCGATCCCCAAGCCGACGAGGTCAAGGATCGGCAGGGAAAACTCCGGATGCAAAGGGTGCTCGAGTGCATAGGCCTTAAAGCTCTCCATCAAAGAACCGATCTCGATCCCTACCTTTTTGGCGGCTCGGGCAGCGTCGGCATAGGCCACATAATAGGCGAACTCACCGACGAGTGCCACATTGAGGTAGGGATCGGTCTCGATTACCTTCAGCTGCCCTCTCAGCTCAGTGGTCGTCTTCTCAGCTTCTGCCAGTTCGACTACCTTAGCGGTCGTTTCCCCCTTAGCCTTCTCCAGCTCTCCCTTCGCCGCCTCCAGCTCGCGGTTGAGCTGATCCACCCTCGCCTTCAGCCCGGCCGCCTCCTCCTGCGAGGCCACGTGCATCCGACGAGCCTCCTTCTCCTGGTCGCGGAACTGATCAGCCACTTCCTTGGAGCGGCTCAGCTCCTGCTTCATCCGATCGTTGTCCTGTTTAGCTCGTTTGGCCGTCTCTATGTACTCCTTCTCCATAGCCTGGATCCGGTTAGCAAATTCAACGTTTTTATTCCGGGCGGCCTCCAGGTCTCTATAGAGACGAGCATTAGAGGGTCGCCCCTCGTAATCCCTTACAGCTTGGACGGCCATCGTCGCCGTCTGGAGAGCCAAGGCAAGGGTCGCCTACATGACATCTATAGATCGCCGACGAGCGATCGCATCGAAATCGGTCGTCCAAGCCTTGGGCAGAGAGGTGATGGCCTTCTGGACGTAAGTAGGGACGTCGAGGGACTTCTGCGGAGACTTGCTCGCCAGGAAATCCAGCACCATCGGCGAGACGTCCGGATCAGCAAGACGGACCCTGCAACACAAACAAAAGAGACAAAGGAGTTAGAATATACCTAACTAAAATTTCCAACTCGGAAAGTTCAATCCGATCTCACCTGTTGACCAGCTCAGGATCGCAGCCAAAATAGGGCTTTCCCCGAGAAGTCTCAGCCTCAGCGATCGCCGCTCTTTTCAAGAAGCCGGCCGGTGACTGAACTGTGACGCCGAGGGCTCGGGACTGCACCCTCCACCATCGGAACGGAAGAAACGGGGGGAGCAGCGATCGACGGCTCCAAGATAGCTAAGTCCGCCTCAGCTGTCGGCAGGGACCCCTCCGGCCTCCACCTCTTGCGGTTGCGCTGAAGTTATTCCTCCTCTTGAATTTCTGGCTCGACGACCGGCACTACAGCGGGCCTCTCCACAGGGGCAGGGCGAGACGATGTCACAGCAACGCGACCCGTCTTCTTTCCTAGGTGAAGACGACCGATGAGACCAGGGTTAGACATGGCGATCTCCTGCGGTGGCTCGACGAAGCGGGGAAAATGAATCTCTGCCAAAATAACAAATTCGAACAAGTTAAACACCTCCTTCAATCAGACGATCATCAAGCAAGGAAGAAGTAAAATTTATACCTGGAACTTTCAGATGACGAGGGAAGCGAAACAACCGAGCCCCCAGCCGATGAAGTTCGTGACCGAGCGAGCGAACGTCTCTGTAGGAATCCGGCAAGACACGAATTCGCTCCCAAATGATCATCGGAACAAGAGATCTTGCAAAAAGGAAACAAAATTAGATCAGTCCAAGACGTATCCGATCAAAGGGAGAGTTAAAACCCTTACTCGGATTCCTCTCCCGGAAATTGGTGGGAACCTCCAACTCTTCCTCCGGCCTTTCGCTCGACGCCGACCTCCACACTCCGCCAACCCAGCATCATTTTGCCAGATCGCCCCGAGACTTGTTCGGCACCCCGAGGACCACTCTTCCCATTCGGCCTTGAATGTGGTTACCGCCGACCGACCCTTTCTGCGCAGCCAAATTGAAGAGATAGTTCATTTCCATCGCATAAAGGAGACGGAACAACCTGTGACCGCCGAAAAGTGTCTGAGTGCAGATGATCTGTGGCCAGGCGTTCGGCGTCAGTTGGAGCGGCGCCAAATTCCAGGCGATCAACAAATAGGATACGGCGAACGGCAAGGGGAACTGCTGTCCGGCCTCCATAATCATCTCATTGACGGCGACTAGACCCTCGGGAGGTTGATCGGCACGCTCGTTTTCCGAGGGCATATGCAGGGAAACATCAGAAGGAATGTGATATTTCGCCCTCCAGCGTTTCAAGTCTCTCCGGGTCGCCGAACTCTGGATCTGACCAAGGGTCCACTGAGATGGGTCGGCGGCCCGAAACGCCGTCCGCTTCACATGTTCATAAGGATGAGCGGCAGAGTAAGCATCGAAATCAAATTATGGACAGGGTCCGGCGATCCCTTCCATAAGCTTAGCAAAAGCCCTATAGGCGGGGCCAAATATACTGTCCCGCTCCCAAGATATCCGCACCAGTTCGTCTTCATCTGCCGGCGAGCCCCCCTGCTCCGCCGTCGCCGCCGTTCTCGCCACTTCGGCCTCGTTGAAGAGCTCTTCAAGTGCTGCGGGTGCAATCCCGGCACGAATAGCCTCAACGGTCGTTTCCATATGAAGTCCCATGGGAATCCCCTCCCAGTCAGGCGATGTCGCAGCGGCGGAGGTGCTTCCGGTCTCGAAGGTCTTAGATCCTCCAGACATATTATGAAAAGTAAAAGGAGAAAGAAGATTGGTTTTCTTACCTAAAAAGAAAAAGGAGGACGATCGGCACAAGAAGCTTCGGAGATTTCTGCAGAGTTTCAGCAAGAAGGCAAGGACGCGTGAAGAGTAAAAATGAAGTAGCCCTAGCCCCTTTTATAGGCGGGAGCAGGGGTCTCCGTGAAATTAGGTGAAATTCCGCGGGCTGGAGTGCAACCGTCGGAAGGGGGACACATTAAATGCAGCCCTCAAATCCCGCGTACGCGTCTTTTCGAGGGCACACCAGGCGACAAGTCTGACAAACCATCGGACTCCCCCAATGGTGGCGCGACGCGTGTCCTTGCAACGTTTCGAGAGCCCGCCTTCCTTTCCCGCTGCTCCCAGTGCAAAGAAGATCGTCCAAATTTGAAATCAGATTGCCTGATCGTCTAAACACTGGCGATCTCCAACAGTGCCACCTCACCCCGTGTTTCAACATCGAAGCGAGCTGGGGGGCAATTGTTGTGCGGCGATTAATACGCCTCGAAGGCGATCGGCATAATGATCAGAGAGTCTACCATAGAAGACATACTCTGGGCAAACACCCAGCAGTCGGCACCCACGGCGATCGTCTTTCGGTATCCGGCTATCGTCTTTTGTTAATTGGCGATCGTCTATGATGTCCAACCAGAGACGATCGTCTCGTGCCACGTATGAATCCAACATCCGTCAAAGTCGTCGAAGACCGAATCTTAGACGGGAGCCCACGTGCAGATCCACAAAGGGCACCGACACATAAGACATTTGACCCCAGCCTGTCACCTACCTCACCTACCGACAGGGCCGCCGAAAGGTACAAAGTGGGTCCTCCCCGGACAGCGATTCAGGACGCGTGCAGGGTTCCCATTGGCCCGCACAGCTGGTCGCCAACAGCAGCCCCATACTTTAAGGGAACAACCTCACGTGACGGGACGATCGGCCATCTTATTATAATATAGAAAATGGCGGTCGCCTGTGATCGTCGGAGAGGTCCCAACAACCTTGTCTCCTATAAATAGGAGGCTCACTACAGTGGCTAGGATAGGCTGTCATTACCGTGAATACAAGTGTAAAACATACAGAGAGAGAAACATAGACTCATCTGGCAATTACTTACACATTCATAGTGATATTCATACATACTTACAATACATCCCAAGCAAGAACTCACAGATCTTCATATCTGGTTCTTCCGGCAATCTATACGCTCTACAGCTTAGATAACTAGAAGTCTTTACACTTTTTGTAATAGATTCTAACGTTAATATTTGTACTCAACAGTATACTTATTAATAACATCTCGCGAGAGCATTCAAGCCCGGGATTAACAACCCCGACAAATCTTGTGTTATTTATCTTCTCACGGAAGTGTTCTCACATTTGTTAGTTACTCGATCATTCCAGCAATACTATCTCCGGATAATATTTTGGGTAACAACATACGTAATACGTACGTTGACTTGATACAGTATTATACTCATATTACGTACGTAATACACCCTGTGTAA
Organism: Orobanche coerulescens; assembly: GCA_033398695.1. Lineage (NCBI taxonomy): Eukaryota > Viridiplantae > Streptophyta > Magnoliopsida > Lamiales > Orobanchaceae > Orobanche > Orobanche coerulescens. The sequence goes on along the minus strand of CM065804.1, from coordinate 68,981,944 downwards.
CGTACGTAAATCCATCCGTTGACTCACCTGTCCACATCTTCCGCCGAAATCCGCCGACCACGGGCCCAACTGTCCGATTCCTCTTGTTACGTACGTAATTCCTTATGCATAACGTACGTAAAGTGTATAATTTAGCGTAAGTTATCTCAACATCTTAAGGTACGTTAAGGGCTCTATACTTAGCCAAAATCCAACTGTTCCTGTCCGACGTCTCGACATACTGGATACGAACATACGGAATAGTGAATACACATATACTCAACCCAAAAATATTCTCATACGATATACCTGATATCCAAATCAGTTCAATCTGATACAACATATCCTCAATATAAGTGTCAATCAAATACGTCAATTACACAAGTATAACTGTCTCGGTCCTCAATTTATTTTATCCATACTGTATAGATACCAAACTATACAGTATATCTCAGATAAAATAACGCGAAAAATTTATACTGAAAATCCGGGTATTACATACTACCCCCCATAAAATAAGTTTCGTCCTCGAAACATGCGACTTGTCACCAACAACAGATAAATCCAAAACTTTCCAACTCATCACAAAACAATCAAGTTTCGCCACAAGCGAATAACCAAACCAATATACTTACAGGTGTGTGAAGCCGATGATCTCCCGTGATACTAGCACACGACTTCCGTACGAAGTCTCAACACAATCAACACACACCAATATCACAAATAGCAATTGAAAATAAGCTCAAAAATTTTGGAAACTCCAAAAATCGATTTGACTCAAAAGTCAGAAAAATTCATTTTCAAAAATCACACTACTACCGTACCGGTAGAGCCACATAACACACATGCCTGGGTTCACAAAACCCAAGCTCCGTTACCATCTTCTGTAACACCTCCAAAACCATCCGGGATATTATAGCGCCGTGGGTCCCACACCGGAACCCACTACGCTAAAAACCATCTCAAAAATGTTTAAAAATGCCAAAAGGCCAATGACGGTAATATTTTAAATACTCAAATATTTTCAAAAACATAGTTCTAAAATACCGTCATAAAATACCATTTGAAAATACAAGGCGAATTGCCAATTCTCGACAGTTCAAAATGTACAATAAGCTAACACTTACACGTACCGATAAAATAGTTTAGGAAAAGGTTTAACGAAATACCCAAGTTCGCAAAGTGCCAAAAGGCCATTTAAAATACACGCGAGTTGGTAAAAATACCGAAAATCCATTTTAAAATATACACACGCAGCGGATAAAAATACAGTTCAAAATACACAATTGCAGCGGAAATAAAACAACCAGAAATAAATACTCAATACTCAAATAAATGCCACAGCCAGTATCACCCGGGAAGCTCACCCCTTCACGACCGCTACTAGCTCGATCTCCGAGTACCTAAAAATAAAGCCCACGTCGGGGTCAGCCACAATACTCAACTATGATATCGATCACATCATCATAAATAATTAAATACCAATGTAATAATACTGTAAGAATACTACCAACGTAATCTTACCGACATAACCTTACCAATCCATAACAATCCAATCCTTACCATAATCTACATTTTGCATCCTCGAATGACGAAATGAACTTAACAACAATTATCTGTATTGAATTTCAAAAATACCAATAATCCTCAAAACATCATCATAACTCATAAGTGTGGAAATAATCCAATTTGTGCCAAATCCTATCCGTCGGATTACACAATCAAATCACAACATGTATAAACTAATAATACACAACATATCTGTATATCAACTACCACATGATAATGATGACAAATCCCGAACATCGACGTACAGTCCGAATACTCATACGATCAATAACAATGATCAACCAATAATTCAATCGAGAATATCCTCGACATGATACCTCCAATACGATCAACAAAGGATCAACGATAACCGGGAATACCCTCAACAAGGTAAATCCAAACACGGTCAACAAAGATCAATAATAACCGAGAATACCCTTAACAAGGTAAACTCTAAATGATCAACAAAGGACCAACAATAACCGACAATACCATCAACAAGGTAAACTCCAAATGATCAAAAATAATGGATCTCAAGGAAATAACTTCGACTATCGAACATACCCCTCGGACGTATGAAGGATTAATCACAAAACGTCGAACACATCCAAACATTTAAATGGACTATGAACGACCAAAAATTGTACGGCTCAAAGATGGACATCACAGTACGCCCGATCCGGAAATGTGTCAGTGCACATGTCCACCCCGTATACGGAATCCAGAATATACGTGGGACAATGTACCTGATTAGCTCACGAACTACGTGTCATGTGCACGGTTCAATGTGGAAATATCAACAGATAACCATAGTGTGCCCAGCTAAAAATCCTACACAATAACCAATCGGAATGCAGATATGATTCCAGATATGTCACGATACAACATGACAATGAAACTCAAAGAATCACATATCCAATAAGGGTCAAAAGACTCACTGAAGTGAACAAGACAAACTGACAAAGAAAAGTCGACACGACTAATCAATATCCAAAAACAACAATTCTGGGATCATCATCCCCGACAAATGATCAACACGATCAACGATCTCAATACAATTATCCCTGGGATCATCATCCCTCAACGAAATAATCAATATGAATCCTAATATACGAAACATCATCGTACAACATATACAACAACTCAACATAATAATTATCTTCATAACTGAACAATACTTAAATTACCTCAAAGCCGAGGACAATATACTTCCACGAACCGACATTCCTAAACGAATACACAGTTATACGAATAATCTCAAATAAGGTACCATCCATTCAATACCAATAAACCTTTATCTCGATACTTATGTCATCACGATAACTATCTGTAATACCCTGTTGTAATTCATTCATTATCATTCAGTAATTATCAAGCAGTAATGGTCACTCAGTAATTCCTCACTCATTAATAATCACTCATCATTCATGATTCATTCATTTGTATTCATCGTTGACATTTTGTAACCCTGTATCTGTAACACCCCCAATATATTCGGGAATATTACAGCGCCGTAAATCCTTTACATAAGGATTTACAAGGCTGAAGAATTGAACAAGTATAAAAAGGTACTGACGAATGGAAATAACGGAATTACAGTACATTAGTTCTGACCAAAATACGGAAATAGTCCAATTGTCCAACAGAACTCAATATTACATCACCAAATTCAAATCACCACAAACTACTTCGTACTCGAGTACTTATTGAAATGACGAATAAACGAAAGATAAATAAACCCGGCCGGGACATCACTCTGCACCCTCGTCATCATACAGTTCCAGTGGTTGTTTCCCCGCTCTCCTGGATCCTGAACACAAACAAAATGTTCACCCCCGAAGGGGTTAGCACAACGATGCTAGTACAAGTACCACAACATATTATTCATATCTCACGGTGAATAATAATAACGTAAACGACAAAATACCAACGAGTCTTCTCCTACGAAACTCAAACATAACATATACAATCGATAATCACAACATGATATCAATACATACACATGGTAATTCCATCGATCCAGCGTTCACTGCCTAGAACCCACGATGATCCCGTCAGACCAACCCGTGGTGGAAAAACTCGTCCGATGATCCAGCGCACGCTAGCATAGATCCCCCGATGATCCCGTCGGACCAACACGAGGTGGACACACAATAACGACATACATGCACGACAATATGTATAACAACAATACATAAAACAATTAAGGTACTTGCCTCGATTTGAAGACAATAACAATACTTCCACGAAAATGAACACTCGAAGGTCGTCCTTTACAATCAATCACGTAACGAGACCAAACCTTAACAAAAGAAATGATATAGGATTTATCTCACGTCGTATGAATGTTAAACAATTCGATTAACGGTCAAAAGTTCATAAACTGCAATCTGCCCGAATAGCTTAGCGCACGCTAAGTACTCGTAGCGTAGCGTGCGTTACGCTCGCCCAATAGCGCACGCAAACAACAAAGCCTAGCGCACGCTAACGATGCATGGTCGCACTCACCGACCACCAATTGACTTGCTCGATGGTCTAGCGACGTTACGTACCAAACGTAGCGCACGCTAACAATCGCCGATAAGACGTTAGATTGCATAGCATAGCGTGCGCTATCTATGCATGGCGCCATCGGTGAGCGAAAGCTGCTTCTTGCCATGTTTGAAACAACGAAATCTTGCGTGATAATTCATGTTACTTCCATGAATACTATGTCTACACCCTCATGAATGATTATACGGATAAAGACAACTTCGGATTCAAGGATATGCATGCCAATATAAAACCATATTCTTTTCCGACTTCAAATCTTCATACGATAATACGAAAAACTAAATGGTTGATATCAACACCTCTATATCACCATATTATCCTATCAAGTTGATAAACGTCCTATATATACTAGATAAATCCTTCCATGATCAAACCTTTAGATTTATCTAACAATAAGGATGTTAACGTCTAGTCCAAGATTACTATGAAACCATCTATTAGATTCGGTTAACCAATGATAGAAGCTTCTCTTCACATATCCAAAGGTACTAAGATTCGAATCATGATGATTATAATCAAGGTATTCCAGTGCTTATACAACTCACTATTCCAAACATGATATACTTGGATAATTCATCTATGAAAATCCATATCTTGTTAACATGATCATCCAAATCGTTAGAATCCAACTCTAAGTCCTGGAGATAGATTGAACATACCTTAAAATGATGAAATCATCGAACCGTAAGGTAGAATCCAACTCCGGTTGGTTGTATGCCCTTCCAAGGTGCTATTCCACTTCCATGAACATTCCACGTGGTAACCAATGTATAAACATCAACAATATGTGTTCTAAGTGTATAAGAGTATTTCTACAACTCTCTGAACTCTCAAGATTGAGGAAAGTGCGAAAGAAATGCAAGCCAACACGGTTGATGTCCCATTTATAATTTTCTGCATTATTGATAAGTTAGCGCACGCTACTAAGCATCCCTTAGCGTGCGCTAATAATGGTTGACTTCAGATTTTGTCCGGGTGCGTCAGCGGGAATCTCATCCGGACCCATGTACTGGCTAGCGCATGTGTTATCCGTCCCGCTCAATAATTGAGCTCTTAGCGCACGTTACTACTACCTGTGTAGCGTACGCTAATAGTGGCCCGATAGCGCGCGTTAAGATACATTCTTAGCGTGCGCTATCACAAGGTTGTTTGAGCAATTATACATGTTTCTATACTTATGCATAATGATATTAATGCACTAAATATCACACTCCAATAATCAAAATCATCAATCCGAAATAATACATGGTTGAATACAGATGAAATACACTGTAATAAATCCGGATATTACATACTCTCCTACTAAAAAGGAGTTTCGTCCCGAAACTCAAGACGAAAATAACTCGGGATATCTAAACTTCATATCAGCTTCCGTTTCCCAAGTGGCTTCTTCCGTTCCATGACGTGACCACTGAACTTTGACCAAAACGATTGACTTGTTCCTCAGTTGCTTAACTCGACTCTCGAGTATCTTGACTGGTCTTTCTTCAAACGTCCCATCCTGTTCGACTTCGATCTCGCCGAAATCGATGATATGACTGGGATCTGGTATATATCTCCGCAACTGGGATACGTGGAACACGTTATGAACATGACACAATGACGGCGGTAATGCTAATCTGTATGCCAACTCCCCAACTCTCTCGAGGATCTCAAATGGTCCGATATATCTCGGACTCAGCTTTCCTTTCCTACCGAAACGAAAGATTCCCCGGGTTGGAGAAACCTTCAAAAGTATGTGATCTCGATCTTGAACTCCAATGGACGGCGCGTACGTCCGCATAGATTTCGCGACTCGCGCCGCAGCCTTTCACGAATTAAGGCTATCTTCTCTCGAGTCCGCTCGATCAACTCGTTCTGCTCCGATCAAGTCCGATGAATCGTCCCAAAGATAGGGGCGATCTCGCATCTCCTTCCGTATAATGCCTCAAACGGTGCCATCTTAATGGAAGCATGCCAACTATTGTTATAAGTAAATTCAATCAACGGTAGATGAACTTCCCAATCGTTTGACCAATCTAAGGCATGTGCCCTTAGCATGTCTTCCACCGTTTGTATAGTTCTCTGCATTGTCCGTCGATCATGGGTGATAAGTCAGATCTTGAAGTTCAATTCGGTCCCCAAGGCCTTATGAACTGCCTTCCAAAAGTGAGACACAAAACGGCCGTCTCGATCAGAAACAATGGTCTTCGGCGTACCATGTAATCGAACTATCTCTGAAATAAAGACTCGTGCCAACCTCTCTGGTCCCCACGTATCCTTAATGCCTAGAAAATGAGCCGATTTGGTTAAACGATCAACTATCACCCAAATCATGTTCATTCCTGTCCTGGTTTTCGGCATATTAGTGATGAAGTCCATCGATATGTCCTCCCACTTCCATTCAGGAATCGGGAGCGGCTTCAACATTACAGCAGGCCGTTGATGCTCGATCTTAACCTGCTGACAAGTCAAGCATTTCTAAACATAGTCCGCTACGTCTTTCTTCATGTTGCCCCACCATAAGTTCTGCTTCAAGTCCTTATACATTTTACTGGTGCCCGGGTGGATAGAATAGGGCAAACCATGAGCTTCCTTCATAATCGTCTGTTTCAGAACATCAACATCGGGAACGCAGAGTCGGTTCTGAAATCTCAAAACTGCATCGTCATGAATTATGAATCCGGGGGCCTTTCCTTGGATCACTTCATCATGTAACCGAATCATCAGAGGATCATCTGCCTGTCTAGATTTGATTTCTTCGGTTAATGACGAAGTTATCTCCATCACGCACAGCTGTCCTTGGACTCTTTGTAACCACACTTCAATCCCTTCACGAATCATCTCTCGTTGAAGGCTAAGTTGGGATGTCGGCGTTTCAAAGATCTCGAATAGAGACAGCTTGCGGCTAAGTGCATCGGCCACTACATTTGCTTTGCCTCGGATGATATAAAATCTCCAAGTCATAGTCCTTAATCGATTCTAACCATCTTCTTTGCCGCATGTTCAACTCTTTCGATCGAATATGTATTTGAGACTCTTATGATCCGTAAAGATCCGATGTGAGTCCTGCATGAGATAATGCCTCCAAATCTTCAAGGCAAAAACCACTGCTGCTAGTTCCAAATCATGTGTCGGGTAATTTACTTCATAAGGTTTCAGTTGTCGCGACGCATAAGCGATCACCTTATCGTTCTGCATCAACACACACCCAAGTCCTTGGTTCAAGCATCATCAGAAACTATGAATCCTCGCCTCGCGGAAGTGATAGAATCAGTGCTGTCGTCAATCTCTTCTTCAATTCATCAAAGCTAATCTGACACAATTCATTCCACTCAAACTTTTGAGTTTTCTGAAGGAGTCGAGTAAGTGGGTGGGAGATTTTAGAAAACCCTTCCACGAATCGACGATAGTATCCAGCAAGTCCTAAGAAGCTTCGGACCTCTTTCACGTTCTTTGGAGGCTTCCAATCCAATATTGCCTCGATCTTCTGAGGATCCACTCGGACTCCTCTAGCTGACACCACATGGCCGAGGAACATTACTTCTTTTAGCCAAAATTCACACTTAGATAGTTTGGCGTACAATTGCTCGTTTCTCAAAAGCTCCAATACAATCCGCAAATGCTGCGCATGTTCTTCAGGACTCTTAGAATATACCAGGATGTCGTCAATAAAAACGACCACAAATTTATCCAAAAATTCAATGAACACATAGTTCATCAATTGCATAAATACAGCAGGTGCGTTAGTGAGACCAAACGGCATCACCACAAACTCATAATGCCCGTAGCGAGTTCTGAACGCTGATTTCGGAACATCAGATTCCTTAATCCTCAGATGATGGTATCCTGATCTCAGATCAATTTTAGAAAATACTGTTGCCCCTTGCAACTGGTCAAATAGATCATCAATCCGTGGCAACGGATACTTGTTCTTAATCGTCATCTTGTTCAGCTCTCGATAGTCAATACACAAATGGAGCGATCCATCCTTCTTTCGGACAAAAGAATCGGCGCTCCCTGTGGTGAAACGCTGGTCAATATAGCCCTTGTCCAAGAACTCCTCCAATCGCTTCTTCGCCAGACATCTCAAGAGGGTGCCATACGATACGGCGCCTTAGAAATTGGTGTCGCTCGTGTTCCACTCAATAGTAAATTCCACATCCCTTCGTGGAGGTAGTCCGTAACTCGTCAGAAACACATCTGGAAATTCGTTCACAACAGAATGGATGAAAGTTCCACAATTTCTTCTTCTTTCTTCATTGCGTAGCACCAGCATCTAAGACCTTGTTTTAACAATTTGTGACTTTCATCGCCTTGATCAACTTTCCCGAGCTTCTGGTTTCCATCCTCAAACGGAATCTCGAACCATCGCGCCGATCAGCGAGATATTCCTCCTTCGGTAGTTCACAATTGCTCCATATCGATTAAGCCAATCGTCTCCGAGTATTAGGTCATCTCCTTGTATTTCTATCACAATCAGATTTGAGAGCAACTCTCTGCCTCCAAATGATACAGGGAAATTTCTAGTTTCTAAATTTCCGACAATCCTCTCTCCACTCGGTAAACCAACAACATAAGGTTCACAAGCATGAAAACCGGAAATATTCAAACGATTTACACAAGACAAAGATATGAAAGAATATGTAGCTCCTGTATCGAATAAAACGCTAACTGGCTGGGAAACGATCTCGACAAGACTGATGCGACAAAGAAGATCCCGATCGTCTGTCCTCCTCATCTCGCATGCACGTGGGGAGCAGATCCGCACTCGATGTCCCCTTTCGGTCCCATTGTCCTCTCGCTCGCCCGCGGCCAAAATTCCGAGGCATCCGAACACTTTGCTGCGTCTCGTGGAATACCGGCCTCCTTCTCGGATCGGGCCGTGGTGTGCGGGCTCTAAAAGACTTTGCAGCCTCTTCACAAAACACCGCCCGATGTCCTCTCGCCCACAATCAAAACAAATCACGGCAGGAAGGGGGCAATTCCGTCGATAGTGCCTCGGGCGCAGCTTAAAGCATTTCCTGGTAACATCAAGAAGAGTTGATGTCGACCGAAGTTCTTTCCGCTCCTAGCCGGGTGCGGAGGTTTCTGAAAGAGTGAAAGGACGACCGAGCCTTACGGGCCCCACTGCTCTTGTGCTCGTAAAAGTACCAGAGACTTTCTGCTTTCTTGGTTTCGCAAATTTCTCCATGGCCGCTTCCTTGATCTCATATGCCAACGCCTTATCCCGGTATTGGCGGAGTGTGGTACATTCAAATCGACATGTACCTCTGAACTCGTTTCATTCTCATATCGAAATGGATCATCATTTCTCGCATCTGCTCGACCGATGTCGAACAAATGCCACCGTTGGTTAAACGCCTTGATCGCACGGGATACCGCACATCAAGGCCGAGCGGAGAAAAAATCCCAAACTTTGGCTTCCCTCACAGACGAGGGCAATCGAGCTTCCATCACCATTCTAAACTCTGTCCAATCGGGCGTCATGGTCTACAAAGCCGGATGGCTTCCCACCATTCGACGCTTCCCCTATCGTAAAATATTGAGCGATAGAGGCTTTCCTATTGCCCCTGGCGGTTGATTCCGCAAAGATTTTCTCCACTCCTTTAACCAATGATCCTGTGGGAGTCTCGTAAATACCGTCGAATTTGGGTGGTTGCTTCTTTGCCACTTCTTGCACCCACCGGTCACCTCGATTTCCCATATCCGGGATCCCTTGCCTCTCTCCCCGCCGTAGTCCCACCGCCACTTGCATTCGGTCCACGACCTGGGCGAACCGAGTCATCTGGTTCACCACTTGACGAAGGATCTCTCGTACAACAGGATCTGGTTCATTATTAATAGATTGTTGCGGCTCGCGAGCTATGATCGGCGTGGTTAGAAGGCGACGCCTCCCTTTCGGCATTTCTTCGTCCAAGGCCCACGACCGCGACCACGTCCACGTCCGCCTCTCAACATACCGTAAGCATAAATACTCAATATACGTAAAACAACATCGTTCTAATATCCGAGTATAAAGAGATACAATATGCAAAGAACGAGATAGAGTTTAGGAACTTACAACCACTGTTCGCATGAAGACGTAGGCAGTGCAGTGATGTCATTCACGGCCGGTTACCCCAAAAGACATAAATGACCCCTATTTTAACCCAACGGCCAAGATATCCATAATCTTAGCTCCGATACCATATTCTGTAACACCCCCAATATATTCGGGAATATTACAGCGCCGTAAATCTTTTACATAAGGATTTACAAGGCTGAAGAATTGAACAAGTATAAAAAGGTCTTGTTAATGGAAATAACGGAATTACAGTACATTAGTTCTGACCAAAATACGGAAATAGTCCAATTGTCCAACAGAACTCAATATTACATCACCAAATTCAAATCACCACAAACTACTTCGTACTCGAGTACTTATTGAAATGACGAATAAACGAAAGATAAATAAACCCGGTCGGAACATCACTCTGCACCCTCGTCATCATACAGTTCCAGTGGTTGTTTCCCCGCTCTCCTGGATCCTGAACACAAACAAAATGTTCACCCCCGAAGGGGTTAGCACAACGATGCTAGTACAAGTACCACAACATATTATTCATATCTCACGGTGAATAATAATAACGTAAACGACAAAATACCAACGAGTCTTCTCCTACGAGAAACTCAAACATAACATATACAACTGATAATCACAACATGATATCAATACATACACATGGTAATTCCATCGATCCAAATTGCTCACCGCCTAGAACCCACGATGATCCCGCTGACCAACCCGTGGTGGAAAACCCGTCCGACGATCCAACAGACGCTAGCATAGATCCCCGATGATCCCGTCGGACCAACACGAGGTGGACACACAATAACGACATACATGCACGACAATATGTATAACAACAATACATAAAACAATTAAGGTACTTGCCTCGATTTGAAGACAATAACAATACTTCCACGAAAATGAACACTCAAGGTCGTCCTCCTCAATCAATCACGTAACGAGACCAAACCTTAACAAAAGAAATGATATAGATTTATCTCACGTCGTATGAATGTTAAACAATTCGATTAACGGTCAAAAGTTCATAAACCGCACCGCCCGAATAGCTTAGCGCACGCTAAGTACTCGTAGCGTGGCGCATGCCTCGTCCAATAGCGCACGCAAACAACAAAGCCTAGCGCACGCTAACGATGCATGGTCAAGACTCACCGACCACCCACCGACTTCGCTCGATGGTCTAGCGACGTTACGTACCAAACGTAGCGCACGCTAACAATCGCTCGATAAGACGTTACATTGCATAGCATAGCGTGGCGCTATCTATGCATGGCGATTCATCGTGAGCGAATCGTTTCTTGCCATGTTTGAAACAACGAAATCTTGCGTGATAATTCATGTTACTTCCATGAATACTATGTCTACACCCTCATGAATGATTATACGGATAAAGACAACTTGATTCAAGGATATGCATGCCAATATAAAACCATATTCTTTCCGACTTCAAATCTTCATACGATAATACGAAAAACTAAATGGTTGATATCAACACCTCTATATCACCATATTATCCTATCAAGTTGATAAACGCCCTATATATACTAGATAAATCCTTCCATGATCAAACCTTTAGATTTATCTAACAATAAGGATGTTAACGTCTAGTCCAAGATTACTATGAAACCATCTATTAGATTCGGTTAACCAATGATAGAAGCTTCTCTTCACATATCCAAAGGTACTAAGATTCGAATCATGATGATTATAATCAAGGTATTCGAGGCTTATACAACTCACTATTCCAAACATGATATACTTGGATAATTCATCTATGAAAATCAATATCTTGTTAACATGATCATACAAATCGTTAGAATCCAACTCTAAGTCCGGAGATAGATTGAACATACCTTAAAATGACGAAATCACTGAACCGTAAGGTAGAATCCAACTCCGGTTGGTTGTATGCCCTTCCAAGGTGCTATTCCACTTCCATGAACATTCCACGTGGTAACCAATGTATAAACATCAACAATATGTGTTCTAAGTGTATAAGAGTATTTCTACAACTCTCTGAACTCTCAATATTGAGGAAAGTGCGAAAGAAATGCAAGCCAACACGGTTGATGTCCAATTTATAATTTTCTGCATTATTGATAAGTTAGCGCACGCTACTAAGCATCCCTTAGCGTGCGCTAATAATGGTTGACTTCAGATTTTGTCCGGGTGCATCAGCGGGAATCTCATCCGGACCCATGTCCCGGCTGGCGCATGTGTTATCCGTCCCGCTCAATAATTGAGCTCTTAGCGCACGTTACTACTACCTGTGTAGCGTACGCTAATAGTGGCCCGATAGCGCGCGTTAAGATACATTCTTAGCGTGCGCTATCACAAGGTTGTTTGAGCAATTATACATGTTTCTATACTTATGCATAATGATATTAATGCACTAAATATCACACTCCAATAATCAAAATCATCAATCCGAAATAATACATGGTTGAATACAGATGAAATACACTGTAATAAATCCGGATATTACAGTATCAGTTACCGATCGTCATTCATATCCGATTGAGAGTCGAGACAAGAGTATTATCATAATCATCGTGAATATACTCTTGTGTTGGAAGTCTCATCTATCACGTGTTATTGGACTTATTTACAATCATACAAGTATTGTACATCGGTCATTCACCGTTTGTAACGAGTAAACGGAGTTTTCGGATTTTTGTCACTTCCAGCAGCGAGTTACGGCCGTAACTATTCAGGCATTACGGCCGTAACATGCATTCATTGGCTCAAGGTGGTTTTGGACGAAGGTGAGTTACGACCGTAAGAATTGTCGGATACGGCCATAACAAGCGTTCGTTGATTTCAGGCCAGTTCGGACGAATGGGACTTACGGCCATAAAGGTTGCGGCATACGGCCGTAAGATGAGGCTAGTACGTTCTTAAGGCTTGGCCAGTTACGGCCATACGATTCGGGCAGGGTGCCTAGGCAGTTTCGGCAAAGGCTTCATACGCCCGTAAGTTTAGCCGGGTACGGTCGTATCGGTCGAGTTACGCCCGTAAGGCATGTGCGGGTAAGGCCGTATGACGGTCAGCAGGTGTTTGGACGAGGGCGAGTTACGTCCGTAAGGCAGGTGCCGGTATGGCCGTATCACTGTCGGCAGATTCTGGACGAAGCCGAGTTACGGCCGTACGAGATGCTGGTTACGGCCGTAAGTCCGTTGACTTGGGATGTTACGGCCGTAAGTAGGCCGAGTTACGGCCGTAACCTTCGGCAGTTTATATAGGACTTGGACGGGACTTTGAGCTCATTTTCTCATTTCTTCACCTTGTATCCGAGAGAGAGAGCTTGACGGAGAGAGATTTCATCATCAATCACTTGGGTGTTCGGTTTTCATCATTTTCATTCGTTTGTGTAGCTTGGATAGTCGATCTAACGCGTGTTCATCAGATCAAAGTGTTTGGATCTTCAAAGGTAATATACTTCAAACATCTTGGATTTTGATTTTGTGTTGGGATATGATGTTTTGGACGATATAATCATGTTGTATGAAGAAATGTACGTATGATTATGAGTGTATATGAATATTCATTGGATTATTGAAGGGTTGTTCAAGAACACTTTGAATATTGAGTTGGATTTGGGGGTTTTCGATTAGTTGTTGTTGTAATCAAATTCGGATAGTCATATTGGATTATTGATTGTATTGAAGATGTTTTGTTGGTTTGGATCACTCTTTGGGGATTTGATATTGGTATATTTAAGGATTGATTGTAAACAATCGAAGATTGGTCACAACGTGTTTGATATAATGCTCCAATGAGTTTGGTTTAGTCGTATCGATGTTTTGTGTTAGTTATAACCGTGTTTGATTTGTATGTTGAACGGATTGTTGGTAATTGTGTTACTCAAGGTTGTTCGAGCGACCGACACCTCATTTAGGATGTTTGTTCGTGGAAGGACATTTTTCACCGGTGTTGTGTAAGTTAATTCTTACTCGGTTAAAAGGATATTCCTTCCTTTGTTGTTGTTCATTCATAATCATACACTACGCCATATATGGGCTTTAACAACGCATTTTTCAATGTTACAAGCAAAAGTGTAACCATATATGCCTTGAAAGTGATCTAAGCCTACACTTTTTTTCGGTGTTAGCATTGCTATAAATCATTGTTACGGTAGACGTTATTCAATATCTACGGTAACGTTGAAGTCGGTGCAGCCGTTGGTCTTTAAAAAATGTGTAGCCGTTGGTCTTTAAAAATCAATAAAAAAAATAGGCGAGCTCAATGATTGTCCGATTATTAGTCAATTAAATAGGCGGGCTCAATCTTTGTCCAAATATTTCAATTAAGCGGGTCAAATTTCAATTATTCACTCTCAACTCTCAACTCTCTCACACCTCAACCATTGACGAGCCAATCGGCAAACACATTTCGTATCGTATATCTTATATATATAAATATATAAAAGTAGGAAAAATAAATATAAGTATATATATATATATATATTACTCCTACCGTCCGTCACCCATGTGCAATAATTTCCTTTTTCATCCGTCCGCAACCTATGTGCATTATTTATTTTTGGCAATTTTTTTACTCTTTCACAATACAAGTGGGTCCATTTACTCCACTCACAATACATCCTACCAACTAAGTCAACTCAAATATTAAAACTCATGTCGGTCACAAGAGTAGATATGGTATTACTTATTCCTATCCTACTTACACACACTCGTCTCGCCCTGCCTAATCTCGCTTCCTCCGGCGGCCAAGCTTCATGGGCAGCCACCGGCCACACTTTTGTCCGCAATCTATGAGCATTATTTATTTTTGGCAATTTTTTTACCATTTCACAACACAAGTGGGTCCATTTACTCCACTCACAATATATTCTACCAACTAAATCAACTCAAATATTAAAAATCGTGTCGGTCAAAAGAGTGGATATGGTATTACTTATTCCTATCCTACTTACACACACTCGTCTCGCCCTGCCTAATCTCAGTTTCCCTCCTCGGCCGGCGGCTGTTTCCGCGGGCAGCCACCGGCCACACTTTTGTCCGCAATCTATGAGCATTATTTATTTTTGGCAATTTTTTTACCATTTCACAACACAAGTGGGTCCATTTACTCCACTCACAATATATTCTACCAACTAAATCAACTCAAATATTAAAAATCGTGTCGATCAAAAGAGTGGATATGGTATTACTTATTCCTATCCATCATTGCTAGGCAGCCGCCGGCCACACTTTTGTTTTTAGATGATTTTTCCTTTTTCTCTTCTTTTAGTTTTTCAATTTTTTGTCCTGCGATTCATTCAGTTTTTGGGCAATTTTATTTTCTGAATTTCGTTCATCACGATCTGTTTATCGCAATTTCAATGTATTTTTGAGTGGCTGGAATCGACACCTCTTTATCCGTACAGATAGCCGCTCATCCCCATCGCGGCGCCACCATGGATGGACCCCCGAGCGAGTGGGTGGTGAACCCCGATCGGATATGGACCTTTTGGAACCTCTGTCACGTCTACCTGGGTTCTGCAAGTTTTCGGAAGATGCATATCCACCTTCGAAGGTAGCCCGAATTGCAGCGCGGCTCTTCCTTTGGCGGCGCCTCTCGGCTATGGCGGCGCTGATTTAGGGTTCCTTTTTCCCTAGCGAACCGCTTCAAGGGATTAATGCATCCGAACCGGCAGCTCTCACAACTGCTTATTTGTTCTATCTTCTTCTCTGCACAGCAAATCCGTCTGCTTCTTTAGGCCTGCCCGTTTCAACTTCATCATGAGGTGGGATTTCAGCACAATTAACGGGTTTGTTGCATTTCAACTCCCAACTTACACCAGCTGTTCTTTATATTTTTTTAATTCTTGGGTATTGATTTATTTGCCTTTGGTTGTTATTCGATCAATTCGATGGAGATATATCTTCACTTTGAGTAGCTTACCTTGGTTTGTATCTTTGATCATCTGCTATTGTGGGATCATTTCAAGGCATGTGATAGCTTTGAGATTGTAATTCCATCAAGATTTTGTGATTGTATCTTCATTTTATTATACTTCCATCAAGGTTTTTAATGGGGTTTTCAGTTTTCTTTATTTAGTTCTCATTATTGGTAGTTTCAATTGCTTACTAAGAGTTGTTATGTGTAGGTGTTTGGTGTGTAGAGCGTTTTGTTTTTATTCTGATATTTGTAATCTGGAGAGATGAGGGGCTTTGAGTCTGTAGAAATAAAACCAAATGTCGTTCTCCGTTTCGGAAGATTTCTTTTTTCATGGGTTTGTATACTGTATTTTTAGTCTTGTATTGATTCAGAGGTTCATTATGATTCTTAGCTGTATTTATTAAATAAGTCTAGCTTAGGTATCTAGAGTCTAGACCTATATTTATGGCAAAAAATAGAAAGAAAAATCTAAAATCTATATTCATATTGTTCCTGGTTTTTATGTTTTTTCTGGTAGCTGAAATAACCTTCCGTCAATGCCGCTACTTTGATGCAGAGTCCAGGATAGCAAGCTCTCCTCCTGCAGAAACTTTGAAACAAATGCGCAAATCCTTTTACACGAATGTTCCACCTCCATATGTGGAATAGTTTGAGAAAAAAGAGTTATATCAAGTCAGGGTACTTACTCAGGAACTTGCCGTGCGTCTTCTGATTATCATCACTTCACTTTCTCAGGGCAATGTTTATGTCATGTAGTTGTCTGACAAGAGGCGACCTGATTCAACCATCTCATGCAAGTGTACTGTTGCAAAATACACAAACCAACTCGAACTTTTTAAGGCAAGTATTTTGCTTTTCCAGACACATGTACTGTATGATCGAAAAAAAACCCGTTCATTTGTAAACAAAAGTAACTAAATAAATAAAATTTGTCTCTATCATTTTTGTACTTGTAAACCTTATTTCGTTTGCAGTTGCCAGAGTGCCTCCGCATCATTGGGTATTTACGCCGAATAGGAGTTTTCAATGAGTATGGAATGCGCCTACAGGTAGCATTATCAGGTTATTTTTATTATTATCTTTTTAGATATTTTTAATCTTGATTTGCTTTAGAGTTCAGTCCCCTGATCTATAGATCTCATTACATTTTTAAGATATATTATTCTGAACAAGGGTTGTTTTCTGGTGGTCAGGTTTTGAGATGTTGTGAAGCCTGGCTTACTGGAATACTTGACGATTTAGACCAGAGGAATCCTTATGAATATTTGAAAGGGTTGGTACAATGTCATAGAATGCATCTTTTTGATGTTGTTAACCAGTATCGAGCCATATTTGCGGATGACACATTGGAAGTGAAGAAAATTATAAATAGATAATTGATATCAGAAATCCAAAATAATATTGTACTACTTAAATGGAAACATAATGTACTGGCGTAAAACCCACTAATTACTAAGATAAATCGGTGCAAACCAGTCCTTAATAGTTGCTTTTCAGGCACACCAGTTTATGCTGAAATAATTTTTTTATATCCGTGTGGTTGTTCTGATAGTGCCATCGCGTGTAGATCTGATAAGGTCGGGAAAATGCCGCGTAAGTATTATCAAAGGGTTGCAAGGGCATAAGTATACTTACTACTTTATCGCATCAAGAAAACTTGTAGTTTGTCGTGTCTAAAATTCCCATATTTCGGTGGCCGTGATTTTCACAGGCCCGTGACTCTTGTAGGTTTCTCACTTGGAGCAAGGGTTATTTTCAAGTGTCTCCAGGTTCTGGCTGAAAGTGAGAAAAGTGGCAAGCATTACCTTTTCACTAGCTTTTTTTTTTTTTGTATACACCAAAATGCAAATGCATATGAGAGTTATTTTCAAACCAACCACTTCAACTTATTTTCAGAAATTTTTATCAAATCATTATTAAGCATTTCCCTGCAAAATGCACTATTCATCCACTCACTTGTAACTACCACTGCTTCATCATTAATTTACTATTTTCACTTGTAACTACCACTTGCTCTTTACCATTAATTTACTATTTTTATATCAAATATCAGTACATTTTCATCTCCTATCCAATCATACCTTCAACGTTCATTTTTTCCTTTTTCAGCAATTTATATCCCACAAACTTGAGTTCCAAGCATCGATTTTCCATAGTTTCCTTTATCCTCCGGGTTTGCTTTTTGTTTCATTTCATGTTTTTTTAACTCGTTTCGGGTATAATTTACTTGGTTGTCTTCAAAAAATATTCACTTTCTTGATTTTTGCCAGCTGGACTTGTAGAGAGAGTCGTCCTTCTTGGAGCTCCAATTGCAATTCAAGACGTGAACTGGGAAGCTACTCGACAGGTAGTTGAGCACTATGCTTTATACTAATTAAATTTTGCTAATATATTATCTGTTACGGTTAGTTCTGTAGTTCTTCAATATAGTTTCAGTTTAATATATATTTCTGCAGGTGGTGGCCGGGAGATATGTGAATGCATATTCTACGAATGATTGGATGCTTGGAATAGTATTTCGTGCCATGTATGAAACCATGAAACTGCTGTTCAAAATCTTAATTTATGGATGGTTAAACCTGTAATATCCGCAATTTCGGATTTCCGGAAATTTTCATTTTTCGGCGGAGGTCCGCTTTCGACTCGCCGACCGCTTCGGCCATTCTCGAGAATATTTAATTCTACACTTTTGTCATCCGAGTTTGTTTCGTATCGCTTTTGTTGAGTTTCGTGTTCTTAAATGACTTTTCCGCACTTGAGTTCGATTCTCGCAAATCTCGTCCAAATCGTTGTTTCGAGTTTCTCGGAAGTTCATTTAATGTTATTATTCATGTTGTAAGTTTCGGTTTGGTGTTTCGATCGTATCGTATTTCGACGCTTTGGGCCATTTTCGTAATTTCCCAAAGTTTGGGGTAATTACTTTCGTTGTCAATTTCGAGCCCTCGTGGTCGGAATCGGGTGTTCTCTTAGTATTCGGATTCGTCTTTGCGAGTACTTCATAATCGTGTTTTCGGTTTACGCTCGTGTCGGAGTTTCGGATTTTTCGACCGTCGGATCAACCGAGGCCTGGCCGCCAGCCCGCCGAGTAACGGCCGTAATGGCCCTGGCAAGAACGGCCGTAATGCCGTTACATACGTAATAGCCTTCCGTTACGCACGTAACATGTCCGGCAGATCGATCCCAGGAGTTCGGCCTTGGCCGACATTACGTAGGCATTGCCGATTACGACGTAAGCGGCCGCCGTGGTCGGCTATTTATAGGCACGACCGAGTCATCCGCCATTTCTCATCTTTTCTTCATTCCTTCCGCGATTTTTCACCCTAGATCGATGGTTTTGAGTAGAATCAACTTATATAAACATGTTTTGGAAGTTGGGATCATGGATTAACATCATCTTCCACCGGATCAAGGTAAGAACACCTAAACTTTTGGTTTTTGGATGTTCTTGAGGTTTCTTGGTGTTTTGGCCGATTTGCTTCGTTTTGATTCATATTATTGTTAGAACTTGATTGTAAACTCGTAATCATTCAATACCCTTGAAGTTTTGTGGAACGGATTTGAGTATTTCTTTGAATAATCGATTAAATTGGACTACGCCCTCAAAGTGTCCGATAAAATGCTTCAATGGGTAGAACTTGGGAAGTTCCATACTTTTTCATAGAATTGTGATTGAATTGATATCGTTGTGACTTAGGAGCGAATTCTTGTGAAGAACTCGAGTCGGAACCCTTCCGTTCGTTGCCTTCTTTGGGGTCCGAGCTTCCCGGTCGAACCGTGTTCTTCGGAGCGTTCGGTAGCGGTTATTAAGGCAAGTATCTTACTATACGACTTGTATCTTGCGACTAGTAATTACGTATGAGATGTATGATGACTTTGCTTGCCTTCGTAAATATGTTCCGTTTGAGTTGGTTGTGTTTTCCGCAATTTGAAGGCTTTGTGATAATAGTGTTATATCGATATCGTGTTAGGCGTTGTGCCATTTGTGCAGGAATGCGACGTATGTATGGGATGGTTGTACACTTGGTTGTACAATGTATTGTGTACCGAATGTGTGTTATGTTGGTTAAATGTCGTTGATTGATGATAGTTGTTGCGAGTGTCGAGGTTGTGTTATGTGCGTGCAATGTACGATTTTGTGGTGATCAAGGTGATTGATTAATTATGCTCATTGTTGTATGTAATGTGAATGTGAATATGTGTGTGACCGCTAAGTTCACTCGTGTTGGTTCGACGGAACCTACGAGGATTCGTGGCAGTGGACTACGGGATCAGAACTTAGTGAGGTACTGAGGTCCAATCGTGCTGGTCTGACGAGGCCTACGATAACGCATGGCAGTGGACCATGAGTTTCGGACACAGTGCGTCCAACCGGGTGAGCTCGACGGGGTTTATGGTGACACGTGGCAGTGGACTACAGTGTCAGGACTGTGTGTGTGATTGTTGTGATTGATATAGTCCGTGTGGGTTGTTATGCCTACGGAGACACGTGACAGTGGATCACGGTGTCGGAATTGGTTATGTTTGGTTAATAGTCCGTGTGGGTTGTTGAACCTACGGAGACACGTGACAGTGGATCACGGTGTCGGAATTGATTATGTTTGTTTAATTGTGCGTGATGTAGTCCGTGCGGGTTGTTGAACCTACGGAGACACGTGACAGTGGATCACGGTGTCATGAGCATGATACTTTTCAAATCAAAGTTTTTAAAGGAAAAGTTTTAAGAAAGAATGTTGGGCCGAGCCCCACGAGATTTATGGAAATGTTTCCGGTATTGTAAACTGTTGAATTATGAAACAAGTTTTGGGTTAAGGCCCTTAAGTTTTTCGAAAGGTTTTGTGAATCAGGACTTGAGGTCTTAAGGTTTTGAAATTCTAAAATTCCCGAGATGATAATCCTATTTTCGAATGCTTCATAGCTTATCTTCTCTTGTGAAAACCTCCCGGGAATATTCGATACTTGATTATTATATTTGATCACGATTATTAATTGCTTGTTACATTTCGTATGATTTGATACTTGCACTAGTAAAACAAAGGAGTTTACTAACCCCCGAGTAATCGGGGTGGATGTCTGCTTTGCGTCCAGGTACATGCAGATTCAGGGGAGCAACACAGGATTGGCACAAGAGGATGACGAGTGCGATACTAATCATGAGTCGAGAGTTATTTTGATTTTTGTTGTGTTGTCGAGTTGATTTCGCCTTCAGTATTGTATTTCGACCCGTGTGGGTAATGTTATTTAAGTCGCTTTATCGATTGGGTTGTGTGACCTCATCTGGCCTGTGTATTCACGTGTAGGTGATCATATCGGTCCGTATCATTTTATTGTTTGACTGGTCGGGCAAGCATTTGGTTGTTTATGGATGTTTAGCCCGGTAGATCCTTGTGGAAAGGGTCTACGGCGTGTAATATTCCCATATGGTTTTGGGGATGTTACAATTATGGTATCGTGAGCGTAGGTTGCGGAAACCTAGCCGCCGGGTCGAGTCAAGTCGTGATTTGTCGAGTAATGTGTTCTCTTGTCGCTCGAGTCGCCGTGACAAATTGAGTTGCGCGTAGTCACAACGTGTCGCTTATGTTGTCGACGAGATTAGTATCGTGGGCGATCCACCTCCGTGCGACTGTGGATGTAAGTCTCCTTCTTTATGCGTAATACTGTGTATCTCGATTTTATCTTAGTGAGTTAATTGCGGTGCATGATCTTGTTTACAGTATTGATTGTGTGATGTAGTTGTGTTTAATACTTGTGGTACATGGTATGAGTATAGCTGGGCGTATTGTTGTTTTACTTTTGAACCACCGTGTGGGGTGGTATGGTGTGAAAGATGTAAACCTTAATGGGTTCTGTGAAGATATCAACGGTAGAGTTTGTGAGAAACTCTGATGAATGATTTTGCTGTGTGTTTAAACTTGATACCACGAGATGCATTTGATTGAATTGGCGACCCTGGTTGCCATTTGAGTATGTGGTTTTAAATTCGACTGTTTTTGGGATGTTGTAATTTTGTCCGCTATGGGTAACTTTAAGAATATTTTCTGAAGGACTTTACAGTTTGAGAATTTTTGTAGAAATCGATTTTTGGAAAATATTTTGGTGGTTCGGTCAAACCACGGTTTATATGGATTTTTAAAATTTGTAAATTTTGACAAATGGGCCGTGTATTTTCAAATGACACCATCAGACGGTATTTGAAAAATGTGTTTTGAAGTACTTCGGACATTGTAAAATATTACCGTCGTTTTGTTTATGAACTAAAGGATTTTGGGAAAACTTTATTTTGCAGAACGATTTTTGGTTTTCGGAATTTTGAACTTCTTATGTCCATGTGTTGGGGCTAAGTGGTTGTGATAAGTTTGTAGTGTGCTTGCCGGAGAATGTTTTAGTGTTTTCTAAATGTTGAGATACATGGTTTTGATTAAACGATCGAGGTATTAAAAATGTCTTCAAAAATTTCATTTCACCAAATTTTTCAAACTTGAAAATTTTAAAATTTTATCATTTGAATAATACCCCGGAAATATTTTATTTTCGCTGCGAGTGTTTGATCCCTACGATACGTGTGTGGTTTTGACTGTGTTTGGTTTGGTAAAATCCAAACACCTCTGTTGATATGACTGTGTGAATTATTTTTGAATGAAGTTCTTAAATTACAGTGTTGGTTCATGCCCTTGTGTGATGACTTGGAGTTGATGCTTTATCGTGCTGCTATTATCGTCCTATGTTGACGTTGTGACGTTTGTTTGGTTGCGTTATTCTGTTTGGTCGTCTGTTCAGAATGCCGAGAGGTCGTGGCCGAGGACGTGGTCGTAGTCGTGGTCGTGATCAGGAGCATGAGAGGGCGACTCCCTCCTTGCCGGGTACCGATCAGCTCAGTACAGATCAGGGACATTCGACTAGCGTTAATGTTGACGTTGGCGCTGCCACCATCCTTCGTCACGTGGTTGATAAGTTAGTGCAGATGAATCAGGCCGTACATCGGGATGAGAACCCAGATGTGGATAACGGGGCTAGTAAGTGGTTACGAGATGTGATGAAGATACAGCCGCCCCGTTTTGTGGGTTCATCTGACTCGTTAGGTTGGGAAGGCTGGTTCTTCCAGTTGGACAGAACATTTGATGCCGTAGCTTGTCCGGATGAGAAGAGGGTACCCATTGCTCAGTACTTGCTTGACAAAGAAGCTGCAGACTGGTGGCAGGCTGTAGTGCCTGCAGATCGTACACCTACATGGGCTGAGTTTAAGACCGCCATGGAGGCAGAGTATTGCCCGTTGCCTGTTCGTGAACGCAGGATCGTTGAGTTTTTCTCGGCCACGACCCCTGATGTGTCGATATCCCAGGCGATAGTCGATTTTAATCGACAGCTGGCTTATGTTCGTGATCAAGTGAGAAGTGAAGCGGACAAGGTCCGATACTTCAATATGCGCATGAAACCCCATATCCGTGAGAGTATGGCTCCGCTCATGTGTACCACCCTGAAGGAATATCAGGACCGAGCTTTAGCCATTGAGATGGCCGTTTCTGTGACGGAATCTGCCCGTAGAGTAAGAGACAAGACCTCGAGAAATTTTTCAAGAGGCCGAGGAGTGAGATCCGTGAGCCTCGTTGCTTCGCAGCTTTCCTTCGGGAGCACTCCTCGTTGGTTGACTGGCCTAAGAACCTTACCCTGAGGCGAGTAAGACGATCGGTGTGAAGACTCGCTTTAATCGCAATCGTGTAGGCCATGCGAGATGTAATTGTCGCTCACCACCGGTTAATTGTTTTAAGTGCGGCTAATCGGGCACCAAGCGGTGCATTGTGAGACCGTTGCCGTGGATGTTTGGGAATCGGGTTTTCGCCTTACTCGGGAGGGCCGGTGGTGTCCAGTGATGTAGTTGTGTATCGTACTTTGTCCGTAATTCGTGTAGAGATTGATATTTCTTTGCGTGAACTTTTGGTTTTGTTTCTATTCTATCATGATGTTTTATTTTAAGTTTCGGACGAAACTTAATATTAATCTGATAGAATGTAATATTCGTATTCTCGTTTTCCGTTATCTTGAATTGTTTGTGTTTTGACGTCAGACATTTTCTTGTTGATGAGAATCGGAATGATTTCTATCGTAATACTCTATTTGTTTCTGTCGCATAGCCGTTTTAGTCGGGTGCGACTTATTGTCGCGTACGTTTCTTTGATTAAATGTGTGCATATGATGTGGTATGTGATGCGTCGTTATTTGATCGTTATTGGTTGAATCATTGCCGTGGCGTTGTTATGGTCGCTGTGTGGCGTGTTGTCACGTTGTATATTCTTTTCGCTGCTTGTAACGGTCCGCCAATGGATGAAAGTTACGCGTTTCTTGTGTATCTTGTTGAGTTTTCCTGTCAGGGTATTGCTTCTCCCTACTTGTTTTAAGTTTCGGGACGAAACTTCTTTTAAGGAGGGTAGAATGTAATATCCGCAATTTCGGATTTCCGGTAATTTTCATTTTTCGGCGGAGGTCCGTTTCGACGACTCGCTTTCGACCGTTTCGTCATTCTGAGAATATTTAATTCTACACTTTTTGTCATCCGAGTTCGTTTGTATCGCTTTGTTGAGTTTCGTGTTCTTAAATGACTTTTCCGCACTTGAGTTCGATTCTCGCAAATCTCGTCCGAAATCGTTGTTTCGAGTTTCTCGGAAGTTCATTTAATGTTATTATTCATGTTGTAAGTTTCGGTTTGGTGTTTCGATCGTGTATCAGGTATTTCGGACGTTTTGGGCCATTTTCGTAATTTCCCAAAGTTTGGGGTAATTACTTTCGTTGTCGAATTTCGAGCCCTCGGGTGGTCGGAATCGGGTGTTCTCTTAGTATTCGGATTCGTCTTTGCGAGTACTTCATAATCGTGTTTTCGGTTTACGTTCAGGTCGGAGTTTCGGGATTTTTCGGACCGTCGGATCAACCGAGGCCTGGCTGGCCAGGCCTGGCCGAGTAACGGCCGTAATGGCCCGGCAGTAACGGCCGTAATGCCGGTTACATACGTAACAGCCTTCCGGTTACGTACGTAACATGTCCGGCAGAATCAGTCCAGGGAGTTCGGCCTTGGCCGATTACGTACGTAGGCCTTGGCCGATTACGTACGTAAGCGGCCGGCCAGGGTCGGCTATTTATAGGCCTGGACCGAGTCATCCGGCCATTTCTCATCTTTTCTTCATTCCTTCCGCGATTTTTCACCCTAGATCGATGGTTTTGAGTAGAATCAACTTATATAAACATGTTTTGGAAGTTGGGATTGTGGATTAACATCATCTTCCACCCGGATCGAAGGTAAGAACACCTAACCTTTTGGTTTTTGGATGTTCTTGAGGTTTCTTGGTGTTTTGGCCGATTTGCTTCGTTTTGATTCATATTATTGTTAGAACTTGATTGTAAACTCGTAATCATTCAATACCCTTGAAGTTTTGTGGAACGGATTTGAGTATTTCTTTGAATAATCGATTAAATTGGACTACGCCCTCAAAGTGTCCGATAAAATGCTTCAATGGGTAGAACTTGGGAAGTTCCATACGTTTTCGTAGAATTGTGATTGAATTGATATCGTTGTGACTTAGGAGCGAATTCTTGTGAAGAACTCGAGTCGGAACCCTTCCGTTCGTTGCCTTCTTTGGGGTCCGAGCTTCCCGGTCGAACCGTGTTCTTCGGAGTGTTCGGTAGCGGTTATTAAGGCAAGTATCTTACTATACGACTTGTATCTTGCGACTAGTAATTACGTATGAGATGTATGATGACTTTGCTTGCCTTCGTAAATATGTTCCGTTTGAGTTGGTTGTGTTTTCCGCAATTTGAAGGCTTTGTGATAATAGTGTTATATCGCATATACGTGTTAGACGTTGTGCCATTTGTGCAGGAATGCGACGTACATATGGGATGGTTGTACACTTGGTTGTACAATGTATTGTGTACCGAATGTGTGTTATGTTGGTTAAATGTCGTTGATTGATGATAGTTGTTACGAGTGTCGAGGTTGTGTTATGTGCGTGCAATGTACGATTTTGTGGTGATCAAGGTGATTGATTAATTGTGCTCATTGTTGTATGTAATGTGAATGTGAATATGTGTGTGACCGCTAAGTTCACTCGTGTTGGTTCGACGGAACCTACGAGGATTCGTGGCAGTGGACTACGGGATCGTAACTTAGTGAGGTAATCGCGTGGTCCAATCGTGGCCGGGTCTCGACGAGGCCTACGATAACGCATGGCAGTGACCATGAGTTTCGACACAAGCGCCCAACCGGGTGAGCTCGACGGGCTTACGGTGACACGTGGCGGTGGACTACGGTGTCGGGATCGTGTGTGATTGTTGTGATTGATATAGTCCGTGCGGGTTGTTATGCCTACGGAGACACGTGATGTGGATCACGGTGTCGGAATTGGTTATGTTTGGTTAATAGTACGTGTGGGTTGTTGAACCTACGGAGACACGTGACAGTGGATCACGGTGTCGGAATTGATTATGTTTGTTTAATTGTGCGTGATGTAGTCCGTGCGGGTTGTTGAACCTACGGAGACACGTGACAGTGGATCACGGTGTCATGAGCATGATACTTTTCAATCAAAGTTTTTAAAGGAAAAGTTTTAAGAAAGAATGTTGGGCCGAGCCCCACGAGATTTATGGAAATGTTTCCGGTATTGTAAACTGTTGAATTATGAAACAAGTTTTGGGTTAAGTCCCTTAAGTTTTTCGAAAGGTTTTGTGAATCAGGACTTGAGGTCTTAAGGTTTTGAAATTCTAAAAATTCCCGAGATGATAATCCTATTTTCGAATGCTTCATAGATTATCTTCTCTTGTGAAAACCTCCCAGGAATATTCGATACTTGATTATTATATTTGATCACGATTATTAATTGCTTGTTACATTTCGTATGATTTGATACTTGCACTAGTAAAACAGTGGAGTTTTACTAACCCCCGAGTAATCGGGGGGTGGATGTCTATTTTGCGTCCAGGTACATGCAGATTCAGGGGAGCAGTCACAGGATTGGTGTTGCGATATTTCCTACACGCAAGTGCACGTCATCGTTTACAAGTAATAAAGTGATAAGTAGAGTATCGTTCCCACGAGGATTGAGTCTCTAACTACCGACGTTTTCGTATTCCAATTTTATTTGAACAATCGAAGTTGGGTTTTTGGATTAATAACTAAAAGAATGAATAAAAGACTAAACAGAAAGCGATAGCTTGAATAAAAGGAATCAAATGATAAATAAGTCTAGAGTTCTGAATCCACCTTAATTTATCCGAATTTAATCTTGATCATCCGTAATAAATAATTTTCCCAATTTATTGAAGGCGGAGATTGCTAATATATTCTACCGCCTCTCCCGAGGTCAATAGATTTATCTAACGGCGACTAACGCACTCTATCCCTAGGTGAATTATCTCGTCGCTAGGCAAAAAGCATGAAATCTCCTAAAGGCCACGTAGTTCCTATGAGTATAATCCTATCTCACGTAATAAAACGGTCCTCACCAATAGTTCTCACCAAATCTCCTCTCCCGATTCAAGTGAATGATTAAATCAATACAACTATTGGCCGATAATTGCAAGCATTAAACATAATTGGGAAAACTCAATAAAAAGGTAATAAATCGGATAATCTCAATCAATTCGTCAAAATAAAGGTTTCATCAAAACCCTAGATTAGGGCTTTAGCGACAT
Organism: Orobanche coerulescens; assembly: GCA_033398695.1. NCBI lineage: Eukaryota > Viridiplantae > Streptophyta > Magnoliopsida > Lamiales > Orobanchaceae > Orobanche > Orobanche coerulescens. Next base: position 68,954,238 of record CM065804.1, on the reverse strand, counting down.
ACTAAAAGTGAAAATACGTAATAAATAAACGAAAGCATAAAATTCAAACGCAGATGAAGCTCGGATTCCTCCGTTCTTGCCTTCCGCCTTCGCCCTTGAATTCCTCTGCTTCCTCCTCTTCTCTCGTCTCCAAGCTTAAGCTCTCTTAGGTTTAGATTCAATGATTCCAAGATAATTAAATTAGGGTCTTAAGCCCTATTTATAGCTCAGCACCTCCACAAATCGCGTCCATATTAATCGGTTGAAATCGGCTTCAAACGGCCCAAAATCCGCGCAGACGTATAAATCCCGCTAAGTGTGCCGCGGCTCACTGTCTTGTGCGCGGCACATCGCTAAAATCGAATACACGGGCGTAATTAAATCCTTCGTGCGCGGCTCACATGGGCGTGCCGCGGCACGCAGTACACCTACTCGCCCTTGGTGGTGTCTTCCTTTGCCGCGGCTCAGCTTCCTTGTGCCGCGGCTCATAGTCCAGTTTTGCCGTTTTCGCCCGTTTTGCATCGTTTATGCTTCCGGACTTCAATTTCCTGTCAATCATGCAAAATTAAGGCATTAAAAGCTCATTTAGATGATTTCACACTCCAAAATACTACAAAATAATGATAAATAAGCGTATAAAAATACGCCTAACAGTACTGTATTGATGATTCTGAGTGTACATATAATTAATGTTGGATATTGTATTCACGGGTCTTACAGCATTCCCCCTCAATTGTTGAGTAAAAACAGTAAATTACTTACAGGGAGTCTGGCTGTAGCATTCCCAATTCTTGTCTGAGCATGTTGAATCTTACTGTGTCGAGAGGCTTGGTGAAAATGTCGGCCAGTTGAACGTCTGTATGAACTTTTTCCAGGCGAACATCCTTGTTCTCGACGTGATTCCTGATAAAATGATGCTTCATGTTGATATGCTTAGTGCGCGAGTGCGAGTGATTGTGCGTGATTGCAATTGCACTCGTGCTATCACACATGATTGAGTCTCTCTAGCATCGATTCCATAGTCGACAGGTTGTTCCGCATCCAAAGGATTCGCATACGGCGGCTACCAAGACATAGTACTGATTCGGCCGTGGAAGAGAGTTAGCCAATTGCTTCTTCGAACCAAGACACGAGTCTAGGTCCGAGAAAGTGACAAGTTCCACTTGTACTCTTCTATCTAGCTTGCGACCTCCGAGATCCGAGTCATTGTATCCAACTAAATCGAATCCGCCTTCCTTAGGATACCAGAGTCCTGCATCGACTGTTCCTTTAATGTATTTCAGGATTCGTTTAGCTGTATTGAAGTGTGATTCCTTAGGTGCAACTTGGTATCTCGCACACACTCCAACAGCAAACTGGATATCGGGCCTGCTAGCCGTTAGGTACAGGAGCGAACCAATGAGCTTCCTGTAGAGTGATTGGTCAAACGGCTTTTCGGCTTCATCAGCACTAATTTGCACGGAAGTGCTCATAGGGGTTGGCGAGGATTTGGAATTGTTCATTCCAAATTTGTTGAGTAGCTCCTTGCTGTATTTCTCCTGGTTGATGAATATACCTGTAGGCAACTGCTTTACCTGCAAACCTAGGAAATAACTAAGTTCCCCCATCATACTCATTTCAAATTTACTTTTGCATGAGATGAGAGAACCTTTGACATAGAGCAAGGTTAGTTTAACCAAAAATAATATCATCGACATAGATTTGTACCATTAGAAGGTCATCACCTTCCTGTATCTTGAACAAGGTTTTGTCCACAGCACCTTTCTCAAATCCGTTGTTGGTTAGATACTGGGACAGGGTTTCGTACCAGGCTCTAGGGCCTTGTTTAAGTCCGTACAGGGCTTTCCTTAGCCTGTAAACTAGATCGATACCGTCTGTGTTGGCAAACCCTGGTGGTTGTTCAACATAAACTTCTTCTGCAAGTTCTCCATATAGGAAAGCACACTTGACGTCCATTTGGTATACGATAAAACTCTTATGGGCGGCAAAGGCTAAAAATATCCTAATGGCTTCTAGTCTCGCTACAGGGGCAAAGGTTTCATCATAGTCGATTCCTTCTTCCTGACAATAGCCTTGTGCTACTAGTCTGGATTTGTTCCTTATGATAAGTCCATTTCGATCCTTTTTGTTTCGAAATACCCATTTGGTTCCTATAACTGATTGGTGTGTTGGTCTGGGTACAAGATACCATACATTGTTTCTTTCGAAACCGTTAAGCTCTTCTTCCATAGATGTTATCCAATGAGAATTGTTAAGAGCGTCTATGGTCGAAACAGGTTCGGACTGGGCTAAGAATACAGCGATAGTGCACATATTCAGTCTCCTAAGTTCGGATTGAGATTTCCATTCAGGAAACTGTGAAACTTCAGCATTAGATTCTTCTTGTGCACAAAGTACATTTCCTTGTGTACTCTGTATTCTCCTACGAGTAGAAACACCGGCATTAATGTTTCCAATGATCAGCTCTTGCGGGTGATCTCTCAACCATCTTCGGTCGGGTTCTAATTCAGGATCCCGTACTGTATCGAAAGTTTCTGTGGATACAGCCTCAGCTTGTACAGCGTCAGCTTCATCCACATCGATTCTTACAGCTGCGGGGTTGATTTCTAAATCAACGACAGGTTCTATGGGTGTAGGTGGATCCAAGATAGATAGATGGTGAATGTCCTGAGTGATATCATCTACTCCTGTAGGGTCATGGTGTGGTTCGTCGAACACTACATGAACTGATTCCTCGATCGTCAGCTTCCTTTTATTAAAGATTCTGAAAGCTTTGCTGACGGAGGAGTATCCTACGAATATTCCTTCATCTGATTTTTCATCAAAGGTTCTAAGTTGGTCCTTCCCATTGTTCAATACATAACACCTGCATCCAAAAATGTGAAAATACGAAACTAATGGAGTTTTGTTATTCCATACCTCATAAGCTGTTTTGTTGTGGTGCTTGTTGACGATACAGCGGTTTTGAGTGTAGCACGCTGTATTGGTTGCTTCACCCCAGAAACGTTGTGGCAATTTGCTTGCGGCAATCATTGTTCTTGTTGCTTCTTTCAACGTCCTATTCTTTCGCTCGGCAACACCATTTTGTTGAGGTGTACGGGCAGCTGAGTATTCGTGCTGTATTCCATTCTCCGAAAAGTATTGCTCTATAAAGCGGTTAGTAAATTCAGTACCTCTGTCGGAACGAATGCACACGATACTCGATGCTTTTTCATTTTGCAACTTTCTCAGGAGCTCGGGCAGCCTTGATGTTGTTTCCTTCTTTTTGCTAAGAAAGATCGTCCAAGCATACCTGGAATAATCATCAACAACAACCATGCAGTATTTCTTACCTCCCAAACTTACTGGGTCTACAGAACCGTAGAGATCCATGTGTAGCATTTCCAACACTCTTTGGGTTGAAAGGTAGGATTTGCTTTTCAGGGTTGACTTGATTTGCTTGCCTTTCTGGCATGGTCCGCAGACGCTGTCTTTCTTGAATGACACATCTGGCAAACCTCTAACCATACCCTGTCTTGAAAGCTTGTTGATCGTCTTGAAGTTGACGTGAGACATCCTCTTGTGCCATAGCCAGCTAAGATCTGCAGTGCCTTTGGCAAAAAAACATGGAATTGAGGAGCTCATAGGCTTCCAGTCAGCAATGTACATATTACCTGATCTGCTTCCTGTAAGCTCAACTTCCTTGGTTTGGGTGCTCTTGGCTCTACAGCGATCTCTATAGAACTTCACCGAGAACTGTTTATCACGGGCGCTAATACTAAGTAGATTATACTGTAAGCCTTCAACATATGCAACATCGGTGACCTTGAATTTCCCGACAAGTAGGTTTCCTTTCCCTCTTGTTCTTCCTTTAGACTTATCACCGAAGCGAACTTTTGGACCGCGACCTTCTACAAAATCAGATAGCTTGCTCCTATCTCCGGTCATGTGTGACGAGCATCCACTATCGAAGTACCAGGTATCCTCCTCTAGAATGTCCTGTAACAAAGAAATTAGGTAGATTTAGGTCCCCTTTGATTTTTGGGTCCATATATGTTAGTTCCTTTAGGTACCCAGACTTTCCTGACAGCAATTGGTTTACTGTAGGATGTACTTGGTACAGTGTTGCGATATCTACGGGGGGCATATCCGTAGTTGTTATAATCATGATAATTACTATGCATGTAAAATTCAGGTTTATTATTATTATTCCAGTACGAGTGCCGTCTAGGAGGTGGAGCCATTTTCTTAGGCCTAACAGCTTGTCTTCTGGGTCTCCAGTTGGATTCCCAATGCTGTTGTTGATACTGAACTGGCATCTGCTGTCTTGAGGGATAACGGGGCTCCTGTATCCAATACCTAGTCGCACTATACTGAAGGTACTGCCGTGCGGGCCTTTGGTGGTTGGATACCGCCTTCTTTCTGAATGACTGCCGGCGTATATGATATGCTTGTGGAGCATGCTGTTGATTACGCCTTCTGAGTGGCTGTTGGTTCCACTGTCTCGAATAGTAGAGTTGAGGGGGCGGAATTGCAGCCTTCGGTTTTCTCAGACAGAGTTCCTTTATGGGTCTAGGAGTATCTTCCGATTCTGGAATGTGTTCCACACTCTTGACGAACACTGTACTAGTTTTCCCTTTGTTCGAACATGAGCTGTATCCTAAGACACTTTTATCATGAGCATGTTGCCCAGTGCTTAGAATTTCTTCCATTCTTTTGGACGATTTTTCAAAAGACTTCAGAATGGTCTCAAGTTCAGTTTCTCGCTTTTCGAGAGTTGTAATTTTGGTTTGTAGTAGAACCAAATCATTTGTCTTGCTCTCATTGTGGGTTTTAACCTCATTTAGTTCACGAGCAAGTTGATGATTGCTCTCCATGAGTTTTTCAAAATCGACCTTGCTGATTTCACAATCAAGAGACATATTTTCATAGTTTATTTTCAGCAAGTCATTCTCATCTTTCAGCTCTAGATTTGTTAATTGAAGCTGTATATTCTCAGTTTTTAGAGTCTCATGGGCTTTTTGAATGTTTTTAAATTCATTCATCATATTTTCGAAAGTATGAGATGCATTAGATGGAATAGCTGAGGTTGAACTTACCTCATCGTCTTGTCTTCACCTTCCGGAACATCTTTGGCCATAAAGCACATGTATGCTTTATCATCGAACTCATCGTCGGATGAATCACTTTCGATGACCACTGAAGACATTCTGCTGATTTGGATGGTGTGGGGGAGGCTTCGATTCTCCAATCGGGGCCTTGAGCTTGTCTTTCCAAGCCCGTCTTCTTTCATCTCTCTCTTGTTGCTCGGCCTCGTGCAATCTTTGGACTTTGGGATAAGGACATTTGTTTGCATAATGGCACAGTTTCCTGCAGTTATAGCACAGGTTAGCACCACCAGATGATGTTTCGGTACTTACCTTGTTGTGAGTTTGGGCACGTAGGAGTCTTTCAGTGTTTGATGAACTTTTTGAATTTATGCATTAGAAGCGCCATTTCATCTTGGGACGGGATGTCGTAAATCCTTGTCGGCATTCTTGTGACCGGGCTTCGACGATCTAGGCATCCGTGTCGACGGTTCGATACGGCGGCGAGAGTTGTGACCTTTGAAGGAGATTCTTGACTTTCTCTCTTCACAATGTCATACTCAAAAGCTTTGAGGTCAGAGAAGAGATCAAAGGTGGATATTTCATTAAGATTACAGGATACACGCATAGCTGTGGTCTTAATGTCCCATCGGGCTGGGAGAGATCTGAAAATTTTTAAGTTCTTCTCCTTTTGGGTGTAAATCTTGCCCAACGCTTCGAGTTCACCAACAATACCAGTAAATCTGAGGTCAAGTTCCTCAAGTGTTTCCGTTGGTTTCATTTCAAAAGATTCAAATTGCTGAGTTAGTTTTGAAATCTTGTTTTATTTTGAGAGCTCAGTTCCCTCACAAATTAACTTGAGTTTATCCCAGATTTCTTTGGCTGTTTTGCAGCTCTTTACCTTTGAGAACGTGCCTTTGTCAAGAGTGACAAATAACGCGTTCTTAGCCACGTTGTCGAGATTGGCTCGCTTCCTTTCATCTGTTGTCCATTGCTCGCGTTCCTTCTCGAGCATATCAGCATGGGCTTGGCCCTCAATCCTTGCGGCCGGATTGACCTTCATGATCTTGATAGGACCATCCTGTATAACAAAAATCATCTCTTCGTGCATTGCTGCAAGATGAGCTTCCATTCTAATTCTCCAGTCGTCAAATTCGTTAATAGAGAACATAGGGACTTTGTTAATCATAGAAGTATCCATACTGATAATATAGGAATGAAAGAGACTGTTTGAAAATAAGTGATTTGAATCGATTCATTAAAAGAAGTACGACCGATTCTTTTTAGAATCAACCGCTCGATACCACTTGTTGGTCACTTAAGTATCTCGAATACGCTTTGGAAAATAGTTTAAACAACAAATTGTACGGAATCTAAATCGAGTGCGTAGCGGAAGTCTTGGATACGGATGAGTTCTTTGTGGATACGGCAACTAAGTGTATAGTGTATACTTAATATATCACGGTAATTTAAAACAAGAAAAGTGAAGGTAAATAACACGGTAATTAAAGTGGTTCGAGGTAAACCCTCTACGTCCACCGGTCCTCCACACAGAGTAAAGTTTATTATAATTCTGCGTACACAACTACGTAATTATAAACAAACCTATCCTTGTATCGTTCACACAGTTGATACAAAGAATGTCGCTTTCAACCATTCACACAGTTGGTTAAAGCTTCCTTCTTGACTAGCTTCTTCACACACGGTTCCAAAGCTTCGTCCTTATTCGTCCCACACAGTCGAATAACTTGTTGAGTTCACATAGAGCTCGGTTTTACAGAGGTAAAAGGTAGGTAACCGGTAAGAACGTGACTTTGAATATGAAGTTCTTGAGTGATGATGGTCGTTCTTGATGTTGAGCACTGTATATCTCTTTCGTTCTTTATTGCAGTATGCTTTGGAGATATGTTTGCTCTGATGATAACTTTTGATAGCTTGAGTGTTAGGTTACTTGGGTAACTGATCTTCAATGTCTTCATAGGATATATATAGTCTCTGAAGAAAGTATCCGTTGAGATGTATCCGTTTGAATAAGATTTCCTTCAACGGGAATATGACATGATCCGGATTTCGCGGGATTCTGAAGATCTGAAGACTGGCAGTATTTAAATACTTTATCCTTGAGTATTTAAATACTTCTTTGTTCAACGGGACTTGACTTGTGTTCCTTCTTGTCCTGTTGTGAGCTGTATGGAAGATAACTGTATTTTGAGTGTCGAGACAGTTTCCATACTTGGTCTTTTTACAAGTCTTCTTGCTGTACTGACGAGCTTCACTTATGCTGATTCGAGGCAGGTCTTCGATACAGGATGAAGCCTCAATTCTTTGATACAGTTTCCTTTACTGTATTCGGATTGGAATATATGTCAAAACCTCAAATATCATTCGATACAGGGATCGGGTACCCCGGCTGTTTCGATACAGGGTGTTTGTTTTTCCCAACAGAGTCATACCCGGGACACAGCTCAATCAAAAGGTGTTCGGGTTGACCCACTCGCTTTTATGCAGGGCATGATGGCCCAGATGACTCAGATGGCATGCCTCATGGAGACGATGCAGAACTCAACAGCTCAGAATTAGCAGGCTCCTCCGCCGCCACCTCAGGGGCAAGAGAGGGGTGTAAGCAGTATTATTGGCGACATCTCTCGCCAAAGGCCACCTACTTTTGAGGGTTCATCTGAACCGGCGGATATTGTTCACTGGCTCGAGCATTTTGAGAAGTTATTTGCTATGGTAGAGTGTCCCGAAGGACACAAAGTTTCAGTTGCGGCTTACTATCTGGGTAAGAGCGCTCATTCGTGGTGGTTGTCGTTGAAGCCCACCGACGGATCATGTACTTGTGATCAATTCAAGACTCTCATGATGGAGAGGTATTATCCGGCCCCACTCAGAGAGGCCAAACTATCATAATTACTCACTCCCGACCCCTTAGCAGACGAGGATGTTCTCGCCATCGCCGAGAAATTTCAGGAACTTCTTCCTTCCGCCTCATCTATCATTCACTCCGAGTCGGACAAGATCAACTATTTCAGTAAGAGGATGAAATCCCATATGCGGATGCAGTTGCTTAATCATAATTGTACCAATCTGGCCGAATTCATCGAGAAAGCTCTTACTTATGAGCTTACTGCTAAGGAGATTGCTAAGCAGCAACCTTCATCTGCTAGCAAGAAGTCAAAGAATCGTAATCAGTCCGAAGGCGGACAGACAACCTTCAATAAGCCTCGTGCGGGCTCTACTTTCTCTGAGCGACCTCCTGTGGCGCCCAGACCGGCCGAATCGCAGTCCCGAGTGGCCAGTTCGGCCATCACCTGTTTTAACTATGGAGAACTTGGTCATGTCAGCACCAAGTGTCCGAGGCAGACTATCACATGCCATAACTGTGGGATTGCTCGGCATAACGCCCGTTTTTGCCGAAGGGACTCCAAACCTGCTCCGACGTCATTCCAGTCAGCTGTTCATAATAAGGCTACTCAGTTTGCGTCGTTCAAGACGACAGGAGCAAACAAATGCGGAGCTAAGAGCTATCAGACGGGAGCGTCCGGTTCGGGGGCCGGCAAGCCCCGAACTTATGAGATGAAGAAGAACGACGATCCGGAGGCCCGGATGATCTAATGTACACTCGATATTCTATCTCAACCTGTGTGTACCCTTTTTGATACTGGTGCATCGCATTCATTCATTTCCAAGTCATGTTTGAGTAGACTACGTCTGAGTAGTGCTACTAGTTGTGAGCCCTATGTCATTGGTCTACCTGACGGTAGAAGAATTATCGAAAATCGTGAGATTCAGAATTGTCCGATTCAGCTTCATGGCCGTGTATGGCTAGCAGACCTAATCGTGGTGGATTTACCGAGAGACGACGTCATTTTGGGTATTGATTGGATGGATCGTCACGATGCCATCATTAATGTCCGTAAGCGTATGATCACTATCATTTCAGACGATGGGGTCGAATATGTCTTTCAGGGAGGTAATCCCGGCTGTTCTGGTAAGGTTATTAATATGATGAGAGTGGTGAAACTACTCGGTCAGGGGTGTATTGGTTATTGGTGCTATATGACCAAAACCGAGAAATCACCAATAATGTTGGCGGATATTCCGGCAGTGAGAGAATATGCCGATGTATTTCCAGACGAGTTACCTGGTTTGCCTCCACAAAGAGATGTGGAATTCACGATTGAGTTGGAGCCTGGTACGTCCCCGATATCGAAGGCACCGTACCGGATGGCCCCGATCGAAATGCAGGAATTGAAGAATCAACTTGAGGAGTTGTTCGAGAAAGGTTATATCCGACCGAGTGCGTCCCCGTGGGGAGCACCAGTGTTGTTTGTCAAGAAGAAGGATGGTTCGTTTCGCTTGTGTATTGTGTTGTGTGGCGATTTATACGCCTCGACGGCGATCGGCATAAAGGCCGAGCGACTGAGTTCATGACCAAATGAGCTACGGCGAACTTGTCAGAACAAAGATAGCAATCCACCTTCGAGCATCTAGCGATCGACCCTCAAGGCGGTCGCCTTTTGCCATCTAGCGATCGTCTCTGGTGCCCGACCAAGGACGACCGTCCTATGCCTCGAACAAAGGCCATCGTCCGTCAAAGTCTACGAAGACTGGATCTCAAAGCAAGCACCCACGTGCAGACCCGCGAAATGCACCGCAGAACGTGGATCGTTGACCACAGCCTATCACCACCTTCTCACCTACCGAGAGACCCGCCGAAAAGAACAAGGTGGGACCTCTCGGGACAGCGACTCAAGACGTGTGCAGACTTCTCATTGGTCCGCACAGCCGGCTGCCAGCAGCAGCCGCGGACTTTAAGGAGACCAACCCATGTGCTAAAGACGATCGCCCGCTTATTATAATACAGTGGAGGCAATCGCCAAGCAACTCCCAGTGCTATAAATAGATAACCTCCATCAACTGGAAAAAGGGTCCTCTCACTTGGCTTCCTCTCTTGAATCTATCTCAGGATTTCTCTCTCAGCACCTCTTCACCAAAAGACGGTCGGCAGAGGCAAGAACTCCCTACAATACAGATTCGAAGAGACTCGCAAGTCCAGGAGCTCAGACATACAGCTAAGACTCGCTCTGAGAGACCGTCGATTTCTCACAGTCGCCACAGCACACCATCATTGTTACAATAACTCACAGAGCATCATATCTAGTTCTTCCGGCAATCTTCACGCTCAATAGCTAAGATAGCTAGGGTCTTTACACTCATTGTAATTGTACTCAACATTAATATTTGTACTCCAAGTATTTGTATTAATAATATCTCGCGAGAGCATTCAAGCCCGCGACTAACAACCCCGACAAATCTTGTGTTATTTACTTTTCCCACGGAAGTGTTCTCGCACTTTGTTTACTACTCATTCATTCCAGCAATATCTATCTCCAGATAATATTTTGGGTAGCAACAATTGGCGCTAGAGGAAGGGTAATCTTAACCTTCATTTTTTATTCCTACCATCCCGAAGAACACTCACTGTTCTCGGGGCATATAATTGAAGTGACACTCACTACTCTTCAAAGAAAACCTTCAGAATCATGACGTCCGCCACTACATCGAAGAGAGCCGCTCTCAGAACCACCGGACTTCATCTACCGGCTCGATCCGAGCCCCAGCCGACGGCAGAGGGTAGCCGCGGCGACGCGAGACTCTCGATCCCGCACCTGTTCCAAACCACTAAACAGATCGAGGAGGCTATGGCCATCCTAAAGGAGCGACGGAGAGCATGCGCGACGCCCGCTATAACTCCCTCGTCCATCCGCCGCGTGGGCAAATGGAAGTTCAAGGGGTTATTGGTCGAGCGATCGTCCGAAAGCCCCGATTCGCGAGAAAAGGCTCTCGCTAGGCGGGACGGTTCCGTCTTCATCCATTTAGAAAGCGATCCCACATGGCGACCGGGGCATTCTGGCCCCAACCACGAGATGACAGAATCCGAGTCCGTCACCAGGAGTTCGGCGAACCCAACTCCCAGCCAAATACAGGTCAGCCGTTCGGCTCTCATCCGCTGAAGAGTCGAGCTACGCGGCAAGGACATCATCAACAGCGGAGCCAGGAGGTCAGCACTTGATCGCCTCGGCTCCCGCTCTGAGCGCCTAGCCGTGAGCAGCCAGGCCGCGGCGATGGCTGCTATACAACACTAGCTCGACGAGATGAAAGCACTTTTGGATACTAGGGCAAGCGCCAGTAGAAAGATCATCGGACAGACTGAACCACTCGCGGTCCACATCGAGCTTGCCCGCGTGGAACCAAGGATCACGCCTCCCAAAACACCTCTGTACGAAGGGAGATCGGACCCCGAGACCCACCTAAGCAAGTTCCGAATTTACATGACCGAGTGTGGGGCATCAGACGCGACCAAGTGCCGAATATTCCCATTAACATTGGGCGAGCTGGCCCATAGATGGTACGTCTCACTACCACCACAATCGATCATCTCTTTTGAGAAACTGGCGAGCGACTTCACATCATACTTTGCCGCCAAGGTCGCCAGACCAGAAGGCCCCCACCGCATGATGAAAATCAGGCAAGGGGAAGACGAATCCAATGCAGATTACATCGACCGGGTGGATGAGATAGTCCTCACCGGTGAGCCCATCAGTGACGAGATTGCTCTCTACTCGGTCCTGGGGGATTCTACGGGCATTCACCTATGTTTAGACATCTCACAAAGGACATCCCCCCAACCTACACGATCTTTCGCGCTAAGGCCGCCGACTTTCTGGACAGACAGAGATTGCTCACCCTCCGCTTATGCGAGGGAACGCTGCCTCCTGTCCGAAAGATGGTGAACACCAAAACCAAAAAGGTGGTCGCCAAGCCACCCGGCGATCTCAAGGCCTTCGAGGATGTGGAAGCCCATCTCCTCCGCAAGTTCAACCGAACTCCGGCCCACATTTTTTACGCCATCAAGGGGCGTGAACCGCTGAACAAGCCAAAGGCAATAAGGGACCACTGTCATCTGGACCGCAATCAATATTGTGCTTACCACAAGAGTCCCGGCCACAACACCAACCAATGCCGTGACCTCCTCAGACAACTCTGGAGATTGTTCGAGGAGGGCAAGTTGGACAGTTTATTGGCTTAGCCGGAGCCCCTTCGATCTCCCAACACGGTCGCCCGAGTCGAATGCGAACAGGCCAGAAAGCTCATACGAGCCGACCCCTCGATCAACGTCGGCGACCGGATCTACATGCTTTAATCAAGAGGAGGCAACTTCGGATGTCTCTCACCGATTCCCACCTCATCAAACCAAAGGCTACTGCCTGAGCAAACACCTCGAAATAAAGGATGACTCGCTCGCCCTCTAAAGTTCGTCATCAGCATGATGGACCTAGGGAGCGATCGTCTCCCCTAGCACAGGGTATACCATCGAGGATCATCATCTAACATGATGATCCGAGGTAGAAAAGTGCTGCCATGGTTGCGAAAATCGATAAAACCGACGATCCGTCCATGCAAGGTTCCTTGGGCCTCGATCGCTCGCCCTTCGTTTAAATACGAGGCGGGCGTAGCCTAAGGACTCTCCAAAAACAAATCATAGGATTACTCGCTCGCCCTCTAAAGTTCATCATCAATATGAAGAACCTAGGCAGGCGATCTCCTCCCCTTACACTACCGTTGAGGATCGTCATCTGACTTGATGGTCCGAGGTAGAAGAGTGTCGACATGGTTGTGGAGGACGATGGAACCATTCTCTGTGCCCATGCAAGGTCGCTTTGGGCCACGATCGCCCACCCTTCGTTTAAATACGAGGCCGGCGTAGTCTGAGGGCCCTCCAAAACAGATCTGTGGACACGTTCGCCTGCCCTCAAAGGTCTATCACTTAACGTGGTGGGTCCTTCCCAGACAATGCGACGCGTCCCTCCCCCGTCTCAACGTATACCATCGAGGGTCACCATCTTAATGGCGGCCCGAGGTAGAAAAGAGCTAACAAGCCGCGGACGTGGAGTCGATTAATCCGACGACGCCCCGCGCAAGGAATACTCCAGACCAAGACCGCACGCCCGTCGTTTAAATACAAGGCGAGGCGCAGCCTACGGAGGACCCTACCAATTAAGTGAGTCGCGAGAACTTAGCCATCAGACAGAATGTCGCTCGTGCACAAGACACGGTCGTAGAGGTCGGTCCATCGAACTCCGCGATCGTGCACGGTTCCTCAAGACCGAGATGGACGGCCTTCCTCGAGGAATCTACAAAATTAAAGACCGCTCACTCAACGATTTATTTTCGTCCCCTTACTTTCACTAAGTGAACAAAAACAAGGGGGAAGGGCGGAGCTATGTATACAACAATCCTCCCTATTCAATTACATACGGAGATCGGCATTTTTCAGATGTACGTGCGGCGATCGAATTTATTGTAAAAGTTATATATATGAGTTTATCAATTCACTTGGAGTTATACACGCAACAATCTCTCCTCACACATTTGTACAAAGTCATACAAAAACTCAGAAAAGCAATCATTCAAGTAATAAATCGAAGAAGCAAACTTTCATTCCATTACTTGGGATTTCGAAGTACATACACGGTCGCCCGAAGGCCTAAGTACTACAAGGAAATCTACAAAATTACAAGGCAAAAGCTAAAACAAAATAAGGATGTAGAGCCTCAGGCCCCTGCCTGGCCTTCGCTTTCAACCACTGGATCGGCCCGCGAACCTTGACCAGCCTCCAGAGCCGCCTCCCCGTCCTCCAGAGCGTTTGGATGAACAAGGTTTGCCATAGTCGGGTACCAGCTCAGGTCTACGCCGATTTCTGCGAGATCCAAGATCGGCACGGAGAAAGCAAGATGGAGAGGATGCCCCAACGCATATGCCTTGAAGCTTTCGGCTAGAGGGCCGACCTCCAGCCCTCCCTTCTTAGCAGCACGGAGCGAGTCAGTGAACGCCAGGTAATAGGCAAACTCACTGACGAACTCCAAGTTGAGAAAGGGATCGACCTCGGTCGCCTCCAACTTCCCTTTCAGCTCCGCGACTGCCTGTTGCGCACCTTGAAGCTCGATATCCTTAGTGTCCGTCTCTCCCCTCGACGACGCCAGCTCGCTAGTCAGTCGAGCGACAGTCAACTTCAGCTGATCGGCCTCCTTCTGAGTGGCCTTATGCGACCGACGGGCATCTGTCATCTGGTCCCGAAATCGGTCAACCGCCGCCTGGGCTCGCTCATAATTCTCTCTCATCAGCTCAAGATCATGACTCGCCCGTTTAGATGCATCCAAGGAGTCCTTCTCCATAGCCACAATCCTGTCGGAAAACTCGGCGTTCTCTTTCCGAGCGGCCTCGAGGTCCGCCTGCGGACGAGTAGTAGAAGGACGCCCCTCGAATTCTTTCACAGCCTCGGCAGCCATCGTCGCCGCCTGGAGAGAGAGAGAGAGCGAAAGCAGCCTTCATTGTGTTCCCGGATCGCTGGCGAGCGATCGCGTCTAAGTCGGTCATCCAGGCCTTCGGCAAAGCAGAAACGGACTATTTGACGTATAACGGGACATCACAGGCCTGGCGAGGAGATCGCCAGAAAATCCAATACCAGCGGCGGGCAAGCTGGGTTAGTGCTACAGATCCTGCATCAATCAACATAAAGTTAGCACATCACCCACGCAAGTAACAAAACTCAGCAAACAAGCAAAGTCTACCTCTCGGCCTTCTCAGGGTCGCGACCAAAGTTCGGTTTCCCGCGAGGGGTCTCGGCCTCGGCGATCGCCATTTCTCGCAAGAAAGTCGCAGAAGGCGAAGGCTCATCCTCCGGGGGGACCGCGGTGAGTGGAGGCGCGGCGATCGGCACCTCACCAGCAGGGGCAGAAACTGGAGGTTCCCCCGACCTCTGTCGCTTGCAGTTCGATCGGAGTCCTTCCTCCTGAACCTCCTTCTCCGCCACGATCGGCTCTACGGGAGGCCCCACCTCCGGAATGAGAGGTAGCGCCACCAGAGGAACCCGAGATGACTTCTTCTGGCGAAGACGGCTCAGAACTCCGGGGTTCGACATGGCTATCTCCGGTGGAGGCTCCAAAAAGCGAGGGAAGCGGACCTTTGCAATTCGAAACAATCAAACAACAGTTAGACATATTCCTCAAACAGGACGATCGCCAAGCTAAAGGAGATCGTAGATAATCATACCTGGGACCAAAACATGTATCGGGAAACGGAATAGCCGAGCAGACAGCCAACGGCTCTCTTTGTTAATCCGGCGATCGTCTAAGTCGTCATCCAGTAGGCTTCGTATCCGCTCCCAGACGACCAGAAAATCGAAAGGTAGCTCGTCGACCGCCGGGATATGGAAACCAGCAAAAGGAAAACCAAATTAGATCAGTTCAGAACATGTCCGAACAAAGGGAGAGTCAGAACCCTTACCCGAATTCCTCTCCCGAAAGCTAGTGGGAATATTTAGCTCGTTCGTGGGATTGTCTCTCGCTGATGCCTTCCATGCCCCGCCGACCCAGAACCACTTCTCTGGATCGCCCCACACCTTGTTGGGGACCCAAAGGATCACCCGACTGGAATGGCCTTGGATATGATAGCCGCCGATAGACGCCTTCTGAACCGTCAACTTGAAAAAGTGGTTCATCTCCGATGGCGATGGATGGGGGTACAGTCGGTGATCGCCGAACAAGGTGAGGGCACAGATGATCTGGAGCCAGGCGTTCGGTGTTAGCTGAAGCGGCGCCACGTTCCAGATGGCCAGAAAATGGGAGACGGCGAACGACAAAGGGAACCTCAGCCTGGCCTCCATAATCGCCTCATTAACGGCGACCATACCCACCAGGGGTTGGTCAGCTCGCTCGTTCTCGGCTGGCACGAAAAGATCCACATCTGAAGGGATATGGTACCTCGTTCTCCAAACGGCTAGGTCCTTCCTGGTCGTCGAGCTCCGGATCTGCTCGAGGGACCAAGGAGAGCGCTGCGCAGCCTGAAACAGCGACCACTTTGCCGACTGATAGGGATGGGCGATCGAATACTCCCGGTAATCAAAGTGGGGACACGGACCGGCCAACCTCTCCATGATGTCTGCAAAGGCCAAATAGGCTTGGCCAAAAGCACTAAGTTGCTCCCAATACGCCCTCACCACCGAATCTCTCTCCGCCAGCGAACGTTTCCACTCAGCCGCCGCCTCCCTAGCGATGTCGGCCTCATTAAATAGCGCCTCGACTTCCGCGGGATCAATACCGGCACGTATAGCCTCGGCGGCCATATCCAAATGGAATTCTGCGGAGGGTCCTTCCTGGACATTAGAAGTCCCAATGGCGGAGGAGGTGCCCATTCCAGACGATGAAGATACTCCAGACATTTTCGAAAAGAGAAGAGGAGATAAGAAGTGTTTCTTACCGAGGGTTGAATCAATCGAAGATCGGCAGTCAAAGCTTCAGAGAATTCTTCGGCAATATTCTTCTTCTCCGACAAAAGCGTATAAGGGTCTTAAAACTGTAACCCGGCACCTTTTTATAGGAGATGGCAGGGACTTCCGTGCAAATATGTAGAATCTCGGGGGCTGAAGTGCAACTGTCGCAATTAATGCCTCCCTTAAAACCCGCGTACGCGTCGTTTCAAGGACACGCCAGACGAGGAGTCGTACCTAACCGTCGGTCTCCCATAACAGGAGCCCGACACGTGCCCCGAAGAATTTTCCACAACCGCTGTCATTTCTCGCTCAGTTCAGCAACCGACCAGGTCGTCCAAATTCACAATCAAACCGCTCGAAGATGATCGCCTGTTCCGTAAAATGCTGAGTCACTCGTCAAAGTTAAGCGATCGCCAGTAGAACCACCTCACCCAATGTTTCCAACATCGGAGCGAGCTAGGGGCAATTGTTGTGTGGCGATTTATACGCCTCGACGGCGATCGGCGTAAAGGCCGCGACCGAGTTCATGACCAAATGAGCTACGGCGAACTTGTCAGAACAAAGATAGCAGTCCACCTTCGAGCATCTAGCGATTGACCCTCAAGGCGATCGCCTTTTGGCATCTAGCGATCGTCTCTGGTGCCCGACCAAGGATGACCGTACTATGCCTCGAACAAAGGCCATCGTCCGTCAAAGTCTACGAAGACTGGATCTCAAAGCAAGCGCCCAAGTGCAGACCCGCGAAATGCGCCGCAGAACGTGGATCACTGACCACAGCCTATCACCACCTTCTCACCTACCGACAGACCCGCCGAAAAGTACAAGGTGGGACCTCCCGGGACAGCGACTCAAGACGCGTGCAGACTTCTCATTGGTCCGCACAGCCGGCTGCCAGCAGTAGCCGCGGACTTTAAGGAGACCAACCCATGTGCTAAAGATGATCGCCCGATCAACTTCCAGTGCTATTAATAGAGAACCTCCATCAACTGGAAAAAGGGTCCTCTCAGTTGGCAACTATATTCAGAATACATACATACTCTCAGACTCTTGGCTTCCTCTCTTGAATCTATCTCAGGATTTCTCTCTCAGCACCTCTTCACAAAAAGACGGTCGGCAGAGGCAAGAACTCCCTACAGTACAGATTCGAAGAGACTCGCAGGTCCAGGAGCTCAGACATACAGCTAATACTCGCTGTGAGAGACCGTCGATTTCTCACAGTCGTCACAGCACACCATCGTTGTTACAAGAACTCATAGAGCATCATATCTGGTTCTTCCGGCAATCTTCACGCTCAATAGCTAAGATATCTAGGGTCTTTACACTCACTGTAATTGTACTCTAACATTAATATTTGTACTCCAAGTATTTGTATTAATAATATCTCGCGAGAGCATTCAAGCCCGGGACTAACAACCCCGGCAAATCTTGTGTTATTTACTTTTCCCACGGAAGTGTTCTCGCACTTTGTTTGCTACTCATTCATTCCAGCAATATCTATCTCCGGATAATATTTTGGGTAGCAACATATTGATTATCGGGAGTTAAACAGGGTGACGATCAAGAATAAGTATCCTATACCTCGTATTGATGGTCTCTTAGATCAACTTCAGGGAGCTTCAGTATTTTCCAAGATCGACTTGAGATCTGGATATCATCAGTTGCGAATTCGAGAGTCGAATATTGCGAGACCGGCGTTTCGAACACGCTATGGTCATTATGAGTTCTTGGTAATGCCGTTTGGGTTAACAAATGCACCTGCGGTATTTATGGAAATAATGAATCAGGTTTTCATCGAATTTTTGGATCAGTTTGTGGTTGTCTTCATTGATGACATTTTAATTTATTCACGTGACCGGGAGGAGCAAGAGTTTCACCTTCATCAGGTGCTCGACGTGTTGAGACGAGACCAACTTTATGGTAAGTTTTTCAAATGTGAGTTCTGGATGTCCGAAGTGACATTTCTCCGGCATGTAATTTCATCAGACGGTGTGTTTGCTGATCCTCAGAAGACGGAAGCTATCCGAGATTGGTTACCTCCGAAGAATGTTAAGGAAATCCGAAGCTTTCTCGGATTAGCCGATTATTATCGGTGATTTGTGGAAGGATTTTCTAAAATCGCTCAACCAATGATGAACCTTTTGCGAAAGGATAAGAAATACATGTGGTCCGACGCGTGTCAGCGGAGTTTTGAGGAACTCAAGAGCCGGTTAATTTCAGCACCTGTCCTTTCCTTGCCACAAGGGACAGAAGGATTTGTGGTTTATAGTGACGCGTCCGGACACGGTCTAGGATGTGTATTAATGCAGAATGGGAAGGTTATTGCCTATGCTTCATGGCAATTGAGACCTTACGAGGTTAATTATCCAACCCACGACCTGGAGATAGCAGCCGTGGTTTTCGCATTGAAGATTTGGCGTCGTTACCTTTATGGCGTTACCTGTCAGATATTCACTGATCATAAGAGTTTGAAGTATATATTTACTCAGAAGGAGTTAAATATGCGACAGAGGTGGTGGTTGGAACTAATCAAAGATTATGATATCAAGATCCTGTACCACCCAGGTAAGGCAAACATGGTTGCCGATGCCTTGAGTCGTAAGTCCGTTCAGGAGCAAATGCTTGCTTGTTTAATAGTTCATAAGGAGCTTCAGCAGGAATTTCTTAGACCCGAGATCGAGGTCTGGCTTCAGCGAGTACAAGGGCAACTTTGCATGTTAGAGATTTCATCGCCACTTGAGGAGGCAATCAGAGTGAATCAGGGTTCAGACCCATCATTGTTGCGCATCCGTGAGGATGTGGCTCAGGGGAAAGCCCCTGGATTTGTGGTCTACCGGGATAGACTTTTGCAATTTAAGAATCGGTTATGCGTACCGGCGAATGACGAGTTGAAAAACTCGATTTTGAGAGAAGCTCATGCTACCCCTTACTCTATTCATCCGGGGTCCAGCAAGATGTACAAGGACTTGAAACAAAATTACTGGTGGAGTAATATGAAGCGAGAAGTCGCAGAATTTGTTTCGAGATGTTTAACCTGTCAGCAAGTCAAGATAGAACATAAGAGACCGGTAGGTATGCTGAAACCGCTCCCTATTCCAGAGTGGAAGTGGGAAGATATTTCTATGGATTTCATCACGAGTTTGCCGACGAGTCGTCGTGGCATGAATACAATATAGGTAGTTGTGGACCGTTTAACTAAGTCAGCTCATATCCCGAGAGACTTGCCCAGTTGTTCATCAAAAAGATAGTGAGACTGCACGGTACTCCTAAAAGTATCGTTTCCGTTCATGACAGACGGTTCGTGTCTCATTTTTGGAAATCAGTTCATCGTGCTATGGGAACTCAGCTTAACCTCAGTACCGCTTTTCATCCTCAGTCCGACGGACAATCATAGAGGACTATTCAGACATAGGAGGGCATGTTGAGGGCATGCGTCCTCGATTGGAAAGACAATTGGGAAGCCCAACTACCGTTGATTGAGTTCACGTACAATAATAGTTGGCATGCTTCGATTAATATAGAACCTTACGAGGCTATGTATGGTCGTCGTTGTCGATCTCCTTTGTGTTGGGACGACTTATCATAATCAATTGGCACCGAGCCCAATATGCTTATAGCCGCCCATGAGAAAGTAGCTTTGATTAGGAGTCGGTTGTTGATAGCTCAGAGTCGATAGAAATCATATGAAGATAATCATCGTCAACCACTAGAGTTCGAGACAGGTGACCATGTGTTCGTCAAGGTATCCCCGAGTCGAGGTATTTTTCCGATTCGGAAAATGGGGGAAGTTGAGTCTGAGATTCATTGGACCGTTTGAGATTTTGGATCGAGTAGGCGAGTTAGCTTATCGATTGGCCTTACCTCCGGTGTTGAGCCGAATTCATAATGTGTTTCATGTCTCTCAGTTGCGGAAGTATGTTGCCGACCCGAGTCACATACTTCAGTTAGACGAAATCGAGATCGCGGATGTTCATTCGCATGAGGAGCGTCCTATACGAGTTTTAGAGCGGCGAATCAAACAGTTGAGGAACAAGACGATTCCTTTGGTCAAGATTCAGTGGTCTAGACACGGAGTCGAAGAGGCTACTTGGGAAACCGAGGATAGTATGCGGGAGAGTTATCCCGAGTTGTTTGACCCTTAGTTTCGAGGACGAAACTCTTTTGAGGGGGGGAGTATGTAATACCCGGTTGTAATTCATTCATTATCATTCAGTAATTATCAATAAGTAATGGTCACTCAGTAATTCCTCACTCATTAATAATCACTCATCATTCATGATTCATTCATTTGTATTCATCGTTGGCATTTTTGTAACCGTGTATTAGTTATCGATCGTCATTCATCTCCGATTGAGAGTCGAGATGAGAGTATTATCATAATCATCGTGAATATAGTCTTGTGTTGTAAGTATCATCTATCACGTGTTATTGGACCTATTAACAATCATACAAGTATTGTACGTCGGATCATTCACCGTTTGTAACGAGTAGACGGAGTTGTCGGATTTTTGTCACTTCCAGCAGCGAGTTACGGCCGTAACTATTCAGGCATTACGACCGTAACATGCATTCGTTGGCTCAAGGTGGTTTTGGACGAAGGTGAGTTACGGCCGTAAAGATTGTCGGATACGGCCGTAATAGGCGTTCGTTGATTTCAGGCCAGTTCGGGCGAATGGGACTTACGGCCGTAAAGGTTGCGGCATACGGCCGTAAGATGAGGCTAGTATGGCCGTAAGGCTTGGCCGGTTATGGCCGTACGATTCGGGCTAGGTGCCCAGGCAGTTTCGACTAAGGCTTCATACGCCCGTAAGTTTGGCCGGGTACGGCCGTATCGGTCGAGTTACGCCCGTAAGGCATGTGCGGGTACGGCCGTATGACGGTCGACAGGTGTTTGGACGAGGGCGAGTTACGCCCGTAAGGCAGGTGCGGGTACGGCTGTATGACTGTCGGCAGATTTTGGACGAAGCCGAGTTACGGCCGTACGAGATGGCTGGTTACGTATGTAAGGCCGTTGACTTTGGATGTTACGGCTGTAAGTAGGCCGAGTTACGGCCGTAACGTTCGGCAGTTTATATAGGACTTGGACGGGACTTTGAGCTCATTTTCTCATTTCTTCACCTTG
The DNA here is from genome assembly GCA_033398695.1 of Orobanche coerulescens. Taxonomy (NCBI): domain Eukaryota; kingdom Viridiplantae; phylum Streptophyta; class Magnoliopsida; order Lamiales; family Orobanchaceae; genus Orobanche; species Orobanche coerulescens. Next base: position 68,932,739 of record CM065804.1, on the reverse strand, counting down.
TATCCTAGAGAGAGAGCTTGAAGGAGAGATTTTTCATCATCAATCACTTGGGTGTTCGTTTTCATCATCTTCATTCATTTGTGTAGCTTGGATAGTCGATCTAACATGTGTTCATCGGATCAAAGTGTTTGGATCTTCAAAGGTAATATTCTTCAAACATCTTGGATTTCAATTTTGTGTTGAGATATGATGTTTTGGATGATATAATCATGTTGTATGAAGAAATGTACGTATGATTATGAGTGTGTATAAATATTCATTGGATTATTGAAGGGTTGTTCAAGAACACTTTGAATATTGAGTTGGATTTGGGGGTTTTCGATTAGTTGTTGTTGTAATCAAATTCGGATAGTCATATTGGATTATTGATTGTATTGAAGATGTTTTGATGGTTTGGATCACTCTTTGGGGATTTGATATTGGTATATTTAAGGATTGATTGTAAACAATCGAAGATTGGTCACAACGTGTTTGATATAATGCTCCAATGAGTTTGGTTTAGTCGTATCGACGTTTTGTGTTAGTTATAACCGTGTTTGATTCGTATGTTGAATGGATTGTTGGTAATTGTGTTATTCAAGGTTGTTCGAGTGACCGACACCTCATTTAGGACGTTTGTTCGTGGAAGGACATTTTTCACCAGTGATGTGTAAGTTAATTCTTACTCGGTTAAAAGGATATTCATTCCTTTTGTTGTTGTTCATTCATAATCATAACTCATTCATAATGTATTAACCAGATTGAGACTTGTAATTGTCGATTAATCACTTCATTCCCGAGGAACGACGGTTCCAATCATTTCATTGAGCTATCATTCACTTCACTATTATTTTCATCTCGGTGAGTCATTCTTGACTTTATAGGATTATTATTCATTGATATTCATTATGGTCATTCTCGTTCATATGACCTTCTGGGTTCGTATTGCGTGGCCGGGTGGTGATGTGTGGGATTTTTAGTCGGGCACATGATGGTCATATGTTCGGGTTCACCGACACAATGGACTGTGCACACGATAATGTACCTCCGTGAGACTAATTAGGTACAAGGACGGGTGTATCCGGTCACTCGTCTTGTGCACATGCACATACCATTACGGGCGTACTACGATGCCCCTCTTCATCTTAAATTCATAACTAAAGGATATTTCATAATTGAGATATATCATGATTGTGTTTATTCAACCCTTGAGGATTGTTGTTCTGTGTAACTGACCCCGTTGGGGGGTATTGTTTTCAGGTCATGGCAAGGCAAAAGCATAGGAAGAGAACATTGACGATGAGGAGTCCCAGTGATACTAGTAGGGGGCCCTTATCCTTCCAGTCATTCATGTTGCTGTCATTTTATTTTTGGCTGCAGTTTCCCTTTTGGATACTCCGTTTCATTCAGTGTTGTGTATTTTATCTTCATATAAAATATACATGTATTCGGTATTATCTTGGGTGTGTTGTAATGAAACTCCTCGTCGGAGTAATTGATGATATAATGTGGTTCGGTACTACAATTATATTATTTAATTCATCAATTTTCATTCACCTGGTGGGTCCCAGTCGGTGGTCCACGGCACTGTAATATCCGCCTAGTTTGGGGTGTTACACTATCCTCGATATCCGATATTCTATATCCTTGACCAAACATAACTCACGTCTTTCTTGAACACAATTAAATCACATACCTTATGATTTATTACAACCAGAGCACGATATACAAACCATTATCCCGACAACTTACATTTCTAACAACATTGCTATACGAATTATAAATGAAATGAAAACAAAACCATTCATCAAATATTATAAACTGAACAAGTATAAACTTGCCTCGATACCGATAACAGGAAGCCGTTATCAAATCCATTGCCTTCGTCTACGAGCTCCTCGGCCCCGACCAAAAGCAATCTACGAACTCTTCAACTTCAACCGCAACACAACGGTCATAAACCATGATCAAAACATATCAACCTATTGCAATAACCGATTAACACACATTCGATAAAAATCAATAACCGGCATACCCAACCAGCAAACTCAACGGTTCAATGAAACCTCGATCATATATATAAAACCAAATAATCCAACTCAACAAATATGAACTCATATCCACAATACAAGCCCTAACTCGATAATCAATAAACAACAATCAATAACCGATCAACAAACACAACGGTTCTACAATATCCCGATTAAACACTTATCCAAACAACCCGAACCAATCAAACACGAATTCAAAACCACAATATGATTCCACAATCCGAAGATCATATCAATAATCAGTTTAAACCAACAAGGATCTAACATTACCGATTCCAATTTCAATCTTAAATACGGATACAAGTTTCCTCCTTGTAAAATCATAATATAAACCAATTACCGATTATCATCACCAATCCGGACGATCCAATTGTAACACCCCCATGTTATTCAGGGAATATTACAGCGCCGTAAGCCCCACTGTGGGACCCACAAGGCTAAACATACGCGGAACTATAAATTTTAACCGAGAAGGTCTACATACAATGAAATAAAGAACAATACAAAGGGTATTCAAAACATATCCAAAGACATCGCAACACAAATTGATACCTCGGCAAACACAGGCCGGAACATCAAGGAAAATGGAAAACAATACTCGATTATTCAATAACCATTCCAGTACAACAACACTGAATGGAGAAACTCAAAACATAACCGGAGGAAAGACACAGTATCACACTTGCCCATCATCTTCATGCCGACCCGATACCTGTCTGTCCGCTCTCCTGGAACCTGAAATACATAAAAAGTATTTCCCCCATAAAGGGGTTAGCCGTCTAATAGCTAGTGCAAGTATATTAAGTATGAAATACAATACTCCTCAACAATAAAATAAATATAACCGTCAAATCATCAATTCAAGACTAGTATTCCGGAATAACTAAATCTCATAGCATCACATCAATACATATATGAATACCGTGTGTTGTGTCGAGATTTATACATCTCACCAGACGATCGCCATAGAGATCGGGCGATCGAGCCAGAGCCCAACAGCCAAGGCAGATTGGCCGATCGAAGCTCCCAGGACAAGGCCCGGTGCCGAGAGATTGACATCTAAGGCGATCGTCTCTCGGTACTTGACGACCGACCCCTGGTGACCGACCAGATGACGACCGCCTCATGCCACGCAAAGCCATCGCCCGCCTAGTCGGCAAAGGACGGAGCACGGACAGAGTCCCACATGCAGATCCAGAAAAGGCGCCGCAGAACATGGATCTTGGACCACAGTCTATGAGCATCTTCTCACCTACCGACAGACCCGTCGAAAGGTGTACAGTGGGACCGCCCGTGATAGCGACTCAGGACGCGTGCCGGCTCCTCATTGGACCGCACAGCTGGCTGCCAGCAGCAGCCGCAGGCTTTAAGGCAGACAGCCCATGTGACATAAAGACGATCGCCCCTTATTATATTACATGAAAGGCGATCGCTCGTCAGAAGAAAGAGCATCCCAGCTCCTATATATAGAAGGCTTCCTACACTTGGAAAGTCTCTCTGATTCTCGGGTTATCTCAGCTCATAACTTGGCTTTCTCACTCTTGGCAACAACTATCTCTCGGCTTTTCTCTCTCTCAGCACCTCTCAATCCTGAGACGGTCGGCAGAAACGAGAATAAGAACACGCAGAGCTTCGCTCAAGAGCTAGATAAATAGGATCTTTTACACTCATTGTAATCACATTCTTACATTAATATTTGTACTCAAACGTATTCTTATTAATAACATCTCGCGAGAGCATTCAAGCCCGGGCCTAACAAACCCGGAAAATCTTGTGTAATTTACATTCCCTCGGACGTGCTCTCGCAATTTGTTGTTGCTCGACCACTCCAGCAATATCTATCTTCTGATAATATTTCGGGCAACAACAATTGGCGCTAGAAGTAGGGCATCTTAACCCTCATTTTTATTCCTACCGTCTCGAAGAACACTCACTGTTCTCCGGGGCATATACCTGAAGAAACACTCACTGTTCCTCAGAGAAAAGCTTTCAGAATCATGACTTCTGCCTCCACGTCGAAGAAAGCCGCTGGCCGATCCGCCAGACGCCTCATTCCGTCTCAATCCGAGCCCCAGCCTATGGCAGAGGGTAGCCACCGCGGTCCGAGACTCTCGATCCCGCCCTAGAGGGACGGCCCAAGCTTCTCGCTCGATCAGTTCCAAACCGCGGAACAGATCGAAGGAGCCCTAGCCATCCTACGGGAGCGACGGAGAGCTTTCGACGTGCCGCCCGCTATAACCCCCTCGGCCATCCGCCGCATGACCAAATGGAAGTTCAAGGGGCTAATGTCCCAACGATTGCCAGGAGGCTCCGATTCACAAGAAGAGGCACTCGCAAGCCGGGGCACCTCTATTTTCAGCCGCCTAGGCAGCGACCCGTCATGGCGACCGAGGCAATCTGGCCCCAGCCACGAGACGACGGAGCTCGAGTCCGTCACCAGAAGTTCGGCATATCCAACTCCCAGAAGGCAGGCCAGCCATCTGGCTCCTCCTCGCCAACGAACCGAGGTCGGCGACCGCGGAGTCAGGAGATCGGTACAAGATCGCCTCGGCTCCCGCTCTGGAATCCGAACCACAAGAAACCAAGCTACAGCGATGGCTGCGATGCAACGCCAGCTCGACAACATGTAGGCGCTCCCAGAATTTGGGGCAGGCGCCAATAACAAGATCGCCGGGCTGAGCGAGCCGCTCACGGTCCACATCGAGCTAGCCCCCGTGCAACATAAGATCGCTTCTCCACAAACACCTCTGTACGAAGGAAGATCGGACCCCGAGACTCACCTGAGCAAGTTCCGGATCTACATGACCGGGTGTGGGGCATCAGACGCGACCAGGTGCCGAATGTTCCTGCTAACGCTTGGCGACCTGGCCCATTGATGGTACGTCTCATTGCCGCCGCGATCCGTCAATTCCTTTGACCAACTGGTGAACGACTTCATAACGTACTTCGCCACCAAGGTCGCTCGGCCGGAAGGTACCCATCGCATGATGCAGATCAGGCAAGAGGAAGAAGAATCCGACGCAGACTACATCGACCGAGTAGACGGGATCATCCTCAACGGCGAGCGCATAAGCGACGAGATCGCCCTATACTTGGTCTTAGGGGGATTCCATCATCTTTCGCCTATGTTCAGGCATCTAACGAAAGACCTCCCCCAGACCGACGGGGTCTTCCGCGCCAAAGCCGCAGACTTTCTGGCCAGGCAAAGATTACTTTATAACCTATGACCAACGCGATCGGCAACCGAACGACGATCACCAGTCTTCCAACCCGATCGTCGTTATCAAGCAACATCACCAAAACTGGAGGACTCACTCGCCATCTACAGTTCATCATCTAACATGTTGGACTAAGGCACGAGATTGCATCCCCCGCATAACGTACACCGTCAAAGGTCGGCATTTAACATGACGATCCGAGGTGGAAGAGTGCAGCCATGGTCCTGGTGGTCGATGGAACTGACTGCTTAGGCCATACAAGGTTCCTTTGGGCTGAGATCGCTCGCCCTTCGTTTAAATACGAGGTGGGCATAGTCGAAGGAACCTCCAAATCAATCAGTGGACACGATCGCCCGCCCTCGAAGGTCCGTCATTTAACATGGTGGATCCTTCACGGACAATGCGACGCGTCACTACCCCCGTCTCAACGTATACCGTCGAGGATTGCTATCTAACATGACGATACGAGGTATAAAAGAGCTAACAAGCCACGGACGTGGAGTCGATTCATCCGACGACGCCCCGCGCAATGACTTCTCCAGACCAAGACCGCACGCCCTTCATTTAAATACGAGGAGAGGCGCAGCCAAACGGAGGACCCTCACAATAAATGAGTCACGAGACAAACAATGTCGGTCGTGCACAAGACATGGTCATGGATTCGGTCCATCTTTCTCCGCGACTGTGCACGGTTCCTCAATGACGAAACTATCAAGTTTCTATGAGGGATCGGCAAAATTGTTTATTGCAGGTTCAAGACCGAAGATAGCTCGCCAATCGACCAGATCGCCCAAGTCAGAGACTAAAGTCCGCTCAATGGTTCGCCCGTCTTTATCCTCAACAATCGCCAGAACCACCTCGCCCCATGTCTTCAACGTCGGAGCAAGCTGGGGGGCAATTGTTGTGTCGAGATTTATACATCTCACCAGGTGATCGGCATAGAGACCGGGCGACTGAGCCAGAGCCCAATAGCCAAGGCAGATTGGCTGATCGAAGGTCCCAGGACAAAGCCCGGTGCCGAGCGATCGACATCTAAGGCAATGGTCTCTCGGTACTTGGCGATCGACCCCTGGTGACCGACCAGATGACGACCGCCTCATGCCACGCAAAGCCATCGCCCGCCTAGTCGGCAAAGGACGGAGCACGGACAGAGTCCCACATGTAGATCCAGAAAATGGACCGCAGAACATGGATCGTTGACCACATTCTGTCAGCATCTTCTCACCTACCGATAGACCCGCCGAAAGGTGTACAGTGGGACCGCCCCATGTCTTCAACGTCGGAGCAAGCTGGGGGGCAATTGTTGTGTCGAGATTTATACATCTCACCAGGTGATCGGCATAGAGACCGGGCGATTGAGCCAGAGCCCAACAGCCAAGGCAGATTGGCTGATCGAAGGTCCCAGGACAAAGCCCGGTGCCGAGCGATCGACATCTAAGGCAATGGTCTCTCGGTACTTGGCGATCGACCCCTGGTGACTGACCAGATGACGACCGCCTCATGCCACGCAAAGCCATTGCCCGCCTAGTCGGCAAAGGACGGAGCACGGACAGAGTCCCACATGCAGATCCGGAAAAGGCGCCGCAGAACATGGATCTTTGACCACAGTCTATCAGCATCTTCTCACCTACCGACAGACCCGCCGAAAGGTGTACAGTGGGACCGCCCGTGATAGCGACTCAGGACGCGTGCCGGCTCCTCATTGGACCGCACAGCCGGCTGTCAGCAGCAGCCGCAGGCTTTAAGGCAGACATCCCATGTGACATAAAGACGATCGCCCCTTATTATATTACATGAAAGGCGATTGCCCGTCAGAAGAAAGAGCATCCCAGCTCCTATATATAGAAGGCTTCCTACACTTGGAAAGTCTCTCTGATTCTCGGGTTATCTCAGCTCATAACTTGGCTTTCTCACTCTTGGCAACAGCTATCTCTCAGCTTTTCTCTCTCTCAGCACCTCTCAATCCTGAGACGATCGGCAGAAACGAGAACAAGATCACGCAGAGCTTCGCTCAAGAGCTAGATAAATAGGATCTTTTATACTCATTGTAATCGCATTCTTACATTAATATTTATACTCAAACGTATTCTTATTAATAACATCTCGTGAGAGCATTCAAGCCCGGGCCTAACAAACCCTGCAAATCTTGTGTAATTTCCATTCTCTCAGATGTGCTCTCGTAATTTGCTGTTGCTCGACCATTCCAGCAATATCTATCTTCGGATAATATTTCGGGCAACAACATCGTGGAACCGCACCAGAGGCTACGGAACCCTCAGAGGACTCGACGGTCCATCCCAGAGTGGTTCGTTCATATCATCCATGGAACCGCACTAAGAGGCTACGAAACCCTCATGGGACCCGTCGGCCCACCCCAGAGTGGATATAAATAATCATGCCATTAATATATCTTACTTTCAAAGTCGATAACGTACAATCATAAATATATACTTGCCTTTGAGACATCGAGTAATTGAACGGAAAAAGGGTATGTGTTCGGTAGGTCCAAGAACATGCTTCCGGCACCTAAACGATTCACAAGGAATATGATAATCAATTATCCATACTCAAATTACACGAAGAAACTCCCGAAACCCGTCTACGATTCATGAAAATACACGAATAAACAACTAGAGGTTGGAAAATCGTCCAAACCCTCACAAGTCCGAAAACGGCACAATCCAATCCGTAAAATCATAGGAAAAGCATGCATACGGGATAGATACATCATAATCTCAAGGTCCTCAAGCTTCAAAATGGATAAATCGGACGAATCTACGAAAAATCCCAAAATTCCCAAAAATAGGGTTCTACGGATTTTTACCTTGATTCGAACGTTAGAATGGATTAGATGTTGTGAAATCCTTGTTCTCCAACCAAATATGTTGTTGTTAGAAGAAAGATCGCTTCCAATCGCCCAAAATCGTCTCTCCCGAGCTGTTCCCATCGAAAACGAGTGAAAAGGATGAAAAATGATGAAATTGAAGTCAACTGTCCAATATATATCCGCCCAGTCTAGCGCACGCTACGCCTCCTTCATTAGCGTGTGCTAGCGAGGTCACCGGGTAGTCCAGGGGCTTCTGCCGGCCCCGTTAGCGTGCGCTAATCACCTTTCTCCAGCGTGCGCTAGCCAAAAAGTGGCGTCCAGTAACTGGAGTCCAAAACCTACTGTCTTCTGCCCTGCTCAAGCCTTAGCGTGCGCTACCGCTATGGCTTAGCGTGCGTTATGCAACAGCTTTAGCGTGCGCTAGCCGAAGCCTAGCGTACATTTCCTGATAGACCAGAAAACATGACAACCTCACTGCCTCTGCCGACCATCCCGTTAGCGTGCGCTACGGACGGATGTTAGCGTACGCTACTAACCACGATTAGTGTACGGTAACGAACTCCTAGCACGCGTTAATTGTCAGTCCAGAGAGCAGTCTGAGTTACTTGTTCTAGTCCTGACTGGTCCCTTAGCGCGCGCTACGGCTAAAAACTAGCGTGCGCTATTCACACAAAATTAGCGTGCGTTAGCCTAGGCCTAGCGTGCACTATTTCTCTGGCCCAAAACACTTCCGCAAGGTCTAAACAACACGATCGTGACCCAAACAAGATACGAAACTCAAAAACAATATCAACAACATCACCAAGAGTTTACAGAGCGACAAAATAAGAAGAACGGCAAGGTCAAACACTCAATAAAAAGTATGGGTATTACATTCTCCCCCTCTAAAAAGAAGTTTCATCCCGAAACTTAAGAAATAAAAAGTTTGGGGAATTCCAACCGCATCTTCTCTTCCGTCTCCCAAGTCACCTCCTCGACTCCATATCTCGACCATTGCACTTTAACCAGTGGAATGGTCTTATGCCGAAGTTGTTTCTCGCGACGCTCAAGGATCTTCACGGGTTTCTCTGGAATGGTAATATCCTCGGCTACGTCAATCTCACTGTAGTCGATAACATGGCTCGGATCCGGCACGTACTTTCTCAACTGAGACACATGAAAAACACTATGGACGTGACTCAAAGCTGGAGGCAACGCCAAGCGATAAGTTAAATCTCTAACTCTGTCCAAAATCTCGAAAGGTCCGATATACCTCGGACTAAGTTTCCCCTTTTTCCCGAAGCCGAAAACTCCTCTGGTCTGCGACACCTTGAGTAAGAGATGATCCCCCACTTCGAACTCCAAGGGTCGACGGCAAGTATCAGCATAATATTTCTGACGACTCTGGGCAGTCAGCAATCGGTCCCAGATAATAGAAATCTTTTCCTTAGTCTCCATCAACATATCCGGTTCCATTCCAATTAGCTCAGAAGCCTCGTCCCAACATAATGGCGACCTACATCGCCTACCATAAAGTGCCTCGAACCGTGCCATTTTGATCGATGCATGCCAACTATTATTGTAAGCAAACTCGATCAACGGTAAGTGAAGCTCCCAATCATTACTCCAGTCTAAGGCACAAGCCCGCAACATATCTTCCAACGTCTGAATCGTCCTCTCTGTCTGACCGTCCGACTGAGGATGAATGGAAGTACTCCATCTCAACTCAGTACCCAAAGCCTGATGAACGGCCTGCCAAAAATGCGATACGAAACGGCCGTCTCGATTGGAAATAATAGTCTTGGGGGCACCGTGCAACCTTACGATCTCAGCTATAAAAGTTCGAGCCAATCTATCCGGTCCCCAAGTATCCTTAATACCCAAGAAGTGTGCAGACTTGGTCAACCGATTGACAATTACCCAAATCATATTCATTCCGGCCTGAGTTCTCGGCATGCCAGTGATGAAATCCATGGAGATGTCTTCCCACTTCCACTCGGGAATGGGAAGTGGTTTCAACAACCCCGCTGGTCGATGATGTTCGATCTTGACTTGTTGCCACGTCAAGCACCGTAGTACAAACTCCGTGACATCCTTTTTCATGTTATTCCACCAAAAATTGTGCTTCAAATATTTGTACATCTTACTCGTCCCGGGGTGGATTGAGTAAGGCGTAGCATGAGCTTCTCGGAGAATTCTCTGCCTCAACTCTAAATCGTTCGGAACACAAAGCCTGCCCTGAAATCTCAGAATACTATCCTTGTGAACCATAAAGCCAGGAGCTTTTCCTTTAACTACATCTTCCTTCAGTTGAGAAATCATCGGGTCACTCCACTGCTTCCCTTTGATGTCGTCAACCAAGGACGAAGTAATTTTGAGAGTACACAACTGTCCCTGTACTCGTTGAAGCCAAACTTCTATCCCTTGCTCAATTAAATCCTGACGAATTTTTGTCTGAGATGTAAGAACCTCGAGCATTTGAAGAGATGCCTATTTGCGGCTCAAAGCATCGGCGACGACATTGGCTTTTCCGGGGTGGTAAAGAATTTCCAAATCGTAATCCTTTATCAACTCTAACCAACGTCTCTGTCTCATATTCAGATCCTTCTGACTGAAAATATACTTCAGGCTCTTGTGATCGGTATAAATCCGACACGGAGAACCATACAAATAATGCCGCCAAATCTCGAGTGCGAAGACAATTGCGGCCAATTCCAAATCATGAGTAGGATAATTCATCTCATACAGCTTTAGTTGTCGTGATGCAAAAGCTATCTTCTTATCATGCTGCATAAGCACACAGCCAAGACCTTGACCCGAAGCGTCACTATAAACTGCAAATCCCTCACTACCAAGTGGTAAAGTTAAAATCGGCGCTGAAGTCAAATGTCTCTTCAGTTCATCGAAGCTCTGTTGTCTCTCATCCGTCCAAACAAACTTTTCAGTCTTCTGGAGTAATTTCGTAAGCAGCCGAGCGAGTTTCGAGAACCCCTCGACAAACCGACGGTAATACCCAGCAAGGCCCAAAAAGCTACGAACTTCCTTAACATTTTTAGGCGGTGCCCAATCTAGCACTGCCTCAATCTTCTTCGGGTTTACACGAACCCCTTCGGCCGGAATCACATGGCTAAGAAACATAACTTCTTTTAACCAGAATTCACATTTCGAGAATTTTGCATAGAGGTGCTCGGTTCTAAAAATATCTAGTACCAAACGTAAGTGTCGGGCATGTTCCTCTTTATCTCGAGAATAGATCAAAATGTCGTCAATAAAGACGACTACACACATGTCGAGATACTCGATGAAGATTTTATTCATTAACTGCATGAATACTGTCGGTGCATTAGTCAACCCAAAAGGCATAACTACAAATTCATAATGCCCATATCTCGTCCGAAATGCCGTCTTCGAAACGTCGGACTCTCTCACCCTGAGTTGATAATACCCTGATCTTAAATCAATTTTTGAGAAAATTGCAGCCCCCTGCAACTGATCAAATAAATCGTCTATGCGAGGCAAAGGGTATGTGTTCTTGATGGTTACTTTGTTCAGCTCACGGTAGTCGATGCAAAAACGTAGTGAACCATCCTTCTTCCTCACGAAAAGAACAGGCGCGCCCCAAGGCGAAGCGCTCGGTCTGATGTACCCTCTTTCCAGAAGTTCTCCCAACTGATTCTTTAATTCTTGCATCCCGGAAGGTGCCATACGATAAGGTGCCTTAGAAATCGGAGCCGCATCTGGCTCTAAGTCCACAGAAAATTTTATCTCCCGATCTGGCGGTAATCCCGGGAGATCATCCAGAAAAACATCGGGATACTCATTAACAATCGGAATTGAAGAAAAATCGACTCCGTTCCCTTCCGTTTTCAAGGCATAACACCAATAGTCCATACAACCTTTATTCAAAAGTTTTACGGCCTTCATGGCGCTGATAAGTAACTTGGATTGGCCCGACTTACGTCCCAAAAATGAGTACTCGGATTCTTCTTTAGTCATCATGGTGATAACCTTAGTACGGTAATTCATAATCGCTTGGTGACTATCAAGCCAATCCTCGCCGAGGATCACATCCTCGCCGAGGATCACATCCTCACCGAGGATCACATCCTCGCCTACCATATCAACTACAATTAGATTCGATAACCATTCCATACCGGATATAATCACCGAAAAATCTTTAATCTCCCGGTTTCCCACAATTCTATCCCCGCTAGGTAGTTTCACAATGAAGGGATCACAAGCAGTCAAACAAGTTATATTCAAACGGCATACACACTTCAAGGAAATAAAAGAATGCGTAGCACCCGTATCAAAAAGCACACGGACCGGATGAGATAAAATATTAATGGTACCTGAAGCCATCGCTGCATCGGGTTCGTCTGATCGACGCATCTCATAGACTCGTGGTTGTACCGAACCGACGCTAGAGTTCCCCCCTCCAGCGTTCTGAACCCGTCCCCAGCCCCTGCCGTAACTTTGCTGAGATTGACCAAAAGGTTGCTGCTGATTAACGCCTTGGTCAAGTGGTGTTGGGGCAGAAGCCCGAGTGTCCAAAGTCTGATTTGGTTTGGAACAATAAGTCGCTATATGTCCCATCTGTCCACAAGTGTGACACTTCCACGACAGAAAGTTGCACTCCAAATTAACATGGCCTGGACAGCCACAATTATAGCAAGTTACCGTGCGATTTGTGGTGCCCGGAGCAGAACGGAAACCCCTCTTTCCTTTAGTAGAACGTGACGACTGTCCGGTAGAACGATTAGTCGTCTGTGACCTTTAGAAATTGCCACTCTTAGAGCCAGAAAAATTCCCCGCAACCTTCTGCTTCTTCGATTCTTCAACGGTATCATTGTCGGGGCTTAACATATCATGGTCTAAAGCTCTATCCTGATACTCTTTCAGTGTGGTACAAGCAAATCCGGCCATGTACCGCCATAAGTCCAAATTCATCCGCATATCAAAATAACGGATCTTATCACGCTCGTTACGCACTTGATCCTTCACATGGATCAATTGCTGGTTGTACTCCACGATCGTCTGTGAAACGGGAATATCCTGTGGTTTAGCCTCGAAAAAGGCTCGGATTCGGCCTTCTCGCACCGGCCAAGGACAAAACTCGGCCTCCAAAAGCTCTTTAAATTCATCCCACGTGGCAACACGATCCTGTGGCTTAATGACTTTCCACTACGTAGCGGCCTCCTTGGTAAGGAAATACTGAGAAATCGGTACTTTCCTCACTTCGGGGCAATCAACCGCTTCGAAAATCTTTTCCAATTCCGCTACCCAATCTTCCCAACCTAACGGGTCTGTGGCACCGCCAAACTGTGGAGGGTGCATACGAATTACGTTCTGAAGCAAGGCATCCGTGTTCGGGTTCGGGTTATTCAGCTGAACGGTTTGGGCTAAAATGGTCATCTGGGTAGCCAATTGTTGAAGTACATTCGCAACTCCAACGTCCGCACTGTTCTCCTGGCCATTCGACTGGTCGTGCTGACTTTCGGTGTCAGGATGCACCGAGTTCGACAAATTAGGGTTGGTTGACCCCGCAATAGAACTGAGGGAAATGGCTGCGCCATGTCCTCATCCACGACCACGGCCACGACCACAGCCTCATCCCCTACCAGCTGACATACTGAAGAACACACAAGGCACGTAAGTACAATTCAATCGCACGTCATCAAAGTGACCGATTCTCAAGAATACCAAAATAGAAGCAAAACGAATAAGGAAACACCAGAAGAGTAAGAGGTCTTACAAGTACCAGTCGCACTGTGATGATGGCAGAGTAGTGATACTGTGGACAAATGACGACTCATTCGACCCAAAAGACCGACAGCCCAGGTATCCATAGACTTAAACTCTGTTACCATATTCTGTAACACCCCTAAGTTATTCAGGAAATATTACAGCGCCGTAAGCCCCACCGTGGCACCCACAAGGCTAAACATACGCGGAACTATAAATTTTGACCGATAAGGTCTACATACAATGGAATGAAGAACAATACAAAGGGTATTGAAAACATATCCAAAGACATCGCAACACAAATTGATACCTCGGCAAACACAGGCCGGAACATAAAGGAAAATGGAAAACAATACTCGAGTATTCAATAAACATTCCAGTACAACAACACTGAATGGAGAAACTCAAAACATAACCGGAGGAAAGACACAGTATCACACTTGCCCATCATCTTCATGTCGGCCCGATACCTGCCTGTCCGCTCTCCTGGAACCTGAAATACATAAAAAGTATTTCCCCCATAAAGGGGTTAGCCGTCGAATAGCTAGTGCAAGTATATCAAGTATGAAATACAATACTCCTTGACAATAAAGTAAATGTAACCATCAAATCATCAATTCAAGACTAGTATTCCGGAATAACTAAATCTCATAGCATCACATCAATACATATATGAATACCGTGGAACCGCACCAGAGGCTACGGAACCCTCAGAGGACTCGACGGTCCATCCCAGAGTGGTTCGTTCATATCATCTATGGAATCGCACCAAGAGGCTACGAAACCCTCAGGGGACTCATCGTCCCGCCCCATATTAGATATAAATAATCATGCCATTAATATATCTTACTTTCAAAGTCGAGAACGTACAATCATAAATATATACTTGCCTTTGAGACATTGAGAAATTGAACGGAAAAAGGGTATGAGTTCGGTAGGTACAAGAACGCGCTTCCGGCACCTAAACGATTCGCAAGGAATATGATAATCAATTATCCATACTCAAATTACATGAAGAAACTCCCGAAACCCGTCTACGATTCATGAAAGTACACGGATAAACAACTAGAGGTTGGAAAATCGTCCAAACACTCACAAGTCCGAAAACGGCACAATCCAATCTGTAAAATCGTAGGAAAAGCATGCATACGGGATAGATACATCATAATCTTAAGGTCCTCAAGCTTCAAAACGGATAAATTGGACGAATCTACGAAAAACCCTAAAAATCCCAAAAAATAGGGTTCTAAGGATTTTTACCTTGATTCCGACGTTAGGATGGATTAGAACTGTGAAATCCTTGTTCTCTAACCAAATATGTTGTTGTTAAGAAAGATCACTTCCAATCGCCCAAAATCGCCTCTCCCGAGCTGTTCCCGTCGAAAAGGAGTGAAAAGGATGAAAAATGACAAAATGGAAGTCAACTGTCCAATATATATCCGCCCAGTCTAGCGCACGCTACGCCTCCTTCATTAGCGTGCGCTAGCGAGGTCACCGGGTAGTCCAGGGGCTTCTGCCGGCCCCGTTAGCGTGCGCTAATCGCCTTTCTCCAGCGTGCGCTAGCCAAAAAGTGGCGTCCAGTAACTGGAGTCCAGAACCTACTGTCTGTAATATCCGCAATTTCGATTTCCAGTAATTTTCTTTGTTTGGCGAGAGTCCATTTTTGACGAATCGCTTGTAACCATTTCGTCATTCTGAGAATGATTAATTCTACACTTTTTGACATCCGAGTTCGTTTCGGTGTTGTTTTTTTGAGTTCTGTGCTTCTTAGCGACTTTTCCGCACTTGAGTTCGATTCTTGCGAATCTCATTCGAAACTGCGGTTTCGAGTTTCCCGTAAGTCCGTTTAACTTTGTTAGACGTGTTGTGAACTTCGGTTCAGTTATTCGATCACGTATCGTGTATTTTGGACGTTTTGGGCCGTTTTCGTAATTTTCCAAAGTTTGGGGTAATTACTTTCCGTTGTCGAATTTTGAGCCTTCGGGTGGTCGGAATCGTGTGTTCTATTAACGCTTGGATTCGTCTTTGCGAGTACTTCGTAACCATATCTTCGATTCATACTCAGGTTTGGGTTTCGGGGTTGTCTGGGCCGTCGGAGTGGCCACGAATGAGTCACGCCTGGAGCAGGGCCTGGCCTGGCCGAGTTTTGGCCGTAAGGTGACGGTTATGGCCGTACGTGCTCGGCAGACTTGGAGGGACGAATGTCGGTTACGGCCGTAAGGCCTGTCGGTTACGGCCGTATGGGTGCCAGACAGTGTTCGGACGAATGCCAGTTATGGCTGTAAGGCGTGGCGCTGGGCATCTTCCGGACGAAGGCCGGTTACGGCCGTAATATGTGCCAGTTTCGGCCGTAAGTGGTCAGCAGGCTGCTGGGCAGTATATATATGATCGAGAAGACGGGTTTACACCCATTTCTCTCATTCCTCTCATTTCCTTTCCACGGCTAGGGATTGGAGAACATGTAGAGATGTTGTTCAACTATCAATCCACGAAGTTCTTGAGTTTCTAACGTCGATCAATCATCCTATAACATCCCTTAATCCATCGAATCAAGGTTAGATCTTTAGAACCCTACTTTTGGGAAGATGTGGGGGTTTTCGCGTTTTTGTCCGACTCGTTCCGTTTTGTTGATTAATTCATGTTGAATATGATTAATCTTGTTGGTATTCTTAGTTTCCCTATGGATTCATGGTATATTTCGTGGTTTTTACGGAATTGAGATGGTTTGCTTGTGGTCCGCCCTCGTTGTCGTTTTTATACGAATATACATGAATCGTAGGCGGGTTTTCGGGTCTATTTCAATTCCTTATTCGTTTAGAAATGGTTCTGATTGTATTCTTTGAATCGTTAGGTTCGGTTTCATTGGTTCCTAGCGTTCGTCGGTGATTTTCCCTCCCGTTCGTTGCGTCGTCAATTATTCAAGGAAAGTATATATTTATGATTCTACGTTCTCGACATTGAAAGTAAGATATATTTATGGCATGATTATTTATATCCACTCTGGGGCGGGCCGACGGGTCCCCTGAGGGTTTCGTAGCCTCTTGGTGCGATTCCACAAATGATATGAACGAACCACTCTGGGATGGACCGACGAGTCCTCTGAGGGTTCCGTAGCCTCTGGTGCGGTTCCACGGTATTCATATATGTATTGATGTGATGCTATGAGATTTAGTTATTCCGGAATACTAGTTTTGAATTAATGAATTGACGGTTACATTTACTTTATTGTCGAGGAGTATTGTGTTTCATACTTGATATACTTGCACTAGCTATTCGACGGCTAACCCCTTTATGGGGGAAATACTTTTTATGTATTTCAGGTTCCAAGAGAGCGGACAGGCGGGTATTGGGTCGGCATGAAGATGATGGGCAAGTGTGATACTGTGTCTTCCCTCTGGTTATATTTTGTGTTTCTTCATTCAGTGTTGTTGTACTGGAATGATTATCGAATACTCGAGTATTGTTTCCCATTTTCCTTGATGTTCCGGCCTGTGTTTGCCGAGGTATTGATTTGTGTTGTGATGTCTTTGGATACATTGGATATGTTTTGGATACCCTTTGTATTGTTCTTCATTCCATTGTATGTAGACCTTCTCGGTCAAATTTATAGTTCCGCGTATGTTTAGCCTTGTGGGTCCCACGGCGGGGCTCATGGCGCTGTAATATACCCTGAATAACTTGGGGGTGTTATAGAATATGGTATCGGAGCTTAGGTTTATGGATACCTAGGTTGTCGGTCGTTTGGGTCGACTGAGTCATCGTTTGCCTGCAGTATCACTACTTTGCCGTCATCACAGTGCGACCGGTACTTGTAAGTCCTCTCACTCTTCTTGTATTTTTCTTAATCGTTTCATTTTTAGCTTGGTATTCCTGTGAATCGGTCACTTCGAGAATGTGCGATTTGGATTATACTTACGCACGTGTGTGCCCTTCAGAATGTTGGCTGAAAGGAGGCAGAGTCGTGGCCGTGGTGACGGACGTGAACTCTTCCTTGAGATTTTGTTAAATTGCTAATTGCGATATTGGTGTGTATCGGTATTATGTTGAGACTTTGTTTGGGAGTCGCATGCTAGTATCACGGGAGATCATCAGCTTCAAATACCTGTAAGTATACTGTTTTGGTTATTCGCTTGTGGCGGTGTTTGATTGCTTTCGTGATGAGTTTGAAAATTTTGGATTGATCTGTTGTTTGTGACCAGATTGCAAGTTTCGAGGACGAAACTTATTTTAAGGCAATATCCTGATTTCTACTATGTAATACCTGGAATTGCAGTATAAACTTTTCGCGTTATTTTATTTGAGATATACTGGATAGCTTAGTGTCTATACAGTATGGATAAAATAATTTGAAGACTGAGACAGCTGTATTGGTATAATTGTCATAGTTGTTCGACAATTACATTTAAACATATCGTGTATCAAGTTATCATACTTTTGATATTGGGTATATCATATGAGAATATTATCAGGTTGTATATATGTATTCAATATGTCGTGTATATACATCTAGTATATCAAGACGACGGACAAGAATAGCAGGAAATGGCTAGGTACAGCCACGTTAGCGCACGCTACAAGTATGCCTAGCGCGCGCTAAGATATATACTTAGCGTACGCTACGATACATACTTAGCGCACGCTAAGAGGTTGGAGTTACGTACGCTAAGGAGGACCCCTAATGTACGTAAGGTATTCTGAATAAGGTCCGGAAGGTGGCCGACAGGTAGGCCCAGACTGTTTATTATCGGCAATTAGTGCACGCTAATGCATGTTGGTAGCGCACGCTAATTTCAGATCGTGAACAGGGAATCTTGGCTTTATTGGTTGCTTTTGGCATGTAGGACCCGGGCA
This sequence comes from Orobanche coerulescens, assembly GCA_033398695.1. Taxonomy (NCBI): domain Eukaryota; kingdom Viridiplantae; phylum Streptophyta; class Magnoliopsida; order Lamiales; family Orobanchaceae; genus Orobanche; species Orobanche coerulescens. The sequence goes on along the minus strand of CM065804.1, from coordinate 68,914,089 downwards.
TCTTCTGGGAAGGTACGGATTGTCGGGTCAACGATGATTAGCGCGCACTAAGGTCGAGGAATAGCGCACGCTACTGAGCATTTCACTGTTGCAAGTCAATACCGGTTTGCGTACGCTAATACATGGGCATTACGTACGTTAGATGATGTGCAAAGCAATACAGTAGCCCTGGACTGCCTGATAACGCGCGCTATCGAGGAAGGATAGTGCACGCTAGTAATGTGTTTTATAAAAAGGGACAGATATGTACTGAGAGGCATTTTGTCCATTCTCCTTCCTTCAGTTAATAGAGAGAGCTTTGGGAGGTATTTGAGGTTCCCAAACACTCTGAGATGATGGTCTTTAACAAGATTAAGATGGAGAGCATGGATTAAAGTCTTGTTCTCGAAGTTATTCATGATTCTTGGAATGGAGCTCAATGGTTCTTCTTCTTGATTTGACTATTCAAGGTAACCCTCGTATCCCTTTGATAGTGGTTCATTTTAAAGAATGATTCTTGGTATTCCAAGGGAAGTTTGTTGAAGAAGATATGACATGATGACTTATATGTTAGGTTATGTTATATTGTCATGAACATGGTCAGGGAATCATATTGTCCTTGGCAGTATTGTTGAGATTCTTGATATTATGATGATATATGCCTTAGATTATGAGTTATATGTAGGCTTAGATGTTGGAACATCAAATTATGTCGTTTGGACGATTATGGACGTGATTGCGGATTAATCCACATGCTTGAGGGACTCCTGAATTATACGAGATGATGAATATTTATAAGTGTTGGTACTTTGAATATGAATATGGAATATTCATATCTAGGGCTAAGTTATGTGTTTTGAGATAATATTCATATAGGAATACGAATATAATTACGAGTTTGTTGAGACTATTATTCATCCCTGAATTTGGAAGCCCGTACGTATGGGACAAAGGTTTAAGTCGAATGATTGGATTGTTTGATAAAATTTTAATATGATTATCTATTATATTGAACTAATTGGATGGTTTGAACTGATGACGATCATAGGTAAATTTTAGCAATGGATTTACAAGAAGGAACCTTGTCAATTCGCATTTAAGAATCGAGTTTTGAAATCGATAACATTTAGACCCTTGTTATTGGTTCGAATTGATTGCTGATATGACCATCGGATTTAGGCTCGTATTGTGGACGTGGATTCGTGAGGGTATGAGTTGGATGGTTTAGACTGTGTTTAATCGAGATATTGTGGAACGGATGAGTTTTTGGCCTAGTTATATTGATATTGATCGTCATCGAACTTGTTGATTATTAATCCTTCTTTTTATAATAAGTTGTGATGTTTGATCGTGGATTATGACTGTTGTGTTGCATTTGAGATTGAAGAGTTCGTAGATTACTTTTTTCGGGACTGAGGAACTCGTAAACGAAAGCAACTGAATTGGTAACAGTTCGTGGGATTGATATCGAGTCAAGTTTTATACTTGTACTAGTCAATGAGATTAATGTGATCATATATGTGTATGAATGTGTGTATCATTTCGAGACTTAGTCTCTTTATGATTTTGTTGATATCAGTGGATTGTTTGATACGATACCCTTCGGCAAATTATGCCAAATATTATTATTGTTCGTAAATGGCCGGTTTAAGGCATTGCGATACTTGTTGGTAATATTGTTGTCGATAGCCGATTCGCGGTATCGACATATCGATTGTTAATGTTGATTGATGTTCCATCAAGATACTGTTGTGAATCGTCGTTATTGATATCAGTGTTTTTTCTATTGATGTCGTATTGGCTGATTGAAGGCATTGACGTATTTGATTATCATCTTCGTTATCGGTAACCGATTAAAGGTGCCGAGACATCCGTTGTATAATTGTTATCGATTAACCGTTCTAAAGGTAATCGATATATTGAATTGGGATTATCAAAGATAATTCCCATCCGTTGTATAATTGTTATCGACTGGCCGTCCTGAAGGTAATCGATGTATTGAATTGAGACTGTCAAAAACATTCCTATCCGTTGTATCGTTGTTATCGATTGTTCGTTCTATGGTAATCGAAGTATTGAATTGGGACTGCCGAGGATAGTTCCCATCCGTTAAATTATTATTGTCGTGTTGGCCGACTCAAGACAGCACATTATTATTCTTGTGAACTCGGTAATTTTGTGATCGTTGAGGGTTGAGGATTCCCGGATTGTTGTGTTGTGATTGTTGCTCGTGTTAATCGGTCCTTATGGATTTTGATCCCAGGATGGTTGTTTTGAATATTGTTGGTCGTGTCGATCTTTCATTATTCGTGTGTCATCGTTCAATTGGTGAGTCGTATGATTCATATTGGATGTGTTATCCTTTGAGTTTCGTTGTCATGTTGTATCGTGACATATCTGGAATCATATCTGCGTGCCGATTGGTTATGTGTAGGATTTTTAGCCAGGCACACGATGGTCATGCATGGATGTTTCCGCATTGGACCATGCACACGAGACGTAGTTCATGAGGCTAATTAGGTACATTGTCCCACATATATTCTGGATTCCGTATACGGGGTGGACATGTGCACGAACACATTTCCGGATCGGGCGTACTGTGATGTCCCTCTTGAGCCTTATTGTTTGGTCGTTCGTAGTCCATGTTGTATTGGATATGTCCGACGATTTGCGACTGGTTGTTCATACGCTGAGGGGTATGTCCGACAGTCAGGTTTGTTTCTTTGAGATCTGTATTGTGATGATTTACAGCTTCGGGATATTCGGATTTCAGGACATTGTAATGTATCGGTATTTCCGTTGGAGCCTTCGGGCATTGTGATTCGTATTTATTTCAGTGTTGGTTTGGGTTACCTTCAAGTAATGTATTGTTGTGTTCTATATTGATGATTCTCCGTTTGGGCGTGAGTTTTCGATTCTTGTGTACCTCGTTGAGTTTTCCTGATGGGATATTGCTTCTCCCTACTTCTTTTAAGTTTCGGGACGAAACTTCTTTTAAGGAGGGTAGTATGTAATATCCGCAATTTCGATTTCCGGTAATTTTCTTTTTTTGGCGAGAGTCCATTTTTGACTACTCGCTTGTGACCGTTTCGTCATTCTGAGAATGATTAATTCGACACTTTTTGACATACGAGTTCGTTTCGGTGTCGTTTTGTTTGGTTCCGTGCTTCTTAGCGACTTTTCCGCACTTGAGTTCGATTCTTGCGAATCTCGTTCGAAACTGCGGTTTCGAGTTTCCCGTAAGTCCGTTTAACTTTGTTAGACGTGTTGTGAACTTCGGTTCGGTTATTCGATCACGTATCGTGTATTTCAGACGTTTTGGGCCGTTTTCGTAATTTCCCAAAGTTTGGGGTAATTACTTTCCGTTGTCGAATTTCGAGGCTTCGAGTGGTCGGAATCGTGTGTTCTCTTAACGCTTGGATTCGATTTTGCGAGTACTTCATAACCATATCTTCGATTCATACTCAGGTTCGGGTTTTGGGGTCGTTCGGGCCGTCGAAGTGGCCACGACCGAGTCACGGCCGGAGCAGAGCCTGGCCTGGCCGAGTTACGGCCGTAAGGTGCCGGTTACCCCAGTACGTGCTCGGCAGACTTGGCGGGACGAATGCCAGTTACGGCCGTATGGGTGCCAGACAGTGTTCGGACGAATGCCAGTTACGGCCGTAAGGCGTGATCGGATACGGACGTACGGGCGCTGGGCATCTTTCGGACGAAGGCCGGTTACAGCCGTAATGTGTGCCAGTTACGGCCGTAAGTGGTCGGCAGGCTGCTGGGCAGTATATATATGATCGAGAAGACGGGTTTACACCCATTTCTCTCATTCCTCTCATTTCCTTTCCGCGGCTGGGGCTTGGAGAACATGTAGAGATGTTGTTCAACTATTAATCCACGAAGTTCTTGAGTTTCTAACGTCGATCAATCATCCTATAACATCCTTTGATCCATCGAATCAAGGTTAGATCTTTAGAACCCTACTTTTGGGAAGATTTGGGGGTTTCGCATTTTTGTCCGACTCGTTCCGTTTTGTTGATTAATTCATGTTGAATATGATTAATCTTGTTGGTATTCTTAGTTTCCCTACGGATTCATGGTATATTTCGTGATTTTTACGGAATCGAGAGGGTTTGGTTGTGGTCCGCCCTCGTTGTCATTTTTATACGAATATACATGAATCGTAGGCGGGTTTTTGGGTCTATTTCAATTCCGTATTCGTTTAGAAATGGTTGTGATTGTATTCTTCGAATCGTTAGGTTCGGTTTCGTTGGTTCCTAGCATTCGTCGGTGATTTTTCTTTTCATTCGTTGCGTCGCCAATTATTCAAGGCAAGTATATATTTATGATTGTACATTTTCGACTTTGAAAGTAAGATATATTTATGGCATGATTATTTATATCCACTCTGGGGCGATTCCATGGATGATATGAACGAACCACTCTGGGATGGACCGACGAGTCCTATGAGGGTTCCGTAGCCTCTAGTGCGGTTCCACGGTATTCATATATGTATTGATGTGATGCTATGAGATTTAGTTATTCCGGAATACTAGTCTTGAATTGATGAATTGACGGTTACATTTACTTTATTGTCGAGGTGTATTGTGTTTCATACTTGATATACTTGCACTAGCTATACGACGGCTAACCCCTTTGTAGGGGAAATACTTTTTATGTATTTCAGGTTCCAGGAGAGCGGAAAGGCGGGTATTGGGTCGGCATGAAGATGATGGGCAAGTGCGATACTGTGTCTTCCCTCCGGTTATATTTTGTGTTTCTCCATTCAGTGTTGTTGTACTGGAATGATTATCGAATACTCGAGTATTGTTTCCCATTTTCCTTGATGTTCCGGCCTGTGTTTGCCGAGGTATTGATTTGTGTTGTGATGTCTTTGGATACATTGGATATGTTTTGGATACCCTTTGTATTGTTCTTCATTCCATTGTATGTAGACATTTTCGGTCAAATTTATAGTTCCACGTATGTTTAGCCTTGTGGGTCCCACAGCGGGGCTCACGGTGCTGTAATATTCACTGAATAACTTGGTGGTGTTACATTGTCATCTTCCCTGCTCAAGCCTTAGCGTGCGCTACCGCTATGGCTTAGCGTGCGTTATGCAACAGTTTTAGCGTGCGCTAGCCGAAGCCTAGCATACGTTACCTGATAGTCCATAAAACCTGACAACCTCACTGCCTCTGCCGACCAGCCCGTTAGCGTGCGCTACGGACGGATGTTAGCGTACGCTACTAACCACGATTAGCGTGCGCTAACGAACTCCTAGCGCGCGTTAACTGTCAGTCCAGAGAGCAGTCTGAGTTACTGGTTCTGTCCTGACTGGTCCCTTAGCGCGCGCTACGGCTCAAAACTAGCATGCGCTATTCACACAAAATTAGCGTGCGTTAGCCTAGGCCTAGCGTGCGCTATTTCTCTGGCCCAGAACACTTCCACAAGGTCTAAACAACACGATCGTGACCCAAACAAGATACGAAACTCAAAAACAATATCAACAACATCACCAAGAGTTTACAGAGCGACAAAATAAGAAGAACGGCAAGGTCAAACAGTCAATAAAAAGTACGGGTATTACACCGATTAATTCAACATTATAGATAACCATATTCCAAAGGTTTCAAATAATTCCATTATCCGAATTGAACACTTGTTCGATACGTATAAATTCTCAAACTCAAAAGTGAATCATAATCTTATCAAATCCGGAAATCACGTTCGTATTCCTATACAAATATTGTACCAAAACACATAACTTAGTTTTAGATATGAATATTCCATATTCATATCTAAAACACCAACACCTCTTAAACATGTTCATCAATTCATATAATCCAAGAATTCCTTAAGAACACAACTTATTCCGACATCACATTCAAAATTCTCAAACGACATAATCCGATGTGTTCTAACATCTAAACTATCCTTATTCACAATTCAAGGCATATGTAATCATGTCCTTCAATATATATACTTCTCATAACATCATGAATCGCAACAAACTACCAAGAACATCGAGAATACTACGATTCCATAATCATACCAACATAATCGAATCATTTGATCACCAATTCATTATCTTCCCTTAACAAAATTCTCGTAAATACCAAGAATCATCACAACAATATCAATTCAACCATCATTCATACGAAAACGTGTAGAATTTTCCAAGTTCTACTCATTGAGACATTTCATCGAACACTTTGAAGGCATAGTCCAATTCATTCGATTATTCAAAGAAATTGTAACGCCCCGATTTCGCATATACATTTATTGTGAATTATAGAAAATATGTTCAATTTTATTAAATTAATGCCCAAATAATTTTATTATTTAATCCATTTTAATTTCATGATCATGCAAATTCATTTATTTCATTGTAATTCATGTCAACTCGATTTTCTCATTTTCAATTCAAGTCAATGTTTGCATTTCGTCAATTCTAGACCCGATTCTTATATAAATTATATTCATCTTATTAATTAGCTCATACCATATTATTTCTATTATTAATATTATATTATTATTATTATTTTGGCCGAAACAATTTTCTACTCCAAATTTTATTATTAAGCTCAATATTGCTATTTTAACCCGATTTTTATTTAAATGGCCCAAATGATTTTCTTGTTCCGTTCTCTTTCGAATAGAGTTCGCACCTTCTCAAAATTCTTAGAGTCCAAAACCCCTCAACCTAGACCTACACCTATATATACCTTTCTTTTCTACATCAGCCCGTCCATATACGCACAAATCTCTCCACACATGAAGAATACATTTTTTTTCTTTTTTCTGTAAATCATCAGAAGAGTTCATCTTCTGCATGTCTTCTCCTCCCAAAAAAAAAGAAAAAGACAGAGTATTCATTCATCTCTACACCACAATATGCAAAGTTCAATCGGCCCAACCAGCATTCCAAATCATGAATCAAACCTTTGGCAACCTGTCGGAACTACCATAACAACTCAAAACTGTGCCCAAAATCCAGCCACCACCACTTTTAAAACCAGAACCACCAATTACCCAAAACCACCTTTCAATCCACAAAACCCCAATTTCAGTACAACCTGCATCTACTGCGGACTCGCGAGGCCACAAACTCAAGCCACAAACCAGATATCAAACTCAAATTGGAGTTAAATCAGAACACGACTTGCTCCGTCCCCTTCTGTTCATCATGCCGCAGCACTACGACCACTTCGCCGGTCGTTTATCTTTTCCAATTTATGCGGAGCCCCTTTGCGTGTATATGAAGAGAAAGAGACGGAATCTGAGAAATAGTTCGGGAGAGAGAGTATCGAGATCTCACTCATTCATTGGTGTTTGGGGGCTGACTTCTTCAGCGTATGAAATGGAATTTTATATCTACTATTATGATCTACTTTCAATTTCAATTTCTAGTTTCCAACTCTTTTAATTTAACCCCCAATTTACCTATTATTTCGAATTGACCCCTGCTGCTTTTTGACAAATCTCAATTTAACCTCTTAGTTATTAACTCTTTCAATTTAACTCCATTCACTTTTTAAATATTTCGATTCAGACTCTTTTTTACTCCAATATAAATACTTTTAACCCGTATCTATTAGTTCTTTTTTATCCCTTTTATTTTTCAGAATATATCTATGAGATATGTATTGATAATTCAATTTTAATCTATGCCTCGTATTTTATTCCCAATTATTATATATTTATAAATTATAATAATATTGATTATCATTATTGTTAATTGTAGATAATAACAAGAATTTACGGGCTTAGGATTGTCGAGTCAAGTATTTTCATCACATTCAAGTTCAAGAACTGCATTTTATCCAGGTGTGGGGATTTATTACGCTTTTGTTTATTTTAATTGCTTTATATATTGTCTCGTATGTGCACGTGAAATCAGTCAGAAGCACTTAAATGTGCAATTAGTCAGAAGCACTTAAATGTGCAATCAGTCAGAAGCACTTAAATGTGCAAATCAGTCAGAAGCACTTAATTGTGCATAAAGCCTTCGGGCTAGCCGATGGGCTTCAGAATTTATCAGTCATGTTGTTTATACTTGCTAATATATTTAGTAATTAATGTAGACATATTGCGTACTCTCCACACTGAGCGAGTTGGAAGCTCACCCCACTATTTAATCCCTTTCAGGTTGAGGAGCTCGATGTGGCATGCGATTGAGAGTGGGATGATCAAGCTGGTGATTAAATGTTTATTTATTAAATATCATTTCTCTAAAATTATGTTTTACGAACAAGTATTCGATTTGTTTTAATTTCACGTCGAAGTTTATTTTTATTTAATGGTGACTTGAAAATATTACTTGCGATTATTAAGTTTGCCTTTTTAAAATGTATTTCTGCTGCAAAATTTTTATTTATTCTTCTTTAAATTAGAAGAATTATTTTTTTAGAAAAGTGGTCACTACATAAGTGGTATCGGAGCGGGTCTACGGTTCTGTAGACTCGTTAAAATAGTTTCTTTTTATAAATTGAAATTTCATTTTCGCAAGTAGTCAAATATTTTTAGCAATTATGATCATCCACCTCTACCGCTCCACGTCGACTCCAAGGTACATTAAGTTATGATTATTCATTATGTGATAAATGCAGTTTTCCAGATCAACCATGATTCATGTATTTCATATGCATTTTTAGTCTATTTTGTACATAAGAATTTTATGATAAAGTATTTGGGCATGAAATTATTTTCTTATAAATTCATAAGGATATGTGTGACATGCGTAAATCATCATTGCTAGAAATCTTTGGTTCTCAACATATAGATGCAATGTAACTCCCCATTTTATTTCTCCCTCTCGTTGGGTAAGTACTGAGGGATCACTGAGTATGATATGCCTTAGGATAATGGCAACTCGTAGACGTGGACACCCAACTAACCGAGGTGGAGATAATCTCGGTGGTGAAAATGCCAACCTTGGTGCTGGTGGTGGTGATAATGGAGGACAGAATGACCACAACAATAACGTGCCAGCTCCTACTCAGGCACAAGTTGTGCAACAGTTCCGACGTTTCACACCACCATCATTCAACGGTCGAGAAGGACCCGCTTTTGTTGACGAATGGTTCATGTCGCTCGAGCGCACCTTTGAGCTCATTGGGTGCACTGATGCGCAAAGAATTCTTTGTGGCCAATACCAAATGGTGGAGGATGCTGGATGCTGGTGGATAAGATATTAGCGTTTGAGGCCGGCAGCCGAGCGTGCTGCATTGACTTGGGATCGATTCAAGGAAATAGTGATGGAACAGTACTACCCACAGCATTACCGAGAGAAGATGGAGAGAGAGTTTTGGAATCTTGAACAAGGAGGGATGATGGTTAAAGAATATGAGAGGAAATTCAACCAAATCAACTTCTTTGTGGAGCACATGGTGGATACAGACCGGAAGAGGGCCCTTAAGTTTCGGAGTGGTTTACGCCCGAGTATTCGTCACATCGTGGCTGGTCATGGGGTGCTACCATATACCAAGACAGTGTTTCGAGCTCAAGAGGTTGAGGCTAGTCATAATCTGGATCAACAACAGATTACTAAGCCTAATATTGGTAAGAGGCATTGGAATGGGAACCAAAATAAGGTCGTGGTTTCTAATAAGCAAGCAAAGATTGATCAAAGGTCGGGACCTAAGCCTCAAACCAGAATGCCAGAGTGCTCGAAGTGTGGTAAGAATCATGGAGGGGAGTGCCTGTGCGGTAAAGGTGTCTGCTACATATGCAAGGAGCCAGGGCATTCATCTTCGAACGGTCATCTCCAAAGGGCTAAAGGTCAAGGTTCTGGAGGAAAAGCTCGCATTTATTCTTTGACCCAAAAGGACGCAGATGAGAATCCCGGCACGGTGTCACGTATGCTTATGATCTCTAATGTGCCTGCTTTCGCTTTATTTGACACTGGTGCCACACAAACTTTTATCATGCCATTGGTCATAGAAGCGTTAGAACTGTTGAGTCTCTTGAGGTTAGCTTACCGTTAGGAAATACGATCCTCACTAATACAATGATTGACGAGAATATTGAGATAGGAGGTAGAGAATTTGATACTAGCCTGTATTTGATTAGCTTGATGGATTTTGATGTGATCCTTGGTATGGACTGACTCGATAGACATGATGCTGATATAAGATGCTGTGAGAAGAAGGTGACATTGAAGTGTTCCGAAGGCGACTCGATCACTTTTTATGGTACTTAGAGTAGGGCAGTACCAAGAGTAATCACAGCCATGAAGGCACTAAGAAGACTAAGGAAGGAGCAATGTCAGGGTTACTTGGTGAGTTTGGTCGACACTCGTAGCAGTGAGGTGTCCCCTACAGACGTACCTATAGTACGGGAGTTTTGGGATGTGTTTCCAAAAGATTTGTCGGGAGTCCCACCGGACCGACAAGTGAAGTTTAGTATTGATTTGGTCCCTGGGGTGGCCCCAACATCCAAAGCGCCATATAGAATGGCTCCGAGGGAACTTCAAGAATTTAAGGTCCAAATTCAAGATCGACTGGAGATCGTATTTGTTCGTCCTAGTGTGTCACCATGGGGTGCACCAGTGCTATTTGTAAGAAATAAGGATGGGTCACTTCGGATGTGTATTGATTACAGGGAGCTGAATCGACTCACGGTAAAGAACAAGTACCCATTACCGAGAATCGAGGATCTATTCGATCAGTTGAGGGTAGCCGGAACCTTTTCAAAGATCGATTTGCGGTCGGGGTACCACCAACTGAAGATAAGGGAGTGTGACATTCCCCAAGATGGCTTTCAGGACCCGTTATGGGCATTTTGAATTTGTAGTGATGCCATTTGGTCTGGGTAATGCACCAGCAGTCTTTATGGATTTGATGAACAGGGTGTTCCAACTTTACTAGGATAAGTTCGTGATCGTCTTCATAGATGACATCTTGGTGTATTCTAAGGACAAGAAACAACACCAAGAGCATTTGAGGGTTACATTGGAGACATTCGCAAAGAGAAGTTGTATGCCAAGTTCAAGAAATGTGAGTTTTGGTTAAATAGATTTGGATTCCTTGGACATGTGGTGACCTCAAAAGGAATTGAGGTAGATCCCGATAAGGTTGTAGCAGTGAGTAGTTGGGGAGTACCCAAGAATGCGAGCGAAGTTCGCAGCTTTCTGGGCCTAGCTGGCTGTTATAGAAGATTTATCGAAGGATTTTCTAAAATCGCCACTCCTATCTATGACCCAATTAACAAGGAAGGGCGTGAGGCTTGAATGGAGTGAGAGGTGTGAGGAAAGTTTTCAAGAGTTGAAAAGGAGACTAACCTCGGCACCAATATTAACGATTCTTGATCCGACGGAAGACTTTGTTATTTATAGTGATGCCTCAAAGCAGGGTTTGAGTTGTGTTTTGATGCAACAGGTAAAGTAGTAGCCTATGCATCGAGACAACTTAAACCACATGAGTTGAACTATCCAACGCATGATCTTGAGTTGGCTGCTGTAGTACATGCGCTGAAGATTTGGCGCCACTATCTCTATGGAGGGAAGTGTGAGATATACACGGACCATAAAAGTTTGAAATATCTTTTCACATAGAAGGATCTTAACATGAGGCAAAGGCGATGGTTAGAACTGGTGAAAGACTATGATTGTACCATCCATTACCATTTGGGTAAGGCTAATGTGGTAGCTGATGCCTTGAGTTGGAAGACTAGAGGCGAGTTAGCTTACTTGACCGATCAGGAGAGTTTGATAAAGGAGTTCTCCGAGTTGAGGATTGTGGTAGTTGAGTCTTCAAAGAGTTCGAAAGCAATCCTATCATCTTTGGTCTTGCAACCAAACTTGAGGGATAAGATTAAGGAGGCTCAACCACGTGACAAGTTCTTGTGCAAGATGAAAGATCGGGCACAATCTTGGAGTATTGAGAAATTTATTGTTGTCGCGGATGATGTTTTGACTTATGATGGGAGGTTATGTGTTCCTAAGGATCCATCCCTTAGGAAGAAAATTCTTGAAGAAGCTCACAATGCACCATACTCCGCTCACCCGGGAGGTACAAAGATGTACCACGACCTGAAGAAGTTTTTTTGGTGGAGAGGAATGAAATGGAACATTGGTGTATTTGTGGAGAGGTGTATGATATGTCAGCAGGTGAAGGCAGAACGCCAACGGCCAGGAGATTTACTCCAACCGTTGGAAATCCCATAATAGAAATGGGAGCATATCACAATGGATTTCGTGGTTGGTCTACAACGAACAGTGAGGAAGAACGATGTTATCTGGGTGATAGTAGATCGCTTGACGAAGTCATCTCACTTTCTACCTGTGAGGATGACTTATAGTATGGAACAATATGCACGGATTTATATTCGGGAGATTTTGAGGCTACATGGTGTTCCAGTGTCGATCGTATCGGATAGAGATCCATGATTTACGTTGAAATTTTGGAAGAGTCTTCAGAGTGCATTGGGCACTAAGTTGAATTTCAGTACTGCATATCATCCGCAAACCGATGGTCAATCTGAACGGACTATCAAGACACTTGAGGATTTGTTGAGAGCATGTGTTCTTGATACTGGTGAGAATTGGGAGAATATTTTGCCGTTAGTAGAGTTTTCTTATAACAATAGTTACCAAGCAACTATACAAATGGCCCCGTACGAGGCTCTCTACGGAAGGAAATGTCGATCGCCCCTTTATTGGAGTGAGGTTGGAGAAGGAAAGATTTTGGGTCCAGAATTGATCGAGCAGACTGTATAGAAGATAGACGAGATCAGAAACAGAATTAAGGCTGCCCGGGATCGGTCGAAGTCTTATGCTGATAAGCGAAGGAAAGATATCCAATTTGGTATTGGAGAGAAGGTGTTCTTGAAGGTAGCGCCGATGAAAGGAGTGATACGATTCGGTAAAAAGGGAAAGCTATAACCTCGTTATATCGGACCTTTTGAGATTTTGGGTCGTGTTGGTGATCTTGCTTATAGTTTGGCATTACCATTAGAGTTATCAGGAGTGCACAATGTCTTTCACGTCTGCATATTGAGAAAGTACATACATGATCCTGGTCACGTATGCAATTTCAAAGAGTTACATGTAGCCAAGAACCTGACTTATTAGGACGTACCTACAGCTGTTTTGGAGCGTAAGGTACATCAGTTACGGAATAAAGAGGTTAAATTGGTAAAAGTTTAATGGAGTCATCATGGACCAAATGAGGCAACTTGGGAACGTGAAGAGGAGATCCGTTCTAAGTATCCAGCATTCATTTTTTAAGGTACGTAACTTAATTTTCGAGGACGAAAATTTGTTAAAGGGGGGTAGGTTGCAACGCCCCGATTTCGCATATACATTTATTGTGAATTATAGAAAATATGTTCAATTTTATTAAATTAATGCCCGAATAATTTTATCATTTAATCCATTTTAATTTCATGATAATGCAAATTCATTTATTTCATTATAATTCATGTCAACTCGATTTTCTCATTTTCAATTCAAGTCAATGTTTGCATTTCGTCAATTCTAGACCCGATTCTTATATAAATTATATTCATCTTATTAATTAGCTCATACCATATTATTTCTATTATTAATATTATATTATTATTATTATTATTTTGGCCGAAACAATTTTCTACTCCAAATTTTATTATTAAGCTCAATATTGCTATTTTAGCCCGATTATTATTTAAATGGCCCAAATGATTTTCTTGTTCCGTTCTCTTTCGAATAGAGTTCGCACCTTCTCAAAATTCCTAGAGTCCAAAATCCCTCAACCTAGACCTACACCTATAAATACCTTTCTTTTCTACATCAGCCCGTCCATATACGCACAAATCTCTCCACACACATGCAGAATACATTTTTTTTTCTTCTTTCTGTAAATCATCAGAAGAGTTCATCTTCTGCATGTCTTCTCCTCCAAAAAAAAAAAAAGAAAAGGACAGAGTATTCATTCATCTCTACACCACAATCTGCAAAGTTCAATCGGCCCAACCAGCATTCCAAATCAGGAATCAAACCTTTGGCAACCTGTCGGAACTACCAGAACAACTCAAAACCGTGCCCAAAATCCAGCCACCACCACTTTTAAAACTAGAACCACCAATTACCCAAAACCACCTTTCAATCCACAAAACCCCAATTTCAGTACAACCCAAATCAACCTGCGGACTCTGGCGAGGCCATGAAACTCGAAGCCACAAACCAGACATCAAACTCAAATTGGAGTTAAATCAGAACTCGACTTGATCCGTCCCCTTCTGTTCATCATGCCGCTGCACTACGACCACTTCGCCGGTCGTTTATCTTTTCCAATTTATGCGGAGCCCCTTTGCGTGTATAGGAAGAGAAAGAGACGGAATCTAAGAAATAGTTCGGGAGAGAGAGTATCGAGATCTCACTCATTCATTGGTGTTTGGGGGCTGACTTCTTCAGCGTATGAAATGGAATTTTATATCCACTATTATTGTCTACTTTCAATTTCAATTTGTAGTTTCCAACTCTTTTAATTTAACCCCTAATTTACCTATTATTTCGAATTGACCCCTGCTGCTTTTTGACAAATCTTAATTTAACCTCTTAGTTATTAACTCTTTCAATTTAACTCCATTCAGTTTTTAAATATTTCGATTCAGACTCTTTTTTACTCCAATATAAATACTTTTAACCCGTATCTATTAGTTCTTTTTTATCCCTTTTATTTTTTCAGAATATATCTATGAGATATGTATTGATAATTCAATTTTAATCTATGCCTCGTATTTTATTCCCAGTTATTATATATTTATAAATTATAATAATATTGATTATCATTATTGTTAATTGTAGATAATAACAAGAATTTACGGGCCTAGGATTGTCGAGTCAAGTATCTTCATCACATTCAAGTTCAAGAACTGCATTTTATCCAGTGTGGGGATTTATTACGCTTTTGTTTATTTTAATTGCTTTATATATTGTTTCGTATGTGCACGTGAAATCAGTCAGAAGCACTTAAATGTACAATTAGTCAGAAGCACTTAAATGTGCAACCAGTCAGAAGCACTTAAATGTGCAATCAGTCAGAAGCACTTAAATTTGCAAATCAGTCAGAAGCACTTAATTGCGCATAAAGCCTTTGGACTAGCCGATGGGCTTCAGAATTTATCAGTCATGTTGTTTATACTTGCTAATATATTTAGTAATTAACGTAGACATATTGCGTACTCTCCACACTGAGCGATTTGGAAGCTCATCCCACTATTTAACCCCTTTCAGGTTGAGGAGCTCGATGTGGCATGCGATTGAGAGTGGGATGACCAAGCTGATGATTAAATGTTTATTTATTAAATATCATTTCTCTAAAACTATGTTTTACGAACAAGTATTCGATTTGTTTTAATTTCACGTCGAAGTTTGTTTTTATTTAATGGTGACTTGAAAATATTACTTGCGATTATTAAGTTTGCCTTTTTAAAATGTATTTCTACTGCAAAATTTTTGTTTATTCTTCTTTAAATTAGAAGAATTATTTTTTTAGAAAAGTGGTTGCTACAGAAATACTCGAATTCGTTCCACAAAACTTCAAGAGTATTGAATGATTACGAGTTCACAATCAAGTTCAATCAACAATCTGAATCAAAACGAAGCAAATCGCCCAAAACACCAAGAAACCTCAAGAACATCCAAAAACCAAAAGTTTAGGTGTCCTTACCTTCGATCCGGGTGGAAGATGATGTTAATCCATGATTCCAACTTCCAAAACATGTTGTTATAAGTTGATTCTACTCAAAACCATCAATCTATGGTGAAAATCGTGGAAGGAATGAAGAAAAACGAAAAATGCTCAAGGTGACTCGGTCCAGGCCTTTTATAGGCAGAGTCCTGTCGGCACGTTACGGCCGTAACCGGCCGTGGCTTACGTACGTAACCGGCCATGGCCTGCCTACTGCCCATTTCTGTCGGAACCATTACGGCCGTAACCGGGCCCTGCCTTACGTACGTAACGGGCCCTTACGGCGCACGGCCACGCCCTACGGGCCAGTCGCCAGCTCGACGCCTTGCCGAGTCACTGTCGACAGTGATCGGCCATCCCTGCGAGTCACGACCGGCCATGCTCGGCCATCCAGCGAGTCACTGCCGACAGTGATCGGCCACTGCAGGTCCTCTCGGCCACGACTCGACCGGCTACTCCGTAACGTACGTAACACTTAATCTGTTGCGTACGTAATACGTACGTTGACTTGCTACAATATTATACTCGTATTACGTACGTAATACACCCTGTATAGCGTAGATAAATCCATCCGTTGACTCACCTGTCCACATCTTCCGCCGAAATCCGCCGACCATGGGCCCAACTGTCCGATTCCTCTTGTTACGTACGTAATGCCTTATGCATAACGTACTTAAAGTGTATAATTTAGCGTACGTTATCTCAACATCTTAACGTACGTTAAGGGCTCTATACTTAGCCAAAATCCAACTGTTCCTGTCCGACGTCTCGACATACTGGATACGAACATACGGCATACTGAATACACATATACTCAACCCAAAAATATTCTCATACGATATACCTGATATCCAATCAGTTCAATCTGATACAACATATCCTCAATATAACTGTCAATCAAATACGTCAATTACACAAGTATAACTATCTCGGTCCTCAATTTATTTTATCAATACTGTATAGATACCAAACTATACATTATATCTCAGATAAAATAACGCGAAAAATTTATACTGAAAATCCGGGTATTACAAAAAATAATACAAATAATATCCGAAAAAACAATAAATACGAGACACGATATTTTAACGTGGAAAACCCCTCAAGACGAGAGTAAAAACTGTAATATCCGTGTTTTCTATTTTCGGTAATTTCTATTTTTGGTGTATGTTCGTTTTAGACAACTCGCTTAGCACTGTTTTGGAATTCTGAATCTATTTTGTTCTTGGAGTTTTTCCGTCTAGTCGAGTTTCGAGGATGTTTTTGCATAATATCATTTTGAATTATATCTTGCCGCATGTGCGTTCGATTCTCGAAAAACTTGTTCGTTTTCGTTGTTTCTCGATTCGTATATGTTTGTATGGTTGAGTTGGTCGTGTGGGAACTTTCGGTTTGTTAATCCGACGTTGTATTGCGATTTTTCGGGCACTTGGGCCGTTTTTGTAATTTTCATAAGTTTGGGGAATTTCGTTTTATTTGCTTCGTTTCAAACTCTCTAGTGATCGAGATTATATTCTCTTTCAACGCTCAACCTTATCGTCTTGATTATTACGTGTTTATGATTCTGGATTCTGGTCTTGCTTCGTTTTTCGACACTTTTGCGCCGCGCAGCAGTGCGTAATCGGCCGCTCGAGTAGCGCACGCTACTCAGATTTACTTGCGTGCGCTATCATTGTGTGGTTAGCGACGCTAACACGGGGTTCGTAGCGTGCGCTATCGATTTCATGCTGGGGACGATGGGTTCGATTTGATCGGGACTGTGCAACAGACGCTAGTCGGCGTTAACGCACGCTAATCCCTAGTACTAGCGCACGCTAACCATGTTAGCTTGCGTACGCTAACGGGAGGACAGAGGCGACTGCTCGCCGTGCCTCGCTAGCGCACGCTAATGCTTGTGTGTAGCGTGCGCTAAGTCTGTTAAATATAAATAGGACAGAAGAAATCAACTTCGTCATTTTTCCTTCATTTCCTATCCTTCTCGGCTTTGAGCGATTCCAGGCGGGGGTTAGGGCCGATTCCGACTGTAGATCACCATTCACTACCACCGTGCATTCCTTGCGTGAATTCTTCAAGTTCCTAATCACTTTCCACCATCCGAATCAAGGTAAATATTCCCAAAACCCTTGTTTTGAGATTTTGGGGGAATTTTGGGGATTTCTTGGGATTTGACTCCTTTAGTCCGAATTATTACTGGGTTATCGCTAGACTTCGATCGTGCACTTGTAATCCTTCATTTTATTGATGATTTGTGGTTTTAAACTCCAAGTTCTCCATTGTTCGTCACTTATAGTCGACGATACTCAAGTTATGTTCGACTAAGGGTTTCAGCGGGTAGAACTAGGATGTATTCCATCATTTACGTAGTTTTAAGATTGTTGTCCATCGTTATTGTGTTAGGATCGGATTTGTGAAGGTTGTTCGGTCCAAAACCTTTCCGTTCGCCGTTTTCCTTCACGTAGTATTAATCAGGCAAGTACATGTATTACATTCCGTTATGTGCATATGATTTTGATGCGAATGATGGAAAAGGTGTTATTGAACGATTGTGATTGTTTCTCTTCCACCTGGGGATGGAGTGTGGCCTCTGGGGGCCGATACTAATGGGTACGGCCATGGAAATGGACTGGGGTGCGTGTGTTGATGTTCTTCCACCAGGGGACGGTTCGACGGGACCTCTGGGGGCCGATACTAATGGGTACGGCCGCGGAAGTGGTTTCTCACCTGGGGACGGTCCGACGGGACCTCTGGGGACCGATACTAATGGGTACGGTCGCGAGTTACCAAGCGTGGATAATTGTGATGTGGAAAACTTGTTGATATACTGTTTTGGGGTTAATGTGATATTCCGGAATATTGATTTTCAAATGATTTTTCCTAACGATTTATTTGCGTTGAATTGTGTATGTATATAATGTTGTGTAATTATGTACTTGCACTAGCTATTCGAATGCTAACCCCTTAAATGGGGGAAATGCGTCTTATGCATTTCAGGTACTGGTCGAGCTGAGGAGCTGGCACGGGATGCGCATGCAAAGGATGGGTTGGCATGATGATGATGTGGCTCGAGTCTGTATTTTTCTGTTTTGTCATTGCATCTGTTGAGTACTGGAGTTAGACCGTTTATTTTTAGACATGGTTTAAGTCCCCTGCGTGGGCAATAATTTGGTATTTAACTTATGTCTCATGTACTCCGTTAAAATGTTTTGGCCGAGGCCACGGCCTTATTTACTTTTTGGGTGTATCTTTTGGGTTATCATTGTGGTTCATGTGTCACGAGTTAGCCTGGTAGACCCCACGGGGGATTCTACGGCGTGTAATGTCCCATTTGTGAATTGGGATGTTACAAAAACCACGGGACCGGAGCCGCTTAAATCCACTATCACCAATACACACAATACACAATCATCCCTAATACAAACTAGGGGTATACACCAATCGTCAAATACGCGGTAATAAACGTTCTTCAAGTATTTGGAATACAACAACAATAACAAGATCGAGAAAAAAAACACCGTAAATAGCTTACACAAAAAGCTAACGAAATACGTGAACTTCCGGACTCAAAATCTCGATCTACACCGGTGAAAGGATTTGCCCAATAGCTACCAAGCTCTTGTCAAAAGATCACGACGATCCAACCTATAAATCTCCGGGAAAATGAAGAAATGTATTTCTCTCTCTTGTTTCTCTCTCTATCTCTCTCTTGCTGCTCTCACAATGTGTATATGATGAAGTGATGAAAATCGTAGCCACAATCTGCATAAAACGATCTCAAAGTGCAGAGTTGACCCGTGTGCCGCGGCCCGGGCAAAGTGTGCCGCGGCACACACCAAAGAAAATGTCCAGGGATCCGAGCAGGGGCCGCGGCCCGGCAGGAGGGTGCCGCGGCCCATAGTACAGGCCGTTCGGCATTGTGAAGCAAAATGACGGGGGCCGCGGCTCGGCAGGGATGTGCCGCGGCCCCAGGTGCATAACTAGGAGGGGATCGGCATTCGACAGGGCCGCTCGGCAGGGGCCGCTCAGCAGGGCGATCGGCAGGGCAATCGGCAGGGGCCGCTCGGCAGGGGGGTTGATCGGCAAGGGGCCGCGGCCCAACAGGCAGGGGCCGCGGCCCGGCTGTGCTAGGTGAGAAAAATGACTATATTTTAGAAATTACTCCTACAAACGGTGTGGTGTGGAAGAAGGAGCTCTTCCGCAATTTATAAAAATTATTTTCCTCATTTATTTCGTATAATAATAAGTACATCGTACAATTTTCTGTTGATCTTAATATTTTATTTGCTTAATCATTTAAAAGCTCTCAAATACGAATATCTCCATTTTATTTGCATAATTAAAACTGTGCATCGCATGATGGGTATTACTAGTTGGTGTTAATAAATATATTATTATAAAAAATTGAGTGCTGGAAAAAGAAAATAAAAAATAAAATAATCTACACAATAATTTTAAAAGGAGAATAATGAAACAGAAGAAACGAAGATAGAGTTTGAATTAGAAAATACAGAACAAGTACCCGACCGTCCAAGAACAATCCTTCTTCTCCGCTGCTTACAGCCCGTAAGTTACAATCACTATGCTGCATTTTTTAGGTTTTTCTCTTTCTGTTAGCTGAAAATGGTTGTTTCGCTGTCTTCGCTGGCCAATTTGTCTAGGGCTAAATTTTTTAAAAAAAAATTCATCTGTCGTTGACCGCCTCTTGCACCTCAAGGCTAACGCCTTACCAACGCCTCGACAGAGTGAGGCGTAGGTCTCAATTTTTTATTAAATTTTTACGCCTCGGAGCGTTTCTGTCCCGCTCCGCCTCAAGGCGCGCCTCGAGGCTTGCGCCTCGAACGCCTTTTTAAACACTGATGTTATGGCTATAATTGCTTTTTCTCCTTCTTGTACAATCGTAAGACAATTTCAAACATCGATTAGTCCATTTGTACATACTCTATTCATACTTTCAGAGATGAATCCCACTTTTTCATCTCTAACTTCCCTATCTTATAGTTTAGTTCTACTGTGGTCAACTTCACATTGTAGTTTCTGATGTTAGCTTAGGTCTTGTAAATTTAATTGATTGTATGCTGTAATTAGACCATATTGTGCCCAACATAATCTCAGATATCCAGGTGCAGATTGTTAACGACATAGCATATGTGATTAGTTTGTGTAGATTGCTCCCTTTGTGGAATGGTCAAATGGAAGTCTCCAGTTACTTAGTATAAATGAATTAGGTCTTGTTCTTTTGGACTTATTTTTCGATTTTCGAGTCAGTCGATTCGATTACCCATTTAGTTGATTCATTGATTCGATTGATTATTATTATTATTAATAATAATAATAATCTTGATTATTATTGTTATTATTATTGTTTGCTGTTGTTGATTAGTATTATTATTACTAATAATATTTACTATTATTAATAATATTTATTGTTATTGTTGATTACTATTATTATTTATCATTAATATCATTGTTGTTGTTATTATTATTATTATTATTATTATTATTATTTCTGATAATTGATACTTTTGTGACATTTGGGGCATACTTATTAGTATTAATATTTTTGTTATTATGATTGTAATTAATTATATTATTATTATATTTTATTTTTTTATTATTTTTTATTATTTATTATTCTTTTATTATTTTTCTTATTATTTTATTATATTTATTATTTTTAATATTTATTATATTATTATTATTATTCTTATTTTATTATTATTATTATTTACTCTTAATATGTATTTCAGTTCAGTTTAGTTCAGTTCAGTTCAAATCCATTCAGTTTTGTTCAATTCAATTCAGTTCAGTTCAAATTCATTCAGTTCAAAAGAACAGAGCCTTACCGGATGTATCTATCAAGATGCTCAACAAGAGCAGACAAACTTATTCATGAGAAATGGAAATGTAAGATTTTCTTTATGTAATAATACCTTCTCTTTAATATAATTTTATGGTGATTTTGTTACAAAATATACAAATTTAAACATTATTGAAA
This sequence comes from Orobanche coerulescens, assembly GCA_033398695.1. Taxonomy (NCBI): domain Eukaryota; kingdom Viridiplantae; phylum Streptophyta; class Magnoliopsida; order Lamiales; family Orobanchaceae; genus Orobanche; species Orobanche coerulescens. The sequence continues at coordinate 68,892,453 of CM065804.1, read as the reverse complement.
AATCAAATTTGACTCATATATATTATTTAAATTTAAACGAAATATTATACATAAATGATTCAATTTTGTATGTAAGTAATATATAAAATATTTAATACATATATAAATAATATATATATATATAATATACAATATATGTTTAGATATAGAAATATATTTTAAATAGATAAGAACATATATAATAAATATTATACATATGAATAAATGTTATAATATAAGTAATATATATATTTATTTATATATTCATAATATATATGATATTTTGTAGATACAAAAGTTTATTTATACAATAATATATAGTAACAAATATTATTTATAAATTAATAATGTATATTATTTATATATGAATAATATATATTACATTCATTTATATTAAAACCTAATTTTTTTATATTGTATATATCAATGAGTATATATAATGGGGATAGGAGAGTCAATTTTTTATCCTAAATTATTTATATTGTATATATAAATGTGTTGCTTGGGTAGGGGAGTCATTTTTTTGTCTTAATGGGGACAACACCATTTTTATGCTTAATGAATAAGCCATTTTTATCTGCACGAATAAGCCATTATGCCACAAGTAAACACCTCCAAACGTCTGAGCGAATAAGACATTTTACCCATTAAGCTGATTAAATCACAAGTAAACAGTCGTTAGGATGTTAATCATTCAGCTAATGCTAGGGAACTTCTTAGGCTGTTAATCAACACATCAGCTATTAGCTATCTCAAAATAAAGGAAATATATATTATGAATATATAAATAAATATTATATATTTATTGGAGAAAGCAATCAATATGTATTAGAGATTAAATCTTGTGGATCCTTCACATTTCTGAACCAACTTCAGACCTTGTGTTAGAGATTAAATCTGGTCACCTTGATAATTCATATCGAATCCATGTACTAGCTTTTCGAAGAACAAGAATGAATAAGGTGTTTGCTCCCTTTAAGGAGAGCAAGTGAGAAAAATAAAGACGTGTTGCCTAAAGGTAAAAATCTGTCATAAATCACTTTTATATGGCATTTTCATACGAGTTTGGTAGCATTTTAGAAGTTCATGTTAGTTTTTCTTTCTCAAATTCATTTGACTTGGATTACATATGTTATTCTATTTCCGGAGTGGATACAAGTTGGGACAATTGTTGTATTGATGTTCGCAGAGTTGGATTATATATGCTTGCTTTGCTTTATGCTTTCTTTTTCCTTCATCTACAGGTTATTTCAACAAGATGTAATTCCAAAGAAGACATAAATCTACATGCCACTGGATTTGATGGAAATTGACCGTTTTGACGTTTTGCCTCGCTTGATGGTGTTAAATTGATGGTTTTGACGTTTTGCCTCGTTTTACCTCCGTAGCCTATTTTGCTTAGTTTTTTTTACCAGTAATCTTTTGATTATGTTTGTTTGCAGCACTTGGGTTGGGTTTAATAATCGCGGCCCAAATCTCAGTGTGCCTCAGCACATAATGAAACCTTCCAAACGCAAAGCATGAGTGTGACGCGGCACGGATTTAAGTGTGTCACGGCACACAATGTAAATTTGCCATCCTTTTTTTTTGTTTGTGGTGATTGGTGGACGACCAATCAATTTTCTTTAGGTGAAAAAATTTGTGTAGAAGTTGGCTGAATGAATAAACGACACCGCGAAAGACTCCCCAACGAAAAAAAAATCATGTGCCAAGTTCTATTAATTTCATGTTTTTATTTGTTATATTATCCAGCATGTATGGCTAGATTTTGTTATGATTAATTCCTAGATTATAGGTATTTAAATTTTAATTTGGTTTTATGTATATTTTGTTGGAAATTGGTTAATAATATTTATTAAATTAAATATTATTTAGTTAATCTATTGGTTAAGTAGATTAACAAATTTCTCGAAACCAATTTTTTGGTAAGTGAGAAATGAAGTGCCAAAGTTAGTTGACAACAGAGTGAGTTAACGCCACTCGTATACATACACACGCACGTCGTCGATGCCATCGCCGCGAATGGTTCGAACCTTGGATAATGACTTATTTATTTTAGCAAGTAATTTTATATATGGGCCTCAAACCAAATCAAATATTAAATTATTCCCTCTTAATGGATTTGATTGGGCCAAAGTTTTGATTTATTAAATCAAATATGCTTGGTTTTGTGCTGTAAGGTCCAAAGTGGCACGTGAGTTTGTAATGCCTTTTAAGGTCATTAAACTTGAAATTAAAGTTTCAATTGTTGTCAACGTTACATAACAGCCATTTCATGGAATTTGATAACTTTTCAAATTCAAAACCGCAAGCCATAATTATCCGTGAAGGTAGAAACGGTGCATGGCATTTGATTATTTGTTAAGGCACTTTATGGTGTTTAATTCCCCATGTTGGTGAGCTAGCCTATAAATAGGGTCACTTTGCATTGCATTTTAGACATTGTTGGTGTTAGTCATTGGTGCATTCTCTCAAGCTCTCAAAGCAAGCATATAGTTTATAAGCTCAAGTTCTCAATCCTCATCTTGTTCGCCGAAGCTCGCCGGAATTGTGGTGCTACATCCGTCGAGACGAAAGTCGTTTTACCTTTGGAGACAAATTGCTAAACCGAAGAGCACTACCGGGGCAATATTTGTCTTGCGGGAAGAGGCCTCCTCGACTCGACTTCATTTACGCAAGTTTGTAACACAGAAAATCTCAACAAGCGCAAGACAAATATTTACTTGCTAAATCCTACAACTGGAGATGACGACCGCTGCTTCCACCGACTCCAACACCACCGCTGCCTTTGCCTCCGCGTCCGCCGCTTCGAACGTGGCAAACACCATTGCCGCAACCATGTCCAGCATGATGAGCTCAACTACCTCATCAACAACTTCATGGGTGTTTTCGAACCCATTTCTGACTACCGGTGGATCCACCTCGAGTGGCACAGTAGGTTCCACTTTTAGTGGTACCGTTGGATCCATGTTAGAATCTAGTGTTGGAGCCTATGGGTTCAACACGAGTGGTTCCTTTTTTGGAACAACCTCGGGGCCAAGGATGATGTCTGCCGCCGAGAAGCCGCCAAAGTTTGGTGGAGCCGACTTTAAAAGGTGGCAACAGAAGATGTTGTTTTATTTGACAATATTGGGCTTTGCAAACTTCCTTAAGGAAGATGCGCCACCGGCGCCAAGTGCTCAAGAGACTAGTTTCACAGTCCGAGCTGCCTATGACAATTGGCACAATGGAGACTATCTTTGTAAAAACTTTATTCGGAATTCTTTAGAGGATAGTTTGTACAATGTATACTCTGTTGTAAACACATCAAAAGAGATGTGGGAAGCACTTGAAAAGAAGTACCGTAGTGATGATGCAGGTACAAAGAAGTTTGTAGTCGCCAAGTATCTGGACTACAAGATGGTTGACTCAAGGCCTGTCATGGAACAAGTGCAAGAGTTCCAACTCATCATTCATGATGTCAATGCCGAGGGAATGGTCCTACCAGACGCTTTTACTGTTGAAACTGTGATCGAGAAGTTTCCCCCCAGTTGGAAAGACTTCAAGAGCTACCTTAAGCACAAGCGAAAGGAGATGACTCTTGAAGACTTGATTGTGAAATTGCGCATCGAGTCTGACGTGCGCAAAAATGATCATAAACCAAAAGGCCTGATTGATGTTAAGGTCAATCTGTTGGAGCACGGCAGTCCGTCCAATAAAAGACCTCGCCCAAGTGTCCAAAACAAGAACAAAGGGAAGCAACCTGTCAAGAAGTTTGATGGCGATTGCTTCAACTGTAATACCCGGTTGTAATTCAGTAATTATCATTCAGTATTTATCATTCAGTAACTGATACTCAGTAATTTCACTCATTATTGATCATTTGTCACTCAGATTCAGTCATGGTATTCATCATTCAGAGTGATTGTATCGTGTATCAATCGTCATTCATCACTAATCTGATTGGAGTTTCGTGCCGTGTTTATCATCATTGTCATTTTCGTTGCGAGCTGCGCGTGAGGAGTAGCGCACGCTACGTACTCCTTTTAGCGTACGCTAATTGGGTATAGGTAGCGCACGCTACCACTCAGCTTTAGCGCACGCTAAGGTTACCCTGGCTGCAGTCCAGAAGGTACTGACCGGCAGTGAGCAGGCAGCGCACGCTACGAATGGTAAGTAGTGCGCGCTAGTGAGTTGTAGTAGCGCACGCTAATTTGTGGTGTAGCGCGCGCTAGGGACAGATCAGATTGAGTCCAGTGGCTACTGGACTGCACTGGATTTTATTCATAGCGCACGCTATGTGTTGTTTTTAGCATACGCAATCGATGTTATAGCGCACGCTAAACAATGGTTGTAGCGCACGCTATCGAGGTCAGATCAGAGGTCAGGCAGTTTCTGGATTCCAGTACTGGGCATCAAATTATTCGTTAGCGCACGCTAACTATGAGCATTAACGCACGCTAATGATATGGCCGTAGCGCACGCTACAAAAAGGTACGTAGCGCGCGCTACCGTGTTCGGACAGTGGGTACTGGACTACCCAAATGTAACACCCCGAATCCGCTCAGGGATATTACACGCCGTAGAACCTTTCCTCAAGGATCTACCAGGCTGGTAACGACATATAGCAACTCAACCATGCCTTTCAGGCTAAAATGACTCAGTAGACCGATTTGGTCTTTCCACAAATACATACAACGCAAATACAACTCATGCCCACGCAGGGGACAAAATACAACCACACCCGTACAACGGGAACAATATAGCAGCGGAAAATAAAGTACAACTGAACCAACACACGATGTACGGTTCCTCATGTGATTAGTATCGATCATCTTTCATCATCCTTCGTGCCGACCCCGTGTTATGCTCCAAAACCTGAATGCAAAAACAGACATCCACCCCCCGAATACTCGGGGGTTAGCAAAACTCCACTGTTTTGCTAGTGCAAGAACAAAGTGCAAATACGAGCCATACAATTCACATTCCACGAATAACAATAACCAGGAATCCTCAAAGATCCAAACGAAACGAAAAGTACTTCCCGAGGCAAGAGTTTGAGAAAACTTTTCAAAATCGAAATATCATAAATCAATGGAAGTAATTTATAAAACGGTTTAGAATGCCATCGAGAGTTTTAATAGAACACAATTTAGGATTATCAAATCCTACTTTTCAAAATCCAAAGACAAAAGGGGTCACCGCCCCAAAGGGTTACTTTCTGAAAAATGACATTAACCAAACCGTTGGGATTTTAGCCCCAAATCCGTAAAACGACTTTTACAAAACCATTGGGATTTTAGCCCCAAATCTCCGCAACTCACAGTACACAAAAACGACCGCAAGGTTCGTCTCCCAACATCAAAATTCACAAATAAAAGATTCAAAACAAACAACAAAATACTCTAGTGCCATCCTAGCCAAGTAAGCCAAACGAACAACTTACCTCTTACACACTTAGTCAATGCATGCAATCATGAAAACCGTTCAAAAGCACTCATTTCCGGAAATGCCAATATCAAATCACATTTGTAAAATTCACCACAATTAACCGTCGATCCACACCTCCGTGGACCCCTACCGAGACCCCGTCGGATCTAACCCGTAGTGGTTAAAAGCAAAGCTCGTCGATCCACACCTCCGTGGACCCCTACCGAGACCCCGTCGGATCTAACCCGTAGTGAGCATACACACACACACGTTACTCATGCAATACTAATATGCTAAGAATGTAAGTTCATTAAGAATACTCACTAGAGATGGCCATTAACTCGACACCATTATCAAACTCTTCAAAAATACAATAACAAGATTAAATACGGAATACACGATTCCATAACTTAAACAATAGGAGTATCATCATAAAATCCTTCAACGTTCAAAATAACCAAATCATAATCAATTTTCAAAACACCGTTCACAAATCACACTCGTTTTGAAAGAAAGCCTTTAACGAGGCCAACGAAATCCTTTGAAACTTCATTTCAAATAACCAAACAAACACATCAAGACGACCACCGATCATCATATCCATAAACGAGAAAAGTATGGGCAAGGTACTTGCCTCGAATAAGAACAACGCGGAGAATCAACCAAGTAGGTTGGCCCGAACCGACTACGAACCCGCCGACTCCACGAACGCCAACTCACGTTCATAAACTACGAAGGACAAATAATAACAATGAAATGAATTCCATAACACGACTCAAAGCCGTTGAATTCAAAAGAACGAATGACGAAAGTTCACGAATTTCCCCAAAACGGCCAAGAACACGATTCGTTAGTCAAATCACGAAACGGAATTCCAAGTTGAAATATGGATATACAATCCATAGAATATGTTTAACAACATCATTTAACCATAATCGATCCATCAACGATGAAAACGAGATCGGGGACAAATCCCCCAAAAAGTCAATTCGAAGGAAATCAAGAAATATACTTCGATTCGACGAAGAACAATGGATTAAATGATGTTAAACACGAGAATACTACCAAGATTAATCATACCCATCATGAATTAATCAACAACATGGAACGAATCGGACGAAAATGTAAAAATCCCCAAATTCACGAAATTAGGGTTCTAAGGAAGATTACCTTGATTCGCTGGATCAAAGGATGATAACGGACGATTGATTGATGTTATGAACTCAAGAACTTCATGGATTTGTTGTTAAACAACATGGCTTCGTCACCCATGAATCTCCATTCGCGGACGGAGAAGGAAGGAAATGAAAAATGAAGGGAAATGTGGTGATGTCATATATATATCGGGCGGAACTAGCGTGTGCTAGCCTTCCCGGACTAGCGTGCGCTTATCGGCGATGCCGGCCGAGCACTCTCGGCCATGGCCCGCATGACCGGAACCACCGACCAAATTCGCCCGACCATGACTCGTCCACCCGACTCCGCTAGCGTGCGCTACGGCCGGAAGCTGCGCGCGCTAGCGGCTGTCCAGAGCCCTGGACTAACAAACTTACCTGTAACGTACGCTAGTCGGCCGGCGTGCGCTACCTGCCGGTTAGCGTGCGCTACGGCCAAGCGGCGTGCGCTACCCGCCGATCTGGCCGAGTCGAACCTCGTAATCCCTCCGCCCGGGCCCGATAGGCGTGCGTTAGGCCATCCGGTAGCGTCGCTACACTGCCGGTTAGCGCGCGCGACCTTCCGGCCGTGGCGTGCGCTACGCCGGTTCTGCCGCACCGTCCGGCGGTGCCGCAATCGTCCGGCTGTGCCGCAATCGTCCGGCGATCCATAGCCGTCGAGCCGGATCCATAGCCGTCGGGGCTCGGCGACCCGAAAACGCACGGAATGAACACGACGAAAAGTTCGCGGACGACATAAATGACCCGAAATGAAAACATAATACCATATTTAATCATACGCGACCATGAAACGGGTCGAGACAACAATTACAGATACGGATACCCGTAACTTTCAGTAAATTACAAAATGGCCCAAAACACCCGGAAATCACGATACGTGATCGAATAACCAAACCGAAGTTCACATCACGTCTAACAAAGTTAAACGGACTTACGGGAAACTCGAAACAGCAGTTTCGAACAAGATTCGCAAGAACCGAAAAGAACTCGGATGTCAAAAAGTGTAGAATTAATCATTCTCAGAATGACGAAACGGTCATGAGCGAGTCGTCAAAACAGACTTCGGACGAAAAAAAGAAATTTACCGAAAATCGAAAATTGCGAATATTACATTCTACCCTCCTTAAAAGAAGTTTCGTCCCGAAACTTAAAACAAGTAGGGGTAAGAAATATTCCGCCAGGAAAAACTCAACGAGATAGACAAGAATGCGTAACTAACGCCCAACGGCGAAATGTTACAAACAACGCAAAGGAATATACGGCGTGAAAACATGCTCCACGACGACCAACACAACATCGCCGTTAGGGATATAATAAAAACAACAAATGACAAGCGTCATCAAACGGATAATATAGCCAAGTCAATTATCCGACAATCACCAAAACACAACGAACGAAAATCAATATGATTGACCAACCCAACGGTACATCAATCAAAACGCGAGACAATCGCTGAACAAAATACGGAATTCCACCGCCCAAGGGTTGGAAGATCGAAAACGAAACTAATTTCCCGAACTGAAAGGAATTACGAAGGAGCCTGAATGTTCACCAATCACAGAACGAGATCAATAAAAACCGAACAATCAAACGATCGAACCCCAACGATCGAGACAACAAAAATCGAAGAATCATGTTCGAATCACGAAGAACAATAAAGTTCAAACAACGACTCCCAGGATGATCTGGTGAGAACTACAAGACATGCATTCCCATAAGATCCACAAGAAAGGGAATAGCGATTGAAAAGTCACAACGACAAACGAGTTATTCCGAAACGATACCACACTCGTTCGATAAACAAAAACAAGGGGCAGGACAAGCTCAGAAATGTCGACGAACATAAATGAGTCGACAGAGTCGAAAACATAAGAGTTCCAAATCCGATCCACTTCGAATAAAAGAACTAATAGAACCAGATGATGTCACTCCCGAACAAGGTTCACAAGAATCGAACTGAACCCGAAAAAGTCACATCGATAACCAGATCGACCCACAACAAGATCACAGCTCGTTCGGACGATGAAACCGAAATACAGAACAAGTTCATAAAGTACCAACGAACATGAGCGAATCGATAGACTGGAGAAAGAGAAAATACAGAAGTCAAAATAGTACGGGCATTACCTCCGACCTCGTCCACGAAATTCACAAAAACGGGAGCAAGGTAACAAGGCGACAACATTCAACACCAACATCCCGCCTCTCACAGGGGGCTAGCACAACCAATGTGTGGAAAGCGACTCAACGCTCACACCGCCAATTCGATCATACTCGGGAGAAAGTATCAAAATGACAACGCGAACATCATACATTCATACCCAGCCCTCAAACGGGAATGTATAGGTTTTAAAAACGAAAACCTCATTCTGAAAATAATTTGAAGAATACCGATTGATCTTGAGTATCGCCTTTCAAAAAGTACAAACGTGAAACGTCGTTATCGAGACTTTGGGAAAACCATTTCGCATTTGATAAAAATGAGGACACTTTCTCTTAGTGAAAACTTTCAGAATATTCGACCCTCGGGTCTAAATAAAAGTGTTTCTAAAATATTGAAAACATCTCAAAGCATTTTGGTCCTCGAAGTAGAAAATTTTTTTGAAATATATTGTGGCACCTAGGATGTACCACAAGAAAATAAGTCATTTGAAAAGTATGTCTCGAAATTTATTTTTCTAAGATACTCAAGGTTTTCAAAAATTCAATAGGCCAGAATGCCCAAAACTCACACATATCGATGTTCACTAAAACAACTCCTAGCACACGCATCAAAACGTTTAAAATCAAGACAATATATGTCTTTAAACGGAAATTAGCGATAAAATACCACATTCAGAACAAAACCACTGATAAAATACTCTCCCGCACTGGCTAGTGAACAAGTCGAACGCGTATAAGCACAAAGCTTCCACAATAGAACTTGTAAAACGTGCAAATCGATTCGAAAATCATCAAAAACGAACAAAAACAACAATAAAAAGACATCACAAGCGACGACACTCCTCGTATAAATCAAATACGAGAGTCGACTAAATACATATCGTGAAATCAAAATTCACATAAGGATTCCACCACTTAACAAATAATCATAAAAATAGCTCGTGTCACACGAGGCACAACACAAAGAAGGGAGACTTACTTCCACAGGTCGCACGAAGATGATGATCGCCCCACGATACTAATCACGACCAACAAACTCAAACGACGCGTCGCGACACGACTCAGTCAGATAAAATCCGACGAAACAAGACTAAAACAACACGACTTGACCCGACTGCCTAGGTTTCCTCAACCTAATCTCTGATTCCATTTATGTAACACCCCCAATCCGCTCAGGGATATTACACGTCGTAGAACCTTTCCTCAAGGATCTACCAGGCTGGTAACGACATATAGCAACTCAACCATGCATTTCAGGCTAAAATGACTCAGTAGACCGATTTGGTCTTTCCACAAATACATACAACGCAAATACAACTCATGCCCACGCAGGGGACAAAATACAACCACACCGTCTGGCCAGAACAATATAGCAGCGGAAAATAAAGTACAACTGAACCAACACACGATGTACGGTTCCTCATGTGATTAGTATCGATCATCTTTCATCATCCTTCGTGCCGACCCTGTGTTATGCTCCAAAACCTGAATGCAAAAACAGACATCCACCCCCCAAATACTCGGGGGTTAGCAAAACTCCACTGTTTTGCTAGTGCAAGAACAAAGTGCAAATACGAGCCATACAATTCACATTCCACGAATAACAATAACCAGGAATCCTCAAAGATCCAAACGAAACGAAAAGTACTTCCCGAGGCAAGAGTTTGAGAAAACTTTTCAAAAATCAAAATATCATAAATCAATGGAAGTAATTTATAAAACGGTTTAGAATGCCATCGAGAGTTTTAATAGAACACAATTTAGGATTATCAAATCCTACTTTTCAAAATCCAAAGACAAAAGGGGTCACCGCCCCAAAGGGTTACTTTCTGAAAAATGACATTAACCAAACCGTTGGGATTTTAGCCCCAAATCCGTAAAACGACTTTTACAAAACCATTGGGATTTTAGCCCCAAATCTCCGCAACTCACAGTACACAAAAACGACCGCAAGGTTCGTCTCCCAACATCAAAATTCACAAATAAAAGATTTAAAACAAACAACAAAATACTCTAGTGCCATCCTAGTCAAGTAAGCCAAACGAACAACTTACCTCTTACACACTTAGTCAATGCATGCAATCATGAAAACCGTTCAAAAGCACTCATTTCCGGAAATGCCAATATCAAATCACATTTGTAAAATTCACCACAATTAACCGTCGATCCACACCTCCGTGGACCCCTACCGAGACCCCGTCGGATCTAACCCGTAGTGGTTAAAAGCAAAGCTCGTCGATCCACACCTCCGTGGACCCCTACCGAGACCCCGTCGGATCTAACCCGTAGTGAGCATACACACACACACGTTACTCATGCAATACTAATATGCTAAGAATGTAAGTTCATTAAGAATACTCACTAGAGATGGCCATTAACTCGACACCATTATCAAACTCTTCAAAAATACAATAACAAGATTAAATACGGAATACACGATTCCATAACTTAAACAATAGGAGTATCATCATAAAATCCTTCAACGTTCAAAATAACCAAATCATAATCAATTTTCAAAACACCGTTCACAAATCACACTCGTTTTGAAAGAAAGCCTTTAACGAGGCCAAACCGAAATCCTTTGAAACTTCATTTCAAATAACCAAACAAACACATCAAGACGACCACCGATCATCATATCCATAAAACGAGAAAAGTATGGGCAAGGTACTTGCCTCGAATAAGAACAACGCGGAGAATCGACCGAAGTAGGTTGGCCCGAACCGACTACGAACCCGCCGACTCCACTGAACGCCAACTCACGTTCATAAACTACGAAGGACAAATAATAACAATGAAATGAATTCCATAACACGACTCAAAGCCGTTGAATTCAAAGAACGAATGACGAAAGTTCACGAATTTCCCCCAAAACGGCCAAGAACACGATTCGTTCCGTCAAATCACGAAAACGGAATTCCAAGTTGAAATATGGATATACAATCCATAGAATATGTTTAACAACATCATTTAACCATAATCGATCCATCGAAAACGGATGAAAAACGAGATCGGGGACAAATCCACTAAAAAGTCAATTCGAAGGAAATTAAGAAATATACTTCGATTTGACGAAGAACAATGGATTAAATGATGTTAAACACGAGAATACTACCAAGATTAATCATACCCATCATGAATTAATCAACAACATGGAACGAATCGGACGAAAATGCAAAAATCCCCAAATTCACGAAATTAGGGTTCTAAGGAAGATTACCTTAATTCGCTGGATCAAAGGATGATAACGGACGATTGATTGATGTTATGAACTCAAAAACTTCATGGATTTGTTGTTAAACAACATGGCTTCGTCACCCATGAATCGCCATTCGCGGACGGAGAAGGAAGGAAATGAAAAATGAAGGGAAATGTGGCTGGTCTGTCATATATATACTGGGCCGGAACTAGCGTGCGCTAGCCTTCCCGGACTAGCGTGCGCTATCTCGGCCCGATCGCCGAGCACTCTCGGCCATGGCCCGCATGACCCGGAACCACCGACCAAATTCGCCGACCATGACTCGTCCACCCGACTCCCCTAGCGTGCGCTACGGCCGGAAGCTGCGCGCGCAGCTGTCCGGTGAGCCCGGACTAACAAACTTACCTGTAACGTCGCTAGTCGGCCGCGGCGTCGCTACCCTGCGGTTAGCGTGCGCTACGACCGACAAGCGGCGTGCGCTACTCGCCGATCTGGCCGAGTCGAGAACCTCGTAATCCTCCGCCCGGGCCCGATAGCGTGCGTTAGGCCATCCGTTAGCGTGCGCTACACTGCCGGTTAGCGCGCAGCTTCCGGCCAGAAGCGTGCGCTTACGCCGGTTCTGCCGCACCGTCGGCCGGTGCCTGCAATCGTCCGGCTGTGCTCGCAATCGTCCGGCCCGATCCATAGCCGTCGGCGATCCAAAGCCGTCGAGGCGATCCGCAACCGTCAGGGCTCGACGACCCGATTACCGAAAACGCACGGAACGAACATGACGAAAAGTTCGCGGACGACATCAATGACCCGAAATGAAAACATAATACCATATGTAATCATACGCGACCATGAAACGGGTCGAGACAACAATTACAGATACGGATACCCGTAACTTTCAGTAAATTACAAAATTGCCCAAAACGCCCGGAAATCACGATACGTGATCGAATAACCAAACCGAAGTTCACATCACGTCTAACAAAGTTAAACGGACTTACGGGAAACTCGAAACAGCAGTTTCGAACAAGATTCACAAGAACCGAACTCAAGCGCGGAAAAGTCGTTAAAAAGCACGGAACTCAATAAAACGACACCGAAAAGAACTCGGATGTCAAAAAGTGTAGAATTAATCATTCTCAGAATGACGAAACGGTCATGAGCGAGTCGTTAAAACAGACTTCGGATGAAAAAAAGAAATTTACCGAAAATCGAAAATTGCGAATATTACATTCTACCCTCCTTAAAAGAAGTTTCGTCCCGAAACTTAAAACAAGTAGGGGGAAGAAATATTCCGCAAGGAAAAACTCAACGAGATACACAAGAATGCGTAACTAACGCCCAACGGCGAAATGTTACAAACAACGCAAAGGAATATACGGCGTGAAAACATGCTCCACGACGACCAACACAACATCGCCGTTAGGGATATAATAAAAACAACAAATGACAAGCGTCATCAAACGGATAATATAGCCAAGTCAATTATCCGACAATCACCAAAACACAACGAACGAAAATCAATATGATTGACCAACCCAACGGTACATCAATCAAAACGCGAGCCAATCGCTGAACAAAATACGGAATTCCACCGCCCAAGGGTTGGAAGATCGAAAACGAAACTAATTTCCCGAACTGAAAGGAATTACGAAGGAGCCTGAATGTTCACCAATCACGTAACTATATCAATAAAAACCGAACAATCAAACGATCGAACCCCAACGATCGAGACAACAAAAATCGAAGAATCATGTTCGAATCACGAAGAACAATAAAGTTCAAACAACGACTCCCAGGATGATCTGGTGAGAACTACAAGACATGCATTCCCATAAGATCCACAGGAAAGGGAATAGCGATTGAAAAGTCACAACGACAAACGAGTTATTCAAAGCGATACCACACTCGTTCGATAAACAAAAACAAGGGGCAGGACAAGCTCAGAAATGTCGACGAACATAAATGAGTCGACAGAGTCGAAAACATAAGAGTTCCAAATTCGATCCACTTCGAATAAAAGAACTAATAGAACCAGATGATGTCACTCCCGAACAAGGTTCACAAGAATCGAACTGAACCCGAAAAAGTCACATCGATAACCAGATCGACCCACAACAAGATCACAGCTCGTTCGGACGATGAAACCGAAATACAGAACAAGTTCATAAAGTACCAACGAACATGAGCGAATCGATAGACTGGAGAAAGAGAAAATACAGAAGTCATAATAGTACGAGCATTACCTCCGACCTCGTCCACGAAATTCACAAAAACGGGAGCAAGGTAACAAGACATTAAACAACCGACACATAACGGAACCATCACCGATGCACACGGTCATACCAAACCAAGCTCTAACAGCTCGTACATACGCGACAACACAGAAATCACCACGAGGCGACAACATTCAACACCAACATCCCGCCTCTCACAGGGGGCTAGCACAACCAATGTGTGGAAAGCGACTCAACGCTCACACCGCCAATTCGATCATACTCGGGAGAAAGTATCAAAATGACAACGCGAACATCATACATTCATACCCAGCCCTCAAACGGGAATGTATAGGTTTTAAAAACGAAAACCTCATTTTGAAAATAATTTGAAGAATACCGATTGATCTTGAGTATCGCCTTTCAAAAAGTACAAACGTGAAACGTCGTTATCGAGACTTTGGGAAAACCATTTCGCATTTGATAAAAATGAGGACACTTTCTCTTAGTGAAAACTTTCAGAATATTCGACCCTCGGGTCTAAATAAAAGTGTTTCTAAAATATTGAAAACATCTCAAAGCATTTTGGTCCTCGAAGTAGAAAATTTTTTTGAAATATATTGTGGCACCTAGGATGTACCACAAGAAAATAAGTCATTTGAAAAGTATGTCTCGAAATTTATTTTTCTAAGATACTCAAGGTTTTCAAAAATTCAATAGGCCAGAATGCCCAAAACTCACACATATCGATGTTCACTAAAACAACTCCTAGCACACGCATCAAAACGTTTAAAATCAAGACAATATATGTCTTTAAACGGAAATTAGCGATAAAATACCACATTCAGAACAAAACCACTGATAAAATACTCTCCCACGGCTAGTGAACAAGTCGAACGCGTATAAGCACAAAGCTTCCACAATAGAACTTGTAAAGCGTGCAAATCGATTCGAAAATCATCAAAAGCGAACAAAAACAACAATAAAAAGACATCACAAGCGACACTCCTCGTATAAATCAAATACGAGAGTCGACTAAATACATATCGTGAAATCAAAATTCACATAAGGATTCCACCACTTAACAAATAATCATAAAAATAGCTCGTGTCACACGAGGCACAACACAAAGAAGGGAGACTTACTTCCACAGGTCGCACGAAGATGATGATCGCCCCACGATACTAATCACGACCAACAAACTCAAACGACGCGTCGCGACACGACTCAGTCAGATAAAATCCGACGAAACAAGACTCAAACAACACGACTTGACCCGACTGCCTAGGTTTCCTCAACCTAATCTCTGATACCATTTATGTAACACCCCCAATCCGCTCAGGGATATTACACGCCGTAGAACCTTTCCTCAAGGATCTACCAGGCTGGTAACGACATATAGCAACTCAACCATGCCTTTCAGGCTAAAATGACTCAGTAGACCGATTTGGTCTTTCCACAAATACATACAACGCAAATACAACTCATGCCCACGCAGGGGACAAAATACAACCACACCCGTACAACGGGAACAATATAGCAGCGGAAAATAAAGTACAACTGAACCAACACACGATGTACGGTTCCTCATGTGATTAGTATCGATCATCTTTCATCATCCTTCGTGCCGACCCTGTGTTATGCTCCAAAACCTGAATGCAAAAACAGACATCCACCCCCCGAATACTCGGGGGTTAGCAAAACTCCACTGTTTTGCTAGTGCAAGAACAAAGTGCAAATACGAGCCATACAATTCACATTCCACGAATAACAATAACCAGGAATCCTCAAAGATCCAAACGAAACGAAAAGTACTTCCCGAGGCAAGAGTTTGAGAAAACTTTTCAAAAATCGAAATATCATAAATCAATGGAAGTAATTTATAAAACGGTTTAGAATGCCATCGAGAGTTTTAATAGAACACAATTTAGGATTATCAAATCCTACTTTTCAAAATCCAAAGACAAAAGGGGTCACCGCCCCAAAGGGTTACTTTCTGAAAAATGACATTAACCAAACCGTTGGGATTTTAGCCCCAAATCCGTAAAACGACTTTCACAAAACCATTGGGATTTTAGCCCCAAATCTCCGCAACTCACAGTACACAAAAACGACCGCAAGGTTCGTCTCCCAACATCAAAATTCACAAATAAAAGATTTAAAACAAACAACAAAATACTCTAGTGCCATCCTAGCCAAGTAAGCCAAACGAACAACTTACCTCTTACACACTTAGTCAATGCATGCAATCATGAAAACCGTTCAAAAGCACTCATTTCCGGAAATGCCAATATCAAATCACATTTGTAAAATTCACCACAATTAACCGTCGATCCACACCTCCGTGGACCCTACCGAGACCCCGTCGGATCTAACCCGTAGTGGTTAAAAGCAAAGCTCGTCGATCCACACCTCCGTGGACCCCTACCGAGACCCCGTCGGATCTAACCCGTAGTGAGCATACACACACACACGTTACTCATGCAATACTAATATGCTAAGAATGTAAGTTCATTAAGAATACTCACTAGAGATGGCCATTAACTCGACACCATTATCAAACTCTTCAAAAATACAATAACAAGATTAAATACGGAATACACGATTCCATAACTTAAACAATAGGAGTATCATCATAAAATCCTTCAACGTTCAAAATAACCAAATCATAATCAATTTTCAAAACACCGTTCACAAATCACACTCGTTTTGAAAGAAAGCCTTTAACAAGGCCAAATCAAATCCTTTGAAACTTCATTTCAAATAACCAAACAAACACATCAAGACGACCACCGATCATCATATCCATAAAACGAGAAAAGTATGGGCAAGGTACTTGCCTCGAATAAGAACAACGCGGAGAATCGACCGAAGTAGGTTGGCCCGAACCGACTACGAACCCGCCGACTCCACCGAACGCCAACTCACGTTCATAAACTACGAAGGACAAATAATAACAATGAAATGAATTCCATAACACGACTCAAAGCCGTTGAATTCAAAGAACGAATGACGAAAGTTCACGAATTTCCCCAAAACGGCCAAGAACACGATTCGTTCCACAAATCACGAAACGGAATTCCAAGTTGAAATATGGATATACAATCCATAGAATATGTTTAACAACATCATTTAACCATAATCGATCCATCAAAACGGATGAAAACGAGATCGGGACAAATCCCCAAAAAGTCAATTCAAGGAAATCAAGAAATATACTTCGATTCGACGAAGAACAATGGATTAAATGATGTTAAACACGAGAATACTACCAAGATTAATCATACCCATCATGAATTAATCAACAACATGGAACGAATCGGACGAAAATGCAAAAATCCCCAAATTCACGAAATTAGGGTTCTAAGGAAGATTACCTTGATTCGCTGGATCAAAGGATGATAACGGACGTTTGATTGATGTCATGAACTCAAGAACTTCATGGATTTGTTGTTAAACAACATGGCTTCGTCACCCATGAATCGCCATTCGCGGACGGAGAAGGAAGGAAATGAAAAATGAAGGGAAATGTGGCTGGTCTGTCATATATATATCGGGGAACTAGCGTGCGCTAGCCTTCCCGGACTAGCGTGCGCTTATCGGCCAAGACGGCCGAGCACTCTCGGCCATGGCCCGCATGACCGGAACCACCGACCAAATTCCGCCGACCATGACTCGTCCACCCGACTCCCGCTAGCGTGCGCTACGGCCGAAGCTTCGCGCGCTAGCCGACTCCGCCCAAAGAGCCACCGGACTAACAAACTTACCTGTAACGACGCTAGTCGGCCGGCGGCGCTACCCCCGCCGGTTAAGTGCGCTACGATCGACAGCATGGCGCTACCGCCGATCCCCGACCGAGTCCGTAACCTCGTAATCCTCTCGCCTGTGCCCGATAAGCGTGCGTTAGGCCATCCGTAGGCAGGCGCTACACTGCCGGTTAGCGCGCAGCCTTTCCGGCCAGAAGGCGTGCGCTTACGCGGCCAGGTTGCACCTGCCCGGCCGGTGCCTGCAATCGTCCGGCATGCCTGCAATCGTCCGGCTGGGCCCGCAACCGTCCGCCATCCCGCAACTGCCAAAGGCCCCGCAACCGCTGTGGCTCGACGACCCGATTACCGAAAACGCACGGAACGAACACGACGAAAAGTTCGCGGACGACATCAACGACCCGAAATGAAAACATAATACCATATTTAATCATACGCGACCAAGAAATAGGTCGAGACAACAATTACAGATACGGATACCCGTAACTTTCAGTAAATTACAAAATGGCCCAAAACGCCCGGAAATCACGATACGTGATCGAATAACCAAACCGAAGTTCACATCACATCTAACAAAGTTAAACGGACTTACGGGAATCTCGAAACAGCAGTTTCGAACAAGATTCGCAAGAACCGAACTCAAGCACGGAAAAGTCGTTAAAAAGCACGGAACTCAACAAAACGACACCGAAATGAACTCGGATGTCAAAAAGTGTAGAATTAATCATTCTAAGAATGACGAAACGGTCATGAGCGAGTCGTCAAAACAGACTTCGGATGAAAAAAAGAAATTTACCGAAAATCGAAAATTGCGAATATTACACCAAATTACTCGTTAGCGCACGCTACGCATTAGGGCTAGCGCACGCTAACCTGGACTGGCTATAAATTGGACAGTTTAGTCAGAGTTCATCATTTATCATTCCAATCTCATTCTCTCGTCGGTTCTTGGCGATTTGGGCGATTTAGAGATTATTCTTCAAGGTGTAATCCTCCATCATCATCTTCAAGTCTTTGAGTTGGATTAATCATCACTTCATCATCTCCAAAACATCGAATCAAAGGTATTAATTTCTTGGATCTAGAATTTTGGATTTTTGGGTTTTCCTTCCGATTTCTTCGTGTAAGCTCGGATTATCATTGGAAAATGTTAGATATGGATTATCTACCTTGGATAAATATATTCCTACGGATTTAATGGTTATTTTCGGCATTGTTTTCAAGAACCCTTGGGGTTGACTTCGGTTAATTGGGGATTTTCCGATTGATGTTGTTGTAATCATGAATTATGGATTCCTAATGGATTATTGATGTCATTGAAGTGTTTTGTTAGTTCGAAATACTCATTTTGGTTTGGTTTCGACATATTCGGATCGATTTTTCCGAAGTTGTGTGGTTGGTTATGTATTCGTTGGAATGCCCTATGAGTTTGATTATCGTTGTTTCGACCGTTGGGTTAGTCGTGTTTTGTTGCTTGATGCGTGTTTTGAACGATTGTTGGTAATTATTGTTATTCAAGGTTGTTCGAGCGACCGGTATCTTGGTTAGGACGTTGTTCGTGGACGGACATTCTTCATCGGTATTGTGTAAGTTAAATCTTACTCGGTTAAAAGGATACTCATTCCTTTTGTTGTTGATTGCTCATAATCATAATTCATTCATCATAATATTAATCATTTTGAGACTTGTAATTGTCGAATAATCATTTCATTCACGAGGAACGACGGTTCCAAATCATTTCATTGGGTTATCAATCACGTCACTATTACTTTCATATCGGTGAGCCATCTTGGCCTTGTCTAATTATTATTCATTGATACTCATCATGGTCATTCTCGTTCATGTGACCTTCTGGGTTCATATTGCGTGGCCGGGTGTGGCTGTGTGGAATTTTTAGTCGGGCACACGATGGTCATGTATTGGGTTCACCGATACATCGGACCGTGCACACGGTAACGCTTACCTCCGTGAGACTAATTAGGTACAAGGACGGGTGTGTCCGGTCATTCGTCTTGTACACTTGCACAGGACATTACGGGCGTACTATGATACTCCTCTTCAGCGTAATTCATAATTCAGAATATTTCATAACTTCAGTTAATTCATGATTGTGTAATTTCAACTCTTGAGGATTGTTGTTCTGTGTAACTGACCCCGTTGGGGGATTTTGTTTTCAGGTCACGGCAAGGCAAAGGCACGGGAAGAGCATGTTGATGGCGACGAGTCCCAGTGATACTAGTAGGGGGCCCCAGTCATTCCGTTTGTTTCAGTCATTTTCAGTCATTTCAGTCATTTGTATTTTCCGCTGCAAATTCCGTTTGAAATGTTTATTTATTCAGGGTGGTGTATTTTATCTTCATATAAAATACACTAGTATTCGGTATTGTCCTGGTGTGTTGTACTTAAACTCCTCATCGGAGTACTTGGTAATATAATGTGGTTCGGTACTACAATTATATTATTTAATTCATCATTTTCATTGCCTGGTGGGTCCCAGTCGGGGATTCACGGCACTGTAATATCCGCCTAGTTTGGGGTGTTACAGAGTTGGTATCGGAGCGTGGTTTTGAATACTACCCTCGAAGTCATGTCTCATTTGAAATCATCGTCATCGGACTAGTATCATTGGACTTTCGCGTCACGTGTGACCTGTGCAAATGCCGAGCCAATCAGACCAAGAACTGTAAGATTTCTAATGCCATGGTATAATTTCTGGCATTAATCATTCATTTATAATTCATCAGTTAACAATCCTCAATCATCATTGTCATTTTGACCAGGACGGTCAGGTTAACTCATTAATCACTCAATTCATTTCATTATTCAATTGTTGATCAGGAAGATCAAATCATTAATCTTGTTAACTCATTCAAGATAACCATTTCAGTAACTTCATCAGATAATCATG
Organism: Orobanche coerulescens; assembly: GCA_033398695.1. Lineage (NCBI taxonomy): Eukaryota > Viridiplantae > Streptophyta > Magnoliopsida > Lamiales > Orobanchaceae > Orobanche > Orobanche coerulescens. The sequence continues at coordinate 68,871,649 of CM065804.1, read as the reverse complement.
TCACGTCAATTAATCATTCATGTAATCGCTGTATTTGAGCGCGTATGCTCATTTTCATCATTTCATAATATAATCATAATGTGACACTCATGCGAGATATATAATCATCATATGACTTTCCTACTTCAGTATGGAGAGGACAAGAAGAGGACGTGGAGGACGAGGCCGTGGAGCGGGCCGAATCCCGAGAGCTCGTGTGAATATGCGTGCAAACGCGAGGAATAATGCTAACTCATCGAGCAGTGACGCTGCCACTCATTCACCTGGACGCGATCATTCACTATCGGGGAGTCGCACAGGACACGGCTCGATCGAGGGTGTCCGGGTTGACCCACTCGCTTTTATGCAGGGCATGATGGCCCAAATGACCCAGATGGCTCAGTTGATGGAGACGATGCATAACTCCGTCAATCAAAATCAGCAGGCTCCTCCGCCGCCACCTCAGAGGCAAGAGAGGAATGTTAGTAATATCATCGGCGATATCTCTCGCCAGAGGCCACCTACTTTTGAGGGCTCGTCTGAGCCGGCAGATATCATTCATTGGCTCGAGCATTTCGAGAAGTTGTTTGCTATGGTAGAGTGTCCCGAGGGACACAAAGTTTCTGTTGCGGCTTACTACCTGGGTAAGAGCGCACATTCTTGGTGGTTATCGTTGAAGCCCACCGAAGGATCTTGTACTTGGGATCAGTTCAAGACTCTCATGATGGAGAGGTATTATCCGGCCCGCTCGAGAGGCCAAGTGCCGAATTGCTCACCCCGACCCTCAACGGACGAGGATGTTCTCGCCATTGCCGAGAAATTTCAGAACTTCTCCCTTTCGCCTCATCCATCATTCATTCGAGGCGGATAAGATCAAGTATTTCAAAGAAGAGGTGAAACCCCGTATGAGACTTGCCATTTAATCATAATTGTACCACGTTGGCCGAATTCATTGAGAAAGCTCTCACCTACGAGCTTACTGCTAAGGAAATTGCTAAGCAGCAACCTTCGTCTGCTAGCAATAAATCGAAGAATCGTAATCAGTCTGAAGGCGGTCAGACAACCTTCAAGAAACCCCGTGCGGGCTCTACTTTTTCTGAGCGACCTCCTGTGTCGTCTAAACCCACGGAATCTCAGTCTCGAGCGGCGCCTTCGCCATCACTGCTTTAACTGTGGGGATCTTGGTCACCTCAGTACCAAGTGTCCGAGACAGACTATCACATGTCATAATTGTGGAATTGCTGGGCATAAGGCCCGTTTTTTCCGTAGGGACTCCAAACCTACTCAGACGTCATCTCAGGCCCCTAAGCGATCTGCTCGTAATCAAAGCCACTCAATCGGCGTTGTTTAAAACGACAGGAGCGACTAAAGGTGGAGCCTATAGCCGCCAGACGGAGCGTCCTATGTCGGACTAGCAAGCCCCGGATTTATGAGATGAAGAAGACCGATGATCCAGAGGCCCGAATGATCTTAGTTACACTCGATATTCTATCTCAACCTGTGTGTACCCTTTTTGATACTGGTGCATCGCATTCATTCATTTCCGAGTCATGTTTGAGTAGACTACGTCTGGGTAGTGCTACTAGTTGTGAGCCTTATGTCATTGGCCTACCTGATGGTAGACGAATTATCGAAAATCGTGAGATTCAGAATTGTCCGATTCAGTTTCATGGTCGTGTATGGCCAACGGACCTAATCGTGGTAGATTTGCCGAGGGACGACATCATCTTGGGTATTGATTGGATGGATCGTTATGATGCCATCATTAGTGTCCGTAAGCGTATGGTCACTATCATTTCAGACGATGGGGTTGAATGTGTGTTTCAGGGAGGTAATCCCGGCTGTTCTGGTAAGGTCATTAATTTGATGAAAGCAGTAAAATTACTCAATCAGGGGTGTGTTGGTTATTGGTGCTTTATGGCCAAAACCGAGAAATCATCAGTAATGTTGACGGATATTCCGGTGGTGAGGGAATATGCCGATGTTTTTCCAGACGAGTTACCTGGTTTGCCTCCACAGAGGGATGTGGAATTCACGATTGAGTTGGAGCCTGGTACGTCCCCGATATCGAAGGCACCGTACCGGATGGCCCCGACCGAAATGCAGGAATTAAAGAACCAACTTGAGGAGTTGTTCGAGAAAGGTTATATCCGACCGAGTGCGTCCCCGTGGGGAGCACCAGTGTTATTTGTCAAGAAGAAGGATGGTTCATTCCGCTTGTGTATTGATTATCGGGAGTTGAACAGGGTGACGATCAAGAATAAGTATCCCTTACCCCGTATTGATGATCTCTTAGATCAACTTCAGGGAGCTTCAGTGTTTTCCAAGATCGACTTAAGGTCCGGATATCATCAGTTGCGGATCCGAGAGTCGGACATCGCGAGGACGGCGTTTCGAACACGCTATGGTCATTATGAGTTTGTGGTTATGCCGTTCGGATTGACTAATGCACCTGCGGTATTCATGGAGTTAATGAATCGGGTTTTCATCGACTTTTTGGATCAGTTTGTTGTCGTCTTCATCGATGACATTTTGATTTATTCTCGTGACCGGGAGGAACACGAGTTTCACCTTCATCAAGTGCTCGACGGGTTGAGACGGGAACAACTTTACGGGAAGTTTTCCAAATGTGAGTTCTGGATGTCCGAAGTGACTTTTCTCGGACATGTAATTTCATCAGACGGAGTTCGTGTCGATCCTCAGAAGACGGAGGCTATTCGAGATTGGCTACCTCCGAAGAACGTTAAGGAAATCCGAAGTTTCCTCGGATTAGCGAGTTATTATCGGCGATTTGTAGAGGGATTTTCTAGAATCGCTCAACCCTTAACGAACCTTTTGCGGAAGGATAATAAATACACATGGTCCGACGCGTGTCAGCGGAGTTTTGAGGAACTCAAGAGCCGGTTAATGTCAGCACCTGTACTTTCCTTGCCGCAGGGGACGGAAGGATTTGTGGTTTATAGTGATGCGTCCGGACAGGGTCTCAGATGTGTACTCATGCAGAACGGGAAAGTTATTGCCTATGCTTCACGACAATTGAGACCTTACGAGGTCAATTATCCGACCCACAACCTGGAGCTAGCAGCCGTGGTGTTCGCTTTAAAGATTTGGCGTCATTATCTTTATGGCGTTACCTGTCAGATATTCACCGATCATAAGAGTTTAAAGTATATATTTACTCAGAAGGAGTTAAATATGCGTCAAAGATGGTGGTTGGAATTAATCAAAGATTATGATATCGAGATCCTCTACCACCCGGGCAAGGCGAACGTTGTCGCCGACGCCTTGAGTCGTAAGTCCGTTCAAGAGCAGATGCTTGCCCGTGCTCAGCCTGTAAGGAGCTTCAAGAGAATTCCTTAGACCCGAGATCGAGGTCTGGCTTCAGCGAGTTCAGGGGCAGCTTTGTATGTTAGAGATTTCATCGTCACTCGAGGAGGCAATCCGAGAGAATCAGGGTTCGGACCCATCATTGTTGCGCATCCGAGAGGATGTGGCTCAGGGGAAAGCCCCTGGATTTGTGGTCCACGAGGATGGACTTTTGAGGTTTAAGAATCGGTTGTGCGTACCGGCGAATGACGAGTTGAAAAACTCGATTTTGAGAGAAGCTCATGCTACACCTTATTCTGTTCATCCGGGGTCTAGCAAGATGTACAAGGACTTGAAACAAAATTACTGGTGGAGTAATATGAAGCGAGAAGTCGCAGAATTTGTTTCGAGATGCTTAACCTGTCAACAAGTTAAGATTGAACATCAGCGACCGGCGGGTATGCTAAAACCTCTTCCTATTCCCGAATGGAAGTGGGAAGACATTTCTATAGATTTCATCACGAGTTTGCCGATGAGTCGTCGTGGCATGAATACGATCTGGGTGATCGTGGACCGCTTAACCAAATCAGCTCATTTCTTTGAGATTAAGGAGACGTGGGGTCCCGAGAGACTTGCTCAACTGTTCATCAAAGAGATAGTCAGACTGCACGGTACTCCTAAAAGTATCGTTTTCGATCGTGACGGACGGTTTGTGTCGCATTTTTGGAAATCAGTTCATCGTGCTATGGGAACCCAGCTTAATCTCAGTACCGCTTTTCATCCTCAGTCTGACGGACAATCGGAGAGGACCATTCAGACATTAGAGGACATGTTGAGGGCATGCATCCTCGATTGGAAAGACGATTGGGAAGCCCAACTACCATTGATCGAGTTCACGTATAATAATAGTTGGCATGCTTCGATCAAGATGGCACCTTACGAGGCCTTGTATGGTCGTCGTTGTCGATCTCCGTTGTGTTGGGACGACTTATCAGAATCAATCGGCACCGAGCCCGATATGCTTATAGCCGCCCGTGAGAAGGTAGCTTTGATCAGGAGTCGTTTGTTGACCGCTCAGAGTCGGCGAAATCATATGCGTATAACCGCTGCCGACCATTAGAGTTCGAGGCTGGTGACCATGTGTTGGTCAAGGTATCCCCGAGTCGTGGTATCTTCCGTTTTGGTAAGAGGGGAAAGTTGAGTCCGAGATTCATTGGACCGTTCGAGATTTTGGATCGAGTAGGCGAGTTAGCTTATCGATTGGCTTTACCTCCGGTGTTGAGCCGAATTCATAATGTGTTTCACGTCTCTCAGTTGCGGAAGTATGTTGCCGACCCGAGTCACATACTTCAGTTCGACGAAATCGAGATCGCCGATGATCATTCATATGAGGAGCGTCCTATACGAGTTTTAGAGCGGCGAATCAAACAGTTGAGGAATAAGACGATTCCTTTGGTTAAAATTCAGTGGTCTAGACACGGAGTCGAAGAGGCTACTTGGGAAACCGAGGATAGTATGCGGGAGAGTTATCCCGAGTTGTTTGACCCTTAGTTTCGGGGACGAAACTCTTTTAAGGGGGGGTGTATGTAATACCCGGTTGTAATTCAAGAATTATCATTCAAGATTTATCATTCAATGGCGATACTCAGTAATTTCACTCATTATTGATCATTTGTCACTCAGATTCAGTCATGGTATTCATCATTCAGAGTGATTGTATCGTGTATCAATCGTCATTCATCACTAATCTGATTGGAGTTTCGTGCCGTGTTTATCATCATTGTCATTTTCGCTATGCGGCGTGAGGAGTAGCGCACGCTACGTACTCCTTTTAGCGTACGCTAATTGGGTATAGGTAGCGCACGCTACCACTCGGCTTTAGCGCACGCTAAGGTTACCTGTTGCGATCCGTAAGGTACCGACCGGCAGTGAGTTATAAGTAGCGCACGCTACGAATGGTAAGTAGCGCGCGCTAGTGAGTTGTAGTAGCGCACGCTAATTTGTGGTGTAGCGCGCGCTAGGGACAGATCAGATTGAGTCTAGTGGCTACTGGACTGCACTAGATTTTATTCATAGCGCACGCTATGTGTTGTTTTTAGCGTACGCAATCGATGTTATAGCGCACGCTAAACAATGGTTGTAGCGCACGCTATCGAGGTCAGATCAGAGGTCAGGCAGTTTCTGGATTCCAGTACTGGGCATCAAATTATTCGTTAGCGCACGCTAACTATGAGCATTAACGCACGCTAATGATATGGCCGTAGCGCACGCTACAAAAAGGTACGTAGCGCGCGCTACCGTGTTCGGACAGTGGGTACTGGACTACCCAAATTACTCGTTAGCGCACGCTACGCATTAGGGCTAGCGCACGCTAACCTGGACTGGCTATAAATTGGACAGTTTAGTCAGAGTTCGTCATTTATCATTCCAATCTCATTCTCTCGTCGGCTCTTGGCGATTTGGGCGATTTAGAGATTATTCTTCAAGGTGTAATCCTCCATCATCATCTTCAAGTCTTTGAGTTGGATTAATCATCACTTCATCATCTCCAAAACATCGAATCAAAGGTATTAATTTCTTGGATCTAGAATTTCGGATTTTTGGGTTTTCCTTCTGATTTCTTCGTGTAAGCTCGGATTATCATTGGAAAATGTTAGATATGGATTATCTACCTTGGATAAATATATTCCTACGGATTTAATGGTTATTTTCGGCATTGTTTTCAAGAACCCTTGGGGTTGACTTCGGTTAATTGGGGATTTTCCGATTGATGTTGTTGTAATCATGAATTATGGATTCCTAATGGATTATTGATGTCATTGAAGTGTTTTGTTAGTTCGAAATACTCATTTTGGTTTGGTTTCGACATATTCGGGATTGGATATTTCCGAAGTTGTGTGGTTGGTTATGTATTCGTTGGAATGCCCTATGAGTTTGATTATCGTTGTTTCGACCGTTGGGTTAGTCGTGTTTTGTTGCTTGATGCGTGTTTTGAACGATTGTTGGTAATTATTGTTATTCAAGGTTGTTCGAGCGACCGGTATCTTGGTTAGGACGTTGTTCGTGGACGGACATTCTTCATCGGTATTGTGTAAGTTAAATCTTACTCGGTTAAAAGGATACTCATTCCTTTTGTTGTTGATTGCTCATAATCATAATTCATTCATCATAATATTAATCATTTTGAGACTTGTAATTCTCGAATAATCATTTCATTCACGAGGAACGACGGTTCCAAATCATTTCATTGGGTTATCAATCACGTCACTATTACTTTCATATCGGTGAGCCATCTTGGCCTTGTCTAATTATTATTCATTGATACTCATCATGGTCATTCTCGTTCATGTGACCTTCCGGGTTCATATTGCGTGGCCGGGTGTGGCTGTGTGGAATTTTTAGTCGGGCACACGATGGTCATGTATTGGGTTCACCGATACATCGGACCGTGCACACGGTAACGCTTACCTCCGTGAGACTAATTAGGTACAAGGACGGGTGTGTCCGGTCATTCGTCTTGTACACTTGCACAGGACATTACGGGCATACTATGATACTCCTCTTCAGCGTAATTCATAATTCAGAATATTTCATAACTTCAGTTAATTCATGATTGTGTAATTTCAACTCTTGAGGATTGTTGTTCTGTGTAACTGACCCCGTTGGGGGATTTTGTTTTCAGGTCACGGCAAGGCAAAGGCACGGGAAGAGCATGTTGACGGCGACGAGTCCCAGTGATACTAGTAGGGGGCCCCAGTCATTCCGTTTGTTTCAGTCATTTTCAGTCATTTCAGTCATTTGTATTTTCCGCTGCAAATTCCGTTTGAAATATTTATTTATTCAGGGTGGTGTATTTTATCTTCATATAAAATACACTAGTATTCGGTATTGTCCTGGTGTGTTGTATTTAAACTCCTCATCGGAGTACTTGGTAATATAATGTGGTTCGGTACTACAATTATATTATTTAATTCATCATTTTCATTGCCTAGTGGGTCCCAGTCGGGGATTCACGGCACTGTAATATCCGCCTAGTTTGGGGTGTTACATCAACTGTGGCAAACATGGACATGCGGCGAAGGACTGCCGGAAACCGAAGGCCAACAAAAAGAAGAAACATGTTGCCAACATCGCCGAGACTAACAGCGAGTGGAAAGAGGATGACCTTGCTGCTGTGGTCACCGAAGAGGTCAACCACGTTGAGAACCAAGGTGGTTGGTACGTCGACACCGGTGCGACCACCCACGTTGGTGCCGATAGGAGCCAGTTTAAGAACTATCAAGTTGTTGAGGGAAGGAAGCTCAACATGGGAAATCCAGCTTCATCTGAAATTATCGGAGTTGGAGAAGTGGACCTCAAACTTACGTCCGGACAGACACTCACCTTAAAGAATGTGCTTCATGTTCCGGATATGAGGAAGAATTTGATCTCAGGCTCTATACTAGTTAAAAAGGGGTTTAAACTAGTATTTGAGTCAGATAGAATTATCATAAAAAAGTTTGATAGGTTTCTTGGTAAGGGTTACCTCACGGAGGGACTCTTTAAACTTAATGCTTTGGCTAAACGCCATGTAACCAAGTCCAGTAATGCTAATGAAAATGCTACTGCTTCCTCTTACTTGACTGAGTGTTCTGATTTATGGCATTGTAGATTAGGTCATGTGAATCTAAATGCTATAAAAAGATTAGTAAACTTAGATTTACTAAAATTAAATGAAGTCAATACTCAAAACAAATGTGAGATTTATGTTGAAGCAAAGATGACGAAACTTCCGTTTCACTCCGTAAAACGAAACACACAACCCCTTGAATTAATTCACACAGATGTGTGTGATTTAAAGTTTGTACAAACTAGAGGTGGTAAGAAGTACTTTATCACTTTTATCGATGACTGCACAAGATATTGTTATCTTTATCTTTTGAGAAGTAAAGATGAGGCTATTGAAGCTTTTAAGAACTTCAAGAATGAAGCCGAAAATCAATTAGGCTGACGTATCAAGATGGTTCGAAGCGATAGAGGTGGCGAATATGTTGCCCCGTTTGAGGAATTATATAACGAAAGCGGTATAATTCATCAAACAACAGCACCATATGCACCACAATCTAATGGCGTTGCTGAACGTAAGAATCGAACACTTAAAGATATGATGAATGCCTTATTGATTAGTTCTGGGTTGCCCCAGAACATGTGGAGGGAAGCTGTCTTGACAGCCAACTACATATTGAACAAAATTCCATGCAAAGGTAAAGATATTACTCCTTATGAGTTGTGGAAAGGTAGAAAACCTTCATACAAATATCTCAAAGTGTGGGGGTGTTTGGCTAAGGTTGAGGTACCTCTACCTAAACAAGTTAAAATCGGACCTAAGACGGTCGATTGTATCTTTATTGGGTATGCACTGAACAGTAGTACCTATTGGTTTGTTATCCACAAGTCAGAAGTTCCTAAAATGACTGTGGGAACAACAATTGAATCAAGGAATGCTGTATTATTTGAAAACATATATCCTTGTAAGGATAATGATAAAGTTGAGAACAATTCTAGCAATAGAGTTGAAGATGAAGGAACAAGTTCAAAACCTGTGGATGTAGATCCAAAGTCACGTAAGCGATCGAGATCTAATCTGGAAGATGTAGAACCGAGACGTGGTAGTAGGGTTAGGACACCAAAGACATTTGGACCTGACTACATAGCATTCATGTTGGATGAAGAACCAATGTCGATCAAAGTAGCTTATGCCAGACCAGACGGGTTGCTCTTGAAAGAAGCTGTTCAGAGTGAAATTGACTCAATTTTACAAAACCAAACTTGGGTTTTGGTTGATTTACCTAAAGGTTGTAAGCCCTTAGGATGCAAATGGATCCTTAAAAGAAAGTACAAGGCTAATGGGTCAATTGACAAGTATAAAGCTCGTTTAGTAGTCAAAGGTTTCAAACAGAAGGAAGGGTACGATTTTTTCGACACCTATTCACCTGTAACGAGAATTACATCTATTCGAGTGCTTCTCGCGATTGCTGCTTTGCACGATCTTGAGATTCATCAAATGGATGTTAAGACTACTTTCCTGAACGGTGATCTGGATGAAGAGATCTATATGGAACAACCTGAAGGGTTTGTAGTACCTGGACAAGAGAAAAAGGTATGCAAACTGGTTAAGTCTCTATATGGATTGAAACAAGCTCCACTACAGTGGCACTTGAAATTTGATAATGTAATATTATCAAATGGTTTTAAAATAAACGAGTGTGATAAATGTGTTTATATTAAGAACACTAATAACGGTTATGTTATTGTGTGTCTTTATATAGATGACATGTTAATCATGGGTAACAATATACAAGTGATTAACGATACTAAGAACATGTTAAAAAGAAATTTTGACATGAAAGACATGGGGCTAGCCGATGTGATTCTTGGAATGAAAATTTTGAGAAAATCAGATGGAATCATCTTGACACAATCTCACTATACCGAGAAAGTTCTCAAGAAGTTTAATGCTTTTGATAGCTTACCGGCTAAGACCCCAATAGATTTAAATGATCACTTGAGCAAAAATCGAGGGAACCCATTGCACAAGAAGAATATGCACGAGTCATTGGGTGTTTAATGTATCTTAGAAATTACACTCGACCCGATTTAGCTTGCGCTGTAAACAAATTGAGTCGTTATACGAGCAATCCAAGCAAGAGCATTGGAAAGCTCTCGTTAGAGTTTTGAGGTACTTAAAGTATACTCAAAATCTTGGGCTACACTATTCGAGATACCCCCCGGTACTTGAAGGGTACTGTGATGCGAATTGGATATCCAATGCGAAAAGTTCATTTTCTACAAGTGGTTATGTGTTTACCATTGGGGGTGGAACTGTCTCGTGGAAGTCCGCGAAACAAACGTGTATAGCCCGATCCACCATGGAATCGGAATTCATAGCTTGGACAAAGCTGGTGAAGAATCCGAATGGCTCAGAAACTTTCTAGAAGATAATCCCTGTTGGTCCAAGCCAGTGCCTGCAGTGATGATTCACTGTGATAGCCAAGCTGCTATTGGTAGGGCGAGAAGTAACGTGTATAATGGAAAGTCTCGACATATTCATCGACGCCATAATACCGTGAGACATTTGATCAAAAGTGGGGTTATCTCTATTGACTATGCGAGGTCAATGGATAATCTAGCGGATCCTCTAACCAAAGGGTTAAACCGTGATCAAATGAATAAATTGCTAGAGGGAATGGGTTTAAAATCCACAAATTGAGAATTATCATAGTGGTAACCCAACCAAGATGACTGGAGATCCCAAGAACTTGGTTCAATGGGAGAACTAAGCTATGAGAGTTCGTGTGAAACACTCATCTAAGTTTATTCCCAATAGAGCAATTGAGTGTTGAAAGCTTGCCTAGTGGTGAGGTTAAGTCTATGACTTTTAATGATTCCTAAAGACCTCGAGGAGGTTGAGTATGGCAAGATACTCGGTAAAGAATCACCTATATAGGTAAGGAGTGGGGGCCACTTCATGAAATACACTTATGAATCCAAAGGGGTGTCCAAGGCCCGCAAAGGACACAAAATATGAGAACGGATGAGGTTGAGGTGTTCAAGTGTTAGCACCATTGTCTCGGTGCACGCCGTGGGGGAATAGTTCAAAGCATCAAGCCACTAATCCGCCTGTGTACCCGATGATGTTAACTATGGAAGGTTCAAAGTCACGAACTACCTGTCCTTATACTTTAACGCCTCTTGAAGACTGAGCTTGAGTCTGCATACACGTGCATATGGCTTTCTCACTCATGTGGGGGATTGTTGGAAATTGGTTAATAATATTTATTAAATTAAATATTATTTAGTTAATCTATTGGTTAAGTAGATTAATAAATTTCTCGAAACCAATTTTTTGGTGAATGAGAAATGAAGTGCCAAAGTTAGTTGACAACAGAGTGAGTTAACACTATGTTGTGTCAAGGATTAACACCTTCCGACTGGCGATCGCCTAGGAGGTCGGGCGACCAAGTCGCTGCCGAGCGTCCGAGGAAGAGCTGCCGACCAGCGACCAGGCGACCTAGCCTTAGCCCGGCAGAAAAGCATGAGTCGCCCAGCCGAAAGGCCCCAGGACAAGTCCCGGTGCCGAGCGATCGACCTCAGATACGATCGCCTCTCGGTACTCGGCGACCGACTTCTGGCGACCGACTTATGGACGGTCATCTCTCAGCGCTTTGCCGATCGACCCTTGGTGACCGACCATTGCCGACCTTCAGTGGCTGGCCGAGAACGATCCTCGGTGTCCAGCTAGAGACGACCGCATCATGACAATCTGGGCCGATGGCCATCCAGTCGGCCAAGGCCGAGCAAACAGGACAGCACCCACGTGTAGATCCACAAAAGGCGCTGACAAACCTGTCACTTACCTCACCTACCAACAGGGCCGCAGACCTGCGAACGGAGTTGGCGGACAAGACTGGTGACCACAACCTGTCACCTACCCTGACAAAGTCCGCCAAAAGTAACAAAGTGGGACCTCCTGTGACAGTACTTCCGGACGCGTGCTGGATCCTCATTGGACCGCACAGCTGGCCACCAGCTGTAGCTTTAGACTTTTGGCAGGCAGCCCATGTGACCTTTAGGACGATCGCCCCATTACATTAAATGCCGAAAGGCGATCGCCCACTAGGAGACAGGGCACCTCAACCCCTATATAAAGGAGGCAGCCTGCACTCGGTTTCACCCTCTCTCTGTCTGCATTCTCGTATTTTCATACGACACAGAAGCAAATACACACACTTGGCAAAACATCCAACTCTTGGCAACAGTTATCTTTCGGTCTTACTTCTCCCGGCCTATCTCATCCAGCAGATTATCGGCGGGGACGAAGAACACCGAGCTTCGCTCAAGAGCCGAATTAACAAAGTCTTTTTACATTCATTGTATTTAGATTTCTCTCATTAATACTTGTATCCACGAATATTCGTATTAATAACATCTCGCGAGAGCATTCAAGCCCGGGCCTAACAAACCCGGCAAATCTTGTATTATTTATCTACTCTCGGAAGTGCTCCCGCAATTGTTGTTTGTTGTCCGTCTTCTAGCAGTATTAATCTTCGGATAAATATTTTGGGCAACAACAATTGGCGCTAGAAGAAGGGGATCCAACCCTCGATTTTTTATACCTACCGTCCCGAAGAACACTCACTGTTCTCGGGGCAGATACTTGAAGTGACACTTACTGCACTTCAAAGAAATCCTTCAGAAGTCATGTCTTCCGCCTCTGCGTCGAAGAAAGCCCGACCGGCCCGGCCAAACCCCTGTTCCGTCCCGGTCGAGCCACGGCCGATGGTGGAAGGTAGCCGCCGTGGCGAGAGGCGCTCGATCCGTCCACGGACGGCGGCCCAAGCCTCTCGCTCGATCGGTTCGAACCAAGGAATGGATCGAAGGGGCCTGGCCGTCTACAGAGCGACGGAGTGCTATCAACGCGCCTCCTGCTATCGCCCCTCGGCCGTCCGCCGAAGTCCAAGCGGAAGCTCAAGGCGTCACGGCCGAGCGATCGCCGAGGCTCCGTCCCGCAGAAGAGGCGCTCGCCGGGGCACCTCTCTTCGATCGCACAGGCGGTGACCCGACAGCTACGGGCGGTCGGCCCGGCCTACGAGACGACGGAGTTTGAGTCCGTCACCAGGAGCTCGGCCTACCCGATTCCCAGAAGGCAGCCTAGCCGTCTGGCTCCCCCTCGCCGGATTGCCGAGGCCGGCGGCAGCGGAGCCCGGAGATCGGTACACGATCGCCTTGGCTCCTGCTCCCAAGGCCGATCTGCAAGCGACCAAGCCACGGCGATGGCTGCGATGCAACGTCAACTCAACGACATGAAGGCGCTCCTGGAATCCAGGGCAGGCGCCAAGAAGACGATCGCCGGGCCAAGCGAGCCGCTCGCGATCGACATCGAGCTCGCCCCGTGCAAAGACAAGATCGCTCCCCGCAAACACCCGTGTACGAGGGGCGATCGGACCCCAGTGCACCCGAGGAAGTTCAACATCTACATGACCGGGTGTGGGGCATCGGCGCGACCAGATGCCGAATGTTCCCTCTGACGCTGGACGACCTCGCCCACCGGTGGTACACTTCATTGCCACCTCGGTCCATTGGCTCCTTTAACGAGCTGGCGCACGTCTTCACGGAGTACTTCGCCACCAGGGTCGTCCGGCCAGAAGGTCCCCTCCGCATGATGCAAATCAAGCAGGGAGAAGAAGAGTCCGACTCGGACTACATCGACCGGGTAGACGTAATCATCCTAAATGGCGAGCCCATAAGCGATGAGACCGCCCTCTACGCGGTCCTAGGAGGATTTCAGGGTTTTTCGCCTATGTTCAGGCATCTCACGAAGACCCAACCTACTACCTACGCAGCCTTCCGGGCTAGAGCCGCAGATTTTCTGGCCAGGCAAAGGTTTCTTCTTAGCCTGTGAGCAGCGCGATCGGCACCCGGACGACGATCTCCCGCCCGATCGCCAATATCGACCTACGAATAAAGCGATCGGCAGCCGAGCGACGATCGCCAGTCTTCCGGCCCGATCGCCGATCATCACGCTACATCATCCGCAACCCGGAGGACACGATCGCCATCTACACCAAAGATATAACATGACGGACTAAGGCATAAGATCGCCTCCACCGCACATCATAAAGCCATGGTCCTGGCAGTCGATGGAACCGGCTGCTTCGGCCATGCAAGGTCCCTTTCGGCCAAGATCGCCCGCCCTTCGTTTAAATACGAGGCCGGCGTAGTCTGAGGGCTCTCCAACATTAATCAGTGGACACATACCACAATCCCCGTCTCAACGTACACCGTCGAGGTCGGCCATCTCCATGGCTGGCCGAGGTGGAAGCAGAGCTAACAAGCCGCGGGCGTGGAGTTGATTCATCCGACGCTGCCCCGCGCAAGGACTCCTCTAGACCAAGACCGCACACCCTTCGTTTAAATACGAGGCGGCGCGGCCTTGAGAGGACCCTCATAATAAAGTGAGTCACGAGACACTCAATGTCTTCGCGCACCAAGACACGGTCATGGAGTCGGTCCATCGATCTCCGCGACTGTGCACGATTCCTCAAACAAAGCGAAACCACCAAGTTTCCATGGGGGATCGGCCAATGTTGTTTTTGCAGGTACAAGACCGAAAGATAGCTAAAGCCAATCGACCGTGATAGCCCAAGTCCAAAATCATAAGTCAGCTCAGCAAAGATCGCCCGTTCTCATCCTTACACGATCACCAGCAAGGACCACCTCGCCCCACGTCTTCAACATAGGAGCAAGCTGGGGGGCAATTGTTGTGTCAAGGATTAACACCTTCCGACTGGCGATCGCCTAGGAGGTCGGGCGACCAAGTCGCTGCCGAGCGTCCGAGGAAGAGCTGCCGACCAGCGACCAGGTGACCTAGCCTTAGCCCGGCAGACAAGCATGAGTCGCCCAGCCGAAAGGCCCCAGGACAAGTCCCGGTGCCGAGCGATCGACCTCAGATACGATCGCCTCTCGGTACTCGGCGACCGACTTCTGGCGACCGACTTATGGACGGTCATCTCTCAGCGCTTTGCCGACCGACCCTTGGTGACCGACCATTGCCGACCTTCAGTGGCTGGCCGAGAACGATCCTCGGTGTCCAGCTAGAGACGACCGCATCATGACGATCTGGGCCGATGGCCATCCAGTCGGCCAAGGCCGAGCAAACAGGACAGCACCCACGTGCAGATCCACAAAAGGCGCTGACAAACCTGTCACTTACCTCACCTACCAACAGGGCCGCAGACCTGCGAACGGAGTTGGCGGACAAGACTGGTGACCACAGCCTGTCACCTACCCTGACAAAGTCCGCCGAAAGTAACAAAGTGGGACCTCCTGTGATACTTAGGACGCGTCTTTGGATCCTCATTGGACCGCATGGTGGCCACCAGCTGTAGCTTTAGACTTTTGGCAGGCAGCCCATGTGACCTTTAGGACGATCGCCCCATTACATTAAATGCCGAAAGGCGATCGCCCACTAGGAGACAGGGCACCTCAACCCCTATATAAAGGAGGCAGCCTGCACTCGGTTTCACCCTCTCTCTGTCTGCATTCTCGTATTTTCATACGACACAGAAGCAAATACACACACTTGGCAAAACATCCAACTCTTGGCAACAGTTATCTTTCGGTCTTACTTCTCCCGGCCTATCTCATCCAGCAGATTATCGGCGGGGACGAAGAACACCGAGCTTCGCTCAAGAGCCGGATTAACAGAGTCTTTTTACATTCATTGTATTTAGATTTCTCTCATTAATACTTGTATCCACGAATATTCGTATTAATAACATCTCGCGAGAGCATTCAAGCCCGGGCCTAACAAACCCGGCAAATCTTGTATTATTTATCTACTCTCGGAAGTGCTCCCGCAATTGTTGTTTGTTGTCCGTCTTCCAGCAGTATTAATCTTCGGATAAATATTTTGGGCAACAACACACTACTCGTATACACACACACGCGCGCGTCGTCGATGCCATCGCCGCGAATGGTTCGAACCTTGAATAATGACTTGTTTATTTTAGCAAGTAATTTTATATATGGGCCTCAAACCAAATCAAATATTAAATTATTCCCTCTTAATGGATTTGATTGGGCCAAAGTTTTGATTTATTAAATCAAATATGCTTGGTTTTGTGCTGTAAGGCCCAAAGTGGCACGTGAGTTTGTATTGCCTTTTAAGGCCATTAAACTTGAAAGTAAAATTTCAATTGTTGTCAACGTTACATAACAGCCATTTCATGGAATTTGATGACTTTTCAAATTCAAAACCGCAAGCCATAATTAGCCGTGAAGGTAGAAACGGTGCATGACATTTGATTATTTGTTAAGGCACTTTATGGTGTTTAATTCCCCATGTTGGTGAGCTAGCCTATAAATAGGGTCACTTTGCATTGCATTTTAGACATTGTTAGTGTTAGTCATTGGTGCATTCTCTCAAGCTCTCAAAGCAAGCATATAGTTTATAAGCTCAAGTTCTCAATCCTCATCTTGTTCGCCGGAGCTCGCCGGAATTGTGGTGCTACATCCGTCGAGACGAAAGTCATTTTACCTTTGGAGACAAATTGCTAAACCGAAGAGCACTACCGGGGCAATATTTGTCTTGCGGGAAGAGGCCTCCTCGACTCGACTTCATTTACGCAAGTTTGTAACATATAAAATCTCAACATATTTACCTTATGAGATTGAGTTTTCTTCATTTTTCTTAATGCTTTCAATTGTTTGGCAAATAGTTGAATTGTTAGTACTAATCTTATTGAATTGAGATTAGCAAATTGCATGAATAAAACCACAATTATATTTGAGATAGAAATATATTCTTATAAACTGTGCAACTTTTATCGAAGTATCTATAAATCTCACAACTTCAAATTAAGATAATATAGATGGGAATATAGTTTTTTAATAATTGATTAATTTGTAGTATTTTCGGTTTAGGTTGGAAGATAAGATAGAAGTATATTTGAGATTCTTATTTTTCATCATTTAAGTAATTATTATATAAACATGAATTACAAATAGATGAAATTAGAGGTAAAAATCATAAACGTGAAACTTTCTCTACATTGATAATTGTCACTTCTACTTTTATTTCTATTTTTTTTTTTAGAAATTTATTTTCTTTTCTTAATTTGATCACTTTAGTAAGTTCCAAATAAACTGAAAAATCGATCCCCCAAATAAAATTTGAAAGGCTAATTGAACTGGTAGTTAATATGTCAATCTTCGTGGAAACAATATTTTTACTCACATTTTATTACTTGGATACGATAACATTGTAACAAGTGTTTTAGCGTATTTGCTGGAGAATGATTGTTTCATTATAGTTATTTTTGTGTTTCTAGTCTTAATTTGGATAGTGTTCTATTTTTTTGCCAATCTTCTTTTTATTTATTTATGTATTTATTTATTTTGACGTGCGAAACGGAAAAATATATGTATAATGCACCAGTTTGTTGGTTGTACAATAGAGATCACCCATATAATGTAGAGTGTCGAATGAAAGATTTACTTTACCATCCTCAAACTGAAAATAGTTTGTGTATTGAAAATGAGATGGAGGAGCCGAGTAGATACTATTTACTAGAAGACCAAGATGCAGTGAAGGATGAAATTTATGGAGAAGAGCCACCTCTAGTACTTCTAACCCATCTTCTAGAGCCACTTGCTCTAGAAAAGAAAGTAGTAGTTGAAGACTTTAATAATTTTGAATTCTGCAGTATAAAACAAGGTTCATTCAACTTTCAGCGGTTCAATGTATTGAACTACATGTTTGTTTTAACTACACATGAAAAAGAGGACTATGTGTGGATTTTTGTTTTTATTATTGATTCAGAAACTAAACATAGTGGTGTAGTTTTCAAAAGAAAAGCAGTCAAGTGGCATGACAAGTCCTCATCATTCGCGTTGGATAATGGATAGGAGAAGTAAAAGGACTGTCCGACTCAAGACTATAAATAGCGATCCTTCATTATTTTGTCGCTTTAGATTGTTTAGTTTGCATTGTTTCATTTTGGTGTTTTATTTTCATAGTGTTTGTGACCTGATTGCGTGTCTCTGAATTTTGGTAACAGGCAACATCACTGAGTGGAATAACGAATGTGACTCCATCCTAAAGGACATTTTATCGAGACCAGGACAAAAAGGAAAGAGAGCGACCATTTTCCTTGCACAAGCTACTTAGACGATATTTCCTACTCGACCTCCTTTTGGACCACCAAATTCATCTGACGATGACAGCAGAACTTGATCTTTGATCTCGTCACAGAAGTATTTTGATAATTTATTGGGACAATGAATATTATAAGTTTGGGAGTAGAATCACTTAATATTATATTTGGATGAGGAGACTTTTTTTACTTTGGGACTTTTTATTTGTGTGATGTTTGTTTATCAATGCGCTGTACTTGCTTTTCGTAACTAAAATTGAGCATAATTTATGAATATCTCACCTTTATTAAATACATTAATGAAAAATTTTATGCCAATTTGAATGTAAACCACGTTCGAGTTGCCAAGGGACTAATTTTAAAAATCAAAGAGATTTTGACTCAAATCGATTGCCTGAAATCTGAAATTTTAATTAATGAGCTTTTGGGCTTTGAATTACACATTATATTCGTTCTTTTTGTTGGATGAGTTTTTCATTCATGATTTAGAACTCTAGAACTTGCCTTGATTTTTTGTTCGAAACCACACCGTGTATGCTATTAATAAAAGTGATCTTAGGCAATTTTTGTTTAGCCTTTCATGTCCTCTTTGCCTAACCCCAAATTATTAATTCCATAGTTCGCCCCATTATGCCTTAAAACGTATTTTTTTGGTAGCCACATAATGAACTTTCCATTCTCTATATATTCTTTTTCTATACTTGAGCTTTAGAATAATCTTTAAAGAAGGAGATGTGGTGATATAAGAGGATGAGTTATATTTAGTTTTATGGGGTTGTGCTTATCAAGGTTAGCAAAAAAAGAAGTAAAAAACAAGAAAAATAGAGAAAAGAAAAAAAATAATTAAAGGTTGTTGAATGTAATTTGAAATGTTTTAACAAGCTTGTTGATGATGGGTGGAGAGAAGCTCATATAAATTGTAGCTTCTAATGTTTGTCAATTGAAGTTGATCTCGAAAGTCTTAGTTCTAAATTGCTCAAGTTGAGTCGCTTTATCCATATTTCCATACCCGACCAAAACATCAATATTACAACCTGATTAAAATCCTTTTTGATTCATAAAATTGCATACACACATGTGGTAGAGATGGTGGACAATATGTAAGCTTATGGTAGTTTCTAATTCATTGAATAAGTTTGAGAGTAAACATTCCATATACACATTTACTAAAAGGAAACACTTTTATGCTACGTGAATTTAAGGTTCGGGCAATAACATTGAGAAAAATTTCTTCAGGGTTTGAAATTTTAAGAACTTGATTTATTCAATTAATTTTTGGCACTTGCTGAAAAATTGCATGATTGATAAAAATGAATATTGTTAAAAAAGATGAAAACAAAACCAATATGTCTGATTCTATTTGTATGATTAAACTGCTTACTAAAAACTACCAAATAGTTAAGTTTAGAGGTATTTGATAGGCCATATTTGTGCATTAGAAATCATCATTTTAACTTCAATATTAATAAAATTCGTCCAGTTAAACTCTTAATTGCATTAATTTTATATGATTTTGATAAAAAAAAAAGTGGACTATGGTGCCTAAATGAAATAAAACACTACCAATGTTTAGACTTTAGCCGACAACAAAAAATCGTCGGCTAAAGTTAAAAACCGTCGGCTAAAAGTCTATCGGTCGGCTAAACTTTAGCCGGCAACAAAGACAAAAGGTCGTCGGAGAAAGTTTTACTTTAGTCGACGCGGGGACTGTTGTCGGCTAAAGTCTCTATGTTTTAGCCGACGACAAGGATGTTGTCGGATAAAGTGTACAGGTTTTAGCCGACGGGATTTTTGTTGTCGGCTAAAATATTTAAGTTATAGCCGACGACTCTATTGTTGTCGGCTAAACTCTAACTTTTAGCTGACGACCGTGAATTTTTCGGCTAAAGTGTTTTTTATTTTTTTTAAAATATAAACTTTAGCCGACGGTTTGTGCAAATGCCGTCGGCTAAAGTCGATTAAAAAAATATATTTAGATTTTGAGATCCCCAAACCTGTTCAGATAACCTGTTATTCCAAATGTACAGTACATCACCATACATCACAATCAGCATACATCAATGTACGAAAATCATAATTTATACACCAACATAAAATCACACCATATCAACATGTCATGTAGCAACATCAACAAAATCACTATAAACATCAATGTTAACGAACACGAGTCTAAATAAAAAAATATTTAGCATTAATAATATGTTTATATAGCAAAAGAACTACTACAATGACAACTAATTAAAATCCACCTATAAATTCGTCAAATTCTTAAAGGTAGAAGAATGATTACTACCGTCTTGCATGTCGTCGTCCCGAGGCTGTGAAGAAGAGGGGGATGTTTGTAAATTGAAGAATGGAGGTGATGGTGGTGCCTGAATTCCCGACTAAGTCACGGTCTGACTAAATGACATCATATACTGCATCATGGACTGCTGCTGAGATAACATCTCTTGTTGAACCTTCCTTTGTTCCTCTTGGAATTTCTGAAACTGGTCTTGAGACTTCCTTTGCTCCTCAGCTCATAGCTCCCTCCCGATCCTCAATTGCTCCTCCAGATAGACATTTTGAGTGTCGCCCCTTTGATTTCGCTAAACCCTATAGTATTCTTCAAAAATTTGCTGCCTTCAGCTCCCATCACCGGCGTCCGGTAATTACTCCCTTTATGAGGGTAAATGTTAGCCCCCACCCTTGCCCTAATGTAGGGATCGGCCTGATCTATCTCTTGGCATGCTAACTCGAGGTCAGTCTCGTCCAAATCTAGAGACTCCTCCGTCACTCTCTCCTAATTAAGTGGGAACAAAAAAAGTAACTGAATATTAATAAAGTTCACAAGTAAAGATTGATAGCAGTATTAAAATTGTTAGGATACATTTACAACTTACAAGTCTATCCGAATAGTTTGGATATGCCTTCTGAGTCACGTAGACAAAGGCATTCGCCATATTTTCATCATAAGTGGCCACGTGCGGATCTCTCGCTAACGACCGTGAACTTAAGCTGTGGTGCTCCGTCAAACCCTTACGGTTAGCGGTGTTGGTTCAACTGCTCGCCTACACATAGAAACATATAATTTTCATTTAACAAGGAACAAAATTACCACAAGTAAGTTTCATATACGTTACATATCTTTAAACAACAATAACATTACGACAATATTTAGAGCTCGATTACATACAATATAGTTCGGTCGCTAAAATATACGCATAGCCACCTCCACTCGTACTCCCGATACTTGAACTCCTCGGGAGTAGCCTCGCGGGAATTACCCCAAGCCGACCAAAACATATGTAGCTCATTATTCCAAGATTTGTACCTATAACAAACATTTATAAATAAGAATGTTTATTTATTATTTTTATATAAAATTAATATTATAATGTTTTATGTAAATCTAAAAGTGTATGTTATAATACTCATAATTACAAGTAAATTAGAATGTTTACCATATTTAAAAGTATCAATCAAATTACCTTATATGTTTACAAGTTGTGAATTTTATATTACAAATTATTTTATATTAATAAATAAATTATTAAAATATTTGATAAATACATATTTTTAACAATAACGAAAATGATGTAAAAATTTCTCGAGTAATTACTCAACTACTTATTGTGAAAATTACTTGCTTGATTATTTGCACCTCATCACACTAAGTATGTAGTAGGAAAGAAGGAACATCAAACCAAACCTACAACTAGCATATCATATATATTACTAAAATTTTTTCGAATTTAAATACGAAAAGTAGCTTTCGGAATTGAGATGTAAACTTACCGACATAACATTGTTCAATGCATCCTTCACACATTATGGCACACCCTTCCACTCAGCCCACAGTACCGGAACTCTATCACGTATGACAAACCCAATATTACGACAATATGCCGTACAAGCATCAGAAGCCAAAATAGGTCGTCGACTTTTCATCTACTTCTATCTTGTGACAGCCATTTTTTTAACATAAGCATCGAGTGCTAGGCCCTTCGATGGGCCTCAAGCCTTCTTCTTCTTTTTTGGTTCGGCTTCGGTACGACCCTCCTCATTCTCTTCTGCAAGCTCCGTGTACAACTCCGTCTTAGATATCTGACATGTCCACCAAATCATTTTCTCAGGTTGGGTTAACCAAGCTATATGGCCGGCAGACTCCTTTCTCATCGACCCCTGGAATCGACGGTACCATAGGGGGCATAAATAGAGTCGACGGCGGACCGAAAGGCACCTCGGATGACGTGTTCGGTGTAGCTCGGCCGCTCCCAGATGTAGGAGGAGGGGAGGGAATGCCGTGTATAGGAGGCATACGAGGTTGTGTCGTCTCAACAGTAGTGGGGGTCGTCCTCGATCTCGGAGTTTGATACGATAAGTGCCTCATAATAGTATGTGCGTCATTCGCCGGATACAAGTTTCCATACTTAAACTTCAGTCCACTACTCTCTACTAACCCACGTATGCGAGGGTTACTCTCATCCAAGTACTTACCCACAGAATCCGCACGATTGGAAGCTGTGGAACTCTCCCCCGACTCCGGAGTCTTCGACTTTTTCTTAACACCCGCTAGTCTTTTCATTTTATCTATTTAAACTGTGCAAATAAAAAACTATCACATTAACTAAACAAATCAAATTTAAAGCAGTACACGAATTCAAAGCAGTACACATTAACATCCAGTTGAATATTTTATACATGAATATTTTTGAACTATACAAATCAAACCCTATCCAAAATCAAATTGAAAATTCTTCCAATTCCAATTCTTAGCAGTACACGAATTCAGCTCCCAATCTGTTCTAAAAATATCCAACCCTAGGTGCTAGCCTCCCTTTGGTCGTCTACCCTTTTTTTTTGTTCGATTAGGCTCCCATCCATACCCAACTTGCCCCAAATTAGGGAAGAATGCTATTCATAGAACGCGAACACACATTCTAGTACATAGCCCTACATTTTCTTGTCAATTAGCTAGCAATTAATATCTCAGTCAAAATTATCGCAGCATTTCCTCAATGAACTACTAACCACTCATCTCCAGCAACTTATAAAAGGATTCTTCACTATGCATTTTACCGAACACTTGATGGCCATGGCCCATCCATTTCATATACAAATCATTGGATATCTTATAATTCCTCCCAAATGAATGATTTCACCGAATTAACGAAGCGTTTCACTACTAATGATCTGTATATGTTTCAAAACTCATATTTCGCATGAATAAATTAACAAAAGAACGAGATTAAAACCCTAAAGAAATCGCGAGATATATCCTGTCAAGTGAAAATAAAAATAATTTTTTTTACATGTATATGGGTACCTGATGGCGGAAGGCGGACTGACGAAATGCCGGCGGCGGCGGCGGAAGGCGGAGAGTCGACAGAAGGCGGTGTACGGGACGAGGTTCCAGGAAGAAAGTCACGGCAGAAAGAAAGGGTTAGGAAGAACTGAAGAAAGAAAAAAATAACAAAAGGACGGCGGGAGGCGGCGAAAGGCCGCGGACGGGACGAGGTTCCAGGAAGAAGGTCACGACAGAAAGAAAGGGTTAGGAAGAACTGAAGAAAGAAAAAAATAACAAACGCCTTTTTTTATATATATAACTGCACTTTAGCCGACGACAACAGGCGTCGTCGGCTTCAACCCGCGTGTCCCAAGACTTTAGCCGATAATTTCGAAAAAATAAATATGCTCAGTGGCAGCGGGGTTCGAACCCGGGCCATTTGTGTAGATTATATGGCGTTTTGCCACTGAGTCATGTTTATCATTCGTACATTTGAACACAGTTATAATATTCATACATATAGTGATATTTCAAGTTCTTTGAATTTTATTATAAATATATATTTATAAATATATATATAATGATTATATATTTGAATATACTTATACAGTTTTTATATAATAATATTTTATCTATTTATATAATTTTTATATAATGATATTTTATATATTTAAATCTAATTATAAATATATTTAACAAAAAATTAAGATATCTATACGATAGCTGTTAGTCGGCCGTGTCAAATATGACACGACCGTGTCCGCGGACAGGGACTTCCGTGTGTTCTAGACAAGTGTGACCTGACCGTGTCGAGCGACACGGGTGCTACACTTTAGCCGACGGCAGTGTGGCTGTCGGCTATAACCAGGACTTTAGCCGACGGCTATCGTCGGCTATACTTAATTCCAAAAAAAAACATGACCCAGTGGCTGTCGGGGTTCGAACCCGGGCCATTTGTATAGGTGATATGGCATTTTGCCACTAGGTCATGTTTATCATTTGTACATTTTAACACAATTTTTATATTTATACAGTTTTTATATAATAATATTTTATATATTTATACATGTTTTCATATAATAATATTTTTTATATTTGAATTTATTTACAAATAATATATATAATATGATTATATATCTTTATATTTACAAAGTTTTTATATAATAATATTTTATATATTTAGACATGTTTTTATATAATAATATTTTATATGTTTATACATGTTTTTATATAATAATATTTTATATATTTGAATTTAATTATATAATATAATTATATATTCAATTTATACAGTTTTTATATAATAATATTTTATATATTTAGACATGTTTTTATATAATAATATTTTATATATTTGAATTTAATTATAAATAATTTTATATATATAAATAATATGATTACATATCTGTATATTAATTTATACAGATTTTATATAATAATATTTTATATATTTATATACGTTTTTATATAATAATATGTTATATATTTGAATTTAATTATAAAATATATATATATAATATTTTATATTTGAAAAAAATCATCAATGAAACCATGAATATAATAAAATTAAAATCATGTAATAATATCACTTTTTTTATTCGTTCGAGCGGCACACAACAATGAATATCTAAGGAACTTTTACAAATGATATGTCCTTCTAAGGTTCGTAGTCAGAATCACCACTTGAGTTTGTCTTTGTGTCGGAGTTGATAACTGGCAGCATATGTCTAAACTCTTCATCATCATCTTCATCAGAGTCTGCACGTAATTCATTTGTACCTACATCTATGAATCCACGTTCTTCACCATGTATTCGGCTCTTGATATGCCTCATCGTCATCCTTATCTAGTGCTTGTCCAAGTGTAGCCGCACTATATATATTTCTCGTAGCCACATGATTTACGATCTTCTATGCTCATTTTTTTACCAAGTCATCCAGCTAGTAAACTGGTTTAGCAGATGTTGCAAAAACAAAAGGATCACCTTCGTACCAACTTGTAGAAGTATCAACAGATAATAGTCCATAATTATCCTCCCTTTCGATTTAAGGATTTGTATCGAACCACCTACACTTGAACAAGTACACTGTCAAGCCTTCTCCATAAATTAGTTCTACTACTTCGGGAAGAACACCGTAATATCCACCGTCAATTATAACCCCAGAATTTTGACACCTCCTTCTTTGATCTCTGTCGATACATACAAATTCACACCATTTACCTTCGCCATTGAATAAACTCTAGATATAACAAGCTTCATCGAAAGAAGCATCAACTCACGTGACCACATCGGGTGGCCATCACTTTGTATGTGTGTTATCTGGATACTAATTAAGATGAATGTCACAATTAAGTAAATTATGTAAGAAAATTAAGTAAACAATAATTAAACACTTACCCACTGTCCGAAATAATCAGCAAATGTTTCATTGTGGAATTTAATGTCTCCATTCACAGCATCACATGAAAGGTGAATGTCTTTCCAATATTGAACATCTGGACAGTTAAGCAATATCCACCAATGTGCAATTCCTAGCTCGTAAGGTTGTAAATGACTATCAGGTAATCTTCCTTGAACTTCAACTTCGCTGGTGATGATGTAGAGACTAAATTATACTGGAATGGTTGACATAGGCTCGGGTGTGGGATCCACCGCGCCCAAATAGAACTTGGTATATCTTACACACTCTCATGCAAGATATGATTCAGCTATACATCCTTCAGGTGCAGACTTATTACTCACAGAGTCCTTATACTCACCAAGTTGCCTTTCTATTGGAAACATCCACGTGTAGTGGACTGGGCCGGTCAGTAAAAGTTGGCTAGGAAGATGGATCAATAGGTGAGGCATTGTAATATCCTGAATTTCTACTATAGTTGTTTAATGTTATTTTATCCAAGTTATATTGCATAGTGTGGAATCTGTACAGTAGGGATAAAATAATTAAAGGACTAAGATATCTGTATTGGTAATATTGTCGTACTTGGTCAACAATTGCATTTGAAGATATGGTGTGTCAAGCGTATTGTATGAGAATATTATTGGAAGGAATATATGTATTCAATATGTCGTGTGTATGTATCTAGTATATCGAGACGACGAACGAGAACAGTTGGAATAGGCTAAGTATAGCCTTATTAACGTACGTTAACATAAGGACTTAACGCAGGTGAAGGATAGCGCACGCTAGTGCAGAACAGATCAGAGGAAATCTACATGTGGACACGGCTACTTTCGGCGCATGTTCCGATAAGGTCAGCGGATGTTTGCTATGTAGATCGGTCAAAGGGAATCTCGGCTTTGTCGGTTGCTTTCGGCGTGCGGAACCATGTTCGGAGTAGATGCAGACAAACAAGTCAACTACGAGTAGCGCACGCTAAGGTCGGAGACTTGCGTACGCTAAACAGAGTATTTACACACGCTATTGCATGGGCATTGCGTACGCAAATCATTGTGCAAAGTAAGGCAGTAGCCTCTGGACTACGATAGCGCACGCTAACAAAGTCAGTTAGCGCTCGCTATGACAAGTAACGCATGCTATTTTGAGAGAGTAGCGCACGCTAATAATGTGCAGTATATATATATATATGCAGTTGGGAATTATTTCTCATTTCGACCATTTCTTCCCTTCGTCCGATAGAGAGAGTCCTTGGGCGAGGTTTTCAGGTTCCAAACACTTGAGTGTTCTTGGAGATGATCACCCTTAACAATATTGAGCTTGGAATTGATTGGAAACAAATTCAACCGTGAGAATCAACCTATTTCTTCGAAGAGGTAATATTCTTCACTTTAGGATTTCGTCTTGAGTTAAGTATTGGTGTTCGTGAGTTGATGACTATCATATAAACGAGTTGATAAGTATGATTATGAGATGGATTACTGGATTATGCCAATGTTGTTATTGATATATGGATGTCGTTATGATTCTTGTGGGTTGGAATGGCGTTGTTCGTCTTCTAGAGATATATTGGTTTTGGGTTTTGATATTGTTGTTGTTGTTTACTTCGTACTATGATGAATATAGAAATGATTGTGATTCTTGGTGTTTCATGGAGTCTAGGTTGAAGAATATGATGATATGATATATATCGGATTATGTTGTTTTGTTAAGAACACGAATATTGAATCATGGTGTTCTTGGTATTCTTGGTATATATATCACATCAAAGAGGAATATGTGATAGGATATATAATGGTTTTGATTATAAACATGGATATGATAATTAAAACCAACATTATGTTGATTTTAGTGATTGATTTCGTATGTTCTTGATAATATATGGATCATGATGATGATATTGAATTTGGAAAGGTTGTGATTGATCTTGGAGTGTGATTTCCTTTACATTCATATTCGTAATCATAATGTGTTGAGCGGTACCTGTAATGCATGCAACTGCATGATGTTAGCGCACGCTAGCTGACTGGCTAACGCATGCTAATTCGAATGTTTAGCCTACGTAAATATTGAAGTATTACATACGTAAACTATGTTTTGGAGAAGACGTAATTCATTGACCATTAGCACATGCTACGTAATGTGACTAGCATACGCTAAGTCAACAGATAACATACGTGTATTGTAGTTTGGTTATGAGTTCGTAAGTGTTTGAATTGGATTGTCCAGACTGTGTTTAATCGAGATATTGTAGAACCGTTGAGTTTGTTGATTGGTTATGTTGGTTGTTGATTGTTATCGGATTGTGGTTTATCGATTATTACAATCGGTTGTGAAGATTGATCGTTGATTGGAATAATATGTTGCGGTCGAGCTCTAGGATGTTCGTGAAGTACTATGGTCAAATCCGAGGAGCTTGTAGACGAAGGTAAGGAAATTGGTAATGGCTTCATTATCATCGTATCGATATTGAGGCAAGTTATTACTTGTTCAGTTTATAATATTTAATGAATGTTTCAGTTTCATTTCGTTTATAATGCATATACCAATGATTATTATTGTGAACTCCGGAGATTTGGATTGTATGTTGTCTTCCAATTTTTGGGAGTTAAATCATAATGTATATGATTTCCATTCGTTATTGGTATATTTGGGTATCGAGGATATATTGTGGTAAATGCAAGGATATGAGTTACCTACAGTCCGTGGTACTTTTGGATCGTCGAATATTGAGAAAATTGTTAGTGCTGGTTTTGACATCGAGATTGCTCTCGAAGGACTCGAGGCAAGTACTCTAATCATCTTTGTCATTTAGTGTCGATAATGTTGTGATACATTCATGTATTGTTGTTGTTGTGCATTTGTGTATTGTTGTTTTATACAGTTGTGCATTGTAGTTGTTCGTCCACCATGCGTTGGTCCAACGGGATCACATGAGAATCTATAGTTGTGTGCGCTGGATCGTTGGATGGGTTTTCCACCATGCGTTAGTTCGACAGGATCATCATGGGAATCTATAGCTGTGTGCGCTGGATCGTTGGATTACCATGTATTGTTGTTGTGCATATGTATATTATTGGTTATCCATCTCGTGTTGATCTAATAGGATCATCTTGGGATCTATGATATGTGTGATGGATCATCAAATTTGCATTGAGTATACATTGTTGTTATTGTTGTGGGCATATTGACGTTGTCATGTGAGTATGCATTTATAGGTCTTGTGTTAGGACCATGTCCGTATGTTGTATTGATCTGATCCCACATTAGACTGACATGATTCGTCGTGGCATTGCGTATCTTGAGGTATGTTCTGTTTTTCCTTCTTGGTTCTTGTCTTTAGATGGACAATCGATTACTGTGTTGATACTTGAAGACGTTATCTCATGGATCGAATTGTTCAGTGTTGGTATATCTCGTATCAGTGAGGTATGATGATGTTTTGAGAATCTTAAGTATCATGTGGGATACAGTATAAATGTTTGTGTACGATTCAGTGTGTTGTTGAGAATATGAGATGCGGAATATGGTGAGAATTACTTTGATGAGGATTATCACAAATTGGTAAGGTTATGACCGTAAGATTACTTCGGTCGTATGTTGGGAGTATGCCCTCGAATGCCACTCAGAGGATGATGAGTGAGGGCATTGTACTTGTAATTATGTAAATTCATTAATATAAGGCAATGGATGTTTCTTTATTTACTGGTAGTTACTGGCATTCCAAACTCGTAAATATACATATAGAAACTAGTCCCTGTATTTGAGAGCAAAACGTTCCACTCCTTATTGGATAAGGGGGTCGGCACTGGAAAGGTTATAGCTCAAATACTTAATCGTTCGCAAGTCGATGAAATTTGACTGGGCATTAAGTTTATGTGAAGACTTGTATGACGTGTTCCTTGACATGGAGAGTGCCTGTCGAACACTAATGGTTAGTGGGAGCACACGTTATAGGTATGCTAATTGGATTAGTATACTCGAACCGACTCACACTCGATTCGTCACACGGATTTCACTCAGGGATAGTCAATGACGGAATCGAAAGGTTGTGATAGGTATTCATGAACCTTCGACTTGAGGATTTAGTAGGGATGTGCTTGTGACGTCAAGATTTTCATTAGAGTAGTTCGACCCTATAAACCGGAAGGCGGGGGTCAACCTCGACGTACATCTTGACGGGAAAGTAGCAGGTCCTACTGAATACCAAGATAGAATTTTTTCTCCCGTTAGTGAGCGGGTTATATGTCCTATGCGGTTATTGGAAGATGAGATCATAAGTCTTTGGCCAAAGCATTGGAGCTAGTTGTATTAGATACACGACAGCTCGATGATTTCGATTTACATTAACGCATGCATAGCATCAAGTACAGATAGGGTTTGACTGACCGTAACCCTATAACTTGATCGGGACATTTGAAAGAAGGGTTTATACGTATACTGGTATTCACGACAGAATGGTTCTTGAATGATCCCAATCATTCGTTCTAAGTTGGGGTACAGTGTAGGCCGCCAGGGTGGCTAGGTGGTGCTACTACTCTTTGGTTCCTCCCATTGCTGACTGAGACGGACCTACCGAGTCGCGCATTAGGATTGATGACGGAATGAATCAAGCTAATTCTCTCATTATGAATATTAGATATTGGATATCAAATTTGGGACATTAGATGTCTAAATCGATATATTGGATAAATTGATTTACGGCCTAATGAATTAAATAAATTACTGGGTGATTAATTTAATTCATGTATATAATTATTTCTTGGAGAAATTAATTATATTATTTTGTATTTGATATGTTTAATTAATTGGATTAATTAATCGATATAAATACATAGAAATGGAATCGGAGTTTATCTGTTTGGACTTTCGGGAGTCTAAAACGAACCGAACTCGTCCGTTTTTCCATCATGGCCGCCCTCCTCCTTTCCACCTAATTTCCCCTTGTCTTTTGTTTCCATTTTATATGGATGATATTGACATGGTGGGGATACCTCTCATGTGAATGAGTTGTATTGTTTGGTGGAAGGTGTATAAAGAATTATATGTAGACTTGTGATTGAGGAGACTTCAATATATCACATACATAATTCACACCTTTTTTGAGTGTTGAATGTGAGAGAGGTTGAAGGAGAGAGAGAAAAGAACTTAGAGTTCATTTCATGGTGTTCATACTCATCTTCATCTTCTTCACTAACTTCTTCTTCATTTTTCTTGGACAAAATTGAGAGAAAATATTGAGAGAATTTTGATAAACATACTTGGAGTATATTCATCAAAATCAATAGCTTCATCACCTTGATTCTAGCCATAACCTCAGAGGTTAATCGGGTATTGTCATTCCGGTCGTTTTTCCGGTGCGTGGCAAGTAGAGACGCGGTGCTTTCGGCGTTGGATCGTTCAAGGGCTTGGAGCGGATTGGATTCGTATAGATCAAACTAAAGCTTGGGGAATAGCGCAAGAGAAGGAATCCATCTAATCAACGGACTACAAGGGTGAGTTTCTATATCTCTTGTGAATTCGTTTTTGATATTTGTATATACGTAGCTCGATCGATCCTCGTAGGGATTCGGATCGAATTAATTTTCATTTTACTGCTTCCGCTGGGCCTTCGTTTTAGGCACCGAATCCCAACATCGTATTCTTACTTAGTATTTTTCATCGGTATGTAATTGTTGACTTAATGTGATCGTTATCATTGTTGGATATTATGGCTGACCCCGTCGTGGGCTTTCTTTTTAGGTTCTTGGGATATCGAGTTTGTTGCGGTCTTGAAGAGATGAGCTTACCGTAGGATACTGGCTATGGCGTGTGTTTGTAAATCGAGTACTTTGACTAGTTGTTATATTCCGCTGTTAGAGTATTTTTAACTGTTTGTTATTTCCGCTGTATGAGTATATTTAGATGCCCATTTGGTATTTGACAACTTAAATTATTTTGGAAAATCATTTTCTAAACTATTTTGTACGTACGTGTAAGTGGTGGCTTAACGTATACTTTTAAAATCGTCGAGTTTAGCCATTTTGGCCTTGTACTTTCAAATGAGATTTACGACTGTATTGATAAATGAATTTTTATAAAGCCTTTGAATATCTTAAAAAGTTGTTATCGTCATCGCCGCTTAGGCATACTTGAAATGTTTGTAAAAATATCTTTTAGCCTTGTGGGTTCCATCTCGGGGCCCATGACACTGTAATATTCCCGGATGGCTCTGGGGGGTGTTAGAGGCATGAGATCAAAAAATTCGGTGGGAAGATCCTCTCAAATTTGCATAAGATGTAAATGATCTCCTTTTGCATGAGACGGAGATCTGACTTCCTTACTTCGCTCGTACATAACTTTTGAAAGAACTTGGATAACAATACACAAGGCTCGACCACCTGTTTGGACAAGTATGGTTGAATAAACATAGGAAACAAGTGTTGTAAGAGGATATGGCAATCATGGCTCTTCAGTCCAGTTAACTTGTTCTCCTTGAAGTTAATACACCTCCCTATATTTCCAGCATATCCTGTGAGACATGAAAAGCCTCTTCAATCTATCCTTCAGAGGGAAATACCAAAGAACCTTCATAGCTTTGTCTTTACGAGAAGGAGTCACCTTATACCTCTCTGTGTCACATACCGAACATCTCTTTAGGTCTTCATTAGGATTTCCCCAAAATAAAGCACAATCATATATGCATACGTGGATCTTGATGTACGATAGCCCAAGACCTTTTAGGATACATCTCATTTTACTGTGATTACTAGGAAGATGATGACCTTCCGGGAGCATTTTCCTTGTAAGTTCCAAATAATCATCCACAGCTTTAATCGGGGTTTTGTTCTCCACTTTCACTCTCATAGTCTCTATGACACTATCAAGAGCAGTCATGTGACACCCGAGGTAAAGAAGAGTCTGTTGGAGCTGGATTAGCTTGTTGTATCTATCAACAGAAATAGTGTTAATGGGTATCAATGTGGGCGTTCAGATGACTGGTTGATAAGCTATATGGTATTCTTGACCTTCAGCCGATATGCCCCTCTCGTAATAACCAAACACGTCATCAATCAAACTTGTTGTGTGGTCATTGGATGTGCTACCACTGTACTGTCCATGATCATGGGGAATAATTGAATTTGATATTTCACCGTGGTAAATCCAACATGTGTATTTATCCCAAAATCCATTCTTTTTCAAATGCTCCCATACGACATCAAGTGTAAAACGGTACATATCGCTGCGACATTTACATTTATTGCATGGACAGTAATTAATTATACTATCACTATCATGCTCCTTTACAAATCGAATAATTCCTCCCATTCCATCTATGACTCTTGGATCCCATTTTTGTAGACCAGTCCAACTTTTATCCATCCTATGACAAAAATAACAACAATATTACACAATCGTAATTCGTATTTATCAAGAACATACAAAAATTAAGACTGCAATCATCATAGCACGAATTCAAGATATCAAATCCATATATATACACATTATTCAAAGTAA
The DNA here is from genome assembly GCA_033398695.1 of Orobanche coerulescens. Lineage (NCBI taxonomy): Eukaryota > Viridiplantae > Streptophyta > Magnoliopsida > Lamiales > Orobanchaceae > Orobanche > Orobanche coerulescens. The sequence continues at coordinate 68,838,503 of CM065804.1, read as the reverse complement.
CAATACTTGATCATATAATCAACGCTATATATATATATATATATGTGTGTGTGTGTGTGTGTGTGTTATACATATACACCAAGAGATCTTCAAGAAAACAAACTAATTCTTAAACATGTTCATAATCATCAAAATGGGTATATTATATGCATAATATAATTATAATTGATATTAAAGTTTAATAAACATACCTTCAATATGATTTCTTGAATGATCAAACCAGAGAAAATTATTGTTTTTTGTGTTTTCTGAGTGTGTTGTAAATGGTGTGTTGAAGTGTTAGATGGTGATATATTCTGCATAAAAAAACACATAAGACTTTAGCCGATGACAAACCGTTGGCTAAAATCTAGTAGTCGTCCGCTAATCATTTCAAAAGTCGTCGGCTAAAGTCTCCATTTACGAGTTAGGAATGCCAGTAACTACTAGTAAATAAAGAAACATCCATTTGCCTTATGATAATGAATTACATAATAACAAGTACGATGCCCTCACTCAACATCATCTGAGTGGTATTCGAGGGCATACTCCTAACAATCTCCCACTTGCACTCAATGCCACATACTATGGTGTCTAAATACATCGGAACGGAATTGGAATTTATCTGTTTGGACTCACGGGAGTCCTGAACGACCGAACTCGTCCGATTTCTTCATGATGCCCTCCCCCTCCCCCCCCCCACAATTTCCACCAACCTTCCTCTTGTCTTTTATTTCCATTTTAAATGAATGACAATGACTTGTGGGGAAGACCTCTCATGTGAGATGAGTTGGTGTTTATTCTCTTGTGACAAAAAGAAATAGAATAATAAATGAGGAATTCCATCATTCTCACATCCCATTGTTTTCATACGGTAGGTGAGAGAGAGAAGAGAATAACATTTTGTTAAAAGTCTTCATCTTTTTCTTCACTTGTTCTTGATTGTTCTTAGAGAAGATCAAGAGTTTGATTGAGAGTTTGTGAGTTATACACTTAGAGTGTAATAATAACATAGAAAGCTTCAATCGCTTGATTCTAGCCGTAACCTTAGAGGTTAATCGGGTGATCGTCGTTCCGTTCGTTTCTCCGGCGCGTGGCAAGTAGAGATGCGGTATTTTCGGCGTTGGATCATCCAAGAGCTTGGAGCGGATTGGATCGTAGGGAAATCAACTAAAGCTTGGGGAATTGCTCAAGAGAAGGACACCATTTAATCAACGGACTTCAAGGATATGTTTTTCGTATCATCTTGTGTTTCGTATTATATTCATATATACGTAGCTCGATCGATCCTCGTAGGGTTTCAGATCGAATTAATTTTTGTTTTACCGCTTCCGCTGGGCCTTCGTTTTAGGCACCGAATCCCAACAGTGGTATCGGAGCGTAGGTCTTGCGATCATGTATATGATATTGGCATTTGGAATGCTTGATTAGATGGTGAATGATTTGGAATCATTTATAGTCATAGTCATGGTATATGTTTTTCCATTCGTTGTAGTCGTATTTTTCGTAAGTTTATGTCTAAATATAAATATTTAATTTCTGGAATATGATTTATATTGAAGATATGAATGTTGAAAAATATAGATATTTAATATTCGGTCGAAAATCGAGCCCCGAATCTGTTGGACGGCCCAGGAGTGGACCAAACGAAGGGGGCCGCGGCCCAGGGCTCATGGGGCCGCAGCCCAGGGCTGTTGCAGCCCTTGTGATGAATCTAGACTGGGGGCCGCATCTCAGGGCTCAGGGGGCCGCGGCCCAGGGCTGCTGGGTAGCCCTACTTGCTGCCCGATGTGTTTTGGGCGCGGTCTAGCCCCTTTCGGGCCTATTTCAGGCTTGGTTTCTTCGTGTATTCCTAAAAATTGATTTCCCATATTTTAAATTGGATTTAATATGATTAATATGCTTTAATATGTGTTCTGGGCGCGGTCCATCATTTATTGGAATACTTGTGATCGATCGAATTTTGAACGTTTTTATATTACCAATTGTGTGAATTGATTGGATCGATTCTATTTGTTGTTTATATGTTGATTAGATCAATGTATCTCTACGCTATCTGTTTATATAGTATTTATTGGATGAATGCTTTTCAATGGGGATGTGGTTCATGGACTTAGGTTTGAATCGTTCGGTTTTATTCGACTGGGTTGTAAAGGCCGTTTTGAGCCTATTTATTTTACTAGAAATATTTGTATCTGGGATGCAATTTTTTCAATGTAAAATTTATATGTAATGACAAAGACCGGAGGAAGGTCCGTTTCGAGAAGACGAAGATTCAAGACGAAGACTTGTAATTAGATTGCAGAGTTTTTGTTTCTAGGAACGGTCCATGAACTACATGTTGGTAGCAACTAGGTTGTGAATGGTTGTTCATATTGTATGAATGCTTCAAACACGCTTAAATGAATTAATGTGCAAAGTGTAACATTAATCGCGAAAATTCTCCCACAACAAATTATTAAGTTTATAAGGTTTCAAGGTTTTCCTTCCCTCCATCGAGCTTTTGGGAAATTTAAATCCAAACCGGATGTGCTATGCTTTTGAGGTACCGGGGTAGTTGTTCGGGGAGGATGGATAAATTACCGGGAGCGCATTGGATGCCTTCGGTTGGAGCAAATTTTATCCCTAGAAACCTGATAGGTTGCCGGATAAGATTCAATTGTGAAACTGATTTACGTCGATGGTATAAACTTAACTTGTTCACGAACCATAGAAACCATATAGGTTGAGGGGAGTGAACAAGGGGAAAAAGAAGATCGTATCATTCATTTGATGGGTTGGTGTTGGACACCACTTTATGAAAATTAATAGACTAGAAACCTGTTCGGTTGCCCTCTATTAAGATTTATAAAGAACACGATCACCACTATGAAGTAGAGCGAACGATACCTCCGGATTTCAGATGGGAGTGTGTTATTCCGATAAAAATAGTAGGAGCTCGGTAACAAGAATAGAAAAGAACTTAATTCTATACTCAGATCATAATTAAATGAGTCACTAATTAATCTATCGTACTTATTGCAGACATAACTCTCAATATGACAATGAACCCACTCGCAATTCTGCTCGAAAAGAACACCTTGACCGGACCTAACTTCGTGGATTGGCTCCGCAATCTGATGATAGTCCTTAGTATAGAGGCACTGTGATACGTCTTGGAGACGGACATTCTGGTGCCTCCAGTGCGGACAAGAGCCAATTAGGAAGAGATTGAAAACTATGAAAAGTGGATTAAGGATGATGTAAAAGTCCGTGCTTACATGATGGCTTCTATGTCTAATGAGCTTCAGAGAGCTCATGAGAAAATCACTTCTGCTAGGCAGATTCTATCTCACTTAACCGAGCTTTATGGTGAGCACACTCGAACTGCTAGATATGAGATATTCAAGCAACTTTTCGGTGCAAGGATGAAGGAAGGTGAGAAGGTTGGGGACCACGTCCTCAAAATGATATCTATGATCGAGAGATTTGAGGCTCTTGATTTTAAGATGGATACTTCTCTTCAAACCGACCTTATCCTACAGTCTCTCCCTGATTCCTTCTCACAGTTTGTTATGAACTTCAACTGCAATGAGATTGCATGCAACTTAGCTGGGCTAATGAACAAACTGGTGACCGCTCAGTCTCAGATGAATACTCCGCGGATGAAGGAGTCTGCACTTGTGATTTCTTCTGGACCTCGGAGGTCTAAGAATAAGAATAAGAAGAAAAAGACCAAGAAACAGACGGGACCACAAGTCAAGGACTTCAAGGGTAAGGGTAAGGCCCCGATAGTTCCGAAGAGCAAGAAGAAGGACGCTTGTCTCAAATGCGGTGAGCTGGGCCACTGGGCTAGAGACTGTCAAATTCTTCATGGCACTTTAGGTACAGAACTTTTAGTTTTGGAAACAAATTGTTCTACTACTGTATTTTCTACTTCATGGATATTGGATTCTGGTAGGGCACTGCTACATTGTTAAATGGACTGAATCATCTAAACCTCAGTAACAAAGTCGTTGTGAATACTATGACTAAGAAGCGTGGTAGGGATGAAACTAATCAAGTTTTAAAATGGCATCTTAAACATGGTCATGTTGGTCAGACCAAGGTTTACAAAATGGAAAAAGATGGACTTATGGGTCCATTGGGATCGAATCCTTTTTTCCTACTTGTGAATATTGCCTTAAGGGCAAAATGACCAAGTCCCCCTTTACAGAGACTTTTGAAAGAGGCGCTGATAAACTAGGATTAATCCATACCGACGTATGTGGTGCTTTGGAAGCAGCACGTGACGGATACCAGTACTTCATTACGTTTACAGATGATTATACTAGGTACGGTTATGTATACTTAATGAAATATAAATTAGAGGCATTTGAGAAATTACAGGAATTTAGGGCCCTAGTTGAGAAACAAACTGGAAATCAAATCAAAGCACTTCAGTCGGACCGAGGTGGGAAATATATGAGTACAGAGTTTGACGAGTTTCTAAAGGAACATGGAATAGTATCACAACTAACACCTCCAGGTACTCCTTAGTTAAATGGTGTGTCAGAAATAAGGAGCATGACCTTGTTGAACATGATCCGTTCCATGCTGGGCTATACTGACTTACCGATTTACCTGTGGGGGTATGCACTCCTGACTGCCGCTTACATCTTGAATAAATGTCCTTCCAAATCCGTTCCTAAAACTCCACATGAGATGTGGGGGGGGGGGGGGGGCAGGAAACTAGGTCTTAATTACATTAGAATTTGGGGATGTCCTGCCTATGTTAAGAAGACTAAGGTGGAAAAGTTGTAAATGAGGTACGCGAAGGGACGTTTCATTGGATTCCTGTATGGGATGATGGGTTATATATTCTACATGCCCAAATATCGAAAGATCATTGTTGCTTTGCATGCACACTTCCTGGAAGATGAGTTCATTCAGGAAGGCGGAGCAGGTAGAAATATTTCTTTGGAAGAATACAATGAAACTCCTCAGGAGACACCTGTGCAAGAAATTGGAACCGAACCTTCTGAAACACAAGTACAACCACCTACTAGGTCTAGTAGGGTGTCTCATTTACCTGAGAGGTATAGTTTTATGCACTTGGAGGAACTGGGTTTCCACGAGGTTCCAGGTGATAACCAAGAGACCGACCCGCGACCTAATGACCTATCAATGGTGTATGTAGACTCCATGAAATGGACTGTAGCAGTCTTCATATAGTTGGGACCTTTGTTTTGATGAATCAGTCAAAGAGTTTGACTTCGTGCAAAATGAAGATGAACCTTGTGTATACAAGGGGGTTAGTGGGAGAAAGATCTCATTCTTAGTACTATATGTATATGACATGGTACTAATAGGAAATGATGTGGGAATGCTTAGTTCTGTGAAAGCTTGACTTTCGAGTAATTTCTCCATGAAAGACTTGGAAAAAGCAACATATATTCTTGGTATTCGGCTCTACCGGAATAGACCAAAGAGAACAATAGGTCTTTCACAAGCTCTCTATATAGATAAGATCTTAAAGCGATTTAACATGAATGATTCTAAAAGAAGGTTCCTTCCAATGCGACATGGAATAAACTCTCCTCGTAGATGTGTCCTCAAAGAGAGCAACAATGAAAAGAAATGAGTAATATACCATATGCTTCGGCCGTGGGTAGCCTTATGTATGCTATGTAGTGTACGAGATCTGACATTGCGCATGCTGTGAGCGTGGTTAGTAGGTTTCAAGCAAACCCAGGTAGGGAACATTGGACTTCCGTAAAGAACGTCCTCAAGTACTTAAGAAGGACTAGAGATATGGTTCTGATGTATGGCGGTGGAGAACTGAATGTGGTGGGATTCACTGATTCAGACTTCCAAGGACAGAAAGAAGACTCTATGTCTACTTCTGGCTACATTTTACTCTTAATGGAGAAGGAGTATCTTGGCATAGTGCCAAGTAATAGCGCGACTGCTGATTCCACCGGTTAGGCCGAGGCCTCCAAAGAAAGGGTTAAGAATTTATTGGGTAAACTTCACGTGATACCTTGTGCTGCGCTACCTGTTTTCATTTTTATACGATAACAATAGAGTGGTAGCACAGGCCTAGGAGTCGAAGTTTCATAATGGTACAAAACATATTGAGAGAAAGTATCATCTCGTGAGAGAATTTATTCGCTAAAGGATACATTGAGCTGCATAGAGTAGACTCAGCCAACAACGTCGATGATCCACTGACCAAGCCACTTCCTCAGATTAGCTTGGAGCGTCATCTGGAGAACATGGTATTAGATACCATAGTGTGTGGCATTGAGTGCAAGTGGGAGATTGTTAGGAGTATGCCCTCGAATGCCACTAAGGGGATGTTGAGTGAGGGCATCGTACTTGTTATTATGTAAATCATTATCATAAGGCAAATGGATGTTTCTTTATTTACTGGTAGTTACTGGCATTCCTAACTCGTAAATATATATATATATATATATATATATATATAGAAACTAGTCCGTGTATTTGAGAGCAAAATATTCCACTCCTTATTGGATAAGGGGGTCGGCAATAGAAAGGTTATAGCTCAAATACTTAATCATTCGCAAGTCGATGAAACTTGACTGGGCGTTAAGTTTATGTGAAGACTTGTATGACGTGGTCTTTGACATAGAGAGTGCCTGTCGAACACTAATGGTTAGTGGGAGCACACGTTATAGGTATGCTAATTAGATTAGTACACTCGAACCGACTCATCCTCGATTCGTCACACGGATTTCACTCCAGGACAGTCAATGACGGAATCGAAAGGTTGTGATAGGTATTCGTGAATCTTCGACTTGAGGATTAGTAGGGATGTGCTTGTGACATCAAGATTTTCATTAGAGTAGTTCGACCCTGTAAACCGGAAAGGCGGGGGTCAATCTCGATGTGCGTCTTGACGGGCAAGTAGCATGTCCTACTGAATACCAAGATAGAATTTTTTTCTCCTGTTAGTGAACGGGTTATATGTCCTATGCGGTTATTGGCAGATGAGATCATAAGTCTTTGGCCAAAGCATTGGAGATAGTTGTATTGGATACACAAGAGCTCGATGATCTCGATTTGCATTAACTCATGTATAGCGTCAAGTACATATAGGGTTTGACTGACCTTGACCCTATAACTTGATCGGGACATTTGATAGAAGGGTTTATACGTATACTGGTATTCACGACAGAATGGTTCTTGAATGATTCCAATCATTCGTTCTTAGTTGGGGTACAATGTAGGCCGCCAGGCTGGCTAGGTGGTGCTACTACTCTTTGGTTCCTCCCATTGCTGACGGAGACGGACCTACCGAGTCGCGCAATAGGATTGACGATGGAATGAATCGAGCTTATTCTCTCATTATGAATATTAGATATTGGATATCTAATTTGGGACATTGAATGTCTAAATCGATTTATTGGATAAAATTGATTTACGGCCTAATGAATTAAATAAATTACTGGGTGATTAATTTAATTCATGAATATAATTATTTCTTGAAGAAATTAATTATGTTATTATGTATTTGATATGATTAATTAATTGGATTAATTAATTAATATAAATACATCATAACGGAATCGCAGTTTATCTGTTTGGACTCACGAGAGTCCGGAACGAACCGAACTCGTCCGATTTCTTCATGATGGCCGCCCCCCATTTCCACCAACCTTCCTCTTGTCTTTTTGTTTCCATTTTAAATGAATGACAATGACTTGTGGGGAAGACCTCTCATGTGAGATGAGTTGGTGTTTTTTGTCTTGTGACAAAAAGAAATAGAATAAGAAGTGAGGACTTCCAACATTCTCACATCCCATTATTTTCATACAGTTGGTGAGAGAGAGAGAAAGAAGAGAATAACATTTTCTTAAAAGTCTTCATCTTCTTCTTCACTTGTTCTTGATTGTTCTTGGAGAAGATCAAGAGTTTGATTGAGATTGTGAGTTATACACTTAGAGTGTAATAATCACATAGAAAGCTTCCATCACTTGATTCTAGCCGTAACCTTAGAGGTTAATTGGGTGATCGTCGTTCCATTCATTTCTCCGGTGCGTGGCAAGTAGAGACGCGGTATTTTCGGCGTTAGATCATCCAAGAGCTTGGAGCGGATTGGATCATAGGGAAATCAACTAAATCTTGGGGAATCGCTCAAGAGAAGGACACCATTTAATTAACGGACTACAAGGGTATGTTTTTCGTATCATCTTGTGTTTCGTATTATATTCGTATATACGTAGCTCGATCGATCCTCGTAGGGATTCGGATTGAATTAATTTTCGTTTTACCGCTTCCGTTGGGCCTTCATTTTAGGCACCGAATTCCATCAGTGAAACAAGTGAAAAGTGATGAAAATAGTATGTTCTACCTCACAAGGTGCATTTGGATGATCTCTACCATCTCTTGAACTCCAAAGAAAATTAGAAATTGCAGAGTGTATATTATTAAATTATCTTCGAATGGTTATGTTGTTGTAGATGCTGTAGAAAATGACGAATGATGCAAAACCGAGGCAAGAGTTGGACTCTCTCTCCGTAAGACGAAATTGCCCCACACAGTACACATGGCTCAACAGCAAACGTCCCCAAGATACAACGGTTTTCTATGAACTCGATACCTTGTACTAGGAATCGAATTCCGGGTGAACTACTGAATACTCGGGACTTGTAGTATGAATTCTAGGCTAGTATGAGTGTGTTAATTATCTTGATTCATTCTGTGTGAATGATCATCATCTGCAGGGGCTTATTTATAACCTATAAAGCACCCTGTCCGAATCAATGTGACTTTCTGGCTGGACAGACACCTTGTGGTCTGGTGGGAAGGGTTGCATTGGTTTAGGCGAGACAAACCATTGTGCTGGTTCAGATTGCACAGAATGGTCCGAACCATTGCACTAGTTAGGTCGTGAACCGTCGCTCGTGTTCCACACCCGCCAAATCATGTATTTGACATGTCACTGCCACGTGTCAGCCAAGTCACCCTACACGTCATTCGAGCTACTATCTCAGTTGTCAAAATGAAAGGCTCCTCACAGCTCCACGCTCCGAGGCGTTCGAGCGAAGTGAAAAGTGCGCCTACGAAGCGCCCGTTGCAACAGGTGCGACGTGCACGTGCTCGGACTCGGACTCGGACTCGGAAGGTACTTTGCACCTTCCTCGTAGGATTCACATTTTAGCCTTAAAAATTAACTAAAGCCAACTAAGGTGCACCATAATGGAGCACACTTGATTGCTCCTTTATGATGGAAAGTCCTTTATAAATAGCTCAACTTTTCCTTGTTTTTCAAATGTGGGATGGGATTACACACCACATTCCCAACTATTAAATGGCTTAACTTTGTGCATTAATTACTCATTCATTTCTTAATGAAATTGAACAAGTAAATACATTAAATTAATCTACACAAAACATAGATTCCAAATATACCATTTAATGTCATTAATTACCATAATTAATTATGGTATTAATTAAGCTATTTTTTCAACAATCCCCCACATGAATGATGATTAATGCAAATGCAATATGCACTAAGTCCCGACGACCTATTATTGCTTCAGGATAGGTAGTAGTTAGCCTTGAACCTTCCTTAGTGTAATGCTATCGGATTTACTCGTTGCTCGGTGAATGTGATGTCTTGAACCGGTCAACTTTTATGTAAACTAAGACAACAACATACACATAATAATAGATCTAATATCTTTTGTTCTCACGTTGTGTCCATTTTAGCCTTGGACCATTTCTTGGATTCATAAGTGTTACTAATTTTATGAAGCGGCCTTACTTCTTCACTTATATAGGTGACCTCCTATAAAGAGTATCCTGCCATACTCCACCTATAAAAGGCTATAGGAATCATTAAAAGCTTTAAAAATCTTACCCTTTACCACAAACTGCAGGCTTGTACTTGAGCAGCTACGAGAATGGATTTTCAAGTGCTTAACTTGAATTTCACAACTTAGTTGTCTCATTGAACCAAGTTCTTGGGATCTCCAATCATCCTGGTTGAGTTACCATTATGAAATTTCTCAATATGTGGATTTCAATCCCATTACCCTTGCTGCATTATATAATTGATCACAGTTAATACCTTTCGTAAACGGATCCGCTATATTGTCTTTTGACTTTACATAGTCAATACACATTATTCATGTAGTGATTAATTGTCTAATGGTATTGTGTCTTCGACGAATATGTCGAGACTTACCATTATATATACTGTTCTTTTCCCTCCCTATGGCTGCCATGCTATCACAGTGTATCATAACGGGAGGCAAGGGTTTTTCCCAATAGTGAATATCTTCTAAGAAGTTTCTTAACCATTCGGCTTCTTTGCCGGCTTTGTCTAAAGCAATAAACTCTGATTACATTGTAGATCGGTCTATGCACGTTTGCTTAGAAGAGTTCCATGATATTGCTCATCCACCAATGGTAAATACATAACCGCTTGTGGATTTAGAGTCTTTAGTGTCGGATATCCAGTTGGCATCACAATATCCTTCCAAAACAGCTGGGTATCTGGAATAGTGTATACCATGATTGACAGTGTGTTTTAAGTATCTCAACACTCTTGTCAATGCGGTCCAATGATCCTTTTCGGGATTACTCGTAAACCGACTCAGTTTACTAATAGAATATGCTATGTCTGGCCTTGTACAATTTGCTAAGTACATTAGGCTCCAATTATCCTAGCATATTCTGTTTGTGATATGGGTTCTCCTCGATTTTTGGCTATGTGTAAACTTAAGTCAACAGGTGTCTTAGCCGGAGGTAGATCGTATGCTTTGAATTTCTTAAGCACATTCTCAACATAGTGAGATTGTGATAAGACTATTCCATCAGGTGTTCTGGAGATCTTGATTCCTAGAATCACATCGGCTAATCCCATATCCTTCATGTTGAAGTTTTTATTTAACATTTCCTTAGTGCCTATGATGATTTTATTATTGCTACCCATAATTAGCATATCATCAATGTAGAGACACATGATGACAAAATTATCAGCTGTACCTTTAATATATACACATTTATCACATTCATTGATTTTGAAACCATTTGACATCATTACTTGGTCAAATTTCTCATGCCATTGTTTGGGTGCTTGCTTAAGTCCATACAAAGACTCGACAAGTTTAGAAACTTTGTTTTCTTGGCCGGGAACCACAAACCCTTCGGGTTGTAATCTAATGGATTGTATAATGCTGCTATTGCAAGTATCATTCTAATGGATGTAATCCGAGTAACTGGAGAGTATGTATCAAAGTAATTATACCCTTCCTTTTGTTTGTATCCTTTGGCTACCAAACATGCTTTGTATTTGTCAATAGATTTATCGCCTTTGTGTTTCTTCTTGAGAATCCACTTGGAACCTAAAGGTTTATTTCTCGGAGGAAGATCAACAATATGCCAAGTGTGATTGTTCAAGATTGACTTGATTTCACTATTAATTGCTTCTTGCCATAGATCGGCATCGGAACCAGATAATGTTTCCTTGATTGTCTTCAGTTCGTCTTCTAAAGAGTAGACTACAATATCCGGACCAAAGGTTTTTGCAGTTTTTATTCTTTTTCCTCGCCTTGGTTGCGGTCTTGGTCCATTATTATTTGGCGAGATTTCATCATAAGTCCTCTTTTACGAACTTATTTCATTCTTTTCTTTCTTAGGAAACATAGTTTCAAAAAATATGGCATTTCTTGATTCTATGATCATTCCCTCATTTATATCGGGTACTTCCGATTTGTGTACCATAAATCGGTATGCACTACTATTATTTGCATATCTTATGAAAATGCAATCAACCGTTTATGGTCCTATTTTTACTTGCTTGGGTTTCGGTACTTCAACTTTGCTAAGCACCCCCACACTTTTAAGTATTTATAGGACGGCTTCCTTCCTTTCCACAATTCATATGGAGTTTTATCTTGCTTCTTTTTTGGTAATTTATTCATAATTTTATTAGCCGAAAGAATAGCTTCTCCCCACATGTTAAGTGATAGGCCCGAGCTTATCAACATAGCATTCATCATTTCCTTCAATGTTCTATTCTTTTGTTCTGCAACACCATTCGATTGGGGTGCATAAGGTGCAGTCGTTTGGTGAATAATGCCATTTTCACGACAATATTCTTCAAAAGGTGCAACATTGTCACCACCTCGATCACTTCGAATCATTTTGATTTTGGTGTTGAGTTGATTTTCAACTTCTGTTTTGTATGTTTTGAAAGCTTTGAATGCTTCGTCTTTGCTTCTCAAAAGATACACACAATAAAATCTTGTGCAATCGTCTATAAAAGTTATAAAATAATTCTTTCCACCTCTTGTTTGCACAAGTTTTAAATCGCATAGATCGGTGTGAATTAATTCAAGAGGTTTTGTCGATCTTTCCACTGAATGAAAAGGAGATTTGCCATTTTCGCTTCAACACAGATTTCACACCTTTTGTGTCGATCGAAAGTCATTTTTGGCAATAAATCTAAATTTACTAAACGACGTAGAATATTTAGATTTGCATGTCCTAATCTATCATGCCATAAATTAGGAGACTCAACTAAATAAACAACTTTATCGTTTATTTCATTATTACCACGTACATTGATAGCATTAAGTTTGAAAAGGTTGTTATCTATGTAGCCTTTTTTGATAAAGTGACCATTCTTGGTTATTACAACTTTATCTGCTTCAAACACTAGCCTAAATCCGGCTTTGCTCAATGCTGAGCCAGACACAAGATTCTTATGGATGTTCGGAACATGTAGAATATTCTTGAGCGTCATTTTCAATCCCGACATCATCTTGAGTATAACCTCTCCAGTTCCGACAACATTTGAGGCAGCGGAGTTTCCCATGTACAACTTTCTTTCCTCGGTGACGGGCTCGTAGGAGGAGAACATGGCTTTATTGGCACAAATGTGTTTGGTAGCGCCGGTGTCCACCCACCATCCGATTGGAATACCGACCATGTTGACTTCATCTACAACTGTACACAGATCAAGACTGGACAAATCGACGGGCACATACTTATTTTCGATAACATTTGCTTGGTCTCTCTTCTTGTCCTTCTTTGGTTTGCGGCAATTTTTCGCCATATGCCCGAATTTACCGCAGTTGTAGCATTCTCCTTTGATCTTATTTTGATTCATCGAGTATTGCCTCTTCTCGTTAAATTTCCACTTTTTGTTGTGGCTTGACTCGACGAGATTTGCTTTTGCCTCCATAGATGACTTGTTCATCTTGACATCGGTGTTCCGATTGTCTTCTTCGATCCTCAGTCGCACAATAAGATCTTCAAAGCCCATTTCCTTACGCTTGTGCTTGAGGTAGTTTTTGAAATCCTTCCACATCGGGGGCAACTTCTCGATTATGGCAGCAACTTGAAAGGATTCAGACAGGCTCGTTCCTTCTGCCAAAATGTCGTGCAGGATCAACTGTATTTCCTACACTTACTCAAGAACAGTTTTGTTGTCCACCATCTTGAAGTCAAGAAAACGACCCACGATGAACTTCTTCAAACCGGCATCTTCTGTTTTATATTTTGTCCCCAATGAGTCCCACAACTCTTTGGACGTTTTGATTGTGGAATAAACAATGTAAAGTTGTCAACCAATCCATTCAAAATATAGTTTCGACATAAGAAGTCGCTATGATGCCATGCATCCAATGCCGTGTGTTTCTGGGTGTCAGTTTCATCATCCCCCACAACAGGGGGAGATTCGGAAAGAAAGCGACAGAGGTTGAGAGTAGTAAGGTAGAACAGCATTTTTGATTGCCAACGTTTGAAATCAGTACCTGAAAACTTCTCTGGTTTCTCGGCATGGGCAGGAGCATGAACATTGTTGCTTGACGACGCCATCTTCTACAGAAAATTTTGTCTTACGATTGTTGCTGTAGATGCTGTAGATAATGACGAATGATGCAAAACCGAGGCAAGAGTTGGACTCTCTCTCCGTAAAACGAAATTGCCCCCCATAGTACACACGGCTCAACGGTAAACATCCCCAAGCTACAACGGTTTTCTATGAACTCGATACCTTATACTAGGAATCGAATTCCGGGCGAACTACTGAATACTCGGGACTTGTAGTATGAATTCTAGGCTAGTGTGTTAATTATCTTGATTAATTCTGTGTGAATGATCATCATCTGCAGCGGCTTATTTATAGCCTGTAAAGCACCCTTTCCGAATCAGTGTAATATTCTGGCTGGACAGACACCTTGTGGTCCTGTACGAAGCACCTGTTGCAACACGTGCGACGTGCACGTGCTCAGACTCGGACTCGGACTCGGAAGGTGCTTTGCACCTTCCTCGTAGGATTCGGATGTTAGCCTTAAAAATTAATTAAAGCCAAGTAGGGTGCACCATAATGGAGCACACTTGATTGCTCCTTTATGATGGAAATTCCTTTATAAATAGCTCAACTTTTCCTTGTTTTTCCAATGTGGGATGAAATTCCAAACCACATTCCCAACTATTAAATGGCTTAACCTTGTGCATTAATTACTCATTCATTTCTTAATGAAATTGAATAAGTAAATACACTAAATTAATCTACACAAAATGTAGATTCCAAATATACCATTTAATGTCATTAATTACCATAATTAATTATTGTATTAATTAAGCTATTTTTCCAACAGGTTCAAATGGAGAATTAATCGGAGTCCAAACGAGCAAGTTACGATCAACATGAGGAAGATGTGTACTACAACAAAATGTGTCGCGGCACAACTCAAGGTGTGACGCGGCACAGACACAAGAAATACATATGTGCCAGGATACAGGCATAAAAACACAAGTGTGCCGCAGCACAAATCAAGCGGCATAGATTGAGGTGTGCCGCGTCACAGGCCCAAGTCACCCACAATGAGTTTTTCTTCATCAAAATGTGTCGCGACTCAAACATTAGTGCGTCACGGCACATAATGGAACCTTCCTAACGCAAACGTGAGTGTTTTGCGGCACAGGCTTAGTGTGACTTGTGACACGAAAATTTTGCCAACTTTTCTCTTTTTGGGAGTGATTGGCGGATGACCTATCAATTTTCTTGAGGCATGAAAATTAATTTCTCTCGGTGTAAAAGTTGGCAGAATGAAGAGATACCGCGGGGGACTCCCTATAAACCGGAAAAAGTCATCTGTCAAAGAATACCCTTGAACTGAAAGAAGCTCGAGAAGGGGTACAGGAAAGGCACAAACGCATGGGAAGAGATTGAAGTTGGAACAACAAAACACGATTTATTCACCATTACCAGGTTCAATCAATTTCATGTTTATATTATCTCGCATATATGGATAGATTTTATCATTCTCGGGTTATGATTAATTCCTAGTTTATGAACATCTATTTTTAGTTTGATTTTGTGTAATATTTATTGAGTTTTCTTCATTTTTCTTACTGTTTTCAATTATTTGGCCAATAGTTGAATTGTTATTACTAATCTTATTGATTTGAAAAATGACATTTGATTAGCGAACTGCATGAATAAAACCACAATTATATTTGAATAGGAACATACTCTTACAAATTGTGTAACTCTACCGAAGAATCTATAAATTTCACAACTTCAAATTAAGATATTTGCATAGGAATACAGTGAATTGATTAATTTGTAGTATTTTCAATTGAGGCGGAAAGACAAGATAGAATTTTATTGAAGATTCTTGCTTTCAATCAATTAAGTAATTATTATATAAACATGAATTGTAAATGAATGAAAGTAATCGACAAAAATCATAAACCTGCAACCTCCTCTGTATTGATTATTATCACTTCTATTTTTATTTTTATTTATTAGAAATTTATTTTCTTTTATTAATTTGACAGTTCAAAATAAATTCCAAAATCGGTCACTTTGTTATTTGGATACGACACCTAATGGAAATATTTCTGTAGGTTCACTTTAAAGCTGAAAAAGAAGGACGAATATGGTGAGGAAGTGGCTGTCCTTTTTTTCTGTTAACCACTGTAACATTAACATGCACTATGATGTTGATTTGCGTTATATTAATGTTGGAAAAAAACTAAATTACTTTCCAATTGAGGTGAAATTTATAGTTTAATTTCTGTTTAAAAGAATGAAGCTGCAATTTGATTGTATTATTTTTTTTGTATTATTATACCCATGTTCTTTGGTGTCATTAAAACGCCACAGGAAAGCTCTTCCAATCTCACAAAAAGTATCACTCGCTGAGCTATCATATTAGAAGTCACAGGAGATGATGTGTGTTCTGACTGACTATTGCATAATTCTTCTTGCCGAGAATTATCTCTAGGAGTAATTTCCAAAATATAGGTCATTTTCTCATCCTGCACAGTCGGGCCGCGACACAAGGCTGCCGAGCCGCGGCCCCCGGAAATCAACCAACAATCTGGTCGGGACTGTACTCTGAGCCGCGGCCCCTGCCGATCACCCTTCAACAAGGCCGAGTGGCCTGTACTCTGGGCCGCGGCACCCTCCTGCCGGGCCGCG
Organism: Orobanche coerulescens; assembly: GCA_033398695.1. Classification (NCBI taxonomy): domain Eukaryota; kingdom Viridiplantae; phylum Streptophyta; class Magnoliopsida; order Lamiales; family Orobanchaceae; genus Orobanche; species Orobanche coerulescens. Next base: position 68,822,089 of record CM065804.1, on the reverse strand, counting down.
GCCCCTACTCGATAACCTAGGCAGTTTTCTTGGTGTGTGCGGTGCCACACTTGGCCCGGGCCGCGGCACACAGGGTCAACCCAGCAATGGAGATCCTTTTATGCAGTTTTTCTGCGGGATTATCATCACTTCACCTACACATCTTTGAGAGAGGAACAAGAGAGATAGAGAGAGAAACAAGAAAGAGAAATACATTTCTTCAATTTTCTGGAGATTTATCGGTCGGATCATCATGATATTTTGACAAGAGCTTGGTAGCTATTGGGCAAATCTTTTCACCGGAGTAGATCGAGTTTTTAAGTATGGAAGTTCAGGTATTTCGTTAGCTTTTTGTGTAAGATATTTACGGTATTTTCTTTTCTCGATCTTGTTGTTATTGTGTATTCCAAATACTTGAAGAACATTTATTACCAAGTATTTGAAGATTATTGGTGTATACCCCTCGTTTGTATTAGGGACGATTGTTCATTGTGTATTGGTGATAGTGCATTTAAGCGGCTTCGGTCCCGTGGTTTTTACTCTCGTCTTGAGGGGTTTTCCACGCTAAAATATTGTGTCTCGTGTTTATTGTTTCTCGGATATCATTTGTATTGATTATCGAGTTGTAATTGATTTGCTCTACTTGTCGGTAACCACAAAGTTACAATTGAAGAGTGGAAAGTTGTCAAACGAGGTTCCGTATTATTCGTTGTGACGTGACGTTAGTCGTGTTTTTTCCAACAAAGTGGTATCGGAGCCACGAGATTTGTTGTTTCGTGGTTGTTTAATATCTCAATTGTAAGATGGAAGCCAACACGAGCAGAATGGTTAACTTGAATGGTTCAAACTACCACGTATGGAAGGGGAAGATGGAAGACCTTCTATATGTGAAGGATTATTATTTACCGGTTTTTAGCAAAGATAAACCGGAAGGCAAGTCTGACGCGGAGTGGACTATTTTACATCACCAAGTTTGCGGATATATTCGACAATGGGTTGATGACAATGTTTTGAACCATATTAGTGGAGAGAAGGATGCTCGAGAATTATGGCACAAACTCGAGCAATTGTATGCTCGGAAGACGTGGAATAATAAGTTATTCCTGATTAAACAAATGATGAATTTGAAGTATCGAGACGGGACTCCTCTATCGGATCACTTGAATGCATTCCAAGGCATAATTAATCAACTTGCCGGAATGGGAATTAAATTCGAAGAGGAGGTGCAAGCTTTGTGGTTGTTAGGCACATTGCCGGACTCTTGGGAGACGTTTCGAACGTCGTTGTCTAACTCCGCCCCCGATGGAGTCATTTCGATGGAATTAGCTAAAGGGAACATGTTAAATGAGGAGGTCCGAAGAAAAGTACAAGGATCTTCGTCACAGTCGGAAGTTCTCATTACTGAAAGACGGGGGAGAGGTCAAAGTAGAGGTCCCAGTAATAGAGGGCCACAAAGGAGTAATTCCCGGGGGAAGTATGCCAATATCGAATGTTACCATTATGGTAAGAAAGGGCATACAAAGAAATTTTGCCGACAATTGAAGAAGGAGAATCGCCAAGGCCGAGAGAATTCACAAAAGAAGGAGAGCGGTAGTAATGATAAAGCCGAAGTAAATACTACTACCGAAGAATTCTTTGTTTGTTGTGATTATGATATGGTGAACCTTGCGAGAGATGATTCGAGTTGGTTGGTCGATAGTCAAGATGGGTAACGATGGGTTATCCAAAATTATTGGAGTGGGAGATGTTCATTTGAGATTCGACACCGGCGTGGAACTTGTTTTACGGAATGTAAAACGTGTTACGGAAATGAGGCTTAATGTTATGTGCGTTGGTTTACTCGATGATGATGGTTACAATAGTGGTTTTGGCAAGGGGTTGTGGAAACTCACTAGAGATTCCTTGATTGTCGGGAGAGGAGAAAAGGAAGGAAAATTGTACGTGACACTTCCGAAGGTCACCACTAATTCCGTGAACACAATCGACAATAATGACATGGCCGAGCTATGGCATAAAAGGCTCGGTCATATGAGCGAGAAAGGGATGGCGCTATTGTTGAAGAAGTAGGCATTGTCCGCGGTTCACAAGGTACAGTTTAAAAGATGCTCTCATTGTCTAGCCGGGAAGCAAAGGAGAGTTACTTTTAAGAGTCATACTCCTTCACAGAAGGAAAATGTGCTTGATCTTGTTCATTTCGATGTTTGTGGTCCTATGAAGACTAGGACGCTCGGTGGTTGCCTATACTTTGTCACATTCATCGACGATCACTCGAGGAAGGTGTGGGCATATACCTTGAAGACCAAAGATCAAGTGTTAGATACTTTCAAACAATTTCATGCCTCGGTGGAAAGAGAGACCGGGAAGAAGCTAAAGTGTATTTGGGTGGACAATGGTGGAGAGTACACCGGTCCCTTTGATGAATATTGCCGAGAACAAGGGATCCGACATCAAAAGACACCCTTGAAGACTCCGCAACTTAATGGCTTGGCGGAGAGAATGAACCGGACTTTGGTCGAGAGAGCTCGTTGTTTGCTCTCACATGCCAGATTGCCAAAGTCATTTTGGGGAGAAGCTTTGAACACGGCGGTTCATGTTATTAATTTGACGCCTTGTGTTCCTTTGGATTTTGATGTCCCGGATAAAGTGTGGAGCGGTAAAGACATCTCATACCGCCACTTAAGGGTTTTTGGATGTAAAGCTTTTGTACATATTCCGAATGATGAGAGATCGAAGCTTAATTCCAAGACGAAACCGTGTATTTTTATTGGCTACGAGCTTGATGAGTTCGGGTATAGATTATATAACCCAGTGACAAAAAGGCGTATTCGGTCAAGAGACGTTGTTTTTGTTGAAGATCAAACGATGAAAGATATTGAGAATGAAGAGTCGGCTCCACAACACGACTATGATCTTATTGATTTGGACCCCGTTCCTCCACAACATGTTGAGACAACCAGTGGAGAGGATGTCTAAAATGATGAACAACATGATGCCGGTGACAACGATGAGTTGAGACAAGATGACACCGATGGAGCTCATCCCAAGCTACCCGTGACGAACATGCTATCTTTTGTTCCACATAGGCGGTCGACGAGGGACCGTCATCCCTCCACTCATTATTCGGCCGATGAGTATGTCTTACTCACCGACGAGGGAGAGCCCGAATATTTTGCGGAGGCCATGGAGGATGAAAAGAAGAAAGAGTGGATGGATGCCATGCAAGACGAGATGAGTTCCTTGCATGAGAATAACACGTACGAGTTGGTAAAGTTGCCGAAAGGCAAGAGAGCTTTGAGGAACAAATGGGTGTATCGGGTGAAGTCGGAGGAATATACTTCGTTGCCCCGATACAAAGCTAGACTCGTAGTGAAGGGGTTTAGTCAAAAGAAGGGCATTGATTTTGATGAAATTTTTTCTCCGGTTGTGAAGATAGGATCGATTCGATTGGTCCTTGGTATTGCGGCTAGTCTTGATCTTGAGGTCGAACAAATGGATGTCAAGACGGCTTTTCTTCATGGATACCTTGACAAAGAAATTTATATGAAGCAACTAGAAGAGTTTGAGGTCGAAGGAAAAGAAGATTATGTGTGTAAACTCCGGAAGAGTTTATACGGGTTGAAGCAAGCACCACAACAATGGTACAAGAAGTTTGAGTCGGTTATGGGGAGCAAGGCTACTGGAAGACGACTCTCGACCATTGCGTATTTTTCAAGAAATTTAGAGATGATGATTTTATTATCTTATTGCTTTATGTGGACGACATGTTGATCGTTGGCAAGAATGCCGAGAGGATTGCCAACTTGAAGAAAGAATTGAATAAGTCTTTTGCCATGAAAGACTTGGGGGCGGCTAAACAAATTCTTGGGATAAGAATTACTCGTGATAGAGCAGTCCGGAAATTACACATGTCGCAAGAGCAATATATCGAGAAGGTGCTTAAACGCTTCAACATGGACAAAGCTAAAGTTGTTAGTTCGCCTCTTACTAACAATTTTAAATTGACGAGCCAAGATTGCCCTAAGACGAAGGAGGAGATTGAGGATATGGATAAAATTCCTTATGCCTCGACGGTCAGGAGTTTGATGTACGCTATGGTATGTACTAGGCCCGACATTACTCATGCCGTGGGAGTGGTGATCCGGTTTCTATCGAATCCGGGAAAGAAGCATTGGGAAGCCGTAAAATGGATATTTAGATATTTACGGGGTACTTCCAAATTGGGGATTACGTTTGGAAATAGGAAAGCAATGCTTGTTGGTTATTCCGATTCGGATATGGCCGGTAACGAAGATAACCGAAAATCCACTTCCAGTTATTTGATGACGTTTGCAGGGGGAGCAATGTCATGGCAATCAAGATTGCAAAAGTGCGTTGCCTTATCTACAACGGAGGCCGAGTATATTGCGGCGGTGGAAGCGTGTAAAGAGCTCTTATGGTTGAAAATGTTTTTACGAGAGCTAGGCTTCCGACAACGACGTTACGTGGTTCTTTGTGATAGTCAAAGTGTGATTCATTTGGCTAAGAATGCGACTTTTCACAAGAGAACGAAACATATCGATGTGAGGTATCATTGGATCCGAGATGCTTTGGAGGATGGTTTGTTTGAACTTGATAAAGTTCATACCGATGATAATGGTTCCGATATGTTAACCAAGGCATTGAGTAGAGAGAAGGTGAAAGTGTGTTGTTCCATCGCCGGGATGGCGAACTCTTCCTATATTCCGGAAAGGAGGAGATTTGTAGGAGTAATTTCCAAAATATAGGCCATTTTCTCATCTGCCGCAGTAGGTCGCGGCACAAAGAGCCGCGGCCAGGAAATCAACCAAAAATCGGCCGGATCGTACTGCGGGCGCGGCCCCTGCGAATGTACTGAAACATCCTGCGGATGTACTGCAGGCCGCGGCCCCTGCCGGCTGGGCCGCGGCCTCTGCCGATCACCCTTCAACAAGGCCGAGTGGCCTGTACTATGGGCCGCGACACCCTCCTGCCGGGCCGCGGCCACTACTCGATAACCTGGGCAGTTTTTTTGGTGTGTCCCACGGCACACTTGGCCCGGGCCGCGGCACACGGGGTCAACCCAGCAATGGGGATCCTTTTATGCAGTTTTTCTGCGGGATTATCATCACTTCACCTACACATCTTTGAGAGAGGAACAAGAGAGATAGAGAGAGAAACAAGAAAGAGAAATACATTTCTTCAATTTCCCGGAGATTTATCGGTCAGATCGTCGTGATATTTTGACAAGAGCTTGGTAGCTATTGGGCAAATCTTTTCACCGGAGTAGATCGAGTTTTTGAGTCCGGAAGTTCGGGTATTTCGTTATCTTTTTGTGTAAGCTATTTACGGTGTTTTCTTTTCTCGATCTTGTTGTTATTGTGTATTCCAAATACTTGAAGAACATTTATTACCAAGTATTTGAAGATTATTGGTGTATACCCCTAGTTTGTATTAGGGACGATTGTTGTGTATTGGTGATAGTGGATTTAAGCGGCCTCGGTCCAGTGGTTTTTACTCTCGTCTTGAGGGGTTTTCCACGCTAAAATATTGTGTCTCGTATTTATTGTTTTTCGGATATCATTTGTATTGATTATCGAGTTGTAATTGATTTGCTCTACTCGTCGGTAACCACAAAGTTACAATTTGAAGAGTGGAAAGTTGTCAAACGAGGTTCCGTATTATTCGTTGTGACGTGACGTTAGTCGTGTTTTTCCCAACATTACCTAGCTTCTTTTTTTAGGTTGTCGGTTACTAAGGTGGTTCTGGGTTGTGGCAGGCTTCGAAAATCAACATTAAAGGTGTAACTTCAACAATAAGGTCTCTTTTTTGAGCTGATGCTGAATTAGTAATTATTCACTTTTTATCTGTAGTTAACGGCAGCTATTGATATTGTGTTTTTACAAGAAGTTGCTGATGTTAGTAAGATAGAAAATATGATTGTTGTAAACTTCTCTGCCTTGCTGTGAGGTATATAACTTGGCCAAAGAATTGACGAGTCGTATTGACCTCAAAGATGCATGAAATACACTTGTAGTGTTCTTGGAAGCGAAAGAGAAACTTGTCGGTTTTTTGAGTTGCTAACTCAGCGCCCGCCTGGTGGTGTTAACGGCCAGTATCTCTAGTCTGCTGCTTAGGATTAAATTTTGGACGTGTTGATTAAACTGAAGTAGTTGTTGTTGTATTTGTTAGACCGGGCTACAAGTTTCGTAATTACAAAGAACTTGGAAAAGAAATGTAGGGAATGAGATTACAAAGGAAATAATTGAACTACAAGAAATGAAATAACAAACTCTATATTAAGTCCAGTCGAGGGGGCCTCTTCCCGCAAGACAAATATTGCCCCGTTAGTGCTCTTCGGTTTGGCAATTTATCTCCAAAGGTAAAACGACTTTCGTCTCGACAGATGTAGCACCACAATACCGGCGAGCTCCGACGAACAAGACGAGGATTGAGAACTTGAGCTTATACACTATATGCTTTGCTTTGAGAGCTTGAGAGAATGCACCAATGACTAAAACTGATAATATATCAAATGCAATGCAAAGTGATCCCATTTATAGGCTAGCACACCAACATGGAGGATTAAAACACCATTATGTGTCTTAATATACCATCAATTGATGGTTACAAACTTGAAGGTCAATATACTACCGTTCCACTATTGCATGCATAGGTTACAACCTTCATGGCCAATTATAGCTTACGGTTTCACTATTGGAACCATTCAAATACACTAATGTATATAGGTGTTGTAGATTGACTGCCATTGAAACCTTTGGTTTTCAACACACGTAATCATCATCATTAAAAATGACTAATTGTGCTTTTGCTCATGCAACACATTTTGATTTAATTTAAATAAATCAAAACTCCAAACACAACATATATATATATATATAATATTATTCACAATTCGATCTATTCGCGGCGATGGCATCGGCGACGCGCGTGTGTGTATACGAGTGGCGTTAACTCACTCCGTTGTCAACTAACTTTGGCACTTCATTTCTCACTCACCAATAAATTGGTTTTGAGAAATTTGTTAATCTAATTAGCCAATAAATTAACTAAATAATATTTAATTTAATAAATATTATTAATCAATTTCCAACAGTATTTTGGAATATTAACGTGTCTTTGAGTTTTATTTTATTGGCAAATTTTGTTTAGTATGCCCTAATTTGATTGTATTGCAATTGATGTAATGGATACAAGTTTCTCAATATCGTGATTATTTGATTTTATAGTTAAAAATACATTACATATAAAAAAAATTATATTAAAGGAGACATGCTTAGTGATGCTATTAATAAGAAACCAGTGGATTTTCGTGATGTCAAAATACGTCACTAAAAGATGTAGTTTGTTATAAACATGAGAGAAAAAGAGAGAAATTGGAAGAGAAGAAGAATAATGTGTGTATTCTTATGAGGGCCAAAGGCCTTTATTTATAGGTACACATCTAGGGTTTCAGGGGTATAAAGGTTATTCATTAGTAAATACATTAATTACAACACTCCCCCTTGAATGACCTTTAATACATGCTGCCTCATTAAAACCTTGTCGGAAAAACCCTGTGGGAAAAAACCGATAGAGAAAAAGAGTACACAGTATAAATTTGCTCATGTGTTGCATTGGTTGCCTCGTTAAAAACCTTAACTAAGAAAACCCGGTGGGAAAAAACTTAGAAAGGGAAAAAGAGTACAACCATTTGGTCTTCAGTACCTTTTGACCTTCAGGGTCGACATAATCTTCAAGCTAATTTAAAAGTTATCACTTCTCCCCCTCAAGATAACAATCTTGCACTCCAATACCATGAATATAATTTTCAGACATGGAGAGATTTAGTGAATAAATCTGCTAGATTATCATTATTGCTCTTCTGAAGCTCGTGTGGAAATAAGTTTCATCTTACTTGCCCAAACATTATATGCAACACATAAATGGAAAATATTTATCATCATAATAAATAGGCAGTATGAAATCATAATCCCTAATAGCCACCAATATCGAATCTCGATCTCTTTCATGTAATAAACCAATATGGTTAACACCATTCCACATTCTCCTTCTTGGAGAAATATTAAATTTTGCTAGCATGTTAACTTCAATTTGTATATCAGGTCTGATGATGTAACGCTTCAATAGCATACAAGTACGGAACTTCTGGTCCTCTTATATCTTTGTTATTTTCTTGAGATCTATATGAGTCGGTATCGACTTCAAGTGGTAAGACAACCTTTAGGTAGCTAAATGGATAAAAACTTTCCATCATATATGCTCGATCTACAAGTCGAGACAATACTAATACTTAGTTTTATCTAAGTTTTTCATTTTGAACTTGTATTTAGACACGAGTTCAAATAATTCACATATATCCTCTTCAGGAGGAATTCACTTAGTCGGTTGATCCACCAGACTATTTCAAAATGTATAAATATTTATAACTCAAAATAGTACATGTTGCGAATTTCACGTTCCTATTACTTTAGGAACCTCAAGTCCGTCAGGGACTTTCATATAGATATTCGCGTCCAATGACCCATAGAAAAATGTGGTGATGACATCACTAATTGAATATCTATATTCATAATAATTGTCATATGTATATTAAATGACGAAATTTAGTGTCAACGGGAGAATATGTTTTGGGTATGCGCTTAAACCCTTGATATACTAATATCGCTTCTTTTTCACCACTTTATTTTATTTTGCGAGTTAAGCTTTGTCTCAATTGCTTATATTTTATTTAGTGCTTCAGGCACTCCACTAGCAATTGTTGAGACACAAAGTGTTGTCGACAACTATCATTCTTATAAACAATTCTCCCATATTCACAAAGTCAATGACAACTTCAACAAAATCAAATATTCAACATTTCCCATAACATTTGATTTGGTCGTCCCATAATCCAATACTGTAATTATTTAGTGCACGTGCAAATTAAGGTATTGAGATTCTCATCTTCGGGACGATCCTCTTCAGGAGGTTTTTGAAGTGATGTTGTAGTTTAATCTATTTGTATTCCACGGATTTTATCTTAAATACCAATAAAGAATACGTCTCTCACGCTTCTGGCATCGAGGAGTATCAACAAATATATTTCTTTCACATTCGACTTTAATTCTTTATGGTACATATACAACTGGTATATGAGATTTCATCACTCATTTGGCAATCAATAACTTGTTGAACTTCGAGTTCATAGTGCGTAAATTTAAATATCCAACCCAATGAGAATTTTCCGACTTTCTCTTATTTATATTTCATATCTCCCTCTAATGTCGGAGATAGTTGGGATTGGATTATCAAATCAATCCTCTTCAGGAGGTGCACTAATAACAGAGGGCGTGACTCAAATATTGTGCATTTGATATGGATACTTGAATTTGAAATTCATCGCAACATGATCATTGGACAAAATATTATATCGCTTATAATTAATTCAATACTCATTGAATAAAGCTCCTTTTAGAGCCGACAATAAGAATATTGCCATATGAAATTATACCAATCCTTCGGGGATTGTCTTTCCATTCCTCAAGTAGAAATTGAACGAATCAATATGACATAAAGTTAAGTATTTTTCATTTGAAATAAATACATGCAACTTCAAATGTAAATTGCTCTCTAGGAGCATGTATTTTTCTTCAAAAATATTAATTGTGCTAACTCAGGAGCAACAATTTAAATCAAAGATAATCATATATTACCGAAAATATGAAGTACTCATCAAGAGTATGTGATATTTTTCAAAAGTACCAATTATGCTACCTTGGGAGCAACAATTTATAAGCATATAACACCCAAAATATAAATTACTCTAAAGAGTATGTAAATATTAATTAAAAGTATTAATTGTGCTACGCCATGAGCAACAATTTATATCAATGTGGTGATAATAGAAGCAATTCAATAACACAAGGCCATATAGAAAATATTCAAAATAATGCCTTTTTTTGTTTAATATTCTTCAGGAATATTAACTTTAATTGATGTGTTTATCATAAATACTATCATAAAAATATGACTATATATCATTGTGTTTTAGCAAGAACATCAACAATTTCTTTTTAATAATCTTCTGGATTATTAAAATTACAAATTTATGTTTCTTCGAGAAACCATGAAAATATATTAATGTAATGTATTAAAAGAATCATTACAAATAATTTTATATCAATGATACAAGTATTATCATCAATATAATATGTAATAACTATCGTTATTACTCTTCTTCCAGAAGAAAGCGCAATAATTATTATGCAATTAATCCAACATCTATAAGATGTTGATGAAAATTGGTCAACTCAAAATAATACAATTTTAAGTGTATAAATATACTTCATGATATTTACTAGTAATTTGTGATATTTATCATACAATATGTGTGAATTTGTATTAATATATCTTCAGGATATATATCATAAATAAACATATAGTTAGATAATATATAAAAATAATATATATTAACATTTGACGAACTTATTGACAAAGACGTTGCCGACATCAACATTCAGAAGACTAGTACACAAGATCGGAATGCGTTAACTCAAAGATCTTATGTAATCGATTTCAGGGGGAGTAGCTGTACTCTTTTTCCTTCGATCGGGTTTTTTCCCACTGGGTTTTCCCGGCAAGGTTTTAATGAGGCAGCATGTATTAAAGGTCATTCAAGGGGGAGTGTTGTAATTAATGTATTTACTAATGAATGACCTTTATACCCCTGAAACCCTAGATGTGTACCTATAAATAAAGGCCTTTGGCCCTCATAAGAATACACACATTATTCTTCAAGAATATTATAATTAATTGTGCTACTTCGGGAACAATCATTTTAAGACCCATAATTGAATATACAAAGGGAAAAAATAGTACGAGAATTAATCAAGACTCGAAATAACTAAACTAAAATAGTTGCTTCTTCAAGAGCACTTACAATATTCTTCAGGAATATTATTTTGTATTTTTCATTAGGAATTGCACAAATTATTAGATCTCATAGTGTTCTTCATGAACACATCATATTCAACTAGAATATGACGAGATAACATTATCCTTCTTCAAGGACTACAACAGATCTTTTATCTTAATAATCTTCTGGATTATTAAGTATTGTTGAATCGTGTTTCTTCCGGAAACAAAGAGGAATATGATTTGATAATAAATTTTGAGGTCATCATATATTTTATTTATATATGATGCACACAAAGATATAAAATTTAATAACTAAATATAATATATTTTTCCTCAAAATCATCATATGCAAGAAAGTTTTTGAAGGAGTAAATAGAATTAATACCTTTCACCAATGTAAAAAAAAGACTATTTCTGTTCGGACTTTTTTTTTATGCATGCAATACATTTTAGAATCCGATCTCCACCGTTGAATTTGTAGATCTGCTTGTCAGGAAGATACTGTAAAAAATTCATGATGATCCAACGGTTAACAAAACGGGAATCGCGATTTTAGCGCGATCTCGCAGTGCAGAAAAGTTGCTCGCGTTTTTTTTTTTTTTTGATTTCGAAAATCGGAGAGAAAAAAAATTACTCGTAGAGTATCGTGCTGATAACGTGTTATAAACATGAGAGAAAAAGAGAGAAATTGGAAGAGAAGAAGAATAATGTGTGTATTCTTATGAGGGCCAAAGGCCTTTATTTATAGGTACACATCTAGGGTTTCAGGGGTATAAAGGTCATTCATTAGTAAATACATTAATTACAACATAGTTAAGGTGTAACACCCCCGATATATTCGGGAATATTACAGCGCCGTAAATCCTTTACGTAAGGATTTACAAGGCTGAAGAATTGAACAAGTATAAAAAGGGTACTAATAAATGGAAATAACGGAATTACAGTACATCAGTTCTGACCCAATACAGGAATAGTACAATTGTTCAACAGAACTCAATAATACATTACCAAATTCAAAACATCACAAACGACTTCGTACTCGAGTACTTATTGAAATAACGAATAAACAACAGATAAATAAACCCGGTCGGGACATCACTCTGCACCCTCGTCGTCATACTGCTCGGTGGTTGTTTCCCGCTCTCCCGGATCCCGAACACAAACAAAATGTTCACCCCGAAGGGGTTAGCACAACGATGCTAGTACAAGTACCACAACATATTATTCATATCTCACGGTGAATAATAATAACGTAAACGACAAAATACCAACGAGTCTTCTCTACGAGAAACTCAAACATAACATACACAACCGATAATCACAACATGATATCAATACATACATATGGTAATTCCATCGATCCAGCGTTCCTTTGCCTAGAACCCACGATGATCCGTCGGACCAACCGTGGTGGAAAAACCCGTCCGATGATCCAGTACGCTAGCATAGATCCCCGATGATCCCGTCGGACCAACACGAGGTGGACATACAATAACGACATACATGCGACAATATGTATAACAACATTACATAAAACAATTAAGGTACTTGCCTTGATTTGAAGACAATAATAACACTTCCGGAAATGAACACTCGACGATCGTCCTCCTCAATTAATCACGTAACTAGACCAAACCTTAACAAAAGAAATAATATAGGATTTATCTCACGTCGTACAAATGTTAAACAATTCGATTAACGGTCAAAAGTTCATAAGCGCAATGCGCCGAATAGCTTAGCGCACGCTAAGTATTACGTAGCGTGCGTTAAATGCCCGCCCGATAGCGCACGCAAACAACAATTACTAGCGCACGTTAACTATGCATGGTCGGTACTTCCGATCAGCCAACCGACTCGATCGGTGGTCTAGCGACGTTACGTACCAAACGTAGCGCACGCTAACTAGTACTCGATAAGCGCACGCGTTAAGCGCAATCCTAGCATGCGCTATCTCGCATGGCGCTTCTTTGCCGAAAGATCGCTGTTCTTGCCATGTTCGAAACAATGAAATCCTTCGTGATAATTCATGTTACTTCCATGAATACCAAGTTCTTACTCTTATGAATGATCTCCAGGATGATATCAACTTCAAGATGCAAAAATATACGTATAATCATCATGACACCATAATCCATCTTGATTACAATTTTTCATGCAAGGTTGGTTATCTCCGGTTGATGTGTTAGATGCTACTATCATTATACATATTCAGACTTCATCTTGAGGTGAACTAACAATTCCGACTTATACGAAAGAATATTTCCTAAGATGATTCTTTCTTTAAGTCCTTACAACATCTTTTCCAAATCATGATCACATAAATCATATGGATTGTTAACTTCCGAATATTCTCTCATCAATTGAAGTACTAGGATTCCAACTTCAAGGTTCCAACAATAATAACGTAATTGTAGACATCCCAATCTTCTAAACATGATGTTGTTGAAATAATTCACTAATGAAATTCAATATCTCGATAACATGATCATCATATCCATTGGAAATCCAAATCTAAGACTGGTGATAGGTTGAACATACCTTAATATGCTGGATTCACTGAACCACAAGGTGTAATTCGACTCCGGTTGGTTATGTGCCACTCCAAGGTGTTACTTCTCTTCAATGATCACTCACAAATGATACTCAATCATTCCATGATCACTCATAAACGTTCTAAGTGTTTAGAAGGGAGATTCTTGCTCTCTGGACTCTCAAAGATGAAGTAAAAACGAAGGAAATGAAAGCCCAAGCCGTTGATGTCTCATTTATAATATTCTGCATTATTGACAAGTTAGCGCACGCTACTAAGCATCCCTTAGCGTGCGCTAATAGTGGTTGACTTCAGATTTTGTCCGGGTGCGTCAGCGGGAATCTTATCCGGACCCATGTCCCGCTGGCGCACGAGCCAGCTGCCCCGCTCAATAATTGAGTCCTTAGCGCACGTTACTCATACCTGCATAGCGTGCGCTAAAAATGGCCCGATAGCGCGCGTTAAGATACATTCTTAGCGTGCGCTATCACAAGGTTGCTTGAGCAATTTTGCATGTTTCTATACTTATGCGTAATGATATTAATGCACTAGATATCATACTCCAATAATCAAAATCACCAATCCGAAATAATACATGGTTTGAATACAGATGAAATACACTGTAATAAATCCGGATATTACATACTCTCCTACTAAAAAGGAGTTTCGTCCCGAAACTCAAGACGAAAATAACTCGGGATATCTAGACTTCATATCAGCTTCTGTTTCCCAAGTGGCTTCTTCCGTTCCATGACGTGACCACTGAACTTTGACCAAAACGATTGACTTGTTCCTCAGTTGCTTAACTCGACTCTCGAGTATCTTGGCTGGTTTTTCCTCAAACGTCCCATCCTGTTCGACTTCGATCTCGCCGAAATCGATGATATGACTGGGATCTGGTATATATCTCCGCAACTGGGATACGTGGAACACGTTATGAACATGGCACAATGACGGTGGTAATGCTAATCTGTATGCCAACTCCCCAACTCTCTCGAGGATCTCAAATGGTCCGATATATCTCGGACTCAGCTTTCCTTTTCTTAGAAACGAAAAATTCCCGAGTAGGAGAAACCTTCAAAAGTACATGGTCCCAGATTGAACTCCAATGGGCGACGACGTACGTCCGCATAGGATTTCTGGCGACTCTGGGCGGTCAGCAGCCTTTCACGAATTAAGGCTATCTTCTCTCGAGTCTGCTCGATCAACTCTGGTTCTGTTCCGATCAAGTCCGATGAATCGTCCCAGCATAGGGGCGATCTGCATCTCCTTCCGTATAATGCCTCAAACGGTGCCATCTTAATGGAAGCATGCCAACTATTGTTATACGTAAATTCAATCAACGGTAGATGAACTTCCCAATCGTTTGACCAATCTAAGGCACAGGCCCTTAGCATGTCTTCCACCGTTTGTATAGTTCTCTCAGATTGTCCGTCAGACTGCGGGTGATAAGTCATCTTGAAGTTGATTCGGTCCCCAAGGCCTTATGAACCGCTTTCCAAAAATGAGACACAAAGCGACCGTCTCGATCAGAAACAATGGTCTTCGGCGTACCATGTAATCGAACTATCTCTGAAATAAAGACTCGTGCCAACCTCTCTGGTCCCCACGTATCCTTAATGCCTAGAAAATGAGCCGATTTAGTTAAACAATCAACTATCACCCAAATCATGTTCATTCCTGTCCTGGTTTTCGGCATATTAGTGATAAAGTCCATTGATATGTCCTCCCACTTCCATTCGGGAATCGGGAGCGGCTTCAACATTCCAGCAGGCCGTTGATGCTCGATCTTAACTCGCCGACAAGTCAAGCATTTGAAACATAGTCCGCTACGTTTTTCTTCATGTTGCCCCACGAACTTCGCTTCAAGTCCTTATACATTTTTCGGTGCCGGGTGGATAGAATAGGGCGAACTATGAGCTTCCTTCATAATCGTCTGTTTGAACATCAACATCGGGAACACAGAGTCGGTTACGAAATCTCAAAACTCCATCGTCATGAATTATGAATCCGGGGCCTTTCCTTTGATCACTTCGTCATGCAACCGAATCATCGAGGATCATTTGCCTGTCTAGATTTGATTTCTTCGGTTAATGACGAAGTTATCTCCATCACGCACGCTTGTCCTGGACTCTCTGTAACCACACTTCAATCCCTTCACGAATCATCTCTCGCTGAAGGCTAAGTTGGGAGGTCGGTGTCTCCGGCATTCGAATAGAGACAGGCTTGCGGCTAAGTGCATCGGCCACTACATTCGCTTTGCCTGGATGGTATAAAATATCCAAGTCATAGTCCTTAATCGGTTCCAACCATCTTCTTTGCCGCATGTTCAACTCTTTTCGACATTGAATATGTACTTGAGACTCTTATGATCCGTAAAGATCGGCGGTGAGTCCGTCTGAGATAATGCCTCCAAATCTTCAAGGCAAAAACCACTGCTGCTAGTTCCAAATCATGTGTCGGGTAATTCACTTCATAAGGTTTCAGTTGTCGCGACGCATAAGCGACCACCTTATTATTCTGCATCAACACGCACCCAAGTCCTTGATTCGAAGCATCACTGTAAACTATGAATCCTTCAGTTCCCTGCGGAAGTGATAGAATCGGTGCCGTTGTCAATCTCTTCTTTAACTCATCAAAACTAGTCTGACACGACTCGTTCCACTCAAACTTTTGAGTTTTCTGCAGAAGTCGAGTAAGTGGGCGGGAAATTTTAGAAAATCCTTCCACGAATCGACGGTAATATCCAGCAAGTCCTAAGAAGCTTCGGACCTCCTTCACATTCTTTGGAGGCTTCCAATCCAATATTGCTTCGATCTTCTGAGGATCCACTCGGACTCCTCTAGCTGACACCACATGGCCGAGGAACATTACTTCTTTTATCCAAAATTCACACTTAGCAAGTTTGGCGTACAATTGCTCGTTTCTCAAAAGCTCCAATACTATCCGCAAATGCTGCGCATGTTCTTCCGGACTCTTAGAATACACCAGGATGTCATCAATAAATACGACCACAAATTTGTCCAAATATTCAATGAACACTCTGTTCATCAATTGCATAAATACAGCAGGTGCGTTAGTGAGTCCAAACGGCATCACTACAAACTCATAATGCCCGTAGCGAGTTACGAGCGATTTGAACATCGAGACTCCTTAATCCTCGCTTGATGGTATCACGATCTCGGATCGATTTTAGAAAATCGTTGCCCCTTGCGGTGGTCAAACAGATCTTCAATCCGTGGCAACGGTACTTGTTCTTAATCGTCATCTTGTTCGGCTCTCGATAGTCAATACGATCGGAGCGATCCATCCTTCTTTCGGACAAAAGAATCGGGCGCTCCCGGGGTGAAACGCTTGGTGAATATAGCCCTTGTCCATAACTCCTCCATTGCTTCTTGATTCGTACATCTCAGTAGGTGCCATACGATACGGCGCTTTAGAAATTGGTGTCGCTCCAGGTTCCAGTTCAATAGTAAATTCTACATCCCTTCGTGGAGGTAGCCCAGGTAATTCATCAGGAAATACATCTGGAAATTCGTTCACCACAGGAATAGATGAAAGTTCCACCCTTTCTTCTTCTTTCTTCATTGCGTAGCACCAGTACCCGGTACAGCCTTGTTTCAACAATTTGACAGCTTTCATCGCCTTGATCAACTTTCCTGAGCTTCCCGGTTTCCATCCCTCAAACAGAATCTCGGAACCATCGTCAGCGACCAGCGAGATATTCCTCCTTCGGTAGTTTACAATTGCTCCGTACCGATTAAGCCAATCATCTCCGAGTATCAGGTCATCTCCTTGCATTTCTATCACGATCAGGTTTGAGAGCCACTCTCTGCCTCCAAATGATACAGGGAAATTTCTAGTTTCTAAATTTCCGACAATCCTTTCTCCACTCGGTAACCCAACCACATAAGGTTCACAAGCATGAAAACCGGAAATATTCAAACGATTTACACAAGACAAAGATATGAAAGAATGTGTAGCTCCTGTATCAAATAAAACGCTAGCCCGGGAAAGGATCTGGGCGATGCACGATGCGACAAAGACATCACGATCGTCTGTCCTCCTCATCTCGCATGCAGGCGTGGGAACAGATCCGGCACTCGATGTCCCCTTTCGGTCCCATTGTCCTCTGCCTCGCCCGCGGCCAAAATTGAGGCATCGAACACTTTGCTGCGTCTGTGGAATCTTGGCCTCCTTACGGGCCATTTGTGGTGTACGGGCTCGAAAGACTTTGCGACCTCTTCACAAAACACCGCCCGATTCCTCTCGTCCACAGTCAAAACAAGTCACGGCGGGAAGGGGGCAATTAAGTCGATAGTGCCCGTCTGGCGCAGCTTAAAGCATTTCTGGTAACATCGGTAAGAGTTGATGTCGCCCAAGTTCCTTCCGTTCCTAGTCAGTGCGGAGGTTTCTGAAAGAGTGAAAGGATGACCTGGGCCTTACGGGCCCCACTTGTTCTTGTGCTCTGTAAAAGTACCGAGAGACTTTGTTTCTTGGTTTCGCAAATTTCTCCATGGTTGCTTCCTTGATCTCATATGCCAACGCCTTATCTGGTATTGGCGGAGTGTGGTACATTCGAATCCGGACATGTACCTGCGGACTTGGTTTCATTCTCATATCGAAGTGAATCATCATTTACGCATCATTACGACCGGATGTCGAACAAATGCATTCTTTGGTTAAACGTCTTGATTGCAGGATACGGCACATCGGAAAGGTGAGCGGAGAAAAACTCTCGAACTTTGGCTTCCCTCACGGGACGAGGCAATCGAGCTTCCATCATTAATCTAAACTCTGTCAATCAGCATCATGGTCTACAGCCGGATGGCTTCCCACCATTCGGACGCTTCCCTATCGAGAAAATATTGAGCGATAGAGGCTTTCGTCGTCTGGCGGTTGATTAGGCAAAGATTTTCTCCGGCTCCTTTAACCAATGATCCTAGGTGGGAGTCTCAGAAATACCGTCGAATTTGGGTGGTTGCATCTTTGCCACTTCTTGCAGCCACCGGTCACCTCGATTTCCCATATCTGGGATCCCTTGCTGTCTCTCTCCCTGCTGTAGTCCCACCGCCACTTGCATTCGGTCCACGACCTGGGCGAACTGAGTCATCTGGTTCACCACTTGACGAAGGATCTCTGGTACAGCAGGATCTGGTTCATTATTAATAGATTGCTGCGGCTCGCCGGAGCTATGACTGGCCTGGTTAGAAGGCGACGCCTCCCTTTCGGCATTTCTTCGTCCGCGTCCACGACCGCGACCACGTCCACGCCCGCCTCTCAACATACTGTAAGCATAAATACTCAATATACAGAAAACAACATCGTTCTAATATCCGAGTATAAAGAGATACAATATGCAAAGAACGAGATAGAGTTTAGGAACTTACAACCACCGTTCGCATGAAGACGTAGGCAGTGCAGTGATGTCATTCACGGCCGGTTACCCCAAAAGACATAAATGACCCCTATTTTAACCCAACGGCCAAGATATCCATAATCTTAGCTCCGATACCATATTCGTAACACCCCGATATATTCGGGAATATTACTGTGCCGTAAATCCTTTACGTAAGGATTTACAAGGTGAAGAATTGAACACGTATAAAAATGGTACTAATAAATGGAAAGTACGGAATTACAGTAAATAATTTCTGACCATATACAGTAATAGTACAATTTTTCAAATGAACTCATTAATCCATTACCAAATTAAAAACATCACAAACGACTTCGTACTCGAGTACTTATTGAAATAACGAATAAACAACAGATAAATAAACCCGGTCGGGACATCACTCTGCACCCTCGTCGTCATCTGTTCCGGTGGTTGTTTCCCGCTCTCCCGGATCCCGAACACAAACAAAATGTTCACCCCCGAAGGGGTTAGCACAACGATGCTAGTACAAGTACCACAACATATTATTCATATCTCACGGTGAATAATAATAATAACGTAAACGACAAAATACCAACGAGTCTTCTCCTACGAGAAACTCAAACATAACAAACACAATCGATAATCACAACATGATATCAATACATACACATGGTAATTCCATCGATCCGGCGTTCATCGCCTAGAACCCACGATGATCCCGTCAGACCAACCCGTGGTGGAAAACCCGTCCGATGATCCGGTATGACGCTAGCATAGATCCCCCGATGATCCCGTCGGACCAACACGAGGTGGACATACAATAACGACATACATGCACGACAATATGTATAACAACATTACATAAAACAATTAAGGTACTTGCCTTGATTTGAAGACAATAATAACACTTCCACGGAAATGAACACTCGACGATCGTCCTCCTTAATTAATCACGTAACTAGACCAAACCTTAACAAAAGAAATAATATAGGATTTATCTCACGTCGTACAAATGTTAAACAATTTGATTAACGGTCAAAAGTTCATAAACTGCAATCTGCCCGAATAGCTTAGCGCACGCTAAGTATTCTGTGTAGCGTGCGTTACGTCTGCCCGATAGCGCACGCAAACAACAATTACTAGCGCACGTTAACTATGCATGGTCAGTACTTCACTGATCAGCCAACTGACTCGACTGGTGGTCTAGCGTACGTTACGTACCAAACGTAGCGGACGCTAACTAGTACTCGATAGCGCACGTTAAACTGCAATCCTAGCGTGCGCTATCTCTGCATGGCGCTTCTTTGGCGATGCTTGTTCTTGCCATGTTCGAAACAATGAAATCCTTCGTGATAATTCATGTTACTTCCATGAATACCAAGTTCTTACTCTTATGAATGATCTCCAGGATGATATCAACTTCAAGATGCAAAAATATACGTATAATCATCATGACACCATAATCCATCTTGATTACAATTTTTCATGCAAGGTTGGTTATCTCCGGTTGATGTGTTAGATGCTACTATCATTATACATATTCAGACTTCATCTTGAGGTGAACTAACAATTCCGACTTATACGAAAGAATATTTCCTAAGATGATTCTTTCTTTAAGTCCTTATAACATCTTTTCCAAATCATGATCACATAAATCATATGGATTGTTAACTTCCGAATATTCTCTCATCAATTGAAGTACTAGGATTCCAACTTCAAGGTTCCAACAATAATAACGTAATTGTAGACATCCCAATCTTCTAAACATGATGTTGTTGAAATAATTCACTAATGAAATTCAATATCTCGATAACATGATCATCATATCCATTGGAAATCCAAATCTAAGACTGGTGATAGGTTGAACATACCTTAATATGCTGGATTCACTGAACCACAAGGTGTAATTCGACTCCGGTTGGTTATGTGCCACTCCAAGGTGTTACTTCTCTTCAATGATCACTCACAAATGATACTCAATCATTCCATGATCACTCATAAACGTTCTAAGTGTTTAGAAGGGAGATTCTTGCTCTCTGGACTCTCAAAGATGAAGTAAAAACGAAGGAAATGAAAGCCCAAGCCGTTGATGTCTCATTTATAATATTCTGCATTATTGACAAGTTAGCGCACGCTACTAAGCATCCCTTAGCGTGCGCTAATAATGGTTGACTTCAGATTTTGTCCGGGTGCGTCAGCGGGAATCTTATCCGGACCCATGTCCCGCTGGCGCACGAGCCAGCTGCCCCGCTCAATAATTGAGTCCTTAGCGCACGTTACTCATACCTGCATAGCGTGCGCTAAAAATGGCCCGATAGCGCGCGTTAAGATACATTCTTAGCGTGCGCTATCACAAGGTTGCTTGAGCAATTTTGCATGTTTCTATACTTATGCGTAATGATATTAATGCACTAGATATCATACTCCAATAATCAAAATCACCAATCCGAAATAATACATGGTTTGAATACAGATGAAATACACTGTAATAAATCCGGATATTACATAAGGTAGTTATGAATTTTTACGTGATGTTAAAAAACGTCACTACGACACATTTATGACGCCAAAAGTATGTAACACCCCGAGATATTCGGAATAATTACAGCGCCGTAAACCCTTTAGATAAGGATTTACAAGGCTAATTTTAAAAGAAGTATAAAAATAAACCAATCGAACAACTGGAACTCAAATACAGATTTGATTCAAACGATCAAATGTGTTAACTTATACAACCATATCGAAAGGACTTTATTAATACAGACATACTCGAGTACTAAACGAACCAAGAAGACAAATCACAATAATAATAACATCAACCACATCACTGAGCCATTTCATCGTCCTGTCGGTACTGTGGTTGCCTCCCCGCTCCTCGGCTACCTGAACATCAAAACAATGTCCACCCCCGAAGGGGTTAGCAAAACAATGCTAGTACAAATATCATTATACAATAAATCATCAATGCATCATAAAACATGCAAAACGGACTTCCGCCACCGGAATCCAACGATGCGAATCCTCACGATTCCATCAACACAATACATGGTAATCCAGCGATCCAGCGCCCTCAGCATAGATCCCCATGATGATCCCGTCGGACCAACGCATGGTGGAAAACTTGTCCAGCGATCCAGCGCCCTCATCATAGATCCCCATGATGATCCCGTCGGACCAACGCATGGTGGACATTCGATCCAGCGCCCTCAGCATAGATCCTCATGACCCCCTCGGATCATTTATACCATAATCAATCAATTATGCATACACATATGCATTTCAATATATTCATCAATACGAACAGACAACAACGAATATCACGAGAATTTCCAGAAATACATCTCATATTCAACAATATGAGCAAAACCACAAGCATGATAAATCAAACTCGACATATGATACTTGCCTCGAAAATAGCAAGGACGAAACACTTCAATGATCTCGACCCACTCGAAGGCTGCCTCCTTCGATCAACGTAACAAGCTCGGACCTTAACAAAAGGAACGATATACAAATCATCTCAAGTCGAACGATGGTCTAACAATTCGGTCTACGACCGAAAAGCTCAATATAAACAATCTGCCTGGACTGCTTAGCGTGCGCTACGTACTCTACGTAACGTGCGCTAAGCCGGCCTGTTAGTGTACGCTATCGTGTAAGACTAGCGTGCGCTAGCTCTGGCCGGCGCGATTGAATCGGGTGATACATAACGTACGCTTACGTTATGTGCGTTAATCGAACCCGATAGCGCACGTTAACTCACATATGTTAGCGTGCGCTAATCTTGCATGGCAGAATACTGCAAACCGAAAACTGGGTTGAATGGTGAAGAACTCATGAATTCTACCGTGATAATACAAGTTATCCTCGGGCATATCATGCTAATAAGGTTTGTGAAAGTTTTATGATTATGAAATACAATTATACGGATAGTCATCTCAATATCATATTCCATCTACGATCTTCAAGAAATAACCTAAGTTCCGATCGTCTTACGTTCCAAAACACATGATTCCAACGTGTACAACGTAGCAACTGGGTAATATCCGATTACTGATCATAAATCGATTTGAACATGCTGAGGAGTCCTTACAATAAGATGGTTCAAAGGTTCATACGATATATAGTGCCGATACGCCAAAAGTATCCTTCTAACATGTGATGACCGATTAAAAACGAAATACTTGCTATCCAAACATGATTCAAACTTCCTTAGGAGCATTACTAATCATTGGTGAAGAATCACCTACCTCAAGGTAGTGAAGAACACGGAGGAAAATGAAGCAATCCGACACCGAAAGCTCGAACACCAATCTCCAATGATATACGATCTTCAATCTCGAACTAGGAGGTTGATACGAAGTGTTTAGGATGAAGGGAGTTATGTTCTAAGTGTAAGAGTTCGGGTTATGGGAGGAGAAGCGAAATCACGAATAGGATCTTTGTCTATTTATAATAAATGGCTATTAGCGCGCGCTAGACCCTGTTCGTAGCGTGCGCTAACGGCTCACAGTCTAAACTGTACTCGGCACTTAGCGTGCGCTACGCATATACCTGTAGCGTGCGCTAAGGCATTGACTCGGCTTTTCCCGAAATCCGTACAGGTACATCCGACACGATCCGACAGGGGTCCCCCGTCCAGATCTCACCTACCGCACGTCTCAATCAAATTGACCATGCATAGCGTGCGCTAATGACCCTCTGTAGCGTGCGCTATGAACCCACGTTAGCGCACGCTAAACACATCCGATAGCGTGCGCTACATGCGCAGATTTACAATCTTTAAATCACAACCAAGAAATTAAACGCTCGACAATATCGGACTATGAAATACGGAGAATAGTACTCAGACAAAAGTACAATTATTACAATATCACAAGTTCCAATTACATACAGAAATCTCGGGTATTACATCCTTCCTCCCTAAAAAGAAGTTTCGTCCCGAAACTTAGAATGAAAACAACTCCGGATATTTAGCCTTCATACCGTCCTCCGTTTCCCAAGTGGCCTCTTCGACTCCATGTCGTGACCATTGTACTTTAACCAAATGTATTGGTTTATTCCTCAATTGTTTGATCCGGCTCTCAAGTATCTTGATTGGTCTCTCTTCGAAGGTGCCATCATTAGCTATTTCGATCTCGTTGAAATCAATGACGTGATTGGGGTCCGGTACATACTTCCGCAATTGGGATACATGAAACACATTGTGAACGTGACTCAGCGATGGCGGTAAGGCCAACCTGTATGCTAAATCTCCCACTCTCTCGAGGATCTCGAATGGTCCGATATATCTCGGACTAAGCTTGCCTCTCCTCCCAAAACGGAAAATCCCTCATGTAGGAGATACCTTCAATAGTACATGGTCTCCAGCGTCGAACTCTAGAGGGCGACGACGTACATCTGCATAAGACTTCTGTCGACTCTGGGCAGCCAACAGTCTCTCTCGAATCAGAGCTATCTTCTCTTGAGTCTGAATAATTAATTCTGGTTCCGTCCCGATCAGATCCGAAGAATCATCCCAACATAGGGGTGATCGGCATCTTCTCCCGTACAAAGCTTCAAATGGTGCCATCTTAATTGAAGCATGCCAACTGTTATTGTAGGTGAATTCAACTAATGGCAAATGGACCTCCTAATTAGTTGACCAATCTAAGGCACAAGCTCTAAGCATGTCTTCTACAGTTTGAATAGTCCCCTCGGACTGACCGTCCGTTTGGGGATGATAAGCTGTACTAAAATTGAGCTCAGTCCCCAAAGCCTTATGAACTGCCTTCCAGAAGTGTGACACGAAACGACCATCTCGATCCGAAATAATGGTCTTCGGCGTCCCGTGCAATCTGACTATCTCCGCAATAAATATTCGTGCCAATCTCTCGGGTCCCCATGTATCTTTAATTCCCAGGAAATGAGCCGACTTGGTTAGTCGATCAACTACAATCCAAATCATGTTCATTCCCGTTCTAGTCCTTGGCATACTAGTAATGAAGTCCATCGAGATATCCTCCCACTTCCACTCAGGGATCGGAAGCGGTTTTAACATTCCGGCAGGTCGTTGATGTTCAATCTTAACCTGCTGACAAGTCAAACACTTTGAAACGTACTCCGCTACGTCCTTCTTCATATTCCCCCACCAGAAGTTTTGCTTTAAATCTTTATACATCTTACTACTGCCTGGGTGAATAGAATAGGGCGCGCTATGAGCTTCCTTCAAAATTGTCCGTCTCAAATCATCATCCTAGGGAACGCAAAGTCGACTCTGAAATCTCAGAACTCCATCGTCTTGTATCACGAATCCTGGGGCTTTTCCTTTCTTTACTTCGTCATATAATCGAAGAATCAGAGAATCGTTCAGTTGTTTAGACTTGATCTCCTCGACTAGTGATGAAGTCAGTTCCATCACATAAAGTTGCCCTTGGATTCCTGGTGCCCATACTTCAATCCCCTCGCGGATCAGTTCTCGCTGAATACTGGTTTGGGACGTAAGTGCTTCTAATACTCGAAGAGAAACAGGTTTACTATAATACCCGGTTGTAATTCATTCATTTTCATTCAGTAATTATCAGTCTGTAATTGTCACTCAGTGATTCTCACTCGTTAATAATCACTCATCATTCTTGTTTCATTCATTTGTGTTCACTGTTGGCATGTTGTAATCGTATATCAGTTACCGATCGGCATGTCATCTCCTCTCACTGATCGACGGGAGTATTATTATTATTATTTTCATCGTGATTGGCAGTCGTATACTGGGAGCATCATCTGTGGCTTGTTTTAGACTTGTTCATTTTCATATTCGTATGTTATGTCGGATCATTCATCAGTCGTATCGTGGAATCGGAGTTATCGGAATTTTCAACTTGGCCAGCATCGAGTTACGGCCGTAAGGACTTTGGGTTACAGCCGTAACAAGGGTTCGTGTTTCAGGCCATTTGGACGAAAGGGACTTACGGCCGTAAGGTCTGTAATGCAGTAGTAAGTTGAGCAGTGCACGGCCGTAAAGGCTGGCGATTCTGGCCGTCTGGCGTCAGCAGCTACCGAGACATCTTTGGCGAGGTGATTTACGGCCGTAAGGAAGGTGAGATACGGCCGTAAGTTGTGTTCGTAAGTTTTGTGTGTTGTCGACCAAGGGTGACTTACGGCCGTAAGGGTTGCGGCATACGGCCGTAAGTCGAGGCAGGTACGGCCGTACGAGTTGGCCGATTACGGCCGCACGCGGCAGCAAGGTGCACGGCCGCTGACGAAGAGGGCTTACGCCGTAAGATTGGCGGATACGGCCGTATCATCGAGTTACGGCCGTAAGGTGTGCGGTTCTGGCCGTAAGGTGTCGACGGATGTTTTTGACGAAGGCGGGTTACGCCGTAACTTCAGATCGGCTACGGCCGTAAGTCTGTCGGCGAGCTTTCGGACGAAGCCGAGTTCTGGCCGTCTGAGTTGGCGATTCTGGCCGTAAGGCCGTTGACTTGGAAAGTTACGGCCGTAAGAGGGCCGAGTTACGGCCGTAACTTCCGGCAGCATTTAATTACTTGGCCGGGTCATTTCACCTCACTTTTCATTTTTCCTTCTTCATCCGAGAGAGAGTGTTGAGAGAGTGATTTCATCATCATCAATCACTTGAGTGTGTAATCTTCATCATCTTCATTCCTTTGGGAAGCTTGGATACTCGTTATAACTCGTGTTCATCGGATCGAAGTGGTTGGATCTTCAAGAGGTCATTTCTTCAACACCGTAGATTTCGATTTTGTGTCGAGATATAATGTTTTGGACGTTATAATCATGTTATATGAAGGGATATGTTTATGATTATGAGTTTGTATAAGGATTCATTGGATTATTGAGAGATTTATTCAAGAACACTTTGAATATCGAGTTGGATTTGGGGATTTCCGATTAATAGTTGTTATAATCACGTTTTTGGATATTCTTAACGGACTATTGATCGTATGGGAGATGTTTTATTGATTTGAAGCACTTCTTGGGGATTTGAGGTTGGTATTGTTGAGGTTTAGTTGTAATCAATCGAAGTTGGACTCAAAGTGTTCGATATAATGCCCCTATGAACTTGGTTTAATCGTATCGACGTCTTGAGTTCGTTATATTCGTGTTTAATTCGTTATTGATCGGATTGTTGGTAATTGTATTGAACTAAGGTTGTTCGGCGACCAAGTATCTTGGTTAGGACGTTGTTCGTGGACGGACATTCTTCATCGTTGTTGTGTAAGTTGATTCTTACTCGGTTAAAAGGATATTCATTCCTTTTGTTGTTGATCATTCATAATCATAACTCATTCATCATTGTATTAATCATTTTGAGACTTGTAATTGCCGGATAATCATTTCATTAGCGAGAACGGCGGTTCCAATCATTTCATTGAAAACTATCAATCACTTCATTATCACTTTCGTATCGGTGAGTCATTCTTGACTTTATCGGATTATTATTATTCATTGATATTCATTATGGTCATTCTTGTTCATATGACCTTAGGTTCATATTGCGTGGCGGGTGCGGATGTGTGGAATTTTTAGTCGGGCACGTGATGGCCATGTATTGGGAGTGATACATTGGAGTGTGCACACGGTAACGATTACCTCCGTGAGACTAATTAGGTACAAGGACGGGTGTGTCCGGTCATCCGTCTTGTACACTTGCATGAGAACACTACGGGCGTACTATGATGCTCCTCTTCGGCGTAATTCATAACTAAGGATATTTCATAACTTGATTAAATCATGTTTGTGTATTTTCAACCCTTGAGGATTGTTGTTACGTATCGACCCGTTGGGGATTTTGTTTTCAGTCACGGCAAGGCAAAGGCACGGGAAGAGCATGTTGACGGCGATTTAATCCTGATGATACTAGTAGGGGCCCGGTCATTCCGTTTGTTCACCATTTTCGGTCATTTGATTATTCTGTCATTTGTATTTTCCTGCCGTAAATTCCGTTTGTAATGTTTATTTATTCAGGTGGTGTATTTTATCTTCATATAGAATACACTAGTATTGATATTGTCTGGTGTGTTGTACTTAAACTCCTCATCGGAGTGTTTGGTAATATAATGTGGTTCGGTACTACAATTATATTATTTAATTCATCATTTTCATTTGCCTGGTGGGTCCCAGTCGGGGATTCACGGCACTGTAATATCCGCCTAGTTTGGGGTGTTACAGAGTTGGTATCGGAGCGTGGTTTTGAATACTACCCTCCAAGTCATGTCTCATTTGAAATCATCGTCATCGGACTAGTATCATTGGACTTTCGCGTCACGTGTGACCTGTGCAAATGCCGAGCCAATCAGACCAAGAACTGTAAGATTTCTAAGGCCATGGTATAATTTCTCGCATTAATCATTCATTCATAATTCATCAGTTCACAATCCTCAATCATCATTGTCACTTTGACCAGGACGGTCAGGTTAACTCATTAATCAGTCAATTCATTTCATTGTTCAGTTGTTGATCAGGAAGATCAAATCATTAACCTCGTTAACTCATTCAAGATAATCATTTCAGTAACTTCATCAGATAATCATGTCACGTCAATTGATCATTCATGTAATCGCTGTATTTGAGCGCGTATGCTCATTTTCATCATTTCATAATATAATCATAATGTGATACTCATGCGAGACAAATAATCATCATGTGACTTTCCTACTTCAGTATGGAAAGAGCTGGCAGAGGACGAGGAGGACGAGGCCGTGGAGCGGGCCGAATCCCGAGAACTCGTGCGAATACACGCGCAAATGCCAGGAATAATGCTAACTCATCGAGTAGTGACGCTGCCACTCATTCAACTGGACGCGATCATTCACTATCGGGGAGTCGTACCCGGGACACGGCTCAGTCAGAGGGTGTCCGGGTTGACCCACTCGCCTTTATGCAGGGCATGATGGCCCAAATGACGCAGATGGCTCAGTTGATGGAGACGATGCATAACTCCGTCAATCAAAATCAGCAGGCTCCTCCACCGCCACCTCAGAGGCAAGAGAGGAATGTGAGTAATATCATCGGCGATATCTCTCGCCAGGGGCCACCTACTTTTGAGGGCTCGTCTGAGCCGGCAGATATCATTCATTGGCTCGAGCATTTTGAGAAGCTGTTTGCTATGGTAGAGTGTCCCGAGGGACACAAAGTTTCTGTTGCGGCTTACTACCTGGGTAAGAGCGCACATTCTTGGTGGTTGTCGTTGAAGCCCACAGACGGATCATGTACTTGGGATCAGTTCAAGACTCTCATGATGGAGAGGTATTATCCGGCCCCACTCAGAGAGGCCAAGCTGTCAGAATTGCTCACCCCCGACCCCTCAACAGACGAGGATGTTCTCGCCATTGCCGAGAAATTTCAGGAACTTCTTCCGTTCGCCTCATCTATCATTCACTCAGAAGCGGACAAGATCAAGTATTTCAGCAAGAGGCTGAAACCCCGTATGAGACTTCAATTACTTAATCATAATTGCACCACGTTGGCTGAGTTCATTGAGAAAGCTCTCACCTACGAGCTTCGCTAAAGAAATTGCTAAGCGGCAACCTTCGTCGCTAGCAAGAAGTCGAGAATCGTAACCGGTCGGACGGAGTCGTGCCACTTTCAAGAAACCCGTGCGGGCTCGCTTTCGAGCGACCTCCGGTGTCGTCTAAACCGCGGAATCTCGATCACGAGCGGCCGGTTCGGCCATCAATGTTACAACCGTGGGGATCTTGGTCATGTCGGCACTAAGTGTCCGAGCAGATCATCACGTGTCATAAGCGTGGAATTGTGGGACATAAGGCCCGTTTTTGCCGTAGGGACTCCAAACCTACTCGGACGTCATCTCGGGCCCCTAAGCGATCGGCCGTTCGTAATCAAAGCCACTCAATCAGCGTCGTTTAAAGCAGCGGGAGCGACTAAAGGGGAGCTTTTAGCCATCGACGGAGCGTCGGTGCGGGACTAGCAAGCCCGGATTTATGAGATGAAGAAGACCGATGATCCAGAGGCCCGAATGATCTCGTGTACACTCGATATTCTATCTCAACTTGTGTGCACACTTTTCGATCTTGGTGCATCGCATTCATTCATTTCCGAGTCATGTTTGAGTAGACTACGCCCGGGTAGTGCTAATAGTTGTGAGCCTTATGTCATTGGCCTACGATGGTAGACGAATTATCGGTGTCGTGAGATTGGATTGTCCGATTGGTTTCATGGTCGTGTATGCCCAGCGGACCTAATCGTAGTAGATTTGCCGAGGGACGACGTCATCTTGGGTATTGATTGGATGGATCGTCATGATGCCATCATTAGTGTCCGTAAGCGTATGATCACTATCATTTCAGACGATGGGGTGGAATGTGTGTTTCAGGGAGGTAATCCCGGCTGTTCGGGCAAGGTCATTAATTTGATGAAAGCGGTGCGATTACTCAGTCAAGGATGTGTTGGTTATTGGTGCTATATGACCAAAACCGAGAAGTCATCAGTAATGTTAACGGATATTCCGGTGGTGAGGGAATATGCCGATGTTTTTCCAGACGAGTTACCTGGTTTGCCTCCACAGAGGGATGTGGAATTCACGATTGAGTTGGAGCCTGGTACGTCCCCGATATCGAAGGCGCCGTACCGGATGGCCCCGACCGAAATGCAGGAATTAAAGAACCAACTTGAGGAATTGTTCGAGAAGGGTTATATCCGACCGAGTGCGTCTCCGTGGGGAGCACCCGTGTTGTTTGTCAAGAAGAAGGATGGGTCATTTCGTTTGTGTATCGATTATCGGGAGTTGAACAGAGTGACAATCAAGAATAAATATCCCTTACCCCGTATTGATGATCTTTTAGATCAACTTCAGGGAGCTTCAGTATTTTCCAAGATCGACTTAAGATCTGGATATCACCAGCTGCGGATTCGAGAGTCGGATATCGCGAGGACGGCGTTTGAACACGCTATGGTCATTATGAGTTCGTAGTTATGCCGTTCGGGCTAACTAATGCACCTGCGGTATTCATGGAATTGATGAATCGGGTTTTCATCGACTTTTTGGATCAGTTTGTTGTTGTCTTCATCGACGATATTTTGATTTATTCTCGTAGCCGAGAGGATCACGAGGCCCATCTTCATCAGGTTCTCGACGTGTTGAGACGAGAGCAACTTTTTGGAAAGTTTTCCAAGTGCGAGTTCTGGATGTCCGAAGTGACTTTTCTCGGACATGTAATTTCATCGGACGGAGTTCGTGTCGACCCTCAGAAGACGGAGGCTATTCGAGATTGGTTACCTCCGAAGAACGTTAAGGAAATCCGAAGTTTCCTCGGATTAGCGGGTTATTATCGGCGATTTGTGGAAGGATTTTCTAAAATCGCTCAACCCTTGACGAACCTTTTGCGGAAGGATAAGAAATACACGTGGTCCGACGCGTGTCAACGGAGTTTTGAGGAACTCAAGAGCCGGTTAATGTCAGCACCTGTACTTTCCTTGCCACAGGGGACGGAAGGATTTGTGGTTTATAGTGATGCGTCCGGACAGGGCCTCGGATGTGTGCTCATGCAGAACGGGAAGGTTATTGCCTATGCTTCACGGCAATTGAGACCTTACGAGATTAATTATCCGACCCACGACCTGGAGCTAGCAGCCGTGGTGTTCGCTTTGAAGATTTGGCGTCATTACCTTTATGGCGTCACTGTCGGATATTCACCGATCATAAGAGCTTAAAGTATATATTTACTCGAAGGAGTTAAATATGCGTCGAGAGGCAGTGGTTGGAATTAATCAAAGATTATGATATTGAGATCCTCTACCACCGGGCAAGGCGACGTTGTCGCCGACGCCTTGAGTCGTAAGTCCGTTCGGGGAGCGGATGCTTGCCTGTTTAACGGTTCGGAAGGAGCTTGGCGGGAATTCCTTAGACCGAGATCGAGTGCAGCCGGCGAGTTCAGGGGCAACTTTGTATGTTAGATATTTCATCGTCACTCGAGGAGGAAATTCGAGAGAATCAGGGTTCGGACCCATCATTGTTACGCATCCGTGAGGATGTGGCTCGGGGGAAAGCGCCTGGATTTGTGGTCCACGAGGATGGACTTTTGAGGTTTAAGAATCGGTTGTGCGTACTGGCAAATGACGAGTTGAAAAACTCGATTTTGAAAGAAGCTCATGCTACCCCTTATTCCGTTCATCCGGGGTCTAGCAAGATGTACAAGGACTTGAAACAAAATTACTGGTGGAGTAATATGAAGCGAGAAGTCGCAGAATTTGTTTCGAGATGCTTAACCTGTCAACAAGTTAAGATTGAACATCGGCATCGGCGGGTATGTGAAACCCCTTCCTATTCCCGAGTGGAAGTGGGAAGACATTTCTATGGATTTCATCACGAGTTTGCCGACGCAGTCGTCGTGGCATGAATACGATCCGGGTGATCGTGGACCGCTTAACTAAATCAGCTCATTTCCTTGAGATCAAGGAGACGTGGGGTCCCGAGAGGCTTGCTCATTTGTTCATCAAAGAGATAGTCGACTTCACGGTACTCTAAGAGTATCGTTTCCGATCGTGACGGACGGTTTGTGTCGCATTTTTGGAAATCAGTTCATCGTGCTATGGGAACTCGGCTTAATCTCGATCGCTTTTCATCCTCATCCGACGGACAATCGAGAGGACCATTCGGACATTAGAGGACATGTTGAGGGCATGCGTCCTCGATTGGAAGACGATTGGGAAGCCCAACTACCATTGATCGAGTTCACGTATAATAATAGCCGGCATGCTTCCATTAAGATGGCACCTTACGAGGCCTTGTACGGTCGCCGTTGTCGGTCTCCTTTGTGTTGGGATGACTTATCGAATCAATCGGCACCGAACCCGATATGCTTATAGCCGCGAGAGAAGGTAGCTTTAATCGAGTCGTATGTTGTGACTCAGTCGCATGTAAATCTATGCGAGATAATCGTCGCCGACCACTAGAGTTCGAGACGGGTGACCACGTTTTGGTCAAGGTATCCCCAGTCGAGGTATTTTCCGCTTTGGGAAGAGGGAAAGTTGAGTCCGAGATTCATTGGACCGTTTGAGATTTTGGATCGGGTGGCGAGTTAGCTTATCGATTGGCTTTACCTCCGGCGTTGAGCCGAATTCATAATGTGTTTCATGTCTCTCGATTGCGGAAGTATGTTGCCGACCGAGTCACATACTCCCGATTAAATCGAGATCGCCGACGATCATTCATATGAGGAACGTCCTATTCGAGTTCTAGAGCGGCGAATCAAACAGTTGAGGAATAAGACGATCCCTTTGGTTAAAATTCAGTGGTCTAGACACGGAGTCGAAGAGGCTACTTGTGAAACCGAGGATAGTATGCGGGAGAGTTATCCCGAGTTGTTTGACCCTTAGTTTCGGGGACGAAACTCCTTTTAAGGGGGGGGGGTATGTAATACCCGGTTGTAATTCATTCATTTTCATTCAGTAATTATCAGTCTGTAATTGTCACTCAGTGATTCTCACTCGTTAATAATCACTCATCATTCTTGTTTCATTCATTTGTGTTCACTGTTGGCATGTTGTAATCGTATATCAGTTACCGATCGGCATGTCATCTCCGCTCACTGATCGACGGGAGTATTATTATTATTATTTTCATCGTGATTGGCGATGATTATCGGGAGCATCATCGTGGCTTGTTTTAGACTTGTTCATTTTCATATTCGTATGTTATGTCGGATCATTCATCATCGTATCGTGGAATCGGAGTTATCGGAATTTTCAACTTGGCGGCCAAGATCGAGTTACGGCCGTAAGGACTTTGGGTTACAGTAGTAACAAGGGTTCGTGTTTGTGCCATTTGGGCGAAAGGGACTTACGGCCGTAAGGTCTGTGGTACGGCCGTAGTAAGTTGAGCAGTGCGGCCGTAAAGGTGGCGATTCTGGCCGTCTGGCGTCAAGCTACCGAGACATCTTTGGCGAGGTGATTTACGGCCGTAAGGAAGGTGAGATACGGCCGTAAGTGGTGTTCGTAAGTTTTGGGTGTTGTCGACCAAGGGTGACTTACGGCCGTAAGGGTTGCGGCATACGGCCGTAAGTCGAGGCAGTCTGGCCGTCTGAGTTGGCGATTCTGGCCGTCTGCGGCGAGCAAGGTGCCCGGCCGCTTCGACGAAGAGGGCTTACGCCGTAAGATTGGCGGATACGGCCGTATCATCCGAGTTACGGCCGTAAGGTGTGCGGTTCTGGC
The DNA here is from genome assembly GCA_033398695.1 of Orobanche coerulescens. Lineage (NCBI taxonomy): Eukaryota > Viridiplantae > Streptophyta > Magnoliopsida > Lamiales > Orobanchaceae > Orobanche > Orobanche coerulescens. The sequence continues at coordinate 68,788,118 of CM065804.1, read as the reverse complement.
CGTAAGGGTGTCGACGGATGTTTTTGGCGAAGGCGGGTTACGCCGTAACTCAGATCGGCTACGGCCGTAAGTCTGTCGGCGAGCTTTGGACGAAGCGATTCTGGCCCGTCTGAGTTGGCGATTCTGGCCGTAAGGCCGTTGACTTGGAAAGTTACGGCCGTAAGAGGGCCGAGTTACGGCCGTAACTTCCGGCGTGATTAATGACTTGGCGGGTCATTTCACCTCACTTTTTCATTTTTCCTTCTTCATCAGAGAGAGTGTTGAGAGAGTGATTTCATCATCATCAATCACTTGAGTGTGTAATCTTCATCATCTTCATTCCTTTGGGAAGCTTGGATACTCGTTATAACTCGTGTTCATCGGATCGAAGTGGTTGGATCTTCAAGAGGTAATTTCTTCAACACCGTAGATTTCGATTTTGTGTCGAGATATAATGTTTTGGACGTTATAATCATGTTATATGAAGGGATATGTTTATGATTATGAGTTTGTATAAGGATTCATTGGATTATTGAGAGATTTATTCAAGAACACTTTGAATATCGAGTTGGATTTGGGGATTTCCGATTAATAGTTGTTATAATCACGTTTTTGGATATTCTTAACGGACTATTGATCGTATGGGAGATGTTTTATTGATTTGAAGCACTTCTTGGGGATTTGAGGTTGGTATTGTTGAGGTTTAGTTGTAATCAATCGAAGTTGGACTCAAAGTGTTCGATATAATGCCCCTATGAACTTGGTTTAATCGTATCGACGTCTTGAGTTCGTTATATTCGTGTTTAATTCGTTATTGATCGGATTGTTGGTAATTGTATTGAACTAAGGTTGTTCGAGCGACCAGTATCTTGGTTAGGACGTTGTTCGTGGACGGACATTCTTCATCGTTGTTGTGTAAGTTGATTCTTACTCGGTTAAAAGGATATTCATTCCTTTTGTTGTTGATCATTCATAATCATAACTCATTCATCATTGTATTAATCATTTTGAGACTTGTAATTGTCGGATAATCATTTCATTAGCGAGGAACGGCGGTTCCAATCATTTCATTGAAAACTATCAATCACTTCATTATCACTTTCGTATCGGTGAGTCATTCTTGACTTTATCGGATTATTATTATTCATTGATATTCATTATGGTCATTCTTGTTCATATGACCTTCTAGGTTCATATTGCGTGGCCGGGTGCGGATGTGTGGAATTTTTAGTCGGGCACGTGATGGCCATGTATTGGGAGTGATACATTGGACTGTGCACACGGTAACGATTACCTCCGTGAGACTAATTAGGTACAAGGACGGGTGTGTCCGGTCATCCGTCTTGTACACTTGCACAGAACACTACGGGCGTACTATGATGCTCCTCTTCAGCGTAATTCATAACTAAGGATATTTCATAACTTCAGTTAAATCATGTTTGTGTATTTTCAACCCTTGAGGATTGTTGTTACGTATGGCGGCCCGTTGGGGGATTTTGTTTTCAGGTCACGGCAAGGCAAAGGCACGGGAAGAGCATGTTGACGGCGACGAATCCCAGTGATACTAGTAGGGGGCCCCAGTCATTCCGTTTGTTCAGTCATTTTCAGTCATTTCAGTTATTCCTGTCATTTGTATTTTCCGCTGCAAATTCCGTTTGTAATGTTTATTTATTCAGGGTGGTGTATTTTATCTTCATATAGAATACACTAGTATTCGGTATTGTCCTGGTGTGTTGTACTTAAACTCCTCATCGGAGTGTTTGGTAATATAATGTGGTTCGGTACTACAATTATATTATTTAATTCATCATTTTCATTTGCCTGGTGGGTCCCAGTCGGGGATTCACGGCACTGTAATATCCGCCTAGTTTGGGGTGTTACAGGCTCAAAGCATCAGCTACTACGTTTGCTTTCCCCGGATGATAGCGAATCTCCAAGTCGTAATCCTTGATCAATTCCAGCCACCTTCTCTGCCTCATGTTTAACTCTTTCTGACTGAAAATGTATTTGAGGCTCTTATGATCTGTAAAGATCTGACAATGAGTGCCATACAAATAATGTCGCCAAATTTTCAAGGCAAAGACCACAGCTGCTAGCTCCAGATCGTGAGTCGGGTAATTAACCTCATACGGTTTTAATTGCCGAGAAGCATAAGCAATCACTTTATCCTTCTGCATCAATACACAACCCAAACCCTGATTCGAAGCGTCGCTGTATACCATGAATCCATCAGTTCCCTCTGGCAGTGCTAATATAGGTGCTGTCGTCAGTCTCTTCTTAAGTTCGTCAAAACCAGCCTGGCACTTCTCACTCCACATGAATTTTTGAGTTTTCTGTAACAGCTGGGTGAGCGGACGAGCAATTTTGGAAAATCCTTCTACAAAGCGGCGATAATATCCAGCAAGTCCTAAGAAGCTTCGGACCTCTTTCACGTTTTTAGGAGCTTCCCAATCCAAGATTGCTTCGACTTTCTTCGGGTCCACCTGAACTCCGTCGGCTGATATCACATGCCCAAGGAAAGTTACTTCCTTAAGCCAAAACTCGCATTTTGAAAATTTTGCATACAGCTGTTCCTTCCTCAAGGCGCTTAAAACCACACGTAAATGTTCAGCATGTTCCTCTGCGTCCTCGAATATATCGGGATGTCAATCAATGAAGACGACCACAAATTTATCCAAGTATTCCAAGAATACCCGATTCATCAATTGCATGAATACCGCAGAGCATTAGTAAGTCCAAATGGCATTACTACAAATTCATAATGCCTGCATCGGGATCTGAAAGCAGATTTCGGTATATCCGATTCCTTAATTCTCAACTGGTGGTATCCTGATCGCAAGTCAATCTTCGAGAATACCCTTGCCCCTTGCAGTTGATCAAACAAGTCGTCAATCCGAGGTATAGGATACTTATTCTTGATCGTCATCTTGTTGAGCTCCCTGTAATCAATACACAGTCGGAGGGATCCGTCTTTCTTCCGGACAAAGAGAACGGGCGCTCCCCAAGGAGAAACGCTCGGTTGAATATAACCCTTCTGCAACAATTCCTCCAGTTGTTTCTTGAGTTCATACATCTCGGTTGGCGCCATGCGGTATGGTGCTCTGGAAATAGGAGCTGCTCCAGGCTCTAGTTCGATAGTGAATTCCACTCCCCTCTGCGGAGGTAACCCAGGTAGTTCGTCAGGAAATACATCTGAGAACTCATTCACAACTGAAATAGACGAGAGCTCTACTCCTTCCTCTTTCCTCATGGCATAGCACCAAAGTCCGTGACATCCCTGCTTCAGTAATTTCACGGCTTTCATTGCCTTGATCAATTTTCCTGAGCTTCCCGGTCTCCATCCTCGGAATAAGTGTTCATATCCGTCATCAGCAATGATGGAAATGACTCTCTCTCGGTAATTCAGCACAGCTCCATAACGGTTGAACCAATCATCTCCGAGAATTAAATCGTCACCGCAGATGTCAACTACAATAAGATTCGATGGCCAATCTCTTCCTTCTATAGATACTGGGAAATCCCTAGCTTCTAGTGTTCCCACAATTTTCTCTCCGCTTGGTAATCCCACAACATAAGGTTCACAATTATACAAGCACGCGATGTTCAAACGATTAACACAGTTTAAAGATATAAAAGAATGCGTAGCTCCCGAATCGAACAAGACACTAACTGGTTGCAAAAGGATCTGAATCGTACCTGATGCAACAGCTGTGTTCTGATCATCAGATTTCCTCATTTAAATGCAGCGTGGAGGAATGGACCCGGACCTTGGATGCCTCTCTCTTCCCGGTGTTCTCTGCTGAAATCCACTTTGCGTCTGGTTCACACTCGTCTCCTTCGGAATTTGGAGCCGGAGTGCAGTACCAAAGATCGGGTCGCATTCCCACAAAATGTTGCGCGATGTCCTTCTGTCCACACTCAAAGCAGTCCACGGCGCGAAACAATCATGTCGAACATGTCCCGCCTTGCCACAGTTGTAACACTTCTTTCTGCATAAAGCAGTCGGTCGCCGGAACTTCTTTCCTCCTCGAGAAGGATGCGGAGGTCTCTGGATGAGTGAAAATAGGTGACCCTGGGCCCGCTATTCTTATTCTCCGTGAAGTTGCCGGACACCTTCTGTTTCTTTGCTTCCGTCGATTTCTCTCGCCTTGCCTCCTTCATGTCATAGGCCAACGCCTTGTCCTGGTACTGTCGCAAGGTGGTACATTCAAATCCTGACATATACTGCTGAATTTCCGGCTTCATTCGCATGTCAAAATGAAAAATCTTCTCCGCCTCGGTCCTGACCAAGTGGCGCACATAAGTCAGTTGGTGATTAAAAGTCTTAATAACGTCCGTCACAGATACTTCCGAAATTTGTGGTGAGAAAAACTCCCGAACTCGGGCCTCTCTAACTGGGCGAGGACAATACTGTGCCTCCATCATCAATTTGAATTCTGTCCAGTCAACATTATGCTCCTCCGGTCGAATGGCCTCCCACCAGTCGAAAGCCTCCCCGGTCAAAAGATACTGGGCGACCGGAACCTTCCTATCGTTGGAACAGTTAATCCCTGCAAAAATCTTTTCTAGTTCCTTCAGCCAATGATCCCACGAAAGCGTCTCAGCGGAACCGTCAAATTTCGGAGGATGCAATTTGACCACCTCAGTAAGCCATTTATCTCTCCGATTATCCACGTTATTCTGCTGTCCCATCGCCATCTGCATGCAATCCACAACTTGAGCAAACTGGTTTATCTGGGCAACCACCTGCTGAAGCACTCCCGGCATGTTAGGATCTGCATTATTATTTGCCGATCCCTGCTGTCCCCCGGAATGTGAATCCGTTTGACTAGCGGCTATCTCTGGAGTAGATACCGACTCTTCTTGCCTCGCATTTCCACGTCCGCGTCCACGACCGCGTCCGCGTCCACGACCGCGTCCGCGTCCACGACCTCCTCTCAACATACTGTAAACATAAATACTCAATATCCAGGGCAAACGTTCTAAAAGTACATCCATTAATGTTTACAAGAGATGAATTAAATAAAACAGTAGTATTCGAGATTAGGAAACTTACAACCACAGTCCACGCGACGATGCTGGCTCAGCAGTGATGTTACGAACGACCAATAATCAAATAACGTAAACAGACCCAACTAACCCGACTGCCAAGATATCCATAAATCTTAGCTCCGATACCATATTCTGTAACACCCCGAGATATTCGGAATAATTACAGCGCCGTAAACCCTTTAGATAAGGATTTACAAGGCTAATTTTAAAAGAAGTATAAAAATAAACCAATCGAACAACTGGAACTCAAATACAGATTTGATTCAAACGATCAAATGTGTTAACTTATACAACCATATCGAAAGGACTTTATTAATACAGACATACTCGAGTACTAAACGAACCAAGAAGACAAATCACAATAATAATAACATCAACCACATCACTGAGCCATTTCATCGTCCTGTCGGTACTGTGGTTGCCTCCCCGCTCCTCGGCTACCTGAACATCAAAACAATGTCCACCCCCGAAGGGGTTAGCAAAACAATGCTAGTACAAGTATCATTATACAATAAATCATCAATGCATCATAAAACATGCAAAACGGACTTCCGCCACCGGAATCCAACGATGCGAATCCTCACGATTCCATCAACACAATACATGGTAATCCAGCGATCCAGCGCCCTCAGCATAGATCCCCATGATGATCCCGTCGGACCAACGCATGGTGGAAAACATCCCGGCGATCCGGCGCCCCTCGGCATGATGATCCCGTCGGACCAACGCATGGTGGACATTCGATCAGCGCCCTCGGCATAGATCCTCATGACCACATCGGATCATTTATACCATAATCAATCAATTATGCATACACATATGCATTTCAATATATTCATCAATACGAACAGACAACAACGAATATCACGAGAATTTCCAGAAATACATCTCATATTCAACAATATGAGCAAAACCACAAGCATGATAAATCAAACTCGACATATGATACTTGCCTCGAAAATAGCAAGGACGAAACACTTCAATGATCTCGACCCACTCGAAGGCTGCCTCCTTCGATCAACGTAACAAGCTCGGACCTTAACAAAAGGAACGATATACAAATCATCTCAAGTCGAACGATGGTCTAACAATTCGGTCTACGACCGAAAAGCTCAATATAAACAATCTGCCTGGACTGCTTAGCGTGCGCTACGTACTCTACGTAACGTGCGCTAAGCCGGCCTGTTAGCGTACGCTATCGTGTAAGACTAGCGTGCGCTAGCTACGAACTGACAGTTCGAATCGGCTGATACATAACGTACGCTACGTACGTTCTGTGCGTTAACTGAACCCCGATAGCGCACGTTAACTCACATATGTTAGCGTGCGCTAATCTTGCATGGCAGAATACTGCAAACCGAAAACTGGGTTGAATGGTGAAGAACTCATGAATTCTACCGTGATAATACAAGTTATCCTCGGGCATATCATGCTAATAAGGTTTGTGGAAGTTTTATGATTATGAAATACAATTATACGGATAGTCATCTCAATATCATATTCCATCTACGATCTTCAAGAAATAACCTAAGTTCCGATCGTCTTACGTTCCAAAACACATGATTCCAACGTGTACAACGTAGCAACTGGGTAATATCCGATTACTGATCATAAATCGATTTGAACATGCTGAGGAGTCCTTACAATAAGATGGTTCAAAGGTTCCTACGATATATAGTGCCGATACGCCAAAAGTATCCTTCTAACATGTGATGACCGATTAAAAACGAAATACTTGCTATCCAAACATGATTCAAACTTCCTTAGGAACATTACTAATCATTGGTGAAGAATCACCTACCTCAAGGTAGTGAAGAACACGGAGGAAAATGAAGCAATCCGACACCGAAAGCTCGAACACCAATCTCCAATGATATACGATCTTCAATCTCGAACTAGGAGGTTGATACGAAGTGTTTAGGATGAAGGGAGTTATGTTCTAAGTGTAAGAGTTCGGGTTATGGGAGGAGAAGAACTGAAATCACGAATAGGATCTTGTCTATTTATAATAAATGGCTATTAGCGCGCTAGACCACATTCGTAGCGTGCGCTAACGGCTCACGATCTAAGCGTACTCGGCACTTAGCGTGCGCTACGCATATACCGTAGCGTGCGCTAAAGGCGTTGACTCGGCTTTTCGAAAGCCGTCTGTGTATCCGACACGATCCGACGGGGTCCCGGCGAGATCTCACCTACCGCACGTCTCAATCAAATTGACCATGCATAGCGTGCGCTAATGACCCTAGATGGCGTGCGCTATGAACCCACGTTAGCGCACGCTAAACACATCCGATAGCGTGCGCTACATGCGCAGATTTACAATCTTTAAATCACAACCAAGAAATTAAACGCTCGACAATATCGGACTATGAAATACGGAGAATAGTACTCAGACAAAAGTACAATTATTACAATATCACAAGTTCCAATTACATACAGAAATCTCGGGTATTACAAAGTATCACCAAAAAAGCGCCAAAAAGTGTCACTAAAGTTAACTGATGTGATGCTAGAAAAGTGCTACAATATGCCGGAAAGCGTCATAACAGACGCTCCATCCGTCCCAATTATATAGGCTGATTGGGATTTTTGAGGATTACGGAACTAATTGAAAAAAAAATTATAGAAGTAACTACCTAATATGCCCATTTTTGTTGTTTAATGATAAATTAATACTAGAATAAATCAAAGTACTCTCTCCGTCTCACCGATCTTGGTTCATATTTCTTTTTGTGCCTTCCCAAGATACTTGGTCATTTCCTTTTTAAGACACCTTTATCTCTCATAACTTTAAATAATATATATTCATACCATCACTTTATACACTACTTTTCAGATTTTCTTAAATCCCGTGTCGAAAAGCAAATGCTCAAGATGGGTGGGACGGAGGGACTATTAAATAGGGGTTTATTAGTAAATGAGATAAAAAAGTATTGATATGTATAGAAACAGGCTTATATATTTGGGACATCCGAAAAAGGAATACAAGCCTATATAATTCAGACGGAGAGGAGTATATGTTGTGACGCCTTTCAAGTGTCACAACAACTGGCTATTGAAACGCCAAATCAGATGAGACTTTTGAAAAGCGTTCTATAGTAAAAGTGTCAATAGACCACCTATTATGACATTTTTGAGCGCCACTAAAGTCACTTTTTTAGTAGTGAATCGGTGTTAGCTTCTGGTAATCACTTGCTCAATTTTTCTAAGTTTGTACTCAATAATCATGGTGATCTGATATTATTTTCATCTACTGCTTCTTCTTCGAGAGCAGAGTTTGAATAATTGTTCAACTACTCCTTCAGAGTAAGATTTATTTATGTCAACTACTTCTTCAATAGCAGAATTTTGATAATTGATCAACTCTTCTTTAGAGTAGAATTTGTTTTTATTAACTTCCTTTTCGAGAGCATTATTTGAATAACCGATCAACTACTTCTCCAGAGTAGGACCTATTAAACATTCACATGGTATAACCAACCATGATGGAGATGTATAATATTTAAATTGTATATATGTAAAACCATCCGTCTTGTGATAATTGAACTCATCACATATGAGGTATTGTAAATATGTAAAACCACCCATCTTGTGGTAATTGAATTCGTCATAGGAGATATTGTAAATATGTAAAACCATTCATCTTGTGATTATTTAACTCATCACATAGGAAGTATTATAAATATGTAAAATCACCCGTATTGTGATAATTGAACTCATCATATAGGAGACATTGTAAATATGTAAATCCATATGTCTTGTAATAATTACACTTATCATATAGAAGGCATCACTATTCATCTTGTGTCATGCGGGAGGTATCATACTTGGTACATAATGTAAAGTTCAAGAAATAGATGATTTCAATCATAAGTTGAAGATAATTATAATAAATAAAAAGCAAGAATTAGATTACAATATTTAATTGCTTCTTCTAGAGCAAGTTCGATCAATCAATTTTTCAAAGTATAATATGTGGTAGTAGGTTGAATCATTAGACGTCATCGATCGACATCAATTTCTGGTGGCATTGCCGTTTGGCTATCATATGACATCATACATACCACTTTATAAAATTTTCATAATATAAGAGATAAAATCGCATATCAATCTTGGTGTCAAATTGAACCTCTTGCTAAACTGGACATGATGGTGTAAAGAAAAAATAATTATGATAATATATATATATATAGATAGTAATAAGAGTGTATGTTCCATCGTCCGGCTCCTGCTTTCTCATGTCCACCGTCCACCTTTCACCTGCTTGCATCATTCGTTTTTCCCTGTAGCTGCTCCTCGATTGACACCTCCTCCTCCTTTCTTTCCAAATCTCCCTCTCATGCCCATCCACTATCTCAGTATCTTCTTCTTCGTTCGTTTGCTGCGGTTCGGACTTCGGCTTCTTCGTCCAAGGGTTTTCATCTCCTGTTGCTGTGACTGTGAGGTTGAGCAGCCTATCTCGAGGCCTTCTTATTCTCTCGTGCTTTTGGATATTCAATGGAAGGTAGTTTCTTTCTTCTCTTCAATTTCGTTTCTTTATTTTGATGATTACAGTTTTCTTATATTATGTCTTCTGCCGTTCAACTTTACAATAGCTGGCCTCTTCCTTTTCTTCAATTTCATTTTTTGATTTGGATGATTGGGGTTCTTATTTATGGAGAATCTATTTAGGGTTTTGTTTTTTCTTTCTTTTTTTTCTTTTACATGATGTATTCTCCCTTTCATCCTTAAAAAAGACCTAAGATACCTTCTGCAGTATTGTTTTTCCAGGCTTTTGTATGTCTTGTTTTATTGGCTGGATTTTCGTTTTTTCATTGTAATTCAGGTAATGTGTATTTAGTGCTTGTGAATTTTAGTCCCTGTTTTTTGGTTGGGGGTTGGGCAGTTCCAATTATTTGGATGTTCGTAGAATTTCTTGGATAACATTTTATCTGTGCTGCTTAGGTGGAATTTTTATTTCTTAAAGTTATAGGGCAGGTATAACCTCAAGGATGGTATTGTACATGCTTTAATTACACTTGCCCCACCTCTTTTAAATATTTTATCTTCCAATTCGTATTCACAACCTTCAAATTTATCTAAGTTTAGTTGTAGAGTCGACAAATTGCTATTTTTTTCTCTTTCTCTCTTTGTCTAGGTCACCTTCGGAGGTGCTTGCCTCTGCTGATGGAGCTTCTCGCATCGGATGGCTTTGATTTTATCTGTTTATCAAAAGGGGTCGTCCCTCTTGCGTTTTTGCTTTCTCTTATTTCTTTTTTTGCCTCTTGTTTGCTTTTTTGGTATCCGACCTCTTCTTTGTTGTTTTTATCGATTTCTTCTTTGTTGTTTTTATCGATATGGGGTTTAGATCGGCTTCCTCGCCTTTTTTTCCGGGCCTCTTTTTTTGTTGTTCATCTTGTGTTTTCTTCCTTTCAGGTTTCCAGGGCTTCAGAACGAGGTTCTTAATGTGCTGTTATGTTTCGTGCTTCTTTTTCAGTGTTGATTGTATAATTTGTGATTTTAATACTATGTATTGATGTGTATTTTCCTTCTCTTTACTATGTTTTTGGTATTTTCGAGGTCTGGGCTGCCTCATTTTTTATTTTGTAATTTATAGGTTCTTTATTTGTGTATATGGTTCGTTATGTCTGTGTGTGTGCTGTCATATTATGCGTATAGTTCGGTTGAAAATATGATCTGGCTCCTTCTTTCGGGAGAGAAATTGATGTAATTTTGTAAAATATAGATAGACACAAAAGAAAGATTACTGTCTTATTATGTGTGTGAGTATATATATTTACCATATATAATAAGAGTGTATATTCCGTCGTCCGGTTCCTGCTTCCTCATGTGCACCGTCCACCTTTCACGTGCTTGCTTCGCTCGTTTTTCCCTGTGGCTGCTCCTCAATTGACACCTCCTCCTCCTTTCTTTCCAAATCTCCCCCCGTACCCATCCACTATCTCAGTATCTTCTTCGTTCGTTTGCTGCGGTTCGGACTTCGGCTTCTTCGTCCAAGGGTTTTCATCTCTTGTTGCTGTGACTGTGAGGTTGAGCAACCTATCTCGAGGCCTTCTTATTCTCTCGTTCTTTTGGATATTCAATGGGAGGTAGTTTCTTTCCTCTCTTCAATTTCGTTTCTTTATTTTGATGATTACGGTTTTCTTACATTATGTCTTCTGCCTTTCAACTTTACAATAGCTGGCCTCTTCCTTTTCTTCGATTTCATTTTTTGATTTGGATGATTGGGTTTCTTATTTTTGGAGAATCTATTTAGGGTTTTGTTTTTTGTTTTTTTGTTTTTCTTTTACATGATGTATTCTCCCTTTCATCCTTAAAAAAGACCTAAGATATCTTCTGCTGTATTGTTTTTCCAGGCTTTTGTATGTCTTGTTTTATTAGCTGGATTTTCGTTTTTTCATTGTAATTCAGGTAATGTGTATTTAGTGCTTGTGAATTTTAGTCCCTGTTTTTTGGTTGGGGGTTGGGCAGTTCCAATTATTTGGATGTTCCTAGAATTTCTTGGATAACATTTTATCTGTGCTGCTTAGATGGAATTTTTATTTGTTAAAGTTATAGGGCAGGTATAACCTCAAGGATGGTATTGTACATGCTTTAATTACACTTGCCCCACCTCTTTTAAATATTTTATCTTGCAATTCGTATTCACAACCTTCAAATTTATCTTGTGTTAGGTGTTTCGACAATGAGTAATATTTTATTTTTGGTCCCCTCTCTGTTATGTATTTTATTCTTGCATTTTTTTGGAGGTTATTTGGATTAATCTTTTATGATTATTTCTCTTACGGTGTTTGTATTTTACTTTGTGACAGATGATTTGATTTTATTCCCGTGCAGACTATTGCAATCTGATGTGGCATTTTGGGAAGTTTCATTTATCTTTATAAATAAATGCCTAAATCAAAATTCTTAAAAGTTTTATACGTTAACCAACAAAGAAGAAATCGATAACAACAACAAAGAAGATGTCAAATACCAGAAAAGCAAGCAAGAGGCGGAAAAAAGAAATAAGAAAAAAGCACAAATGCAAGAGGGACGGTTCACTCTCTCTGGTGATGGGATGATTATGTGGTGCACTTCATTTGCGGTCTTTTTTCTTTTTGGGGTTTAATGAATTTGTAGAGTTGAAAAACTAAGATAGTCCGGCAAATCAGATGTTGGTTTTAGTTGGTTTCTCATTGATAATCTCTTGTGGGATTATATTTGTCTTCTTCTTGGCTCCAATTCTTATACTTTTTGGCTGGTCTTAAATCGAGCCTTCTTTTTTTTCTAAATGAGCCTCTTTTATTGGAGGGGTAGATCTGCTGCTTCTTCATTTGGTGAGGTGTGGTTCGCGCTTTACTATCTGGTCCTCTGTTCAGGTTAGCCATTTTTTTTAATTGTTACATTTGTCATTCGTTCCACTTCTTATGTTGTTGTTCAGATTAGAAGAACTATGATTTATTTATGCTTCTGCATTTTGGTACGTGTTTTTCACTGTGAGTGATTAATTATTTCCTTCAGTTTGGTTTTGAGATTCCCTGATGTGAAATCTACATGGTTCTTTTATTTTTTTCAGGTTTAACAATAAGATTTTTTTATTTCAGGTTTTACTTTTTTTTTCCCTTTTTGGCCTGGTTTAGTAACAGAAAATGTCATATTTTCTGTTCTGTAAGAGGTACCAACACAGGCATGGCCCTTAACATGTTTTTCTCTCATCTCCATTAATCCTTGACCGAATCTATTTCATCACCGGCATTGCATTTTCCTTTGTTTTCTTCTCTTTTTGAAATCTACATTAGATAATTATGGTATTTCAACTGTGGCAAACTTTCAATCTTTTGGTGCTCAGGCCCTTAATTGATACTTTTACCTGGGGAGGTCTCTTCATTTGTATTAGTGAATATGACAGCCTTGGTGACCCCTTCTGCCAATTGCAATTAACTTTTCTCAGATGAGTATTGAGGCTTTTGAATTATGTAAATTCTCGTAAAATTCTAATGAACTTGTAGTAAATACAAATCTTATAGATGAAAGAAAACTTCTGCTTTGTATGAAGAGGCCTGAAAACAACGCCTTACATAGTTAGGCAAAACTTATATTTGCTTCTCGAATGAGAAAAGCATAATGTGCCGATCTCTTGTTCAAATAGGCCAGTGTATAGATGATAATCTGTTTCTTTTCTTGTAACTTAGTTGAAATATATGGTGTTCTCTATTTATGTAACACCCCCAATCCGCTTAGGGATATTACACACCGTAGACCCTCTCCTCGAGGATCTACCAGGCTGATAACTAAAATCAAACATCGCCTTTAAGGCTAAAATGACTCAGTAGACCGATTTGGTCTTTCAATAAATACATACAGCTCAAATACAACTCATGCCCATGCCGGGGTCAAAATACAACCACACCCGTACCACGGGAAAAATATACTGCAGCGGAAAAGAAAATACAACTAGACCAATACGACAGCAACGGATCCTCGTGTGATTAGTATCATTCATCTTTCATCATCCTTCGTGCCGACCCTGTGCTATGCTCCAAAACCTGAATGCAAAAATAGACATCCACCCCCCGAATACTCGGGGGTTAGCAAAACTCCACTGTTTTGCTAGTGCAAGTACAAGTGCAAAAATACGAGCCATACAATTCACATTCCACGAATAACAATAACCAGGAATCCTCAAAGATCCAAACATAATGAAAAGTACTTCCCGAGGCAAGAGTTTGGGTAAAACATTCCGAAGCCGAAAGACCACAATTAAGGGGAAACAATTTGTAAAACAGTTTAAAATGCCATCGAGAGTTTTAATAGAAAACAATTTAGGATTATCAAATCCTAATCTTTCCAAAATCAACAGGGTCACAGCCCAAAGGTTTTGTTTTCGCAAATAGAAAACCGACAACAATTCACAGGCCAAAGCCCAATATCACGTGCCCTCGAAGGATGTAAAAATCAAAAAAACATAATCGCGCACGCGCATCGCCTAGGACCAGGACGAAGCCACAAATCCCACTCGAGGCCTCGAAGGACCCTCCCGAGCTGGCTAGCGAAACAAATCACATACATGCATCGCCTTGGGAACAGGGTAATACCATTGATCCCGCCCGAGGCCTCGAAGGACCCTCCCGAGCTGCCTAGCTAAACAAATCACAACATCTCACGGTTGGATCAATCACTTGTTGCATCCTGGCCACATGATCGCATGCCATGTGCCACCGTAGATTAACTTTGGCGCTCACGGTTGGATCAATCACTTGTTCCATCCTGGCCACATGATCACATGCCATGTGCCACCGTAGTTTTTCTTAGGCTCTCACGGTTGGATCAATCGCTTGTTGCATCCTGGCCACATGATCACATGCTATGTGCCACCGTAGGCCCCGCCCACATTCACACAATCGCACACATAGCACAATGCAACAAAGATATCCAAATAATTCATCTAGAGGCATCAACACTTAGCAAAACACCACGTCAAACCACAACGCACCGAAATGAAATAATATATGTCCACACGCAATACCAAGTGCAATATCAACACCAAACATATCCATAGAGTTCACATAGTCATTCTCAAACCACACCATTCACAAAACACACACGTTTTGAAAGCAAGCCTTTAACAAGGCTAAACCGAATCTTTGAAAGTGAAATTCAAACGATTAAATAAACACAAGGAGACGATCACTAATTATCATATCCATAAAACAAGAATAGTATGGACAAGGTACTTGCCTCGAAATCGGCACGCAAGTATTCCGACGAACACGTCTCAACCGGAAAGCTTCGAAACGCCCGATGCTATCGAAAAGGAAGATGACAACGAACGGAAGGGTTCAACTCGGTTTCTTCGCAAGAAACTCGACCCTAATAACATATAATTAATAAATTAACGATCATATGATGAAGAATAATCGTAGAACGACTGAAAATCCCTCTATGACATTTTACGAGACACCTTCAAGGCGTCGGTCAAGAACTCAACCCAAACAACGAATCGATACGATCCAACCATGGAATAACAAGGGAAATGATATAATACATCTTAATAATCATCAATCCATCACAATCCTAAGTTAAATCGGATTAAACGGACGAAATCGAACAAAATACCCAAAATCCCCAAAATTAGATTTCAAGAAATCTAACCTTGATTCGGTAGATCGGAGGAGGTTATAGGATGGATTATTGATGATATAAACTCCAAGACTTCATGGATTGATTGCACAACAACATCTAATCACGAATCTCTAAGCCACAACCGCGGAAAAATTGAGAGGAATGAGAAAAATGGGTGAAAACCCGACTGGAGGGCCTTAAATAGGCTGACTGCCGGCCGAGTTACATACGTAACCGGCCAAGGCTTACGTACGTAACCGAGTCACTGCCCCAAATCTGCCGGCCCGTTACGTACGTAACCGGCCAGGGCCTTACGTACGTAACCGGACTTACGTATGTAACGGCCGAGCACTACCGGCCGTAACTCGGCCAGTCTGGCCAGGCCTGATCGCCGGCCATGACTCGGCCGGGGCCAACTCCGACGGCCCGAACGACCCCGAAACCCGAACCTGAATACGAATCGAAGATACGGTTACGAAGTACTCGCAAAGACGAATCCGAGCACTAATAGAACACACGATTCCGACTACCCGAAGGCTCGAAATTCGACAACGGAAAGTAATTACCCCAAACTTTGGGAAATTAAGAAAATGGCCCAAAATGCCCGAAAATCACGATACGTGATCGAATAACCAAACCGAAGTTCACAACACATCTAACATAGTTAAACGGACTTACGGGAAACTCGAAACAGCAGTTTCGGACGAGATTCACAAGAATCGAACTCAAGTGCGGAAAAGTCGCCAAAAAGCACGGAACTCAACAAAACGATACCGAAACGAGCTCGGATGACAAAGATTGCAGAATTAATCATTCTCGGAATGACGAAACGGTCATGAGCGAGTCGTCAAAATGGACTTTCTCCAAAAAAAAGAAATTACCGAAATCGAAATTACGGGTATTACATTCTACCCTCCTTAAAAGAAGTTTCGTCCTGAAACTTAAAACAAGTAGGGAGAAGCAATATCCCGCCAGGAAAACTCAACGAGGTACACAAGAAATGTGTAACTTATGCCCATTGGCGAAACGTTACAAGCAACGCAAAGGAATATACGGCGTGAAAACACGCTCCACGACGACTAATACAACGCCACCGGTAGAGACATAATAAAATTAACAAGTGACAAGCGTCATCAAACAGATAGTACAATCAATTCAATTATCCGAACAATCACGAAACACAAAGCACCTATTACAAGGAAACACGCACAGTCGAGAAAACAGAAATTAAACACAAAACGATTCACAAGGAACAATCGCAAACAATTCGGACTACGCCGAAATTCTTAAGACTACACTAGGCATCTCCATGTCTTCTCGGAGCAGAGACGCCACCTCGATCCCCAAATATCTCGGCTACCGTCTCACAATGCACGGCTCGGTGACCCAACTGGCCACACTCGAAACAGCCACTCACGGTGAACGACAGTTCTTCGCGGTATGGCCCGCTCGACTACAGTTATAACACGTCTTCGAGCTGCTCGTGTTACTCACTCTAGGGGTACTACTCCTCTGACCACGCGAGCGAGGAACCCTCTTGGGATGACGATACGAAGCCCCAGCCTCAGGGGGCCCATTCCCCTGATTTCCTGAAAAGTCCCCAACGGTTTTCTGTTTCTTAGAGTTAGACATATTCTCAGTCGATGATCTGGATAGCTCATAGGCTAACGCCCGATTCTGATAATCTCTCAAGGAAGTACAAGTGAGACCTGCCATGTATTGACGAATCTCTGGCTTCATCCGTCTACTAAAATGACAGATCTTATCCTCCTCCGTCCTTACTTGATCATGCACATAGTTGAAATTTGCTAAAATCTATAATAACTTGAGACAGGTACATCTTGCGGTTTCGCGAAAAGAATTCATTAATCCTCGATTTGATCGGCTCGGACAAAACTCATCTCTCATGAATCTCCGGAACTCGCCCACGTGACAACACGACCTCGAGGCTTAACAGCCTCCCACCAGCTAGCGGCATCTTTGTCGAGAAGATACTGAGCGACCGGTACCTTACGTTCTTCTGGACAATCAACTACCTCGAATATCTTTTCCAACTGGAAGAGCCAACCATCCCAGCCTAATGCATCTGCAGCACCAGCGAAACGAGGGGGATTCATACGAACCACTTCTCGAAGCCACTGATTTGCACCAGTGTTCTGGGTCACATCTGTAACACGCTGAACTGCCTGAGTCAACTCAGTCATCTGAGTGGCTACCTGCTGCAAAATAGTAACAACACCAATACTAATACCATCACCGGCAGCATGATCCCGATCACGCATCTGATTGCCACGACCACGACCTTGGCCCCTCGACATACTGAATAAGTAATCACTCAGCACAACAGAAAAATCATAACACATACCACATACAACGATTTCCATCGTAAAGCAACACGCATATTAAAATCATAGCAACGACGGTATCGTTCAGCGACCTCAACGGCCCGAACGATAACCAGCACCTAATCACAAAACATCATGGAACAATCACACATATACACGAATGTACCAACCCAAGCTTCAACAGCTCACACCCGTGCGACAACACGCAAATCACCACGAGGCGACAAACAGTAAGTACCAGTTCACACCTCTCACAGAGGGCTAGTACAACAAATGTGTGGCAACGCCTCGACGTTCATGCCACCAATTCGATCATACTCGAGAGCAAACACCATAACGACAATGCAAACATCATACATACATTCCCAAACGCAAACGGGAATTGATAGGTTTTAAAAAATGAAAACCACCTCTTGAAAATAATTTAAAAAAACACCGGTTGATCTTGAGTATCATCTTTCAAAAAAAGTAAAAACGTGAAACATCGTTATCGAGACTTTGGAAAACCATTTCGCATTTGTTAAAAATGAGGACACTTTCTGATAGTGAAAAACTTTCAGAATATTCGACCCTCGGGTCTAAGTAAAAGTGTTTATAAAACATTGAAAATATCTCAAAACATTTTGGTCCTCGAGGTAGAAGAATTTTCAAACATATTGTGGCACCTTGGATGTACCACGAGAAAATAGTTCATTTTAAAAGTACGTCTCGAAATTTATTTACTAAGATACTCAAGGTTTTCAAAGATAATTCAATGGGCTAGAATGCCCAAAAATTTCAGGTAATTACACGGAACAATATAGCGCCGTGGGTCCCGCGCCGGAACCCACCAGGCTAAAAACCATTTATAAACTACCAAAAAGGCCGATGACGGTAATATTTCAAAAACTCACAAAATCCATTTACAAAATACTAAATTCCGTCATAAAAATTTCGCCAAAATGATCAAAGACATAATGCCAAAAACTCGGTTAAGGGAATTGGTTTTTGAAATAAAACTCAGTCGGTAAAATTCCGAAAGCCATTACAAAAGAACTCACGCAGCGGGTAAAAGAAATAAAGTCAAACATGCACAATCCAGCAACACTACTCCTCATATGAACGAAATATGAGGGTCAAATAACCGCATATCAATAACTCAAAATCCATAAGAGGATTCCGTCACTTAACAAATAATCATAAAAATAGCTCGTGTCACACGAGGCACAACACAAAGAAGGGAGACTTACATCCACAGGTCGCACGAAGATGATGATTGCCCATGATACTAATCACGACCAACAAGCTCAGACGACGCGTCGCGACACGACTCAGTCAGACAAAATCCGACGAGACAAAAACTCAAAAGACACCACTGACCCGACAGCCTAGGTTTCCACAACCTAAGCTCCGATACCATTCTGTAATACCCCCAATCCGCTTAGGGATATTACACGCCGTAGACCCTATTCTCGAGGATCTACCAGGCTGATAACTAAAATCAAACATTGCCTTTAAGGCTAAAATGACTCAGTAGACCGATTTGGTTTTTCAATAAATACATATAGCTCAAATACAACTCATTCCCACGCAGGGGTCAAAATACAACCACACCCGTACCATGGGAAAAATATACTGCAGCGGAAAAGAAAATACAACTAGACCAATACGACAGCAACGGATCCTCGTGTGATTAGTATCGTTCATCTTTCATCATCCTTCGTGCCGACCCTATGCTATGCTCCAAAACCTGAATGCAAAAATAGACATCCACCCCCCGAATACTCGGGGGTTAGCAAAACTCCACTGTTTTGCTAGTGCAAGTACAAGTGCAAAAATACGAGCCATACAATTCACATTCCACGAATAACAATAACCAGGAATCCTCAAAGATCCAAACATAATGAAAAGTACTTCCCGAGGCAAGAGTTTGGGTAAAACATTCCGAAAACGAAAGACCACAATTAAGAGGAAACAATTGGTAAAACAGTTTAAAATGCCATCGAGAGTTTTAATAGAAAACAATTTAGGATTATCAAATCCTAATCTTTCCAAAATCAACAGGGTCACAGCCCAAAGGTTTTGTTTTCGCAAATAGAAAACCGACAACAATTCACAGGCCAAAGCCCAATATCACGTGCCCTCGACGGATGTAAAAATCAACAAAACATAATCGCGCACGCGCATCGCCTAGGACCGGGACGAAGCCACAAATCCCACTCGAGGCCTCGAAGGACCCTCCCGAGCTGGCTAGCGAAACAAATCACACACATGCATCGCCTTGGGAATAGGGTAATACCATTGATCCCGCTCGAGGCCTCGAAGGACCCTCCCGAGCTGGCTAGCTAAACAAATCACAACATCTCACGGTTGGATCAATCACTTGTTGCATCCTGGCCACATGATCGCATGCCATGTGCCACCGTAGATTAACTTTGGCGCTCACGGTTGGATCAATCACTTGTTGCATCCTAGCCACATGATCACATGCCATGTGCCACCGTAGTTTTTTTTAGGCTCTCACGGTTGGATCAATCGCTTGTTGCATCCTGGCCACATGATCACATGCCATGTGCCACCGTAGTCCCCGCCCACATTCACACAATCACACACATAGCACAATGTAACAAAGATATCCAAATAATTCATCCAGAGGCATCAACACTTAGCAAAACACCACGTCAAACCACAACACACCGAAATGAAATAATATACGTCCACACGCAATACCAAGTGCAATATCAACACCAAACATATCCATAGAGTTCACATAGTCATTCTCAAACCACACCATTCACAAAACACACGCGTTTTGAAAGCAAGCCTTTAACAAGGCTAAACCGAATCTTTGAAAGTGAAATTCAAACGATTAAATAAACACAAGGAGACGATCACTAATTATCATATCCATAAAACAAGAATAGTATGGACAAGGTACTTGCCTCGAAATCGGCACGCAAGTATTCCGACGAACACGTCTCAACCGGAAAGCTTCGAAACGCCCGATGCTATCGAAAAGGAAGACGACAACGAACGGAAGGGTTCAACTCGGTTTCTTCGCAAGAAACTCGACCCTAATAACATATAATTAATAAATTAACAATCATACGATGAAGAATAATCGTAGAACGACCGAAAATCCCTCTATGACATTTTACCGGACACCTTCAAGGCGTCGGTCAAGAACTCGACCCAAACAACGAATCGATACGATCCAACCATGGAATAACAAGGGAAATGATATAATACATCTAAATAATCATCAATCCATCACAATACTAAGTTAAATCGGATTAAACGGACGAAATCGAACAAAATACCCAAAATCCCCAAAATTAGATTTCAAGAAATCTAACCTTGATTCGGTAGATCGGAGGAGGTTATAGGATGGATTATTGATGATATAAACTCCAAGACTTCATGGATTGATTGCACAACAACATCTAATCACGAATCTCTAAGCCACAGCCGCGGAAGAAATTGAGAGGAATGAGAAAAATGGGTGAAAACCCGACTGCAGGGCCTTAAATAGGCTGACTGCCGGCCGAGTTACGTACGTAACCGGCCAAGGCTTACATACGTAACCGAGTCACTCCCGTTACGTACGTAACCGGCCAGGGCCTTACGTACGTAACCGGCCTTACGTACGTAACGGCCGAGCACTACCGGCCGTAACTCGGCCAGTGCCGGCCTGGGCCCAGACTGCCCGGCCATGACTCGGCCGGGGCCAACTCCGACGGCCCGAACGACCCCGAAACCCGAACCTGAATACGAATCGAAGATACGGTTACGAAGTACTCTCAAAGACGAATCCGAGCACTAATAGAACACACGATTCCGACTACCCGAATGCTCGAAATTCGACAACGGAAAGTAATTACCCCAAACTTTGGGAAATTACGAAAATGGCCCAAAACGCCCAAAAATCACGATACGTGATCGAATAACCAAACCGAAGTTCACAACACGTCTAACATAGTTAAACGGACTTACGGGAAACTCGAAACAGCAGTTTCGGATGAGATTCACAAGAATCGAACTCAAGTGCGGAAAAGTCGCCAAAAAACACGGAACTCAACAAAACGATACCGAAACGAACTCGGATGACGAAATGTGCAGAATTAATCATTCTTGGAATGACGAAATGGTCATGAGCGAGTCGTCAAAACGGACTTTCTCCGAAAAAAAAATTACCAGAAATCGAAATTACGGGTATTACAATTTAAGTGACAGGAAAGTGTCGGAGTTCACTTCCTTCTTATTTTTATTTATCTTTTTCCTGAACTTATTAAATTTTGATAGGTGCGTCAAACGGGTTCATGAAGTGTTTTCTCCTGGCAGTAACTAGGTTTTCTATTTGTAATTACACGAGGCAGCGTTGCAATATTCTTTTGAAGCATTTAAAGGTGCGATCAAAGAAACATTCGAGAAATTGGTAGGCCTTTTTTGGGGTTTCAACAACATACATGTTTCTCAAAATATATCCGAATGATTATTTGTGAGATAAGTACAAACCTCAAGGGGTTGTCTGTAAGCTTAAAAGATGCGTGTTTTTTATTGTGACTATAAGATAGTTTCTGTAGTTTATCCCAAATCTATTTCTATGCAACTGATAGCTGATTTTCTTGGTTCATTTCTATTAGGTCGAGGCAAGTAAAGTTTCTCATGTGAAGGAGCTGACGCACCGTCAAGTACCAGAGGATATTAACACGACTATCAAGAGTGGGGAAGTTTGGGCTCCAACGCACATTATTACCACATTCTCTGATGATAGAGGTATGGATCCTATATTCGTTCTATTTTTTTGATAGATTATTCGTTCTATTGTTGACGTTGTGTAGAATGTGTATTTTGTATAAATGCCTAAACTTGAGTTTTTACCCATTGGAAGGTGAAGAGTCTTCCTATGCTGGAGTTCCGATGTCCTCCATTGTTGAACAAGGATTGGATGGTAGTGATGTCATTTCTTTGTTGGGCTTTAAACGAAGCCTTCCTCATAATTGCACTCGTTTTATTGAGGTGACTTGTGTTATCTTGTACCGTTTCTCCATTGCTAACCCCCAGATATTTATAAGCTACCATTTCAATTGGAGCTGAGAAGGTGTTTGGTTGTATATTACATGTAGATAACAGGGTACTGAATATCTATATGTGGTTTGTTTCTGCCAAACTCGTTCTATAATATCTTTTTCTTTTTACATTTCAGCTTTATCGATTGCTTGCTCTTACAAATGTGTGTTAAGGAGGTAAGCCTTACTCCACTCAAATATATTGGTGAATGGATATTTTATTAAATAGTATGTGTGTATGTGTGCTCCGTGTATTTGCTGCGAACTGATGTGTGCATAAAGCCTGACTTATGTAGTGTTATTTTAATAATCTAGGGGATACAATATCTATTCATGATACCTGCCCCCCCCCCCCCCCAAAAAAAAAAAAAGAGCGCAACACAGTATGTCTTAGATCGGTCCACTTAGATAGTATTGATAATCATTACAACATCTACGTATATTACTATTTTATTAGGCATTGCATTTGGCAATTGAAAATATATCGTACAAATACCACCAGAAAAAACAAATTTCATCTGATTGTCCTCAAACTCTTATGTTCGGTGGCGACTTTTTTAGCAGTTCTTTAAATGTTTTTGTTTATGTTGTTCCAGATTTCATGTAATGTATATAATCATTTTAGATTTTATGTTCTACGACCTAATTCTTTCTTCACATTTTGATTAAGATATTTTTGATTCCCTCATTCTCAATATGTTATACTTTGTTGAACTCATATTTCTACTTTTGGCAACTGTACGGTTTGTAACTAAATTTTTTACATTCTCATGTGTGTATCTGCTGTTACAACTTTATTCTCATGTCTACTCGTCTCTACCACCTACCTGCCTGCTTCGGATGTCCAGCTCCACGTCTACCTTTAATCTTCTCTTTGGTTTCTGAGAAACCCAATGCTGCTGTATGTATTTTTCATTTCAGTTCTTTCTTCTTTCTTGTTTTTTTTTCTCTTGCTTCTGGGTGTGGATTAGCAGGTACCTTTTTATTTCCCTTCATTATCTTTCATGACTTTTATGATTACGGCCTCTGTTTGTTCAGGCCAATGTCAAAATTTTTCAGTTTTTGATGATTACGGCCTCTGTTTGTTCAGGCCATTGTCAAATTCTTTCTTCTTTCTTGTTCTAATATTTCTGCTATTTGTTTATCTATTTTTTGGCCCTTGCTAAATCAGATATATTGCTTCTTATTCCTGGTTCTGCAACTCGTCTATTATTTGCTTTTTCAAATAGGTATTTATACTTATTATTTGTTATTTGTACGTGCTGATTGGATTTGATATTCCGTGTTATGTTATTTTGTCATGTTCTTATTTTGATTGCCCATTTTTTATATTTTTCATTACTGCCTCCATGTGTCTTTTGATTTGGATTCGTAAATTCCACATGCTGTCGTAAATTTTTTTATTTCTTTTCTAATGTTTTCTAATTCGTTGATATAGGGTGATATAGAGGTCATATTCTTTTCTGCCCTTGTTAATTAGATGTTTGGCTTTGAAACCTAAAAAAGCTTCTCTTGTGACAACGATTTTCTTTGCGTCCATTCTTTGTCCTTTGGTAAGTCTTTGCAGTTTCGCCACGATTTTACCTCGTGATATTCTGTCCTCGACTTATTTTTATTTTTTTCAGGTTTTTCAGTTGCCAATGTGCGCTTATCTGATCTCCTTATGTAATTTTGATGTTTTGACCTAATATTTTTGAAATTTATCTTTGCCTTAATGTTCTTGTTTTTCAATTGTGATTTCTTTTTTAAAATATTACAAGATTGAAATTTGAAGCTTTAGTGAGATGGAAACATTTGGATCAGATTGTTTTTGTGTTACACGATTGAGATTTGCAGGTGTCGCACTTCAGAGCAGCTTCGCTCCTAAAAAAATCAGAATTCTACCAGCCATTTTCACACGAACTCACAGGTTAATATGTGCCTCCTTGTTCCCAAGGTTTTAGTTATGTTGTGCTTCAGAATATTTTTTGAAGACACTACATGTAGGAATGTCATGCGCAACTCTGATTCTGAAGAGGACATCTTCCTAACTAAATCTCTTGAGAGGTACATTATATTGCGCCAATAGATTACCCTTCTATCAACAACAGTCTAAGTCAAATTTCATCTGAGAAATAAATTCTTGATCTATATATAAAGAGATGTTGTTGTCGTTTCTTTTACTATTTGAATCAGTTATTAACTACCTATTATGAACAAAGAAAGATAGAGTCTGAAAAGAACCGTTCCCAAAGTTCAGGTGCAAGGTACAGCCGACATCTCTGAAGGCCGACTGAAAACCAAGTAATCAGGTCACATGCATGGTATTTCTCGTATTCTTCTCACCATCAAATTCGAATACAAATTTGTTGCCATCATGTTTTACCTAACATGATTTGAACATTATTTACTCTGAATTTTAAATCCTACTCAGGCAACGTCTGCCCGTAACACAAACCTTGGAGAGAAACTTTTGCAAGCTATGAAAAGGACGAGTCCAGAAAAATGGGGCTTACAGCACGTAACGGAGAAATTTCCTCAATTGTACAAGGTAATGCAATGGAACTACATTTCACATGACAAGATCGAATTGAACACGTTCTCATATATATCATTTTTGTTTCAAAAGGTTCAGATGCCGAAGAACAGGTCAACATATCATCATATGCATACTCTAACCAATTATTCAGGACTGACGCAGTGGTATCAGATTTTGATCGTTTTGTATATAGCAGCGAACATAAAAAAATAGCTCAGGGGGTTTCAACAGAGAAAAAAACTAAAGGGTTAAAGTCAGGGCCCATGTATGCAACTCACTTGTTTTGAACCTCAAAAACTTTTTTTCCTACATGTATCAATGATCATTTGCATATTCATCAGTCTTCATTTTTTTTCATTTTATCTCTTTCATATATAGCTTGTTGCCATACAGGAAACCTGTTAACGATTTACTGAAAATAGAAACATTGGGGAGCAAGTAAATACAAACATAGAGGTAGAGTAAATAAAAAAAACTTTAAACTGAAAACATAAAAAGGAGAAACAATTCCACTTACCAACGAGAAACCAGACAGACTGCGGACCTGCTAAAATTTTTTTTTAAGGAAAATCATTGACAAGCTAACCTCTAAAAGTTCTAAAGAGGACCTCTAACAACAGGAAACAGGGCGTCTGATTTATTTAAAACAATATTTAGGGAATTTTTTTTTTTAAATTACCAAACATAGATGATTTGTCTGAATGTAAAAATTTCATCTAATTTAGGCAGATCATGGAGCCAGAATGACTATAAAGCAGAACCAATATTTGTATAAAGAAACAAAATAGCTGGAAAAAAAAAGCAAATTAATAATATCACCGAAAGCATCCCGGAAAGAAAAAATGACCTGCAAAACAACAAAAACCCAATATCACCAAAAGTAATGAATGAACTCCAAATGGAAGCAGATAGAAGCAGACACATAATATATGCTGGGAAAAAAAATTCTAGAAACTCATCAGTTACATCGATAGAAGCATGTAACGAACTAAATAGGAGCCTAAAAGCATTGATGAGTAAGCTCCGGGAAAAATAAGGGCAGATCAAATGAGGAAATAATGTAACCAAACTTGGAGTGATTTTCCTAACCTATTATAACCAACAAACCGTACCTGATCAACAGACAAAAAAATCACCAAAAACTGACACTATGAAAAATATGAAGCAGCAATCTATTTTTTAGAAAACAGCAGGCAAGGCCCGGTAGAACCAAGAACAAACACAATAAAGCAGCCAAAAAAATAACTGGAGTTGAACAAATATGTATATGAACGGACCTACAAATCAGACCAGAGAAAGTAACAACTTAAACCTGAGATGAAATCCTAAAACAGAGAAGTGTAAACAAATGAAAGCCACTAAGCAGACCTGAAAAAAATTACAAGCCATACCTGATAACAAAAACACACAAAGCACGATCAGCAGCCAAGAAGAACACAAATCTGAGAAACAAAACCAATAATAGTCAGCATACATATAATCAGTATAAAACCAATAATAGTCGGCATACATATAATCAGTATAAACAGGAGAAACCAAAAATACATAATGAGAATAAGAAATAAGAAATGAATATAATCATCTGACATTTACACGAAAGAAAACCAATATTTAATGTGTTTATAACATGAATAAAATCAGAGAGCTCAAACCACCTCGAAAGTATAGACAAGTTATTTACAGCAGCCGAAGTTTCGTCTCTTCAAACTATATAACACATATTTTTTTGTCATAATTGAAATAGGTTGAATTTATTGTGCAGAAACAATCAAAATGTCAAATAACGGAGCTATATATGTACATGGCAGGCCTAATATTGGTAGATAAAAAAGTTTATGCATTTTCGAATGCAAAACTTTTTTTCACAGCAAATAAAACACAGAAATGTAAAATCAGGGAGGTAGACAATTTTACAAAAATAAATGCGCAATTATCAATTTCAGTAATTCTTATCTGTCAGATTTACATTTGTATGCGCGCACAAACAAGGGTGTATTGAGAATTTTTATAGGAGCAGCAAGCTACACCAAGAATCCTAAATAGAACATCAAATGGAAGTCGGGTGTTTTTGTTTGTGGCATTGTTACACCTACTTAGACTCAGGCTCTATTCAGAGATTTTATGGGGCCATGTCAGGTTTCCAGTCCATAAACTCAAACACGCAACACCATTATAATGTTCATTTTTCAATAAAAATAATATTTGTATGTCTGTTTTACTACAGACCCACCTCACGCATATATCGCTAATAGTAACAATATAAACGGAACATCACTCAATAATAGTAGTAATAGTGCTCCTGCAAATATTTCGATTTGGGCGATTGATGCCTGTGGAAAAGTGTGGTCCTATTTTAATAATCCTACTCTAAACTATTTCAATAAGTCTAATTTCCAGTTCGAACAGAAATTCATTATTTGTTTAGTTTTAGGGGAAACATGCACACTCAAATAACAACAGATTACCTAATAATATAAACAATCTAAATAACGTAAATCCACATCAGCGAATAGAAATACGTGACGTTATACCTATCAGACCAGTCCTTCTGAGGAGGCGTAATCGCCCTTCAAAGAGTCCTCTCGATCGCAGGGTTGCCTAGCTCTGATAATAAAATAATCTAATTTGATATCACGAAAGAGGTGTCGCACCCGTAAAAAAACTCAAAACATTCATAAACTAAAACAAATCCTATGCTACTGCATCCTCTGCCTCAGGTATGAACATGTTAGGAAGGAATTTCATAGAGAAACATGCCACCTGAACATGCACACTCAAATAACAACATATTACCTAATAAGATAAACAAGCTGAATAGCGTAATTCCACACGAACGAATAGAGACGTGTGACGTTGTTACACCTAGCAGGATGCAAACTAACTGTAGAAAAAACCATCAGAACCAATTATGTGTCAAATAACCATGGTAGGTTCCCTACCTGAAAACACACACACACAACACAGGTACACACATGAATATAGTCGCACGTACACTAACACACAGACAAACTAAGGATATAAAAAAAATCTTAGAACCAATTACCTGGTTGAGAAGTACATAGTGCCAAAAAAAATCAGCGTCAAAGCAGAACTGAAGAAAAAGAAAAAATCATTCTTTGAGCTCAGGCAAGCTATAAAAGACTGGAAAAAAAATAGACGAAAGTGAGGCAAGAAATTGTCAGTACAAATCTAAGGCCAACACAAACGTACAGATCAGAACACACCGGCAGTAACGTACATGGGAGGAGAAAAAAGGCAACATCCACTAAATTGAAATAAAAAAAGACCACTGCCTAATATCAAATGCATATTCTTATTCCAAGGAACTTTATGTTGAGGCAATAACAACATAGATCAAAACAAGATTTGGATATCATTTCAACCGAAAAATCTACAGAAATATGCACTTGAACTGTGTATTCCTCCCTGCAGATGCCTTACATGTCAGACTTTCCTTCCCTTTGCATTTATTAAGATGTTTGTACAAATAATTCACAAAAACATTTTCGTAATAAAATCTTTTACTGATTTATTAATAGGCCTAATGCCGAAAGTTTTAAAATTTCAGGAGCAAAATGTATCCTGCAGGAATTTTAAAGAGAGCAAGCAGCACCCCAATCATTATTTGGGTGAGTAGCCTCAGACACCGAAATGAACAATAAATATCACTATGCATCACAACACAAATGTTCAGATATGATCATAAATCACATATGCATACATGCATGTGGTAGCGGCCAAAAACATATAAATACACCACAACATATTGTCATGGGCAAATAAAAACATATTTCAAATACATTACAAAATACATATTGAGCAATGAATACTTACTATATATATTATATTATTATATAATATATATATATATATATATATATGATCTCAAGAAATCTTAATAGCCTTTTTATTTGAACTTACCTGTATACAAATATCCTTTGGAAAACCTACTAAACAAAATCAGACAACCCAAAGGCATTAAAAAAATAACCCGACGCAACAATAAATCCCTCATGAAAGGATATAAGCATAGACCACACGAGATTTAATCCCATAAGGCAATAAAGAGGGAAAAAAACATCAAAACCTAACACAGCTCCGTAAAGGGACCTCGTTCTAAAGGCACGATTTCGGCAGATGCACCATATTAGGACACACTAATTTTAGAAACTCGTCTTCTAAATCGATAGAAGCATGTAACGAACCAAATATCGCAGAAACCAGACAAATTCGACTGAGAGAGAAAGAAACAAGAGAGCATACAAAAAAACACGCAGAACATGCAATAAAAAAGCATTCAAATAACCTAATCACACAAATATGCACCTAATATCCTCTATGTCCGAACCCAACTATCTCCTATCAGTTGATCACAGGTGACTAATAAACTAATCAAAAAAATCCTTCAAAGAGCAGAAAATTATGAACACAACACCAAACCACTAAGAATTATAAAACATCTAACAAAAGCATTCAAATAAATTCAAAAAATTACAAATGTCTAGGACTTGCACAAAAACAACCTATTTAACAATACATGAATATTCGATTTCAAAATTTCAGTATCCAAAAAAACTACGATTCAAATTTAAAAGAATTGTTAAATATGCAATTTAAACAATATCGGAACATTCGAAGATGTCAGCATTCCAAGATGCTTCAACCTTTCAGTTGCGCATTGTACTATATATTTATATATTGGAAAAAAATTGGGTAAAAAATCACATGTGCAAATGAATGCATCCTCATATGTTTCACAGAACTCAATCTTTATACCAGAGCACAGTATTTCAGTTGACCTCGAGCAGCAAGTCAATAAGACTCGCTCTCGTTCTATCGGTTATGTTGAAGATAACAGACCTATCAATTTAGGTATAGTACACAATTATAAAGAATTTCACAGGAAAGAAAAAACATATTTCAAATACATCACAAATTAACAATCTACCGGCAAATAAGAAAAAAAAAACATTGCGAAATGATGAAACAAAGAGTACCTAAAGTAAAGCTTCAAATGATTAAAGCTCTGGGGACGGAGAGGCAGTATATATTATATATTGATATTACTGAGAAGCAGTATATATATTGCTAAAATAGAATAGAATTTTGATACCAACCTATAGGAGCCATTTTTATTATCAATCTAAGCCAGCTGCACCGACTGTCGTATTTTGAGAGAACTGCACTCTTGGTCCCACAAAATTGCAATTTTATTCCCAACATTTCCCCGTCTAGTTGCTATCGGTAGGGTTATTCAGGGCGACTCGACCCTACATTGTGCTCCTTTACCAGCTCATTTAGTTAAGATAGTGGTGAGGAGGCCGTAGATGCCAGCGCTTGTAACACCCCCGATATATTCAGAAATATTACAGCACCGTAAATCCTTTACATAAGAATTTACAAGACTGAATAAATGAAAAGACAATAACAGATACCAACATATAAAAGTAACTTAAATAAAATACATTTGTGGGCCAATACCGAGAATACAAATATCCAAAGGAAGAATATTAATACATCACCAAAACCAATCATCATAAACGACGACGTACTCGAGTACTTATTAAAAACAACACAAACAACAGATAATTAAACCCGACCAGAACATCACTCTGGACCCTCGTCGTCATGCAGCTCCAGTGGTTGTTTCCCTGCTCTCCTGGATCCTGAACATAAACAAATGTTAACCCCTGAAGGGGTTAGCACAACGATGCTAGTACAAGTACGATAATTATACAACAATGATTTAATCAACAATAATCATGACAAGTTTCTCCAACGAGAAATAATAACAACACATATCACATCATGACAGTCTCAACATACTCATGGTATTCCAACGATCCAGCACACACAACTATAGATTCCCATGATGATCCCTTCGGACCAAAGCATGGTGGAACTACCTGTTCAACGATCCAGCGCACACAGCTATAGATTTTCCATGATGATTCCCGTCGGATCAACGCATGGTGGATAATTAATCACAACACATGTACACAGTACTATCATAACATAACGGACATAATACGAACAATTCTAATAAAGTACTTGCCTTGATTCAATGACAAGAATAAAACTTCCACGAATATCAAAACGCTCGAAGATTGCCTCCTTCGATCAATCACGTTGCAAAGCTCGAACCTTAATAAAAGAAATAATATAGAATTCATCTCATGTCGAACGAATATCTAACAATCCAAATTACGGTCCATAGTTCATAAAACGTATACTTCCTAGTCTGCGTGACTTACGTTACGCATCCAACGTAGCGTACGTTAAGGCTGCTCGTGTAACACCCCAATTCACAAATGGGACATTACATGCCGTAGAACCCTCGTGAGGTCTACCAGGCTAACTCATGACATATAAACCACAATGATATCCCAAAAGATGCACTCAAAAAGTAAATAAGGCCGTGGCCTCGGCCAAAACATTTTAACGGAGTACATGAAACATAAGTTAAATATCAATTCATTACCCACGCAGGGGACTTAAACCAAGTTTAAAAGTAATCAGTCTAACTCCAGTACTCAACAAATGCAATGACAAAACATAAAAAAAAACAGACTCGAGCCACATCATCATGCCATCCCATCCTTTGCGTGCGCATCCCGTGCCAGCTCCTCAGCTCGACCAGTACCTGAAATGCATAAGACGCATTTCCCCCATTTAAGGGGTTAGCATTCGAATAGCTAGTGCAAGTACATGATTACACAATATTATACACATACGAGATTCAACGCAAACAAACCATTTGGAAAAACATTTGAAATCAATATTCCGGAATATCACATTTACATTTAACAACAGTATATCCTCAAGTTTCCGCACCAAAACCATACACGCTTGGTAACTCACGACCGTACCCATTAGTATCGGTCCTCAGAGGTCCCGTCGAACCGTCCCCATGTGAGAAACCACTTCCGCAGCCGTAGCCATTAGTATCGGCCCCCAGAGGTCCCGTCGAACCGTCCCCAGGTGGAAGAACATCAACACACGCACCCATGTCCACTTCTGTGGCCGTACCCATTAGTATCGGCCCCCAGAGGCCACATGCCATCCCCAGGTGGAAGAGCAACAATCACATTCGTTCAATAATACCATTTACATCATTCGCATCAAAATCATACACAGATAACGGAATGTAATACATGTACTTGCCTTGGATAACACGAGGCGAAGAAAACGGTGGAAGGAAAAGGGTTCGGTCCGAACAATCTTCACAAATCCGATCTTAACAACAATAGAGACTCAATCAACTACAATTCCACTGAGAAATCACGAATTAATCGGCGTTCTACCCTAAGGGACAATACGCCGAACACTACGGAGGCATAAGGTTCAAATTCGATCAACGAAGGGGAAAAACTAGGAATTGATCTGCTAAAGTTCTAGGAAAACATAACACTACGATTACCCAACTAATATTCATTATCAATCGAAGCAAAAACGAAAGGAAAAATGAATAATAGCCAAGAACCCTAAAATTAGGTATATTGTCCAATTACCTCAATTCAACGATGGAATGGCGGAAGGAATGTGATTGATTCATGTTAGAATGTCCAATTCCGAGTTATAAGATGCTAGAATGCAATATCCGGGTGAAATCACCCAAAATAGTGATGAAGGAATGGAGAGCCGAGAGGAATGGTGAAAATGGGGTTAAAACTCGTGTCTGTCCTATATATACTGGACAGAACACGGCGCAACAAACGTCCCAAATGGCGCCATGTTCAGCGCCGTATTGCGGGTCAGCGGGCAACCCTTGTGCGACACGGCGCACAGATACGTCGCAGAATGCCGCGGGTCTTGCGCCGTTTCGCAAGGCAGCGGGCACCACTGGGCAACACGGCGCACGCCGGCGCGAGACGCGCGGGTCTTGCGCCGTTTTGCCAGTCGAGCGAACGACCTGACACAAGACGACGCAACCAAAATGGAAAAAGACGATAAACCAGAACACGATATGCTGAACCAACGGTCCGGGAAAATTACATGCAACGAGAAACAATATCCAATAACCCGAAACAGTCCGAGGTACACAACCATAATCGAACAAGAAATAAATTCCCTAAACTTATAGGAAATTACGAAACGGCAAAACATCTGAAAATCACGATACAACGTCGGATTAACAATCCAAAACTCACAACATGCTCTACTCAACCATACGAACTCATGGAAATAGGAAAATGATGAAATCGAACGAGTTTTACGAGAATCGAATACACAAGCGATAAAATATAACTCAAGATAAAAATACGTAAAAACATCATCGAAACGGAGAAACTCCAAGAACAAAATAGATTCAGAATTCCAAAACAGTATCAAGCGAGTTGTCTGAAACGAACATACACCAAAAATAGAAATTACCAAAAATAGAAAACACGGATATCACATTCTCTCCCCCTAAAAATCAATTTCGTCCCGAAACTTACGACGCGAATAACTAGGGGTATCTCGACCTCATACTCTCTTCCGTCTCCCACGTGGCTTCCTCGGATCCATGCCTCGACCATTGCACTTTAACCAAATGAATGGTTTTGTGCCTGAGTTGCTTCACCCGACGCTCTAAGATCTGAATCAGCCTCTCCTCGAAGGTAATGTCGGGCCCCAACTCCTCTCTCTAAAATCAATAATATGGCTAGGGTCCGGTACGTACTTCCTAAGCTGGGAAACATGGAATACGTTATGCACGTGGCTCAGGGACGGCGACAAGCCTAACCGATATGCAAGGTCTCCAACTCTCTCTAGAACCTCGATTGGCCGAATAAATCTCGGACTAAGTTTACCCTTCCGACCGAAGCGGTAAACTCCCCGTGTCGGCGACACCTTAAGCAACACATGGTCTCCCACCTCAAACTCCAAAGGCTGGCGACGTGTATCGGCATAAGACTTCTGTCGACTCTAAGCCATCAACATCCTATCGCGAATCAAAGCAATCTTCTCTCTCGTCTCAACTACCATATCAGGCTCGGTGCCAATTAGCTCAGATGTATCATCCCAACACAACATCGATCTGCACTTCCTACCATACAGTGCCTCAAATGGTGCCATTTTGATCGAGGCGTGCCAACTATTGTTGTACGTGAATTCGATCAATGGCAAGTGCGACTCCCAATCATCCTTCCAATCTAAAGCACAAGCTCGCAACATATCCTCCAGCGTCTGTATCGTGCGCTCAGACAGTCCGTCTGTCTGAGGGTGGTAGGATGTACTGAGTCTCAACTCGGTCCCCAAAGCTCTATGAACGGCCTGCAAAAAATGTGATATAAACCGGCCATCACGATCCGAAACAATACTCTTAGGGGTCCATGCAACCTCACTATCTCCACAATAAACACTCGCGCTAGTCTCTCTGGCCCCCAAGTGTCCTTAATACCCAGAAAATGAGCTGATTTGGTTATTCGATCGACAACGACCCAAATCATGTTCATTCCAGTCCGAGTCTTAGGCATACTGGTAATGAAATCCATAGAAATATCCTCCCATTTCCACTCCGGGATAGAAAGTGGTCATAAAAGCCCTGCGGGTCGCTGATGCTCGATCTTAACCTGCTGACAGGTCAAACACCTCGACCCAAACTCGCTAACATCTATCTTCAAATTACTCCACCAGTAGTTACTCTTCACATCCTTGTACATTTTACTCGTACCAGGATGTATGGAGTAAGGTGTGGTATGAGCTTCACTCAAGATATTCTGTCTCAGCTCAATAACACTCGGTACACATAGTCTGCCGCGAAATCTCAAAACTCCATCATCCTGGACCACAAATCCAGGGGCTTTCCCATTCCTCACATCCTCCCTCAACTGGACCAAAAACGGATCATCATACTGTTTCGCCTTGATATCATTAGTCAAGGACGAAGTGATCTCTAATGCACATAACTGACCTTGAACTCTCTGAACCCAAACCCCGATATTCTGACAAATAAAATCTCGCTGGATCCCACTATGTGGTGTAAGTACCTCTAACATCTGTAGCGCCATCGGCTTTCGGCACAACGCATCGGCCACTACGTCAGCCTTACCCGGATGATAAAGTATCTCGAGGTTGTAATCTTTAATTAGCTCCAACCACCTACGCTGTCTCATATTCAATTCTTTCTGACTGAAGATATACTTCAAACTCTTGTGATCCGTAAAAATCTTACACGACGACCCATAGAGATAATGGCTCCAGATCTTTAAGGCGAAAACGACCGTAGCTAACTCCAAATCGTGCATGGGGTAATTCACCTCATAAGGTTTCAACTGGCGGGACGCATACGCAATAACCCTAACTCTCTGCATCAAAACACATCTTAGCCCGAGGCCCGAAGCATCACTATATACCACGAAATCTTCGTTCCCCTGAGGCAACGCTAACACGGGTGCGGTAGTTAGTCGTCTCTTCAACTCGTCAAAACTACCCTGTCTGTCTGTGGTCCACTCGAATTTCTGAGGCTTCTGGAGCAACTGAGTGAGTGGTCTAGCGATCTTAGAAAATCCCTCAACAAATCTACGGTAATAGCCGACAAGACCCAGAAAACTCCTCACCTCCTTCACATTCTTAGGCGGCTCCCAAGCCATCACTGCCTCTATCTTCTGCGGATCTACCCGAACTCCCTCTGCTGAAATCACATGCCCGAGGAACATGATTTCCTCAAGCCAAAACTCACACTTAGAGAACTTCGCATACAACTGCTCAGCTCTCAAAATGTCTAATACAGTCCGGAGATGTAAGGCGTGCTCCTCCCGACTTCGTGTATAGATAAGAATGTCATCGATAAAGACGACTACGAATTTGTCCAGATACTCAATAAAAACTTTGTTCATCAACTGCATGAACACTGCTGGGGCATTGGTTAGCCCGAAAGGCATAACCACAAACTCGTAATGGCCATATCTCGTCCGAAAGGCAGCTTTCGGAATATCGCTGTCCCGAATCCTCAACTGGTAGTAGCCCGATCGCAAGTCAATCTTCGAAAAGACTGTCGCCCCCTGAAGCTGATCAAACAATTCGTCAATCCGGGGAAAAGGGTATTTATTTTTGATGGTTAACTTATTTAATTCTCGATAGTCGATTTATAAATGAAGCAATCCATCTTTCTTCTTAACAAAAAGTACAGGCGCACCCTAAGGCGATGCGCTCGTTCGAATATACCCTTTATCTAACAACTCTCCCAACTGATTCTTCAACTCTAACATCTCCGACGGTGCCATACGGTACGACGCTCGAGAAATAGGGGCCGCATTCGGCTCAAGATCAATAGGAAACTCCACCTCTTGCTGTGGTGGTAATCCCGGCAAGTCATCCGGAAATACGTCGGGATACTCGCTAACAACTGGAATCGACGACATGTCAACCCCACCATACTTCGCCTGCAGAGCGTAACACCAATAGCCGACACAACCCTGGTTCAGAAGTTTCACCGCCTTCAAGGTGCTAATCACACTCCCCGATCTACCTGGCTTACAACCGACGAGAGTATGCTTGGTGCCGTCCTCGGCCACTATCGAGATGGTACGAGTCCGATAGTTCATGATAGCACCGTGACGATCCAACCAATCGTCCCCGAGGATCAAATCCTCACCCTTAAGGTCTATAACAATGAGATTCGAGGGCCAATACCGGCTCCCGATCCTCGCTGGGCAATCCTTAACTTCCCGGTCCCCAACCATACGATCCCCGCTGGGCGTACCCACTACAAACGGTTCACACTCAAACAAGCAGTCAAAGCCAATACGATTCACACAATCCGAAGCAATAGAGGAATGGGTAGCACCCGAATCAAAAAGCACTAAAACTGGATGAGTAAGGATCTGAGTGGTACCTGACGCCACCGGAACGTCTGCCTCCTCTGTGCGCCTCATCTAATAAAATCAGGGGTGAACTGAACCCGAACTCGATACTGTACGGCAATTCGGCTGACCCCGACCCCTACCACGGCCTGAACTCTGCGGAACATGAGTAGCTGGAGTGCTGTGTTCCCTCTGATCAGCGGTGGTAGTCGGAACTCTAGCGGCCCTGGTGGCCCTCTCACAATGAGCTGCCCGATGCCCGTTCTGTCCGCAAGTAAAGCAAGTAACTAACGGAAATGGGCAATCTTTCATAATGTGCTCGGGCTGACTGCAATTAAAACAAACTCTCCCGCCAGGTGCAATAGACTGGACCGAACGGTTACCATGAGATCTACCGGCCTGATGAAACGGCCTCTTCCCAGATGTAGGAGCAGAACGAGACCTCGAAAACTGACCACACTTACTGGCCGAGAATCCGCCAGTAGTCTTCTGCTTCTTAGCTTCCGAAACCGACTCTAATTCCGGGACGGCCATCTCGATCGCTAGAGCGCGATCCTGGTATTCCTTCAAAGTGGCAAACATGAGCAGTGCCATACTCTGCCTGATATGCGGCTTCATGCGCATATTAAAGTAACGGATTTTATCAGCCTCCGTCCTCACCTAATCTTTCAAGAAACCCAACTGCTGATTATAAGAGATAATGGCCTGAGAAATCGGCACATCCTGGGGTGTGGCAGTGAAGAACTCCATAATTCTGCGTTCTTTGACTGGCGGCGGACAATATTCTACTTCCATAGCAGCCCTAAACTCCTCCCAAGTGGCTCGACGGTCTCTGGGCGCAACGGCCTCCCACCATTCCGCAGCTTCCTTATCCAGGAGGTACTGGAAAATATGTACCCTCCTGACTTCGGGACAAGATACGGCATCGAATGTCCTGGACAACTGAAAGAACTAATTCTCCCAGCCGAGGGAGTCAGAAGATCCGGAGAAACGAGGAGGGTGCATCTTAGTCACCGTCTGAAGCCACTTACTAGCTTCCTCTTCAGGTGTCGGGGGCGGATTCTGGCATCCACCCTGAGCTATCTGAGCAAGCTGGGCTACTAACTGCTGAAGTACGGCGGTAGCCCCGACGTCCGCATTATTACCCGACGGCACTGAGTGAGAGGCTGAGTTCGCAGAGGACTGAGAAAGTGAGCACTCTTCATTATCAGCACCCCGTCCACGGCCTCGGCCGCGTCCCCTAGCTGGTCTACCACGACCTCTCAACATACTGAAGAAAATATGAAGAGAACAAGATCAGAAAGATTCACAATCTACAGGGTTGGTATCACAATTCTCAATTCCGAACATAGCAAGAAAACGAATTATAGAAGTATAAGAGTTCGAGGAGACTTACAACCATAGATGGCTCTAAAAGACGGTAGCATGATGATATTAGGCTCAACGACTGACTCTAACGACGCAACTGACAGACCCAAAATCTATCGGCAGCCTAGGTATTCAAAACCTAATGCTCCGATACCATAAATGTAACACCCCAATTCAAAAATGGGACATTACATGCCATAAAACCCTCGTGAGGTCTACCAGGCTAACTCATGACACATAAACCACAATGATATCCCAAAAGATGCACTCAAAAAGTAAATAAGGCCGTGGCCTCGGCCAAAACATTTTAACGGAGTATATGAAACATAAGTTAAATACAATTCATTGCCCACGTAGGGGACTTAAACCAAGTTTAAAAGTA
The DNA here is from genome assembly GCA_033398695.1 of Orobanche coerulescens. Taxonomy (NCBI): domain Eukaryota; kingdom Viridiplantae; phylum Streptophyta; class Magnoliopsida; order Lamiales; family Orobanchaceae; genus Orobanche; species Orobanche coerulescens. Next base: position 68,749,536 of record CM065804.1, on the reverse strand, counting down.
ATCAGTCTAACTCCAGTACTCAACAAATGTAATGACAAAACATAAAAAAAAAACAGACTCGAGCCACATCATCATGCCAGCCCAGCCTTTGCGTGCGCATCCCGTGCCAGCTCCTCAGCTCGACCAGTACCTGAAATGCATAAGACGCATTTCCCCCATTTTAGGGGTTAACATTCGAATAGCTATTGCAAGTACACGATTACACAACATTATATACATATGAGATTCAACGCAAACAAACCATTAGGAAAAACATTTGAAATCAATATTCCAGAATATCACATTTACATTTAACAACAGTATATCCTCAAGTTTCTGCAACAAAACCATACACGCTTGGTAACTTGCGATCGTACCCATTAGTATCGGTCCCCAGAGGTCCCGTCGAACCGTCCCAAGGTGAGAAACCATTTCCGCGGCCGTACCCATTAGTATAGGCCCCCAGAGGTCCCGTCGAACCGTCCCCAGGTGGAAGAACATCAACACACGCACCCACGTCCACTTCCGTGGCCGTACCCATTAGTATCGGCCCCCAGAGGCCACATGACATCCCCAGGTGGAAGAGCAACAATCACATTCGTTCAATAATACCATTTACATCATTTGCATCAAAATCCTACACACATAACGGAATGTAATACATGTACTTGCCTTGGATAACACGAGGCGAAGAAAGCGGTGGAAGGAAAAGGGTTCGGTCCGAACAATCTTCACAAATCCGATCCTAACAACAATAGAGACTCAATAAACTACAATTCCACTGAGAAATCACGAATTAATCGGCGTTCTACCCTAAGGGACAATACGCCGAACACTACGAAGGCATAAGGTTCAAATTCGATCAACGAAGGGGAAAAACTAGGAATTGATCCGCTGAAGTTCTAGGAAATCATAACACCACGATTACTCAACTAATATTCATCACTAATCGAAGCAAAAACGAAAGGAAAAATGAATAATAGCCAAGAACCCTAAAATTAGGTATTCAACAATTGAATGGCGGAAGGAAGGTGATTGATTCGTGTTAGAATGTCCAATTCCGAGTTATAAGATGATAGAATGCAATATCCGGATGAAATCGCCCAAAATCGTGATGAAGGAGTGGAGAGCCGAGAGGAATGGTTAAAATGGGGTTAAACCTGTGTCTGTCCTATATATACTGGACAGAACACGGCGCAACAAACGGCCCAAATGGCGCCGTGTTCAGCGCCGTATTGCGGGTCAGCGGGCGACCCCTGTGCGACACGGCGCACAGACACGGCGCAAAATGCCGCGGGTCTTGCACCATTTCGCAAGGCAGCGGGCACCACTGGGCAACACGGCGCACAGACCCGGCGCAGAATGCCGCGGGTCTTGCGCCGTTTTGCACAGGTCAGGCCAGATAGCCTCCTGACACAAGACGACGCAACCAAAACGGAAAAAGACGATAAACCAAAACACGATATGCCGACCCAACGGTCGGGGAAAATTACATGCAACGAGAAACAATATCTAATAACCCGAAACGGTCCGAGGTACACAACCATAATCGAACAAGAAATAAATTCCCTAAACTTATAGGAAATTACGAAATGGCCCAAACGTCCGAAAATCACGATACAACGTCGGATTAACAATCCGAAACTCACAACATGCTCCACTCAACCATACGAACTCATGGTAATAGTAAAATGATGAAATCGAAAGAGTTTTATGAGAATCGAATACACAAGCGATAAAATATAACTCAAGATGAAAATACGTAAAAACATCATCGAAACTCATCCAAACGGAGAAACTCCAAGAACAAAATAGATTCAGAATTCCAAAAGAGTGTCAAGCGAGTTGTCCGAAACGAACATAGACCAAAAATAGAAATTACCAAAAATAGAAAACACGGATATTACAGCTCGTTAGCGTACGTAACTACTAAGTCTAGCGCACGCTAACCATGTATCGACAGTTCCTCTCTGATCAGTCGATTTACTCGTATGATGATATAACGTATGTTACGTACACATCGTAGCATACGTTAATTCTGCCCGTTAGCGTACGTAAGCTGCAGAGCCTAACGTATGCTAAACATGCATCTGACAGTCTCTTCCCTGATCAGACAACTGATTCGCCGCACGAAATTCTCAGTGTTAACGTACGTTAACTCCATGCATGATACACTCATGAAAACTTGAATGATCTAATGGTGTTCAATGTCTTATAACTTCAAGGATAAGCATATCATCATGATGTCATACTCCAATCTTCAATCACAAATTCTCTTACCTAATTCAATTATTCTGAGATTGATAATATAGTTACCAACATCATAAACATATTCCAGCTTCATCATGAAGATTAATTTACTAAATCAACTTCAACCTTTGGTGATCCTTCATCTAATTCCGTTAAGCAAAAGTGATACCAATACTTAATCTACTACCATTATGGCAACACTATTCAATATGGATAATCAACCTCAGAACATTACTCTCATCATTTGAAGACACAGGATTCCAACTATGATGTTCTCAACAATGATATCTTAAGCATAATCATCCCAACTTCTAAACATGATGTTTGGTTGAATAAATCATCTATGGAACTCAATATCTTGATAGCATGATCATCACATCCTTAAGAACATGAATCCAAGGTTGGAGATAGCATTAAAATACCTTAAGATGAAGAAAACACCGAGACAATAGGTAGAATCCAACTCCGGTTGCTTGTGTGCCAATCCAAGATGTTCTTCAACTTCAATGATCAAGTAATAGTGATATCCAATCATCGATGATCAATTAAAGGTGTTCTAAAGGTATATAAGGTGGCTGGGATCTCTCTGGGCACGAAGTATGTTGAAGGCTAAGTGAAATAAACGAACTTAAATGGGGTGATGTCCTATTAATAATTTTCTGACCTTAACGTACGTTAGCCTTCATGCATAACGTATATTAGTCTCTTAGCGTATGCTACCCAGTATACTTAGCGTATGTTATCGTCACCGATAGTTAACTGTTCTCATTCTGTACTCGATTACGTATGCTACACCATCAGGTTACGTACGAAAGTAACACCCATTAGCGTACGCTAGACACACTCCTTAGCGTACGTTAATAATCGTTGACTTCAAAACTGTCCAAGTTTTTCCGCGGGAATCTTATCCGGACCCATCGTCCGGCTAGCGCATGTGCTAGCTGCCCAGCTCAATTATTGGCCTCTTTACGTATGCTACACTTCATTCGTAGCGTACGCTATCTTTGGCAGATAACGGACGTTAAGCTTCCTTCTCAGCGTACATTATCACGTACTTGCATGAGGAAATTTACATGTTTCTATAATCATGCACAAGGATACAAATACAAGAAATATCATACTTTGATTATCGATATCACAAATTCAAATAATACAGGGTACAATTACAGATGAAATACTCAAAATTAATCCGTATATTACATACTCTCCTTATAAAAAGGAGTTTCGTCCCGAAACTCAAGACGAAAATTGTAACACCCCGAGATATTCGGAATAATTACAGCGCCGTAAACCCTTTAAGTAAGGATTTACAAGGCTAATTAAAATAAATGTAAAGATAATCCAACAATACCACAGAAGTTCATAATACAAAAACGGTTCCAACAGATCCATTGAGTTAATTAATACAACCATATCGAAATGATATTAATGAGACACACGTACTCGAGTACTGAAACTGAATCAAGAAGACAAATCACAATAATAACAAACATCACTGAGCCCCTTCGTCATCACGTCGGTACTGTGGCTGTTTCCCCGCTCCTCGGCTACCTGAACATCAAAACAAATGTCCACCCCGAAGGGTTCGCAAAACGATGCTAATAAAAGTATCATATTAAACAAATCGGATATGCAACAACAATGCATAACAAAATACACAACCCGGACTTCCGCTACCGGAATTCGACAATGCGAATCCACAAGATTCCATTAACACAGTATGGGTAGTCCAATGATCCAGCGCCCTCAGCATAGATCCCAAGATGATCCCATCGGACCAACACAAGGTGGAAAAACCCATCCAATGATCCAGCGCCCTCAGCGTAGATCCCAAGATGATCCCGTCGGACCAACACGAGGTGGACATCCGATCCAGCGCCCTCAGCATAGATCGTACAACATACACAAACACAACTCATGCATACATATATGCAAAATTGCTATGTCCATCAACATGAACATACAAACACTAGATAACGAATATCATGACAATTCAACGAAATAACTCCCATGTTCAACAACATGAATAAACCACATGTATGCTCAAAATACCAATATTAACAAATTACGATACTTGCCTCAAATATGGCAAGAACTAATCACTCCGATGGTCTCAACACACTCGAAGGCCGCCTCCTTCGATCAACGTAGCAAGCTCGAACCTTAACAAAAGAAATAGTATAGAATTCATCTCAAGTCGTACGAATGTCTAACAATCCGGTCTACGGCGGAAAGCTCTTAAAATGTATTCTGCCTGAACTACTTAGCGTACGCTACGTATTCTACGTAACGTGCGCTAAGCCTGCTAGTTAGCGTACGTAAACGATGAAGTCTAGCGTACGCTAGCTATGTACTGACAGTCCTATCTGATCAGCCGACTGACTCGACTGATGACATAACATACGTTACGTACCAAACGTAGCGTACGTTAACTCATTCCCGATAGCGCACGTTAATATACATATCTTAGCGTGCGCTAGCCGTGTATGGCAGTTTACTACTGGGTAGTAGACTTGATCTAATGGTGATGAAACTCATAAAATCTTCAGTGTTTAGTACATGTCATCTCCATGCATATCATGCTCATATGGTTTATGAATGATCTTTACAGATTAAACGACTTCGAGATACAAGGATATGTATAATCTTCTCAACACCATAATTCATCTTGATCTTCAAGAAAATATCCTAGGTTCAATCCATTCTATGTCCCAAAACGTATAATTCCATTATGTAAAAACATAAGAACTTGATAATCTCCATAACTGGTCATAATCGGTTTGAAGCTTCATGAATATGCTAGGAGTTCAAACACTAAAAGGTTCAATGGTTTTATACGATGAAGAAGTACCGAAACATCGAAAATATCCTTCTAACACATGATGTTCGACTACGTATGAATTTATCTGACTAGATAATCCCAAATCATGATCAAAACATCCTTCAGAATACTACTTAAATTGGTGAAGAATCACCTACCTCAAAGTAGTGAAGAACAAGGAAGAACTTGAAGAAATCCAACACCGAGGGCTTGAACACCAATCTCCAATGATCTACAATCTCCAAACCCGTGCTAGGATGATGACATGAGAGGTTGAAGATGGACGAGGTAACTCTCTAAGTCTAAGAATTCGGATTTGTGAAGTGAAAAAGTCTGAAAAAATGAAAAAGGGTGCTGTCCTATATATAGAAAATGGTTATTAGCGCGCGCTAGTCCATATCCGTAGCGTGCGCTAACGGCCATACGAAGCTTATTGACCTCACTGTAGTCAACATTTAGCGTGCGCTATCCTAATATCAGTAGCGTGCACTACCGCGTTGACTCGGCTTTTCGCGAAAGCCGTCCAGGTTCATCCCGACATGATCCGACCAAGATCCGCGGCTGATGTCACCTACCACCCTGTCTTAATCATGTTGACTACGTATAACGTGCGCTAAGGTTCATACATAGCGTGCGCTACGAACCCAATTTAGTGTACGCTACGCTAAGTTGATAGCGTGCGCTACATGTGCAAAAATCACCACTTAAAACACATTCATGCATTGCTCAACAACACCGGATCATGAAATACGGAGAATAATACTTGGATCAAAATGCAGCAAATACAATATCACAAGGTTCAAATACACATCAGAAATCTCGGGTATTACATCCTCTCTCCCTAAAAAGAAGTTTCGTCCCGAAGCTTAAGATGAAAACAACTCCGGATACCTAGTCTTCATATTGTTCTCCGTGTCGTGACCATTGTACTTTAACCAAGGGTATTGGTTTATTCCTCAATTGTTTGATCCGACTCTCAAGTATCTTGATTGGTCTCTCTTCGAAGGTGCCGTCATTAGCTATCTCGATCTCATCGAACTCAATGATATGACTAGGATCTGGTACATACTTCCGCAATTGGGATACATGAAACACATTGTGAACATGACTCAGCGATGGTGGTAAGGCCACCCTGTATGCTAAATCCCCAACTCTCTCGAGGATCTCAAATGGTCCGATATATCTCGGACTTAGCTTATCTTTCCTCCCAAAACGGAAAATTCCCCGTGTAGAAGACACCTTAAATAGTACGTGGTCCCCAATGTCGAACTCTAGCGGGCGACGACGCACATCTGCATAAGACTTCTGTCGACTCTGGGCAGTCAACAGTCTTTCCCGAATCAAAGCTATCTTCTCTTGAGTCTGAACTATCAATTCCGGTTCCGTCCCGATCAAGTCTGAAGAATCATCCCAGCACAAGGGTGATCAACATCTTCTCCCGTACAGAGCTTCAAATGGTGCCATCTTAATAGAAACATGCCAACTATTGTTATACGTGAATTCAATCAAGGGCAAATGAACTTCCCAATCAGTTGACTAATCCAAGGCACAAGCTCTAAGCATGTCTTCTACTATTTGTATAGTCCTTTTGGACTAACCGTCCGTTTGAGGATGATAAGCTGTGCTAAAGTTCAGCTCGGTCCCCAACGCCCTGTGAACTGCCTTCCACAAGTGAGACACGAAGCGACCATCTCGATCTGAAATAATGGTCTTCGGCGTCCCATGCAATCTGACTATCTCTGCAATGAATACTCATGACAATTTCTCGGGTCCCCACGTGTCTTTAATTCCTAGAAAATGAGCTGACTTGGTTAGTCAATCAACTATAACCCAAATCATGTTCATTCCCATCTTGGTCCTTAGCATATTGGTGATGAAATCCATCGAGATATCCTCCCACTTCCACTCAGGGATCGGAAGCGGCTTTAACATTCCGGCAGGTCGCTGATGTTCAATCTTAACCTGATGACAAGTCAAACACTTCGAAACATACTCTGCTATGTCCTTCTTCATATTTCCCCACCAGAAGTTTTGTTTTAGATCCTTATACATCTTACTGCTGCCCGGGTGAATAGAATAGGGAGCGATGTGAGCTTCCTTCAGAATTGTCTGTCTCAAATCATTATCATCGGGAACGCAAAGTCGACTTTGAAATTTCAGAACTCCATCATCTTGTATAACGAATCCTGGGGCCTTCCCTTTCTTTACTTTGTCACATAACCGAAGGATCAGAGAATCGTTCAACTGCTTAGATTTGATTTCCTCGACTAGTGACGAAGTCAGTTCCATCACATATAGTTGCCCTTGGATTCCTGGTGACCATACTTCAATCCCTTCCCTGATCAGGTCTCGTTGAATGCTGGTTTGGGACGTAAGTGCTTCCAACACTTGAAGAGAAACTGGTTTACGGCTCAATGCATCAGCTACTACGTTTGCTTTACCCGGATGATAGAGAATTTCCAAGTTGTAATCCTTGATCAATTCCAGCCACCTTCTCTGCCTTATGTTTAATTCTTTCTGACTGAAAATGTACTTGCGGCTTTTATGATCTGTAAAGATCTGACAATGAGTGCCGTATAAATAATGTCGCCAAATTTTCAAGGCAAAACCATAGCTGCTAACTCCAGATCATGAGTCGAGTAATTAACTTCGTACGGTTTCAACTGTCGAGAAGCATAGGCAATCACCTTATCCTTTTGCATCAACACACATCCCAGACCCTGATTTGAAGCATCGCTGTATACCATGAATCCATCAGTTTCATCTGGTAACGCTAATATAGGTGCTATCGTCAGTCTCTCCTTAAGTTCATCAAAACCAGCCTGGCATTTCTCATCCCACGTGAACTTTTGAGTTTTCTGTAACAGCTGAGTGAGCGGACGAGCAATTTTGGAAAATCCCTCTACAAAACGGCGATAATATCCAGCAAGTCCTAAGAAGCTTCGGACTTCTTTCACGTTATTAGGAGCTTCCCATTCCAAAATTGCTTCAACTTTCTTCGGGTCCACCTGAACTCCGTCAGCTGATATCACATGCCCAAGGAAGGTTACTTCCCTAAGCCAGAACTCGCATTTGGAAACCTTCGCATAAAGTTGTTCATTCCTCAAGGTGCTCAAAACCACACGCAAATGCTCGGCATGCTCCTCTGTGTCTTTCGAATAGATCAAGATGTCATCAATGAAAACGACTACAAACTTATCTAGGTATTCTAAGAATACCCGATTCATCAATTGCATAAATACCGCAGGAGCATTGGTAAGTCCGAATGGCATCACTACGAATTCATAGTGCTCGTACCGGGATCTGAAAGCAGATTTCGGTATATCCAATTCCTTAATTCTCAACTGATGATATCCTGATCGCAAGTCAATCTTCGAGAATACCCTTGCCCCTTGTAGTTGATCAAACAAGTCGTCGATCCGAGGTATAGGATACTTGTTCTTGATCGTCACCTTGTTTAGCTCCTTGTAATCAATACATAATCGGAGGGATCCATCTTTCTTCCGGACAAAGAGAACGAGTGCTCCCCAAGGAGAAACGCTAGGTTGAATGTAACCCTTCTGCAATAATTCCTCCAGTTGCTTCTTTAGTTCATACATCTCGGTTGGCGCCATACGGTATGGTGCTCTGGAAATAGTAGCGGCTCGAGGCTCTAATTCAATATTGAACTCTACTTCTCTCAGCAGAGGTAACCCAGGTAGTTCGTCACGGAATACATCCGAGAATTCATTCACAACTGGAATAGACGAGAGCTCTACTCCTTCTTCTTTCTTCATGGTGTAGCACCAAAATCCGTGACAACCCTGCTTCAGTAATTTAACTGCTTTCATCACTTTGATCAATTTTCCCGAGCTTCCCGGTCTCCATTTTATGAATAAGTGTTCAGATCCGTCATCAGCAATGATAGAAATGACTCTCTTTCGGTAATTCAAAATAGCTCCATAACGGTTGAGCCAATCATCTCCGATAATTAAATCGTCACCATGGATGTCAACTACAATAAGATTCGATGGCCAATCTCTCCCTCCTAGAGACACTGGAAAATCTCTAGTTTTTAGGGTTCCCACAATTCTCTCTCTGCTCAGTAAACCCACAACATAAGGTTCACAATCAAATAAACACGAGATTTTCAAACGATTAACACAGTTCAATGATATAAAAGAATGTGTAGCTCCTGAATCAAATAAGACACTAACTGGTTGCAAAAGGATCTGAATCGTACCTGATGCAACAGTAGTGTTCTGATCATCAGATCTCCACATCTCATACAGGCGCGGAGGAACGGACCCAGCACTGGATGTCTCTCTCTTCCCAACATTCTGCTGCTGAAATCCACTCTGCTGCGTCTGGTTCACACTTATCTCCTTTGGAACTGGTGTTGGAGTGCGAGTACCAAATGATCTAGTCACAACTCCACAGAAATCCGCATGGTGCCCGTCTTGCCCACGATCGAAACAAGTCACAGAAGATGTGGGGCAATCACGTCGAATATGCCCTGCTCGACCACAATTATAGCATTTCTTTGATGCATCCGAAATTGCTGATGTTGTCCGGAACTTCTTTCCTCCTCTAGAAGGATGTGAAGGTTTCCTAGATGAATAAAATGAAGACTGGCCCTTGCGGGGGCCACCACTCTTGTTTTCCGAGAAGTTGCCGGACAATTTCTGCTTCTTTGCTTCCATCGATTTCTCCATCGCCGCCTCTTTCATGTCGTAGGCCGGTGCTTTGTCTTGATACTGTCGCAACGTAGTACACTGGAATTCGGACATGTACTGCTGAATCTCCGGCTTCATCCGCATATCAAAATGAAAAATCTTTTCTGCCTCCGTTCTGACCAAGTGTCGCACACAAGTCAGCTGATGATTAAAAGTCTTGATTATGTCTGTCACCGATGCTTCCGAACTCTGTGGTGAGAAAAAATCTCGGATTTTTGCCTCTCTAACTGGACGAGGACAATATTGTGCTTCCATCATTAGTTTGAATTCTGTCCAGTCAGCATTATGATTCTCAGGTCGAATAGCTTCCCACCAGTCAAAAGCCTCTCCAGTCAGAAAATAATGGGCAATAGGAACTTTCCGGTCCTCGGGATAGTTAATACCCACAAATATCTTCTCTAACTCCTTTAGCTAATGATCCAAGTAAGTGCCTCAGCAGATCCGTCAAATTTTGGCGGGTGCAATTTGACCACCTCAGCAAGCCATCTGTCTCCCCGGTTATCCTCGTGGTGCTGCTGTCCCATCGCCGTCTGCATGCGGTCAACTACCTGAGCGAACTGGTTTATTTGAGACACCACCTGTTGAAGCACTCCTGGCATGTTAGTATTCGCGTTGTCATTCGCTGATCCCTGCTGTCCTCCAGAATGGGAATCGGTTTGACTAGCCGATAATTCTGGGGTAGTTGCGGAATCCTCCTGTCTCATGTTACCACGTCCGCATCCACGACCGCATCCGCGTCCACGTCCTCCCCTCAACATACTGTAAACACCATTACTCAATATCCAGGACAAAATTTTCAAAAAATAAAGCCCGTCAATACTCACAAAACAGAAATTAAGTAAAACGGTAGTATAAGAGATTAGGAGACTTACAACCACGGTCCACATGACGACTTTGGCTGAACAGTGATGTTACGAACGACCCGTAAATCAAATAACGTAAACAGACCCAACTAAAACCCGACTACCAAGATATCCATGAATCTTAGCTCCGATACCATATTCTGTAACACCCCGAGATATTCGGAATAATTACAGCGCCGTAAACCCTTTAATTAAGGATTTACAAGGCTAATTAAAAGAAATGTAAAGATAATCCAACAATACCGCAGAAGTTCAAAATACAAAACCGGTTCCAACAGATCCATTCAGTTAATTAATACAACCATATCGAAATGATATTAATGAGACACGCATACTCGAGTACTGAAAATGAATCAAGAAGACAAATCACAATAACAACAAACATCACTGAGCCCGTTCGTCGTCACGTCGGTACTGTGGCTGTTTCCCCGCTCCTCGGCTACCTGAACATCAAAACAAATGTCCACCCCCGATGGAGTTAGCAAAACGATGCTAGTACAAGTATCATATTAAACACATCGGATATGCAACAACAATGCATAACAAAATACACAACCCGGACTTCTGCTACCGGAATCCGACAATGCGAATCTACAAGATTCCATTAACACAGTATGGGTATTCCAATGATCCATCGCCCTCAGCATAGATCCCAAGATGATCCCGTCGGACCAACACGAGGTGGAAAAACCCGTCCAATGATCCAGCGCCCTCAGCCTAGATCCCAAGATGATCCCGTCGGACCAACACGAGGTGGACATCCGATCCAGCGTCCTCAGCATAGATCGTACAACATACACAAACACAACTCATGCATACATATATGCAAAATCGCTATGTCCATCAATATGAACATACAAACACTAGACAACGAATATCATGACAATTCAACAAAATAAATCCCATGTTCAACAACATGAATAAACCACATGTATGCTCAAAATACGAATATTAACAAATTACGATACTTGCCTCAAAGATGGCAAGAACTAATCACTCCAATGATCTCAACATACTCGAAGGCCGCCTCCTTCGATCAACGTAGCAAGCTCGAACCTTAACAAAAGAAATAGTATATAATTCATCTGAAGTCGTACGAATGTCTAACAATCCGGTCTACGGCGAAAAGCTCTTAAAATGTATTCTGCCTGAACTACTTAGCGTATGCTACGTATTCTACGTAACGTGCGCTAATCCTGCTAGTTAGCGTACGTAAACGACGAAGTCTAGCATACGCTAGATATGTACTGACAGTCCTATCTGATCAGCCGACTGACTCGACTGATGACATAACGTACGTTACGTACCAAACGTAGCGTACGTTAACTCATTCCCGATAGCGCACGTTAATATACATATCTTAGCGTGCGCTAACCGTATATGGCAGTTTACTACTAGGTAGCAGACTTGATCTAATGGTGATGAAACTCATGAAATCTTCAGTGTTTAGTACATGTCATCTCCATGCATATCATGATCATACGGTTTATGAATGATCTTTACGGATTATACGACTTCGAGATACAAGGATACGTATAATCTTCTCAACACCATAATTCATCTTGATCTTCAAGAAAATATCCTAGGTTCAATCCATTCTATGTCCCAAAACGTATAATTCCATTATGTAAAAACATAAGAACTTGATAATCTCCATAACTGGTCATAATCGGTTTGAAGCTTCATGAATATGCTAGGAGTTCAAACACTAAAAGGTTCAATGGTTTTATACGATGAAGAAGTACCGAAACATCGAAAATATCCTTCTAACACATGATGTTCGACTACGTACGAATTTAACTGACTAGATAATCCCAAATCATGATCAAAACATCCTTCAGAATACTACTTAAATTGGTGAAGAATCACCTACCTCAAAGTAGTGAAAAACAAGGAGGAACTTGAAGAAATCCAACACCGAGGGCTTGAACACCAATCTCCAATGATCTACAATCTTCAAACTCGTGCTAGGATGATGACATGAGAGGTTGAAGATGGAGGAGGTAACTCTCTAAGTCTAAGAATTCGGATTTGTGAAGTGAAAAAGTCTGAAAAAATGAAAAAGGGTGTTGTCCTATATATAGAAAATGATTATTAGCGCGCGCTAGTCCATATCCGTAGCGTGCGCTAACGGCCATACGAAGCTTACTGACCTCACTGTACTCAACATTTAGCGTGCGCTATCCTCATATCAGTAGCGTGCGCTACCGCGTTGACTCGGCTTTTCCCGAAAGCCGTCCAGGTTCATCCCGACATGATCCGACCAAGATCCGCGGCTGATCTCACCTACCACCCTGTCTTAATCATGTTGACTACGTATAGCGTGCGCTAAGGTTCATACATAACGTGCTCTACGAACCCAATTTAGCGTACGCTACGCTAAGTTGATAGCATGCGCTACATGTGAAAAAATCACCACTTAAAACACATTCATGCAATCATGCGCTCAACAACACCGGATCATGAAATACGGAGAATAATACTCAGATCAAAATGCAACAAATACAATATCACAAGGTTCAAATACACATCAGAAATCTGGGGTATTACAAAAATAACTCTGTATATCTGGACCTCATGCTATCTTCCGTTTCCCAAGTGGCTTCTTTCACTCCATGGCGCGACCACTAAACATTAATCAAAGCGATCGATTTGTTTCTCAATTGCTTAACTCGACTCTCGAGTATCCTAATCGGTCTCTCTTCAAACGTGCCATCTTAAGCGACTTCGATCTCGCCAAAATCAATGACATGACTAGGAACTGGTATATACTTCCGTAACTGGGATACGTAGAATACGTTATGAACATGGCTCAATGACGGCGGTAATGCCAACTTGTATTCCAAATCTCCAACTCTCTCAAGATTCTCAAATGGTAAGATATATCTCGGACTTAGCTTTCCTTTCCTCCTAAAACGAAAGATTCCCCGAGTAGGAGAAAGTTTTAAAAGCATGTGATCTCCAATACTGAACTCTGGCGCACGTCCGCGTAAGATTTCTGTCGACTCTGGCGGTCAACAGCCTTTCGCGAATCAAGGCTATCTTCTCTCATTTCTGCACGATCAATTCCAGTTCTGTCCCGATCAAGTCTGATGAATCATCCCAACATAGGGGTGATCTGCATCTCCTCCCGTATAATGCCTCAAATGGTGCCATCTTAATGGAAGCATGTCAACTATTGCTGTAGGTGAATTCAATCAACGGCAGATGAACTTCCCAATTAGTTGACCAATCTAAGGCACAAGCCCTTGGCATATCTTCCACCGTTTGAATAGTCCTCTCGGATTGTCTGTCTGTCTGCGGATGATAAGCTATGCTGAAGTTCAATTTGGTTCCCAAGGCTTTATGAACTGCTTTCCAAAAATGAGATACAAAGCGACCGTCTTGGTCAGAAATAATAGTCTTCGGCGTACCATGCAATCGGACTATCTCTGAAATAAATACTCGTGCCAACTTCTCGGGTCCCAAAGTGTCCTTAGTGCCTATAAAATGAGCCGATTTGGTTACACGGTCAACTATCACCCAAATCATGTTCATCCCTGTCCTGGTTCTCGGCATATTAATGATAAAGTCCATCGATATGTCCTCCCACTTCCATTCAGGAATTGGGAGCGGCTTCAGCATTCCGGCAGGTCATTGATGTTCGATCTTAACCTGCTGACAAGTCAAACATTTCGAGACATAATCCGCTACATCTTTCTTCATGTTGCCCCACCAGAAGTTCTGCTTCAGGTCCCTATACATCTTATTGGTGCCCGGGTGGATAGAATAGGGCGTGCTGTGAGCTTCCTTCAGAATTGTTTGCTTCAAAACAACAACATCGGGAACACAAAGTCGGCTATGAAATCTCAAGACTCCATCATCATGAATTATGAATCCTAGGGCCTTTCTCTTGATCACTTCATCACGTAACCGAATCATCAAACGGTCATTTACTTGCTTAGATTTGATTTCTTCGGTTAACGATGAAGTTAATTCCATCACACACAGTTGTTCTTGGACTCTTTGCAACCCTACTTCAATTCCTTCGCGAATCATTTCTCATTGAATGCTGGGCTGGGAGGTCAGTGTCTCCAGCATCTTAATAGAAACAGGCTTGCGGCTAAGTGCATCGGCCACTACATTTGCTTTGCCTGGATGATAAAGAATCTCCAAGTCGTACTCCTTAATCAGTTCTAGCCATCTCCTTTGCCGCATGTTCAACTCTTTCTGACTGAAGATGTATTTGAGACTCTTGTGATCCATAAAGATTTGACAGTGAGTCCCATACAGGTAGTGTCTCCAGATTTTCAAAGCAAAAACTACCGCTGCCAGCTCCAAATCATGCGTTGGGTAATTTACTTCATAAAGTTTCAGCTGTCGTGATGCATAGGCGATCACCTTCTCAATTTATATCAATACACATCCGAGACCTTGGTTCGAAGCGTCACTGTAAACTATGAATCCTCCAGTTCCCTGTGGGAGTGCTAAAATCGGTGCCATAATCAATCTCTTCCCTGTGGTCCAGGTTATTCGTCAAGAAACACATCCGGAAATTCGTTCCCAACAGGAATGGATGAGAGTTCTATTTTTCTGTCTTCTTTCTTCATTGCGTAGCACCAGTATCCGGTACATCCCTGTTTCAACAATTTGATATCTTTCATCGCCTTGATCATCTTTCCTCAGCTTCCTGGTTTCCATCCTTCAAACAGTATTTCGGAACCATCGTCAGCTATCACTGGGATATTCCTCTTTCGGTAGTTTACAATAGCTCCATATCGATTAAGCCAATCATCTCCGAGTATCAGGTCGTCTCCTTGCATTTCTATCACAATCAGATTTGAGGGCCACTCTATGCCTCCAAATGATATAGGGAAATCTCTAGTTTCTAATTTTCCCACAATCCTCTCTCCACTCGGTAAACCCACAATATAAGGCTCACAATTATGAAAACCAGAAATATTCAAACGATTTACACAAGACAAGGATATAAATGAATGCGTAGCTCCTGTATCGAATAAAATGCTAACTGGCCGTGAAAGGATCTGACCAGTACCTGATGCGACAACAGCATCCTGATCGTCTTCCCTCCTCATCTCGTACAGACGTGGGGGAATGGATCCGACACTCGAGGCTCCCTTGCGGTCGAATTGTCCTCTGCCTCGACCTCGACCGAAATTTTGGGGCAGCTGAACACTCAGCTACGTCTGCTGAATACTTGCTTCCTTCTGAGCCGGTTGTGAAGTACGAATCCCATTAAACTTAGTGGCATCCTTGCAGAACATCGCACGGTGTCCCTCCTGTCCGCAATGATAACATATCACTGGAGTACGGAAACAATCACGCCAAAGGTGTCCTGGGCGACCACAGTTAAAGCACTTCCTTGTTACATCCGTCGTGGCTGATACTGCTCCGAAGTTCTTTCCTCTCTCGGATGGGTGTGGAGGTTTCTTGAACGGATGAAAGGATGACTGGGCCTTGCGGGGATCACTGCTCTTGTGCTTGTGAAACTACCAGAGACTTTCTGCTTTTTGGATTCTGCAAACTTTTCCATCGCTGCTTCTTTGATTTCATTCGCCAATGCTTTATCCTGATATTGACGGAGAGTGGTACATTCGAAACCGGGCATGTACCTCTGGATCTATGGTTTCATTCTCATATCAAAATGGATCATCATTTCTGCGTCTGTTCTGACCAGGTGTCGAACAAATGCCATCTGCTGATTAAACATTTTAATCGTCTGGGATACTAGCTCGTCTGACGGCTGTGTGGAGAAAAAATATCGAATTTTGGCTTCCCTCACTGGACGATGGCAGTACTGAGCTTCCATCATCAATTTAAATTCTCCCCAGTCGGCATCATGATCTACAGGCCAGATGGCTTCCCACCATTCGAATGCTTCCCCTATCTCCCCGGTCGTCTGGGCAATCCCGGCAAAAATTTTCTCCAGCTATTTTAACCAATGATCCCACGTCAGTGTCTTAGAAAAGCCGTCGAATTTAGGTGGTTGCATCTTCGCCACTTCTTGCAGCCATCGGTCGCCTCGATTTCCTATATCTGGGATACCTTGATGTCTATCTCCCGGTTGTAATCTACTGCCACCTGCATTCGGTCCACGACCTGAGCAAACTGAGTCATCTGGTTAACCACCTGACGAAGGATTTCGGGCACAGCAGGTTCTGGTTCATTGTTAATAGATCTTTGTGGCTCGCCTGAGCTGTGGCTAGCCTGATTAGAAGGCGAAGCTTCTCTTTCAGCATTCCTTCGTCCGCGTTCGCGACCGCGACCACGTCCACATCCACCTCTCAACATACTGTAAGCATAAATACTCAATATACAGGAAACAATATAGTTCTAATGTTCAAGTATAAAGAGGTATAACATGTAAAGGATGAGATAGAGTTTAAGAACTTACAACCACTGTTCGCACGAAGACGTAGGCAGTACAGTGATGTTATTCATGGCCGGTTACCTCAAAAGACATATATGAACCCTATTTTAACCCAATGGCCAAGATATCCATAATCTTAGCTCTGATACCATATTCTGTAACACCCCCGATATATTCAAGAATATTACAGCGCCGTAAATTATTTACATAAGAATTTACAAGGCTGAAGAAATGAAAAGACAATAACAGATACCAACATATAAAAGTAACTGAAATAAAATACAACTGGGCCAATATCGAGAATACAAATATCCAAAGGAAGAATATCAATACATCACCAAATCCAATCATCATAAATAACGACGTACTCGAGTACTTATTAAAAACAACACAAACAACAAACAATTAAACCCGACCGGAACATCACTCTGCACCCTCGTCGTCATGCAGCTCCAGTGGTTGTTTCCCTGCTCTCCTAGATCCTGAACATAAACAAATGTTCACCCCCGAAGGGGTTCGCACAACGATGCTAGTACAAGTACGATAATTATACAACAATGATTTAATCAACAATAATCATGACAAGTTTCTCAAACAAGAAATAATAACAACACATATCACATCATGATAGTCTCAACATACTCATGGTATTCCAACGATCCAGCACACACAGCTATAGATTCCCATGATGATCCCGTCGGACCAAAGCATGGTGGAACTACCTGTCCAATGATCCAGCGCACACAGATATAGATTTCCCATGATGATTCCCGTCGGATCAACGCATGGTGGACAATTAATTACGACACATGTACACAGTACAATCATAACATAACCGACATAATACGAACAATTCTAATTAAAGTACTTGCCTCGATTTGATGACAAGAATAAAACTTCCATGAATATCAAAACGCTCGAAGGTCGCCCCCTTCGATCAATCACGTTGCAAAGCTCGAACCTTAATAAAAGAAATAATATAGAATTCATCTCACGTCGAACGAACATCTAACAATCCAAATTACGGTCGAAAGTTCATAAAACGTATACTATCTGGTCTGCATAACGTACGTTACATATCCAACATAGCGTACATAAACTACTAAGTCTAGCGTACGCTAACCATGTATCGACAGTTCCTCTCTGATCAGTCGACTGACTCGTCTGATGATATAATGTATATTACGTACACATCGTAGCATACGTTAATTCTGCCTGTTACCGTATGTAAGCTGCAGAGCCTAGAGTATGCTAAACATGCATCCGACAGTCTCTCCCCTGATCAGACAACTGATTCGCCGCACGAAATTCTCAGTGTTAACATACGTTAACTCCATGCATGATACACTCATGAAAACTTGAATGATCTAATGGTGTTCAATGTCTTATAACTTCAAGTATAAGCATATCATCATGATGTCATACTCCAATCTTCGATCACAAATTCTCTTACATAATTCAGTTATTATGAGGTTGATAATCTAGTTACCAATATCATCAACATATTCCAGCTTCATCGTGAAGATTAATTTACTAAATCAACTTCAACCTGTGGTGATCCTTCATCTAATTCCATTAAGCAAAAGTGATACCAATACTAAATCTACTACCATTATAGCAACACTATTCAATATGGATAATCAAACTCAGAACATTACTCTCATCATTTGAAGACACAGGATTCCAATTATGATGTTCTCAACAATGATATCTTAAGTATAATCATCCCAACTTCAAAACATGATGTTTGGTTGAATAAATCATCTATGGAACTTAATATCTTGATAGCATGATCATCATATCCTTAGGAACACGAATCCAAGGTTGGAGATTGCATTAACATACCTTAAGATGAAGAAAACACCGAGACAATAGGTAGAATCCAACTCTGGTTGCTTGTGTGACAATCCAAGATGTTCTTCAACTTCAGTGATCAAGTAATAGTGATATCCAATCTTGAATGATCAATTAAAGGTGGTGACTGGGATCTCTCTGGGCACAAAGGATGTTGAAGGCTAAGTGAAATAAACGAACTGAAATGAAATAGGGTGATGTCTTATTTATAATTTTCTGACCTTAACATACGTTAGCCTCATGCATAACGTACGTTAGTCTCTTAGCGTACACTACCCAGTATACTTAGCATACGCTATCATCACTGATAGTTAACTGTTCTCATTTAGTACTCGATTACGTACGCTACACCATCAGGTTACATACGCAAGTAACACCTATTAGCGTACGCTAGACACACTCCTTACGTATGTTAACAATTGTTGATTTCAAAAGTGTCCAGGTTCATCCGCGGGAATCTTATCCGGACCCATCATCCGGCTGGCGCATGTGCTAGCCGCCCATCTCAATTATTGGCCTCTTTACGTATGCTATGCTTCATTCGTAGCTTACGCTATCTTTGGCAGATAACGTACGTTAAGCTTCCTTCTTAGCGTACATTATCACGTACTTGCATGAGAAAATTTACATCTTGCTATAATCATGCACAAGGATACAAATATGAGAAATATCATACTTCGAATACCGATATCACAAATCCGAATAATACAGGGTTCAATTACAGATGAAATATTCAAAATTAATCCGGATATTACAGCGCTGAAGTCCCTGTGGCGACTGATGGGGTGAGAGTCGTGGGGGAAGCTTTAGGTGGATTTATTGCATAGCCACGAGATTTTGTTTTCTCTGATTTTTCAAAGGTAAATATTTTCTTTTTCCTTTTAGTAACTCAAGCAGAATAAATTATTTCAAATGTACTTGTACTTTACACTCTACTATATGAAATAGGATATTCAGCGACCAAGGA
This sequence comes from Orobanche coerulescens, assembly GCA_033398695.1. Taxonomy (NCBI): domain Eukaryota; kingdom Viridiplantae; phylum Streptophyta; class Magnoliopsida; order Lamiales; family Orobanchaceae; genus Orobanche; species Orobanche coerulescens. The sequence continues at coordinate 68,729,717 of CM065804.1, read as the reverse complement.
AGCAGGCTCGTCACAATGACGGGTTGAGGACCAAAGATGACATCATGAAAGACTTACTTAGTGCTACGTCGAGTCTTTACACAAATCCGTTATTAGTTCCGTGGGATGCAGCTATCTATAGTTGTGTGTGCTGTGTGTACTGTGTGTGAGTGTGTGTTTATGTGCTGTGTGTGTTTATGTTTGTGTGTGTACTGTGTGTTTGTGTGTGTGTGTGTATGTGTGTTGTGTGTGTTTGTGTGATGTGTACGGTTTTTTGTTTGGAAACACGAATTATTTTGGGATTGATGTGGTTAACGTCGTAAGGATCTTCTCCCTTTGGGATAGATGTTAACTTTCATCTAAAGGATCTTCTCCGAATATATCGTGTATGAAGTGTCCGTTTTTTGTGTTGGTGTTTTTTTTCTATGCAGTGTGTGTGCAGTGTTTGTGTGTGTGTGCAGTGGCAGTGTATGTGTGTGTGTGTGCTGTGTGTGTGTTTGTGTTTGTGTGCTGTGTGTGTTGTGTGTGTGTGTGTGTGTGTGTGTGTGTGTGTGTGTGTGTGTGTGTGTGTGTGTGTTTGTGTGTGTTTGTTTGTGTGCAGTGTGTACCGTGTGTGTACTTTCTCTCCCTGTGTGTTTGTGTGTGTGTTTGTGTGCTATGCTGTGTGTTGGCTACTAAGTATACATGATACAGCTTGGAAAGTGTTTGAAACAATAGGCTGTACGGTTTTCAAATCTGAGTGCGTAGCGGAAGTCTTTAATATAGTAAGTTGCTGAGGATACAACAACTAAGTGTGCAGTGTATACTTAAATAACCAAAATTAATAAAACAATAAAGGCAGAAGGTAAATAACACAATATTTAAAGTGGTTCGAGGTAAACCCCTCTACGTCCACTGGTCCTCCACAAAGGAGTAAAAATTTATTATAATTACTACGTACACAACTACATAATTATAACCAAACCTAACCAATATATCGTTCACACAGATTTATATAATGATCTTAGCCATCAACCGTTCACACAGATTGGTTTGAGCTAACAAGTGACTGGATTCTTCACACACAGTTCTGAAGCTTCGCCTTATTCAATGCAAGTCCGTCATACACAGTTCATGAATAGCAAGGATTCTCAGTCCACACAGGGCTGATGGGTTTTGTTCAAGGGTAGAACAATATTTGAACAACAGCTTCAACTTTCTGAGCTTATAGCTGATGATGTGTTGTTCACGGTTTGAGCACTGTATATCTCTTCTTTCAGAATAGCAGAATAATTTGGGAGATATGTTTTGCTCTGAATATTCGTGTAAGCACTTGTTTCACTTGCGTATGTGATTGTTGTTCAGTTCGTGGTTTTTCGTTGTTTTTGCAAGCATATATGATCTTTAAACTCTGGAGATATATATAGCCTTCTGAAATATATCTGTTGAAATAGATCCGTTGAGCAAGATTCTGTGACAACTTGATAGTTGACTTGAATAGACTGAGATCCGAATATTGCGGGATTTGAAGATCTTCTGATGACTTACAGTATTTAAATACTTTATCCTTTAGTATTTAAATACTTCTTTATCAAATGGGACTTAACTTCTAGGGAATGCTGAAGATTCCTCCTTGTCCTGTTTGAGGGCTGTATGGAAGGATTGCTGTATTGATATTTTGAGACAGCTTCCATACCTAGCTTTGCGGGACTCTTTGCTGTATGATAGATTCACTGTATGTTGGGACTACGAGAAGTCTTCGATTCAGGTTGATACCTTTGATCATCTTTTCGATACAGCTATTAGCGGTATGCAGGATTTGGCATATTGTCAAAATATTCTGTCAACACGATTGATACAGGGATTATTTATCCCAACAGTTTCGATACCGGTTATTTGTTATCCCAACACTGTGTGTGTGTGTTTGTGTGCTGTGTGTTTGTGTGCTTTGTGTGTTTGTGTGCTGTGTGTTTGTGTGCTCTGTGTGTTTATTTTGTGTGTACTGTGTGTTTCTGTGTGTGTTTGTGTGTTGTGTGTTTGTGTGATGTGTGCGGTTTTTTGTTTGGAAACACGAATTATTTTGGGATAGGTGTGATTAACGTTGTAAGGAGTGTCCGTTTGTTTGTGTTGGTGTTTTTTTCTGTGTTGTGTGTGTGTGCGCAGTGTGTGTGTGTGTGTGTGTTTCCTATTTGTGCAGTGTGTGTAGTGTGTGTGTGTGTGTGTATGTGTGTGTGTGTGTGTATGTGTGTGCAGTGTGTGCGTGTGTGTGTGTGTGTACTGTGTATGTGTGTATTTGTGTGCTGTGTGTATGTGTGTGTGTTTGCTGTGTGTGTGTGTTGTTTGTGTGTTGCGTGTGTGCTGTTTGTGTGTGTTTGTATGTGCTGTGTGCTGTGTGTCTATGAGTGTGTGTGCTGTGTGTGTGTGTGTGTGTGTGTATGTTTGTTTGTGTGTTGTGTGTGTGTTTGTGTTTGTGTGTGTTTGTGTCCTGTGTGTGCTTGTGTATTTGTGTCAGTGTGCGTGTTTTTTACTGTGTATGTTGTGTGTTGATTTTATTTACTGAAAGCGACTCATATAATTGTGTCTTATTTTGTTTTAGTGTAATAAACAAAATGGAGGTTGAGAGTGTGATTATTATGTTATGCACTGGATGTCGACTATCGTCCGAGGGCGTATTTTGGATGGTTGGATGGAGGTAGTATATTCTTAACTTGAATTGGTGATAAAACTCTTTACTCGTTTACATTTAAAGTTTGTTTATTATACGTTTATATGTGCAGATGTTTGATGATGTTGGAGCAGTGTCTCATTATGTTATTAATAAAATTCGAGCTGATTGGGGACACTATTTCTTGGAGGTTCGAAATCGTCTTGCGACATGATTTTGGTGTTTTTGTGTGAATTATTTGGATGAATTGATGTTTTTTATTGTATTATCTTTTTCAATGAATTGGTCAATGAATTTGGTGTTGGTTAGTTCTTTTCGGTGTAGTTGGATTCGATGAATTCATGGTTTATTGATTATTACAGTTTGGTCCGAGTTCAGGTACTAGATTGTGCAAAATAATGCGAAAATATGGGGAAAATCTGGACAAAAATCACAGCGGTTCATCCAAACCGCAGTTATTTTCTATACATTTTTAGACTTCATTTATTTTTTTTAAAGAACTTCAGTTATTGATAAAAATAATCAATATGAGAATAACAAATAATTATAGAAAAATACAAATATACTCTGGATATACTTTAATGACAAAAAAATTCAAATCCAAAAGGGATTGTGGAGAAATGAAATAGTGAAAAATAATTTATGTGATCATTTATGCTAAATACACAATTTTGGATGGAGAACTCGTATGATATAATTTTTTATCATGAAAGTTATATTTTCCTGAGCCTAAACTCCCATGGGAGCAAAAATAAAATTTTACCCTATTTTAGAAAGATAACTTTGAAAATTCATCACATTAGTAATTTTAATTTAATGATTTAAATAACAATATTTGTATCGAAATATGAAGATGACCCTATTGATTAATATGATATCAAAAGTGAAATACTTATATATGTTAAGAAGATATCTTTAAAAAATAGTAAAATTAGTAACTATATAATCTAAAACATTAAGTAAGTCGTACCAGACTGCATCATTTAAATTAAATGGAAAATAAAATAAAGAAATCTAAATTTGTGAGAATTAATTATTATTGCAGTAGCACAATTATGAATATCTTAATTTTTTTGAATGATTAAATTTTAAGATGACTAAATTAATTATCCATTCGCATTAATTATTTTAATTAATTTTATTCTCTCAAAATTAATTCTTTTTCATATAATATTTATTAAATCAAATTCTTTTATATATATTTAAGAACATATGCTTGATAATTTATAAAATCAAGAATTATATAATTTATATAATAAAATATATATATATAATGTCAAGGCGTAATTTATAATAAGTGCATATTCTCGTAAAGAATAAAATAATACTGCAATTACATAATTAAGTAATTCCTCTACTTCTCACATGAAGTTTTTGTTTTTGTTAGATTGGATTTTTAAGATATTTTTTTTCATTTACATTTGGGATGATTTATAGTTAAGTTTGTCCACTAAAACTTTCCTTCTATGAAGGATGATATATTGATTAATATGTTATTACTAAAATTTAATGACTAAAATATTAAAAATATAATAATTATAAAATTTAATATAGCTAAATACGAAATATATATATGCTAGAGCAGTAACTGAACCGGAATAGTGCGAATGAGAACAACCAAAAGATAACAGAAAATAAATTAACTCTCACCCAAATAAATTATTCTCGCAATAGCATAATTAAATAATTGCTTTATTTTCTCGCATGAATATTCTTTAAATGATTGGTCTTTAAGATAGTTAAATAATTATCTACTAACATTAAAAAATACTTTAAGTTTATTCTGTAAATAAAATTCTAATGATTTATATGCTCCATTTTCCGTATATTAGATTTATCACCCATCAAACTGTTTTACTTGTCTAATATAGAATTTAGTTATAACAATTTAACTCAATTTATATTTTCTTAAAAAATGCAATTTCTTTCTTTCATTTGTTTAAAATTTCTAATTATTCCGTCTTTGAGAAGAAATTTCAAAACAAAAACAATATTGAAGAAAATATATTGAGATTGAACTAAGAAAAAAATCATGTAATTTATAAATAACAACTCTAGATATTGAGAAAAAAATAATATTTGTTTTGAAAGATGGAGGATTGATGTTGACCTCAAGTGAATTAAAGTAAATTTTTGGTGAACAGAATAAATATTAAAAAAAAATCAGTAGATGAACGATTGTTTTGGAAAAAATAGGATGGTAATTATTTTTTATTTTTTATATGCATTATAATTCTTTTTAGAATTAAAACTAAATTTCAAATAGGTTTTTGACTTATTTTTTATATTTATTATATAATGAATTCCTTCTATTTTGTATGATTATTATCTTTATTTTGATATGTAGAACTCAAGTATGTATATCATAAAGTTGTTGCATGTCATTACAATGTAGTTGACTTGGCCAAGTGGTTAAAATCTATGTATGTTACTTGAATAGTTTATACCAATTGGAGTTTAAATCCTGCAGGTTATGATTTTTTTATTTTTTTTATTTACTATTTAATTAGTTGTGGATTATCTATCAACCGAAGCATGCGAAGCGGACAAATAAGCAACTGAAGCACCATAACATGACATATGATAACCGGAGCATGAGAAGCAGCCATGTAGGCTCAGTGTATCCTGTTAGGATTACTTTTTTGAGATTTTGATGATGTCATCCCTGTATTCCAAGTTTATTTCAAATGTATGTTTAAAGTAGTTGGCAATGTAAGGAAGAACCAAATGAGTATCTTCTATAGGCCTTTAGAAGATTAGGCTAAGTATTGATCATGTTGATCAGATTGATTTTGGCTAATTATAGAACAGTCAAATATTAGTCGGTTTTTTTGTCGAAGGCAAATATCAGCTGAGCTTGGCCAGATAAAAATATCAGTCGGATTTTGGTCAAGAAAAAATATCAGCTGGGTTTGACTAAGTCAGAAGTACAGTTGAGTATCACCGAAGACAATATTGGCAAAGTATAAAACAGTCAAATATCAGTCGGGTTTAATCAAAGGATATAAGCTAAGGTTGACCAGACAGACATCAGTCGGGTTCCAGTTAAAGCAAAATATCAGCCAGGTTTGACCAAGACAAAACATCAGCCAGGTTTTTATCCAGACAGAATATCAGCCAAGTTTTTATCCAGACACTATATCAGCTAAGTTTTATCCAGACAGAATATCAGCCAAGTTTTGAACATCAGCTATGTCCACGTCAGCAAATATTGAAAAGTCAACAAGGACGGCAAATCACATTCAGACGTAATTAAAGCCACAGAGACAAAGTGATTGGTTCCCAAAATTTAAGGAATAGAATATTCGTCGAGATTCGCGCCATGAAGACTTTCCAAATATAGTAATCAAAGAAAAACGGCACAACAATCCTACATCTTCAGACGTTCGGATTTGAAGAAAGAGACAAAGTCGTGAAAAGAGATGAAAAGCTAAACAATGAAGTCTACTCTCCAACAGAGGGATTTGTTCCAAGATGCAATTGCTATGAAGAGCTCCAGAATCATACTATAAATATCTTAAGAACACTTCAGCAGAAGTACGATGCGAACTATACTTACAAGCAATCAAAGCAAACGAAAGCAATATAAAACTATAGCATCGTGAAGAGCAAGATCATAAAGTATCATATATAGAGAAGCTCTTAAGTTGGAGAAGACAAACACTCTTGTCTTAAAAGTTTGAGTTTGGGGTACTTTCTTGAACGAGGTTCTTGAGAGTAAGAGGTTGTATGATATCCATGGGTTCTTGATTGGAAGGTGGTAGGCAATTTGCGAGTTGTTGAGGCATCCAAGGGTTTTAGATCAATAGGTGTTAGGCAACCAAGGGAAGGAGTTACAATGGCCACATATTTTCACTGGTTTAAAGTTGTTGTAACTAAATTCATTGTAACACGATTTCACTGGTTTAAAGTTGGAGAGAAGTGGAGTAGTAGAGGACTACTCCACCTCTGAAACCACTATAAGTGTTGCATGATTTCTTATTTTTACCATCATACTTAACTGTTGCATTAATCCTAACTGTTGCATTAAAAGTCAGCTGTCTTCCACAAAACTATTTTACAGCTGATAAACCTTAACTGCATTAAACTCAGTCGAGTTAACTTAGCTGCACTAAATCTCAGCTGTGAGTTTTTTAAACAGTTATTTAGCAAAAGATTTTACAAGTCTATTCACCCCTGCTCTAGACTTGTACGTGACGTACTTGTGGCCTACAAGTGGTGTCGGAGTGGTTGGTTCAATCTCACCAAAGCAGATCCATATATACTTGAGTATATTTTCTAAATCTCTCATTAATAATGAAACATATGCAACACATACACTCTAGACTTCCTGTTTCTCTGTTGATGAATATGATCTTTGGAACATAAGAATGCAGGCACATTTATCATCCATACATGACGACATGTGGTGTATAATAGAAGATGGACCCTTCAACTTCCTGAAGGATAATTCATATGAAGAAATTGCAGCTGGGAAACCAAAGCAAATTGCCAAGAAAAGATCAGAACTAACCACGAATGAAATAAATCTGGCCAACCTAGACAGCTGAGGTAGAGATATTCTATATCTAACTCTTGATAAAACCACCATGGTGAAAATCAATAATTGTAAAAATGCCAAGGAGATATGTGACACATTAACTGTAATGTGTGAAGGAACTAAGCTGATCAAGAAAAACGAATTGTCAATAGCCACTCAAAAGTTTGACAGTTTCAAAATGAAGAATGGAGAGATCATAGACAAAACCAGATTCACTGAAATCGTAAATGAAATCAACTCTCTTGGTAAAACTTATGGCAACCGAGAGATGGTACTAAAAGTTCTAAGGTCTCTCACCCCATAATGGAGCATGAAGGCAGTAGCCATGAAGGAATCAAAGGATCTCAACAAAATAAAAATCCAAGAGATATTCTCAGACCTCAAGGCCTTTGATTTTAAGCTGCCCTGCTCATCATCCAGTGAGCCAGCTAATAGCCAACCTAGCTGATGAAGAGGTAACATCCAAACCTCAAAATTGAGAATGTAGACGTGTCTGAAGATATTGATTTACACAAATCTTTAAATTGGTTGTTAAGAGATTTTCAAACTTTAAAAACTACACACATGACTGTGACAGTTGAGAATACACAGCTGAAAAATGAGAAAATGCAGCTGAAGAATGACTTAGACAAACTCAGCCAAGAGTCGGCCAAAATTGAAAACAACAGAGCTGGGTTTGAAAAAATATATGATATTAGTTCAAAAAACTCATTTGAAATTAATATACCCACAACTGATAGTAACAGGCTAACTATTCTAAATAATGAAAAATCGGCTGCACTCGCCATATTAAAACTGGGTTTTTAAAACTAACACAATTGAGCAATACAGAGGCTAAGGAAATAACATTTCTGAAAGCATCTATAACCTTAGATGGTTGTGCATAAATCAGAGGCCACTCTCTTTAAAATCAGGCCTTGGATATTACCCCAATACTCCCGCAAGTTCAAAAACCACTTTTGTTAAGGGATAAACAATTGTCCAGACTGCTGAGCCTATCAACAAACCTGTATTTAAAAATAGGCAGCATCACAGTCAATAGTTAAGGCAGCAGCCGATATTTTCAAGGAAGCAACCTAGATAAAAGACTAGGCAATAGCCAAAACAGCATCAATAGTCAAGACATTATTCTGCTTACTATCAAAGATTCCCTTAAAATAGATTTCAAAATGGGAGAGGAAAATATAAGCCTCAAGGTAATCGAAGCTTTCAAAATTACCAGGTGTGGAGACCTCAAAATTTTAATTACTGGCCTCAGCCAAGATTTAGGAATGGCTCACATCAAAACCAATATCAGTCATATCCAATCTGCAACCCAACCAAAGGATATAGACCTAGATACTATTCACCTTATAAGAGTAACAATATTATTTTCAAAACACCAGGAGAAACTAATTCTCCAGGAAATTCACTAATCCTAAAGGACCCACTCAAATTTGGGTACCTACACCTCTTCTCATCTGATTGCAGAAAAGATGGAAGGACTACCATCAAGTCGCCTCTAATTCAACAGTATGAGGTAAAGAATGGTTTGTGGACTCTGTGTGCTCAAGACATATGACAGGAAACAAGAAGGTTCTGTCAAATTACATTAAAGAAAGAGGTCCAGATGTAACCTTTGGGAATAGCTCAATTGGACGAACTAAAGGTTATGGAAATTTGCACAGATGAAACATTGTCATTTCAAAAGTGCAGTATGTCAAAGGACTCGAGTATAATCTCTTAAGCATAAGCCAGTTCTGTAATGAGAACAACCTAGTAGTTTTCACTAAATGGAAATGCATGATTATTGATCTCATATCTGGAGAAGTAAAGCTACAAGGTTATAGAAGAAGGGATGTCTACCTGATAAATTGGAAAACATGCAGGCCCAATACATGTTTCCTATCCAGAACAATAGCTAAAAATAGATGGCTCTGGCACAAAAGACTATGTCATCTGAACTTCAAAGCTCTCAACAAAATAAGCTCATAAAAGTTGGTCAGAGGGCTTCCAGAAGAAGTATTCAAGAAGGAGACTCTTTGTGATGCATGCCAGAAGGGAAAGAAAACAAAGGCTTATTTCAAATCAGTTCAACCTACCACTCTTATTAACATAATTCTGGACCTACTTCACATGGATCTATTTGGTCATATTAACCCAAGAACTCTAAGTTGAAGGAAGCATGCATTAGTAGTTGTACATGACTACTCAAGTCACTTGGATAGTTTTTCTCTATAAGAAAAGTGAAACTCTGACCAAGCTTCCTGAACTTTTGAGGAAAATTCAGAATGAGAAATCCTTATCCATGATAGAGATCAGAGCAGACAAAGGAGGAGAATTTCTCAACAAATCCATAACTGAATATTGTGATCATAATGGAATTCAACATGAAGTATCAGCTGCAAGAACACTACAACAAAATTGTGTAGCTGAAATGAGGAACAGAACCCACAAGGAAGCAGTTAGGACAATGATTGCTGAGACTGATCTTCCTAAAAGGTTCCGGGCTGAAGCTGTCAACATAACACGCCGTACTCAGAACAGAAGTATGATAGTTGGGAGACACTATCGAACTCCCTATGAGGTTTAGAATGGTAGGTTACCAACTGTTCCATACTTTCATATTTTTGGTTGTGAGTGTTTTATCCACAACAACGGCAAAACCCAACTGAATGCCTTTGATGCAAAAACTGATGATGGTCTCTTTATGGGATACTCATAGATAAACAAGGCATACAGAGTATTTAATATAAGAACATTAGTTGTCGAAGAAACACCTCATGTTGTATTTGATGAATCTACTATTGAGTATGGACAACAGGTGGAACAAATTGAGAAAAAGATCAAAGCCACCTCTTTATAAGATGTCATCATCATTGACACAAGGTTGATGGACCAAGCTGATGAAGACTCAACTGCAGATCATCCAGGTTCACCTACCATAGCTGACCCGATCATAGCTGAAGATGACCCAATCACAGCTGAAACAAACACAACTGTAATCCAACAAAACCCAACTGAAGGACAGACATACTCAAAAAATCCTCTGCCCGCTCCCGAAGGACAAAGCAATGATGATCAACAACCAAAAGCAGAAGATGAAGATGATACTCTAAAATTGTTAAAAGATCATCCCATTCAACAAATAATTGGGAACCTAAAACAGAAGATGGAAGTAACCTCTGATCTTAAAAGATCATCCCATTCAACAAAATTGTTAAAAGATCATCCCATTTAACAAATATTATCATTTTTTTTGTCACTTTACACCAAAAATATTTCTAGCAAACACAAAAGAAAGAAAGAAAAAGAGATGGAAGTAACCTCTGATCTTAAATTTTCAAGTATCTGCGTTTTCTGTGGATCTAATCCCGGAAAAAGTGGTGAAACCATCACTACAGCATATAATCTTGGTAAAATATTAGCTGAAAGGAATATTAAGTTGATTTATGGAGGGGAAGTTGTGGGTTGATGGGGTACGTAGCAAAAGGTGCTTATGAAGCAAGCGGTCAAGTTCAAGCTATCATTCCTAGTGCTCTTACTGAACCTGCTGGAAAAACAATAGGAGATGAAGTACAGGTGTCCAACCTAACTGAAAGGATGAATCTCATGCTTGACAAGTCTGATGCTTTCATTGCTTTACCGGGAGGGTTTGGAACACTTGAGGAAATTTTTCACATGGTGTCTTGGTCCCAGCTGAACATCCATCAAAAACCAATAGGATTGTTGTACATTAATGGATTCTATGATAGATTGTTAAATTTTCTCGACCATGCAGTGGAACAACATTTTATTACACCGTCTGCATGCGGTATTCTGATGTTAGCTTCAAAAGCTGAAGACTTATTATATATATTGAAAGCATATGTTCCTGAGCCCGATCCTGCAGTAGATCGAATTGAGTGGTCAAAGGGAAAGAAACGGAAGATGAATATTGACCTGAACCTCTAAAATACCTTATCCCTTGTCGTTTTACTAGTTTTTTTATTGGGTTGTGTTCCATTCTAGTTGATCGCTTTTTGATTGTTGTGATATCATGTGATATCTTTAAGTATTATTTTTATTTTTATTTTTGATGGCAGAGTTAGGAGACTTCTCGGACTCTATTGAAGCGTATCTTGGTTGTGTGTTATACTTAATAGTATATGATTTTATTTCAACTTATGTTCTCAAAATAAATTCAAACAACATAAAAAAGTACTTCAAAACATAACACTTACTTGTACAGGGTATGCGAAGTCGGTGGATGCTTGATGCCTTGGAATGATTGCAATGTAGTCGAAAAGATATTTCTTCAAAGATATTATTCTTCAAAATATGTGTAGTTGCCTCGCTTTTAGACTTCAATTTTTTTTTTAAAAAGTGTGTAGTTCGATTAACCTCTCTCCGATACCATCTACTATAACATCCCCAAAATCTTGGGTAGCTACAACGCTGTGGATCTCTCATGGGACCCAGCAAGCTAGGTTATTCGTTTTTACCTCACAAGAACTTTTGGTAAAAATAATAATATTGGAATTGATAATAAATTTTCGTCATACGAACAGGAAAGTTGAAGTACACACGATTTTAAAATTTAATACATGCTCTTTATTTCCGAAATAATTGCCAGGAAAATTTAACTCTATCCAGTCGCCGTTCTCAAGCATGCACCGTCCCTTCGCATCCCCAAGCCTGTAATTCTGAAGTTCCTGCAACTGGCAAGTATAACAATACCAGCCCATACCCGGGTCAGTCATAACACATTACAACAATATGCTCATATGTACGAATTTTGCAGTTCCAAAAGTATCAGCTAACAACACAATCACATATACATACAATAACACATTAGCACCTATCCCCAATATCCGGATAGTGCAATTTCTACCACCCCCAATATCCGGGTGCACACCCCCAATATCCTAAAAGGAACGAACGTTCGTTATAAATTCTCTTTGTTCCCACTGGAACGGCATAACTTTGCATCTCTTCACATTCATCACAAAATACACATATTCACAGCATCACAATTGGCACAACATAATCAATACACAATGAACACATAAAATTGCAATAATGCTAGGGCCGAGCAAGTTGAACGAACTTGCCTTGTGAGTCGTCGATAAGATGTTTCCAATTAAATCTCGAGAGTTCGGCCGTCCGCTCCTAGATAAGGTATCGATCTCCTAATAATAATATGCTATTAGCATTTTGTTAAGACGTTTCAATTTAATTTAATGGCTCGCCCTTTATTTTATATTTCAACAAAATCATCATCTAAAAATTAAATGCATTGGTAAATAGCTCTTAGATATCATCCTTGAATATTTTTTAAAATATTTTCAACAATTTATAATTTAACTATTACTTATGCTGTAATAAATCAAACAATAGTCCTTATAATTTATTTAACAAAGTATCATCGAGAATGATTTCAATTTATTAATCTCAAATATTTCCAAAGTTAATACTTAATAACTTGAGTTGAAATAGAAATCTATTTCGTCTATTTCAAATATTCCTTAGAATAATTCTGGATATTTTATATAAGAACATAAATTTATTTATTCCGGTTTAATTATTTTATAATTGCATATATAGAAAATGATACTTAAAATTGCCGTTAAAAATATAACTACGTCATATGGGCAGATACGTAGTTCGATTGTTCATAGTGGCTGTTATCATTAAATTATTTAAGTTTAATTAACACGGAAACGGAGTCGGAAATTTTTTCATTTCCAAAAATTAAAACAAAAATAACTAAACATATATAAATACTTCAAGAGAAAAACACACGAAACGGAATCGAAGAATGATTTACGTATCAAAAGTTATTCGCGATTTAAGTTATGTTTCTGCACTTAAAATCAGTCTTGACTTGTCCATAATCACTCATTTTTACATATCTAAATGATGTCGAATATGAGATTTCAAAAATTAATATTTTAGTGATGTATTTTATATACAAAACGCACGAATAAGATATCAAAAATCAGTTCGGATTGGTAGATAATCGAACTCAAAGATAGCACTTCGATCTGGATTTCAGAAATTCATTGGGGATTTTAATCGACAGTTCCATCAAGATGTCAGAAAGCCGTCCGACTCGGCCGAACACGACACCGTATCGTCGGCAGAACGGACTCCTATTGGAAATATAAATATGTATATTTATAAATATTGATTGTCTGTATATAGTTACATAAGTTTTGTGTATAAATGAATTAGGAAAAGGCTATATTTATAGGACACAAAACAGGTGCCCAGTCAATTTGACACAGCCGCCATACGTCACACAGCACTGGCCGAGCCACGTGCGCGGGCTCTACCGAGTCACTACTGGCAGCCATGGCAGAGCCACGTGCGCGGGCCTTAGCGAGTCACTATCGGCAGCCCCGGCCGAGCCACGTGCGTAGGTCCCGCCCGGAAGATTCCTGGTGCTCGGCAGTTGGCAGTCTCCACTAAATCGATCATAACATTTTCGTTCGGACTCCGATTGACTCGCCATTTGAACCATTGGAAAGCTAACTAAATTTTCTATAACACTATTAATTTTTAGAATTTTTTTAACTTCTCAATAATCCTTGGTGATTTTTTTTGAACGTTGATACTTGTCCACAATACTTCCCAGAAAATGTCCAAATATATATTTTAAAATTTATTATGTAATAATACCACAATAATTTATTTAAATCAAGATATCACTTTTATAAATAATTTCACTAATTATTGTCATATAATAGTATTTACTTTATAATTTATATAATGTAAAATATTGGGATTTTACATACTCTCCCTCTAAAAATAAGTTTCGTCCCGAAACTTGGAACGGGGTTATCATCATTAAGTTATTCTCGAGTACATTTCTCAATATTCGCTGAAAAATCCTGTCGGAGAACACGACGTTGCGCACCGTCGTGTTCTATCGTGGATTTTCCGACGATTAATGGATAATGTTATTCGATTTCTTTAAAAATATCAAGTACAACATCAGTAGAGGATCTCATTGATTATCACATAGATAACAAAGACACATATAGCAGTAAATACACCAAGCATATTATCACATTGCGTCATTCGCGGAGCTAATCTATTATCACATAAATAGCAAAGACATCAAGTATAACATTGATAGCAGTAAATACACCAAGCATATTATCATACTGCATCTTTAAAAATTATCTCCTCCATTCTTAAAATGGTAACAATTTGAGTATTAAATACTCTCCCTCTAAAAATTAAGTTTCGACCCGAAACTTATGTTTGGAACAACTCGGGGTACCAGTTATGCATTGCTTTTTTAATTTCTCAAGTGGCTTCTTCATTTCCATGGTGCGACCACTGGACTCTAACTAGAGGAATAGATTTATTCCTTAATTTCTTTATGCGATAATCTAAAATGGCAACTAGTATCTCTTCGAAAGTAGTATCCTTGGAAATATCCAAAATTTCGTGATTTAACTTGTGACTGGGATTGTGAACATAATGCCTCAATTGTGATACGTGAAAGTCGTTATGGACTCATTATAGAGATAATGATAGGGCTAAGAGATAAGCTAAGTCTCCAACGCATTCAAAAGGTCTGATGAAACGTGGGCTTAACTTGCCCCTAAAGAATTCCAGCAATGATAATCGCAAGTTGATGGTGCACAGTTGTCCTTGTTTTTCTCGAATATAGACCCAATGTTCTTAGTTGTTAGCTCACGTTGCAGCTCCACTTGTGATGTCAATCTACATAATATGTGCTCCTGGTGGTCTTTCCGCTAAGAGCGTCAGCTACCACATTTACCTTCCCTGGGTGATATTAGATATCCGCGTCGTAATCATTGATGAGTTCCAACCACCTCCTATGCCTCATGTTTAACTCCTTCTGCGTGAAGATGTACTTGAGACTTTTGTGATCCATGAAGACTTGGCACGTGGAACCATATAATTAATGTCTCCAAATCTTCAAAGCATAGATCTCACGAGTAAGTTCTAAGTCATGAGTGGGGTAGTTGAATTCGTAAGGTTTCAATGGGTGCGACGCGTATGCGATGACCTTACCGTGTTGCATCAGAATGCAACCCAGTCCTTGTTTAGAAGTGTCGCTATAGATGACGAAGTTGCCCGTACCTTGAGGAAGCATTAACACTGGAGCACTCATCAGCCGCCACTTGAGTTCGTCGAAGCTCTTTGACATGCCTCGGTCCACTCGTATTTGGTAGTCTTGTGGAGAATTTTGGTTAGAGATTGATAATGCATAAAGGCATACCTTATGATGTTCGATTCATAATTGAAGTCAAGGTAAGAATAGGAGGTGAATTCACAGAAGCGCCCACTAAATTCTTATCAGGGCTTGGAAAAGTTCATATTTAAAAAAAAAACGACGAGTGAAGAAAATGGGAATTTGTTATAAATGCGCTCGTTGAGATTGCTATTCGAAATGTCGATCTTTAGGAATTCATTGCACAATCATAGAAGACAAAATCAAGTTCATTAAGGATGGCCTGAATAAGGAATCATTCGATAGTGTTCTAATGACTCTTGAAACGCAGTCTAGTGGGTATGTGCAATATGAAATTCTTTGTTTGAAATAGATTTATATTTGAATATGAACAACATCTCGAGAATATGATAGTAAAGGACACTGTTTGCCAATTTATAAGAAAATTAGATGGAAGCTCATCCTGACTCATAGAAGGTATTGAAGTCGTTTCTGAACATAAAATCAGAGGAAGCTGTGTCACAATCACGACTACTGTACATTCACATGAGCGTTTACTTTTTAATTTTGTCATTTCCATTAAAGTTTCTATTTTTAAATAAAAAAATAGTGACATGCAATAAATGCATTCAATATTCTACTGAATACGTGAAGCCCAATTAACGTGTTTACTTTTTCGCCGAATAAGTTAAAATTACTATTATTGTTTTCATAATTCCCCCTAATAAGTTAATTTAAATAATGTTTCACCCTCAATTATACTTCTATAAATATTATCATTTTTTTTCGTCACTGTACACCAAAAATATTTCTAGCAAACACAAAAGAAAGAAAGAAAAAGAGATGGAAGTAACCTCTGATCTTAAATTTTCAAGTATGTGCGTTTTCTGTGGATCTAATCCCGGAAAAAGTGGTGAAACCATCACTACAGTATATAATCTTGGTAAAATATTAGCTGAAAGGAATATTACGTTGATTTATGGAGGGGAAGTTGTGGGTTGATGGGGTACGTAGCAAAAGGTGCTTATGAAGCAAGCGGTCAAGTTCAAGGTATCATTCCTAGTGCTCTTACTGAACCTGCTGGAAAAACAATAGGAGATGAAGTACAGGTGTCCAACCTAACTGAAAGGATGAATCTCATGCTTGACAAGTCTGATGCTTTCATTGCTTTACCGGGAGGGTTTGGAACACTTGAGGAAATTTTTCACATGGTGTCTTGGTCCCAGCTGAACATCCATCAAAAACCAATAGGATTGTTGAACATTAATGGATTCTATGATGGATTGTTAAATTTTATCGACCATGCAGTGGAACAACATTTTATTACACCGTCTGCATGCGGTATTCTGATGTCAGCTTCAAAAGCTGAAGACTTATTAGATATATTGAAAGCATATGTTCCTGAGCCCGATCCTGCAGTAGCTCAAATTGAGTGGTCAAAGGGAAAGAAACGGAAGCTGAATATTAACCTGAACCTCTAAAATACCCTATCCCTTGTCGTTTTACTAGTTTTTTTATTGGGTTGTGTTCCATTCTAGTTGATCGTTTTTTGATTGTTGTGATATCATGTGATATCTTTAAGTATTATTTTTATTTTTATTTTTGATGGCAGAGTCAGGAGACTTCTCGGACTCTATTGAAGCGTATCTTGGTTGTGTCTTATACTTAATAGTATATGATTTTATTTCAACTTATGTTCTCAAAATAAATTCAAACAACATGAAAAAGTACTTCAAAACATAACACTTACTTGTACAGGGTATGCGAAGTCGGTGGATGCTTTATGCGCTTGGAATGATTACAGTGTAGTCGAAAATATATTTCTTCAAAGATATTATTCTTGAAAATATGTGTAGTTGCCTCGCTCTTATCATTCCAGCAATGATAATCGCAAGTTGATGGTGCACAGTTGTCCTTGTTTTTCTCGAATATAGACCCAATGTTCTTATTTGTTAGCTCACGTTGCAGCTCCACTTGTGATGTCAATCTACATAATATGTGCTCCTGGTGGTCTTTCCTCTAAGAGCGTCAGCTACCACATTTACCTTCCCTGGGTGATATTAGATATCCGCGTCGTAATCATTGATGAGTTCCAACCACCTCCTATGCCTCATGTTTAACTCCTTCTGCGTGAAGATGTACTTGAGACTTTTGTGATCCATGAAGATTTGGCACGTGGAACCATATAATTAATGTCTCCAAATCTTCAAAGCATAGATCTCACCAGTAAGTTCTAAGTCATGAGTGGGGTAGTTGACTTCGTAAGGTTTCAATAGGCGCGACGCGTATGCGATGACCTTACCGTGTTGCATCAGAATGCAACCCAGTCCTTGTTTAGAAGTGTCGCTATAGATGATGAAGTTGCCCGTACCTTGAGGAAACATTAACACTGGAGCACTCATCAGCCGTCACTTGAGTTCGTCGAAGCTCTTTGACATGCGTCGGTCTACTCGTATTTGGTAGTCTTGTGGAGAATTTTGGTTAGAGATTGATAATGCATAAAGGCAAACCTCATGATGTTTGATTCATAAAGTCAAGGTAAGAATAGGAGGTGAATTCACAGAAGCGCCCACTAAATTCTTATCAGGGCTTGGAAAAGTTCATATTTAAAAAAAAAACGACGAGTGAAGAAAATGGGAATTTGTTATAAATGCGCTCGTTGAGATTGCTATTCGAAATGTCGATCTTTAGGAATTCATTTCATTGCACAATCAGAGAAGACAAAATCAAGTTCATTAAGGATGGCCTGAATAAGGAATCATTCGATAGTGTTCTAATGACTCTTGAAACGCAGTCTAGTGGGTATGTGCAATATGAAATTCTTTGTTTGAAATAGATTTATATTTGAATATGAACAACATCTCGAGAATATGATAGTAAAGGACACTGTTTGCCAATTTATAAGAAAATTAGATGGAAGCTCATCCTGACTCATAGAAGGTATTGAAGTCGTTTCTGAACATAAAATCAGAGGAAGCTGTGTCACAATCACGACTACTGTACATTCACATGAGCGTTTACTTTTTAATTTTGTCATTTCCATTAAAGTTTCTCTTTTTAAATAAAAAAATAGTGACATGCAATAAATGCATTCAATATTCTACTGAATACGTGAAGCCCAATAAACGCGTTTACTTTTTCGCCGAATAAGTTAAAATTACTATTATTGTTTTCATAATTCCCCCTAATAAGTTAATTTAAATAATGTTTCACCCTCAATTATACTTCTATAAATATTATCATTTTTTTTCGTCACTTTACACCAAAAATATTTCTAGCAAACACAAAAGAAAGAAAGAAAAAGAGATGGAAGTAACCTCTGATCTTAAATTTTCAAGTATCTGCGTTTTCTGTGGATCTAATCCCGGAAAAAGTGGTGAAACCATCACTACAGTATATAATCTTGGTAAAATATTAGCTGAAAGGAATATTACGTTGATTTATGGAGGGGAAGTTGTGGGTTGATGGGGTATGTAGCAAAAGGTGCTTATGAAGCAAGCGGTCAAGTTCAAGGTATCATTCCTAGTGCTCTTACTGAACCTGCCGGAAAAACAATAGGAGATGAAGTACAGGTGTCCAACCTAATTGAAAGGATGAATCTCATGCTTGACAAGTCTGATGCTTTCATTGCTTTACCGGGACGGTTTGGAACACTTGAGGAAATTTTTCACATGGTGTCTTGGTCCCAGCTGAACTGTAACACCCCAACTAGGCGGATATTACAGTGCCGTGGACCCCCAACTAGGACCCACCAGGCGGATGAAAATGAATGAATTACACAGGGCGAATGTAGTACCGAACCACATTACAACATTAATTACTCCGATGAGGAGTTTCATACCACACACCCAGGATAATACAGAATACATGTATATTTTATATGAAGATAAAATACACAACACTGAATGAAACGGAATAACCAAGTGAAAATCTGCAGCGGAAAATAAATGACAACAGTAGGAATGACTGAAAGGATTTGGGGCCCCCTACTAGTATCACTGGGACTCCTCGCCGTCAATATGTTATTCCCGTGCTTTTACCTTGCCATGACCTGAAAAACAAAATCCCCAAACGGGGTCAGTTACACAGAACAACAATCCTCAGGAGTTGAAAATACACAATCATGAGTTATCCACAGTATACAATATCCTGTCGAAACATACGCAATCAAACATGATATATGAATCAACTAATGATACGGCTCAAAGGAATGGCGCCACACTACGTCCGGGATGGAAATGTGTCCGTGCACAAGCCACCAACGAGTATCGATCGAATACCCATGTGGTCTTGTACCTAATCAGTCTCACGAAGCCATCAACTCGTGTGCACAGTCCAATGTGAGGCCACCAACCAACACACGACTATAATGTGCCCGACATGAAAATCCTACACATACCAACCGGCACGCCAGTATGACCCGCAATGCCACAATATGACAAAAGTGACAACGAAAATGAATCATGACTCACCAAGATTAAATGATGGTGAAATGAATGACAGCTTAATGAAATGATTGGAACCGTCGTTCCTTATGACTGAGGTGATTAATTGACAATGACAAGTTTTTATACGGTTAATACAATGATGAATGAGTTACGATTATGAATGAACAACATCAAAAGGAATGAATATCCTTTTAACCGAGTAAGAATTAACTTACACAATACCGATGAAGAATGTCCGTCCACGAACAACGTCCTAAGTGAAATACCGGTCGCTCGAACAACCTTGAATAACAATAATCACCAACAACCATTCAATACACGTATCAAGCAACAAAACACGACTAACCCAAAGGTCGAAACAACGATAATCAACTCATAGGGGCATTCTTACGAATACGTAACCAACCACACGACTTCGAAAATATCCAATCCCGAATATATCGAAACCAACACCAAAATGAGTATATCGAACTAACAAAACACTTCAATGATATCAATAATCCATTAGGAATCCACAATTCGAGATTACAACTACATCAATCGGAAAATCCCCAATTAACCGAAGTCAACCCCAAGGGTTCTTGAAATAATTCCGAAAATAACCATTAATTCCGTAAGAATATACTTATCCAAGGTAGATAATCCATATCTAACATATTCCAATGATAATCCAAGCTTACACGAAGAAATCGGAAGGAAAAACCCAAAGATCCGAAATTCTAGATCCAAGAGATTAATACCTTTGATTCGATGCTAAGGAGATGATGAAGTGATGATAATCCAACTCAAAGACTTGAAGATGATGATAGATGATAGAAGCTCGAAGAGAACTCTCCAAAATGCCCGAAATCGCCCAAAACCGATGAGGGAATGAGGAAGGATGATAAAATGACGAACTCAGGCTAACTGTCCCATATATAGCCACTCCAGATTAGCGTGTGCTAGCCCTTGTGCGTAGCGTGCGCTAACGGGTAATTTGGGTAGTCCAGTACCCACTGTCCGAATACGGTAGCGCGCGCTACGTACCTTTTTGTAGCGTGCGCTACGGCCATGCCACTAGCGTGCGTTAATACTCATTGTTAGCATGCGCTAACGAATTATGTGATGCCCAGTACTGGAATCCAGAATCGTCTGTCCTATGATCTGACCTCGGTAGCGTGCACTACACCCAATATTTAGCGTGCGCTATAATATCGATTGCGTACGCTAAATATCACTCATAGAGTGCGCTATGAATTAATACAGTGCAGTCCAGTAGCCACTGGACTCAACCTGATCCGTCCCTAGCACGCGCTACTCCACATATTTAGCGTGCGCTACTACAACCCACTAGCGCGCGCTACTTACCACTCATAGCGTGCACTACATATAACTCACCTGCAGTCCAGTACCTTCTGGACTGCAACCAGGGTAACATTAGCGTGCGCTAATGCTGAGTGGTAGCGTGCGCTACCTGTACTCAATTAGCGTACGCTAAAAAGAGTACGTAGCGTGCGCTACTCCTCACGCACAGCCCACAACGAAAATGACAACGATGATAAACACGACACAAAACTCCAATTAGATTAGTGACGAATGACGATTGATACACAATACAATTACTCTGAATGATGAATACCATGATTGAATATGAGTGACAAATGATCAATAATGAGTGAAATTACTGAGTATCAATTACTGAATGATAAATACTGAATGATAATTACTGAATTACAACAGGGTATTACATACACCCCCCCTTAGTAGAGTTTCGTCCCCGAAACTAAGGGGATTAACGCACGCTAGTTAACTCTCCCGCATACTATCCTCGGTTTCCCACGTAGCCTCTTCGACTCCGTTTCAAGACCACTGAATTTTTAACCAAAGGAATCGTCTTATTCCTCAACTGCTTGATTCGCCGCTCTAAAACTCGTATAGGACGCTCCTCATATGAATGATCGTCGGCGATCTCAATTTCATCGAACTGAAGTATGTGACTCGGGTCGGCAACATACTTCCGCAACTGAGAGACGTGAAACACAATATGAATTCGGCTTAACGTCGGAGATAAAGCCAATCGATAAGCTAACTCGCCTACTCGATCCAAAATCTCGAACGGTCCAATGAATCTCGGACTCAACTTTCCCCTCTTCCCAAAACGGAAGATACCACGACTCCGGGATACCTTGACCAACACATGGTCACCAGCCTCGGACTCTAATGGTCGACGACGGTTATCTGCATATGATTTCTGTTGACTCTGAGCGGTCAACAAACGACTTCTGATCAAAGCTACCTTCTCCCGGGCGGCTATAAGTATATCGGGCTCGGTGCCGATTGACTCTGATGGGTCGTCCCAACACAAGGGAGATCGACAACGACGACCGTACCAGGCCTCGTAAGGTGCTACCTTCATCGCAGCATGCCAACTATAACTGTACGTGAACTCAAACAACAGTAATTGGGTTTCCCAATCGTCTACTAATCGAGGACGCATGCCCTCAACATGTCCTCCAGTGTCTGAAAAGTCCTCTCTGATTGTACGTCGGACTGAGGATGAAAAACGGTAATGAGATTAGGCTGAGTTCCCAAAGCACGATGAACTGATTTCCAAAATGAGACACGAATCGCCCATCACGATCAGAAACGATACTCTTAGGAGTACCGTGCAATCACACTATCTCTTGATGAACAGCTGGGCAAGTCTCTCGGGACCCCACGTATCTTTAATCTCAAGGAAATGAGCTGACTTAGTTAAGCGGTCCACGATCACCCAGATCGTATTCATGCCCCGACGACTCGTCGGCACTCTCGTGATGAAATCCATGGAAATGTCTTCCCACTTCCATTCTGGAATAGGGAGCGATTTCAGCATACCCGCCAGTCGCTGATGCCAGACCTCAATCTCGAGTCTAAGGAATTCCTGTTGAAGCTCCTTCTGAACTGATAAACGAGCAAGCATCTGCTCCTGAACGGACTTATGACTCCAGGCATCGGCGACAATGTTCGCCTTGCCTGGGTGGTAAAGGATCTCGATATCATAATCTTTGATTAGTTCCAACCACCGTCTTTGTCGCATATTTAACTCCTTCTGAGTAAATATATACTTCAACTCTTGTGATCAGTGAAGATCTAACAGGTGACGCCATACAGGTAACGACGCCAAATTTCCAGCGCGAAAACCACGGCTGCTAGCTCCAGGTCGTGGGTCGGATAATTAATCAGCTAATCCGAGGAAACCTCGGATTTCCTTAACATCTCTCGGAGGTTGCCAAACTCGAATAGCCTCCATCCTCTGAGGGTTGACACGAACTCTGTCTGATGAAATTACATGCCTGAGAAAAATCACCTCGGACATCCAGAACTCACATTAAGAAAACTTTCCATAAAGTTTCTCGCGTCTCAACACGTCGAGAACCTGATGAAGATGTACCTCGTGTTCCTCTCGATCACGAGAATAAATCAAAATGTCATCGATGAAGACAACAACAAACTGATCAAAAAGAAAGTCGATGAAAACCCGATTCATTAACTCCATGAATACCACAGGTGCATTAGTTAGCCCGAACGGCATAACTACGAACTCATAATGACCATAGCGTGTACGAAATTCCGTCCTTGCGATACCCGACTCTTGAATTCGCAGCTGATGATATCCAGATCTTCAGTCGACCTAGGAAAATATTGAAGCTCCCTGAAGTTGATCTAAGAGATCATCAATACAGGGTAGCGGATACTAATCTTAATCATCACCCTGTTCAACTCCTGATAATTAATACACACACGAGACGAGCCATCCTACTCCTTGACAGATCACACTGGTGCTCCTCACGTGGACGCACTCGGTCGGAGATAACCTTTCTCGAACTACTCCTCAAGTTGAATCTTCAACTCCTGCATTCTGGTCGGGGCCATCCGATACTGTGTCTTCGATAATGGGGACATACCGGCTCCAACTCACTCCTGAATTCCACTACTCTATGTGAAGGCAATCAGATAACTCGTCTGGAAATACATCGTCAATCGATGACAATGATACCACGAATGATTGAACATTTCGATTGCCCTAGAATGGTCAATCGATAAAAATGATACAATGAATGATTGAACATCTCGATTGCCTTGGAGAGGTCAATCGATGAAAATGATACAATGAATGATTGAATAGCTCGATTGCCTTAGAAAGGCCAATTGATGATAATGATGCAATGAATGATTGAATAACTCGATTGCCTTAGAAAGGCCAATCGATGGAAATGATACAATGAATGATTGAATA
The DNA here is from genome assembly GCA_033398695.1 of Orobanche coerulescens. Classification (NCBI taxonomy): domain Eukaryota; kingdom Viridiplantae; phylum Streptophyta; class Magnoliopsida; order Lamiales; family Orobanchaceae; genus Orobanche; species Orobanche coerulescens. Next base: position 68,705,675 of record CM065804.1, on the reverse strand, counting down.
ACTCGATTGCCTTAGAAAGGCCAATCGATGAAATGATACAATGAATGATTGAATAATTCGATTGCCTTAGAAAGGCCAATCGATGAAAATGATACAATGAATGATTGAATAGCTCGATTGCCTTAGAAAGGCCAATCGATGAAAATGATGCAATGAATGATTGAATAACTCGATTGCCTTAGAAAGGCCAATCGATGGAAATGATACAATGAATGATTGAATAACTCGATTGCCTTAGAAAGGCCAATCGATGGAAATGATACAATGAATGATTGAATAACTCGATTGTCTTAGAAAGGCCAATCGATGAAAATGATACAATGAATGATTGAATAATTCGATTGCCTTAGAAAGGCCAATCGATGAAAATGATACAATGAATGATTGAATAATTCGCTTGCGGAATTTCTCTGCTTCCGTCATAATAATAATTCTTCTGGAACAACGGGGATTACTTCCTTGAAGTACACATTCGACAACCAACGACGAAAAGATAGCGACCAAACGCTAACAAACACTGAGGATAGTATCAAGACGACCAAACCAACTAATACCAAAAATTACATCGTCCTAAGATAAATTCACCACGATTAGGTCCATCAACCAATCACGGTCATTAAGCTTAATTCGGTATGATTTTCGAAAAATCTTCCATCGTCAGGTAGATCGATGGTATGAGGTCCACAAGCAATAGGATTATTCCAAAATAAGTCTATTCAAACATGATTCGAAAATGAATGAATGCGGTGCGCCAGTATCCAAAAGGTACACACAGGTTGAAATAAAATTACGAGTATACCTGAGGTCATTCGGGCCACCGGATCGTCGATCCTCCTCATCACATGAATCTGGCACTTGCCGGCCCCCGAACTGGATGCTCCCGTCTGATAAATATGAGCCCCAACTCTATTTGCTTCCATTGTCTTAAACGACGTTGACCAAGCAGTCTGATTCTGAATCGCTGCTTGCTTCGGGGCCTGAGATGCCGCCGGAGCCGACTTGGAGTCCTTTCGGCAAAAACGGGCCTTATGCCCAAAATTCCCACAATTATAGCACGTGATAGACGGTTTCAGACACTCAGTGCTGTAATGACCCGGCATTCCACAATTGAAACAGGTGATGGCCGAACTGGCCGCTCGGGACTGAGATCCCGCACGATTATGCGCCGTAGGAGGTCGCTCAGAAACGATAGGACTCACACGAGGCTTCTTGAAGGTTGACTGACCGCCTTCGGATTGATTACGCTTCGCTGATTTCTTGCTGACATATGGAAGTTGTTGTTCAGCACTTTCCTTAGCAGCTGGCTCATATGGGAGGGTTCTCTCGATTAATCCGGCCAGAGTGGCACAATGATGATTGAGCAATTGCACATGGGTCATCATGGCCTGCATAAAAGTGAGTAGATCAACCCGAACATCTTCTGATCGAGCCGATTCCTGGGCACGATTTCCCGACAGCGAGTGATTATTTCCCGGGTTTCGGCCCGCACCGCGGCCTCTCCACGTGCATCCCCTGACAGCTCTCCCCATACTGAAGTAGGAAGGTCGCATAATGATTATATTTCCCGCATGATTATCACGTTATGATTATGTCATGAGATGATGAAAATGAGTATACATGCTCTACTTAGTGATTATATGAATGATTTACTGAAGTGACATGATTATCTAATGAAATTCTTGAAATGATTATCTTGAATAACTTAACAAGATTAATAACATGATCATCCAGATCGACAACTGAGTAATGAAATGAATTAAGTGATTAATGAGTTAATATGATCAACCTGATCATTAACTGAGAAATGAAATGAATTAAGTGATTAATGAGTTAACATGATCGTCCTGATCATTAACTGAGAAATGAAATGAATTAAGTGATTAATGGGTTAACATGATCGTCCTGATCATAATGAATGATGATGTTTGAGGATTGTTAATTGATGAATGATGAATGAATGACTATTGCCAGAAATTATACCATGGCGTTAGAAATCTTACAGTTCTTTCGGTCTGATTGGCTCGGCATTTGCACAGGTCACACGTGACGCGAAAGTCCAATGATACTAGTCTGATGACGATGATTTCAAATGAGACATGACTTGGAAGGTAGTATTCAAAACCACGCTCCGATACCAACTCTGTAACACCCCAACTAGGTGGATATTACAGTGCCGTGGACCCCCAACTGGGACCCACCAGGTGTGATACCCGTACTTTTTGTAAATCTTCTACTCTTGTGCTTTGTAATTTTTACACTCATGTAAGTGTTTAGTAAGCTTATATTAATCTTGGAACTCTTGTAAATTGGATTTACACCCCTTTTCTTGTTCGGATCGTCGCTGTTTTCGGATCCTTGATGCGATTATACTACCTTCGTGTAATGGGTAGCGCACGCTACGCACACCTTATAGCGCACGCTAATTTAGTGAGGGTAGCGCACGCTATCCGTTATAATTAGCGCACGCTACTAATGTATTGGAGGCAGACAGTCCAGTAGCTACTAGACTGGAAAAGGGAATTCCTAGCGTACGCTAGGTGTGACTGGTAGCGTACGCTATATTTTGGTGGTAGCGCACGCTACGTTACTAGAGTAACGTGCGCTAAAGAGAGCAAAGCTGGGGACAGTAGGTTATGGACTGGAAACTGACTACCAGGTAGCGAACGCTATTAGAAATAATTAGCGCACGCTAATTGAAGTCACTAGCGCACGCTATGAGCAGGTGTTAGCGTACGCTAACGGAGCTGGCAGAGGCTACTGGATTGCCTGGTGAGTCCGATAGCGCGCGCTATCTTTCATGGCTAGCGCACGCTAGTCCCTATTTAGTATAAATAGGACATCTTCGTTCCCAAATCGTCATTTCTTCCTTCCTTCACCTCCTTGGATGATTTTAGGCGATTCCGGGCGATTTGTGAGGAGTTCTTCGACCTGCAATTATCTAGCAACATCTTTGAGTTTCTAGTTCGGATTTGTCAACGTTTAATCCTCTCCACCGCTCCAAATCAAGGTAAACTTCTCACAACCCTAGATTTTCGGGATTTGGGGATTTTCCATCCGATTTCTTCGATCCAGCTTGTTGTTATGTTAGAATATATCGATTGCGAGTTATCTACCTTAGATACATATTTTCCTACGGATTTATTGGCATATTTCCGGAGTTCTTGAGTGTTTGGGATATTTGACTTGCGATTCACTATCCAAGAGAATTATTCCCGGAACACATGTATCGGTGTAGTAAATTCGGGTGATTCCAACTTATTTTCATACCGATGGGGTTTTGATAATTGAATTACGAACTTATCTAGGTTCGGAGTTGTCGAATCCTTCAATCTTGGTACCTTGTCGTTCGTACCTTTTCCTCTCGATTCCAGGCAAGTGATTCTTGTGAAAGTTATGTTCTTAAATGTGAAAAGTAATGCATGTGATTGTGAGAGTTGCTTTCGTTCGCTCCGAGAGGACCCGACGGGGTCGAGGAGGGTTCCGCTTATGTCGGTTCCGTGAACATTTGGGTTAGCCACTCCGAGATGATCCGACAGGGTCGAGGAGGGATTCGCGCATTGTCGAGTTCACGGTTAATCAAGAGATATCATCATTTCTAAATATGTTTGGATAATTACATTTTCCGGAAAATCATTATCATAGCTTTGAACCGGTGTATATACTTTCATGTATAAGACTTGACATTTCACTTGTAATACTTGCCCTAACCCCTCTCGTTTGGGGAAAATTACTTTTCTGTTTTTCAGGTCCTAAGGAACCATACGAGCGAGCACCGGGACGATACGATGAGGACGGCGAGGCGTGATACTGTGGCTAGTGGTGTTCCGTTTTGTTTGGTCGTTGTTCTCTTTGGTCCATTTTATCCTTGTAATAATAAATGGTACTCGAGTACTTTAGGAAAGTCCTTTTTCCATTGTCGTACAACTTCTTGTATTTCTTCATGGTATTGTTTGTTCGTGGTTGAACTTCCTTGTTTGTATCGAATTTATTGATTCCCAAGTGGATTTTGTCAAATTTGATACGTTGTGAGTGAGATGAGCCTAGTGGGTCCCAGGTCGGGATTTACGGCACTGTGATATTCTCCGAATATCTCGGGGGGTGTTACAGAATTTGGTATCAGAGCTTAGGTTTATGGATACCTAGGCTATCGGATTGTTGGGTCTAAATGTACTATTCCAAGGACACAGTATCATCGCGCTGCCGTCATCTCGTACGACCGGTACTCGTAAGTTCCCTATCTTATTTACCCTTTTTATTCACTCACTATCATTCGATTATGGGACATGAGAAGTCCATATTCTAGATGGCATTGCTTCGAGCTATTCTTATGATTTTACTTACATTTTTTTCTTTAGAATGTCAACTGGTATAGGACGTGGACGCGGCCGTGGTCATGGCCGAGGGCGTGGCGCAGCCGGTGGAGCGGCCATGTCCCTCAGCTCGGTAGAAGGCTCAGCTACGCCTAGCTTGTCGGACTCTATTCAACCTAGCACCGGTAGTCATCAGGAGCCGTCAGCCAGTCTGGGAACTTCTACAGGGAGCCAACTGGATGTGGGTGTTGCCGCCATACTGCAGCAGGTGGCGAACCTAATGGCTCTTTTAACACAGGCGGTACAGCTTAACCAACCACCTCCTATTACTGACACTGGGGCTGAGAAGTGGTTACAAGATGTTATTCGTATGCGCCCTCCCCAATTTATCGGTGCAAATGATCCGATCGGCTGGGAAGATTGGATTAATGAGATGAATAAAGTTTTCATGGCCGTGAATTGTCCAGAGGCACGTAAGGTTCCAGTTGCCCAGTACTTCCTATCAAGGGATGCGGCTAGCTGGTGGCAAGCTATTGCACCTCAGGATCGTGAGGTTTCATGGGACGAGTTTAAGGAATTGATGGAGGCCGAGTTCTGCCCGTGGCTTGTTCAGGAGGCCAGGATTCGAGCCTTTTACGAAGCTAAACCCCAGGATGTCCCTGTATCTCAAGCAATCATTGAATACAACTGTCAACTCAACCATGTGAAAAATCAAGTGAGGGAAGAGAGAGATAGAATTCGTCACTTTGACATGCGAATGAAGCCAAAAGTCCAGCACTATATGTCGGGCTTTGCTTGCACCACATTGAAGGAGTATCAAGATAGGGCACTAGCCTATGATATGTCCTTCACTACTACCGAAACGACAAGTGAGAGTAAGAAGCAGAAGACCACTGGAAATTTTTCTAGCGGTAGAGGTGGCAACCAGCGGGGATCGCAGTCGGCAAGCTATACAACCAAAGGGTCTTCCCGTGCATCGGGAGGTAAACGGAATTTCAGAGCTGGTGCTAATGTGTCCAACCGGGTTGTGACATGTTTTAATTGTGGCCAACAGGGCCATCTTAATCGTGATTGTGGTTTACCCCCATTGAAGTGTTTTAATTGCGGCCAGGAAGGCCACATAGCCATGTACTGTACGGAAGAAGAAACTCCACTTGGAACTCAGGCATCAGCCCCTACGCCTGGAGAACCGAGTGTTAATCAGAATTCATCTACGGGTCAGCCATCCCAGAGTTACGGTCGAGGCAGAGGCCGTGGTCAGTCCGTTAGGGGGGAGTCCCTAGTGCTGGTTTGATGCAACCTCGTGTCTATGAGATGAGGAAAGCTGGAGATCGAGAGGCTACCGTGGCGACATGTATCATTTCTCTTTTGTCTCATCCAGTTAGAGTGCTTTTTGATTCTGGTGCTTCTCATTCGTTCATCTCTTTGGATTGTGTGCGTCGATTGAATATTGAGGGCTTGTCTCCTTGTGAGTCCTTTATGGTTAAGTTGCCCAGTGGTGATAGAATCGTGGGAGACAAAGAAGTTAGAGATTGCCCGGTGTTAATCGCTGAGAGAGTGTGGTTTTCGAATTTGATAGTCGTAGACATTGTCGATGAAGATCTAATCCTCAGTGACGATTGGCTCGATAGACACGGTGCAGTAATGAATTATCGCACGAAGATCATATCGATGTTAGCCAAAGACGGTACCGAACACCATTTTGCGGGGTACAAGAGGGGATGTCAGAAATTTTTTATTAGTGCCTTGAAGGTGACAAAACTTATTAGAAAGGGTTGTGTTGGGTATTGGTGTTATGCCATGAAAGTCGAAGATGGGAAAGTTCAACTTCCCTCGATTCCTGTTGTAAGTGATTTTCCGGATGTTTTTCCAGACGAATTACCGGGACTACCACCGGGGCGGGAAGTTGAATTTACAATTGATTTGGAGTCAGGAGCAACCCCGATTTCTAAGGCACCGTATCGTATGGCACCTTCAGAAATGCAAGAGTTGAAGAAACAACTAGGAGAATTGTTGGATAAAGGGTATATTAGACCCAGTGCCTCGCCATGGGGTGCACCGGTCTTGTTCGTAAGGAAGAAAGATGGTTCACTACGTTTGTGTATTGATTATCGGGAACTGAACAAAGTGACCATTAAGAATAAATACCCTTTGCCGCGTATCGATGATTTGTTTGATCAATTGCAGGGAGCCGCGGTGTTCTCGAAAATTGATTTGAGGTCCGGTTACTATCAACTTCGCATTAAGGAATCCGATGTTCCTAAAACTGCTTTCCGTACGAGGTATGGACACTCTGAGTTTGTGGTTATGCCTTTTGGGTTAACCAACGCACCGGCGATATTTATGCAATTGATGAATAAAATATTTATTGAGCATCTTGATAATTGTGTAGTCGTTTTTATCGACGATATTTTGGTCTACTCTCGAGATGAAGAGGAACACGCTCGGCATTTGCGATTGGTGTTGGAGATTTTGAGGACTCAACACCTCTATGCAAAGTTTTCTAAGTATGAATTCTGGCTGAAGGAAGTCATGTTTCTCTGACATGTGATTTCAGCGAAAGGGGTTCGGGTAGATCCCCAGAAAATTGAGGCACTATTAGATTGGGCTCCACCCAGGAATGTGAAGGAGGTTCGTAGCTTTTTGGGTCTGGCCGGATACTACCGGAGGTTCGTCGAGGGGTTCTCCAAACTTGCTCGACCACTTACTCAATTACTCCAGAAGTCCGAAAGGTTCGAATGGAATGAAGAGAGACAACGGAGTTTCGAAGAGCTGAAAAGGCATCTGACTACCGCGCCGGTTTTAGCCCTACCTCAGGGAGTCGGTGGGTATTCGGTTTATTGTGATGCATCAGGACAAGGACTTGGGTGCGTACTCTTGCAGCATGATAAGACGATTGCCTATGCTTCATGGCAACTTAAACCGTATGAGCTGAATTATCCTACCCATGATTTGGAATTAGCTGCTGTAGTGTTTGCACTGAAGATCTGGCGTCACTATTTGTACGGTTCTCCATGTTGAATTTATACCGACCACAAGAGCCTAAAGTATATTTTTAGCCAGAAAGAGCTGAATATGAGACAACGACGTTGGTTAGAGCTGATAAAGGATTATGATCTGGAAATCCTTTACCATCCAGGAAAGGCTAACGTTGTAGCTGATGCGTTGAGCCGGAAGTCGATATCTCTTCATATGCTTGAGGCCCTTACGCCTCAAGTTAAGATCAGACGGGAGTTAATTGAGCAGGGAGTCGAAGTACGGATCCAACGGGTTCAGGGTCAGATGTGTACTCTTGAGGCTATTCCGTCTTTGATCGACGACGTCGGGGAAAAACAGGAGAATGAACCAATGCTTGTCCAACTGAAAGCGGACGTGGAAAAAGGGAAAGCCCCTGGTTTTATGATCCACGAGGATGGCATTTTGAAATTTCAAGGTAGGATTTGTGTTCCGAATGACTCAGAGCTGAGACAGAGAATACTCCGAGAAGCCCATGCTACACCTTACTCGATCCATCCTGGGACGAGTAAGATGTACAAGGATCTTAAAAGGAGTTTTTGGTGGAATAATATGAAGAGAGATGTCGCCGAGTTTGTGTCAAGGTGTTTGACATGTCAACAAGTCAAAATTGAGCATCAACGGCCGGACGGGCTGTTGAAACCTCTCCCTATTCCTGAATGGAAATGGGAGGATATTACCATGGATTTCATCACCGGGATGCCGAGGACTAAGTCGGGGATGAATATGATTTGGGTTGTTGTTGACCGGTTAACTAAGTCGGCACATTTTCTTGGCATTAAGGACAAGTGGGGACCGGAGCGATTGTCCCGGATTTTTATATCGGAGATTGTGAGATTTCACGGTACGCCAAAGTCTGTTGTTTCCGATCGTTATGGCCGTTTCATGTCACATTTTTGGAAGGCGGTCCATCAAGCCTTGGGCACCGAATTGAGGTTGAGTACTTCCATCCACCCACAGTCTGACGGTCAGACTGAGCGGACGATCCAGACATTGGAAGATATGCTGAGGGCGTGTGCCCTGGATTGGAGTACCGACTGGGAAATACACCTACCTTTGATCGAGTTCACTTACAATAATAGCTGGCACGCATCAATCAAGATGGCACCTTTTGAGGCATTGTATGGTAGGCGGTGTAGATCTCCACTTTGTTGGGATGAAGCTTCGGATTTAGTCGGGACAGAACCCGATATGTTGATGGAAACCAAAGAGAAGATTTCCATCATACGAGACCGACTGTTAACCGCTCAGAGTCGACAAAAATCCTACGCCGACAATCGTCGTCGGCCCTTGGAATTTGATGTGGGTGATCATGTCCTACTCAAATTATCACCGATCAGAGGAGTCTTCAGGTTCGGGAAAAGGGGCAAACTTAGTCCGAGATATATTGGACCATTTGAGATTCTCGACAGAATTGGGGATCTGGCCTATCGATTGGCTTTACCTCCAGCCCTTAGCCATGTTCACAGTGTGTTCCATGTTTCCCAACTGAGGAGGTATGTCCCTGACCCGAGTCATATCATTGATTACGGGGACATCGAGATCGCAGAGGATGTCACATTTGAAGAGAAGCCAGTGAAAGTACTAGAGCATCGAGTAAAACAACTCCGGCATAAAACAATACCGTTGGTTAAAGTTCAGTGGTTACGACACGGAGTTAAGGAAGCGACGTGGGAAACCGAGGAAAGCATGCGCACTAGATACCCAGAGTTATTCATTTCTTAAGTTTCGGGACGAAACTTCATTTTAGAGGGGGAGGATGTGATACCCGTACTTTTTGTAAATCTTCTACTCTTGTGCTTTGTAATTTTTACACTCATGTAAGTGTTTAGTAAGCTTATATTAATCTTGGAACTCTTGTCAATTGGATTTACACCCCTTTTCTTGTTCGGATCGTCGCTGTTTTCGGATCCTTGATGCGATTATACTACCTTCGTGTAATGGGTAGCGCACGCTACGCACACCTTGTAGCGCACGCTAATTTAGTGAGGGTAGCGCACGCTATCCGTTATAATTAGCGCACGCTACTAATGTATTGGAGGCGCATACCGGTAGCTACCGGATCGAAAGGGAATTCCTAGCGTACGCTAGGTGTGACTGGTAGCGTACGCTAGATTTTGGTTGTAGCACACGCTACGTTACTAGAGTAACGTGCGCTAAAGAGAGCAAAGCTAGGGACAGTAGGTTCTGGACTGGACACTGACTACCAGGTAGCGCACGCTATTAGAAATAATTAGCGCACGCTAATTGAAGTCACTAGCGCACGCTATGAGCAGGTGTTAGCGTACGCTAACGGAGCTGGCAGAGGCTACTGGATTGCCTGGTGAGTCCGATAGCACGCGCTATTTTTCATGGCTAGCGCACGCTAGTCCCTATTTAGTATAAATAGGACATCTTCGTTCCCAAATCGTCATTTATTCCTTCCTTCACCTCCTTGGACGATTTTATGCGATTCCGGGCGATTTGTGAGGAGTTCTTCGAGCTGCAATTATCTAGCAACATCTTTGAGTTTCTAGTTCGGATTCATCAACGTTTAATCCTCTCCACCGCTCCAAATCAAGGTAAACTTCTCACAACCCTAGATTTTCGGGATTTGGGGATTTTCCATCCGATTTCTTCGATCCAGCTTGTTGTTATGTTAGAATATATCGATTGCGAGTTATCTACCTTGGATACATGTTTTCCTACGGATTTATTGGCATATTTCCGGAGTTCTTGAGTGTTTGGGATATTTGACTTGCGATTCACTATCCAAGAGAATTATTCCTAGAACACATGTATCGGGGTAGTAAATTCGGGTGATTCCAACTTATTTTCATACCAATGTGGTTTTGATAATTGAATTACGAACTTGTCTAGGTTCGGATTTGTCGAATCCTTCAATCTTGGTACCTTGTCATTCGTACCTTTTCCTCTCGATTCCAGGCAAGTGATTCTTGTGAAAGTTATGTTCTTAAATGTGAAAAGTAATGCATGTGATTGTGAGAGTTGCTTTCGTTCACTCCGAGAGGAGCCGACGGGGTCGAGGAGGGTTCCGCTTATGTCGGTTCCGTGAACATTTGGGTTAGCCACTCCGAGATGATCCGAAGGGGACGAGGAGGGATTCGCGCATTGTCGAGTTCACGGTTAATCAAGAGATATCATCATTTCTAAATATGTTTGGATAATTGCATTTCCGGAAAATCATTATCATAGCTTTGAACCGGTGTATATACTTTCATGTATAAGACTTGACATTTCACTTGTAATACTTGCCTTAACCCCTCTCGTTTGGGGAAAATTACTTTTGTGTTTTTCAGGTCCTAAGGAACCATACGAGCGAGCACCGGGACGATACGATGAGGACGGCGAGGCGTGATACTGTGGCTAGTGGTGTTCCATTTTGTTTGGTCGTTGTTCTCTTTGGTCCATTTTATCCTTGTAATAATAAATGGTACTCGAGTACTTTAGGAAAGTCCTTTTTCCATTGTCGTACAACTTCTTGTATTTCTTCATGGTATTGTTTGTCCGTGGTTGAACTTCCTTGTTTGTATCGAATTTATTGATTCCCAAGTGGATTTTGTCAAGTTTTGATATGTTGTGAGTGAGATGAGCCTAGTGGGTCCCAGGTCGGGATTTACGGCACTGTGATATTCTCCGAATATCTCGGGGGGTGTTACACCAGGCGGATGAAAATGAATGAATTACACAGGGCGAATGTAGTACCGAACCACATTACAACATTAATTACTCCGATGACGAGTTTCATACCACACACCCAGGATAATACAGAATACATGTATATTTTATATGAAGATAAAATACACAACACTGAATGAAACGGAATAACCAAGTGAAAATCTGCAGCGGAAAATAAATGACAACAGTAGGAATGACTGAAAGGATTTGGGGGCCCTACTAGTATCACTGGGACTCCTCGCCGTCAATATGTTATTCCCGTGCTTTTGCCTTGCCATGACCTGAAAAACAAAATCCCCAAACGAGGTCAGTTACACAGAACAACAATCCTCAAGAGTTGAAAATACACAATCATGAGTTATCCACAGTATACAATATCCTGTCGAAACATACGCAATCAAACATGCTATATGAATCAACTAATGATACGGCTCAAAGGAATGGCGCCACACTACGTCCGGGATGGAAATGTGTCCGTGCACAAGCCACCAACGAGTATCGATCGAATACCCGTGTGGTCTTGTACCTAATCAGTCTCACGAAGCCATCAACTCGTGTGCACAGTCCAATGTGAGGCCACCAACCAACACACGACTATAATGTGCCCGACATGAAAATCCTATACATAACAACCAGCACGCCAGTATGACCCGGAATGCCACAATATGACAAAAGTGACAACGAAAATGAATTATGACTCACCAAGATTAAATGATGGTGAAATGAATGACAGCTTAATGAAATGATTGGAACCGTCGTTCCTTATGACTGAGGTGATTAATTGACAATGACAAGTTTTCATACGGTTAATACAATGATGAATGAGTTACGATTATGAATGAACAACATCAAAAGGAATGAATATCCTTTTAACCGAGTAAGAATTAACTTACACAATACCGATGAAGAATGTCCGTCCACGAACAACGTCCTAAGTGAAATACCGGTCGCTCGAACAACCTTGAATAACAATAATCACCAACAACCGTTCAATACACGTATCAAGCAACGAAACACGACTAACCCAAAGGTCGAAACAACGATAGTCAACTCATAGGGGCATTCTTACGAATACGTAACCAACCACACGACTTCGAAAATATCCAATCCCGAATATATCGAAACCAACACCAAAATGAGTATATCGAACTAACAAAACACTTCAATGATATCAATAATCTATTAGGAATCCACAATTCGAGATTACAACTACATCAATCGGAAAATCCCCAATTAACCGAAGTCAACCCCAAGGGTTCTTGAAATAATTCCGAAAATAACCATTAATTCCGTAAAAATATACTTATCCAAGGTAGATAATCCATATCTAACATATTCCAATGATAATCCAAGCTTACACGAAGAAATCGGAAGGAAAAACCCAAAAATCCGAAATTTTAGATCCAAGAGATTAATACCTTTGATTCGATGCTAAGGAGATGATGAAGTGATGATAATCCAACTCAAAGACTTGAAGATGATTATGGATGATAGAAGCTCGAAGAGAACTCTCCAAAATGCCAGAAATCGCCCAAAACCGATGAGGGAATGAGGAAGGATGATAAAATGACGAACTGAGGCTAACTGTCCCATATATAGCCACTCCAGATTAGCGTGCGCTAGCCCTTGTGCGTAGCATGCGCTAATGGGTAATTTGGGTAGTCCAGTACCCACTGTCCGAACACGGTAGCGTGCGCTACGTACCTTTTTGTAGCGTGCGCTACGGCCATGCCACTAGCGTGCGTTAATACTCATTGTTAGCGTGCGCTAACGAATTATGTGATGCCCAGTACTGGAATCCAGAATCGTCTGTCCTCTGATCTGACCTCGGTAGCATGCGCTACACCCAATATTTAGCGTGCGCTATAATATCGATTGCGTACGCTAAATATCACTCATAGCGTGCGCTATGAATTAATCCAGTGCAGTCCAGTAGCCACTGGACTCAACCTGATCCGTCCCTAGCGCGCGCTACTCCACATATTTAGCGTGCGCTACTACAACCCACTAGCGCGCGCTACTTACCACTCATAGCGTGCGCTACATATAACTCACCTGCAGTCCAGTACCTTACGGATCGCAACTGTGGTAACATTAGCGTGCGCTAATGCTGAGTGGTAGCGTGCGCTACCTGTACTCAATTAGCATACGCTAAAAAGAGTACGTAGCGTGCGCTACTCCTCACGCACAGCCCACAACGAAAATGACAACGATGATAAACACGGCACGAAACTCCAATTAGATTAGTGACGAATGACGATTGATACACGATACAATTACTCTGAATGATGAATACCATGATTGAATATTTGTGACAAATGATCAATAATGAGTGAAATTACTGAGTATCAATTACTGAATGATAAATACTGAATGATAATTACTGAATTACAACCGGGTATTACATGAACATCCATCAAAAACCAATAGGATTGTTGAACATTAATGGATTCTATGATAGATTGTTAAATTTTCTCGACCATGCAGAGGAACAACATTTTATTACACTGTCTGCATGCGGTATTCTGATGTCAGCTTCAAAAGCTGAAGACTTATTAGATATATTGAAAGCATATGTTCCTGAGCCCGATCCTGCAGTAGCTCGAATTGAGTGGTCAAAGGGAAAGAAACGGAAGCTGAATATTGACCTGAACCTCTAAAATACCTTATCCCTTGTCGTTTTACTAGTTTTTTTTATTGGGTTGTGTTCCATTCTAGTTTATCGCTTTTTGATTGTTGTGATATCATGTGATATCTTCAAGTATTATTTTTATTTTTATTTTTTATGGCAGAGTCAGAAGACTTCTCGGACTCTATTGAAGCGTATCTTGGTTGTGTGTTATACTTAATAGTATATGATTTTATTTCAACTTATGTTCTCAAAATAAATTCAAACAACATGAAAAAGTACTTCAAAACATAACACTTACTTGTACAGGGTATGCGAAGTCGGTGGATGCTTGATGCGCTTGGAATGATTGCAGTGTATCGAAAAGATATTTCTTCAAAGATATTATTCTTGAAAATATGTGTAGTTGCCTCACTTTTAGACTTAAATTTTTTTTTTTAAAAAAGTGTGTAGTTCGATTAACCTCTCTCCGATACCATCTACTGTAACATCCCCAAAATCTTGGGTAGCTACAGCGATGTGGATCTCTCATGGGACCCACCAAGCTAGGTTATTCGTTTTTACCTCACAAGAACTTTTGGTAAAAATAATAATATTGGAATTGATAATAAATTTTCATCATACGAACAGGAAAGTTGAAGTACACACGATTTTAAAATTTAATACATGCTCTTTATTTCCGAAATAATTGCCAGAAAAATTTAACTCTATCCAGTCGACGTTCTCAAGCATGTCCCGTCCCTTCGCATTCCCAAGCATGTATTTCTGAAGTTCCTGCAACTGGCAAGTATAACATACCAGCCCATTGTAATATCCGCAATTTTGGATTTCTGGTAATTTTATTTTTTCGGCGGAGGTCTGTTTAGACGACTCTCTTGGGACCGTATCATCATTCTGAGAATGATTAATTCTGCACTTTTTGTCATCCGAGTTCGTTTCGGTATTGTTTTGTTGAGTTCCGTGTTTCTTAACAACTTTTCCGCACTCGTGTTCGATTCTTGTGAATCTCGTCCAAAAATTCTTGTTTGAGTTTCCCGTAAGTCCGTTTAACTTTGTTAGACGTGTTGTGAGCTTTGGTTTGGTGTTTCGATCGCGTATCGTGATTTTCGGACGTTTTGGGCCATTTCGTAATTTCCCAAAGTTTTGGGTAATTACTTCATTGAATTCGAGCCTTGGTGGTCGGAATTGTGTGGTCTCTTAGCCCTTAGATTCGTCTTTGCGAGTACTTCGTGACCGTATCTTCGATTCGTATTGAGGTTCGGGTTTCGGTGTCGTTTTCTTGAGTTCAGTGTTATTAAACGACTTTTCTCAAATATGAGTCGACTTTGTAGAATCACCATAAATTCTTGAAAACTCCAAAGACTTTGAATCTTTTCAATATTATAGAGCATCAAGTTAGCTTTCCAATGGTTCAAACGGTGAGTCAATCGGAGTCCGGACGAGAGAGTTATGGTCGAAATAGCTCGAGACACTCATTTTCCGATTTTGGCGGCGAGCACTGCACTGTGCCGCGGCACACTTATTACAGGCCGCGGCACGGTCAGTTAGCCTATTTCTGCGGATTTTGTGAGATGAATGCTCATTTCATCTCTTCCTTCATTCCTCCTCCTCTTGGCGATCTTATGGGCGATTTTTGGGCGTTTTGCATCATCAATCCCGAGAGAACTTCATATTCTTCAAGTTTTGGTGTGGATTAACAACTCCAACAATTGTTCTTCATCATTAATCCAAGGTAAATTCTTGAAACCCTACTTTTGGGTGAATTGGGGGTTTTGTTCGTTTTGTCCGATTTAACCGTAATAACTTAGATTTGTGATGTATTGATGCTTATTTAGATGTATTCTATCATTTCCCTTGTTATTCCATGGTTGGATCGTTTCGATTCGTTATTTTGGTCGAGTTCTTAGTCAACGCCTTGAAGGTGTCCGACAAAAGGTCTTAGAGGGGGGATTGGGCGTTGTATGATTATTATCCATCGTACGATTGTTGATTTATCATTGGTATGACTTAGGGACGAAATTCTTGTGAAGAACTCGAGTCGGAACCCTTCCGTTCGCTGTCTTCTTGAGTCCGAGCTTCGGTCGAACCGTGTTCTTGAACGTTTGGTAGCGGTTATTAAGGCAAGTATCTTATTATACGACTTGTATCTTGTGACTAGTAATTACGTATGATATGTATGACGATTTTGCTTGCCTCCGTAAATATGTTCCGTTTGAGTTGGTTGTGTTTTCCAAATTTGAAGGCTTTGTGATAATAGTGATATATTGGTATCCGTGTTAGGCGTCGTGCCATTTGTGCGGGATTGCGATGTACATATGAGATGGTTGTACATGTAGTTGTTCAATGTATTGTGTACCGAATGTGTGTTATGTTGGTTAAGAGTCGTGATGATCATGATATTTGTGTTGTTTTGGTTTACATACTTGATTGTACATTTCGGTGTAATGTGGAATGGCTTGACATTTAATGATTATGAATTGTGTCGTGTCGATGTGTGTGTGTTCCTGGTAGGGTCCGACGAGGCCTGCCGGAGTTCGGTACATGATGTGTACGAACAAAGTGTGTGATCCAGTAGGGTCCGACGAGGCCTCGGAGTCCGGTACATGACGTGTACGGACAAGGTGTGTGATCCGTAGGGTCCGACGAGGCCTCTCGGAGTTCGGTACATGATGTGTACGAACGATGTTGTGGCCGGGTAGGGTCCGTTGAGGCCTCGGAGTTCGGTACATGATGTGTACGAGCGGTGTGTGGCCGGGTAGGGTCCGTTGAGGCCTCGGAGTTCGGTACATGATGTGTACGAACAAAGGTGTGTGGTCGGGTAAGGTCCGTCGAGGCCTCGGAGTTCGGTACATGATGTGTACGAACAATGATCGTGTAGCGATGATTGTTCGGGTAACATTTTAAATATGGATCTCGGACTCATAATGATATATTATTTAGTATGCTTTGAAACGAGAATCGGGCTAAGACCCTAATGTTTACGAAAAGGTTTTGTAAATTGGGACTCGAGGTCCAAAAGAATTTCGCTTTAAAAATCCCGAGATGATGTGTTCCTTTTCAAATATCTCTTACTTGAGTTCGAAATTCTAAAACTTCTAAGGAACATTTTGATAATTGATTTACGTATTAAATTCGTAGTTGCTATTTGCTTGTTACATTTCGTATGGTTTGATACTTGCACTAGTAAAACAGTGGAGTTTTACTAACCCCGAGTATTCGGGGTGGATGTCTGCTCAAGGCCCGGTACATGCAGTTCGGGGAGCAACACAGGATTGGCACAAGGGGATGACGAGTGCGATACTAATCAAGAGTTGAGAGTTGGTAGAGTTTATTTGTATTGTTAGAGTTGATTCGGTCTTCCGTTGTATTATACTTGAACCTGTGTGGGTAATGTTGTTAGTCGATCCTGTTGATAGAGTTGTGTGACCTCATCTGTGTGTTTTTGTGTAAGTGACCTTAGCAGTCTGTATTATTATATTGTTTGACTCGGCCGGCAAGCATTTGGTTGTTTATGGACGTTTAGCTCGGTAGATCCTTGCGGAAAGGGTTTACGGCGTGTAATATTCCCATATGGTTTTGGGGGTGTTACATTTATGGTATCGAGCTTAGGTTGCGGAAACCTAGGTGTCGGGTCGAGTCAGTCGTGGTTTGTCGAGTAATGTGTTGTCTTGTCGTTCGAGTCGTCGGGTGACAAGTTGAGTTGTGCGTAGTCATAACGTGTCGGATATGTTGTCGGATGAGATTAGTATCGTGGGCGACCGTCATCTCTGTGCGGCTTGTGGATGTAAGTCTCCGTCTTTGTGTTGTGCCTCGTGTGACACGAGCTATTTTTATGATTATGAGTTAATTGACGGAATCCTCTTATGGATTTTGATTTCGTGATATGTGATCATTTGACTCCGCTTTTCGTTCATATGAGGAGTAGTGTTCTTTGTCTTGTGCATGTTTGATTTTATTTCTTTTATCCGTGCGTGAGTTCTTTTGTAATGGCTTTCGGTATTTTACCGACTGAGTTTTATTTCGAAAACCAATTCCTTAATCGAGTTTTTGGCATTATGGCCTTGATCATTTTGGCGAAATTCTTATGACGGAATTTAGTATTTTGTAAATGGCTTTTGTGAGTTTTGAAATATTACCGTCATCGACCTTTTTGGCATTTTGTAAATGGTTTTATCTGGTGGGTTCAGCGCAGGACCCACGGCGCTATAATGTTCCGTAATTATCTCAAATTTTTGGGCATTCTAGCCCATTGAATTATCTTTGAAAACTTTGAGTACCTTAGAAAATAAATTTCGAGACGTACTTTTAAAATAAATTATTTTCTCGTGGTACATCCAAGGTGCCACAATATGTTTCAAGATTCTTCTACCTCGAGGACCAAAATGTTTTGAGATATTTCCAATATTTTAGAAATACTTTTACTTAGACCCGAGGGTCGAATATTTCCGAAAGTTTTTCACGAAAAGAAAGTGTCCTCATTTTTATCGAATGCGAAATAGTTTTCCAAAGTCTCGATAACGATGTTTCACGATTGTACTTTTTTTTTTTTGAAGGGTGATACTCAAGATCAATCGGTGTTTCCAAAATTGTTTTCAAAAGGAGGTTTTCGTTTTTAAAACCTATCTATTCCCATTTGAGGGCTGGGTATGTATGTGTGATGTTCGCGTTGTCGTTATGATGTTTGCTCTCGAGTATGATCGAAATGGTGGCATGAACGTCGAGGCGTTGCCACGCATTTGTTGTACTAGCCCTCTGTGAGAGGTGTGAATTGGTGTTTACTGTTTATCGCCTCGTGGTGATTTGCGTGTTGTCGCACGAGTGTGAGCTGTTGAATCTTGGGTTTGTACGTTTGTGTACATGTGTGATTGTTTCATAATGTTTGTAATTATGTGCTGGTTATCGTTCGGGCCGTTGAGGTCGCCGAACGATACCGTCGTTGTTGTAGTGTTTGTGTGTGTATTACTTTACGATGGTAATCGTTGTATATGATATGTGTTATGATTCTTTGTTGTGCTGAGTTGGCATCTCCGCTATATTGTTTTGCGACGTTATACCCCATTGTATCTAGCATTTGTACTTTCGGTATGCCCAGCCGAGGTGTTTCAACCGTGATGTGCCGGGGCATGCACGTGTAAATTGTCCTTCTCGTCGATGCTGCGTTTGAGGACACGAATTGATTTTGCGGGTGGCTCGAGACTTTCGGAGTTCACGCTTGCCTGAGATATCGGGATCGACTACGAGAGACCCATGGGAGATTTTCTGTCGGATGCTTTTTGTGTTGTGACCTTGTTTCCGTTGTTGTGAGTTGCGGGACGACATTTCTTTTATAAGAGGTCGGATGTAATACCCATACTATATTTGACTTCTGCAGTTTCTCCTTCTAAATTCTATCGACTTGCGTGTTCGTCGATACTTTTTGAACTTGTTTGATGTCTCGGTTGTCATCGTTCGTAGTTGTGACCTTGTTTCAGATCGACTGTTTATCATCGTGACCTTCCGAGTTCGGTTCTATTCTTGTGAGACTTTTTTGGATGTAATATCTTTCACTTTGTACGTTTTCTTTTAATGCAGGTAGAAGTGGGGACTTGAGTCATTGTTATTGTTGTAATTCGATCATTGTTATTTGATCATTATTGTTCGATCATTGTTATTTGATCGTTGTTGTTCGATCATCGTTATTTGATCATTGTTGTTCGATCATTGTTATTTGATCGTTGTTGTTCGATCATTGTTATTTGATCATTGTTGTTCGATCATTGTTATTTGATCGTTGTTGTTCGATCATTGTTATTTGATCATTGTTGTTCGATCATTGTTGTTCGATCGTTGTTGTTAGAATGGGGTTGTCATTGTTGCTGATCTCGTCGCGAAGAATTGTCGTTCACCGTTAGTCAAGCTGTTTGAGTGTGGCCAAGTGGGTCACCGATCGGTGCATTGTGAGACCGTTGCCAAGATGTTCGGGAATTGGGTTTCGTTCCTACTCGGGAGTGCACGGTGGTGTCCCGTGATGTAGTTGTGTATCGTACTTCGTGCTGTAATTCGTGTAGAAATTGTTATTTGTTGCGTGAACTTTTGGGTTTTGTTTGTATTCTACCATGATGTTTTATTTTAAGTTTCGGGACGAAACTTATTTTTAATAGGATAGAATGTAATGTCCGGTATTCTCGTTTTCTGTTATCTTGAATTCTTTGTGTCTTGACGTCGGACATTTTCTTGTTGACGAGAATCGGAGTGAATTCTATCATAATACTATATTTGTTTCTACCGCATAGTCGTTGTGGTCCGGTGCGACTTGTTGTCCCGTGCGTTTCTTTGATTAAATGGGTGCATGTGATGTGTTGTTAATTACTCGTTATTGTTTTGAATCATTGTCGGTGGCGTTGTTATGGTCGTCGTGGGGCGTGTTTTCACGCTGTATGTTCTTTCGCGTTGCTTGTAACGTTTCGCCGTTGGGCGCAATTTTTTTTTCGGTTCTTGTGTATCCCGTTGAGTTTTCCTGGCGGGATATTGCTTCTCCCTACTTGATTTAATTTTCGGGACGAAACTTCTTTTAAGGAGGGTAGAATGTAATATCCGCAATTTCGGATTTCTGGTAATTTTATTTTTTCGGCGGAGGTCCGTTTCGACGACTCGCTTGGGACCGTATCATCATTCTGAGAATGATTAATTATGCACTTTTTGTCATCCGAGTTCGTTTCGGTATTGTTTTATTGAGTTAGTGTTTCTTAACAACTTTTCCGCACTCGTGTTCGATTCTTGTGAATCTCGTCCGAAATTCTTGTTTGAGTTTCCCGTAAGTCCGTTTAACTTTGTTAGGCGTGTTGTGAGCTTTGGTTTGGTGTTTCGATCGCGTATCGTGATTTTGGACGTTTTGGGCCATTTTCGTAATTTCCCAAAGTTTTGGGTAATTACTTCATTGAATTCCGAGCCTTGGGTGGTCGGAATTGTGTTCTCTTTGCCCTTAGATTCGTCTTTGCGAGTACTTCGTGACCGTATCTTGATTCGTATTCGAGTTCGGGTTTCGGTGTCGTTTTCTTGAGTTCGGTGTTATTAAACGACTTTTCTCAAATATGAGTCGACTTTGTAGAATCACCATAAATTCTTGAAAACTCCAAAGACTTTGAATCTTTTCAATATTATAGAGCATCAAGTTAGCTTTCCAATGGTTCAAACGGTGAGTCAATCGGAGTCCGGACGAGAGAGTTATGGTCGAAATAGCTCGACACTCATTTTCCGATTTTGGCCGAGCGGCTGTACCACGTGCGCGGCACACTTATCTTGAGCCGCGGCACACACCCAGTTAGCCTATTTCTGCGGATTTTGTGAGATGAATGCTCATTTCATCTCTTCCTTCATTCCTCCTCCTCTTGGGCGATCTTATGGGCGATTTTTGGGCGTTTTGCATCATCAATCCCAGAGAACTTCATATTCTTCAAGTTTTTGGTGTGGATTAACAACTCCAACAATTGTTCTTCATCATTAATCCAAGGTAAATTCTTGAAACCCTACTTTTGGGTGAATTGGGGGTTTTTGTTCGTTTTGTCCGATTTAACCGTAATAACTTAGATTTGTGATGTATTGATGCTTATTTAGATGTATTCTATCATTTCCCTTGTTATTCCATGGTTGGATCGTTTCGATTCGTTATTTTGGTCGAGTTCTTAGTCAACGCCTTGAAGGTGTCCGACAAAAGGTCTTAGAGGGGGGATTGGGCATTGTATGATTATTATCCATCGTACGATTGTTGATTTATCATTGGTATGACTTAGGGACGAAATTCTTGTGAAGAACTCGAGTCGGAACCCTTCCGTTCGTTGTCTTCTTCGGGGTCCGAGCTTCCCGGTCGAACCGTGTTCTTCGGAACGTTTGGTAGCGGTTATTAAGGCAAGTATCTTATTATACGACTTGTATCTTGTGACTAGTAATTACGTATGATATGTATGACGATTTTGCTTGCCTCCGTAAATATGTTCTGTTTGAGTTGGTTGTGTTTTCCGAAATTTGAAGGCTTTGTGATAATAGTGATATATTGGTATCCGTGTTAGGCGTCGTGCCATTTGTGCAGGATTGCGATGTACATATGAGATGGTTGTACACGTGGTTGTTCAATGTATTGTGTACCGAATGTGTGTTATGTTGGTTAAGAGTCGTTGTGATGATCATGATATTTGTGTTGTTTTGGTTTACATACTTGATTGTACATTTCAGTGTAATGTGGAATGGCTTGACATTTAATGATTATGAATTGTGTCGTGTCGATGTGTGTGTGTTCCGGTAGGGTCCGACGAGGCCTGCGGAGTTCGGTACATGATGTGTACGAACAAAGTGTGTGATCCAGGTAGGGTCCGACGAGGCCTCTGGAGTCCGGTACATGGCGTGTACGGACAAGGTGTGTGATCGGTAGGTGCAGCGAGGCCTCGGAGTTCGGTACATGATGTGTACGAACGATGTTGTGGCGGGTAGGGTCCGTTGAGGCCTCGGAGTTCGGTACATGATGTGTACGAGCAGGTGTGTGTGGCCGGGTAGGGTCCGTTGAGGCCTCGGAGTTCGGTACATGATGTGTACGAACGGTGTGTGTGGTCGGGTAAGGTCCGTCGAGGCCTCCGGAGTTCGGTACATGATGTGTACGAACAATGATCGTGTAGCAGTGATTGTTCGGGTAACATTTTAAATATGGATCTCGGACTCATAATGATATATTATTTAGTATGCTTTGAAACGAGAATCGGGCTAAGACCCTAATGTTTACGAAAAGGTTTTGTAAATTGGGACTCGAGGTCCAAAAGAATTTCTGCTTTAAAAATCCCCGAGATGATGTGTTCCTTTTCAAATATCTCTTACTTGAGTTCGAAATTCTAAAACTTCTCGGGAACATTTTGATAATTGATTTACGTATTAAATTCGTAGTTGCTATTTGCTTGTTGCATTTCGTATGGCTTGATACTTGCACTAGTAAAACAGTGGAGTTTTACTAACCCCCGAGTATTCGGGGGGTGGATGTCTGTTCTGCGTCCAGGTACATGCAGGTTCAGGGGAGCAGTCACAGGATTGGCACAAGGGGATGACGAGCTGCGATACTAATCAAGAGTTGAGAGTTGGTAGAGTTTATTTGTATTGTTAGAGTTGATTCAGTCTTCCGTTGTATTGTACTTCGAACCCTGTGTGGGTAATGTTGTTAGTCAGTCCTGTTGATAGAGTTGTGTGACCTCATCGGTCTGTGTGTTTTTGTGTAAGTGACCTTAACGGTCTGTATTATTATATTGTTTGACCCTGGCCGGGCAAGCATTTGGTTGTTTATGGACGTTTAGCCTGGTAGATCCTTGCGGAAAGGGTTTACGGCGTGTAATATTCCCATATGGTTTTGGGGGTGTTACACCCATACCCGGGTCAGACATAACACATTACAACAATATGCTCATATGTACGAATTTTGCAGTTCCAAAAGTATCAGCTAACAACACAATCACATATACATACAATAACACATAAGCACCTATCCCCAATATCCGGATAGTGCAATTTCTACCACCCCCAATATCCGGGTGCACACCCTCAATATCCGGGTGCGGAACGAACGTTCGTTATAAATTCTCTTGTTCCCACTGGAACGTCATAACTTTGCATCTCTTCACATTCATCACATAATACACATATTCACAGCATCACAATTGGCACAACATAATCAATACACAATGAACACATAAAATTGCAATAATGCTAGGGCCGAGCAAGTTGAACGAACTTGCCTTGTGAGTCGTCGATAAGATGTTTCCAATTAAATCTCGAGAGTTCGGCCGTCCGCTCCTAGATAAGGTATCGATCTCCTAATAATAATATGCTATTAGCATTTTGTTAAGACGTCTCAATTTAATCTAATGGCTCGCCCTTTATTTTATATTTCAACAAAATCATCGTCTAAAAATTAAATGCATTGGTAAATAGCTCTTAGATATCATCCTTGAATATTTTTAAAAATATTTTCAACAATTTATAATTTAACTATTACTTATGTTGTATTAAATCAAACAATAGTCCTTATAATTTATTTAACAAAGTATCATCGAGAATGATTTCAATTTATTAATATCAAATATTTCCAAAGTTAATACTTAATAACTTGAGTTGAAATAGAAATCCATTTCGCCTATTTCAAATATTCCTTAGAATAATTCTGGATATTTCATATAAGAACATAAATTTATTTATTCCGGTTTAATTATTTTATAATTGCATATATAGAAAATCATACTTAAAATTGCCGTTAAAAATATATGTACGTCATATGGGTAGATACGTAGTTCGATTGTTCATAGTGTCTGTTATCATTAAATTATTTAAGTTTAATTAACACGGAAACGGAGTCGGAAATTTTATCATTTCCAAAAATTAAAATAAAAATAACTAAATATATATAAATACTTCAAGAGAAGAATGCACGAAACGGAATCGAAGAATGATTTACGGATCAAAAGTTATTCGCGATTTTAAGTTATGTTTATGCACTTAAAATCAGTCTTGACTTGTCCATAATCACTCATTTTTACATATCTAAATGATGTCGAATATGAGATTTCAAAAATTAATATTATAGTGATGTATTTTAAATACAAAACGCACGAATAAGATATCAAAAATCACTTAAGGATTGGTAGATAATCGAACTCAAAGATAGCACCTCGATTTCTTTTTCAGAAATTCACTGGGAATTTTAATCGGACAGGTTGCAGTCAGTATGTCAGGAGAGCTGGTCTGACTCACCGGAAAACGACACCGTATCGTCGGCAGAATGGACTCCTATCGAAAATATAAAGATGTATATTTATAAATATTGAATGTATGTATATAGTTACATAAGTTTCGAGTATAAATGTATTAGGAAAAGGCTATATTTATAGGACACAAAATAGGTGCCCAGTCAATTTGACACAGCCGCCCTACGTCACACAGCACTGGCCGAGCCACGTGCGCGGGCCCTACCGAGTCACTACTGGCAGCCATGGCCGAGCCACGTGCGCGGGCCCTAGCGAGTCACTATCGGCAGCCCCGGTCGAGCCACGTGCGTAGGTCCCACCCGGAAGATTCCTGGTGCTCGGCAGTTGGCAGTCTCCATTAAATCGATCATAACATTTTTGTTCGGACTCCGATTGACTCGCCATTTGAACCATTGGAAAGCTAACTAAATTCTTGGTGATTTTTTTCAACATTGATACTTGTCCACGATACTTCCCATAAAATGTCCAAATATATATTTTAAAATTTATTATGTAATAATACCACAATAATTTATTTAAATCAAGATATCACTTTTATAAATAATTTCACTAATTATTGTCATATAATAGTATTTACTTTATAATTTATATAATGTAAAATATTTGAGATTTTACATACTCTCCCTCTAAAAATAAGTTTCGTCCCGAAACTTGGAACGAGGTTATCATCATTAAGTTATTCTCGAGTACATTTCTCAATATTCACTGAAAAATCCTGTCGGAGAACACGACGTTGCGCACCGTCGGGTTCTATCGTGGATTTTCCGACGATTAATGTATAATGTTATTCGATTTATTTAAAAATATCAAGTACAACATCAATAGAGGATCTCATTGATTATCACATAGATAACAAAGACACATATAGCAGTAAATACACCAAGCATATTATCACATTGCGTCATTCGCGGAGCTAATCTATTATCACATAAATAGCAAAGACATCAAGTATAACATTGATAGCAGTAAATACACCAAGCATATTATCATACTGCATCTTTAAATATTATCTCCTCCATTCTTAAAATGGTAACAATTTGAGTATTAAATATTCTCTCTCTAAAAATTAAGTTTCGACCCGAAACTTATGTTTGGAACAACTCGGGGTACCAGTTACGCATTCCTTTTTTAATTTCTCAAGTGGCTTCTTCATTTCCATGGTGCGACCTCTGGACTTTAACTAGAGGAATAGATTTATTCCTTAATTTCTTTATGTGATAATATAAAATGGCAACTAGTATCTCTTCGAAAGTAGTATCCTTGGAAATATCCAAAATTTCATGATTTAACTTGTGACTGGGATTGTGAACATAATGCCTCAATTGTGATACGTGAAAGTCGTTATGGACTCATTATAGAGATAATTATAGGGCTAAGCGATAAGCTAAGTCTCCAACGCATTCAAAAGGTCTGATGAAACGTGGGCTTAACTTGCCCCTAAAGAATTCCAGCAATGATAATCGCAGGTTGATGGTGCACAGTTGTCCTTGTTTTTCTCGAATATAGACCCAATGTTCTTATTTGTTAGCTCACGTTGCAGCTCCACTTGTGATGTCAATCTACATAATATGTGCTCCTGGTGGTCTTTCCGCTAAGAGCGTCAGCTACCACATTTACCTTCCCTAGGTGATATTGGATATCCACGTCGTAATCTTTGATGAGTTCCAACCACCTCCTATGCCTCATGTTTAACTCCTTCTGCGTGAAGATGTACTTGAGACTTTTGTGATCCATGAAGATTTGGCACGTGGAACCATATAATTAATGTCTCCAAATCTTCAAAGCATAGATCTCACTAGTAAGTTCTAAGTTATGAGTGGGGTAGTTGACTTCGTAAGGTTTCAATGGGCGCGACGCGTATGCGATGACCTTACCGTGTTGCATCAGAATGCAACCCAGTCCTTGTTTAGAAGTGTCGCTATAGATGACGAAGTTGCCCATACCTTGAGGAAGCATTAACACTGGAGCACTCATCAGCCGCCATTTGAGTTCGTCGAAGCTCTTTGACATGCCTCGGTCCACTCGTATTTGGTAGTCTTGTGGAGAATTTTGGTTAGAGATTGATAATGCATAAAGGCATACCTTATGATGTTCGATTCATAATTGAAGTCAAGGTAAGAATAGGAGGTGAATTCACAGAAGCGCCCACTAAATTCTTATCAGGGCTTGGAAAAGTTCATATTTGAAAAAAAAAACGACGAGTGAAGAAAATGGGAATTTGTTATAAATGCGCTCGTTGAGATTGCTATTCAAAATGTCGATCTTTAGGAATTCATTGCACAATCAGAGAAGACAAAATCAAGTTCATTAAGGATGGCCTGAATAAGGAATCATTCGATAGTGTTCTAATAACTATTGAAACGCAGTCTAGTGGGTATGTGCAATATGAAATTCTTTGTTTGAAATAGATTTATATTTGAATATGAACAACATCTCGAGAATATGATAGTAAAGGACACTGTTTGCCAATTTATAAGAAAATTAGATAGAAGCTCATCCTGACTCACAGAAGGTATTGAAGTCGTTTCTGAACATAAAATCAGAAGAAGCTGTGTCACAATCACAACTACTATATATTCACATGAGTGTTTACTTTTTAATTTTGTCATTTCCATTAAAGTTTCTCTTTTTAAATAAAAAAATAGTGACATGCAATAAATGCATTCAATATTCTACTGAATACGTGAAGCCCAATTAACGCGTTTACTTTTTCGCCGAATAAGTTAAAATTACTATTATTGTTTTCATAATTCCCCTAATATGTTAATTTAAATAATGTTTCACCCTCAATTATACTTCTATAAATATTATCATTTTTTTCGTCACTTTACACCAAAAATATTTCTAGCAAACACAAAAGAAAGAAAGAAAAAGAGATGGAAGTAACCTCTCATCTTAAATTTTCAAGTATCTGCATTTTCTGTGGATCTAATCCCGGAAAAAGTGGTGAAACCATCACTACAGCATATAATCTTGGTAAAATATTAGCTGAAAGGAATATTACGTTGATTTATGGAGGGGAAGTTGTGGGTTGATGGGGTACATAGCAAAAGGTGCTTATGAAGCAAGCGGTCAAGTTCAAGGTATCATTCCTAGTGCTCTTACTGAACCTGCTGGAAAAATAATAGGAGATGAAGTACAGGTGTCCAACCTAACTGAAAGGATGAATCTCATGCTTGACAAGTCTGATGCTTTCATTGCTTTACCGGGAGGGTTTGGAACTCTTGAGGAAATTTTTCACATGGTGTCTTGGTCCCAGCTGAACATCCATCAAAAACCAATAGGATTGTTGAACAATAATAGATTCTATGATGGATTGTTAAATTTTATCGGCCATACAGTGGAACAACATTTTATTACACCGTCTGCACGCGGTATTCTGATGTCAGCTTCAAAAGCTGAAGACTTATTAGATATATTGAAAGCATATGTTCCTGAGCTCGATCCTGCAGTTGTAATATCCGTATTTTTCTTTTCCTTGTATTTTCGTTTTTGGTGTATTTCTCGATCGTAGTGACCCTCGTGTATCTTTCAGTGTGTCCTTCCTGTCAACTGTTGAACTGTATTCTTGTTATTATTGTGCGAAACCGCCGTTTCGGGGTTGCCGTGGATCCATTTCGTGTTATTAGTCCCCAAATATTGATTCCTATCGTTTTATTCTCTTTCCGGATCATTTTTATCATTTTGGGACCCAAAAGGGGGTGTGGGCCGCGGCACAAGGTGTGTGCGCGGCACACAAATTCCTTCGATTGTTGGTCGAACAAATCAGACTGTGCCGCGGCACACCCATCCGGTGCCACGGCACAAGGTGTCGCCAAGGCCGCGGCACACTGTCCGGTGCCGCGCACACTCGTGTGTCTTCGTGACCTAAACCCAATCAGACCGGTGCCGCTGCACACGCAGCCGTGGCCGCGGCACAATGCCGAAACCTGGGAGTAATTTTTGGCCTGTGCCGCGGCACACTTCGGCTGTGCCGCGGCACACAAAGCGGTAATTGTGCAATCTCGTCCTTATTAGACGAGATCGGTCGTCTTCTCCTTCATTTCACCTGCATCGCGAGAGAGAGTGAGAGAGAGGGGAAGAGTTCTTCATCTTTATCCATTGGGGGGTTGATTTTCACCATTTTTCTTCGGTAGTGAAGCTCGAGCAATCAATCTAACGCGTGTTCTACGGATCTTGGTACTTGAATCTCCTAAGGTAATATTCTAAAACCCTATTTTCGATTAATTTGGGGGTTTTGGCTTTTTCTTCCGATTCGTTCCGTTTTGTTGGTGGATTCATGATGTATACGATTAATATTGTTAGTATCTTTAGTTTTCCTACGGATTCATGGATATTTTGTGGATTTTTACGGAATCGGGAGGGTTTGGTTGTGGTCCGCCCTCGTTGTTATTTTTGGTACGAATATACATGAATCGTAGGCGGGTTTCCGGGTGTATTCCATTTCCGTAATCGTTTAGAGTTGGTTGTGATTATGTTATTCGAATCGTTAGGTTCATTTTCGTCGGTTCCTCGCGGTTGTGCTTGATCCTTCCGTTCCGTTCGTGTCATCGTCTATTTAATCGAGGCAAGTATCCTTATGAACTTACGATCTTGACATAGTAGTTTTGTATGAGAAATTGTGTGCGTGTGTATGCTCACTGCGGGTTAGACCCGACGGGGTCTCGGTAGGGCTCCACGAAGCTGTGGAACCGCGAGCTTGCTTTTAACCACTGTGGGTTAGATCCGACGGGGTCTCGGCAGGGATCCACGAAGCTGTGGGTCCGCGGTTAATTGTGGTGCATTTTTACAAATGTGGTTTGATCATTGGCATTTCCGGAAATGAGTGTTTTGGAACTATGTTTTTCTTGAATTGCATGCATTACTATATGTGTAAGATGTAAGTCGTTCATCTGGTTACTTGTACTAGCGTAATTTCTAACCCCTCTGGGGACCCGTTTTGGGGAAATTCGTTTTATGAATTTCAGTCGTTCATCGGACGAGCGGGCTACTGACCAAGATTACGGATGATGGCCATGCGTGATGATTGTGCATAAGTGACGTCTTAATGTCTTTTTGTCTTTTCATCTTTTGTGGTTTTTGAACTAATAAGTTGTACTCGAGTACCTAAGAGTTCTTGTTCGTCCGGATTGTATTGTTGCCTATTATGTCTGTGTTGATTGATGATGTTGTTTTGACCGGTTGAACCAGGTGGATCATTCTGTTTTGCGTCTTTATGACATGGTGTTATTTTATTGTTCCTGTGAGTCGTTGTGTATGATGCTGTCCAGCCTGGTGGGTCCCATATAGGGATTGACGGCGCTGTAATATACCTCGGATATCCTGGGGGTGTTACAGAAAATGGTATCAGAGCACTAGGTTTATGGATACCTAGGCTTGTCGGTTTATTGGGTCTTGTGGTGTTTTGTTTTGCACATCATCGTCACGCTGCCATGATTCCGGTACTACCAGTGTCCGTAAGTTTTCCTTCCTCTGTTTATTATTTCCTTGTATCGTACCTTTGATTCTCGACTTGTGATTGTTCTTTTCTCGTACTTACCCTCGTATGGCTTTTGCTACTTATTTAACTCCAGTATGGATGCTGGAAGAGGTCGTGGTCGCGGTCGTGGTCGTGGACGCGGCCGGGGACGTGGGGCAGCCGGTGGGGCGGCCACGTCACAGTCTTCGGGAGCCGGCAGTACCGGCGACCGTCATAGCCATGCTTCTTCTCAGGAGCGTGCCGACCTCGGTATTGCGGCCGTTATGCAGCAAATGGTGAACCAAATGGCGGCGATAGCTCAGGCGGTTCAGAACCCGGATCAGGCCCATGCTAATCGGGGCGGAGCGGATCGTTGGCTCCAAGATGTTATCAAGATGCATCCTCCTCAGTTTTCGGGAGCTTCAGACCCGATTGGCTGGGAAGGGTGGGTCAAGGAGATATCTAAGGTCTTCGTTGCCACTAACTGTCCCGAGGAACGTAAAGTCCCTATTGCCCAATACTTTCTCACAGGGGACGCTACGGACTGGTGGGAGGCCGTTGGGCCCAAGGATCATGCTGCTTCGTGGGCTGAGTTTCAAGAATTGATGGAGACTGAATATTGCCCGTGGCCGTCGATGTGCTCGGGTACATGCTTTTTATGATGCTCAACCGCGGGATATCCCCGTATCTCAAGCCATTGCTGATTTTAACAAGGAGTTGGGTTATGTGAAGACCCAAGTTGTCGAGGAGAGCGACAAAATTTTCCATTTCTCCAGACGGATGAAGTTGCCGATTCGGGACTATATGTCGGGGCTTGTATGCACTACCTTGAAAGATTACCAGAGCAGGGCCCTTGCTTACGATATGTCTGTGACGGCGAGTGAGGCGGCCCGCGAGAGTAAGAAGCAGAAGTCCACGGAATTTTTCGGGCCACAAAGGTGGGGGTCGGCGAAATTTCACCGCTAATTTTTCATTGGTGGTGGCCACTCGATCTACTGGGTTTCCCGTAGGGCTGCGGTGCCCCTTCTCGAGAGGTGAAATGCTTTAATCGTGGCCGCAGGCCACATCGCCGTATTTGTCCGAACCCTTTGGCCGACGTGTAATCGGCAGGTCGGGTCACAAGGCCGTCAGGCCGAGAGGGAGAAAATCCTTGGTGCCCGGGCTTCCATTCCAGCGCCTAGGGAACCAAGTGTGAATCGTGGATCGTTGTTTCTTCAATCTCCGCCGAGTGCTAGTCGGGGGAGAGGTCGGGGTCAGCCCTCTAAGGGGGGAGCTTCCAGTGTCGGCTCCGCCCACCCGCGTGTCTATGAGATGCGGAGAGCCGAAGACCGAGCGGCTACTGTGGCGACAGGTACCGTTTATATTCTTTCTCATCGTGTCAGTGTGCTTTTCGATTCCGGTGCTACGCATTCGTTCATATCTCTGGATTGTGTGTGCCGTTTGAGTCTCGACCGTTTGACGCCTTGTGAACCCTTCATCGTTAAGCTTCCTAGCGGTGATAGGATCGTTGGTGATCAGGAGGTTCGAGACTGTTCTGTGTTTATTTGTGAGAGGGCTTGGCCCTCTAATCTTATTGTTGTGGGTATTGAGGGTGAGGACTTAATTCTCGGGGATGATTGGCTCGAGCGGCATGGTGTAATCATGAACTACCGCACGAGAATCATCACCATGTTAGCCGATGATGGCACCGAGCACTCTTTCGCCGGGCGAAGGAGGGGGGAACAGAAATTCGTTATTAACGCCTTGAAGGCGATGAGACTCCTGCGAAAGGGGTGTACCGGCTATTGGTGCTACGCCCTTGAAGG
The DNA here is from genome assembly GCA_033398695.1 of Orobanche coerulescens. Taxonomy (NCBI): domain Eukaryota; kingdom Viridiplantae; phylum Streptophyta; class Magnoliopsida; order Lamiales; family Orobanchaceae; genus Orobanche; species Orobanche coerulescens. The sequence continues at coordinate 68,674,008 of CM065804.1, read as the reverse complement.
CGGAGAGTGGTGGAGTCGAGTTTTCGTCGATTCCAATCGTTAATGAATTTCCTGATGTTTCTCCTGACGAGTTACCGGGATTGCCACCGGATCGTGAGGTCGAGTTCGCTATAGAGTTAGAGCCGGGTGCGGCTCCTATTTCGAAGGCACCCTATCGCATGGCACCTTCAGAGATGTACGAGTTGAAGAAGCAGTTGAGTGAGCTTCTTGAGTCGGGGTATGTTCGACCGAGTGCCTCGCCTTGGGGCGCACCGGTCCTGTTTGTGCGGAACAAGGATGGTTCACTAGATTTGTGTATCGACTATCGCGAGCTAAATAAGGTGACCATCAAGAACAAGTATCCTTTGCCGAGAATTGACGACTTGTTCGACCAGTTGCAGGGAGCTGCGATATTCTCGAAAATTGATTTGAAATCGGGATACTATCAGCTCCGGGTGAGAGAGTCCGATGTGCCGAAGACAGCTTTTCGGACGAGATACGGACATTATGAGTTTGTAGTTATGCCTTTCGGGTTAACTAATGCGACGGCGGTGTTCATGCAGTTGATGAACAAAGTCTTTATCGAGTATTTGGATAAGTGTGTCGTCGTCTTCATTGACGATATTCTTATTTATTCGAGGAACGAGGAAGAGCATGCCCATCATTTGCGGATAGTGTTAGACATTTTGAGGGCCGAGCAACTCTATGCGAAGTTCTCGAAGTGTGAGTTCTCGCTGAAGGAAGTGATGTTTTTGGGTCACGTGATTTCAGCCGAGGGGGTTCGTGTAGATCCGCAGAAGATTGAGGCGGTATTGGATTGGGCACCGCCCAAAAACGTGAGAGAGCTCCGTAGTTTCTTGGGTTTGGCTGGCTACTACCGTAGGTTCGTCGAGGGTTTCGAATCGGCTCGACCACTTACACACTGCCTCCAATCCGAGAAGTTCGTCTGGAATGACGAGAGGCAGTTCAGTTTTGAGGAACTGAAGAAGCGTTTGACTTCAGCTCCGGGCTTGGCGTTGCCGTGTGGCAACGAGGGATTCGCCGTTTATAGCGATGCAGCACGGCAAGACCATTGCCTTTGCGTCGAGACAGTTGAGACCGTATGAGCTTAACTACCCTACCCATGATTTGGAGTTAGCGGCAGTCGTTTTTGCGCTCAAAATTTGGCGTCACTATCTTTTCGGCTCTGCATGTCAGATTTTTACCGATCATAAAAGTCTGAAATACATATTTACTCAGCGGGAGTTGAATATGAGACAGAAGAGGTGGTTAGAGCTGATTAAGGATTATGACCTCGAAATCCTTTATCATTCGGGCAAGGCGAACGTCGTGGCCGACGCCTTGAGTCGGAAACCGATTGCATTGCGATCGCTTGAGATCCTTACGTCTCAGTCTGAGCTTCGGCGGGCTTTGATTGAGTTTGGTGTTGAGGTTTTGTTTCCTGGAGCTGTCGGGCAACTTTGTGCTTTAGAGATTTCGTCGTCTTTGATCGATGAAATTAAGCTGAAACAATTAGAAGATCCGATGATTACTCAAATCCGAGAGAACGTTCTTAAGGGAAAGTCTCCTGGGTTTGTGATTCATGAGGATGGTGTTTTGAGATTCCAGAGTCGGCTTTGTGTGCCGAACGATCCAGATTTGCGACAGAGTATTTTGCGTGAGGCCCATTCCACACCCTATTCCGTTCATCCTGGTTCGAGTAAGATGTACAAGGACCTGAGGAGGAACTTCTGGTGGAATGACATGAAGGAGGAGGTCGCGTAGTTTGTAGCAAGGTGTTTGACTTGCCAGCAAGTCAAAATCGAGCATCAGCGACCGGCTGGGCTTTTGCAGTCACTTCCCGTTCCGGAATGGAAATGGGAAGATATATCGATGGATTTCATTACGAGTTTGCCGAGATCGAGATCGGGCATGAATATGGTTTGGGTGATAGTTGATCGTCTGACCAAGTCGGCACATTTTCTGGGCATCAAGGACACTTGGGGCCCGGAGAAACTGGCTCGTGTGTTTATCGCGCAGATTGTGAGACTTCACGGTACTCCGAAGTCTATTGTTTCGGATCGTGATGGCCGTTTTGTATCGCACTTTTGGCAGGCGGTGCATAAGGCGTTGGGTACCCGTTTGCATTTGAGTACCTCTTTTCATCCCCAGTCAGATGGACAGTCAGAACGCACTATCCAGACATTCGAGGACATGTTGCGTGCTTGTGCCCTCGATTGGAGTAGTGACTGGGAGGAGCATTTGCCATTGATCGAATTCACGTACAATAATAGTTGGCACGCGTCGATTCGGATGGCACCGTATGAGGCACTTTATGGGCGGCGGTGTCGATCGCCGATTTGTTGGAACGAGGCGTCCGATTTGGTCGGGACCAAGCCGTATGTCGTTTTAGAGACGAGGCGGAAGATAGAATTAATTCGGGAACGGATGTTGACGGCCCAGAGTCGACAGAAGTCATATGCCGATGTCCGTCGTCGACCTTTAGAATTCGAGGTGGGAGACCACGTTTTGCTGAAAGTGTCGCCGACGAGAGGAGTTTTCCGTTTCGGGAAGAAAGGGAAGTTGAGTCCAAGATTTATTGGACCCTTCGAGATTCTCGAGCGGGTCGGTGGGTTAGCATACCGTTTGGCGTTACCCCCGGCCTTGAGTCACATTCATAGCGTTTTTCATGTTTCCCAGCTGAGGAAATATGTTCCGGATCCTAGTCACGTCATCGATTATGGCGAGATTGATATTGCTGAAGATATTACTTTTGAGGAGCGTCCTTTGAAGATTTTGGAGCATCGTGAGAAACGACTGAGGCATAAAACCATCCCTTTGGTCAAAGTGCAGTGGTCGAGACACGGTGTCGAGGAGGCAACTTGGGAAACCGAGGATAGCATGCGTGCTAGGTACCCGGAGTTGTTTGTTTCTTAAGTTTCGAGACGAAACTTATTTTTAGAGGGGTAGAATGTAATATCCGTATTTTGCTTTTCCTTGTATTTTCGTTTTTGGTGTATTTCTCGATCGTAGTGACCCTCGTGTATCTTTCAGTGTGTCCTTCCTGTCAACTGTTGAACTGTATTCTTGTTATTATTGTGCGAAACCGCCGTTTCGGGGTTGCCGTGGATCCATTTCGTGTTATTAGTCCCCAAATATTGATTCCTATCGTTTTATTCTCTTTCCGGATCATTTTTATCATTTTGGGACACAAAAGAGGGTGTGGGCCACGACACAAGGTGTGTGCGCCGCGACACACAAATTCCTTCAGTTGTTGGTCGAACAAACTGTACTGTGTGCTGCGGCACACCCATCCGGTGCCGCGGCACAGTGTCAGGCCAGTGCCGCGGCACACTCGTGTGTCTTCTGCGACCTAAACCCAACTGTACCGGGTGCCTCGGCACACGCAGGCTGTGCCGCGGCACAATGCCGAAACCTGGGAGTAATTTTTTGGCCTGTGCCGCGGCACACTTCGGCTGTGCCGCGGCACACAAAGCGGTAATTGTGCAATCTCGTCCTTATTAGACGAGATCGGTCGTCTTCTCCTTCATTTCACCTGCTTCGCGAGAGAGAGTGAAAGAGAGGGGAAGAGTTCTTCATCTTTATCCATTGGGGGGTTGATTTTCACCATTTTTCTTCGGTAGTGAAGCCCGAGCAATCAATCTAACGCGTGTTCTACGGATCTTGGTACTTGAATCTCCTAAGGTAATATTCTAATACCCTATTTTCGATTAATTTGGGGGTTTTGGGTTTTTCTTCCGATTCGTTCCGTTTTGTTGGTGGATTCATGATGTATACGATTAATATTCTTAGTATCTTTAGTTTTCCTACGGATTAATGGATATTTTGTGGATTTTTACGGAATCGGGAGGGTTTGTTTGTGGTCCGCCCTCGTTGTTATTTTTGGTACGAATATACATGAATCGTAGGCGGGTTTCCGGGTGTATTCCATTTCCGTAATCATTTAGAGTTGGTTGTGATTGTGTTATTCGAATCGTTAGGTTCATTTTCGTCGGTTCCTCGCTGTTGTGCTTGATCCTTCCGTTCCGTTCGTGTCATCGTCTATTTGATCGAGGCAAGTATCCTTATGAACTTACGATCTTGACATAGTAGTTTTGTATGAGAAATTGTGTGCGTGTGTATGCTCACTGCGGGTTAGACCCGACGGGGTCTCGGTAGGGCTCCACGAAGCTGTGGAACCGCGAGCTTGCTTTTAACCACTGTGGGTTAGATCTGACGGGGTCTCGGCAGGGATCCACGAAGCTGTGGGTCCGCGGTTAATTGTGGTGCATTTTTACAAATGTGGTTTGATCATTGGCATTTCCGGAAATGAGTGTTTTGGAACTATGTTTTTCTTGAATTGCATGCATTACTATATGTGTAAGATGTAAGTCGTTCATCTGGTTACTTGTACTAGCGTAATTGCTAACCCCTCTGGAGACCCGTTTTGGGGAAATTCGTTTTATGAATTTCAGGTCAGGTTCATCGGGACGAGCGGGCGCTGGACCAGTACACGGATGATGGCCATGCGTGATGATTGTGCATAAGTGACGTCTTAATGTCTTTTTGTCTTTTCATCTTTTGTGGTTTTTGAACTAATAAGTTGTACTCGAGTACCTAAGAGTTCTTGTTCGTCCGGATTGTATTGTTGCCTATTATGTCTGTGTTGATTGATGATGTTGTGTTTGACCGGTTGAACCAGGTGGATCATTCTGTTTTGCGTCTTTATGACGTGGTGTTATTTTATTGTTCCTGTGAGTCGTTGTGTATGATGTTGTCCAGCCTGGTGGGTCCCATATAGGGATTCACGGCGCTGTAATATACCTCGGATATCCTGGGGGTGTTACAGCAGTAGCTCGAATTGAGTGGTCAAAGGGAAAGAAGCTGAATATTGACCTGAACCTCTAAAATACCTTATCCCTTGTCGTTTTACTAGTTTTTTTATTGGGTTGTGTTCCATTCTAGTTGATCGCTTTTTGATTGTTGTGATATCATGTGATATCTTTAAGTATTATTTTTATTTTTATTTTTGATGGCAGAGTCAGGAGACTTCTCGGACTCTATTGAAGCGTATCTTGGTTGTGTGTTATACTTAATAGTATATGATTTTATTTCAACTTATGTTCTCAAAATAAATTCAAACAACATGAAAAAGTACTTCAAAACATAACACTTACTTGTACAGGGTATGCGAAGTCGGTGGATGCCTGATGCGCTTGTAATGATTGCAGTGTAGTCGAAAAGATATTTCTTCAAAGATATTATTCTTGAAAATATGTGTAGTTGCCTCGCTTTTAGACTTAATTTTTTTTTTAAAAAGTGTGTAGTTCGATTAATCTCTCTCCGATACCATCTACTGTAACATCCCCAAAATCTTGGGTAGCTACAGCGCTGTGGATCTCTCATGGGACCCACCAAGCTAGGTTATTCGTTTTTATCTCACAAGAACTTTTGGTAAAAATAATAATATTGGAATTGATAATAAATTTTCATCATACGAACAGGAAAGTTGAAGTACACACGATTTTAAAATTTAATACATGCTCTTTATTTCCGAAATAATTGCCAGGAAAATTTAACTCTATCCAGTCGCCATTCTCAAGCATGCCCTGTCCCTTCGCATTCCCAAGCCTGTATTTCTGAAGTTCCTGCAACTGGCAAGTATAACAATACCAGCCCATACCCGGGTCAGTCATAACACATTACAACAATATGCTCATATGTACGAATTTTGTAGTTCCAAAAGTATCAGCTAACAACACAATCACATATACATACAATAACACATAAACACCTATCCCCAATATCCGGATAGTGCAATTTCTACCACCCCCAATATCCGGGTGCACACCCCCAATATCCGGGTGCGGAACGAACGTTCGTTATAAATTCTCTTTGTTCCCACTGGAACGGCATAACTTTGCATCTCTTCACATTCATCACATAATACACATATTCACAGCATCACAATTGGCACAACATAATCAATACACAATGAACACATAAAATTGCAATAATGCTAGGGCCGAGCAAGTTGAACGAACTTGCCTTGTGAGTCGTCGATAAGATGTTTCCAATTAAATCTCGAGAGTTCGGCCGTCCGCTCCTAGATAAGGTATCGATCTCCTAATAATAATATGCTATTAGCATTTTGTTAAGATGTCTCAATTTAATTTAATGGCTCGCCCTTTATTTTATATTTCAACAAAATCATCGTCTAAAAATTAAATGTATTGGTAAATAGCTCTTAGATATCATCCTTGAATATTTTTAAAAATATTTTCAACAATTTATAATTTAACTATTACTTATGATGTATTAAATCAAACAATAGTCCTTATAATTTATTTAACAAAGTATCATCGAGAATGATTTCAATTTATTAATCTCAAATATTTCCAAAGTTAATACTTAATAACTTGAGTTGAAATAGAAATCCATTTCGTCTATTTCAAATATTCCTTAGAATAATTCTGGATATTTCATATAGGAACATAAATTTATTTATTCCGGTTTAATTATTTTATAATTGCATATATAGAAAATGATACTTAAAATTGCCGTTAAAAATATATGTACGTCATATGGGTAGATACGTAGTTCGATTGTTCATAGTGTCTGTTATCATTAAATTATTTAAATTTAATTAACACGGAAACGGAGTCGGAAATTTTATCATTTCCAAAAATTAAAATAAAAATAATTAAATATATATAAATACTTCAAGAGAAGAACGCACGAAACGGAATCGAAGAATGATTTACGGATCAAAAGTTATTCACGATTTTAAGTTATGTTTCTGCACTTAAAATCAGTCTTGACTTGTCCATAATCACTCATTTTTACATATCTAAATGATGTCGACTATGAGATTTCAAAAATTAATATTATAGTGATGTATTTTATATACAAAACGCACGAATAAGATATCAAAAATCACTTAAGTATTGGTAGATAATCGAACACAAAGATAGCACCTCGATCTGGATTTCAGAAATTCACTGGGGATTTTAATCGGACAAGTTCCAGTCAGTATATCAGGAAAGCTGGTCTGACTCACCGGAAAACGACACCGTATCGTCGGCAGAACGGACTCCTATCGGAAATATAAAGATGTATATTTATAAATATTGAGTGTATGTATATAGTTACATAAGTTTTGAGTATAAATGAATTAGGAAAAGGCTATATTTATAGGACACAAAATAAATGCCCAGTCAATTTGACACAGCCGCCCTACGTCACACAGCACTGGCCGAGCCACGTGCGCGGGCCCTACCGAGTCACTACTGGCAGCCGTGGCCGAGCCACGTGCGCGGGCCCTAGCGAGTCACTATCGGCAGCCCCGGCCGAGCCACGTGCGTAGGTCCCGCCCGGAAGATTCCTGGTGCTCGGCAGTTGGCAGTCTCCATTAAATCGATTATAACATTTTCGTTCGGACTCCGATTGACTCGCCATTTGAACCATTGGAAAAGTAATTAAATTTTCTACAACACTATTAATTTTAGAATTTTTTTAACTTCTCAAAAATCCTTGGTGATTTTTTTTCAACGTTGATACTTGTCCACGATACTTCCCATAAAATGTCCAAATATATATTTTAAAATTTATTATGTAATAATACCACAATAATTTATTTAAATCAAGATATCACTTTTATAAATAATTTCACTAATTATTGTCATATAATAGTATTTACTTTATAAGTTATATAATGTAAAATATTGGGATTTTACATACTCTCCCTCTAAAAATAAGTTTCGTCCTGAAACTTGGAACGAGGTTATCATCATTAAGTTATTCTCGAGTACATTTCTCAATATTCGCTGAAAAATCCTGTCGGAGAACACGACGTTGCGCACCGTCGGGGTCTATCGTGGATTTTCCGACGATTAATGGATAATGTTATTCGATTTCTTTAAAAATATCAATTACAACATCAGTAGAGGATCTCATTGATTATCACATAGATAACAAAGACACATATAGCAGTAAATACACCAAGCATATTATCACATTGCGTCATTCGCGGAGCTAATCTATTATCACATAAATAGCAAAGACATCAAGTATAACATTGATAGCAGTAAATACACCAAGCATATTATCATACTGCATCTTTAAAAATTATCTCCTCCATTCTTAAAATGGTAACAATTTGAGTATTAAATACTCTCCCTCTAAAAATTATGTTTCGACCCGAAACTTATGTTTGGAACAACTCGGGGTACCAATTACGCATTGCTTTTTTAATTTCTAAAGTGGCTTCTTCATTTCCATGGTGCGACCACTGGACTTTAACTAGAGGAATAGATTTATTCCTTAATTTCTTTATGCGATAATCTAAAATGGCAACTAGTATCTCTTCGAAAGTAGTATCCTTGGAAATATCCAAAATTTCGTGATTTAACTTGTGACTGGGATTGTGAACATAATGCCTCAATTGTGATACGTGAAAGTCATTATGGACTCATTATAGAGATAATGATAGGGCTAAGCGATAAGCTAAGTCTCCAACGCATTCAAAAGGTCTGATGAAACGTGGGCTTAACTTGCCCCTAAAGAATTCCAACAATGATAATCGCAAGTTGATGGTGCACAGTTGTCCTTTTTTTCTCGAATATAGACCCAACGTTCTTATTTGTTAGCTCACGTTGCAGCTCCACTTGTGATGTCAATCTACATAATATGTGCTCCTGGTGGTCTTTCCGCTAAGAGCGTCAGCTACCACATTTACCTTCCCTGGGTGATATTGGAGATCCGCGTCGTAATCATTGATGAGTTCCAACCACCTCCTATGCCTCATGTTTAACTCCTTCTGCGTGAAGATGTACTTGAGACTTTTGTGAGCCATGAAGATTTGGCACGTGGAACCATATAATTAATGTCTCCAAATCTCCAAAGCATAGATCTCACCAGTAAGTTCTAAGTCATGAGTGAGGTAGTTGACTTCGTAAGGTTTCAATAGGCGCGACGCGTATGCGATGACCTTACCGTGTTGCATCAGAATGCAACCCAGTCCTTGTTTAGAAGTGTCACTATAGATGACGAAGTTGCCCGTACCTTGAGGAAGCATTAACACTGGAGCACTCATCAGCCACCACTTGAGTTCGTCGAAGCTCTTTGACATGCGTCGGTCCACTCGTATTTGGTAGTCTTGTGGAGAATTTTGGTTAGAGATTGATAATGCATAAAGGCATACCTTATGATGTTCGATTCATAATTAAAGTCAAGGTAAGAATAGGAGGTGAATTCACAGAAGCGCCCACTAAATTCTTATCAGGGATTGGAAAAGTTCATATTTGAAAAAAAAAACGACGAGTGAAGAAAATGGGAATTTGTTATAAATGCGCTCGTTGAGATTGCTATTCGAAATGTCGATCTTTAGGAATTCATTGCACAATCAGAGAAGACAAAATCAAGTTCATTAAGGATGGCCTGAATAAGGAATCATTCGATAGTGTTCTAATGACTCTTGAAACGCAGTCTAGTGGGTATGTGCAATATGAAATTCTTTGTTTGAAATAGATTTATATTTGAATATGAACAACATCTCGAGAATATGATAGTAAAGGACACTGTTTGCCAATTTATAAGAAAATTAGATGGAAGCTCATCCTGACTCACAGAAGGTATTGAAGTCGTTTCTGAACATAAAATCAGAGGAAGTTGTGTCACAATCACAACTACTATACATTCACATGAGCGTTTACTTTTTAATTTTGTCATTTCCATTAAAGTTTCTCTTTTTAAATAAAAAAATAGTGACATGCAATAAATGCATTCAATATTCTACTGAATACGTGAAGCCCAATTAACGCGTTTACTTTTTCGCCGAATAAGTTAAAATTACTATTATTGTTTTCATAATTCCCCCTAATAAGTTAATTTAAATAATGTTTCACCCTCAATTATACTTCTATAAATATTATCATTTTTTTCGTCACTTTACACCAAAAATATTTCTAGCAAACACAAAAGAAAGAAAGAAAAAGAGATGGAAGTAACCTCTGATCTTAAATTTTCAAGTATCTGCGTTTTCTGTGGATCTAATCCCGGAAAAAGTGGTGAAACCATCACTACAGTATATAATCTTGGTAAAATATTAGCTGAAAGGAATATTACGTTGATTTATGGAGGGGAAGTTGTGGGTTGATGGGGTATGTAGCAAAAGGTGCTTATGAAGCAAGCGGTCAAGTTCAAGGTATCATTCCTAGTGCTCTTACTGAACCTGCTGGAAAAACAATAGGAGATGAAGTACAGGTGTCCAACCTAATTGAAAGGATGAATCTCATGCTTGACAAGTCTGATGCTTTCATTGCTTTATCGGGAGGGTTTGGAACACTTGAGGAAATTTTTCACATGGTGTCTTTGTCCCAGCTGAACATCCATCAAAAACCAATAGAATTGTTGAACATTAATGGACTCTATGATGGATTGTTAAATTTTCTCGACCATGCAGTGGTACAACATTTTATTACACTGTCTGCATGCGGTATTCTGATGTCAGCTTCAAAAGCTGAAGACTTATTAGATATATTGAAAGCATATGTTCCTGAGCCCGATCCTGCAGTAGCTCGAATTAAGTGGTCAAAGGGAAAGAAATGGAAGATGAATATTGACCTGGACCTCTAAAATACCTTATCCCTTGTCGTTTTACTAGTTTTTTTATTGGGTTGTGTTCCATTCTAGTTGATCGCTTTTTGATTGTTGTGATATCATGTGATATCTTTAAGTATTATTTTTATTTTTATTTTTTATGGCAGAGTCAGGAGACTTCTTGGACTCTATTGAAGCGTATCTTGGTTGTGTGTTATACTTAATAGTATATGATTTTATTTCAACTTATGTTCTCAAAATAAATTCAAACAACATGAAAAAGTACTTCAAAACATAACACTTACTTGTATAGGGTATGCGAAGTCGGTGGATGCTTGATGCGCTTGGAATGATTGCAGTGTAGTCGAAAAGATATTTCTTCAAAGATATTATTCTTGAAAAAATGTGTAGTTGCCTCGCTTTTAGACTTAAATTTTTTTTTTTAAAAAGTGTGTAGTTCGATTAATCTCTCTTCGATACCATCTACTGTAACATCCCCAAAAACTTGGGTAGCTACAGCGCTGTGGATCTCTCATGGGACCCACCAAGCTAGGTTATTCGTTTTTATCTCACAAGAACTTTTGGTAAAAATAATAATATTGGAATTGATAATAAATTTTCATCATACGAACAGGAAAGTTGAAGTACACACGATTTTAAAATTTAATGCATGCTCTTTATTTCCGAAATAATTGCCAGGAAAATTTTACTCTATCCAGTCGCCGTTCTAAAGCATGCCCCGTCCCTTCGCATTCCCAAGCCTGTATTTCTGAAGTTCCTGCAACTGGCAAGTATAACAATACCAGCCCATACCCGGGTCAGTCATAACACATTACAACAATATGCTCATATGTACGAATTTTGCAGTTCCAAAAGTATCAGCTAACAACACACTCACATATACATACAATAACACATAAGCACCTATCCCCAATATCCAGATAGTGCAATTTCTACCACCCCCAATATCCGGGTGCACACCCCCAATATCCGGGTGCGGAACGAACGTTCGTTATAAATTCTCTTTGCTCCCACTGGAACGGCATAACTTTGCATCTCTTCACATTCATCACATAATACACATATTCACAGCATCACAATTGGCACAACATAATCAATACACAATGAACACATAAAATTACAATAATGCTAGGGCCGAGCAAGTTGAACGAACTTGCCTTATGAGTCGTCGATAAGATGTTTCCAATTAAATCTCGAGAGTTCGGCCGTCTACTGTAATATCCGGAATTTCCACTACTGTTGTTTAAGATTATTTTATCCAAGTTATGTTGTACAGCGTGGAATCTGTACAGTATGGGTAAAATAATTGAAGGACCAAGTCATCTGTATTGGTATAATTGTCGTACTTGGTCGACAATTGGATGTAAGAAGTATATGTATTCAGTATGCCGTATGTTCGTATTCTCTATGTTGAGACGATTGGACAAGAATAGCTGAAAATGGATAAGTGTAACATTATTAGCGCACGCTTATAATCAGGAGTAGCGCACGCTATCGTGCAGGTTTAGCGCACGCTACGGATATAAGATAACGCACGCTAATGCAGTCAGATCGGAAGTAATCTGCGTGTGGACCAGGCCACTTTCGGCGCATGTTCTGATAAGTCAACGGATGTTGTAATGTAGTGTTAGCGCACGCTAATGCATGTTGATTAGCGCATGCTAACTGTGTATCGGACAAAAAGGAATCTTATCCTCGTCAGCACTTTCGGCGTGTGGACCAGTCTTCGGAGCATACAGACAAACGAGTCAACTATGAGTAGCGCACGCTAAGGTAAGACACTTGCGTACGCTAAATAGAGGCATTTACGTACGCTATTGCATGGGCATTGCGTACGTAAATCACTTCATGCAGTAAGACAGTTGCCTCTGGACTGCGATAGCGCACGCTAACAAAGGTCAGTTAGCGCACGCTAAGGCCGTAGCGCACGCTAAACATAAGGTTTAGCGCACACTAGTAATGTATTCTATATAAGGGACAAACGGGTATTATGAAGCATTTCGTCCATTCTTTCACCTTCAGACGATAGAGAGAGGTCTTAGAGAGAAGTTGAGGTCCCAAACACTTGAGTTGATCATTCATAACAACATTTGAAACTTGGAAGTGATTGAAAACGGATTCAACCTTGGGATTCAATCCATTCCTTCAAAGAGGTAATTACTCTTCATCTTTGGATTTCTTTTTGGATTGGATGTTGATGTTCTTGAGTTGAAGATTATTACATAAACAAGTTGATAAGCATGATTATGAGATAGATTACCGGATTATGATGATGTTATTGTTGACATGAAGATATTGATATGATTCTTGTGGTTTGAATAGTGTTGTTCGTTTTCTTGAGATAAGTGGATTAATCCTTCTCCTCAGTTTCGGATGTTGATGTTATTGTCGATGATTACTCCCTGTAATAATAGATTATGAAAGTGTTGTTACGTTCTTAATGTTTCATGATGTTGATATTGAGGAAGATGATATATGGATATAGAACTTGGATTATAAGTTGGACGATTGTTTATATTTTAAAGGATATCGGATTTCGTTGTTTTGATAGCTTTGAACATGATTCAGAATCACTTGGTGTTCTTGAAATCGCCATAAGTTGATAGGTATCTGAAAAACATGCATCTGTACAGCATTAGCGCACGCTACGCCATCGCCTAGCGCGCTAACGGGAGCAACTTAGCGCACGCTACGTTAGCTGATTAACGTGCGCTAAGAAGGCAGAAAGTGCAGTATTTTCGTGTTGTGGTTGTAAATTCGTGCTGGTTTGAGTCGGATTGATCCGACTAGTGTTTAATCGAGATATTGTCGAGCCGTTGGGTTTGTAAATTGGTTTTATCGATTGTTAATTGTTGTCGAACTTGTTGTCTATCGATTACTGTAATAGGTTGAGAATATTGATCACTGATTACAACCGTGTGTCGCGGTCGAGCTCGAGAATGTTCGTTGATTGCTTTGGTCGGGACCGAGGAACTTGTAGATGACGGCAATGGATTTGGTAATGACTTCCTCGCTATCAGATTTCCAGATCGAAGTAAGTTATTACTTACTCGGCTTTATAGTATTTAATGAATGGTTTCCGTTTCATTCGTTTATAATTCGTATAACAATGTTTATAATCGTAATCACAGGAGACTTGAGATTATAAATCATATTCGAGTTTTGGGAATCTAAATCATAATGTATATGATTTGCTTTTGTTATTGGTATACTTGTATATCTAAGATATATCGTGATAAAAACGGAGATATGAATTATCTGCAATCCGTGATACTTTGGACCGTCGAGTATTGAGGATAATGGTTCATGGTGGTTTAGGCATTGAGATCGTTCTTGAAGGACTCGGGGCAAGTACTCTAATCATTTTTATCATTTGAGTCGATCATGTTGTGATACATTCGTGTATCGTTGTTGTCATGCATTTGTGCATTGTTGTTGTCGTGTATTGTGCACTGTTGTTTTGTGCAGTTGTGCATTGTTGTCATACGTCCACCATGCGTTGGTCCGACGGGATCATCATGGGAATCTATAGCTGTGTGCGCTGGATCACTGTGATACATTCGTGTATCGTTGTTGTCATGCATTTGTGCATTGTTGTTGTCGTGTATTGTGCACTGTTGTTTTGTGCAGTTGTGCATTGTTGTCATATATCCACCATGCGTTGGTCCGACGGGATCATCATGGGAATCTATAGCTGTGTGCACTGGATCGCTGGACAGGTAATGCCACCATGCGTTGGTCCGATGGGATCATCATGGGAATCTATAGCTGTGTGCGCTGGATCGTTGGATTACCATATGTTGTTGTTATTGTGCATATGTATATTATGGGTGGCCATAAGTATACATTGTCGTTATTGTTGTGATCATATTGACGTTGTCATATGAGTATGCATTTGTAGGTCTTGTGTTAGGACCATGTCCGTATGTTGTGTTGATCTGATCTCGGATTAGACTGATGTGATGGTAATGGTATTTCGTATCTTGAGGTATGTTCCGTATTTCCTTGGTACTTGTCTTTGATGGACAATCGATTATCGTATTGGAATTGTCGATGTTATCCGATGGATTGAATTGGCCAGAGTTGGTATAATTTCCGTATCGCGGTTATGATAATGCTTTGAGAACCTTGAGTATTGTTGAGATACCGTACAGATATTTCGGTATTATTTTAATGTGTTGTTAAGGATACGAATCGTGGATTCTCGTAAAGTTACGACGGTAAGATTACATTGGTCGTATTCTTACTTAGTATTTCCATTGATATGTAATTATTGACGAGATGTGATGGTTATCATTGTTGGATATTATGGGTGACCCCGTCGTGGGCTTTCTTTTTAGGTTCTTGGATTATAAAGCTTGTAGCGGTCGTGGAGAGATGAACTTCCCAGAGGATACTGGCAAGGGCATGTATTTGTGTTTTGAGTTTCTGATCAGTTGTTGTATTCCGCTGCTAGAGTATTTTAATTGTTTGTCTTTATCCGCTGCGTGAGTATTTTTAAATGACCTTTTTGGTATCTGGTAACTTAGGTTACTTTGACATTTTGGGCCTTGTGGTTTCAAATGAGTTTTTACGACGGTTTGATAAACGAGTTTTATAAATCTTCGAATGTTTTTAATAGATAATACCGTCGTTAGCCTCTTGGGCGTTTGTAAATGTTTGCGAAAATTTCCTTCAGCCTTGTGGGTTCCATCTCGGGGCCCACGGCGCTGTAATATGTAACACCCCGAGATATTCGGAATAATTACAGCGCCGTAAACCCTTTAGATAAGGATTTACAAGGCTAAATTTAAAAGAAGTGTAAAAATAATTCAATCGAACAACTGAAGTTCAAATACAGATTTGATTCAACCGATCATATGAGTTAACTTATACAACCATATAGAAATGACCTTATTAAAACAGACGTACTCGAGTACTAAACGAACCAAGAAGACAATTCATAATAACAATAACATCAACCACATCACTGAGCCATTTCATCGTCCTGTCGGTACTGTGGTTGCCTCCCCGCTCCTCGGCTACCTGAACATCAAAACAATGTCCACCCCCGAAGGGGTTAGCAAAGCAATGCTAGTACAAGTATCATCATACAATAAATCATCAATGCATCATAAAACATGCAAAACGGACTTCCGCCACCGGAATCCAACGATGCGAATCCTCACGATTCCATCAACACAATACAGGGTAATCCAGCGATCCAGCGCCCTTGGTATAGATCCCCATGATGATCCCGTCGGACCAACGCATGGTGGAAAACCCGTCCAACGATCCAGCGCCCTCAGCATAGATCCCCATGATGATGCCGTCGGACCAACGCATGGTGGACATTCGATCCAGCACCCTCAGCTAGATCCTCATGATCCCCTCGGATCATTTATACCATAAATCAATCAACTATGCATACACATATGCATTTCAATATGTTCATCAATACGAACAAATAACAACGAATATCATGAGAATTTTCAGAAATACATCTCATATTCAACAATATGAACAAAACCACAAGCATGATAAATCGATCTCGACATATGATACTTGCCTCGAAAATGGCAAGGACGAAACACTTCAATGATCTCGACACACTCGAAGGCCGCCTCCTTCGATCAATGTAACAAGCTCGAACCTTGACAAAATGAATGATATACAAATCATCTAAAGTCGAACGATGGCCTAACAATTCGGTCTACGGCCGAAAAGCTCAAAATAAACAATCTGCCTGGACTGCTTAGCGTGCGCTACGTACTCTACGTAACGTGCGCTAAGCCGGCCTGTTAGCGTACGCTATCGTGTAAGACTAGCGTGCGCTAGCTACGAACTGACAGTTTGAATCGGCTGATACATAACGTACGCTACGTACGTATTGTGCGCTAACTGAACCCCGATAGCGCACGTTAACTCACATATGTTAGCGTGCGCTAATCTTGCATGGCAGAATACTGCTAATGGAAAAACTGGGTTGAAAGGTGGTGAATTTCATGAACTCTATGGTGATAATACAAATTACCCTCGGGCATAACATGCTAATAAAGTTTGTGGAAGTTCTATGATTATGAGGTACAAATATACGGATAATCATCTCAACATCATAATTTATCTTCGATCTTCAAGAAATATTCCAAGTTCCGATTATTCCAAGTCCCAAAACATATGATTCCTTATGTAAAACATACGAACTAGGTAATCTTCATATACTGGTCGATTGGTTTTGAAGATACACAACATGCTTAGGAATCCACATACAAAAAGGTTCAATGGATTATACGATGAATAAGTGTCGAAACGTCGAAAATATCCTTCTAACACATGATGTACGACTAATAACGAATCTAACTGACTAGACGAACATGATCAACATCCTTTAGAACACAACTAGTATTGGTGAAGAATCACCTACCTCAAGGTAGTGAAGAACACGAAGGAAATTGAAGCAATCCAACACCGAAATCTTGAACACCAATCTCCAATGATATACGATCTTCAATCACGAACCAGGATGTTGATATGAAATGTTTAGGATGAAGGAAGTTATGTTCTAAGTGTAAGAATTCAGGTAACGAGAGAAGAAAGAACTGAAATCACGAATAGGATGTTGTCCTATTTATAAGAAATGGCTATTAGCGCGCGCTAGACCCTGCTCGTAGCGTGCGCTAACGGCTCACTGACTTAACTGTACTCAGAACTTAGCGTGCGCTACGCATATACCTGTAGCGTGCGCTAAGGCGTTGACTCGGCTTTTCCCGAAAGCCGTCCAGGTACATCCCGACACGATCCGACAGGGGTCCTCCGGCCAAATCTCACCTACCGCAAGTCTCAATCAAATTGACCACGCATAGCGTGCGCTAATGACCCTCAGTAGCGTGCGCTATGAATCCACGTTAGCGCACGCTAAACATAGCCGATAGCGTGTGCTACATGCGCAGAATTACAATCTATAAATCATAAACACGAAATTATACGCTCGACAACATCGGATCATGAAATACGGAGAATAGTACTCAGACAAAAGTACAATCATTACAATATCACAAGTTCCAATTACATAACAGAAATCTCGGGTATTACATCCTTCCTCCCTAAGAAGAAGTTTCGTCCCGAAACTTAAGATGAGAACAAATCCGGATATCTAGTCTTCATACTGTCCTCCGTTTCCCAAGTGGCCTCTTCGACTCCATGTCGTGACCATTGTACTTTAACCAAGTGTATTGGTTTATTCCTCAATTGTTTGATCCGGCTCTCAAGTATCTTGATTGGTCTTTCTTCGAAGGTGCCATCATTAGCTATCTCGATCTCATCGAAATCAATGACGTGACTGGGGTCCGGTACATACTTCCGCAATTGGGACACGTGAAACACATTGTGAACGTGACTCAGCGATGGCGGTAAGGCCAACCTGTATGCTAAATCTCCAACTCTCTCGAGGATCTCAAATGGTCCGATATATCTCGGACTAAGCTTGCCTCTCCTCCCAAAACGGAAAATCCCTCGTGTAGGAGACACCTTCAATAACATATGGTCCCCAGCGTCGAACTCTAGAGGGCGACGACGTACATCTGCATAAGACTTCTGCCGAATCTGGGCAGTCAACAGTCTCTCTCGAATCAAAGCTATCTTCTCTTGAGTCTGAATAATCAATTCTGGTTCCGTCCCGATCAAATCCGAAGAATCATCCCAACATAGGGGTGATCGGCATCTTCTCACGTACAAAGCTTCAAATGGTGCCATCTTAATTGAAGCATGCCAACTATTATTATAGGTGAATTCGACTAATGGCAAATGAACTTCCCAATCAGTTGACCAATCCAAAGCACAAGCTCTAAGCATGTCTTCTACAGTTTGAATAGTCCTTTCGGACTGACCGTCCGTTTGGGGATGATAAGCTGTGCTAAAGTTGATCTCAGTCCCCAGAGCCCTGTGAACTGCTTTCCAGAAGTGTGACACGAAGCGACCATCTCGATCCGAAATAATGGTCCTCGGCGTCCCATGCAATCTGACTATCTCCGCAATAAATACTCGTGCCAATCTTTCGGGGCCCCATGTATCTTTAATTCCCAGGAAATGAGCCGACTTGGTTAGTCGATCAACTACAACCCAAATCATGTTCATTCCCATTCTAGTCCTTGGCATACTAGTGATGAAATCCATCGAGATGTCCTCCCACTTCCATTCAGGGATCGGAAGCGGCTTTAACATTCCGGGAGGTCGCTGATGTTCAATCTTAACCTGCTGACAAGTCAAACACTTCAAAACGTACTCTGCTACGTCCTTCTTCATATTCCCCCACCAGAAGTTTTGCTTTAAATCCTTATACATCTTACTGCTGCCTGGGTGAACAGAATAGGGCGCGCTATGAGCTTCCTTTAAAATTGTCCGTCTCAAATCATCATCCTCGGGAACGCAAAGTCGTCTCTGAAATCTCAGAACTCCATCGTCTTGTATCACGAATCCTGGGGCTTTTCCCTTCTTTACTTCATCACATAATCGAAGGATCAGAGAATCGTTCAATTGTTTAGACTTGATCTCCTCGACTAGTGATGAAGTCAGTTCCATCACATAAAGTTGCCCTTGGATTCCTGGTGCCCATACTTCAATCCCCTCGCGGATCAGTTCTCGTTGAATACTGGTTTGGGACGTAAGTGCTTCCAACACTCGAAGAGAAACAGGTTTTCGGCTCAAGGCATCGGCTACTACGTTAGCTTTCCCCGGATGATAGAGAATATCCAAGTCGTAATCCTTGATCAATTCCAGCCACCTTCTCTGCCTCATGTTTAATTCTCTCTGACTGAAGATGTACTTGAGGCTCTTATGATCTGTAAAGATCTGACAATGAGTGCCGTACAAATAATGTCGCCAAATTTTCAAGGCAAAGACCACAGCTGCTAGCTCCAGATCATGAGTAGGGTAATTAATCCCGTACGGTTTCAATTGGCGAGAAGCATAAGCAATCACTTTATCCTTCTGCATCAACACACAACCCAAACCCTGATTTGAAGCGTCGCTGTATACCATGAATCCATCAGTTCCCTCTGGCAGCGCTAATATAGGTTCTGTTGTTAGTCTCCTCTTAAGTTCGTCAAAACCATCCTGGCACTTCTCATTCCACGTGAACTTTTGAGTTTTCTGTAACAGCTGAGTGAGCGGACGAGCAATTTTGGAAAATCCCTCTACAAAGCGGCGATAATATCCAGCAAGTCCTAAGAAGCTTCGGACTTCTTTCACGTTTTTAGGAGCTTCCCAATCCAAGATTGCTTCGACTTTCTTGGGTCCACGAACTCCGTCGGTGATATCACATGCCCAAGGAAGGTTACTTCCTTAAGCGAACTCGCATTTTGAAAGTTTTGCGTCTGGTGTTCCTTCCTCAAGGTGCTCAAAACCACACGTAAATGTTCAGCATGTTCCTCTGCGTCCCTCGAATATATCAGGATGTCGTCAATGAAGACGACCACAAATTTATCCAAGTATTCCAAGAATACCCGATTCATCAATTGCATGAATACCGCAGGAGCATTGGTAAGTCCAAATGGCATTACTACAAATTCATAATGCCCGTACCGGGATCTGAAAGCAGATTTCGGTATATCCGATTCCTTAATTCTCAACTGGTGGTATCCTGATCGCAAGTCAATCTTCGAGAATACCCTTTCCCCTTGCAGTTGATCAAACAAGTCGTCGATCCGAGGTATAGGATACTTATTCTTGATCGTCATCTTGTTGAGCTCCCTGTAATCAATACACAGTCGGAGGGATCCGTCTTTCTTCCGGACAAAGAGAACGGGCGCTCCCCAAGGAGAAACGCTCGGTTGAATATAACCCTTCTGTAACAATTCCTCCAGTTGTTTCTTGAGTTCATACATCTCAGTTGGCGCCATGCGATATGGTGCCCTGGAAATAGGAGCTGCTCCAGGCTCTAATTCGATAGTGAATTTCACTTCTCTCTGCGGAGGTAACCCAGGTAGTTCGTCAGGAAATACATCTGAGAACTCATTCACAACTGAAATAGACGAGAGCTCTACTCCTTCCTCTTTTCTCATGGCATAGCACCAAAGTCCGTGACATCCCTGCTTCAGTAATTTCACGGCTTTCATTGCTTTGATCAATTTTCCCGAGCTTCCTGGTCTCCATCCTCGGAATAAGTGTTCAGATCCGTCATCAGCAATGATAGAAATGACTCTCTCTCGGTAATTCAGAACAGCTCCATAACGGTTGAGCCAATCATCTCCGAGAATTAAATCGTCACCGTAGATGTCAACTACAATGAGATTCGATGGCCACTCTCTTCCTTCTATAGATACTGGGAAATCCCTAGCTTCTAGGGTCCACAATTTTTTCTCCGCTCGGTAATACCACAACATAAGGTTCACAATTATAGAAGCACGAGATTTTCAAACGATTAACACAGTTCAAAGATATAAAAGAATGCGTAGCTCCCGAATCGAACAAGACACTAACTGGTTGCAAAAGGATCTGAATCGTACCTGATGCAACAGCTGTGTTCTGATCATCAGATTTCCTCATTTCGTACAGGCGCGGAGGAACGGACCCAGCACTGGATGTCTCTCTCTTCCCAACGTTCTGCTGCTGAAATCCACTCTGCTGTGTCTGGTTCACACTCGTCTCCTTCGGAACTGGAGCTGGAGTGCGAGTACCAAAAGATCGGGTCGCATTCCCACAAAATGTTGCGCGATGTCCTTTCTGTCCACACTCGAAACAGGTCACAGCAGGCGCGAAACAATCACGTCGAACATGTCCCGCTTTGCCACAGTTATAACACTTCTTCCCTGCGTCTGAAACAGTTGGTGCTGCCCGGAACTTCTTTCCACCTCGAGAAGGATGCGGAGGTCTCCTGGATGAATGAAAAGAGGACTGACCCCTGCGAGGTCCGCTACTCTTATCCTCCGTGAAGTTGCCAGACACCTTGTTTCTTTGCTTCCGTCGCTTTCTCTCTGCCGCCTCCTTCATATCATAGGCCAACGCCTTGTCATACATCGCCGCAAGGTGGTACATTCAAATCCAGGACATATCTTCTTGAATTTCCGGCATCATTCGCATGTCAAAATGAAAATCTTCTCCGCCTCGGTCGACCAAGTGGCGTACATAAGTCATTGGTGATTAAAAGTCTTAATCACGTCCGTCACGATGATTCCGAATTTTGTGGTGAGAAAAACTCGAACTCGGGCTTCTCTAATCGGGCCGAGGACAATACTGCGCCTCCATCATCAATTTGAATTCCGTCCAGTCAACATTGTGCTCCTCCGGTCGAATGGCCTCCCACCAGTCGAAAGCCTCCCCTGTCAGAAGATACTGGGCGACCGGAACCTTCCTATCGTTGGGACAGTTAATCCCTGCAAAAATCTTCTCTAATTCCTTCAGCCAGTGATCCCAAGAAAGCGTCTCAGCAGAACCGTAAAATTTCGGAGGGTGCAATTTAATCACTTCGGTAGGCCATCTATCTCCTCGATTTTCCACGTTATGCTGCTGTCCCATCGCCGTCTGCATGCGATCCACAACTTGAGCAAACTGGTTTATCTGGGCAACCACCTGCTGAAGCACTCCCGGCACGTTAGGATCTGCATTATTATTTGCCGATCCCTGTTGTCCCCCGGAATGGGAATCCGTTCGACTAGCGGTTATCTCTGGGGTAGATACCGACTCTTCTTGCCTCGCATTTCCACGTCTGCGTCCACGACCGCGTCCGCGTCCACGACCTCCTCTCAACATACTGTAAACATAAATACTCAATATCCAGGACAAACTTTCTCAAAGTACATCCATCAATGTTTACAAGACATGAATTAAATAAAACGGTAGTATTCGAGATTAGGAAACTTACAACCACGGTCCACACGACGATGCTGGCTCAGCAGTGATGTTACGAACGACCAATAATCAAATAACGTAAACAGACCCAACTAACCCGACTGCCAAGATATCCATGAATCTTAGCTCCGATACCATATTCTGTAACACCCCGAGATATTCGGAATAATTATAGCGCCGTAAACCCTTTAGATAAAGATTTACAAGGCTAAATTTAAAAGAAGTGTAAAAATAATTCAATCGAACAACTGAAGTTCAAATACAGATTTGATTCAACCGATCATATGAGTTAACTTAAAAAACCATATCGAAATGACCTTATTAAAACAGACGTACTCGAGTACTAAACGAACCAAGAAGACAATTCATAATAACAATAACATCAACCACATCACTGAGCCATTTCATCGTCTCCGTCGATCGTGGTTGCCTCCCCGCTCCTCGGCTACCTGAACATCAAAACAATGTCCACCCCCGAAGGGGTTAGCAAAACAATGCTAGTACAAGTATCATCATACAATAAATCATCAATGCATCATAAAACATGCAATACGGACTTCCGCCACCGGAATCCAACGATGCGAATCCTCACGATTCCATCAACACAATACAGGGTAATCCAGCGATCGAGCGCCCTTGGTATAGATCCCCATGATGATCCCGTCGGACCAACGCATGGTGGAAAACCCGTCCAACGATCCAGCGCCCTCAGCATAGATCCCCATGATGATCCCGTCGGACCAACGCATGGTGGACATTCGATCCAGCGCCCTCAGCATAGATCCTCATGATCCCCTTGGATCATTTATACCATAAATCAATCAACTATGCATACACATATGAATTTCAATATGTTCATCAATACGAACAAATAACAACGAATATCACGAGAATTTTCAGAAATACATCTCATATTCAACAATATGAACAAAACCACAAGCATGATAAATCGATCTCGACATATGATACTTGCCTCGAAAATGGCAAGGACGAAACACTTCAATGATCTCGACACACTCGAAGGCCGCCTCCTTCGATCAACGTAACAAGCTCGAACCTTAACAAAAGGAATGATATACAAATCATCTCAAGTCGAACGATGGCCTAACAATTCGGTCTACGGCCGAAAAGCTCAAAATAAACAATCTGCCTGGACTGCTTAGCGTGCGCTACATACTCTACGTAATGTGTGCTAAGCCGGCCTGTTAGCGTACGCTATCGTGTAAGACTAGCGTGCGCTAGCTACGAACTGACAGTTTGAATCGGCTGATACATAACGTACGCTACGTACCTATTGTGCGCTAACTGAACCCCGATAGCGCACGTTAACTCACATATGTTAGCGTGCGCTAATCTTGCATGGCAGAATACTGCTAACGGAAAAACTGGGTTGAAAGGTGGTGAATTTCATGAACTCTATGGTGATAATACAAATTACCCTCGGGCATAACATGCTAATAAGGTTTGTGGAAGTTCTATGATTATGAGGTACAAATATACGGATAATCATCTCAACATCATAATTTATCTTCGATCTTCAAGAAATATTCCAAGTTCCGATTATTCCAAGTCCCAAAACATATGATTCCTTACGTAAAACATACGAACTAGGTAATCTTCATATACTGGTCGCTTGGTTTTGAAGATACATAACATGCTTAGGAATCCACATACAAAAAGGTTCAATGGATTATACGATGAATAAGTGTCGAAACGTCGAAAATATCCTTCTAACACATGATGTACGACTAATAACGAATCTAACTGACTAGACGAACATGATCAACATCCTTTAGAACACAACTAGTATTGGTGAAGAATCACCTACCTCAAGGTATTGAAGAACACGAAGGAAATTGAAGCAATCCAACACCGAAAGCTTGAACACCAATCTCCAATGATATACAATCTTCAATCACGAACCAGGATGTTGATATGAAGTGTTTAGGATGAAGGAAGTTATGTTCTAAGTGTAAGAATTCGGGTAATGGGAGAAGAAAGAACTGAAATCACGAATAGGATGCTGTCCTATTTATAAGAAATGGCTATTAGCGCGCGCTAGACCCTGCTCGTAGCGTGCGCTAACGGCTCACTGACTTAACTGTACTCAACACTTAGCGTGCGCTACGCATATACCTGTAGCGTGCACTAAGGCGTTGACTCAGCTTTTCCCGAAAGCCGTCCAGATACATCCCGACACGATCCGACAGGGGTCCCCCGGCCAGATCTCACCTACCGCACGTCTCAATCAAATTGACCACGCATAGCGTGCGCTAGCGTGCGCTACGAATCCACGTTACCGCACGCTAAACATAGCCGATAGCGTGCGCTACATGCGCAGAATTACAATCTATAAATCATAAACACGAAATTATACGCTCGACAACATCGGATCATGAAATACGGATAATAGTACTCAGACAAAAGTACAATCATTACAATATCACAAGTTCCAATTACATAACAGAAATCTCGGGTATTACATAATATTCCCGTTCGGATCTGGGGGTGTTACAGAATATGGTATCAGAGCTTAGGTTGAGAAAACCTAGGCAGTCGGGTCGAGTTGGGTCGTGTTTCTGTCGCATCATTTGAGTTGTAGATTGAAAAATATTGGAGCCGTGAGTTTTGTTGTTCACTCGGGCTTATGCATTGTGCGATTTGCCAGTGTAGTACTGGTCTTGTTATAAACTTTTCCAAATAGTATTAACGTGTTTCTTCAGATAGAGCTGTGTTGTTTTCTCGAGTTGAACTGAGTTTGCAAAAAGTGTGTTTTGAAAATATCTGTGTCGAGTATTTTCTTGAGTCGAGACATGTGCCAGTATCACAGGGAATCGTCGGCTTCACGATCTGTAAGTATTGGATTTTTGAATTGCATTGAGATTTATTGTCGTTCTAAGTTGATATGCTTTGAGATTCAGCAGAATATTATGCATTACAGTATAAGGTGACAGGGCTGGGACATGATTGATGATCTTGAGAAGTTATGATTTTGGAAATCAATATGTCGATTAAGTTGTGGAATGGAGTTGTGCATTTGGGAGAAATATTGTGGATTGCTCAGGAGAACATGTAGTAATGTTAGTTCATCTTGAGATATATGAACTGTTTTTGAGAATTTAAAAATGATACTTTTCATAATGAATGTTTTATGGATGTTTTACGGAAAATGATTTTTGGGCCGAGACCCAATATATTTTTGAAATTGTTTTATAACTCAGGACTTGGGGTCCGAAAAAGAGTTTCCTACTTTTTAAACTTCTTGTAATGCGGAACCAGATACGGGCTGAGACCCTAATATTTCAATAGACTTTTCTGTTTTCTTAAAAACTCCCGAGACTTGTAAAACACTTTATCAATGTGTGAGAGGGTGTCAGCGAGCTGGCTGCTTACTTGCGAGTAACTTCCAAGGGCCGAGTGCAGCAGCGGCCCTCTAAAGAAACACACAAGAAAGTTTTCCGGCAGTGTCGAGAACAAGATTCCGGCGACTTGCTCCGGTGGGTAGTGTGGGCGAGCGGCATTCTCTAACGTGGGCGTTCGATAACCAACCTGGTAGTCGGGCGACCATGGTGCGGGTGTTGCTTGCTTGTGCAAACATCGCAGTAGAGAAGCTAGATTTTGTATTTGAGATGCTGTCCGTGAGTTGGTTGGTTCGGTCGAGCGGTAACCTCCGCCGCTCGTGGGATTTTTCTGGCATTGTCTCGAACGGGAGTTTGGTAAGCTGCTTGGGTGGGCAGTCTCAGTGAGCGACGTACCGGTACGTGAGCAAACTTCTTGTAAAACACTTTATCAATCGTTTATCATATGTCGTTCCTGCCTTTCGGGGTTCTGGATTACTTGTTCAAAAGAAACTTCTCGGGAAGTCTTTCGCTGTGTTGATTTGTTTCAATGCATTGTCATAGCATAATTGAGGTGATCCAGGATGGAAAATGATTGACGTTGCGAGTCATATGTGGAAAAGGAGTTTTTGTCGAAGTTTATACATTGAGATTTTGGATTCTATCGTGTAGTTTTCTGATGGAATATCAGTGGGATTTGTGACGAGCTGGATTGGTATATAGGAGTACGGATGTGGTCAATCATTTGCATAGTTTTCATTTTAAAACTTCGAAATCATGTGGATTCGAAGGAAATCATTATCAAATACTTGGCACCAAATGAGCCGATTTATTTTTCGAGAATTGATTTGGTGGTCTTACCAAAATTTATGTTTTGAGTCTTGAAATTTTTGAAAGAACTTTAGAAAATTTGTCTCCTTGACAAGATTATATGATTTCAAACTGGTTTTGAAAATGTGATTGATGTACATATGCATTTAATGCATAATGCATATCGTGGTGAAGTTCTGAATGAGATTCACGAACTGGATAAGACATCAGTATGGTACGAGGAAAAGAGATTCGAACTTTAGTATGGCAGTTTGATTATCCGGTGATGATCGGTTGAGTTATCGGATAAGAGAAATATGTTGCGTGTTGTAGATTCATGCACATAATATTATTTTGGAAACTTGGGATATTGTGAAACCGGAACATATGTGCTATGTGATTCCATTGGTGCGGTAGTAGCGCAATTTTAACATAGTGATCTTTGATTGATTTCTTTGTAAGTGTAAATTTGGGGATGGTGACCCCATGCTGGTTGTTTTGGATATTGAGTGGTCATTCCCACTCCTTGTATGAATTGGTATGTTCGTTGATTTGCGATTCGTTGTTCGTATGCCGAGGGGAATGTTCACCAGTCGGTTGTGTTTCGTTGAGATCCACTGTATGTGATTGGTGTGTCGTTTTGAGAACTCTATATCGGTTTCTGTGGTTCTGTGTTGATCATGTTGGAGTTTACGGTGTGAAGGTATTCTCGAATTTCGTTGATCGTTCGTTGGTAATATTGGAGTTTATCACGTTGATGATATTCTCGATTGTGTTTTGACCTCTGGTTGGTCATATTAGAGTTCATCATGTCAATGATATTATCGATTAATTTATGAGTTGATCATTGTTGGTGATCATCTGAGCGTTCAGATTTTGTGTTGATATTTCGGGATTCGCTGCCATTGTGTTGGGCAGTTGTTTCACATATGTATCGTGTATTATTGATTTGTATCAGGATTTGGACTTGATTGTGTAATCAAGCAGACAGGATTTGAAACGGATAGATTATTTCTTCCGAAGATGTTATATTTTTGTTGAGATCCATGGAATTGTGATCGTAAGCGTGTTGAAGCTTTACAGTGAAGTCACTTGCTAGCATCTCAGGAGAGCGTCGACTTGGCGCATATGTAAGTATGCTATTTTGGTTATTCGGTAATAATGATGATTGATCGTTGTCGTGATGGTTTCGGGATATTTTGGTTGAACGATTTGTTTGTTTTTATGACGGATTGCAAGTTTCGAGGACGAAACTTATTTTAAGTGGTGTAGTATGTAATATCCGGAATTTCCACTACTGTTGTTTAAGATTATTTTATCCGAGTTATGTTGTACAGCGTGGAATCTGTACAGTATGGGTAAAATAATTGAAGGACCAAGACATCTGTATTGGTATAATTGTCGTACTTGGTCGATAATTGGATGTAAGAAGTATATGTATTCAGTATGCCGTATGTTCGTATTCTCTATGTTGAGACGATTGGACAAGAATAGCTGAAAATGGCTAAGTGTAACATTATTAGCGCACGCTAATAATCAGGAGTAGCGCACACTATCGTGCAGGTTTAGCGCACGCTACGGATATAAGATAACGCACGCTAATGCAGTCAGATCGGAAGGAATCTGCGTGTGGACCAGGCCACTTTCGGCGCATGTTCTGATAAGTCAACGGATGTTGTAATGTAGTGTTAGCGCACGCTAATGCATGTTGATTAGCGCACGCTAACTGTGTATCGGACAAAAAGGAATCTTATCCTCGTCAGCACTTTTGGCGTGTGGACCAGTCTTCGGAGCATACAGACAAACGAGTCAACTATGAGTAGCGCACGCTAAGGTAAGACACTTGCGTACGCTAAATAGAGGCATTTATGTACGCTATTGCATGGGCATTGTGTACGTAAACCACTTCATGCAGTAAGACAGTTGCCTCTGGACTGCGATAGCGCACGCTAACAAAGGTCAGTTAGCGCACGCTAAGGCCGTAGCGCACGCTAAACATAAGGTTTAGCGCACACTAGTAATGTATTCTATATAAGGGACAAACGGGTATTATGAAGCATTTCGTCCATTCTTTCACATTCAGACGATAGAGAGAGGTCTTAGAGAGAAGTTGAGGTCCCAAACACTTGAGTTGATCATTCCTAACAACATTTGAAACTTGGAAGTGATTGAAAACGGATTCAACCTTGGGATTCAATCCATTCCTTCAAAGAGGTAATTACTCTTCATCTTTGGATTTCGTTTCGGATTGAATGTTGATGTTCTTGAGTTGATGATTATTACATAAACAAGTTGATAAGCATGATTATGAGATAGATTACCGGATTGTGATGATGTTATTGTTGACATGAAGATATTGATATGATTCTTGTGGTTTGAATAGTGTTGTTCGTTTTCTTGAGATAAGTGGATTAATCCTTCTCCTCGCCGGATGTTGATGTTATTGTCTATGATTACTCCTGTAATGATAGATTATGAAAGTGTTGTTACGTTCTTAATGTTTCATGATGTTGATATTGAGGAAGATGATATATGGATATAGAACTTGGATTATAAGTTGGATGATTGTTTATATGTTAAAGGATATCGGATTTCATTGTTTTGATAGCTTTGAACATGATTCAGAATCACTTGGTGTTCTTGAAATCGCAATAAGTTGATCGGTATCTCAAAAACATGCATCTCATGCGCATTAGCGCACGCTACGCCATCGCTTAGCGCGCGCTAACGGGAGCAACTTAGCGCACGCTACGTTAGGTGATTAACGTGCGCTAAGAAGGCGAAAGTGCGATTTTCGTGTTGTGGTTGTAAATTCGTCGGTTTGAGTCGGATTGATCCGACTAGTGTTTAATCGAGATATTGTCGAGCCGTTGGGTTTGTAAATTGGTTTTATCGATTGTTAATTGTTGTCGAACTTGTTGTCTATCGACATCGTAATAGGTTGAGAATATTGATCAGTGATTACAACCGTGTGTTGCGGTCGAGCTCGAGAATGTTCGTTGATTGCTTTGGTCGGGACCGAGGAACTTGTAAATGACGGCAATGGATTTGGTAACAGCTTCCTCGTCATTGTATCGGTATCGAAGTAAGTTATTACTTACTCAGTTTATAGTATTTAATGAATGGTTTCCGTTTCATTCGTTTATAATTCGTATAACAATGTTTATAATCGTAATCAAAGGAGACTTGAGATTATAAATCATATTCGAGTTTTGGGAATCTAAATCATAATGTATATGATTTGCTTTTGTTATTGGTATACTTGTATATCGAGGATATATCGTGATAAAAACGGAGATATGAATTATCTGCAATCCGTGATACTTTGGACCGTCGAGTATTGAGGATAATGGTTCGTGGTGGTTTAGGCATTGAGATCGTTCTTGAAGGACTCGGGGCAAGTACTCTAATCATTTTTATCATTTGAGTCGATCATGTTGTGATACATTCGTGTATCGTTGTTGTCATGCATTTGTGCATTGTTGTTGTCGTGTATTGTGCAATTGTTGTTTTGTGCGGTTGTGCATTGTTGTCATATGTCCACCATGCGTTGGTCCGACGGATCATCATGGGAATCTATAGCCGTGGTGCTACTGGATCGCCGGATGTAATGCCACCATGCGTGGTCCGATGGGATCATCATGGGAATCTATAGCTGTGTGCGCTGGATCGTTGGATTACCATATGTTGTTGTTATTGTGCATATGTATATTATGGGTGGCCATAAGTATACATTGTCGTTATTGTTGTGATCATATTGACGTTGTCATATGAGTATGCATTTGTAGGTCTTGTGTTAGGACCATGTCCGTATGTTGTGTTGATCGATCTCGGATTAGATCGACGTGATGGTAATGGTATTTCGTATCTTGAGGTATGTTCCGTATTTCCTTGGTACTTGTCTTTGATGGACAATCGATTATCGTATTGGAATTGTCGATGTTATCCGATGGATTGAATTGGCCAGAGTTGGTATAATTTCCGTATCGCGGTTATGATAATGTTTTGAGAACCTTGAGTATTGTTGAGATACCGTACAGATATTTCGGTATTATTTTAATGTGTTGTTAAGGATACGAATCGTGGATTCTCGTAAAGTTACGACGGTAAGATTGCATTGGTCGTATTCTTACTTAGTATTTCCATTGATATGTAATTATTGACGAGATGTGATGGTTATCATTGTTGGATATTATGGCTGACCCCGTCGTGGGCTTTCTTTTTAGGTTCTTGGATTATCAAGCTTGTAGCGGTCGTGGAGAGGTGAACTTCCCAGAGGATACTGGCAAGGGCATGTATTTGTGTTTTGAGTTTCTGATCAGTTGTTGTATTCCGCTGCTAGAGTATTTTAATTGTTTGTCTTTATCCGCTGCGTGAGTATTTTTAAATGACCTTTTTGGTATCTGGTAACTTAGGTTACTTTGGCATTTTGGGCCTTGTGGTTTCAAATGAGTTTTTACGACGGTTTAATAAACGAGTGTTATAAATCTTCGAATGTTTTTAATAGATAATACCGTCGTTAGCCTCTTGGGCGTTTGTAAATGTTTGCGAAAATTTCCTTCAGCCTTGTGGGTTCCATATCGGGGCCCACGGCGCTGTAATATTCCCGTTCGGATCTGGGGGTGTTACATCCGCTCCTAGATAAGGTATCGATCTCCTAATAATAATATGCTATTAGCATTTTGTTAAGACGTCTCAATTTAATTTAATAGCTCGCCCTTTATTTTATATTTCAACAAAATCATCGTCTAAAAATTAAATGCATTGGTAAATAGCTCTTAGATATCATCCTTGAATATTTTTAAAAATATTTTCAACAATTTATAATTTAACTATTACTTATGCTGTAATAAATCAAGCAATAGTCCTTATAATTTATTTAACAAAGTATCATCGAGAATGATTTCAATTTATTAATCTCAAATATTTCCAAAGTTAATACTTAATAACTTGAGTTGAAATAGAAATCTATTTCGTCTATTTCAAATATTCCTTAGAATAATTCTGGATATTTTATATAAGAACATAAATTTATTTATTCCGGTTTAATTATTTTATAATTGCATATATAGAAAATGATACTTAAAATTGCCGTTAAAAATATAAGTACGTCATATGGGCAGATACGTAGTTCGATTGTTCATAGTGTCTGTTATCATTAAATTATTTAAGTTTAATTAACACGGAAACGGAGTCGGAAATTTTATCATTTCCAAAAATTAAAACAAAAATAAATAAATATATATAAATACTTCAGGAGAAAAACGCATGAAACGGAATCGAAGAATGATTTATGGATAAAAAGTTATTCGCGATTTAAGTTATGTTTCTGCACTTAAAATCAGTCTTGACTTGTCCATAATCACTCATTTTTACATATCTAAATGATGTCTAATTTGAGATTTCAAAAATTAATATTTTAGTTATGTATTTTATATACAAAACGCACGAATAAGATATCAAAAATCACTTACGGATTGGTAGATAATCGAACTCAAAGATAGCACCTCGATCTGGATTTCAGAAATTCACTGGGGATTTTAATCGGACAGGTTCCAGTCAGTATGTCAGGAAAGCTGGTCTGACTCACCGGAAAATGACACCGTATCGTCGGAAGAACGGACTCCTATCGGAAATATAAAGATGTATATTTATAAATATTGAGTGTATGTATATAGTTACATAAGTTTTGAGTATAAATGAATTAGGAAAAGGCTATATTTATAGGACACAAAATAGGTGCCCAGTCAATTTGACACAGCCGCTCTACGTCACACAGCACTGGCCGAGCCACGTGCGCGGTCCCTACCGAGTCACTACTGGCAGCCATGGCCGAGCCACGTGCGCGGGCCCTAGCGAGTCACTATCGGCAGCCCCGGCGGAGCCACGTGCGTAGGTTCCGCCCGGAAGATTCCTGGTGCTCGGCAGTTGGCAGTCTCCATTAAATCGATCATAACATTTTCATTCGGACTCCGATTGACTCACCATTTGAACCATTGGAAAGCTAACTAAATTTTCTACAACACTATTAATTTTTAGAATTTTTTTAACTTCTCAAAAATCCTTGGTGATTTTTTTTCAACGTTGATACTTGTCCACGATACTTCCCATAAAATGTCCAAATATATATTTTAAAATTTATTATGTAATAATACCACAATAA
This sequence comes from Orobanche coerulescens, assembly GCA_033398695.1. Lineage (NCBI taxonomy): Eukaryota > Viridiplantae > Streptophyta > Magnoliopsida > Lamiales > Orobanchaceae > Orobanche > Orobanche coerulescens. The sequence goes on along the minus strand of CM065804.1, from coordinate 68,641,296 downwards.
TTTATTTAAATCAAGATATCAGTTTTATAAATAATTTCACTAATTATTGTCATATAATAGTATTTACTTTATAATTTATATAATGTAAAATATTGGGATTTTACATACTCTCCCTCTAAAAATAAGTTTCATCCCGAAACTTGGAACAAGGTTATCATCATTAAGTTATTCTCGAGTACATTTCTCAATATTCGCTTAAAAATCCTGTCGGAGAACACGACGTTGCGCACCGTCGGGTTCTATCGTGGATTTTCCGATGATTAATGGATAATGTTATTCGATTTATTTAAAAATATCAAGTACAACATCAGTAGAGGATCTCATTGATTATCACATAGATAACAAAGACACATATAGCAGTAAATACACCAAGCATATTATCACATTGCGTCATTCGCGGAGCTAATCTATTATCACATAAATAGCAAAGACATCAAGTATAACATTGATAGCAGTAAATACACCAAACATATTATCATACTGCATCTTTAAAAATTATCTCCTCCATTCTTAAAATGGTAACAATTTGAGTTTTAAATACTCTCTCTCTAAAAATTAAGGTTCGACCCGAAACTTATGTTTGGAACAACTCGGGGTACCAGTTACGCATTGCTTTTTTAATTTCTCAAGTGGCTTCTTCATTTCCATGGTGCGACCACTGGACTTTAACTAGAGGAATAGATTTATTCCTTAATTTCTTTATGTGATAATATAAAATGGCAACTAGTATCTCTTCGAAAGTAGTATCCTTGGAAATATCCAAAATTTCGTGATTTAACTTGTGATTGGGATTGTGAACATAATGCCTCAATTGTGATACGTGAAAGTCGTTATGGACTCATTATAGAGATAATTATAGGGCTAAGCGATAAGCTAAGTCTCCAACGCATTCAAAAGGTTTGATGAAACGTGGGCTTAACTTGCCCCTAAAGAATTCCAGCAATGATAATCGCAGGTTGATGGTGCACAGTTGTCCTTGTTTTTCTCGAATATAGACCCAATGTTCTTATTTGTTAGCTCACGTTGCAACTCCACTTGTGATGTCAATCTACATAATATGTGCTCCTGGTGGTCTTTCCGCTAAGAGCGTCAGCTACCACATTTACCTTCCCTGGGTGATATTGGATATCCGCGTCGTAATCATTGATGAGTTCCAACCACCTCCTATGCCTCATGTTTAACTCCTTGTGCGTGAAGATGTACTTGAGACTTTTGTGATCTATGAAGATTTGGCACGTGGAACCATATAACTAATGTCTCCAAATCTTCAAAGCATAGATCTCACTAGTAAGTTCTAAGTCATGAGTGGGGTAGTTGACTTCGTAAGGTTTCAATGGGCGCGACGCGTATGCGATGACCTTGTTGGGATTCGGTGCCTAAAACGAAGGCCCAGCGGAAGCGGTAAAACGAAAATTAATTCGATCGGAATCCCTACGAGGATCGATCGAGCTACGTATATACGAATATACAAACGAAAAGCAAGAGTCGTAAGAAACTAACCCTCGAAGTCCGTTGATTAAATGGTAACCTTCTCTTGAGCTATTCCCCAAGCTCTTGAACGATCCAACGCCGAAAGCACCGCGTCTCTACTTGCCACGCGCCGGAGAAACAACCGGAACGACGATCACCTTGCTATCCTCCAAGGATACGGCTAGAGCTAAGTGATGAAGCTTCCAATATGAGATCATCACACTCTAAGTGTATAACTCATAACTCTCAATTATACTCTTGAGTTTTCTCTAAGAAAACCAAGAGGAAAGTGAAGAAGAAGAAGACTACTTTGAGAAGAACTTTTATCTCTCTTGAACTCTCTTTGATTGATCCGTATGAATGCCTATTAAAATGAGAGAATGAAGTCTTCTTTTTTTTATTCAAATTCCACTCACCTTAAAACAACTCATCAAATGAGAATCAACCCCACCATGTCATTATCACCCATTAATCAATGGGAACAAAAACAAAAGGGAATAAGGTGGAAAGTGGGGGCGGCGGCTATGATGAAAAACGGATGAGTTCGGTTCGTTTCGGACTCCCGTGAGTCCAAACAGATAAACTCCTATTCCGTTCCGATGTATTTATGTCGTTTAATTAATCCAATTAATTAAACATATCAAATACAAAATAACATAATTAATTTCTCCAAGAAATAATTATATTCATGAATTAAATTAATCACCCAGTAATTTATTTAATTTATTAGGCCGTAAATTAATTTATCCAATAAATCAATTTAAACATCCAATGTCCCGAATTAGATATCCAATATCTAATATTCATAATGAGAGAATTAAGCTTGATTCATTCCGTCAATCCTAATGCGCGACTCGGTAGGTCCGTCTCGGCAAGAATGGGAGGAACCAAAGAGTAGTAGCACCACCTAGCCGGCTAGTGGCCTACACCGCACCCAATCGAGAACGAATGATTGGGATCATTCAAGAACCATTCTGTCGTGAATACCGGTATACGTATAAACCCTTCTTTCAAATGTCCCGATCAAGTTATAGGGTCACGGTCGATCAAACCCTATCTGCTTGACGCTATGCATGCGTTAATGCAAATCGAGATCATCGAGTCATCGTGTATCTAATACAACTAGCTCCAATGCTTTGGCCAAAGACTTATGATCTCATCTCGCAATAACCGCATAGGACATATAACCCGCTCACTAATGGGAGAAAGAATTCTATCTTGGTATTCAGTAGGACCTGCTACTTGCCCGTCAAGATGCACGTCGAGGTTGACCCCCGCCTTCCAGTTTACAGGGTCGAACTACTCTAATGAAAATCTTGACGTCACAAGCACATCCCTACTAAATCCTTAAGTCGAAGGTTCACGAATACCTATCACAACCTTTCGATTCCGTCATTGACTGTCCCGGAGTGAAATCCATGTGACGAATCGAGGGTGAGTCGGTTCGAGTATACTAATCCAATTAGCATACCTATAACGTGTGCTCCCACTAACCATTAGTGTTCGACAAGCACTCTCCATGTCAAATAACACGTCATACAAGTCTTCACATAAACTTAACGCCCAGTCAAGTTTCATCGACTTGCGAACGATTAAGTATTTGAGCTATAACCTTTCCAGTGCCGACCCCCTTATCCAATAAGGAGTGGAACGTTTTGCTCTCAAATACACGGACTAGTTTCTATATGTTTATTTACGAGTTAGGAATGCCAGTAACTACCAGTAAATAAAGAAACATTCATTTGCCTTATATAAATGGTTTACATAATTACAAGTACAATGCCCTCACTCAACAACCTCTGAGTGGCATTCGAGGGCATACTCCTAACAATCTCCCACTTGCACTCAATGCCACATATTATGGTATCTAATACCCATGTTCTCCAGATGACGCTCTAAGCTAATCTGAGAAAGTGGCTTGGTCAGTGGATCAGCGACGTAGTCGGCTGACTCTACTCTATGCAGCACAATGTATCTCTTTTGCGAACAAATTCTCTTACGAGATGATACTCCCTCTCAATGTGATTGGTACTGTTGTGAAACCTCGGCCCCTAGGCCCGTGGTGTCACGTGAAGTTTACCCAGTAACTTCTTAATCCAGAACCCTTCCTTAGAAGCCTCCGAGGCTGCTATATACTCATCCTAACAGGTGGAACCAGCAGTCGCGCTATCCTTGGCACTATGCCAAGATACTGCTCCTCCATTAAGAGTAAATAAATAGCCAGAAATAGACATTTAGTCGTCTTTCTGTCCTTGGAAGTCCGAATCAGTGAATCCCTCAACATTCAGTTCTCCACCGCCATACATAAGAACCATATCTCTAGTTCTTCTCAAGTACTTGAGAACGTTCTTTAAAGCAGTCCAATGTTCCCTACCTGGGTTTGCCTGAAACATACTCACCACGCTTACAGCATGCGCGATGTCAGGTCTTGTACACAACATAGCATACATAAGGCTACCCACGACCGAAGCATATGGTATATTACTCATTTCCTTGCGTTGTTCCTCACTTTGAGGACACATCTTCAAGGTGAGTTTTATTCCATGTTGCATCGGTAGGAACCCTCTTTTAGAATCATCCATATTAAATCGCTTTAAGATCTTATCTATATAGAGGGCTTGGGAAAGGCCTATTGTTCTCTTTGCTCTATCCCGGTAGAGCCGAATACCAAGAATATAGGTTGCTTCTCCCAAGTCTTTCATGGAGAAATTACTCGAAAGCCAAGCTTTCACAGAACTAAGCATTCCCACATCATTTCCTATTAGTAGAATGTCATCTACATATAGTACTAAGAATGCGATCTTGCTCCCACTAACCCTCTTGTATACACAAGGTTTCTCTTCTTTTGCACGAAGTCAGACTCTCAGACTGTTTCGTCAAAACGAAGATCCCAACTACGTGAAGACTGCTACAGTCCATATCACGAAGTCTACATCCACCATTCTAGTAGAATAGATATCCCATCGTCCCAGATAGGAATCCAATGAAACGTCCTCTCACGGACTTCGCTTCCATTTTTGTTCCGCCCTCCCACATCTTATGTGGAGTTTTTAGGAACATATTTGGAAGGACATCTATTCAAGATATAAGCAGCAGTCAGGAGTGTATAACCCCACAGGTAAATCGGTAAGTCAGTATAGCCCAGCATGGAACGAACCATGTTCAACAAGGTCCAGTTCCTTCTTTCTGACAGACCATTTAACTGAGGAGTACCTGGAGGTGTTAGATGTGATACTATTCCATGTTCTTCAAGGAACTCGTCAAACTCCGTACTCATACACTTGCCACATCGGTCCAACCGAAGTACTTAGATATGATTTCCAGTTTGTTTCTCGACTAGGGCCTTTAAATTCCTAGAATTTCTCAAAGGCCTCGGATTTATGTTTCATCAAGTATACATAACCATACCTAGTATGATTTTCTGTAAACGTAATGAAATACTGAATCCATCACGTGCTGCTTCCAAAACACTACGTACATCGGTATGGATTAATCCTAGTTTATCAGCGGCTCTTTCATAAGTCCCTATGAAGGGGAACTCAGTCATTTTGCCTTAAAGGCAAGATTTACAAGTAGGAAAAAGGATCCGATCCCAATGGACCCATAAGTCCATCCTTTTGTAAACCTTGGTCTGACCAACATGACCAAGTCTAAGATGCCATTTCAAAACTTGATTAGTTTCATCCTTACCGCGTTTCCTAGTCTTAGTATTCACAACGACTTTGTTACTTAGGTTAAGATGATACCGTCCATTTGACAATGTAGCAGCGCCCACAAGTTTATTTCTAAAATAAATTTGCAGGAACCATTACCAATGGAAAATGAAAAGCCTTTTTCGATCCATGACCGGAAAAGTTAAATGTTATTATTCCCCTTGGGCAAAACAAGTACATTATCTAAAACTAAAATAAAGCCGGATTCTAAACCCAAAAGAAGTGATCCTATGTCGGTCGCCTCGACACTATGTCCGCTTCCGACTGTGATCATAACTTCTCCAGCTCCAACCTTCCTACTTTGTTCCAGATCCTGATTCACGGTACAAATATGAGAACTAGCACTAGAATCCAGTATCCAGGAAGTAGAAAATACAGTAGCAGAACAATTTGTTTCCAAAACTAAAAGTTCTGTACCTGAAGTGCCATGAAGAATCGGACAGTCTCTAGCCCAGTGGCCCAGCTCACCGCACTTGAGACAAGCATCCTTCTTCTTCTTGTTCTTTGGAACCATCGGGGCCTTGCCCTTTCCCTTAAGGTCCTTAGCTTGTGGTCCAGTCCGCTTCTTGGTCTTTTTCTTCTTATTCTTAGACTTAGAAGTCGAGAAGAAATCACAAGTGCGAGACTCCTTCATCCGCGGGGTCTTCATCGAGGCGAGCGGTCACCGGTTGTTCATTAGCCCAGCTAAATTTCATGCAATCTCATTGCAGTTGAAGTTCATAACAAACTGTGAGAAGGAATCAGGGAGAGACTGTAGGATAAGGTCGGTTTGGAGAGAAGTATCCATTTTAAAATCAAGAGTCTCCAATCTCTCGATCATGGATATCATTTTGAGGACGTGTTCCCCAACTTTCTCACCTTCCTTCATCCTTGCACCGAACAGTTGCTTGGATATCTCATATCTAGCAGTTCTGCTGTGCTCACCATAAAGCTCGGTTAAGTGAGATAGAATTTGCCTAGCAGAAGTCATTTTCTCATGAGCTCTCTGAAGCTCATTAGACATGGAAGCCATCATATAAGCACGGACTTTCACGTCATCCTTAACCCACTTTTCGTGGTTTTCAATCTCTTCCTGATTGGCTCGAGTCCGCACAGGAGGCGCCGGAATGTCCGTCTCCAAGACGTATCCCAGTGTCTCTATACTGAGGACAATCATCAGATTGCGGAGCCAATCCACAAAGTTAGGTCCCATTAAGGTGTTCTTTTCGAGTAGAATTGCGAGTGGATTCATTGTCATATTGAGATTTGTCTGCATTAAGTATAACAGATTAATTAGTGACTTGTTATATTATGATCTGAGTATAGAATTAAGGTCTTTTCTATTCTTGTTACCCAGCTCCCACTATTTTTATCGGAATAACACACTCCCATGTGATATCCGGAAGTATCGTCGCTTTACTTCATAGTGGTGATCGAGTTCTTTATAAATCTTAATAGAGGGCAACCGAACAGGTTTCTAGTCTATTAATTTTCATAAAGTGGTGTCCAACACCAACCCATCTAATGGATGATTCGATCTTCTTTTTCCCCTTGTTCACTCCCCTCAACCTATACGGTTTCTATGGTTCGTGAACAAGTTAAGTTTATACCATCGACGCAAATCAGTTTCACAATTGAATCTTATCCGGCAACCTATCAGGTTTCTAGGGATAAAATTTGCTCCAACCGAAGGCATCCAATGCGCTCCCGGTAATTTATCCCTCCTCCCCAAACGACTACCCCGATAACTCGGAAGCATAGCACATCCAGTTTGGATTTCAATTTCCCGAAAACTCGATGGAGGGAAGGAAAACCTTGAAACCTTATAAACTTAATTATTTGTTGTGGGAGAATTATCGCGATTAATGTTACACTTTGCACATTAATTCATTTAAGCGCGTTTGTGGCATTCATACAATATGAAACAACCATTCACAACCTAGTTGCTACCAACATGTGGTTCATGGACCGTTCCTAGAAAACAAAAACTTCGTAATCTAATTACAAGTCTCCGTCTTGAATCTTCGTCTTCTCGAAATGGATCTTCCTCCGGTCTTCGTCATTACATATAAATTTTACATCGAAAATTGCATCCTAGATACAAACATTTCTAGTAAAATAAATAGGCTCAAAACGGCCTTTACAACCCAATCGAATAAAACGAACGATTCAAATCTAAGTCCACGAACCACATCCCCATTCAAAAAGCATTCATCCAATAAATACTATATAAATGGAAAGCGTAGAGATACATTGATCCAATCAACAATACGAACCGATCCAATCGATTCACACAATCGGTAATTAGATAACGTTCAAAATAATTCGGTCGACCATAAATATTCTAATTAATCAAATTTCCATTATAAAATGATATACTATAAATCATTTTAATCATATTAAATCCAATTTAACATGCGGGAGATTAATTTATAAGAATACACGAAAAAATCGAGCCGGGTGAAAAATGGCTGCTGGCCGAAGTCATGCCGGCGACTGCCGGCCTGACACGGCCCGTGTCGCCAGACACGGTCGGGTCATGCCGGCAGTGTCCCAGACATACTTGCCGGACACGGCCGTGTCGCCTGACACGGTCGAGTCACTTCCTGAAGCCTTCCGGCCAGACACGCCCGTGTCGCCTGACACGGTGGGGTCTCCGAGCGTGCTTTGGCACACCTGCCGGACACGACCGTGTCACCCAGGACACGGTCGAGTCACTCTCGGCCAAATTACCCTTTTTGTCCAAAAAATCGTCCGACGACGATTCGGGGCTAGATTTTCGACCGGATATCCAATATCTATATTTTCCGACATTCATATCTTCAATATAAATCATATTTCCCAGAAATTTAAGATTTATATTTAGACATAAACTTACGAAAAATACAATTATTATGAACGAAAAACATATACCACGATTATGACTAAAATGATTCCAAATCATTCACCATCTAATCGAGCATTCCAAATGCCAATATCGTATATACGATCGCAAGACCTACGCTCCGATACCACTGTTGGGATTCGGTGCCTAAAACGAAGGCCCAGCGGAAGCGGTAAAACGAAAATTAATTCGATCTGAATCCCTACGAGGATCGATCGAGCTACGTATATACGAATATATAAACGAAAAGCAAGAGTCGTAAGAAACTAACCCTCGAAGTCCGTTGATTAAATGGTAACCTTCTCTTGAGCTATTCCCCAAGCTCTTGAACGATCCAACGCCGAAAGCACCGCGTCTCTACTTGCCACGCGCCGGAGAAACAACCGGAACGACGATCACCTTGCTATCCTCCGAGGATACGGCTAGAGCTAAGTGATGAAGCTTCCAATATGAGATCATCACACTCTAAGTGTATAACTCATAACTCTCAATTATACTCTTGAATTTTCTCTAAGAAAACCAAGAGGAAAGTGAAGAAGAAGAAGACTACTTTGAGAAGAACTTTTCTCTCTCTTGAACTCTCTTTGATTGATCCGTATGAATGCCTATTAAAATGAGAGAATGAAGTCTTCTTTTTTTTATTCAAATTCCACTCACCTTAAAACAACTCATCAAATGAGAATCAAACCCACCATGTCATTATCACCCATTAATCAATGGGAACAAAAACAAAAGGGAATAAGGTGGAAAGTGGGGGCGGCGGCTGTGATGAAAAACGGATGAGTTCGGTTCGTTTCGGACTCCCGTGAGTCCAAACAGATAAACTCCTATTCCGTTCCGATGTATTTATGTCGTTTAATTAATCTAATTAATTAAACATATCAAATACAAAATAACATAATTAATTTCTCCAAGAAATAATTATATTCATGAATTAAATTAATCACCCAGTAATTTATTTAATTTATTAGGCCGTAAATTAATTTATCCAATAAATCAATTTAAACACCCAATGTCCCGAATTAGATATCCAATATCTAATATTCATAATGAGAGAATTAAGCTTGATTCATTCCGTCGTCAATCCTAATGCGCGACTCGGTAGGTCCGTCTCAGTCAGCAATGGGAGGAACCAAAGAGTAGTAGCACCACCTAGCCAGCCTGTGGCCTACACCGTACCCCAACTGAGAACGAATGACTGGGATCATTCAAGAACCATTCTGTCGTGAATACCAGTATACGTATAAACCCTTCTTTCAAATGTCCCGATCAAGTTATAGGGTCACGGTCAGTCAAACCCTATCTGTACTTGACGCTATGCATGCGTTAATGCAAATCGAGATCATCGAGCTGTCGTGTATCTAATACAACTAGCTCCAATGCTTTGGCCAAAGACTTATGATCTCATCTGCCAATAACCGCATAGGACATATAACCCGCTCACTAATGGGAGAAAGAATTCTATCTTGGTATTCAGTAGGACCTGCTACTTGCCCGTCAAGATGCACGTCGAGGTTGACCCCCGCCTTCCGGTTTACAGGGTCGAACTACTCTAATGAAAATCTTGACGTCACAAGCACATCCCTACTAAATCCTCAAGTCGAAGGTTCACGAATACCTATCACAACCTTTCGATTCCGTCATTGACTGTCCCGGAGTGAAATCCATGTGACGAATCGAGGGTGAGTCGGTTCGAGTATACTAATCCAATTAGCATACCTATAACGTGTGCTCCCACTAACCATTAGTGTTCGACAGGCACTCTCCATGTCAAAGAACACGTCATACAAGTCTTCACATAAACTTAACGCCCAGTCAAGTTTCATCGACTTGCGAACGATTAAGTATTTGAGCTATAACCTTTCAGTGCCGACCCCCTTATCCAATAAGGAGTGGAACGTTTTGCTCTCAAATACACGGACTAGTTTCTATATGTTTATTTACGAGTTAGGAATGCCAGTAACTACCAGTAAATAAAGAAACATTCATTTGCCTTATATAAATGGTTTACATAATTACAAGTACAATGCCCTCACTCAACAACCTCTGAGTGGCATTCGAGGGCATACTCCTAACAGACCTTACCGTGTTGCATCGGAATGCAACCCAGTCCTTGTTTAGAAGTGTCGCTATAGATGACGAAGTTGCCCATACCTTGAGGAAGCATTAACACTGGAGCACTCATCAGCCGCCACTTGAGTTCGTCGAAGCTCTTTGACATGCCTCGGTCCACTCGTATTTGGTAGTCTTGTGGAGAATTTTGGTTAGAGATTGATAATGCATAAAGGCATACCTTATGATGTTCGATTCATAATTGAAGTCAAGGTAAGAATAGGAGGTGAATTCACAGAAGCGCCCACTAAATTCTTATCAGGGCTTGGAAAAGTTCATATTTGAAAAAAAAACGACGAGTGAAGAAAATAGGAATTTGTTTTAAATGCGCTCGTTGAGATTGCTATTCGAAATGTCGATCTTTAGGAATTCATTGCACAATCAGAGAAGACAAAATCAAGTTCATTAAGGATGGCCTGAATAAGGAATCATTCGATAGTGTTCTAATGACTCTTGAAACGCAGTCTAGTGGGTATGTACAATATGAAATTCTTTGTTTGAAATAGATTTATATTTGAATATGAACAACATCTCGAGAATATGATAGTAAAGGACACTGTTTGCCAATTTATAAGAAAATTAGATGGAAGCTCATCCTGACTCACAGAAGGTATTGAAGTCGTTTCTGAACATAAAATCGGAGGAAGCTGTGTCACAATCACGACTACTGTACATTCACATGAGCGTTTACTTTTTAATTTTGTCATTTCCATTAAAGTTTCTCTTTTTAAATAAAAAAATAGTGACATGCAATAAATGCATTCAATATTCTACTGAATAAGTGAAGCCCAATTAACGCGTTTACTTTTTCGCCGAATAAGTTAAAATTACTATTATTGTTTTCATAATTCCCCCTAATAAGTTAATTTAAATAATGTTTCACCCTCAATTATACTTCTATAAATATTATCATTTTTTTCCGTCACTTTACACCAAAAATATTTCTAGCAAACACAAAAGAAAGAAAGAAAAAGAGATGGAAGTAACCTCTGATCTTAAATTTTCAAGTATCTGCGTTTTATGTGGATCTAATCCCGGAAAAAGTGGTGAAACCATCACTACAGCATATAATATTGGTAAAATATTAGCTGAAAGGAATATTACGTTGATTTATGGAGGGGAAGTTGTGGGTTGATGGGGTACATAGCAAAAGGTGCTTATGAAGCAAGCGGTCAAGTTCAAGGTATCATTCCTAGTGCTCTTACTGAACCTGCTGGAAAAACAATAGGAGATGAAGTACAGGTGTCCAACCTAACTGAAAGGATGAATCTCATGATTGACAAGTCTAATGCTTTCATTGCTTTACCGGGAGGGTTGGAACACTTGAGGAAATTTTTCACATGGTGTCTTGGTCCCAGCTGAACATCCATCAAAAACCAATAGGATTGTTGAACATTAATGGATTCTATGATGGATTGTTAAATTTTATCGACCATGCAGTGGAACAACATTTTATTACACCGTCTGCACGCGGTATTCTGATGTCAGCTTCAAAAGCTGAAGACTTATTAGATATATTGAAAGCATATGTTCCTGATCCCGATCCTGCAGTAGCTCGAATTGAGTGGTCAAAGGGAAAGAAACGGAAGTTGAATATTGACCTGAACCTCTAAAATACCTTATCCCTTGTCGTTTTACTAGTTTTTTTATTGGGTTGTGTTCCATTCTAGTTGATCGCTTTTTGATTGTTGTGATATCATGTGATATCTTTAAGTATTATTTTTATTTTTATTTTTGATGGCAGAGTCAGGAGACTTCTCGGACTCTATCGAAGCGTATCTTGGTTGTGTGTTATACTTAATAGTATATGATTTTATTTCAACTTATGTTCTCAAAATAAATTCAAACAACATGAAAAAGTACTTCAAAATATAACACTTACTTGTACAGGGTATGTGAAGTCGGTGGATGCTTGATGCGCTTGTAATGATTGCAGTGTAGTCGAAAAGATATTTCTTCAAAGATATTATTCTTGAAAATATGTGTAGTTGCCTCGCTTTTAGACTTAATTTTTTTTTTTTAAAAAGTGTGTAGTTCGATTAATCTCTCTTCGATACCATCTACTGTAACATCCCCAAAAACTTGGGTAGCTACAGCGCTGTGGATCTCTCATGGGACCCACCAAGCTAGGTTATTCGTTTTTATCTCACAAGAACTTTTGGTAAAAATAATAATATTGGAATTGATAATAAATTTTCATCATACGAACAGGAAAGTTGAAGTACACACGATTTTAAAATTTAATACATGCTCTTTATTTCCGAAATAATTGCCAGGAAAATTTAACTCTATCCAGTCGCCGTTCTCAAGCATGCCCCGTACCTTCGCATTCCCAAGCCTGTATTTCTGAAGTTCCTGCAACTGGCAAATATAACAATACCAGCCCATACCCGGGTCAGTCATAACACATTACAACAATATGCTCATATGTACGAATTTTGCAGTTCCAAAAGTATCAGCTAACAACACAATCACATATACATACAATAACACATAAGCACCTATCCCCAATATCCGGATAGTGCAATTTCTACCACCCCCAATATCCGGGTGCACACCCCCAATATCCGGGTGCGGAACGAACGTTCGTTATAAATTCTCTTTGCTCCCACTGGAACGGCATAACTTTGCATCTCTTCACATTCATCACATAATACACATATTCACAGCATCACAATTGGCACAACATAATCAATACACAATGAACACATAAAATTACAATAATGCTAGGGCCGAGCAAGTTGAACGAACTTGCCTTGTGAGTCGTCGATAAGATGTTTCCAATTAAATCTCGAGAGTTCGGCCGTCCGCTCCTAGATAAGGTATCGATCTCCTAATAATAATATGCTATTAGCATTTTGTTAAGACTTCTCAATTTAATTTAATGGCTCGCCCTTTATTTTATATTTCAACAAAATCATCGTCTAAAAATTAAATGCATTGGTAAATAGCTCTTAGATATCATCCTTGAATATTTTTAAAAATATTTTCAACAATTTATAATTTAACTATTACTTATGTTGTAATAAATCAAACAATAGTCCTTATAATTTATTTAACAAAGTATCATCGAGAATGATTTCAATTTATTAATCTCAAATATTTCCAAAGTTAATACTTAATAACTTGAGTTGAAATACAAATCTATTTCGTCTATTTCAAATATTCCTTAGAATAATTCTGGATATTTTATATAAGAACATAAATTTATTTATTCCGGTTTAATTATTTTATAATTGCATATATAGAAAATGATACTTAAAATTGCCGTTAAAAATATAAGTACGTCATATGGGCAGATACGTAGTTCGATTGTTCATAGTGTCTGTTATCATTAAATTATTTAAGTTTAATTAACACGGAAACGGAGTCGGAAATTTTATCATTTCCAAAAATTAAAACAAAAATAAATAAATATATATAAATACTTCAGGAGAAAAACCCATGAAACGGAATCGAAGAATGATTTACGGATAAAAAGTTATTCGCGATTTAAGTTATGTTTCTGCACTTAAAATCAGTCTTGACTTGTCCATAATCACTCATTTTTACATATCTAAATGATGTCTAATTTGAGATTTCAAAAATTAATATTTTAGTTATGTATTTTATATACAAAACGCACGAATAAGATATCAAAAATCACTTACGGATTGGTAGATAATCGAACTCAAAGATAGCACCTCGATCTGGATTTCAGAAATTCACTGGGGATTTTAATCGGACAGGTTCCAGTCAGTATGTCAGGAAAGCTGGTCTGACTCGCCGGAAAATGACACCGTATCGTCGGCAGAACGGACTCCTATCGGAAATATAAAGATGTATATTTATAAATATTGAGTGTCGGTATATAGTTAAAGTTTTGAGTATAAATGAATTAGGAAAAGGCTATATTTATAGGACACAAAACAGGTGCCCAGTCAATTTGACACAGTCGCCCTACGTCACACAGCACTGGCCAAGCCACGTGCGCGGGCCCTACCGAGTCACTACTGGCAGCCATGGCCGAGCCACGTGCGCGGGCCCTAGCAAGTCACTATCGGCAGCCCCGGCCGAGCCACGTGCGTAGGTCCAGCCCGGAAGATTCCTGGTGCTCGGCAGTTGGCAGTCTCCACTAAATCGATCATAACATTTTCGTTCGGAGTCCGATTGACTCGCCATTTGAACCATTGGAAAGCTAACTAAAATTTCTACAACACTATTGGACGAGCATCCTCCCCGTCTAGTTGCTATCAGTAGGGTTATTCAGGGCGACTCGACCCTACATTGTGCTCCTTTACCAGCTCATTTAGTTAAGATAGTGGTGAGGATGCCGTAGATGCCAGCGCTTGTAACACCCCCGATATATTCAGAAATATTACAGCGCCGTAAATCCTTTACATAAGAATTTACAAGACTGAATAAATGAAAAGACAATAACAGATACCAACATATAAAAGTAACTTAAATAAAATACAACATTTCTGGGCCAATACCGAGAATACAAATATCCAAAGGAAGAATATTAATACATCACCAAAACCAATCATCATAAACGACGACGTACTCGAGTACTTATTAAAAACAACACAAAAAACAGATAATTAAACCCGACCAGAACATCACTCTGGACCCTCGTCGTCATGCAGCTCCAGTGGTTGTTTCCCTGCTCTCCTGGATCCTGAACATAAACAAATGTTAACCCCTGAAGGGGTTAGCACAACGATGCTAGTACAAGTACGATAATTATACAACAATGATTTAATCAACAATAATCATGACAAGTTTCTCCAACGAGAAATAATAACAACACATATCACATCATGATAGTCTCAACATACTCATGGTATTCCAACGATCCAGCACACACAACTATAGATTCCCATGATGATCCCTTCGGACCAAAGCATGGTGGAACTACCTGTTCAACGATCCAGCGCAAACAACTATAGATTTTCCATGATGATTCCCGTCGGATCAACGCATGGTCGACAATTAATCACAACACATGTACACAGTACTATCATAACATAACGGACATAATACGAACAATTCTAATAAAGTACTTGCCTTGATTCGATGACAAGAATAAAACTTCCACGAATGTCAAAACGCTCGAAGATCGCCCCCTTCGATCAATCACGTTGCAAAGCTCGAACCATAATAAAAGAAATAATATAGAATTCACCTCACGTCGAACGAATATCTAACAATCCAAATTACGGTCCATAGTTCATAAAATGTATACTTCCTAGTCTGCGTGACGTACGTTACGCATCCAACGTAGCGTACGTTAAGGCTGCTCGTGTAACACCCCAATTCACAAATGGGACATTACATGCCGTAGAACCCTCGTGAGGTCTACCAGGCTAACTCATGACATATAAACCACAATGATATCCCAAAACATTTTAACGGAGTACATGAAAGATAAGTTAAATACCAATTCATTACCCACGCAGGGGACTTAAACCAAGTTTAAAAGTAATCAGTCTAACTCCAGTACTCAACAAATGCAATGACAAAACATAAAAAAAAACAGACTCGAGCCACATCATCATGCCATCCCATCCTTTACGTGCGCATCCCGTGCCAGCTCCTCAGCTTGACCAGTACCTGAAATGCATAAGACGCATTTCCCCCATTTAAGGGGTTAGCATTCGAATAGCTAGTGCAAGTACATGATTACACAACATTATATACATACGAGATTCAACGCAAACAAACCATTAGGAATAACATTTGAAATCAATATTCCGGAATATCACATTTACATTTAACAACAGTATATCCTTAAGTTTCCGCACCAAAACCATACACGCTTGGTAACTCGCGACCGTACCCATTAGTATCGGTCCTCAGAGGTCCCGTCGAACCGTCCCCATGTTAGAAACCAATTCCGCGGCCGTACCCATTAGTATCGGCCCTCAGAGGTCCCGTCGAACCGTCCCCAGGTGGAAGAACATCAACACACGCACCCATGTCCACTTCCGTGGCCGTACCCATTAGTATCGGCCCCCAGAGGCCACATGCCATCCCCAGGTGGAAGAGCAACAATCACATTCATTCAATAATACCATTTACATCATTCGCATCAAAATCATACACAGATAACGGAATGTAATACATGTACTTGCCTTGGATAACACGAGGCGAAGAAAACGGTGGAAGGAAAAGGGTTCGGTCCGAACAATCTTCACAAATCCGATCTTAACAACAATAGAGACTCAATCAACTACAATTCCACTGAGAAATCACGAATTAATCGGCGTTCTACCCTAAGGGACAATACGCCGAACACTACGGAGGCATAAGGTTCAAATTCGATCAACAAAGGGGAAAAACTAGGAATTGATCCGCTAAAGTTCTAGGAAAACATAACACTACGATTACCCAACTAATATTCATTATCAATCGAAGCAAAAACGAAAGGAAAAATGAATAATAGCCAAGAACCCTAAAATTAGGTATATTGTCCAATTACCTCAATTCAATGATGGAATGGTGGAAGGAATGTGATTGATTCATGTTAGAATGTCCAATTCCGAGTTATAAGATGCTAGAATGCAATATCCAGATGTAATCGCCCAAAATCGTGATGAAGGAGTGGAGAGCCGAGAGGAATGGTGAAAATGGGGTTAAAACTCGTGTCTGTCCTATATATACTGGATAGAACACGGCGCAACAAACGTCCCAAATGGCGCCGTGTTCAGCGCCGTATTGCGGGTCAGCGGGCAACCCTTGTGCGACACGGCGCACAGATACGTCGCAAAATGCCGCGGGTCTTGCGCCGTTTCGCAAGGCAGCGGGCACCACTGGGCAACACGGCGCACAGACCCGGCGCAGAATGTCGCGGGTCTTGCGCCGTTTTGCACAGGTCAGGCCAGACATCCTCCTGACACAACACGACGCTACCAAAATGGAAAAAGACGATAAACCAAAACACGATATGCCGACCCAATGGTCCGGGAAAATTACATGCAACGAGAAACAATATCCAATAACCCGAAACGGTCCGAGGTACACAACCATAATCGAACAAGAAATAAATTCCCTAAACTTATAGGAAATTACGAAACGGCAAAACGTCTGAAAATCACGATACAACGTCGGATTAACAATCCAAAACTCACAACATGCTCTACTCAACCATACGAACTCATGGAAATAGGAAAATGACGAAATCGAACGAGTTTTACGAGAATCGAATACACAAGCGATAAAATATAACTCAAGATGAAAATACGTAAAAACATCATCGAAACGGAGAAACTCCAAGAACAAAATAGATTCAGAATTCCAAAACAGTGTCAAGCGAGTTGTTTGAAACGAACATACACCAAAAATAGAAATTACAAAAAATAGAAAACAAGGATATTACATTTTCTCCCCCTAAAAATAAGTTTCGTCCCGAAACTTACGACGCGAATAACTCGGGGTATCTCGACCTCATACTCTCTTCCGTATCCCACGTGGCTTCCTCGGATCCATGCCTCGACCATTGCACTTTAACCAAAGGAATGGTTTTGTGCCTGAGTTGCTTCACCCGACGCTCTAAGATCTGAATCAGCCTCTCCTCGAAGGTAATGTCAGGCCCCAACTCGATCTCTCTAAAATCAGTAATATGGCTAGGGTCCGGTACGTACTTCCTAAGCTGGGAAACATGGAATACGTTATGCACGTGGCTCAGGGACGGCGACAAGCCTAACCGATATGCAAGCTCTCCAACTCTCTCTAGAACCTCGATTGGCCGAATAAATCTCGGACTAAGTTTACCCTTCCGACGGAAGCGGTAAACTCCCCGTGTCGGCGAAACCTTAAGCAACACATGGTCTCCCACCTCAAACTCCAAAGGCTGGCGACGTGTATCGGCATAAGACTTCTGTCGACTCTGAGCCGTAAACATCCT
This sequence comes from Orobanche coerulescens, assembly GCA_033398695.1. NCBI lineage: Eukaryota > Viridiplantae > Streptophyta > Magnoliopsida > Lamiales > Orobanchaceae > Orobanche > Orobanche coerulescens. The sequence goes on along the minus strand of CM065804.1, from coordinate 68,623,250 downwards.
ATCGCGAATCAAAGCAATCTTCTCTCTCGTCTCAACTACCATATCAGACTCGGTGCCAATTAGCTCAGATGTATCATCCCAACACAACATCGATCTGCACTTCCTACCATACAATGCCTCAAATGGTGCCACTTTGATCGAGCCGTGCCAACTATTGTTGTACGTGAATTCGATCAATGGCAAGTGCGACTCCCAATCATCCTTCCAATCTAAAGCACAGGCTCGCAACATATCCTCCAGCGTACGTCAGATGCCTTTCGGACAAATCCGTCTGTCTGAGGGTGGTAGGATGTACTGAGTCTCAACTCGGTCCCCAAAGCTCTATGAACGGCCTGCAAAAAATGTGATATAAACCGGCCATCACGATCCGAAACAATACTCTTGGGGTCCATGGAACCTCACTATCTCCACAATAAACACTCGCGCTAGTCTCTCTGGCCCCCAAGTGTCCTTAATACCCAGAAAATGAGCTGATTTGGTTATTCGATCGACAACGACCCAAATCATGTTCATTCCAGTCCGAGTCTTAGGCATACTGGTAATGAAATCCATAGAAATATCCTCCCATTTCCACTCCGGGATAGGAAGTGGTCATAAAAGCCCTGCGGGTCGCTGATGCTCGATCTTAACCTGCTGACAGGTCAAACACCTCGACACAAACTCGCTAACATCTGTCTTCAAATTACTCCACCAGTAGTTACTCCTCACATCCTTGTACATTTTACTCGTACCGGGATGTATGGAGTAAGGTGTGGTATGAGCTTCACTCAAGATATTCTGTCTCAGCTCAATAACACTCGGTACAAATAGTCTGCCGCGAAATCTCAAAACTCCATCATCCTGGACCACAAATCCAGGGGCTTTCCCCTTCCTCACATCCTCCCTCAACTGGACCAAAAACGGATCATCATACTGTTTCGCCTTGATATCATTAGTCAAGGACGAAGTGATCTCTAATGCACATAACTGACCTTGAACTCTCTGAACCCAAACCCCGATATTCTGACAAAAAAAAATCTTGCTGGATCCCACTCTGTGGTGTAAGTACCTCTAACATCTGTAGCGCCATCGACTTTCGGCACAACGCATCGGCCACTACGTTAGCCTTACCCAGATGATAAAGTATCTCGAGGTTGTAATCTTTAATTAGCTCCAACCACCTACGCTGTCTCATATTCAATTCTTTCTCACTGAAGATATACTTCAAACTCTTGTGATCCGTAAAAATCTTACACGACGACCCATAGAGATAATGGCTCCAGATCTTTAAGGCGAAAATGACCGCAGCTAACTCCAAATCGTGCGTGGGGTAACTCACCTCATAAGGTTTCAACTGGCGGGACGCATACGCAATAACCTTTGTTAGGAATACTTGTTAGATTTTGATGATGCCATTAATATAAAATCAAATGTTTATTACTTGGCAAAAATGTAAGGAAGAACCAAATGAGTATCTTCCATAGGCCAAAATATGTTAAGTATAAAACTTGGAAAAATGTAAAGAAGAACCAAATGAGTGTCTTCTATAGGCCAAAAATTAGTTAGGCTCAAATCGGCTAAGTACTGAGTACATCTAAGTTTATCAGAGAGGATCAGTCGAGTCGAGTCAGAGTAGTCCTGGTCAACATAATTTATCAGAGAAGTTTGACCAGACTGCAGCCAAGGTACCTCAGGCAAGTCACCTGATCAGATAAGTCACAAACAGTGAACAACAGAGAGGTCCTGACTGCAGAGATGTTAGCTGCTCATCAGCCTAGTCGAAGCCAGCCAAGTACTCCAAGTCCACGTCAGCATGCGTTGAAAAGTCAAGTATTACGGAAAGTCACATGCAACGTGAAGAGACAAATTGGAGTGATTCCCGCAAGAGATATGATTTAAATAAATCATCCAGACCCACCTTGAAGACTTTAATCGTTTTATATTCAAAAGATTCGGCACTCACATGCAGAAGTGTTCACAACGGTCGAAATATAGAATAAAATAATGGGAATCCAGCCTTGCAACGTTCAGAAAGATTAAACAAAGAAGTCTCCCTCCAACGGACGGATTTGTTCAAAAGATTTGCAACGGCTACAAGGAAAAAGCTCAGAGATCGTGACCTATATATATCCGAAGATTTGAAGCTGAGCAACTACCGGTGCGAACATACTTTCAAGCGATCAAAGCAATCAAGCAATCTAAAGCAATCAATAGCATCGTGAAAAGAGCGGTTCTAAAAGTTCATACTTAAAGAAGCTCTTAGTTGGAGAAGACAAAAACTCTTGTCTATAATCCTGAGTACGGGGTACTTCACTGGTTGAAGTAAGAGACTGTAAAGGCATCCGAGGATCGAGGATCAAGAGGTGCAAGGCAGTCAAGTGTGTACAACGGCACGGATTTCCACTGGTTGCAAGCTGTTGTAGTGTGGTTTGATTCACTGTAATATTTATCACTGGTTGAGAATTATAGTGAATTCAGGTGAAAAATGGTTTGGAGAAAAGTGGATTAGTAGAGGATTACCCCACCTCTGAGACCACTATAATTGCCTGCGTTATTTACTGTTTTATTGCATCATACTTTAACTGCTGCATTCATTGTTAAGTGTTTCATTAGTTGCTTTCTATTCGTCATCAGCTGACTTCCGCATATATTAAAGAACAAACGACTCCAAGTCATTTGTTTACCTATCAGCTGAAGAAACTCACTCTTCGTGAAAAAGAGTTCAAGAGTTTCTACAAGTCTATTCACCCCACCTCCTCTAGACTTGTACCTGGACGACTTGTGACCTACAAGTGGTATCGGAGAGGTTGGTTCATTTATTTCACGAACCAGATCTATATCTTTACTCTCACTTTATAATGGAACACATGCACTCTAGACTCCCTGTGTTTTCAGTTGACGAGTATGATCTGTGGAAGATAAGGATGCAGGCACACTTATCTTCAATTCATGACGACATGTGGTGCATCATCGAGGACGGTCCACTCATCTTTGAGAAGGACAACACAGCAGAGGAGATCGCAGCAGGGAAGCCAGAGAAGATTCCTAAGAAGAGGACGGAGCTGACTCCCGAAGAAAGAAAGCTGGCCAATCTTGATAACCGGGCCAGAGATGTATTATATCAGACTCTTGACAAATCCACCATGGTCAAGATCAAGAACTGCAAGAATGCCAAAGAAATCTGGGACACATTAGCCCTAATGTGTGAAGGAACGGAGCTGATCAAGGAAAACAAGCTGTCAATTGCTATCCAAAAATTTGACAACTTTAAAATGAAGAATGGTGAATCCATAGACCAAGTGGACACAAGGTTCACTAAGATTATCAATGAGATCAACTCCCTCGGCAAAACCTATGGCAACAGGGAAATGGCACTAAAGGTTCTCAGATCTCTCAACCCTGAAGGGAGCATGAAGGCCGTGGCCATGAGAGAGTCCAAGGACCTGAATAAAATAAAAATTCAAGAGCTGTTCTCTGATCTGAAGGCTTACGAGTTCGAGCTTCCAAGTTCATCCTCAACTGAGCCTGCAGAGAAGGGAATCGCATTTGCAGCCGAGTCCCCTGCCAAGAGCCTATCTGATGTGAAACCTCCAAATCCACTAGATTTTGAGGAAGAAATGGCGTTTATAATGCAAAGGTTCAACAACTTTAGAAAGAACTACTCCAAATACAAGAAAAATTATAAGGAGAATCCAAGAAGGAACCAGAAGGCTGGAAGCTGGAAAGTAGAATGCTACAACTGTCACAAGACCGGACACATCCAAATGGACTGTCCTGAGCTCAAGAAGGACGAAACCAAGAAGGAGGTGGGCAGAAAAGAAGATAGAAGAAAGACCCTCATCGGAGAAGACCAGGAGCATGTCGAATCAAGCAACGGATTCTTTTCTGATGAAGATGAGGAGTATGACTGCCTGATGGAAAACCTAGCTGATGAAGAGGTAACTTCTAAACCCACCGGTTCAAATAATAGCTCAGCCATGTCACAAGATATGGATCTGCACGAATCGGTAAATCAGTTATTTAAAGATTTCGAAACACTCAAATCTACACACCAAACTGTATCAGCAGAGAAAACTCAGTTGCAAGATGAGAATAGGCAGCTGAAAAATGATTTCGAAAAACTCAGCCTAGATCTGAATAAGGTTAAGATAACTGCAGCTGACTTTAAAAACCAGGCTGATGTTAATACAGCTGAGATAAACAGACTAACCATTTTACTCAAAGAAAAATCAGTTGCACTTGCTCATGCCAAAAACGAGTTTACTAAGCTGACACAAGTGAATAAAACTCAGGCGCAGGAAATAATCTCCCTGAAGGCGTCTTCAACCCTGGAAGAATTGTGTACCAACAAAAGGCCACTATATTCCAAATCAGGCCTTGGATATGATCCTCACACTCCCTCTAGTTCTAAAAGAAAATTTATCAAGGGAGAAACAATTGTCTCGACTGTTGAGCCTACATATAAACCAATATTTAAAAACAGGAAACTGCCAAGTCACATGTCTAGGCTGCAGTCAGGTTACACAAGGCAGCCACCTAGATAGGCGACTAGGCAGTGGCCCAGGCAAAAGCAGCAGCCCAGACAACATGCCCACTATTACCAACAACTCCCTAAAAATAGATTTCATAATGGGAGGGGCAGATGGAAACCTCCAGGTTATCCTAATTACCAAAATGAACAAGTGTGTAGACCACAAATATTTAATAAATGGTCTCCGCCAAGATTTAGAAATGGCCCACACTATCAAAATTTTGAGGAATATCCGGTATACAATCCAAACAGGAGATTCAGACCTCGACCTTACACACCTTTTGAGGGTTATAATAATAATAACAATTTCTATAATCCAAGGAGAAATCAATTCTCCAGGAAACCAGCTAACCCCAAAGGACCCACACAGATTTGGGTACCTAAATCTCTACTTGTCTGATTGCAGAAAAGGTGGAAGGACTACAACCACATCTCCACAAGCTCAAATTTTGGAGGTGAAAAATGGTTTGTAGACTCTGGATGCTCGAGGCATATGACCGGGAACAAGAAGATGCTGTTCAAATACACCAAAGAAAGAGGTCCCGATGTAACCTTTGGAGATAGCTCTAGAGGACAAACAAAAGGCTTTGGAGAGCTGCACCGAGGAAATATTGTGATATCCAAAGTTCATTATGTCAAAGGGCTCAAGTACAACCTCCTGAGCATAAGCCAGTTCTGTGACGAGAAGAACCTAGTAGTATTCACCATCTTGAAGTGTATGGTAATAGATATCTTATCTGGAGAAGTAAAGCTACAAGGTTTCAGAAGGAGAGATGTCTACATGATTGATTGGAACACAGGAACACCTAACTCCTGTTTTCTATCCAAGATAGTAGCTGAGAATGGATGGCTGTGGCACAAAAGACTATGTCACCTGAACTTCAAAGCCATCAACAAGATTAGTTCTCAGAAGCTGGTCAGAGGACATCCAAATGAAGCATTCAAGAAGAAAGCGCTTTGTGATGCATGTCAGAAAGGAAAGAAGACCAGAGCATCGTTCAAGCCAGTTCAGCCAACAACGCTCACAACAAGGATCTAAGATATACTCCATATGGATCTATTTGGTCCTATCAAGCCAAGGACTTTGAGCGGCCGAAAGCATGCGCTTGTAATAGTAGATGATCATTCAAGGTACACTTGGATTATCTTCCTATACAAGAAAAGTGAAACCTTGACCAAGTTACCTGAGCTGCTGAGAAGGATCCAGAATGAGAAATCCCTATCCATAATCAATATCAGATCAGATAGGGGAGGGAAGTTTCTCAACAAGGCGATAACTGATTACAGCGATCAGAATGGGATCCAGCATGAGCTCTCTGCAACCAGGACGCCCCAACAGAATGGTGTTGCTGAAAGAAGAAACAGAACCCTGAAGGAAGCAGCAAGGTCCATGATTGCAGAAGCGGACCTGCCCAAAAGGTTCTGGTCAAGTCATCAACACACTGTCACACCTGCAAGCAGGAGTATGATAGTAGGGAGACATGGCAAAACTCCCTATGAGAAAACAAGTTGAGCTAATTGAGAACAAGCTCAAATCAGCGACCCTTGAAGAAGTCATTGTACATGACACTGGAATGGTGGACTCACCTGCAGACCAGCCTGATGACCCAACTGCAGCTGCTGAAGACCCAACTGCAGATCATACAGGATCACCAAACCTATCTGATCTAGTTGCCGCTGATGAAGACCCAGCCGTAGCTGACAAAGACTCATCTGCAGATCAGAACCAACCTGCAGATGACAAGACGGTAGCCGATCCAGTTGCAGACCAGATACCAGCTGATGCAGATAACCACCAGGGCAATCCAACAGGGGGAACAAACCCAGAAGAGGACGACATCCCCAAATGGCTCAAGGATCACCCAATCCAGCAAATTATCGAAAAGTTGACTGATGGAGTTAAGACAAGACAGTCAACCCTACCAGCAGGAATGACTATGTTCTCATGTTTTATGTCACAAATTGAACCTAAAACTACAGAACAAGCCTTGGAAGATTATTCGTGGATTAATGCCATGCAAGAGGAATTGGAGCAGATGGAGAGAAACAAAGTTTGGGAACTAAGCCGATGGACGACCACAAGAAAGTTATTGGCACCAAATGGGTGTACAAAAATAAGAGTGATGAAGACGGAGTTGTTGTTAGGAATAAGGCCAGACTTGTAGCAAAAGGGTATGCACAGTGTGAAGGAATAGATTTTGATGAAACCTATGCACCTATTGCAAGATTAGAGGCCATCAGACTATTTCTCGCATATGCTGCATTCAAGGATTTTGAAGTATATCAGATGGATGTAAAAAGTGCTTTCCTAAATGGAATCCTAGAAGAAGAAGTCTATGTAGAGAAACCCCCAGGTTTTGTCAAAGGATACAAAGTCTATAAGCTGTTAAAGGCTCTCTATGGACTTAAGCAAGCACCTAGAGCGTGGTATGAAACACTGTCTGTGTTTCTTGAGAAAAATGGTTTTTGCAAAGGAAAAGTGGACAAAACCCTATTCAGAGTGGAGCACGAAGGCCATATATTAATAGTTCAAATATATGTGGATGACATCATATTCGGATCAACCAATCCAGAGTTATGCGAGAAATTCTCCAACCTCATGCAAGGAGAATTTGAGATGAGTATGATTGGAAAGCTTAACTTCTTTCTCGGACTACAAGTTAAGCAGATGGAAAAAGGAATTTTCATCAACCAAGCAAAGTATACCAGAGACCTTATCAAGAGATATGGAATGGAATCAGCCAAGCCAGCAAGAATTTCTATGAGCACAAATACTCACGTGGATGCAGACGAGGCAGGCATATCAGTGGACTCAACTCACTACAGAGGACTCATTGGATCTCTTCTGTACCTCACTGCAAGCAGGCCAGACATATACTATGCCGTTGGAGTTTGTGCAAGATTCCAGTCCAAGCCGAAGCAATCACACCTAGATGCAGCCAAGAGGATATAAAATACCTTAAGTCTACAATTAATGTTGGACTATGGTATCCAAAGGATGATAATTTCGAGCTGTCAGGATACTCAGATGCGGATTTCGCAGGATGCAAAATCAACAGGAAGAGCACTAGTGGAACGTGTTAATTTCTAGGAACCAGACTGATATCCTGGTTTAGCAAGAAGCAGGTTTCTAACTCTATCTACACTACAGAGTCAGAATACCTAGCTGCAGGTAGCTGTTGTGCATAGATTTTATGGATTAGACAGCAGCTAAGGGATTATAATATCATTGCAAATGAAGTTCCTATCTGGTCTGACAACAATAGTGCTATTGCAATAACCAATAATCCGGTTTTGCATTCAAGGACGAAGCACATTGACGTTAAGCACCATTTCATCAGAGACCATGTGCTTAACAAAAGGGTTAGAGTTGAAAGAGTCAGCACAGACTACCAGATAGCTGACATCTTCACCAAACCCTTGCCAGAAGAAAGATTTCTGGAGCTGAGCAGAGATCTTGGATTACTAGATTGGGAATCTAGTACTGAAGCAAGCTGAAGCATTTCAGAGGAAGGACGGACCCAGCTGAAGAATCAGATCCTAACTAATGCAGGCAAGAAGACAAAGGACGGACAAAGTAACCTAGCTGATCAGAATACCAGGCGAGAAGTCAACTCACCTGATACAGAGTGGTCAACAGTCAACAAATCAGACCAGCTAAGTTTTCTAAACTGACCCCTAAATATTTAATTATTATCTGCCATATTTATAATATTATTATATTAATTTTGGTTAACAACTGGCATTTAAATATATATTTTCCTAAGCCAAGTGGCAGTTTTTAATACACGCGTCAATCGCCTATTAAATCGACCTCCACGGTGGCCAATCACAATCAACCGTCAAATTTTAAAATGGGCCACCGATTCAAATTTGAAATTCAAAAGAATATCAAAAGGCGTACCACCGTTTCATATATATAATAAATTAATCCATACGTCTTTTCATCTTCTTTATAAGGAATGAAAACCAGTTACTTTACCTTTTACGCTTACAGAAACCCTAGATTTTTCAGAGCAAAAATTCCTTGAACACCAAATACACTAAAATCTTTTATTTGCAGAAATGGCATCCTACTTCGAAGGAGTTAATTTGAAGGCGGTGAAAGACCAGATCATTTTCTCGCTGGTCGTCGACTTTGAAGGCTTATTGGAAGCTAATCTGGAGGACTACGACATGTTTAATCTGATTCGTGCAATGAAGCTCAATGGGATCTACCCATTTCTAGACATCAATCCTCAACATCTGTACAAAGAGGATGTTATCTCATTCTATCGCGAAGCTTGTTTGATTCAAGACGGAATTCAGAGCACAGTTGGCGGAATACCAGTCGACATATCTCGAGAGAGGATCCGTACTGTCTTCGGTATGAAGCACCGTGGTTTAGCGGTCGAAGCTCTCAAGCAATCCGCCGCCAAAACCTGGAAGAAGATTAAGGTGGAGAATATCCCGGAAAAACTGAAATTCACTGCCAAGAGGAGTGAACTCAAAAAGATTTACAATTTTGCGTTGGACATAACCAACAAAATAATCATGGGGATGGCCGGCAGTTATGATCAACTGTCGTCATCGAAGTTTATGGTGCTGGGAGCACTGATTCAGGAAGAAGAAGTTGACTGGGCGGACTACATATTCAGGCAACTCGTGCGATAGGTCAACAAAGCCGAATGGCTTGTTGATGAGAAGAGATTCAAAACAAAGCTGGCGTTTGGAAAGCAGCTAAGTTGGTTTTTGGAAAAGACTGGTGTGGCAAAGGAAGCACTGACCCCTTCCACCCCAACAAAAGGCTTGGTCATTTGGACCAAGAGACGTTGAGAAAATTAGGAGGCACTGGGAGAGCAGCTCAGATGTTGAAGGAGGTGCCGGACACAAGGACATATCCGAGATATTATTCATCAGGAGAGTCGGACCGACCTGCAGCCGACATACCAACTGCAGTCGAGTCAGACACCGAGTCCGACGACACTCCCATAGCAGTCAGATTCAAGAGAAGGGGACCATCCCCTGAAGGACCTTCTATTCTGCAGTCGTCACCAGAACCCTCTCCCAAGAGGCCAAGGAAACTGCAATTTAGTGAGGAAGAGCAGTCTGAACATCTTGCCAGCCCCTCAACCAGATCACCAACTCCTCCGGAAGACCAGCCTACCCCAGGCACCCACGAGACTCGGATTGTGGCTGTACTCACCCCCTCAGCCTACATCTCCGAGCAAGAAGAAGCAGGTCTAATAATTTCAATTCCTGAAGCTAATTATACCTTTAACCTGCTAGAAAACAATACTTTCAACCTATCCATTGCACAACTACAGCTTGTTAAGCCACAAGCATTAAAACACTCTTTTGTCAATATTTTTGAAGAGTGGAAGTTTTTCAAAACTCTGACATTTACAAACCTTCAAACTTACATTGAAAACAGTGGTTGGGAATATCCCCAAGCCACAGAGGAGGTACTGATTCACTTTTGCAAAGAATCAGACTTAGTGTTGATCCTCCAGGATAATTGGTTCATGTCTCATTTTAAAACCAACATGGACCAATTCATCCATTCCATAATGCTTAACATTTTTGATGGTTCTTTTGGAGAAGAGGAGGAGGAGGAAGTTGAAAAAGAAATTAGAATTGAGGAGGTAGATGGAGGAGGAAATAAAGAAGTTGTTGATTTGGTTGATGAAGAAGAAGAAGAGCAGGAAGAGAGAAGAACAGAAGAAAACACTCTAGTTGAAAAACAGTCAGAAGAAATTGAGAAAACAGAAGAGTTGGCTGATGAATAAGAAGAAGAAGAAGGAGAAGAGGTAGAACAAGAAAAAGATGGAGAAAAGGAGGATGATGATGAAAAGGAGAATGATGATGAAGGAGAAAAAGAGGACAAGGATGATGACAATGATGATGATGATGGAGGAGATGCAGGAGCTGAAAAAGAAAATGAAAAAGAAAAGGATGAGGAGAAAGAAAAAGAAAATTTTGAAGGAAAGGCAGAATAAGAGAAGGAGGAGGATCAGGAGAAAGAGGAAGAGAAAGAAGAAGAAAAGGAACCAGAGCCGGAGCCAGAGCCAATTCAAGAAGCTGCAGATAGGACTGTGGTACCTGCCCGGTACACCAGCCTAGACGCGGAGCTAGCTGAAGACTCCAGGTCAGGGACCCCAGAGAAGACCCCCTCTGGAGTACCTGCTGCAGACAGAAGCCTGCAGTCCAGTGGTTCTTTTGCAGAAGGCTCAGGAGAGCACTCTCTATCAGTTCAGATATCACCTGCCGTGACTGAGCTGATCAGGCAGATAGTCAAAGATACAATTGGAGAGCTACTGGCGTCTCAGGTCACTCCTGACCTTCAATCAATCAATACAAAGATAGACACTCTGCTGCAGAGAGAAGTTCCTCAGCCCGCTCCCCCAACCAACAACAGAATGCCATTTGGCATGTCTGATTGGATGAGCAGAATGGAGCAGCAATTAACTGCCCTAGTTGATGCTGGCAAAAAGGGGGAAGAGAGAGTTCAGGGGGAAGGAAGTAATCAAGAAGAGATAAGGGCGGAGATAAGAACAAAGAAGAAGCAAGATATCCTTCAAATTGAAGGACCTTCAAGTCTGAAGAGGAAGGGAGGAGCAGATCCAGATGAACAGGCTGACCAGCCTGAAGGCAAAAAAAGAAGGACTGGAGGAGGTTTTGGGCCTACTCTAGAATGGGAAGGAAAGGAGCTGTGGTATGTTGAGGATTTTATACCATATGAAGCTCTGCCCATGTGGGGAACTGCAAAGAAGAAATTCATAAGAGACTACTACATCTGGGAAATACTCCAGGATGATAATCTCTCCCCACAGCAGATCTTCATCAATTTCAGGGAAGCAGCTCACCCAAAACTCTGGGCTATTCTGAAGAAGCATGCTAAGGATCAAAATGCTTATCCTATGATTCCCTCATTCAGAGCAGAGGAAGCGCCGACCCGTCTGGACAATGAGCTTAATGAGCTAGAGCTTCAAAGAGAAATCAAGCAGTTATGTCTTGAGAATAGATTTTCATCCCAACAAGAACAAGACTTTGCAGCTCTTGTTGTGAAGAGGAAGTATGGTCTTGCTCCAGTCAAGATAAGACCAATTGGAGCCAAACCCTTCAGACCTGCCAAACAGCCTATTCGCAGAGGCAGAGGAAGAGGCAGATGACTTTATTTCTTTGTACTTGTAATTTTTTTTATTTCTGTACCTGTAAAAACTTTCTTGTAAAACTCAATCATAATCAAGTCAGAAAGTTTTATAACAGTCTGTTGAATGACAATTTCCAGTTGTCTCAATATTAGACTGATTTCAGTTTGTGTCTTGCACTTAAGTGCAGACTTGATCATTTGATTACTTGCTTAAAGTTTTGCCATCATCAAAATAGGGGGAATTTGTTAGGAATACTTGTTAGATTTTGATGATGCCATTAATATAAAATCAAATGTTTATTACTTGGCAAAAATGTAAGGAAGAACCAATTGAGTATCTTCCATAGGCCAAAATATGTAAAGTATAAAACTTGGCAAAATGTAAAGAACCAAATGAGTGTCTTCTATAGGCCAAAAATTAGTTAGGCTAAAATCGGCTAAGTACTGAGTACAACTAAGTTTATCAGAGAGGATCAGTCGAGTCGAGTCAGAGTAGTCCTGGTCAACATAATTTATCAGAGAAGTTTGACCAGACTGCAGCCAAGGTACCTCAGGCAAGTCACCTGATCAGATAAGTCACAAACAGTGAACAGCAGAGAGGTCCTGACTACAGAGATGTTAGCTGCTCATCATCCTAGTCGAAGCCAGCCAAGTACTCCAAGTCCACGTCAGCATGCATTGAAAAGTCAAGTATTACGGAAAGTCACATGCAACGTGAAGAGACAAATTTGAGTGATTCCCGCAAGAGATATGATTTTAATAAATCATCCAGACCCACCTTGAAGACTTTAATCATTTTATATTCAAAAGATTCGGCGCTCACATGCAGAAGTCTTCACAACGGTCGAAATATAGAATAAAATAATGGGAATCCAGCCTTGCAACGTTCAGAAAGATTAAACAAAGAAGTCTCCCTCCAACGGACGAATTTGTTCAAAATATTTGCAACGGCTACAAGGAAAAAGCTCAGAGATCGTGACCTATATATATCCGAAGATTTGAATCTGAGCAACTACCGGTGCGAACATACTTTCAAGCGATCAAAGCAATCAAGCAATCTAAAGCAATCAATAGCATCGTGAAAAGAGCGGTTCTAAAAGTTCATACTTAAAGAAGCTCTTAGTTGGAGAAGACAAAAACTCTTGTCTATAATCCTGAGTACGGGGTACTTCACTGGTTGAAGTAAGAGACTGTAAAGGCATCCGAGGATCGAGGATCAAGAGGTGCAAGGCAGTCAAGTGTGTACAACGGCACGGATTTCCACTGGTTGGAAGCTGTTGTAGTGTGGTTTGATTCACTGTAATATTTATCACTGGTTGAGAATTATAGTGAATTCATCTCCAACTGGTTTGGAGAAAAGTGGATTAGTAGAGGATTACCCCACCCCTGAGACCACTATAATTGCCTGCGTTATTTACTGTTTTATTGCATAATACTTTAACTGCTGCACTCATTGTTAAGTGTTTCATTAGTTGCTTTCTATTCATCATCAGCTGACTTCCGCATATATTAAAGAACAAACGACTCCAAGTCATTTGTTTACCTATCAGCTGAAGAAACTTACTCTTCGTGAAAAAGAGTTCAAGAGTTTCTACAAGTCTATTTACCCCCCCTCTAGACTTGTACCTGGACGACTTGTGACCTACAACCCTATCTCTCTGCATCAAAACACATCTGAGCCCGAGGCCCGAAGCATCACTATATACCACGAAATCTTCGTTCCCCTGAGGCAACGCTAACACGGGTGCGGTAGTTAGTCGTCTCTTCAACTCGTCAAAACTACCCTGTATGTCTGTGGTCCACTCGAATTTCTGCGTCTTCTGGAGCAACTGAGTGAGTGGTCTAGCGATCTTAGAAAATCCCTCAACAAATCTACGGTAATAGCCGGCAAGACCCAGAAAACTCCTCACCTCCTTCACATTCTTAGGCGGCTCCCAAGCCATCACTGCCTCTATCTTCGGCGGATCTACCCGAACTCCCTCTGCTGAAATCACATGCCCGAGGAACATCACTTCCTCAAGCCAAAACTCACACTTAGAGAACTTCACATACAACTACTCAGCTCTCAAAATGTCTAATACAATCCGGAGATGTAAGGCGTGCTCATCCCGACTCCGTGTATAGATAAGAATGTCATCGATAAAGACGACTACGAATTTGTCCAGATACTCAATAAAAACTTTGTTCATCAACTGCATGAACACTGATGGGGCATTGGTTAGCCCGAAAGGCATAACCACAAACTCGTAATGGCCATATCTCGTTCGAAAGGCCGCTTTCGGAATATCGCTGTCCCAAATCCTCAACTGGTAGTAGCCCGATTGCAAGTCAATCTTCGAAAAGACTGTCGCCCCCTGAAGCTGATCAAACAAGTCATCAATCCGGGGCAAAGGGTATTTATTTTTGATGGTTAACTTGTTTAATTCTCGATAGTCGATGTATAAATGAAGCGATCCATCCTTCTTCTTAACAAAAAGTACAGGCGCACCCCAAGGCGATGCGCTCGTTCGAATATACCCTTTATCTAACAACTCTCCCAACTGATTCTTCAACTCTAACATCTCCGACGGTGCCATACGGTACAACGCTCGAGAAATAGGGGCCGCATTCGGCTCAAGATCAATAGGAAACTCCACCTCTTGTTGTGGTGGTAATCCCGGCAAGTCATCCGGAAATACGTCGGGATACTCGCTAACAACTGGAATCGACGACATGTCAACCCCACCATACTTCGCCTGCAGAGCGTAACACCACTAGCCGACACAACCCTGGTTCAGAAGTTTCATCGCCTTCAAGGTGCTAATCACACTCCCCGATATACCTGACTTACAACCGACGAGAGTATGCTCGGTGCCGTCCTCGGCCACTATCGAGATGGTACGAGTCCGATAGTTCATGATAGCACCGTGACGATCCAACCAATCCTCCCCGAGGATCAAATCCTCACTCTTAAGGTCTATAACAATGAGATTTGAGGGCCAATACCGGCTCCCGATCCTCGCTGGGCAATCCTTAACTTCCCGGTCCCCAACCATACGATCCCCGCTGGGCGTACCCACTACAAACGGTTCACACTCAAACAAGCAGTCAAAGCCAATACGACTCACACAATCCGAAGCAATAATGGAATGGGTAGCACCCGAATCAAAAAGCATTGAAACTGGATGAGTAAGGATCTGAGTGGTACCTGACGCCACCGGAACGTCTTCCTGCTCTGTGCACCTCATCTAATACAATCAGGGGTGAACTGAACCCAAACTCGATACTGTACGGCAATTCGGCTGACCCCGACCCCTACCACGGCCGGAACTCTGCGGAACATGAGTAGCTGGAGTGCTGTGTTCCCTCTGATGGGCGGTGGTAGTCGGAACTCTAGCGGCCCTGGTGGCCCTCTCACAATGAGCTGCCCGATGCCCGTTCTGTCCGCAAGTAAAGCAAGTAACTAACAAAAATGGGCAATCTTTCATAACGTGTTCGGGCTGACTGCAATTAAAACAAACTCTCCCGCCAGGTGCAATAGACTGGACTGAACGGTTACCATGAGATCCACCGGCCTGATGAAACGGCCTCTTCCCAGATGTAGGAGCAGAACGAGACCTCGAAAACTGACCACACTTACTGGCCGAGAATCCGCCAGTAGTCTTCTGCTTCTTAGCTTCCGAAACCGACTCTAATTCCGGGACGGCCATCTCGATCGCTAGAGCGCGATCCTGGTATTCCTTCAAAGTGGCAAACATGAGCAGTGCCATACTCTGCCTGATATGCGGCTTCATGCGCATATTAAAGTAACGGATTTTATCAGCCTCCGTCCTCACCTGATCTTTCAAGAAACCCAACTGCTGATTGTAAGAGATAATGGCCTGAGAAATCGGCACATCCTGGGGTGTGGCAGTGAAGAACTCCACAATTCTGCGTTCTTTGACTGGCGGCGGACAATATTCTCCTTCCATAGCAGCCCTAAACTCCTCCCAAGTGGCTCGACGGTCTCTGGGCGCAACGGCCTCCCACCATTCCGCAGCTTCCTTATCCAGGAGGTACTGGGCAATATGTACCCTCCTGTCTTCGGGACAAGATACGGCATCGAATGTCCTGGACAACTGAAAGAACTAATTCTCCCAGCCGAGGGAGTCAGAAGATCCGGAGAAACGAGGAGGGTGCATCTTAGTCACCGTCTGAAGCCACTTACTAGCTTCCTCTTCAGGTGTCGGGGGCGGATTCTGGCATCCACCCTGAGCTATCTGAGCAAGCTGGGCTACTAACTGCTGAAGTACGGCGGTAGCCCCGGTGTCGGCATTATTACCCGACGGCACTGAGTGAGAGGCTGAGTTCGCAGAGGACTGAGAAAGTGAGCCCTCTTCATTATCAGCACCCCGTCCACGGCCTCGGCCGCGTCCCCTAGCTGGTCTACCAAGACCTCTCAACATACTGAAGAAAATATGAAGAGAACAAGATCAAAAAGATTCACAATCTATAGGGTTGGTATCACAATTCTCAATTCCGAACAACGCAAGAAAACGAATTATAGAAGTATAAGAGTTCGAGGAGACTTACAACCATAGGTCGCTCGAAAAGACGGTAGCATGATGATATTAGGCTCAACGACTGACTCTAACGACGCAACTAACAGACCCAAAATTTATCGGCAGCCTAGGTATTCAAAACCTAATGCTCCGATACCATAAATGTAACACCCCAATTCAAAAATGGGACATTACATGCTATAAAACCCTCATGAGGTCTACCAGGCTAACTCATGACACATAAACCACAATGATATCCCAAAAGATGCACTCAAAAAGTAAATAAGGCCGTGGCCTCGGCCAAAACATTTTAACGGAGTATATGAAACATAAGTTAAATACCAATTCATTGCCCACGTAGGGGACTTAAACCAAGTTTAAAAGTAATCAGTCTAACTCCAGTACTCAACAAATGTAATGACAAAACATAAAAAAAAATAGAGTCGAGCCACATCATCATGCCAGCCCAGCCTTTGCGTGCGCATCCCGTGCCAGCTCCTCAGCTCGACCAGTACCTGAAATGCATAAGACGCATTTCCCCCATTTTAGGGGTTAGCATTCGAATAGCTAGTGCAAGTACACGATTACACAACATTATATACATATGAGATTCAACGCAAACAAACCATTACGAAAAACATTTGAAATCAATATTCCAGAATATCACATTTACATTTAACAACAGTATATCCTCAAGTTTCCGCAACAAAACCATACACGCTTGGTAACTTGCGACCGTACCCATTAGTATCGGTCCCCAGAGGTCCCGTCGAACCGTCCCAAGGTGAGAAACCATTTCCGCGGCCGTACCCATTAGTATCGGCCCCCAGAGGTCCCGTCGAACCGTCCCCAGGTGGAAGAACATCAACACACGCACCCACGTCCACTTCTGTGGCCGTACCCATTAGTATCGGCCCCCAGAGGCCACATGCCATCCCCAGGTGGAAGAGCAACAATCACATTCGTTCAATAATACCATTTACATCATTCGCATCAAAATCATACACATATAACGGAATGTAATACATGTACTTGCCTTGGATAACACGAGGCGAAGAAAGCGGTGGAAGGAAAAGGGTTCGGTCCGAACAATCTTCACAAATCCGATCCTAACAACAATAGAGAGTCAATAAACTACAATTCCACTAAGAAATCACGAATTAATCGGCGTTCCACCCAAAGGGACAATACGCCGAACACTACGAAGGCATAAGGTTCAAATTCGATCAACGAAGGGGAAAAACTAGGAATTGATCCGCTGAAGTTCTAGGAAATCATAACACCACGATTACTCAACTAATATTCATCACCAATCGAAGCAAAAATGAAAGGAAAAATGAATAATAGCCAAGAACCCTAAAATTAGGTATAATGTCCAATTACCTCAATTCAATAATTGAATGGCGGAAGGAAGGTGATTGATTCGTGTTAGAATGTCCAATTCCGAGTTATAAGATGATAGAATGCAATATCTAGATGTAATCGCCCAAAATCGTGATGAAGGAGTGGAGAGCCGAGAGGAATGGTGAAAATGGGGTTAAACCTGTGTCTCTCCTATATATACTGGACAGAACACGGCGCAACAAACGGCCCAAATGGCGCCGTGTTCAGCGCCGTATTGCGGGTCAGCGGGCGACCCCTGTGCGACACGGCGCACAGACACGGCGCAAAATGCCGCGGCTCTTGCGTTGTTTCGCAAGGCAGCGGGCACCACTGGGCAACACGGCGCACAGACCCGGCGCAGAATGCCGCGGGTCTTGCGCCGTTTTGCACAGGTCAGGCCAGACAGCCTCCTGACACAAGACGACGCTACCAAAACGGAAAAAGACGATAAACCAAAACACGATATGCCGACCCAACGGTCGGGGAAAATTACATGCAACGAGAAACAATATCCAATAACCCGAAACGGTCCGATGTACACAACCATAATCGAACAAGAAATAAATCCCCTAAACTTATAGGAAATTACGAAACGGCCCAAACGTCCGAAAATCACGATACAACGTCGGATTAACAATCCGAAACTCACAACATGCTCCACTCAACCATACGAACTCATGGTAATAGTAAAATTATGAAATCGAAAGAGTTTTATGAGAATCGAATACACAAGCGATAAAATATAACTCAAGATGAAAATACGTAAAAACATCATCGAAACTCATCCAAACGGAGAAACTCCAAGAACAAAATAGATTCAGAATTCCAAAAGAGTGTCAAGCGAGTTGTTTGAAACGAACATACACCAAAAATAGAAATTACCAAAAATAGAAAACACGGATATTACAGCTCGTTAGCGTACGTAAACTACTAAGTTTAGCGCACCCTAACCATGTATCGACAGTTCCTCTCTGATCAGTCGATTGACTCGTATGATGATATAACGTATGTTACGTACACATCGTAGCATATGTTAATTCTGCCCATTAGCGTACGTAAGCTGCAGAGCCTAACATACGCTAAACATGCATCTGACAGTCTCTTCCCTGATCAGACAACTGATTCGCCGCACGAAATTCTCAGTGTTAACGTACGTTAACTCCATGCATGATACACTCATGAAAACTTGAATGATCTAATGGTGTTCAATGTCTTATAACTTCAAGGATAAGCATATCATCATGATGTCATACTCCAATCTTCAATCACAAATTCTCTTACGTAATTCAGTTATTCTGAGATTGATAATCTAGTTACCAACATCATAAACATATTCCAGCTTCATCATGAAGATTAATTTACTAAATCAACTTCAACCTTTGGTGATCCTTCATCTAATTCCGTTAAGCAAAAGTGATACCAATACTTAATCTACTACCATTATGGCAACACTATTCAATATGGATAATCAATCTCAGAACATTACTCTCATCATTTGAAGACACAGGATTCCAACTATGATGCTCTCAACAATGATATCTTAAGCATAATCATCCCAACTTCTAAACATGATGTTTGGTTGAATAAATCATCTATGGAACTCAATATGTTGATAGCATGATCATCATATCCTTAAGAACATGAATCCAAGGTTGGATATAACATTAAAATACCTTAAGATGAAGAAAACACCGAGACAATAGGTAGAATCCAACTCCGGTTGCTTGTGTGCCAATCCAAGATGTTCTTCAACTTCAATGATCAAGTAATAGTGATATCCAATCTTCGATGATCAATTAAAGGTGTTCTAAAGGTGTATAAGGTGGCTGGGATCTCTCTGGGCACGAAGTATGTTGAAGGCTAAGTGAAGTAAACGAACTGAAATGGGGTGATGTCTTATTTATAATTTTCTGACCTTAACGTACGTTAGCCTTCATGCATAACGTACATTAGTCTCTTAGCGTATGCTACCCAGTATACTTAGCGTATGCTATCGTCACCGATAGTTAACTGTTCTCATTCTGTACTCCATTACGTACGCTACACCATCAGGTTACGTACGTGAGTAACACCCATTAGCGTACGCTAGACACACTCCTTAGCGTACGTTAATAATCGTTGACTTCAAAAGTGTCCAAGTTTATCCGCGGGAATCTTATCCGGACCCATCATCCGGCTAGCGCATGTGCTAGCTGCCCAGCTCAATTATTGGCCTCTTTACGTATGCTACGCTTCATCAGTAGCGTACGCTATCTTTGGCAGATAACGTACGTTAAGCTTCCTTCTTAGCGTACGTTATCACGTACTTACATGAGAAAATTTACATGTTTCTATAATCATGCACAAGGATACAAATACGAGAAATATCATACTTTGATTATCGATATCACAAATTCAAATAATACAGGGTACAATTACAGATGAAATATTCAAAATTAATCCGGATATTACATACTCTCCTTATAAAAAGGAGTTTCGTCCCGAAACTCAAGACGAAAATTGTAACACCCCGAGATATTCGGAATAATTACAGCGCCGTAAACCCTTTAAGTAAGGATTTACAAGGCTAATTAAAATAAATGCAAAGATAATCCAACAATACCACAGAAGTTCATAATACAAAACCGGTTTTAACAGATCCATTGAGTTAATTAATACAACCATATCGAAATGATATTAATGAGACACGCGTACTCGAGTACTGAACTGAATCAAGAAGACAAATCACAATAATAACAAACATCACTGAGCCCCTTCGTCGTCACGTCGGTACTGTGGCTGTTTCCCCGCTCCTCGGCTACCTGAACATCAAAACAAATGTCCACCCCCGAAGGGGTTAGCAAAACGATGCTAATAAAAGTATCATATTAAACAAATCGGATATGCAACAACAATGCATAACAAAATACACAACCCGGACTTCCGCTACCGGAATTTGACAATGCGAATCCACAAGATTCCATTAACACAGTATGGGTATTCCAATGATCGAGCACCCTCAGCATAGATCCCAAGATGATCCCATCGGACCAACACAAGGTGGAAAAACCAATCCAATGATCCAGCGCCCTTAGCCTAGATCCCAAGATGATCCCGTCGGACCAACACGAGGTGGACATCTGATCCAGCGCCCTCAGCATAGATCGTACAACATACACAAACACAACTCATGCATACATATATGCAAAATTGCTATGTCCATCAACATGAACATACAAACACTAGATAACGAATATCATGACAATTCAACGAAATAAATCCCATGTTCAACAACATGAATAAGCCACATGTATGCTCAAAATACCAATATTAACAAATTACGATACTTGCCTCAAATATGGAAAGAACTAATCACTCCGATGGTCTCAACACACTCGAAGGCCGCCTCCTTCGATCAACGTAGCAAGCTCGAACCTTAACAAAAGAAATAGTATAGAATTCATCTCAAGTCGTACGAATGTCTAACAATCCGGTCTACCGCCGAAAGATCTTAAAATGTATTCTGCCTGAACTACTTAGCGTATGCTACGTATTCTACGTAACGTGCGCTAAGCCTGCTATTTAGCGTACGTAGACGATGAAGTCTAGCGTACGCTAGCTATGTACTGACAGTCCTATCTGATCAGCCAACTGACTCGACAGATGACATAACGTACGTTATGTACCAAACGTAGCGTACGTTAACTCATTCCCGATAGCGCACGTTAATATACATATCCTAGCGTGCGCTAGCCGTGTATGGCAGTTTACTACTGGGTAGTAGACTTGATCTAATGGTGATGAAACTCATAAAATCTTCAGTGTTTAGTACATGTCATCTCCATGCATATCATGATCATATGGTTTATGAATGATCTTTACGGATTAAACGACTTCGAGATACAAGGATATGTATAATCTTCTCAACACCATAATTCATCTTGATCTTCAAGAAAATATCCTAGGTTCAATCCATTCTATGTCCCAAAACATATAATTCCATTATGTAAAAACATAAGAACTTGATAATCTCCATAACTGGTCATAATCGGTTTGAAGCTTCATGAATATGCTAGGAGTTCAAACACTAAAAGGTTCAATGGTTTTATACGATGAAGAAGTACCGAAACATCAAAAATATCCTTCTAACACATGATGTTCGACTACGTATGAATTTATCTGACTAGATAATCCCAAATCATGATCAAAACATCCTTCAGAATACTACTTAAATTGGTGAAGAATCACCTACCTCAAAGTAGTGAAGAACAAGGAGGAACTTGAAGAAATCCAACACCGAGGGCTTGAACACCAATCTCCAATGATCTACAATCTCCAAACCCGTGCTAGGATGATGACATGAGAGGTTGAAGATGGACGAGGTCACTCTCTAAGTCTAAGAATTCAGATTTGTGAAGTGAAAAAGTCTGAAAAAATTAAAAAGGGTGTTGTCCTATATATATAAAATGGTTATTAGCGCGCGCTAGTCCATATCCGTAGCGTGCGCTAACCGCCATACGAAGCTTACTGACCTCACTGTACTCAACATTTAGCGTGCGCTATCCTCATATCAGTAGCGTGCACTATCGTGTTGACTCGGCTTTTCCCGAAAGCCGTCCAGGTTCATCCCGACATGATCCGACCAAGATCGGCGGCTGATCTCACCTACCACCCTGTCTTAATCATGTTGACTACGTATAACGTGCGCTAAGGTTCATACATAGCGTGCGCTACGAACCTAATTTAGTGTATGCTACGCTAAGTTGATAGCGTGCGCTACATGTGCAAAAATCACCACTTAAAACACATTCATGCAATTATGTGCTCAACAACACCGGATCATGAAATACGGAGAATAATACTCACATCAAAATGCAGCAAATACAATATCACAAGGTTCAAATACACATCAGAAATCTCGGGTATTACATCCTCTCTCCCTAAAAAGAAGTTTCGTCCCGAAACTTAAGATGAAAACAACTCCGGATACCTAGTCTTCTTATTGTCCTCCGTTTCCCAAGTGGCCTCTTCAACTCCGTGTCGTGACCATTGTACTTTAACCAAGGGTATTGGTTTATTCCTCAATTGTTTGATCCGACTCTCAAGTATCTTGATTGGTCTCTCGTCGAAGGTGCCGTCATTAGCTATCTGGATCTCATCGAACTCAATGAAATGACTAGGATCTGGTACATACTTCCGCAATTGGGATACATGAAACACATTGTGAACATGACTCAGCGACGGTGGTAAGGCCACCCTGTATGCTAAATCCCCAACTCTCTCGAGGATCTCAAATGGTCCGATATATCTCGGACTTAGCTTATCTTTCCTCCCAAAACGGAAAATTCCCCGTGTAGAAGACACCTTAAATAGTACGTGGTCCCCAATGTCGAACTCTAGCGGGCGACGACGCACATCTGCATAAGACTTCTGTCGACTCTGGGCAGTCAACAGTCTTTCCCGAATCAAAGCTATCTTCTCTTGAGTCTGAACTATCAATTCCGGTTCCGTCCCGATCAAGTCTGAAGAATCATCCCAGCACAAGGGTGATCTACATCTTCTCCCGTACAAAGCTTCAAATGGTGCCATCTTAATAGAAACATGCCAACTATTGTTATACGTGGATTTAATCAAGGGCAAATGAACTTCCCAATCAGTTGACTAATCCAAGGCACAAGCTCTAAGCATGTCTTCTACTATTTGTATAGTCCTTTCGGACTAACCATCCGTTTGAGGATGATAAGCTGTGCTAAAGTTCAGCTCGGTCCCCAACACCCTGTGAACTGCCTTCCAGAAGTGAGACACGAAGCGACCATCTCGATCTGAAATAATGGTCTTCGGCGTCCCATGCAATCTGACTATCTCTGCAATGAATACTCGTGACAATTTCTCGGGTCCCCACGTGTCTTTAATTCCTAGAAAATGAGCCGACTTGGTTAGTCGATCAACTATAACCCAAATCATGTTCATTCCCATCTTGGTCCTTGGCATATTGGTGATGAAATCCATCGAGATATCCTCCTACTTCCACTCAGGGATCGGAAGCGGCTTTAATATTCCGGCAGGTTGCTGATGTTCAATCTTGACCTGCTGACAAGTCAAACACTTCGAAACGTACTCTGCTACGTCCTTCTTCATATTTCCCCACCAGAAGTTTTGTTTTAGATCCTTATACATCTTACTGCTGCCCGGGTGAATAGAATAGGGAGTGCTGTGAGCTTCCTTCAGAATTGTCCGTCTCAAATCATCATCATCGGGAACGCAAAGTCGACTTCGAAATTTCAGAACTCCATCATCTTGTATAACGGATCCTGGGGCCTTCCCTTTCTTTACTTCGTCACATAACCGAAGGATCAGAGAATCGTTCAACTGCTTAGATTTGATTTCCTCGACTAGTGACGAAGTCAGTTCCATCACATATAGTTGCCCTTGGATTCCTGGTGACCATACTTCAATCCCTTCGCTGATCAGGTCTCATTGAATGCTGGCTTGGGACGTAAGTGCTTCCAACACTCGAAGAGAAACTGGTTTACGGCTCAATGCATCATCTACTACATTTGCTTTACCTGGATGATAGAGAATTTCCAAGTTGTAATCCTTGATCAATTCCAGCCACCTTCTCTGCCTCATGTTTAATTCTTTCTGACTGAAAATGTACTTGAGGCTTTTATGATCTGTAAAGATCTGACAATGAGTGCCGTATAAATAATGTCGCCAAATTTTCAAGGCAAAGACCATAGCTGCTAACTCCAGATCATGAGTCGAGTAATTAACTTCGTACGGTTTCAACTGTCGAGAAGCATAGGCAATCACCTTATCCTTTTTCATCAACACACATCCCATACCCTGATTTGAAGCATCGCTATATACCATGAATCCATCAGTTTCATCTCGTAACGCTAATATAGATGCTGTCGTCAGTCTCTCCTTAAGTTCATCAAAACCAGCCTGGCATTTCTCATCCCACGTGAACTTTTGAGTTTTCTGTAACAGCTGAGTGAGCGGACGAGCAATTTTGGAAAATCCCTCTACAAAACGGCGATAATATCCAGCAAGTCCTAAGAAGCTTCAGACTTCTTTCACGTTATTAGGAGCTTCCCATTCCAAAATTGCTTCGACTTTCTTCGGGTCCACCTGAACTCCGTCAGTTGATATCACATGCCCATGGAAGGTTACTTCCCTAAGCCAGAACTCGCATTTGGAAACCTTCGCATAAAGTTGTTCATTCCTGAAGGTGCTCAAAACCACACGCAAATGCTCGGCATGCTCCTCTGTGTCTTTCGAATAGATCAAGATGTCATCAATGAAAACGACTACAAACTTATCTAGGTATTCTAAGTATACCCTATTCATCAATTGCATAAATACCACAGGAGCATTGGTAAGTCCGAATGGCATCACTACGAATTCATAGTGCCCGTACCGGGATCTGAAAGCAGATTTCGGTATATCCAATTCCTTAATTCTCAACTGATGATATCCTGATCGCAAGTCAATCTTCGAGAATACCCTTTCCCCTTGTAGTTGATCAAACAAGTCGTCGATCCGAGGTATAGGATACTTGTTCTTGATCGTCACCTTGTTTAGCTCCCTGTAATCAATACATAATCGGAGTGATCCATCTTTCTTCCGGACAAAGAGAACGAGTGCTCCCCAAGTAGAAACGCTAGGTTGAATGTAACCCTTCTGCAATAATTCCTCCAGTTGCTTCTTTAGTTCATACATCTCGGTTGGCACCATACGGTATGGTGCTCTGGAAATAGTAGCGGCTCCAGGCTCTAATTCAATATTTAACTCTACTTCTCTCAGCGGAGGTAACCCAGGTAGTTCGTCACGGAATACATCCGAGAATTCATTCACAACTGGAATAGACGAGATCTCTACTCCTTCTTCTTTCTTCATGGCGTAGCACCAAAATCCGTGACAACCCTGCTTCAGTAATTTAACTGGTTTCATCCCTTTGATCAATTTTCCCGATCTTCCCGGTCTCCATCCTATGAATAAGTGTTCAGATCCGTCATCAGCAATGATAGAAATGACTCTCTTTCGGTAATTCAAAATAGCTCCATAACGGTTGAGCCAATCGTCTTCGATAATTAAATCGTCATCATGGATGTCAACTACAATAAGATTCGATGGCCAATCTCTCCCTCCTACAGACACTGGAAAATCTCTAGTTTTTAGGGTTTCCACAATTCTCTCTCTGCTCGGTAAACCCACAACATAAGGTTCACAATCAAATAAACACGAGATTTTCAAACGATTAACACAGTTCAATGATATAAAAGAATGTGTAGCTCCTGAATCAAATAAGACACTAACTGGTTGCAAAAGGATCTGAATCGTACTTGATGCAACAGTAGTGTTCTGATTGTCAGATTTCCTCATCTCGTACAGGCGCGGAGGAACGGACCCAGCACTGGATGTCTCTCTCTTCCCAACATTCTGCTGCTGAAATCCACTCTGCTGCGTCTGGTTCACACTTATCTCCTTTGGAACTTGTGCTGGAGTGCGAGTACCAAATGATCTAGTCACAACTCCGCAGAAAGCCGCACGGTGCCCGTCTTGCCCACGATCGAAACAAGTCACAGAAGATGTGGGGCAATCACGTCGAATATGCCCTGCTCGACCACAATTATAGCATTTCTTTGATGCATCCAAACTGCTGATGTTTTCCGGAACTTCCTTCCTCCTCTAGAAGGATGTGAAGGTTTCCTAGATGAATAAAATGAAGACTGGCCCTTGCGGGGCCCACCACTCTTGTTTTTCGAGAAGTTGCCGGACACTTTCTGCTTTTTTGCTTCCATCGATTTCTCCACCGCCGCCTCTTTCATGTCGTAGGCCGGTGCTTTGTCTTGATACTATCGCAACGTAGTACACTCGAATCCGGACATGTACTGCTGAATCTCCGGCTTCATCCGCATATCAAAATGAAAAATCTTTTCTGCCTCTGTTCTGACCAAGTGTCGCACACAAGTCAGCTGATGATTAAAAGTCTTGATTATGTCTGTCACCGATACTTCCGAACTCTGTGGTGAGAAAAACTCTCGGATTTTTGCCTTTCTAACTGGACGAGGACAATATTGTGCTTCCATCATTAGTTTGAATTCCGTCCAGTCAGCATTATGATTCTCAGGTCGAATAGCTTCCCACCAGTCAAAAGCCTCCCCAGTCAGAAAATACTGGGCAATAGGAACTTTCCGGTCCTCGGGATAGTTAATACCCACAAATATCTTCTCTAACTCCTTTAGCCAATGATCCAAGTAAGTGCCTCAGCAGATCCGTCAAATTTTGGCGGGTGCAATTTGACCACCTCAGCAAGCCATCTGTCTCCCCGGTTATCCTCGTGGTGCTGCTGTCCCATCGCCGTCTGCATGCGGTGAACTACCTGAGCGAACTGGTTTATTTGAGACACCACCTGTTGAAGCACTCCTGGCATGTTAGGATTCGCGTTGTCATTCGCTGATCCCTACTGTCCTCCAGAATGGGAATCGGTTTGACTGGCCGATAATTCTGGGGTAGTTGAGGAATCCTCCTGTCTCATGTTACCACGTCCGCGTCCACGACCACGTCCGCATCCACGTCCTCCCCTCAACATACTGTAAACACCATTACACAATATCCAGGACAAAATTTTCAAAAAATAAAGCCCGTCAATACTCACAAAACAGAAATTAAGTAAAACGGTAGTATAAGAGATTAGGAGACTTACAACCACGGTCCACATGACCACTTTGGCTGAACAGTGATGTTACGAACGACCCGTAAATCAAATAACGTAAACAGACCCAACTAAAACCCGAGTGCCAAGATATCCATGAATCTTAGCTCCGATACCATATTCTGAAACACCCCGAGATATTCGGAATAATTACAGCGCCGTAAACCCTTTAAGTAAGGATTTACAAGGCTAATTAAAAGAAATGTAAAGATAATCCAATAATACCACAGAAGTTCAAAATACAAAACCGGTTCCAACAGATCCATTGAGTTAATTAATACAACCATATCGAAATGATATTAATGAGACACGCGTACTCGAGTACTGAAAATGAATCAAGAAGACAAATCACAATAACAACAAACATCACTGAGCCCGTTCGTCGTCACGTCGGTACTGTGGCTGTTTTCCCGCTCCTCGGCTACCTGAACATCAAAACAAATGTCCACCCCCGATGGAGTTAGCAAATCGATGCTAGTACAAGTATCATATTAAACAAATCGGATATGCAACAACAATGCATAACAAAATACACAACCCGGACTTTTGCTACCGGAATCCGACAATGCGAATCCACGAGATTCCATTAACACAGTATGGGTATTCCAATGATCCAGCGCCCTCAGCATAGATCCCAAGATGATCCCATCGGACCAACACGAGGTGGAAAAACCCATCCAATGATCCAGCGCCCTCAGCCTAGATCCCAAGATGATCCCGTCGGACCAACACGAGGTGGACATCCGATCCAGCGCCCTCCGCATAGATCGTACAACATACACAAACATAACTCATGCATACATATATGCAAAATCGCTATGTCCATCAATATGAACATACAAACACTAGATAACGAATATCATGACAATTCAATGAAATAAATCCCATGTTCAACAACATGAATAAACCACATGTATGCTCAAAATACCAATATTAATAAATTACGATACTTGCCTCAAAGATGGCAAGAACTAATCACTCCAACGATCTCAACACACTCGAAGGCCGCCTCCTTCGATCAACGTAGCAAGCTCGAACCTTAACAAAAGAAATAGTATATAATTCATCTGAAGTCGTACGAATGTCTAACAATCCGGTCTACGGGGGAAAGCTCTTAAAATGTATTCTGCCTGAACTACTTAGCGTACGCTACGTATTCTACGTAACGTGCGCTAATCCTGCTAGTTAGTGTACGTAAACGAGGAAGTCTAGCATACGCTAGATTTGTACTGACAGTCCTATCTGATCAGCCGACTGACTCGACTGATGACATAACGTACGTTACGTACCAAACGTAGCGTACGTTAACTCATTCCCGATAGCGCACGTTAATATACATATCCTAGCGTGCGCTAGCCGTGTATGGCAGTTTACTACTGGGTAGTAGACTTGATCTAATGGTGATGAAACTCATAAAATCTTCAGTGTTTAGTACATGTCATCTCCATGCATATCATGATCATATGGTTTATGAATGATCTTTACGGATTAAACTACTTCGAGGTACAAGGATATGTATAATCTTCCCAACACCATAATTCATCTTGATCTTCAAGAAAATATCCTAGGTTCAATCCATTCTATGTCCCAAAACGTATAATTCCATTATGTAAAAACATAAGAACTTGATAATCTCCATAACTGGTCATAATCGGTTTGAAGCTTCATGAATATGCTAGGAGTTCAAACACTAAAAGGTTCAATGGTTTTATACGATGAAGAAGTACCGAAACATCGAAAATATCCTTCTAACACACGATGTTCGACTACGTATGAATTTATCTGACTAGATAATCCCAAATCATGATCAAAACATCCTTTAGAATACTACTTAAATTGGTGAAGAATCACCTACCTCAAAGTAGTGAAGAACAAGGAGGAACTTGAAGAAATCCAACACCGAGGGCTTGAACACCAATCTCCAATGATCTACAATCTTCAAACTCGTGCTAGGATGATGACATGAGAGGTTGAAGATGGAGGAGGTAACTCTCTAAGTCTAAGAATTCGGATTTGTGAAGTGAAAAAGTCTGAAAAAATGAAAAAGGGTGCTGTCCTATATATAGAAAATGATTATTAGCGCGCGCTAGTCCATATCCGTAGCGTGCGCTAACGGCCATACGAAGCTTACTGACCTCACTGTACTCAACATTTAGCGTGCGCTATCCTCATATCAGTAGCGTGCGCTACCGCGTTGACTCGGCTTTTCCCGAAAGCCGTCCAGGTTCATCCTGACATGATCCGACCAAGATCCGCGGCTGATCTCACCTACCACCCTGTCTTAATCATGTTGACTACGTATAGCGTGCGCTAAGGTTCATACATAACGTGCTCTACGAACCCAATTTAGCGTACGCTACGCTAAGTTGATAGCATGCGCTACATGTGCAAAAATCACCACTTAAAACACATTCATGCAATCATGCGCTCAACAACACCGGATCATGAAATACGTAGAATAATACTCAGATCAAAATGCAACAAATACAATATCACAAGGTTCAAATACACATCAGAAATCTGGGGTATTACAAAAATAACTCTGTATATCTGGACCTCATGCTATCTTTCGTTTCCCAATTGGCTTCTTCCACTCCATGGCGCGACCACTAAACATTAACCAAAGCGATCTATTTATTTCTCAATTGCTTAACTCGACTCTCGAGTATCCTAATCGGTCTCTCTTCAAATGTGCCATCTTGAGCGACTTCGATCTTGCCAAAATCAATGACATGACTAGGATCTGGTATATACTTCCGTAACTGGGATACGTAGAATACATTATGAACATGGCTCAATGACGGCGGTAATGCCAACTTGTATTCCAAATCTCCAACTCTCTCATGATTCTCAAATGGTCCGATATATCTCGGACTCAGCTTTCCTTTCCTCCTAAAACGAAAGATTCCCCGAGTAGGAGAAAGTTTTAAAAGCATGTGATCTCCAATACTGAACTCTAATGGACGACGGCGCACGTCCGTGTAAGATTTCTGTCGACTCTGGCAGTCAACAGCCTTTCGCGAATCAAGGCTATCTTCTATCGTTTCTGCACGATCAATTCCAGTTCTATCCCGATCAAGTGTGATGAATCATCCCAACATAGGGGTGATCTGCATCTCTTCCCGTATAATGCCTCAAACGGTGCCATCTTAATGGAAGCATGCCAACTATTGCTGTAGGTGAATTCAATCAACGGCAGATGAACTTCCCAATTAGTTGACCAATCTAAGGCACAAGCCCTCGGCATATCTTCCACCGTTTGAATAGTCCTCTCGGATTGTCTGTCTGTCTGCGGATGATAAGCTGTGCTGAAGTTCAATTCGGTTCCCAAGGCTTTATGAACTGCTTTCCAAAAATGAGATACAAAGCGACCGTCTTGGTCAGAAATAATGGTCTTCGGCGTACCATGCAATCGGACTATCTCTGCAATAAATACTCGTGCCAACTTCTCGGGTTCCCAAGTGTCCTTAGTGCCTAGAAAATGAGCCGATTTGGTTAGACGGTCAACTATCACCCAAATCATGTTCATCCCTGTCCTGGTTCTCGGCATATTAGTGATAAAGTCCATCGAT
Organism: Orobanche coerulescens; assembly: GCA_033398695.1. Taxonomy (NCBI): domain Eukaryota; kingdom Viridiplantae; phylum Streptophyta; class Magnoliopsida; order Lamiales; family Orobanchaceae; genus Orobanche; species Orobanche coerulescens. The sequence continues at coordinate 68,592,433 of CM065804.1, read as the reverse complement.
ATGTCCTCCCACTTCCATTCAGGAATTGGGAGCGGCTTCAGCATTACGGCAGGTCATTGATGTTCGATCTTAACCTGCTGACAAGTCAAACATTTCGAGACATAATCCGCTATATCTTTCTTCATGTTGCCCCACCAGAAGTTCTGCTTCAAGTCCCTATACATCTTATTGGTGCCCGGGTGGATAGAATAGGGCGTGCTGTGAGCTTCCTTCATAATTGTTTGCTTCAACACATCAACATCGGGAACACAAAGTCGGCTCTGAAATCTCAAGACTCCATCATCATGAATTACGAATCCTAGGGCCTTTCTCTTGATCACTTCATCATGTAACCGAATCATCAAACGGTCATTTACTTGCTTAGATTTGATTTCTTCGGTTAACGATGAAGTTAATTCCATCACACAGTTGTCCTTGGACTCTTTGCAACCCTACTTCAATTCCTTCGCGAATCATTTCTCATTGAATGTTGGGCTGGGAGGTCAGTGTCTCCAGCATCTGAATAGAAATAGGCTTGCGGCTAAGTGCATCGGCCACTACATTTTCTTTGCCTGGATGATAAAGAATCTCCAAGTCGTAGTCCTTAATCAGTTCCAGCCATCTCCTTTGCCGCATGTTCAACTCTTTCAGACTGAAGATGTATTTGAGACTCTTGTGATCCATAAAGATTTGACAGTGAGTCCCATACAGGTAGTGTCTCCAGATTTTCAAAGCAAAAACTACCGCTGCCAGCTCTAAATCATGCGTTGGGTAATTTACTTCATAAGGTTTCAGCTGTCGTGATGCATAGGCGATCACCTTCTCAATTTATATCAATACACATCCGAGACCTTGGTTCGAAGCGTCACTGTAAACTATGAATCCTCCAGTTCCCTGTGGGAGTGCTAAAATCGGTGCCATCATCAATCTCTTCCCTGTGGTCCAGGTTATTCGCCAGGATACACATCCGGAAATTCGTTCCCAACAGGAATGGATGAGAGTTCTACTTTTCTGTCTTATTTCTTCATTGCGTAGCACCAGTATCCGGTACAGCCCTGTTTCAACAATTTGACATCTTTCATCGCCTTGATCTTCTTTCTTGAGCTTCCTGGTTTCCATCCTTCAAACAGTATTTCGGAACCATCGTCAGCTATCACTAGGATATTCCTCTTTCGGTAGTTTACAATAGCTCCATATCGATTAAACCAATCATCTCCGAGTATCAGGTCGTCTCCTTGCATTTCTATCACAATCGGATTTGAGGGCCACTCTTTGCCTCCAAATGATATAGGGAAATCTCTAGATTCTAATTTTCCCACAATCCTCTCTCCACTCGGTAAACCCACAATATAAGGCTCACAATTATGAAAACCAAAAATATTCAAACGATTTACACAGGACAAGGATATAAATGAATGCGTAGCTCCTGTATCGAATAAAATGTTAACTGGCCGTGAAAGGATCTGAACAGTACCTGATGCGACAACAGCATCCTGATCGTCTTCCCTCTTCATCTCGTACAGACATGGGGGAACGGATCCAACACTCGAGGCTCCCTTGCGGTCGAATTGTCCTCTGCCTCGACCTCGACCGAAATTTTGGGGCAGCTGAACACTCAGCTACGTCTGCTGAATACTTGTTTCCTTCTGAGCCGGTTGTGAAGTACGAATCCCATTAAACTTAGTGGCATCCTTGCAGAACATCGCACGGTATCCCTCCTGTCCGCAATCATAACATATCACTGGAGTACGGAAACAATCACGCCAAAGGTGTCCTGGGCGACCACAGTTAAAGCACTTCCTTGTTACATCCGTCGTGGCTGATACTGCTCCGAAGTTCTTTCCTCTCTCGGATGGGTGTGTAGGTTTCTTGAATGGATGAAAGGATGACTGGGCCTTGCGGGGCTCACTGCTCTTGTGCTCGTGAAACTACCAGAGACTTTCTGCTTTTTGGATTCTGCAAACTTTTCCATCGCTGCTTCTTTGATTTCATTCGCCAATGCTTTATCTTGATATTGACGGAGAGTGGTACATTCGAAACCGGGCATGTACCTCTGGATCTATGGTTTCATTCTCATATCAAAATGGATCATCATTTCCGCGTCTGTTCTGACCAGGTGTCGAACAAATGCCATCTGCTGATTAAACATTTTAATCGTCTGGGATACTAGCTCTTCTGACGGCTGTGTGGAGAAAAAATCTCGAATTTTGGCTTCCCTCACTGGACGATGGCAGTACTGAGCTTCCATCATCAATTTAAATTCTCCACAGTCGGCATCATGATCTACAGGCCAGATGGCTTCCCACCATTCGAATGCTTCCCCTATCTCCTCGGTCGTCTGGGCAATTAATCCCGGCAAAAATTTTCTCCAGCTATTTTAACCAATGATCCCACGTCGGTGTCTCAGAAAAGCCGTCGAATTTAGGTGGTTGCATCTTCGCCACTTCTTGCAGCCATCGGTCGCCTCGATTTCCTATATCTGGGATACCTTGATGTCTATCTCCCGGTTGTAATCTACTGCCACCTGCATTCGGTCCACGACCTGAGCAAACTGAGTCATCTGGTTAACCACCTGACGAAGGATTTCGGGCACAGCAGGTTCTGGTTCATTGTTAATAGATCTTTGTGGCTCGCCTGAGCTGTGGCTAGCCTGATTAGAAGGCGAAGCTTCTCTTTCAGCATTCCTTCGTCCGCGTCCGCGACCGCGACCACGTCCACATCCACCTCGCAACATACTGTAAGAATAAATACTCAATATACAGGAAACAATATAGTTCTAATGTTCAAGTATAAAGAGGTATAACATGTAAAGGACGAGATAGAGTTTAAGAACTTACAACCACTGTTCGCACGAAGACGTAGGCAGTACAGTGATGTTATTCACGGCCGGTTACCTCAAAAGACATATATGAACCCTATTTTAACCCAATGGCCAAGATATCCATAATCTTAGCTCTGATACCATATTCTGTAACACCCCCGATATATTCAAGAATATTACAGCGCCGTAAATTATTTACATAAGAATTTACAAGGCTGAGGAAATGAAAAGAAAATAACAGATACCAACATATAAAAGTAACTGAAATAAAATACAATTGGGCCAATATCGAGAATACAAATATCCAAAGGAAGAATATCAATACATCACCAAATCCAATCATCATAAATGACGACGTACTCGAGTACTTATTAAAAAAAACACAAACAACAAATAATTAAACCCGACCGGAACATCACTCTGCACCCTCGTCGTCATGCAGCTCTAGTGGTTGTTTCCCTGCTCTCCTGGATCATGAACATAAACAAATGTTCACCCCCGAAGGGGTTCGCACAACGATGCTAGTACAAGTACGAAAATTATACAACAATGATTTAATCAACAATAATCATGACAAGTTTCTCGAACGAGAAATAATAATAACACATATCACATCATGATAGTCTCAACATACTCATGGTATTCCAACGATCCAGCACACACAGCTATAGATTCCCATGATGATCCCGTCGGACCAAAGCATGGTGGAACTACCTCTCCAATGATCCAGCGCACACAGATATAGATTTCCCATGATGATTCCCGTCGGATCAACGCATGGTGGACAATTAATTACGACACATGTACACAGTACAATCATAACATAACCGACATAATACGAACAATTCTAATTAAAGTACTTGCCTAGATTTGATGACAAGAATAAAACTTCCACGAATATCAAAACGCTCGAAGGTCGCCCCCTTCGATCAATCACGTTGCAAAGCTCGAACCTTAACAAAAGAAATAATATAGAATTCATCTCACGTCGAACGAACATCTAACAATCCAAATTACGGTCGAAACTTCATAAAACGTATACTGCATGGTCTGCATAACGTACGTTACATATCCAACATAGCATACATTAAGGATGCTCATTAGTATACATAAACTACTAAGTCTAGCGTACGCTAACCATGTATCGACAGTTCCTCTCTGATCAGTCGACTGACTCGTCTGATGATATAATGTATATTACGTACACATCGTAGCATACGTTAATTATGCCTGTTACCGTATGTAAGCTGCAGAGCCTAGAGTATGCTAAACATGCATCCGACAGTCTCTCCCCTGATCAGACAACTGATTCGCCGCACGAAATTCTCAGTGTTAACGTACGTTAACTCCATGCATGATACACTCATGAAAACTTGAATGGTCTAATGGTGTTCAATGTATTATAACTTCAAGTATAAGCATATCATCATGATGTCATACTCTAATCTTCGATCACAAATTCTCTTATGTAATTCAGTTATTATGAGGTTGATAATATAGTTACCAATATCATCAACATATTCCAACTTCATCGTGAAGATTAATTTACTAAATCAACTTCAACCTGTGGTGATCCTTCATCTAATTCCGTTAAGCAAAAGTGATACCAATACTAAATCTACTACCATTATAGCAACACTATTCAATATGGATAATCAAACTCAGAACATTACTCTCATCATTTGAAGACACAGGATTCCAACTATGATGTTCTCAACAATGATATCTTAAGTATAATCATCCCAACTTCTAAACATGATGTTCGGTTGAATAAATCATCTATGGAACTTAATATCTTGATAGCATGATCATCATATCCTTAGGAACACGAATCCAAGGTTGGAGATTGTATTAGCATACCTTAAGATGAAGAAAACACCGAGACAATAGGTAGAATCCAACTCTGGTTGCTTGTGTGACAATCCAAGATGTTCTTCAACTTCAGTGATCAAGTAATAGTGATATCCAATCTTCAATGATCAATTAAAGGTGGTGACTGGGATCTCTCTGGGCACGAAGGATGTTGAAGGCTAAGTGAAATAAACGAACTGAAATGAAATAGGGTGATGTCTTATTTATAATTTTCTGACCTTAACGTACGTTGGCCTCATGCATAACGTACGTTAGTCTCTTAGCGTACGCTACCCAGTATACTTAGCATATGCTATCGTCACCGATAGTTAACTGTTCTCATTTAGTACTCGATTACGTACGCTACACCATCAGGTTACATACGTAAGTAACACCTATTAGCGTACGCTAGGCACACTCCTTATGTATGTTAACAATTGTTGATTTCAAAAGTGTCCAGGTTCATCCGCGGGAATCTTATCCGGACCCATCGTCCGGCTGGCGCATGTGCTAGCCGCCCATCTCAATTATTGGCCTCTTTACGTATGCTATGCTTCATTCGCAGCATAGGCTATCTTTGGTAGATAACGTACGTTAAGCTTCCTTCTTAGCATACATTATCACGTACTTGCATGAGAAAATTTACATCTTGCTATAATCATGCACAAGGATACAAATACGAGAAATATCATACTTCGAATATCAATATGACAAATCCGAATAATACAGGGTTCAATTGCAGATGAAATACTCAAAATTAATCCGGATATTACAAAGCTCAAGTCCCTGTGGCGACTGATGGGGTGAGAGTCGTGGGGGAAGCTTTAGGTGGATTTATTACATAGCCATGAGATTTTGTTTTCTCTGATTCTTCAAAGGTAAATATTTTCTTTTTCCTTTTAGTAACTCAAGCAGAATAAATTATTTCAAATGTACTTGTACTTTACACTCTACTATATGAAATAGGATATTCAGCGACCAAGGAAGCAGGCTCGTCACAATGATGGGTTGAGGACCAAAGATGACATCATGAAAGACTTACTTAGTGCTACGTCGAGTCTTTACAGAAATCCGTTATTAGTTCTGTGGGATGCAACTATCTATAGTTGTGTGTGTTTTGTGTACTGTGTGTGTGAGTGTGTGTTTGTGTGCTGTGTGTGTTTATGTTTGTGTGTGTACTGTGTGTTTGTGTGTGTGTATGTGTGTTGTGTGTGTTTGTGTGATGTGTACGGTTTTTTGTTTGGAAACACGAATTATTTTGGGATTGACGTGGTTAACATCGTAAGGATCTTCTCCCTTTGGGATAGATGTTAACTTTCATCTAAAGGATCTTCTCCGAATATATCGTGTATGAAGTGTCCGTTTTTTGTGTTGGTGTTTTTTTTCTGTGCAGTGTGTGTGCAGTGTTTGTGTGTGTGCAGTGGCAGTGTATGTATGTGTGTGTGTGTGTGTGCTGTGTATGTTTGTGTTTGTGTGTGTGTGTTTGTGTGCTGTGAGTGTGTTGTGTGTGTGTGTGTGTGTGTGTGTGTGTGTTTGTGTATGTTTGTTTGTGTGCAGTGTGTACCGTGTGTGTACTTTCTCTCCCTGTGTGTTTGTGTGTGTGTTTGTGTGCTGTGCTGTGTGTTGGCTACTAAGTATACATGATACAGCTTGGAAAGTGTTTGAAACAACAGGCTGTACGGTTTTCAAATCTGAGTGCGTAGCGGAAGTCTTTAATACAGTAAGTTGCTGAGGATACAGCAACTAGGTGTGCAGTGTATACTTAAATAACCAAAATTAATAAAACAATAAAGGCAGAAGGTAAATAACACAATATTTAAAGTGGTTCGAGGTAAACCCCTCTACGTCCACTGGTCCTCCACACAGGAGTAAAAGTTTATTATAATTACTACGTACACAACTACATAATTATAACCAAACCTAACCAATATATCGTTCACACAGATTGATATAATGATCTTAGCCATCAACCGTTCACACAGATTGGTTTGAGCTAACACGTGACTGGATTCTTCACACACAATTCTGAAGCTTCGCCTTATTCAATGCAAGTCCGTCATACACAGTTCAGGAATAGCAAGGATTCTCAGTCCACACAGAGCTGATGGGTTTTGTTCAAGGGTAGAACAATATTTGAACAACAGCTTCAACTTTCTGAGCTTATAGCTGATGATGTGTTGTTCACGGTTTGAGCACTGTATATCTCTTCTTTCAGAATAGCAGAATAATTTGGGAGATATGTTTTGCTCTGAATATTCGTGTAAGCACTTGTTTCACTTGCGTATGTGATTGTTGTTCAGTTCGTGGTTTTTCGTTGTTTTTGCAAGCACATATGATCTTTAAACTCTGGAGATATATATAGCCTTCTGAAATATATCTGTTGAAATAGATCCATTGAGCAAGATTCTGTGACAACTTGATAGTTGACTTGAATAGACTGAGATCCGGATATTGCGGGATTTGAAGATCTTCTGATGACTTACAGTATTTAAATACTTTATCCTTTAGTATTTAAATACTTCTTTATCAAATGGGACTTAACTTCTAGGGAATACTGAAGAATCCTCCTTGTCCTGTTTGAGGGCTGTATGGAAGGATTGCTGTATTGATGTTTTGAGACAGCTTCCATACTTAGCTTTGTGGGACTCTTTGCTGTATGATAGATTCACTGCATGTTGGGACTACGAGAAGTCTTCGATACAGGTTGATACCTTTGATCATCTTTTCGATACAGCTATTAGCGGTATGCAGGATTTGGCATATTGTCAAAACATTCTGTCAACACGATCGATACAGGGATTATTTATCCCAACAGTTTCGATACCGGGTATTTGTTATCCCAACACTGTGTGTGTGCTGTGTGTGTGTGTTTGTGTGTTGTGTGTTTGTGTGCTCTGTGTGTTTGTGTGCTGTGTGTTTGTGTGCTCTGTGTGTTTATTTTGTGTGTGTGTTTGTGTGTTGTGTGTTTGTGTGATGTGTGCGGTTTTTTGTTTGGAAACACGAATTATTTTGGGATAGGTGTGATTAACGTTGTAAGGAGTGTCCGTTTGTTTGTGTTGGTGTTTTTTTCTGTGTTGTGTGTGTGTGCAGTGTGTGTGTGTGTGTGTGTGTTTCCTATTTGTGCAGTGTGTGTAGTATGTGTGTGTGTGTGTGTGTGTTTACTGTTTGTGCAGTATGTGTGTGTGTGTGTATGTGTGTGCAGTGTGTGCGTGTGTGTGTGTGTGTACTGTGTATGTGTGTGTTTGTGTACTGTGTGTATGTGTGTGTGTTTGCTGTGTGTGTGTTGTTTGTGTGTTGTGTGTGTGCTGTTTGTGTGTGTTTGTGTGTGTTTGTATGTGATGTGTGCTGTGTGTCTATGAGTGTGTGTGCTGTGTGTGTGTGTGTGTGTGTGTGTGTGTGTGTGTGTGTGTTTGTGTATGTTTGTTTGTGTGCTGTGTGTGTGTTTGTGTTTGTGTGTGTTTGTATCCTGTGTGTGCTTGTGTGTTTGTGTAAGTGTGCGTGTTTTTTACTGTGTATGTTGTGTGTTGATTTTATTTACTAAAAGCGACTCATATAATTGTGTCTTATTTTATTTTAGTGTAATAAACAAAATGGAGGTTGAGAGTGTGATTATTATGTTATGCAGTGGATGTCGACTATCGTCCGAGGGCGTATTTTGGATTGTTGGATGGAGGTAGTATATTCTTAACTTGAATTGGTGATAAAACTCTTTACTCGTTTACATTTAAAGTTTGTTTATTATACGTTTATATGTGCAGATGTTTGATGATGTTGGAGCAGTGTCTCATTATGTTATTAATAAAATTCGAGCTGATTGGGGACACTATTTCTTGGAGGTTCGAAATCGTCTTGCGACATGATTTTGGTGTTTTTGTGTGAATTATTTGGATGAATTGATGTTTTTTATTGTATTATCTTTTTCAATGAATTGGTCAATGAATTTGGTGTTGGTTAGTTCTTTTCGGTGTAGTTGGATTCGATGAATTCGTGGTTTATTGATTATTACAGTTTGGTCCGAGTTCAGGTACTAGATTGTGCAAAATAATGCGAAAATATGGGGAAAATCTGGACAAAAATCACAGCGGTTCATCCAAACCGCAGTTATTTTGTATACTTTTTTAGACTTCATTTATTTTTTTAAAGAACTTCAGTTATTGATAAAAATAATCAATATGAGAATAACAAATAATTATAAAAAAATACTAATATACTCTCGATATACTTTAATGACAAAAAAATTCAAATCCAAAAGGGATTGTGGAGAAATGAAATAGTGAAAAATAATTTATGTGATCATTTATGCTAAATACACAATTTTGGATGGAGAACTCGTATGATATCATTTTTATCATGAAAGTTATATTTTCCTGAGCCTAAACTCCCATGGGAGCAAAAATAAAATTTTACCCTATTTTAGAAAGATAACTTTGAAAATTCATCACATTAGTAATTTTAATTTAATGATTTAAATAACAATATTTGTATCGAAATATGAAGATGACCCTATTGATTAATATGATATCAAAAGTGAAATACTTATGTATGTTAAGAAGATATCTTTAAAAAATAGTAAAATTAGTAACTATATAATCTAAAATATTAAGTAAGTCAGTACCAGACTGCATCATTTAAATTAAATGGAAAATAAAATAAAGAAATCTAAATTTGTGAGAATTAATTATTATTGCAGTAGCACAATTATGAATATCTTAATTTTTTTGAATGTTTAAATTTTAAGATGACTAAATTAATTATCCATTCGCATTAATTATTTTAATTAATTTTATTCTATCAAAATTAATTCTTTTTCATATAATATTTATTAAATCAAATTCTTTTATATATATTTAAGAACATATGCTTGATAATTTATAAAATCAAGAATTATATAATTTATATAATAAAATATATATATAATGTCAAGGCGTAATTTATAATAAGTGCATATTCTCGTAAAGAATAAAATAATACTGCAATTACATAATTAAGTATTTCCTCTACTTCTCACATGAAGTTTTTGTTTTTGTTAGATTGGATTTTTAAGATATTTTTTTTCATTTACATTTAGGAAGATTTATAGTTAAGTTTGTCCACTAAAACATTCCTTCTATGAAGGATGATATATTGATTAATATGTTATTACTAATATTTAATGACTACAATATTAAAAATATAATAATTATAAAATTTAATATAGCTAAATACGAAATATATATATGCTAGAGCAGTAACTGAACCAGAATAGTGCGAATGAGAACAACCAAAAGATAACAGAAAATAAATTAACTCTCACCCAAATAAATTATTCTCGCAATAGCATAATTAAATAATTGCTTTATTTTCTCGCATGAATATTCTTTAAATGACTGGTCTTTAAGATAGTTAAATAATTATCTACTAACATTAAAAAATACTTTAAGTTTATTCTGTAAATAAAATTCTAATGATTTATATGCTCCATTTTCCGTATATTAGATTTATCACCCATCAAACTGATTTACTTGTCTAATATAGAATTTAGTTATAACAATTTAACTCAATTTATATTTTCTTAAAAAATGCAATTTCTTTCTTTCATTTGTTTAAAATTTCTAATTATTCCGTCTTTGAGAAGAAATTTCAAAACAAAAGCAATATTGAAGAAAATATATTGAGATTGAACTAAGAAAAAAATCATGTAATTTATAAATAACAACTCTAGATATTGAGAAAAAAATAATATTTGTTTTGAAAGATGGAGGATTGATGTTGACCTCAAGTGAATTAAAGTAAATTTTTGGTGAACAGAATAAATATTAAAAAAAATTCAGTAGATGAACGATTGTTTTGGAAAAAATAGGATGGTAATTATTTTTTATTTTTTATATGCATTATAATTCTTTTTAGAATTAAAACTAAATTTCAAATAGGTTTTTGACTTATTTTTTATATTTATTATATAATGAATTCCTTCTATTTTGTATGATTATTATCTTTATTTTGATATGTAGAACTCAAGTATGTATATCATAAAGTTGTTGCATGTCATTACAATGTAGTTGACTTGGCCAAGTGGTTAAAATCTATGTATGTTACTTGAATAGTTTATACCAATTGGAGTTTAAATCCTGCAGGTTATGATTTTTTTATTTTTTTTATTTACTATTTAATTAGTTGTGGATTAATCCAAGCATGCGAGCCGGACAAATAAGCAACCGAAGCATGCGAGCCGGACAAATAAGCAACCGAAGCACCATAACATGACATATGATAACCGGAGCATGAGAAGCAGCCATGTAGGCTCAGTATATCCTGTTAGGATTACTTTTTTGAGATTTTGATGATGTCATCCCTGTATTCCAAGTTTATTTCAAATGTATGTTTAAAGTAGTTGGCAATGTAAGGAAGAACCAAATGAGTATCTTCTACAGGCCTTTAGAAGATTAGGCTAAGTATTGATCATGTTGATCAGATTGATTTTGGCTAATTATAGAACAGTCAAATATTAGTCGGGTTTTTTGTCGAAGGCAAATATCAGCTGAGCTTGGCCAGATAAAAATATCAGTCGGATTTTGGTCAAGAAAAAATATCAGCTGGGTTTGACTAAGTCAGAAGTACAATTGAGTATCACCGAAGACAATATTGGCAAAGTATAAAACAGTCAAATATCAGTCGGGTTTAATCAAAGGATATAAGCTAAGGTTGACCAGACAGACATCAGTCGGGTTCCAGTTAAAGCAAAATATCAGCCAGGTTTGACCAAGACAAAACATCAGCCAGGTTTTTATCCAGACAGAATATCAGCCAAGTTTTTATCCAGACACTATATCAGCTAAGTTTTATCCAGACAGAATATCAGCCAAGTTTTGAACATCAGTTATGTCCACGTCAGCAAATATCGAAAAGTCAACAAGGACGGCAAATCAAATTCAGACGTAATTGAAGCCACGGTGACAAAGTGATTGGTTCCCAAAATTTAAGGAATAGAATATTCGTCGAGATTCGCGCCATGAAGACTTTCCAAATATAGTAATCAAAGAAAAACGGCACAACAATCCTACATCTTCAGACGGTCGGATTTGAAGAAAGAGACAAAGTCGTGAAAAGAGATGAAAAGCTAAACAATGAAGTCTACTCTCCAACAAACGGATTTGTTCCAAGATGCAATGGCTATGAAGAGCTCCGGAATCATACTATAAATATCTTAAGAACACTTCAGCAGAAGTACGATGCGAACTATACTTACAAGCAATCAAAGCAAACGAAAGCAATATAAAACTATAGCATCGTGAAGAGCAAGATCATAAAGTATCATATATAGAGAAGTTCTTAAGTTGGAGAAGACAAACACTCTTGTCTTAAAAGTTTGAGTTTGGGGTACTTTCTTGAACGAGGTTCTTGAGAGTAAGAGGTTGTATTACATCCATGGGTTCTTGATTGGAAGGTGGTAGGCAATTTGCGAGTTGTTGAGGCATCCAAGGGTTTTAGATCAATAGGTGTTAGGCAACCAAGGGAAGGAGTTACAATGGCCACATATTTTCACTGGTTTAAAGTTGTTGTAACTAAATTCATTGTAACACGATTTCACTGGTTTAAAGTTGGAGAGAAGTGGAGTAGTAAAGAACTACTCCACCTCTGAAACCACTATAAGTGTTGCATGATTTCTTATTTTTACCATCATACTTAACTATTGCATTAATCCTAACTGTTGCATTAAAAGTCAGCTGTCTTCCACAAAACTATTTTACAGCTGATAAACCTTAACTGCATTAAACTCAGTCGAGTTAACTTAGCTGCACTAAATCTCAGCTGTGAGTTTTTTAAACAGTTATTTAGCAAAAGATTTTACAAGTCTATTCACCCCTGCTCTAGACTTGTACGTGACGTACTTGTGGCCTACAAGTGGTGTCGGAGTGGTTGGTTCAATCTCACCGAACCAGATCCATATATACTTGAGTATATTTTCTAAATCTCTCATTAATAATGAAACATATGCAACACATACACTGTAGACTTCCTGTTTCTCTGTTGATGAATATGATCTTTGGAAGATAAGAATGCAGGCACATTTATCATCCATACATGATGACATGTGGTGTATAATAGAAGATGGATCCTTCAACTTCCTGAAGGATAATTCATATGAAGAAATTGCAGCTGGGAAACCAAAGCAAATTCCCAAGAAAAGATCAGAACTAACCACGAATGAAATAAATCTGGCCAACCTAGACAACCGAGGTAGAGATATTCTATATCAAACTCTTGATAAAGCCACCATGGTGAAAATCAAGAATTGTAAAAATACCAAGGAGATATGGGACACATTAACTGTAATGTGTGAAGGAACTAAGCTGATCAAGGAAAACGAATTGTCAATAGCCACTCAAAAGTTTGACAATTTCAAAATGAAGAATGGAGAGATCATAGACAAAACCAGATTCACTGAAATCGTAAATGAAATCAACTCTCTTGGTAAAACTTATGGCAACCGAGAGATGGTACTAAAAGTTCTAAGGTCTCTCACCCCATAATGGAGCATGAAGGCAGTAGCCATGAAGGAATCAAAGGATCTCAACAAAATAAAAATCCAAGAGATATTCTCAGACCTCAAGGCCTTTGATTTTAAGCTGCCCTGCTCATCATCCAGTGAGCCAGCAGAAAAAAGAATTTCTTTTGCAGCCGAGTCCCCTGCAAATAACCAAGCTGAAGTAAATCCTCCAAGTCCGCTAAACTTTGAGGAAGAAATGGCATTCATTATGCAAGGATTCAATAATTTCAGAAAGAATTACTCGAAGTACAAGAATAAATATAAGGAGAATCCCAGGAGAAATCAAAAAGTTGGGAACTGGAAAGTGGAATGCTATAAATGTCATAAGACATGACAAATCCAGTTTGACTGCCCTGACCTTAAGAAGGATGAAGAAAAGAAGGACATGGGCAGAAAATAATACAAGAGAAAAGCTCTGATTGGAGAAGGTCATATACAAGAGATTGTGCAATCAAGCAGTGGATTCTTCTCTTATGATGATAATATTTACAACTACCTAATAGCCAACCTAGCTGATGAAGAGGTAACATCCAAACCTCAAACTTGAGAATGTAGACATGTCTGAAGATATTGATTTACACAAATCTTTAAATTGGTTGTTAAGAGATTTTCAAACTTTAAAAACTACACACCTGACTGTGACAGTTGAGAATACACAGCTGAAAAATGAGAAAATGCAGCTGAAGAATGACTTAGACAAACTCAGCCAAGAGTCGGCCAAAATTGAAAACAACAGAGCTGAGTTTGGAAAAATATATGATATTAGTTCAAAAAACTCAGTTGAAATTAATATACCCACAACTGATAGTAACAGGCTAACTATTCTAAATAATGAAAAATCGGCTGCACTCGCCATATTAAAACTGGGTTTTTAAAACTAACACAATTGAGCAATACAGAGGCTAAGGAAATAACATTTGTGAAAGCATCTATAACCTTAGATGGTTGTGCATAAATCAGAGGCCACTCTCTTTAAAATCAGGCCTTGGATATTACCCCAATACTCCCGCAAGTTCAAAAACCACTTTTGTTAAGGGAGAAACAATTGTCCAGACTGCTGAGCCTATCAACAAACCTGTATTTAAAAATAGGCATCATCACAGTCAATAGTTAAGGCAGCAGCCGATATTTTCAAGGCAGCAACCTAGATAAAAGACTAGGCAATATCCAAAACAGCATTAATAGTCAAGACATTATTCTGCTTACTATCAAATATTCCCTTAAAATAGATTTCAAAATGGGAGAGGAAAATATAAGCCTCAAGGTAATCGAAGCTTTCAAAATTACCAGGTGTGGAGACCTCAAAATTTTAATTACTGGCCTCAGCCAAGATTTAGGAATGGCTCACATCAAAACCAGTATCAGTCATATCCAATCTACAACCCAACCAAAGGATATAGACCTAGATACTATTCACCTTATAAGAGTAACAATATTATTTTCAAAACACCAGGAGAAACTAATTCTCCAGGAAATTCACTAATCCTAAAGGACCCACTCAAATTTGGGTACCTACACCCCTTATCATCTGATTGCAGAACAGATGGAAGGACTACCATCAAGTCGCCTCTAATTCAACAGTATGAGGTGAAGAATGGTTTGTGGACTCTGTGTGCTCAATACATATGACAGGAAACAAGAAGGTTCTGTCAAATTACATTAAAGAAAGAGGTCCAGATGTAACCTTTGGGAATAGCTCAATTGGACGAACTAAAGGTTATGGAAATTTGCACAGATGAAACATTGTCATTTCAAAAGTGCAGTATGTCAAAGGACTCGAGTATAATCTCTTAAGCATAAGCCATTTCTGTAATGAGAACAACCTAGTAGTTTTCACTAAATGGAAATGCATGGTTATTGATCTCATATCTGGAGAAGTAAAGCTACAAGGCTATAGAAGAAGGGATGTCTACCTGATAGATTGGAAAACATGCAGGCCCAATACATGTTTCCTATCCAGAACAATAGCTAAAAATAGATGGCTCTGGCACAAAAGACTATGTCATCTGAACTTCAAAGCTCTCAACAAAATAAGCTCATAAAAGTTGGTCAGAGGGCTTCCAGAAGAAGTATTCAAGAAGGAGACTCTTTGTGATGCATGCCAGAAGGGAAAGAAAACAAAGGCTTCTTTCAAATCAGTTCAACCTACCACTCTTACTAGCATAATTCTGGACCTACTTCACATGGATCTATTTGGTCATATTAACCCAAGAACTCTAAGTTGAAGGAAGCATACATTAGTAGTTGTACATGACTACTCAAGTCACTTGGATAGTTTTTCTCTATAAGAAAAGTGAAACTCTAACCAAGCTTCCTGAACTTTTGAGGAAAATTCAGAATGAGAAATCTTTATCCGTGATAGAGATCAGAGCAGACAAAGGAGGAGAATTTCTCAACAAATCCATAAATGAATATTGTGATCAGAATGGAATTCAACATGAAGTATCAGCTGCAAGAACACTACAACAAAATTGTGTAGCTGAAATGAGGAACAGAACCCACAAGGAAGCAATTAGGACAATGATTGCCGAGACTGATCTTCCTAAAAGGTTCCGGGCTGAAGCTATCAACACAACACGCCATACTCAGAACAGAAGTATGATAGTTGGGAGACACTATCGAACTCCCTATGAGGTTTAGAATGGTAGGTTACCAACTGTTCCATACTTTCATATTTTTGGTTGTAAGTGTTTTATCCACAACAGCGGCAAAACCCAACGCATTGCCTTTGATGCAAAATCTGATGATGGTCTCTTTATGGGATACTCATAGATAAACAAGGCATACAGAGTCTTTAATATAAGAACATTAGTTGTCGAAGAAACACCTCATGTTGTATTTGATGAATCTACTATTGAGTATGGAAAACAGGTGGAACAAATTGAGAAAAAGCTCAAAGCCACCTCTTTATAAGATGTCATCATCATCATTGACACAAGGTTGATGGATCAAGCTGATGAAGACTCAACTGCAGATCATCCAGGTTCACCTACCATAGCTGACCCCATCATAGCTGAAGATGACCCAATCACAGCTGAAACAAACACAACTGTAATCCAACAAAACCTAGCTGAAGGACAGACATACTCAAAAAATCCTCTGCCCGCTCCCAAAGGAAAAAGCAATGATGATCAACAACCAAAAGCAGAATATGAAGATGATACTCCAAAATTGTTAACAGATCATCCCATTCAACAAATAATTGGGAACCTAACTCATGGAGTCAAGACCAGGAAGTCAAGAGAACCAATAGGAATGGCAATACTCTCATGTTTATGTCTCAAATGGAGTCCAAAACAACACAAAAAGCTCTGGATGACTACACATGGGTAATTGCAATGCAAGAAGAACTTAATCAGATGGAAAGGAACAATGTGCGGGAGCTGATTGGCTAACCAAATCGCAAGAAGGTCATTGGCACCAAATGGGTTTACAAGAATAAGTGTGATGAAGATGGAGCTGTTGTTAGGAATAAAGCCAGATTGGTTGCAAAGGGATATGCTCAATGTGAAGGAATATATTTTGATGAAATATATACACCAGTAGCAAGACCAGAAGCTATCAGACTATTCCTTTCCTATGCAACCTTCAAGATTTTTAAAGTATATCAAATGGACGCGAAAAATACCTTTCTCAATGGAGTACTGGAAGAAGAAGTTTATGTTGAGCATCCCCCTGAATTCGTCAAATCATACAAGGTATACAAGCTTTTGAAAGCATTATATGGACTCAAAGAGGCACCAATAGCCTGGTATGAGACAATATCCATATTCCTTTAGAAGAATGGATTCTGCAAGGGAAAGGTGGACAATACCTTATTCAGAATAGAACATGAAGACCACATATTACTAGTTCAAGTATATGTGGATGATACGATTTTTTGCTCAACAATACTCAAGGAGAATTTGAAATGAGCATGATGGGTAAACTGGACTTCTTTCTTGGTTTACAAGTTAAACAGGTTAAAATTGGAATTTTCATCAACCAAGCAAAAAGGGAGTTGATCAAAAGATTTGGCATGGAGTCATCCAAGACCTTGAGAGTATCAATGAGCACATCTCTCCACGTTGATTCAGATGATGGAGGCATTGCAGTAGATCCAACCAACTACAGAGGACTAATTGGATCTCTGTTATATCTCACTGCAAGTAGACCTGACATTCATATGCAGTAGGAGTGTGTGTAATATTTCAATCCAAGCCAAAGTAGACCCATCAGGAAGCAGCAAAAAGGATAATCAGATACATAAATCCACAATCAATATTGGATTATGGTATCCTAAGGACGACAACCTTGAATTATCAGGATATTCTGATGCTGGCCTTGCAGGATGTAAAATCAATAGGAAAAGCACTAGTGGAACGTGTCAATTCCTTGGAACCAGGATAATATCTTTTCAGCAAGAAACAGATGTCAAACTCAATATCCACAACTGAGAACAGAATACCTAGCTGCAGGTAGCTGTTGTGCTCAAAGTTTATGGATCAGAAAACAACCAAGGGACTACAACATCATTGCCAATGAAGTCCCAATATGGCGTGACAACAATAGCGCAATTGCTATAACAAACAATCCAGTCCTACACTCGAGAACAAAACACATAGATGTCAAGCATCATTTCATTAGAGACCATGTGCTTAACTAAAGAGTGAGGGTTGAAAGAGTCAGCACAAAGTAACAAATAACTGATATATCCACAAAACCCCTACCAGAAGAAAGGTTTCTCGAACTAAGTAGGGATCTTGGACTCCGAGACTGGGAATCAAATGCCTGGATGAAAATCTAAAGATGAAGGAAACTCAGCCATGATCAGAAAAGTTAGTTGAAGAAAACTCAACCAGGGTTCGAAAAGTTAGCAAATGCAAAACTCAGCTAGGGTTCGAAAAAGTTAGATGATCAGGATCACATATACAGAAAGTTAGCTGATCAGAATCACAGCCATGATGCAGAAAGTTAGCTGATCAGAATCACAGCCATGATGCAGAAAGTTAGCTGATTAGAACCACGGACATGATGCCTAAAGTTAGCTGATTAGAATCACAACCATGATTCAGATACATAGCTGATCAAATCACAACTAAGATTACCTATCTAATATAAAGAACGCAAGGAATAAAACACAACTGTATCAAAAGTCAAACAGTCAAACCAGCTAAATTTCTAATCTCTTTTAAAATATTTATTTATTTAAATGTCACATGTGGGTTAAAACGCACGATCTCAGTAACACCACGTCTACATCACATTGTCCAATCATGTCACACGAACCGCCACTCTTTATTTATTATTTTTAAAACCGACTTCAAATATAGCTACTTAAGACGATTAAAATAATTTCACAAAAAGTTATTGTCTTCCCAAGTTTTTAAGCAACAACCCTAGCTTTCGGAAAAGCAAAAATCTAGAATTTCACTACACTAAAAAACTCAAAAAATTGCAGAAATGGACGCGGCAACTTATTTCAGGAACATCAACCTCAAGATGGTGAAGGAGCAGATTATTTTCAGTATTGTGGTGAACTTCCTAGGGCTACTGGAGGCGAACAACTCACTATTAATGGTGGAGTTGATTCTATATCTGAAGAAGAATGGTATTTACCACTATTTGGACATCAACCCATCAGAACTCTACAAGGAAGCCGTTATCTGCTACTACAAAGTAGTCGAGGTTACTGAAAGGGGAACCGAGAGCTCGATTTTTGGAGAACCCATTCGCATAACCCAACAGACTGAAGCAAATGCTTTCAAACTAGAGAACTGTGGAATTGTAATTGAAGCCCTGAAACAAAACCCCTTGAACATTTGGCAATGGATAAAGTTACCTGAACAACCCATGAAGATGAAGAACACTGCCAGAAAATCGGATGTGCAGAAAGAATTTCGGTACATGATGGACATAACCAACAAAATAGTCATGGGTATGTCAGGGAGTTTTGATTAAATGTCCTCATCCAAATACACTGTAATGGGGGTTATGATGCAGAGGAAGAGGATAATTAGCCTGACTACATCTACAAGAAGTTAGTCAGAGAAGTTAACAAAGCCATCTGGATTCCTAAACCAAGAAATTCAGCCAGAATAGCTTTTGGCACACAAGTAAGTTGGATTCTTGAGTTTTTGGGAAATGCCAAAGGAAAAGCAGAGACATTCCACAGCAGCAAAAGCCTTGGTCACCTGGACCTAGCTGAATTGGAAAAATATTCAGCTCATCAACCAAGAGCCTTAGAGATGCTTGCTAAGATGAAATCAGGACATTAATCTTACAAGGAAGCAACAAAATCTGAAGATGAGAATGAAGTGGAATCAGTCGCAGCCATTCAAACTGCAGCTGAGATTTCCCTGCCTGATCCAACCCCAGCTGAGATTACTGCAACTAACATTTTGACCAAAAAGTTAGCTGCAGCTGAAGAAAAGCCAGCTGCACCTGCTCATGAGAAGAGTGAAGATAGTGACAATCTTCCTTAACCATAATTTTCAGGAAGCAAAAGTCACCTAAAAGGAAGAGAGACAAGGTTCATCACCTGAATCTTCCAAAAGACGGAGAGTACTGGTAGTTTACTCCTCTGAGTACTCAGACAAAATCATGCCTAAAGATCACCCATATGACTTACATGAAGTCTCCTCTACCACAGCTGTAACACCAATTATCACCTCCCCCACTACCAAAAATAATACTTTAGCCGATGACTAGCCGGAGAACGGCCGATGGCCGGCCGACGTCGTCGACTAAAGTCGGCAAGTTTAGCCGACGACTAACTTATTGTTGGATATCGTAGTTTAACCGACGACTTTACTATTCGTCGTCGGCTAAAGTCAAGTTAGTCATCGGCTAAAGTTATGTAGTTTAGCCAACGACTAGTATACTTTAGCCGATGACATGCTGTCGGCTAAAGTCAAGTTTAGCCGATGGCTAGTATACTTTAGCCAACGTCATGCCGTCGGCTAAAGTCTTACATATTTTTTTGTGCAGAATATATCACCACATTCGGAAATTGCAGAACAAGAAAACTAAAAACAACAATTTTCTCTGGTTTGATCATTCAAGAAATCATATTGAAGGTATGTTTATTGAATTTTAATATCAGTTATAATTATATTACGCATATAATATATCTATTTGGATGATTATGAAAATGTTTAAGAATTAGTTCGTTTTCTCGAATATTTCTTGGTGTGTGTATATATATATATATATATATATATATGGATTTGACATCTTGAATTCGAGCTATATATGATGATTTTAGTCATAATTTTTGTATATTCTTGATTATATGATGTGTAATATTGTTGTTATTTTTGTTATACGATGGATAAAAGTTGGAATGGTCTGCAAAAATGGGATCCTAGGGTGATGGAATGCGAGGGTTTATTCGATTTGTGAAGGAGCATGATAGTGATAGTATGATTTATTACTGTCCATGCAATAAATGTAAAGGTCGCAGCGATATGTATCGTTTTCCACTTGATGTCGTATGGGAGCACTTGAACAAAAATGGATTTTGGGATAAATATACATGTTGGATTTACCACGGTGAAAGATCGAATTCAATTATTCCCCATGATCACGGACAGTACAGTGGTAGCACATGCAATGACCCTACAAGAAGGTTGGTTGACGACATGTTTGTTTATTACGACATGGATGTATCGCCTGAAGGTCAAGAAAACCATATAGCTGATCAACCAGTCATCCGAACGCCTATAGTGATACCGTTAACACAATTTCTGTTGATAGATACAACAAGCTAATCCTGCTCTAAGAGACTCTTCTTTATCCTGAGTGTCACATGACGGTTCTTGATAGTGTCATAGAGACTATGTGAGTCAAGATGGTGAACAAAACCTCGATTAAAGCTGTAGATGATTATTTAGAACTTACACGGAAAATACTCCCAGAAGGTCATCATCTTCCTAGTAATCACAGTAAAATGAGATGTATCCTAAAAGGCCATGGGCTATCGTACATCAAGATCCACATATGCATATATGATTGTGCTTTATTTTGGGAAAATCCTAATGAAGACCTAAAGAGATGTCTGGTATGTGACACAGAGAGGTATAAGTTCCCTCATTCTGATAAAGAGAAACCTATGAAGGTTCTTTGGTATTTCCCTGTGAAGGATAGATTGGAGAGGCTTTCATGTCTCCTCACACAGCCAAGGCGATGAGATGGCATGTTGAGCCTCGCGTGACTGACGAAGATACTATGATATACCCTTCTGATGTAGAGGCTTGGAAGCATATAGATAGGGAGTTTCCAAGATTTTCATTGGATGTCGGAAATGTAAGACTCGGACTTGTATCTCATGGATTAAACCCTTTTGGCAACATGAGCCTTTTGTATAGTATATAGCCGGTGGTAATGGTTCCTTACAATCTTCCTCCATGGATGTGCATGAAGAAGGAGTGTAATATGTTGACTCTCTTAGTACCTGGCCCCGGGTATCCAGGAAAGTGTATTGATGTTTATTTGAGACTTTGATAGAGGAGCTGAAGTAGTTGTGGGAGCAAGGTCATCCGACGTACGACAGTTACTCACATGAGATGTTCTACTTACGTGCTATGTGTACCGGTACCATCAGTGATTTTCCTGCATACGGGATGCTGTCCGGATCTGTTATTAGTGGATATAGAGGATGTCCAGTGTGCTTGAACTCTGACTGCGCAAGGTATCATTGTCGGAAGGTTATCAGAATGCGTCACCGTATATGGCTTGAGAGGACGCATGTCTGGCATACGGATGCTGCAGCATTTGATGGGACTGAAGAGGTTGGTGATCCACCATGGGAGTGGACTGGTGAGGAAATTTTGGTCGTGCTGAATGGGTATGGTTTTGGGCAATTGAGCAACCATCCTGATATAGTAGCGGCAACTCCTGAAAGACCTGACAAGTATAAGTATTGGTCCCACAAAAGTATTTTCTAGGATCTACCTTATTGGAGTAAGTTGTCGATTAGGTACTACCTAGATATGATGCACATAGAAAAAAATGTTTGTGAAAGCGTTGTCGATATAGTGTTATGTTGGGAAGGGAAGACTAAAGATGGCCCTAAGGCATGCATTGGTTTAAAAGAAATGAACATTAGAAAACATTTATGGTTGAAGGAAGGGAAGGGGAAACACAAAATGCCGAAAGCTGCTTACACCGTCACCCCTGAGCAAAAGGCTGAGATTTTTTCGTGGATGAAGGCTGCAAGATATCCCACAGGATATGCTGGAAATATAGGGAGGTGTGTTAACTTCAAGGAGAACAAGTTAACTGGACTGAAGAGCCATGATTATCATATCCTCTTACAACATTTGTTTCCTGTGTTTATTCGACCATACTTGTCCAAATAGGTGGTCGAGCCTTGTGTATCGTTATCCAGGTTCTTTCAAAAGTTATGCACTAGGGAAGTAAGGAAGTCAAATCTCCGGCTCATGCAAAAGGATATCATTTATATCTTATGCAAATTTGAGAGGATCTTCCCACCGATTTTTTTTGATCTCATGCCTCACCTCATGATCCATCTCCCTCGCCAACTTTTACTAACAGGACCGGTCCACTACACGTGGATGTTTCCAATAGAAAGGCAACTTAGTGAGTACAAGGACTCTGTGTCTAATAAGTCTGCACCAGAAGGATGTATAGCCGAAGCATATCTTGCATTGAAGTGTGTAACATACTACGCCATAAGTGCTCATAAGCAATGCCTGTTTATTGTTGCAGAAGACACGAAAAGTGTTGCCTTAGGCCAAAGGCAACACCAAACCCTTGTTGCCAATACGGCCGTTGCCTTTGACACCTAAGGCAACACTTTTAGTCTCTACTGCAACAATGGAAAAGTATTGCATTACACCTATAATGCAACAACATAACCAAGTAAGGCAACAAGAAACGGTGTTGCCTAAGATTTAAAAAAAAAAAACATGGGGTCCACATGTGCTACATCATTAGTGGGTCCCATCTTTATGCCACGTCATCAGTGGGTCCCATCTTTATGCCACATCATCAGTGGCTCTACATTTGTGCCACATCAACAATGGGCCCCACATTTGTGCCACGTCAATAATAGGCCCCACATCTATGCCACGTAAGCATTTTTTTTTTTTTTTTTGGTTTCATAATACTACTTTTATAATACACAACAACTAAAGTAAAAGACAACACTTCGTACAAATATTTTGAAATAACCATTTTATTTTTACATCAACCCATCCAAAATAAACCACGGCAGTCAAAAACCAATAAGGCTGCCAATACAAAATATAAAGTCCTAAATTTATACAAAACAACAAACCACCAATTTAACTTCAAAAGTACCAAAACCAAGCAACACCACCATCTAACTTAAAAAGTACGAAATTACAAACTCTAAATACATGTGATCGTTTCACATGTATCATTACAAACTCTACCATTATCATCTTGACCACTTGATATCTTTGCACAAAATTCTTCAATATCCAAGTTGAGGCTGGGATTATCTTCTCCTACTCTGCCAAATGGTGTTCAAAAAATGCACATTAGGATGATTGATTAAAAGAAATGTGCATATTTGTAAGATTTCTTGTTATATGCATCTGGTTGTAGTGGAAAGTCCAAAAAGAAATTAGTCGGACTTTTATCAAGAAAGTCGTAAAAGATAGAATAAACTAACAATTCGGGCCTGAAATTAAATAACTACAACCTTTATTACTTATTATGAGCCAATTCTATCCATTCAAGCAAACCAAATAGGTATATAAATGTGCATTTATTCATGGGAATCATCTGCATTTATTCATGAAACTATATGAATATAAATGTATCTAGTAACACTTGGTTGCAATTTGTAATTTGTCCGCCTACTGAATAGGTAAGTCAAACTCTTTTCCCATATTCATAAGCATCAATCTAACAAAACAAGTGGCCACAGATCATACAACAACTTCTAGGTTATTAAAGATTCCATAAGATTCAGCGGTTTCACAAGGAATAAACTATCCCGAATACTCATGTTTTGAGAATTTGGGAATCAGACACTTTAGGAAATAACGAAAAAAATAACATTCTTATCTAATCATCACAGAACTCTTAAATTAGTGAGATTTGCAAGCTCTAGCACCAATACTCCATCCAAGTCTTCTCCATTGAGATCTCTATACACGACTTAAAGATTTACGAAATATAGAATTCAATAAATATTAAAAAATTCGATAAAAATCAGCAAACAGAACTGGGGACTTACAGCATATACACTTTTCCATCCAAAAAATGAACACCTGACCAATTTCATGGATTACAATGATTTGTATTCCAATATGTTAAAGCTCCAGACGGGCCAAACACCACCTTAGCCCAAAATTGCAACAACACATATACTTAGAATCGAGTTTTAATGACAACTGTCATTCTATAGTAAAACAACTAATACCTTTTAATGAAACAACTAATACTGTTCAAAAAATATATCACACAAAATGCAGACCAGTTGCACGGTAAAGCTAGTTTACGCAAGACTTCGCAAAACATGATACCGGGGTTTAAAAGTAAATCCATCATTACCTTCGGAATTGAGGGAACTACATCCGAAAAGCTGTAATGGAGCATTACCGAATAAGTCTTGGCGAAAAACAGTAAATTCTCCAACGAAATAAAACCCGCTCCTCTGCACAAAATTATACGGAACATCAGCGACGCATAATATAAATCCATAAGTGCAACCAAATATTGACGGGTTTTGTGCAAGTATTAGTCTTATCAAAAAAGATTTTTAATGTTGGTGGTAAATGAAGTTATAGTTTTTCTATCCTCCATGGGGTGCAACTACACCCGCGTATAGTGTGGTTCCACTCGTGTTGGGCGGTCAGACAAGGATCAGAAGCAAAAACCTCAAATCTGTAGATGGATCTTTTCCCTGCCATCCCATTTCTTTCCATTGATCAGATACCAAACTTTGTAGCTCCTGGCAGGGTATGTAGCACACCATAAGGCCCTCAATGCTTCCTGCATATAAATTACTCAAATGATTTATTAATTATTAACAGTAAACGTAAATCCAGATGTTTGTCTTTTGGTCATTCGGCTTCGATCTCCAAGCAAGTAGTCATATATAAGCAAGATATACACTCATATTAAAATCCGTAAAGTTTGTATGTATGTTGTTATACCACACCGATGCTCTAGCACGAAGCATCAAAGTGTACTTTAGTTCGGTGTCTCAACCTTTTTAGCCTCTCCTCCTGTATATAGAGTAATCGAAAGCAACGAAATTATAAAATACACTCGATTCACTAAGCTGATAGATAGTCAAGACGGCCAACATCAATTAGAACACGGACTGAAGGGGTGTTAAGTTGATGCACTGCAGCATTGTTTCCATTTCGCTTAAAGCAAACGCAAGTGAGACTTTTCCGCCTCCACAACGTCGCATCATCTGGCGACCAACCCGACTTCCATCCTTAATTCATCAACAATGACAAATAACACACAATATGATGTGCTATATACACACACAAAAACCTTGATTATTTTGGTATTAAATTGCTTCGTTGGTATAGTGGCGCAAGGATCCCGACATATGATACGGTGCTAGAACAAGAACAAAAAGACGAAATGAACAATTGAGTTTCGGAGGCGGTCCATCTGACTAGGGATGGCAATCGGGTACGGCGGGTACGGATAGTGGCTATCCATACCCATACCCGCGAGGGGAGGCCGTACCCACCACCCGCCATGGATACCAAACCCATCTCAACAGGACCGGACCAATAGTAAATGAGGCCTAAACAAAAGTATGTGAAACCAAACATCCAAAAGAAAGACGCTTGAACTAAACCCAGAAAATAAGAAAAACAACATAAGTGGTATTTTGCCCAATAGCAATAAACAGTTCCCGTAGAAATCAATTAAGCCCACATTAATCGTTCTAAAATGTTTTGCCGTGGTACAAATGAGGTGATTAAAGGATAAGTAGATAGGTGAAACAGAGATCACAGTAGGTTCATCTGAATGCAAAAATTAGGGTTTCATCCAAAATTCAATCACCAGAAAAAAAAATCGGAAAACGATGCGGCGCGTAACATCTAGCAATATATTAATTCAGCACACAAAAGCCCCATCATACGGAAACCGATTGCCGTAAATTAGTACCCATATATTTAAAAAAACAAGCGAATTTCGATTATTGTGACAATTTTTCCCTTTTTTTTCCGATAATGAGACATGACTAAATAACGTGGTGCAAAAGAAGAGGATAGAGAAGATTACAACAGAGTAGCATCAATTGATGTCTTCATCATCGAAATCGTCTTGGAAAGAATTGAAGAAATCGGAATCAGCGAGACGGTGAAGGTCCAAGACGGGGCCCTCGCCGAAGATATCCATTGACGAATCGACGTCGTCAACTTCCATCGCCACCGTGACGCCGCCGCTCTGCTCGTCCGCCTCCCCGTAGTAGTCCATAGCCACTGTCTTCATTGTTTTTGCTGCTGCTTTTTTCTTTTCGCCCTCCTCTGTTCAGGTATCCTCTCTTCCGATAAATGATGATACTCAGTGTTGGGAATACATAATGTAATAAATATATGGGCTGTAGGAATCGGGCTTCGCATATGGCCCAAACGGTCATGTGTGTCGGATTGGGTTCTATATGTCACCCAAGTTATGATGCAATATAGATCCGAAAATAATATATATGTATATAAAGATAATTTGATAGTTATATTTATATTATTTACTTTTTTTATAAATTAATTATAATATAATATTTTATTGAGGTCTTGGGGCTTGTCAAAAATTGAGGCCCTAGGAATTTGCCTAGTGGGCCTATCGTCAAGGGCGGCCCTGAATGGCTCGGATCGTATTTCATACACCTTGGAATAAAAAATGAAATAGAAAGAGACGCTAGGTTAGGTTAGGAGTAAGACAAACAAAAGTGAAGAAGAATTGAAAAGGAGCGTCTTGGTAGGGTTAGTGTTTGTGTTTTCTATTTTATGGTGGGTAAATTAATTTGAATATTATTATTATTATTATTATTATTATTATTATTATTATTATTGGCGGTTAATTAGCGGGTATTTCGCGGTCGGTATACGGGTTCGCGGGTATGGATAGTAACTATCCATACCCATACCACGAACTAAAATACCTTTTAATTGACGGATCGAGAATTAAAGAAATATTACTTAAAATACGGAACCTACCACAGCGTTTTCTAAAACGCTATGTAAGTGTCTTGTTACATAGCGCTTCCTAATTAAACGCTATATAAGTATTTTTAAAAAGGATTGTATTATTTTTATAATTTAAAATTTTGAAATTTTATTATTTAAATTTATAATGTGTATTTATATTAAATAATTTAAATATATATATATATAAGTTATAATTTATATTATATTATATATCAAACTTTGAAAATAAGACATATATCGTAATTTAAATTTCATTATATATATTGATAATATATTAAACTTTAAAATTATAAAAAATATTTATAATTTTTAATTACAATATTAAAAAATATAATAAGTATTTATATTAATTATAAATAATTTTTGTACCAAAAAAATATAAATAATTTAAATCAAATTTATTATATGTTATATATCAAACTTTAAGAGTAAAAAAATATCAAAATTTAAATTTCATTTCATTGTGCTTGTTTTTGACAATAACTGAAAAAATTATTAAAAAATTAGATATAATGCAACACCATCACAGGTGTTGCACGTCGCGCAATACCATTTTTATCTTGCGACACCAAATGTATATCTAGTGCAATACTATTTCAGTAGTGTTTCAAAAGATCAAAAATCAGCAATCTATTGAAACGCTTTGGTGGCAACACTAGCTAAAAGCATTGCCTATGAGCACTTATGGCGTAGTGACATATACCAAGTTGTATTTAGGCGTGGTGGATCCCACACCCGAGCCTATATCAACAATTCCAGTGCAATTTAATCTCTCCATCATCACCAGTGAAGTTGAAGTTCAAGGAAGATTACCTGACAGTCATTTACAACCTTACGAGCTACGAATTGCACATTGGTGGATATTACTTAACCGCCCGTAAGTTCAATCTCGGAAAGACATTCACCTTTCATGTGATGCTGTGAATGGAGACATTAGATTCCACAATGAAACATTTGCTGATTATTTCGAACAATGGGTAAGTGTTTAATTACTGTTTACTTAATTTGCTTACATAATTTACTTAATTATGACATTCACCTTAATTAATATCCAGATGACGCACATACAAAGTGATGTCCACCCGATGTGGTCACGTGAGTTGATGCTTCTTTCGATGAAGCCGGTTATATCTAGAGTTTATTCAATGGCGAAGGTAAATGGTGTGACATTTGTATGTATCGACAGAGATCAAAGAAGGAGGTGTCAAAATTCTGGGGTTATGATTGACGGTGGATATTACGGTGTTCTTCTCGAAGTAGTGGAACTAATTTATGAAGAAGGCTTGACAGTTTACTTGTTCAAGTGTGGGTGGTTTGACACAAATCCTCAAATCGAAAGGTAGGATAATTATGGACTATTATCTCTTGATATTTCTACAAGTTGGTATGAAAGTGATCCTTTTATTTTTGCAACATCTGCTAAACCAGTTTACTACCTCGATGACTTGGTAAAAAAGGAGCATGGAAGATCGTAAATCATGTTGCTACGAGAAATATATAGTGCGGCTACACTTGGACAAGCAGTCAATAAGAATGACAGTGAGGCATATCAAGAGCCGGATACAACTAATATTCCACCATCCTCCACAATACTACTGAATAATATTGTAGAAGGTCGAGTGGTTCGGCTACATGGTAAAGAACGTGGGTTCATAGATGTAGGTACATATGAATTATGTGCAAACTCTGATGAAGATGATGATGAGGAGTTCAGACATATGCTGCCAATTATCAACTCCGACACAGAGACAGACTCAAGTGGTGATTCTGACTACGAACCTTAGAAGTACATATATCATTTGTAAAAGTTACTTAAATATTCATTGTTGTGTGCCGCTTGAACAAATCGAAAAAGTGATATTATTACCTGATTTTTTTTATTTTGTTATATTCATTGTTCCATTGATAATTTTCTCAATATAAACTATTTTATATATGTGTGTATATATATATATATATTTATTTATTTATAATAAAACAAGTATCAGTATATAAAATATTATTATATAAAAACTGTATAAATTAATATACAGATATGTACCCATATATATATATATATAACTAAATTCAAATATATAAAATATTATTATATATAAATATGTGTAAATATATAAAATATTATTATATAAAAACTTTATAAATATAAAGATATATAATCATATATCTATATTATTATATAAAAACTGTATAAATATGTAAAATATATAATTATTATATATATATATATATATATATTTATATATATATATTTATAAATATATTATTTATAATTAACTTCAAAGAATATTAAATATTAGTATACGTATAATATATAAAGACAATGTTTAAATGTACGAATGATAAACATGACCCAGTGGCAAAATGCCATATCACATACATAAATGGCCCGGGTTCGATCCCCGGCTGCCACTGGGTCATGTTTTTTTCTTTTTTTTTTGGGAATTTAGTTTAGCCGACGACGGGCGTCGGCTAAAGTCCGTAACCTTTATATTTTAGCCGACGACGGACGTCGGCTAAAGTGTGGATATTATAAATTTTATTAAATATATTTATAATTAAATATATATATATATATAATTTAATTATATAAAATTTGTATAAATATATACAAATATATAATCATTATATATATATATTGATAAATATATATTTATAATCAAACTCAAGGAACTTAAAAATATTAATATATGTATAAATATATTTTTAGAATATATTTACTTTTGTATTAAATATATCTATATTATTATATAAAAAATGTATAAATATATAAATATTATTATATAAAAACTATATTAACATATACAATATATAATCATTATATATATATAAATATATTATTTATAATTAAATTCATAGAATATTAAATATTAGTATATGTATAAATATAAAGAAAGTGTTTAAATGTACGAATGATAAACATGACCCAGTGGCAAAATGCCATATCACTTATATAAATGGCCCGGGTTCGAACCTCGGCTGCCACTAGGTCATTTTTTTTTTGGAATTTAGTTTAGCCGACGACGGCCGTCGGCTAAAGTGTGGATATTATAGATTTTATTAAATATAGTTTAGCCGACGGCTGTCGTCGGCTAAAGTGACACAGCCCGTGTCAAATGACACCGCTCGTGTCGAAGTGTTCTAAATTTCCAAAAGGTTTCTGGACATGTAACCTGATCGAGTCGTTCGACACGGTCGAGTCGAAATAGTTTAGCCGACAGCCGTCGTCGGCTAAAGTCCGAAGCATTTAGAGTTTAGCCGACGACCGCTTTGTCGCCGGCTAAAGTGCCCTTACATATAAAAAAACGGACCTGATTGTTATATTTTTCTTTCTTCACTTCCATTCTTCCTGCAGGAACCCTAGCACCTACCGCCGCACCGATTGTTCAATTACCTCACGACTGATTGTTCAAGAACGGGACTGATTGCTAGAGTGCCCCAGCAACGACTACCGCACCCAGCACCGAAGCCGTCGTCCGTCGTCCATCTTTTCATCTTCAGCCGTCTGTCATCAGTCACGAGCTTCGTCGGTTTTTCGTCGTTTCGCCTTGCACCGTCCGCCAGACTGATTTTGAAGGTAGACGATTCGGTGATTTTTCTTTTGCATGCAAATTTTTTTTTTCAGTTCCCGTTGGCAATTTGGCGGTGGCTTTGAATAATATTAGGAAATGTTGTGTAGGAATTTTGCTTCCTTGTAGGTAAACGATTTACTTGTTGTGCCGGAAATGTTATGTAGGAATACTATTAGGAAATATTGTGTAGGAAATGTTATGTATGAATTTTGCTTCCTTCGGTTTACTATATTAGAAGGTAAACAATTTGGCGATTTCCCCTTTTTTTTTTAAATACATTTCTGTATTGCTTCCTTGCAATTTAGCTTGTATTTGTCGTGTAGGAATTTTGCAGGTATTGATTTGTTTCGTCCGATTCGGACTGAAGGATTTAGGTTTGAATATTGAGATTTCTAGACTAATTTGGGTTGTGACAAATTAAGAGAATTGAAACCTACAAAGATTGTAAACCGAAGGAAGTTGACATTACCTTCGCTCGCATACGTGGGCTAGTAGAGAACAGTGGACTGAAGTTTAAGGATGGAAACCTGTATTCGATAGATGACGCACATACTATTGCGAGGCGCGTATCGTATCCGACTCCCAGATTGCGGATGACCCCCACTATTGTCGAGACGACTCAACCTCGTATGCCTCCTATACACCGCATTCCCTCCCCTCCTACTACATCTGGGAGCGGCCGATCTACACCGAGCACATCATCCGAGGTGCCTTCCAGTCCACCGTCGACTCTATTTATGCCCCCTATGGTACCATCGATTCCAGGGGTCGATGAGAATGGAGTCCGCATGCCATATAGCTTGGTTAACCCGACGGAGGCGTATGTGTTCCAGGCGTGGCCTGAGAAAATGATTTGGCGGACATGTCAGATATCTAAGACGAAGTTGTACGTGTCACTTGTGGAGTTTGAGAATGAGGAGGGTCGTACCGAAGATGAACCGAAAAGAAGAAGAAGACTCGTGGCCCATCGAAGGGTCTAGCACTTGACGCATATGTTTCAAAAAATGGCCATCACAAGATAGCAGTAGATGAAAAGCATTGACGACCCATTTTGGCTTCAGATGCTTGTATGGCATATTGTCGTAATGTTGGGTTTGTCATACGCGATAGAGTTCCGGTACTGTGGGCTGAGTGAAAGGATGTGCCACAAAGTGTGAAGGATGCATTGAATAATGCTATGTCGGTAAGTTTATCTCAATTCTGAAAGCTACTTTGTGTATTTAAATTCGGAAAAAATTTAGTAATATATATTATATCCGAATTGTAGGTTTGGTTTGAGGTTCCTTCTTTCCTGCTACATACTTGGTGTGATGAGGTGCAAACAATCAAGTAAGTTATTTTCACAATACGTAGTTGAGTAATTACTCGAGAATTTTTTGCATCATTTTAGTTATTGTTAAAAATATGTATCAAATGTTTTAATAAATTTTTTATTAATATAAAATAATTTGTCATTAAAATGACAAATTTAATCATACACAAACAACAAATATAAAATGACATGTAACATAATCACTAAACTTAAATCTTAACATTCAACTGCATAATAACAACTGTATACATACAACATATTATTTATGAATAATATAATAAACAAATAATATTATGAATAAGAATAAAACAATAACACAAAATCACAGTAAATAAATACATAAAATTTACAAAATACTTTACAAATATATTTGACTAATGTTTGATTATTATTTATAAATGTTTGTTATAGGTATAAATCTTGGAAAAATGAGCTACACATGTTTTGGTCAGCTTGGGGTAATTCCGGTGAGGCTACTCCCGAGGAGTTCAAGTATCGGGAGTACGAGTGGAGGTGGCTATGTGCACATTTTAGCGACCCGGACTATATTGTATGTAATCGATCTCTAAATATATACGTAATGCTATTGTTGTTTAAAGATATGTAACATATATGAAAATTACTTATGGTAGTTTTGCTCCTTGTTAAATGAAAATTACATGTTTCTATGTGTAGGCGAACCGTAAGGGTTTGACGGAGCACCACAGCTTAGGTTTGCGGTCTTTAGCGAGAGTTTCACACGAGGCCATTTCTGATGAAAATGTGGCGAATGCCTTTGTCTACGTAACTCAGAAGGCATATCCTAACTATCCGGATAGACTTGTAAGTTGTAAATGTATCCTAACCATTTTAAGACTGCTATCAGTCTTTACCTCTGAACTTTATTAATATTCGTTTACATTTCTGTTCCCACTTAATTAGGAGAGAGTGATTGAGGAGTCTGAGAGGATGTTGATAGAGATGGCGAGGGAGGAGCATCTGGATTTGGGCGAGACTGGTCTTGAGTTAGCACGCCGAGAGATCGATCAGGCCGATCCCTACATTAGGGCAAGGGTGTGGTCTAACATTTACCCCCCTAAAGGGAGTCATCACCGGACGCTGATGATGGGAGATGAAGGCACCAGATTATTGAAGAATACTACAGGGTTTCAGCGCAATCAAAAGGGCGATACTCAAAAGGCCTATTTCGAGGAGCAATTGAGGATCGAGAGGGAGCTCCGATCTGAGGAGCAAAGTAAGTCTCAAGACCAGTTCCAGAAATTCCAAGAGGAACAAAGGAAGGTTCAACAAGAGTTGTTAGCTCAGCAGCAGGCTATGATGCAGTATATGATGTCATTGAGTCAGACCATGTCTCAATCGGGAATTTCGGTACCACCACCACCTCAATTCTTCTATTCACAAACACCCCCCTCTTCTTCATAGTCTCGGGACGACGACATGCAAGACAGTTGTAATCCTTCTTCTATCTTTAAGAATTTGACGGATCTGTGAGGATTTTAGTTATCATTGTAGTAGTTCTTTTGCTAAATATTTTTTATTTAGACTCGTGTTCGTTAACGTTGGTGTTTATAGTGATTTTGTTGATGTTGCTATATGACATGTTGATATGGTGTGATTTTTATATTGTTGGTATTTAAATTATGCTTTTCGTATATTGATTTATGTTGATTGTGATGTACGGTGGTGTATTGTACATTTGGAATAACAGGTTATCTGAACAGGTTTGGGGATTCCGAAATCTGATTTTTTTTACTGGACTTTAGCCGACGGCATTGGCACAGACTGTCGGCTAAGGTTTTTATTTAAAAAAAATAAAACACTTTAGCTGACGACTAAACCTTTCCATCGTCGGCTAAACTTTAGACATTTTAGCCGACAATAACTGTGTCGTCGGCTAAAATTAGAACTTTAGCCGATGACTCGTAACCGTCGGCTAAAGTATACTAGTTTCAGCCGATGGAAAATGTTGCATCGGCTAAACTGGAACTTTAGCCGACACCTTTTCTATTTTCCGTCGGCTAAAATTTAGCCGACCGACCACGGCCGACCGACTTTTGGCGGACAACCGACCACTTTAGGCAATGGTTTTTGACTTTAGCCGACGACTTTTTGCTGTCGGCTAAAGTATAAGCATTGGTAGTGCCCATCTCCTGCAGATCAGTCCAAGGAACCGATCATTATTCCAGAAGAAGAAGAAACTCTTGAAGAACCTCTACCTGAACTCCCCAGCATCCCTGAGGTGGAAGAAGCCGAGGAAATCCTTGAAGAAGCACACATTCAATACAAATTCAACCTCAAGGAAAACAATACATTTAACCTCAGCAAGGAACAACTCAGGTTAGTAAGAAAGCATGTTAACAAGCTTTTAATTGTTTCTGTGTACAAGGACTGGAAGAGATTGAAGACACTTAGTTTCAATTCTCTGAAGGAACTAGTGGAGAGTGGTTGGGACTACCTACTTTCTACTGAACAACTCATTCAAGTGTTTTGCAATGAAACTAAAATGAGTTAGTTAATTATGAAAATTGGTTCATTCATAATTTCAAAATCAACATGGACAGATTTATTCTATGTATTATGGAGGAGGTAGCTCAGGGAAAAGACTTTGATAAAGTTGATAAAAAAATTGTTGGAGTTGAACAAGTAGAAAAAGATAGAGTCGAAAAGGAGAGTGAAGACAGAGAAGTAGAAGAAAAAGAAGAAGATGAAGAGGAAGAAAGAGAAGAGAATGACAAGAAGAATGATCAGATGATTCTGATCATGATGAAGATCATGATGCACCTGATCAAGGATCAAATTTAGCTCAACAATCACAAGCTGAAGAGTCAGAGAAGCAGGGGGAATATGCATCTGAAAATCCCCTCCAGCTGAAAAATCAACTGCACCAGAAAACACATCTGAGAATTTCCACCAGGCAGAGGCAACTGCATTTCAGCTACCCTCCGATCTAACTGATCTAATGTAATACTCGAGATCTTTGTTCCAGTTTCATTGAACTTTTCTTCGGTCGAGCGGATTGTTGTCATCCACGTCTTTGGAAATGTGTGCTTGTGCTGTGGTACGTTAGGTTTCGTAGCCTGCTTGTTATTGCTTTGAATCATAGATGATGCGTTAGTGTGATCGAGACGTCCTCGATCACCTAGCCAAACAGTCGGATGGTTGGCTGGGTCGAGTTACGGCCATAAGGCGTGGTCGATTACGACCGTAAGACATTAACACATTTTGTGCAGCAGCCTTGGGGAACTAGGTTACGACCATAAAGAGTGTCCGGTTACGGCCGTAATGCCGCGTTACGGCCGCAAGGCATGGGCCGGTTACAGCCATAATGCGCCAACATATTTTGGGCAGTAGCCCGGGAGCATGGTTACAGCCGTAAGGGGGTTCCGGGTACGTACATAAGGCAGAGGCCGGTATGTCCGTAAGGAGATTGGACGAGTTACGGCCGTAAGGTGCTGCCGGTTACGGTCGTAATGTGATCGGCTATAAATAGGCTTGGGCAACGGGCTGACTTCATTTTACCCTTTCTTCTCTTCTTTTTCGGCTGATGGACGAGTGAGATGGAAAGTTGAGTTCTTGGTCGATTCTACTCAATTCCAGGGCATTTTAGAAGGCCATTGTCGATTATATCAACATCAAATCCTTGTTCTTCATTGAATCGAGGTATTTTTTTCCTTAGAACCACAATTGTGTAATTTTTGGGGGTTTCTTCGTGATTCTTTGATTTAATCCAAGGTTGATGAATTGATTATGGAACTCTTGTTGTCTTGGTCATGACCTTCGGATTTTGTAACTCGTTTATCGATTTCTATCACCCGGAACATAATTCTTGATTTCTTTGAAGAAACCCTCGGATCCTTGTTGTTTTTAGGGTCGATTCGGATTCCGATTAGTGAATTAATTCGTGGTGGTGTTATTTTCATAGTATTTGTGGGGTTGTCGAGTTCTTGGTCGTTCTTGGAAGTTCAAGGGCTACCGGACCGTGTCTGTTCGATATTCCGTTGCTCGTGGTATCAAGGCAAGTATCTTGCCCATACATTTCATATTTTGTAGACGTAATAGTTGGTAATTGATTATATGTGCAATCCGAATGTTTTAATGAACTTTCAAAAGGATCGGTATATTCTCGATAAATGTTGTCTTTCAAAAAATAACTTGTACGTTTTGGGAGTAAATGTGCTTTCCTGCATATGTGTATTAGTGTTGCGTGGTTGTGATTATATTATGTGATTATAGTAGATCTTTTTCACTGGTTGAAAATTGTGTATTGAGCGTGTTCTCATTTGGTGAATATGTGGCGTTGTGTGATATTAGTTGTTACTCCTTTGTAAGGAGGTTGTGATGCTTAGTGTTGTTTGGTAATGGTATTTGCTTGTTGTTGTGTGATTTTTGTAAGTGATGTGCCACCGGGTAAGATTTGTTGAATCTCCGGGATCCGTCCTTGCTAGTACGGATCGAGCGTGACCGTGGGGTTATCCAATCGGGTATGTATTGTGGGGACTCCGAGGTTCGTGGCTTGCTAGCCTGATGCTGGGATAACTTGTGGGGTTATCCAATCCGGGTATGTTTTGTGGGACTCCGACGTTCGTAGCTTGTTAGCGCGATGCCGAGATAACTTATGGTTGTGGTTTGATTGTGTGACGTACGTGTCATGGGTTGTCTGA
This sequence comes from Orobanche coerulescens, assembly GCA_033398695.1. Classification (NCBI taxonomy): domain Eukaryota; kingdom Viridiplantae; phylum Streptophyta; class Magnoliopsida; order Lamiales; family Orobanchaceae; genus Orobanche; species Orobanche coerulescens. The sequence goes on along the minus strand of CM065804.1, from coordinate 68,555,557 downwards.
TCGGGTATGTCTCGTGGAGGCTCTGAGTGTAACACCCCCAATCCGCTCAGGGATATTACACGCCGTAAAACCCTTCCTCAAGGATCTACCAGGATGGTAACAACATTGAACATCTCAACAATGCCTTTAAGGCTAAAAGGACTCAGTAGACCGATTTGGTCTTTCAATAAATACATACAACTCAAACACATTACATGCCCACGCAGGGGTCGAATACAACACAATCCCATACAACGGGGAAAGAATACTGCAGCGGAAATAAAATACAACTAAACCAATACGAAAATGTATGGGTCCTCATGTGATTAGTATCGATCATCTTTCATCACCCTTCATGCCGTCCCTGTGTTATGCTCCCCAAAACCTGAATGCAAAGACAAACATCCACCCCCCGAATTTTCGGGGGTTAGCAAAACTCCACTGTTTTGCTAGTGCAAGTACAAAGTGCAAAATACGAGTCATACAATTCAAGTTCCAAGAATAATAATAATCAGGAATCCTCAGATATTCCAACACAACGAAAATACTTCCCGACGCAAGATTTTGAGAAAAACATTCCACAACCAAAAGATCACAATTCAAGAGAAACAATTTATAAAATGGTTTAATAAGCCGTCGAGAGTTTTAATAGAAAAAAATTTAAGATTATCGAATCCTTCTCTTTCTAAAAATCAACGGGGGTCACAGCTCAAAGGTTATGTTTTCACAAATTTAACCAACAACAATTCACAGGGTTAAAACCCACATCATGTGTCCTCGACGGACATAAAATCAACACAACATAACCACCCAAGATACACAAATCTTGTTCACACAAATACAACACCAACTCGTGAATCTAGGGCTATACCATTGGATTCCCTCCGAGGCTTCGCAGAACCCTCCCGAGGTGAGCAAAGCACATATACATAACACCGTGAACACATGCCACGTCATCTCACGGTTGGATCAATCACTTGTTGTCTCCTGAACATATGATCACGTGCCATATGTCACCGCATGTCTTATCATCTCACGGTCGGATCAATCACTTGTTGCATCCTGACCACATGATCACAAGCCATGTGTCACCGTAGATTGTCTTAAGCTCTCACAGTTGGATCAATCTCTTGTTGCATCCCGACCACATGATCACATGTCATGTGTCACCGTAGACCTTCGACCATATCCACACATTCACACAATTAATTTATCACACCAAGGATATCCAAACAATCCACCCAAAGGCAACAAACACGAAGCACAACACCATTGTCAAATCACAACGTACCAAAATGAGATAATATATGCATATATATTATCAAAGCACAACAACAACACCAACCATATTCAAAGGATTCACTTAACCATTCACGAGACGCAACATACACAAAAGACACACATATTGAAAGTGAGCCTTTAACGAGGCTAAACCAAATCTTTTGAAATTCATTTCAAACAACCAAACAAAAACATTTAGACGATCACCGATCATCATATCCACAAAGCAAGAATTTGTATGAACAAGGTACTTGCCTCAAAACCACGATCGCCACGAGACGATCGATGGGATGTGGTCGAACAGCCCTGAACCCCCGAACAATATCAAGAACGCGATAGCACCACGAGTACTACGAGAATAACACCACACTAATAATCAATCGCCAAACGGGATTCAACTCGGAATCCTCGAGCACCTATAATCCTCCGGAAGGAACAATAAAAACAACGAAGATACGATTACAATGAGAATCAAGGTAAAAAAAATGGAAATCCCACCAAACTATCGAAGGGAAACTCATTGGGACATTTAATCGAACACTTAACGCTCGATAACTCCCAAGAACACTCGAATCACCAATCGAGTTGAATAGACTCGAAATACGGATATACAACCCATAACACACGATTAATAATATTCAATAACACCAACCGATTCATGAAAATCGGACGAACAACGAAATTAAGAAGGAAATCTCAAAAATCAATTATAGGAGATTTCAGAAAATTACCTCGATCCGGCGAAGAACAAGGATTAGATGTTGTTATAATCAACACAAGCCTTCCAAAAGATGTTGTTCTAAGATACTTCAGATCAAAACCCTCAATTTCTGTCGAAGGATCGCGAAAAATGAAGAAAAAGGTGGAAATGGCCGAGTGACCCGGTGCCCAGGCCTTAAATAGCCGGTACCTGCCGGGCGCTTACGGCCGTAACCGGCCATTCCGACCCAACTGCCCAAATCTGCCGACAGTGTTACGTACGTTACCGTCCAGGCCTTACGTACGTAACAGGCCTTACGGCCGTAGCTGCCCGACCCTTACGGTTGTAACTCGGCCAGGTGTGCCAACGCCCCAACACGTGCGTCCATGACTCGGTCGTGGCCACTCCGACAGCCTGGACGACCCCAAAACCCGAACCTGAATATGAATCGAAGATACGGTCACGAAGTACTCGCAAAGACGAAACCAAGCGCTAAGAGAACACACGATTCCGACCACCCGAAGGCTTGAAATTCAACAATGGAAGTAATTACCCCAAACTTTGGGAAAATGGCCCAAAACGTCCGAACTACACGATACACGATCGAAACACCAAGCCAAAGCTGGCAACATGAATAATAACATTAAATGAACTTACGAGAAATGTGAAACAACAGTTTCGGACGAGATTCACAAGAATCGAACTCAAGTGCGGAAAAACCGCTTAAGAACGCGGAACTCAACAAAACGATACCGAAACGAACTCGGATGACAAAAAGTGCAGAATTAATCATTCTCGGAATGACGAAATGGCCACAACAGAGTCGCTAATATGGACTTCCGCCAAAAAAAAGAAAATTACTGGAAATCAAAATTGCGGATATTACATACTACCCTCCTTAAAAGAAGTTTCGTCCCGAAACTTAAAACAAGTAGGGAGAAGCAATATACCGCCAGAAAAACTCAACGAGATACACAAGAAACGCGTAACTTTCTCCCATCGGCGAAACGTTACAAACAACACAAAGGAATATACGGCGTGAAAACATGCTCCACGACGACCAACACAACGCCACGGTAAAGACGTAATAAAACCAACAAGTGACAAGCGTCATCAAACAGATAATACAATCAACTCGATTATCCGAAAAATCACAAAACACAAAGTACCTAATATGAGGAAACACGCACAATCGAGAAAACAGAAAGTAAACACAAACAATTCACAAGGGCAATCACAAACAATTCGGACTACGCCGAAATTCTCAAAAACCACAGTAGGCATCTCTGTGTCCTTTCGGAGCAGAGACGCAACCTCGATCCCCAAATCTCTCAGCTATTGTCTTGCAATGCACGGCTCGGTGACCCACCTGGCCACACTCGAAACAACAGACTAACGGTGAACGACAATTCTTCGCAGTACGAGATCAGGCAACAATAATCAGACAACCCTGATCGAAGAACAACGATCGGACAACAACGATCGGACAACAACGATCGAACAACAATGATCGAACAAGAACGATCAAACAACAATGATCGAAGAACAACGACCGAACAACAATGATCGAACAACAACGATCAAACAATAATGATCGGACAACAACGAACGAACAACAATGATCGAACAACAACGATCAAACAACAATGATTGAATGACAATGGTCGAACAATGACTCCGAAGTTCACACTTCAACTCAAGACATTAAAGAACTGGTAGAAACTAAAAGATGTTACTTTCGAACAAGGTTCACAAGAATCGAACCGAACTCGGAAAAGTCACAACGATAAACAGATCGATCTGAAACAAGGTCACAACCCGTTCGAACGATGACAACCGAGATACCAAACAAGTTCAAAAGTATCAACGAACACGAGCACGTGATAGGATTGAGAGAGAGAAACTGCAGAAGTAAAAAATAATACGGGCATTACATTCGACCTCTTATAAGAGAAATGTCGTCCCCACAACTCACAACCACGGGAGCAAGGTAACAACATAAAAAACAACCGACAGAAACATCTCCCCTGGGCCTCTCAGAGCCGGTCCTGATATCTGTGCTGTAGCGCGGACTACGGAAGTCTCGATAACCAATTCGCAAAACTGGATTCTGTGTCCCTTGAGTCCACACTTGAAATGCGTTACTGACGATAAGGACAATTTGTACGTACATGCCCCCGACACAATACGGTTGAAGCACCTCGGCTCGACATACCGAATATACAACTACTAGGTATAATGGAATATAACATCGCCAAACAACAAACCAGAGATGCCAACTCAGCACAACAGAAAATCATAACACGCAACACATACGATGGTTATTATCATAAAGCAACACACGTATCAACATCGCAGCAACGACGGCATCGTTCGGCGATCTCAACAGCCTGAATGATAACCAGCACATAATCACAAAACATCGTGAAACAATCACACATTTACACAAATGTACAAACCCGCGCTTTAACAGCTCGCACAGGTGCGACAACACGCAATTCACCACGGAATGACAACGTTAAAGATCAACATCACACCTCTCACCAAGGGCTAATAAAACAATTGCGTGGTAAACGACTCAGTGCTCAAACCACCAATTCAATCACAACTCGGGGGTTAACCCCCTGACGAAAGTGCGAACATTATCCATACATTCCCGGATCGCAAACAGGAACGATAGGTTTTAAAAACGATAACCACCTTTGAAAAAAATGATTTTGGAAACACTAGTTGATCTTGAGTATCACCTTTCAAAAAGTAGTACAAACACCATTATCGAGACTTTGAAAACCATCTTGCATTGGATAAAAAAATGAGGACACTTTTCCTTTAAATTGAAACTTTCAGAAATATTCGACCCTTGGGTCTAAGCAATTTCATTTCCAAAATTACTGGAATATCAAAAAAAAATATTTTGGTCCTCAAAGTAGAAGAACTTTGAAATAGATAGCTGCGCTAGTAGGCCCATCGAAATACAATCCATTTAAAAGTACCTCTCGAATTTTATTTTCTAAGATACTCAAGGTTTTCAAAAATCCAATAGGCCAGAATGCCCAAAACTCACACGTATCGACATTCACTTACATACAATCATAATATACGCATCAACCCATTCAAAACCAAGACAACACCTGTCTTTTACCGGAAACAAACAGTCAAATATCCTAGTCAAAAGGACCTAAATAATGACAACACTCCTCTTATAAACAAAACATGAGAGTCACATAAACGCATCACGAAATCGAGAATCTGCATAAAGATTCCATCACTTAATACATAATCATAATAGTAGCTCGCATCAAACGAGGCACAATCACAAAGAAGGGAGACTTACGGCCACAGGTCGCACGAAGATGATGATCGCCCCACGATACTAATCACGACCAACAACTCAGACGACGCGTCGCGACACGACTCAGTCAGACAAAATCCGACGAGACAAAAACTCAACAGAAACCACTAAACCTGACAACCTAGGTCTCCACAACCTAAAGCTCCGATACCATTTATGTAACACCCCCAATCCGCTCAGGGATATTACACGACGTAGAACCCTTCCTCAAGGATCTACCAGGCTAGTAACAACATTGAACATCTCAACAATGCCTTTAAGGCTAAAAGGACTCAGTAGACCGATTTGGTCTTTCAATAAATACATACAACTCAAACACAATACATGCCCACGCAGGGGTCGAATACAACACACTCCCGTACAACGATGAAAGAATACCGCAGCAGAAATAAAATATAACTAGACCAATACGACAATGTATGGATCCTCATGTGATTAGTATCGATCATCTTTCATCACCCTTCATGACGTCCCTGTGTTATGCTCCCCAAAACCTGAATGCAAAGACAGACATCCACCTCCCGAATACTCAGGGGTTAGCAAAACTCCACTGTTTTGCTAGTGCAAGTACAAACTGCAAAATACGAGTCATACAATTCAAGTTCCAAGAATAATAATAATCAGGAATCCTCAGATATTCCAACACAACGAAAATACTTCCCGACGCAAGAGTTTGGGTAAAAAGTTACAAAACCGAAAGATCATAATTCAAGAGAAACAATTTATAAAAATGGTTTAATAAGCCGTCGGGAGTTTTAATAGAAAACAATTTAGGATTATCGAATCCTTCTCTTTCCAAAAAACAACGGGGGTCACAGCCGAAAGGTTTTGTTTTCACAAATAAAACCAACGACAATTCACAGTGTTAAAACCCACGTCACGTGTCCTCGACAGACATAAAATCAATACAATATAACCACCCAAGATACATAAATCTTATTCACACAAATACAACACCAACTCGTGAATCCAGGGCTATACCATTGGATTCCCTTCGAGGCCTCACAGGACCATCCCGAGGTGAGTAAAGCACATATACATAACACCGTGAACACATGCCACGTCATCTCACGGTTGGATCAATCACTTGTTGTTTGTTGACCATATGATCACATGCCATATGTCACCGCAGGTCTTATCATCTCACGGTTGGATCAATCACTTGTTGCATCCTGACCACATGATCACAAGCCATGTTTCACTGTAGATTGTCTTAAGCTCTCAGAGTTGGATCATTCTTTTTTTGCATCCCGACCACATGATCACATGTCATGTGTCACCGTAGACCTTCGACCATATCCACACATTCACACAAATAATATATCACACAAAGGATATCCAAACAATTCACCCAAAGGCAACAAAAACGAAGCACAACACCATTGTCAAATCACAACGTACCAAAATGAGATAATATATTCATATATATTATCAAAGCACAACAAAAACACCAAGCATATTCATAGGATTGAATGTGAGCCTTTAACGAGGCTAAACCAAATATTTTGAAATTCATTTCAAACAACCAAACAAACACATTTAGACGATCACCAATCATCATATCCACAAAACAAGAATTTGTATGAACAAGGTACTTGCCTCAAAACCACGATCGCAATGAGACGACGGATGGGATGCGGTCGAACAGCCCCGAACCCCCAAACACTATCAAGAACGTGATAGCACCATGAGTACTACGAGAATAACACCACACGAATAATCAATCAACAAACGGGATTCAACTCGGAATCCTCGAGCACCTATAATCCTCCGGAAGGAACAATAAAAACACCGAAGATACGATTACAATAAGAATCAAGGTCAAAAACAACAAAAATCCCACCAAACTATCGAAGGGAAACTCATTGGGACATTTAATCGAACACTTAACGCTCAATAACTCCCATGAACACTCGAATCACCAATCGAGTTGAACAAACTCGAAATATGGATATACAACCCATATAACACGATTAATAATATTCAATAACACCAACCGATTCATGAAAATTGGATGAACAACAAAAATCAAGAAGGAAATCTCTAAAATCAATTCTAGAAGATTTCAAGAAATTAGCTCGATCCGGCGAAACCCTCAATTTCTGTCGAAGGATCACGAAAAATGAAGAAAAAGGTGTAAATGGCCGAGTGCCCTGGTGCGCAGGCCTTAAATAGCCGGTACCTGCCGGGCGCTTACGGCCGTAACCGGCCATGGCCTTACGGCCGTAACCGGTCATCCCGACCCAACTGCCCAAATCTGCCGGCAATGTTACATATGTTACCGGTCGGGCCTTACGTACGTAACAGGCCTTACGACCATAGCTGGTGGACCCTTACGGCCGTAACTAGGCCAGGTGTGCCAACGCCCCAACACGTGCGGCCATAACTCGGGTGTGGCTACTCCGATGGCCCGGACGACCCCGAAACCCGAACCTGAATATGAATCAAAGATACGATTACGAAGTACTCGCAAAGACGAAACCAAGCTCTAAGAGAACACACGATTCTGACCACCCGACTTCGACAACAGAAATAATTACCCCAAACTTTGGGAAATTACGAAAATGGCCCAAAACGTACGAAATACACGATACACGATCGAAACACCAAGCCAAAGCTCGCAACATGAATAATAACATTAAATGAACTTACGAGAAACTCGAAACAACAGTTTCGGACGAGATTCGCAAGAATCAAACTCAAGTGCGGAAAAGCCGCTTAAGAACGCGGAACTCAACAAAACGATACCCAAACAAACTCAGATGACAAAAAGTGCAGAATTAATCATTCTCGGAATCACGAAACAGACACAATAGAGTCGCTAAGATGGACTTCCGCAAAAAAAGAAAATTACCGAAAATCGAAATTGCGGATATTACATCGAGGTTCGTGGCTTGCTAGCCCGATGTCAGGATAACTATGAACATATATATGGTTGTGGTTATGTGACTCTTGTCAAGGTGACATGTGATATTGTGTGGCTTCCCATTGGGTAATTCACTTGGGTATGTTCTGTGGGAGCATCTCAGGTTCGTAGCTTGTTAGCACGAGATGCGAATAATCCTTGGGAGTATATCGGAACGGTATGATTGGGTCATGGACCCCGTGTTTTGTGATCATAATGGTATGATTGGATCGTGGACCTCGTGTTTTGTTATCGATATTGTATTTTGGAAAAATGATCTTTGGGCTGTGTCCCCCGGTGGTTTCGATAAGTGAGAATTCCCAAATGTTTTCAAAACTCCCGAGATCTTAAAATATTTTCTCAAATGTATATCGATCTACATTCCCAACTTTTGTGTTTCGAACTGTTTTATTCAAGCAAATTATCTCGGGAAGTCTGTTGTTATTTATGTCTGGATGACTATTCACGATCATTATGTTCTTGGAGTATGATGTGCATGGCTTGTACTTGTATTTTATACTTGCACTAGCAAAACAGTGGAGTTTTGCTAACCCCCGAGTAATCGGGGGATGGATGTTTGTATTGCGTCCAGGTACTTGCAGGTTATTCGGGAGCAAATCACAGGATCGGTACGAGGGATGATGGAATGATGACGATACTAATCACATAAAGACTAGTGTTGAGAGTATTTTGGTAACATCTTGTTGTTTTGTCTTTCTGTTGTGGTATTTTCCCTTCTTATGGGAGTGTTGATGTATTCTGACCCCTGCGTGGGTATGAGTTGTGAGAAAGCGTTATGTATAAGTGATGTGTATGTTGTGGTAAAAGACCAAATCAGTCTAACGGTTCATTATTTAGCCATGTCGGCATGTATTGTGTTGTTGTGATTTCTGTATTTAGCCTAGTAGATCTTCACGGAGAGGGTCTACAGCGCTGTAATATTCCCGAGTGGCTTGGGGGTGTTACAACTAATCCACAAGATGTTGGAAGAAACAGTAGAAAAACTTCTGCTACAAAGGTTGAACCACACTTACTATTACTGAACACCAAAATGGACTCTGTGCTTAATAGGAAGGATCCTTCCCCACCGCTTACATCTATCAGAATGCCCCTTGGCATGCAGGAATTCATGAACAAGGCGGAAGAACAGCTTGCTCAGATTATTGATGCTGGCAAAAAGGGCGAAGAGATGAGAACTAAATGGAAGCAACAGTCCTTGGCAGTGGTTCCCAGAAGTGTACCTCATAAAGTCATCCACTATCCTGAAGCCGCAAGTTCTCAGAAAAGGAAGAGCACAGCTGAACCGCATGATGCCCATGGAACAAAGAAAAAGAGAACCAAGCATGAATTACCTCAAACATTTTGCTAGGAAGGAAAGTAGTTGTATTATGTTGAGGAATTCATACCAGTGGAAGCTGAACTTATGTGAGGAACATCAAGAACACAGTTCATAGAGAAGTATTACATTTGTGAAATACTTGAAGATCCTGATTGTTCCCCACAACAGATTTTTATTGACTACATGGAGCTAAATGGCCTAACTTATGGGAAATATTAAAGAAACATGTTGAACAATAATTTGATGCATATCCCATGATTCAAGATTTCAGACCTCAATAAGGCCCACACTTATCAATGGAGAGCTGGATGAGAATGCCCGTCAGGAGGAAATAAAACAAGTATGCATTGAGAACAAATACACCTCCCCTGAAGAACAAGAATTTGCTTCTTATATTGTGAAGAATAAATATGGGCTCATTACAGTAGTAAAAAGACCCATTGGAGCTAAACCATTGAAGTCACTCCCTCCAGCAAAAATCAGAGGAAAAGGAAGATGGAGGACCTAAATTTTATTTTGTCATTTACTTATAATTTTTTTACTTTGTAATTTTATTTTTTTGACAAAGGACTGTATTATAAGTTCCAATGTATAAAAGTATATATAGTCGATCTGAATGACAATCCTTAGTTGTCTTAAACAGACTGAGTTTTTACATTTCATTTTATTTTGCGTCTGTGTGTGATGACTTTATTGCTTTTGAAACTTAAGTTTTGCCATCATCAAAATAGGGGAAATTTGTTAAGAACACTTTTTTGAGATTTTGATGATATCATCCCTATATTCGAAGTTTATTTCAAATGCATGTTTAAAGAACTTGGCATTGTAAGTAAGAACCAAATGAGTATATTCTATAGACCTTTAAAAGATTAGGCTACGTATTGATCATGTTGATCAGATAGGATTTTGGCTAAGTATAGAACAGTCAAGTATCAGTCGGGTTTTTGTCAAAGGCAAATATCAGCTGAGCTTGACCAAAAAAAATTCCAGTCGGGTTTTAGTCAAGACAAAATATCAGCCGGGTTTGACTAAGTCAGGAGTACAGCTGAGTATCACTGAAGACAATTTTGGCCAAGAACAAAACAATCAAATATCAGTCGGGTTTGGTCAAAGGAAAATATCAGCTAAGGTTGACCAGACAGATATCAGTCGAGTTTTGGTCAAAGCAAAATATCAGCCAGGTTTGACTAAGACAGAACATCAGCCAAGTTTTTATCGAGACAGAATATCAACCAAGTTTTTATCCAGATAGAATATCAGCCAAGTTTTTATCCAGATAGAATATCAGCCAAGTTTTTGAACGTCAAGTATGTCCACGTCAGCAAACATTGAAAAGTCAACAATGACAGCAAATCACATGCAGGCGTAATTAAAGCCAAGGAGATAAAATGATTGATTCCCAAAATTTAAGGAATAGAATATTCGTCGAGATTCGCGCCCTGAACACTTCCCAAATATAGTAATTAAAGAAAAACAACTCAGCAATCCTACATCTTCAAACAGTCGGATTTGAAGAAAGAGACAAAGTCATGCAAAGAGATGAAAAGCTAAACAATGAAATTCACTCTCCAACGGACGGATTTTTTCCAAGATGCAATGGCTATGAAGAGCTCAAGAATCATACTATAAATATCTGAAGAACACTTGACCAGAAGTACGATGCGAACTATACTTACAAGCAATCAAAGCAAACAAAAGCAATATACAACTATAACACTGCGAAGAGCAAGGTCATAAAGTATCATATACAGTGAAGCTCTTAAGTTGGAGAAGACATACACTCTTGTCTTTAAAGTTTGAGTTCGCAGTACTTTCTTGAACGAGGTTCTTGAGAGTAAGAGGTCGCATGGCATCCACGCGTTCTTGATTGGAAGGTGATAGGCAACTTGCGAGTTCTTGAGGCATCCAAGGCTTTTCGATCAAGAGGTGTTAGGCAACCAAGGGAAGGAGTTACAACGGTCACAGATTTTCCCAGGTTGAAAGCTGTTGTAAGTAAATTCATTGTAACATGATTTCACTGGTTGAAAGTTATAGTGAATTTATCTCCAACTGGTTTGGAGTGAAGTGGACTAGTAGATGATTACCCCACCTTTGAAACCACTATAAGTGCTGTGTGATTTATTGTTTTTACCATCATACTTAACTGTTACATTCATCCTACACTACTACAAAAATAGGCAAAGAGACCCGTCCAAATAAGCCTAAGAGACCGCCTCTGGACGGGTCTCTATCTCAACGGTCTCTTTGTTAAAGAGACCGCCTCATAGGGGGGTCTGTTTTTGAGATATAAGAGACCTGATATCTAAGAAATCAAGTCTGTTATGCAAGTGGGAGGAAACTAATTTAAACGGGTAAGAGACCTGTTATCTGAGATATGAGGTCTCTTTGACTTTTTTAATATTTTTTTGTCTAGCCTAAGAGAGCACATTTCACACCTAACGGGTCTCTTTGATTTTTTTAATATTTTTTCTGTCTAACCTAAGAGAGCCCATTTTACACCTAACGGGTCTCTTTGATTTTTTTAATATTTTTTTTTGTCTAACCTGTTGTGTCAAGAATTAACACCTTCCGACCGGCGATCGCCTCGGAGGTCGGGCGACCGAGTCACTGCCGATCGTCCAAGGCAGGTCTGCCGATCAGCGACCAGGCGACCAAGCCTTGACCCAGCGGACATGCTAGACTGGCCAACCGAAGGCCCCAGGGCAAGTCCCGGTATCGAGCGATCAACCTCAGATACGATCGCCTCTCGATACTCGGCGACCGACCCCTGGCGATCTACTAATGGACGATCCCCTCTCGGTACTCAGCGACCGACTCCTGGCGAACGACAAGCGGGCGATCCTCTCTCGGCATCTTGCCGACCTACCCTTGGAGACCGACCATTGCCGACCTTCATCCACTGGCCGATGGTGACCTCTGATGATCAGCTAGAGACGACCGCCTCGTATCGATCTCCACCGATGGCCATCCAGTCGGCGAAGACCGAGCCTCAAGACTGACACCACGTGCAAGATCCGGGACAAGATCCGCGAATCACGGGTCATTGACTACAGTCTGACAGATTCTCTCCACCAGCCGACAAGCTGCCGAAAGCTTGTCAGTAGGGCCACATGTTGGTCGATTAGGACACGTGATGGCTCCTAATTGACCGCCCATTTGCGCGCCATCGCATTGGACTTTAGCCCGACAGCCAGCATCTTCCTTGGACTTTAGCCCGACAGCCCAGGAGATCGCCCCATTATTATAATGGCCGGCAGGCGATCGGCCACTAAAGGACAGGACCCGGCTGCCCATATTTAAGCAAGGCACCCTGCACTTGGACACTTCTTCCGCAATATCGCGATTCAAGCACACAATACAAAAACAATATACTGACTTGGCTAACATCCAACTCTTGGCAACAGCTATCTTTCGGTCTTACTTCTCCCGGCCTATCTCATCCAGCAGATTATCGGCGGGGACGAAGAACACCAAGCTTCGCTCAAGAGCCGGATTAACAGAGTCTTTTTACACTCATTGTATTTAGATTTCTCTCATTAATACTTGTATCCACGAATATTTGTATTAATAACATCTCGCGAGAGCATTCAAGCCCGGGCCTAACAAACCCGGCAAATCTTGTATTATTTATCTACTCTCGGAAGTGCTCCCGCAATTGTTGTTTGTTGTCCGTCTTCCAGCAGTATTAATCTTCGGATAAATATTTTGGGCAACAACAATTGGCGCTAGAAGGAGGGGGATCCAACCCTCGAATTTTTATACCTACCGTCCCGAAGGACACTCACTGTTCTCGGGGCAGATACATGAAGTGACACTCACTGCACTTCAAAGAAATCCTTCAGAAAACATGTCTTCCGCCTCCGCGTCGAAGAAAGCCGCTGACCAGCCGGCGGACCCTGTTCCGTCCCAGTCCGAGCGCGGCCGATGGTGGAAGGCGATCGCCATGATCACAGACGCTCGACCTGTCCCGGGATGGCGGCCCGAGCCTCTCGCTCGATCGATTCGAACCAACGAGCGATCGAAGAGGCCATAGCCGCCTTCAAGAGCGACGGAGTGCTCGACGCGTCTCTGCCGCCGCCTCGCCTCCCGCCGGAAGTCCAAGCGGAAGCACAAGGCATCGGCCGAGCGATCGCCACGAGGCTCTCGCCGCAAGAAGAGGCGCTCAGCCCGGGGCACGTCCTGTCTTCGATCGCACTGGCGGTGACCCGACACGCGGCCGGGCGGTCCGGCCCGGCCTACGAGACGACGGAGTTTGTGTCCGTCACCGGGAGCTCGGCCTACCCGGCTCCCACAAGGCGATCCAGCCCTTGGCTCCCTTCGCCAAATTCCCGAGATCGGCAGCAGTGGAGTCCGGAGGTCGGTACACGATCGCCTCGGCCCCCGCTCCCAAAGCCGATCCGCAAGCAGCCGAGCCGCGGCGATTGCCGCAATGCAACGTCAGATCGACGACGTGAAGGCGCTCCTGCAATCCGGGGCAGGCGCCGTGAAGACGATCGCCGCGCCAAGCGAGCCGCTCGCGATCGACATCGAGCTCACCCCCGTGCAGCACAAGATCGCTCCTCCTCAGACACCCGTGTACCAGGGCCGATCGGACCCCCAAACACACCTGCACAAGTTCAACATCTACATGACCGGGTGTGGGGCATCTGACGCGACCAGGTGCCGAATGTTCCCTCTGACACTGGACGACCTCGCCCACCGGTGGTACACCTCACTGCCACCTCGGTCCATTAGCTCCTTCAACGAGCTGGCGCACGTCTTCACGGAACACTTTGCCACCAGGGCCGCTCGGCCAGAAGGTCCCCATCGCATGTGGCGGATCAGGCAAGGGGAAGAAGAGACCGACTCGGACTACATCGACCGGGTAGACGTGATCATCCTCAACGGCGAGCCCGTAAGCGATGAGACCGCCCTCTACGCGGTCCTAGGAGGTTTTCAGGGCTTCTCGCCTATGTTCAGGCATCTCACGAAGACCCTACCGACGACCTACGCAGCCTTCCGGGCTAGAGCCGCAGATTTCCTGTCCAGGCAAAGGCTTCTTCTTAGCCTAGGAGTAGATCGATCGGCGCCCGTACGACGACCTCCAGCCTCTCAAGACGATCGCTACTACCCAGCAGAGCCGGAGAACTCGATCCCCGCCTACCGTCCATTTTAAATAAGGGACTAACTCCCGCCGATTGCCGATATCGACCTACGAATAAAGCGATCAGCTGCCGAGCGACGATCGCCAGTCTTCCGGCCAGATCGCAACATCATCAGCAACCCGGTGGACACGATCGCCATCTACAGTCCAGCATATAACATGACGGACTAAGGCATAAGATCGCCTCCACCGCACATCATAAAGCCATGGTCCTGGCAGTCGATGGAACCGGCTGCTTCGGCCATGCAAGGTCCCTTTCGGCCGAGATCGCCCTCCGTTCGTTTAAATACGAGGCCGGCGTAGTCTGAGGGCTCTCCAACATTAATCAGTGGACACATGCCACAACCCCGTCTCAACGTACACCATCGAGGTCGGCCATCTCCATGGCTGGCCGAGGTGGAAGCAGAGCTAACAAGCCGCGGGCGTGGAGTTGATTCATCCGACGCTGCCCCGCGCAAGGACTCCTCTAGACCGAGACCGCACGCCCGTCGTTTAAATACGAGGCGAGGCGCAGCCTAACAGAGGACCCTCATAATAAAGTGAGTTACGAGACACTCATTGTCTTCGCGCACCAAGACATGGTCATGGAGTCGGTCCATCGATCTCCGCGACTGTGCACGATTCCTCAAACAAAGCGAAACCACCAAGTTTCCATGGGGGATCGGCCAATGTTTTTTTTGCAGGTACAAGACCGAAAGATAGCTAAGCCAATCGACCATGGTAGCCCAAGTCCGAATCCTAAGTCAGCTCAGGAAGATCGCCCGTCCTCATCCATACACGATCACCAGCAAGAACCACCTCGCCCCATGTCTTCAACATAGGAGCAAGCTGGGGGGCAATTGTTGTGTCAAGAATTAACACCTTCCGACCGGCGATCGCCTCGGAGGTCGGGCGACCGAGTCACTGCCGATCGTCCAAGGCAGGTCTGCCGATCAGCGACCAGGCGACCAAGCCTTGACCCAGCGGACATGCTAGACTGGCCAACCGAAGGCCCCAGGGCAAGTCCCGGTATCGAGCGATCAACCTCAGATACGATCGCCTCTTGATACTCGGCGACCGACCCCTGGCGATCTACTAATGGACGATCCCCTCTCGGTACTCAGCGACCGACTCTTGGCGACCGACAAGCGGGCGATCCTCTCTCGGCATCTTGCCGACCTACCCTTGGAGACCGACCATTGCCGACCTTCATCCACTGGCCGATGGCAACCTCTGATGATCAGCTAGAGACGACCGCCTCGTATCGATCTCCACCGATGGCCATCCAGTCGGCGAAGACCGAGCCTCAAGACTGACACCACGTGCAAGATCCGGGACAAGATCCGCGAATCACGGGCCATTGACTACAGTCTGACAGATTCTCTCCACCAGCCGACAAGCCGCCGAAAGCTTGTCAGTAGGGCCACATGTTGACTGATTCCGGACACGTGATGGCTCCTAATTTGACCGCCCATTTTGCGCCAGTCACTGCATTGGACTTTAGCCCGACAGCCAGCATCTTCCTTGGACTTTAGCCCGACAGCCCAGGAGATCGCCCCATTATTATAATGGCCGGCAAGCGATCGGCCACTAAAGGACAGGACCCGGCTGCCCATATATAAGCAAGGCACCCTGCACTTGGACACTTCTTCCGCAATATCGCGATTCAAGCACACAATACAAAAACAATATACAGCACTTGGCTAACATCCAACTCTTGGCATGACTATCTTTCGGTCTTACTTCTCGGCTTTATCTCATCCAAAGATTATCGGCGGGGACGAAGAACACCAAGCTTCGCTCAAGAGCCGGATTAACAGAGTCTTTTTACACTCATTGTATTTAGATTTCTCTCATTAATACTTGTATCCACGAATATTTGTATTAATAACATCTCGCGAGAGCATTCAAGCCCGGGCCTAACAAACCCGGCAAATCTTGTATTATTTATCAACTCTCGGAAGTGCTCCCGCAATTATTGTTTGTTGTCCGTCTTCCAGCAGTATTAATCTTCGGATAAATATTTTGGGCAACAACATAACCTAAGAGAGCCCATTTTACACCTAACGGGTCTCTTTGATTTTTTTAATATTTTTTTTTTGTCTAACCTAAGAGAGCCCATTTTACACCTAACGGGTCTCTTTGATTTTTTTAATATTTTTTTTTTGTCTAACCTAAGAGAGCTCATTTTACACCTAACGGGTCTCTTTGATTTTTTTAATATTTTTATTTTAAACCTGAGAGGCCGGTTTTTATACATAACGGGTCTCTTTGATTGTTTAAATATTTTTTTGTATAACCAAAGAGATCCGATTTCATACTCACCGGATCTCTTTGTTTATTTTTAATATTTCCAATCGTGAAACTGAGAGAGCCGATTTCATATCTAACGGGTCTCTTTGATTTTTTTTAATATTCTGAGAGACCCGATTTCAAGTTTAACTGGTCTCTTTATCATATTTAAAAAAAAATAACATAATAATCCTGCTCGTACCAAAAAAATAAAACACAAAACAACACTCACCATTACATAAAAACATCATAAACCTACTCGTTCCCAAAAACATAAAACAACACAAACACTATAATGATATCTTTAAATCTATTGCAATCTCCAAAAACGTAATACCATTACATCTATTGCAATATCCAAATGGAAAAACGAAAAAATAATACCCCGAAGTCTAATCATTCAGAATAATTGGGACTAAAATTCATTGAGTAACTTGCATACCATCATCTTTGTTTTCTTCGTCCGCTTCATTCTCTTGCTTGAGTAACTATTGAGCCCAAATATCTCTAACCTCATCAACTCCTTCCGATGAGTAAGTTTCTCTGACAAAAAGCGTAAGATTCTTTGGTAGGATAAAATATTAACACGAATATTAAAGTCTAACCCGTATACTATTCATAAAGTCCCTTTATGTTCTACAATTCGTAAATATTAACCTGAATATTTATTAAACCACCATTATTTTTTACTCTTATCAGTAAGGATAAAATATAACATCATAGGGAAATTAGGTAAGAAATATATATGATTGAATTTGATTTGGATTTGGGGAGATAGGAATTCATCTAATCTGGAAGAGCAATGGTCCACTCTAACCCCACATACTATTCATAAATTCCCTTTATATGTTCTACAATTGGTAAGTATAAACCGGAATACTTATTAAATCACAATAAGTTTTCATTCTTATTTTGTTAATCAGTAAGGCTATAATATAACATCCAACGGAAATTAGGTAATAAAAATATACCACCGAATTTCATTTGGATTTGGGGATATAGGAATTCAACGAACATGGACGAGTAGTGGCCATCATCCTCATTTGAATGATTCCTTTCCCGATCAGCACTTTTACTTCTTCACCCATAACGATATTCATCAATGCTTTGACCTCTTCCTCGGTAGTCATCATCCCTGTACCCATCTCGGCCATGACGCTCCTCATAATATTTGCTGTACCTGTCCCCATCACCGCTGTATGATTCTCCATACCGACCATGTCTATCCTCATCTCTGGGACCCCATTCTCTTTCTCTCGCATAGCTGTTCCCATCGTCATCTCTGTTTAAATATCTGTCATCATCATATCTGTCTCCATACCCTCCAGATCCAGGACGATACATACCACCAACAGGGGTGCCGCGGTACCTTTTGACATTAATCAAACAAAATTAAACTTTATACATAGAAAATCATATAATTTTGTTTGGGTAATGCTAATCACCAAAACTACTGTACTTGCAAAAAACTAAGCAAACTGGGGAAGCATTAAATATATCATCATCTAGAAACAAGATATAATAACAAAAAATATATGAAACCATGTAGAATGCCCATCTCAAGAAAGTGAGGAAAACACACAAGACGGGAACAAACATATGAGGATGTCCACGAGACTAGTCATATAAAGTCAATTTTCTACGCATACCTAGCATTTGAGACCTTTCTATTCTACAGAACTATACTCAACATGAGGACCTAAAAATCCCTCATTTAAACTGATGGCAGATAACATAGTAAACTATAAACCACCACATGGGCGAATATGGAAGTTCATGAAGCTTAAGTGAGCTTGCAGCCTCCAATTACTTATATGCATTGTTTTAAATGGTGTCAAATAGCACAATTAATAGCGCGCTACAGACTTTCAGCGTGCCATAGCGCAGCCTAGGTCGCGTTTTGCACAAATAGTGTGCGCTATTTAGGCAATAGCGTACACTATTATGCTATTTGAGCAAAAATTGCTCTAGAGGACCTGAGAACATAGATTTTTCAGGGTAAAATAGTCATTGAATAACCCGCTCAAACAAATATAATCAACTTTCACATTGATGGGCTGAAACAGAAAAAACATCAACTTGCCAAAAAAAGGGAATGAAATCCTAGGAGAAGGCTGGCGCACGCGTAAAAGGTGTGAGGCGAGAGGTGACGTTTTGGTGCGTCTCGAACTCAAAAGTGCGCCTCTCTTGGTATTGCACTATAATTTACTAAAATAACTATATTTGTTTTTACTTTTATGGTCTTACGGTACATTATCTCATTAATTTTCTAATATAAGTATATTTTTATTTTATTTTTAAAATAATAATTGACATGCTGGAATAGCTTATGCTATGCGCTACGCGTTTTATGCTAGGCTACGAGGGAACAAAGATGTTACACATAAAAAACGGTATTTGAAACACTGCTCACATGGGAAAAAGATTTCTCAAAGAATTAAGTTACGGGATTATCTAAATGTTTTACCACTAAACTGAGGGCTTTTATAAAAGAACCCGAACCATTCTTAAATTAAAACAAGGAAAGAACCAACCTTTGCTTCAGTTTCTTCTTTATTTTATCAAATTGAGAAGTTCTGGATAGGGTGCTTCTGGTGTTTCAGTAAATAAATCTTACATTTTTCCTCAATTCTTTGCCTACCTATAACAAGAAAAAAATTTGTAATTATATTCACGAGATAATTTTGAAAGTAACTTTTCCTCCAAATACTTCAACTTTTGTTTTTATCAGCTTATAACTTCTATCCGCCAACACTCTCCACTTGTGATTCTCAACCACTTGTACTTGAAAACTTTTGGGAAAAGCACGTGTTTGCAAACACTCCCTAAGATAATTATTGCCATGCCCACTATTACAAGCACCACTACTAAGTGCTTGGGCAACCATATTGCAGATTGCTTTGCAAAATGATAGCTTGACTTCCAAACACAAAATCTAACAAAATTTGTACGAGAGAAGAAAAGCTAACCATCATCATGAGATATTGCCTTTTTATTATTAAAAAACAGAAAAGGTTTCATTGATTATTTCAGTGGAAATTAATCAAAGCACGACATATTACCATAAATTTGTTGCGCTCTCATTCCACTAGCTACAATTTTCTACTCAACTGGACATAAAATGGCAAAACTATCCAAAGATTACACTCAATAATGTAATGAACATTGAGGATCTGGAAAGTACAAAGGAATTGTCTACTTGAAAGGACATAGGAAAACTACACTTGCTTCGGCTCCCATAAATCCCTGACCAAGACACTTGAACCATGAGGGAATTCAGCACCAATAAATAAATGCCACATAACTGAGTGAATGTTTATATATTTTACCATAAGTAATTCGTCCCAGAATATATCAATAACACAGCTTTAAACTTTCAAACCTGTGCATAAAAATCGTAGTGAACCTTGATGTACAAAAAAGTAATATTCAAGCAACATGATGAAATCACCAACTTTCAAAAGAAGTAGTAAAGGCAGCACCCCAGCTTTCATTTATGATAATGATTATATGAATCACGACACTCACAAGTTAATTACAAGATCAACAGCCAGCATACTACTGATGTTTGCAGTTGGGCGTAAACTGTAATGCTCACTTACTTGTCCCTATTAGCGTGACCTTACCGAACTTCTGTATTCTTTCCTTATCATTTACGAACTACAAGACTCGAGATTTCTTTCTAACATTGTTTCCCTGGTCTTTCCGACTGGAATCAATATATTGAAAATCCGACAATGTCTATCACTAGAGAAACACATAAAACACCGTGTGTCAACCTACTTATCAGAGAAACTGTAGAGAAAAGAAAGACACAGAAGAATGAAGAAAACAACATCAAGTAAGTCACTAACCTCTCACTTTTTTATTTCTTTAATTGATTGGGGAGTGTCAATCAAAGTCAAATTGCGTACGATTATCCAAGAATCTCATCTTTGTAATAGTGAACAAAGCACAAAAACTTTTCAAAAAATCCAAATACACAGAAGAATGAAGAACCTGGCATTTCAAATTTCAATCAAATCAAGGCCAACGAATTTATCAATCAATTCAATCATCATAGTCGGAATCAAAAACCTTACAATTCAAAAATTTAGTCATGTAACAAAATCAAAACCAGTGTAGAAATGTAGAATCGAATATAAACGACAAAAGCGACCATAGAAGAAACACAAAATTCAATGAATTTGACGCCTAGTGTGGAATGTATGATGCTTTTACTATTTTGTGCAGATTACCAATGAAACTGAAAACACATAAAACCCGAAAGACAATTTTTCAACCAATTTTGACACATTATCAAAAAACCAACCAACGGAAAGTCATAAGAAAACATTCAGAGTTTTGACCTGAAGAAAAGGCTGGGACAGCGCTTGAAATATATTGCGAGATTTGAAGGCGAGGTAGAAGAGAAGATTATCGAAGGAAAACCGAAGAAGATGATCTGTACGCATTCAAGAAGAAACGGAGACACAATGTTTGTTTTGAGCAGAAGAAGATAAGGCGTCAGGAGTAGTTTTTGAAGAAGGGTTTTTGAAGATGAAGAAATCACGAACCTACGGTAATCACAGCGCAAGGATGAAGGAATCACGAACCTACGGTAATGAAGAAGGGTTTTGAAGATAATCCAAGCTCACAGCGCTGACCTTTGGGTTTTCAAGAATGGTTTTCTTCTGCCATTGGAAGAAACCACGGTGATGAGTATTGAGATAAAAGAAATTGAGATGGCAAAGTGGGATCGATTACGAGACGGGAGAAAACCGCAGTGGCAAAGATCGCCGCCAAGGGATCGATTACAGACGGGAGAGAGATGGAGAGATGGAGAGATTAGAGAGTACTTAGTGCCCTAATCTGAAGAATAGAAGAAGAGACCGGTTGGGTTAAACAACAGGTCTCTTAAGTTTTTACACTTTACAGACCCGTCAACAAAAGCAACGGGTCTCTTCTTTCTTATACATTAGAGATCCGTCACTAAAAACAACGGGTCTCTTAAGTCCATCACAAAAAAATGGTGGGCCCATTTGACATATAAGAGACATGTTGTTTATAATATCAGGTCTCTTATATTAAAGAGACCCGTTATCTTTATCAACGGGTCTCTTAGTCTGGATCTCTTTGCTTGTTTTTGTAGTAGTGCTAACTGTTGCATTAAAAGTCAGCTGTCTTCCACAAAACTATTTTACAACTGATAAACCTTAACTGCATTAAACTCAGTCGAGTTAACGTAGCTGCACTAAATCTCAACTGAGAGTTTTTCAAATAGTTATTTAGCAAAAGATTTTACAAGTCTATTGACCCCCTCTCTAGACTTGTAACTGACGTACTTCTGACCTACATATCATGCATTAGTTTATAGTGGAGATTTTGACCTTTTTTAAATGGGTTTTTATATATGTAGTCCTAAATCCTATATTAATTATTTTAAATTTAATCTTTTTTAATTTTTAATTTTAATGTATCTAAAATTCAAAAATATTAATGATTTTTATTTCTCAATGCATTAAAGCTACAAAAAATAATAATTCAGTGCAATTAAAGCACATAATTAATATTTATAAGTAGCCCTAATGGCTACACATTATTGGAAAAAATACACTCAGTTAGAAAATAGTATAGCGTCAAAATAAATGAAACTCGCAACATAATAGGACAAATACTTCCCACTAGCTTGATTTTAAAAATGGAATAAAGAATGAATAACACACAAAAACTTTTACGTGGAAACCCCCACAATAGACTTTAGTCTATAAACTTCCTTTATGATTTTAGCATGCTACAAAATTCTCCCAAAATAATTAAGAGTATCACAAACTCTCAAAAGGATATTCTTGGAATACAAATATCCCAAGTGTTTAACTTAGAATAACTAAAAAAATAGAAAACATTCTTTTTGACGGAGAGAGAAAAATACCATCTACTTTTCTTTCATTTTCTTCTCTCAACTCTTATTTTTCTCTCGCTCTTTATTGTACTCTCAAATGTTTGCACATACTTGTTGGGTTGAACTCTTTTGCCGAGGTCTGAGCTAAATTTAAAGGCATAACTCGAGATACTTTTCACCATGTGAAAGCTCCAAAGTTTGAAGGCCCATCTCGTTTATCAAAAGTTTTATTCCCTCCCAAATTTTCTTTTGGTTGGCATCGAAAGATGATTTTAAAGAGGTGTGTGGTGTTTTTTCTCTGTCAAAAGGTTGCTTTAATTTTATTTTGTCAAAAAAACATGGTTTTTTGTAGCATGATTTTCATGTTTGATCCTTCTCATACTTTTTTTTTTCTTCACCTTTTTCTTTTTTAAAAGGAATTGGCGGCTTATTCCACATGATGGATATTTCAATAATTCTCCCCTTCACCTCATGTGAGAATTCATCAAGACGTGCATCACATTTACATATCTCAAACTTATCTCAAGGTAAGGATTTGGAAAGTATATTGGCATCATTATTATCGGTGTGTACCTTTTCGAGTTGTATCACCTTTCTTTCAAGTGCATCTCGAATCCAATAATATCTCACATCAATATGCTTCGACCTTGAGTTAAAACTCAAATTTTTTTACTCAAGTAAACTCTTTAACTATCACAGTAAATCATGTACTAGTTTTTCTTCAAGTCCAACTCTAATAGAAACTTCTTTAACCAATACTTCTTTTCAAGCTTCCATCACAGCTATGTACTTAGCTTACGTATAGCTGCCCTGTAGTTCTCACTAGGTATACATATGTAGACTTTTTAAAATTAATATCACCAGCCATATCTGCACCGGTATATATTCTATTAAAATATGATTATCACCAAACTTTAGACAAGATCTAGAAATGCCTTAAGATATTGTAATGTCCATTTCACTATTGCATGTTCCTTTCCTGGATTGGAAAAAAAATGACTAATCACTCCAACTACATGAGCTATAATTGGTCTAGTGCATACCATAACATACATTAGACTACTCATTACAGAAGCATATGGTATCTTTTTTTAATATTCAAGATTTTTCTATTTTTAGTAATTTCTATTTTTGGCATTTCCTATTTATGACAACTCACTTGTAATCACCTCAATATTTTGGAATAATTTTGTTCTGCAATTTCTTTCACTTGTGTTAGGAATATGTCCTCGAATGTCACTCAGAGGATGAGAGAGAAGGGGCATTGTACTTGTAATTATGGAATTATCAATAAAAAGGCAATATGATTCATTCATTGTTTAATGTATTTCAAACGCATTCTTGATTTGGTAAACATTGAAGTGAAGTACATGTAAATAAGAGCGAACATTCCACTCTCATTATCAGATAAGAGAAATGCACTGGAAATCCCTAAAGTTTATTTACGTAAACCGTTCGCAAGTCGATAAACTTAATTGGGCATTAAGTTTTGAGTAAGACTTGTATAACTGATGCTAGGACATGTGCATGTCTTGATAGCATAGTTAAGTATATTGGTGGGACCAGTGTACTCGAACACGACTCATACTTGATTTAGCCACACGGTATTCACTTTTGGAGAGTCGATGACGAATCTGTAACAACCCCAATCCGCTCAGAGATATTACACGCCGTAGACCCTCCCCTCGAGGATCTACCAGGCTGATAACTAAAATCAAATATCTAAACCTCGCCTTTAAGGCTAAAATGACTCAGTAGACCGACTTGGTCTTTCAATAATAACATACAACTCAATTCCAAACACATACCCACACAGGGGTCAAAATACAATAAACTCCCGTACAACGGGGAAAAGATACTGCAGCGGAAAAGAAAATACAACTAGACCAAAACGACATCAACAGATCCTCGTGTGATTAGTATCGTTCATCTTTCATCATCCTTCGTGCCGACCCTATGCTATGCTCCAAAACCTGAATGCAAAAATAGACATCCACCCCTTGAATACTCGGGGGTTAGCAAAACTCCACTGTTTTGCTAGTGCAAGTATAAAATACGAAAACGAGCCATACATATCATACTCCACGAAACATGTTAATCATAAACATACTTCCCGAGGTGATTCACTTAATCAAATGATTAAATCGAAAGATAGGGTAAACCCGATAAACATCTTGTGAAAAACATTTAACGACCTCGGGAGTTTTGAATACATTGGGGTTTTAAAATCCTTAGGCCTTTCAAAAACATTTAGGGACACAGCCCAAAAGTCATTTTCCCAAAACATAAATTCGATAACAACAAGTGGGGTCCACGACCCGATCATACCATTACAACCTGTTTCCACAGATTATTCGCGTCCCGTGCTAGCAAGCCACGGACCTCAGATGCTCCCGTAGAACAAACCCGAGTGAATAACCCACAGGGAAACTATATCAAATCACATGTCACCGTAACCGCAGTCACGTGACTAAAAGCACATATACTTACATAATCAAACCACAACCATAAGTTATCCCGGCATCGTGCTAACAAGCCACGAACCTCGGAGTCCCCGCAAGACATACCCGATGATAACCCCACAAGTTATCTCGGCATCGAGCTAGCAAGCCCCGAACCTCGGAGTCCCCGCAAGACATACCCGTATTGGATAACCCTACGGTTTCGCCCGACCCATACTAGCAAGTATGGATCCCGGAGATTCAACAATCTACCGGAGGCACATCACATACAACAAGCACACAACAATAACCGATTATCAAGACAAGCAACACTAAGCATCACAACCTCCTTTCAAAGGAGTAACGACTAACATCACATCATGTCGAATACCCACCGAACAAATATACAATTCAATGCACAATCCTCGGCAAACAATTATGGTCAATGCGATCATAACGTCTCTCAACGTACGAAACTAACACACATATTCCGAGAACATATCCATTCACGAAGTATACGAATTATCGTTGAAAGACAATATTTATCGAGAACATACCGATCCTTTTTAACGTTCATTAAATATTGGATTTCGCATAAAATCATTTATCAATAATTATGCCTAAGAAATATGAAATGTATGGGCAAGATACTTGCCTCGAATGACCACAACACGGAGAATCGGCCGAAGTAGGTTGGCACGAACCGACTACGAACTCGCCGACTCCACCGAACGACAATACACAACAATGAACTACGAACGAAAACAATAACAACGAAAATGAATTTCAAAGTACGACCCAAAGCCGCTGAATTCAAAGAACAAATGACGAAGGTTCAAGGATTTCCCCCAAAATGGCCAAGAACACGATTCGTCCCGTCAAAACCCGAAAACGGAATTCCAAGTTGAAATATGGATATACAATCCATAGAATATGTTTAACAACATCATTTAACCATAATCGATCCATCGAAAATGGATGAAAAACGAGATCGGGGACAAATCACCGAAAAAGTCAATTCGAAGGAAATCAAGAATTATACTTCGATTCGACGAAGAACAATGGATTAAATGATGTTAAACACAAGAATACTATAAAAATTAATCATACCCATCATGAATTAATCAACAACACGGAACGAATCGGACAAAAATGCAAAAATCCCCAAATTCACGAAATTAGGGTTCTAAGGAAGATTACCTTGATTCGCTGGATCAAAGGATGATAACGGACGATTGATTGATGTTATGAACTCAAGGACTTCATGGATTTGTTGTTAAACAACATGGCTTCATCACCCATGAATCGCCATCCGCGGACGGAGAAGGAAGGAAGTGAAAAACGAAATGAAATGTGACTTCTCAGCCACATTTATATTGGGCCGGACTAGCGCGCGCTAGGCTGCCGAGCTAGCGTGTGCTATCGGCCCAGGCCGCGACCCAGTAGCCTTATGGACTAGGCTTTCGGCGAGTAGCGTCGCGGCCTTCCGGCCGTGGCGTGCGCTACTGCCCGGCCGTAAGCGTCTGCGTCCGGCTTGATGGCGTGCGCTACCTGCCGAGCATGACCGATTCCAGAACCCCCAGGACTCCACTGTCCGGACCCGCTAGCGTGCGTTAGGCCATCCGGTAGCGTGCGCTACACCTGCCGGTTAGCGCGCGCAGCCTTCCGGCCGTAGCGTGCCCTATGCCGGTTCCTGCCGCACCCGTCCGGCCGGTGCCCACAATCGTCCGGCGATCCATAGCCGTCCGGCGATCCATGACCGCTAGGGCTCGGCGACCGATTACAGCGCCGCAGGCGAACACGACGAAAAGTTCGCGGACGACATCAACGACCCGAAATGAAAACATAATACCACAATTAATCATACGCGACCAAGAAACGGGTCGAGACAACAATTACAGATACCCGTAACTTTCAAGAAATTACAAAATGGCCCAAAACGCCCGGAAATCACGATACGTGATCGAATAACCAAACGGAAGTTCACAACACGTCTAGCAAAGTTAAACGGACTTACGGGAAACTCGAAACAGCAGTTTCGAATGAGATTCGCAAGAACCGAACTCAAGTGCGGAAAAGTCGCTAAAAAGCACGGAACTCAACAAAACGACTCCGAAACGAACTCGGATGTCAAAAAGTGTAGAATTAATCATTCTCAGAATGACGGAACGGTCATGAACGAGTCGTCAAAACGGACTTTGGCCGAAAAAAGAAATTTACCGAAAATCGAAAATTGCGGATATTACATTCTACCCTCCTTAAAAGATGTTTCGTCCCGAAACTTAAAACAAGTAGGGGGAGAAATATTCCGCCAGGAAAAACTCAACAAGATACACAAGAATGCGTAACTAACCCCCAACGGCGAAATGTTACAAACAACGCAAAGAAATATACGGCGTGAAAACACGCTCCACGACGACCAACACAACGTCGCCGTTAGGGATATAATAAAACCAACAAATGACAAGCGTCATCAAACGGATAATATAGCCAAGTCAATTATCCGACAATCACAAAACATAATGAATGAAAATCAATATGATTGACCAACCCAACGGTACACCAATCAAAACGCGAGCCAACCCCTGAACAAATACGGAATCCCACCGCCCAAGGGTTGGAAGATCGAAAACGAGACTAATTTCCCGAACTTAAGGGAATTAGGAAGTAGCCTGAATGCTCAACAATCACGAAACGAGAACAAAAACCAAACAAGCAAATGATCGAGACAACAAAGATCGAACAATCATGTCCGAAACACGAAGGATAATAAAATTTAAACAACTCCCAGGACGATCTGGTGAGAACTACAAGACATGCATTCCCATAAGATCCACCGGAAAAGGAATAGCGATTGAAAAGTCACAACGACAAACGAGTTATTCCGAAATAATACCACACTCGTTCGATCAACAAAAGCAAGGGGCAGGACAAGCCCAGAAATGTCAACGAACATAAACGAGTCGACAGAGTCGAAAACACAAGAGTTCCAAATCCGATCCACTTCGAATAAAAGAACTAATAGAACCAGATGATGTCACTCCCGAACAAGGTTCACAAGAATCGAACCGAACTCGAAAAGTCACAGCGATAACCAGATCGACCCACAACAAGATCACAGTTCATTCGGACGATGAAACCGAAATACAGAACAAGTTCAAAAAGTAACAACGAACACGAGCGAGTCGATAGAATTAAGAAAAAGAAAATGCAGAAGCCAAAAATAATACGGGTATTATATTCGACCTCTTATAAAAGAAATGCCGTCCCCACAGCTCACAACAACGGAAACAAGTTAACCACACAAAAAGCAACCGACAGAAAAATCTCCACCGGGCCTCTCAGAGCCGATCCACGATAAGCTGTCTTTGAAGCGAACTCCGAAAGTCTCGGTAGCCAATTCGCAAAACTGAATTCGGTGACCCTCGAGTCCACACTCGAAATGTGTTACTGACGAGAAGGACAAATTGCACGTACATTCCCCCGGCACATCACGGTTGAAATGCCTCGGCTCGGCATACCGAAAATACAAATGCTAGATACAATGGAACATAACACCGCAAAACAACATACCGGAGATGCCAACTCAGCATAACAGAGAATCATAACACATATCATATACAACGATTACCATCGTAAGGTAATACACACACAAACACTACAACAACGATGGTACCGTTTGGCGACCTCAATGGCCCGAACAATAACCAGCACGTAATACAAACATCATGAAACAATCACATATGTACACCAACGTACAAACCCAAGCTTCAACATCTCACACTCGTGTGGGACACGCAATCCACCACGAGACGACAACCATTAAGTACCAGTTCACACCTCCCACAAAGGGACAACAAAAACATATGCATGGCGAACGACTCAACGTTCACACCACCAATTCCATCATACTCGGGAGCTAACATTCTAACAACAATGTGAATATCATACACACATTCCTGGACTACAAAAAAGGAATGATAGGTTTTAAAAACGAAAACCACCTTTTGGAAACAGTTTGGAAACACCAGTTGATCTTGAGTATCATTTTACAAAAAGTTGAACAAACCTCATTTTCGAGACTTTGAAAATCATCTTGCGTTTGAACAAAAATGAGGACACCTTCTCTTAGTGAAAAACTTTCAGAATATTCGACCCTCGGGTCTAAGTAAAAGTGTTTATAAAACATTGAAAATATCTCAAAACATTTTGGGTCCTCGAGGTAGAAGAATTTTGAAACATATTGTGGCACCTTGGATGTACCACGAGAGAATAATTCATTTTAAAAGTACGTCTCGAAATTTATTTTCTAAGATACTCAAGGTTTTCAAAGATAATTCAATGGGCTAGAATGCCCAAAAACTTTAGGTAATTACGCAAAATATTATAGCGCCGTGGGTCCCGCGCCGGAACTCACCAGGCTAAAAACCATTTACAATGTTAAAAAGGTCGATAACGGTAATATTTAAAAAACTCACAAAAGCCATTTACAAAATACTAAGTACCGTCACAACAATTTTGCCAAGACGATCAAGGCCATAACGCCAAAAACTCGGTTAAAGGAATCGGTTTTCGAAATAAAATTCAGTCGGTAAAATACCAAAATCTATTACAAAGGAACTCACGCAGCGGATAAAAGAAATAAAGTCAAACATGCACAATCCATCAACACTACCCCTCATATGAACGAAGTATGAGAGTCAAGTAACCACATATCACGAAATCAAAATTCATAAAAGGATTCCGTCACTTAACAAATAATCATAAAAATAGCTCGTGTCACACGAGGCACAACACAAGGAAGGGAGACTTACAGCCACAGGTCGCACGAAGATGATGATCGCCCACGATACTAATCACGACCAACAAACTCAGACGACGCGTCGCGACACGACTTAGTCAGACATAATCCGACAAGACAAAACTCAATAGACACCACTGACCCGACAGCCTAGGTTTCCACAACCTAAGCTCCGATACCATTTATTTAACACCCCCAATCCGCTCAGAGAAATTACACGCCGTAGACCCTCCCCTCGAGGATCTACCAGGCTGATAACTAAAATCAAACATCTAAACCTCGCCTTTAAGGCTAAAATGACTCAGTAGACCGACTTGGTCTTTCAATAATAACATACAACTCAATTCCAAACACATACCCACGCAGGGGTCAAAATACAATAAACTCCTGTACAACGGGGAAAAGATACTGCAGCGGAAAAGAAAATACAACTAGACCAAAACGACATCAAAAGATCCTCGTGTGATTAGTATCGTTCATCTTTCATCATCCTTCATGCCGACCCTGTGCTATGCTCCAAAACCTGAATGCAAAAATAGACATCCACCCCCCGAATACTCGGGGGTTAGCAAAACTCCACTGTTTTGCTAGTGCAAGTATAAAATACGAAAACGAGCCATACATATCATACTCCACGAAACATGTTAATCATAAACATACTTCCCGAGGTGATTCACTTAATCAAACGATTAAATCGAAAGATAGGGTAAACCCGATAAACATCTTGTGAAAAACATTTTACGACCTCGGGAGTTTTGAATACATTGGGGTTTAAAAATCCTCAGGCCTTTCGAAAACATTTAGGGACACAGCCCAAAAGTCATTTTCCCAAAACATAAATTCGATAACAACAAGTGGGGTCCAAGACCCGATCATACCATAACAACCTGTTTCCACAGATTATTCGCGTCCCGTGCTAGCAAGCCACGGACCTCAGATGCTCCCGTAGAACAAACCCGAGTGAATAACCCACAGGGAAACTATATCAAATCACATGTCACCGTAACCGCAGTCACGTGACTAAAAGCACATATACTTACATAATCAAACCAGAACCATAAGTTATCCCGGCATCGTGCTAACAAGCCACGAACCTCGGAGTCCCCGCAAGACATACCCGATGATAACCCCACAAGTTATCTCGGCATCGGGCTAGCAAGCCCCGAACCTCGGAGTCCCCGCAAGACATACCCGTATTGGATAACCCTACGGTTTCGCCCGACCCATACTAGCAAGTATGGATCCCGGAGATCCAACAATCCTACCCGGAGGCACATCACATACAACAAGCACACAACAATAACCGATTATCAAGACAAGCAACACTAAGCATCACAACCTCCTTTCAAAGGAGTAACGACTAACATCACATCATGTCGAATACCCACCGAACAAATATACAATTCAATGCACAATCCTCGGCAAACAATTATGGTCAATGCGATCATAACGTCTCTCAACGTACGAAACTAATACACATATTCCGAGAACATATCCATTCACGAAGTATACGAATTATCGTTGAAAGACAATATTTATCGAGAACATACCGATCCTTTTTAACGTTCATTAAACATTGGATTACGCATAAAATCATTTATCAATAATTATGCCTAATAAATATGAAATGTATGGGCAAGATACTTGCCTCGAATGACCACAACGCGGAGAATCGGCCGAAGTAGGTTGGCACGAACCGACTACGAACTCGCCGACTCCACCGAACGACAATCCACAACAATGAACTACGAACGAAAACAATAACAACGAAAATGAATTTCAAAGTACGACCCAAAGCCGCTGAATTCAAAGAACAAATGACGAAGGTTCAAGGATTTCTCCCAAAACGGCCAAGAACACGATTCGTCCCGTCAAAACCCGAAAACGGAATTCCAAGTTGAAATATGGATATACAATCCATAGAATATGTTTAACAACATCATTTAACCATAATCGATCCATCGAAAATGGATGAAAAACGAGATCGGGGACAAATCACCGAAAAAGTCAATTCGAAGGAAATCAAGAATTATACTTCGATTCGACGAAGAACAATGGATTAAATGATGTTAAACACAAGAATACTATCAAGATTAATCATACCCATCATGAATTAATCAACAACACGGAACGAATCGGACAAAAATGCAAAAATCCCCAAATTCACGAAATTAGGGTTCTAAGGAAGATTACCTTGATTATTTGGATCAAAGGATGATAACGGACGATTGATTGATGTTATGAACTAAAGGACTTCATGGATTTGTTGTTAAACAACATTGCTTAATCACCCATGAATCGCCATCCGCGGCCGGAGAAGGAAGGAAGTGAAAAGCGAAATGAAATGTGATCGCCACCACATTTATATCGGATCGGACTAGCGCGCCAGTCGCCGAGCTAGCGTGCGCTATCGGCCTGTGCCGCGACCAGAGCTTACGGACTAGACCTTTCGCCGGTAGCGTGCCCAGCCTTTTCCGGCCGTAGCGTCACGCTACTGCCGCCGCCGTCAGCAGCGTCCGACAAGAGCGCGGCGCTACCCGCCGAGCATGATCGATTCCGTAACCCCAGGACTCCACTGTCTCGACTCGCTAGCGCGGCGTTAGGCCATCCGGTAGCGTGCGCTACACTGCCGGTTAGCGCGCAGCCTTCCGGCCAGAAGGCGCTTACGCTGGTTCCCGCGCACCGTCCGGCCGGTGCCCACAATCGTCCGGCCGATCCCGCAACCGTCCGGCGATCCCGCAACCGCTGTGGGCTCGGCGACCCGATTACCGAAAACGCAGGCGAACCACGGCGAAAAGTTCGCGACGACATCAACGACCGAAATGAAAACATAATACCACAATTAATCATACGCGACCAAGAAACGGGTCGAGACAACAATTACAGATACGGATACCCGTAACTTTCAAGAAATTACAAAATGGCCCAAAACGCCCGGAAATCACGATACGTGATCGAATAACCAAACGGAAGTTCACAACACGTCTAACAAAGTTAAACGGACTTACGGGAAACTCGAAACAGCAGTTTCTAACGAGATTCGCAAGAACCGAACTCAAGTGCGTAAAAGTCGCTAAAAAGCACGGAACTCAACAAAACGACTCCGAAACGAACTCGGATGTCAAAAAGTGTAGAATTAATCATTCTCAGAATGACGAAACGGTAATGAGCGAGTCGTCAAAACGGACTTCGGCCGAAAAAAGAAATTTACCGAAAATCAAAAATTGCGGATATTACAGAATCGAAAGGTTGTGATAGTATACGTGGACCTTTGACTTGAAGGTTCAGTAAGAGATGTGCTTGTGACATTTAGTTTGCCATTAGAGTAGTTGGACTCATTTGCTTAATCGCTGGGTCAACCTCGAAGTGCAGACTATATGGAAAGGTAGCAGTCTTTACTGTACGCCAAGAAAGGATTCTATCTCCTGTTAGTGAGCAGGCGAATGTCCTATACGGTTAATGGCAAATAAGATCATAAGTCTTTGGCCAAAGCATTCTGATCTAGTCGTATTGTATACACTAGTAATCAGTCGGTCTTGATTTGCATTAACACTTGTATAGAGTCTAGTCAACAGTAGGGTTTGACTTTACCGTGACCCGAAGACTTGACCGGGACATCTGATGAAGGGTCTATACGTATATGGTATTCACGACATAATGGTTCTCGAATGATCCATTCATTCGTTTTTAGTCGGGGTCTACAGTGCGGCCTGTTAGGCTGGCTAAGTGTTGCCCGCACTCGTTGGTTTCTCCCAATGCCGACTGAGACGGACCTACAGAGTCGCACATAAGGATCGCTGATGGATAAATGTAAATTTCCATCTCTCTATTAATATTAGATATCAGATATCTAATTATGATTTATTGGATAAATCAAATAGCGGTGTTATGAATTGAAATTAAGTTACTGGGTAATTAATTTAATTCATAAATAATATTTCTTAGAGAACTATATTTGTGTTTGATATAATTAATTAATTGGATTAATTAATTAGTATAAATACATTGTTGATAAAACAAAGTGTATTTAACGTAGTGGTCTGACGAACGTCCGGTACATGAGCCGAGTGACTTGGCCCGTTGCCTAACACCTAGCAAAAGGGGCCGCCCATCCCTCTCTCTCACATGGTGTCTTTTTCTTGGTTGTTGGTGGTGGAGGCTTTCCACTATATTCCAAATGGTGAATATGTGTAAATGTTTATGATTGATCATATCTCATTACTTTGTCTTGTGATGAGTATATTATACATATGACACCACTCCACCGAAAAAACACACCATCACATTTACATCACCATTCGGCCGAAAGCAATAGAGGAGAGGGAGATAAAAGTTTTCTCATCTTGTTCGTCATCTTTGAGATAAGAAATAAGCAAGAAAAATTAGAGAGAAAATTCCTACGATAACTTCCTATCCGTGTTCTTGAAGAACGGAGTTTCGTTGAATTTTTCCAGGCAACATCCGACGCTGTGAAGTAGAGACATCGTGGTTTCGGTGTTTGTGACAAAGGGATTTTCTGCTCATGTTCGGGTTCGTGAGCATCATCAAAATTACGAAGATAGTATCAAAGGCTTCAAAGGTATGGGACTTTAATCCTTTGTCTTCGTCAATTTATTTTTCGTATATATGTTACTTGATCGATCCTATTTGCAATTCTTTATATTGAGTTTTATTATTCCGCTGCGTACTCAGTTTTGTATCTGGAATCCCAATAGTGGTATCAGAGCGAGGTCAATGATGCCGTATTTACGAATTATTTTAGCATTTGGAATGCTTGATAGTATGGTGGATGATTTGGAATCATCTATTGTCATAATCATGGTATATGATTATTCGTTCATTTTAGTTATATTTTTCGTAAATTTATGTCTAAATATAAATCTTTAATTTCTTGGAAATATGATTTATATTGAAGATATGAATGTTGAAAAATATAGATATTGGATATCCGGTTGGAAATCGAGCCTACAAAGGTAGTGAAGTTGGGATTACAACTACAGTTTGGTGACGAGGGATTTTGGTGCATGTACTTCAATATGTAAGATGAAGTGGTTCATTTGTATTACTTGCACTAGCTATTCCACGGCTAACCCCATTCTGGAAAATACATTTTATGTATTTTAGCTTTGAAGCAATCAAGTGAGCAGGCACTGGGGCAGTACGATGATGAGGGTCAAGTGTGATATACTGTGCTGAAATATGTTATTCTCTTAGAGTCTTATCCTTTGGGATTATTTTGTCATAAATTGTTAGTTGGTAGTCGAGTACTATAAGAGTTTTTCTTCTTGGTTCTTTATGTTGGATTTGTTGCCCTTGAGGTACTGTGTATTTTGTTGGAGTTTTTCATTGTTGAGCTGAGTGGTTGACTATTGCTCAGATATTGTTATTATAATCTCTAAGGTAGGAATGTCTTTGTGTATGAATTTAGCCTTGTGGGTCCCATGTAGGTGTTCACGGTGATGTGACATACCCTGAATATCTTGGGGCTATTACAGATTATGGTATCAGAGCTTAGCTTTACAAATACCTGGGTTGTTGGTCTTTTGGGTCTAGACGAGTCATTTTATGTGTATAGTATCATTCCGTTGCCATCATTTTAGTATAATAGGTGATCGTAAGTTCTCTTATCCTCCTTATTGTCATTAATGCCTTGTCTTTTGACTTCATAATGTGGCAAATCGGTGACCTTGACGGTCGTATTCTGAATTGTACTCATGTATCTTCCTATTTTTTTCTTCCTTCTTGAGAATGTCGGCTGGTAGAGGATGCGGACGCGGTCGAGGGCGTGGCGTAGCCAGTGTGGCATCCATGTCTTTCGGTTATAATACAGGTTTGAATACTCCTACATTGTTGAATTCAGTTCATTCCAGTATCGATGGTCATCAGGAGAAATCGGCCAGTCAAGGGAACTCCACAGAGAATAATGCAGATATAGGTGTTGCAACCATATTGCAACAAGTGGCTAACCAAATGGCTCTCTTAACCCAGGCGGTTCAACAGAACAACCCGCATCCTGCGGCTGATACTGGGGTGGAAAAATGGTTGCAAGATATGATCTGAATGCAGCCTTCATTGGTGCTACGGACCTAGCTAGTTGGGAAAGCTGGATTAATGAGATGAACAAGGTTTCGTGGTGGTAAATTGTCCAAAGGCACGTAAGGTGTCAGTTGCTCAGTTCTTCCTGATAGGAGAGGCTGCTAGCTGGTGGAAGGCAGTCAAACCCCAAGATCATGCTGCTACTTAAGACGAGTTTAAATAGTTAGTAGAGGCTGTGTATTGCCCGTGGCTTGCTCAGGAGGCAAGAATCCGAGCCTTTTTCGAGGATAAACCCCAGGATATTCCCGTATCCCAGGCAAAAATTGATTATAATCAGCAGCTCAACCATGTGAAGGGTCAAGCGAGAGAGGAGATAGACAAAATTTGTCACTTCGATGCGGATGAAGCCGAAGATTAGATACTACATGGCAGGTTTCGCTTGCACTACACTGAAGGAGTATCAAGGCAAAGAGCTAGCCCATGTTATGTCTTTCACTACTACCGAGACGACAAGTGAAAGTAAGAAGCACAAGACCTCCGGTAATTTTTCTGGTATTAAGGGCGGCAACCAACAAAGGTCTCATCCGGATGACTATCCACCCGGGAAGTCTTTCCATTCATCTCGTGGTAATAGGAATTTGAGATCTACCCTTAGTGTCTCCAATCGGGAAGTGACATGTTTTACTGCGGCCAATAGGGCCATATTATCTGTGATTGCAGCGTACCTCCTTTGACGTGTTATAATTGTGGTCATGCGGGCCACAAGGCCGCAATTTGCTGAGGGATTTGAACTTTCCTTGATTCCTGTGGTAAATGAAAATCTAAATATTTTTCCAAATGATTTGCCGGGACTACCACGGGAACACGAGGTCGAGTTCGAAGTTGCTTTAGAACCAAATGCAGCCTCGATTTCTAACGCACTGTATCGTGTGGCACCTTTGGAAATATAGGAGTTGAAGAGTCAATTGGGGGAGTTGTTGAAGAAGGGGTATATTAGACCTAGCGCCGATAGTTAATTACATTTATGTATTGATCATCGTAAACTGAACAAAGTGACCATTAAGAATAAATACCCCTTATCTCGCATTGATGATTGATTTGATCAATTGTAGGGAGTTCTGGTACTCTCGAAGATCAATTTGAGATCGAGATACTATCAGCTTTGGGTAACGGAGTCCGACCTTCCTAAGACGGCTTTCCGGATGAGGTACGAACATTATGAGTTTGTGGTTATGCCTTTCGGGCTAACCAATGCGCTGAAAGTATTTATACAGCTGATGAATAAGATATTAATCGAGTATCTCGATAAATGTGTAGTTGTCTTTATTAACGGAATCCTGATATATTCTCGCAATGAGGAGGAACATGCTCGACATTTGCGAATAGTGTTGGATATTTTGAGAGCTCAGCATCTTTATGTGAAGTTTTCGAAATGTGAATTTTGGTTGAAGGAAGTTATGTTTCTCGGGCATATGATTTCAACTGAAGGGGTTCGTGTAGATCCTCAGAAGATTGAGGCTTGTTAGATTGGGCACTACTTAAAAATGTTAGGAAGTTCTTAGATTTTTGGGTCTTGCTTGGTATTATCATCGATTCATTGAGGGGTTCTCCAAGTTTGCTCGACCACTCACTCAATTACTTCAGAAGTCCGAATATTTTGAGTGGAATGATGAGAGGCAATAGAGTTTCGAGGAGCTGAAAAGGTGTTTGACTATAGCGCCGATTTTAGCCTTGCCTCAAGGAAACGATGGGTTTTCAGTTTATAGTGACACTTCAGGCCAAGGACTCAGGTGCGTACTCATGCAACACGATAAGATAATAGCTTTTGCGTCACAGCAGTTGAAGCCGTATGAGATAAATAGTCGTACTCATGACTTGGAGTTGGTCGCAATCGTGTTCGCTCTAAAGATTTGGCACCACTATTTATACGGCTCTTCGTGTTGGATTTATACAGACCATAAGGGTTTAACATACATTTTCAGCTAGAAGGAACTGAATATGAGACAGTGTCATTGGCTAGAGTTGATAAAGGATTATGACTTGGAGATCCTTTATCATCCACGCAAAGCAAACATTGTGGCAGATGCATTGAGTTAGAAGTCAATATCACATCAGATGCTTGAGGTTCTCACACCTCAAGTGAAGACTCGGCGAGAGTTGATTGAGCAGGGGATCGAGGTATGGCTTCAACAAGTGCAGGGTCAGTTGTGTACTCTCAAGATTACTTCATCCTTAGTTGATGATATCGAGGGGAAGCATTTGAGTGATGTGATGATCATTAAACTGAAGGCGGATGTGTTAAGGGGAAAGCCCCTAGTTTATTGTCCATGGGGACAGTATTTTGAGGTTCCAGGGTAGACTCTGCATTCTGAATGACTCAGAGTTGAGATAGAGAATACCTCGAGAGGCTCATGCTACGCTTTACTCTATCCATCCAGGAATGAGTAAGATGTACAAAGATCTTAAGAAGCATTTTTGGTGGAATAATATGAAGAAAGATGTCACGGAGTTTGTATTATGGTGTTTGACTTGCCAACAAGTCAAATCGAGCTTCAATGACCAACCGGGCTGTTCAAACCACTTCCCATTCCTAAGTGGAAGTGGGAAGATATCTCTATGGGGATCCCGAGGACTAAAGCCAGAATGAATATGATTTGGTAATCATTATCGTTAACCCAAATCCGCACACTTCTTAGGCATCAAGGATACTCGGGGGCCAGAGAGGTTGGCTAGAGTATTTATGTGTGAGGTTGCACGGTACGCCTAAGCCTATCGTTTCTGACAGGGCTGACCATTTTGTGTTGCATTTTTGGCAGTTAGACCACCAGGCCTTGGGTACCGAATTGAGGTTGAATACGTCTTTTCATCTACAGATGGACGACCAAAACTAGCAGACAATCCAGACATTTGAATATATGCTACGAGCATGCGCCTTAGGCTGGAGTAATGGCTGGGAACTCCATTTGCCTTTAATCTAGTTTACATATAATAATAGCTGGCATGCATCGATCAAGATGGCACCTGTTGAGTCCCTGTATCGGTAGGTTTTGTAGATCTCCACTATGTTAGGATGAGGCCTCGGAGTTAGTTGGGACGGAGCCGGATATGTTGTCGGAAACTAAGAAAAAGATTTCTATCATTCGAGACATATTGTTGACTGCTCAACATTTGGACAGAGTCGGTGAATTGGCTTATCATTTGGCGTTACCTCCAGTTCAGTCATGTTTATAATGCATTTAACGTTTCTCAGCTGAGGAAGTATCTCCCGGACCCGACTCATATGATGTCACTTTCGAGGAGAGACCGGTGAAGATCCTCGAACGTCATGAGAAACAACTTCGGCACAAAAAAATTCCATTGGTTAAAGTGAAGTGGTCGAGACATGGAGTCGAAGAAGCAACTTCGGAAGTTGAAGATAGCATGTGTGCTAAGTATCCCAAATTATTCATTTTTTAATTTTCGGGACGAGACTTGTTTTTAGAGGGGGCGAATGTAATATCCTTAGTAATTTCTATTTTTGGGATTTTCCTATTTATGACAACTCTCTTGTAATTGTTTCGATATTTTGGAACTATTTTGTTCTGCACCTTTTGTCATTTGATTGAGTTTCAAAGTTGTTTTTAATGAATCCGTGTAATGTTGTGACTTTATTTTTTTTGGTTCGATTCTTATAAATCTTGTTTGAAACTACCATTTCATAATTCCTATAAGTTCGTTTAATATATTTAGTTGGGTTGTGAGATTTGGTATTGTTGTTCGATCTTGAATCGTGATTTTCAGATGTTTTGGGCTGTTTTATAATTTCTCAAATTTTTGGGTGTTTGTATTCATAATTGTTTTCCATTCCTTCGAGTGCTCGTAATCGTATGTATAAATAGTGCTTAGACTTGTCGTTGAGAATTCTTTATAAATGCCTCATCACATTTTGGGAGTGGTCGCGTTCTGATGCTGTTTGGGACACCAGACAGCAGGACAGAGCCTGCTGTCAGAATGAAGATTACGGGCGTAACCTATAGGTAAAGGCTAATGTTACGGCCGTAAGGATCCCGCTGTATTAAACAGCGGGCTATTTTAAAACAGATCTATTTTTCACTTTCTTTTCTCTGTTCCTATGGGCGATTTAGGGCGATTTCTCTCAGGAGTTCATTAATCTCTCACCCTTCAATATAATCATTAGGGTTTTTATATAGATTAATGACATCAAATGACTTTCTTCATCATTGATTCGAGGTAAATGTCCAAAACCCTAAATTTCAGGACTTTCGGGGTTTTGCTATTCTTCTTCGTTCCTTTCTGAATTATTCACAGAATCATGATGTATATAAGTTATATATCCCAGATAAATGTCTTCCCTACGAAATTATAATGTAGTTTCTAAATTTTGAGAAAAATGAGAGGCTTTGGTTATGACATGCCCTCTATGTGTTATATTGATAGATTACACGATTCGTAGGAGGGGTTTGCGGGTCTATTTCAATTGTAATTTCGTCATATGGTTGTTCATAGTTGTTTTATGGATTGTTTAGGTTTGGAGTCATCGAGTTCCTTCAACCATGGTCTTTTACCGTTGTTGCTACCTAAAATATTATCCGGAGATATTGCTGGAATGGATGAGTAACAAACAAAGTGCGAGAACACGTCCATGGGGAAGTAAATAACACAAGATTTGCCGGGTTTGTTAGGCCCGGGCTTGAATGCTCTCGCGAGATGTTATTAATACGAATACGTTGGAGTACAAATACTAATGTAAGAGTGCGATTGCAATGAGTGTAAAAGACCCTAATTATCTAGCTCTTGAGTGTTGCTCTGTGAGTTCTTGAACTGCAGGGAGTTCTTGTTCTCATTTCTGCCGACCGTCTCATGAGTTAAGAGGTTTCGAGAGTGAGAGATAGAAAGATGTCTGAAGTGTATAACGTAGCTAAGAGAGAGAAGCCAACTGTGAAGCAGCGAGAAAGCTGACTATGAAGCAGTGAGAAAGCAGAGCCTTCTCCAAGTGCGGGATGCCTCTAATTTATAGGAGGAGCTGGGATGTCTTTTTCTGACGGGCGATCGCCTTTCCTGTATTATAATAAGTGGTGATCGTCTTTTAGCACATGGGATGATTGACTTAAAGTCCTCGGCTGCTGCTAGCAGCTAGCTGTGCGGACCAATGAGAGGACCACACGCATCTCTTGTCGCTGTCCCGGGAGGTCCCACTTTGGACCTTTCGGCGGGTCTGTCGGTAGGTGAGATTGGTGACAGGCTGTGGTCAACGATCCATGTTCTACGGTGCCATTCGCGGATCTGCACTTGGGTCCTTGCTTCGAGCTTCGGCCTTCGCAGACTAGATGGATGTTGGCTTTACGTAGCGTGAGGCGGTGGTCCATGATCGGGCAGTTGCTGGGAGACGATCGCCTTGGCAGTCGATCGCTCGGCGCTGGGTCTCGTTCTGGGTCCTTCGATAGGCAAGTCTGCCTTGGTCTATTTGACTCTGGCTCGGTCGCCCGGTCTTTGTGCCGGTCGCCTGTTGAGGTGTATAAATCTCGACACAACAATTGCCCCCCAGCTTGCTCCGATGTTGAAGACATGGGGTGAGGTGGTTCCACTGGTGATTATTTAGGATAAAGACGGGTGATCCATTGAGTGGACTTTGGTCTCGGATTTGGGCGACCTAATCATTTGGCGATCTATCTTCGGTCTTGTTCTTGTAATCTTCAATTTTGCAGATCGCTCGTGGAAAGCCGATTGTTTCGACCTTGAGGAACCGTGCACGGTCGCGGAGTTCGATGGACCAACCTCCATGACCGTGTCTTATGCGCGAGGGACATTCCACCTGTAGGTTTGTCTCGCGACTCACATTATTGTGAGGGTCCTCCGTTAGGCTGCACCCGCCTCATATTTAAATGAAGGGCGTGCGGTCTTGGTCTGGAGGAGTCCTTGTACGGGGCGTCATCCGATTAATCGACTCCACGTCCGCGGCTTGTTAGCACTTTTC
Source organism: Orobanche coerulescens (assembly GCA_033398695.1). Taxonomy (NCBI): domain Eukaryota; kingdom Viridiplantae; phylum Streptophyta; class Magnoliopsida; order Lamiales; family Orobanchaceae; genus Orobanche; species Orobanche coerulescens. Next base: position 68,513,454 of record CM065804.1, on the reverse strand, counting down.
TACCTCAGATCGTCATGTTAGATGGCAATCCTCGACGGTATACATTGTGACGAGGGTTGGGACGCGTCGCATTGTCCGGCTTCACCATGTTAGATGATGAACCTTTGAGGGCTGGCGAGCGTGTCCACAGGTTTGTTTGGAGGGTCCTTCGGCTACGCCCGCCTCGTATTTAAATGAAGGGCGAGCGATCGCATCCCAAAGGAACCTTGCATGGACGAAGCAGTCGGTTCCATTGACTTCCAGGACCATGGCTGCACTCTTCTACCTCGGATCGTCAAGTTAGATGGCGATCATCGACGGTATACGTTGTGCTGAGGGAGGCGATCTCGTGCCTTGGTCCATCATGTTATATGATGAACTTTGGATGGCGAGCGAGTCCTCCATTTTTGGAGATGTTGTTTGGGCAGTAGCCTTTTGTTTCACTTTAGCCTTCGGGCGACCGTGTTTGATTCTGGCGTTCGGACTGGGAGACTGGCGATTGTCGTTCTGACGCCGATCGCAGCACTTGGGCTTTTCCGCCAAGGGTTCCGGCTAAGTAACTAGACTGTCCAGCTTGCCCTCCTCGAGCAATCTCCAGAGTTGTCTGAGGAGGTCGCGGCATTGATCGGTGTTGTGGCTGGGACTCTTGTGGTAAGCACAAAATTTGTTGCGGTCTAGATAACCATGGTCCTTTACCGCCTTTGGCTTGATTAGCCGCTCGCGGCCTTGGATGGCGTAGAAAATATGAGCCGGAGATAGATTGAGGTTGTGGTAGAGATGGGCTTCTACATCCTCGAAGGTCCTGAAATATACGGGCGGCTTGGCGACCGCCTTGTTGGAATTGGCGATCGCCGCCTCTGTCCCCTCGTCTTGGCGAAGGGCGAGCAACCTCTGCCTGGCCAAAAAGTCTGTGGCCTTGGCATGGAAGATTGCATAGGTCGGGGGGATGTCCTTCGTAAGGTGCCTGGACATGGGCGAAAGTCCTTTGAATCCTCCTAGGACCAAGTAGAGGGTGATCTCGTCGCTTACGAGCTCGTTGTTGAGGATTATCTCATCCACCCGGTCGATGTAGTCAACGTCGGTCTCATCTTCCCCCTGCCTGATTTTCATCATGCGGTGGGGACCTTCTGGTCGAGCGACCTTGGCGGCGAAGTACGTAGCGAATTCGCTCGCCAGCTGTTCAAAGGAACTGATAGATCGCGGTGGAAATGAGATGTACCACCTATGGTCCAGGTCGCCCAGTGTTAACGGGAACATTCGGCACTTGGTCGCGTCTGATGCCCCGCATCCGGTCATGTAGATCCAGAACATGCTCAGGTGAGTCTCGGGGTCCGATCTCCCCTCGTACAAAGGCGTTTGAGGAGGAGTGATCCTTGGCTATACGGGGGCGAGTTCGATCTGGACCGCGAGCGGCTCGCTCGGCCCAGCGATCTTTCTCTTGGCGCGTGCCCCAGTTTCTAGGAGCGCCTTCATGCCATCAAGCTGGCGTTGCATTGCGGCCATCGTCGTGGCTTGGTCGCTCGTGGTTTGGCTCTCGGAGTGGGAGCTGAGACGATCGTGTACCGATCTCCTGGCTCCGCGACAGGCGATGAGGTCGTCTCCGCCGATCTTGGTTCTTCTGCGAGGAGGAGCCAGATGGCCGGTCTGCCTTCTGGGAGTTGGGTAAGCTGAACTCCTGGTGACGGATTCAGGCTCCACCGTCTCATGGCTGGGGCTAGAATGCCCCGGTCGCCATGATGGGTCGCTGCCTAGGCTGCTTAAAACCGAACCGTCCCGCCTCGCGAGTGCTTCTGCTCGTGAATCAGGGCTTCCTGACGATCGCTCGACAAGTAACCCCTTGAGCTTCCGTTTGCCCGCGCGGCGGATGGCTGATGGGGTAATTGCGGGCGCATCGAATGCTCTCCGTCGCTCCCTCAGGATGGCCATAGCCTCCTCAATCTGTTCTGCGGTTTGGAACTAGTCGAGCAAAAGGCTGGGGCCGTCCCTCAGGTGCGGGATCGAGAGTCTCGCGTCGCCGCGGCTGGCCTCCGCCGTAGGTTGGGGCTCGGATTGAGCCGGAATAAGGTGTCCGGCGGATCGGAGAGAGGCTTTCTTCGATGTCGTGGCAGACGTCATGAATCTGAAGGTTTTTCTCTGAAGAACAGTGAGTGTTTCTTCAGGTATATGCTCGGGAGAACAATGAGTGTTCTTTGAGACGGTCGGAATAAAAATGAAGGTTAAAATCCCCTTCTTCTAGCGCCAATTGTTGCTACCCAAAATATTATCCGGAGATAGATATTGCTGGAATAGATGAGTAACAAACAAAATGCGAGAACACGTCCGTGGGGAAGTAAATAACACAAGATTTGACGGGTTTGTTAGGCCCGGGCTTGAATGCTCTCGTGAGATGTTATTAATACGAATACGTTGGAGTACAAATATTAATGTAAGAGTGCGATTACAATGAGTGTAAAAGACCCTAATTATCTAGCTCTTGAGTGCTGCTCTGTGAGTTCTTGAACTGTAGGGAGTTCTTGTTCTCGTTTCTGCCAACCGTCTTATAAGTTAAGAGGTTTCGAGAGTGAGAGATAGAAAGACGTCCGAAGTGTATAGCATAGCTAAGAGAGAGAATAATTTGGGAGATAGAAAGACGTCCGACTGTGAAGAAGTGAGAAAGCAGAGCCTTCTCCAAGTGCGGGATGCCTCTTATTTATAGGAGGAGCTGGGATGTCTTTTTCTGATGGGCGATCGCCTTTCCTGTATTATAATAAGGGGCGATCGTCTTTTAGCACATGGGCTGATTGCCTTAAAGTCCGCGGCTGCTGCTGGCAGCCAGGTGTGCGAACCAATGAGAGGACCACACGCGTCTCTTGTCGCTGTCCCGGGAGGTCCCACTTTGGACCTTTCGGCGTGTCTATCGGTAGGTGAGATTGGTGACAGGCTGTGGTCAATGATCCATGTTCTGCGGTGCCATTCGTGGATCTGGACATGGGTCCTTGCTTCGAGCTTCAGCCTTCACAGACTAGACGGACATGGGAACCTGGGACGATCGCTAGTTGCTGGGAGACGATCGCCTTGGCAGTCGATCGCTCAACGCTGGGTCCCGTTCTGGGTCCTTCGATAGGCAAGTCTGCCTTGGTCTATTTGACTCTGGCTCGGTCACCTGGTCTTTGTGCTGATCGCCCGTTGAGGTGTATAAATCTCGACACAACAACCGTCTTAGTAAATTTCATCATTTCTTAAAGGCAAGTAATTCTTATGAACTTACATTCTTGAATGTGAAAAATGATGCTTATGTGTATGAGAGTGTAGACGTTCACTCGGGGAGGGTCCAATGGGGCCTTAGAGCGATCTAAATTTGGTTGGATCTACGAAAATTGGGATTAACCATTCCGGGAGGGTCCGACGGGGCCTCGGAGGGATCCGCACATGGTTTGGGTCCATGGTTAATCATGAGTGTTTGTTACAATTGTGACATATTTTGGATAATATATTTTAGGAAATCATTATCTTGCGTTTTTAAAAATATTGGTGCATGTACTTTGAGGTTCATTTGTAGTACATGCACTAGCTATTCCACGCTAACACCATTTGAGGGAAATGCATTTTATGTCTTTGAGGTTTGAAACGATCAAGGGGGCGGGCACCGGGACAGTACGAGGATGAGGGTCAAGCGTGATACTATGATGAACTATGTTATTCTCTTAGAGTCTTGTCCTTTGTGATTATTTTGTCATAAATTTTTAGTTGGTACTCGAGCGTTCTAATAACTGCACCCTACAACCTATCCATGCAACGCACTTCATACAACACACAAAAGATGTTTCATACAGCCAAATGAAGATTCCAGCTATAACATGAAGACTGTTGGCTACATCATAGAAGCTGTAGGTGTTTTACTTAGGAAAAGCAAAACACAATCTAACCAGATTTAGACTTATACCTTTAAATCTTATGAGATAGTCTTTCATTATTCACAAAGTATTCACGGTCTCGAAAGAGCATTTAATGCTGACATTACAACATTTAATGCGGTCGAAAAGCCTGTGGACTGAAGAGCATTTGATGCTGATAAAAAAGAATGTCTGAAGCATTAAATGCGGACATATTTAATTCAAATATTCTACAATCCGCCAATCCGAAATGTCCACATCTCACCAACAAACCAACGACTATATTTATAACGGATCTATTTCTATGGTTATAAATAACCCAAGCAAGAGGACATTGCTAACTTACTGATTGATCAACAATCCGAAGCATTCATTATCTAAGAGCAATCTATTTCTTCAAGCATACAATGTATATCTTTGAGTGAATAAATACTAAGTCCTCGATAGAGAACTGCACAACTACATAAAGGACTTATCCTACAGATGTTGTTCTGTTACGTCTGAATCAAAATCATTACTATTTAGACCATTAGCACTGTGTGGACTAAGTTGAACTATTCCGGCCTGTGTGGAAAAAAGAGAGCTCAAAGACGAAGATTCAATCTTTGTAAAAGAAGCAAGTCAAAGAAGCCTACAACCAATATGCATGAACGACTCAAGCTACAGTCGACTGTATCAATCTGTGTGAAAGATACAACAATCGATTTAGTTAAAATCATACAGTTCTGTACATCTTAATTTTAATAAACTATTTACTCCTGTGTGGAGGACTGTGGACGTAGAGGGGTTTACCTCGAACCACATTAAACTTGTGTGTTATCATTTTTTGTAGGGACCGACTATAGGGTGCATTTATTAAAACACTTTGTGTGTTATTGTTCCCAACAATTTGCCCCCTTTTTGATAATGCCAAAACCCTTTAAAACATGAGGATTTCTTTAAGTCTTCTGTCGAATGATCTGATCTTCGAGACATAGACTAAAATTTAAACTGCTCGCAGGCAAGTTCTAAAACTTTGAATCCTACAAGACTAAATGTATTAAAAATTGAATTAAGATTGGCTCGTAGGCAGGTTTGATCGCTGGACCCCGCATGCAAAATGGAGCGCTGCCTGAAGCGTGTCAGATCTCTCTTCAACCAACAAGCAAGAAAGATGAAGAAAAGGAACTAATTGACTGATTGAATGTCGAAAGTCCCACGTCTCTAACTCTGCGCTTACAGTAAGTAATCTTACTCGAATATAACTTAATCTCTGAACGGTTTGGAGACAAAGTTCTTACAGCTTGAGACATATCAAAATTTATACTTAGCAAATATTTTAATATGAATCATAATCAAAGTAGTAACTGAAGATCACGAGCTGTAATCTTTTTAGGTAAATAAGTTTTTTTATTTATGATCTCTATTACAGTGCGGTTTAGAAATTAAAATATTACATTGGAGAGTATACATGAATAAACAAGAAAATACAGCCGTTAGAAGTTATCATCTATTATGTTGATGCTTCCAAGACTTCCGAGAGGGGTCATGCTTTATTTTTTACCACCAGTTGACTAAGAAAGCTCTGCCTCGGTCCCTATAGATGTTTCTTCGTTCATGGGAGACAACGAAGGCGAGAATACAGTCTTCTTGGTGAGTCATCCGATCACCCTTCAGATGTTTAGATTTTAGTTTAATTTATAAAGGGAGATTTCCTTCTGAAAGGAGCCTTGAGAACTCCTTCGTAACATCCTCCAGTGTATTGAAATGGGTGAACATGGCATAATCCCTAATGAGAGTACATAAGTATCGTAGCAGTTCATTATTCTTGCATGCCTTCAACTCTTCTGCTGATGGCTGGTTGTCTGTAGGGAGTAAGATCTCAGCGCGCTTCTGCACTGTATTTTTCCAAGGAAAATAAGTATCTTAGAACTCAAGATGAGAATGAGTATTACTCATTCAGTATTACTTCCATCTTTCTTTCTTTGTCCATCCTCCATCTCCTTCCAGCCTCACGGGCCGCTTCCCCCTTTTTTTGTATTATCAATCTGTGTCACTTTACCATGATTATCCCTAAGAACATCCATTTATTCAGCCTGCTTGTCTTCAATATCTTTCACCGAGTCCACGAAACTCGCGACCACTACAGTTAGATCCTCAATTTTCTGATCATGGGCAGTAAGTCTTGATCCGGTTCACTCTAGTGAGGCAACCATTTTGGCCTCCACAACTCTCAGCTTTTCATGCTTCTGCTTAAGGATCCTCTCCTGATGTTGTTTAAGATGGTTCAGTGCCTTGCATAAGGCGTTCGACATGAGGCAGTATTCTTTTTCAACATGATGCTCGGCTCTTTGAAGTTTGAGTAATTCATCTTGGGCAGTTACTTGCACCCAGTCGAGTTCCTTGCCGACATCATACAGTGCTTTGACAACATCCTCTAAGAAGACGGTTGGCGAACGATTTGCTATAGTTGCTCTATTCTTGCCGCTGTGCAAGAAGAGTAGGTATGAGCAAGATTTGAATCAGAGGGCTCTCATAACTGTTTGATGACGATGTTATGGTTTGGCCTTTTAGGACTACCAGCTAGCAAGTCCTCATCTTGTTCAGTTGGTGAACCTGTAGGGATAGTAGTTGATACCTGCTCGATGGATGGAACCTCTATCGGTTCAACTGTTGTTACTGTCTGGGAGACAGACGGGACCAATTCCTCCTGCCTTTTTGCAATGTCTATATCCTGTTGTACATGAGAGATTGATTCCTCCTATTGGATCTTAGGTTCCGCCTCTTCCTTAGAAGGGACTGAATCCTTCTATCGAACTGTGCGGGATGCATCTTCCTCAGTCCAAGGCACTGATTTCTCCTTAGCGGGAAATGCTGGTTTCTCCAGTTGTCGGTGTGGTGTTGCAATTTCAGTAGCCACAGGAGGGACTTATTCCTACTGTACCTTGCCAGCCTGGCCTGCTTTATTTTTAGGGGTGGGAGACTTTGGGTTGATGAAATGATGTCCCCTGGCTATCGACGGCCTTGGACTTAGCAAAATATTTCTCACACCCTCTCCACGGCTCATCCCCAGACCTGCTTGTAGGGCGTCATCATCCCCATATGATTCAGGACCTTAGTGATGGCTTGAGCTTCGATCCTGTCTTCGGACTGTTTCTTCCCTTTCAGTCGGCCTTTTCCTTTTTCAGATAGTATTTCGTGACCAGCTCATAGCAAAAGGGGTCATCCCATCTGATCAGGACCTCGACGTTTTGGGTGTCCTTGACTTCCAGGACAAACAATTCTTTCTCCTTCCAGTCCTCCTAGTTATACAGAGTGTCGTATGGGGCGACCCTGTAGTCCTTCCATACTTTGAAGCGTTCAAATTGCTCATCAATTTGAACCTGGAGAATTGTTTTATTTATGATGTCAGTTGAGAAGGGACTCCAAACACTAGAGGGTTCCAATGTCCGGTTGGGATCCTCTATCGGTATGGGAGCCTGTTGGGGAGAAGGATCCCTGAAGACTTCCAACTTAACTAGAGGGGTCCTGTTAGGAGTGGTGGTTGTCAGCTCCGAAGGGGCAGCCGATTTACCAATTCCTTCCAATTTAACAAACGACTGGTAATCCATCATAGACATAATAGGCTCAGGATCTATTGTGGGAGCAGCTAGTGTTTCTTCCATAGGAGTTCCGTCTTGTGGCTCTGCTACTGCGACAGAGGGTGCAGTAGGCGGGACTGCCTCAGTGACGGCTGTAGTCATCTGAGGTGCTGCAGGAACAATTTCCGACTTTGAAGACTTCTTTGTCTTTTGCTTTTTCCTCTACTTCTCGACAGTTGTATGACAGGTGCTGTCGGAAATAGATCATATCTTACTGACGTGCTTCTTCTTGCTATCGTCAACCTTGTCCTTGGGGGAGTGATCGGTAACATCTCTTGGATCACTCGGCATTTTCAATAAGAAGCGGTTGGGCTTGTTGGAAAGAAGAGGTGCTTTGTTGAACATGGTGGGCTTGGAACCACCTAGGAATTTTACATATTGAATCTTCTTGGCAGCAGGAGATTGCTGTATGCCACAACAAGTCAATAAATAATTCAGCATCAGGCTAAAGGACTTCCTTACCTAATCTGGCTTGAATCCTCCTCCTGTAGGCGCTTCATAATAACTTGGCACCATTTGACTTTATCTTCAGACATGATGGCGACCATCATACGAATCCTCATATTTGTGCCCATCTCAAAGGCTTTGGTGCAGTTCTCCACGACCCTGCAACAAAATTTAGAAAGATAAAAGCGGTGGAGTGTGAAGTTCTTCTTATGGCATGACAGATGGATTTCTGATGGCTATATTTATAACGGATCTATTTCTAAGGTTATAAATAGCCCAAGCAAGAGGACATTGCTAACTTACTAATTGATCAAGAATCCGAAGCATTCATTATCTAAGAGCAATATGTTTCTTCAAGCATACATCGTATATATTTGAGTGAATAAATACTAAGTCCCCCAAAGAGAACAACACAACTACATAAAGGACTTACAAAGCCTACAATTGTTGTTCCGATACGTGTGAATCAAAATCCTTACTATTAAGACCATTAATGCTGTATGGACTAAGTTGAACTATTCCGTCCTGTGTGGAAAAAAGAGAGCTCAAAGATGAAGCTTCAATCTATGTGAGAAGAAGCAATTAAAAGAAGTCTACAACCAATCTGCATGAATGATTCAAGCTACAGTCAACTGTTTCAATCTATGTAAACCATACAGCAATTGGTTTAGTTAAAATCATACAGTTGTGTACATCTTGATTTTAATGAACTATCTACAAGTGTTTGGAGGACCTGTTGACGTAGGGTGGTTTACCTCGAACCACATTAAACATGTGTGTTATCATTTTCTGCACTTATTGTTTTCTTACTGTCTGTGATTTATAGTATACTTACTCTGAAAACATGTAAGCACCAAGTTACAAGAGACTGTAAAGTTGCTGTACTTACAGCAACTTAGTTTAAGACTTCCGCTATGCAGAACAAACTTCGAGAAAGAGCACAGCCTATTCAACCCCTCCTTCTAAGATGTAAGTTACGTATATAGTGATGGTTGGCCAAAGTATATTATTGTACAACATAGAAGGGGGGTTGAATAAGCTGTAATCTTTTTCAAAGTTTAAGTTTTCGTAGCAGAAGTATTAGACTAAGTTGTTGTAAGTACAATAACTAGATAATCTCCTGTATCTTGGTGCTTATAGGATTTTTAAAACAAGTATACTAATATCACAGACAATAGGAAAACAGTAAGTATAGAAAGTAATAACACACAGTTTAATGTGGTTTGAGGTAATCCCCTCTACGTCCACAGGTCCCCCACACAGGAGTAAGAAGTTTATTAAAACAAGGCATACACAACTATATGATTTTAACTAAACCCGTCTCTGTATCGTTCACACTGATTGATACAGCCGACCATAGCTTGAGCTGTTCACACAGATTGGTTGTTGGCTTCTTCGACTTGCTCACATAGATTGAACCTTCGTCCTTGAACTCTATTCTTCCCACACAGGTCAGAATAGCTTGACTTTGTCCACATAGGGCTAAGGGTCTCAACATTAGGTTTTTGAAGTATCACGAGTAGAATAAAAGATATAGGCTTTGTAAGCTTCATTATAGTTGTGCAGTTCTTTGTTGAGGACTTAGATATTTCTTCACTCAAGATATACTCTATATAATTGAAGAAATATATTGATCTTAGATGATAAGCTCGTTGTTCAGTATAACTCTTGTGTAAGCAGTTGTTGTGCAATGTCCTCTTGCTTAGGCTATTTATAACCGTGGAAATAGATCCGTTATAAATGTGTTCATTGGCCGGTTGGTGAGATTTAGGCAGCTCTAATTGGCGGCTTCAGAATATTTGAATTAAAGATGTTTCGCAGTTAAATGCTCTTCTGCCTGTAGTATCTTTGGCTGCATTAAATGCTGTCATGTCAGCATTAAATGCTACTTAAAAACTGTGAATACTGTATGAATAAAGAAAAAATATTTCATAGTGATTTAAAATTCAGTCTATGTCCTGTTGGTTTTGTGTTTTACTTTTTTCTAAGTAAAACACCCGCAACATTGTCTGCTGTAGCCAACTCTTCTTCTTATGCTCTACTCTAGAGCTTAACTGTACGATTTGTCTTTTTTTGGTTCTGTATGAAGTTGCGCTATAGGGACCGGCTGTAGGGTGCTTTTATCAAAACACTTGATGTATTATCGTTCCCAACAATTTCCCCCCCTTTTGATAATGCCAAAACCCTTTAAAAACATGACGTTGTCTTCAAGTCTTCTGTCGAATGATCTGATCTCCGAGACTTAGATTACTGCTCGTAGGTAAGATCTAAACATTGAATCCTACAATACTGAGTGTATTACAAATTTAATTATGATTGGCTCGAAGGCGCAATCTTACAGTAAGTAATCTTACTCGAATACAACTTAATATCTGAACTATTCGGAGACAAGTTCTTACAGCTTGAGACTTAGCAAAATTTATACATAGCAAATATTTCAATATGAATCATAAATAAAGTAGTAACTGGAGATCACGAGCTGTAATCTTTTTAGGTAAAATAGTAATTATATTGATGATCTGGATTACAGTGCGGTTTAGAAATTAAAATATTACATCGGAGAGTATACAGGAATAAACAAAAAAACACTGCTGTTAGAAGTTATCCTCTATAATGTTGATGCTTCCAAGACTTCTGAGAGGGGTCATGCTCGGTCCCTTTACCACCAATTGACTAAGGAACCTCTGACTCGATCTCCATAGATGTTCTTCCTTCATGGGAGACATCGAAGGCGAGAACCCAGTCTTCTTGGTCAGTCATTCGATCACCCTTCAAATGTTTAGATTTCAGTTTATTTATAAAGGGAGATTTCCTTCTGACAGAAGCCTTGAGAACTCCTTCGCAAGATCCTACAGTGTCTTGAAATGGTTGAACATGGCAATTTCCCTAATGAGAGTACATAAGTGTCTCAACAGTTCATTATTCTTGCATGCCTTCAACTCTTCTGTTGATGGCGGCCTGTCTGTAGGGGTAAGATCTCATTGGGATTCAGCACTGTATTTTTAGAAAGAAAATTGGGATCTTGGAACTCCGGACGTGCACCCGTTACCCTAAATCCTTTTGATCCTTGGCCTGGACCGGGTTCGGCCAGTTTTTCGATAGCTGTAGCAACATTATCATCCACTATTGCTTCCATCTTTCTTTGTTTGTCCATCCTCCATCTCCTTCCAGCCTCACGGGCCGCTTCCCCTTTTTTTATATTATCAATATCTGTGACTTTACCATGATTATCCCTAAGAAAATCCATTGATTCAGCCTCCTTGTCTTCAATATCTTTCACCAAGTCCACGAGACTGGCGACCACTGCAGTTAGGTTCTCAATTATCTGAAATGGTCAGTAAGTCTTGATTCGGTTCACTCGAGTGAGGTGACCGTTTTGTCTTCCATAGCTCTCAGCTTTTCATGCTTCTGCTTAAGGATCCCCTAGTGATGTCTAAGCTGGTTCAGTGCCTTCCATAAGGCGTTCGACATGAGGTGGTATTCTTATTCATCATGATGCTCAGCTCTTTGAAGTTTGGGTAATTAATCCTAGGCAGTTTCTTACACCCAGTCGACTTCCTTGCTGACATCATACATTGCTTTGACAACATCCGTAAGAAGACGGTTGGCGACCGATTTGCTGCAGTTGCTCTATTCTTGCTTCCATGCAAGGAGAGTGGGTATGAGCAAGATTTGAATTAGTGGGCTCTCCTAACTATTTGATGATGACGGTATGGTTTGGCCTTTTAGGACTGCCAGCTAGCAAGTCCTCTTCTGGTTCAGTTGGTGAACCTGTAGGATAGTAGTTGATACCTGCTCGATGGCTGGAACCTTTGTTGGTTCAAATACTGTTACTGTCCGGGAGACAGAATGAAATAATTCCTCCTGCCTTGTTGCGGTGTCTATAGCCTATTGTACATGAGGGACTGATTCCTCCTATTGGCTCTTAGGTTCTGCCTCTTCCTTAGAAGGGACTGAATCCTTCTGTCGAACTACGCGGGATGCACCTTTCTTAGTCCGAGGTGCTGATTTCTACTTAGCGGGAGATGCTGGTTTCTCCAATTGTTGGTGTGGTGCATCAATTTCAGTAGCCACAGGAGGGACTGATTCCTCCTATACCTTGCCAGCCTGGACTTCTTTATTTTGAGGGGTGGGAGACTTGGGTTGATCAGATGATGTCCCCTGGCCCTCGACAGCCTTGGACTCAGAAAAATATTTCTCGCAACCTCCTCACAGCTCATCCCAGACCTTCCTATAGGGCGTCATCATCCCCATATGAGTCGGGCTCTGAGTGATGGCTTGAGCTCAGATCCTATCTTCAGACTATTTCTTCCTTTCAGTCGGGCCTTTTTCCTCTTCCACATAGTATGTCATGACCAGCTCATGGCAAAAGGGATCATGCTGTCTGATTAGGACCTAGAAATTTTAGGTGTCCTTGACTTAAAGGACAAACAATTCGTCCTCCTTCGAGTCCTCCTAGTTATACAGGTGTCATATGGGGTGACCCTGTAGTCCTTCCATACTTTGAACCATTCAAATGCCTCATCAATTTGGACCTAGAAAATTGTTTTGTTTATGATGTCAGTGGAGGAGGGACTCCAAACACTAGAGGGTTCCAATGTCCGGTTGGGATCCTCTATAGGTATGGGATCCTGTTGGGGAGAAGGATCCATAATAGGGTGGGGTTTCCTGTTCGGATATGGACTCCTTACAGGTGTAAGGCCCTGTTAGGAGTGGTGTTTGTCAGCTCCGAAGAGGCCGCCGATTTACCATCCTTTTAATTTAACAAACGACTGGTCATCCATCATAACCGTAACGGGCTTAGGATCTACTATTGAATCAGCCAATGTTTCTTCCATAGGAGTTCCGTCATGTGGCTCTGCTACTGCGACAGTGGGTGCAATAGGCGGGACTGCCTCAGTGACCGCTGTAGTCACCTGAGGTGCTGCAGGAACAACTTCCTACTTTGAAGACTTCTTTGTCTTCTGCTTCTTCCGCTACTCCTCGACAGCTGCAAGAGCTGCTGTCAGGAATAGATCTTTTCTTATTGATGTGGTTCTTCTTTCTATCATCAACCTTGGACTTGGGGGAGTGATCGGTAACATATCTTGGATCACTTGGCATTGGCAATAACAAAGGGTTGGGCCTGTTGGGAAGAAGAGTTACTTGGTTGAACATGGTGGGCTTGGAACCACCTAGTAATTTTCCAACTTGAATCTTCTTGGCAGCAGGAGATTACTGTATGCCACAACAAGTCAATAAATAGTTCAGCATTAGGCCGAAGGACTTCCTTACCTAATATGGCCTGAAATCCTCCTCCTGTAGGATCTTCATAATCACTTGGCACCAGTTGACTTTCTCTTTAGACATGATGGCGACCATCACGAATTCTCCAATTTGTGACCATCTCAAAGGCTCTGGTGCAGTTCTCCATGACCCAGCAACATAATTCATGAAGATAAAAGTAGGGGAAGGTGAAGTTCTTCTTGTCACATGACGGATGTATTTGTGACGGCATGGAGTTGCTAGTGAAGAGATTCCAGTAGGCTTCCGACAAACTGTCAGAGCCAAAAGTTTCCATCTCCTCTAGAGTCAGACCATCGGAGGGCAACTTGTACAGTTCTCAAGGAGCTCCCTATTGATGGGGATCTTCTTTTCCTGCAAAGTGCTCACAGTAGCAGCTAGGGAAGATACCTTCTTTTCAGATGCATAGTTAGTTGAGTTCAACATCCAGATAGAATTCCTCCACGATATGTTCATCAAAGTTTTCTGGGTGAAGACTATGTAGTCTATACAGACGTGATTTCTTGACATGGGAAATGACAAGGTTCATCCTAGTCATGTCTTCGTCCTCAAAGATGATACACTCTTGAAGAATAGAGCGAGTGAAGATACGTCCCTCAAAAATTGTGCCCTTCTTCTTCTTCGAAGAAAGTGATGAAGTTTGTGAAGAAGACATTTTGCAGTAGAGAGAAAATATTAAACGAACTTGGCAAAAAGATTCCACAAGTATACAAACTGTATGTTGTAGGCTCGTTTAATATGTATAAAGCGTAAAGAGTCTGTAGATCAGAATACTGGCCCTTTTACAGTGTGCATGAAGGCTAGATTACAGTAAACAATCAGATTTAAGGGATGTGAACCATTTTTGAATAAACGTACAAGATGAGTTTAGATATAACTGGTACATATAGTCTATCTTTTTTCTAAATTAATGCCCGGTCCCACCTATGACACATTTCAGCTTCCACTATTGCACATTTAGGTGATTTGAATTTTAAAATTGCAGAATTCAAGGTTTTAAAGTCCAGTTGTTGTTTCAATATTGAATGATAACTCGTTTTAAATTCAGACGATGCACGTGGACTAAAACTGTTTTGAAAAAGGTTAAGTGTATGAAATTTGATACGCTTAATACATTAATTGAAATCCTACAGTGTTTGTAATGTCTTTGAAAAAGTACAGTGTTCCCCCTTAAAAGACAGATACATGATTCAATTCTTACAGCAATTGATGATTAATAATGTATTCTTGGGTCCTATTGTGTTACCCCTTAATTAATGCACACTTCATTTGTAGAAAGGTAATTATACCTTCTTCTTCCTATAGTAAGGATATAACTTATAGTTCTGAGTGTACTATTAATTAAAGTAGATACTGTATCTATGGGTCTTACATCATTCCCACTCAATTGATAAGTGAGATTAAAAAAATGTCTGGATGCAGCAGCTTCCAGCAGCATAATATTCTGACTCAACTGCAGAAAGCGAGTTGGTCAATTGTTTATTATTAAACCATGACACAAGTTTAGGTCTAAGGAAGTGACCAATCTCGCTTGTACTCTTCCTATCTAACTTACAGCCTCCGAGATCCGAGTCACTATAGCCCACCAAATCGAATCCTCCTTCCTTAGGATAAAACAATCCTACATTGGTTGTTCTTTTAACATACTTAAGAATTTGTTTGGCTATTGTGAAGTGGGACTCTTTAGGTGCTACCTGGCCGAGCACATACTCCTACAGCAAATTGGATATCGGGCCTGCTAGCTGTTAGGTATAGGAGTTAGCCTATAAGCTTCTTGTGTAGTGATTGATCCACTGACTCTGTTGCTTTCTCAGCACTTATCTGTGTGGAAGTGCTCATGGGGGTAGATGAGGACTTTGAAGTGTTCATCGCGAACATGTTGAGCAGCTCCTTGCTGTATTTCTGCTGGTTGATGAATATGCCTGTAGGAAGTTGTTTAACATGCAAGCCCAAGAAAAGCTAAGTTCTCCAGAGAGAACTTTTGACACAGATCAATGTTAGTTGAACCAAAAACATAGATTTACACCATAAGAAGATCATCACCTTCCTGGATTTTGAAGAGGGTGTTGTCAACAACACCTTTCAAATCTATTATTGATGAGGTATAGTGACAGGGTTTCATACCATGCATTGTGTGCTTGCTTAAGCCCATACAACGCTTTCCTTAGCCTGTATACAAGATCTCATCCTTCTTTGTTGGCAAACCCCGGATGTTGTTCAATATATACTTCTTCGACTAGGTCTGCATTAAGAAACGCGCTCTTTACATCCATTTGATATACGATAAAGTTCTTATAAGCCACAAAAGCTAGAAATATCCTAATGGATTCTACTTAAAGGAGCAAATGTTTCATCATAGACTATTACTTCTTCCTGTGTGTAGCCTTAGGCGACTAATCTGGACTTGTTACTTGTGACAAGGCTATTTGTGTACTTTTTGTTTTGAAATACCCATTTGGTTCCTACGATAGCTTGATGGGTTGGTCTGAAAACTAGGTATCAAACAATATTTCTTTCGAAACCATTGAGTTCTTTTTCTATAGAAGTGATCCAGTGAGAATTATTAAGTGTCTCATTGGTCAAAAAAGGTTCATATTGTGCTAAAAATATAGCTAGAGTGCACATGGCAAGTCTCCTAAGTTTGGCTTGGGATTTCTATACAGGGAAAGAAGACTGTTCAGAACTGGACACTATATCTTCTTATGCACATAGTATAATATATTATGTACTCTGTATTCTTCTTCTGGTGGACACACCAACATCAATATCATCAATTATTAGCTCCTGAGGTTGATCTCTTAACCACCTCTATCGGGTTCTAGTTCAGCATCCCTTGTCGTGTCCTGTTGAGCTACAGTTTCGGCTTCAACTTCTACAACATCAGCTTCGACTACTTCTCCTGTTCTTACAGCAGCGGTATTGAGCTCTATATTTACATCGGGCTCATCCCGTGTATGTAGGATTCTCTTAAGAGATAACATCTAGATGCCTTGGGTTAGATTTTCTATTCATATAGGTCAGCAATGTGGTTCATCAAAGACTATATGGACCGACTCCTCTATTGTCAGTTTCCTTTTGTTGAATATCCTAAATGCCTTGTTGATAGAGGAGTATCCAACGAATATACCTTGATCTGATTTTCCATTTAAGGTCTTGAGTTGATCCTTCCCATTGTTTAGAACATAACACCTGCATCCAAAAATATGAAAAATTATGCAACCATTAGATTTTTATTTATACTTCATATGCGGTTTTGTTGTGGTGCTTGTCGATGATATAGCGGTTTTGTGTATGTATATCGTATTGTCTTTTCTTTTTTGACTGGCACACTATATTTGTTGCTTCTCCCCGTAAATGTTGTGGAAACTAATATAGTTCTTGTTGCTTCCTTTAGCGTCCTGTTCTTTCGTTCGACAGCACCATTTTGTTGAGGAGTGCAGGCTGCTGAGGATTCATGTTGTATGCCATTGTCTGCACAGTACTACTCTATTAAGCGGTTTGTGAATTCTGTCCTCTGTCAGAATGAATGGATATAATACTTAGCCCTTTCTCATTTTGAAGCTTTTTCAGGTGTTCCGGCATCTTTGTGGTTGTATCTTTCTTTTTTCTTAGGAAGATGGTCTAAGAGTACCTTGAAATATTATCAACAATGACAAGAAAATATTTCTCACGTCATAGGCTGACAGGGTCTACAGGGCTATAAAGATCCATATGTAGCATGTACAGGACCCTGCGGGTTGAAAGATATGATTTACTCTTTAGAGACGTCTTGACTTGCTTGCCTTTCCGACAAGCTCCACAAACACTGTTGTAATGAAATGAAACATCGGGCAAGCCTCTGACCATTCCCTATCGAGCTAATTTGTTGATGGTCGTGAAATTGATATGAGACATCCTTTTGTGTCATGGCCAGTTTGATCTGCAGTTCTTTTGGCAAGAAGATAAGGAATTTCAGTACTAGTGGGTTTCTAGCCAGCAATATACATGTTACCTGACCGGCTTCATATAAGAACAGCTTGTTTGGTCCATATGTCCTTCACCATACAGTGATCTATATAGAATTTGACCTAAAACTGTTTGTCACAGAACTGGATAATGCTAAGAACTTTGTATTGTAGTCCTTCTACGTAGGCTACATTGGTGACCTTGAATTTTCCTACAAGTAGGGTTCCTTTCCTTTTTTTTTTCTTCCTTTTGATTTGTCACCGAATCGCACCTCCGGACCACGACCTTTTACATAATCTGTTAGCTTGGTAATATCTCCTGTGATGTGGTGAGAACATCCACATTCGAAATACCAGATGTCCTTTTCCTTGATATCATGTAATCAAAAGATTAAGTAGATTTAGGTCCCCATTTGATTTTTGGGTCCTTGGTTATTAGTGTCTTTAGATACCCATATATTCCTCACATAAATGGGTTCGATGTAGGTTGTAATTGGTCCTTCTTTGCGAGAGTTACACACGGCAAACACATAATCGCTGTAAATATTGTTATTATGCATGTAAAATTGGGAATTTTGGATCCAACACGGTTGTTGTCTAGGAGGAGGAATATTATTTCTCTGCCTTTTATCCGGCCTTCTGGGTTTCTAGATGGATCCCCAGACCTCCTGTTTGTACAACGGCGCGACAGCTTGCTTACGAGACAGATACTTGGTTTCATGTACCCACTATCTAGGATCATTGTGCTGTTGGTAGTACTAAGGTGCGTGCTGCTGATGGTACTTGGGTACAACATTCCTTCTACTCTACTCTGACATTGTTGGTATGCTCGAGGAACATACTGTTGATATTCAGTATTGCGTCTTACAGGCCTGTGGGACTGTATTTTCCGCTGCTTATGATATGAGCTTGGTTCCAAAATAGCAACCTTTGGTTTCTGAGAAGGTGCAGCTGTAGCCTTTATTTTATTTACAGGAGCAACCTTTAGACCTTCTTTGGTTTCAGGAATGGGTTCCACTCCTTTGACAAACACCGTACTAGTTTTAACTTTGTTGGAGAACTTTTAACTTTGTTGGAGAACGAGTCGTATCTCAAGCCATGTTGGTCATGGACATGTTGTCTAGTGTGTCGGAAGTCTTCCATCCTCCTTGATGATTTCCAAATATTAGAGGATGGTCTCGAGTTCTCCTTCTCTTTTCTCGAGAAGCTGTATCTTAGCTTCTCGCAAAGCATAATCATTTGTCTTGCATTGATTATGAGTTTTTTCCTTATTTAGTTCAATTGCAAGTTGATGATTGCTTTCCATGGGTTTTTCATGAATGATCTTGTTGTTTTCGCAATACAAAGACATATTTTCATAATTGTTTTTAAGCAGATCATTTTCATCCTTCAACTCTAGATTTGAAAGAGAGGGTTGTAGGTTTTCTTGTTTAAGCATTTAATGGGCTTCTTGAATGGTCCTAAATTCATTCATCATGTTTTCAAAGGTATCCGATGCATTTATAGGGTTAACTGAGATTGAGCTTACCTCACCGTCATTGTCATCGTCCTCTTTATTTACCATAAAGCACATGTAGGCTTTAGCTTCGATTTTATCATCAGAGGATTCACTGTCGGTGATCGCCTGTAGGCATTCTTCTATTTTGATAGGTATGTGCGTGGCTTCTGATTCTCCGATCAGTGCCTTTAGTGTTTCTCCATGCACACCTTTTATCATCCTTCTCTTGTTGCTATGCTTTGGGCCGCTTCTGTACTTTAGGCTGAGGACATCTATTTGTATGTGCCCTGGTTTCCTGCACTTATAACAAAGATTATAGTCTCCATATGATGGCGATTAAGATCTTACCTTGTTGAATGGTTTAGGCCTGTAGGGAGCTTTTCCGGATTTCTTAATGAATTCTGAAATTTGTGCATGAGAAAGGCCCTTTCATCTTGTGACAAGATGTCATCATCACTATCAGCAGCTTTGAATGTGGCTTTGGATGTGCTGGGGGCAGAGGTGTGTCTCCAGTCGGATAGAGCAACGAGTGCTATAGTCTTTGCCAATGATACTTCAACCTTTTCTCCCCTCTCAATATCATACTCAAAAGCTTTGAGGTCGGAGAAGAGGTCAAAAGTAGTTATGTCATTTAAATTACAACACACGCATAGATGTAGTCTTAATGTCCCATCGGGTAGGGAGTGATCTAAATAGTTTAATATTTTCTCCTTTTGCATATACACTTTACCCAATTCTTCAAGTTGACCGACGATGCCTCTAAACTACTGAGTGAGTTCGGAAATCATGTTTTCTTTTGAGAGCTCAGTTCCCTCACATATTAACTTTAGTTTCTCCCAAATTTCTTTGGCTGTCTTGCAGCTCTTTACCTTGGAGAATGTGCCTTTGTCAAGAGTGACAGATGTTGTCCCAATTCGCATGTTTGCGATCATCGGTTGTCCACTGTTTCCTTTCTTTTTCAAGCATTTTTGCATGAGGTTGTCCTTCTATTCTGGTGGTTGGATTGACCTTCATAATTTTGATCGATCCTTCTTGTATTACAAAGATCATTTCTTCATCCAATTTCGGCAAGACGGGCTTCCATCCCGATTCTCAAGTCATCAAATTCATTAATTAAAAACATGAAACTTTATTGATCATAGATTTATCCATGGCAATAGTAGGATGAATGATTGAGATATAAAAATGAAGTTTTTCGGAAGTTAGTGATTTTTAAATCTAATTCAGGTTAAAACTGACTGATTATTTGTAGAATCAAACCTCTCCGATACCACTTGTTGGCCACAATATACTATTGTATAACTTAAAAAGGGGGGTTGAATAAGCTGTAATCTTTTTCAAAGTTTAAGTTTGTGTAGCAGAAGTCTTAGACTAAGTTGCTAGAAGTACATCAACTAGACAATCTCCTATAGCTTGGTGCTTACATGGTTTTCAAAACAAGTATACTAAAATCACAGGCAGTAGGAAAATAATAAGGACATAAAGTAATAACACACAGTTTATGTTGTAATGCCCTGGTTTTTTATATGCATGATTTATTATAACTTCAAGCGCGATATTAGGGCTTTTGCATTCCTATGTAATAAAATTTTGATTAATGGGATAAGCTTAGATCTATTTACACATTTTTAATTCAGAAACTAGATGTTCGGTTATCTGACTAGGATTCTCTTCCGAATTTGATTTTTGTTTCGATAGAGAATTGTGATTCCGTCGCCTTCTTCATACACTATTTTACATTGCGAATATGATTTTCGAAAGTTTATTTTTTGATTTTTCAGGTATATTATATGTCGAGTCGTTTTCTTGGATAATTCGCATTCCGTAAATCGAGAAACTTTTCTCCGACTTTAATATATAAGTCCGACATGATAATTTAAGTATACGACATACATACAATACTCGAGTAATTCATCTGCGGAAGAGCGAAATGTAAAATATTATTCGGTCGCTTTATTAAAAGGATAGGGTTAACCGAGTATAAAAAGGACAATTCCCTTTTTCCTTTTCACTTCACCTTCTTCCCACTTCACTTCTCCTTCCCCCCCCCCCCTCCCACCACAACCATTTGAAGAAAGCTCCATTTTCTTCCATTGAAGCTCCACAATCAAGCTCCAGTGGTGTTCCAAACTTGAAACAAAGTTCATATTCAAGTAAGTTAGCTTCTCCTCTTCATTTCAATCCAAGTAGAAGTATATTTTAGCTAACTTTAAAAATTGAAAGTTGATGAAGGAACTTAGGTTTGATTTTCTGATCTTTTGTATGTTGTTTCTAAGTTGATTCTGTAACACCCTCAATCCACTCAGGGATATTACACGCCGTAGACCCTCTCCTCGAGGATCTACCAGGCTGATAACTAAAATCAAACATCTAAACATCGCCTTTAAGGCTAAAATGACTCAGTAGACCAATTTGGTCTTTCAATAATAACATACAACTCAATTCCAAATACATACCCATGCAGGGGTCAAAATACAATAAACTCCCATACAACGGGGAAAAGATACTGCAGCGGAAAAGAAAATACAACTAGACCAATACGACATCAACGGATCCTCGTGTGATTAGTATCGTTCATCTTTCATCATCCTTCGTGCCGACCCTGTGCTATGCTCCAAAACCTGAATGCAAAATAGACATCCACCCCCCGAATACTCGGGGGTTAGCAAAACTCCACTGTTTTTCTAGTGCAAGTTCAAGTGCAAAAATACGAGCCATACAATTCAAGTTCCAAAAATAACAATTATCCAAAATCCTCAAAGATTAAAATACAACGAAACGAATACTTCCCGAGGCAAGAATTTGAGTAAAACTTTCCAAATCAGAAAGATCACAAATAACGAGAACGGTTTGCAAAATGGTTTAAAATACCCTCGGGAGTTTTAATAGAAAACAAATTAGGATTATCAAATCCTTATCTTTCCAAAAATCAACAGGGTCACAGCCCAAAGGTTTTTGTTTTCGCAAATAGAAAACCGACAACAGTTCACAGGGCCAAAACTCAAGTCACGTGTCCTCGACGGACATAAAATAAATACCAACTCGTGAAGTTTTTACTCGTGAATCCCGGACTCAACCCATTTGAATTCCCTTCGAGGCACCGTCGAACCTACCCAAGGTGAGTAAAATACGTTCACTAAATAAACACCAACCTGTGAAGTTTTTACTCGTGAATCCCGGACTCAACCCATTGGAATTCCCGCCGTGGCCCCGTCGAACCAACCCACGGTGAGTAAAATACGTTCACTAAATAAACACCAACCCGTGAAGTTTTTACTCGTGAATCCTGGACTCAACCCATTGGAATTCCCGCCGTGGCCCCGTCGAACCAACCCACGGTGAGTAAAATACGTTCACTAAATAAACACCAACCTGTGAAGTTTTTACTCGTGAATCCCGGACTCAACCCATTGGAATTCCCGCCGTGGCCCCCTCAAACCAACCCACGGTGAGTAAAATATGTTCACTAAATAAACACCAACCTGTGAGGTTTTTACTCGTGAATCCTGGACTCAACCCATTGGAATTCCCGCCGTGGCCCCGTCGAACCAACCCACGGTGAGTAAAATACGTTCACTAAATAACATATCACACCAAGCATCGCCTTGGGAATAGGGTAATACCATTGATCCAGCCCGAGGCCTCGAAGGACCCTCCCGAGATGGCTAGCTAAACAATTCACAACACATGCATCGCCTTGGGAACAGGGTAATACCATTGATCCCGCCTGAGGCCTCGAAGGACCCTCCCGAGCTGGCTAGCTAAACAAATCACACATATAGCACAATGCAACAAAGATATCCAAACAATTCATTCAGAGGTATCAAGCACTTAGCAAAACACCTCGTCAAACCACAACGCACCGAAATGAAATAATATACGTCCACACGCAATACCAAGTGCAACATCAACACCAAACATATCCATAGAAATCACATAGTCATTTACAAACTACACCATTCACAAAACACACGCGTTTTGAAAGTGAGCCTTTAACAAGGCTAGCCAAATCTTTTGAAAACTCGTTTCAAATAATCAAACAAACATATAAAGACGATCACCAATTATCATATCCACAAAACAATAATAGTATGGACAAGGTACTTGCCTTGAACAACCACAACGCGGAGAATCGACCGGAGTAGGTTGGCACGAACCGACTACGAACCCGCCGACTCCACCGAACGCCAACTCGCGATAATAAACTACGGAGGACAATAACAACAATGAAAATGAATTCCATAGCATGACTCACAGCATTTGAATTCAAAGAACGAACGACGAATGTTCAAGTGTTTTCCCCAAAACGGCCAAGAACACGATTCATCCCGACAAAACACAAAAACGGAATTCAAAGTTGAAATATGGATATACAATCCATAGAATATGTTTAACAACATCATTTAACCACAATCGATCCATCAAAAACGGATGGAAAACGAGATCGAGAACAAATCCCCCAAAAAGTCAATTCGAAGGAAATCAAGAAATATACTTCGATTCGACGAAGAACAATGGATTAAATGATGTTAAACATAAGAATACTACCAAGATTAATCATACCCATCATGAATTAATCAACAACACGGAACGAATTGGACAAAAATGCAAAAACCCCCAAATTCACGAAATTAGGGTTCTAAGGAAGATTACCTTGATTCGCTGGATCAAAGGATGATAACGGATGATTGATTGATGTTATGAACTCAAGAACTTCTTGGATTTGTTGTTAAACAACATGGCTTCGTCACCTCCGAAGCTCCAGCCGCGGATCGAAAAGAAAGGAAATGAAAAATGAGTGAAAATGAGGCTGCTCTGCCACATTTATACTGGGCCGGACTAGCGTGCGCTAGGCTGCCGAGCTAGCGCGCGCTATCGGCCCAGGCCGCAATCCAGTGACCTCCTGGACTAGACTGCTCGGCCAGGTAGCGTGCGCAGCCTTCCGGCCGTAGCGTGCGCTACCTGCCGACCGTAGCGTACGTAGTGTCCGGCAGTAGCGTGCGCTACCTGCCGAGCCTACCCGATTCCAAAACCTCAGGACTCCACTGTCCAGACCCGATAGCGTACGTTGGGCCGCCCGATTGCGTGCGCTACACCTGCCGGTTAGCGCGCGCAGCCTTCCGGACGTAGCGTGCCCTACGCCGGTTCCTGCCGCGTCAGCCCGGCCAGTGTCCGCAACCGTCCGGCCAGGACCCGCCACCGTCCGGCCAGCTGTTCAACCGCCATGACCCGACGACTCGTTTTCCGAAAACGTACGGAACGAATACAACGAAAAGTCCGCGGACAACATCAACGACCCGAAATGAAAACATAATGCAATAATTAATCATACGCGACCAGGAAAAGGGTCGAGACAACAAATACAGATACGGATACCCGTAACTTTTAAGAAATTACAAAATGGCCCAAAACGCCCAAAAATCACGATACGTGATCGAATAACCAAACCGAAATTCACAACACGTCTATCAAAGTTAAACGGACTTACAGGAAACTCGAAACAGTGGTTTCGAACGAGATTCGCAAGAATCGAACTCAAGTGCGGAAAAGTCGCCAAAAAGCACGGAACTCAATAAAACGACACCGAAACGAACTCAGATGACAAAAAGTGCAGAATTAATCATTCTCAGAATGACGAAACGGTCATGAGTGAGTAGTCAAAACGGACTTCCGCCGAAAAATAAGAAATTACCGGAAATCGAAATTATGAGTATTACATTCTACCCTCCTTAAAAGAAGTTTCGTCCCGAAACTTAAAACAAGTAGGGAGAAGCAATATCCCCTGCCAGGAAAACTCGACGAGATACGCAAAAACCAAAAACTCGCGCCCGACGGCGAAACTCTGCAAGAAACGCAAAGAGACATACGGCGTGAAAATACGCTCCACGACGACCAACCCAACGCCACCGATAGAAACATAATAAAATCAACAAGTGACAAGCGTCATCAAACAGATAATACAATCGAGTCGATTATCCGGACAATCACAAAACACAACGAACGAAAATCAATAGGATTGACCAACCCAACGGTAAAGCAATCAAAACGCGAGCCAACCGCTGAACAAATACGGAATTCCACCGCCCAAGGGTTGGAAGATTGAAAACGAGACTAACTTCCCGAACTTAAGGGAATTACGAAGGAGCCTGAATGCTCAACAATCACGAAACGAGAACAAAAACCGAACAAACAAACGACCGAGACAACAAAAATCGAACAATCATGTCCGAAACACGAAGGATAATAAAATTCAAACAACTCCCCGGATGATCTGGTGAGAACAACAAGACATGCATTCCCATAAGATCCACAGGAAAGGGAATAGAGATTTAAAAGTCACGACGACAAACGAGTTATTTCGAAACAATACCACACTCGTTTGATCGACAAAAACAAGGGGCATGACAAGCTCAGAAGTGTCAACGGACATAAACGGGTCGACAGAGTCGAAAACACAAGAGTTCCAAATCCGGTCCACTTCGAATGAAAGAACTAATAGAACCAGATGATGTCACTCCCGAACAAGGTTCAAAAGAATCGAACCAAACCCGAAAAAGTCACAGCGATAATCAGATCGACCCACAACAAGATCACAACTCGTTCGGATGATGAAACCAAAATACAGAACAAGTTCATAAAGTATCAACGAACATGAGCGAATTGATAGACTGGAGAAGGAGAAAATACCGAAGTCAAAATAGTACGGGTATTACCTTCGACCTCGTCCCCAAAATTCACAAAAATGGGAGCAAGGTGACAAGACATTAAACAACCGACACATAACGGAATAATCACCGATGCACACGGTCATACCAAACCAAGCTCTAACAGCTCGCACATGCGCGACAACGCAGAAATCACTATGAGGTGGCAACATTCAACACCAATTTCCCACCTCTCACAGGGGGCTAACACAACAAATGTGTGGAAAACGACTCAACGCTCGCACCGCCAATTCGATCATACTCGGGAGCAAACATCATAATGAAAACGCGAACATCATACATACATACCCAGCCCTCAAACGGGAATAGATAGGTTTTAAAAACGAAAACCTCATTTTGAAAATAATTTAGAAGAACACCGGTTGATCTTGAGTATCACCTTTAAAAAAAAGTACAAACGTGAAACATCGTTATCGAGACTTTGAAATCCATCATGCGTTTGGTAAAAATGAGGACATTTTCTCTTAGTGAGAACTTTCAGAATATTCGACCCTCGTGTCTAAATAAAAGTGTTTCTAAAACATTGAAAATATCTCAAAACATTTTGGTCCTCGAGGTAGAAGAATTTGGAACATATTGTGGCACCTTGGATGTACCACGAGAAAATAATTCATTTTAAAAGTACGTCTCGAAATTTATTTTCTAAGATACTCAAGGTTTTCAAAGATAATTCAATGGGCTAGAATGCCCAAAAATTTCAGGTAATTACACAAAATATTATAGCGTCGTGGGTCCCGCGCCGGAACTCACCAGGCTAAAAACCATTTACAAAAACGCCAAAAAGGCCGATGATGGTAATATTTCAAAAACTCACAAAAGCCATTTACAAAATACTAAATACCGTCATAAGAATTTCGCCAAAGCGATCAAGGACATAATGCCAAAAACTCGGTTAAGGGAATCGGTTTTCGAAATAAAACTCGGTCGGTAAAATACCGAAAGCCATTACAAAAGAACTCACGCAGCTGATAAAAGAAATAAAGTCAAACATGCACAATCCAGTAACACTACTCCTCATATGAACGAAATATGAGGGTCAAATAACCGCGTATCAAGAAATCAAAATCCATAAGAGAATTCCGTCACTTAACAAATAATCATAAAAATAGCTCGTGTCACACGAGGCACAACACAAAAAAGGGAGACTTACATCCACAGGTCGCACGAAGATGATGATCGCCCCACGATACTAATCACGACCAACAAACTCAGACGACGCGTCGAGACACGACTTAGTAAAATCCGACGAAACAAGACTCAAACAACACGACTTGACCCGACAGCCTAGGTTTCCACAACCTAAGCTCCGATACCATTTATATAACACCCCCAATCCACTCAGGGATATTACACGCCGTAGTCCCTCTCCTCGAGGATCTACCAGGCTGATAACTAAAATCAAACATCTAAACATCGCCTTTAAGGCTAAAATGACTCATTAGACCGATTTGGTCTTTCAATAATAACATACAACTCAATTCCAAACACATACCCACGCAGGGGTCAAAATACAATAAACTCCCGTACAACGGGGAAAAGATACTGCAGCGGAAAAGAAAATACAACTAGACCAATACGACATCAACGGATCCTCGTGTGATTAGTATCGTTCATCTTTCATCATCCTTCGTGCCGACCCTGTGCTATGCTCCAAAACCTAAATGCAAAAATAGACATCCACCCCCCGAATACTCGGGGGTCAGCAAAACTCCACTGTTTTGCTAGTGCAAGTTCAAGTGCAAAAATACGAGCCATACAATTCATGTTCCAAGAATAACAATAATCTGAAATCCTCAAAGATTAAAATACAACGAAACGAATACTTCCCGAGGCAAGAATTTGAGTAAAACTTTCCAAATACGAAAGATCACAAATAACGAGAATGGTTTGCCAAATGGTTTAAAATACCCTCGGGAGTTTTAATAGAAAACAAATTAGGATTATCAAATCCTTATCTTTCCAAAAATCAACAGGGTCACAGCCCAAAGGTTTTTGTTTTTGCAAATAGAAAACCGACAACAGTTCACAGGGCCAAAACCCAAGTCACGTGTCCTCGACGGACATAAAATCAATACCAACTCGTGAAGTTTTTACTCGTGAATCCCGGACTCAACCCATTGGAATTCCCTTCGAGGTCCCGTCGAACCTACCCAAGGTGAGTAAAATACGTTCACTAAATAAACACCAACCTGTGAAGTTTTTACTCGTGAATCCCGGACTCAACCCATTGGAATTCCCACCGTGGCCCCGTCGAACCAACCCACGGTGAGTAAAATACGTTCACTAAATAAACACCAACCCGTGAATTTTTTACTCGTGAATCCCGGACTCAACCCATTGGAATTCCCGCCGTGGCCCCGTCGAACCAACCCACGGTGAGTAAAATACGTTCACTAAATAAACAACAACCTGTGAAGTTTTTACTCGTGAATCCCGGACTCAACCCATTGGAATTCCAGCCGTGGCCCCGTCGAACCAACCCACGGTGAGTAAAATACGTTCACTAAATAAACACCAACCTGTGAGGTTTTTACTCGTGAATCCCGGACTCAACCCATTGGAATTCCCGCCATGGCCCCGTCGAACCAACCCACGGTGAGTAAAATACGTTCACTAAATAACATATCACACCAAGCATCGCCTTGGGAACAAGATAATACCATTGATCCCGCCCGAGGCCTCGAAGGACCCTCCCGAGCTAGCTAAACAATTCACACCACATGCATCGCCTTGGGAACAGGGTAATACTATTGATCCCGCCCGAGGCCTCGAAGGACCCTCCCGAGCTGGCTAGCTAAACAAATCACACACATAGCACAATGCAACAAAGATATCCAAACAATTCATTCAGAGGTATCAAACACTTAGCAAAACACCTCGTCAAACCACAACGCATCGAAATGAAATAATATACGTCCACATGCAATACCAAGTGCAACATCAACACCAAACATATCCATAGAAATCACATAGTCATTTACAAACTACACTATTCACAAAACACACGTGTTTTGAAAGTGAGCCTTTAACAAGGCTAGCCAAATCTTTTGAAAACTCGTTTCAAACAATCAAACAAACATATAAAGACGATCACCAATTATCATATCCACAAAACAAGAATAGTATGGACAAGGTACTTGCCTTGAACAACCACAACGCGGAGAATCGACCGGAGTAGGTTGGCACGAACCGACTACAAACCCGCCGACTCCACCGAACGCCAACTCGCGATAATAAACTACGGAGGACAATAACAACAATGAAATGAATTCCATAGCATGACTCAAAGCCGTTGAATTCAAAGAACGGCCAAGAACACGATTCGTCCCGACAAAACACGAAAACGGAATTCCAAGTTGAAATATGGATATACAATCCATAGAATATATTTAACAACATCATTTAACCACAATCGATCCATCAAAAATGGATGGAAAACGAGATCGAGAACAAATCCCCCAAAAAGTCGATTCGAAGGAAATCAAGAAATATACTTCGATTCGACGAAGAACAATGGATTAAATGATGTTAAACACAAGAATACTACCATGATTAATCATACCCATCATGAATTAATCAACAACATGGAACGAATCGGACAAAAATGCAAAAAACCCCAAATTCACGAAATTAGGGTTCTAAGGAAGATTACCTTGATTCGCTGGATCAAAGGATGATAACGGATGATTGATTGATGTTATGAACTCAAGAACTTCGTGGATTTGTTGTTAAACAACATGGCTTCACCTCCAAAGCTCCAGCGGATCGAAAAGAAAGGAAATGAAAATGAGTGAAAATGAGGTCGTCTGCCACATTTATATCGGGCCGGACTAGCGTGCGCTAGTCGCCGAGCTAGCGCGTGCTATCGCCCGTGCCGCAATCCGCTGACCTCTGGACTAGATCGCCGCCAGGTAGCGTGCGCAGCCTTCCGGCCGTAGCTTGCACTACCTGTCGGCCGTAGCGTACGTAGTGTCCGGCAGTAGCGTGCACTACCTGCCGAGCCTACCCGATTCCAGAACCTCAGGACTCCACTGTCCAGACCCGAGAGCGTACGTTGGGCCGCCCGATAGCGTGCGCTACACCTGCCGGTTAGCGCGCATAGCCTTCCGGCCAGAAGGCGTGCGCTTACGCTGCTCGCCGGCTGCCGGCCAAGGTTCGCAACCGTCCGGCCAGGACCCGCCACCGTCCGGCCAGCTGTTCAACCGCCATGACCCGACGACTCGATTTCCGAAAACATACGGAACAAACACGACGAAAAGTCTGCGGACAACATCAACGACCCGAAATGAAAACATAATGCAATAATTAATCATACGCGACCAAGAAAAGGGTCGAGACAACAAATACAGATACGGATACTCGTAACTTTTAAGAAATTACAAAATGACCCAAAACACCCGGAAATCACGATACGTGATCGAATAACCAAACCGAAGTTCACAACACGTCTAACAAAGTTAAACGGACTTACAGGAAACTCGAAACAGCGGTTTCGAACGAGATTCCTTCTCGATCAAATCTTGATCAGACTTCTTGACACCACAAAAACCAAGATCAGTGCGAAGATCGAGGATAGCTTGGTTATAGGCCTCCACATTCGCATAATCCAAAAATCGGATTTGCTCCCACTGAAGTTGCAATTCGGGGAAGCGCTGATCATGCACATTATTAAATCGTTATTCGAGTGTATCCCATAGTTCTTTGGGGGTTTGCAAATTCATATAACACTTTTTCAACAACGGATATATATGTCTACGCAAGTACATCAGTGCATTAGCCTTGGTTTCCTCGCTCGGTTCTTGAGCGGTAGGCTCGTTAGAGGGAAAGATGGTGGTGGTAAATCTCTTACCGACGAACGCCAAGCGAACGTCTGAGACCCACCTATGGTACTCCTTACCAGCATGGTCAAGGATGTCGAACTCCGGATGAACATTGGAGCTTTGTGCCATCTACAAGATATAAACAAGAGGAAGTTAGTCTTGTTGGATTTTTAGTGACAATGTAAACGGTCACAATCGATGCTTTTAAAAGCGTGTAACATAACCGTTACTCGATGTACTTCCCTTAATTATTGTTTTAGTAAAGTCGACAAAAACGGCGATATCATATCGCACCGAGATACGTGGTGTATGCAACAACCATAAGTATCGACTTTTCAACAATTCCGTGACTCCCCCAGGACCGTCACACAGTTTTCTTCAACACGCAAAGATACCGACTTCTCTCGCGGTCTCATCCACCGCAAAGTAGCGTGGGAGATAAAGAACCCAATGACCCATGTCCCCAAAAGAAAAATTCCCAAAAGTAGAGAATTGAATTAGGGACAAGTCAGATAATTACCTCAATTATAAAATTAGGCACGTGCTGAATTTGTGGTGTGCTGAATCGAACTCAAGTGCGGAAAAGTCGCCAAAAAGCACGGAACTCAACAAAACGACACCGAAACGAACTCGGATGACAAAAAGTGCAGAATTAATCATTCTCAGGATGACGAAACGGTCATGAGTGAGTCATCAAAATGGACTTCTGCCAAAAAAAAAAAAAATTACCGGAAATCGAAATTACGGGTATTACAGATTCTAAGGTACTTGGGAGTGTTTAAAACAAGTTTTATTCATTCTTTGATTTTTATCATTTGGGCCAAAAATATTATGGTTCATAGCTCAAGCATGTGTTGTTTTTCTTATGATTTTCTTACACAATATGTTTCTACATGATGATGTGATGCTATGATGAATTTATGGGATTTTAATAAAATGTTTGATATTGTGAAAGAAAGGAAGAATCATGTTTAGTTCTTGATATGTTAATATATGTTCAAAGTGACTTGATTTTTGTGATGATGTATGAAAGATATACATGATATGTTTTTGTTAGATTTATGTAAAATGTTTTAGGAATTTGTTTGAAACAAAAACATGATGCTAGATTTATAAAATTGATTATGTGTTAGATAATAGTTGATGTAATTAAAGAGCATGTTATGTATTGAGAATTTTAAATCATGTTTAGGTCATTTTCATGTTAGGACCAACATGAGTATGGATTAAATATATTGTTGATGTCGATGATGCTTGATGTTGATGATGTTAGATAATTGTTGATGTTGGAAAATGTGTTAGTAGTCTTTTTCTTAAAAAGAAAAGATTATGAAATTGAATTCGTAGTGTCAAGAAACATGCTTGTATGTCAACTCCTATATGTATTATAAGTATTATATGCATGATTAGAGTTTACATGTTTAGGGTTTTCGTTGCTAGAAATGAGCTCTAGATTAATATGACGTTTTTCCCATTTTCGCCGGAAATTGGCATTTTAGCTACACTTAACATAAATGGCCATAACTTTCTCCACAATAAATATTGATGAGATCCGTAAAATGGACATGAAACTATACTTACGTGGCTTTCCAGTGGTATAAGATACATTGTCCAGTTCTTACTTTGCAATTACATAACTGTAATAATTTGCATCCTTTGTGCACGTTATGTTTTTAATTATGTTAAGTGTTTGATGATGATTTTCAAACCAAGGGATATGTAACGGAATCGAGTGTCGGTTACTGTTGTTAGTTGTGTTATATGTTATATGGTTAGCTAGGTTGCTAATAGAATCAAAAAATTTATTATTAAACTTAAGTCAAATGAAAAACCCTAATGTCCAAACACGTAGATTGAGTACGTTGTCCGTTAGACTTTGTTAAGCTCGATCGACCGCTAAACTTAGTTGTTTTCGATGAAGGGTGGAGCAGCAGATTGAAGCATAAGGAAGAGCCGAGAATTATTTTGCTTGCGTTTATTACTTGTCCAGGTGGGGCTTTGCTCTATTTTGATGAAATGTTTTACAAGCAAATTATGATTTCAAATGATTATAATGCATAAAAACTTTTATGTGTATTCTTATGAACCTATAACTGTTGGCTTGCCAACCTATGAAATGATCGGATCCTGAGCTAGACAAAGGTCGTTATCCAGGGCAAGTGTATATAGTACTTGGGATTGTGAGTTCTCTTCAGAGTGGCCGATCTTGGGGAGTAACGTTCGCGGGAGGTGGCCACCTTTCCCGGTGTAAATTATGGATATGGTGAATCTGATGATATATGCACTGAAATGAAATGATTTAGTAAATATAGGATTTTCTTAAAACCCCCCGTGTGTTACTGCTTATATGCATGATGACAAATACAAAAGTATGTTTTTACTCTTTTGGCAATATGTTCACGAAGTACGTTGTACTCAACCCTATATATCTTTTAAAATGTGCAGGTTATGCAGGGGATGTGATGGGGGGTGTTGAGTGGAAGTCTTTTCTGTACAAACGATGTTAAGCCCTGGTTACATATCTTCATATATGTAATCAACCAAGTTTTTCCGCTGCAGACACTCTTTATGATTATTTTTTCTAAGTCACGTCATTTGTAATATACTATGAAGCCTTTTCTAAACTTCAAGGCTAATATTAATATTATTATTATATATTCTTACCTTGTATTCTAAGTCATTCCCATGGGATTGATCCCCCTTCATGATGCCTTGATAGGTTATTCATGGAAATTCTCCCCTATTCCTTATGAAATGTATGTTTCCCCCTTTCTTCCCCGCTTCTTAATTCCTATCCTGGGTCACGCCCTGACTGTGCCGTCCTTAGGGATAAGGGGCCGTGACAGAATGGTATCGGAGAGGTTCGTTCTCTCTGAGTCTATGTTCTTTCAAGTGAAGTTTAGTTCAATTCTCTAAACTGATATAAGAATCAATCGTCAACTAAACACCTTGTCACGTCATGCTCAACTGAAGAGTAAGGTAAATAATTTACTAGTCTTTATGATTCAAACTTATTTTGCCATGAAAAATGTATCTCTTTACGAGCTTTTATGAGATGTTAATTATGAACATGTATGGAACGATATATGTATGACGAAGCATGTAATATATGAATTTTTATTTTACGATTACGCATGAATTGTTGCTGATGAAGAAACATGAAAGACGAGAACCTATAAACTTCTTTAGTGTCTACTATTACACGAACGAGAACCTATGTGCCTTAAGTATTTCAGCATATGCACGAATGTGAAGGGCAAACAATGACAATGTAATAACGAGGATCAATGATGCAGTGACGTCTCCAACGAATTTCACTTATGTACGAGTAATGCGAGTATAGTTATTTTCTATCGGGATGTTCATTTATGGTGGAACCCGAATAACCTTCATAACATACCCCGTTAGAGAGTATATTATATTTTTATTATGTTAAGAGTTTATGAGAGTCCAGAGTTCGAGTCTTCTTTTTTTGAGAACCCTTTAGTAGAGGTGTTCTATTATGTTGAGACATTGATGTATTATATGTATACCTTCTTCATAGGATGGCGACCATGAAGACACCGCCGCAGAAGTTATCAAGGGCAAGGCGGACGCCGTGCGACCTTGTGGAGCCAGTTTGTGGCAGACCTCGAGGCGACTTGGCGCTCCTTATGGTGTCTCAGAGTACAAGGGCATTCATCTCCTTATAGACCTCCTTCCGATCGAGTGGAGGGAGTGGGCTGCTGTAGTCTCATGGTACTATGTCTTTTTGCAAGACACTTTAGTATTGCCGAGATATTTCATGGCCATTGCTATTCGAATCCCCACTCAGTACCTCCAGCATTGTGCATCTACCACTAGAGCTTACGTGTATCGACCATATGCTAGGGGATCTTTGCCAGCTACACCTCTACCCATCCAGGTGGTTCTTGCTACATTGCCTCATACTCAGGGTGGGTTAGACCTGGTGGCAGGACCACTGTACCTCACCGCAGAGACATGAGGACCGAGCCTTTTATTCTCAAGAGGTCGTCTTTGCCACTTCACCCTATGCCAGTCATCGATCCAGTCCACCCACGACCGATCGCAGATGATGCCCATCTACTTCTGCCGAAGAAGCATAGTCATAGAAGGCCCTATTTCAGTCTCTCCAGGTTTAGACGAGGAGTTAGAAGAAGATCCGGAAGAGGATCCAGAGGAGTTTTCCGAGGGAGACAGCTCGACCGCCGAGTGGAGGGTGACTTGAGATAGTTCAGTATGGTGCTAGACATTTACTTTCTATTTTGTATGTGGAACGCCACTTCTTTGGCTTATATGTGTCGTTTTGATGTCTAGCACTTTCTTTTTTTCTAGACGACAATGTTATTTGTTAGAGCATCCCATATTCTGGTATATGTGTAGGCATGTAGCCTAGATAAACTTATATAGCTTGATAGTCAGTAAGACCTCGTTGAAGGAACTTGTTCTATTATGATGCATATGATATATTGATATACATTTTGACCCTTTATGGGCTTTTCTTCTCATGAGTATGATGTTACTATTTCCAATCTCTTTCTCGGCCTTGCCACGAGAGTATCTATGAGTGTGTGTTGATGCGTTACGATTATGTAGTCGCGAACTCCTTTCTATGATCAAGTATGATGATAACTTGGACCAGTGAGAATGAAGTAATGATGATTATGTGAACCACAAAATGCTGTAACACCCCCGAATCCATCCGGGATATTACAGCGCTGTGGGCCCCGCGCCGGAACCCACCAGGCTAAAAACCGTTTACAAAACCATTTCAAAAACGTTCAAAAAGCCGAAGAGGCCGAGGACGGTAATATTTTGCAATACTCAAATATTTTCAAAAACATAATTTTGAAATACCGTCATAAAATACTATTTGAAAATACAAGGCGAAGTGCCAAATCTCGATAGTTCAAAATGTATGTTAAGACGCCGCTTAAACATACCGATAAAATAGTTTGGGAAAAAGAGTTTGACGAAAATAACCCAAGTTCGTAAAATGCCAAAAAGGCCATTTTAAAATACACACACACAGCGGATAAAAATACCGAAAATTCATTTTGAAATATACACACGCAGCGGATAAAAACATAGTTTAAAATACAAATTTGCAGCGGAAATGAATAACCAGAAAAGAAATACTCGATACTCCAAACATGCCACCGCCAGTATCACATAGGGAAGCTCATCCCTTCACGACCGCTACTAGCTCGATCTCCGAGTACCTAAAAATAAAGCCCACGACGGGGTCAGCCACAATACCTAATAATGATACCGATCACATCATCATAAATAATTACATACCAATGTAATAATACTGTAAGAATACTACCAACGTAATCTTACCGTTATAACCTTACCAATTCATAATAATCCAATCCTTACCATAATCCACATTTCACATCCTCGAATGACGAAATAAATTTAACAACAATTGTCTGTATTGAATTCCAAAAATACCAATAATCCTCAAAACATCATCATAACTCATAAGTGTGGAAATAATCCAATCTGTGCCAAATCCTGTCCATCGGATTACACAATCAAATCTCAATCTGGATAAACCAATAATACACAACATTTCTGTAGATCAACTATCACATGACAATGAATACAAATCCCGAAACATCGACGTACAGTCTGAATGCTCATACGATCAATAACAATGATCAACCAACACATCAACTGAGAATATCATTGACATGATAACTCCAATACGACCAATAAAGGATCACGATAACTGAGAATACCATCAACATGATAACTCCGACACGATCAACAAAGGATCAACAATAATCGAGAGTACCATCAGCAAGGTAAACTGCAAATGATCAACAAAAGACCAATAATAACTGAGAACACCATCAACAAGGTAAACTCCAAATGATCAACAATAATGGATCTCAAAGAAATAACTCTGACTGTCGAACATACCCCTCGGGCGTATGAACAACCAGTCACAAACCGTCGAACATACCCAACCATGAATGGAGGATGAACGACCAAACAATATGGCTCAAAGATGGAAATCATAGTACGCCCGATACGAATATGTGTCAGTGCACATGTCCACCCCGTATACGGAATCCAGGATATACGTGGGACAATGTACCTAATTAGCCTCAACGAACTACGTCTCGTGTGCACAGCCTTTCACGGAAAATATTCACGCATGACTATAAATGTGCCCGGCTAAAAATCCTACACAATATCCAATCGGAATGCAGATATGAATCCAGATATGTCACGATGCAACATGACAACGAAACTCAAAGAAACACATATCCAATCAGGATCAAAAGACTCACCGAAGTGAACAACAATAGTCTGACAATGAAAAGTCGACACGACCAATCAATATTCAAAACAACAACCCTGGGATCACCAACCCCAAAGGATAATCCATACCATCAACAATCTCAGACAACAGTTCTGGGATCGACATCCATGAACGAACAACCAATATGAATCTCAATACACGAAGCCTCAACGTACAATATATACAACAACTCAACATAATAATTATCTCATAACTGAACAATACATAAATTGCCTCAAAGCCGGAGACAACATCCTTTCCACGAACCAACATCCCTGAACGAACACACAGTTATATGAATAATCCCGAAATAGGTATAGTCCATTTATACCAACAAAGCACCATCCCGACATCAATATCGACACGATAACTATCCTCGATATCCGATATTCTATATCCTTGACGAAAGATAACTCACGTCTTCCTTGAACACAACTAAATCATATACCTTATGATTTAATACAAACCAGAGCACGATATACAACTCATTAACCCACAATTTACCTTCCTAACAACATTGCTATATGAATTATAAATGAAATGAAAACGAAACCATTCATCAAATATTATAAACTGAACAAGTATAAACTTGCCTCGATACTGATACCACGAAGCCGTTACCAAAATCCATTGCCTTAGTATACAAGCTCCTCAGCCCCGACCAAAATCAATCTACAAACTCTTTAGCCTCAACCGCAACACAACGGTCATAATCCACGATCAAAACATATCAACCTATTGAAGTAATCAATCAACAACAATCCGATAACAATTAATAATCGACATAGCCAACCAACAAACTCAACGGTTCAACAAAACCTCGATCATAAACAAAACCGAACAATACAACTCAAACAAATACGAACCCATATCCACGATACAAGTCGCAACTCAATGATCAATATAACTGATCAATAAACCCAACGGTTCCACCATATCCCGATTAGACACAAATCCGAACAACCACATCAATCGATCACGAATTTAAAACCATAACATAATTCATAATCCGATAATCATATCAATAATCGATTTAAACCAACAAGGGTCTAACATTACCGATTCCAAATTCAATCTTAGATACAGATACAAGTTTCCTCCTTGTAAATTCATAATATAAACCAATTACCAGTTATCATCATCAATCCGGACAATCTGATCAATTCAACATTATAGATAACCATATTCCAAAGGTTTCAAATAATTTCATTATCCGAATTGAACACTTGTTAAATACCTATGAATTCTCAAACTCAAAAGTGAGTCATAATCTTATCAAATCCGGAATCATATTCGTATTCCTATACGAATATTGTACCAAAATACATAACTTAATTATAGATATGAATATTCCATATTCATACCCAAAACACCAACACATTCCACAAATCAATGATCAATTCATCTTGATATTAAGGATTTCATAACACATTCGATTCCGACTTTAATTCTAAATTAGAATCAACAAGACTCCTTCTTGTTATACTAGTAAATTCGTAAGAAACAATTTACCAATTATTACCGTGAATTATCACATTCCAATTATCCGAAATCCTTCCAAAATCATAACATGTATAACTTATGAATTCTTTAAGAACACGAATTATCCGAATTCACATTCACAATCCATAAAAGAACATAATCCGATGTTTTCTAACATCTAACCAATCCTTAATCATGATTCAAGGTGTATATCATCATGTTCTTCAACATATGATCTTCTTAGCATCAAAAATCGAAGCAATACTACCAAGAACATCAAGAATATTATGATTCCATAATCATAACAACATAATCAAGACATAATCCAACATATCATTATCTTTCTTCAACATACACCTCATATAACCTCAAGAATCGAAACAACAACATCTTAATCATCTTCATACGAATCATTTATCAATAACAACATCAAAAATCCGAAATGGAAAGGAGGATTATCCAACATACCTCTTAGAAGGTGGAATACATAAGAAATCACTTCAAGAATCATCAATAACTCCATATCCAAGCTCCAAATCCAAGCCCTCAAGCTCAAAATCGAATTAGGAGAGCCAAAATATCCCTCTCTCAATGTTTAGAGATGAAAAACGAAGAGAAATGTTGAAGTGAAATGAAATGACGGCCATTCCTAATATAAACTCCCCGCTCGTTACGTACGTAACATTCCCAAGTTAACGTACGTAACACCTCTTACGTATGCTATCTTGTCCTGGTTAGCGTACGTAATGCCATCCCAGACCCTACTGCCTCAAAACGTGAACTTCCTTACGTACGTAACCCATGCCATATAGCGTACGTAATATACCAGTTGACTTGCTACAGTACAATGGTCGTGTTACGTACGTAACACGTCCTGTATAACATACGTAACATGTACGTTGACTCACCTGTCAACATCCTCCGCCGAAAGTTGCCGACACAGGGTCCCACCTGCCGACCACGACTCGATCGTCTGATTCCCATGTTACGTACGTAATGTCTCGGCCATAACGTACGTAACTCTACCAATTTAACGTACGTAAGCTTCAACACATAACGTACGTAATGGCTTCCATACTTAGCCATCTACATCAATTCCTGTCCAACGTCTCGACATAACAAATACGAACATACGGCATACTGAATACACATATACTCAACCCAAAAATATTCTCATATGGTATACCTGATATCCAAATCAGTTCAACCTGATACAACATATCCGGAATATATCTGTCAATCAAAACGATAATCACACCAGTATAACTGTCTCGGTTATCAATTTATTTTATCCATACTGTATAGATACCAAACTATACAGTATACTCAGATAAAATAATGCGAAAAATTTATACTGAAAATCCGGGTATTACAAATGCCACCTAGAAGGGATAGAAGTAGAGGAGGGCATGAACGTGACCCTACACCACCACCTCTTCCACCCCAATGGGCTATTGAAGAGCTTTTCCTCAAGTAGAATCCACCTACTTTCAATGGGCCGGGAAACCCGAGCAATGCTGAGCTTTGGGTTAGAGCTACGGAACGGATTTTTAACTTCCTAAGGTGTGCCAATGAAGAGCGTCTTTCTTGTGTGCTCTTCCAACTCATTGAATCTGCAAACTTCTGGTGGGAGGCACGTAGGAAGATCTTGACGGTTGAGCAACTAGAAAACTACTCTTAGGAGGAATTGAAGGAAGCACTGTATGACAAGTATGTTACAAAAACCTTCAAGGTCAAGAAGGAAGCCGAGTCCTATAATCTGAATCAAGGAAGGATGTCAGTGACCGAGTATGATAGAATGTCTTGTGATTTAGCAAGCTATGCTCCAGACCAAGTTGATACTGATGAGAAGATGGCATGGAAACTTAGATCAGGACTGAGGCATGAGATAGGCATGTCCTTAGATATCCATGGAAAGTGAGCTACACTGAATCACTGAACAGAGGAATGGGCACCCACAATTACACCACCACTCACTCAGACAAATTTCCATGAATATAAAGGGAAGCATAAGTGGGAAGGACCCTATTAATGGTGGCAATAACAACCATAATGGTAACAACCAGGCTAACAGGAAGTCGTGGAATGGAAATATACCTCATGGACAGCCTCAAGCTCAAGGAGGCAACAATAAGGGACGGCAGATGGTTCCTGCTCATGGAGGCAATAATCAGGGACGAGTTGCAAACCATGTATGTCCTTAGTGTAACAAGCAGCATCATGGAGCCTGTCTCTTGAGCACTGGAAGTTTTTACAAGTGTGGTCAGAAAGGCCATATCATGAGGAATTGTCCTAAGCAGCAACAAGGAAAAAGACCAAATCACCAGTGTCAACCCCAGCCACCGAGGGCACTACAAGGAAAGCCGTAACTACCGCCACCACCTAAACAGCAGAATCAGAATGCTAGGTCATATGCCATCAATTAGAAGAAAACCGAGAAGGATAAGGGTAACTTGGTTGGTATAGGGAAACTTCTTAACTTACATGTAATTGTCTTGTTTGACACTGGAGCATCGCATACATTTATTGCTAGAGCATGTGTGGATAATATTAACATTAAAACGGAACATGCTAGTCATGTCATGAGAGTATCTACACCAGGAGGAATTTCAACTACCACACATGTTTGTTTTAATCTAGAACTAGAACTTGAAACCTTAAAGTGGTAACTAATAATGTGAATGTTATGACGATGTGGGATGTCGATGTAATCCTAAGAATAGATTGGTTAGCCGAGAATTATGCCACAATGCTTTGTCATGAGAGGAAAATTTCCTTCCAACCATCGGGAAAAGAGCCCACAGACTTTCATGGAATTAGAATGGGTAGAGGAGCACTCGTTATCTTTGACCTTCAAGCGAAGAAGATGATTAGAAAGAAGGATCGTCAGGCTTTCATTATTTACCTTGATGGAGAAGGCGAATAATAGAAGATGAGAAGTGATGTTCCAATTGTGCGGGAATTCGAGGATGTATTCCCAGAAGTGTTACCCAGTTTACCACTAGATAGACAAGTGTATTTCAACATCGACCTGGAGCCAGGGTCAGCCCCAATGTCAAAATCACCATACAAGATGGCAGCGAAGGAACTCCAGGAACTCAAGATCCAACTACAAGAGCTATTAGATTTAGGTTTCATCAGAACGAGTGTTTCTCCATGGGGAGCACTTGTCCTTTTTGTGAAAAAGAAGGATGGTACGCTGGGAATATATATAGATTATAGGGAGCTGAACAAGCTCACACTCAAGAACAAGTATCCTCTGCCAAGGATAGATGACTTGTTTGACCAACTCAAGGGAACAATTGTGTTTTTTGAGATATACCTTAGGTCTGGGTATCAGCAGTTGATGATCCGACCAGAAGATATACACAAAGACAGCATTCTGAACAAGATATGGACACTATGAGTTTATAGTGATGCCATTAGGATTAACTAATGCTCCCAAAATTCATAAATCTTATAAACAGAGTGTTTCACTTATACTTGGATAAGTTTATCTTGGTGTTCATAGACGACATTCTCGTCTACTCCAGAAATGAGAAAGAGCATGAAGAACATCCCAGGATATTGTTGGAAACACTGAAAACTGAGAAACTCTTTGCCAAATTCAGTAAGTGCGAATTTTAGTTTAAAGAAGTAATGTTTCTTGGGCACATTGAGTCCGCAGATGGTATTAAGGTAGACCCAGCTAAAGTGGAAGCAGTACGTGACTGGAAGTCACCAACTAACCTTAATGAGATTAGGAGTTTCTTGGGCCTAGCTGGGTACTACTGAAGGTTCATCGAAGGATTTTCCAAGATTGCTAGACTAATGACGCAACTGTGTGGAAAGGAATTAAGTATTTATGGACGGTTTTAGCAGTACCAGAAGGGAACAAAGAGTATGTGGTTTACACTGATGCTTCTAAGAATGGGCTAGGTTGTGTATTGATGCAAGTGTTGGGATTCCAGAAACAAAATCGAATATGCAGTAGAATAATAATACACAATAAAAAATCCCAAACAGGATTGATCAAGTAACGTATATACGAAAAAAATACGAAGATAAAAGGATCAAAGTCCCATACCTTTGAAGCCTTTGATATTATCTTCGTAAATTGATGATTATCACGAACCCGAACACGGACACGAATTCCCTTTGTTCCAAACACCGGAAGTGCGATGTCTCCACATTACCACAATGTTAAGAGTATGCCCTTTAATGCCACTCAGAGGATGTTGAGTGAGGGCATTGTACATGTAATTATATAAATCATTATCATAAGGCAAATGAATGTTTCTTTATTTACTGGTAGTTACTGGCATTCCTAACTCGTAAATATACATATAGAAACTAGTCCTTGTATTTGTGAGTAAAATGTTCCAATCCTTATTGGATAAGGGGGTAGGCACTGGAAAGGTTTATAGCTCAAATACTAAATCGTTCACAAGTCGATGAAACTTGACTGGGCATTAAGTATATGTGAAGACTTGTATGACGTGGTTTTTGACATAGAGAGTGCATGTCGAACACTAATGGTTAGTGGGAGCACATGTTATAGGTATGCTAATTGGATTAGCATACTCGAACCGACTCACCCTCGATTCGTCACACAGATTTCACTCCGGGACAGTCAATGACGTAATCGAAAGGTTGTGATAGGTATTCATGAACCTTCGACTTGAGGATTTAGTAGGGATGTGCTTGTGACGTCAAGATTTTCATTAGAGTAGTTCGACCAAGTAAACCAGAAGGTGGGGGTCAACCTCGACGTGCATGTTGATGAGCAAGTAGCAGGTCCTACTGAATACCAAGATAGAATTCTTTCGCCTGTTAGTGAACGGGTTATCCTATGCGGTTATTGGCAGAGGAGATCATAAGTGTTTGGACAAAGCATTGGAGCTAGTTGTATTGGATACACGAGAGGTCGATGATCTCGATTTGCATTAACGCATGCATAGCGTCAAGTACAGATAGGGTTGGACTGACTGTGACGCTATATCTTGATCGGGACATTTGAAAGAAGGGTTTATACGTATACTGGTATTCACGACAGAATGGTTCTTGAATGGTCCCATCATTCGTTCTCACTTGGGGTACAGTGTAAGCCTCCCGACTGGCTAGGTGGTGCTACTACTCTTTGGTTCCTCCCATTGCTGACTGAGACGGACCTACCGAGTCGCGCAATAGGATTGACGACGGAATGAATCAAGCTTATTATCTCATTATGAATATTAGATATTGGATATCTAATTTGGGACATTGGATGTCTGAATCGATTTATTGGATAAATTTATTTACGGCCAAATGAATTAAATATATTATTGGGTGATTAATTTAATTCATGAATATAATTATTTCTTGGAGAAATTAATTATATTATTATGTATTTGATATGATTAATTAATTGGATTAATTAATCGATATAAATACATCGGAACAGAATCGGAGTTTACCTATTTGGACTCACGGGAGTCCGAAAAGGACCGAACTCGCCCGGATCCTTCGAGATGGCCGCCCCTTTTCCTTCCCTTTTCCTTTGGTCATAGTCTCCACATGTTGGTGAATGACTTATGTTTTGTCAAGGGGACAAAATATCACTTTGGGTGATTTTGTCAAAAGGTAAGTGATTTTGAGGGGATTTGATGGAAAATAAAATGAGAAGACCATATCTCCTTTGAACCAACTTGAACTCACGGTTTAGGCAAGAAAAAGGAGAGAGGAAAAGTTTTTTCCAAGGCTTCATACTATTCATCATCATCTTCATATACATTCATAAGTTTTCTTGGAAGAAATTTTGTGAGATATAGAGATTATAGATTAAGCACTTAGAGTGTTGTAATCTTGTTTTTGAAAATCTTCTACAACCTTGTTCTAGCCGCATCCTTGGAGGATAACGAGGTTTAGTCATTCCGGTCGTTTCTCCGGCGCGTGACAAGTAGAGATGTTGTCTTTTCGGCGTTGGATCATTTAAGTGCTTGGAGCGCATTGGATCGTAGGGAATTCATTTCAATCTTGGGGAATAGATCAAGAGAAGGAATCCATTTAATCAATGGACTACAGGGGTGAGTTTCTTATATCTCTTGTATTTCGTTTTAATATTCGTATATACGTAGCTCGATCGATCCTCGTAGGGATTCAGATCGAATTAGTTTTCGTTTTACCGCTTCCGCTGGGCCTTCGATTTAGGCATCGAATCCCAATAGTGGTATCGGAGCGTAGGTCTTGCGATCGTATATACGATATTGGCATTTTGAATGCTCGATTAGATGGTGTATGATTTGGAAACATAATCGTATTAATCCCTAATTTTCTATTGTTCA
This sequence comes from Orobanche coerulescens, assembly GCA_033398695.1. Classification (NCBI taxonomy): domain Eukaryota; kingdom Viridiplantae; phylum Streptophyta; class Magnoliopsida; order Lamiales; family Orobanchaceae; genus Orobanche; species Orobanche coerulescens. Next base: position 68,469,166 of record CM065804.1, on the reverse strand, counting down.
TCCAAAAATTAATTTTTCATGATTTTATGTTACAATGTAAATCTATTTTTCTTTTGAAAAACTGATTTAAAGTATAATATAAAGATTAGAAAAATGTTATTTTTGGAATCAGGGCGAAAAACAAACCGAAAACATAATCAGACCAAGGCAGCAAATCGCGATCTGGGCTTGTGATCGGCCACACTCGGCAGTCTGTGCCGGCAGTGCTTGGTAGCATGCTGGGCAGTGCTCCGGCCGTGTTTTTCGACTCCGTTTTTATATTTCGTTCGATAATTAATTTCCCACAAATTAAATTAGATTTAATTTGACTAAGATTTAATTATGGCAATTTTAATCTTAGGGGAATTAACTTAATGAAATATTTTCTCGTCCAGAACAAGTTAAAATTGACGGTTTTTTGAATTAACTGGATTAATTCGTTTTGGATGAATCGATTGGATCGGTTCGCATTGTTGATTGGATCAATGTATCTCTACGCTTTCCATTTATATAGTATTTATTGGATTAATGCTTTTGAATAGGGATATGGTTCGTGGACTTTATTTTTGAATCGTTCGTTTTATTCGATTGGGTTGTAAAGGCCGTTTTGAGCCTATTTATTTTACTAGAAATATTTGTATCTAGGATGCAATTTTCAATGTAAAATTTATATGTAATGACGAAGACCGGAGGAAGATCTATTTCGAGAAGACGATGATTCAAGACGAAGACTTGTAATTAGATTACGGAGTTTTTGTTTTCTAGGAACGGTCCATGAACCACATGTTGGTAGCAACTAGGTTGTTTATGGTTGTTTCATATTGTATGAATGCCACAAACGCGCTTAAATGAATTAATGTGCAAAGTGTAACATTAATCGCGAAAATTCTCCCACGACAAATTATTAAGTATATAAGGTTTCAAGGTTTTCCTTCCCTCCATCGAGCTTTCGGGAAATTGAAATCCAAACCGGATGTGCTATGCTTCCGAGTTATTGGGGTAGTCGTTCAGGGAGGATGGATAAATTACCGGGAGCGCATTGGATGCCTTCGGTTGGAGCAAATTTTATTTCTGGAAACCTGATAGGTTGCCAGATAAGATTCAATTGTGAAACTGATTTGCATCAATGGTATAAACTTAACTTGTTCACGAACCATGGAAACCATATAAGTTGAGGGGAGTGAACAAGGGGAAAAAGAAGATCGAATCATCCATTAGATGGGTTGGTGTTGGACACCACTTTATGAAAATTAATAGACTAGAAACCTGTTCCGTTGCCCTCTATTAAGATTTATAAAGAACTCGATTCACCATTATGAAGTAGAGCGAAGATACTTCCGGATTTCACATGGGAGTGTGTTATTCCGATAAAAGTAGTGGGAGCTGGGTAACAATAATAGAAAAGACCTTAATTCTATACTCAGAACATAATTAAACGAGTCACTAATTAATCTGTCATACTTAATGCAGACATAACTCTCAATATGACAATAAATCCACTCGGAATTCTACTCGAAAAGAACACCTTGATGGGACCTAACTTTGTGGATTGGCTCTGCAATCTGAAGATAGTCCTCAGTATAGAGGTACTGGGATACGTCTTGGAGACGGACATTCCGGCGCCTCCAGTGCGGACAAGAGCCAATCAGGAAGAGATTGAAAACCACGAAAAGTGGGTTAAGGATGACGTAAAAGTCCATGCTTACATGATGGCTTGTATGTCTAAAGAGCTTCAGAGAGCTTATGAGAAAATGACTTCTGCTTGGCAGATTCTATCTCACTTAACCGAGCTTTATGGTGAGCACAGCAGAACTGCTTGATATGAGATATCCAAGCAACTATTCGGTGTAATGATGAAGGAAGGTGAGAAGGTTGGGGAACACATCCTCAAAATGATATCCATGATCGAGATATTGGAGGCTCTTGATTTTAAGATGGATACTTCTCTTCAAACTGACCTTACAGTCTCTCCCTGATTACTTCTCACAATTTGTTATGAACTTCAACTGCAATGAGATTGCATGTAATTTAGCTGGGCTAATGAACAAACTTGTGACCGCTCAGACTCAGATGAAGACTCCACGGATGAAGGAGTCTGCTCTTGTGATTTTTTCTGGACCTCAGAGGTCTAAGAACAAGAAGAAAAAGACCAAGAAATAGACGGGACCACAAATCACGGACTTCAAGGGCAAGGGCAAGGCCCCAATGGTTCCAAAGAGCAAGAAGAAAGACGCTTGTCTCAAGCGCGGTGAGCTGGGCCACTGGGCTAGAGTGTGTCCTGTTCTTCATGGCACTTCACGTACAGAACTTTTAGTTTTGGAAACAAATTGTTCTGCTACTGTATTTTCTACTTCCTGGATACTGGATTCTGGTGCTAGTTCTCATATTTTTACCGTGAATCAGGATCTGGAACAAAGTAGGAAGCTTGGAGCTGGAGAAGTTATGATCACTGTCGGAAGCGGGCATAGTGTCGAGGCAACCAACATAGGATCACTTCTTTTGGGTTTAGAATCCGGTTTTGTTCTGACTTTAGAAGATGTACTTGTTTTGCCCAATGGGCATAAAAACATTGTATCCTTTTCGGTCATGGATCGAAAAGGCTTTTCATTTTTCATTAGTGATGGTTCCTGCAAAATTTATTTCAGAAATAAACTAGTGGGTACTGCTACATTGTCAAATGGATTGTATCATCTAAACCTCAGTAACAAAGTCGTTGTGAATACTATGACTAGGAAACGTGGTAGGGATGAAACTAATCAAGTTTTGAAATGGCATCTTAGACTTGGTCATGTTGGTCAGACCAAGGTTTACAAAATGGAAACAGATGGACTTATGGGTCCATTGGGATCAGATCCCTTTCCTACTTGTGAATCTTGCCTTAACGGCAAAATGACTAAGTCCCCCTTCATAGGGACTTTTGAAAGATCCGCTGATAAACTGGGATTAATTCATATCGATGTATGTGGTGCTTTGGAAGCAGCATGTGACGAAATTCAATATTTCATTACGTTTACAGATGATCATACTAGTTATGGTTATGTATACTTAATGAAACATAAATCCGAGGCCTTTGAGAAATTCCAGGAATTTAAGGCCCTAATCGAGAAACAAACTATAATCATATCAAAGCACTTCGGACGGACCGAGGTGACGAGTATATGAGTATGGAATTTGACGAGTTCCTTAAGGAACATGGAATAGTATCACAACTAACACCTCCAGGCACTCCTCAATTAAATGGTGTGTCAGAAAAAAAAGAACCAGACCTTGTTGGACATGGTCGTTCCATGATAGGCTATACTGACTTACCAATTTACCTGTGGGGGTATGCACTTCTGACTGTCACTTACATCTGGAACAAATGTCTTTCCAAATCCATTCTTGAAACTCCACATGAGATGTGGGAGGGCAGGAAACCAAGTCTTAATCATATTAGGATTTGGGGATGTCCCGCCTATGTCAAGAAGACTAAGGTGGAAAAGTTGGTAGCTAGGTCCGTGAAGGGATGTTTTATTGGATCCCTATCTGGGACGATGGGGTATCTATTATACATGCCCGAAGATCGAAGGATCATTGTCACTTTACAAGCGCACTTCCTGGAAGATGAGTTCATTCAGGAAGGCGGAGCAGGTAGAAGTATTTCTTTGGAAGAATACAATGAAACTCCTAGGGAGACACATGTGCAAGAAACTGGAACCGAAACTTCTGAAACACAAGTACAACCATCTCATTGGTCTCTCATTTACCTAAGAGGTATAGTTTTATGCACTTGGAGGAACTGGGTTTTCACAAGGTTCTAGGTGATAAACAAGAGACTGACCCACGACCAATGACCTAGCAATGGTGGATGTAGACTCCATAAAATGGACTGTAGCAGTCTTCAGGTAGTTGGGACCTTCGTTTTGATGAGACAATCAAAGAGTTTGACTTCGTGCAAAATGAACATGAACCCTGTGTATACAAAAGGGTTAGTGGGAGCAAGAATGCATTCTTAGTATTATATGTAGATGACATTCTACTAGTAGGAAATGATATGGGAATGCTCAGTTCTGTGGAAGTTTGGATTTCGAGTTATTTCTCCATGAAAGACTTGGGAAATGAAACCTATATTCTTGGGATTCGACTCTACTAGGATAGATCGAAGAGAATGATAAGCTCTTTCCCAAGCCCTCTATATAGATAAGATCTTAAAGCAAATTAAGATGGAAGATTCTAAAAGAGGGTTCCTATCGATGCGACATGGAATAAAACTCACCTTGAAGATGTGTCCTCAAAGTGAGGAACAATGAAAGGAAATGAGTAATATACCATATGCTTCAGCAGTGGGTAGCCTTATATATACTTTATTGTGTACGAGACCTACATTGCGCATGCTGCGAGCATGGTAAGTACGTTTCGGGCTAACCCAGTTAGGGAACATTAGACCGCCGTAAAGAATGTTCTCAAGTACTTTAGAAGTACTAAGAGATCTGGTTCTTACATATGGTGGTGTAGAATAGAATGTGGTGGGATTCACTAAGTTGGACTTCCAAGGACAGAAAGATGACTCTACGTCTACTTTTGGCTTCATTTTACTCTTAATGGAGGAGCAGTATCTTGGCATAGTGCCAAATATAGTGCAACTGCTGGTTCCACCTATTAGGCTGAGTATAAAGCGGCGTCGGAGGCCTCCAATAGAGCGGTAAACTTCACATGACACCTTGCGTTGCGCTGCCTATTTTCGTTTTTATACGATAACAATAGAGCGGTAGCACAGGCCTAGGAGCCGAGGTTTCATAATGGTGCAAAACATATTGAGAGAGAGTATCATCTCGTAAGAGGATTTGTTCGCAAAGAGATACATTATGCTGCATAGAGTAGAGTCAGCTGACTACGTCGCAGATCTACTGACCAAACCACTCTCTCAAATTTTCTTGGAGTATCATCTGGAGAACATAGGTATTAGATACTATAGTGTGTGGGATTGAGTGAAAGTGGGAGATTGTTAGGAGTATGCCCTCATTAATATAAGGCAATGGATGTTTCTTTATTTATTGGTAGTTACTGGCATTCCTAACTCGTAAATATACATATAGAAACTAGCCCGTGTATTTGAGAGCAAAACATTCCAATCTTTATTGGATAAGGGGGTAGGCACTAGAAAGGTTTATAGCTCAAATACTTAATCGTTCGCAAGTCGATGAAACTTGACTGGACATTAAGTTTATGTGACGACTTGTATGACATGTTCATTGACATAGAGTTTGTCTGTCGAACAATAATGGTTAGTGGGAGCATACGTTATAGGTATGCTAATTGGATTAGCATACTCGAAACGAGTCACCCTCGATTCGTCACACGGATTTCACTCCGGGACAGTCAATGACGGAATCGAAAGGTTGTGATAGGTATTCGTGGACCTTACACTTGAGGATTTAGTAGGGATGTGCTTGTGACATCAAGATTTTCATTAGAGTGTTCGACCCTGTAAACCGGAAGGCGGGGGTCAACCTCGAGGTGCATCTTGACGGGCAAGTAGTAGGTCCTACTGAATACCAAGATAGAATTCTTTCTCCTGTTAGTGAATCGGTTATATGTCCTATGCGGTTATTGGAAGAGGAGATCATAAGTCTTTCGCCAAAGCATTGGAGCTAGTTGTATTGGATACACGAGAACTCGATAATATCGATGTGCATTAATGCATGCATAGCGTCAAGTACAGATAGGGTTTGACTGACCGTGACCCTATATCTTGATCGGGACATTTGAAAGAAGGGTTTATGCATATATTGGTATTCATGATAGAATGGTTCCTGAATGATCCCATCATTTGTTCTTAGTTGGGGTACAGTGTAGGCCGTCAGGCTGGCTAGGTGGTGCTACTACTCTTTGGTTCCTCCCATTGCGGACTGAGACGGACCTACCGAGTCGTGTAATAGGATTGACGACGGAATGAATCAAGCTTATTATCTCATTACGAATATTAGATATTGGATATCTAACTTGGGACATTGGATGTCTGAATCGATTTATTAGATAAATTAATTTACGGGCAAATGAATTAAATATATTACTGAGTGATTAATTTAATTCATGAATATAATTATTTCTTGGAGAAATTAATTATGTTATTATGTATTCGATATGATTAATTAATTGGATTAATTAATTGATATAAATACATCGGAACGGAATTGGAGTTTATCTGTTTGGACTCACGGGAGTCCGAAACGGACCGAACTCGCCCGGCTCCTTCTAGATGGCCACCCCTTTTCCTTCCCTTTTCCTTTGGTCATAGTCTCCACATGTTGGTGGATGACTTATGTTTTGTCAAGGGGACAAAATATCACCTTGGGTGATTTTGTCAAAAGGTAAGTGATTTTGAGGGAGAATAAAATGAGAAGACCATATCTCCTTTGAACCAACTTGAACTCACAGTTTAGGCAAGAAAAAGGAGAGAGGAAAAGTTTTTTCCAAGGCTTCATACTATTCATCATCATCTTCATATACATTCATAAGTTTTCTTGGAAGAAATTTTGTGACATAGAGAGATTATAGATTAAACACTTAGAGTGTTGTAATCTTGTTTTTGCAAAGCTTCTACAACCTTGTTCTAGCCGTATACTTAGAGGATAACGAGGTTTACTTTCTCCGGCGCGTGACAAGTAGAGACGTTGTCTTCTAGGCGTTGGATCATTGAAGTGCTTGGAGCGCATTGGATCGTAGGGAATTTATTTCAAGCTTGGGAAATAGCTCAAGAGAAGGATTCCATTTAATCAACGGACTGCAAGGGTTAGTTTCTTATATATCTTGTGTTTCATTTTAATATTCGTATATAAGCAGGTCGATCGATCCTCGTAGGGATTTAGATCGAATTAATCTTCGTTTTACCGCTTCCATTGGGCCTTTGTTTAGGCACCGAATTCCAACACATGCGACGGAACTTGACTGGAAAAATCAACGAGACTCCGTTCTCCAAGAACACGACTAGGGAAGCTCGTAGGATTTTTTCTCTCTTATTTTTTCTTGCTTTTCTTCCACCTCAAATATGAAGAACAAGATGGAAAATTTTTTTTCTCTCTCTCCACTACTAACTCACGGCCTGGCAGCATACACACAAGGAAGATAATGTTGTGTGCGTGGTGTGTTGTTATGTTGATATTAAAGAAGAAAGGTGAGATATAATAAGATAAGTCTTATCATCTCATTTGGAAGCATGTGAGGAAAACAACATGCTGGTCAACATAAAATAAAACATCACACCAAGACAAAGTGGAGAGGGAGGTGGGGCAGCCCCATGAGGAAATTTCCAAGAAACGGGCCAAGTCACTCGGCTCGTGTACCGGACATTCGTCAAACGAATCCGTTAAATACACTCCATTATATTTCCAATATATTTATATACTAATTAATAAATCCACTTAATTAATTATATCAAATACAAATATATTCCTCTAAGAAATATTATTTATGAATTAAATTAATTATCCAGTAACTTAATTTCCATTCATAAGACCGATATTTGATTTATCCAATAAATCATAATTGGATATCCAATATCTAATATTAACAGAGAGATGATAGATTCTTATTTATCCATCAACGATCCTGATGCGCGACTCTATAGGTCCGTCTCAGCCGGCATTGCGAGGAACCAATGAGTGCGGACAACACTTAGCCAGCCTAGCGGGCCGCACTACAACCCCCGACTGAGAATAAATGAAGGGATCATTCCAGAACCATTATGTCGGGAATACCATATACGTATAGACCCTTCATCAGATGTCCCGGTCAAGTCTTCAGGTCACGGTTAAGTCAAACCCTATTGCTGACTAGACACTATACATGTGTTAATGCAAATCAAGACCGACTGATTAATAGTGTATCCAATACGACTATATCAGAATGCTTTGGCCAAAGACTTATGATCTTATTTACCATTAACCGTATAGGACATTTGCCTGTTCACTAACAGGAGATAGAATCCTTTCCTGGCATATGGTAAAGACTGCTACCTGCCCGTATAGTCCGCACTTCGACGTTGACTCAGCAATTAAGCAAATGAGTCTAACTACTCTAATGACAAACTAAACATCACAGGCGCATCTCCTACTAAACCCTCAAGTCAAAGGTCCACGTATACTATTACAACCTTTCGATTCGTCATCAACTCTCCAAGAGTGAATATCGTGTGACTGAATCAAGTATGAGTCGTGTTCGAGTATACTGGTCCGACCAATTTACTTATAACTATACTATCAAGACATGCACACGTCCTAGCATCAGTTATACAAGTCTTACTCAAAACTTAATGCTCAATTAAGTTTATCGAGTTTCGAACGGTTTACGTAAATAAACTTTAAACACTTCCAGTGCATTTTCTCTTATCCGATAACGAGAATGGAATGTTCTCTTTTACTTATATGGACTTCACTTCAATGTTTACCAAATCAAGAATGCATTTGAAATACAAATAGTGAATGAATCATATTGCCTTTATTTGATAATTCCATAATTACAAGTACAATGCCCCTTCTCTCTCATCCCCTGAGTGGCATTCGAGGGCATATTCCTAACAATCTCCCACTTGTACTCAATGCCATACATCATGGTATCCAATACCCATGTTCTTCAGATGTCTTTCCAAGATAGCCTGAGATAACGGCTTAGTCAGGGGGTCAGAGACATTATCTTCTGAGTCTACTCTTTGCAACGAAACGTATCCTTTTTCAACCATCTCTTGAACAATGTGATACTTTCTCTCTATATGCTTAATGTTGTGGTGAGCCCTTGGCTCCTTGGGTTGGGCGACAGCTCCATCATTATCACAGAATAGTGATATGGGCAGCTCCGCATTAGGCACCACTTGAATTTCATGCACAAACTTCTGCATCCAAAATGCTTCCTTGCTAGCCAGAGGTAGCTTTGTACTCTGCTTGGCAGGTGGAATCTGCAGTAGCACTTTACTTGGAGCTTCTCCAAGATATTGATCCTCCATTGAGAGTAAACAAATACCCAGATGTCGACCTAGGGTCGTCCTTGTCTCCTTGAAAATTAGATTCGGTGAATCCAATAAGCTTCAGTTCTCCACCACCGTAACTAAGAACCATATCTCTAGTTCTTCTTAAGTACTTAAGAATGTTCTTAATGGAAGTCTAGTGTTCCCTTCCCGGGTTTACTTGAAATCGACTTACCATAGTCACAGCATAAGATAACTCCGGTCTCGTACACAACATATCATACATGAGGCTACCCACTGCCGAGGCATAGGGTACCTTACTCATCTCTCTTTTGTCTTCCTCACTTTGAGGACATATTTTCGTGGTGAGATGAATTCCATGTCGCATGGGAAGGAACTCTCTTTTAGATTCATCCATCTTGAATCTTCTTAGGATCTTATCTATATAGAGGGCTTGGGAAAGTCCTATCATTCTTCGCGGTCTATCTCTGTAAAGACGGATCCCTAGAATATAGGAAGCTTCTCCCAAGTCTTTCATGGAGAACGTTTTAGAAAGCCAAGTTTTTACAGTGCTGAGCATTGCTACGTTATTTCCTATAAGTAGAATATCATCTACATATAGTACTAAGAACGCAATATTGCTCCCACTAACCTTTTTCTAAACACATGGATCCTTCTCGTTTCGCACGAAGTCAAAGTCCTTGACTGCCTCGTCAAATCGAAGGTTCCAACTACGAGAAGCTTGCTTCATCCAATAAATGGCTCGTTGCTGCTTACACGTCTTATGAATATTAGTTTTGGACACAAAACCCTTAGGTTATTCTATATAGATTTCCTCCTCGAGGTATCCATTTAGAAAAGCCGTTTTGATGTCCATTTGCCATATTTCATAATCATAATGGGCAGCAATGGCAAGCCTCATGCCAATCGACTTGATCATAGCTACGGGCGAGACGGTATCATGATAATCGATCCTTTCCATTTGAGTATAACCCTTTGCCACAAGCCTGGCCTTATAGGCGTTAACCTTGCCATCCCCATCAGTCTTTCTCTTATAGTTCGATTTACTTCCAATAAGATTCATGCCAGTTGGTAGATCTACTAGAGTCCATACCTGATTGGCATGCATCGAGTCTATCTCAGCTTCTATTGCTTCTTGCCATTTTTTGGAGTCCACATCCACTATCGCTTGGTCATAGGTGACAGGGTCGTCCTCATGGCTATCAGGTGCATCGTGGAGACCTAGTTCCTCGACATGTGTATATCGATACCTCTCAGGTAAGTGATCCACCCTATCAGACCTTCGAAGTGGAGGTTGTATTACAATAATTTCGGTTCGTGATCCCTGATCAGATGTCTCCTCAGGACTTTCATTATGCTCTTCCAAAGAGATATTTCTACCCGAGCCACCTTCCTCGATGAACTCATCCTCAAGGAAGTGCACCTATAAAGCCACAACGACCCTATGGTTTTATGGCATGTATAATAGATAACCTGTCTAGTCCTCTAGGTATCCAATTAAATGTCCCTTGACGGACCTCGCTTCCAGTTTTTCCACCTTAGCCTTCTTGACATAGGATGGATACCCCCAAATCCTTATGTGATTAAAGACTTGGTTTCTTATCCTTCCACATATCATGCGGAGTGATAAGAACAGATTTGGAAGGACATCTATTAAGGATATAGGCATCGGTAAGTAAGGAGTAACCCCATAGGTAAATTGGTAAATCAGTGTAATTCAGCATGGAGCAGACCATGTCCAACAAAGTCCGATTTCTTCTTTCTGAAACACCATTACTGTGTGGTTCCTGGCGGCGTAAATTTTGAAACTATTCCATGTTCCTTAAGCAACTCATCAAACTCTGTGCTCATATATTCTCCACCTCGGTCCGACAAAAGTGCTTTGATATGACATCCACTCTGTTATTCAACTAGGGCCTTAAATTCCTTGAATTTAGTAAAGGCTTCAGATTTATGTTTCATCAAGTACACAATCCCATACCTAGTGTGATCATCTATCAACATTATGAAATATTGATATCCGTCTCGAACTGCTTCCAAATCACCACAAACATTGGTATGTACCAACCCAAGTTTTCCAGTAGCCTTTTCAAATGTCCCTGTGAAGTGGGACTTAGTCATCTTGCCTCTGAGGCAGGATTCACAAATTGGATAGGGTTCTAAACTCAATGGACTTAAAAGTTCATCTTTTTCCATTTTGTAAACCTTGGTCTGACCAACGTGACCAAGTCTAAGGTGCCACTTAAGAGCTTGATTAGTATCTTGTCTGCCACGTTTCCTAGTTATAGTATTCATTGCTGATTTATTTTGTAAGTTCAGATGATATAAACTATTCAACAACATAGCTATGCTAACTAATTTATGTCGGAAATAAATTTTACAACTACCATTGCCAATGAAGAAGGAAAATCATTTCCGGTCCAAGACTGGAATAGATACAATATTTTTATGCACCTTGGGCAAAACAAGTACTTCATCTAACGTCAAAATAAAACCAGATTCTAAACCCAGTAGGAGTGATCCAATATCGGTTGCCTCAACACTTTGTCCGCTTCTGACAGTGATCATCACTTTCCCACCTTCAAGCTACCTACTTCGTTCCAGATCCGGATTCATAGTACAAATATGAGAAATAGCACCTGAATCCAGAATCCATAAAGCAGAATATACAGTAGCGGAACAATTGGTTTCAAAAACAAAAAGTTCCGTACCTGATGCGCCATTTATCTTGGGACAAGTCCTACGCCAGTGGCCCAGCTCACCGCATTCAAGACATTTGTCCGTAGGTTCTGGACCACCTACCTTCTGAACCTTTAGGGCCTTGCCCTTTCGTTTATGCACCCCTTTCTTGGGTTTATACGGCTCATAGGTCTTTTTCTTCTTGTTCTTCAACCTCCGAGGCCCAAAAGAAATCACAAGAGCAGCCTCCCTCGGTTTAGTCTTCATATTAGACTGTGCCGTCACCAATTTATTCATTAGCCCAGCTAATGTGCATGAAATCCCATTACAGTTGAAATTCATTACAAACTGCATGAAGGAGTCAGACAGAGATTGAAGGATGAGATCAATCTGAAGGGATAAATCCATATGAAAATTGAGCACCTCGAGCCTCTCAATCATAGAGATCATCTTTAGGATGTGGTCTCCCACTTTCTTACCTTCCTTCATCCTAGCACTGAATAACTGCTTCAATATATCATATCTAGCAGTCATACTGTGGTCTCCATAATGCTCGGTCAAGTGTGTGAGATTCTTCCTAGCAGAAGCCATTTTCTCGTGCGCTCTCTGTAGCTCATTAGTCATTGATCCCATCATAAAGCCATGGACCAGCACGTCATCTTTGACCCATTATCTGTGGACGTCAATCTTTTCCTGATTACCCCTAGTCCGGACTGGAGTCGGTGGAATATCCGCCTCCAAGACGTATCCCAGAGACTCCATACTGAGTACAACCATCAGATTCCGCAACCAGTCAACAAAGTTGGGGCCATTTAGGAGATTATTTTCAAGTAATATTACAAGTGGGTTCTTTGCCATTTTAGAGAGACATAGTTACGTTTCTCTGCATTGATATAGACAAGATTGAATTACTAACTTGTTTTATTATGATCGAGTATAGAATTTAAGGGCTTATATAATTCTTATCTCGGCTTCCACTAATTTTATCGGAATTACACACTCCCATTGTATAACCCGGAAGTCATGGTAAGATCGACTTCTTAGTGGTGATCGAGTTTTCTACAAATTTTAACAGATGCAACCTATCAGGTTTCTTGCCTATTAATTTCTGCAAAGTGGTGTCCAACACCAACCCATCCAACGGACGTTTCGATCTTCTTTTACCCCTAATATTCTTGCCCTAAACCTATCATGTTTCTTGGCAATCTAGACTATCTAAGTTGTTGACCATAAACGTCTATCAATTTGACTATTGAATCTCACCCGGCAACCTATCAGGTTTCTAGGGGCGAAATTTATCACCAACCGAAGGCATCTAATTCACTCAAGAATTTTTCAACCTCTACCAAATGTACTACCCCGATATCTCGGAAGCATAGCACACCAAATCGGGTATCAATATTCTACGAGTTTGATGGAGGGTAGGAAACCTCGTAACCTTTTTCAAACTTAGTCTGTTTGTGGTCAGGAGAATTTCGCGATTAATGTTACACTTTGCACATTAATTTATTTATAAGCGCATTTGTTTTCTCAATCATTCAAAATGAAAAACAGTAAATAGCAAACTAATTACTACCAACATATAGCTCATTGACTTTTTCCTAAGTACTGGGTCAAGAGAATGACCCAATAAAGAAAAATAAAACAATCTTCGATTCTTCGTCTTCTCGATCGGTTGTCATCGGTCTTCATCATAGCCAAATAAATAATTACATCATTGAAAAATGCATCCTATTATACATATTTTCTAGTAAAAATAAATAGGTTTAAAACTGCCTTTACAACCCAATCGAATCGAAAAAATTAAAACTAAGTTCACAAGATATATCACCATCACATAAGGATTCCACACAACATGTAACGGCAATGAAATTAAATAATTGATTTCAATATATTAATCCAATTAATATAAAAATTAATCTATTTAATTTCTACAATATTAATCTAATTAATATATATATATATATGGAATTAAAATTAAATAATTAATTAATGTATCAATCCAATCAATATAAAAACTAATCTATTCAATTTTAATGGTATTAATCCAATTAATACTAATAATCGTAATTTCATTTCATTCGAAGTAAACCGGCCAAACATAGTATTTTCGTTTAATATCTTTCCCATTTAAAATAATATTCCAAATATTCATTTTAATCAAATTAAATCCAATTTAAAATGTGGGAAAATATTACATAATACTGAGACTAAACGAAGTCCCGGACAAGTCGAAATGGGCCCAGTCCACAAACCGAGCCCGAAAAAGTGGGCTGGCTGAGGGTGACCCGCTGGAGCGAGTCACCTGCCTGCTGCCAAGTCCGACCTCCGTTCGGCTCGTTTCCAAAACGTGATGTTTCTAACTTTTATGTAGGACTTATAAATCGATAAAATAAAATTTTACAGATTTATATTCACATAAAATCATATAAACAAAATTTACAACGAAGAATTAAATATCTCCGATTATACCAATAATGATTCTAAATCATAAACATCGTCCAAAAGCATTCAAAATGCACAAATAATCGTATATACAGAATCATTGACCTCGCTCCAATGCCACTATTGAGATTCCGGAAACAAAATGGAATACGCAGTGGAATAATAATACACAATAAAGAATTCCAAACAAGATCGATCAAGTAACGTATATACGAAAAAAAAAGACGAAGATAGAAGGATCAAAGTCCCATACCTTTGAAGCCTTTGATATTATCTTTGTAAATTGATGATGATCATGAACCCGAACACGAACACGAATTCTTTTTGTTCCAAACACCGGAAGTGCGATGTCTCTACATCACCACGCGACGGAACTTGACCGTAAAAATCATCGAGACTCCATTCTCCAAGAACACGGCTAGGGAAACTCGTAGGAATTTTTCTCTCTTATTTTTTCTTGCTTTTCTTCCACCTCAAAGATGAAGAACAAGATGGAAAAAGTCACTCGGCTCGTGTACTGGAGGTTCATCAAATGAATCCGTTAAATACACTCCGTTATATTTTCAATGTATTTATACTTATTAATTAATCCAATTAATTAATTATATCAAATACAAATAGATTCCTCTAAGAAATATTATTTATGAATTAAATTAATTATCTAGTAACTTAATTTCAATTCATAAGACCAATATTTGATTTATCTAATAAATCATAATTGGATATTCAATATCTAATATTAATAGAGAGATGATAGATTCTTATATATCCGTCAACGATCCTGATGCGCGACTCTGTAGGTCCGTCTCATCCGGCATTACGAGGAACCAATGAGTGCGGGCAGCACTAAGCCAGCCTAGCGGGCTGCACTGTAAACCACGACTGAGAACGAATGAAGGGATCATTCCAGAACCATTATGTCGTGAATACCATATACATATAGACCCTTCATCAGATGTCCCGGTCAAGTCTTCGAGTCACGGTTGTTGGGATTCGGGATACAAAAATGAATATGTAGTGGAATAATAAAAATTAAAATAATGAATTCCAAACAGGATCGATCAAGTAACGTATATATGAAAATAAAATGACAAAGATAAAAGGATTAAGGTCCCATACCCTTGAAGACTTTGATAATATCTTCGTAAGTTGATGATGTTCACGAACCCGAGCACGAGCACGAAATCCCTTCGTCCCAAGCATTGAAAATATGATACCTCTACTTCACACGCATCGGAACTTGACTGGAAAAATTAATGAGGCTCCGTTCTCCAAGAACACGGCTAGAAAAACTCATAGGAATTTTTTATCTCTATTTTTTCTAACTTTATTTCACCTCTAAGATGAAGAATAAAAAATAATAAAGTTTCTCTCCCCCTCTCAATCCTCCTCACGGCTGAAGTGCAGAAAGTCTTCTTTTTGCAAGGTTGCGAAAGATGTAGTAATGATATGTTTTAAATATACTCATCACAAAATGAGATAATTAAAAAAAAAAAATGAAGAAGAATCTTCACATATCATATTATTTTCACAAAGTCATCACCACATGCGATATAAAACAATCCCATGTGCGGTGTAAGAGGAGGTGGGTAGCTAGGAGGAACTTTCCAAGAAACGGGCCGAGTCACTCGGCTCGTGTACTGGTCATTAGTTAAACGAATCCGTTAAATACACTCTGTTTTATTTCCAATGTATTTACACTTAATTAATTAATCCTATTAATTAATTATATCAAATACAAAATATATTTATCTAAGAAATATAATTTATGAATTAAATTAATTACACTCTAACTTAATTTCAATTCTTAAAACCGCTATATAATTTATCCAACAAATCATAATTAGATATCCAATATCTAATAATTAATAGATAGATAATAAATTCACATTTACCCGTCAACGATCCTGATGCGGGACTCTGTAGGTCCGTCTCAGCAGGTATTGGAAGGAACTAATGAGTGTGGGCAGCACTTAGCCAGCCTAGCGGGACGCACTGTAAACCCCGACTGAGAACGAATGAAGTGATCATTCCAGAACCATTATATCATGAATACCATATACGTATAGACCCTTCATCACATGTCCCGGTCAAGTCTTCGGGTCACGGTAAAGTCAAACCCTACTTTTGACTAGACACTAAACATGTGTTAATGCAAATCAAGACCGACTGATTATTAGTGTATCTAATACGGCTAGATCAGAATGCTTTGGCCAAAGACTTACGATCTTATTTTCCATTAACCGTATAGGACATTCGCCTGCTCACTAACAGGAGATAGAATTCTTTCTTGGCGTACAGTAAAGACTGCTACCTGCCCGTATAGTCCGCACTTCTAGGTTGACTCGGCGATTAAGAAAATGAGTCTAACTACTCTAATGACAAATTAAATGTCGCTGGTACATCTTTTACTGAACCCTCAAGTCAAAGGTCCACGTATACTATCACAACCTTTCGATTCGTCATCGACTCTCCAAGAGTGAATACCGTTTGATTGAATCAAGTATGAGTCGTGTTCAAGTATACTAGTCCCAAAATATACTTATAACTATGCTATCAAGACATTCACACGCCCTAGCATCAGTTATACAAGTCTTACTCAAAATATAATGCCCAATTAAGTTTATCGACTCGCGAACGGTTTACGTAAATAGACTTTAAACACTTCTAGTGCATTTTATCCGATAACGAGAGTGGAATGTTTTCTTATATTTACATGGACTTCACTTCAATGTTTACCAAATCAAGAATGAATTTGAAATAGAATAAACAGTGAATGAATCATATTGCCTCTTATTGATAATTCCATAATTACAAGTACAACGACCCTTCTCTCTCATCCCCCGAGTGGCATTCGAGGGCATATTCCTAACAATCTCCCACTTGCACTCAATGCCATACATCATGGTATCCAATACCTATGTTCTTCATGTTGGGATTCGGTGCCTAAAACGAAGGCCCAGCGGAAGCGGTAAAACGAAAATTAATTCGATTCGAATCCCTACGAGGATCGATCGAGCTACGTATATACGAATATATAAACGAAAAGCAAGAGTCGTAAGAAACTAACCTTCGAAGTCCGTTGATTAAATGGAAACCTTCTCTTGAGCTATTCCCCAAGCTTTAGTTGATCTCTACGTATCCGATCCGTTCCAAGCCCTTGAACGATCCAACGCCGAAAGCACCGCGTCTCTACTTGCCACGCGCCGGAAAAATGACCAGAATAACAACACTTGATTAACCTCTAAGGTTACGGCTAGAATCAAATGATGAAGCTTTTATTATTACACTCTAAGTGTATAATATATCTCTCAATAATTTCTCTCAATTTTTCTCCAAGAAAAATGAAGAGGAAGTGAATGAAGAAGATGAAGAATGAGTGTTAAACTCAAAGTCTATCTCTCTCTTTCAATACTCACGTTGGAAGGCTCTCAAACAAGTGAAGAGAGTCTTCTTTTTATGCTCCATAAAATCCTCCCAAATCAAGACTAAATAATTAAATGAATTAATTAAAAGATATTGCTCCCTTGATACTTCAAGTCTTCCACCAATTAAGGTGGAGACTATGACCAAAGGAAAGAGGAGGGAAAATGGGATGGCCATCTAGAAGGAGCCGGGACGAGTTTGGTTCGTTTCGGACTCCCGTGAGTCCAAACAGATAAACTCCTATTCCGTTCCGATGTATTTGTGTCATTTAATTAATCCAATTAATTAAACATATCAAATACAAAATAACATAATTAATTTCTCCAAGAAATAATTATATTTATGAATTAAATTAATCACCCGGTGATATATTTAATTCATTGGGCCGTATATCAATTTATCCAATAAATCGATTTAGACATCTAATGTCTCAAATTTAGATATCCAATATCTAATATTCATAATGAGAGAATTAGCTTTATTTATTCCGTCGTCAATCCTATTGCGCGACTCGGTAGGTCCGTCTCAGTCAGCAATGGGAGGAACCAAAGAGTAGTAGCACCACCTAGCCAGCCTGGCGGCCTACACTGTACCCCAACTGAGAACGAATGATTGGGATCATTCAAGAACCATTCTGTCGTGAATACCAGTATACGTATAAACCCTTCTTTCAAATGTCCCGATCAAGTTATAAAGTCACGATCAGTCAAACCCTATCTGTACTTGACGCTATGCATGCGTTAATGCAAATCGAGATCATCGAGCTCTCGTGTATCTAATACAACTAGCTCCAATGCTTTGGCCAAAGACTTATGATCTCATCTGCCAATAACCGCATAGGACATATAACCCGCTCACTAACGGGAGAAAGAATTCTATCTTGGTATTGAGGACTCGCTACTTGCCCATCAAGATGCACGTCGAGGTTGACCCCCACCTTCCGGTTACGTGGTCGAACTACTCTAATGAAAATCTTGACGTCACAAGCACATCCCTACTAAATCCTCAAGTCGAAGGTTCACGAATACCTATCACAACCTTTCGATTCCGTCATTGATCGTCCGGAGTGAAATCCGTGTGACGAATCAAGGGTGAGTCGGTTCGAGTATACTAATCCAATTAACATACCTATAACGTGTGCTCCCACTAACCATTAGTGTTCGACAGGCACTCTCCATGTCAAAGAACACGTCATACAAGTCTTCACATAAACTTAACGCCCAGTCAAGTTTCATCGACTTGCGAACGATTAAGTATTTGAGCTATAACCTTTCCAGTGCCGACCCCCTTATCCAATAAGGAGTGGAACGTTTTGCTCTCAAATACACGGACTAGTTTCTATATGTTTATTTACGAGTTAGGAATGCCAGTAACTACCAGTAAATAAAGAAACATTCATTTGCCTTATATAAATGGTTTACATAATAACAAGTACAATGCCCTCACTCAACATCCTCTGAGTGGCATTTGAGAGCATACTCCCAACAATCTCCCACTTGCACTCAATGCCACACACTATGGTATCTAATACCCATATTCTCCAGATGACGCTCCAAGCTAGTCTGAGAAAGTGGCTTGGTCAGTGGATCGGCGACGTTGTCGGCCGAGTCTACTCTGGCAAAGACAATGTATCCCTTGCGAACAAATTCTCTTATGAGATGATACTTCCTCTCAATATGTTTGGTCTGTTGTGAAACCTCGGCTCCTTGGCTCGCGCTACTGACTCCGTCGTTGTCGCAAAGACAAATGAACAGTGACTCAGCACATGGTATCATTTGAAGTTCCCCTAGAAACTTCTTAATCCAGAACCCTTCCTTGGAAGCCTCCGAGGCTGCTTGATACTCAGCCTGACAGGTGGAATCAGCAGTCGCGCTTTGCTTGGCACTACGCCAAGATACTGCTCCTCCATTAAGAGTAAATATGTAGCCAGAAGTGGACATCGAGTCGTCCTTCAGTCCTTGGAAGTCCGAATCAGTGAATCCCACCACATCCAATTCTCCACCGCCATACATCAGAACCATATCTCTAGTCCTTCTTAAGTACTTGAGAACGTTCTTTACGGAAGTCCAATGTTCCCTACCTGGGTTTGCCTGAAACCTACTCACCACGCTTACAGCATGCGCGATGTCAGGTCTTGTACACAACATAGCATACATAAGGCTACCCACGACCGAAGCATATGGTATATTACTCATTTCCTTTCGTTGTTCCTCACTTTGAGGACACATCTTCAAGGTGAGTTTTATTCCATGTTGCATCGGTAGGAACCCTCTTTTAGAATCATCCATCTTAAATCGCTTTAAGATCTTATCTATATAGAGGGCTTGGGAAAGGCCTATTGTTCTCTTCGCTCTATCCCGGTAGAGTCGAATTCCAAGAATATAGGTTGCTTCTCCCAAGTCTTTCATGGAGAAATTACTCGAAAGCCAAGCTTTTACAGAACTGAGCATTCCCACATCATTTCCTATTAGTAGAATATCATCCACATATAGTACTAAGAATGCGATCTTGCTCCCACTAACCTTGTTGTATACACAAGGTTCCTCTTCATTTTGCACGAAGTCAAACTCTTTGACCGCCTCGTCAAAACGAAGGTTCCAACTACGCGACGCTCGCTTCAGTCCATAAATGGAACGCTGAAGCTTGCACACTTTCTGAATATCGACTTCGGACACAAAGCATTTAGGCTGCTCCATATAGATTTCCTCCTCGAGGAATCCATTAAGGAAAGCCGTCTTTACGTCCATTTGTCATATCTCATAATCGTGGTAGGCAGCTATAGCAAGCATCATGCGAATAGACTTGATCATGGCTACGGGCGAGAAGGTATCGTGGTAATCGATCCCTTCCTTCTGGGTATAACCCTTTGCCACAAGCCTGGCCTTATAGGCATCAACCTTGCCATCACCATCAGTCTTTCTCTTGTAGATCCACTTGTTCCCAATAGGCACTATGCCCTTGGGGCGGTCTACGAGAGTCCAGACCTGATTGACATGCATCGAGTCTATCTCAGCTTCCATAGCTTCACGCCATTTCGCGGAGTCTACATCCACCATCGCTTGGTCATAGGTTGTTGGGTCGGTCTCTTGGCTATCACTTGGAACCTCATGGAGACCCAGCTCCTCCAAGTGCACAAGCCCATACCTCTCAGGTAAATTAGACACCCTACTAGACCTACGAGATGGTTGTACTTGTGTTTCAGAAAGTTCGGTGCCACAGACAGTGTCTCTCGAGGAGTTTCATTGTATTCTTCTAAAGAAATACTTCTACCTGCTCCGCCTTCCTGAATGAACTCATCTTCCAGGAAGTGTACTTGTAAAGCAACAGTGATCCTTCGATCTTCGGGCATGTAGAATAGATATCCCATCGTCCCAGACGGGAATCCAATGAAACGTCCCTTCGCAGACCTAGCTTCCAACTTTTCCACCTTAGTCTTCTTGACATAAGCGGGACATCCCCAAATCCTAATATGATTAAGACTTGGTTTCCTTCCTTCCCACATCTCATGTGGAGTTTTAGGAACGGATTTGGAAGGACATCTGTTCAAGATATACGCGGCAGTCAGGAGTGCATACCCCCACAGGTAAATCGGCAAGTCAGTATAGCCCAGCATGGAACGGACCATGTTCAACAGGGTCCGGTTCCTTCTTTCTGACACACCATTTAACTGAGGAGTACTTGGAGGTGTTAGTTATGAAACTATTCCATTTCCTTTAGGAACTCGTCAAACTCCGTACTCATATACTCGCCACCTCGGTCCGACCGAAGTGCTTTGATATGATTACCAGTTTGTTTCTCGACTAGGGCCTTGAATTCCTGGAATTTCTCAAAAGCCTCGGATTTATGTTTCATTAAGTATACATAACCATACCTAGTATGATCATCTGTAAACGTAATGAAATATTGATATCCGTCACGTGCTGCTTCCAAAGCACCACATACGTCGGTATGGATTAATCCCAGTTTATCAGCGGCTCTTTGAAATGTCCCTGTGAAGGGGGACTTAGTCATTTTGCCTTTAAGGCAAGATTCACAAGTAGGAAAGGGATCTGATCCCAATGGACCCATAAGTCCATCTTTTTCCATCTTGTAAACCTTGGTCTGACCAACATGACCAAGTCTAAGATGCCATTTCAAAACTTGATTGGTTTCATCCCTACCACGTTTTCTAGTCATAGTATTCACAACTACTTTGTTGCTGAGATTTAGATGATACAATCCATTCAACAATGTAGCAGTACCCACTAGTTTATTTCTAAAATAAATTTTGCAGGAACCATCACCAATGAAAAATGAAAAGCCTTTTCGGTCCATGACCGGAATGGATACAATGTTTTTGTGCCCCTTGGGCAAAACAAGTACATCTTCTAAAGTTAAAACAAAGCCGGATTCTAAACCCAAAAGAAGTGATCCTATGTCGGTCGCCTCGACACTATGCCCGCTACCGACTGTGATCATAACTTCTCCAGCTCCAAGCTTCCTACTTTGTTCCAGATCCCGATTCACGGTACAAATATGAGAACTAGCACCGAATCCGGTATCAGAAGTAGAAAATACAAGAGTGAACAATTTGTTTCCAAAACTAAAAGTTCTCAGACTAAGTGCCATGAAGAATCGGACAGTCTCTAGCCCGGTGGCCCAGCTCACCGCACTTGAGACAAGCATCCTTCTTCTTCTTGTTCTTTGGAACCATTGGGGCCTTGCCCTTACCCTTAAGGTACTTAACTTGTGGTCCGGTTGCCTTTTGGTCTTTTTCTTCTTGTTCTTAGACCTCCGAGGTCCGGAAGAAATCACAAGAGACTCCTTCATCCGCGGAGTCTTCATCCGAGGCCGAGTGGTCACAAGTTTGTTCATTAGCCCACTAAGTTACATGCAATCTCATTGCGGTTGAAGTTCATAACAAGCTGTGAGAAGGAATCGGGAGAGCGTAGGATAAGGTCGGTTTGGAGAGAAGTATCCATTTTAAAATCAAGAGCCTCCAATCTCTCGATCATGGATATCATTTTGAGGACGTGTTCCCCAACCTTCTCACCTTCCTTCATCCTTGCACCGAGCTTG
Organism: Orobanche coerulescens; assembly: GCA_033398695.1. Lineage (NCBI taxonomy): Eukaryota > Viridiplantae > Streptophyta > Magnoliopsida > Lamiales > Orobanchaceae > Orobanche > Orobanche coerulescens. Next base: position 68,446,620 of record CM065804.1, on the reverse strand, counting down.
CTTGGATATCTCATATCTAGCGATTCTGGTGCTCACCATAAAGTTCGGTTAAGTGAGATATAATCGCCTAGCAAAAGTCATTTTCTCATGAGCTCTCAAGCTCATTAGACATGGAAGCCATCATATAAGCACGGACTTTCACGTCATCCTTAACCCACTTTTCATGGTTTTCAATCTCTTCTGATTGGCTCGGTCCGCACAGAGGCGCCGAATGTCCGTCTCCAAGACGTATCCCAATGCCTCTATACCGAGGACAATCATCGACATGGAGCCAATCCACAAAGTTAGGTCCCATTAAGGTGTTATTTTCGAGTAGAATTGCGAGTGGATTCATTGTCATATTGAGATTTGTCTGCATTAAGTATAACAGATTAATTAGTGTCTCATTCAATTATGTTCTGAGTGTAGAATTAAGGTCTTTTCTATTCTTATTACCCAGCTCCCACTATTTTTATCGGAATAACACACTCCCATGTGAAATCCGGAAGTCTCGTCGCTCTACTTCATAGTGGTGATCGAGTTCTTTATAAATCTTAATAGAGGGCATCCGAACAGGTTTCTAGTCAATTAATTTTCATAAAGTGGTGTCCAACACCAACCCATCTAATGGATGATTCGATCTTATTTTTTCCCTTGTTCACTCCCCTCAACCTATACGGTTTCTATGGTTCGTGAACAAGTTAAGTTTATACCATCGACGCAAATCAGTTTCACAATTGAATCTTATCCGGCAACCTATCAGGTTTCTAGGGATAAAATTTGCTCCAACCGAAGGCATCCAATGCGCTCTCGGTAATTTATCCATCCTCCCCGAACGACTACCCCGATAACTCGGAAGCATAGCACATCCGGTTTGGATTTCAATTTCGAAAACTTCGATGGAGGGAAGGAAAACCTTGAAACCTTATAAACTTAATAATTTATCGTGGGAGAATTTTCGCGATTAACGTTACACTTTGCACATTAATCATTTAAGCGCGTTTGTGGCATTCATACAATATGAAACAACCATTCACAACCTAGTTGCTACCAACATGTGGTTCATGGACCGTTCCTAGAAAACAAAAACTCCGTAATCTAATTACAAGTCTTCGTCTTGAATCTTCGTCTTCTCGAAATGGGTCTTCCTCCGGTCTTCGTCATTACATATAAATTTTACATCAAAAATTGCATCCTAGATACAAACATTTCTAGTAAAATAAATAGGCTCAAAACGGCCTTTACAACCCAATCGAATAAAACAAACGATTCAAAAAACTAAGTCCACGAACCACATCCCCATTCAAAAGCATTCATCCAATAAATACTAAATAAATGGAAAGCGTAGAGATACATTGATCCAATCAACAATACGAACCGATCCAATCGATTCATACAATCGGTAATATGATAACGTTCAAAATAATTGATCGACCATAAATATTCCATTAATCAAATTTCCCTTATAAAATGAAATACCATAAATCATTTTAATCATATTAAATCCAATTTAACATGCGGGAGATTAATTTTCAAGAATACACGAAAAATCGAGCCGGGCGATATTGGCTGCCATGACCGAAGTCATCGCCGGCAGATGCCGGCAGACATACTGGCATGGCCGATCACGCTCGGCGGCTTCCCGGCACGGCCCGTGTCTCGACACGGTCGGGTCTGCTGGCGATGGGATCGCCGACACGGCCCGTGTCACGGACACGGCCGAGTCACCGGCAACAACTCGCCTTTGTCCAAAAAAATCGTCCGACGACGATTCGAGCTCGATTTTGACCGGATATCGATATCAATATTTTTCAACATTCATATCTTCAATATAAATCATATTTCCAAGAAATTAAGATTTATATTTAGACATAAACTTACGAAAAATATAACTACAACGAACGTAAAAATATATACCACGATTATGACTAAAATGATCCCAAATCATTCACCATCTAATCAAGCATTCCAAATGCCAATATCGTATATACGATCGCAAGACCTACTCTCCGATACCACTATTGGGATTCGGTGCCTAAAACGAAGGCCCAGCGGAAGCGGTAAAACGAAAATTAATTCGATCCGAATCCCTACGAGGATCGATCGAGCTACGTATATACGAATATATAAACGAAAAGCAAGAGTCGTAAGAAACTAACCCTCGAAGTCCGTTGATTAAATGGAAACCTTCTCTTGAGCTATTCCCCAAGCTTTAGTTGATCTCTACGTATCCGATCCGTTCCAAGCCCTTGAACGATCCAACGCCGAAAGCACCGCGTCTCTACTTGCCACGCGCCGTAAAAATGACCGGAATAACAACACTTGATTAACCTCTAAGGTTACGGCTAGAATCAAATGATGAAGCTTTTATTATTACACTCTAAGTGTGTTGTGTCAAGATTTAACACCTTCCGACCGGCGATCGCCTCCGAGGCCGAGCGACCGACTTACAGGCCGAGCGACCGAGTCACTGCCGAGCGACCAAGACAAGCCTGCCGATCGGCGACCTGGCGACCGAGCCTTAGCCCAGTGGACATGCTAAACTGGCCAACCGAAGGGCCCAGGGCGAATCCCGGTGCCGAGCGATCGACATCAAGGCGATCGCCTCTCAGTACTCGGCGACCGACCCTTGGCGATCGACCGTCTCTCGGCACCTGGCGACCTACCCTTGGCGACCGACCCTTGGCGACCTCCATCCACTGGCCGATGACGACCTCCGAAGACCATCCAGGGATGACCATCTCATGTCGATCACCACCGATGGCCATCCAAGTCGGCAAAGGCCGAGCCTCAAGACTGGCACCATGTGCGAAGGCCGGGACAAGATCCGCGAATCCCGGGCCATTGACCAAAGCCTGACAGATTCCCTCCACCGGTGACAGGCCGAAAGCTTGTCGGTAGGGCCACATGTTGACCGACTCGGACACGTGATGGCTCCTTATTGACCGCCAGCCGTGGCGGCCAAAGATCTTATTTGGACTTTAGCTTTGTGCCTGTGGATCGCCCATTAAAGTATTGGCCGGCAGGCGATCGGCGAATATTAAAATGACCGTGAGCGATCGGCCACTACAGACAGACCCTGCCCCTATATAAACAAGGCAGCCTTCACTTGTCCAAAACCCCCGAGATTCTGACTCTAAAAACACGCTGCACTCTCTGACATTCTTGCAATACTTACGCAATACAGAAGCAAACATCAAGCACTTGGCAAATCTCCAACTCTTGGCAACAGCTTTCTTTCGGTCTTACTTCTCCTGGCCTTTTCTCCTCGAGCAGATTACCGGCGGGACGAAGAACACCGAGCTTCGCTCAAGAGCCGGATTAACAGAGTCTTTTTACACTCATTGTACTTAGATTTCTCTAATTAATACTTGTATCCACGAATATTTGTATTAATAACATCTCGCGAGAGCATTCAAGCCCGGGCCTAACAAACCCGGCAAATCTTGTATTATTTATCTTCTCTCGGAAGTGCTCCCGCATTTGTTTGTTGTCCGTCTTCCACAGATTAAACTTCGGATAAATATTTTGGGCAACAACAATTGGCGCTAGAAGGAGGGCATCCAACCTCGATTTTTACACTTACCGTCCCAAGAACACTCATTGTTCTCGGGCGGATATTTGAAGTGACACTCACCGCACTTCAAAAGAAATCCTTCAAATCATGTCTTCGCCCGCGTCGAAGAAAGCCGCGCCGCCCGGCCAGACCTGCTCCGCCCTGGGCCCGAGCCGGGCCGATGGTGGAAGGTAGCCGCCGCGCCGGAGGCGCCGACCACGTCCCGGAAGGCGGCCCGAGCCTCTCGCTCGATCGGTTCGAACCAAGGAACAGATCGAAGGGGCCTGGCCGCCCTACAGAGCGACGGAGTGCTCGACGCGCTCCGCCTACCGCCTGCCTCTCGCCGAAGTTCAAGCGGAATCTTAAGGCACTACCGCCGAACAAGTGCCAGGAGGCTCGCCCGCAAGAAGAGGCGCTCGGCCTGGGCACGTCTCGCTCGATCGCTGAGGCGCGACTGACTGGCGGCCGGGCACCCGGCCTCACTACGAGACGACAGAGTTGGTGTCCGTCACTGGAGCTCGGCCTACCCGGCTCCCACAAGGCAATCCACCACTCGCCCCCGCCGCAAAATTCCCGAGGTCGGCAGCCGGGTCCGAGATCGGTACACGATCGCCTCGGCCCCGCTCCCAAAGCCGATCCGCAGCCGAGCCGCGGCGATCGCCGCAATGCAACGTCGGATCGACGACATGAAGGCGCTCCTGCAATCCGGGCGGCGCCGTGAGGACGATCACCCCGCCGAGCGAGCCGCTCGCGATCGACATCGAGCTCGCCTTGGCAAAGACACGATCGCCCCTCCTAAGACACCCGTGTACCAAGGGCGATCGGACCCCAAGCACACCCGCACAAGTTCAACATCTACATGACCGGGTGTGGGGCATCGGACGCGACCCGTTGCCGAATGTTCCTCCGACACTAGACGACTCGCCCACCGGTGGTACACCTCATTGCCACCTCGGTCCATAGGCTCCTTTAACGAGCCGGGCGCACGTCTTCACGGAATATTTCGCCACCGGGCCGCTCGGCCGTAAGGTCCCCATCGCATGTGGCGGATCGGCAGGGAGAACAGAGTCCGACTCGACTACATCGGCCGGGTTGGCATGATCATCCTCAACGGCGAGCCCGTAGCGATGAGACCGCCTCTACGCGGTCCTAGGAGGTTTTCGTGGCTTCGCCTATGTTCAGCATCTCACGAAGACCCTACCGACGACTACGCAGCCTTCCGGCCGAGCCGCAGATTTCTGTCCGTGCAAAGGCTTCTTCTTGGCCTAGGAGTAGAACGATCGGCACCCGCGACGACCTCCGGGCCTCCCACCCGATCGCTACTACCCCAGAGCCGAGGACTCGATCCCCGCCTGATCCATTCTAACATGAGTGACTAGCCGCCGCCCGATCGCCAAAGTTCGACCTACGAATAAAGCGATCGGCCGCCGAGCGACGATCGCGATCTTCCGGCGATCGCAACATCATCAGCAGCCCGGTGGACACGATCGCCATCTACGATCCAAAGATATAACATGACGGACTAAGGCATAAGATCGCCTCCACCGCACATCATAAAGCCATGGCCTGGCAATCGATGGAACCGGCCGCCGGTCATGCAAGGTCCCTTTCGCCGAGATCGCCCGCCTTCGTTTAAATACGAGGCCGGCGTAGTCGGAGGGCCCTCCAACATTAATCGGTGGACTCATTCCACAAACCCCGTCTCAACGTACACCGTCGAGGTCGGCCATCTCCATGGCCGGCCGAGGTGGAAGCAGAGCTAACAAGCCGCGGGCGTGGAGTTGATTCATCCGACGCCGCCTCGCGCAAGGACTCCTCTAGACCGAGACCGCACGCCTTTCGTTTAAATACAAGGCGAGGCGCGGCCTAACAGAGGACCCTCATAATAAAGTGAGCCACGAGGCACTCATTGTCTATGTGCACCAAGAAACGGTCAAGTTGACGGTCCATCGATCTCAGCGACTGTGCACGATACCTCAAACAAGCGAAACCACAAAGATTCCTAGGTCGAAGTGCCAATGTTGATTATTGCCGGTACAAGACCGAAAGATAGCTAAGCAAATCGACCATGATTAAGCACAAGTCTGAGTCGTAAGTCACTCAGACGCCTGTCCTCATCCGTACACAATCACCAGAAGAACCACCTCGCCCCATGTCTTCAACATAGGAGCAAGTGGGGCAATTGTTGTGTCAAGATTTAACACCTTCCGACCGGCGATCGCCTCCGAGGCCGAGCGACCGACTTACAGGCCGAGCGATCGAGTCACCGCGAGCGACCAAGACAAGCTCGCCGATCGGCGACACGGCGACCGAGCCTTAGCCCGATGGACATGCTAAATCGCAACCAAGGGCCTGTGGCGAATCCCGGTGCCGAGCGATCGACATCAAGGCGATCGCCTCTCAGTACTCGGCGACCGACCCTTGGCGATCGACCGTCTCTCGGCACCTGGCGACCTACCCTTGGCGACCGACCCTTGGCGACCTCCATCCACTGGCCGATGACGACCTCCGAAGACCATCCAGGGACGACCACCTCATGTCGATCACCACCGATGGCCATCCAAGTCGGCAAAGGCCGAGCCTCAAGACTGGCACCATGTGCGAAGGCCGGGACAAGATCCGCGAATCCCGGGCCATTGACCAAAGCCTGACAGATTCCCTCCACCAGCCGACAGGCCGCCGAAAGCTTGTCGGTAGGGCCACATGTTGACTGACTCCGGACACGTGATGGCTCCTTATTGGACCGCCCAGGCTGTGGCAGCCAGCATCTTATTTGGACTTTAGCCTGACAGCCCAGGGGATCGCCCCATTAAAGTATTGGCCGGCAGGCGATCGGCCGAATATTAAAATGACCGGCAGGCGATCGGCCACTACAGGACAGGACCCGGCTGCCCCTATATAAACAAGGCAGCCTTCACTTGTCCAAAACCCCCGAGATTCTGACTCTAAAAACACGCTGCACTCTCTGACATTCTTGCAATACTTACGCAATACAGAAGCAAACATCAAGCACTTGGCAAATCTCCAACTCTTGGCAACAGCTTTCTTTCGGTCTTACTTCTCCCGGCCTTTTCTCCTCGAGCAGATTACCGGCGGGACGAAGAACACCGAGCTTCGCTCAAGAGCCGGATTAACAGAGTCTTTTTACACTCATTGTACTTAGATTTCTCTAATTAATACTTGTATCCACGAATATTTGTATTAATAACATCTCGCGAGAGCATTCAAGCCCGGGCCTAACAAACCCGGAAAATCTTGTATTATTTATCTTCTCTCGGAAGTGCTCCCGCATTTGTTTGTTGTCCGTCTTCCAGCAGTATTAAACTTCGGATAAATATTTTGGGCAGCAACAAAGTGTATAATATATCTCTCAATAATTTTCTCTCAATTTTTCTCCAAGAAAAATGAAGAGGAAGTGAATGAAGGAGATGAAGAACGAGTGTTAAACTCAAAGTCTATCTCTCTCTTTCAATACTCACGTTGGAAGGCTCTCAAACAAGTGAAAAGAGTCTTCTTTTTATGCTCCATTAAATCCTCCCAAATCAAGACTAAATAATTAAATGAATTAATTAAAAGATCTTGTTCCCTTGATACTTCAAGTCTTCCACCAATTAAGGTGGAGACTATGACCAAAGGAAAGAGGAGGGAAAATGGGATGGCCATCTAGAAGGAGCCGGGACGAGTTTGGTTCGTTTCGGACTCCCGTGAGTCCAAACAGATAAACTCCTATTCCGTTCCGATGTATTTGTGTCATTTAATTAATCCAATTAATTAAACATATCAAATACAAAATAACATAATTAGTTTCTCCAAGAAATAATTATATTTATGAATTAAATTAATCACCCGGTGATATATTTAATTCATTAGGCCGTATATCAATTTATCCAATAAATCGATTTAGACATCTAATGTCTCAAATTTAGATATCCAATATCTAATATTCATAATGAGAGAATTAGCTTTATTTATTCCGTCGTCAATCCTATTGCGCGACTCGGTAGGTCCGTCTCAGTCAGCAATGGGAGGAACCAAAGACTAGTAGCACCACCTAGCCAACTGAGAACGAATGATTGGGATCATTCAAGAACCATTCTGTCGTGAATACCAGTATACGTATAAACCCTTCTTTCAAATGTCCCGATCAAGTTATAAAGTCACAATCAGTCAAACCCTATCTGTACTTGACGCTATGCATGCGTTAATGCAAATCGAGATCATCGAGCTCTCGTGTATCTAATACAACTAGCTCCAATGCTTTGGCCAAAGACTTATGATCTCATCTGCCAATAACCGCATGGGACATATAACCCGCTCACTAACGGGAGAAAGAATTCTATCTTGGTATTCAGTAGGACCTGCTACTTGCCCGTCAAGATGCACGTCGAGGTTGACCCCCACCTTCGGGTTTACAGGGTCGAACTACTCTAATGAAAATCTTGACGTCACAAGCACATCCCTACTAAATCCTCAAGTCGAAGGTTCACGAATACCTATCACAACCTTTCGATTCCGTCATTGACTGTCCCGGAGTGAAATCCGTGTGACGAATCAAGGGTGAGTCGGTTCGAGTATACTAATCCAATTAACATACCTATAACGTGTGCTCCCACTAACCATTAGTGTTCGACAGGCACTCTCCATGTCAAAGAACACGTCATACAAGTCTTCACATAAACTTAACGCCCAGTCAAGTTTCATCGACTTGCTAACGATTAAGTATTTGAGCTATAACCTTTCCAGTGCCGACCCCCTTATCCAATAAGGAGTGGAACGTTTTGCTCTCAAATACACGGACTAGTTTCTATATGTTTATTTACGAGTTAGGAATGCCAGTAACTACCAGTAAATAAAGAAACATTCATTTGCCTTATATAAATGGTTTACATAATAACAAGTACAATGCCCTCACTCAACATCCTCTGAGTGACATTTGAGGGCATACTCCTAACACTTCAGATGTCTTTCCAAGACAGTCTAAGATAACGGCTTAGTCAGCGGGTCAGAGATATTGTCTTCTGAGTCTACTCTTTGCAACGAAATATATCCTTTTTCAACCATCTCTCGAATGATCTGATACTTTATCTCTATATGCTTGGCGTTGTGGTGAGCCCTTGGACCCTTGGCTTGGGCGACAGATCCATCATTATCACAGAATAGTGATATAGGCCGCTCCGCATCAGGCACCACTTGAAGTTCTTGCACAAACTTCTGCATCCAAAATGCTTCATTGCTGGCCTCTGAGGCAGCTTTGTACTCTACTTGGTAGGTGGAATATGCAGTAGCGCTTTGCTTGGAGCTTCTCCAAGATACTGCTCCTCTATTGAGAGTAAACAAATACCCAAATGTCAACTTAGAGTTGTCCCTATCTCCTTAAAAATCAGAATCGGTGAATCCAATCACCTGCAGTTCCCCACCACCGTAAGTAAGAACCATATCTCTAGTTCTTCTTATGTACTTAAGAATGTTCTTGACAGCAGTCCAGTGTTCCCTTCCCGGGTTTTCTTGAAATCAACTTACCATACCAACAGCGTAGGCTAAGTCCGGTCTCGTATATAACATAGCATACATGAGGCTACCCACTGCCGAGGCATAGGGTACCTTACTCATATTTCTCTTGTCTTCCTCACTTTGAGGACACATTTTCTGGGTGAGATGAATTCCATGTCGCATGGGAAGGAACCCTATTTTATAATCATCCATCTTGAATCTTCTCAGGATTTTATCCATATAGAAGGCTTGGGAAAGTCCTATCATTCTTCGCGGCCTATCTCTGTAAAGACGGATCCCAAGAATATAGGAAGCTTCTCCCAAGTCCTTCATGGAGAACGTTTTAGAAAGCCAAGCTTTCACAGTACTGAGCATTGCGACGTTATTTTCTATAAGTAGAATATCATTTACATATAGTACTAAGAACGCAATGTTGCTCCCACTGACCTTTTTGTAAACATATGGATCCTCCTCCTTTCGCACGAAATCAAAGTCCTTGACTGCGTCATCAAATCGAAGGTTCCAACTTCGAGAATGTTGCTTCAGCCCATAAATGGCCCGTTGCAGCTGACACACCTTATGAATATTAGCTTTGGACACAAAACCTTTAGGTTGTTCCATGTAGATTTCCTCCTCGAGGTATCCATATAGAAAAGCCGTTTTGACGTCTATTTGCCATATTTCATAATCATAATGGGTAGCAATGGCAAGCATCATGCGAATCAGCTTGATTATAGCTACGAGTGAGAAGGTATCATGATAATCGATCCATTCTCTTTGGGTGTAACCCTTTGCCGCAAGCCTGGCCTTATAGGCGTCAACCTTGCCATCCTCATTAGTCTTTCTCTTGTAGATCCATTTACTTCCAATAGGCTTCATGCCAGTTGGTAGATCTACTAGAGTCTATACCTGATTGGCATGCATCTCATCTTCCATAGCTTCTTGCCACTTATCGAATTCCACATCCACTACCGCTTGTTCATAGGTGACAGGGTCGTCCTCACGGCTGTCAGGTATGTCATGGAGACCCAGTTCCTCGATATGTGTATAGACATACCGCACAGGTAAGTGAGACTCTCTATCAGACCTTCAAAGTGGAGGTTGTGTTTCAATAGGTTCGGTTCGTGATCCCTGAACAGATGTCACCTCAGGACATTCTTTGTTCTCTTCCAAAGAGACATTTCTACCTGAATCCATGAAGAAGAATATACAGTAGCAGAACAATTTGTTTCAAAAACAAAAAGTCCCGTACCTGATGCGCCATTGATCTTGGGACAAGTCCTACGCCAGTGGCCCAGCTCACCGCATTCAAGACATTTGTCCGTAGGTTTTGGACCACCTACCTTCTGAACCTTTAGGGCCTTGCCCTTTCGTTTATGCACCCCTTTCTTGGGTTTATATGGCTCGTAAGTCTTTTTCTTCTTGTTCTTGGACCTCTGAGGCCCAGAAGAAATCACAAGAGCAGCCTCCCTCGGTTTAGTCTTCATATTGTACTGTGTCGTCACCAATTTATTCATTAGCCCAGCTAATGTGCATGAAATCCCATTACAGTTGAAATTCATTACAAACTGCATGAAGAAGTCAGACAGAGATTGGAGGATGAGATCAATCTGAAGGGATAAATCCATATGAAAGTTGAGCACCTCGAGCCTGTCAATCATAGAGATCATCTTGAGGACGTGGTCTCCCACTTTCTCCCCTTCCTTTATCCCAGCACTGAATAACTACTTCAATATCTCATATCTAGCAGTCCTACTGTGGTCTCTATAAAGCTCGGTCAAGTATGTGAGAATCTGCCTAGCAGAAGTCATTTTCTCGTGCGCTCTCTGCAGCTCATTAGTCATTGATCCCATCATAAAGCCATGGACCAGCACGTCATCTTTGACCCATTATTCATGGACGTCAATCTCTTCGTGATTACCCCTAGTCCGGACTGGAGTCGGTGGAATATCCGCCTCCAAGATGTATCCCAGAGACTCCATACTGAGTACAATCATCAGATTCCGCAACCAGACAACAAAGTTGGGGCCATTTATGAGATTATTTTCATGTAATATTACAAGTGGGTTCTTTGCCATTTTAGAGAGATATAGTTACGTTTCTATGCATTGATATAGACAAGATTGAATTAGTGACTTGTTTTATTATGACCGAGTATAGAATTTAAGGGATTGTATAATTCTTACCTCGGCTTCCACTAATTTTATCGGAATTACACTCTCCCATGTTATAACCCGGAAGTCATGGTAAGATCGGCTTCTTAGTGGGGGATCGAGTTCTTTACAAATTTTAACAGACGCAACCTATCAGGTCTTGCCTATTAATTTCTGCAAGGTGTTGTCCAACACCAACTCGTCCAATGGATGTTTCGATCTTCTTTTACCCATAGTCTTCATGCCCTCAACCTGTCAGGTTTCTTGGCTATCCAGACTATCTAAGCTATTGACCATCAACGTCTATCAGTCTGACTATTGAATCTCGCCCAGCAACCTATCAGGTTTATAGGGGCGAAATTTATCACCAACCAAAAAGCATCTAATGCACTCGAGATTTTTTCAACCTCTACTAAATGTACTATCTCGATAACTCGGAAGCATAGCACACCGGATCGGGTATCAATTTTCTACGAGTTTGATGGAGGGTAGGAAACCTCATAACCTTTTTCAAATTTAGTCTTGTTTGTTGACGGGAGAATTTCATGATTATTTTTACACTTTGTTTTAAGTTTATTTTTGGCACGGGACTCTGTTTTAAGTTTAACAAAGTGTAACAATAATCACCAAAGAGGTAGCATCCCGTAACCTCTACAAGTCTTGTTTTAAATTTAATCTTGTTTATCCCCGCGGCCCGATTCAAAATTGGGCCAAAACCCAAGAGGTGGCATGGCCGAGCCATGCTCGGCAGACTGGCCGAGACCCTCTCGGTAGCCTGGACAGATGGCCCAGGCAGTGCTGACGGCAGCCCCGTTTCCTCATTTTTTCAGCTCGTTTTCAAAAACTTGATGTCACAACGTATAATTTAAATATCTAAGATTATACCAATAATGATTCTAAATAATAACATCAACCAAAATCATTAAAAATACACATATAATCATATAAACGGTGTCATTGACCTTGTTCTGATACCACTGTTGGGATTCCGGATACAAAAACGAATACGCAGTGGAATAATAAAATTAAAAATAATGAATCCCAAACAGGATCAATCAAGTAACATATATACGAAAATAAAATGACGAAGATAAAAGGATTAAGGTCCCATACCCTTGAAGCCTTTGATAATATCTTCGTAAATTGATGATGTTCCCGAACCCGACCACGAGCACGAAATCCCTTCGTCCCAAGCACCGAAAATATGATGCCTCTACTTCACACGCGTCGGAACTTGACCGGAAAAATCAACGAGGTTCCGTTCTTCAAGAACACGGCTAGGGAAACTCGTAGGAAATTTTTCTCTCTATTTTTTCTTACTTTCTTTCACCTCTAAGATGAAGAACAAAAATAATAAAGTTTCTCTCTCCCTCTCAATCCTCCGACTGAAGTGCAGGAAGTCTTCTTTTTTCAAGCTTGTGAAAGATGTAGTAATGATATGTTTTAAATATACTCATCACAAAATGAGATAATTAAAAAAAATTGAAGAAGAATCTTCACATATCATATCATTTTCACAAAGTCATCACCACATACAATATAAAACAATCCCATGTGAGGTGTAATAGGAGGTGGGCGGCTAGGAGGAACTTTCCAAGAAATGGGCCGAGTCACTCGGCTCGTGTACTGGACGTTCATCAAACGAATCCGTTAAATACTCTCCGTTTTATTTCCAATGTATTTACAATTAATTAATTAATCCAATTAATAAATTATATCAAATACAAAATATATTTCTCTAAGAAATATAATTTATGAATTAAATTAATTACCAGTAACTTAATTTCAATTCATAAGACCGCTATATAATTTATCCAATAAATCATAATTAGATATCCAATATCTGATAATTAATAGAGAGATAATAAATTCACATTTATCCGTCAACGATCCTGATGCGCGACTTTGTAAGTCTGTCTCAGCCGTCATTGGGAGGAACCAATTAGTGCGGGCAGCACTTAGCCAGCCTAGCGGGCTGCACTGTAAACCCCGACTGAGAACGAACGAAGGGATCAATCCAGAACCATTATATCATGAATACCATATACGTATAGACCCCTAATCAGATGTTCCGGTCAAGTCTTCGGGTCATGGTAAAGTCAAACCCTATTGCTGACTATACACTATACACGTGTTAATGCAAATCAAGACCGACTGATTACTAGTGTATCTTGTACGACTGGATCAGAATGCGTTGGCCAAGGACTTACGATCTTATTTGCCATTAACCGTATAGGACATTCGCCTGCTCACTAACAAGAGATAGAATCCTTCTTGGCGTACAGTAAAGACTGCTACCTGCCCGTATAGTCCGTACTTCGAGGTTAACTAAGCGATTAAGCAAATGAGTCTAACTACTCTAATGACAAACTAAACGTCACATGCACATCTTTTACTGAACCCTCAAGTCAAAGGTCCACGTATACTATCACAACCTTTCGATTCGTCATCGACACTCTAAGAGTGAATATCGTGTGATTGAATCAAGTATGAGTCATGTTCAAGTATACTGGTCCCACCAATATACTTATAACTATGTTATCAAGACATATACACGCCCTAGCATCAGTTATACAAGTCCTATTCAAAACTTAATGCCCAATTAAGTTTATCGACTAGCGTACGGTTCATGTAAATAGACTTAAACACTTCCAGTGCATTTTCTCTTATCCGATAACGAGAGTGGAATATTTGCTTTTATTTACATGGAATTTACTTCAATGTTTACCAAATCAAGAATGTATTTGAAATACAATAAACCATGAATGAATCATATTGCCTTTTATTGATAATTCCATAATTACAAGTACAATGCCCCTTCTCTCCCACCCCCCGAGTGGCATTTGAGGGCATATTCCTATCAATGGTAAAGTCAAACCCTACTGTTAACTAGACACTATACATGTGTTAATGCAAATCAGGACCGACTGATTAATAGTGTATCCAATATGACTAGATTAGAATGCTTTGGCCAAAGACTTATGATCTTATTTACCATTAACCATATAGGACATTCGCCTGCTCACTAACAGGAGATAGAATCCTTTCTTGGTGTAGAGTAAAGACTGCTACCTACCCGTATAGTCCGCACTTTGAGGTTGACTCAGCAATTAAGCATATGAGTCTAACTACTCTAATGACAAACTAAACGTCACAGGCACATATCCTACTGAACACTCAAGTCAAAGGTCCACGTATACTATCACAACCTTTCGATTCATCATCGACTCTCCAAGAGTCAATACTGTGTGACTGAATCAAGTACGGGTCGTGTTCGAGTATACTAGTCCTACCAATATACTTATAACTATGCTATCAAAACATGCACACGTCCTAACATCAGTTATACAAGTCTTACTCAAAACTTAATGCCCAATTAAGTTTATCGACTTACAAACGGTTTACATAAATAAACTTTAAACACTTCCAGTGCATTTTCTCTTATCCGATAACGAGAATGGAATGTTCGCTTTTATTTACATGGACTTCACTTCAATGTTTACCAAATTAAGAATGCATTTAAAATACAATAAACAGTGAATGAATCTTATTGCCATTATTTGATAATTCCATAATTATAAGTACAATGCCCCTTCTCTCTCATCCGCTGAGTGGCATTCGAGGGCATATTCCTAGCAGCAAGATGGAAAAGTGATAGCTTACGCATCAAGACAACTTAGGCCACATGAGTCGTATTATCCCATGCATGATTTGGAATTAGCCAAAATTGTGCACTCATTAAAGATATGGAGACATCACCTTTATGGAGTGAGGTTAAATTTTTACTGATCACAAGAGTCTAAAGTGATTTTCGAGCAGAAGGACTTGAACATGAGACAAAGGAGATGGATCGAATTGGTCAAGTATTATGATTGTGGAATTAACTATCACCCCGGCATGGCTAATGTGGTAGCAGATGCCTTGAGTCGTACGACTCAATCACAGTTAGGATACTTACTTACCGCAGAATGGGATCTAATCCAAGGTTTTGAAGGAATGAGTTTAGAGGTGGTTCATCCACTAGAAACGATAATGGGTCGTGTCGCGATGTTAGTGACAACACCAGATATGAGAGGACGTATAGTGAATGCGCATAGGAGAGATGAAGCATTTTATAAACTACATATTAGAATTAGATCCGATAACCCAGGAAGTTACCGCGAAGTGGCTGATAACTCAATTATGTTCGAAGAGATAATATTTGTTCCACATGATGAGGAGTTAAAGAATGAAATTATGAGTGAAGCTCATGATACTCCCTACACCGCTCACCCAGTAAGTTCCAAGAATTACCAAGATCTGAAGAGAAATTTCTGGTGGGACGGCATGGAACGGGATGTAACTTCATTTGTCGAGTGGTGTTTGGCTTGTTAACAAGTGAAAGCACTACACCAATGACCTTATGGGAAATTACATAAATTGACCATTCCAGAAGGGAAGTGGGAAGGAATAGCGATGGATTTTGTGACTAGTTTGCCGAGGACCAAACGAGGAAACACTGCTATATGGGTTATAGCAGACAGACTCACAAAATCAGCTCACTTTTTGCCTATCCCGATCACTTATGGATCTGAGAAGTTAGCAAAATTATATGTCCGTGAAATTGTACGTTTATACGGAGTGCTAATATCAATCACATCATATCAAGGTCCAAAACTTACCTCGATTTTGGACGAGCCTACAGAAGGAATTAGGTAGATACCTGAACTTTAGTATGGCTTTCCACCTGCAGACTGATGGACAATCAGAAAGGATGATTCAGACACTAGAAGGCATGTTGAGAACTATATTGTTGGATCAAGGTGGAAATTGGGGCATGTTTTGCCGTTAATCAAATTTGATTAAAACAACAGTCATCAAGCAATGATAGTTATGGTGCCTTATGAAGTCTTATACGACAGAAAATGCAGATCACCACTTTATTGGGATGAAGTGTGTGAGAGAAATATTTTAAGGCCAAATATAGTCACCGAGATAATCGAGATCATCCGAAAGATGTGACATAGAATACAAGAGGCCCAAACTCGACAGAAGTAATACACTGATACACGCCGAACTGAATTGCATTTTGAAAGTGGGGATAAGGTTTTGCTCAAGGTTTCCCCTTCTAAGGGAATAATTAGGTTTAGCGTTAAAGGCAAGCTTAGGCCACGTTTTATAGGGCCATCTGAGATTCTCGAGAGGATCGGCCCAGTTGAGGAATATTCACAATGGTTTCCATGTTTCTCAGCTGAGGAAGTATGTATTTGATCTCAAGCATGTGATTCATCATAGTGACATAGTTCTTAGTCACAATATGAGTTATGAAGTGAGGCATGAAGCTATTTTACACCAGAAAGTTCAAGAACTGAGGAATAAGTCAATTCCTATGTAAAAGTATTATGGAGTCACCACGGTCAGGAAGAAGCTATGTGGAACTCGAAAGCAAGATGAGGGAGAAATACCCAAAACTCTTTGATGAGTTATGTAAATTCGGGATGAAATTTCTTGTTAGAGGGGTAGGATGTAATGCCCTGGTCGTTTTTATGCATGATTTATTATAACTTCAAGTGCGACATTAGGGCTATTGCATTCCTAAGTAATAATATTTTGACTAGTGGGATAAGTTTAGATCTATTTACACGTTTTAGTTTGGAAATTAGATAATTCAGTTATCTATCTAGGATTCTCTTCGAATTTAATTTTTGTTTCGATAGACAGAATCATGATCCCGTCGCCTTCTACACACACTATTTTTACATTGCGAATATGATTTTCGAAAGTTTACTCTTTGAGTTTTCGGGTATATTATATTTCGAGTGATTTTCTCGGATATCATGATATTAGGGTTCATAGCTCAAGCGTGTGTTGTGTTATGATTTTCTTACACAATATATTTCTACTTGATGATATGATGCTATGATGAATTTATGAGATTTTAATAAAATGTTTGGTATTGTGAAAGAACGGAAGAATCAAGCTTAGTTCTTGATATGTTAATATATGTTCAAAGTGACTTGATGTTTGTGATGATGTATGAAAGATATACATGATATGTTTTTGTTAGATTTTTATAAAAAAATTTAGAAATTTGTTTGAAAACAAAGACATGATGTTAGATTTATAATGTTGATTATGTGTTAGATAAAATCGATGTAATTAAAGAGCATGTTATTGTATTGAGGATTTTAGATCATATTTAAGCCATTATCATGTTAGGACCAACATGAGTATGGATTAAATGTGTTGTTTATGTTGATGATGCTTGATGGTGATGATGTTTGATAATTGTTGATTTTGGAAAATGTGTTAGTAGTCATTTTTTTAAAAAAAAGAAAAGATTATGAAATAGAGTTCGTAGTGTCTAGAAGCATGCTTGTATGTCGACTTTTATATTTGTTATAAGTATGATATGCATGATTAGAGTTTACATGTTTAGGGTTTCCGTTGCTAGAAACGAGCTCTAGATTAATATGACGTTTTTCCCATTTTCGCCGAAAATTGGTAGTTTAGCTACACTTCACAGAAACTGCCATGACTTTCTCCACGATTAATATTTTTAAGATCTGTAAAATGGACATAAAACTAGACTTCAGTAGATTTTCAGTGGTATAAGATACACTATCCAGTACTTATTGTGAAATTACATAATGTAATTCTTTCCATCCTTTGTGCACATTATGTTTTTCATTATGTTAAGTGTTTGATTATGGTTTTCGAACCAAGGAATGTGTAACGGAATCGAGTGTTGGTTATTGTTGTTAGTAGTTTTATATGTTATATGATCAGCTGGGTTTTCTAAGAGAATCATAGCTTTTATTATTAAACTTAAGTCGAATGCAACACCCAAAAGCCCAAACATGTAGATTGAGTCTGTTGTCCGTTAGACTTCGTTAAGCTCGATCGACTGATAAACTTAGATGTTTCCAATGAAAGGTGGAGCAGCCGATTGAAGCGTAATAAAGATCCGAGAATCATTTTGCTTGCGTTTATTACTTGTCCAGGTGGGATTTCAATACGAAAATGATTTGATCTTTGCACTACTTTGATAAAATGTTTTACAAGCAAATTATGATTTTAAATGATTATAATGCATAAAAACTCTTATCACTGTTAGCTTGCCAACCTATCAAATGATCGGATCCTAAGATAGACAAAGGTCACTGGCCAATGTTAGTGTACACAGTACTCGGGATTGTGAGCTCTCTTCGGAGTGGCCGATCTTGGGGAGTAACGTTTTCGGGAGGTGGCCACCTTCCCTGGCGTAAACTATGATATGGTGAATCTGATGATATATGCACTGAAATGAAATGATTTAGTAAACATGGGCTTTTTCTTAAAACTCCCGAGTGTTATTGCTTATATGCATGATGACAACTACGAAAGCAAGTTTTTATCTTTCGGAAATATGTTCACGAAGTAAATTGTACTCAACCCTATATATGTTTTAAAATGTGCAGGTTGAGCAGGGGATGTGACGGAGGTTGTTGAGTGGAAGTCTTTTGTATACAACAATATTAATCCATGATTACATATCTTCATATATGTAACCAACCATATTTTTTCGCTGCAAACACACTTTATGATTTTGCTTTCTAAGCCACGTCGTGTATAATGTACTATGAAGCCTTTTCTAAACTTCAAGGCTAATATTAATATTATTACTATGTATTATTACCTTGGATTCTAAGTCATACCCACGGAATTGATTCCTCTTCATGATGCCTTGATAGGTTGTACATGGAAATCCACCCCTATTCCTTGTGAAACGTATGTTTCCCCCTTTCTTCCCCGCTTCTTAATTCCAACCCCAGTCACGCCCTGGCTGTGCCGTCCTTAGGGATAAGGGGCCGTGACAAATGTGGTTCGAGGTAATCCCTTCTACATCTACAGGTCCTCCACACAAGACACTACGCCATAGATGGCCTACGACAACTCCTACAAAATGTTGCAAGAAGCAAGAAAAAAAAAACATTGCTGCAGATAAGAAAATCAAAACAACAACACTTTTTTGGTGTTGCACTTTTCACCGCTGTCGTAGGTCCCTATAGCAACACTTCTGTCACCTACTGCAACACCACTCCTTTTGTTACCATAAGACTGCAAGGCATCGTTAAATATATTCTGCAGCAACATTAAACAAGTGTTGCAGCAGATGTCAATTTTCTGTAAAAGTAGGGGCACATATGGGGCCCACCTATGGACCATGGACCCATATGTGAGCCCTACATGTGGGGTCCGATGTGGGCCCCACATGTGGGTCCCAACTGTGGGCCCCACATGTGGGTCCCAACTGTGGGCCCCATATCTGCCTGTTGCAATACTTGTCTGCAACACTACTTAAATTTCGGCAACACTTTTTTCGCAAGTAACTGCAACACTATGTACCACCTACTGCAACACTTTGAACAAAAAAAATTGACATGAAATATTTGTTTATATTAATTACCAATCCATTACAATTCATAATCCGCCCATTAAAAATACTAACCCATACTATCCATCCATCCAAAATATCTAACCAAATAAAGCCCCTCCACACCATATAGTTATAAGTCTAACCACCAAAACAAAGACCCTCCACACCATCCATCCACCATAATATCTAACCAAACACATAGAGTTATAAGTCTTAAAGTACGTAATGGAAATAGTTACACAACTTAAATACAACGACCAAAAATCATAAAATACGGTACTTAAAAAACAAAATCTAAGATGTAGCATCTCCTCCTGTAATAGGAGTGTCGTTGTCGTTATCACATGATATTGTAGCATCTTCTCCAGCTTTTCTTCCATTTCGTCACCAACTTCTTGCCTGATTTTGGTCGTCAAGTCACTGATCTGCGAGTTTGTCGTGCCAAAAGTGGAGCATTTGTTAGACTTTACACATCTTTCTATAAGCCATGAAGGACCATGTGCTTTTCCATCAATAGAAGTTCATTGACACCTTCAGTTGGTCCTGATAAATCAGAACCAATAACCTTTTCAATTTTGTCCTACAAAATAAATCCACGACCATGTAAATTAAACAGACTTGAATGGAAGAATACACCTGGCATGTGATCAACTAAATAATAGAACACTTATAATTATGAACATAGTTACTTTTCCATTCCACTCATATAGCTCCTACAGGAAATCGAATGTCACATTACAATAAGAATCATACAACACGAATTCTACCAGGATGATGCTTGAGCACTCGAAAAAGAACAAAAAATTAAAAAAAAAACGGTCATCTTTTAAAATTATCAATACTTCTAGACTCATGTTATTAGTTTACGAATCTCACCTATTGAGAATATAATCTGTAACAAACAGACACCTCAATGGGTACTTGCAATATAAAAGATAACTGGACTTTTTTGTAAATATAAGTACGATTCTTTAAATAGCTCATACATATAAAACTGGAATGTAGAGCTTTTAAATTCTGGTCCTTAGCTAATTATAAATCCATAATGTTATAATTTAATGAAAAAATGATCAAGAAAGCAAATTTACTCCAGAAGGGACCAAAAAAATAACTTCCACCACTTGTTTAGTCGAGATCTTTAGGAGCAACAATTGTTTCTGGGGTCATCCGTGGGTTAAATATCATATTAAACATGTATCTCTTGTAATACCCGGTCGATAGTCATGTCATTTCAAACCTCTTCATTTTCTTCGAATCGTGATTTGTTGGGCGAACCCTTGTAATCGTTGCTCGGAACCACCGTTTTGGGGTTTCCGTACTTCCATTCCGTGTTATTGTTTCCCCGACATTGAGTCCTATTGCTTTTATTCTCTTCCCGGGGCATTTTTCATCATTTTAGGACCCGAGGAGGGTGTGGGCCGCGGCACAAGGAATGTGCGCCGCGGCACACACATATTTCCTAGACCTGGCCGAGCGGGCTGTACTCGGTGCCGCGGCACACCTAGGCTGAGCCGCGGCACACTTGTGTTGCATCCTCAGCCAAAAACCGACTGTACCCGGTGCCGCGGCACACCTGGGCTGAGCCGCGGCACACTGCCGAACCCTGGGAGCAATTTTTAGGCCTGTGCCGCGGCACACCTGGGCTGAGCCGCGGCACACAATGCGGTCAACTGCATTATTTGGGCTTTTTGAGCGAGATGCAGCTCATTTCTCCATCTTCTTCTTCCACCTGCGAGAGAGAGAGAGAGAGTTTGAGGGGAAGAGCTTTTCACCATCTATCACTTGTGTGTTGAATTTTTACCATTTTCATTCAGTTGGAAAGCCCGGATAATCGATCTAACGCGTATTCCTCGGATCATAGAGCTTGGATATTCAAGAGGTAATTTCTTCAACATCTTGATTCTCGATTTTTGTATGGGTATTGACGTTTTGGATGATAAAATCATGGAGTATGAAGTGATATATGCATGATTATGGACATGTTTGAGTATTCATCGGATTATTGAAAGATTATTCAAGAACACTTTGAATTTTGTGTTGGATTTTGGGGGTTTTCGTAGATTCGTCCGATTTATCCGATTGAAGCTTGAGAACCTTGAGATTATGATATATCTATATCGTATGCGTGTTTTCTTACGATTTTACGCGTTGGATTGTGCCATTTTTGGACTTGTGGGAGTTTGGGCGATTTCCCAACCTTTAGTTGTTCACCCGTGTATTTTCTTGAATTGTAGACGAGTTTCGGGAGTCTCTTCGTGTAATTTGAGTATGGATAATTAATTGTCATATTCCTTGCGAATCATTTAGGTGCCGGAAGCGCGTTCTTGGACCTACCGAACTCATACTTTTCCTCCGTTCGATTTCTCGATGTCTCAAAGGCAAGTATACATTTATGATTGTACGTCCTCAACTTTGAAAGTAAGAAATATTGATGGTATGATATGAACGAACCGTTTTTACGGCATTCATAGATATATTGATGGCATATTATGAACGAACCATTTTTATGGCATTCATAGATGTATTAATGGCATGTAATGAACGAACCGTTTCTACGGCATTCCTACATATATCGGCGTATGATATGAACGAACCGTTTCTACGGCATTCACATACGTATCGGCGTATGATATGAACGAACCGTTTCTACGGCATTCATATACGTCTTAATGTGGCAATATGAGATTTTAGTTATTCCGGAATACTAGTCTTGAATTGATGAATTGACGGTTACATTTACTTTATTGTCGAGGAGTATCGTGTTTCATATTGATATACTTGCACTAGCTATTCGATGGCTAACCCCTTTATGGGGGAAATACGTTTCATGTATTTCAGGTTCCAGGAGGTCGGACAGGCAGGTATCGGGTCGGCATGAAGATGGTGGGCAAGTGTGATACTGTGTCTTTCTTCCAGTTATGTTTTAAGTTTTCCATTCAGTGTTGTTGTACTGGATTGGCTATTGAATACTCGAGTATTGTTTTCCATTTCCCTTGATGTTCCGGCCTGTGTTTGCCGAGATTTTTGATTCGTGCTATGATGTCTGTGGATACATTGGTTATGTTCTGAATACCTTTGTATTGTTTTTCATTCCATTGTGTGTAGACCTTATCGGTCAAAATTTATAGTTCCGCGTATGTTTTAGCATTGTGAGTCCCCCGGCGGGGCTTGCGGCGCTGTAATATTCCCTGAATAACTTGGGGGTGTTACAGAATATGGTATCGGAGCTTAGGTCTATGGATACCTAGGCTGTCGGTCTTTTGGCTCGAATGAGTCGTCAAATGTCCACAGTATCACTACTCTGCCATCATCACAGTGCGACCGGTACTTGTAAGACCTCTTACTCTTCTGATGTTTTCTCTCTCATTATGCTTCTTCTATAGATATCCTTAAGAATCGATCACCTTAATGACGTGCGTTTGAATTTTGCTTACGTACCTTGTGTGTTCTTCAGTATGTCAGCTGGTAGGGGCCGTGGCCGTGGTCGTGGCCGTGGACGAGGAAGAGGTCGTGGTGCGGCCGTTTCCATCAGTTCAGTTGCGGGGTCGACCAACCCCAGTTTGTCGAACTCGGTGCATCCCGACACCGAGAGTCAGCACGACCAGTCAGACGGTCAGGGGAACAACGCGGATGTTGGAGTGGCGAATGCACTTCAACAATTGGCTACTGAGATGACTATTTTAGCCCAAACTGTTCAACTGAATAACCCGAACCCAAACACGGATGCCTTGCTTCAGAATGTAATCCGTATGCACCCTCCACAGTTTGGCGGTGCCACAGACCCGTTAGGCTGGGAAGACTGGCTAGCGGAATTAGAAAAGATTTTCGAGGCGTTTGATTGCCCCGAGGTGAGGAAAGTACCAATTGCTCACTATTTCCTCACTAAGGAGGCCGCTACTTGGTGGAAGGTCATCAAGCCACAAGATCGTATTGCCTCGTGGGATGAATTTAAGGAGCTCTTGGAGGCCGAGTTTTGCCCTTGGCCGGTACGAGAGAGCCGAATCCGAGCCTTCTTCGAGGCTAAACCACAAGAAATTCCCGTTTCGCAGGCGATCGTGGAGTACAACCAACAATTGATCCATGTGAAGGATCAAGTGCGTAACGAGCGTGATAAGATCTGTTATTTTGATATGCGGATGAATTTGGACTTACGGCGGTACATGGCTGGATTTGCTTGTGCCACACTGAAAGAGCATCAGGACAGAGCTTTAGCCCATGATATGTTGAGCCCTGACAATGATACCGTTGAAGAACCGAAGAAGCACAAAGTCGCGGGAAATTTTTCTGGCTCTAAGGGTGGCAACTTTCAGAAGTCACAGACGACTAACCGTTTTGCCGGACAGTCGTCACGTTCTAATAAAGGGAAGAGGGGTTACCGTCCCACTCCGGGTACCTCAAATCGTGCAGTGACTTGCTATAATTGTGGTCGTCCAGGCCACTTTAATTCGGAATGCTACTTTCCACCATTAAAGTGTCACACGTGTGGACAGATGGGGCATAGAGCGGTTTATTGTTCCGAGCCGAACCAGACTTTGGACACTTGGGCTTCTGCCCCAACACCACTTGATCAAGGTATTAATCAGCGACAATCTTTTGGTCAACCTCAGCAGAATTTTGGCAGGGGCCGGGGTCGGGGTCAGAACACTGGAGGGGGAAACTCTAGCGTCGGTTCGGTGCAACCACGGGTTTATGAGATGCGTCGAACAGACGAACCCGACGCGGCGGTGGCTTCAGGTACCATCCATATTTTATCTTATCCAGTCCGTGTACTCTTTGATACGGGTGCTACACATTCTTTTATTTCCTTGGAGTGTGTACGCCGTTTGAATATAACTTGTTTGACTGCTTGCGATCCCTTTATCGTGAAACTGCCTAGCGGGGATAGGATTGTGGGGAATCGGGAGATTAGAGATTTTCCGGTGGTTATATCCGGTATGGAATGGTTATCGAATCTAATTGTAGTTGATATGGAAGGCGAGGACGTAATCCTCGGCGAGGATTGGCTTAATAATCACCAAGCGATTATGAATTACCGTACCAAGGTTATTACCATGATGACTAAAGACGGATCTGAGTACTCATTTTTGGGACGTAAGTTGGGCCAATCCAAGTTACTTATCAGTTCCATGAAGGCCGTAAAACTTTTGAATAAAGGTTGTACGGGCTATTGGTGTTATGCTTTAAAAACGGAAGGAAACGAAGTCGATTTCTCTTCGATTCCGGTTGTTAATGAGTATCCCGATGTTTTTCCGGATGATCTTCCGGGACTACCGCCAGATCGAGAGATAGAATTTACCGTAGACTTAGAGCCAGATGCGGCTCCGATTTCTAAAGCACCTTATCGGATGGCACCTTCCGAGATGCAGGAATTGAAGACTCAGTTGGGAGAACTTTTGGAAAAAGGGTACATCAGACCGAGCGCTTCGCCTTGGGGCGCGCCTGTCCTCTTCGTGAGGAATAAAGATGGTTAACTACGTTTGTGCATCGACTACCGTGAGCTGAATAAGGTAACCATCAAGAATAAATATCCTTTGCCTCGTATAGACGATCTATTTGATCAATTGCAAGGAGCTGCGGTTTTCTCGAAGATTTATTTAAGATCCGGGTAATATCAACTCAGGGTGAGGGAGTCCGACGTTCCGAAGACGGCGTTTCGGATGAGGTATGGGCATTATGAATTTGTAGTTATGCCTTTTGGGTTGACTAATGCGCCGGCAGTATTCATGCAATTAATGAATAAGATATTCATCGAGTACCTCGACAGGTGTGTAGTCGTCTTTATCGACAACATCTTGATCTATTCTCGAGATAAGGAGGAACATGCCCGACACTTGCGTTTAGTTTTAGACATTTTGAGAACCGAGCACCTCTATGCAAAATTCTCGAAATGTGAGTTTTGGTTGGAAGAAGTTATGTTTCTCGGCCATGTGATTTCGGCCGAAGGGGTTCGTGTAGACCCGCAGAAGATCGAGGCAGTGCTAGATTGGGCACCGCCTAAAAATGTTAAGGAAGTTCGTAGCTTTTTGGGCCTTGCTGGGTATTACCGTCGATTTGTCGAGAGGTTCTCGAAACTCGCTCGACCGCTTACAAAATTACTCCAGAAGACCGAAAAGTTTATTTGGACGGATGAGAGACAACAGTGTTTCGATGAACTAAAGAGACGATTGACTTCAGCGCCGATTCTAACTTTACCACATGGTAGCGAAGGCTTTGCAGTTTACAGTGACGCTTCGGGTCAAGGCCTGGGCTGTGTCCTTATGCAGCATGATAAGACAATAGATTTTGCGTCACGACAATTAAATCCTTATGAGATAAATTATCCTACTCACGATTTAGAGTTGGCCGTAATTATCTTCGCACTCAAGATTTGGCGGCATTATTTATATGGTTCACCATGCCGGATTTATACCGATCACAAGAGCCTGAAGTATATTTTCAGTCAGAAAGAGCTGAATATGAGACAGAGACGTTGGCTAGAGTTGATAAAGGATTATGATTTGGAAATTCTTTACCACCCCGGAAAAGCCAATGTCGTTGCAGATGCTTTGAGCCGCAAATCTGCATCTCTTCAAATGCTCGAGGTTCTTACATCCCAGACGAAAATTCGTCAGGATTTAATTGAACAAGGGATAGAAGTTTGGCTTCGACGAGTACAAGGACAGTTGTGTACTCTCGAAATTACTTCGTCCTTAGTTGACGACATCAAAGGGAAGCAGTGGAGTGACCCGATGATTTCTCAACTGAAGGAAGATGTAATTAAAGGAAAAGCTCCTGGCTTTATGGTTCACGAGGATAGTATTCTGAGATTTCAGGGCAGGCTTTGTGTTCCGAACGATTTGGAGTTGAGACAGAGGATTCTCCGAGAAGCTCATGCTACGCCTTACTCAATCCACCCCGGAACGAGTAAGATGTACAAAGATTTGAAGCGCAATTTTTGGTGGAATAACATGAAGAAGGATGTTACGGAGTTTGTGTTGCGATGCTTGACGTGTCAACAAGTCAAGATCGAACATCAACGACCGACAGGGTTGTTGAAACCACTTCCCATTCCCGAGTGGAAGTGGGAAGACATCTCGATGGATTTCATCACCGGCATGACGAGAACTCGGGCCGGAATGAATATGATTTGGGTGATTGTCGATCGGTTGACCAAGTCTGCACACTTCTTGGGTATTAAGGATACTTGGGGATCGGATATACTGGCTCGAACCTTTATTGCTGAGATCGTGAGGTTACACGGTACCCCCCCAAGACCATTGTTTCTGATCGAGACGGCCGTTTCGTATCGCATTTTTGGCAGGCCGTTCACCAGGCTCTGGGTACGGAGTTGAGATTGAGCACCTCCTTTCATCCTCAATCGGACGGTCAGACAGAGAGGACGATTCAGACATTGGAAGATATGTTACGGGCTTGTGCCTTGGATTGGAGTAATGATTGGGAGCTTCACTTACCATTGATCGAGTTTGCTTACAATAATAGTTGGCATGCGTCGATCAAAATGGCACCCTTCGAGGCACTCTATGGTAGGCGATGTAGGTCGCCATTATGTTGGGACGAGGCTTCTGAGCTAGTTGGGACGGAGCCAGATATGTTGATGGAGACTAAGGAAAAGATTTCTATTATCCGAGATCGATTACTAACTGCCCAGAGTCGTCAGAAATCTTATGCAGATACTCGTCGTCGACCATTGGAGTTCGAGGTGGGAGATCATGTCTTGCTCAAGGTGTCGCCGACCAGGGGAGTTTTCGGTTTCGGGAAAAAGGGGAAACTTAGTCCGAGGTACATCGGACCCTTCGAGATTTTGGACAGAGTTGGGGATTTAGCTTATCGCTTGGCATTGCCTCCAGCTTTGAGTCACGTCCACAGTGTTTTTCATGTGTCTGAGTTGAGAAAGTATGTACCGGATCCGAGCCACATTATCGACTACAGTGAGATTGACATAGCCGAGGATATTACCTTTCCGGAGAAACCCGTGAAGATTCTTGAGCGCCGCGAGAAAAAACTTCGGCATAAGACCATTCCACTGGTTAAAGTACAATGGTCGAGGCATGGAGTCGAGGAGGCGACTTGGGAGACGGAAGAGAAGATGCGAGTGGAATACCCCGAACTATTTATTTCATAAGTTTCGGGACGAAACTTCTTTTTAGAGGGAGAGAATGTAATACCCGGTCGATAGTCATGTCATTTCAAACCTCTTCATTTTCTTCGAATCGTGATTTGTTGGGCGAACCCTTGTAATCGTTGCTCGGAACCACCGTTTTGGGGTTTCCGTACTTCCATTCCGTGTTATTGTTTCCCCGATATTGAGTCCTATTGCTTTTATTCTCTTCCCGGGGCATTTTTCATCATTTTAGGACCCGAGGAGGGTGTGGGCCGCGGCACAAGGAATGTGCGCCGCGGCACACACATATTTCCTAGACCTGGCCGAGCGGGCTATACTCGGTGCCGCGGCACACCTAGGCTGAGCCGCGGCACACTTGTGTTTCATCCTCAGCCAAAAACCGACTGTACCCGGTGCCGCGGCACACCTGGGCTGAGCCGCGGCACACTGCCGAACCCTAGGAGCAATTTTTAGGCCTGTGCCGCGGCACACCTGGGCTGAGCCGCGGCACACAATGCGGTCAACTGCATTATTTGGGCTTTTTGAGCGAGATGCAGCTCATTTCTCCATCTTCTTCTTCCACCTGCGAGAGAGAGAGTTTGAGGGGAAGAGCTTTTCACCATCTATCACTTGTGTGTTGAATTTTTACCATTTTCATTCGGTTGGGAAGCCCGGATAATCGATCTAACGCGTATTCCTCGGATCATAGAGCTTGGATATTCAAGAGGTAATTTCTTCAACATCTTGATTCTCGATTTTTGTATGGGTATTGACGTTTTGGATGATAAAATCATGGAGTATGAAGTGATATATGCATGATTATGGACATGTTTGAGTATTCATCGGATTATTGAAAGATTATTCAAGAACACTTTGAATTTTGTGTTGGATTTTGGGGGTTTTCGTAGATTCGTTCGATTTATCCGATTGAAGCTTGAGAACCTTGAGATTATGATATATCTATATCGTATGCGTGTTTTCTTACGATTTTACGGGTTGGATTGTGCCGTTTTCGGACTTGTGGGAGTTTGGGCGATTTCCCAACCTTTAGTTGTTCACCCGTGTATTTTCTTGAATCGTAGACGAGTTTCGGGAGTCTCTTCGTGTAATTTGAGTATGGATAATTAATTGTCATATTCCTTGCGAATCGTTTAGGTGCCGGAAGCGCGTTCTTGGACCTACCGAACTCATACTTTTCCTCCGTTCGATTTCTCGATGTCTCAAAGGCAAGTATACATTTATGATTGTACGTCCTCGACTTTGAAAGTAAGAAATATTGATGGTATGATATGAACGAACCGTTTTTACGGCATTCATAGATATATTGATGGCATATTATGAACGAACCGTTTTTACGGCATTCATAGATGTATTAATGGCATGTAATGAACGAACCGTTTCTACGGCATTCCTACATGTATCGGCGTATGATATGAACAAACCGTTTCTACGGCATTCACATACGTATCGGCGTATGATATGAACGAACCGTTTCTACGGCATTCACATACGTCTTAATGTGGCAATATGAGATTTTAGTTATTCCGGAATACTAGTCTTGAATTGATGAATTGACGGTTACATTTACTTTATTGTCGAGGAGTATCGTGTTTCATATTGATATACTTGCACTAGCTATTCGATGGCTAACCCCTTTATGGGGGAAATACGTTTCATGTATTTCAGGTTCCAGGAGGTCGGACAGGCAGGTATCGGGTCGGCATGAAGATGGTGGGCAAGTGTGATCTCGTGTCTTTCTTCCGATTATGTTTTAAGTTTTCCATTCGGTGTTGTTGTCGATTGGCTATTGAATACTCGAGTATTGTTTTCCATTTCCCTTGATGTTCCGGCCTGTGTTTGCCGAGGTTTTTGATTCGTGCTATGATGTCTGTGGATACATTGGTTATGTTCTGAATACCTTTGTATTGTTTTTCATTCCATTGTGTGTAGACCTTATCGGTCAAAATTTATAGTTCCGCGTATGTTTTAGCCTTGTGAGTCCCCCGGCGGGGCTTGCGGCGCTATAATATTCCCTGAATAACTTGGGGGTGTTACATCTCTAAACATTCCTTACCATAATCCAGCTCATAATCTTCTGATATTACTTTGGATATAGTATGTAACTACCATTCGCAAATCTTTTATACCCACTTTAGATAAATAGATATCACATTTCACTTCCATATTTTATTTTATTTTCTATATGTGGTTGTGTTGTTGATGCATCTATACATTATTTTCACCATTACATGCTGCAAATTTTGCAGCACCAAACTAACCTTAAGTATATTATATGGTTCCTACGTATTTGAAAAGGAAAAACAAAGGAAAAAACTAAAATCACATGCATATCAAGCAACTTTTTCGTATTTTTTAAAGGAAAAAACCTGGACCCTATAGCTAAGGTAATAACTAGACTATGAAACATCAATTTTCAATCCTGATTAATGTGATAACAGACTCAAGCCAGAGAAAACCAACTAAAAACTAAAACATTATATAATCTTTATCATTAATTGTACATGTGTTATGTAAGAAAATTTTTAAAGGGTAAACAGATATCATATATTCGACATTTTATCCCATTTAAAATGATATCAGATTGTGCCAACCGGCAATTATCAGTATTCATCATTTGGAAAAAACTCATCTCAACTCAAGTAATCAACACCACACAGCCAAAACACAACATTACATTTCTGAGTTAGAGCACAAAATTAAAATTTGGGTATCTTCAGCTAAATAGCATAACTATAGATCAACTAACAAAATCGAGCAATCGAACAAAGTTGAGGCTTCCGAAGCACCATAACTTGAATCTAACACCAAATATCATCAACACCAGGGACTGGTCCCTCTCTCAAGCAGCCATTATATGTTTTGCAGCCATATTTTTCAAACATCTATCTGAACATCACAAATTGTCGACTAACAAGCTTCTAAAAACTTAACACACACAAACACAACGCGCACACAAAAAGACAACAGTGGGATTACATGTGTTTTCTTGGAAGTACTGTTTGTAGCAATTGCAACCTGAATCCCAAAAAAAATCCAAAACAGAGAATCAGAACCTGATCAAACTGAATTCTAGGATAGAACACAAGCAAGAACAACTGCATTGACGGCTATCAATTTGCCCGAATCAAGATTCATCCCCATGTAAACCCTCCCAAATGTGCCACAACCGATCAACTTAGTAAAATATAAAACATAACACCACAATGTTATGTTCAGGTTGAGGATGGTTTTATACGATACACGAAATATAAAAGTTGGCAATGCCAAATGAGATAAAATCAACAAGTTGATGACATCCTTCCATCTGTATTAATTGCTTTTTCCAGAAATCTAAACAAATCTCAGAATTGAGATTTATCCAAGCTGTCGAAGTAGGGATGATCCATAGCAGCTTTTGCTGAAATTCTATCAGCCGGTTCATATTTTAGCATCCTCTCAATAACCGAATCGATTTTTCTACAGGAACCAATTTTCAATTACAAGTACCAAAACACAAAATAATGGATCTAGAGTAAATAGAAGTGCCATCACTTATGTCATTGAAAGTGTAGCTCAACAACTTTTGTCCCACCATCTTGTATTCTCTTAGTAAGAGCCTTAATGTATTCATCTGACAGATTTGCTTTTAGTGAGGCCTATATTAAAAGAAATCAACATAAGCATCATATATGCCACTGAAGCGACGTAAATGTAGGTGAGAAAATGCAGTACTTGTGAAAACAAGGGGAGAATGGTAATTCCAGCATGCCCACCGACCACAGGTATATTGACATCTGCTAGAGTGGAAGAGGTAATTAAGGTAATTTAAGGATCTCAGTGATGTAAAATCATAACCCCAAGAAAACACTACTCCCCAATTTAAAATGAAAAGATACCTGCCACATTGATATTGGCCTTGCCAGCATAGAATGTCTTGGCCCTGATAACATCGAGAGTAGTCACACCAAACAGCCGCCTTTTGTCATAAACTCCCTTGCTCTTGAAGACCTCGACTGCGATTAGCACAGTTGAATTTACAGAGTTGCTAATCATATTTACAAGAGCCTAGATTTTTTAAACCACATCAAAATTCTACTCTTACTAAACACTTAATGGCATTGTAAATTTGAAGCAAAATTTCAGTACCAGTAGAAGTACGATTATGTAAAGAAAGATCAGCATGTTACATTGGGGCAATACCTGGCGATGGCCTCACATAGAGATTTGACAATGCCAGCATTAATCTTAAAGAGATCATCACGGGTCATGCGAGGCTTTCTGGGCACACCTGCTGGAATGACGACAATATCTGAACCCTCCAAAGCCTGATGTAGTTGTTCCTCCACTGCATATCCCTTCACCTGTGTATATATAGCAGAAAACTACACAAGATGAGTGACACATAAAGAATCAAGAATATCGAGGGAGACAGCAAGACATGTGAAATGCACTTACAGCACATTAGTTCGAAGTAAGTAAGACTCTAAACTTCAGACAACACAAACTATGCATAAATGAGACCCTTCCAATTCAATTGCAAGCCAAACAAGTAGAGGCGATAAATAGATGATGACAAAAAAACTGCAGAGAAATGGAGATATAAATTCAATACATACACATGTACCCTGCTTCTATTTAGCGAAATAAAATAGAAATAAAGACAAGAAAATGATCGGCTATTTCAGTTCTAAAAAACTTTCAGAATAGAATCTAACGTGGGAAATAAACATATAGATGAGAGAGCCCTAAAACAAAGGAAATGGACCCAATTAAGGCACGACAAATCACAACTACAGACCCAAACCCCAAAATTGAGCAGTAGAATGCTCCAAAGTCATTACAAACACACAATATTAGCCAGCAATACACGAAGAGAATATAGATACAACTCAGAATTCAGACTCAAAGTAATCGACCCCCAGAAGAAATCAATGACCCCCGGAGAAAGAAGAAAAACCAAGAGAAACCCAAAAAAAAAAAAGAAAAAACCCACAAAAATAAGCCCCAGCAAATCCTAAACATCATCAAAATCAGAACACGAAAAAGATGAAGAGAGAAAAGTCACCAGCCGCGGATTATCCAGAAGCACGAGAGAAATAAGAAATTGTTGAGATGGGAAGATAAACCTGACCGGGAAATCTGAAACAGAATGAACAAAACAAATGAAGAGAAACAAAATCAGAAAATGAGAAAGAGAAAGCAAAAATTTTTACCTGCCACAGAATATCCACAGGCGCGAGAGAAGAAGAAATCGTCGAGTTAAGGAGCTGTAAAGGGGGGGGGGGGAAGAAAAGGCGAGGCAGGCAGCTCGGTGGAGTAGAGACGGCGAGAGAAATAGGGCAAAAAGCGAGGAGGTGGAGAAGAGAAAACAGGTGAAGCAGAGATGAAGCGGGCGATATGCAATGGTGTGGAGTTTGCCCATATTTAATGGCGGTGTACTTCCTTTGTAAACCCAGGACAGAGGACTTGTCGACGAATAGGCAAGCTACTCATCACAAAGAACCCTCCTGCGCCCTGTTATCTGAGAAACAAACAGAATACAAAATCAACGAAGGACAATAAAGAAGAGGCGAAGAGAAGAAAACCTAAATCTGAAACACAACAAAGGAAAATAAAGAAGAGGCGAAGAGAATTGGATGAAAAAAGAAAAGAGGAGGTGTCAGTCGTGGGAGAAGGAAGACGAGAGGCAGGCATGAGATGCGGCGAGGAAGTGAACGAAGCCCAGGCAGGAGGCGGGCGACAAGATTATGGTGAATAGGGCTGTTATATTATACGCTATATATATATATATTTGGGTAGTTGGGTTTTATTCGACCCAACAAGGTTCGACTATAAATTAACCGAGTAAAAATGGATTAATTTGAGTTTCATTATTCAGTCCCCTGGTTTGATTATCCAATTAATCGCTGCGTCACATAACACCAATACTAACTCGTCAATATATTAGCTTAATGTCTCCGCTCGATATTTTAATCAGCTAGCTAAACGAAACAAAAAATGAAACAAATCAGTAAAAAAATTAATACCATCAAAATTTCAATTTAAAAATTCCTGGATATTACACATAATTATTGGCACCTTTTATTCTATCCAGACAATTATTTAAAATTATTATTTTTAAGTTTTAATTTTATAAATATTATAGTTTTTTTAATTTGTTCATATCTAATCTAATTAAAAAGTATTACTTCTGAATAAATGTCATACTCCACTTCAATGAAAATTAATTAGTTCTCAAGTAAAAGATTATTTAATTTTAATTTTACATAAAAAAATATGAAGTTTATTTTAAATAGTACATCTACGGCAACACTGTGTCATAAAATGTTATAGCATGAAACACTTTGCTACTAAGGCAACACTTTGTAAACATATACAGCAACATCAAAAAAGCAATGTTGCAGCAGGTAAAAATTATAGAGCTACTACAACATTTTTTAGCGCAACACTAACAAAATCCGTTGCCGTAGGCCATCTATGGCGTAGTGAGAGTAAGAAGTTTATTAAAATTAAGGCGTACACAACTATATGATTATAACTAAACCCGTCACTGTATCATTCACATGGATTAATACAACCGACTGTAACTTGATTTATTCACACAAATTGGCTTCTTTGACTTGCTTCTTCTCACATGGATTGAAACTTCCTCCTTGAACTCTATTCTTCTCACACAGGTCGGAATAGCTAAACTTAGTCCACACATGGCTAAGGGTCTCAACAGTAGGTTTTTGTAGTATCATGAATAGAACAACTATTGTAGGCAAAGCTTCACTATAGTTGTGTTGTTATTTGTTGAGGACATAGACATTTATTCAATCAAGATATACGCTTTATGCTTAAAGAAATATATTGCTCTTAGATGATAAGCTCGATGTATAGTATAACTCTTATCTAAGCAGTCGTTGTGCAATGTCCTCTTGCTTAGTCTATTTATAACCTTGGAAATAGATCCGTTAAACGTAGTCGCTGGCCGATTGATGAGATTTAGACATCTCTGATTGGAGGCTTCAGAATGGTTGAATTAAATATGTTTTGCAAAATGCTTCAGACATTCTCTTTGATTTGCATTAAATACTCTTTTCTCTGTAGTCTCTTCCGCTGCATTAAATTTTGTCATGTCAGCATTTAATGCGACTTTAAACCGTGAATACTTTATGAAGAAAGAAATATTATTTCACAACGGTTTAAAGTCCAGTCTTTGTGTTTTACTTTTCCTAAAAACACCTATATCATTGTTGGTCAACGTTTCTTCTTCTGCTATACTCTGGAGCTTGACTGTAAGATTTGTCTTCTTCAGGTGTTGTATGAAGTTGCTCTGTGCCGACAAGATGTAGGGTGCATTTATCAAAACATTTGGGGTATTATTTTTCCCAAGAGTGACCAACAATGATATCAGAGCAGTTGATTATACAAAGAATCAGTCGATTTTTAACCTGAATCAGATCCAAGTCACTAGCTTTTGAGAACTTCATTTTTGTACTTCTATGATTCATCCTATACCATCTTCATGGATACATCAATAATCAACAAATTCCCCATGTTCTCTATTAATGAGTTTGATGACTGGAGAATTTGGATGAATCCCATCTTGATGCCATGCATGAAGAAATTATTTACATAATATAGGAAGTATCTATCACCATCATGAAGTCCGAACCAACTACAAGGATGGAAGGCCAACTCTATGCAGAACTGCCCGAGAAAGAAAAAGAAACTTGACCTCAAAGTTTACTAGTATTGTCGGTGAACTTGATGTTAGGAGTATGCCCTCGAATGCCACTCAGAGGATGTTGAGTGAGGGCATTGTACTTGTTATTATGTAAATCATTAATATAAGGTAATGGATGTTTCTTTATTTACTGGTAGTTACTGGCATTCCTAACTCGTAAATATACATATAGAAACTAGTATGAATATTTGAGAGCAAAACGTTCCACTCCTTATTGGATAAGGGGGTCGTCACTGAAGACTTGTATAACATGTTCTTTGACATAGAGAGTGGATGTCGAACGCTAATGGTTATTAGAGCACACAGTCTAGGTATGCTAATTGGATTAGTATACTCGAACCGACTCACCCTCGATTCGTCGCACGGATTTCACTCTGGGACAGTCAATGGCGGAATCGAAAGGTTGTGATAGGTATTCGTGAACCTTCGACTTGAGGATTTATTAGGGATGTGCTTGCGACGTCAATATTTTCATTAGAGTAGTTCGACCCTGTAAATCGGGAGGCGGGGGTCATCCTCGACGTGCATCTTGACGGGCAAGTAGCAGGTCCTACTGAATACCAAGATAGAATTCTTTCTCCCGTTAGTGAGTGGGTTATATGTCCTATGCAGTTATTGGCAGATGAGATCATAAGTCTTTGGCCAAAGCATTAGTGCTAGCTATATTAGATACACGAGAGCTCGATGATCTTGATTTGCATTAACGCATGCATATCGTCAAGTACAGATAGGGTTTGACTGACCGTGACCCTATAACTTGATCGGGACATTTGAAAGAAGGGTTTATACGTATACTGGTATTCACGACAGAATAGTTCTTGAATTATCCCATCATTCATTCTCAGTTGGGGTACAGTGTAGGCCGCCCCGGAGGACAGTGAGTGTTCTTCGAGACGGTCAAAATAAAATGAAGGTTAAGATTACCCCTTCTTCTAGCGCCAATTGTTGGTACCCAAAATATTATCCGGAGAGAGATATTGCTGGAATGGATGAGTAGCAAACAAAATGCGAGAGCACGTCCGTGGGGAAGTGAATAGCACAAGATTTGCTGGGTTTGTTAGGCCTGGGCTTGAATGCTCTCGCGAGATGTTATTAATACGAATACGTTGAAGTACAAATATTAATGTAAGAGTGCGATTACAATGAGTGTAAAAGACCCTAATTATCTAGCTCTTGAGTGCTGCTCTGTGAGTTCTTGAACTGCAGGGAGTTCTTGTCTCTGCCGACCGTCTTTTGGTTAAGAGGTTCTGTGAGAGAAAAGCCGATAGAAAGCAGCCAGAAAAACCAGACAAAGCAGACCCCGTTCCAAGTGCAGGAAGCCTTCTATTTATAGGAGTTGGGATGCCTTTAATCCTGACGGGCGATCGCCTTTCTTGTATTATAATAAGGGGGCGATCATCTTTTAGCACATGGGCTGGTTGCCTCAAAGTCCACGACTGCTGCTGGCAGCCAGCTGTGCGAATCAGTGAGAGGACGACGCGTGTCTCCTGTCGCTGTCTCGGGAGGTTCACTTTGGACCATTCGGCGCGTCTGTCGGTAGGTGAGAAGATTATGACAGGCTGGGGTCAACGATCCATGTTCTGCGGCGCCTTTCCTGGATCTGCACATGGGTCCATGATCGGGCACGTAGGACGATCGCTAGTTGCCGGGAGACGATCGCCTTGGCATTCGATCGCTCGGCGCTGGGTCCTTCGATAGGCAAGTCTGCCTTGGTCTATTTAACTCTGGCTCGGTCGCCCGGTCCTTGTGTCGATCGCCTGTTGAGGTGTATAAATCTCGACACAACATATATTATCAAAGCATACCAACAACCACAACAACAACAAGCAAATTCATAGGGTTCACTTAATCATTCACGAGGCACAATATTCACAAAACACACGCGTTTTGAAAGTGAGCCCTTAACGAGGATAAACCAAATATTTTGAAAGTTCATTTCAAATAACCAAACAAACACATTTAGACGGTCACCAATCATCATATCCACGAAACCAGAAAAGTATGGACAAGGTACCTGCCTCGAATAACCACAACGCGGAGAATCGACCGAAGTAGGTTGGCAGGAACTGACTACGAACTCGCCGACTCCACCGAATGACAACCTACAACAACAAACTATGAACGAAAACAATAACAATGAAAATGAATTCCAAAGTACGACCCAAAGCCGCTGTATTCAAAGGACAAATGACGAAAGTTCAAGTGTTTCTCCCAAAACGGCCAAGAACACGAATCGACCCAACATAACATGAAAATAGAATTCCCAACCGAAATATAGATGTTCAATCTATAGGATATGCTTAAAAACATCATTTAACAACAATCGGTTCATCAAAAACGGATGTGAAACGAAATCAAGAACAAATCCCCCCAAAAAGTCAATTCGAGGGGAATCAAGAAATATACCTTGATTTGATGAAGAACAATGGATTAAATGATGTTAAACATAAGAATAATACTAAGAATAATCATACCCATCATGGATTAATCAACAATACGGAACGAATCAGACAAAAACCCAAAAACCCCAAAATTTCTCAAAATAGGGTTCTAGGAAATCTCACCTTGATTCGCTGGATCAAATGATGATATAGGATGATCAATCAATGATATGAACTCAAGAACTTCATGGATTTGTTGTTCAAGAACATGGATTCGCCTCTTCCGAAACTCCAGCCGCGGACATAAAAGAAAGGAAATGAAAAACGAGTGAAAATGCGACTGCTCTGTCACATTTATACTAGTGCAGCCTAGCGTGCGCTAGGCTGCCGAGCTAGCATGCGCTATCGGCCCGAGCTGCAATCCAGAGAATTCCTGGACTAGACTGCTTGGCCAGGTAGCGTGCGCAGTCTTCCGGCCGTAGCGTGCGCTACCTACCGGTCGTAGCGTGCGCTGTAATACCCGGTTGTAATTCAGTCTGTATCATTCAGTAATTTCATTCGGTAATTGTCACTATGTAATTTTTCACTTGTTAATAATCATTCATCCGTGTTCACCGTTCGGAATAACTTCGAGTTGTGTATTGATATTGTTCAGTGTATCTACCTTATTCGGGAATCGAGACAAGAGTATTATCTTGATTGTTGTAATTGATTCATTAGTCGATGTTGACGTTGGAATTCATGTCATTTCAAATCTCTTCATTGTTCAATCGTGTTTTTGTTGGACGAACCCTTGTAATCATTGCTTGGAACCAACGTTTTGGGGTTTTCGCACTTCCATTTCGTGTTATTGTTTCCCAAATATTAATTCCTATTGCTTTTTTCCCTTCCCGGGTCATTTTTCTTCATTTTAGGACCCAAGGGGGGTGTGGGCCGCGGCACAAGGAGTGTGCGCCGCGGCACACACATTTTTCAATTTTTGGAAGAGCAGCCTGTACTGTGGGCCGCGGCTCATGTCGGCAGGACCGCGGCACACTCGTCCGGGCCGCGGCACACTCATGTTGCAACTTATCGGCCAAACCGTCTGTACCGAGGGCCGCGGCTCATGCCGACGGGGCCGCGTCACACTGCCGAGTCACTGCCATGGCACACTCGTCCGGGCCGCGGCACGCTGCCGATCACTGGGCGCAGACTTCGGCCGGGCCGCGGCACACAGTGCAGTCAGCACTATAATTGTGTTTTTTGAGCGAGATCAGCTCATTTTTTTTCCATTTCTTCACCTTGGTCCGAGAGAGGGGGTTTGTGGGAGAGAATCTTCATCATCAATCACTTGAGTATTCATTTTTCATCAGTTTCATTCGGTTGTGAAGCTCGGATTGTGGATCTAACGCGATTTCATCGGATTAAAGTACTTGGATCTTCAAAGGTAATATTCATCAAACCTCTTGGATTTCGATTTTGTATTGAGATATGATGTTTTAGATGTTAAGATCATGTTGTATGAAGTGATATACACATGATTATGGAGATGTTTGATTATTCATTGGATTATTGAAGGATTATTCAAGAACACTTTGAATATTGTGTTGGATTTGGGGGTTTTCGATTAATTGTTGTTGAAATCACGATTTTGGATATTCATAATGGATTATTGATCGTATTGAAGATGTTTTGTTGGTTTTAAACACTTCTTGGGGATTTGATGTTGGTATTATTGAGGTTTGGTTATAAACAATCGAAGTTTGGCCACAAAGTGTTCGATGTAATGCCCCAATGAACTTGGTTTAATCGTATCGACGTTTTGAGTTCGTTATATTCGTGTTTGATTCATATATTGAACGGATTGTTGGTAATTGTATTATTCAAGGTTGTTCGAGCGACTGATATCTCAATTAGGACGTTGTTCGTGGAAGGATAATTGTCACCGGTGTTGTGTAAGTTAATTCTTACTCAGTTAAAAGTATATTCATTCCTTTTGTTGTCGTTCATTCATAATCGTAATTCATTCATAAGGTACTAACCGTTTTAAAACTTGTAATTGTCACCTAATTACTTCATTCCCGAGGAACGACGGTTCCAATCATTTCATTGAGCTGTCATTCATATCACCATCATTTCATCTTGGCGAGTCATTATTCATTTTCGATGTCACTTTTGTTATATCGTGGCATTCCGGGTCATACTGGCGTGCCGGTTGGTATGTGAAGGATTTTCATGTCGGGCACGTTTAAGTCGTGTGTTGGTTGTTGGCCTCACATTGGACTGTGCACACGAGTGGATTACTTCGTGAGACTGATTAGGTACAAGACCACACCTGTATTCGATCGATACTCGTTGGTGGCTTGTGCACGGACACATTTCCATCCCGGACGTAGTGTGGTGCCATTCCTTCGAGCCGTACTGTTAGTTGATTCATATAGCATGTTTGATTGCGTATGTTTTGACAGGATTATGTGTATTCAACTCTTGA
The DNA here is from genome assembly GCA_033398695.1 of Orobanche coerulescens. Classification (NCBI taxonomy): domain Eukaryota; kingdom Viridiplantae; phylum Streptophyta; class Magnoliopsida; order Lamiales; family Orobanchaceae; genus Orobanche; species Orobanche coerulescens. The sequence goes on along the minus strand of CM065804.1, from coordinate 68,406,360 downwards.
GGATTGTTGCTCTGTGTAATTGACCCCATTGGGGGATATTGTTTTTCAGGTCATGGCAAGGCGAAAGCACGGGGAGAGCACGTTGACGGCGAGAAGTCCCAATGATACTAGAAGGGGGCCACAGTCTTTTCAGTCATTTATGTTTTCTTCATTTATTCCGCTGCAAACATTCCGTTTGAATACTTATTTCACTGAGTATACATGTATTCTGTATTATCCTGGATGTGTTGTATGAAACTCCTCAGCGGAGTAATTATTGTTGTAATGTGGTTCGGCACTACATTTACCCTGTGTAATTCATTCATTTTCATTCGCCTAGTGGGTCCCAGTCGGGGGTCCACGACACTGTAATATCCGCCTAGTTTGGGGTGTTACGGAGTTGGTATCGGAGCGTGGTTTTGAATACTACCTTCCGAGTCATGTCTCATTTGAAATCATCGTCATCGGACTAGTATCATTGGACTTTCGCGTCACGTGTGACCTGTGCAAATGCCGAGCCAATCAGACCAAGAACTATAAGATTTCTAACGCCATTGTATAATTTCTGGCAATAATCATTCATTCATAATTCATCAGTTAACAATCCTCAATCATCATTTTCATTTTGACCAGGACGGTCATGTTAACTCATTTATCACTCAATTCATTTCATTACTCAGTTGTTGATCTGGAAGATCATATCATTAATCTTGTTAACTTGTTCAAGATAATCATTTCAAGAATTTCACCAGATAATCATGTCACCTCAGTTAATCATTCATGTAATCACTATGCTAGAGCGCGTGTGCTCATTTTCATCATTTCATAGCATAATCATAACGTGATATTCATGCGGGAAATATAATCATCATGTGACTTTCCTACTTTAGTATGGAGAGAGCAAGAAGAGGACGCGGAGGACGAGGCCGCGGTGCGGGCTGAATCCCGAGAGCTCGTGTGAATACACGTGCGAACACGAGAAATAATGCTAATTCATCGAGCAGCAACGCTGCCACTCATTCACCTGGACGTGATCATTCACTATCAGGGAGTCGTACCCGGGATACAACTCAGTCAGAAGGTGTTCGGGTGGACCCACTCGCTTTTATGCAGGGCATGATGGCCCAAATGACTCAGATGGCTCAACTAATGGAGACAATGCATAACTCAACTACTCAGAATCAACAGGCTCCTCCGTCGCCACCTCAGAGGCAAGAGAGGGGTGTAAACAGTATCATTGGCGACATCTCTTGCCAGCGACCACCTACCTTCGAGGGCTCATCTGAGCCGGCGGATATTGTTCATTGGCTTGAGCATTTCGAGAAGTTATTTGCTATGGTGGATTGCCCTGAAGGGCATAAAGTTTCAGTTGCGGCCTACTATCTTGGTAAGAGCGCTCATTCATGGTGGTTATCATTGAAGCCCACCGACGGAGCATGTACTTGGGATCAGTTCAAAACTCTCATGATGGAGAGGTATTATCCAGCCCCACTCAGGGAGGCTAAATTGTCGGAATTACTCACTCCCGACCTCTAAACGACGACGATGTTCTTGCCATCGCTGAAAAATTTCATGAACTTCTTCCGTTCGCCTATCTATCATTCACTCTGAGGCGGACAAGATCAAGTATTTCAGCAAGAGGCTGAAACCTCGTATGCGACTACAGTTGCTTAATCATAATTGCACCACTCTGGCCAAATTCATCGAGAAAGCTCTTACTTACGAGCTTACTGCTAAGGAGATTGCTAAGCAACAACCTTCATCTGCTAGCAAGAAGTCTAAGAACCGTAATCAGTCTGACGGCAGTCAGGCCACTTTCAAGAAACCACGTGCGGGCTCTACCTTTTCTGAGCGACCTCCTATGGCGCCTAAACCCACGGAATCTCAGTCACGAGCGGCGATTGGCCGCCACTGCTTTTCAACTGTGAAGAACAGGGTCATTTCAGCACCGAATGTCCGAAACAGTCTGTCACGTGCCATAACTGTGGAATTGCTGGGCATAGGGCCCGTTTTTGCGGAAGGGACTCTAAACCCACTCCGGCGTCATCTCAGGCCCCAGGACATTCAGCGGTGCAGAATCAGGCCACTCAGTCAGCATCGCTCAAGACGACAGGATCTAACAAAGGCGAAGCCAAGAGCTATCAGACGGGAGCGTCTGGTTCGGGGGCCGGCAAGCCCCGAATTTACGAGATGAAGAAGAACGACGATCCAGAGGCCCGAATGATCTCAGGTACACTCGCTATTCTATCTCAACCTGTGTGTACCCTTTTTGATACTGGTGCATCGCATTCATTCATTTCCGAGTCATGTTTGAGTAGACTACGTCTGGGTAGTGCTACTAGTTGTGAACCTTATATCATTGGTCTACCTGATGGTAGACGAATTATCGGAAATCATGAGATTGAGAATTGTCCGATTCAGCTTCAGGGCCGTGTATGGCTAGCAGACCTAATCGTGGTAGATTTACCGAGAGACGACGTCATTTTGGGTATTGATTGGATGGATCGCCACGATGCCATCATTAGTGTCCGTAAGCGTATGGTCACTATCATTTCAAACGATGGGGTTGAATGTGTTTTTCAGGGAGGTAATCCTGGCTGTTCTAGTAAGGTCATTAACTTGATGAAAGCAGTGAAATTACTCCGTCATGGGTGTGTTGGTTATTGGTGCTATATGACCAAAACCGAGAAATCATCAGCAATTTTGATGGATATTCCGGTAGTGAGGGAATATGCCGATGTTTTTCCAGACGAGTTACCTGGTTTGCCTCCACAGAGAGATGTGGAATTCACGATTGAGTTGGAACCCGGTACGTCCCCGATATCGAAGGCACCGTACCGGATGGCCCCGACCGAAATGCAGGAATTAAAGAGCCAACTTGAGGAGTTGTTCGAGAAAGGTTATATCCGTCCGAGTGCATCCCCGTGGGGAGCACCAGTGTTGTTTGTCAAGAAGAAGGATGGTTCGTTCCGCTTGTGTATTGATTACCGGGAATTGAACCGGGTGACGATCAAGAATAAGTATCCCTTACCCCGTATCGATGATCTTTTGGATCAACTTCTGGGAGCTTCAGTATTTTTCAAGATCGACTTAAGATCTGGATATCATCAGTTGCGGATTCTAGAGTCGGATATCGCGAGGACGGCGTTTCGAACACGCTATGGTCATTATGAGTTTGTGGTTATGCCGTTTGGATTGACTAATGCACCTGCGGTATTCATGGAATTAATGAATCGGGTTTTCATCGACTTTTTGGATCAGTTTGTTGTTGTCTTCATCGATGACATTTTGATTTATTCTCGTAACCGAGAGGAACACGAGGTTCATCTTCATCAGGTTCTCGACGTGTTAAGACGAGAGCAACTTTATGGAAAGTTTTCCAAGTGTGAGTTCTGGATGTCCGAAGTGACTTTTATCGGGCATGTAATTTCATCATATGGAGTGCGTGTTGATCCTCAGAAGACGGAGGCTATCCAAGATTGGTTACCTCCGAAGAATGTTAAGGAAATCCGAAGCTTTCTCGGATTAGCCGGTTATTATCGGCGGTTTGTGGAAGGATTTTCTAAAATCGCTCAACCTTTGACGAACCTTTTTCGAAAGGATAAGAAATACACGTGGTCCGACGCGTCTCAACAGAGTTTTGAGGAAATCAAGAGCCGGTTAACTTCAGCACCTGTCCTTTTTTACCGCAAGGGACGGAAGGATTTGTGGTTTATAGTGATGCATCCGGACAGGGTCTCGGATGTGTACTCATGCAGAATGGGAAGGTTATTGCTTATGCTTCACGGCAATTGAGACCTTACAAGGTTAATTATCCGACCCACGACCTGGAGTTAGCAGCCGTGGTTTTTGCATTGAAGATATGGCGTCATTATCTTTATGGCGTTACCTGCCAGATATTCACCGATCATAAGAGTTTAAAGTATATATTTACTCAGAAGGAGATAAATATGCGACAGAGACGGTGGTTGGAACTAATCAAAGATTACGACATCGAGATCCTTTACCACCCGGGCAAGGCGAACGTTGTCGCCGACGCATTGAGTCGTAAGTCCGTTCAGGAGTAGATGCTTGCTCATTTAACAGTTCAGAAGGAACTTCAGCAGGGATTTCTGATACCCGAGATCGAGGTCTGGTTATAGCGAGTACAAGGGCAACTTTGTACGTTGGAAATTTCATCGCCACTTGAGGACGCGATCAGGGAGAATCAGGGTTCGGAACCATTTTTGTTACGCATTCGAGAGGATGTGACTCAGGGGAAAGCCCCCGGATTTGTGGTCCACGAGGATGGACTTTTGCGTTTTAAGAATCGGTCGTGCGTACCGGCGAATGACGAGTTGAAAAACTCGATTTTGAGAGAAGCTCATGCTACCCCTTATTCCGTTCACCCGGGGTCTAGCAAGATGTATAAAGACTTGAAACAAAATTACTGGTGGAGTAATTTGAAGCGAGAAGTCGCGGAATTTGTTTCGAGATGCTTAACCTGTCAGCAAGTCAAGATAGAACATCAGCGACTGGCGGGTATGCTGAAACCTCTCCCTATTCCAGCATGGAAGTGGGAGGATATTTCAATGGACTTCATCACGAGTTTGCCGACGAGTCGTCGTGTCATGAACACAATCTGGGTAATTGTAGATTGCCTAACTAAATCAGCTCATTTCCTTGAGATTAAGGATACGTGGGGTCCCGAGAGACTTGCCCAGCTGTTCATCAATGAGATAATGAGACTGCACGGTACTCCTAAGAGTATCGTTTCTGATCGTGATGGGCGATTCGTGTCTCATTTTTGGAAATCAGTTCATCGTGCTATGGGAACTCAGCTTAATCTCAGTACAGATTTTCATCCTCAGTCCGACGGACAATCAGAGAGGACTATTCAGACTTTGGAGGACATGTTGAGGGCATGTGTCCTCGATTGGAAAGACGATTGGGAAGCCCAACTACCATTGATCGAGTTCACGTATAATAATAGTTGGCATGCTTCGATTAAGATGGCACATTACGAGGCCTTATACGGTCGTCGTTGTCGATCTCCTTTGTGTTGGGATGACTTATCAGAATCAATCGGCACTGAGCCCGATATGCTTATAGCCGCCCGTGAGAAGGTAGCTTTGATCAGGAGTCGTTTGTTGACCGCTCAGAGTCGACAGAAATCTTATGCAGACAATCGTTGCCGACCATTAGAGTTCGAGACAGGTGACCACGTGTTGGTCAAGGTATCCCCGAGTCGAGGTATCTTCCGTTTCGGGAAGCGGGGAAAGTTGAGTCCAAGATTTATTGGACCGTTTGAGATTTTGGAACGAGTAGGCGAGCTAGCTTATCGTTTGGCCTTACCTCCGACATTGAGCCGAATTCATAATGTGTTTCACGTCTCTCAGTTGCGAAAATATGTTGTCGACCCGAGTCACATACTTCAGTTCGATGAAATTGAGATCGCAAATGATCATTCGTATGAGGAGCGTCCCATACGAGTGTTAGAACGGCGAATCAAATAGTTGAGGAATAAGACGATTCCTTTGGTTAAAATTCAGTGGTCTAGACAAGGAGTCGAAAAGGCTACTTGGGAAACCGAGGATAGTATGCGGGAGAGTTATCCCGAGTTGTTTGACCCTTAGTTTCGGGGACGAAATTCTTTTAAGGGGGGTGTATGTAATACCCGGTTGTAATTCAGTCTGTATCATTCAGTAATTTCATTCGGTAATTGTCACTATGTAATTTTTCACTTGTTAATAATCATTCATCCGTGTTTACCGTTCGGAATAACTTCGAGTTGTGTATCGATACTGTTCAGTGTATCTTCCTTATTCGGGAATCGAGATAAGAGTATTATCTTGATTGTTGTAATTGATTCATTAGTCGATGTTGACGTTGGAATTCATGTCATTTCAAATCTCTTCATTGTTCAATCGTGCTTTTGTTGGACGAACCCTTGTAATCATTGCATGGAACCACCGTTTTGGGGTTTTCGCACTTCCCTTTCGTGTTATTGTTTCCCAAATATTGATTCCTATTGCTTTTTTCCCTTCCCGGAACATTTTTCTTCATTTTAGGACCCAAGGGGGGTGGGGGCCGCGGCACAATGAGTGTGCTCCGCGGCACACACATTTTCCGATTTTTGGCCGAGCATCCTGTACTGTAGGCCGCGGCTCATGCCGGCAGGGCCGCAGCACACTCGTCCGGGCCGCGGCACACTCATGTTGCAACTTATCGGCCAAACCGTCTGTACCGAGGGTCGCGGCTCATGCCGACGGGGCCGCGGCACACTACCGAGTCACTGCCGCGGCACACTCGTCCGGGCGCAGCACGCTGCCGATCACTGGGGACAGTTTTGGCCCTGTGCCGCGGCACACTTTGGCCGGGCCGCGGCACACAGTGCAGTCAGCACTATAATTGCATTTTTTGAGCGAGATCAGCTCATTTGTTTCCATTTCTTCACCTTGGTCCGAGAGAGAGGGTTTGTGGGAGAGAATCTTCATCATCAATCACTTGAGTATTCATTTTTCATCATTTTCATTCGGTTGTGAAGCTCGGATTGTGGATCTAACGCGATTTCATCGGATTAAAGCACTTGGATCTTCAAAGGTAATATTCATCAAACCTCTTGGATTTCGATTTTGTATTGAGATATGATGTTTTAGATGTTAAGATCATGTTGTGTGAAGTGATATACACATTATTATGGACATGTTTGATTGTTCATTGGATTATTCAAGGATTATTCAAGAACACTTTGAATATTGTGCTGGATTTGGGGGTTTTCGATTAATTGTTGTTGAAATCACGATTTTGGATATTCATAATAGATTATTGATCGTATTGAAGATGTTTTGTTGGTTTGAAACACTTCTTGGGGATTTGATGTTGGTATTATTGAGGTTTGGTTATAAATAATCGAACTTTGGCCACAAAGTGTTCGATATAATGCCCCAATGAACTTGGTTTAATCGTATCGACATTTTGAGTTCGTTATATTCGTGTTTGATTCGTATATTGAACGGATTGTTGGTAATTGTATTATTCAAGGTTGTTCGAGCGACCGATATCTCAATTAGGATGTTGTTCATGGAAGGATAATTGTCACCGGTGTTGTGTAAGTTAATTCTTACTCAGTTAAAAGGATATTCATTCCTTTTGTTGTTGTTCATTCATAATCGTAATTCATTCATAAGGTACTAACCGTTTTAAAACTTGTAATTGTCACCTAATTACTTCATTCACGGGGAACGACGTTTCCAATCATTTCATTGAGCTGTCATTCATATCACCATCATTTCATCTTGGTGAGTCATTATTCATTTTCGATGTCACTTTTGTTATATCGTGGCATTCCGGGTCATACTGGCATGCCGGTTGATATGTGTAGGATTTTCATGTCGCGCACATTTAAGTCGTGTGTTGGTTGTTGGCCTCACATTGGACTGTGCACACGAGTCGATTGCTTCGTGAGACTGATTAGGTACAAGACCACACGTGTATTCGATCGATACTCGTTGGTGGCTTGTGCACAGACACATTTCCATCCCGGACGTAGTGTGGTGCCATTCCTTCGAGTCGTACTGTTAGGTGATTGATATAGCATGTTTGATTGCGTATGTTTCGACAGGATTATGTGTATTCAACTCTTGAGGATTGTTGTTCTGTGTCACTGACCCCGTTGGGGGATATTGTTTTTCAGGTCATGGCAAGGCGAAAGCACAGGGAGAGCACGTTGACGGCGAGGAGTCCCAATGATACTAGACGGGGTCCCTAGTCTTTTCAGTCATTTATGTTTTCTTCATTTATTCCGCTGCAAACATTCCGTTTGAATACTCATTTCACTCAGTGTTGTATATTTGATCTCCATATAAAATATATACATGTATTCTGTATTATCCTGGATGTGTTGTATAAAACTCCTCATCGGAGTAATTATTGTTGTAATGTGGTTCAGTACTACATTTACCCTGTGTAATTCATTCATTTTCATTCGCCTAGTGGGTCCCAGTCGGGGGTCCACGACACTGTAATATCCGCCTAGTTTGGGGTGTTACATGCGCAGTGTCCGACAGTAGCGTGCGCTACCTGCCGATCCACCCGAGTCCAGAACCTCACTGCCCCTACTGTCTCGGTCGACTAGCGCGCGCAGCTAACCAGCCGTAGCGTGCGCTGCCTCCCAGCCGTAGCGTGCGCTTCCTTCCGGTCGTAGCGTGCGCTACACCGGTTCCTACCACACCCGTCCGGCCAGTACCCGCAACCGTTCGGCCAGTGCCCGACCACCAGGACTCGACGACTCGATTATCCGAAATCGCACAGAACAAACACGACAAAATGCTCGTGGGCAACATCATCGGCCTGAAATGAAATACCATGCAACAATTAATAACACGACCATGGAAAGGGTCAAGACAACAAATACGAATGCAGATACCCACAACTTTGGGTAAATTACAAAATGGCCCAAAACGCCCGAAAATCACGATACGTGATTGAATAACCAAACTGAAGTTCACAACACGTCTAACAAAGTTAAATGGACTTACGGGAAACTCGAAACAGTAGTTTCGAACGAGATTCACAAGAATCGGACTCGAGTGCGGAAAAGACGCTAAGAAACACGGAACTCAACAAAACAACACCGAAACAAACTCGGATGACAAAAAATGCAGAATTAATCATTCTCAGAATGATGAAACGGTCCTGAACGAGTCATTAAAATGGACTCTTGCCAAAAAACGAAAATTACCGGAAATCGAATTTGCGGATGTTACAGGCTAGGTGGTGCTACTACTCTTTGGTTCCTCCCATTGCTGTCTGAGACGGAACTACCGAGTCGCGTAATAGGATTGACGACGGAATGAATCGAGCTTATTCTCTCATTATGAATATTAGATATTGGATATCTAAATTTGGGACATTAGATGTTTAAATTGATTTATTGGATAAATTAATTTACGGCCTAATGAATTAAATAAATTACTGGGTGATTAATTTAATTCATGGATATAATTATTTCCTGGAGAAATTAATTATGTCATAATGTATTTGATATGATAAAATTAATTAGATTAATTAATCGATATAAATACATCGGAACGGAATCGGAGTTTATCTGTTTGGACTCACGGGAGTCCGAAACGAACTGAACTCGTCCGATTCATCCACATAGCCACCCCCTCTTTTTCCACCCACCTTCACTTTGTCTTTGTTTCATTCTTTATTGAGTGATAAAGACATTGGGGTCATGTTATGATTTTCATGGTGGGGTTGATCACTCATGTGGTGAGTTGTATCATGTGAAAAGGAATTGAATAAAGGAAGGAATACTTCATCTCACTTTTTTGATCAATCATACGGTTCATTGAGAGAAAGAGAGAGAAAAAGAACTTTGAGTTCATTTCATAATTCTCTAGGCTTCTTCTTCCTTTTCTTCATTTTTGTTCTTGGTAATTCTTAGAGAAAAATTAAGAATTCAAAGAGGGATTGTGATTTATACACTTAGAGTCTTATAATTTCATATTAGAAGCTTAATCACTTAGTATCCTCAGAGGATAGAAAGGTGATTGTCGTTCCGGTCATTTTTCCGGCGCGTGGCAAGTAGAGACGCGGTGCTTTCGGCGTTGGATCATTCAAGAGCTTGGAGCGGATTGAATTGCAGGGAGATCGTCTAAAGCTTGGGGAATAGCTCAAGAGAAGGAATCTATTTAATACACGGGCTACAAGGGTGAGTTTCTTATATCTCTTGTGTTTTCGTTTATATATTCGTATATACGTAACTCGATCGATCCTCGTAGGGATTCGGATCGAATTAATTTTCATTTTACCGCTTCCGCTGGGACTTTGTTTTAGGCACCGAATCCCAACAGTGGTATCAGAGCGTAGGTCTTGCGATCGTATATATGATATTGGCATTTGGAATGCTTGATTAGATGGTATATGATTTGGAATCATAATCATATTAATCGTTGATTTTCTATTGTTCATCCAAACAAATTATTTTTCATGATTTTATGTTACAACGTAAATCTATTTTTCTTTTGAAAAACTGATTTAAAATGTAATATAAAGATTAGAAAAATGTTATTTTTTGAATCGGGGCGAAAAACGAGCCGAAAACATAATCGGACCCGGCAGCCTGGGGCTGGCCGGGCGTTGCCTCGCGGTCCGAGGCAGCAGATCGCGATCTGGACCCGTGATCGGCCATGCTCGGCAGCCTGTGCCGGGCATGTTGGGCACTTATCGGCCGCACAGCAATGTTCTCGGTCCTCGCCGCCTTTCGGCGGCACCTGGGCAATGCTCCGGCCGTGTTTTTTCGACTCGATTTTTTATATTTCGTTCGATAATTAATGTGAGACCCCATTATTTTGTATGTAGATTAGATTATTAATATTTAATAAATAAAATAAAGTTTACAATATTTCATTATCGAATAAAATTAGTTCTTACCTTATGCATAGTCACATTAGCTAAATAAATTCTATAAGTTCAACAACCTAATTATTTTTATTACTTCAATTTAATAAATAAAAATAATAATACCATTTAAGTTTAATTAACTTAAAATTTTAATAAATTTTAATTATTAGCTAAATGGGCTATTTAATCTAATAGTATAACTTAATTAGAGGGCTTATTATTAAAATTTGAACTTAGATGCATTATGGGCTTATGACCACTTAAATAATAAATCACCTATCACCTAAAATACTACACCTAGCCCAAAACGCTCATGACCCAACCCAACTTAAACTTACTACCTAATACTTAATAAATACAACTAAAATACACCATACATGTATAAATACAAAAAAAAAATCTGCCTACACAATTAAAACAAAGGAGACTTGTGTTGTCATAATTTCAAACTTGATTCAAGACACTTGTACCCTTACATGCAAGCCTTGATCACACCTCCACCTTAACATCTCACCTATAAATACGTTCTCCTTGTAAACTCCTCCCATTTCACAACATACAAAAAAGAATCTCTGCACTTGAGAGAGAGAGAGAGAGAGAGAGAGAGAGAGAGAGAGAGAGAGAGGGCTGAAGTGAGGAGAGAAGAAACAAAAAAAAAAATAGAGAGGAAGAAGAAGAAGAAAGAGGAGGAAAAGAAAGGTAATGAGTCAACCTTATAACTTTGTGTAATTCCTTTTTTTCTATTATTATAAACATAGAAATAAACTAATCATCCTTGAACTCTTCCTTTGATCAACCACATATATTCAAAGAGGGGAGTCATCTTGTCTAAGCCATCATCTTTAACATCTCTTTGAAGAATTCAAAAGTGGGTAAAGTTATTTTCCTTCCTTTCTCTTATTCAAAATTTATAGAAGTTAAATATATGGTGCATGCAAGTATTAAAACTCTAGATATCTATACTTGATTAACATTCATTATCATGCATGTAATGGTCTTGATATTTGTTGAATTTTAGTTTGTCATATTTTGATTATATGTGCAAATTAATTCATTGATGGAAAATTTGGTTGAATATGACAAATCTGACCTTTGGGATTAAAATCTCAAAAACATATGAGTATATATATTGGACTATGGTAATAGGATAATTAGTCACCGGAAGATTTGATAATTCGAACCTAAGTTCGAAGGATAAACTAAAATAGTTTAAATAAGATAAATTTGGGGTAAAATTGTTAAAATCCATAATTCTGGTCTTATGTCTTAAATGTAAGTCTTAAAATATCAAAAATAAGTTCTCTATAAAATTTCACCTAAATAGGAATTTACTAAAATAGAAAATTGGGGCAAAATATAAATTTCAAGAATTCGGGGCCAAAACTGTAATTTACAGAAAATTACTGTTTCGAAAATAAAATTTCCAGAAAAGTTGAAATTTCTGTACTCATATTAACATAAAGAGCCTACCCCGAAAATTTGAGGTCAATCCGACAAGACACGAAAAAGATATGACCCGAATACTAAAGTGTCGATTAAGACAAAACAAAGGGGTGAAATCGTAAATTATAAATGAATAAAAATTAAAACTGAACGTAATCAAAAATTACAAGTCGTAAGGTTCAAATCGCAACTAGATTCATAATTTTTGGAGTTTAAATGAATCCAAATGAATTAATCAAAATTATAAGACAAAACTAAATAAAAATAATAATAATAATAATAATAGTACTTTAATATCGAAAGGGCAGAATTATAATTTATGGAAGGAAAAACCTCCATGCAACTTTTGATCTCAGAACCTTATATTATAAAGGACTTTTCGCCACCAAGTTCATAATTTTCGGACGTACAATCAAACCGTTCCGACTTAATGAAATTTACAATATTTTAGTAAAAATAATGATAGTACTTAAAAGACAGAAGAGCAAAATTATAATTTCCGAAAGGTAAACTTTCATGCAACTTCTGACCTTCGATCCTCACATCACAACGGACTTTTCGCAATAAAGTTCGTAATTTTCGGACGTATAACCAACCCATACCGAATTATCCAAATTTATATAATTATAGTAAAAATAATAATGATAGTACTTAAAAGACGGAAGGACAGAATTATAATTTTTGAAAGGTAAAACTTTCATGCAACTTCTGACCTTCAATCCTCACATCATAATGGACTTTTCACAATAAAATACAAAATTTTCGGACACATAAATATTTCAAAACGAACTATTGAAGTTTATGAGTTTATTATAAGATTATGCTAAGACTCGCAAGATAGCAATCTAATAATCAACCGGTTGAACTAATTAATCTAGTTTATCCAAGTCCATTTACTATCAAATAATCATATTGATATCTTATAATATGCATAATTGTTGTAAATCACGACAATAATTGTTATTCAATTGAAATCGGGAGTAAGTGCTGTGCGGAGCTAAGTGCTACGACCTTCGGGCAGAAGCCACCGCTAGAGTTCGTACGAGTACATATAGAGTCCCTTTTTCTATTTATTCGCATGAGAGGCGGTTAGTCTAATTCATGAATCGAGCATCGTGGCTGTGGTTCTAGGCAAAGCTACCGTCGTATCTTATTCCCTTGAAGTCGAAGGACCGAGTGATCCTAAGGTGACTGGGTCGTAGAATTCGGGTATAGTCGTGATTATGATATGATCCGGGCATAGACCCAAGCTAAGGACATATCGAGCCCAGATAAGAGATAAGGCAGCACGTCACCAAGCGTGAGAGTGATAAAGCTCAAAGGCCAATATTATAGTAATGGTTCGACAAACGCCCAAGGCTACGGTTATCAAACCAAACGTCGTGGCGATAGTCAAAGTCCAAACACTGATAACGGTCTAAGACGTTATAAGGAGGCTAAGGGATTAGTCATGTAGACGACCTCCGAAAGCTAAATACTCATTGGGCGCTCGACGTCGTGCATTCTTCATACTCAACCGCAATCTACGGAGATTGACTGTACATTCATGTCATAATTCATAATATTTTTCTTGAAAACTTGCACCAATTTTTGAACAACACTATTTTTCAAAAGTGGGAGAAACATAATATTTATTAAATAATAAACTCATTAAATACCCAAACCCAACTCACTGAGAATCCATTATTCTCACCCCATTTTGAAATGTTTTCTAAAACTCCACTAGATGAAGAGAACCAAGAAGAAGAAGAGACAGATGCTGACGACCACTGAAGACCGTCCTCAAGTATTTCCAAGACATAGGAATAACCAGTCTTAGTTCACCGGGCTGAGATCTGGCATATGAATGCTTTACTGGAATGTATTATCACAAACGTTATTTATTATGTTAATTGTTGCATTCTTGTCCAACCCCGGTGTAGGGGCGTGACAATTAATTTCCCACAAATTAAATTGGATTTAATTTGACTATGATTTAATTATGGTAATTTTATTCTTAAGGGAATTAATTTAATGGAATATTTTCTCGCCCGAAACAAGTTAATATTGACGGTTGTTTGAATTAATTGGATTAATTCATTTTGGATGAATCGATTGGATCGGTTCTTATTGTTGATTGGATCAATGTATCTCTACGTTTTCCATTTATATAGTATTTATTGGATGAATGCTTTTGAATGGGGATGTGGTTCGTGCACTTAGTTTTTTGAATCGTTCAGTTTTTATTCGATTGGATTGTAAAGGCCGTTTTGAGCCTATTTATTTTACTAGAAATATATGTATCTAGGATGTAATTTTCAATGTAAAATTTATATGTAATGACGAAGACCGGAGGAAGACCCATTTCGAGAAGACGAAGATTCAAGACGAAAACTTGTAATTAGATTACGGAGTTTTTGTTTTCTTGGAACGGTCCATGAACCACATGTTGGTAGCAACTTGGTTGTGAATAGTTGTTTAATATTGTATGAATGCCACAAACGCGCTTAAATTAATTAATGTGCAAAGTGTAACATTAATCGCGAAAATTCTCCCACGACAAATTATTAAGTTTATAAGGTTTCAAGGTTTTCCTTCCCTCCATCGAGCTTTCAAGAAATTGAAATCCAAACCGGATGTCCTATGCTTCTGAGTTATCGGGGTAGTCATTCGGGGAGGATGGATAAATTACCGGGAGCGCATTGGATGCCTTCGGTTGGAGCAAATTTTATCCCTAGAAACCTGATAGGTTGCCGGATAAGATTCAATTGTGAAATTGATTTGCGTCGATGTTATAAACTTAACTTGTTCACGAACCATAGAAACCGTATAGGTTGAGTGGAGTTAACAAGGGGAAAAAGAAGATCGAATCATCCATTAGATGGGTTGGTGTTGGACACCACTTTATGAAAATTAATAAACTAGAAACCTATTCGGTTGCCCTCTATTAAGATTTATAAAGAACTCGATCACCACTATGAAGTAGAGCGACGATACTTCCGGATTTCACATGGGAATGTGTTATTCTGATAAAAATAGTGGGAGCTGGGTAACAAGAATAGAAAAGACCTTAATTTTATACTCAGAACATAATTAAACGAGTCACTAATTAATCTGTCGTACTTAATGCAGACATAACTCTCAATATGACTATGAATCCACTCGCAATTCTACTCGAGACGAACACCCTGATTGGACCTAACTTTGTGGACTGGCTTTGCAATCTGATGATAGTCCTCAGGATAGAGGCACTGGGATATGTCTTGGAGACGGAAATTCCGGTGCCTCTAGTGCGGACAAGAGCCAATCAAGAAGAGATTGAAAACCACGAAAAGTGGGTTAAGGATGACGTGAAAGTCCGTGCATATATGATGGCTTCCATGTATAATGAGCTTCAGAGAGCTCATGAGAAAATGAATTCTGCTAGGCAAGTTCTATTTCACTTAACCGGGCTTTATGGGGAGCACGGTCGAACTGCTAGATATGAGAAGGAAGATGAAAAAGGTTGGGGACCATGTCCTCAAAATGATATCCATGATCGAGATATTGGAGGCTCTTGATTTTAAGATGGATACTTCTCTTCAAACCGACCTTATCCTACAGTCTCTCCCCGATTCCTTCTCACAGTTTGTTATGAATTTCAAGTGCAATGAGATTGCATGTAATTCAGCTGGACTAATGAACAAACTTGTGACCGCTCAGTCTCAGATGAAGACTCCACGGATGAAGGAGTCTGCTCTTGTGATTTCTTCTGGACCTCGGAGGTCTAAGAATAAGAAGAAAAAGACCAAGAAGCAGACTGGACCACATGTCAAGGACTTCAAGGGCACGGGCAAGGCCCTGATGGTTCCAAAAAGTAAGGAGAAGGACGCTTGTCTCAAATGCAGTGAGCTGGGCCACTGGGCTAGAGACTATCCAATTCTTCATGGCACTTTAGGTACAGAACTTTTAATTTTGGAAACAAATTGTTCTGCTACTGTATTTTCTACTTCCTAGATTCTGGATTCTGGTGCTAGTTCTCATATTTGTACCGTGAATCAGGATCTGGAACAAAGTAGGAAGCTTGGAGCTAGAGAAGTTTTGATCACTGTCGGAAGCGGGCATAGTGTCGAGGCAACCGACATAGGATCATTTATTTTGGGTTTAGAATCTGGTTTTGTATTGACTTTAGAAGATGTACTTGTTTTTCCAAAGGGGCATAAAAACATTGTATCTATTCCGGTCATAGATCGGAAAGGCTTTTCATGTTTCATTGGTAATGGTTCCTGCAAAATTTATTTGAGAAATAAACTAGTGGGTACTGCTACATTGTTAAATGGATTATATCATCTAAATCTCAGCAACAAAGTAGTTGTGAATACTATGACTAGAAAACGTGGTAGGGATGAAACCAATCAAGTTTTGAAATGGCATCATAAACTTGGTCATGTTGGTCAGAGCAAGGTTTACAAGATGGAAAAAGATGGACTTATGGGTCCATTGGGATCGGATCCCTTTCCTACTTGTGAATCTTTCCTTAAATGCAAAATGACTAAGTCCCCCTTCACAGGGACTTTTGAAAGAGCCGCTGATAAACTGGGATTACTCCATACCGACGTATGTGGTGCTTTGGAAGCAGCACGTGACGGATATCAATATTTCATTACGTTTACAGATGATCATACTAGGTATGGTTATGTATACTTAATGAAACATAAATCCGAGGCCTTTGAGAAATTCCAGGAATTCAAGGCCCTAGTCGATAAACAAACTGGTAATCATATCAAAGCACTTCGGTCGGATCGAGGTGGCAAGTATATTAGTACGGAGTTTGACAAGTTCCATAGGGAACATGGAATAGTTTCACAACTAACACCTCCAGGTACTCCTCAGTTAAATGGTGTGTCAGAAAGAAGGAACCGGACCTTGTTGAACATGGTCCGTTCAATGCTGGGCTATACTGACTAACCGATTTACCTATGGGGGTATGCACTCCTGACTGCTGCATATATCTTGAACAGATGTCCTTCCAAATCCGTTCCTAAAACTCTACATGAGATGTGGGAGGGCAGGAAACCAAGTCTTAATCACATTAGGATTTGGCGATGTCCCACCTATGTCAAGAAGACTAATGTGGACAAAATGGAAGCGAGGTCCATGAGGAGATGTTTCATTGGATTCCCATCTGAGTCGATGGGTTATCTATTCTACATGCCCAAAGATTGAAAGATCGTTGTTGCTTTTCTTGCACACTTCCTGGAAGAAGAGTTCATTCAGGAAGGCGGAGCAGGTAGAAATATTTCTTTGTAAGAATACAATGAAACTCCTCAGGAGACACCTGTGCAAGAAATTAGAACTGAACCTTCTGAAACACAAGTACAACTACCTCGTAGGTCTAGTAGGGTGTCTCAATTACCTAAGAGGTATAGTTTTATGCACTTGGAGGAACTGGGTTTTCCACAAGGTTCCAGGTGATAAAAAAGAGACCGACCTGCGACCAATAACCTAGCAATGGTGGATATAGACTCCATGAAATAGACTGTAGCAGTCTTTATGTAGTTGGAACCTTCGATTTGACGAGACAGTCAAAAAGTTTGACTTCGTGCAAAATGAAGAGGAACCTTGTGTATACAAGAGGGTTAGTGGGAGAAAAATCGCATTCTTAGTACTATATGTAGATGACATTCTACTAATAGGAAATGATGTGGGAATGCTCAGTTCTGTGAAAGCTTGGCTTTCGAGTAATTTCTCCATGAAAGACTTGAGAGAAGAATCCTATTTTCTTGGGATTCTACTCTACTGTGATAGAGCGAAGAGAATAATAGGTCTTTCCCAAGCCCTCTATATAGATAAATCCTTAAAGCGATTTAATATGGATGATTCTAAAAGAGGGTTCCTTCCGATGTGACATGGAATAAAACTCTCCTCGAAGATGTGTCCTCAAAGTGAGGAACAACGAATGGAGATGAGTAATATACCATATGCTTCGGCCGTGGGTAGCCTTATGTATACTTTATTGTGTACGAGACCTAACATTACGCATCCTGGGAGCATGGTAAGTAGGTTTGGGGCTAACCCAGTTAGGGAACATTAGACTGGCGTAAAATAACGTTCTCAAGTACTTTAGAAGGACTAGAGACCTGGTTCTTAAATATGGTGGTGGAGAACTGAATATGGTGGGATTCACTGAATTGGACTTCCAAGGACAGAAAGGCGATTCAATGTCTACTTATGGCTACATATTTACTCTTAATGGAGGAGCAGTATCTTGGCATGGTGCCAAGTATAGCGCGACTGCTGGTTCCACCTGTTAGGCTGAGTATAAAGCGGCCTCGGAGGCCTGCAAAGGAAGGGTTAAGAAGTTACTGGGTAAACATCACGTGACACCATGTGCTGCACTGCCTATTTTTGTTTTTTATACGATAACAATAGAGCGGTAGCACAAGCCTAGGAGCTGAGATTTCATAACAGTACCAAACATATTGAGAGAGATTATCATCTCATAAGAGAATTTGTTTGCAATGAGATACAGTGTGCTTCATAGACTAGAGTCAGCCGACAGCATCACTGATCCATTGACCAAGCCACTATTCTCAGATTAGCTTGGAGTGTTATCTGGAGAACATGGGTATTAGATACCATATTGTGTGGCATTGAGTGCAAGTGGGAGATTGTTAGGAGTATGCCCTCGAATGCCACTCAAAGGATGTTGAGTGAGGGCATTGTACTTGTTATTATGTAAATCATTAATATAAGGCAATTGATGTTTCTTTATTTACTGGTAGTTACTGCCATTCCTAACTCGTAAATATACATATAGAAACTAGTCTGTGTATTTGAGAGCAAAACGTTCCACTCCTTATTGGATAAGGGGGTCGGCACTGGAAAGGTTATAGCTCAAATAATTAATCATTCGCAAAGTCGATGAAACTTGACTGGGCGTTAAGTTTATGTGAAGACTTGTATAACGTGTTCTTTGACATGGAGAGTGCCTGTCGAATGCTAATGGTTAGTGGGAGCTCACGTTATAGGTATGCTAATTGGATTAGTATACTCGAACAGAATCACCCTCGATTCGTCGCACGGATTTCAATCTGGGACAGTCAATGACGGAATCGAAAGGTTGTGATATGTATTCCTGAACCTTCGACTTGAGGATTTAGTAGGGATGTGCTTGTGATGTCAAGATTTTCATTAGAGTAGTTCGACCCTATAAACCGGGAGGCGGGGGTCAACCTCGGCGTGCATCTTGACGGGCAAGTAGCAGGTCCTACTGAATACCAAGATAGAATTCTTTCTCCCGTTAGTGAGCGGGTTATATGTCCTATGCGGTTATTGGCAGATGAGATCATAAGTCTTTGGCCAAAGCATTGAAGCTATCTATATTAGATACACGAGAGCTCGATGATCTCAATTTGCATTAACGCATGCATAGCGTCAAGTACATATAGGGTTTGACTGACCGTGACCCTATAACTTGATCGGGACATTTGAAAGAAGGGTTTATACGTATACTGGTATTCACGACAGAATGGTTCTTGAATGATCCCATCATTCGTTCTCAGTTGGGGTACAGTGTAGGCTGCCAGACTAGCTAGGTGGTGCTACTACTCTTTGGTTCCTCCCATTGCTGATTGAGACGGACCTACCGAGTCGCGCAATAGGATTGACGACGGAATGAATCGAGCTTATTCTCTCATTATGAATATTAGATATTGGATATCTAAATTTGGTACATTGGATGTTTAAATTGATTTATTGGATAAATTAATTTACGGCCTAATGAATTAAATAAATTACTGGGTGATTAATTTAATTCATGGATATAATTATTTCTTGGAGAAATTAGTTATGTCATAATGTATTTGATATGATAAAACTAATTGGATTAATTAATCGATATAAATACATCGGAACGGGATCGGAGTTTATCTGTTTGGACTCACGGGAGTCCGAAACGAACTGAACTCGTCCGATTCATCCACATAGCCGCCCCCTCTTTTTACACCCACCTTCACTTTGTCTTTGTTTCATTCTTTATTGAGTGATAAAGACATTGGGGTCATGATATCATTTTCATGGTGGGGTTGATCACTCATGTGATGAGTTGTATCATGTGAAAAGGAATTGAATAAACGAAGGAAGACTTCATCTCACTTTTTTGATCAATCATACGGTTCATTAAGAGAGAGAGAGAGAAAGAACTTTGAGTTCATTTAATGATTCTCTAGTCTTCTTCTTCCTTTTCTTCATTTTTGTTCTTGGTAGTTCTTAGAGAAAAATCAAGAATTCAAAGAGAGATTGTGAGTTATATATTTAGAGTGTTATAATTTCATATTAGAAGCTTCATCACTTATCTCTAGCCATATCCTTGGAGGATAGCAAGGTGATCGTTGTTACGGTCGTTTCTCCAGCACGTGGCAAGTAGAGACGCGGTGCTTTCGGCGTTGGATCATTCAATAGCTTGGAGCGGATTGAATTACAGGGAGATCGCCTAAAGCTTGGGCAATAGCTCAAGAGAAGGAATCCATTTAATCAATGAACTACAAGGGTGAGTTTCTTACATCTCTTGTGTTTTCGTTTATATATTCGTATATATATAGCTCGATCAATCCTCATAGGGATTCGAATCGAATTAATTTTCGTTTTACCGCTTCCACTGGGCCTTCGTTTTAGGCACCGAATCCCAACACTTGAAACTTTGGGCAAAGTGTACACCTAAAAGGAGAGAAATTTCAAAACCTTTAGATCACTCTCTACCGGATGGGATATTAAGACCACATCTATGCGTGTGTCTTGCAACCTAAATGACAAATCTTCTTTTGATCTTTTATCTGATTTCTAGATTTTGAGTATGACATTGGCAGGAGAGAAAATGCTAAAGAGTCCCCTGCGAAGATAACAGCAGTAGCCACTATATCTGACAGGAGGCACAATTGTGCCCCTAACACATCAAAGGCCGCTAATAGCGATGATGACATCCTGTCACAAGATGAAATAGCTTTGCTCATGTATAAATTTCAGAAATTCATCAAGAAATACGAAAGGGCTCCCTACAAGCCTATACTCTTCAACGATGTGAGCTCTGAGTCACCATATTTTGAAGACTCTAATTTATGCTAGAACTGTAGTAAACCCGGACACTATGCAAATAAACGTCCTCCTCCTAAGGTACAAAACCTAAGGTCGAGCAACAAAAGAAGGATGAGAAAAGACGTGTGGAGAATAAAGTTGAAGGCATTGATGAAATTGAAGATAAAGCCTACATATGCTTTATGGCAAAGGAAGAGGATGATGATGACAGTGATGATAAGGTAAGCTCAATCTCAGTTAACCCTATAAATGCATCACATACCTTAGAAAATTTGATGAATGAATCTCGGATCATTGAAACATCCTATGAGATACTTAAACAAGAAACTACATCACTATCTTTCTAATCTAGTGCTGAAGGATGAAAATGACCTGCTCAAAAATAATTACAAAAATATGTCTTTAGATTGCGAAAATAGCATGGTCACCATGAAAAACTCATGGAAAGCAATAATCAACTTACAACTGAGCTAAGTGAGATAAAATCTCATAATCAATGTAAGACAAATGATTACGGTTTACTAGAAGCCAAAATACAGCTTCTCGAGAAGGGAGGAGGAGACCTCGAGACAATCCTCAAGTTATTTGGGAAATCATCTACGAGGATGGAAGACATTCTAAGTATTGGACAACATGTATATGACAAACGTGACTTAGGATACAACTCATTCTCCAACAATGGAAAAACCAGTACGATATTGTAAAAGGGGTAGAACCCATTGCTAAAACCAAGAAAGCTCCAGAGGCTGCACTGGTAGACAAAGTAAAGGCTACAACTGTCCCTTCTTAGAATTCAATGGCTGTCATACCGCCACCAAGCTCTTATCACAAGCATCGAACAACACCTCCTCACAAACCTGTAAGAGACAATGCTCAATATCAATAATATTTTCCTCAAGCATACAAACAGCATCATCAGCAGAAAAGAAGGGAGGCTGTACCCAAGTACCACCAACAACATGGGCCTCAATACTATCAACAGTATGCTGCTCCTCAATACTGGGTACAGGAAACCATGTATTTCTCTCATAAGCAATCATTCGTGCAGTTCTACCAACAGCAGATCTCGGAATTCAACTGGAAACCCAGAAGGCAAAGAAACATGGCTCCTCCTCCCTGACAACAACCATATTGGGACCAAAATTCTCATTTTTACATGCATAATAACAATGCTTACAGTGATTACATGCTTGCCCCATGTAAATCTCGCGAAAGAGGATACAACAAACCCATTGCTGTGAGGAAAATTTAGGTACCTAAAGGCACTATAACAAGGACCCAAAGACCAAAGGGGACCGAAATCTACTTAATTATTGATTACATGATATCATGGAGATGGACATTTGGTACTTCAACAACGAATGTTCTCATCATATGACAAGAGATATCACCAAGCTAACAGATTATGTAGAAGATCGAGGTCCAAAGGTGCGATTCAGTGACAAATCCAAAGGAAGAAGAAGAGTGAAAGTAACCCTACCCGTAGGAAAATTTAAAGTCACCGATGGAGCTTATGTGGAAGGACTACAATACAACCTTCTAAGTGTTAGCCAGTTATGTGACAAGCAGTTCTCGGTTCAATTCTATGAAGGACACTGTATGGTGAAGTACATAATGACCAAACAAATAGATCACAAGAAGTCGATCAGGTAACACGTGCATTGCCGACTAGAAACCTACTCGTACAATCTTCTTATCATTAGCCAGTTCTATGACAGGCAGTTCTCGGTTAAATTCTATATAGATCATTATAGAGTAAAGGACATAAAGACCAAACAAATTGTTCTTATAGGAAGCTGGTCACGTAACATGTATATTGTTGGCTGGAAACCCATTAGTACTGAAATTCCTTATTTTGTTGCCAAGCTGGCTATGGCACAAAAGGGTGTCTCACATCAACTTCAAGTCCATCAATAAATTAGCCCAACAAGTAATGGTCAGAGGCTTGCCAGATGTTTCATTTCATAAATCAGCATCTGAGGACCCTGTCAGAAAGGCAAGCAAGTCAATACATCTCTGAAGAGCAAATCATATCTCTCAACCCATAGGGTCCTGGACTTACTCCATACGGATATTTATGGACATGTAGACCTTGTCAGCCTAGGAGGTAATGAATACTGTCTGGTTATCGTTGATGATTTCTCTAGGTATTCATGCACTATATTCCTTAGAAAGAAGAAGGAGAACCACAAAGCTGCCCGAACACCTTAAAAGCTTCAGAGTGAGAAAGGGATGAGCATAGTATCCCTTTGATGATGGAGGCACAGAATTCACAAACCGCTTTATAGAGCAGTACTGTGCGGATAATGGCTTACAGCACGAATACTCAGCAGCCCAAACTCCTAAACAAAATAGTGTTGTTGAGCGAAAGAAGAAGACACTGGAGCAGGCCACATGAACAATTATAGCTGTAAGCAAGTCTCCACAACATTTTTGGGGAGCAGCAAAAAATACAGCATGATATACACAAAGATGATGTATCATCAACAAGCACCACAACAAAACTATTGGGATATGTTGCCTAAACCGAAGGCGCAACGGAAGCAATACGAATCTAATTCGATCCGAATCCCTTAAGAGGATCGATCCAGCTACATATATACGAATATTAAAATGAAACAAATGAAGATTCGAAATCATACCCTCGTAGTTCGTTGGTTAAATGGTGTACTCCGTGTGAGCGATTCCCCAAGCTTTAGGTGATCTTTCCCCACGAATCCTATTCGTCAAGCTTTTGTATGATCCAACGCCGAAGGCACCACGTCTCTACTTGCCAAGCACCGGAAAGACGACCGGAACCACTTCACCACGTTGCCCACTAAGAACACGACTAGAACGAAGTGGTAGAAGCTTATAACTATAATCTATATCACTCGAAGTGTATAAATATATATTCTCTCTATTTTTTCCTCTCAATTTTTCTCTAAGAAAAATATGAAGAAACTTATGGTGAAGATGATGAAAATGAAGAAGACATGTTACAAAGTCTTTCTCTCTCTTTCAATTGTGAATGAACCGTATCATATGCCAACAAGTGAGAGGAAGAGGACTTTATAAAATGTTATCATCTCATCCCAATCAAAGTCTTCTCCCATAAAGAAATCACCTCATGATCTCTTGTCCCCTCAATAATAAACATCAAAGATATTATATCAAGAAGTCTTCCATCACATTATGTGGAAGATATGGGAGGGGCGGCCATCTAGAAGGAGCTAGGAGGAGTTCGATTCGTTTCGGACTCTCGCATGTCCAAACAGATAAACTCCAATCCATCATGTTATATTTATATCAATTAATTGAGTTAATTAATTAATTATATTAAATACAAAATAATATAATTAATTCCTCTAAGAAATAATTATATCTATGAATTAAATTGATCACCCAGTAATTTATTTAATTCATTAGGCCGTAAATAAATTTATCCAATAAATTAATTTAGACATACAATGTCTCTCAATTAGTTAGACATCCAATGCCCAATAAATTAGATATCCAATATCTAATATTTATAAAGAGAGAATACGCTCGATTTACTCCATCGTCAATCCTATTGCGCGACTCAGTAGGTCCATCTCAGTTAGCAATGGGATGAACCATAGAGTAGTAGCACCACCTAGCCAGTCTGACAGCCTACACTGTACCCTAACTGAGAACGAATGATTGAGATCATTCAAAAACCATTCTGTGTGAATACCAATATACATATAAACCTTTCTTTCAAATATCCCGATCAAGTTATAGGGTCACGGTCAGTCAAACCCTATCTGTGCTATGCATGAGTTAATGCAAATCGAGATCACTGAGCTCTCGTGTATCCAATACAACTAGCTCCAATGCTTTGGCCAAAGACTTATGATCTCATTTGCCAATAACTGCATAGGACATATACCCGTTCACTAACAGGAGAAAGAATATTATCTTGGTATTTAGTAGAACCTGCTACTTGCCTGTCAAAATTCACGTCGAGGTTGACCCCCACCTTCTGGTTTTCTGGGTCGAACTACTCTAATGAAAATCATAACGTCACAAGCACATCTCTACTAAATGCTCAAGTCGAATGTTCACGAATACCTATCACAATCTTTCGATTCCGTCATTGACTGTCCCGGAGTGAAAGTCATGTGAATCGAGGGTGAGTCGGTTCGAGTATACTAATCTAATTAGCATACCTATAATGTGTGATCCCATTAACCATTTGTGTTCGATAGGCATTCTCCAAGTCAAAGAACACATCATACAAGTCTTCACATAAACTTAACGCCCAGTTAAGTTTCATTGACTTGCGAACGATTAAGTGTTTGAGCTATAACCTTTACAGTGCCGATCTCCTTATCCAATAAGGAGTGTAATGTTTTGCTCTCAAATACACGAACTAGTTTCTATATATATATATTTACGAGTCAGGAATACCCGTAACTATCTGTGAATAAAGAAACATACAATTTCCTTCTGATAATGATTTTACATAATAACAAGTACAATGCCCTCACTCAACATCCTCTGAGTGGCATTCGATAGCACACTCCTAACTATCTCCCACTTGCACTCAATGCCACACACTGTGGTATCTAATATCCATGTTCTCCAGATGACACTCCAATCTAATCTGAGAAAGTAGCTTAGTCTGTGGATCAGCGACGTTGTCGACTGAGTCTACTCTATGCAGCACAATATATCCCTTGTGAACAAATTCTATCACGAGATGATACTTCCTCTCAATGTGTTTGGTACTATTGTGAAACCTTGGCTCTTTGTCCTGCGCTACAGCTCCGTCGTTGTTGCAGAAAAGCGGAACAGGCAGCTCAGCACATGGTATGACTTGAAGTTCTCCCAGAAACTTCTTAATCCAGAACCCTTCCTTAGAAGTCTATGAGGCTGCTTGATACTCAGCCTGACTGGTGGAATCAGCAGTCATGCTTTGCTTGGCACTACGCCAAGATACTGCTCCTCCATTAAGAGTAAATTTATAGCCAGAAGTAGACATCAAATCGTCTTTCTGTCCTTGGAAGTCTAAATCAGTAAAGCCCATCACATTAAGTTCTACACCGCCATACATAAGAATTAGATCTATAGTCCTTCTTAAGTACTTGAGAATGTTCTTTACAGCAGTCCAATGGTCCCTTCCTAGGTTTGCCTGAAACCTACTTACCACGCTCACAGCGTGCGCAATGTCAGGTCTCGTACACAACATTGCATACATAAGGCTACCCACGGCCGAAGCATATGGTATATTACTCATTTCCTTTCGATTTTCTTCACTATGAGGACACATCTTCGAGGAGAGTTTTATTCCATGTTGCATCAAGGAACCCTATTTTACAATCATCCATCTTAAATCGCTTTAAGATTTTATCTATATAGAGGGCTTGGAAAAGACCTATCATTCTTTCGCTCTATCCCGGTAGTGCTGAATTCCAATAATATAGATAGCTTCTCCCAAGTCTTTCATAGAGAACCTACTCGAAAGCCAAGATTTCACAGAACTGAGCATTCCCACATCATTTCCTATTAGTAGAATGTCATCTACATAAAGTACTAATAATGCGATCTTGCTCTCACTAACCCTATTGTATACACAAGGTTCCTCTTCATTTTGCACGAAGTCAAACTCTTTGACTACCTCGTCAAAACGAAGGTTCCAACTGCGCGAAGCTTGCTTAAGTCTATAAATGGAATGCTGAAGGTTGCACACATTAAGAATATCGACTTCGGACACAAAGCCTTTAAGCTGCTCCATATAAATTTCCTCCTCGAGGAATCCATTAAGGAAAGCCGTCTTTACGTCCATCTGCCATATCTCATAATCGTGGTAGGCAGCTATAGCAAGCATCATGCGAATATACTTGATCATAGCTACAGGCGAGAAGGTATCGTGGTTATCGATCCTTTATTTCTGGGTATAACCATTTGCCACAAGCCTGGCCTTATAGGTGTCAACCTTGCCATCCCCATCAGTCTTTCTCTTATAGATCCACTTATTCCCAATATGCATTATGCCCTTGGAGAGTTCTACTAGAGTTCAGACCTGATTGACATGCATTGAGTCTATATCAGTTTCCATAGCTTCCCGCCATTTCGCGGAGTCTACATCCACCATCGCTTGGTTATAGGTTGTGGGGTCAGTCTCTTAGCTATCACCTGGAACCTCATGGAGACCCAGTTCCTTTAGGTGCATAAGGCCATACCTCTCAGGTAATTGAGACACCCTACTTGACCTATGAGGTGGTTGTACTTGTATTTTAGAAGGTTCAGTTCCAACTTCTTGTACAGGTGTCTCCCGAGGAGTTTCATTGTATTCTTCCAAAGAAATACTTCTACCTCATCCGCCTTCCTAAATGAACTCATCTTCCAGGAATTGTGCTTGCAAAGCAACAATGATCTTTCTATCTTCGGGCATGTAGAATAGATAACCCATCTTCCCATATGGGAATCCAATGAAACGTCCCTTCACATACCTGGCTTCCAATTTCTCCACATTAGTCTTCTTGACATAGGCTGGACATCCCCAAATTCTAATGTGATTAAGATGTGGTTTCTTGCCCTCCCACACCTCATGTGGAGTTTTAGGAATGGACTTGGAAGGACATATGTTCAATACATAAGCAGCAGTTAGGAGTGCATACCCCCATAGGTAAATTGGTAAGTCAGTATATCTAAGCATAGAACGAACCATGTTCAACAAGGTTTGGTTACTTCTTTCTGACACACCATTTAACTGAGGAGTTCCTGGAGGTGTAGGTTGTGATACTATTCCATGATCCTTTAGGAACTCATCAAACTCTGTACTCATATACTCACCACCTCGGCCCGACTAAAGTGCTTTGATATGATTACCAATTGTTTTCCGACTAGGGCCTTAAATTCCTGGAATTTTTCAAAGGCATCGAATTTATGTTTCATCAAGTATACATAAACATACCTAGTATGATCATCTGTAAACGTAATGAAATATTGATATTCGTCACGTTCTGCTTCCAAAGCACAACATACGTCGGTATAGGCTAATCCAAGTTTATCAACGGCTCTTTCAGAAGTCCTTGTGAAGGGGGACTTAGTCATTTTGCCTTTAAGGCAAGATTAACAAGTTGGAAAAGGATCCGATCCCAATGGACCCACAAGTCCATCTTTTTTCATTTTTTAAACCTTGGTCTGACCAACATGACCAAGTTTAAGATGCCATTTCAAAACTTGAATAGTTTCATCCCAACCACGCTTCCTAGTAATAGTATTCACAATGACCTTGTTACTTAGGTTTAGATGATACAGTCTATTTAACAATGTAGCAGTGTCTAATAGTTTATTTGTAAAATAAATTTTGTAGGAACCATCACCAATGAAAAATGAAAAGCCTTTCTGATCCATGACCAAAATGGATAAAATGCTTTTATGCCCCTTGGGCAAAACAAGTACATCATCTAATGTCAAAACAAAGCCGGATTCCAATCCAAAAGAAGTGATCATATGTCAGTTGCTTCGACACTATGCCTGAAATAGAAATCCAAAACTAAAAGTTCTATACCTGAAGTGCCATGGAGAATCGGGCAGTCTCTAGCCCAGTGGACCAACTCACCGCATTTGAGACATGCGTCCTTCTTCTTCTTGCTTTTAGGAACCATTGGGGCCTTGCCCTTACCTTTAAGGTCCTTGATTTATGGTCCCGTCGGCTTCTTGGTCGTTTTCTTCTTATTTTTTGACCTCCGAGGTCCAGAAGAAATCACAAGGGCAGACTCCTTCATCCGTGGAGTCTTTATCTGAGACTGAGCGGTTACCAGTTTGTTCATCAAACCTGCTCAATTGCAAGCAATCTCATTGCAGTTGAAATCATAACAAACTGTGAGAAGGAATCAAAAAAAGACTGTAGGATAAGGTCGGTCTGAAGAGAAGTATCCATCTTAAAATCAAGAGCCTCCAATCTCTCGATCATAGAGATCATTTTGAGGATGTGGTCCCCAACCTTCTCGCCTTTCTTCATCCTAGCACCGAACAGTTGGTTGGATATCTCATATCTAGCAGTTCGACTGTGCTCACCATAATGCTTGGTTAAGTGAGATAAAATCTGCCAAGCAGAAGTCATTTTCTCATGATCTCTCTGAAGCTCATTAGACATAGAAGCCATCATATAGGCACAGACTTTTATGTCATCCTTCACCCACTTTTCGAGGTTTTCAATTTCTTCCTGATTGGCTCTAGTCCGCACCGGAGTCGCCGAAATGTCCGCCTCCAAGACGTATCCCAGTGCCTCTATACTGAGGACTATCATCACGTTGCGGAGCTAGTCGACAAAGTTAGGGCCAATTAAGGTGTTCTTTTCTAGTAGTATCGCGAGTTGGTTCATTTTCATATTCAGAGTTGATGTTTGTCTGCATTAAGTACGACAGATTTATTAGTGATTCGTTCAATTATGATCTGAGTATATAATTAAGGTCTTTTCTATTATTTTAAGCCAACTCCCACTATTTTTATCGGAATAACACACTCCCATGTGAAATCCGGAAGTATTGTTCGTATTACTTCACAGTGGTGATCGAGTTCTTTATAAATTTTAATAGAGGGCAACCGATCAGGCTTCTAGTCCACTAATTTTCATAAAGTGGTGTCCAACAACAACCCATCTAATGGATGATTCGATCTTTTTCCCCCTTGTTCACTCCTCTCAACCTATGCAGTTTCTATGGTTCGTGAACAAGTTAAGTTTATACCATCGATGCAAATCAGTTTCACAATTGAATCTTATCCGACAACCGAACAGGTTTCTAGGGATAAAATTTTCTCCAACCGAAGGCATCCAATGCACTCTCGGTAATTTATCGATCCTCTCCGAACGACTACCCCAATAACTTGGAAGCATAGCACATCCGGTTTGGATTTCAAGTTTCCGAATGCTCGATGGAGGGAAGGAAAACCTTGAAACCTTTTAAACTAAATAATTTGTCATGGGAGAATTTTCGCGATTAATGTTATACTTTGCAAATTTATTCATTTAAGCGCGTTTGTAGCATTCATACCATATAGATAAACAATCACAACCTAGTTTCTACCAACATGTAGTTCATGGACTGTTACTAAAATAAAAACGTCGTAATCTAATTACAAGTCTTCGGTCTTGAATATTCATCTTCTCGAACGGATCTTCCTTCGGTCTTCATCATTACATATAAATTTTACATTGAAAAATTGCATCTTGGATGCAAATATTTCTAGTAAAATAAATAGGCTCAAAATGGTCTTTACAACCCAATCGAATAAAACTGAACGATTCAAAACTAGGTCCATGAACTACATTCCCATTCAAAATTAATGCAACAATCACATTAAAATAATGACATTCGTAATTAATCTAAATATTGATCAAATCAATATAAATTAATCCATTCAAATGAATTAATCTAATTAATTCAAACAACCGTTAATTTTAACTTGCTCCGGACGATAAAATATTTCATTAAATTAATTCCCCTAAAAATAAAATTACCATAATAATATCTTAGTCAAATTAAATCCGATTTAATTTGTGAGAAATTAATTACCGAACGAAATATCAAAAACGGATTCGAAAAACACGGCCGGGCCAAGCCCGGGGCACTGCCCAGCAGGCTGCCAAGCAGGGCCGGCCTAGATCGAGATCCCCTGCCTCGCAGCGCCCGGCAGGATGCCGTGCAGGGCCGAACTGCAGGGCTGGATCTCGATCCACTCCTTGGGACCGCAAGGAAGCGCCCGACCAGCTCCAAGCTGCCGGGTCTGTTTATATTTTCGGCTCGTTTTTCGCTCCGATTCCAAAAATAATATTTTTCTAATCTTTATATTACATGTTTAAATCAGTTTTTCAAAAGAAAAATAGATTTATATTGTAACATAAAATCATGAAAAATTAATTTTTAGATGAAAAATTGAAGATCAACGATTAATACGATTATGATTCCAAATCATAAGATCAACCAATCAAGCATTCCAAATGCTAATATCGTATATACGATTGCAAGACCTAC
Source organism: Orobanche coerulescens (assembly GCA_033398695.1). NCBI lineage: Eukaryota > Viridiplantae > Streptophyta > Magnoliopsida > Lamiales > Orobanchaceae > Orobanche > Orobanche coerulescens. The sequence goes on along the minus strand of CM065804.1, from coordinate 68,375,506 downwards.
TCTCCGATACCACTATTGGGATTCAGTGCCTAAAATGAAGGCGCAGCGGAAGCAATATACGAATATAATTCGATCTGAATCCCTTAAGAGGATCGATCAAGCTACGTATATACGAATATTAAAATGAAACAAAGGAAGATTCGAAATCATACCCTCGCAGTCCGTTGATTAAATGGTGTACTCCACGTAAGCGGTGCCCAAAGCTTTAGGTGATCTTTCCCCACGAATCCTATTCATCAAGCTTTTGGATGATCCAACGCCGAAGGTACCGCGTCTCTACTTTCCATGCGCCGGCAAGATGACCGGAACGACTTCACCTCATTGTCCTCTAAGAACATGGCTAGAACGAAGTGGTGAAAGTTATAACTATAATCAATATCACTCTAAGTGTATAGATATATATTCTCTCTATTTTTTCCTCTCAATTTTTCTCTAAGAAAAATATGAAGAAACTTATGGTGAAGAAGATGAAGATGAAGATGAAGAAGACAAGTTACAAAGTCTTTCTCTCTCTTTGAATTGTGAATGAACCATATCATATTCCAACAAGTGATAGGAAGATGACTTTATAAAATGTTATCATCTCATCCCATTCAAATTCTTCTCCCATAAAGAAATCACCTCGTGATCTCTTGTCCCCTAAATAATAAACATCAAAGATATTATATCAAGAAGTCTTCCACCACATTAGGTGGAATACATGGGAGGGGCAGCCATCTTGGAGGAGCTAGGAGGAGTTCGATTCGTTTCGGACTCTCGCGTGTCCAAACAGATAAACTCCAATCCATCCCGTTGTATTTATATCAATTAATTAATCTAATTAATTAATTATATTAAATACGAAATAATATAATTCATTCCTCCAGGAATTAATTATATCTATGAATTAAATTAATCACACAGTAATATATTTAATTCATTAGGCCGTAAATTAATTTATCCAATAAATTAATTTAGATTCAATGTCCCTTAATTAATTAGACATCAATTTGAAATAAATTAGATATCCAATATCTAATATTTTTAAAGAGGGAATAAGCTCGATTCATTCCGTCAATCCTATTGCGCGACTCAGTAGGTCCATCTCAGTTAGCAATGGGAGGAACCAAAGAGTAGTAGCACAACCTAGCCAGCCTGGCAGCCTACACTGTACCCTAACTGAGAACGAATGATTGGGATCATTCAAAAACCATTCTGTCGTAAATACCAGTATGCGTATAAACCTTTATTTAAAATATCCCGATCAAGTTATAGGGTCACGGTCAGTCAAACCCTATTTGTACTTGATGCTATGCATGAGTTAATGCAAACCGAGATCACTGAGCTCTCGTACATCCAATACAACTAGCTCTAATGCTTTGGCCTAAGACTTATGATCTCATTTGCCAATAACCGCATAAGACATATACCCGTTCACTAACAGGAGAAAGAATCCTATCTTGGTATTTAGTAGAACCTGCTACTTTCCCGTCAAGATGCACGTCGAGGTTGACCCCCACTTTCTTGTTTTGTGGGTCGAACTACTCTAATGAAAATCCTAACGTTACAAGCACATGCCAACTAAATCCTCAAGTCGAAGTTTCACGAATACCTATCACAACCTTTCAATTCCATCATTGACTGTCCCAAAGTGAAATCCGTGTGACGAATCAAGGGTGAGTCAGTTCGAGTAAACTAATCTAATTAGCATACCTATAACGTGTGCTCCCACTAACCATTAGTGTTCTACAGGCACTCTCCAAGTCAAAGAACACATCATACAAGTCATATAAACTTAACGCCCAGTTAAGTTTCATTGACTTATAAACAATTAAGTATTTGAGCCATAACCATTCCAGTGCCGATCTCCTCATCCAATAAGGAGTGAATCATTTTGCTCTCAAATACACGGACTAGCTTATATATATATATATATGTATATATATTTACGAGTCAGAAATACCAGTGACTATATGTAAATAAAGAAACATACAATTGCCTTCTGATAATAATTTACATAATAACAAGTACAATGCCCTCACTCAACATCCTGTGAGTGACATTCGAGGGCATACTCCTAACAAAAACCGCACACGAGGTATGGAATAATAAAACTCATATGGTTGCGTATTTTCACTTTTTTTGATGCAGGTGTTACGTTCTTATTAATGGTAAAGATCATCTCGAGAAATCCGCTGAGGGTATATTTGTTGGATACTTCTCTGTCAGCAAGGCATTCAAAATTTTCATCAAAAGAAAACTGACTATAGATAAGTCAATCTATATGGTCTTCGATGAACCCCATTGTGGTCCAAGATAACCTAACCCAAGATTTCCAAACTTTATATCTTGAGAAAATCCCACAGCCTGAGAAAGAACCTGTCGCCACTCTAGAAATCAATCCAGCTAGTGCAAGAATAGATGAGGTGAAGTTGATGCTGTGGAAGATGACGCTGATCCTACAACCCAACAAGACAAAACAAGGGATGCTAAATTAAAACCCAACGGAAGGTGGTTAAGAGGTCACGCTCAGGAGTTAATAATTGGTGATAGTGATGCTGGTGTTTCCACTAGAAGAAGAATACAGAGTACACAAGGAACTGCACTCTGTCACAAGAGGAAACAGAATTCGGATCAAAACAGTCTCCATTTCCTATATATAAGTACAATGCTAAACTTAGGAGACTTTCCATGTGCACAGTAGCTGCATTCTTACCATAGTCTGAACCCATCTCGATCAATGAAGCTCTCAATAATTCTCACTGGATCTCATCTATGGAAGAAGGGCTAAATGGTTACGAAAAGAATAATGTTTGGTACCTAGTCCACAGACCAACCCATCAAGTTGTAATTGGAACCAAATAGGTATTTTGAAATAAGACGAGAATGGCCCTGTTATAAGGAACACGTCCAGACTAGTTCCCAAGGCTACAAACAGGAAGAAGGCATAGACTGTGATGAAACATATGTCCATGTAGCTAGACTAGAAGCCAATAGAATATTCTTAGGTTTTGCGGCTCATAAGAACTTTATCGTATATCGAATGGACATTAAGAGTGCATTTCTTAATGGAGACCTAGCTGAAGAAGTGTACGTTGAACAACCTCCAGGGTTTGCCAGCACGGAGGAAGGAGATCTTGTATACAGGCTAAGTAAAGCGCTGTATGGTCTTAAGAAAGCACCCAGTACATGGCATGAAACCCTGTCGCTTGTATCTTATCAACAGTGAATTTGAGGAAGGTGTTGGTGAAAACCCCCCCTTCAAAATCCAAGAAGGTGATGATCTACTTATAGTATAAAATTGTGGATGATATTAATTTGGTTCAACTAACCTTGATCTGTGTAAGAAGTTCTCTCATATCATGCAAAGTAAATTTGAAATGAGTATGATGATAGAACGTAGTTATTTCTTAGGGTTGTAGGTTAACCAACTACCTACTGATATATTCATTTACCAGGATAAATATAGCAAGGAGTTGCTCAACAAATTCGGGATGAACACTTTAAGGTTATTATCTACCCCCATGAGCACTTCCACTTAGATAAGTACTGACAAACTGGAAAATCATTTGATCAATCACTCTACAGGAAGCTCATAGGCTGACTCTTGATCCTAACAGCCACCAGGCCCGATATCCATTTTGCTGGAAAAGTGTGTGCTCGATATCAGGTTGTACCTAAGGAACAATTAATGTAGGATTTTGGTATCCTAAGAAAGAAGGATTCAATTTGGTAGGCTACACGACTCGAATCTCAGAGGCTGCAAGTTGGATAGGAAGAGTACAAGTGGGACTTATCACTTCATTGGACATAGAGTTATTGTAATACCCGGGATTTTATTCCGGTTATTTTGGATTTTTCTGGATATTTCTCGGTTGCCGAGTATCGGTATTATTTTTCTCGATGATTGATTTTTGTGTTTATTGTAATACCCGAGACTTTTATTCCGGTTGCCTTGAACTATTTGTCGGTTGTTGTCGGTGATTTCGTGTCGTTATAATTATGTGGGTTTCGTTTTTTTCTGTTATGAATGGTATGTTGTGTTTCGTAATTTGCTCGGTATTGTTTTGAATCTTAACCGGTGCGTTAGTCTGACCGAAATGTTGTCGAACGCCTAACCGGACTGTCGGAATTGGCCACGGCCGAGTCACGGCCGCACGTTTTGGGCCAGAGACCCGCTTGGCCGAGTTACGACTGTAAGGTGCCGGATACGGACGTACGTGTTTGGCAGGGTCTAGGCAGCTTCCGGACAAAGGCCAGTTACGGCCGTAAGTCGTGATCGGGTACGGCCATAATGTTGCTGGGCATCATCCGGACGAAGGCCGATTACGGCCGTAAGGCGTGATCGGATACGGACGTACGTGGTCAGCAGGGTGCTGGGCAGGACTTTCGACGAAGGCCAGTTACGGCCGTAAGGGTACCGGATACGGCCGTACGAGACCAGGCAGACACTGGACAGTATAAATAACCGGGTAGACGTGTTTCTTACCCATTTTCTTCCCCCAACTCACCTCTTCCGCATCCAAGTCATGGAGAAGACGAAGGCATGGTGTATATCTTCCTATCGACGTCATTTTTGAGCTCATAGCATCGATTAATCAATCTATAACCTTCTTCGATCCATCGAATCAAGGTATGATTTCCTAAAATCTAGTTTTAGGGATTTTAGTTGACTTTGTCCGATTTGATCGTTTTAACTCATATTTCTGATGGGTAATCGAAGATTGAGTTGTGTTCTATCATTTTCTTCATCTTTCCACGGTTTTATCATTTCCAATTCGTCGTTTATATGAACTTTCGTCTGACGCCTTCAAGGTGTCTGGGGAAATGCCGCAGAAAGAAATTTGGTCGTTTTGTGATGTTTTTCCTCGTGTGATTTATTGTTTATTTGATGATAGGATATTAGGAACGAATTCCCTACGAAAATCTGGTGTTGAGCCTTTTCGATCGTCGTTTTTATTGGAGTTCCGAATTTTTCCAATCAATCGTATTTTCGGAGTATTCGCGAGAGATTACCAAGACAAGTACCTTGATATACGAATTGTAGCTACGTGAAATCATTGTTGTCGAAGTGCATGAATTTATACGGATGTATATATGTATATATATATTTATATATATTTATATGTTAAATATATGTATGAGTATACGTATATTGATATATATATATATATATATGCTTATGTCGGTGAATGCCAGGGGACAAATACTAACACTAGTTGACGTACTCAACTTGGATTAAAGGATGAACTATACTTATAGATATAATATAGTAAGTTCATATATATATATATATATATATATATATATATATATACTCGGTTGAGTTGCAATATAGAGACATATATGCGGCGTTGGTTGGTTATGCCTGAAGGCTTATTGTGATTGAGTTTTGATTGATAACGTGCGTGATATTGTTTATCTGTGTGATTATGGACTGATGGATAATTTGTGTGAATTGGTGCACTGAGTGGATAATTGTTGTAACGGTTGTCTGTGTGCTTGATGTTTGGAACAATGTGGATACTTATTGTGAGAAACGTCATATCCGGGAACCTCTGAGGGTGGGGCGTGCACTACAGCCAGGTGTAGGCTGCAATGTGCGGCTCCATATGGGTGGTGAACGCCGGTGTTACCTAATGTGCGCGCAAGGGGCGGCTCTTGCGGGAGTTATTGCCAGCGCGGTGACATGTTCAAGGAGCGGCCAACATAGTGGAGTGATTGCCGGTGCACAGGTGCGCAAGGGAGGCGCCTGGCAGGCTTATTGGTTACGAGTATTTTAGTGATAGCTAAGACCCCTGATGTAACCGAGCTGATCGGCCACCTAGAACCCGGTTAATCTTAGGAGTTTAGCTAAGAAAACCCGAATGTATGAAGTACTGCCTTTTTCTCTCTCTAAAATATGCTGTAATTTCAGAATTATGCTTAGTCTCAAGGAAAGCCCCCCTCCTCCTTTTATAGAAGGGAAAGGCGCCTATTCTCTAAGATCTTCCCTGATTTTTAGGGAACATCCCGGATATCCAGGGGTTCAGGCTCCGATTTCCCATCCCTGGATTTCCGGGATTGTAGAGTATGGGCTCTCATTCCCCGAATCTCAGGGATTCTGTCAGGTGAGTCAAGATATCCTTTTCCAAGAGTTCGACCTTCGTGAGCCCGGCACAGACCTTAGGTCGGCTCATATTTATAAAGGATCACTTAGGTCGGGACATTCTTGATTCAAATCCGTAGGTCGGAGAGACCTTCGAGGTCGGAAACCTTTTAACAGAGGTCATAGGTCAGCGGGGGCCTCCGAGGTTGGCGCCCTTTTATCTGAGGTTATAGATCGGAGGACTCTGAGGTCGGCATCCTCTTGTCTGAGAACCTAGATCGGACCTTATTACTCTAAGGAAACCCTCCTTCACTAAGAGGTCGGTACCCCGACTTATATTGGTCCATATTTTAAACCGGGTTTTTAGGGAGTGTACATTCGGCGTCCTATCAACCCCGTTACCGAACGATGTTCGTATCTCAAATTCTTTCAACTCACTTTTAAATGTTTGTCTTGATATAGACCGTGATTCGTGTTTTTGAAAGTTTGTTTCAACTTGTTTTTAAAGCGTTGGTATCAGGGTTAATTAACCAAGGAGGTTTGACGAAATCTCCGAGGGTTAATTAATCGGGGGTCTTGAGAAGGATATGTCGAATGAGAGATTTTGCCTTTGATTGTATTGTGGCGCTATTCTGTGTATTGGGTCGAGGATCATGTGAAATGTTGAGATGATTGATCTCGTGATGATGTTATATGGATTGGGTTGAGAACCCTGTGAGATGTTGTAATGATTTCGTTTGTGACAGTGTTCTATAAATTTGGTCGAGGACCCCGAATAACGTTGACATGGTTTTCGTGTAATTATTTTCCATATGTTGGGTCAAGGACCCGAGAGATTTTGAAATTATTTCCCAAAAGTGTTCCCATTCGATTTTCAAAACCCCAAGACGGCCTGAGTCAATAATAACGTTTGCAAACTATCTTATCATAATACTTTTCCTTTTACAAAAAGGGATTTTTCTGACTCCTTGGGCTCGTTTAAAGTTTCATTGGTGTTATGTTCCGTGAAGAGAAAATGACAATGTGGTTATCTTTCACCTTGTGTATGTGATGATATTCTATGTTGACTATGGGAATGTGTGGTTTGTGTTAAGGCTTCACGACTGTTGAGTTTTGTGTTGTTATTGTTCGTATATATTGTATATTATGTACTTGCACTAGCAAAATTCTAGTTTGCTAACCCCCGAGTTTTCGGGGGGTGGGTGTTGGGAGTATGACCTCGAATGCCACTCAGAGGATGTTGAGTGAGGGCATTGTACTTGTAATTATGTAAATCATTAATATAAGGCAATGGATGTTTCTTTATTTACTGGTAGTTACTGGCATTTCTAACTCGTAAATATACATATAGAAACTAGTCCGTGTATTTGAGAGCAAAACGTTCCACTCCTTATTGGTTAAGGGGGTCGGAACTGGAAAGGTTTATAGCTCAAATACTTAATCGTTCGCAAGTCGATGAAACTTGACATGGCGTTAAGTTTATGTGAAGACTTGTATGACGTGTTCTTTGACATGGAGAGTGCCTGTCGAACACTAATGGTTAGTGGGAGCACATGTTATAGGTATGCTAATTGGATTAGTATACTCGAACCGACTCACCCTCGATTCGTCACATGGATTTCACTCCGGGACAGTCAATGACGGAATCGAAAGGTTGTGATAGGTATTCGTGAACCTTCGACTTGAGGATTTAGTAGGGATGTGCTTGTGACGTCAAGATTTTCATTAGAGTAGTTCAACCCTGTAAATCGGAAGGCGGGGGTCAACCTCGACGTGCATCTTGCCGGGCAAGTAGCAGGTCCTACTGAATACCAAGATATAATTCTTTCTCCCGTTAGTGAGCGGGTTATATGTCCTATGCGGTTATTGGCAGATTAGATCATAAGTCTTTAGCCGCATTGGAGCTAGTTGTATTGGATACACGAGAGCTCGATGATCTCGATTTACATTAACGCATGGATAGCGTCAAGTACAGATAGGTTTTGACTGACCGTGACCCTATAACTTGATCGGGACATTTGAAAGAAGGGTTTATACGTATACTGGTATTCACGACAGAATGGTTCTTGAATGATCCCATCATTCGTTCTCAGTTGGGGTACGGTGTAGGCCGCCAGGCTGGCTAGGTGGTGCTGCTACTCTTTGGTTCCTCCCATTTCTGACTGAGACGGACCTACCGAGTCACGCAATAGGATTGACGACGGAATGAATCCAGCTAATTCTCTCATTATGAATATTAGATATTGGTTATCTAATTTGTGACATTAGATGTCTAAATCGATTTATTGGATAAATCGATTTACGGCACTAATGAATTAAATATTTTACTGTGTGATTAATTTAATTCATGAATATAATTATTTCTTGGAGAAATTAATTATGTTATTATGTGTTTGATATGATTAATTAATTGGATTAATTAATTGATATAAATACATTGGAACGGAATAGGAGTTTATCTGTTTGGACTCGTGAGAGTCCGAAACGAACCGAACTTGTCCGATTTCTTCTTGATAGCCGCCCCCTTCCACCAACCTTCCCTTTGGTCTTTGGTTTTCATTTTATAATGGATGATAATGACTTGTGGGGAAGACCTCTCATGTGAGATGAGTTGTTTTGGTGGTTGTAAAGTGTATAAAGAATGAGAAGAAGACTAACTCTCATATGTCTTCATTTTGGAGGTTTTTCCAACGTGAGTAAAGAGAGAGAGAGAGATAGACTTTGAGTTTAACACTTATCTTCATCTTCTTCATTCACTTCTTCATTTTTCTTAGAGAAAATTGAGAGAAAATATTGAGAGAGTAAGATTAAAACACTTAGAGTGTAATAATCTTAACATACAAAGCTTCATCACTTGATTCTAGCCGTAACCTTAGAGGTTAATCGGGTGTTGTCATTCCGGTCGTTTCTCCGGTGCGTGGCAAGTAGAGACGCGGTGCTTTCGGCGTTGGATCGTTCAAGAGCTTGAAGCGGATTGGATTTGTAGAGATCAATCAAAGCTTGGGGAATAGCTCAAGAGAAGGTTACCATTTAATCAACGGACTTCAAGGGTGAGTTTCTTATAACTCTTGTTTTTCATTTATATATTTGTATATACGTAGCTCGATCGATCCTCGTAGGGATTCGGATTGAATTAATTTTCGTTTTACCGCTTCCGCTGGGCCTTTGATTTAGGCACCAAATCCCAACAGTGGTATCGGAGCGTAGATCTTGCGATCGTATATACGATATTGGCATTTGGAATGCTTGATTAGATGGTGAATGATTTGGAATCATTTTAGTCATAATCGTGGTATATGTTTTTCGTTTGTTCTAGTTGTATTTTTCGTAAGTTTATGTCTAAATATAAATCTTAAATTTCTGGAAAATATGATTTATATTGAAGATATGAATGTTGAAAAATATTGATATTGGATATCCGGTCGAAAATCAAGCTCCGAATCGTCGTCGGACGATTTTTCGGACAAAGGCGGAAGGCTGCCAGGTGACTCGGTATGCGGTGACACGGGCCGTGTTGGCGGTCCCAGCCCCGCCAGCGGAACCGTCGTGCTGAGCGACACGGGCCGTGTCTTGCCGGCAGCTTCTGGAAGTGACTCGACCGTGTCAGGCGACACGACCGAGTCTGGCAGGTAGGTCAAGGTCACTGCCGGCACGACCCGACCGTGCCATTTGGCACGGGCCGTGTCCGGCCGGCAGGCTGCCGGCAGTGACTCGGCCATGGCAGGCCATTTTCGCCCCGGCTCTATTTTTTTCGTGTATTCTTGAAAATTAATCTCCCTCATGTTAAATTGGATTTAATATGATTAAAATGATTTATGGTATTTCATTTTATAAGGGAAATTTGATTAATTGGAATATTTATGGTCGACCGAATTATTTTGAACGTTATCATATTACCCATTGTGTGAATATCGGTTCGTATTGTTGATTGGATCAATGTATTTCTACGCTTTCCATTTATATAGTATTTATTGGATGAATGCTTTTGAATGGGGATGTGGTTCGTGGACTTAGTTTTGAATCGTTCGTTTTATTCGATTGGGTTGTAAAGGCCATTTTGAGCCTATTTATTTTACTAGAAATATTTGTATGTAGGATGCAATTTTCAATGTAAAATTTATATGTAATGACGAAGATCGGAGGGAGATCCGTTTCGAGAAGACGAAGATTCAAGACGAAGACTTGTAATTAGATTACGGAGTTTTTATTTTCTAGGAACAGTCCATGAACCACATGTTGGTAGCAACTAGGTTGTGAATGGTTGTTTCATATTGTATGAATGCCACAAACGCGCTTAAATGATTAATGTGCAAAGTGTAACGTTAATCGCGATAATTCTCCCACAACAAATTATTAAGTTTATAAGGTTTCAAGGTTTTCCTTCCCTCCATCGAGCTTTCGGGAAATTGAAACCCAAACCGGATGTGCTATGCTTCTGAGTTATCGGGGCAGTCGTTCGGGGAGGATGGATAAATTACCGGGAGCGCATTGGATGCCTTTGGCTGGAGCAAATTTTATCCCTAGAAACCTGATAGGTTGCCGGATAAGATTCAATTGTGAAACTGATTTGCGTCGATGGTATAAACTTAACTTGTTCACAAACCATAGAAACCGTATAGGTTGAGGGGAGTGAACAAGGGGAAAAAGAAGATCGAATCATTCATTAGATGGATTGGTGTTGGACACCACTTTATGAAAATTAATAGACTAGAAACCTGTTCGGTTGCCCTCTATTAAGATTTATAAATAACTCGATCTCCACTATGAAGTAGAGCGACGATACTTACGGATTTCACATGGGAGTGTGTTATTCCGATAAAAAAAATAGTGGGAGCTGGGTAACAAGAATAGAAAAGACCTTAATTCTATACTCAGAACATAATTGAACGAGTCACTAATTAATCTATTGTACTTAATGCAGACATAACTCTCAATATGACAATGAACCCACACGCAATTCTACTCGAAAATAACACCTTAATCGGACCTAACTTTGTAGATTGGCTCCGCAAAGTGATGATCGTCCTCAGTATAGAGGCACTGGGATACGTCTTGGAGACGGACATTCCGGTGCCTCCTGTGCAGACCAGAGCCAATCAAGAAATTGAAAACCACGAAAAGTGGGTTAAGGATGACTTGAAAGGCCGTACTTATATGATGGCTTCCAAGTCTAATGAGCTACAGAGAACTCATGAGAAAATGACTTCTGCTAGGCAGATTCTATATCACTTAACCGAACTTTATGGTGAGCACAGCAAAACTGCTAGATATGAGATATCCAAGCAACTGTTCGGTGCAAGGATGAAGGAAGGTGAGAAGGTTGGGGAACAAGTCCTCAAAATGATATCCATGATCGAGAGATTGGAGGCTCTTGATTTTAAATTAGATACTTCTCTCCAAACCGACCTTATCCTTCAGTCTCTCCCTGATTTCTTCTCACAGTTTGTTATGAACTTCAACTACAATGAGATGGCATGTAACTTAGCTGGGCTAATGAACAAACTGGTGACCGCTCAGTCTCAGATGAAGACTCCATGGATGAAGGAGTCCGCCCTTGTAATTTCTTCTGGACTTCGGAAGACTAAGAATAAAAAGAAAAAGACCAAGAAGCAGACTGGACCACAAGTTAAGGACCTTAAAGGAAAGGGCAAGGCCCCGATGGTTCCAAAAGGCAAGAAGAAGAAAGATACTTGTATCAAGTGCGGTGAGCTGGGCCACTGGGCTAGAGACTGTCCGATTCTTCATGGCACTTCAGGTACAGAACTTTTAGTTTTGGAAACAAATTGTTCTGCTACTGTATTTTCTACTTCCTAGATACTGGATTATGGTGCTAGTTCTCATATTTGTGCTGTGAATCAGGATCTGGAACAAAGTAGGAAGCTTGGAGCTGGAGAAGTTATGATCACGGTCGGAAGCGGGCATCATGTCGAGGCAACCGATATAGGATCACTTCTTTTGGGTTTAGAATCCGGCTTTGTTTTGACTTTAGAAGATGTACTTGTTTTGCCCAAGGGGCACAAAAACATTGTATCCATTCCGGTCATGGATCGAAAAGGCTTTTCATTTTTCATTGGTGATGGTTCCTGCAAAATTTATTTCAGAAATAAACTAGTGGGTACTGCTACATTGTTAAATGGATTGTATCATCTAAATCTCAGCAACAAAGTAGTTGTGAATACTATGACTAGAAAACGTGGTAGGGATGAAACCAATCAAGTTTTGAAATGGCATCTTAGACTTGGTCATGTTGGTCAGACCAAGGTTTACAAGATGGAAAAGGATGGACTTATGGGTCCATTGGGATCGGATCCATGTCCTACTTGTGAATCTTGCCTTAAAGTCAAAATGACTAAGTCCCCCTTCACAGGGACTTTTGAAAGAGCCGCTGATAAACTGGGATTAATCCATACCGACGTATGTAGTGCTTTGTAAGCAGCATGTGACGGATATCAATATTTCATTACGTTTACGGATGATCATACTAGGTATGGTTATGTATACTTAATGAAACATAAATCCGAGGCCTTTGAGAAATTCCAGGAATTCGAGGCCCTAGTCGAGAAACAATCTGGTAATCATATCAAAGCACTTCGGTCGGATCGAGGTGGCGAGTATATGAGTACGGAGTTTGACGAGTTACTTAAGGAACATGGAATAGTTTCACAACTAACACCTCCAGGTACTCCTCAGTTAAATGGTGTGTCAGAAAGAAGGAACCGGACCTTGTTGAACATGGTCCGTTACATGCTGGGCTATACTGACTTACCAATTTACCTGTGGGGGTATGCACTCCTGACTGCTGCATATATCTTGAACATATGTCCTTCCAAATCTCTTCCTAAAACTACACATGAGATGTGGGAGGGAAGGAAACCAAGTCTTAATCATATTAGGATTTGGGGATGTCCCGCCTATGCCAAGAAGACTAAGGTGGAGAAGTTGGAAGCTAGGTCCGCGAAGGGATGTTTCATTGGATTCCCGTCTGGGTTGATGGGATATCTATTCTACATGTCCGAAGATCAAAAGATCGTTGTTGCTTTACAAGCACACTTCCTGGAAGAAGAGATTCATTCAGGAAGGCGGAGCAGGTAGAAATATTTCTTTGAAAGAATACAATGAAACTCCTCAGGAGACACTTGTGCAAAAAAATGGAAACGAACCTTCTGAAACACAAGTACAACCACCCCGTAGGTCTAGTAGGGTATCTCAATTACCTGAGAGGTATAGTTTTATGCACTTGTAGCAACTGGGTTTCCTCGAGGTTCCAAGTGATAAACAAGAGACCGACCCGCGACCAATGACCTAGAAATGGTGGATGTAGACTCCATGAAATGGACTGTAGCAGTCTTCATGTAGTTGGGACCTTCATTTTGACGAGACGGTCAAAGAGTTTGACTTCGTGTAAAATGAAGAGGAATCTTGTGTATACAAGAGGGTTAGTGAGAGCAAGATCACATTCTAAGTACTATATGTAGATGACATTCTACTAATAGGAAATGATGTGGGAATACTCAGTTCTGTGAAATCTTGGCTTTCGAGTAATTTCTCCATGAAATACTTGGGAGAAGAAACCTTTATTTTTGGGATTCGACTCTACTGGGATAGATCGAAGAGAATGATAAGTTTTCCCCAAGCCCTCTATATATAGATTAGATCTAAAAGAGGGTTACTTCCGATGCGACATGGAATAAAACTCTCCTCCGGAAGCGCGTTCTTGGACCTACCGAACTCATACCCTTTTTCCGTTCGATTTCTCGATGTCTCAAAGGCAAGTATATAATTATGATTGTACGTTCTCGACTTTGAAAGTAAGATATATTAATGGCATGATTATTTATATCCACTCTGGCGCGGGCCAACGGGTCCCCTGAGGGTTTCGTAGCCTCTTGGTGCGATTCCACGGATGATATGAACGAACCACTCTGGGGCGGGCCGACAGGTCCCCTGAGGGTTCCGTAGCCTCTTGGTGCGGTTTCATGGTATTCATATATGTATTGATGTGATGCTATGAGATTTAGTTATTCCGGAATACTAGTCTTGAATTAATGAATTGACGGTTACATTTATTTTATTGTCGAGGAGTATTGTGTTTCATACTTGATGTACTTGCACTAGCTATTCGACGGCTAACCCCTTTATGGGGGAAATACTTTTTATGTATTTCAGGTTCCAGGAGAGCGGACAGGCAGGTATCGGGTCGGCATGAAGATGGTGGGCAAGTGTAACACACCCGCACTAACTGCCTAACTTACACTATCTTATATCATATTAGCACTTATAAATTACGGTGAAATTTCGACAGAGTTACCCCTAAACTAGTACCTATCCCAAACCTGTGACATAAAACCAACACAAGTATCATACAGAGACATCTAGTCTCAATCCGAATCAAACACATGACATCAATATACCCGTAGCTATAACTACAAGAGATTAGTAAACAACAAAACTTCGTGCTTTACGATATTTAAACAACCTCACATCTTAAACAAACATACTAAGTGAACTTAAAGCACCCATCACACCATCTATGACACTCGGACCTATGAGTACATTACTGCAATAAATATTTATAAAGTAAGGTTCACAAATAAGAACGAAAATATGTTAAGCCCATGGTTAAGCCCGACAGGTCGTCATCCATGTACGTCGACCCTCAGCAACAGTGGAACTCCAACTCATCTAGCGAGGGAACATACTCAAGCATCAGAATTACCTACAATGCATAAACTACGTGAGCTAAAGCCCAATAAGTAGAAATCATGCATGTTATGTATTATGTCTGATGCAACATATGACATATGATTATCAATGAGAATCTCTCAAAATCATTTTCTTATCCTTGGGCCCGCTGAACCACGTACTAAGCACCGGAATGAACTCAATATCATATCATATCATGAGGCATGCATCTACCATGCCAGACATATAAGGCATGCATCTACCACACCAAACATATCGTGAGAACATGCATCTACCATGTCCCACACATGATATAAGCATGCATCTATCGTGCTAAACGTATCGTAAAAGCATGCATCTACCATGCCTCGGTGCTCTTGCAGCGGCCAACAAAACATTTTTCTTTTATTTCTTTCCATGATCGTACCATGCATGCAGACACTAGTGAGTATCCTGTTATGCATGCATGTGGAGATGCTAATGGATGTTATGATCATGTAAGGTGCAACCAAACACTTTAAGCATAATACAGATCAATCATCCAATATAATACACTCTCAAGATATCATCAAGTTTACAAACAATACTGTGTTTATGCATTGTAGTTGCAGATGGATTTCTACTTACCTTGATCGGGTAATACCCTTATGTTTATACCAATAGGGGTGGTTGTGATGATATATCTTCAAAACCTGTTTCAAGGAATGTATTTCAAGTATTCACATACCACACGCAAGGTTTAACTCTCTTCATATCGAAAGGGTTTACCACTTCGCATAACCGGTGTTCTACATACTTTACATCAGTTTATCGATGTATACCAGCCCATTAACCAATCGATTTTGGACTTATAATTCATTAATAAATCTATTAGTCTCTGTTTATAAAGTTCATTCAACTCTCACAACTTAAAATTTCAAGGTTTTATAACAAACACTTGATTAAGAGAGTTTAGCAAAGTCTTGTCGTAATCAGATTTTGTTTTGCTTATAATCACTATAATATAAGTTGAACTTGCACCAATTTTTGACATAATATCCCTAAGATACTTAAGAATAAGTATACTGAAACTACTGACCTTGAAACACACGGATCAAGTAACATATACTATTAATTCCATAAGGTGGCAGAATTGATTCCTTTATTGCCTTAGTGAGTTTTAAGCCTTATAAATCCATATTAAACACAAGGGTTTGCCATGGATGAATTCTTAACATCATTATAACATGTATAAGAACTTATACAAGCTCTCACACCTTCGAAATATCTAAGAAACATAGCAAGAATAAGGAAGAAACAAAGGAAACTCACCTTGATTGTCAAAGGAATTGAGGTGTTGATGTTTTTGATGATTTCTTCTTGAATTTTTGGTGATTTTTCGAAGTGGGGAGCTTCTTATTCATGTCAGGTGAATGTCCAAAATACCCTCGAATGACTACTAGAGACTAGGTTTGAAATAATTGATCGATTCAAGTAGTTATGATCCGGTTCTTGGAGTGTTTGTGTAACACCCCAAACTAGGCGGATATTACAGTGCCGTGGATCCCCGACTGGGACCCACCAGGCAAATGAAAATGAATGAATTACACAAGATAAATGTAGTACCGAACCACATTACAACAGTAATTACTCCGATGAGGAGTTTAATTACAACACACCAGGACAATACCGAATACTAGTGTATTTTATATGAAGATAAAATACACAACACTGAATGAAACGGAGTATCCAAATGAAAATCTGCAGCGGAAGATAAATGACAATAATATGAATAACTGAAAGATCGGGGCCCCCTACTAGTATCACTAGGACTCCTCGACATCAACATGCTATTCCCGTGCGTTTGCCTTGCCATGACCTGAAAAACAAAATCCCCAGCCGGGGTCAGTTAAACAGAACAACAATCCTCAAGGGTTGAAAATACACAATCATGATTTAACTGAAGTTATGAAATATCCTTAGTTATGAATTACGCTGAAGAGGGGTATCATAGTACGCCCGTAGTGTTCTGTGCAAGTGTACAAGACGAATGACCGGACACACCCGTCCTTGTACCTAATTAGTCTCACGGAGGTAATCTGTTACCGTGTGCACAGTCCAATGTATCACTCCCAATACATGGCCATAACGTGCCCGACTAAAAATTCCACACATCCGCACCCGGCCACGCAATATGAACCCAGAAGGTCATATGAACGAGAATGACCGTAATAAATATCAATGAGTAAATAATAATCTGACAAAGTTAAGAATGACTCACCGAGATGAGAGTAATAATGAAGTGATGGATAGTTTCAATGGAATGGTTGGAACCGCCGTTCCCGTTAATGAAGTGATTGTTCAACAATTACAAGTCTCAATATGATTAATTCAATGATGAATGAGTTATGATTATGAATGATCAACAACAAAAGGAATGAATATCCTTTTAACCGAGTAAGAATTAACTTACACAATACCGGTGACAATTATCCTTCCACGAACGACGTCCTAATTGAGATATCGGTCGCTCGAACAACCTTGAATTATACAATATCCAACAACCCGTTCAATATACGAATCAAACACGAATATAACGAACTCAAAACGTCGATACGATTAAACTAAATCCATTGAGGCATTAAATCAAACAAGTTGCGGCCAAACTCCGATTGTTTACAATCAAACCTCAATATACCAATATCAAATCCCCCAAGAAGTGTTTCAAACCAACAAAACATCTTCAATATGATTTAATAATCCAAGACGAATATCCGAAAACGTGATTATAACGACAATTAATCGAAAACCCCCAAATTCAACTCGATATTCAAAGTGTTCTTGAATAATCCCTCAATAATCCAATGAATCCTTATACAAACTCATAATCATATACATATCCCTTCATATAACATGATTATAACGTCCAAAACATCATATCTCAACATAGAATCGAAATCCAAGGTGTTGAAGAAATTACCTCTTGAAGATCCAACCACTTCGATCCGAAGAACACGAGTTTAATCGAGTATGCAAGCTTCACAACCGAATGAAAATGATTAAAAACCACACTCAAGTGATAATTGATGAAGAAGTCTCTCCTCAAGACTCTCTCTCGTATGAAGGTGGAAGAAAAGGAAGGAATGAGTGAAATGCTCAAAAACGAAATTATAGGGGTTGACTAGTCTGCCGGACACGGCCCGTGCCGATCGGCCGCGGCCGCGGCCAATCGGCGGCGAGGGACTCGACCGTGTCACCTTGACACGGTCGCGGCGAAGGGGCCTTCCGATAGTGACTGTCCGACGGTGACTCGGCACCGCGGCGATGACTCGACCGTGTCCTGGAACACGGTCGGGCGTCTGGGCAGTCGGTTCTGGCTAATCCGGAAGAGTTCGACTCGGCCGTGCCAGACGACACGGTCGGGTCCTGTGGCAGAGACTTCGGCATTTCCGGACGAGTACAGCATGGCCGTGTCGGACGACACGGCCGAGTTCGGTCGGCAGTGATCGGCCAAAAACTGAAAAATGAGCGGGTGAGCTAAAACGACCATAACTCTCTTGTCCGGACTCCGATTGACTCACCGTTTAAACCATTGGAAAGCTAACTCGATGATCTATAATATTGCAAAGATTCAGAATTTTTGGAGTTACCAAAAGTTAATGGTGATCTAACAAAGTCGAACTCATATGAGGAAAGTTGAAACAATGAACAATAACGATACACAACTCGAAGTTTTTCCGAACGGTGAACACGGGTGAATGAACATGATTGATGAATGATTATAAATGAGTGAAAATCCACTGAGTGACAATCACCGAATGAAATTACTGAATGATAATGACTGAATTACAACCGGGTATTACATACACCCCCCCTAAACTAAGGGTCAAACAACTCGGGATAACTCTCCCGCATACTATCCTCGGTTTCCCAAGTAGCCTCTTCGACTCCGTGTCTAGACCACTGAATCTTGACCAAAGGAATCGACTTATTTCTCAACTGTTTGATTCGCCGCTCTAAGACTCGTATAGGACGCTCCTCATATGAATGGTCGTCGGCGATTCGATTTCGTCGAACTGAAGTATGTGACTCGGGTCGGCAACATATTTCTATAGCTGAGAGACGTGAAACACATTACAAATTCGGCTCAACGCTAGAGGTAAAGCCAATCGATAAGCTAACTCGCCTATTCGATCCAGAATCTCAAACGGTCCAAAGAATCTCGGACTCAACTTTCCCCTCTTCCCAAAACAAAAGATATTACGACTCGGGATTACCTTGACCAAAACATGGTCACCCGTATCGAACGCCAATGGTCGACGACGATTACCTGCATATGATTTATGTCGACTCTGAGCTGTCAACATACGACTCTTGATTCAAGCTACCTTCTCGCGGGCGACTATAAGCATATCGGGCTCGGTGCCGATTGATTCTGACAAGTCATCCCAACATAAAGGAGATCGACAACGACGACCGTACAAGGCCTCGTAAGGTGCCATCTTAATGGAGGCATGCCAACTATTATAATACGTGAACTCGATCAATGGCAGTTGGGCTTCCCAATCGTCCTTCCAATCGAGGACGCATGCCCTCAACATGTCCTCTAATGTCTGAATAGTCCTCTCTGATTGTCCGTCGGACTGAGGATGAAAGGCGGTACTGAGATTGAGATGAGTTCCCATAGCACGATGAACTGATTTCCAAAAATGGGATACAAATCGTCCATCACGATCGGAAACGATACTCTTAGGAGTACCGTGCAGTCTCACTATCTCCTTGATGAACAACTGATCCAGTCTCTCGGGACCCCACGTATCCTTGATCTCAAGGAAATGAGCTGATTTAGTTAAGCGGTCCACAATCACCCCGATCGTATTCATGTCACGACGACTCGTCGGCAAACTCGTGATGAAATCCATAGAAATGTCTTCCCACTTCCACTCTGGAATAGGGAGAGGTTTCAGCATACCCGCCGGTCGCTGATGTTCCATCTTGACTTGCTGATATGCTAAACATCTCGAAACAAATTCCGCGACTTCTCGCTTCATATTACTCCACCAGAAATTTTGTTTCAAGTCCTTGTACATCTTGCTAGACCCCGGATGAATCGGATAAGGGGTAGCATGAGCTTCTCTCAAGATCGAGTTTTTCAACTCATCATTCGTCGGTACGCACAACCGATTCTTAAAGCTCAAGAGTCCATCCTTGTGGACCACAAATCCAGGGGCTTTCCCCTGTGCCACATCCTCACGAATGCGCAACAATGCTGGGTCTGAACCCTGATTCTCCCTGATTGCATCCTCAAGAGATGATGAAATCTCTAACATACAAAGCTGTCCCTGAACTCGCTGAAGCCAGACCTCGATCTCGGGTCTAAGGAATTCCTGTTGGAGCTCCTTCCGAATTGATAAACGAGCATGCATCTGCTCCTGAACGGTCTTACGACTCAAGGCATCAGCGACAATATTCGCCTTGCCCGGGTGGTAAAGGATCTCGATATCATAATCTTTGAGTAGTTCCAACCACCGTCTTTGTCGCATATTTAACTCCTTCTGAGTAAATATATACTTCAACTATTGTGATCAGTGAAGATCTGACAGGTGACGCCATAAAGGTAACAACGCCAAATTTCCAACGCGAAAACCACGGCTGCTAGCTCCAGGTCGTGGGTCGGATAATTAACCAGCTAATCCGAGGAAACTTCGGATTTCCTTAACATCTTTCGGAGGTTGCCAATCTCGGATAGCCTCCGTCTTCTGAGGGTCGACACGAACTCTGGCAGATGAAATTACATGCCCGAGAAAAGTCATTTCGGACATCCAGAACTCACATTAAGAAAACTTTCCATAAAATTGCTCGCGTCTTAACACGTCGAGAACCTGATGAAGACGTACCTCGTGTTCCTCTCGATCACGAGAATAAATCAAAATGTCATTGATGGAGACAAAAACAAACTGATCCAAAAAGTCGATAAAAACCCGATTCATTAACTCCATGAATACCGCAGGTGCATTAGTTAGCCCGAACGGCATAACTATGAACTCATAATGACCATAGCGTGTACGAAATGCTGTCCTTGCGATATCCGACTCTCGAATCCGCAACTGGTGATATCCAGATCTTAAGTCGATCTTGGAAAATACTGAAGCTCCCTGAAGTTGATCTAAAAGATCATCAATACGGGGTAAGGGATACTAATCTTGATTATCACCCTGTTCAACTCCTGGTAATTAATACACACACGAGACGAGCCATCCTTCTCTTTCACAGATCACACTGGTGATCCTCACGGGGACGCAATCGGTCGGAGATAACCTTTCTCGAACAACTCCTCAAGTTGAATCTTCAACTCCTGCATTCTGGTCGGGGCCATCCGATACGGTGCCTTCGATAAAGGGGATGTACCGGCTCCAACTCACTCTTGAATTCCCCTACTCTATGTGAAGGCAACTAGATAACTCGTCTGGAAATACATCGTCAATCGATGACAATGATACCACGAATGATTGAACATTTCGATTGCCCTAGAATGGTCAATCGATAGAAAGTGACATAATGAATGATTGAACATCTCGATTGCCTTAGAAAGGCCAGTCGATGAAAATGGTACAATGAATGTTTGAATAACTCGATTGCCTTAGAAAGGCCAATCGATGAAAATGATACAATGAATGATTGAATAGCTCGATTGCCTTAGAAAGGCCAATCGATGAAAATGATGCAATGAAGGATTGAATAACTCGATTGCCTTAGGAAGGTCAATCGATGAAAATGATACAATGAATGATTGAATAGCTCGATTGCCTTAGAAAGGCCAATCGATGAAAATGATGCAATGAAGGATTGAATAACTCGATTGCCTTAGGAAGGTCAATCGATGAAAATGATACAATGAATGATTGAATGACTCGATTGCCTTAGAAAGGCCAATCGATGAAAATGGTGCAATGAATGATTGAATAGCTCGATTGCAGAATTTCTCTGCTTCCGCCATAATAATAATTCTACTGGAACAACAGGGACTACTTCCCTGAAGCACACATTCGACAACCAACGACGGAAAGATAGCGACCAAACGCTAACAAACACTGAGGATAGTATCAAGACGATTAAACCAACTAATACCGAAAATTGCATCGTCCTAAGATAAATTCACCACGATTAGGTCCACCAACCAATCGTGGTCACTAAGCTTACTTCGGTATGATTCCGAAAATTCTTCCATCGTCAGGTAGACCGATGGTATGAGGTCCACAAGCAATAGGACTATCCCAAAATAAGTCTATTCAAACATGATTCGAAAATGAATGAATGCGGTGTACCAGTATCAAAAGGTACAAACAGGTTGAAATAAAATTACGAGTATACCTGAGATCATTCGGGCCACCGGATCGTCGATCCTCTTCATCACATGAATCCGGGACTTGCCGGCCCCCGAACCGGACGCTCCCGTCTGATAAATATGAGCTCCAACTTTATTTGCTTCCATTGTCTTAAACGACATTGACAGAGCAGTCTGATTCTGAATCGCTAATTGCTTCGGGGCCTGAGATGCCGCGGGAGCCGACTTGGAGTCCATTCGGAAAAAACGGGCCTTATGCCCGAAATTCCCACAATTATAGCACGTGATAGACGGTTTCAGACACTCAGTGCTGAAATGACCCGGCGTTCCACAATTGAAACAGGTGATGGCTGAACTGGCCGCTCGGGACTGAGATCCCGCACGATTATGCACCGTAGGAGGTCGCTCAGAAACGATAGGACTCACACGAGGCTTCTTGCAGGTTGACTGACCTCCTTCGGGTTGATTACGCTTCGTTGATTTCTTGCTGACAGATGAAGGTTGTTGTTCAGCACTTTCCTTAGCAGCCGACTCATACGGGAGAGTTCTCTCGATTAATCCGGCCAGAGTGGCGCAATGATGATTGAGCAACTGCACATGGGTCATCATGGCCTGCATAAAAGTGAGTGGATCAACCCGAACATCTTTTGATCGAGCCGAGTCCTGGGCAAGATTTCCTGACAGCGAGTGATTATTTCCCGGGTTTCGGCCCGCACCGCGCCTCTTCCGTGCATCCTGACGACTCTCTCCATCCGAAGTAGGAAGGTCGCATAATGATTATATTTCCCGCATGATTATCACGTTATGATTACGTCATGAGATGATGAAAATGAGTATACATGCTCTAACTTAGTGATTATATGAATGATTTACTGAAGTGACATGATTATCTGATGAAATTCTTGAAATGATTATTTTTAATAACTTAACAAGATTAATAATATGATCATCCAGATCGACAACTGAGTAATGAAATGAATTGAGTAATTAATGAATTTACATGATCGTCCTGATCAATAACTGAGTAATGAAATGAATTAAGTGATTAATGAGTTAACATGATCGTCCTAATCACAATGAATGATGATGTTTGAGGATTGTTAAATGATTAATGATGAATGAATGACTATTGCCAGAAATTATACCATGGCGTTAGAAATCTTACAGTTCTTCCGGTCTGATTGGCTCGGCATTTGCACAGGTCGCACGTGATGCGAAAGTCCAATGATACTAGTCTGATGACGATGATTTCAAATGAGACATGACTCGGAAGGTAGTATTCAAAACCACTCTCCGATACCAACTGTGTAACACCCCAAACTAGGCGGATATTACAGTGCCGTGGATCCCCGACTGGGACCCACCAGGTAAATGAAAATGAATGAATTACACAGGATAAATGTAGTACCGAACCACATTACAACAGTAATTAATCCGATGAGGAGTTTAATTACAATACACCAGGACAATACCGAATACTAGTGTATTTTATATGAAGATAAAATACACAACACTGAATGAAACGGAGTATCCAAATGAAAATCTGCAGCGGAAGATAAATGACAATAATATGAATAACTGAAAGATCGGGGCCCCCTACTAGTATCACTAGGACTCCTCGACATCAACATGCTATTCCCGTGCGTTTGCCTTGCCATGACCTGAAAAACAAAATCCCGGTAAGTCGATTAAACAGAACAACAATCCTCAAGAGTTGAAAATACACAATCATGATTTAACTTAAGTTATGAAATATCCTTAGTTATGAATTACGCTGAAGAGGGGTATCATAGTACGCCCGTAGTGTTCTGTGCAAGTGTACAAGACGAATGACCGGACACACCCGTCCTTGTACCTAATTAATCTCACGGAGGTAATCTGTTACCGTGTGCACAGTCCAATGTATCACTCCCAATACATGGCCATAACGTGCCCGACTAAAAATTCCACACATCCGCACCCGGCCACGCAATATGAACCCAGAAGGTCATATGAACGAGAATGACCGTAATGAATATCAATGAATAAATAATAATCTGACAAAGTTAAGAATGACTCACCGAGATGAGAGTAATAATGAAGTGATGGATAGTTTCAATGGAATGGTTGGAACCGCCGTTCCCGTTAATGAAGTGATTGTTCAACAATTACAAGTCTCAATATGATTAATACAATGATGAATGAGTTATGATTATGAATGATCAACAACAAAAGGAATGAATATCCTTTTAACCGAGTAAGAATTAACTTACACAATACCGGTGACAATTATCCTTCCACGAACGACATCCTAATTGAGATATCGGTCGCTCCAACAACCTTGAATTATACAATATCCAACAACCCGTTCAATATACGAATCAAACACGAATATAAGGAACTCAAAACGTCGATACGATTAAACTAAATCCATTGAGGCATTAAATCAAACACGTTGCGGCCTAACTCCAATTGTTTACAATCAAACCTCAATATACCAATATCAAATCCCCCAAGAAGTGTTTCAAACCAACAAAACATCTTCAATATGATTTAATAATCCAAGACGAATATCCGAAAACATGATTATAACGACAATTAATTGAAAACCCCCAAATTCAACTCGATATTCAAAGTGTTCTTGAATAATCCCTCAATAATCAAATGAATCCTTATACAAACTCATAATCATATACATATCCCTTCATATAACATGATTATAACGTCCAAAACATCATATCTCAACATAGAATCGAAATCCAAGGTGTTGAAGAAATTACCTCATGAAGATCCAACCACTTCGATCCGAAGAACACGAGTTTAATCGAGTATCCAAGCTTCACAACCGAATGAAAATGATTAAAAACCACACTCAAGTGATAATTGATGAAGAAATCTCTCCCTCAAGACTCTCTCTCTCGTATGAAGGTGGAAGAAAAGGAAGGAATGAGCTGAAATGCTCAAAAAACGAAATTATAGGGGTTGACTAGTCTGTCGGACACGGCCCGTGCCGATCGGCACGGCTGCGGCGCGCAACTGGCCGGCAGGGACTCGACCGTGTCCTGCTTGACACGGTCGCGGCGCGAAGGGGCCTTCCGATAGTGACCTGTCCGACGGTGACTCGATGCAGCCGGCAATGACTCGGCCGTGTCTGGAACACGGTCGGGCGTCTGGCGATCGGTTACAGCTAATCCGGAAGAGTTCGACTGGCCGTGCCGAGCGACACGGTCGGGTCTGTGGCAGAGACTTCGGCATTTCCGGACGAGTACAGCACGGCCGTGTCGGACGACACGGCCGAGTTCGGTCGGCAGTGATCGGCCAACAACTGAAAAATGAGCGGGTGAGCTAAAACGACCATAACTCTCTTGTTCGGACTCCGATTGACTCACCGTTTGAACCATTGGAAAGCTAACTAGATTTTATATAATATTGAAAAGATTCAGAATTTTTGGAGTTACCAAATGTTAATGGTGATCTAACAAAGTCGAACTCATATGAGGAAAGTTGAAACAATGAACAATAACGATACACAACTCGAAGTTTTTCCGAACGGTGAACACGGGTGAATGAACATGATTGATGAATGATTATAAATGAGTGAAAATCCACTGAGTGACAATCACCGAATGAAATTACTGAATGATAATGACTGAATTACAACCGGGTATTATAGTTTGAACCGGTTCCTAGTAGATATTGACCTAATTTAGGGTATGGATGATCTTTAAAATGGTTTAGTAGAAGTTTAGGGTGTATTTTTATTGCTTAAACTCGATTACCCATGCGAACAATGTTGAAAATGCTAGTGAAGGACTTTATTGTCAAACTTTCTAAAACTTCACAAATGAGACACTGTAGGTAAGAATGGAAGGAATCATTTATAAAAATATAATTAATATGATAAACTAAAAGATAAGTTCAATTCCTACTGCAGTTGGAACGAATAAGGTATAGACAGATCACAGTATTTTACAGACGTTATCAGATACAATCATAAATTGTATCCTATTAGGTATTAACAAGAATCAAAGGCCCTTGACACGTGTTAGTTTATTGAATGATGGTTATCCACAGACCCATTAGGCTGGGAAGATTGGCTAGCGGAATTGGAAAAGATTTTCGAGGCGGTTGATTGCCCCGAAATGAGGAAAGTACCGATTGCTCATTATTTCCTCACTAAGGAGTCCGCTATGTGGTGGAAAGTCATCAAGCCCCAGGATAATGTTGCCACGTGGGATGAATTTAAAGAGCTTTTGTTGGCCGAGTTTTGTCCTTGGCCGGTAACCTTCATACCATAAAATTTCTTGTATTGATAAATCAAACATGATTTTGATTTCATAAAGGTGGAAGAAAAATCTTTCTGAATTGTGTCAGTTAGCGCACGCTAACATACTAATTAGCACATTCTAACTAGAATGTGCAGATATAGCGATATAATTAATGCACGCTAACCGTAGGCTTAGCGCGCGTTAAGATACATTGTGCTGCATGATTTGAATGTGGTTCATTATATGTGGGAATGCTTATGTTATGTATGAATAAGTTACCCACCCGGGACGGTTCGGTGAAACCTCTGGGGGTCGATGCCAAGAGAGCATGACCACGGGGTACCTTATGTTTTGTTGATTGTGATGATGTGTAGTTTGATATGGTCGTGGTTGTATCAGTAATGGTCGTAAATTTTTCTGTCAATGTGGTCTTGTGATTCGTTTACGGTTGTGAATTCTATTTGTTACCATGATAGTTCTTGTGTTCATGCTGATAGTTGTTGCCTTACGTTGATACGTTATGATGAGCTGGCTTTTCGGCATATTAATTTGCGATGTGTTGTGCTGAGTTGGTATTTTGATGCATACACTGCAATGTTACATTTATAGCTATTATGTTTTGTTGTACTTAGTAATTGTTTGTTCAGTATGCCGAGAGGTCGAGGCCGAGGACATGGACGTGGTCGTGGACGTAATCAAGAGCATGAGAGGACGACTCGCTCGTTGTCGAGTGCCAATCAGCTTAGTACAGATGGTCGGGATGACCAGTCGCATGATCCGGAGCAATCAGATGGAGGTAATGTTAATGTTTGCGCCACCACCATCCTTCGTCAGGTGGCTGACCAGTTGGCACAGATGAATCGAGCATTGCACCTGAATGAGCCTCCTGAGGGAGATAATGGAGCTAGTAGGGGGTTGCGAGATGTGATGAGAATGCACCCACCTCGTTTTACGGGTTCCTCTGAATCGTTAGGTAGGGAGAATTGGCTCTTCCAGTTGGGAAGAACATTCGATGCGATGGCATGTCCCAATGATAGAAGAGTACCTATTACTCAGTATCTTCTAGATAAAGAAGCTGCAGACTAGTGGCAGGTTGTAGCACCTACAGATCGTACACCTACGTGGGCTGAGTTTAAGACTACAATGGAGGCAGAGTATTGCCCGTTGCCTGTTTCAGAACGCAGGATCGTTGAGTTTTTCTCGGCTACACCCCAGGATGTATCGATATCCCAGGCGATAGTCGGCTGTAATCAGCAGCTGGTTTATGTTCGTGATCAGGTGAGAAGTGAAGCGGAAAAGGTCCGACACTTCAATATGCGCCTGAAACCCCATATCCATGAGAGTATGACTCCACTCATGTGTGCCACTTTGAAGGAGTATCAGGACCGAGCTTTAGGCATTGAGATGGTTGTTTCTCTGTCAGAGGGTAGTTCGGGAGGTAAGAGACAGAAGACCTCGGGTAGTCTTTCCAGAGGTCAGAGAAGTGAGTTCCGTGAGCCTGTTGCTTAGCATTGTTCTTCTGGGAGTACTCCTCGTTCATTTGATCAATATAAGAATCTTACTCCGTAAGCGAGTAAGACGATCAGTGTGAAGACCTGCTTCAACTGCAGTCGTGTGGGCCATGTGAGACAAAATTTTCGTTCGCCACCGATTAATTGTTTCAAGTGCAGTTAAGTGGGGCACAAAGCGGTGCATTGTGAGACCGTTGCTAAGATGTTTGAGAACCGGAGTTTCGTTCCTACTCCTGGGGGCCTAGTGGTGCCCAGTAATGTAGTTGCGTGTTGAATTTTGGACTGTATCTCATCTGATATTTGTTGCGTGAACCTTTTTGTTTTTTTTTTTGTATTCTACCCTGATGTTTTGTTTTAAGTTTCGGGATGAAAATTATTTTTAGTATTGTTGAATGTCATGGCCCCTTATCCCTAAGGTCAGCACAGCTGGAGCGTGATCCAGTGTAGGAATTAAGAAGCGGGGAAGAAAGGGGGAAACGTATGTATCATAAGGAATAGGGGTGGATTTCCATGAATAACCTATCAATGCATCATAAAGGGGAATCAATCCTGTAGGAATGAATTAGAATCCAAGGTAAGAATACATAGTATTAATATTAGCCTTGAAGTTTAGAAAAAGGCTTCACAGCATATTACAAATGACATGACATAGAAAGCAAAATCATAATGAGTGTTTGCAGTGGAAAAACATGGTTGGTTACATATATGAAGATATGTAACCAGGGCTTAACATTGACTGTAAACAAAAGACTTCCACTCAACTCCCTCCGTCACATCCCCTGCTCAACTTGCACAATTTAAAACATATACAGGGCTAACTACAATTTACTCCGTGAACATATTGCCAAAACATAAAACATGTTTTCTTACTTGTCATCATGCATATAAGCAGTAACATATGAGGGTTTTAAGAAAGCCCGAGTTTACTAAATCATTTCGTTTCATTGCATATATCATCAAATTTACCATATCCATAATTTACGCCGGGGAAGATGGCCACCTCCCGCGAATGTTACTCCCCAAGATCGGCCACTCCGAAGAGAGCTCAGAATCCCGAGTATTGTGTACAACTAACCCTGGCCAGCGACCTTTGTCTAGCTCAAGATCTGATCATTTCATAGGTTGGCAAGCCAACAGTGATAGGTTCATAAGAATCCACATAAAAGTTTTTATGCATCATAATCATTTGAAATCATAATTTGCTTGTAAAACATTTCATCAAAGTAGAGCAAAGCTCAAATCATTTTCGTATAGAAAGCCCACCTGGACACGTAATAAATGCAAGCAAAAATAATTCTCGGCTCTTCCTTACGGTTCAGTCTGCTGCTCCACCTTTCATCGGACACAACTATGTTTAGCGGTCGATCGAGCTTAACGAAGTCTAACGGACAACAGACTCGATCTACATGTTTGAACATTAGAGTTTTGCATCCGACTTAAGTTTAATAACAAAAGCTATGATTCTCTTAGAGAACCTAACTGAACATATAACATATAAATATACTAACAATGGTAACCGATACTCGATTCCGTTACACATTCCTTGGTTCAAAAATCATCATCAAACACTTAACATAATCATAACATAACGTGCATCAGGGCTGGAAAGAATTAGGTGCACACTAATAACTAGATATTGTATCTTATAACACTAGAAATCCATTGAAGTATAGTTTCATGTCCATTTTACAGATCTCAAAAATATTAAAAGTGGAGAAAGTTATGGCCGTTTGCGTGAAGCGTAACGAAACTGCCAATATCCAACGAAAATGGGAAAAACATCATATTAACCTAGAGCTCGTTTCTAGCAACGAAAACCCTAAACATGTAAACTCTAATCATGCTTATAATATTTATAGCATATATATAGGAGTCGACATACAATCATGCTTCTTGACATTACGAACTCCATTTCATAATCTTTTCTTTTGAAAACTTGACTACTTGCTCATTTTTATTTCCCAACTTTAAACCTTCAAACATCATTAACATCAAGTATCATCAAGCATCAATTGTTACCAACATCAAACAACACACTTAACATACATTCATGTTGATAATCAAAGTTTTGGTTCTAACATAAAAATGACCTAACCATGATTTTAAAATCTTCACTACATATCATGCTCTTTAACTACATCAAATATTATCTAACCTATTTCCAACTTCATAATCTAACTTCATGCCTTTGTTTTCAAATAAATTTCCAAAATATTTTATAAAAATCTAACAAAAACATATCATCTACTCATTTCATATATCATCACAATTATCAAGTCACTTTTGAACATATATCAACATATCAAGAACTAAGCATGATTCTTCCTTACTTTTAAAACACCAAACATTTTACAAAAATCCCATATATTCATCATAGAATCATATCATCATATAGCAACATATTGTGTAAGAAAATCATAAGAAAAACAACACATGATTGAGTTATAAAACCCTAAGAATTTTGGCCAAGACATGAAATCAAAACCATGATTAAAACTTGTTTTAAGCACTTTCAAGAACCTTAGAATCAACTTAAAAACGACATACAAAACATTATAACATTAAACTTAAGATCTTCATATATTTTCCAAATTTTAATGTTACCTAAAACCTATTTCTACTTGGATGGAAATGAAGGGGAGAATGTAACTTACTTGAATATGAACATTGTTTCAAGTTTGGAAGACAAAATGAGCTTGTACTTGAGTTCTAATGGAAGAACAATGGTGTTTCAATGGTAAAGGGGGAGAGGGGCGGCCAAAGTGAGAATAAGAGAGGAATAAGATGAAGTGAGGAGGAAAAATGAAATGGAGGTGATGTCCCTTTATATACTAGGTAAACCCTAGACGTCATCATAAATCGGTCGAAGAATATTTTACGTTTCGCTCCTCCACAGATAAAATTACTCGAGTATTGTGTGTATGTCATATACTTAAATTATAGTATCGCACTTATATCTTAAATTCGGAGAAAAGTTTCACGATTTATGGAACGCGAATTATCCGAGAAAACGACTCGACATAAATATACCCGAAAATTCAAAAAGTAAACTTTTGAAAATCGTGCTCGTAATGTAAAAGTGGTGTATATAGAAGGCGATGAAATCAAGATTCTGTCTATCAAAACATAAAATAAAAATCAAAAGAGAATCCTACCAGATAACCGAACATCCGATTTCAGAATTAAAAACGTGTAAATAGTTCTAAACTTATTCCATTAGTCAGAATTTTATTATTTGTGAATGCAAAACCCTAATGTCGCACTTGAGGTTATAATAATTCATGCATATAAAAGACCGGGGCATTACATCGTACCCCTCTAACAAGAAATTTTGTCCCGAAATTTACATACCTTATCAAAAGTTCTGGGTATTTCTCCCTCATCTTGCTTTCGAGTTCCCACATAGCTTCTTCGTGACCATGGTGACTCCATAATACTTTTGTCACGCCCCCACACTGGGGTTGGACGAGAATGCGACAGTTAACATAATAAATAGCGTTTGTGATAAAGAAATTTCAGTAAGCATACAAGTGCCAGATCTCATCCCGGTGAACTAAGTCTGGTTATTCGATAGAAGAAACAATCATGAGTACAGCGGAATTATTACATCAAGTGCAAAAGTGTACATCGGAATTCAAAATACATTTTGACACAGGAAATAAAGAAGCGTTAAAGCAGTATCCTAATTTCCTATGTCTTGGCAATACTTTGAGGACAGTCTTCAGTGGTCGTCAGCATCTGTCTCTTCTTCCTCTTGATTCTCTTCATCTAATGGGGTTTTAGAAAAATAGTTAAAAATGGGGTGAGAATAATGGATTCTCAGTGAGTTAGGGTTTGATATTTAATGAGTTTATTAGTTAATAAATATTATATTTCTCCCACTTTTGAAAAATAGTGTTGTTTATAAATTGGTGCAAGTTTTCAAGAAGAATATTATGAATTATGACATGAACGTACAGTCAATCTCCGTAGATTGCGGTTGAGTATGAAGAATGTACGGCATCGAGCGCCCAATGAGTATTTAGCTTTGGGAGGTCGTCTACATGACTAATCCCTTAGCCTCCTTATAACGTCTTAGACCATTATCAGTGCTTGACCTTTGACTATCGTCACGACCTTTGGTTTGATAACCGTAGCCTTGGGCGTTTGTCGGACCATCACTATAACATTGGCCTTTGAGCTTTATCGCTCTCACGCTTGGTGACGTGCTGCCTTATCTCTTATCTGGGCTCGATATGTCCTTAGCTTAGGTCTATGCCCGGATCATATCATAATCACGACTATACCCGAATTCTACGACCCAGTCACCTTAGGATCACTCCGTCCTTCGGCTTCAAGGGAATAGGATACGACGATAGCTTTGCCTAGAACCGCAGCCACGCTGCTTGATTCGTGACTTAGACTAACCGCCCCTCATGCATATAAATATAAAAAGGGACTCTAGAGGTACTCGTACGGACTCTAGCGGTGGCTTCCACCCGAAGGTCGTAGCACTTAGCTCCGCACAACACTTACTCCCTATTTCTATTGAATAACAATTATTATCGTGATTAATCACGATTATGCATATTATAAGATATCAATATGATTATTTGATAATAAATGGACTTGGGTAAACTATAGGAATTAGTTGAACCGGTTGATGATTAGATTGCTATTGTGCGAGTCTTAGCATAATCTTATAATAAACTCATAAACTTGAATAGTTTAGTACAGATTGATTATACGTCCGAAAATTACGAACTTTATTGAAAAAGTCCGTTATTATATGAGGATTGAAGTTCATAGGTCGCATGAAAGTTTTATCTTTCGGAAATTACAATTCTGCCCTTCTGTCTTTTAAGTACTATCATTATTATTTTTACTATAATTGTATGAATTTGGATAATTCGGTACAGATTGATTATACGTCCGAAAATTACGAACTTTATTGCGAAAAGTCCGTTATGATATGAGGATTGAAGGTCAGAAGTCGCATAAATGTTTTACCTTTTGGAAATTACAATTCTGCCCTTCCGTCTTTTAAGTACTATTATTATTTTTACTAAAATATTATAAATTTGATTAAGTCGGAAAGGTTTGATTGTACGTCCGAAAATTATGAACTTTGTGGCGAAAAGTCCATTATAATATACGGTTCTGAGATCAGAAGTTGTATGGAGGTTTTTCCTTCCATAAATTACAATTCTGCCCTGGCGAAATTAAAGTAGTATTATTATTATTCTTATTTAGTTGTCTTATAATTTTGATTAATTCATTTGGATTCATTTAAACTCTGAAAATTATGAATCCAATTGCGATTTGAAACTTATGACTTGTAATTTTAGATTACGTTCAGTTTTAATTTCTATTCTTTTAGAAATTATAATTTCACCCCTTCATTTTGCCTTAATCGGTATTTAGTATTTTTGACATATCTTTTTCATTTCGTGTCGGATTGACCTCAAATTTTCGGGGTAATCTCCTTATGTTATTACGAGTCCAGCGAGCTCAACTTTTCTGGAAATTTTAATTTCGAAACAGTAAGTTTCTGTAAATTACAGTTTTGGCCCCGAATTCTTGAAATTTACATTTTTGCCCCGATTTTCTATTTTTGTAAATTCCGATTTAGGTGAGATTTTATAGAGAACTTATTTTTGATATATTAAGACTTACTTTCATAACATAAGACCAGAATTATGGATTTTAACAATTTTACCCCAAAACTTATCTTATTTAAATTATTTTAGTTATCCTTCGAATTTAGGTTCGAATCATCAAATCTTCCAGTGACTAATTATCCTCTTACAATAGTTCAGTATATACTCATATATTTTGGATTTTTAATAACCGAAGGTCAGATTTGCCATATTCAACCCAACATTTCCACCAATGAATTAATTTGCACATATAATCAAAATATGACAAACTAAAATTCAACAATTGCAAAGATCATTACATGCATGGTAATAAATGTCAATTTTAATCAAGTATAGCTAACTAAAGTCATAATAGTTGCATACACCATATATATTTAATTTTGAATAAGAGAAAAGAAGAAAAACAATTTTTACCCACCTCGATTTCTTGTCGGAAGTAAAGGGTTCTAGGTCTCGGAAGTTGAAGACGATCTTCCCCCTCACCACTACTAGGTTCTGCCGAAACATGCATTCCATGGTATATATGTTGTTTGCATGTTTAGATATTTGAGTTAGATTAGAGGTATTTGGATGATAACTAATATATTGAAGTATAAGAAATGAGATTACCTATTCTCTTATTGAATTTTTCCCTTCCTCCTCTCCCTTGGCTCGGCCCTCTCTCCCTCTCTCTCTAATTTTCAGATTTTGCTTTTCATGTGAATTAAGGTGATAGTGGTGTATATTTTAAGTGTTTTGAAAATGTGGTCAAGGCATGGGAAAAGGGAAGAGTAATGGTAGAGATCTTGTTACGTGTGTTGTTGTGTCACGATTTATTCATCCCGACAGGCGATCGACTATAAGGCCGAGCGACCAAGTCAACATCAGACAAACTATGGCTAGCTCGCCAAATCAAAGATATCAGACCCCCATCAGTTACCCAGCGATCGACCCCCAAAGCGATCGCCCTTTGGCAGCTGGCGATCTACTCTACTAACCGGCTAAGGGCAATCGACCTGCGCCCCGAGTAGAGACGATCGCCCGTCAAAACCATCAAGGACTGGATCTCAGGAAAGCACCCACGTGCAGATCCACCAAAGGTGCTGACGAGATCTTCGCCAGCGGATAAGATCTTTTGCTGACAGACAAGACATTTGACCACAGCCTGTCACCTACCGCACCTACCGGCATGCGCGCCGAAAGTTGTCAGTGGGACCACCCGCGACAGCAACTCAGGACGCGTGTAAGCTCCCCATTGGACCGCACAGTTGACTGCCAGCATCTCCTGCAGACGTTGAAGGGACAGGCCCATGTGCTAAAAGACGATCGCTCGATTATTATATTGCAGTAAAGGCGATCGCCCGGCGTATCCAAGCCCTATAAATAGAGAACCTCCTCCTACTGGAAAAAGGTTCTCAGTTCTGAATTCATTTTAACCAACGGTTCGGAATTCACTCAAAGGTTCCCAGGTCACTGAATATACGGTTCGGAATTCATTTGACTTACGTCCGAAATACGTTCCACCAAAAGTTCACATTCTCTGACATTCCGATACATCCACGGAAATACTGAAGAACACACATATCATCAAGCTCCGGCTATCTCACCGGAATCCAGCTCAGGACTTCACTCTCCAAATCTCTCGTCCGAAGACGATCGGCGACGGCAAGTCTCCACTAGATGATTCCAAGGGATTCATAAGCCCAGAAGCCCAAACATCCAGCTAAATACTCGCCGTGAGAGGCGGTCGATCTCTCACCGCCGCGACTGTTCATCACCTTTGTTACAAGAACTCACAGAGCATCAAATCTGGTTCTTCAGGCAATCTACACGCTCACTAGCTAAGATAACAAGGAACTTTACACTCATTGTAATTGTATTCTTACATTAGTACTTGTATCCCCGAATATCGGTATTAATAATATCTCGCGAGAGCATTCAAGCCCGGGACTAACAACCCCGGCAAATCTTATGTTATTTATCTTTCTCACGGAAGTGCTCTTGCATTTGTTTGCTATCCCATCCATTCCAGCAATATCTATCTCCGGATAATATTTTGGGTAGCAACAATTGGCGCTAGAGGAAGGGGCCTAACCCTCACATTTTTATTCCTACCGTCCCGACGAACACTCACTGTTCTCGGGCATATACTTGAAGTGACACTCACTGCACTTCAAAGAAAATCTTCAGAAATCATGACATCCGCCGGTCCATCGAAGCAAGCTGCTCTCCGAACCGCCGGACACCATATCCCGGCTCAATCCGAACCCCAGCCGACGACAGGGGGAAGCCGCGGCAACGCGAGACTCTCGATCCCGCATCCGAGAGATGGCCCCAACCTCTCACTCGATCAATTCCAAACCGAGGAACAGATCGAGGAGGCTATGGCCATCCTGGAGGAGCGACGGAGAGCATGCGCGCCACCCGCGATAACTCCCTCGATCATCCGCCGCATGGGAAAACGGAAATTCAATGGGCTACTGAACGAGCGATCGTCAAAAAGCCCCAATTCGCGAGGAAAGGCTCTCGCACGACCGGACGGATCCATATTCGATCGCTTGGGACGCGACCCATCCCGGCGACCGGGGCACTCTATTTCCAACCTTGAAAAGACGGAACCCGAATCCGTCACCAGGAGTTCGGCCTACTCACCTCACAGCCGAACGCATATCAGCCATCTGACTCCCGCCCCGATCGCCAGGGACTCAGTACTCAATCGCCTCGGCTCCCGCTCCGATCGCCGAGCCGCTAATAGTCAGGCCACGGCGATGGCCGCCATGCAACGCCAGCTCGACGAGATGAGAGCACTCTTGGACACTGGGGCAAGCACCAGCAAGAAGATCGCCGGGCCGACCGAGCCACTCGCGGTCCACATCGAGCTTGCCCCCATACAACCAACGATCGCTCCTCCTAAAACACCTCTGTATAAGGGGAGATCGGACCCCGAAACCCACCTGAGTAAATTCCGAATTTACATGGTAGGTGTGGGGCATCGATGCAACCAAGTGCCGGATCTTCCCGGCGACATTGGCGGGCGGCCCATAAGTGGTACGTCTCACTACCACCACGATCGGTCACCTCTTTTAAGAAACTGGCGAATGACTTCACGTCATACTTCGCCAAAGCATGGTCGCCAGATCAGAAGGCCCCACCGCATGATAAAAATCAAGCGGGGAAGGACGAAAGCAGCCTTGATTACATCGGCCGGTAGACGAAATCATCCTCACCGGCGAACCCGTCGGTGATGAGCTCGCTCTCTATTCGGTCATGGGGGATTCACGGTCACTCTCCCATGTTCGACATCTCTCCAAGGATATTCCCCAACTTACACGATCTTCCGCGCTAAAGCCGCCAACTTCTGGCCAGGCAAAGGCTACTCACCCTCCGCTTAGACGAGGAAACGCCACCTCTTGCCCAGAAGATAGCGATCGCCAAAGCAAAGAAGGCGATCGCCAAGACACTCGGAGATCTCAAGGCTTTCGAGGACATGGAAGCCCATCTCCTCCATACGTTCAACAGAAATCCGGCACATATTTTCTATGCCATCAAGGGGCACGAAGAGCTCAAAAAGCCAAAGGCGATAAGGGACCACGGTCACCTGGACAACAATCAATATTGTGCCTACCACAAGAGTCCCGGCCACAGCACCAACAATTGCCGCGACCTCCTCAAACAGCTCTGGAGACTGTTCGAGGAGGGCAAGTTGGACAGCTTATTGGTTTAGCCGAAGCCCCCGCCTATCTCTATAGACGATCGTCCGAGTCGAACGCAAAACAAGCTGGGAAGCTCATACGAGCCGACCCCTGGATCAACCTCGGCGACCGTCTCTATATGCTTCAATCAAGAGAAGGTGACCACAGAAGTCATCCCGATCTCCCTCCTTATTTAAGAAACCGGAGGACTCGATCGCCATCTGCAGTTCACCGTCTAACACGATGGACTAAGGCACGAGATCGCCTCCCCCGCACAACGTACACCGTCGAAGGTCGGCATCTACATGACGATCCAAGGTGGAAGAGTGCAGCCATGGTCAAGGTGGTCGATGATTCCATTGCTTAGGCCATGCAAGGTCCCTTTAGGCCAAGATCGCCCGCCCTTCGTTTAAATACGAGGCCGGCGTAGTCCGAGGCCCTCCAAAATAAATCAGTGGACACGATCGCTCGCCCTCAAAGGTTCATCATCTGACATGGTGAACCCGGACAATGCGACGTGCCACAACCCCGTCTCAACGTACACCGTCGAGGTCGGCCATCTCCATGGCTGGCCGAGGTGGAAGCAGAGCTAACAAGCCGCGGGCGTGGAGTTGATTCATCCGACGCTGCCCCGCGCAAGGACTCCTCTAGACCAAGACCGCACGCCTTTCGTTTAAATACGAGGCGAGGCGCAGCCTAACGGAGGACCCTCATAATAAAGTGAGTCACGAGACACTCAATGTCTTCGCGCATCAAGACATGATCAAGGAGTCGGTCCATTAAACTCTGCGATCGTGCACGGTTCCTCAAGATGGACGACCGTCCCCGAGGATTCGACAAAGTTGAAGACCGCTCACTCAAGGAATTATTTTCTTCCCCTTACTTCCACTAAGTGAATAAAAACAAGGGGCAATAAGAGTGCGGACTACCTACACGACGATCGTCGCTATTCAACCACATACGGAGATCGTCATTTTTTCAGACGTAGTGCAGCGATCGAATATGTTGTAAAAAGTTATCTTTATGAGTTTATCAATTCATTTGGAACTACCCTCGCAACGATCTCTCCTCACACATTTGTACAAAGTCAAACAAAGACTTAAAAATAACCATTCATTCAAGTGATAAGTCAGAAAGACAAATGCTCATTTCATTACTTGAAAAAATAGAGTACATGTTCGCCCGAAGGCCTAAGTGCTACAAAAGAAAGCTACAAACTACAAAGAAAGTAAGCTAAAAACATCAAAAATGAAGCGCCTCAGGCCCCTGACTGGCCTTCGCCATCAGCATTCGGCGCGGTCCCCTCATCCTCCGGAGCGTCGGGATGAGCAAGATTGGCTGGGGACGGATACCAGCTCAAATCCACGCCGATGTCCGCCAGGTCCAAGATCGGCAAGGAGAAAGCCGAATGGAGAGGATGCTCCAATGCATATGACTTGAACTTCTCGGCAAGAGGACCGACCTCCAAGCCTCCCTTCTTAGCCGCTCGGATCGAGTCGGCGAACGCCAAATAATAGGCGAACTTCGACATACTCCAAGTTTTGGAAGGGATCGGCCACGTCGCCTCAACCTCTCCTCTCGGCTCGGCCATCGCACATTGCGATCCACGGAGCTCGGCCTCCCTCGCAGCAACCTTCTCTTTCGCCTCCGCCAGCTCGCTGTTCAGCCGAGCGATCGTCACCTTCTGGCGATCGGCCTCCTCTTCAGCAGCATTCCGCGCCTGGACGGCACTCTGCATCTGGTCCCGAAATCGGTCGACCGCCATGCGATATTTCTCCGTCTCTTTCTTCTCCAGCTCAAGCTCATGGCTCGCCCGCTTGGCCGCCTTCAGGGAGTCCTTCTCCATCGCCACGATCTTGTCAGCAAACTCGGCGTTCTCTTTCCGAGCCGCCTCGAGATCCTCCTGAAGGCGAATAGTGGAGGGCCTCCCCTCAAACTCCTGAGCAGCCTGGAAGGCCATGGTCGCCTTCTGAAGAGAAAGGGCGACAACAGCATGCATCGAACTCGACGATCGCTGCCGAGCGATCGCATCCAGATCGGTTGTCCACGCCTTCGGCAAAGCAGAAGCAGCCTTGCTAACATAGGGAGGAATGTCGCAGGAATGGCGAGGAGATCGGCTCGCCAGGAAATCCACGACCATCGGTGGACAAGAAGGATCTGCGCGACGGATCCTGCATCAAAACAGCTAAGTTAGTACAACTCCTACGCAGATGCAATTGTCAACACAGAAATGCTATCTACCTCTCAGCCTTCTCGGGATCCCGACCGAAAAATGGTTTCCCTCGAGGAGTTTCCGCATCCGCGATCGCCGTCTCCCGCAGAAAAGCCGCAGAGGGCGGCTCGCGCTCCGGAGCAACGATGGTGATCGGAGGCGCGGCGATCGGCACTTCATCGCCCGGGGCAGGAAACGAAGTTGCTTCCGGCCTCGGCCTCTTGCGATTCGCCCGAAGCCCCTCCTCCGGAATTTCCTCCTCAACCACGACCTGCTCCACGCGAGGCTCCGGCTCCACGCGAGGCTCCGCCTCCGGAACTATAGGCAATGCGACGGGTGGAACCCGAGTCGACCTCTTCGCGTGAAGACGGCCTAGGACTCCTGGGTTCGACATAGCGATCTCCGCCGGAGGCTCCAAAAAGCGAGGGAAACGAACCTCTGCAGTTAAAGACGATCGACTAACGGTCAGACACTTTCCTCAAGTAAGGCGATCGCCTAGAAAGTGAAGATCGCAGAAGCTCATACCTGGCACCGCGAGATGTCTCGGGAAACGGAATAGTCGAGCCGACAACCAGCGACTCTCCTTGTTGATCCGAGTGGCGTCTAGGTCGTCGTCCAACAAGCTCCTAATTCGCTCCCAAACAACGAGAAAGTCGAAAGGCAGCTCCTCGATCGCCGGGATATGGAAGCCTGCAAAACAGAAATCAAATTAGATCAGTCCAAATCACATCCAAACAAAGGGAGAGTCTAAACCCTTACCGGGATTCCTCTCCCGAAATTCGGTGGGGATCTCCAGCTCGCCCGTGGGATTGTCGCTCGCCGAAGCTCTCCACTTGCCGGCGACCCAGAACCACTTCGTCTGATCGCCCCGTATCTTATTTGGGACTCCATGAATCACCCGACCAGATCGGCCTTGAATATGGTAACCGCCGACCAACCCTCTATGAGCCGTCAGTTTAAACAGATGATTCATCTCCAACGGCGACGGGAGGCGGTACAGGCGGTGACCGCCGAATAGGGTGAAAGTGCAGATGATTTGGAGCCAGGCGTTCGGCGTCAGCTGAAGTGGCGCCACATTCCAAGCGGCCAGCAGATGGGAGACCGCAAAGGACAGAGGGAAGCGTAGCCCGGCCTCCATAACGGCCTCACTCACTGCGACCATACCCATCGGAGGCTGGTCGGCTCGTTCATTCTCCGCGGGCGCGAACATGTCCACATCTGAAGGGACATGGAATCTTGTCCTCCAGACGGCCAGATCTCTCCTGGTCGTCGAGCTCCGTATTTGGCCGAGCGACCACAACGATCGCTGCGCGGCACGATACTGCGACCGCTTGGGAAGCACATAGGGATAAGCGACCGAATATCCCCGGAAGTCGAATCTCGGAGTAGGACCGGCTAACCTCTCCATTATTTCAGCAAAGGCCCTATAGGCCCGACCAAAATCACTATGTTGCTCCCAGTAAGCCCTGATCGCCAGATCTCTCTCGATCTGCGATCGTCTCTCCTCAGCAGCCGACTCCCTAGCAACATCGGCCTCATTGAACAAAGCCTCAACTTCAGCCGGGTCGATTCCGGCTCGAATAGCTTCAGCCGCCGTCTCCAGGTGGAAGGCGGAAGAAGTTTCTCCCCGGGCAGCCGATATCCCGGCGGCAGAACTAGTTCCCGCTCCAAACGATGATGAGGTTCCGGCCATTTTCAGAGATAGAAAAGAAGAAAAGGATTTTTCTTACCCTAAAGTGAAATCGATCGACGATCGGCGCTAAGATCTTCAGAAAATTCGGCAGCAGGACCTTCTTTCTCCAGTACGTACGCGTGAGTGAGACTGCAGCCCCGCGCCCCCTTTTATAGGAGAAGGCAGGGACCCGATTGCAATAAGAGAAAACCTCAGGGGTCGGATCTCAAACGGCGCACCAGTTGACCCCCTCGAGACCCGCGTACGCGTCTTTTCGAGGACGCGTCAGCCGAGGAGTCATTAATGACCGTTGGCGTCCTCCAATAGAAGCCCGACACGTGCGCGGAGCCTTTTCGACGCCCGTTGCTTTTTCCCGTGCAGTTCAGCGGCCAACCAGGTCGTACGAAACTCAGGATATATCAGCTCAAAGACGATCGCCAGTTCAATAAAACACTTAGTCGCTCGTCAAAAATTCAGCGATCGCCAAGAAAGCCACCTCACCCCACGTTTCCAACGTATGAGCGAGCTGGGGGGCAATTGTTGTGTCACGATTTATTCATCCCGACAGGCGATCGACTATAAGGCCGAGCGACCAAGTCAACATCAGACAAACTATGGCTAGCTCGCCAAATCAAAGATATTAGACCCCCATCAGTTACCCAGCGATCGACCCCCAAAGCGATCGCCCTTTGGCAGCTGGCGATCT
Source organism: Orobanche coerulescens (assembly GCA_033398695.1). NCBI lineage: Eukaryota > Viridiplantae > Streptophyta > Magnoliopsida > Lamiales > Orobanchaceae > Orobanche > Orobanche coerulescens. The sequence continues at coordinate 68,333,775 of CM065804.1, read as the reverse complement.
ACTCTACTAACCGGCTAAGGGCAATCGACCTGCGCCCCGAGTAGAGACGATCGCCCGTCAAAACCATCAAGGACTGGATCTCAGGAAAGCACCCACGTGCAGATCCACCAAAGGTCTTGTGAGATCTTCGCGGCGGATAAGATCTTTGCCGACAGACAAGACATTTGACCACGGCTGTCACCTACCGCACCTCTGGCATGCGCGCCGAAAGTTGTCGGTGGGACCACCGCGGCGGCAACTCGGCAGCGTGTAAGCTCCCATTGGACCGCCTGATTGGCCGGCATCTCTGCAGACGTTGAAGGGCAGGCCCATGTGCTAAAAGACGATCGCTCGATTATTATATTGCAGTAAAGGCGATCGCCCGGCGTATCCAAGCCCTATAAATAGAGAACCTCCTCCTACTGGAAAAAGGTTCTCAGTTCTGAATTCATTTTAACCAACGGTTCGGAATTCACTCAAAGGTTCCCAGGTCACTGAATATACGGTTCGGAATTCATTTGACTTACGTCCGAAATACGTTCCACCAAAAGTTCACATTCTCTGACATTCCGATACATCCACGGAAATACTGAAGAACACACATATCATCAAGCTCCCGGCTATCTCACCGGAATCCATCTCAGGACTTCTCTCTCCAAATCTCTCGTCCAGAAGACGATCGGCAGAAGCAGCAAGTCTCCACTAGACAGATTCCAAGGGATTCATAAGCCCAGAAGCCCAAACATCCAGCTAAATACTCGCCGTGAGAGGCGGTCGATCTCTCACCGCCGCGACTGTTCATCACCTTTGTTACAAGAACTCACAGAGCATCAAATCTGGTTCTTCCGGCAATCTACACGCTCACTAGCTAAGATAACAAGGAACTTTACACTCATTGTAATTGTATTCTTACATTAGTACTTGTATCCCCGAATATCGGTATTAATAATATCTCGCGAGAGCATTCAAGCCCGGGACTAACAACCCCGGCAAATCTTGTGTTATTTATCTTTCTCACGGAAGTGCTCTTGCATTTGTTTGCTATCCCATCCATTCCAGCAATATCTATCTCCGGATAATATTTTGGGTAGCAACATGTGTCAAGTTGTCTTGCATGCAATGAAGGGTCTAGAAACACACTCCTCCCCTCCCTATGTAGCCGTCCATCATGTGTGTGTGTGTGTGTTTTATATTTTTTTTTGTTAATTTAAGAGTATAATTATAGTTGTAAATAATTTAATTAGTTGGATTGGGCTTTAAATTGCAACTTCAAGTCTTATGATTTTATTAAGTTGGGTTGAGTCCATTAGTGAGTCTACATGTAATTAGGTATTGACACATAGCCCAATAGGTGAATCAATATACTATTTTAATTTTTATTATTTGGTTTATCAAATAAATTACGAAGTTAAAGAGTGAAATAAAATAAAATAAATGTAGGTTATATCATGGCATAAAATAAATATTGTCAAAATACATCATGATATTGTACATGTGATAAGCCATCGAATTTAGGGGGTTTTACATCATCCCCTCAGAAAAATTTGGTCCCCAAATTCCTAATCGAACAATTCGGGGTATGATTTCTTAATTCTTCCTCTGCCTCCCACGTAGCGTCTTCCTCTCTATTGTGATTTGTCCAGACGACCTTGACCAACAGTATCTTCTTATCTCTTAGTTCGCGTACTTGTTGATCCACGATCCTAATTGGCTTCTCGATATAAGTTAAATCTTCTTTGATTGGTGGTATGTCATGCGTGATGACATGTTCAAGATCTGGATGATATTTCTTCAATATTGAGACATGAAATACTTTGTGCATTCCGGAAATATCGGTTGGTAGCTCGAGATGATATGCTGATTTCCCAATTCGTTCTGGGATTGTGAAAGGTCCGACATATCTAGGGCTAAGCTTCCCTCCCTTCTTCGGCTTGATCAATCCCTTACGTGGTGATAAACGAAGGAACACTTTGTCTCCTGTGTGGAATTCCAAATCCTTCCTTCCCCGGTCTACATAACTCTTCTGTCGGCTCTGAGCAGTGCGAATTTGATCCCGAATGATTCGAATCTTATCCATGGCATCTTCTATTAGATCATCTTTTGGTATCGGGTTTTGGTTCTGCTTAGTCCTTGGTGTCCATCGGTCGTCAATCTCCCAATGTATTGGTGATCGGCACTTTCTTCCATATAATGATTCATATGGAGCCATCCCGATAGTTACCTGATAGTTGTTGTTCTAAGCAAACTCAGCTAAGGGTAGGTGGTGACTCCAACTCCTTTGAAAATCCAGTGCACATGCCCGTAACATATACTCAAGGACTAGTATCGTTCGCTCGGATTGTCCGTCCGTATGAGGGTGTGCTGCAGTACTGAAACTTAATGCCGTCCCAAGTTTTTGATGAAGGCTCTTACAGAATCAGGAGACAAATCTGGGGTCACAGTCTGACATAATGACTACAGGTTCTCTATGTAATCTAATGACTCTCGGATATACGTCCTTGCTAGCTTCTGCAAACTATCATTCTTTCTTACGGGTAGGAAGTGAGCTGACTTTGTAAGTCTATCCACGACTACCCATATTGTGTTATATCCTCCACTGGTTGTTGGTAGATCCTTCACGAAGTCCATCGTGATTAGTTCCCATTTCCATTCGGGAATCTCGAGCGGCTGTAGCAACCCTGATGGTCTTTGGTGTTCAGCCTTCACTCTTTGACAAGTTAAACACCTTGCTATGAATTCTGCTACCTGGTTCTTCATATTCACCTACCAGTAGTGTTTCTTTAGATCCATATACATCTTATTACCACCTGGATGAATTGTATACCGAGAGCAGTGAGCCTGTGCTAAAATCTTCTTTTTGAGTTCGTCATTATCGGGATCACATATAAGGTGTTTGAATTTTAGTGTTCCATCTTCCGACATGCTAAACTCAGATTTCTCACCTTGTGCAACCATTTCCTTAAGTTTACACAACTTCCCATCTTGAGTCTGTGCTTTTTGGATTTCCTTAAGTAAGTCCGGCTTAATTAACAAATTAGCGCACACAACATGTGTCTTAGACTGTCTTGGGTTCCATTGGGTTATTTCTCTTAGGGCATCCCATTCCCTTATCATGAGTCTAGCCACACTGGCTTTCCTACTTAAGGCGTCTGCTACAACATTGGCCTTTCCCGGATGATGCTGAATGGTGAGGTTATAATCCTCAAGAAGTTCTATCTACCGTCTCTGTCTTAGATTCAACTCCTTCTGAGAGAACAAATATTTGAGACACTTGTGGTCGGTAAAGATGGTGAGTGTAACTCCATACAGGTAGTATCACCATTTCTTCAAAGCAAACACTATTGCTACTAGTTCAAGGTCATGGGTCGGATAATTTATCTCGTGGATTTTTAGCTTTTGTGATGCATAAGCCACAACCTTGCCATTTTGCATCAGCACAGCTCCTAATCCTTCCTTTGATGCATCGCTGTATACCACAAACCCTTCACTCCCTTAGGGAAGTGTAAGCACAGGTTTGGTAGTGAGTTTTCTCTTGAGTTCCTGGAAGCTTAACTCACACTTATCGTTCCACTCAAATTTGACGTGCTTCTGCGTCAGTCTTGTGGGTGGTCCTGCGATTTTGGAAAAATATTTAATGAATTTGCGGTAGTAACCCGCAAGTCCAAGAAAGTTCCGTATCTCCATGACTGTTTCTTGCCTCTTCCAGTCCAGAATAGTCTCCACCTTTGATGGATCTACTGCGACTCCATCTCCAGATATTATGTCCCCTAAAAACGCTACCTCTGTTAACCGGAATTCACACTTGCTAAATTTGGCGTACAATTTATTCTTCCTTAGTGTCTCTAGTACCAATCTCAGGTGAGTTTCGTGATCTTGATCCGCCTTGGAATAAATGAGTATGTCGTAAATAAATATCACTACGAATTGATCTAGATACGGTTAGAATACGCGGTGCATTAAATCCATAAATGCAGCCGGCGTGTTGGTCAATCCAAAAGGCATTACCACGAATTCATAATGACCATACCTAGTTTGAAAGGCAGTCTTCGATATGTCATTCTCTTTGATCCTCAATTGGTAATATCCCTGTTGAAGATCGAACTTTGAGTAAACCGTTGCTCCTTGTAGCTGGTCGAACAGCTCATCGATCCTAGGAAGTGGATACTTGTTCTTAACAGTAATATTGTTAAGTTCTTGGTAATCGATACACAATCTTAGTGTGCTATCTTTCTTCTTTACGAATAGCACTGGTGCTCCCCAAGGAGATATACTCGGTCGGGTAAATCCAACCTCTAGCAATTTCTGCAACTGAACCTTCAGTTCTTGCAGTTCCAGTGGGGCCATTCGATATGGCGTTCTATCCACAGGTGCCTTCCCCGGCAAGATATCAATGCTGAATTCAACTTCCCTATCTGGAGGTAGATAAGTGAGTTCCGTGGGGAAAATATCATGGTATTCTGATACTAGTGATGTATATTCAATCTCCATTTTACTCTTGGGTTTGTTAATGACAAAAGCTAAATATCCCGTTGCGCCCTGCGAGATGGCCCGTCTCACCTTCGTGGCTGATATGATTGGGGCCGAGTTAATTCTAGCATTAGGGGCTTCTTGTCCATTTAGAGCAAACACTCGTGCTGGGGAATGTGTGAGGATTTACGGTCTTATGTGGAATTATTAGTATTCTATGTTGTCATGTAGAACTAAACGCATAATTAACTACTAATTATTCATGATTAATGGACTTATCGAATAAGAATAGAAAATATAATTGATTCCAATTACGAGTGGCTTAACTGCCAAATCATTCATTTCGAGTTCTTACGGCACTCAGGCCAAAATATCCTAACATCAAAACATCATAAGGTTACATAAACGTTCTCGATCCTAGAACTTTCTAGTTGTCTTCTGAATTCATGCTCGCATCTTCTTCTGGATACTCCTCCGTATCTTCCTCCGGTTCCTCTTTTGGGTCCTCCTCCTCAAATTAACGGAATCGAGGATCAGTGATTGGGGATGCTCGTGACGTGGTTCCGACTTCAATGGTGGAGTTAGGAAAAAGATCGATCACGGCTCCTAACTTGGATTCACCATGGCTTGGAATTTTTCATGATCGTGCCGTTCAGACAAGATTTGGTTCTCCAGCATTTGCATCTAGGCTTGCAGAAACTTCTGGCTGCGGAGCTTAGCGATTGTTCGGATGTGTACTAACGATTGGGTTTCCAGGTGATGCGCTCTCTCCTCCAGCTCTTCATATTCTTGTATTTTCTTCTCCAGCAACCGAAACAGCTCATCCCTCAGACCACGATATGCCTTCACATCTTGAAAAATGTGCGCTATCACGGACCTCAAGTTCTGGGTCTCTCTCTCCTTTAAATCGCCCAAAACAGCTGCGTTTAGAATGGGTCTAGTAACACCCTTAATTTGGTTAAGGGCCTGTCGAAGCTGATCTTCAGTGATTGTCGCCGGCGGAGTAGGCGTATCCTCGTTTTCCTAGGTCACAACCTCCTTATCTGTGGGGTCTATCTAGTTAATAAAATGAAACTAAGTCAGCATCTCGTAAAATCTAATATCCAATATAAGGCTCTATTAAGCATGAATAATCATTAAGGCAGTGAACTTAATGATTCAATAAATATGCTTATATGATACTGACGACAAAGGAACAATAATACTCCAATTTTAAGAAGACAATGAAGTTTAGTGGAGTTTAAAGTAACTTCATCAATTTTGAATGAATAGTGATATGACTTTGAGAAATGGATAAGTGAAATAATCTATATCCGTTATAGGAGTTCAATAGAAGGATTGATTCAATCGGGGAAATGCCGTGAATACTTAATCAAGTACCTTGGCCAATGACTTAGGAATTTTGAATTTGACTATGCATATTCCAAGTGAATAGCGACAAGTCGAAAGAGATCTTAATGAGAGTTGACTCGAAAAATCTACCTTAGGTCTCAGTCCAAAGAATCTTATCCTGGTTAGCTCGATGTAAGTGTCCTTCTTACAAATCGAGCTCCGATACCACTCCTATCACGCCTCCACATCGGGGTTGGGCGAGAATGCGATAGTTAACGTAATAAATAGCGTTTGTGATAAAGAAATTTCAGTAAGCATACAAGTGCCAGATCTCAGTCCGGTGAACTATGTCTTGTTATTCATAGAAGAAACATTCATGAGTACAGCGGAATTATTACATCAAGTGCAAAAGAATACATCAGAATTCAAAATACATTTTGACACGGGAAATAAAGAAGCGTTAAAGCAGTATCCTAATTTCCTATGTCTTGGCAATACTTTGAGGACAGTCTTCAGTGGTGATCAGCATCTGTCTCTTCTTCCTCTTGATTCCCTTCATCTAGTGGGGTTTTAGAAAAACAATTCAAAATGGGGTGAGAATAATGGATTCTCAGTGAGTTAGAGTTTGATATTTAATGAGTTTATTAGTTAATAAACATTATATTTCTCCCACTTTTGAAAAATAGTGTTATTTAAAAATTGGTGCAAGTTTTCAAGAAGAATATTATGAATTATGACATTAATGTACAGTCAATCTCCGTAGATTGCGGTTGAGTATGAAGAATGTACGGCATCGAGCGCCCAATGAGTATTTAACTTTGGGAGGTCGTCTATGTAATATCTGGATTTATTACTGTGTATTTCATCTGTATTTGAACCCTGTATTATTCGGAATTGTGATCTCGATAATTGGAGTATGATATTTCTCACATTTGTATCCTTGTACATAAGTATAACATCATGCAAATTACTCATGCAAACTCGTGATAGCGCACGCTAAGAATGTAGCTTAACGTGCGTTATCGGGCTACAACTAGCGCAAGCTACGAATGAATAATTGCGTGCGCTAGGCAGTCAATTATTGAGCTAGACGGCTAGCACATGCGCCAGCCGGACGTGGGTCCGGATAAGATTCCCACGGACGAACCTGGACAGTTTTGGAGTCAATGATTATTAGCGCGCGCTAAGGACTGTGTGATAGCGTGCGCTAATCAGCTATTGTGCAGAAACTTTATATAAGGTACAGCACTCCATTTTCTTCTCATTTCCTTCGAGTATTCTTCGTTCTTGAGAGACCAGAGAGAAGTATATCTTCCTTAAACACTTAGACCACCTCTACTTAATTCATTAAAGATTGGATATTACTTGTGATTGATCATTGAAGTGGAGTAGCACCTTGGATTGGCATACAACCAAGTGGAGTTGGGTTCTATCATTTTGGTTCAGTGATTTCGTCATATTAAGGTATGTTATACTACTTTCAACCTTGAATTCGTGTTCTTAAGGATATGAGGACTATGCTATCAAGATATTAAGTTTCTTTGGTGATTTACCCAAACCACATCATGTTTAGGATATTGAGATGATTATGCTTTAAGTACCTTGGTTAAGAACATCATGATTCGAATCTTGTTACGATAAACAAGTAGAGGAAGTTTCTAATATTGGTAATCACGGACTTGACTTTAACATCTTTATTGTTAGACGAATCTAAGAGATTGATCATGGAAGGATTTATCTTGTAAAGATGGAGTGTTAAACAAACTACAAGATGATAGTTTTGATTGATATAAGGTATTGATATCAACCGTAAGGCCCTCCGAATTTCGCATGAAGAATTGTAATCGAAATGGAATATGGTTTTATGATGGTATACATATTCTTGAATTTGAAGTCGTTGTTATCCGTAAGATCATTCATAACCGTATGAGCATGATATTCATGGAGATAACATGTATTAACACTGAAGAGTTCATAAATTTCATCACCGTTAGAACTAGTCTGCTGCCCAACAATGAACTGCCATCCACGCTTAGCGTGCGCTAAACTATGTGAATTAACGTACGCTAACAGGCTTATTTAGCGTACGCTATGATTGAAACTTACCGTGCGTTAAGTCATCAGGCGAGTCAGTCGGCTGATCAGTGAGGTACTGACCGTGCATGGTTAGCGTATGCTAGGTTGTGTGTAATTGCGTGCGCTAACGAGTAGCCTTAACGCACGCTACATAGGATGCGTAGCGTGCGTTAATCAAACCAGACAGATTTCTTTTAAAAACTTCTGACCGTATTATGGATTGTTAGATGTTCGTTCGACGTGAGATGAATTCTATATTATTTCTTTTGTTAAGGTTCGTGCTTGCTACGTGATTGATCGAAGGGGCGACCTTCAAGTATTTAGTTTTTCGTGGAAGTATTATTCTTTTCTTCGAATCGAGGCAAGTACTCTAATTAGAATTGTTTATATTATGACAACTATATTGTGATTGTATTGTGTATTATGTGTTGTGATTAATTGTCCACCATGCGTTTATCCGACGGGAATCATCATGGGAATCTATAGTTGTGTGCGCTGGATCGTTGGGCAGTTAGTTCCACCATGCGTTGGTCCGACGGGATCATCATGGGAATCTATAGCTGTGTGCGCTGGATCGTTGGAATGCCATCAGTATGTTGAGACTGGTATAATGTGATATGTGTTGTTGTTTCTCGTTGGAGAAACTTGTTATGATATAATTGTTGATTATATCACTGTTGTATGATTATTGTACTTGTACTAACATCGTTGTGCTAACCCCTTCGGGGGTGAACATTTGTTTATGTTAAGGATCCAGGAGAGCGGGGAAACAACCACTGGAGTTGCATGATGACGAGGGTGCAGAGTGATGTTCCGTCCGGGTTTATTTGTCTGTTGTTTGTATTGTTTTAATAAGTACTCGAGTATGTAGTCGTTTATGAGGAATTTGAATTTGGTGATGTATTAATTAATTCCGTTGAACATTCGTATTTTCAGTATTTGAGATTTCAGAAGTGTTGTATCTTAATTCTGTTATTTTCATCTGTTGGTACCTGTTAATGTCTTTTCAATTATTCAGCCTTGTAAATCCTTATGTAAAGGATTTACGGCGCTGTAATATTCCTGAATATATCGGGGGTGTTACAGAATATGGTATCAGAGCTAAGATTATGGATATCTTGGCCATTGGGTTAAAATAGGGGTCGTATATGTCTTTAGAGGTAACCGGCCATCAATAACATCATTGTACTGCCTACGTCTTCGTGCGAACGGTGGTTGTAAGTTCCTAAACTCTATCTCGTTCTCTACATGTTGTATCTCTTTATACTTGAACATTAGAACGATATTGTTGCCTGTATATTGAGTATTTGTGCTTACAATATGTTGAGAGGCGGACGTGGATGTGGTCGCGGACGCGGACGAAGGAATGCCGAAATAGAAGCTTCGCCTTCTAATCAGGCCAGTCACAGCTCAGGCAGGCCACAGAGATCTATTAATAATGAACCGGAACCTGATGTGCACGAAATCCTTCGTCAAGTGGTAAACCAGATGACTCAGTTCGTCCAGGTGGTGGACTGAATGCAGGTGGCGATGGGATTACAGCAGGGAGATAGACAGCAAGGGATCCCAGACCTGGGAAATTGAGGTGACCGATGGCTGCAAGAGGTGGCGAAGATGCAACCACCCAAATTCGACGGCTTTTCTGAGACACCCACATGGGACCATTGGTTGAAGGAATTAGAGAAAATTTTTGTTAATTAATAGCCTGCATTTACTGTGAGAGCCTCTATTGCTCATTACTTTACGATAGGGAAGCATCCGAGTGGTGGGAAGCCATCCGCTGCAGATCATGATGCCGATCGACAATTTAAATTGATGATGGAAGCTCAGTACTGCCCTCGACCTGTGAGGGAAGCCAAAGTTCGGGAGTTTTTCTCCGCTCAGCCGTCAGACGAACCTGTATCCCAGATAATTAAGACGTTTAACCAGAAACTAGCATTTGTTCGATATCTGGTCAGAATAGATGCAGAAATGATGATCCATTTTGATATGAGGATGAAACCAGAAATCCAGAGGTACATGTCCGGTTTTGAATATCCCACTCTTCGCCAATACCAGGATAAGGCGTTGGCATATGAGATCAAGGAAGCAGCAATGGAGAAGTTTGCAGAATCCAAGAAGCAGAAAGTCTCTGGTACTTTTACAGAGCACAAGAGCAGCAGGCCCCGCAAGGCTCCGCACCCATCTAAGAGCGTAAAAAATTTCGGAACAATGTCAGCCACGACGGATACAGCTAGGAGGTGCTTTAACTGTGGTCGCCCTGGCCACCTTTGGCGTGATTGTTTGCGCACTCCAGTTACATATTTTGATTGCGGACAGGAAGGGCACCGTGGGACATTTTGCAAGGATGCCACCAAGTTCAATGGAATCCGTACATCGCAGCCAGTTCAGAAGGAAGCTAGTATCCAACAGACACAACAAAGTGTTCAGATGCCTCAGAATTTTGGCCGCGGAAGAGGCAGAGGACAGTGAGACGGAAAGGGTACATCGAGTGTTGGATCTGTTCCCCCACGTCTGTACGAGATGAGAAGGACAGATGATCAGGATACTGCTGTCGTATCAGGTACTGTTCAGATCCTTTCCCAGCCAGTTAGCGTTTTATTCGATACAGGAGCTACGCATTCATTTATATCCTCATCTTGTGTAAATCATTTAAATATTTCTGGTTTTCATTACTGTGAATCTTATGTTGTTGGTTTACCGAGTGGAGAGAGGATTTTTGGAAACTTAGAAACTAGAGATTTCCCTGTATCATTTGGAGGCAGATAGTGGCTCTCAAATCTGATTGTAATAAGAATGCAAGGAGACGATCTCATACTTGGAGATGATTGGCTTAATCGATATGGAGCTATTGTAAACTACCGAAGGAGGAATATCTCGCTGATCGCTGATGATGGTTCCGAAATATTGTTTGAAGGATGGAAACCAGAAAGCTCAATAAAGTTGATCAAGGCGATCAAAGTTGTCAAATTGTTGAAACATGGCTATACCGGATACTGGTGCTATGGAATGAAGAAAGAAGACAAAATTGTGGAACTTTCATCCATTCCTGTTGTGAACGAATTTCCAGATATATTTCCTGGCGAGTTACCTGGACTACCTCCACGTCGGGATGTAGAATTCACCATTGAGCTGGAACCCGGAGCTACACCAATTTCTAAGGCGCCGTACCGTATGGAACCTACAGAGATGTACGAAGTGAAAAAGCAACTGGAGGAGTTACTGTAGAAAGGCTATATCCAGCCAAGCGTTTCGCCCTGGGGAGCACCAGTTCTTTTTTTCCAGAAGAAGGATGGACCAATTTGACTGTGTATTGACTATCGGGAGCTGAACAAAATGACGATTAAGAACAAGTACCCATTACCACGGATTGATGATTAGTTTTACCAGTTGCAAGGAGCAACAATATTTTCTAAAATCGATCTGAGATCAGGATACCATCAACTAAGGATTAAGGAATATGATGTTCCGAAGTCAGCATTTAGAACTCGTTATGGACATTATGAGTTTGTAGTAATGCCGTTTGGTGTCACTAATGCACCTGCAGTGTTTATGCAATTGATGAATCATGTGTTCATAGAGTATTTGGACAAGTTTGTGGTTGTGTTCATTGATGACATTCTAGTTTATTCCAAGAGCCCGGAAGAACATGTGCAGCATTTGCGGATTGTTTTGGAACTTTTGAGAAGCGAGCAATTGTACGCCAAGCTTTCTAAGTGTGAATTCTGGATGAAAGAAGTAATGTTCCTCGGTCATGTGGTATCAGCTGAAGGAGTCTGAGTAGATCCTCAGAAGATCGACGTAGTTATGGATTGGAAGCCTCCAAGGAATGTGAAAGAAGTCTGGAGTTTCTTAGGACTTGCTGGTTATTATCGTCGATTCATTGAAGGGTTTTCTAAAATTTCCCGCCCACTCATTCGACTCCTGCAGAAAACTCAAAAATTTGATTGGAGTGAATCGTGTCAGAAAAGCTTTGATGAATTGAAGAAGAGATTGACGACAGCACTGATCTTAACACTTCCACAGGGGACGGGAGGATTCATAGTTTACAGTGATGCTTAGAACTAAGGACTCGGATGCGTATTGGTGCATAATGATAAGGTGATCGCTTATGCGTCACGACAGCTGAAACCTTATGAAGTGAACTACCCAACGCATGATTTGGAGCTAGCGACAGTAGTTTTTGCTTTGAAAATCTGGAGACATTACCTGTACGGGACTCATTGTCAGATCCTTATGGATCACAAGAGTCTCAAATACATCTTCAGTCAGAAAGAGTTGAACATGCGGCAAAGAAGATGGTTAGAGCTGATTAAGGACTACGACTTGGAGATTTTATATCATCTAGGCAAAGCGAATGTAGTGGCAGATGCACTTAGCTGCAAGCCTGTTTCTATTCAGATGCTGGAGACTCTGACCTCCCAACTTAGCCTTCAGCGAGAGATGATTCGAGAAGGAATTGAAGTATGGTTATAAAGAGTCCAAGGACAACTGTGCGTGATGGAAATAACTTCATCATTAACCGAAGAAATCAAATCTAAGCAGGCAGATGATCCTTTGATGATTCGGTTACGTGATGAAGTGATCAAGGGGAAGGCCCCCGGATTCGTAATTCATGATGATGGAGTTTTGAGATTTCAGAACCGACTCTGCGTTCCCGATGTTAATGTTCTGAAACAGACGATTATGAAGGAAGCTCACAGCTTGCCCTATTTTATCCACCCGGGCACCAGTAAGATGTATAAAGACTTGAAGCAGAATTTCTGGTGGGGCAACATGAAGAAAGATGTAGCGGACTATGTCTCGAAATGTTTGACATTTCAGAAGGTTAAGATCGAACATCAACGACCTGCCGGGATGTTGAAGCCCCTCCTGATTCATGAATGGAAGTGGGAGGACATATCGATGGACTTTATCACTAATATGCCGAGAACCAAGACAGGAATGAACATGATTTGGGTGATAGTTGATCGTTTAACCAAATTAGCTCATTTTCTAGGCATTAAGGACACGTGGGGACCAGAGAGGTTGGCACGAGTATTTATTTCAGAGATAGTCCGACTGCATGGTACTCCGAAGACCATTATTTCTGACCGAGATGGTCTATTTGTATCGCATTTTTGGAAAGCAGTTCATAAGGCCTTGGGAACCGAATTGAACTTCAGTACAACTTATCACCCGCAGACTGACGGACAATCTGAGAGGACTATTCAAACGGTGGAAGATATACTGAGGGCTTGTGCCTTATATTGGTCAACTGATTGGGAAGTTCATATACCGTTGATCGAATTTACCTACAACAATAATTGGCATGCTTCCATTAAGATGGTACCGTTTGAGGCATTATACGGGAGGAGATGCAGATCGCCCCTGTGTTGGGACGATTCATCAGACTTGATCGGGACAGAACCAGAGTTGATCGTACAGACACGAGAGAAGATAGCCTTGATTCGTGAAAGGTTGTTGACCGCCCAGAGTCGATAGAAATCTTATGCAGACGTACGCTGTCGCCCATTGGAGTTCAGTACTGGAGAGCACGTACTTTTAAAGGTTTCTCCTACTCGGGGAATCTTTTGTTTTAGAAGGAAGGGAAAGTTGAGTCTGAGATATATCGGAGCATTCGAGATCTTTAAGAGACTTGGAGAGTTGGCATACAGATTGGCATTACCGCCGTCATTTAGCCATGTTCATAATGTGTTCCACGTATCCCAGTTACGGAGATATATACCAGATCCTGGTCATGTCATTGATTTCGGTGAGATCGAAGTCGCTCAGGATGGAAAGTTTGAAGAAAGACCAGTCAAGATACTCGAGAGTCGAGTTAAGCAGTTAAGTAACAAACCAATCGTTTTGGTCAAAGTTCAGTGGTCACGCCACGGAGTGGAAGAAGCCACTTGGGAAATGGAAGATAGCATGAAGTCCAGATATCCAGAGTTATTTTCGTCTTGAGTTTCGGGATGAAACTCCTTTTTAGTAGGAGAGTATGTAATATTCGAATTTATTACTGTGTATTTCATCTATATTCGAACCCTGTATTATTCGGAATTGTGATCTCGATAATTGGAGTATGATATTTCTCACATTTGTATCCTTGTACATAAGTATAACATCATGCAAATTACTCATGCAAACTCGTGATAGCGCACGCTAAGAATGTAGCTTAACGTGCGTTATCGGGATACAACTAGCGCACGCTATGAATGAAGAATTGCGTGCGCTAGGCAGTCAATTATTGAGCTAGACGGCTAGCACATGCGCCAGCCGGACGTGGGTCCGGATAAGATTCCCGCGGACGAACCTGGATAGTTTTGGAGTCAATGATTAGTAGCACGTGCTAAGGACTGTGTGATAGCGTGCGCTAATCAGCTATTGTGCAGAAACTTTATATAAGAGACAGCACTCCATTTTCTTCTCATTTCCTTCGAGTATTCTTCGTTCTTGAGAGACCAGAGAGAAGTATATCTTCCTTAAACACTTAGACCACCTCTACTTAATTCATTAAAGATTGGATATTACTTGTGATTGATCATTGAAGTGGAGTAGCACCTTGGATTGGCATACAACCAAGTGGAGTTGGGTTCTATCATTTTGGTTCAGTGATTTCGTCATATTAAGGTATGTTATACTACTTTCAACCTTGAATTCGTGTTCTTAAGGATATGAGGACTATGCTATCAAGATATTAAGTTTCTTTGGTGATTTACCCAAACCACATCATGTTTAGGATATTGAGATGATTATGCTTTAAGTACCTTGGTTAAGAACATCATGATTCGAATCTTGTTACGATAAACAAGTAGAGGAAGTTTCTAATATTGGTAATCACGGACTTGACTTTAACATCTTTATTGTTAGACGAATCTAAGAGATTGATCATGGAAGGATTTATCTTGTAAAGATGGAGTGTTAAACAAACTACAAGATGATAGTTTTGATTGATATAAGGTATTGATATCAACCGTAAGGCCCTCCGAATTTCGCATGAAGAATTGTAATCGAAATGGAATATGGTTTTATGATGGTATACATATTCTTGAATTTGAAGTCGTTGTTATCCGTAAGATCATTCATAACCATATGAGCATGATATTCATGGAGATAACATGTATTAACACTGAAGAGTTCGTAAATTTCATCACCGTTAGAACTAGTCTGCTGCCCAACAGTGAACTGCCATGCACGCTTAGCGTTCACTAAACTATGTGAATTAACGTACGCTAATGGGCTTATTTAGCGTACGCTACGATTGAAACTTATCATGCGTTAAGTCATCAGGCGAGTCAGTCGGATGATCAGTGAGGTACTGACCGTGCATGGTTAGCGTACGCTAGGCTGTGTGTAATTGCGTCCGCTAACGAGTAGCCTTAACGTACGCTACATAGGATGCGTAGCGTGCGTTAATCAAACCAGACAGATTTCTTTTAAAAACTTCCGACCATATTTTGGATTGTTAGATGTTCGTTCGACGTGAGATGAATTCTATATTATTTCTTTTGTTAAGGTTCGAGCTTGCTACGTGATTGATCGAAGGGGCGACCTTCGAGTATTTCGTTTTTCGTGGAAGTATTGTTTGTGATTGAATTGTGTATTATGTGTTGTGATTAATTGTCCACGATGCGTTGATCCAACGGGAATCATCATGGGAATCTATAGCTGTGTGCGCTGGATCGTTGGACAGGTAGTTCCACCATGCGTTGTTTCGAAGGGATCATCATGGGAATCTATAGCCGTATGCGCTGGATCGTTGGAATGCCATCAGTATGTTGAGACTGTTATGATGTGATATGTGTTGTTGTTGTTTCTCGTTGGAGAAACTTGTTATGATATAATTGTTGATTATATCACTGTTGTATGATTATTGTACTTGTACTAGCATCGTTGTGCTAACCCCATCGGGGGTGAACATTTGTTTATGTTCAGGATCCAGGAGAGCGGGAAAACAACCACTGGAGTTGCATGATGACGAGGGTGCAGTGTGATGTTCCGGCCGGGTTTATTTGTCTGTTGTTTGTATCGTTTTAATAAGTACTCGAGTATGTAGTCATTTATGATGAATTTGGATTTGGTGATGTATTAATTAATTCCGTTGAACATTCGTATTTTCAGTATTTGAGATTTCAAAAGTGTTGTATCTTAATTCTGTTATTTTCATCTGTTGGTACCTGTTAATGTTTTTTCAATTATTCAGCCTTGTAAATCCTTATGTAAAGGATTTACGGCGCTGTAATATTCCTGAATATATCGGGGGTGTTACAATCTACATGACTAATCCCTTAGCTTCCTTATAACGTCTTAGACTGTTATCAGTGTTTGACCTTTACCTATCGCCGCGACCTTTGGTTTGATAACCGTAGCCTTGGGCGTTTGTCGGACCATCACTATAACATTGGCCTTTGAGCTTTATCGCTCTCACGCTTGGTGACGTGCTGCCTTATCTCTTATCTGGGCTCGATATGTCCTTAGCTTGGGTCTATGCCCGGATCATATCATAATCGCGACTATACCCGAATTCTACGACCCAGTCACCTTAGGATCACTCCGTCCTTCGGCTTCAAGGGAATAGGATACGACTGTAGCTTTGTCTAGAACCGCAGCCACGCTGCTTGATTCGTGACTTAGACTAACTGCACCTCATGCATATTGTAACACCCCCAGAATACGACCGGGAATGTCACACGCCGTAGACCCTTATCACAAGGATCCACCAGGCTAAACTCCAAAAGACTACTCCAAGATTGACCGACCGGGGTCAAAATTTAATACAAAGCAGACCGACAAGGTCATAAACCAATTCATAAACTAACGACATTCATACAACAATGACAACAATAAACTTGAACACAGAAAAGAATGACAACTCAATTTAAAAATTGATAACTACACCCATGCAAGGGTGAATACTCAAACGACAAAGAAATACCGACCAAAATGAAACAAAAGAAAAGACTCGACTGTGTGATTAGCATCGCTGTCTTCCATCTCCTCCCAAGCCAATCCCGTGATCGCTCTCGAGCCGCCAAAACTCGAGCGCATAATGCACTCCACCCCGAAAACTCGGGGGTTAGCAACCGGAATTTTGCTAGTGCAAGTACATAATATACAAGATATACGAACAGTAACAACACAAAATTCAAGCGCCGTGAAGCCTTAACACAAACCATACATTCCCACAGTCAGCACAGAATATCACTCGCATAAACAAGGTGAAAGGTAATCACATAGTCATATTCTCCTTACGGAAAATAACATTCATGAAACTTTAAACGAGCCCAAGGAGTCAGGAAGATTCCTTTTGTAAAAAGGAAAAGTATTTTGATAAGATAGTTTGCAAACATTATTATTGACTCGGGTCGTCTAGGGGTTTTTAAAATCCAATGGGAATACTATTGGAAATAATTTCAAAAGCTCTCGGGTCCTTGACCCAACATATGGAAAACGATTACACGAAAACCAAGTCAATTTATTCGGGGTTCTCGACCCAATTTATAGAACACCAACACAAACGAAATCATTACAACATCTCACAGGGTTCTAAACCCAATCCAAATAACATCATCACGAATTCAATCATCTCAACATTCCACAGGGTCCTCGACCCAATACACAGAATGGCACCACAATACAATCAAAGGCACAATCTCTCATTCGACATATCCTGCTCAAGACCCCCGATTAATTAACCCTCGGAGATTTCTACAAACCTCCTTGGTTAATTAACCCTGATACCCACGCTTTAAAAACAATTTGAAACAAGCTTTCAAAAACACGAATCGCGTACCAAATCAAGACAAACATTTGAAAGTGAGTTGAAAGAATTTGAGATACGAATATCGTTCGGTAACGGGGTCTCAGCTATCACTCAAATACCCGTAACCAATAAGCCTGCCAGGCGCCTCCTTGCGCACTGTACCGGAGTTCACTTCCATCATGTTGGCCGCTCCTTGAACATGTCACCGCACCGCGTCACTCCCGCAAGAGCCGCCCCTTGCACGCGCATTAGGTGACATCGGCGTTCACCACCCATATGGAGCCGCACATTGCACAGACACCAGCCGGAGTGCACGCCCGCCCTCGAGGTTCCGGATATGACGTTTCTCACAACAAGTATCCACATTGTTCAAACATCAAGCACACGGACAAACGTCACAACAATTTTCAACTCGGTACATCAAGTCACACAATTTCTCTGCCAGTCCATAACCACACAAATAAACAATAACACGCACGTTATCAATCAAACTCAATCAACACCGCACATATATCTCTATATTGTGACTCAACCGAATATATATACATTTATATATATAGATATATAGATATATATATATATATATAACCTTACTATATTATATGAATAACTATAGTTCGCCCATCAATCCAAGTTGAGTACGTCAACTAATGTTAGAATTCAACACTCGTCGATCACCGACATAAACATATATATTAATATACGTATATACATACATATATTTAACATGTAACTATATATAAACACATATATACATATATACACATACATATATATATATATATATATATATATATACATCCATATAAACTCATACACTTCGACAACAATGATTTCACGTAGTTACAATTCGTATATCGAGGTACTTGCCTTGGTAATACGACGCGAAGGAGACGACGAAGGAATAGGTTTCGGTCCGAACAATCCTCTCAAATCCGACCCTAACACAATAATGATATACAATCAATCCCACATCATGAATACGAAGAAATTCCTCCTAGTTCTACCCGTTGGGACAATTAATCGAACACCAAGAGTGCGTAGGGAATTGAAATCGGTTAACGGTGAACTAACGGGATTTCATCCCAACCAAAAACAAGAAAACCAAGGGTCACGAGAGTACTATCAAAATCTAACAACAACATCGGTTAATTCGGATTAAAACACAAGATCACCACCAAACCCTCCCCAAAAATCATACTAGGGTTAAAGGGGTTCTTACCTCTTGAAGATTCAAGCCCTATAATCCGAAGAACACGTGCTAGATCCACAATCCGAGCTACACGATCGAAGGAAGATGAAGAAAAACACACAATCAAAAGGGTGGATGGAGAAGAAATCCCCCTCTCAACCCTCTCTCTCTCGCGCACGGTGGAAGGGAGGAAAAAATGTGCGAATCTCGCTGAAAACGCACAGTTATAGCGCTGACCGCATTGTGTGCCGCGGCTCAGCTAAACTGTGCCGCGGCACAGGGCCAAAAATTGCGCCCAGTGGTCGGCTGACCGCTCGTTGTGCCGCGGCTCATTCGGAGTGTGCCGCGGCTCAGACTCGGCATGTGCCGCGGCACTGCCGGACTGTGCCGGGGCACGCGGTACAGGAGGTTTTAGCCGGCAGGTGCCACACGGGTGTGCCGCGGCCCGGAAAAGTGTGCCGCGGCACTGACTCGGCTGTGTGCCGCGGCGCACAATCCTTGTGCCGCGGCACACGGTACAGCCTGCTTGGCCAACAACTGGGTAATGTGTGCGCCGCGGCGCACAATCCTTGTGCCGCGGCCCACAACCCCCCCGGGTCCCAAGAATAACGAAAAATGATCCGGAAAGAGAATAAAAGCAATAGGAATCGATATTTGGGCAACAATAACACGAAATGGAAGTACGGAACCCCAAAACGATATGAGGTACACAACCAAAGTCGAACAAGGAACAAATTCCCTAAACTTCTAGGAAATTACAAAAACGGCCCAAACACCCGAAAATCACGATACAACGTCGGATTAACAATCCGAAACTCACAACATGCTCTACTCAATCATACGAACTCATGGAAGTAAGAAAGTGACGAAATCGAACGAGTTTAACGAGAATCAAATACACATGAGACAAAAGATAACACAAGATGAAATTACGTAAAAACATCATCGAGACCCGTCTAAGCGGAGAAACTCCAAGAACAAAATAGGTTCAGAATTCCAAAACAGTGTCAAGCGAGTTGTCGAAACGGACCTCTGCCGGAAAATGAAAATTACCGGAAATCGAATTTGCGGGTATTACATTCTACCCTCCTTAAAAGAAGTTTCGTCCCGAAACTTAAAATAGAGAGCGGCGGAACAATCAAGGAAATAACTACTTGCTCAGCCCCACATCATCATGAGCAATGCGCGAATGCGAGGTTCTAAAAAAATGTAAGTGAACACGATAAGTCGAGGTGGAGGAGTATGAATTTCGAGACAATAACTCCAAGAGTTAAGAAAACCACAAGACGACTCAGATGTCCTGAAACCATCTTTCGAGCTCGACCAACCGCAATCCAAGTTCATAACACATCCGGAAGTGTCAATTGCACGCGTGGGAATAATAGTTCCGAACAAAATTTGCAAGAATTAGGTTCAGATATGGAAAGACCACAATAATCCACGGGTTTTAACAAAACAGCTCCGAAATTCGTTCGGAGGACGGCAGGCTAAGTAGAACAAGATAGTTTAAAATCGTCGAGAGGATCATAATTGAATTACCAACAATGAAAAATCACACAATACCGAAAATACCAAGGAATGTACGGGTAATACACTCCCCCATACTAAAAGATGTTTCGATCCCAAACTTAGAACAACAAGAGTTGGAAACATAGAGCAATGAAATGAAGAACGATCAAGGTCACGATTGTTCAAAACAGCAACGATTAGGACATATTGAAAAATATTCATCCTCCCATGTTAGGCTCTTCAGAAGGAAACATAGGGTTTCGGGACATTCTCCAGTCACTTGCTCTCGCCAATTGATAGGGTAGCATTCTTTGCCGTTCTAAAGTATCTCACAATGCTTCTCCCGATGACCTTCACACCCGCACCGGTAACAAGTCAAGAGTGGAAAGGGACAATTTACACGAACATGTCCCTGACGATTGCAGTTGAAGCACCCTCCCTTCTTACCGAGAGTCACCGATGCTGGCTTGGGATTCCAAGCGCTCACTCCCGATCGCGAAGACGACGCGTTCGAACGCCGTGGGGGTTTGGGAGCCTTAGACTCTTCGCCGACCAAAATTTTCCCAGATGTCCTCCGTCTCTTGGCTTCGCTCGAGGGCTCGACCACTGAGGAGATTTCATAGGATATAGTTTGATCTTGATACTCCTTCACCGTAGCATGAATCGTGGTCGTACGAACCACCTCGCCGCTTCCATTTCCATCATCACGCCCACGTCCGTCGAGGCTTGACATACTAATACGGATAACACCGATCAACAGTATTAGTTTATCGGTCGTACAATATATCACAATTATCAACCCGAGTTTTAGTTAGCATCCTTAGAGTAACGGTACTATCGTAAAGCATAAAGTTTTAAGAAGTCAATTTCGAGTTCCTCGACGAGGACGATCATTATATGTATGCACTTAATGAAAAAAAAAATTTTTTGAAAAAGAGGCTAGTCACATTGCGCCCAAGACTTGCAAACAATGTCTTTTATTTCGGAAGAGGAAGTTTATATAACGACTCAAAAAAAATTTATTTTCGAGTGATGTATAAAAGAAAAAAAGGAAATCAAAAATTAATTCGTCTAATTTGAAATATTTCAAAATGTTGAGTCCAAATACCACAATTTTAAAAATCTTTCCTCTTCTTCCAAAATGTTTATTCGAAAGAATTTTCCACCGAGATGCGTGACCATTTAACATGACGATACTAAATCATGGCTTCACACAATGTTAGGAAATTTCAAAGCATCACTTTAAAATATTCGAGATACTACAGCGCCGTGGGCCCCGTGCCGGAACCTACCAGGCTAAAAATCATTTAAAAAAAATGTTCAAAATGCCAAAAAGGCCGATGTCGGTAATGTTCTCAAAGACTCACTAAAGTCATTTATAAAATATCAAGTACCGTCATAAGAATACTATCAAAACGTGCAAGACAAAAATATCAAAACTCGGCTTGCAAGATACTAAAAGCCATCTCAAAATACTCACGCAACGGATAAAATTATCATTCATAAATTTATTCTAATAAAGTGCTGAAACAGATAATTACACTCGACTTCTGAAGCATACTACATAACCATTTATACTCGGACCGCCTACGCATGTTATATCCTAAAACGATAATATCACCAACAAGTTTCAATTCCTAGTTCACATTAAGCATATTAGCACAATATAATCAAATACGTATATAAGGGGACTTACGATCGGGAGGCTTACCATCACGGATTTCTGGGAGATGATGTCGGAACCACGATACTAATCACAACTCTGATGCGCGCGACTTACACAAGGCATGGACTTGACCCAACGGCCTAGGTTTTTCGCAAACCTAAGCTCTGATACCATAAATGTAACACCCCCAGAATACGACCGGGAATGTCACACGCCGTAGACCCTTATCACAAGGATCCACCAGGCTAAACTCCAAAAGACTACTCCAAGATTGACCGACCGGGGTCAAAATTTAATACAAAGCAGACCGACAAGGTCATAAACCAATTCATAAACTAACGACATTCATACAACAATGACAACAATAAACTTGAACACAGAAAAAAATGACAACTCAATTTAAAAATTGATAACTACACCCATGCAAGGGTGAATACTCAAACGACAAAGAAATACCGACCAAAATGAAACAAAAGAAAAGACTCTGACTCTGGTGTGATTAGCATCGTCGTCTTCCATCTCCTCCCAAGCCAATCCCGTGACTGCTCTCGAGCTGCCAAAACCTGAGCGCATAACAGGCACCCACCCCCCGAAAACTCGGGGGTTAGCAAACTGGAATTTTGCTAGTGCAAGTACATAATATACAAGATATACGAACAGTAACAACACAAAATTCAAGCGCCGTGAAGCCTTAACACAAACCATACATTCCCACAGTCAGCACAGAATATCACTCGCATACACAAGGTGAAAGGTAATCACATAGTCATATTCTCCTTACGGAAAATAACATTCATGAAAATTTAAACGAGCCCAAGGAGTCAGGAAGATTCCTTTTGTAAAAAGGAAAAGTATTTTGATAAGATAGTTTGCAAACATTTTTATTGACTCGGGCCGTCTAGGGGTTTTTAAAATCGAATGGGAATACTATTGGAAATAATTTCAAAAGCTCTCGGGTCCTTGACCCAACATATGGAAAACGATTACACGAAAACCAAGTCAATTTATTCGGGGTTCTCGACCCAATTTATAGAACACCAACACAAACGAAATCATTACAACATCTCACAGGGTTCTAAACCCAATCCAAATAACATCATCACGAATTCAATCATCTCAACATTCCACAGGGTCCTCGACCCAATACGAGAATGGCACCACAATACAATCAAAGGCACAATCTCTCATTCGACATATCCTGCTCAAGACCCCCGATTAATTAACCCTCGGAGATTTCGTCAAACCTCCTTGGTTAATTAACCCTGATACCCACGCTTTAAAAACAATTTGAAACAAGCTTTCAAAAACACGAATCGCGTACCAAATCAAGACAAACATTTGAAAGTGAGTTGAAAGAATTTGAGATACGAATATCGTTCGGTAACGGGGTCTCAGCTATCACTCAAATACCCGTAACCAATAAGCCTGCCAGGCGCCTCCCTTGCGCACCTGTGTACCGGCATTCACTTCCATCATGTTGGCCGCTCCTTGAACATGTCACCGCACCGGCGTCACTCCCGCAAGAGCCGCCCCTTGCACGCGCATTAGGTGACATCGGCGTTCACCACCCATATGGAGCCGCACATTGCAGCGTACACCAGGCCGGAGTGCACGCCCCGCCCTCAGAGGTTCCCGGATATGACGTTTCTCACAACAAGTATCCACATTGTTCAAACATCAAGCACACGGACAAATGTCACAACAATTTTCAACTCGGTACATCAAGTCACACAATTTCTCTGCCAGTCCATAACCACACAAATAAACAATAACACGCACGTTATCAATCAAACTCAATCAACACCGCACATATATCTCTATATTGTGACTCAACCGAATATATATACATTTATATATATAGATATATAGATATATATATAACCTTACTATATTATATGAATAACTATAGTTCGCCCATCAATCCAAGTTGAGTACGTCAACTAATGTTAGAATTCAACACTCGTCGATCACCGACATAAACATATATATTAATATACGTATATACATACATATATTTAACATGTAACTATATATAAACACATATATACATATATACACATACATATATATATATATATACATCCATATAAACTCATACACTTCGACAACAATGATTTCACGCAGTTACAATTCGTATATCGAGGTACTTGCCTTGGTAATACGACGCGAAGGAGACGACGAAGGAATAGGTTTCGGTCCGAACAATCCTCTCAAATCCGACCCTAACACAATAATGATATACAATCAATCCCACATCATGAATACGAAGAAATTCCTCCTAGTTCTACCCGTTGGGACAATTAATCGAACACCAAGAGTGCGTAGGGAATTGAAATCGGTTAACGGTGAACTAACGGGATTTCATCCCAACCAAAAACAAGAAAACCAAGGGTCACGAGAGTACTATCAAAATCTAACAACAACATCGGTTAATTCGGATTAAAACACAAGATCACCACCAAACCCTCCCCAAAAATCATACTAGGGTTAAAGGGGTTCTTACCTCTTGAAGATTCAAGCCCTATAATCCGAAGAACACGTGCTAGATCCACAATCCGAGCTACGATTGAAGGAAGATGAAGAAAAACACAATCAAAAGGGTGGATGGAGAAGAAATCCCCCTCTCAACCCTCTCTCTCTCGCGCACGGTGGAAGGGAGGAAAAAAATGTGCGAATCTCGCTAAACGCACGATTATAGCGGCCGCATTGTGTGCCGCGGCTCAGCTAAAGCGTGCCGCGGCACGAGGGCCAAAATTGCGCCCGGTGGTGGTGACCGCTCGTTGTGCGCGGCTCATTCGGAGTGTGCGCGGCTCAGACTCGGCATGTGCCGCGGCAACTGCCGGGTATCTTGAGGCACGCAGTGTACGAGAGGTTTTAGCGGCGGGTGCCACGGGTGTGCCGCGGCCGGAAAAGTGTGCGCGGCACCGGCTCGGCTATGTGCCGCGGCGCACAATCCTTGTGCCGCGGCACAGTCACTGCTTGGCCAACAATCGGGTAATGTGTGCGCCGCGGCACAATCCTTGTCTTGACCCTGACCCCGGGTCCCAAGAATAACGAAAAATGATCCGGAAAGAGAATAAAAGCAATAGGAATCGATATTTGGGCAACAATAACACGAAATAGAAGTACGGAACCCCAAAACGATATGAGGTACACAACCAAAGTCGAACAAGGAACAAATTCCCTAAACTTCTAGGAAATTACAAAAACGACCCAAACACCCGAAAATCACGATACAACGTCGGATTAACAATCCGAAACTCACAACATGCTCTACTCAATCATACGAACTCATGGAAGTAAGAAAGTGATGAAATCGAACGAGTTTAACGAGAATTAAATACACATGAGACAAAAGATATCACAAGATGAATTTACGTAAAAACATCATCGAGACCCGTCTAAGCGGAGAAACTCCAAGAACAAAATAGGTTCAGAATTCCAAAACAGTGTCAAGCGAGTTGTCGAAACGGACCTCCGCCGGAAAATGAAAATTACCGGAAATCGAATTTGCGGGTATTACACATATAAATAGAAAAAGGGACTCTAGAGGTACTCGTACGGACTCTAGTGGTGGCTTCCGCCCGAAGGTCGTAGCACTTAGCTCCGCACAGCACTTAGTCCCGATTTCTATTGAATAACCATTATTGTCGTGATTAACGACGATTATGCATATTATAAGATATCAATATGATTATTTGATAATAAATGGACTTGGGTAAAGTAGAGGAATTAGTTCAACCGGTTGATGATTAGATTGCTATTGTGCGAGTCTTAGCATAATCTTATAATAAACTCATAAACTTGAATAGTTTGGTACAAATTGATTATACGTCCGAAAATTACGAACTTTATTGCGAAAAGTCTGTTATGATATAAGGATTGTCATAAGTCGCACGAAAGTTTTACCTTTCGGAAATTACAATTCTGCCCTTCTGTCTTTTAAGTACTATTATTATTTTTACTAAAATATTATAAATTTGATTAAGTCGGGACAGTTTGATTGTACGTCCGAAAATTATGAACTTTGTGGCGAAAAGTCCATTATAATATACGGTTCTGAGATCAGAAGTTTCATGGAGGTTTTTCCTTCCCTAAATTACAATTCTGCCCTGTCGAAATTAACGTACTATTATTATTATTATTCTTATTTAGTTTTGTCTTATAATTTTGATTAATTCGTTTGGATTCATTTAAACTCCGAAAATTATAAATCTAGTTGTGATTTGAACCTTATGACTTGTACTTTTAGATTATGTTTAATTTTAATTTCTATATTTTTGGAAATTATAATTTCACCCCTTCATTTTGCCTTAATCAATATTTTAGTATTTTTGATATATCCTTTTTATTTATTATCGGATTGACCTCAAATTTTCGGGATAAGCTCCTTATGTTATAATGAGTCCAGCGATCTCAACATTTCTGGAAATTTTAATTTCGAAACAGTAAGTTTCTGTAAATTACAGTTTTAGCTCCGAATTCTTGAAATTTACATTTTTGCCCCGATTTTCTATTTTAGTAAATTCCGATTTAGGTGAAATTTTATAGAGAACTTATTTTTGATATATTAAGACTTAATTTCATGACATAAGACCATAATTATGGATTTTAAAAATTTTACCCCACAATTTATTTTATTTAAATTATTTTAGTTATCCTTTGAATTTAGGTTCGAATCATCAAATCTTCCAGTGACTAATTATTCTCTTACAATAGTTAAGTATATACTCATATATTTTGGAGTTTTAATAACCGAAGGTCAGATTTGCCATATTCAACCCAAAATTTCAACCAATGAATTAATTTGCACATATAATCAAAACATGACAAACTAAAATTCAACAATTACAAAGATCATTACATGCATGGTAATGAATGTCAATTTTAATCAAGTATAGCTAACTAAAGTCATAATACTTGCATGCACCATATATATATATATATATATTTAATTTTGAATAAGAGAAAAGAAGGAAAACAATTTTTACCCACCTCGATTTCTTGTCGGAAGTAAACGGTTCTAGGTCTCGGAAGTTGAAGACGATCTTCCCTTTACCACTACTAGGTTTGGCCGAAACATGCATTCCATGGTGTATATGTTGTTTGCATGTTTAGATATTTGAGTTAGATTAGAAGGATTTGGAAGATAACTAATATATTGAAGTATAAGAAATGAGATTACCTATTCTCTTGTTGATTTTTTTCCCTTCCTCCATTTTTTCCCTTGGCTCGGCCCTCTCTCCCACTCTCTCTCTAATTTTCAGATTTTGCTTTGCATGTGAATTAAGGTGATAGTGGTGTATATTTTAAGTATTTTAAAAAGGTGGTCAAGGCATGGAAAAAGGGAAGAGTAATGGTAGAGGTCTTGTTACATGTGTCAAGTTGTCTTGCATGCAATGAAGGGTCTAGAAACACACTCCTCCCCTCCCTATGTAGCCATCCATCATGTGTGTGTGTGTATTTTATATATTTTTTATTAATTTAAGAGTATAATTATAGTTGTAAATGATTTAATTAGTTGGATTGGGCTTTAAATTGCAACTTCAAGTCTTATGTTTTTATTAAGTTGGGTTGAGTCCATTAGTGAGTCTACATGTAATTAGGTGTTGACACATAGCCCAATAGGTGAATCAATATACTATTTTAATTTTTATTATTTGGTTTATCAAATAAATTACGAAGTTAAAGAGTGAAATAAAATAAAATAGATGTAGGTTATATGACATCATAAAATATGTCACGCCCCCACACAGGGGTTGGACGAGAACGCGACAGCTAACGTAATTAAATAACATTTGTAATAATAGAATTACAGTAGAGCATTCAAATGCCAGATCTTAGCCCGGTGAACTATGTCTGCTTATTCGATGGAATAAACATTCATAAATACAGCGGAATAGTTACATAAAGTTCAAAGAGTACAGCGGAGATCAGAATACTTTATTGATACAAGAAATAAAAGGAGCATTTATTTCAACATTCTAATACGTATGTCTCGACAATTCTTCCACGACGATCTTCACTGGTCATCAGCATTCGTCTCGTCATCTTCTTGGGTCTCCTCATCTAGTGGGGTTTTAGAAAAACAATACAAATTGGGGTGAGAATAATGGATTCTCAGTGAGTTGGGTTTAGTATATTTTCTGAAATTATACGTATATAATTATTTTGAAATATATACTATTTTTACTCCCACATTTGAAAATTTATCATTTATGGATGGTATAAGTTTCAAAATATAATGCAATGAATTAGGTTATGAGTGAACAGTCAATCTCCGTAGATTACTGTTAAGTATGACAATATGTGGCGTCGAGCGCCTAGTGAGTATTTAGCTTCGGAAGGTCGTCTATATGACTAAGTCCCTCGGCCTCCCTATAACATCTTAGACCGTTATCAGTGTTTGGCCTTTGACTATCGCCACGACCTTTGGTTTAATAACCGTAGCCTTGGGCGTTTTTCGGACCGTCACTATAACTTTGGCCTTTGAGCTTATCGCTCTCACGCTTGGTGACGTGCTTCCTTATCTCTTATTTGGGCTCGGCATGTCCTTAATTGTGGGTCAGTGCCCGGATCATACCATAATCACGATTATACCCTAAGTCTACGACCCAGTCACCTCCGGAACACTCCGTCCATTGGCTTCAAGGGAATAGGAAACGACGGTAGCCTTGTTCATGAACCGCAGTCGTGCTGCTCGATCCAAGACATGGTCTAACCATCACTGACACAAGTTTAGGACTCTAGATGTGGCCCCTACAACTCAAGAGGTGGCCCCCAGATTTCATGTCGGCTCTCGGTTTCGTATGGGCTCAAGAGGTGGCCCCCATCTGCCTACGTGGCACTTTGCCCCGATAGGATTAGAGGCGGATCTGTCTGTGGCACTTTGTTTGTATGGCACTTAGTTCTTGTTAGATGTGATTATACGTTAGTCACATTGCGGTGAATGCACATGATATGGTCAGAGTCATATATCCAATACTTAGCATAAATTGATTATACGATTGCGATTTGGAGTTTATTCGTGGCACGAGTTTTTTATGAATGATGGTTCCGTTATTGACATATCTTTGGAATATAATTGTGATTATTGATTCCAGACTTGATAAATTCCAATTTTTGATTTTTAGTTTAAATTTTCCCAATTTACGGTTACGCCCATAATTTTTGCGAAACGGATTATTGTGCCCATGAGGTTTGGTTTTCGTCACGGATGGTGACGAAACTTATGGGAGAGTTCATGTTGAACTTGGAACTTCTGTGTTTGAGTGAACTTTCCAAAATTTTGAGTTTCTGAGTGATTTTTCTAAAATTTTCAGTTTTGCCCCAAAACTATTTAAAATGTCGTTTTGACCCCAAAATACAAAATTTGCTCCTGTTGTTATAGGGTTTTTGGGATATAATATTCATCCTTTGATAATTAACATTCTGGTCCATAGAACTGAAAATTTATTTTATAATTCCATTTTTATTGAAATTTACTAATTGACCCCAATTTTACCAATTATTGCATTTTAGCCCCAAATCTTGAATCGACTCCCGCTCTCTACGAAATTTTAAGGTCAAAATATTTATTTCTATATAAGTTATGTCTTCAGTCCAGAAGGTGAACTTTTTACTTTGGTTCCAAATTTTTGAGGATTTTTTCATTTGACCCCCTTATTTTGTCTTAATTTACACTTTTGGTCCGTAGACACCGGAAATGGATTCCGATTACTACGAAATTTTTAGGACAGAGGATAAATGTGTTATTATATCCACTTTGATGTTCCAAACTGAAATATATGGATTTTATTTAGTAGTTTCACCATTTTGATGGATTTACACAATCTTCGTGTTTTGCCGATTTTAACCCGTTGACTTAGAAAATGATTTACGTTTCTTATAAAATTTTAAGGGTAGGTGGATTTTCTGACCTTAGGTCAGATTATATCTTTTTTTTTTTGTAATAATTCTCATAATTTTCTTTATCTTCACTTAATTCTTATTTTGTGTCCGTTTTGATCATCCCGTTTTTTAGGCCACAAATTAAACATCCAACTTCACATGCATGATCATATAACACAAATATACCTCTCCAAACATAATTTTCAGAATATAAAGGAAGACAAAATCATACTTAATTGATAAGAAGTTTTGGGACATTTCACTTAAATCATCAAAATTGGCTAATTTCGCATGCAACAAGCTATAAACCATTATGCATGCTATTGGTATGAGAAAAGTGGACTATATGAAGTTCATGGAAAGGACATGCATCTTTGTTTAAGATAAATTGCATATTAAAGTGAGAAGAATAGTTTTACCCACTTTAGTTCTTGAAGTGGTGAAGAGATCTAAGTCTTTGAACTAGTTGCACCAACCTCTTCTTTGCCTCTCCTCTTCTTATTTTGACCAATGGATGCCACACCATGGATGATGGATATGTGGTTTAAGTTAGTGTATGTAAGATATATCTAGGTATATATATATATATATATATATTTATATATATATTGAAGTTACATATAGATAGTGAAATTACCTCCTTAAACCTTTCTTCTTCTCTTATTTTCTTCTTCTTCTCTTCTCCTTCTCTTCTTGATTCCGGCCTCCTCTCTCTTACTCTCTCTAATTTTCATATTTTTGTTTTTGTAAGGGTGAAAGGAATGAGGGTGTTTGATTTTTAAAAGGGTTTAATGGGGTTGGGAGGTGGAATACTTGGGAAGAGAAAATGTAAGACATTGAGTCTTGCATGGGGGACAAGGATTCCCCTCCCCCCAAGTGTTTCTTGGCCATGCTTATGTGTGTGTGTGTGTGTTATTATATTTTTTTTTGTATTTTAGGTGTATATAGATATAGGTATTAAGTATGTGTTAAATGAAGTGGCTAGTGATTAAATTGGGCTTAAAATTGTGATTCCAAGCCTTAGGGGTTTTATTTAGTTTGGGCTTAAGTCTTATGGTGTGTTTATGTGTATATGTGTTGATACACATGGCCTATTAGGAATTTTATGTTCCCACTTCAAATTTTAATTAATTTGATTATTTGGTTTGTAAAATAATTTACGAATAAATGAGTAAAACAAATGAAACTAGATGTAGATTAAAACAATTGTTATTGGAGTACATCATGATTTAACAATTATACATGTAGTAAACTATCAAGTTTTAGGGGTTTTTACAAAATAAATATTGTCAAAATACATCATGATATTGTACATGTGATAAGCCATCGAATTTAGGGGGTTTTACAACTTTCACAAAAGGAATCGACTTATTCCTCAGTTCTTGAACCTTATGATCTAAAATAGCTTCAGGCCTCTCTACATAACTCGTATCGTGACTAGGAACTATGTCACTCTGGTGAATCACATGCTTGAGATCAAATACATACTTCCTCAGCTGAGAAACATGGAAAATATTGTTAATATTCCCAAGACTAGGTGGCAGAGCCAACCTATCAGCAACTGGGCCGATCCTCTCAAGAATCTCATATGGCCCTATGAAATGTGGCCTAAGCTTGCCTTTAATGCCAAACCTGATTATTCCCTTAGAAGGCGAAACCTTGAGGAAAACCTTATCCCCATTCTCGAAATGCAATTTAGTTCGGCGTGTATCAGCGTATGACTTCTTTCGAGTCTGGGCCTCTTGTATTCTCTGTCATATCTTGTGGATAATCTCGATCATCTCGCTGACTGTGTCTGGCCCTAAAATATTTCTCTCACCTACTTCATCCCAATAAAGTGGTGATCTGCATTTTCTGCCGTATAAGGCTTCATAAGGCGCCATACCTATCGTTGCCTGATGACTGTTGTTGTAAGCAAATTAGTTTAACGGAAAAAGATGCTCCCAATTCGCACCTTGATCCAACACTACAGTTCTTAACATGTCTTATAGTGTTTGAATTGTCCTTTCCGATTGTCCATCCATTTGCGGGTGGAAAGCGGTACTAAAGTTCAGATGTGTACCCAATTCCTTCTGTAGACTCGTCCAAAATCTAGAGGTAAATTTTGGATCTTGATCTGATGTGATTGATACTGGCACTCCGTGCAAACATACAATTTCACGGACATATAACTTTGCTAACTTCTCAGATCCGTAAGTGATCGGGATAGGCATAAAGTGAGCTGATTTTGTGAGTCTATCTACTATAACCCATATAGAAGTGTTTCCTTGTTTGGTCCTCGGAAAACTAGTTACAAAATCCATAGCTATTCCTTCCCACTTCCATTCTGGAATGGTCAATGGCTGTAACATTCCATACGGTCGTTGGTGTAGTGATTTCACTTGCTGACAAGCTAAACACCACTCGAAAAATGATGCTACATCTCGTTTCATACCGTTCCACAAGAAATTTCTCTTCAGATCTTGGTACATCTTGGTACTTCTAGGGTGAGCGGTGTAGGGAGTATCATGATCTTCACTCATAATTTCATTATTTAACACCTCATCATGTGGGACACATATTCTCTTTTCGAACATAATTGCGTTATCAGCCGCTTCGCGGTAACTTCCTGGGTTATCGGATCTAATTCTCATACATAGTTTATCGAATGCTTCATCTCTCCTCAGCACATTCACCATTCGTCCTCTTAGATCCGGTGCCGTCACTAACTTCGCGACACGACCCATTATTGTTTCCGGTGGATGAACCACCTCTAAACTCATTCCTTCAAAATATTAGATTAGATCCCCTTCTGTGGTAAGTAGGTATCCTAATTGTAATTGAGTCTTATGACTCAAGGCATCTCCTACCACATTAACCTTGCCCGGGTGATAGTTAATACCACAATCATAATCCTTTACCATTTTGAGCCATCTCCTTTAACTCATGTTCAAGTCCTTCTGCTCGAAAAAGTACTTTAAACTCTTGTGGTCAGTAAAAATTTTACATCTTACCCCATAAAGGTGATGTCTCCATATCCTTAATGAGTGCACAACCGCGGCTAGTTCCAAACCATGCGTAGGATAATTCACCTCATGCGGCCTAAGTTGTCTTGACGCGTAAGCTATCACTTTCCCATCTTGCATCTGTTAGGAATACTTTTTAGATTTTGATGATGTCATCTTTATATATTCAAATGTATCTTTATTACTTGGCAAAATGTAAGGAAGAACCAAATGATTATCTTCCATAGGCCAAATTATGATAAGTTAGATACTTGGTAGAATGTAAAGAAGAACCAAATGAGTATCTTCTATAGGCCATATAAGTTAGGCTTAAAAATCGGCTAAGTGTAAATCAGATACGTATCTATGAGCCGAGTCTTGGTCAACTCAACTGTTCAGATAAGGTTGACCACAGACGAGTCATATCAGGCAACCCTTATAATAGAAGTTCTGGTCAACATTTTAAATCAGCGAAGTAGGACCACACTACAGTCAAGAAGGAAAGTCAAGTCATCTGAAGTCTGACCATCGGATCAGTCAAGTTCAATCAGGTCAGAAGACTACAGACAAGTTGGCATATCAGAGAAGTCGACATCAGAGAAGGTTGACTACACATCAGACAGTTTGACCACAGAGAGGTCAGCCATGTAATCAGCCAAGTACTCTGGTCCACGTCAGCATGCGTTGAATAGTCAATATTTACGGAAAGTCACATGCGGGCGATTAGAGACAGATTTTAGAGTTTCCCGAAAAGGAAATGATTAAATAAATCGTCCACACCCACCACTGAAGACTTTAATCTTATTATATTCAAAAGATTCGGCGCCATCACATGGAAGTCTTCACAACAGTCGGAATTGGATTAAAATATGGAAATCCAGCCTTGCAACGTTCAGAAAGAAAAACAAAGAAGTCTATTTCTCCAACGGACGGATTTGTTACAGATTTGCAACGGCTATGAAGAAATGCTCAAGGATCGACACACACACACACACACACACACACATATATATATATATATATATATATATATATATATATATATATCCAAAGATTTGAAGTTGAGCAGTACGATGCAAACAACACTTACAAGCAATCAAAGCAAACAAAGCAATCAAAGCGAACAATAGCATCGTGAAAGAGCAAGAGTTCAAAAGTTCTTATTTGAAGAAGCTCTTAGTTGGAGAAGACAATCACTCTTGTCTTTAAAACCTGAGTTCGGGGTACTTAACTAGTTGAAGTTCGAGAGACTATAAAGGCATCCAAGGATCGGAGATCAAGAGGTGCAAGGCAGTCAAAGGGAGTTGCAACGGCAAGGAATTCCACTGGTTGGAAGCTGTTGTAATTGGTTGAATCACTGTAATATTTATCACTGGTTGAGAATTATAGTGAATTCATCTCCAACTGGTTTGGAGAAAAGTGGATTAGTAGAGGATTACCCCACCTATGAGACAACTATAACTGCCTGCGTGTTTTACTACTTTCATCATCATGCTTAACTGCTGCATTCATACGTAAGTGTTCCATTTATTATTTTTGTATTCATCATCAGCTGACTTCTGCACTTACATTGACTACAGACGACTCTAACTCTTCTGTACCATCAGCTGAGAAACACATCCTTTGTGGAAAAGAGTTTCAATAAGTCTATTCACCCCCCCTCTAGACTTATTCCTGGACGACTTGTGACCTACAAGTGGTATGAGAGAGGTTGGTTCAATATTTCAAGAACCAGTTCCATATATTGAAGATATATTTTAAGCTCATTTTAGAAATGGAACACATGCATTCTAGATTACCTGTTTATTCAGTTGACGATTATGATCTTGGGAAGATAAGGATGCAGGCACATTTATCTTCCATCCATGACGACATGTGGTGCATTATTAAGGATGGTCCTTTCATCTTTGAGAAGGACAACACTCCTGGGGAGATTGCAGCCGGAAAGCCAGAAAAGATCCCCAAGAAGAGGACGGAGCTGACCATTGAAGAAAGAAAGATGGACAACCTTGACAACGAGGACAGAGACGTGCTGTACCAAACTCTTGACAAATCAACAATGGTCAAGATCAAGAACTTCAAAAATGCCAAAGAAATCTGGGACACATTAGTCTTAATGTGTGAGGGAACATAGCTGATAAAAGAAAACATGTTGTCAATTGCTACCCAAAAATTTGACAACTTCAAAATGAAGAATGGCGATTCCATATACCAAGTGGACACAAGGTTCACTGAAATCATCAATGAGATTAACTCCCTGGGAAAATCATATGGGAATAGGGAGATGGCACTAAAGTTCTTAAGATCTCTCAATCCTGAATGGAGTATGAAGGCAGTGGCCATGAGAGAATCCAAGGATCTTAACAAACTAAAGATCCAAGAGCTGTTCTCTGATCTAAAGGCTTATGAGTTTGAGCTTCCAAGTTCATCATCAACCGAGCCTGCAGAGAAGGGAATAGCCTTTGCAGCCGAGTCCACCGCCAAGAACATACCTGATGTCAAACCTCCAAATCTACTCGATTTCGAGGAAGAAATGGCATTCATAATGCAAAGGTTCAGCAACTTCAGAAAGAATTACTCCAAATACAAAAAGAATTATAAGGAGAACCCTAGGAGAAATCAAAAGGCTGGAAGCTGGAGGGTGGAGTGTTATAATTGCCACAAGATAGGACACATCCAAATTGACTGTCCTGATCTCAAGAAGGACGAGAGCAAGAAAGAGGTGAGTAGAAAAGAAGACCGAAGGAAGGCCCTCATTGGAGAAGACCAAGAGCGAGTAGAATCAAGTAGCGGATTCTTCTCTGATGATGATGAAGAATATGATTGTCTGATGGCCAACCTATCTGATGAAGAGGTAACATCTAAACCCTCAGTTTCAAATAATAACAGCTCAGACATGTCACAAGACATGGACTTACACGAGTCTGTAAATCAGCTTCTCAAAGATTTTGAGAGATTAAAAATTGCACACCAAACTGTATCAGCCGAGAGGACCCAGCTGCAAGATGAGAATGGGCAGCTGAAAAATGACTTTGAAAAACTCAACCTAGAACTTAATAAAACCAAAGCTGATCTTGAAAAATAGGCTGCAGATAACTCTACGAACCAGGCTGATAATACCACAGCTGAGATAAAATGATTAACTATTTTAAATAGTGAAAAATCAGCTGCACTTGCTCATGTCAAAGCTGAGTTTACTAAACTGACTCAACTAAGTAAAAATCAGGCGAAGGAAATAACCTCCCTGAAGGCATCTCTAACCCTGGATGAACTGTGTACGAATAAAAGGCCATTATATTCCAGATCAGGCCTTGGATATGGCCCCCACACTCCCTCTAGTTCTAAAACCACTTTCATCAAGGGAGAAACAATTGCCTCGTCTGCTGAGCCAATATACAAACCTGGATTTCAAAATAGGCAGCAGCCAAGTCACAGGTCTAGGCTGCAGCCAAGGTATACAAGGCAGCCACCTAGACATGAGACTAGGCAATGGCTAAGGCAGAAGCAGCACCCAGACAACATGCCCACTATTATCAAAGACTCCCCAAAAATAGATTTCAAAATGGGAGTGGCAAATGGAAACCTTAAGGTTATCATAATTTTCAAAATGAATAGGTGTGGAGACCTCAAAGATTTAATAAATGGTCTCAGCCAAGAATTAGGCATGGCCCACAGCATCAGTTTTATGAGGCATATCCGGTACACAATCCTAATAGAGGATATAGACCCAGACCTTACACACCTTTTAGGGATAATAACAGCAACTTTCATATTTCCAGGAGAAACCAGTTCTCCAGGAAACCAACTAACCCCCGAGGACCCACACAGATTTGGGTACCTAAATCTCTGCTTGTCTGATTGCAGAAAAGGTGGAAGCACTACTACCACATCTCCATAAACTCAAACATTAGAGGTGAAGAATGTTTTGTAGATTCCGGATGCTCAAGGCACATGATCGGGAACAAAAAGGTGCTGATGAATTATACCAAAGAAAAAGGCCCAGATGTAACCTTTGGAGATAGTTCTAGAGGTCAGACCAAAGGTTTTGGAGAGCTGCACAGAGGAAGCATCACCATGTCAAAAGTTCATTATGTCAAAGGACTCCAGTATAATCTTTTGAGCATAAGTCAGTTTTGTGATGAGAAGAATCTAGTAGTCTTCACCATTTGGAAATGCATGGTGATAGATATCCTATCTGGAGAAGTGAAGCTACAATGATTCAGAAGGATAGATGTTTATATGATAGATTGGAACACAGGAACTCCTAATACCTATTTTCTATCTAAGACAATAGCTGAGAATGGATGGTTGTGGCACAAGAGACTATGTCATCTAAATTTCAAAGCCATCAATAAGATTAGTTCTCAGAAGCTGGTCAGAGGACTTCCAGAAGAAGTATTCAAGAAGGAAGATCTCTGTGACGCATGTCAGAAAGGGAAGCAAACAAGAGCATCATTCAATCCAGTTCAACCTACCACTCTTACAACAAGGATCTTAGATCTACTTCACATGGATCTATTTGGTCCCATCAAGCCAAGGACCTTAAGTGGCAGAAAGTACGCTATAGTAGTAGTAGATGACTACTCAAGATATACATGGGTTGTTTTTCTCTATAAAAAGAGTAAAACACTAACCAAGTTACCTGAGATGCTAAGGAGGATCCAGAATGAGGAATCTCTCTCAACCATCAAGATCAGATCAGATAGAGGAGGAGAATTTCTCAACAAGGCAATCACTGATTACAGTGATCAGGATGGGATCCAGAATGAAGTCTCCGCAGCCAGGACCCCTCACCAGAATGGTGTTGCTTAAAGAAGGAACAGAACCTTGAAAGAAGCTGCCAGGTCCATGATTGCAGAAGCAGACCTGCCCAAGAGGTTCTAGGACGAAGCTGTCAACGCAGCGTGTCACACTAAGAACAGGAGTATGATAGTAGGGAGACATGGCAAAACTCCGTATGAGGTTTGGAATGGCAGAACACCAACTGTTGCATATTTTCATATTATTGGTTGTAAGTGTTTCATCCACAACAACGGTAAAACCCAACTATATGCCTTTGATGCTAAAACTGATGATGGTCTCTTTATGGGATACTCACAAAGAAGCAATGCATATAGAGTTTTTAATAAAAGAACCTTAGTTGTTGAGGAAACACCTCATGTTGTATTTAATGAAACTACTGCTGAACACAGGAAAAAGGTAGAGCTGATAGAAAATAAGCTCAAATCTTCCACCCTAGAAGAAGTCATTGTCCATGACACAGGAATGGTGGACTCACCTTCAGACCAGCCTGAAGACCCATCTGTAGCTGATGAAGACCCAACTGCAGACCAGACAGGACCACAAAATCTACCTAATCTAGTTACTGCTGATAAAGACCAATATGTAGCTAATAAAGGCCCATCTGCAGACCAGACTAGATCCCAACCTGCAAATGACAAGACGGTAGCTGATCCAATTGCAGACCAAGGAGATCAGAACCAAGCTAATGCAGAGAGAGAAGAAACCCACCAAAGCAAATCTACAGGGGGAACAGACCCTAAAGAAGAAGACATTCCTAAGTGTCTCAAAGATCATCCTATCCAACAGATCATTGGGAAGCTAACTGATGGAGTCAAGACAAGATAGTCTACTCTACCCGTAGGAATGGCGATGTTTTCATGCTTTATGTCTCAAAAAGAACCCAAGACAACAGAGCAAGCCCTGGAAGACTACTCATGGATCAATGTAATGCAAGAAGAGCTTAATCAGATAGAAAGGAACAATGTTTGGGAACTAAGAGACAGACCAGATCATAAGAAGGTTATTGGCACCAAATGGGTGTACAAGAACAAATGCGATGAAGATGGAGCTGTTGTTAGGAATAAAGCCAGACTTGTTGCTAAAGGCTATGCACAATGCGAAGGGTTAGATTTTGATGAAACTTATACACCTGTTACAAGATTAGAAGCCATCAGACTATTCCTCGCATATGCAGCATTCAAAGATTTTATAGTCTACCACATGGATGTAAAGAGTGCCTTTCTTATTGGAATTCTAGAAGAAGAAGTCTATGTAGAGCAACTTCCTGGATTTGTCAAAGGAGACAAAGTCTACAAGCTTCTAAAAGCTCTATATGGACTCAAGCACGCACCAAGAGCATGGTATGAAACATTATCCGTGTTTCTTGAGAAGAATGGATTCAGCAAAGGCAAGGTGGATAAGACCCTATTCAGAGTGGAGCATGAAGACCACATATTATTAGTTCAAATATATGTGGATGATATCATATTTGGCTCAACCAATCCAGAGCTATGTGAGAAGTTCTCGAATCTCATGCAAGGAGAATTTGAGATGAGTATGATGGGCAAGCTTAATTTCTTTCTAGGACTGCAAGTTAAGCAGATGAAAAATGGAATTTTCATCAACCAGGCCAAATACACCAAAGATCTAATCAAGAGATTTGGAATGGAATCAGCCAAATCAGCAAAAATTCTTATGAGCACAAGCACACATCTAGAAGCAGATGAAGAAGCCATATCAGTAGACTCAACCTACTACAGAGGACTTATTGGATCACTTCTTTATCTGACTGCAAGCAGGCCAGACATTTCATATGCTGTAGAAGTATGTGCACGATTCCAGTCTAAACCCAAGCAGTCACATCTGGAAGCAGCTAAGAGAATCATCAAATATCTCAAGTCTACCATTAATGTCGGTTAATGGTAATCAAAAGATGACAACTTTGAGCTGCCAGGATATTCAGATGCAGATTTTGCAGGATGTAAGATTAATAAGAAAAGCACTAGTGGAATGTGCCAATTCCTAGGAACCAGACTGATATCCTGGTTTAGCAAGAAGCAGATATCTAACTCTATCTCAACAACAGAGTCAGAATATCTAGCTGCAGGTAGCTGTTGTGCCCAGATCTTGTGGATCAGACAACAGCTAAGGGATTCAACATAATTTCAAATGAAGACCCAATTTGGTGCAACAGCAATAGTGCAATTGCAATCACCAACAACCTAGTATTGCACTCAAGGATGAAGCATATTGATGTTAAGCATCATTTCATAAGAGACCACATGCTTAATAAGAGAGTCAGAGTTGAAAGAGTCAGCACAGAATATCAAATTGCTGACATTTTCACCAAATCTTTACCAGTAGAAAGGTTTTTGGAGCTGAGCAGGGAACTTGGATTACTAGATTGGGAATCTAGTGCAGATGAGAAAGCTACCTGAAGACCAGGTCAGACGAGCAAAGGCAGTTACCTGATCAGACCAGACTAAAAGACAAAGGACGGACTAAGCTGACCACAGGCATCAGACCCTACCTGGAGCAGACAAGGAGAGTTACCTGATGCAGAGTAGTCAAACAGTCAAAGAGTCAACGGTCAACCAGCTAAGTTTTCTAATTTTGACCGACTACTGAATATTTTATTATTATTTAGTTACACATGGTAATCCCACGTTCACGATTACACGATGACAATCTAGCACGCTTACATGTTCACACGACCCCACTAATTCAAAATTTGAACCGACTCAAAATTAAAATAATTTTAAAACTCCAAACGTCTCTTCAATTTCCTTTTTTAAAGATGGAAAAGTCATTTCACTTTACCTTCTTCACGCTTACGAACCCTAGTTTTCACCGAGCAAAAATCCTTTCGAATTTTTCATACACTCAGAGAATTGTTCTTGCGTAGAAATGGAATCATACTTCAACGGAGTTAATCTAAAGGTGGTGAAGGACCATATTATCTTCTCCCTGGTTGTCGATTTTGAAGGTTTACTCGAAGCAAATCTGGACAACAATGTGTACGACATCATCAGATCCATGTGTTGCGATAATTCTTACACGCAAGTGCACGTCATCGTTTACAAGTAATAAAGTGATAAGTAGAGTATCGTTCCCACGAGGACTGAATCTCTAACTACCGATTTTTGTGTATTCCAGTTTTATTTGAACAATCGAATTTTGGTTTTTTTGCAATTACTAACTAAAAGAATTACTAAAAGACTAGTAGAAAACGATGGCTTGAATAAAATAAATCAATTGATGAATAAGTCTAGGATTCTGAATCCACCTCAGTTTATCCGAATTTACTCTCGATTATCCGTAATAAATAATTTTCCCAATTTATTGAAGGCGGAGATTGCTAATATATTCTACCGCCTCTCCCGAGGTCAATAGATTTATCTAAAGGCGAATAACGCACTCTATCCCTAGGTGAATTAATTCGTCAATAGGCGAAAGGCATAAAATCTCCCAAAAGCCACGTAGTTCCTATGAGTATATTCCTATCTCACAGAATAAAACGGTCCTCACCAATAGTTCCTCACCAAATCTCCTCTCCCGATTCGAATTGAATGATTAAATCAATACAACTATTGGCCAGATAATTGCAAGCATTAAACACAATTGGGACAACTCAATAGAAAGGTAATTAATTGGAAAATCTCAAGAAATTCGTCAAAACATAGGTTTCATCAAAACCCTAGATTAGGGCTTTAGCCTGACATACTAATAATTGAAAATACAGAATAGATAAATGAAAGCATAAAAATCAAACGCAGATGAAGCTCGGATTCCTCCGTTCTTCAGCTTCCGCCCTCTGCCCTTGAAGTCTTCTACTTCCCTCTTCTTCTGCCGTCTCCAAGCTTAAGCTCCAAAAGATTAAAAGATCCAAAGATAATTAATTAGGGTCTTAAACCCTATTTATAGCTCAGCATATCCTCCAAATCGCGTCCATATACGTAGGTCGAAAACTGGCTTCGAAACGGCCCTAATTCGCGCGGACAACCAAAAACCGCCAAGTGTGCGGCGGCGCACTAAACCTGTACCGCGGCACAGAGCCTTCAGCTGGATGCCTGGGCGTCCTCAATTTCTTTTGTGCCGCGGCTCACTGGCCGTGCGGCACAGTCTGATTTACTCGCCTTTGGTGGGTGTCTTCTGTCTGCGGCCACTGCTTCCCTTGTCCGCGGCTCATTGTCCATTTGCCGTTTTCGCCCGTTTTGCCTCGTTTTAGCTTAGGACTTCAATTTCCTGTCAATCATACAAAAT
The DNA here is from genome assembly GCA_033398695.1 of Orobanche coerulescens. Lineage (NCBI taxonomy): Eukaryota > Viridiplantae > Streptophyta > Magnoliopsida > Lamiales > Orobanchaceae > Orobanche > Orobanche coerulescens. Next base: position 68,291,887 of record CM065804.1, on the reverse strand, counting down.
TAAGGCATTAAAGGCTCATTTAGACAATTTCACTCTCCAAAATACTACAAAATAATGATAAATAAGCGTATAAAAATACGCCTAAAAAATACCCCCAAACTTAAGCCTTTGCTTGTCCTCAAGCAAAAAGAATTAAATTCAATAAAAGAATGTCGTGAATCATCGTGCAACTCATAGTGTTCAACCTAATCAATACTATCCTGTAATTCTCTCTAAATAATACAAGTGTCATAATAGCAAGCTGCACTCAGAATAATGATTCCGCAAAGTAATCAAGTTCAGTCCTAATCACTCGTTCATGAAGAAAATCCAGCTCAAAGATTAACAAAACGTGAGTCAAATTGACCGTCAATATGAAAGGCTAAAATAAACAAGCTAGTTCGTCCCGTTCCATAGTCTAGTGGCACAATTTTCACGAGTTTCATAACAAATAAACCTCGGACAGTATCCCCTTATATATATGTTCAAGAATTTGATTCGAGTTGACCACTAGGTTAGGATCTCTGGATGTTTCATCGGGATAATCCTAGGGTGGAACTTCCATTCTCATGTATTGGAAAACCGTTTGACGTAAAAAACACTCATGGGGCACATGGATGCTTCTAGTTACTAAGTTCCCGTCTACTGCGGAGAAACAACTCGAATATATAATTTCCGCATGTTCGAATCAAGGTCGCCGTTTTACGCGAGAGTAAACAGCGGGTCACGCGAATACCCCCGGTTACTAGGCTCCCTATCATTGGCACATGTGAAATATCTAAATCACTAGTCTAATCAGGGTCGTCGTTTTACGCGAGAGTAAACAACGGGTCACGCGAATGCCCCCGGTTACTAGACTTCCCTTCATAGAACGACATTATCTCGACTTTTGGGAAAAACTGACCGACTCTAAACTCAATTTAAGTGCCAACACGACTAATATAACTGGACGACTAACTAACCGAAAAATGTAACCAAACGTATTGATGGTGATTTTAAAACAAGTATGTATCGTCTCTTATCTTCCAAGACCTCTACAATCACGAAAAATTTTGGACCTAAATGAATACTAAGCAGAACAAAAATAACTGACTACAACTCGACTAAAACTCGACCGTTTCTTCAGAGAGAAAAACAGTGTCGTAACATCAGTATCACACAAATAGAAGCATGAAAAATTCACGAATAAAGGAGAATTAAGACAAGCAAGTCTATCCAAATGTATATAAAAAAAATAACGCAAAGCAATGAAAAGTGCAACAAAATAAAGTACAGCAATGAATGTAGCAACTGAAAGTAAATCCCCCCCCCCAAACTTAGGACGTACATTGACCTCAATGGACAAAAAATGATATGCAATAAAAGTAAAAGGTCAAGTACTCCCCTCCAGTCCGCTCAGGAGCTGGTGCCGGCATAATCCGGTGAGCTTGCACGCTCCTTGACTACATCATGCGGAGTGTGAATAAATGAGCTTGCATCATCAAAAAGGAAGTTAAGTACGAGCTCTCAAGTTTAACATGATGTAAGGGTTGGGGATAATGTAATTTGATAACATGATTCATTGCATATAATTTTGAAAATACCTAGCTTACCAATTTTCCATTGCTGCAATTTATCAAACACCTTGTGTGCACAAGTTAAAATGAAGAACAAGAATTTTGATGGTTAATTCCAAATCCCAAAAATAATAACACAGATAATAACCCTGAATCACGACAACTATCATCAACAATTCATTCATAAATTTCAATTCCATCACAATATCAAATTCCCCATATTCCAACTCCATTTTAGAAACAACAGTGAAGAACAACTAGCAATATATAACTTCAAATCTTTTCACATCAAGAATCACTTATGATTTAGAAATCAAAAATTACCTGGAGAATTTGAGAAGGAGACTAATAGAATGGTATCAACTAACCTCATTGTGTGAAGGAAGGAAGGAAGGGAGGGAAAAAGATACCTTGTGCAGGCCGATCGATTGAATGAGCCCAACCTGGTTGCTCTTATTTTGCGACGGGGGCCGCGGCACAATATAAGTGAGCCGCGGCCCAAAGTACAGTAGGCCTGGGACATTTTGTAATACCGCCGGGTGCCGCGGCTCAGTTTTCGTGTGCCGCGGCTCAGTTAGTTAGTGTGCCGCGGCTCATTTTATGCGTGCCGCGGCACAAAGTACAGCCTCTTGGGCGTTTCTTGGCCATTTGGTGTGCCGCGGCTCAGATTTAGTGTGCCGCGGCTCAGTGACCTGGTGTGCCGCGGCTCAGTAAGATCGTGCCGCGGCACATGGTACAGTTTGATCGGCCATTTTTCATCAGCTGGTGTGTGCCGCTGCTCACTTCTGTTGTGCCGCGGCCCATCATTGAATTCCTCCCCTTTGCTGATTCATGCACAAAATTTTTACACGAAAACATCAAGACGAGAGGGAAGGACGGATCAAAGAAGAATGACGACGAAGAAAAACTCTAAAAATGCAAGAAAACAATAAAGAATCTACAACTAATACTCGGGTTGCCTCCCGAGGAGCGCTAAGTTTATAGTCTTTAGCCGGACTTTTCTCGCATTCATCCGGCGGTGGATAAGGTGACGCTCGTTTTCTGCGTGTCTATTGGATTTCCCAAGTATGCCTTCAACCGTTGTCCATTAGCTTTGAATTTTCGGGCATCTTTTTGGACTTCTACTGCACCATGTGGAAACACTTGAACTACGGTGAACGGTCCCGACCATCGTGAACGCAATTTCCCGGGAAATAACTTTAAGCGAGAGTTAAATAGCAACACCTCTTGACCCGGGACAAATTCTCTCTGCGTGATGTTCTTATCATGCCAAATCTTTGTCCGCTCCTTATAAAGTTTTGCATTTTCGTATGAGTTGTGGCGAATTTCTTCCAACTCGTTCAGCTGCAAACAACGCTTTTCACCAGCGGATTTTAGATCAAAGTTTAGTTTCTTTATCGCCCAGTAAGCATGGTGTTCCATCTCTACGGGTAGATGGCAACCTTTCCCATAGACCAATCTGTAGGGCGACATTCCGATAGGTGTTTTATACGTGATCCAGACGCCCAAAGTGCATCATCGAGTTTAAATGACCAATCTTTTCGAGACGAGCTGACCGTCTTTTCTAGAATCCACTTCAGCCCTCGATTTGATATCTCGACTTGACCGCTCGTCTGCGGATGGTATGCTGTGGCAACACGATGAGTGACTCCGTATTTTCTCAAAACCGCATCAAGAAATTTGTTGTCGAAGTGTGACCCACCATCACTTATAATAGCACGTGGAGTCCCAAAGCGTGTGAAGATATGTTGTTTAATAAACTTGATTACGACATTGGACCCATTCGTAGGTAGTGCCACCGCTTCAACCCATTTTGAGACATAATCTACGGCCACCAAAATATAGAGATTCTTGTTTGATGGGGGAAATGGACCCATGAAGTCGATCCCCCATACATCAAACAATTCGACTTCAAGTATGGTGTTCAGCGGAATTTCGTGTCGTCTTGAGATGTTTCCCGTCCGTTGACACCGATCACACGCAGACACAAAGGAGTGAGCATCTTTGAATAAGGACGGCCAATAAAATCCCGATTGTAAGACCTTATTTCTTTCTTCTATTTCCACTAAAATGTCCACCGTAGGGTGATGCATGGCAATGGTTCAGCACACTGTGGATTTCCTCATCCGGAATGCATCTACGGATAATTTGATCGGGGCATCACTTGAAGAGAAAAGGATCGTCCCACAAATAGTACTTAGCATCCGAGATTAGCTTCTTCTTTTGATGACGTGAGAGGTCGTTCGGAATTGTTTTACTTGCTAAGTAGTTCACTAGATCAGCATACCAAGGCGCATGTGTTGAATCCAACTTGTAGAGCTGCTCGTCGGGGAAGGTTTCTTTAATTTGTGGCTGACTTTCTTCCTTCTCGAGGGGACTCTCTAATCGTGAAAGGTGATCGGCTATAACGTTTTCTGTCCCTTTCTTGTCCCGAATCTCCAAGTTGAATTCTTGAAGGAGTAGCACCCACCGAATCAACCTTGGTTTGGCATCCTTCTTCTCCAAAAGGTATTTTATTGCCGAATGATCGGTCCACACTATCACTTTCGTTCCTAGTAGATAAGCCCGAAATTTATCAAATGCAAAGATCACCGCCAACAATTCCTTCTCCGTTGTGGCATAATTTCTTTGGGCGTCATCGAGTGTTCGGCTCGCATAGTATATGACATGGAACACCTTCCCTCGTCTCTGCCCCAAAACATCCCCATTGGCAAAGTCGCTAGCATCACACATTAATTCGAACGGAAGGTCCCAATCCGGAGCGACTATCACTGGTGCCATGCTTAGAGCTTTCTTCAACAACTTGAAACTTTCTTTACAAGACTCGTCAAAAGTAAATAGGACATCTTTCATGAGTAAATTGCACAGCGGCTTCGTGATCTTTGAAAAATCCTTAATAAATCGGCGATAGAAACCGGCATGTCCCAAAAAACTTCTAATCCCCTTGACCGAAGTGGGTGGAGGCATCTTCTCAATTGTCTCAATTTTCGCTCGGTCGACTTCAATTCCATGTGAGGATATTCGATGGCCAAGCACAATGCCCTCCTGCACCATAAAATGACACTTCTCCCAATTCAAGACTAAATTGGTCTCTTCGCATCTTCTCAAGACTTTCTGCAAGTTATCCAAACAAATGTCAAACGAATCTCCAAAAACAGAAAAATCATCCATAAAAATCTCAATACACTGCTCTACCATGTCAGAAAAAATAGCCATCATACACCGTTGAAAAGTAGCCGGCGCATTACACAATCCAAAAGGCATGCGCCTGTAAGCGAAAATGCCGTAAGGACATGTAAACGTCATTTTCTCTTGGTCTTCGGGGGCTATGTAAATCTGATTATACCCCGAATAACCATCGAGAAAGCAATAGAAATCGTGTCCGGCTAATCTATCTAACATCTGATCAATAAAAGGCAAGGGGAAATGATCTTTTCTAGTGGCCTTATTTAATTTCCTATAATCTATGCACATACGCCACCCCGTAACAATCCTAGTGGGAATTAATTCATTATTATCGTTTTGAACAACTGTTATCCCACCCTTTTTCGACACAACTTGGACCGGACTTACCCACTTGCTATCGAAAATTGGAAAGATTATACCTGCGTCGAGGAGTTTCAAAACCTCGACTTTTACCACCTCCTTCATGTTGGGATTCAGCCGGCGTTGATGCTCCACGGATGGTTTGTAGTCTTCCTCCATCAAAATCTTGTGCATGCAAATTGACGGGCTGATCCCCTTAATATCCGCAATAGACCACCCAAGAGCAGATTTGTACTCCCTCAAAACTCTTAATAATTTCACCTCTTGATCTCCCGCTAAAGTGGCCGAAAGAATAACTGGAAGGGAGTTGTCGGGCCCTAGGAATGCATATTTCAAATGATGTGGCAGCTTTTTGAGTTCCAAGTTTGGAGGTTTTTCAATCGATGGGGTTTGTCGAGTTAGTGAACTTCCGAGCTCCTCGAACGGTTTACGAATAAAAATTGGCGGGGAAGCATCCATGTGTCGTACGTAGGCTGCATGCTCTCCATTTGGTTCGGAAACAGCCCCAATCAAAACAGATTCCAATGGATCGGGTGGATAATTTTCTCGAAAAGTTCTACTCACGCACGAGTCAATGACGTCAATTTGGAAACAATTTTCAGCGCCACTTGGATATTTTACGGATCGAAAGATATTGAATGTTACTTGCTCCTCTTGAACACGCAAAGTCAGCTTCCCCTTTTCCACATCAATCAACGTTCGTAGGTCGCCAAAAATGGTCTTCCCAAGATAATTGGGATATCTTGGTCTTCTTCCATGTCAACTACGATGAAATCGGCCGGAAAGATGAACTTATCAACTTTGACTAAAACGTCCTCTATCACACCCCTCGGATATTTGATGGATCTATCGGCCAATTGTAAAGAGACTGTCGTCGGCTTGGCTTCCCCAATATCCAGCTTTTTAAAAATAGAAAGGGGCATAAGATTTATACTGGCCCCGAGATCGCATAGGGCTCTTTCAAAAGACGAATTTCCGATGATGCAAGGGATGGTGAAACTTCCCGGATCTCTCAATTTAGGTGGGAGCTTCTTTTGTAAAATAGCGCTGCACTCCTCCGTTAAAGCGACCGTCTCATATTCCTCGAGCTTTCTTTTGTTGGACAAGACTTCTTTCATGAATTTCACATAACTCGGCATTTGTTCCAATGCATCGGCAAATGGAATGTTTATGTGCAATTTCTTGAAGACGTCGAGGAATTTTAGCCTTGTCCAGTTTTTGCTTTTGGAAACGCTGTGGGAATGGAATTTGAGGAGTGGGCTGAGTGGTCGATACTTCCTTTGGCTTGGGCGCCTCTTCCTTTTCCTTCTCGTTCTGCTCGATCGGCTGCTCTTTGTCAATAATAGGCTGCCCTTTCAACTCTTTTCCGCTTCGTAATTCGATCGCTTGTACATTTTCTTTGGATTTCACTTCGGCTGCGCTGGGCGATGCACCTTGAGACCGAGAAGACAATAAATTAGCAATCTGCCCCATTTGTGTTTCTAGATTTCGGATGGAGGTAGAATGATTTTGGAGGGTCGTCTCGGTGCGGGTCATGAATTGGCTTGTGTTAGCCGCCAATTGAGCAAGAGCATCTTCCAAAGATACCTTTGGTGGTTGAGGGGGCTGCTGTGGGGGCTGCGCGAAGTGAGGTTGTGGAGGTTTCAAGCTTGCCCATTTCTCCATGGAAAATTTTATTGATTTCGCCACCCTTGATTATAAATGCTGGGGCAAGAATTGTTTTGTCGATTTCCATTGGCCACAAATTAAGCTTGCTCCATCTGATGTTGCTCGAACGGATTTCTAACTTGACACTCCGCGCTCGGGTGTGATCCGTTACACCAATTGCATGTCTCAATGGTAACGGGGGAAGGTGCGTGCGAAAATGCCTGGAGCTGTTGGGTCAAAGCGGCGACTTGAGCTGACAAAGTGGAAATCGGGTCATTACTTGAAACTTCCATAACTCTCTTCGGTGTCAATCTTTCCGATGGCCATTGGTACGCATTTGCGGCCATATCTTCCAAAAGCGAGTGTGCCTCGGCCATAGGCTTTCCCATCAAGGCCCCACCAGCGGCCGCATCCACGAGAGTGCGTGTAGAAGCACTCAAACCAGTATAGAACGTATGAATCTGAAGCCAATCAGGAAGGCCGTGATGAGGGCATCTTCATAGCAATTCTTTATATCGCTCCCACGCCTCGTGGAGTGATTCCATATCGTACTTACCAAAGGTGGTTATTTCGTTTCTCAACCTCGCCGTCTTAGCAGGTGGGAAGAATTTGGCAAGGAAGGCTTGCGCTAACCCCCCCCCCCCCCCCATGTTGTAATCGACCCCGACGGTAAGGAATTTAACCAAAATTTCGCTTTATCCCTCAAAGAGAAATGGAAAAAGCCTCAATCGGATGGCATCGTCGGTGACACCATTAGTCTTGAACGTGTCGCATATCTCAAGGAAAGAAGCAATATGGGCATTCGGGTCGTCATTCGGCAGTCCACAGAATTGGCTCGCCTGCACCATCTGAATAATAGCGGGCTTGATCTCAAAATTATTGGCTTGGATAGTGGGACGCCGAATTCCCGAAAAATTAGCATTGATCTGCGGCATGGCATAATCTCGAAGAGCTAGGTCCGGTTGAACTTGCCGCACTTGGTTATCTCCTCCTTGGACTTCGATAGTCTCGGCCATGTTGACCGTCGTCTGCAACTCTCTTTTCTCCTTTTTGTTCCTTCTTAGAGTGCGCTCGAGCTCGGTATCCAAAGGTAGTAGGCCTTTGTTACCGAGTTTTCTCATGCACTACACGAAAGGTCCTGAAAGGAAAAAACAAATAAACAAAATTAAATACACAAAAATAAAAATAAAACGTTCAAATTAAGACTAGAAATACTTAAATCGATATTAGAAAATTTCAATCCCCGGCAACGGCGCCAAAAACTAATTGCGATAATTCTTACACGCAAGTGCACGTCATCGTTTACAAGTAATAAAGTGATAAGTAGAGTATCGTTCCCACGAGGACTGAATCTCTAACTACCGATTTTTGTGTATTCCAATTTTATTTGAACAATCGAATTTGGGTTTTTTGCAATTACTAACTAAAAGAATTACTAAAAGACTAGTAGAAAACGATGGATTGAATAAAATAAATCAAATTATGAATAAGTCTAGGATTCTGAATCCACCTCAGTTTATCCGAATTTACTCTCGATTATCCGTAATAAATAATTGTCCCAATTTATTGAAGGCGGAGATTGCTAATATATTCTACTGCCTCTCCCGAGGTCAATAGATTTATCTAAAGGCGAATAACGCACTCTATCCCTAGGTGAATTAATTCGTCAATAGGCGAAAGGCATAAAATCTCCCAAAAGCCACGTAGTTCCTATGAGTATATTCCTATCTCACAGAATAAAACGGTCCTCACCAATAGTTCCTCACCAAATCTCCTCTCCCGATTCGAATTGAATGATTAAATCAATACAACTATTGGCCAGATAATTGCAAGCATTAAACACAATTGGGACAACTCAATAAAAAGGTAATTAATTGGATAATCTCAAGAAATTCGTCAAAACATAGGTTTCATCAAAACCCTAGATTAGGGCTTTAGCCTGACATACTAATAATTGAAAATACAGAATAGATAAATGAAAGCATAAAAATCAAACGCAGATGAAGCTCGGATTCCTCCGTTCTTCAGCTTCCGCCCTCTGCCCTTGAAGTCTTCTGCTTCCCTCTTCTTCTGCCGTCTCCAAGCTTAAGCTGCAAAAGATTAAAAGATCCAAAGATAATTAATTAGGGTCTTAAACCCTATTTATAGCTCAGCATATCCTCCAAATCGCGTCCTTATCCGTAGGTCGAAAACTGGCTTCGAAACGGCCCTAATTCGCGCGGACAACCAAAAACCGCCAAGTGTTCTGCGGCGCACTAAACCTGTGCCGCGGCACAGAGCCTTCAGCTGGATGCCTGGGCGTCCTCAATTTCTTCTGTGCCGCGGCTCACAGGGCCGTGCCGCGGCACAGTACGATTTACTCGCCTTTGGTGGGTGTCTTCTGTGCCGGCCACGCTTCCTTGTGCCGCGGCTCATAGTCCAGATTTGCCGTTTTCGCCCGTTTTGCCTCGTTTTAGCTTCCGGACTTCAATTTCCTGTCAATCATACAAAATTAAGGCATTAAAGGCTCATTTAGACAATTTCACTCTCCAAAATACTACAAAATAATGATAAATAAACGTATAAAAATACGCCTAACACCATGAAGATGAACGGGATCTACCAGTTTTCGAGCATCAGCCCCAAATATCTCTACAAGGAGGCTGTTATCACATTTTTTAGGGAGGCCAGAGTTGTCTAATCGGGCATCAAAAGTTCGGTTTTCGGAAAAGAAATGAAAATCACTCCACAAGTGGTCGAAGAAGCTTTCAAAATGAAATCTAAAGGCATGGCCGTAGAGGCACTGAAGCAGGACGCAGCCGACATCTGGCTGAAAATCAAGGCTGATGACCAGCCGGAGAAATTGAAGTTAACTGCGAAGAGGAGTGAGATTAGGAAAGGCCCAGGCTGAAAATCAAATGGTTCCTGTTCTGACCCCTCATTTCGTACCTGAAGAAGAAGAGTCGGGTTTGATCATTCTCATTCCAGAAGCAAATTATTCTTTCAACCTACTTGAAAACAATTCTTTCAACCTGTCTGTAGAGCAACTTTTACTTGTAAACAACATGCTCTAAAACATTCTTTTATCGAGATTTTTGAGGAATGGAAAACTCTTAAATCTATTCCATTCACTCAACTTCAAGATTTTATTGAAGGGAGTAGCTGGGAGTATCCCCAGGCAACAGAGGATCTACTCATACATTTTCGCAATGAGCCAGATCTAATTTTAATACTCCAGGAAGACTGGTTCATGTCCAATTTTAAAACAAACATGGACCAGCTCCTCCATCTTATAATGAGAAGTGTTTTTATGGTACCCTCAATGAGGATGGAGAGGTAGTTGAAAAGGAAATTAGAATTGAAGAAATAGTAGAAGAAGAAAAAGAAATTGAAGAAGAAATATTAGTTGAAGAACAAGAAGAAGAAGAGAGGCAAGAGGAAGAAAGAGAAGAAAATATCATAGTTGAAGAAAAGGAAGAAGAAAACAAAAAGGGGAAGAAGTTGGAAAACGAATTGAAGAAGAGGAAATAGAAAAGACAGAGGAGTTGGCAGAAGAAGATGAGGAAGAAGGAGAAGAAATTGAGAAGGATGATGATGATGATGATGATGATGATGATAATAATGATGATGTTGATGATGATGATAAAAAGGGTGATGAGAGAGAAAAGAAAGATGATAATTAAGAGGAAGAGATGGATGAAGAAAAAAAGGAAGAAGAGAGAGAGAGGAAGAAAAGGAAGAGGAAGGAGAAAAAGAAAAGGAGACTGAAGAAGAAAAAGAAGGCCAAGATGAAGCTAGATCAGATAAGGCTGGGTCACCTGCCCGCTACACCAGCCTCGATGCCAGCCTAGCTGAAGAAGAAGATGACATGTCGGGGACCCCAGAGCAGACCCCACCTGATCAGCCGCCTGCAGACAGGAGTCTGCAGACAGGTAGGTCCACTGGAAACCTACCTGCAGGCACAGAAAGCATCGGTGATCACTCACCTCAGCCATCACCAATCTCCCCTGTGATGACTGAGTTGATCCGAAGTATTGTTAAAAAATCCTTTGAAGAGTTGCTTGCCGCAAAAATCTCACCTGACCTGCAGAGCATAAACGCATAGATTGTCACCCTTATGCAGAGGAATGCTCCTCAACCTCCTCCTCCCAACAATTCCATAATGTCACTTGGCATGTCTGACTGGATGCATCGAGTAAAGCAGCAATTGACCATACTAGTTGATGCTGGCAAAAAGGGGGAAATAAAGCAGGGGGAAGTAAGAGAAGTTAAGGCTCATGAGCTGAGATCGAAGAAGAGACAAGATGTTCCATTAATTGAAGCTGGGACATCAAGTCAGAAAAGAAAAGAAGTATCTGATCCTGAAGACCAACCTGCAGAGAAGAAGAGGAGGATCAGGCAAGGAGCAGAGCCTACATTAGAATGGGAAGGCAAAGAGCTTTGGTTGGTTGTGGAATTTCTACCTACTGAAGCTGCTCCAGTGTGGGGATCTGCAAAGAAGCAGTTCATTGAAAAAATTTATATCTGGGAGTTACTCCAGGAGAAAAATTGCTCCCCACAGCAGACTTTTATCGACTTTATGGAATCAACATTTCCAAAGCTCTGGGCCATCTTAGTAAAACATGCAAAAGCATGGAATGTCTACCCCATGATTCCTCCCTTCAGAGCTAAAGAACCACCCACTCTGCTAAACAATGAATTGGATGAGCTAACCCTGCAGAGCGAAATAAGGAAGCTATTTGAAGAGCATAAATTCACATCCAAAGAAGAATAAGATTTTGCCGCTTGTCATCCGTAGGAAGTATGGCCTTGTTCCTATCAAGAAGAGACCTATTGGAGCTAAGCCTTTTAGGCCTCCAAAGAAAACTATTCGAAGAGGCAGAGGCAGATAGGATTTATATGTCTGTAGTTATATTTCTCTTGTAATTTTTGATTTTGGAAGACTTGTAATTTTTCTATATTTTGTTTGTTCATTCAAAGTTGATGTACTTGTAAACAAAATCAGAAGAAATATATAAACAGTCATTTGAATGACAACCTCTACTTGTCTCAAAACAAGACTAATTTTAATTTGTGTCTTGCACTTATATGCAAACCTGTTCTTCATTTGAATAAGTTACTTAAGTTTTACCATCATCAAAATAGGGGGAATTTGTTAAGAATACATTTTAAATTTTGATGATGTCATCTTTATATATTCAAATGTATCTTTATTACTTGGCAAAATATAAGGAAGAACCAAATGAGTATCTTCCATAGGCCAAATTATGATAAGTTAGATACTTGGCAGAATGTAAAGAAGAACCAAATGAGTATCTTCTATAGGCCATATAAGTTAGGCTTAAAAATCGGCTAAGTGTAAATCAGATAAGTATCTCAGCCGAGTCTTGGTCAACTCAACTGTTCAGATAAGGTTGACCACAGACGAGTCATATCAGGCAACCCTTATAAGAGAAGTTCTGGTCAACATTTTAAATCAGCGAAGTTGGACCAGACTGCAGTCAAGAAGGAAAGTCAAGTCATCTGAAGTCTGACCATTAGATCAGTCAAGTTCAATCAGGTCAGAAGACTACAGACAAGTCGGCACATCAGAGAAGTCGATATCAGAGAAGGTTGACTGCACATCAGACAGTTTGACCACAGAGAGGTCAGCCAAGTACTCCAGTCCTGGTCAGCATGCGTTGAATAGTCAATATTTACAGAAAGTCACATGCGGGCGACTAGAGACAGATTGGAGAGATTCCCGGAAAGGAAATAATTTAAATAAATCATCCAGACCCACAACTGAAGACTTTAATCTTATTATATTCAAAAGATTCGACGTCATCACATGGAAGTCTTCACAACGGTCAAAATTGGATTAAAATATGGAAATCCAGCCTTGCAACGTTCAAAAAGAAAAACAAAGAAGTCTATTTCTCCAATGGATGGATTTGTTACAGATTTGCAATGGCTATGAAGAAATGCTCAAGGATCGACACCTATATATATCCGAAGATTTGAAGTTGAGCAGTACGATGCGAACAACACATACAAGCAACCAAAGCAAACAAAGCAATCAAAGCGAACAATAGCATCATGAAAGAGCAAGAGTTCAAAAGTTCTTATTTGAAGAAGCTCTTAGTTGGATAAGACAATTACTCTTATCTTTAAAACCTGAGTTCGGGGTACTTCACTGGTTGAAGTTCGAGAGACTGTAAAGGCATCCAAGGATCATAGATCAAGAGGTGCAAGGCAGTCAAAGGGAGTTGCAATGGCAAGGAATTCCACTGGTTGGAAGCTGTTGTAATAGGTTGAATCACTGTAATATTTATCACTGGTTGAGAATTATAGTGAATTCATCTCCAACTGGTTTGGAGAAAAGTGGATTACTAGAGCATTACCCCACCTCTGAGACTACTATAACTGCCTGTGTGTTTTACTACTTTCATCATCATACTTAACTTCTGCATTCATACTTAAGTGTTCCATTGATTATTTATGTATCCGTCATCAGCTGACTTCCGCACTTACATTGACTACATGCGACTCTAAGTCTTCTGTAACATCAGCTGAGAAACTCATCCTTTGTGGAAAAGAGTTTCAATATGTCTATTCATCCCCCCGCTCTAGACTTATTCCTGGACGACTTGTGACCTACAGCATCAAAACACAACCTAGCCCATTCTTAGAAGCATCTGTGTACAACACATACTCCTTGTTCGCTTCTGGTACTGCTAAAACCGGCGCAGTAGTCAATCTTTTCTTGAGTTCATGAAAACTCTCGTCACATTCATCCGTCCATAAATACTTCATTCCTTTCCACAACAGTTGTGTCATTGGTCTAGCAATCTTGAAAAATCCTTCGATGAACCTTCGGTAGTACCCAACTAGACCCAAGAAACTCCTAATATCATTAGGGTTGGTTGGTTACTTCCAATCACGTACTGCTTCCACTTTAGCTGGGTCCACCTTAATTCCATCTGCTGACACAATGTGCCCAAGAAACATTACTTCTTTCAACCAAAATTCGCACTCACTGAATTTGGCAAAGAGTTTCTCCGTTCTTAGTGTTTCCAACACTATCTGAGATGTTCTTCATGCTCTTTCTCATTTCTAGAGTAGATGAGAATATCATCTATGAACACCAAGACAAACTTATCCAAGTACGGGTGGAAAACTCTGTTCATAATATCCATGAATACTACGAGGGCATTAGTTAATCCGAATGGCATGACTATAAACTCATAGTTTCTATATCTTGTTCGGAACCAGACGTAAGGTCTATCTTAGAAAACACAGTTGTTTCATTGAGTTGGCGAAACAAGTCATCTATCCTTGGAAGAGGATACTTGTTCTTGAGTGTGATCTTGTCCAGCTCCCTGTAATCTATACACATTCTCAACGTACCATCCTTATTTTTCACAAAAAGGACAGATGCTCCCCATAGAGAAACACTCGGTCTAATGAAACCTAAATCCAATATCTCTTGCAGTTCCTTCGGTGCCATCCTATATGGTGCTTTCGACACTAGGGCTGACCCTGGCTCCAGGTCAATGTTGAAATCCACTTGTCGATCTGGTGGTAAACCCGGTAACACTTCTGGAATACATCCTCGAATTCCCGCATAATTACCACATCTCCTATAGTCTACTCTTCTCCAGCTTCTCCATTAAGGTAAACAAGGAAAGCCTGACAATACTTCTTTCTCATCATCTTCTTGGCTTGAAGAGCAGATATAACGGGTGATCCTCTACCCATTCTAATGCCGTGAAAATCTGTTGGCTCCTTACCCGGTGGTCTGAAGGAAATTTTTCTCTCATAACAAAGAATTGTGGCATAATTCTTGGCTAACCAATCTATTCCTAGAATTACATCAACATCCCACATCATCATAACATTCAGATTATTAGTTACCACTTTAAGGTCCCCGAGTTGTAATTCCAGATTAGAACAACCATGCATGGTAGTTGAAATTTCTCCTGGTGCTGTAGATACTCTCATGACATGACTAGCATGTTCCGGTATAATACTAAGATTATCCACACATGCTCTAGTAATAAATGAATGCGATGCTCCAATATTAAACAAAATAATTACATGTAGGTTAAGATGTTTTCCCATACCTGCCAAGTTATCCTTATACTTCTCGGGTTGCTTCTGATTGGTGGCATACGACCTAGCATTCTGATTATGCTGTTTAGGTGGTGGCGGCAGTTGTGACTATCCTTGTATTGCTCTCAGTGGCTGGGGTTGACCCTGGTGGTTCGGTCTCTCTCCCTATTGCTGCTTAGGACAATTCCTCATAATATGGCCTTTCCGACCACACATGTAACAACTTCCAGTGCCCAACAGACAGGCACCATGATGGTTCTTGTTTCACTTGGGACATACGGGGTTTGCAAATCGTCCTTGATTATTGCCTCCTTGAGCAGGAACCATCTGTCGTCCCTGATTGTTGCCTCCTTGAGCCTGAGGTGGTCCATGAGGTATATTTCCCTGCCATGGCTTCATGTTAGCCTGGTTGTTCCCATTGTGGTTGTTATTGCCACCATTGTTTTGTTCTTCCCACTTACGGTTTCCCTTATATTCATGGGAATTTGTCTGAGTGGGTGGTGGCGTAACTGTGGGCACTCGCTTCTCTCCTGGCATTGCTGCCTCAATATCCATAGATCTGTTCAGCGGTTCAGTGTAGCTCAGCCTTCCATAGATATCTAGGGACATGCCTATCTCATGCCTCAGTCCTGATCTAAATTTTCCTGCCATCTTGTAATCCGTATCAACTTAATATGGAGCATACCTTGATAAGTCACAAAACATTCTACTGTACTAGGTCACTGACATCCTCCCTTGATTCAGATTATAGAACTCGGCTTCCTTCTTGACCTTGAAGGTTTTTGGAACATAATTGTCATACAGTTCCTCCTTGAATTCCTCCCAAGAGTAGTTTTCCAGTTGCTCAGTCGTCAGGATCTTCCTGCATGCTTCCCACCAGATGTCTGCAGATCCAGTGAGTTGGAATAGCACACAAGAAAGACGCTCTTGGTTGGTACACCTTAGTAAGTTAAAAATTCGTTCCATAGCTCTAACCCAAAGCTCAGCATCGCTTGGGTTTCCTGACCCATTGAAAGTGGGCGGATTCTGCTTGAGGAAAAGCTCTTCAATAGCCCGTTGGGGTGGAGGAGGAGGTGGTGTAGGACGCGTTCATGCCCTCCTATCCTTATTTCTCTTCTGGGTGGCATTCTGTGGTGCACATAATAATCATTAGTTCAAGCTCATAGGTCCATAATTATCGTCATACTGGATCATAGAAAGGAGTTCGCAACTACATAATCATAACGCATCGACATATACTCATAAATAACTCTCAGGTCAAGGTCGAGAAAGAGATCATAAATAACAACATCATACTCATGAGAAAAAAATCCCATGAAGTGTAAAAATATATATCAATATATCATAATAGTACAATTGCCTTCAACGAGGTCTTACTGATTATCAATACAAGCTGATCTAGGATACCTACCTATACATATACTAAAATACGGGATGCTCTAACAAATAGCATTGCCGTCTATAACATAAGAAGGTGATAGAGATCGGAACGACACATATAAGCAAAAGAAGTGACGTTACGCATACGAAATACAAAATAAATGTCTAGCACAATCCAGAACTATCTCAAGTCGCCCTCGACTCGGCGGTCGAGCTGTCCTTCTCGGAAAACTCTTCCGGATCCTCTTGTGGATCTTCTTTTGACTCCTCGTCGAAAGCTGGAGAGACTGATGTTAGGAGTATGCCCTCGAATGCCACTCAGAGGATGTTGAGTGAGGGCATTGTACTTGTTATTATGTAATTCATTATCATAAGGCAATGGATGTTTCTTTATTTACTGGTAGTTACTGCATTCCTAACTCGTAAATATACATATAGAAACTAGTCCGTGTATTTGAGAGCAAAACGTTCCACTCCTTATTGGATAAGGGGGTCGGCACTAAAAAGGTTTATAGCTCAAATACTTAATTATTCGCAAGTCGATGAAACTTGATTGGGCGTTAAGTTTATGTGAAGACTTGTATGACGTGTTCTTTGACAGGTAGAGTGCCTGTCGAACACTAATGGTTAGTAGGAGCATACGTTATAAGTATGCTAATTGGATTAGTATACTAGAACCGACTCACACTCGATTCGTCACACGGATTTCACCCTGGGACAGTCAATGACAGAATCGAAAGGTTGTGCTAGGTATTCGTGAACCTTCGACTTGAGGATTTAGTAGGGATGTGCTTGTGATGACAAGATTTTCATTAGAGTAGTTCAAACCTGTAAATCGGAAGGCGGGGGTCAACCTCGATTTGCATCTTGATGGGCAAGTAGCAGGTCCTACTGAATACCAAGATAGAATTTTATCTCCTGTTAGTGAAGGAGTTATATATCCTATGCGGTTATTGGCAGATGAGATCATAAGTCCTTGGCCAAAGTATTGGAGCTAATTGTATTAGATACACGAGAGCTCGATGATCTCGATTTGCATTAATGCATACATAGTGTCAAGTACAGATAGGGTTTGACTGACCGTGACCCTATAACTTGATCGGGACATTTGAAAGAAGGATTTATACGTATACTAGTATTCACGACAGAATGGTTCTTGAATGATCCCATCATTCGTTCTCAGTTGGGGTACAGTGTAGGCCGCCAGGATGGCTAGGTGGTGCTACTACTCTTTGGTTCCTCCCATTGCTGACTGAGATGGACCTACCGAGTCACGTAATAGGATTGACGACGGAATGAATCAAGCTAGTTCTCTCATTATGAATATTAGATATTGGATATCTAATTTTGGACATTAGATGTCTAAATCGATTTATTAGATAAATTGATTTACGGCCCAATGAATTAAATAAATTACTGGGTGATTAATTTAATTCATAAATATAATTATTTCTTGAAAAAATTAATTATGTTATTTTGTATTTGATATGATTAATTAATTAATATTAATACATCAAAACGGAAGTGGAGTTTATCTGTTTGGACTCGCGGGAGTCCGAAACGGACCAAACTTATCCTATCCTTCTAGATGGCCGCCCCACATTGCCTACCACCTCCCTTAGTCTTTTTCTTCACCTTAATTGGTGTAAGACATAAGTCTTAGAGGTGACAAGATCAAAGGGGATAATTAGGTAGGTGATTTTGTCTTGTGGAAAGAAGAATAAAAGGAAGACTTACTCTCCCTCCCTTTGCACTTGCTTCATACGTGAGTTTTAGTAAGAGAGAGAGAAAAGAGTTCCTTTTCATACTCTTCATCTTCTTCATTTCACTTCTTGATTGTTCTTGGAGAAAATCAATATATTCATTGAGAGTGTGTGATTTATACACTTAGAGTGTTATAATCAAAAGCTTCATCATCGTAGCTCTAGCCGCATCCTTGGATGATACCATGGTGATCGTCATTCCGTTCGTTTCTCTGGCGCGTGGCAGGTAGAGACGCGGTATTTCGGCGTTGGATCATCCAAGAGCTTCAAGCGGATTTGATTCGTGGAGAGCAACTAAAGCTTGGGGAATAGCTCAAGAGAAGGATACCATTTAATCAACGGACTACAAGGGTATGTCTCTCGTATCATCTTGTCTTTCGTTATATATTCGTATATACGTAGCTCGATCGATCCTCGTAGGGATTTGGATCGAATTAATTTTTGTTTTACCGCTTCCGATGGGCCTTCGATTTAGGCACTGAATCCCAACAACTGCAACAGGGTCTTCAATGACTCTACGATTCTTTAGGAGAAGTAGATGAGCATCGTCTGCGATTGGTTGTGGGTGGACTGGATCGATGACTGGCATGGGTCGAAATGGTGGAGATGTCCTCCTGAGAATAAAAGGCTCGGTCCTCATGTCCATGCGGAGAGGTGATGAGGTCCCTGTCTCCATGTCTAACCCATCCTGAGCATGAGACGGTGCAACAAGAACCATCTGGCTGGGTAGAGGTGTAGCTAGACTCTCCGGCAAAGCTCCCCTAGCATAAGGTCGATACACGCAAGCTAAAGGGGGAGGTGCACGGTGCTGGAGATACTGAGTGGTGATGCGGATAGCAAAGGCCATGAACTCTCCAGACGGTACTAAAGTGGTCTCACACAACAAGATATAGTACCATGAGACTACAGCATCATACTCCCTCCACTCGATCGGAAGAAGGTCGATACGGCACTGAATGCCCTCGTAGTCTGAGACACCATGAGGAGCAGCTAAGCGCCATGTCGCCTCGAGGTCTCCCACGCACTGGCCCACGGTGGCACATGTGCCTCGATACGTGCTGCGGAAAGCCTCCACAAGGTCGCATGGTGTACGCCTTCTCCTTGTTGACTTATGCAGCGTCGTTCTCGTGGTCACCATCGTATGAAGAAGGTATACGTATAATACATCAATTTCTCAACATAATAGAACAACTCTACTAAAGGGTTCTCAGAAGAAGGATATAAATCTCATCCCAAGTTGTCGACTCGAACTCTGGACTCTAAGAAACACCTAACATAAAATAATAATACTCTCTAATGGGGTATGTTATGAAAGATATTCGGGTTCTGCCATAAATGGACATCCCGATAAACATAACCATACTCGTATTACTCGTACATAAGTCATATTCGTTGGAGACGTCACTGCATCATCGATCCTCGTTATTACATTGTCATTGTTTACCCTTCACATTCGTGCATGTGCTGAAATACTTATGGCGCGTAAGTTCTCGTTCGCATAATAGAAGACACTAAGGAAGTTTCTAGGTTCTCTTCTTTCATGTTTCTTCATCAGCAACAATTCATGCGTAATTGTAAAATAAGAATTCGTATAGTACATGCTTTGTCATACATATATCATTCCATACATATTCATAATCAACATCTCATAAAAGCTCGTAAAGAGATACATTTTCATGGCAAAAGATGTTTGAATCATAAAGACTAGTAATTCTTTTACCTTACTCTTCAGATGAGCATGGCGTGACGGGGTGTTGAGTTGACAATTGATTCCTAAATCATTTTAGAGAATCGAACTAAACTTAGCTTGAAAGAACATAGACTCAGAGCGAATGAACCTCTCTGATACCATTCTGTCATGGCCCTTATCCCTAAGGACGACACACCCGGAGCATGACCCGAGGTAGAAATTAAGAAGCGGGGAAGAAAGGGGGAAACATACGTTTCATAAGGAATAGGGGTGGATTTCCATGAATAACCTATCAAGGCATCATGGAGGGGAATCAATCCCGTGGGAATGACTTAGAATCCAAGGTAAGAATACATTGTATTAATATTAGCCTTGAAGTTTAGAAAAAGGCTTCACAGCATATTACAAATGACATGACTTAGAAAGCAAAATCATAAAGAGTGTTGGCAGCGGAAAAACATGGTTGGTTACATATATGAAGATATGTAACCAAGGCTTAATATTGATCGTAAACAAAAGGCTTCCACTCAACATCCTCCGTCACATCCCCTGATCAACATGCACATTTTAAAACATATATAGGGCTGAGTACAACGTACTCCGTGAACATATTGCCAAAACATAAAACATACTTTTGTATTTGTCATCATACATATAAGCAGTAACACATGAGGGTTTTAAGAAAGCCCATGTTTACTAAATAATTTCGTTTCATATATCATCAAATTCACCATATCCATAATTTACGCCGGGGAAGGTGGCCACCTCCCGCGAATGTTACTCCCCAAGATCGGCCACTCCGAAGAGATCTCACAATCCCGAGTACTGTGTACACTAACCCTGGCCAGCGACCT
The DNA here is from genome assembly GCA_033398695.1 of Orobanche coerulescens. Taxonomy (NCBI): domain Eukaryota; kingdom Viridiplantae; phylum Streptophyta; class Magnoliopsida; order Lamiales; family Orobanchaceae; genus Orobanche; species Orobanche coerulescens. The sequence continues at coordinate 68,271,399 of CM065804.1, read as the reverse complement.
TTGTCTAGCTCAGGATCCGATCATTTTATAGGTTGGCAAGCCAACAGTGATAGGTTCATAAGAATCTACATAAAAGTTTTTATGCATTATAATCATTTGAAATCATAATTTGCTTGTAAAACATTTCATCAAAGTAGAGTAAAGCTCAAATCATTTTCATATAGAGAGCCCACCTGGACAAGTAATAAACGCAAGAAAAAATGATTCTCGGCTCTTCCTTACGCTTCAGTCTACTGCTCCACCTTTCATTGGAAAAAACTAAGTTTAGCGGTCGATCGAGCTTAACGAAGTCTAACGGACAACGGACTCGATCTAAATATTTGGACTTTAGAGTTTTGCATCCGACTTAAGTTTAATAATAAAAGCTATGATTCTCTTAGAGAACCTAACTGAACATATAACATATAAAGATACTAACAACGGTAACCGATACTCGATTCCGTTACACATTCCTTGGTTCGAAAACCATCATCAAACACTTAACATAATCATAACATAACGTGCATCAAGGCTGGAAAGAATTAGCATTCTGTTAATTCACAATAATAACTAGATAGTGTATCTTATACCACTGGAAATCCACTGAAGTCTACTTTCATGTTCATTTTACGGATCTCAAACATATTAAACGTGGAGAATGTTATGGCCGTTTCCGTGAAGTGTAACGAAACTGCCAATATCCGACGAAAATGGGAAAATATATTATTAACCTAGAGCTCATTTATAGCAACGAAAACCCTAAACTTGTAAACTCTAATTATGCATATCATACTTATAACACATATAGGAGTCGACATACAATCATGCTTCTTGACATTACGAACTCCATTTCATAATCTTTTCTTTTGAAAACATGACCACTACTACAAAACAGGATTTTAACAACGGTTAAAATGGCCAATTAACGGCGGTTCTGGAACCGCCGTTATATGTACCGCTGTTAATTTTAACAGCGGTTTTCCGAACCGCCGTTGAATTTGACAAATAACGGCGGTTATTATTAACCACTATTAAACATGCCACGACGGTTCCTTTTAACCGCTGTTAAATATGCCATTTAACAGCGGTTTTAGGTAACCGCTTTTAAACCTGATACTTAACAGCGGTTCCAAAACCGCCGTTAATTTTATAAATAACAGCGGTTTTGGCGGAACCGTTGTTGAAGTTTCAAAAATTTAACTGCGGTTTAGCTGAACCGCTGTGATTTTTGTCCAGATTTCCCCCATATTTTTGCATTATTTTGCCCAATCCAGTACCTGACCTCGGATCAAACTGTAATAATCAATAAACCACCAATTCATCGAATCCAAAAATACCGAAATTCATTGAACCATCAATTCATACAAATATCAATGTACAATTCATTCATACAAATAATTCACACATAAAAACACCAAAATCATGTCGCGAGACGATTTCGAACCTCCAAGAAATAATGTCCCCAATCAACTCGAATTTTATTAATAACATCTTGAGACAGTGCTCCAACATCATCAAGCATCTGCACATATAAACGTATAATAAATAAACTTTAAATGTAAATGAGTAAACAGTTTTATCACCACTTCAAGTTAAAAATATACTACCTCCATCCAACCATCCAAAATACGCGCTCGGATGATAGTCGACATCCAGTGCATAATATAATAACCACACTCCCAACCTCCATTTTGTTTATTACACTAAAACAAAATAAGACACAATTATGAGTCGCTTTCAGTAAATAAAATCAACACACAACATACACAGTAAAAAACACACACACTGACACAAACACATAAAGCACACAAGCACATAAACACACACACTTCACACAAACACACACACACACACACACACACACACACACACACACACACACACTGCACACACACACACACACACACACACACTGCATGAACAAGAAACATACACACACACACACACACACACACACTGCACACACACAACACACACACACACACACACTGCACACACACTGCGCACACACACAACAGAAAAAAAACCAACACAAACACACAATACATACACAAACATAAACACACACAACACACACAGTACACACAGCACACACACACTGCACACAAACATACACAAACACACATATACACACAGTACACACACACATTGTACACAAACAAACACATACACACACACACACACACAGCGCACACACACAGTACACAGCACACAAACACACACACACACACACACACACACACACACATACACACACACACACACAGCACAGCACACACATACATTGCACACAAACACACACACACATCACACACACATACACACACAGAGTACGCAGCACACAAACACACACACACACACACATAGCGCACACAGACACGCAGCACACAAACACACACACACACACACAACACACACACACACACACACACACACACACACACACACACACACACACACACACACTGCACAAACAGGAAACACACACACACTGCACACACTGCACAAACACTGCGCACATACACAACAGAAAAAAAAAACAACACAAACACACAATACACACACAAACATAAACACACACAACACACACAATACACACAGCACACACACACACTGCACACAAACATACACAAACACATACATACACACAGTACACACACACATTGCACACAAACAAACATACACACACACACAAACAGACAGTACACAACACACAAACACAAACAGACACACAGCACACACACACACACACAACACACATATACACACAGTACACACACACACATTGCACACAAACAAACATACACAAACACACACACAGCACACATAAACACACAGCACACAAACACAAAAACACACACACAGCACACAAACACACACACAAACACAAACACACACACACACACACACACACACAGCACACACACACATTGCACACAAACAAACACACACAAACACACACACAGCACACACACATACACACACACAGTACACACCACACACAAACACACACAACACATAAACACACACACACACACACACAACACACACAGCACACAAACACACACAGCACATAGACACACAATGCCACTGCACACACACACACACACAGAGCAGGCACACACTGCACATAAAAAACAACATAAACAAATGGACACTTCATACACGATATGTTGGGAGAAGATCCTTAAGATGAAAGTTAACATCTATCCCAAATGGAGAAGATCCTTGCGATGTTAACCACGTCTATCCCAAAATAATTCGTGTTTTCAAAAACAATGTTATCGTACACACTCAAATATTTACACACACAACACACACACACACACTGCACACACACACACAGCACACACACACTGCGCACACACACAACAAACAAACACACACACACAAACACAAACACACATAAACACAAACACACACACACACACACACACACACAACACACACACTGCACACAAACACACATAAACACAAACACAAACACACACACACACAGCACACACACACTGCCACTGCGCACACACACACACACACTGCCACTGCACAAAAAAAACAACACAAATAAACGGACACTTCATACACGATATGTTAGGAGAAGATCCTTAAGACAAAAGTTAACATCTATCCCAAAGGGAGAAGATCCTTACGACGTTAACCACGTCTATCCCAAAATAATTCGTGTTTTCAAAAATAATGTTGTCGTACACACTCAAATATTTACACACACACACAGCACACACACACACACAACACACACACATTGCGCACACACACAACAAACAAACACACACAAACACAAACACACATAAACACAAATACACACACACACACACACAGCACACACACACTGCACATAAACACACACAAACACAAACACACACACAGCATACTGCCACTGCATACACACACACACTGCCACTGCACAAAAAAAAACAACACAAACAAACGGACACTTCATACACGATATGTTGGCAGAAGATCCTTAATACGAAAGTTAACATCTATCCCAAAGGGAGAAGATCCTTACGACGTTACCCATGTCTATCCAAAAATACTTCGTGTTTCCAAAAACAATATTGTCGTACACACTCAAAATATTCATACACACAAACACACATATTTACACTCATGTAATTAAATGTATTACCTTGGGATATATCCAACTAACCGCCTGCTTTGATTTACTTGTATGTATACCATCCATGGTCTTGAATGCGGTCACGGAACTGCTTAAAAGTAACAATAATATATTGAGTCGTTGATATAAAATTTTCAAGCAAATATGTTATAAATAAAATCTTACTTTTGGAGTATGGCCTTAATGCGAGAGTCAGGCCTACTATGTAGTGAGCAAAACCATATAATAGTTCCTCTTGCTGGCACAATGACCAGAAGTTGCCAATGATGCCTACATAGATAAATGCATTTGAAAGAAAGAACATATTACTAAACTATGTTGTAAAAAAATAAAGAAATAGTTTTGTTAAAAAGAAAATTTTTTGAAATTTACAATCTTTATCTTACTTATGATGGTAAGCTCCCATGTATATTTGCTTCTTCGACTCAAGCATATGCGTCGATATATATCTCGAGATCTCCTCTCCTCTCTGTCCCATATTTTGTATGGATTGAGGATCAAAATATCCATACAAATCCTCGTCCATCGTGCCCACATTCATATTAGACAAATGCCTAATTTGTTAAGCAAAATATTAATATAAAAAAAAACACTCCACACACTGCACACAAACACACACACACACTGCCACACATTAAAAATACACACACACACACTGCACACACACACACACACAGTGCCACACAATAAAACACACACACACGCTGCACACAAACACACATACACACTGCACATACACACACACACACTGCACGCAGTAAAAGAAAACACTGCACATACACACACACACACTGCACATACACACACACTGCACACACAAACACACACAAACACACACTGCACACACACACACACACACTGCATATACACACACACACACACTGTACACACACAGCACATACAAACACACACATACTGTACACACACATACTACAAATGTAAAAAAATTCCATAAAGGAAATTACTCACATTGTCCAAAGCTGCAAAACTAATAAACTACGCCACTCGTTTCCTTGAACGATCTCTAAAATATCAGTGTGAGCGATGTACAATGGAACATCATCACCACCACAGCCAAAGATAGCTGCATCCCACGGCACTGATAACGAATTATTGTAAAGACTCGACGCAGCACTAAGTAAGTCTTTCATGATGTCATCTTTGGTCCTCGACCCGTCATTGTGACGAGCCTGCTTCCTTGGTCGCTAAATATCCTATTTCATATAGTAGAGTGTAAAATACAAGTACATTTGAAATAATTTATTTTGTTTGAGTTACTAAAAAGAAAAAGAAAATATTTACCTTTGAAAAATCGGAGAAAATAAAATCTCGTGGCCATGGAATAAATCCACCTAAAGCTTCCCCCACGACTCTCACCTCATCAGTCGCCACAAGGACTTCAGTGCTGGCATCTACGGCCTCCTCAACCACTACCTTAACCAAATGAGCTGGTAAAGGAGCACAATGTTGGGTCGAATCGCCCTGAATAACCCTACCGATAGCAACTATACGGGGATGATGCTTGTCCACATAAAATCCAACTCGATGAGTGTCTCCAGTCATAGGCCTCTCTCTGGAAGGGCCAGAAATAGTATCAACACAACTCCCTTTCGTGCTAACACGAGTAACCTCATTCGGTGTATGAATATCAACAGGCCGCTAGGAACTAGCACCCATTGTCTGGCCGAACTCTTTCATCAGAGTCTGTGTGACATCAAGGGTGATCTCTTTCCTTAGCTGCTCCAACACATCTTTACTTACGGAAGACGTCGGTCCACATGATCGTCCAAAGTAATCGCGAATACCCACACCAAAACCAATGCCACGAACACGACCAGGGTGCTCGGGTCTCCCAATGGCAGCCGCCAATATATCCTGTCGTTCCTCAGGAATGAAGCTACCTTGTGTATACTGCTTCTCCAAATCATCCTACAAAATTTTAATTTGGCACCATATTACAAAATTTTGAAATATGCAAACAACTGATACAATTTGATGAAGGAGAAAAAACAATACAAGAATGTAGATAAAAATAATTGGGTAGAAAAGTGGTTATTTACAATTAATAAAGCAAATATTTACCTCAAATTTTTAATGTTTGCTAACACTTAGCAACAAAAGAGTGGAGCCTTTTATTTTTCTTACAAGAAAAAATAATTCTTAAAAAAGAACATACAATCCTCTCGACAATCTCCCGTGCAGCATCGGATGACGTACCCTCCCATCTTTTTGTATGACCAAGCTTCCACCTTTGATGACGCGTAGGTGGAGACGGGAATAACAATATCTTCTTCAGATTTAGATACTTCTCGACGCTCCTTCATCTTCCTCTCCATCTCCCGTATATCCACCAAGTCGTACCCTCCTCGAGCCATATAATGTGGAATGTTCATTTTTGCTAATTCTTGTTTCTTACTTCTTTGTTCCTGTTACAAGTATCAAATAATCCATAAACAATTTTATAAATATTTTCAAATTCAAAACATTTTTTTTCATATTTTATGTTCTTAATTAGAAATAGGTTCTTAATTAGAAATTGTTTTATTTGATTCTTGTATTATTATTCAGATTATTATACAATCCTTTTATGAATATTGTAATATATATATATATATATATATATATATATTATAAATATTTTCAAATTTAAAACATTTTTTTATTTCAGATTTTGTGTTATTAATTAGAAATTATTTTATTTGATTGTACGTTCATTATTTTCAGCATTGAACTTTAAAAAAAACTTAAATTATTTTTTTCGGTTATACCTCCCAAGCGGAGTCCTCATGAATCTTTTTGAAGTCTCTCCAGTCCTCCTCGGAGATACCATACTTGTCACAAGGAGTTTTTCCTTTGCTTGGACCATATATGTACTCACCGGTCAAATCAGACTTAAATTGCCTCCATTTTACGCCAATTGACTATGAACACGTCTTTTGAAAATGCCCAAGATTGCTAATCTGGCTTACATCAAAATTGGCTTACATATTGACAATTAAAACTAGAGTTAGCCACACACACACAAACTAGAGTTAAACACACACACACACACTGCCACACACACAGAAAAAAAAACACAGCATACAAACAAACACACACACACACAGCACAAACACACACACACACACACACACACACATCACACAAACACACACACAGCACAGAAACACACACACACACACACACACACAGTACACAAACACACACAGAGTACACAAACACACACAGCACAAAAACACACACACACAGTACACAAACACATCACACAAACACACACACTGCACACACACACAGAGCACAAAAACACACACACACAGTATACACACTAAAACAAACACAACACAAAACACACACACTGCCACACACACACAAACACATCACACAAACACACACACACACACACACAAACAGCACACACACAGCATAAAAACACACACACACACACAGTACACAAAAACACACACACATTACCCAAACATACACAAACAGTACACACACACAGCACAAAAACACACACACACACACACACACAATACACACACTGCCACACACACACACACATCACACAAAAACACACAGAGCACACACACACACAGCACAAACACATACACACCCACACAGCACAAAAACACACACAACACAAAAACACACACACACACAGTACATACACACACTGCCACACACACACACTGTCACACACACATCACACAAACATACACACACACACACACACAGAGAGCATAAAAACACACACACACACAGTACACAAACACACACACACACACACAGCACAAACACACACACACACACACACACACACACACACTGCCACACACACAAAAAAACACACACACAGCATACAAACAAACACACACATAGAGCACAAAAAAACACACACACACACACATCACAAAAACCCACACACAGCACAAATGTAGGGTCACACACACATTGCCACACACACAAACACATACACACACACAAACAAAAAAAACGCACACATCACACAAACACACACACACACACACACAGTACACACACATTTCTTAATACAAAAAGAGAGTCATGTACCAATATATCCTGCCACAACATTTCTTTATCCGGCTTGTCAGGTACTTGCTTCCAACTCTTGTACAGTATCGAGACATGATCTTTAGCAACTTTTCCCAAGTACGTACTTAACTTCAATCTATGTTCGTATTTGATCTTTCCCCATACTGGATCAATGTCAAGAGGTAATTTTTTGCCGTCAATACGGCATTTCGACATACTTCTACATCTCGTGGGATTTCTCGATGTAGAATTACTACGTATATGAGCATCGGGAGACTGGGAGGAATGAGGAGAATGAGCGGGAGGAGGAGTGTGAGGGGAACGAGAAGGAGACGCCATGTGCCTGCATTAACAAATAAATTTAATCACCAACCACAATATACACTGCACACATAAAACACACACACTGCACACACATAAAACACACACACTGCACACACGCACTGCACACACTCACACATTACACACACTGCCCTCTGCACTCTCACACACACTGCACACACACAGACTGCCCACACTCACACACACTGCACACAGACACACACTACACACACTGCACTCTTACACACACACTGCGCTCTCTCTCACATACACACTGCACTCTGCACTCTCTCACACATACACACTGCACTTTGCACTCTCACACACACTGCACACAATCACACATACTGCACACACACACACACACACACACACACACACACACACACACACACACACACACACACACTACACACACTGCACTCTCACAAACACTGCACTCTCACACACACTCACACACACTGCACACACACACACACACACTATACACCAATATTTTAAAATTCGCGACTCGTATTCGAGGCGTTTTGCTCAAATGAGGCGAGGCGTACGCCTCGAGGCGGAATGAGGCGGAAGCCTCAAAATTTTAAGGAGAAAAATTAAAAAATATACAAAAGTAAACCAACACAAAGTTAGTACTTAATAATATTAATAGTTCAACAAAAATAAAAATATCAGAATCATTGCATCATTCATCATAAACTCTTCTAAACCAATGCAATTTATAGTTTGGACCTGAGTTCGATTTCAGTTTTTAAGAGTCATTTTCAGTTTTCTACAACAATTTTGTAAGTTTTATTTTATTAATATTTTTTCATATTTAAAACATTACTTATATGAGAAAGAATGAATGAAAAAGGCTCAATTTATTATATTCGTTTTTTAAAACATTGTTATACACACTACACATTGCATATACACATACACACACACATTTTTTAATAACAAATAATGAAATAATCTTAAATACTAAAATATAAAAACTTGATTCTTCATAACAGAACGTTCAACATTAATACTAAAATTCAACAAAACCAACTTTATCATTAACAATGTCACAAAATTGAACATTAATACTACAATTCAACATAATCGACTGTGCCTTCATCATCAACTATCTAACTTGACTCTAGATAACAATGTTTTCCCATCTGCCTTCATCATGATCATCTCTAATGGCATGTATGTCGTCTGCTACATTTTCTTCAACGATAGTGGGCATCCATATTGATAAAGGAATAAACTCACAAATGTCAAAACTTGACTCTTCAGTTTCATTAATATCCACACTTCTACCCGGAATGACCACTGACAATATTTCATTGCATGGATCCTTGACATAAAACACTTGTTTAGCTTGATATGCCATGATAAAAAGCTCGTCAGTGTAAGCTATCTTATGAAGATCTACCAATGTAAAGCCCAGTTCATCGATTACCACACCCGTGTTATTATCAACCCACTTACACTTAAAAATAGGCACTCTAAACTTAACATAATCAAGTTCCCATATATCTTCAATAATTCCATAGTAACTTGTCGATGCCATAACTGGATTTTTATCTTTCGAGCTTGAAAAGTGCATGGACTCGGCTTGAAGAGTAACTCCGCTATTTTGAACCGAACTTTTGTCATCTTGTGACTTTGTATAGAATGAGTACTTATTGATATCATATCCATTCCAAGTTACGACATTGGACTTCAGCCCGTAAGCTAGCCATTTTAACATTTAGATGCGCTATCACTTTCGGAGATTTGTACCTTAAACCACCTAAAAAAAGTCTTATTATGTTCAATCAACAACCATTTCTCGCTCATTCGGGGATTCTTTGTCTTCAAAAGATTCTTGTGAGCAGACAAGTACGGAAGAACCTCATCAGTGTTATTCAAAACATACAAATGTGCTTGAAGCACATCATCGCGATTCTTGGTTAATATTTTAACACCTCGTGTACCCTTTCCATTAAGTTTCCCATCATGTCGAGACTTCGGAAGCCCTACAGATGGTGTTTTTGACATGTAATCTGTGCAAAACTCAATTGCTTCTTCTGCAATATACCTCTCAACAATAGATGCTTCTGGACGAAATGGGTTTTTACTATACCCTTTAAAAATCTTCATGTATCGCTCAATTGGAAACATCCATCGCAAATAAACGGGGCCACACTCTTCAATCTCTCTAACTACATGGACAAGTAAGTGAACCATAATATCAAAAAAAGGAGGAAAATACATCTCCAATTGGCACAAGATAACAACAGTCTCGTTTTTCCACTCATCCAAAACCAAAGGATCAATCACTTTGCTACATATAGAATTGAAGAAAAAACACAAGCTAGAAGTTGTTGTATCAAGACATGACAGTCATGAGACTTTAAGCCGACCAATGTCAGATTTCGCATCGATACAAGACTCTTAATATTCGACGAATAACCTTGTGGCACTTTAATGCCTTGTAAACAATTACAAAAGCTGATTTTCTCTCTTTTGGATAAAGTATAACATGCCGGGGGAAGATAAGTTCGTTTACCGACTACTTGCAGATGCAACTGAGGATGTATACCCATTTCCTCTAAGTCTTGACGAGCCTGGACACCATCCTTTGTTTTATGTTTAACATTGAGAAGGGTTCCGATCACACTATCGCATACATTTTTTTCGACATGCATAACATCTATGCAATGTCTAACATCTAGATGTCTCCAGTAAGGAAGATCAAAAAATATTGACCTCTTCTTCCAAATGTTTGTCGTGACCTTCTTTTTAGTTTTTCCAAATATAGTATTTATGTTCTTCACACGATCGTACACTTGCTCACCTGTTAAGGGCATCGGCGCAAGTCCATTTTCTGGGAATCCATTAAAAGCTTTTCGCAATCTACGATACGGGTGATGGCGACTGAGAAACCTCCGATGCTGAATGTAAACTGTTTTATTTCCATGTTTCAACTGGATGTAGCTTGTGTTTTCTTCACATATAGGACATGCATGATGTCCCTTCACACTATATCCACTCAAGTTTCCATATGCAGGAAAGTCATTAATCGTACAAAATAACATTGCACGTAACTTGAAACTTTGCTGGTGGTAACCATCAAACACGTGTAACACCCCCAAATCCCATTGGGTTATTACAGTGCCGTGGACCCCACATCAGGTGATCCACCAGGCGGACACGACTAAAATACAACAAACTGACCAAAACAGGAAATCACAGACCCTACTATGACGTCCGACATACTATCCCGATATGGAATTTCAACGACAAGAATGGGCCTACGTGGCCAAAATAAAAATACAACAACATCCACGAGCCTTGCTCGGATAATACAAAACGACAACGACTGAACAAAAATGGGAGTACTCCAACTGTCTGACCAACATGAACACCAAAATATCTCGGACTAGTATCGCTCGAATGCCTCGTCGCCCTCGTCATGCCCCTGTGTCTCAACTCCCTCCTCGCAAGTACCTAAAACATGAAAACATGTTCCGCCCCCACGGTCGGGTCATCCAGTATAATGAATATCAAGTACATGCACAACATGATATGCATCCAAAGGCAGAATAAATAGTACAACAATGGTAGTACGAGATGCTCACAAACCAAAGTAAGAATCGAGCATTCGTGGAACACTATGCCCACGGCATACGATCAATACCTGCTCAATAGGTTAGAACATATGTGCCCAACGGCGAATCATCAATATAGAACACAACAATACATTACCCGAAGGTAAATCAATCCAACGCTGAAATAAATAAGGATCACAATGCCCGAAGGCTCCAACGGAAATACCGATACATCACAATGGCCTGAAAGCCCTCAGCCGAAGCTGCCAAAATATCACGATGGCCTGAAAGCCCTCAGCCGAAGCTGCAAAAATATCACGATGGCCTGAAAGCCGAACAGCCCGAAGCTGTAAATCATCACAATACAGATCTCAAAGAAACAAACATGACTGTCGAACATACCCCTCAGGCGTATGAACGCTTAATCACAAAACGTCGAACACATCCAATCAAACATGGACTATGAACGAACAAAATTGTATGGCTCAATGATGGACATCATAGTACGCCCGATCCGGAAATGTGTCCGTGCACATGTCCACCCCGTATACGGAATCCAGAAATATATGTGGGACAATGTACCTAATTAGCCTCACGAACTACGTCTCGTGTGCCCGGTCCAATGCGGAAACATCCACGCATGACCATCGTGTGCCTGGCTAAAAATCCTACACAATAACCAATCGGAACGCAGATATGATTCCGGATATGTCACGATACAACATGACAACGAAACTCAAAGGATAACACATCCAATACAGATCATACGACTCACCAAGTGAACGAGGACACACGAATAATGAAAGATCGACACGACCAACAATATTCGAAACAACCATCCTGGGATCAAAATCCCTAAGGACCGATTAACACGAGCAACGATCACAACACAACAGTTCGGGAAATCCTCAACCTTCAACGATCACAAAATTACCGAGTTCACAAGAATAATAGTGTGCTGCCTTGAATCGGTCAACACGACAATAATAATTCAACGGATGGGAATTATCGTTGATAATCCTAATTCAATACTTCGATTACCGTAGAATGGCCAATCGATAACAATTATACAATGGATGAGAATTATCTTTTTGACAACGGGTGGAAATTATATTTGATAATCCCAATTCAATATATCGATTACCGTTAGAGCGGACAATCGATAATAATTATACAACGGATGGGAATTATCTTTGATAATCCCAATTCAATATATCGATTACCTTCAGAACGGTTAACCGATAACAATTATACAACGGATGTCTCGGCACCTTTAATCGGTTACCGATAACGAAGATGATAATCGAATACGTCAATGCCTTCAATCGGCCAAAACGACATCAATAGAAAAACACTGATATCAATAATGAAGATTCACAAAAATATCTTGATGGAACATCAATCAATAATAACAATCGATACGTCGATGCCGCGAACCGGCTATCGACAACAATATCTCAAAGGAACATCAATCAACAATAACAATCGATATGTCGATACCGCGAACCGGCTATTGACAAATATATTACCAACAAGTATCGCAATGCCTTAAATCGGCCATTTACGAACAACAATAATATTTGGCATAATTTGCCGAAGGGTATCATATCAAACAATCCCCAAATATCAACAAAATCACAAAGAGACCAAGTCTCGAAATGATACACACATTCATACACATACATGATAACATTAATCTCATTGACCAGTACAAGTATAAAACTTGCCTCAAACCGAAGGCGAGAAAGTCCTTCCACGATCAACGTCCTACCACGAATCGATCAACGCGTCCTCCGTCAATCACAAGCACTCGAACAACCTTGAATGAAATACAATTCATTCGATAACACGATATCGACCGAAAACGACACAATAGATAATTCCGATTCCAACACAAACACATACTATACTCGTATTTATCCGTATTCACACATATATATAATATACATACATCACATATATGTATATATATACAACTCACAATATCTATATATATATATATGTAAATATATATATACTTACTGCACTCACACATTATATATATATATATATATATGTATATATATACCACTGTACTATACATATATATATATACCTACACACTATATATATATATATAACAACACACACAAACCAAACACACCAACCACACATATATATAACAGCTCACGTTATATAATATATACATATATATATTAACACTACACACTCACACTACTGCACATAATATCACACACACATCACATATATATATATATATATAAAACTGAAAAACACATATATATATATATAACATCTTTATATATACATTATATATATATATACATAAAACACACAACACACAACAATCACGAAGCACACCCACATTCAAACTATCAAAACACACACATAAAAACTAACCGGAAGAGTCGATCGGCCAGGTCCGAAAAACTCCCATGCCGGAAATCGGCCGCCGGAAAAATGACCCGCCGGACCTCGTCCAACTCCAGTCCGTTTCCGTCCATGGCCGATTTTCACCATCTCTGTCTGCAACTCTTCGCCGGAAGAATGTCAAACCTCCGTTCCGCCGTCCGTTCCGGACATAAACCACCTCCGGTCGCCGGAATCAACGGAACCGCATCCATGGCCGGAAACCATGAAGAACGCCGGACGCCCGAGCTCCGCCTCGCCGGAAGAAGAAAAAAAAAATGCCGGAACAGTTCAGTTCGACCGGATTTATAATGCCTCCCGATCCGGAAATTCTGATCGGCCGCCGCCGAGCTCCAGTCGCCGCCAGAGACGAAGAAGCCGCTGCCCGCCCGTCCTCAAGCTCCATCTCGCCGGAAAAAAAATGGAGAAGCCGGCCGCCCGTCCTCAAGCTCCACCTTGCCGGAAAAATGACGGAGAGAGATGGAGAGAAGAGAGGGAGGACGAGAGGGAGAGAATAAGAGAGAGAGAAGGTGGCGAGGGAGAGAGAGAGATGGCACGGGAAGAAGAAGAAAAAGAAAATGAGGGAGGGAGGAGAGGAAAGAGATGAGAGAAAGCTGGCAGGGATAACATATAAATATATGTACATAACATGATAATTCACGTGAGGGAAGTGAAAAGGTGAGGTAGGAATCTTGATTTTTTTTATATATATATATATATATATATATATATATATATGGGCGATTTACATCTGACTACCTTTTTAGATGGCCTAATTACAGTTTAGTCCCTATTATTTCAGATATTACAATGAAGGACAAACTTTACACTGTATTTAAAACTATATTTACAATGAAGGACAAAAGTCAAACTTTCGGATGATGTCACCTGGAGAGAAATCGATATTCCAAATTTGCCCTTTTATTTTTCTTTTTCTTTTTACCCATTTATTTTTCAAATCACGTGGGTGGCACATCTGGACCTCATTGTAATATATAACACTTTTGGATTTCGGTGTAATAAATTTTCAAGCTTTCTAGAAAAATATTTTTCCAAAAAAAAATGGAAAAAATATATTATTTTTCGAAAAAATAAAAAAATATTTTACGGGAAAAATTATATTTTGAAAAAACATTATTTTTTGGAATTTTTTATTTTATCGAAAAAAATAAAAATTTTCTGGAGGAAAAATTATTTTTGGCAAAATAATATTTTTTTCGAAATAAAATTATTTTCTCGAAAAAATATTATTTTTCGAAAAATAAAATTATTTTCGGAAAAAATAAAAAATATTTTTCGAAAAAAATTAAAAAAAAATATGGAGTAAAAAATATTTTTTTGAAAAATAATATTTTTAATAAAATTATTTTCTTGAAAAAATATTATTTTTTTGAAAAATAAAATTATTTTATGGAGAAAAAATAAAAAAAAAATATTTTTCCGAAAAAATAAAAATATTTACTAGAGAAAAAGTTATTTTTGGCAAAATAATATTTTTCGAAATAAAATTATTTTCTTGAAAAAAATATTATTTTTGAAAAAATAAAATTATTTTCGAAAAAAAGATACTTTTGCCAAAAAATAAAAAAATATATTTTCCGGAAAAAATTATATTTCGAAAAAAAATTATTTTCTGAAAAAAGAATATTTTTTAAAAGAAATATATTAGTCAAACACTTTAATAACTTATAAGCTATTTGTTTCATATGAAATGTATTTTAAAAGAAATATTTTATTCAAGTAAATAGAGGGGCATTTTCGTCTTTTTAATGGAAGTCAACAACAATTCAGATTTTTGTCCTTCGCTGTAATTTATGAAACAATAGGGACTAAAGTGTAAAGAGGCCATCTAATAGGGTAGTTGGCTGTAATTTCCCCATATATATATATATAAATGATACTCCAAAGATACCCTCGCCCCGAAAGTTGACCACGAGGAAGGTTCCCACCACCTACCACGCATTACGTACGTAACGTACGCAATCGCAACAAATTAGCGTACGTAATGCTACACAGGTAGCGTACGCTATAGCTATAAACTTAGCCAAAATTCCAAACTCGCCAAACAACAACCAAACGACGAAACCAAACCGACGACCAGTATAAATATTTCGATCCCGAAATATTCTAATACAATATACATTGTATCGGTCCAAACAACAACACTTGTATAATTTCAAATGAATACGTACAACTCAACAGTAACACGAAAAAAAATTACCCCCGGATATTACAACACGTAAATCCCTTCATCCCACATTATTCTCAAGTCATCAATCAACGGACATAGATAAACATTTATGTCATTTCCTGGTTGTTTTGGTCCTGAAATCATCATTGACAACATAACGTACTTCCGTTTCATACATAACCAATGAGGTAGATTATATAACACATGTAAAACAGGCCAAGAGCTATGCTTGGTGCTTAAGTTACCGAACGGATTCATTTCATCTGTGGAAAGTCCAAGTCTAAGGTTTCTTGCGTCACTCCCAAAATCTGGAAATAAATGATCTATTTTCTTCCATTGTGCAGCATTTGCTGGATGACGAATTAGCCTATCGCATTTTCTCTCATTTGCGTGCCATGTGAGATTCTTTGCATCATCTTTATTAGCAAACAATCGCTTGAACCTTGGAACAATCGGAAGATACCATAACACCTTCTCGGGAGGTCCTTATTGTGTGTTCTCTCCATCATTCTTCACTTTATATCGTGATACCCCACACCTAGGACACTTATGCAATTCTTCAAACTCTTTTATGTACAGTATGCAATCATTGGGATAAGCGTGTATTTTTTTATACTCCATACCCATCGGACACAAAACCTTCTTCGCCTCATAGGTATGCTTAGGCAATGTATTACCTTTTGGTAGCATCTCATTCATCAACTGGGACAGTTCGGTGAAACTTTTGTCACTCCACTCATTTATTGCCTTCAAATTAACCAGCTTCAACACGGCAGATAGTCGTGTGAAATTTTCACACCCCAGATACAATGGAGTCTCTGAATCACTTTTCAACGCATCATAAACATGAGCTCTTTGAAATGATTCTTGTCCAACATCATGAATCATTTCTTCAAATTGATCACCATCTATATCTACATGAGTGTTTCCAGTTGAAACATCTACTATTTCGCCATGCCATATCCACACTGTATAGTTGGTGTTTATCCCCTCACAAACAAGATGTTCACGAATTGTGTGAGCCTCATGTCGTCTCCCATTCATACACTTCACACAAGGGCAAAAGTATCATTCATCGAGTTCCGAGCGATGTTGTCGAGCAAATTTAAGAAATTGCTCAATTCCATTGTCATACTCCGCACTCGCACGACTTGCATTCACCCAACTTCGATCCATTTCTTCTTTTCTGTTACACTACTATGAAATTCAATTTTCTATTATTTTGTATAAGGGGAAGAATTTCATTTTTATATGATTACTAACTTTTTGAAAATTGTTTTGACAGAGAGAATGACAAAGGTACGGTTGTCTTATAACTATTGTTTAAAATAGAAAAATGAACGATGGTTGTCAAAATAGAATTAAATGTATACTATGTCAACTTATGGCTTTGTCAAGATTGCTAACTCTATATGAACGAACTGTTGGGAAAAGATCCTTAAGACGAAAGTTAACATCTATACCAAAGGAAGAAGATCCTTAAGAAGTTAACCAAATCTATCCCAAAATAATTTATGTTTCACAAAACAGTGTTGTCAAAAGCAACACACATAATTAAACACACGCACTCAACTAAATCGATTAAATTATACGACAAACAAGAAGAAATAACACGTAAAACTACATTACACATTCACATACACATAGTGCACACGCACATACATATTTTGTCCGTTATGTGCATTTGAATATTACGTTTGTGATTATTGTGGTTTTATTGAGGTTTTAACATTGTTCTCCAAAACAATCCAGGTATAATTAAAAGTCCACACACAAACAATACACACAACACACACTGCCACACACACAACACAATACAGCCTCACACACAATACACATGCACACACTGTTAGATTGGTACCGCCACTAGAAGGGGGATTGAATAGTGCGGATAAGAGTATTGTACTCTTTTTGTGCGGAAGCAAAAATATCGGAGTAATTAAAATGTGGAAAAGAAAGAACACAAGAAATTATTCGAGAGGTTCGGCTATTAACGAAGCCTACGTCCCCTACCTAGTTTTATCAACTAGGACTTTTCTTAGAACTTAGAATGCACTTTCTAGTTTAGTGCCAACTCTTACAATTTCTTGATTTCCGGGCTCAAGAACAACCTCACTAAAAACTCTCTTTTTTTCCGGGTACAAGATAACCTTTACAAAAATGAATGCGAGTAGGAACTCGACTTTACACGATATATCTCTCTTTGATACAAGAATGAAGATTGGAAATTATAGAACAAATCTTCTTGTATCACAATATGGAATAAGTATAACTCTCAAAATATATGCTTAGAATTGCTTGAGTATGCTTGGAAGCTCAGAATACTTGTGTGTCTTCCATCTCCTTGAATTGAGCTATTTATATCCTTCTTGAGTTCATTTTCCCGTTGGAGCAGTTTCACTGCTTACGTACGTTAGGCGATGTTGGTTACGTACGTTACGAACGTTACGTACGTTATATGCTTTGCATAGCGGCCGTAACGATCAGTGAAGAACTGGTTCAGTGAGATCTGATAATATACGTTACGTGCGTTATACATTGTATGGTTACGTACGTAATCCTCGAGTCAGAGATCCGTTGATTGTGACGACTTGTTGTAACGGCTAATGACTTTTCCAACGGTCAGAATATTTCAAACGTTACGTACGTTATCTATAGCTGGTTACGTACGTTACCTGTAGAGAAAAACTTATGAAGACAATGAGTGTTATGTACGTTATGATAGGTGAGTTACGTACGTTAACTGTACTGAAATTCTTGTAAACAATTATGAATGTTACGTACGTTAAGATGGTTTGTTTTACGTACGTTAACTGAAGGAAAAATATGTTTTAAGTAAATTTTGGTTTAAATAACACATCATCAAAATGTATAAAATGATCTAAAAATTATTGTTCCAACAATCTCCCCCTTTTTGATGATGACATAATTTAAGTATGGGAGTTTTTGAAAACATGAGTTTAGGAAGATTTCAAAAGATTTAATATCCCTTTTTCTTTGTATAAGGCTCCCCCTGAAAACGAGCAAGGGTTATTTCAAACGAATTCAAAAACGATACATATTTTTCTCCCCTTTTTTGTCATTAACAAAAACTTGAGAGATCCTGAAAAAAATCAGCGATACACAGAATAATCAACAAAATGCAAGACAATAACCATAAGAATTCATAAAGACAAGGAAGGTTAATACAAACAAAACACACTTAAGATAAAACACCAATAGAGTTTATGCACGAAAATGAAATGTTTGGTCTTAATAGAAAAGGGAACATCATCATAATGAAAGATAATATGACTAATCAAGGTCCGCATCCGGAGGCGTCGGTGGAATCCCAAAATGAGTGCAGATGTTTTTGACCATGATTTTTATTTTGCTCATATCTTTCTCGAGTCTATCCATTCGAGAAGCCATCTGAGATGAGGAGGATTCTTGACGAGGTCGAGAGGAACCGGGTTGAGAAGAAGGACGAGGTCTAGTATGCTCAATCCCCCTAGATGTGATCCTTTCCTCCGGTCTCGGAAGAGCACTCCCATCTACAAGCCGATCGTCATCCTTGAGGTACGCAAAGTATATCCACCCACGATTTCTCGTGCGTAGATACCTCATCGTCCGTATAGTCCCCTCGGTGACTAGGCTCCCCCTAGGAATAGGAACCCCATGAACCCCAGACAAATCAACTCCTGCATTCTCAAATATTTCTACTAAGATCGACCCAAACGGCATTCCAGATTTTCTTTGGCGATCAACTTTCGCGTAACTCTTTTTGTGGAAAATTTGTCCTTTTTCCACAAACCATTTAAGCACAATAGACGCGAAGTTGACTTGATGATCTTTCAAAACGTGATAGATGATTTCCATATCGATATTTACCAAACGAAGTTGAGTGTTCACTTTTGGCATTAAACATCGGGTAATGGCATCATGAAGCAAGTGGATGTTTATCCCAAAGTCATTATTCTCAAAACGCCCTGAATAAACATTTAGAACGGCTTTGTCCGTCAAGAAATCACGGACCTTGGACTCATGAACACCATAGCTTTCATCGTCAGAGAAGTTGTCAATGACTTCATTTGGAGCGGCAAACTCTCCTTTACAACTAAATCCCTCATTAGGGAGACCAAAGAGTTCCGAAAGTTTTGCGGCATCAAAGGATATAGGTTTACCACGAACAAGAGAGTTAACCACAGCAAGTCCATCGGAATCATACGTGACAAAAAATTGGCATAAAATTCTTTCACACAATACACATATATCGGTCGAGCAAGGCTAACACAACGATTTATTCCAAGCATATCGAAGAATTCTTCAATAGCAACACAAACCGAATTCAGGGATTCGAAATGAAAATGGTGAATCGAAGTTACCTCTTCGTCGATAAGGATTTCATTGAAAATTTTCATAGCCTGAGCATTCCGAAAGGTTGGTTCGCCGGAAGCCGTGGAAGACTGTTGGGAGGTTTCTCCTCTTCGCTTCTTTCCGGTTCTGGATGCCATCTTGAGTGAATTGGCCGGAAAACTGAAGATTGATGGATGAAAATGATGTTTCGGTCGGTTTTGTAGGGAGTTCTTCGCCGTCGATGCTAGGGATTTGAAGTGAAAAGAAAAAGACGGTCGAAATGGATTTATAAGGGTTAGGGTCAAAGGGAGATTACGTACGTTATACCCTCTCTGTAACGTACGTAGCGTGAAAACCTGAATTCTCTGGACTAAATCCTGTGTTTTGTTACGTACGTAACATACAATCCTGTAACGTACGTAAGGTCCTATTACGTACGTAATGGACCGCCCTTAACGTCCGTAAGCAGGACCAGATGAACAGTCTTTTCCCTTTCGATGATGTCCCGATTTAAATGACCATTTAATGTGACTATGATGAGTATGCAACATTTAAAAATGATCAACATGTCCCATTCCTAAATTTATGCGAATAAAGTTGAAAGCCTCTTCGGGTAATGGTTTTGTAAAACTATCCGCCAATTGTTCATTAGTACCAACAAATTGGAGACGAACATTTCCGTTTTGGACATGGTCACGAATAAAATGATGATGAATTTCTATGTGTTTTGTCCTACTATGCAAAATGGGGTTTTTGCTTAAATTAATGGCACTTGTATTGTCACAAAAAATATGAGTATTTTTAAGTTCGATACCATAATCGAGTAATTGATTTTTGATCCAAAGGACTTGTGCACATGCACTTCCCGCAGCCACATATTCAGTTTCAGCTGTGGAAGTAGCGACACTAGTCTGTTTCTTACTTCCCCATGAAATTAAACACGAACTCATAAAATGACAAGTTCCGGTGGTGCTTTTTCTATCAATTTTACATCCACCGAAGTCGGCATCACTATATGCAAAAAGTTGAAAATCAATGCTAGATGGATACCACAGGCCTAAACCAAGAAAGATATTTTAAATATCGAAAAATCCTTTTGCATGCAGTGAGATGAGATTCTTTAGGATTTGCTTGAAAGCGAGCACACAGACAAGTAGCAAACATTATATCGGGTCTAGATGCAGTTAAATAAAGTAAAGATCCGATCATACCTCGATACTGTTTTTGGTCAACAGATTTACCTTTTTCATCTTTGTCGAGTTTAAGAGTGGAAGACATAGGGGTGGATATTTCTTTGCAATCTTCCATCTTAAATTTCTTTAGGAGCTCATTGACGTACTTGGATTGGTGAATGAATATTCCGTCATTGAGTTGCCTAATTTGGAGTCCGAGAAAGTTTTTCAACTCTCCCATCATGCTCATTTCGAACTCTCCCTTCATGAGATTTGAAAATTCTTTGGATAGAGATTCGTTAGTTGCACCAAAAACAATATCGTCCACATAAATTTGACAAATTAACATATCATCACTTAAAACCTTAATGAATAGGGTGTTATCAACATTACCTCTTTTATACCCATTTGAAATAAGAAAAGAACTTAAACGATCATACCATGCTCTCGGAGCTTGTTTTAATCCATAGAGAGCTTTATGGAGCTTGTACACATGATCCGGATGATCATAATCTTCAAAACCCGGTGGTTGCTTGACATACACTTCCTCCTGGATGATTCCATTTAGGAACGCACTTTTTACATCCATTTGATGGAGTTTTATTTTCTTGTATGCGGCAAAGGCAAAGAGAAGACGAATAGCTTCAAGACGAGCAACAGGAGCAAATGTTTCTTCATAGTCCAACCCTTCTTCTTGATTGTAACCTTGGGCAACCAACCT
This sequence comes from Orobanche coerulescens, assembly GCA_033398695.1. Classification (NCBI taxonomy): domain Eukaryota; kingdom Viridiplantae; phylum Streptophyta; class Magnoliopsida; order Lamiales; family Orobanchaceae; genus Orobanche; species Orobanche coerulescens. The sequence continues at coordinate 68,248,505 of CM065804.1, read as the reverse complement.
CGATTTATTTTTAATAGGGAGACCATCATCATCGGTTTTGATTTTATGAACCCATTTGGTACCAATGATTGATTTGTCTGCCGGTGCCGGAACTAATTCCCAAACATTATTTCTTTCGAATTGGTTTAGCTCTTCTTGCATAGCAATAGCCCAATTCTCATCATTTATGGCCTCATCGATATTCTTTGGTTCTGTAAGAGAAATAAATGCAATATTGTTAATACAATCATTTATATTCCTCCTAGTTCGTTCACCTTCATCTATTTTTCCGAGAATTTGTTTCATTGGATGGTCTTTCACATTTGCCCAATCTTTAGGAAGGTTGTAAGATTTTTCCTCCTGCTTGTCCGAGCTTACGTCGAGTTTCTCCAACTCCTTTGATACTTCGGATACTTCGTTAGCTGGAACCATACCTGCATCATCATCAAAAACAACCTTTCTCGGGGGTAAAACTGTATCATCGAATTTTACATGAATGGATTCTTCTACCGAGCCTCTTCTACAATTAAACACACGATATGCTTTACTGTTAGTAGAATAACCAAGAAATATTCCAATATCTGATTTAGAATCGAATTTACCCAAATTATCCTTACCATTATTATGGATAAACACTTTACAACCGAATGGATGAAAATAAGATAAATTGGGCTTTTTACCTTTAAAAATCTCATAGGGAGTCATCATTTTGTTTCTCCTCAGATGGACACGATTTATAACATAACAAGCGGTGTTAACGGCTTCGGCCCAAAAATATTTAGGAAGACCATACTCATTGAGCATTGTCCGACTCATTTCTTCTAGAGAGCGATTCTTCTTCTCGACAACTCCATTTTGTTGAGGTGTCCGAGGTGCCGAAAAGTTGTGTCAATACCATATTTATCGCACCAATCTTCAAAGAGATTAGAATCAAATTCTCCACCATGATCGGTTCGAATGGCGATAACTGGTAATTCTTTTTCCTTCTGGGTAACCTTACACCACTTAACAAACTCGTTAAAAGCATCATCTTTATTGGCTAAGAATTTTACCCAAGTAAATCTCGAAAAATCATCGACAAGAACTAAAGTATAAAGTTTACCTGTTAGACTGGCATGTCGAGATGGACCAATTAGATCCATATGAATTAATTCAAGAATGCGACTAGTAGAAATTTCCATTTTCAGTTTAAACGAGCCTCTTGCATGTTTACCTTTAATACAGGCCTCACAGATGTGGTCTTTTCTAAAATTTAATTTTGGTAGACCACGAACAATATCATTTTTGGCCAATTTTGAAAGAAGTGGTAAAGAGGCATGTCCCAATTTTCGGTGCCAAATAACAAAGATTTTCATCGCATTTAAAGTAGACATTTTTCGTTGAAGGAAGATTCATCTTGGAGATCAACAATGTAAATATTTCCATAACGCAATCCAATAAAAACGATTTAGTCTTTTCTCATTGCCGTGCAATGCGTAATTTCAAAAATTAATTTAAGACCGGTGTCACAAAGTTGGGAAACACTTAGAAGATTATGGCAAAGTCCATCAACAAATAGAACATTTTCAATAGTAGGTAAAGGTTTCTTACCAATTTTACCTGTCCCTTTTATTTGGCCCTTTTTATTATCGCCAAAGGTAACACAGCCACGATCTTCCTTTTTCAGCTCCGTGAAAAGATGTTCATTTCCACTCATGTGATTTGAACATCCACTATCAACATACCATTTATTTGATAATGTTGTCTTCCTTGCATGTACCTACAAAAATAATTTTTTTCCGTTTTATAGGTACCCAGGCTAATTTGGGTGCTGAGGAGTTAGATACAAAAACTTGATTTTTAACAACGGTCCCTTTTGGTACCCAAATTTGCTTCACCCTTATTATACGTCTAGAATTACGACAGTAAGTTTCGGTATGTCCAGGTTTTAAACATTTTGGACATGAGGGAATTCCCATTTTTAAAGTGTCCGAATCTTTTATGGTAATTTCTAAGGACTTTTTCATTGGAAATGAATTATACCCAAGTCCTTGTTTTGAAAGATAAAATTTTTGACCAAATAATAGTTGCTCAAATTTGTCATTACCACATGAGAATTTTCTAACATAGAGTTTTAACTCTTTCTGAGTTTTGTGCAATTCATCTCTCAGAATATTCTCGGTTTCCAAACAATTCGTATGATCAATCGAAACTTCCTTGTTTTTCGATAATTTAGCATTTTCATTTTCAAGGTGTTTTATTTTCTTTTTCAATTCTTTATTACTATTGCAGGCCTTTTCGTATTTATTATTTAGGGATTCAAAAGCATCAAGTAGTTCTTCATGAGAATCACTAACCTCGACTTCATCGTCACTGTCTTCGGATGCGCGGGCCATTAAAGCAAGATTGGTTTGGACTTGTGGTTCATCATCCTCGTCATCATCACTCCATGTGGCGACATAAACTTCCTTCTTTTTGAATTTTTCATGAGGTGGTTTTGATGAACTTATGGGAGCAGCGGCATGACAATCTTTCGCAAAATGGCCTGGAACGCCGCACTTTCGACAAGTGTTGTTGAACTTTTTGTTTTGAGGGAAGTGAGTCTTTTTGGATTCATCCCTTGATTCTTGCTTGATATCTCTCCAGCGCCTTTGTAGAAGATTTTTGAATTTCTTTATGTTTTTGGCATAAAAGGCGGTTTCTTCGTCCTCTTCTTCGATAGTTTCATCCTCTAGATCGCTTTCTTCTTTGGCTTTGAAGGCGATTGTCCTTTCTCTCTCTTTGGGTTTTGGTTTCGAACTTCGAGATTTAATGACAATCTCATAATTAATGAGAGATCTGATGAGAGCGCTGAATTCTATGGTGTTGAGGTCTTTCGGCTCCATGATAGCCGTAACAGTAGCGTCCCATTCTCTTGGTAGAGACTGAAGGATTTTCTTGGCTTTATCACTACTTGATATCGGTTTCCCGAATGAAGCAAGCCCATTAGTGATTGCCGAGAAACGGTCAAGCATAGTGGTAATGCTTTCTTCTTCTTTCATGGTGAAGAGTTCATAATCGTGAAGAAGCATATTGATTTTGGTTTCCTTAACTTGACTCGTACCTTCATGGGTGATCTATAACATTTTCCAGATTTCTTTCGCCGTCTCGCAAGAAGAGATTCTATTGTGATCTTCTGGATTGAGAGCACAGTAAAGCAATTGAGTGGCTTTACTATTGAAGTGATCGTTCTTCCAGTCGGCATCGTCGTACTCTTCAAAACTTTTGAGAGAGCCATCCGTCTTTTTAGGAATGGTAGGTCCAAGGGTAATGACCTTCCATATTTCAATGTCGTGAGCTCGGATGAATATGGACATCTTCTTCTTCCATGTCATAAAGTTTGAACCATCGAACAAGGGAGGGCGATTGAGAGCGTTGCCTTCAACGGAGGAGTGGATAAAGGCCATTTCTGGATATTTTCTCTAGCGGGTGTTAATCCGGTGATAAAGAGACCGCTCTGATACCAATTGTTAGATTGGTACCGCCACTAGAAGGGGGGTTGAATAGTGCAGATAAGATTATTGTACTCTTTTTGTGCGGAAGCAAAAATATCGGAGTAATTAAAATGCGGAAAAGAAAGAACACAAGAAATTGTTCGAGAGGTTCGGCTATTAACGAAGCCTACGTCCCCTACCTAGTTTTATCAACTAGGACTTTTCTTAGAACTTAGAATGCACTTTCTAGTTTAGTGCCAACTCTTACAATTTCTTGATTTCCGGGCTCAAGAACAACCTCACTAAAAACTATCTTATTTTTCCGGGTACAAGATAACCTTTACAAAAACGAATGCGAGTAGGAACTCGACTTTACACGATATATATCTCTTTGATACAAGAATGAAGATTTGAAATTATAGAACAAATCTTCTTGTATCACAATATGGAATAAGTATAACTCTCAAAATATATGCTTAGAATTGCTTGAGTATGCTTGGAAGCTCAGAATACTTGTGTGTCTTCCATCTCCTTGAATTGAGCTATTTATAGCCTTTTTGAGTTCATTTTCCCGTTGGAGCAGTTTCACTACTTACGTACGTTAGGCGATGTTGGTTACGTACGTTACGAACGTTACGTACGTTATATGCTTTGCATAGCGGCCGTAACGATCAGTGAAGAACTGGTTCAGTGAGATCTGATAATATACGTTACGTACGTTATACATTGTATGGTTACGTACGTAATCTTCAAGTCAGAGATCCATTGATTGTGACGACTTGTTGTAACGGCTAATGACTTTTCCAACGGTCAGAATATTTCAAACGTTACGTACGTTAGCTATAGCTGGTTACGTACGTTACCTGTAGAGAAAAGCTTATGAAAACAATGAGTGTTACGTACGTTATGATAGGTGAGTTACATACGTTAACTGTACTGAAATTCTTGTAAACAACTATGAATGTTACGTACGTTAAGATGGTTTGTTTTACGTACGTTAACTGAAGGAAAAATATGTTTTAAGTAAATTTTGGTTTAAATAACACATCATCAAAATGTATAAAATGATCTAAAAATTATTGTTCCAACACACACACTGCCACACCTATACATGCACATACACACACAACACACATATTAATAGCACACAACAATCCTTAAAAGACTAGATAAAATTACCAAATAGAAACATAGAAGAGAGTTCAGAATAATTACCAAATAATCTGCGGTCGATTGCAAAACGTCGGGGAGGTTGCGGGGTCGCGAGGTTGCCGGAGGTCGCGGGTCGACTGTGAAAAGTCGGGGAGTCAGAAGCGTAGGAGGAAAGAAAGGAAAAAAAGAAGAAAGGAAGAAAGAAAGAAAAAAGACCAGGTATAATTAAATAGAATATTAACAGCGGTTATAGACAACCGCTGTTAACAGAGGAAAAACAACGGCAATTTTTACTCAACCACCATTAATTTTACGAATTTAACAGCGGTTATTTTGCAACCGCCGTTAATTTTATGAATTTAACAGCGGTTTCTAAGAAACCGCCGTTAAGATGTCCGAATTTAACAGCGGTTCTGTTTTAACCGCTGTTAATTTTTCATAATATTTACGAACCGTGCCACCGCACAAATTTAACAGCGGTTTTGGCATAACCGTTGTTAATTGTACGTTGTTGAATGGGTATTTGTAGTAGTGGACTACTTACTCATTTTTATTTCCCAACTTTAAACCTTCAAACATCATTAACATCAAGTATCATCAAGCATTAATGGTTACCAACATCAAGCAACACACTAAACATATATTCATGTTGATAATCAAAGTTTTGATTCTAACATAAAAATGACCTAACCATGATTTTAAAATCTTCACTACATATCATGCTCTTTAACTACATCAAATATTATCTAACCTATTTCCATCTTCATAAATCTAACTTCATGCCTTTGTTTTCAAATAAATTTCCAAAACATTTTATAAGAATCTAACAAAAACATATCATATACTCATTTCATATATCATCACAATTATCAAATCACTTCTGAACATATATCAACATATCAAGAACTAAGCATGATTCTTCCTTACTTTCAAAATACCAAACATTTTATAAAAATCTCATAAATTCATCATAGCATCATATCATCATATAGCAATATATTATGTAGGAAAATCATAGGAAAAACAACACATGATTGGGTTACAAAACCCTAAGAATTTCGGCCAAGACATGAAATCAAAACCATGATTAAAACTTGTTTTAAACACTTTCAAGAACCTTAGAATCAACTTAAAAACAACATACAAAACATTATAATATTAAACCTAAGATCTTCATATATTTTCCAAATTTTAAAGTTACCTAAAACCTATTTCTACTTGGATAGAAATGAAGAGAAAAATGTAACTTACTTGAATATGAACTTCGTTTCAAGTTTGGAACACAAAATGAGCTTGTACTTGAGTTCTAATGGAAGAACAATGGTGTTTCAATGGTGAAGGAGGAGGGTGGCGGCCAAAGTGAGAAGAAGATGAAGTGAGGAGGAAAAATGAAAGGGAGGTGATATCTCTTTATATACTAGGTTAACCCTAGACGTCATCATAAATCGATCGAAGAATATTTTACGTTTCGCTCCTCCGCAGATAAAATTACTCGAGTATTGTGTGTATGTCATATACTTAAATTATAGTGTCGCATTTACAGCATAAAGTTAGAGAAACATTTTGCGATTTACGGAACACGAATTATCCGAGAAAACAACTCGACATAAAATATACCCGAAAATTCAAAAAGTAAACTTTTGAAAATCGTGATCGTAACGTAAAAGTGGTGTATATAGAAGGCGATGGAATCATGATTCTGTCTACCAAAACATAAAATCAAAATCAAAAGAGAATCCCTACCAAATAACCGAACATCCGATTTCTGAATTAAAAACCTGTAAATAGTTCTAAACTTATTCCAATTTTATTATTTGTGAATGCAAAACCCTAATGTCCACTTGAGGTTATAATAATTCTGTAACACCCCCAAAACCATATGGGAATATTACACGCCGTAGACCCTTTCCACAAGGATCTACCAGGCTAAACATCCATAAACAACCAAATGCTTGCCCAGCCAGGGTCAAACAATAAAATGATACAGATCGATATGGTCACTTACACGTGAATACACAGACCGATGAGGTCACACAACCCAATCGATAAAACTGACTTAAATAACATTACCCACACAGGGGTCGAAATACAATACAGCGGAAGACTGAAATCAACTCTGACAACACAACAAAAATCAAAACAACTCTCGACTCATGATTAGTATCGCAGCTCGTCATCCTCTTGTGCCAATCCTGTGTTGCTCCCTGAATCTGCATGTACCGACACAAGCAGACATCCACCCCGGATTACTCGGGGTTAGTAAACTCCACTGCTTTACTAGTGCAAGTATCAAATCATACGAAATGTAACAAGCAAATAATAATCGTGAATCCAATATAATAATCAAGTATCAAAATATTCCCGGGAGGTTTTCACAAGGGAAGGTAAACTATGAAGCATTCGAAAATAAGATTATCATCTCGGGAATTTTTAGAATTTCAAACCTTTCAAAAATCCTAGGGTCTTAACCCAAATCACAAATTGTATTTCAATAATTCACAGTACGAAAACATTTCATAAATCTCGTGGGGCTCGGCCCAATATTCCTTTCTTAAAACTTTCTTTTCAAAACTTTGATTTGAAAACAATCATGCTCATGACACCGTGATCCACTGTCACGTGTCTCCGTAGGTTCAACAACCCGCACGGACTACACCACGCACAATTAAACAAACATAATCAATTCCGACACCGTGATCCACTGTCACGTGTCTCCGTAGGTTCAACAACCCGCACAGACTATTAACCAGACATAACCAATTCCGACACCGTGATCCACTGTCACGTGTCTCCGTTGGCTTAACAACCCGCACGGACTATATCAATCTCAACAACCACACACACAGTCCTCACACCGTAGTCCACTGCCACGTGTCACCGTAAGCCCCGTCGAGCTCACCCGGTTGGACTTACTGTGTCCGAAACTCATGGTCCACTTCCATGCGTTATCGTAGGCCTCGTCAGACCAGCACGATTGGACCTCAGTACCTCACTAAGTTCTGACCCCGTAGTCCACTGCCACGAATCCTCGTAGGTCCCGTTGGACCAACACGAGTGAACTTAGAGGTCACACACATATTCATATTCACATTCACATTACATACAACAATGAGCATAATTGATCAATCACATTGATCACCACAAAATCGTACATCACCTGCACATAACACAATCTCAATACTCGCAACAACTATCGTCAATCAACGACACATATCCAACATAACACACGTTCGGTACACATTACATTACACAACCAAGTGTACGACCGTGCCATATGTACGGCGCAATCCTGCACAAATGGCACAACGCCTAACACGTATACTAATATAACAATATTATCGCAAAGCCTTCAAATTACGGAAAACACAACCAACTCAAACGGAACATAATTACGAAGGCAAGCAAAATCATCACACATCTCATACATAATTACTAGTCGCAAGATACAAGTCGTATAGTAAGATACTTGCCTTAATAACCGCTACCAAACGCTCCGAAGAACACGGTTCGACCGGGAAGCTCGGACCCCGAAGAAGACAACGAACGGAAGGGTTACGACTCGAGTTCTTCACAAGAATTCGACCCTAACAACATATAATCAATAAATCATCGATCATACGAGGAAGAATAATGGCAGAACGCTCGAATTCTCTTTGTGACATTTTATCGAACACCTTTAAGGCGTCGATAAAATACTCAATAAAACGATAAATCCGTGGCAATCCAACCGTGAAATAACAAGGAATTAGATATAATATAGCTTAACAATCATCAATCCATCAATATTCTGAGTTAAAACGGATTAAACGGACAAATCAAACAAAATCCCCAAAACTATATTTTAAGAAAACTTTCCTTGATTCGGTCGATCGGAGCAAGTTATGGAAGTATTAATCGATGTTATGAATTTCAAAACTTCATGGATTTAACCCCTAACAACATCCCTCCATGATCATCAAATCTCCAGCCGCGGAAGAGGAAGAAACGAGTGAGAAAAATGAAGAAAAACCCATTGCTTCGCCATATTTATAGCCTGCCGGACACGGGCGCAAAGAAACGGCCCAGATCAGCGCCGGGTGTCTCGGCCGTGTCTCGGCAGGCTGTTGGTCCTGGCCGACCAGCGAAGACACGGCGCTGGCGCGCTGCTTCTGTGGCCGTTTCGCACAGTCCGGCCACCAGACTCGGTCGTTCCGACGGTCCGAAAATCCCAAACTCGGACAACGTAAACCGAAAGCACGGTTACGAAGTACTCGTAAAGACGAATCCGAACACTGAGAGAACACATGATTCCGACCACCCGAAGGCTCGAAATTCGACAACGGAAAGTAATTACTCCAAACTTTGGGAAATTACGAAAATGGCCCAAAACGTTCGAAAATCACGATACGTGATCGAATAACCAAACCGAAGTTCACAACACGTCTAACAAAGTTAAACGGACTTACGGGAAACTCGAAACAGTAATTTCCAACGAGATTCGCAAGAATCGAACTCAAGTGCGGAAAAGTCGCCAAAAAGCACGGAACTCAACAAAACGACACCGAAACGAACTCGGATGACAAAAAGTGCAGAATTAATCATTCTCAGAATGATGAGACGGTCCCAAGCGAGTCGTCGAAACGGACTTCCGCCGAAAAAATAAAATTACCGGAAATCCGAAATTGCGGATATTACATTCTACCCTCCTTAAAAGAAGTTTCGTCCCGAAACTTAAATCAAGTAGGGAGAAGCAATATCCCGCCAGGAAAACTCAACGAGATACACAAGAACCTAAAAAAATTCGTGCCCAACGGCGAAACGTTACAAGCAACGCAAGGGAATATACGGCGTAAAAACACGCCCCACGACGACTAACGCAACGCCACCGACTATGTTTCAAAAAACAACGAGCAATTAACGACGCATCACATACCACATCACATGCACACATTTAATCGAAGAAACGTACGCTACAACAAGTTGCACCCGACTAAAACGGCTATGCGATAGAAACAAATAGAGTATCACGATAGAAATCATTCCGATTCTCATCAATAAGAAAATGTCCGATGTCAAAACACAAACAATTCAAGATAACGGAAAACGAGAATACCGGACATTACATTCTATCCTATTTAAAAATAAGTTTCGTCCCGAAACTTAATATAAAACATCATGGTAGAATACAAACAAAACCAAAAAGTCCACGCAACAAATATCAATTTCTACACGAATTACAGCCCGTGCAGCCCTAAAAGATCAACTCTTGCAATCTCGAATATCTCCGTCAGAATGGATCCGAAATGTAACAGCCCGAAAACAATGGCTATCACAGTGCCGTGGACCCCCACCGGGACCCACCAGGCGACATCACAACATGAATTTTATATCCCGACAACGTGGCACCGTACCACAATATTTATCAAAACCCCGATGTGGAGTATAAATTATACATGTCTTAATTTGGGCAATCGTACACAGGATCCAAGTTCGGTACAGACCATATGACGATGGGAAGTACCTTACAAATTATAATACATTCATCCGACACAAAATAAAAATGAAAATCACAATAAGACATAACCGAACATCAAAAAACTCGGGCCCCCCGAATTAACATCCTTTCCATCGTCTGCCACCATCGTGTTCTTCCTGTGCCTTGCCCTTTCCTCGTCCTGAAATACAAGTATTTCGCCCAAACCACAGGGTCAGCTATACATGATAATAATTCTCATGGCATTATACAATTCATATACATACTGATCTCAAAGAATTAACCGACTACTGAATATACCCTGCAGGCATATAAAACAGTCAGTCCCAACTGTCGAACGTATATGAACATACGAACGACCAAATAATATGGCTCAAGACGGACGTCACAGTACGCCCGATCCGGAAATGTGTCTGTGCACATGTCCACCCCGTATACGGAATCCAGAATATACGTGGGATGATGTACCTAATTACCCTCATGAACTACGTCTCGTGTGCACGATCTAATGCGGAAAACATCCACGCATGACCATCAAGTGCCCGGCTAAAAATCCTACACATGACCAATCGGCACGCAGGTATGACTCCAGAGATGTCACGATGCAACATGACAACGAAACGCAACGAATTACACATTCATCAAGGAATCGAACAACTTACCGAAGTGACAACAAAGCTCAATGAGACAAACGGTAACAAGGGCGATAATTTTGGGAATGTAATCCCGCCACAACGATAACACGATCAAGGATATCACCACGTCATGAATCATAGATTCACAGAATATTTCCATATACACAAAACGCATAATAATCACGAGAATTCAACCATCATTATAACCAAGCAAGATAACTTGCCTCAATTCTGTGGATGAATAATCCTTCTTTGAACGAATAACGAACAGTATCTCCGTCTAACAATACTCACTTGAACAAGCAACCTTGAATGAAACGTAATTCATTCAACAACACATTCGTACTATAATAGTATTAATTTATAGAAACAATATTTGTAATTCTACTTGAATAGTTTTATGAACATTCTAATGCTCCAATTATGGATCATCATATCACAAGTTTATTAGATTCGCCCATCCTTTCTAACATTAATGTCAAACATTTGAAGTCCAGAATATTACCAATGTAACATTGTGAAAACATACTCTTAAATCATCGATACTTCCGATTATGTTTAGAAGTTTGTGTTTAATTACATTCTTCATTATCTTACCACTGAGTACATTAAAACCGATTCAGATATGAAATCATAAGTTTAAGTTTTTAGTAAACTAAGAACATCATCAACATATTAATGTAGTGATCAACACCTTCAAGAGTCATCCACACACCCGATTACCTTGAACATATATACTTGCTATATTTGTGTTCTTCACCATCCATCATCATCCCTTAAGAGTTTATTCAAAACATAATTACTTCATTGAGGGTTTTTGAAACTCTAAAGATATCATCAAGTTCTCCTCAATGAATTGCTAAACTTTATCCAATACATGATTATAACATCATGAAATCCTACTAAACATTAAGAACACATTCATAACTATAACCTCTTGATTCTAACATGATTATATAAGGGTTCTATATTGAACATGTTATTCCACAACTTCATTAATCCTTCAAGGAATGGTTCTAACAATAATATCATGATCCTAACTAAATTTGTAAATAACTTCCATGTTCATTATGATTTATTAAGTTATTCTACTACTAACATCAATAATCATATGAACAACAAGATTAAGATAACCAACCTCAAGAAAAGGAATGAAGAATAGTATCAAATCTTCCAAGAACACACTCCGATCTTCTAGTTGTAACACCCCCGATATATTCAGGAATATTACAGCGCCGTAAATCCTTTACATAAGAATTTACAAGGCTGAATAAAAGAAATGACAATAACAGATACCAGTTTATGAAATTGCTGAGATAAAATTCGACCGACTGGTTCAAAACCGAAATTACAAATATCTCATGAAGAGTTATTATTACATCAAAAAAATCCAAATATTATAAATCGACAACGTACTCGAGTACTTATTGAAATAACCAACAAATAACAGACAGTAAACCCGGTCGAAACATCACTCTGCACCCTCGCCGTCATGCATCTCCAGTGGTTGTTTCCCCGCTCTCCTGGATCCTGAACATACACAAATGTTCACCCCCGAATGGGTTAGCACAACGATGCTAGTACAAGTACAATAATCATACAACAGTGATATAATCAACAATTATATCATAACAAGTTTCTCCAACGAGAATATTCACAACACATATCATATCATATCATAACAGTTTCAACATACTGATGGTATTCCAACGATCCAAATGCACACACTCTGATTCCCATGATGATCCCGTCGGACCAACACATGGTGGAACTACCTGTCCAACGATCCAGCGCACACAGCTATAGATTCCCATGATGATTCCCGTCGGATCAACAGATGGTGTACATATATTCACAACATATTTACACGATACAATCACATCATAATTGTATAATTACAAACAATTCTAATTAGAGTACTTGCCTCGATTTGAAGACAATAACAACACTTCCACGAAAATGAACACTCGAAGGTCGTCCTCCTCAATCAATCACGTAACGAGACCAAACCTTAACAAAAGAAATGATATAGGATTTATCTCACGTCGCATGAATGTTTAACAATTCGATTCACGGCCAAAAGTTCATAAAATGAATTCTGCCCGAACTGCTTAGCGTACGCTAAGTACTCTGTGTAGCGTGCGTTAAGACTGCCCGATAGCGCACGCAAACAACAAAGCCTAGCGCACGCTAACTATGTATGGTCAGTACTTCACTGATCAGTCGACTGACTCGTCTGTTGGCTTAGCGTACGTTACGTACCAAACGTAGCGTACGCTAACTCGTGCCCGATAGTGCACGTTAATAATCAAAGCATAGCGTGAGCTATCTGTGCATGGCAGTTTACTGCTGAGCAGTAAACTGTCCTCGTCATGATCGAAACAATGAAATCTTCCGTGATACTACATGTTACCTCCATGAATATCATGTATATACGATTCTGAATGATCTTATGGATAACAACAACTTCGGATTCAAGGATATGCATACCATATAAATCATATTCCATTTCGACTTCAAATCTTCATACAACAATTTGAAAAGCTTATCGGTTGATATCAACACCTCTATATCAATCCATATTATCATACTGAAGTTGATGAACGTCCTATATATACTAGATAAATCCTTCCATGATCAAACCTTTAGATTTATCTAATAATAAGGATGTTAACGTCTAGTCCAAGATTACTATGAAATCATCTATTAGATTCGGTTTACCAATGATAGAAGCTTCTCTTCCCATATTCAGTGTACTAAAATTCGAATCATGATGATTATAATCAAAGTATTTTAAGGCTTATTCATCTCACTATTCCAAACATGATATACTTGGATAATTCATCTATGAAAATCCACATCTTGTTAACATGATCATCCAAATCGTTAGAATCCAACTCTAAGTCTGGAGATAGATTGAACATACCTTAAAATGACGAAAATCACTGAACCGTAAGGTAGAATCCCACTCCGGTTGGTTGTATGCCACTCCAAGGTGCTATTCCACTTCCATGAACATTCCCATGTGATAACCAATGTATAACACCAACAATATGTGTTCTAAGTGTATAGAAGGAAGATTCTCGCTCTCTGGACTCTCAAAGATGAAATATAGACGAAGGAAATGAAAGCCAAAGCGGTTGTTGTCCCATTTATAATATTCTGCATTATTGACAAGTTAGCGCACGCTACTAAGCATCCCTTAGCGTGCGCTAATAATGGTTGACTTCAGATTTTGTCCGGGTGCGTCAGCGGGAATCTTATCCGGACCCATGTCCCGGCTGGCGCATGTGTTAGCCGTCCCGCTCAATAATTGAGTTCTTAGCGCACGCAACTCCTATCCTCATAGCGTGCGCTAATAATGGCCCGATAGAGCGCGTTAAGATACATTCTTAGCGTGCGCTATCACTAGGTTGCTTGAGCAATTCTGCAAGTTTCTATACTTGTGTATAATGATATTAATGCACGAAATATCATACTTCGATAATCAAAATCACCAATCCGAAATAATACATGGTTTGAATACAGATGAAATACATTGTAATAAATCCGGATATTACATACTCTCCTACTAAAAAGGAGTTTCGTCACGAAACTAAAGACGAAAACAACTCGGGATATCTAGACTTCATATCAGCTTCCATTTCCCAGGTGGCTTCTTCCATTCCGTGACGTGACCACTGAAATTTGACCAAAACGATTGACTTGCTCCTCAGTTGCTTAACTCGACTCTCGAGTATCTTGACTGGTCTTTCTTCAAACGTCCCATCCTGCTCGACTTCGATCTCGCCGAAATCGATGATATGACTGGGATCTGGTATGTACCTCCGTAACTGGGATACGTGGAACACGTTATGAACATGGCATAATGACGGCGGCAATGCTAATCTGTATGCCAATTCCCCAACTCTCTCGAGGATCTCAAATGGTCCGATATATCTCGGACTCAGCTTTCCTTTCCTTCCGAAACGAAAGATTCCCCGAGTAGGAGAAACCTTCAAAAGTATGTGATCTCCAGTACTGAACTCCAATGGGCGACGACGTACGTCCGCATAGGATTTCTGGCGACTCTGGGCAGTTAACAGCCTTTCACGAATTAAGGCTATCTTTTATCGAGTCTGCTCGATCAACTCTGGTTCTGTTCCGATCAAGTCTGATGAATCGTCCCAGCATAGGGGCGATCTGCATCTCCTTCCGTATAATGCTTCAAACAGTGCCATCTTAATAGAAGCATGCCAACTATTGTTGTAGGTGAATTCAATCAACGGTAGATGAACTTCCCAATCGTTTGACCAATCTAAGGCACAGGCCCTTAGCATGTCTTCCACCGTTTGTATAGTTCTTTCAGATTGTCCGTCAGTCTGCGGGTGATAAGCCGTACTGAAGTTCAATTCCGTCCCCAAGGCTTTATGAACTGCTTTCCAAAAGTGAGACACAAAACGACCGTCTCGATCAGAAACAATGGTCTTCGGCATACCATGCAATCGAACTATCTCCGAAATGAATACTCGTGCCAACCTCTCTGGTCCCCACGTATCCTTAATGCCTAGAAAATGAGCCGATTTGGTTAAACGATCAACTACCACCCAAATCGTGTTCATTCCCGTCCTGGTTTTCGGCATATTAGTGATAAAGTCCATCGATATGTCCTCCCACTTCCATTCAGGAATCGGGAGTGGCTTCAACATTCCAGCAGGCCGTTGATGCTCGATCTTAACCTGTTGACAAGTCAAGCATTTCGAAACATAGTCCGCTACGTCTTTCTTCATGTTGCCCCACCAGAAATTCTGCTTCAAGTCCTTATACATTTTACTGGTGCCCGGGTGGATAGAATAGGGCGAACTATGAGCTTCCCTCATAATCGTCTGTTTCAGATCATCAATATCGGGAACGCAGAGTCGGTTCTGAAATCTCAAAACTCCATTGTCATGAATTATGAATCCGGGGGCCTTTCCTTTGATCACTTCATCATGTAACCGAATCATCAGAGGATCATCTGCCTGTCTAGATTTGATTTCTTCGGTTAATGATGAAGTTATCTCCATCACGCACAGCTGTCCTTGGACTCTTTGTAACCACACTTCAATCCCTTCACGAATCATCTCTCGTTGAAGGCTAAGTTGGGATGTTAGCGTCTCCAGCATCTGAATAGAGACAGGCTTGCGGCTAAGTGCATCGGCCACTACATTTGCTTTGCCTGGATGATATAAAATCTCCAAGTCATAGTCCTTAATCAGTTCTAACCATCTTCTTTGCCGCATATTCAACTCTTTCTGACTAAATATGTACTTGAGACTCTTGTGATCCGTAAAGATCGGCGGTGAGTCCGTCTGAGATAATGCCTCCGGATCTTCAAGGCAAAAACCCCGCCGCTAGCTCCAAATCATGTGTCGGGTAATTCACTTCATAAGGTTTCGGTTGTCGCGATGCATAAGCGATCACCTTATCATTACGCATCAACACGCACCCAAGTCCTTGGTTGAAGCATCACTTGTAAACTATGAATCCTTGAGTTCCTGCGGAAGTGATAGAATCGATCGTCGTCAATCTCTTCTTCAATTCATCAAAGCTAATCTGACATAATTCATTCCACTCAAACTTTTGAGTTTTCTGCAGGAGTCGAGTAAGTGGGCGGGAGACTTTAGAAAACCCTTCCACGAATCGACGATAGTATCCAGCAAGTCCTAAGAAGCTTCGGACCTCTTTCACGTTCTTTGGAGGCTTCCAATCCAATATTGCTTCGATCTTATGAGGATCTACTCGGACTCCTTTAGCTGACACCACATGGCCGAGGAATATTACTTCCTTTAGCCAGAATTCACACTTAGAGAGTTTGGCGTACAATTGCTCGTTTCTCAAAAGTTCCAACACAATCCGCAAATGCTGCGCATGTTCTTCCGGACTCTTAGAATACACCAGAATATCATCAATAAACACAACCACAAATTTATCCAAAAATTCAATGAACACACGGTTCATCAATTGCATAAATACAGCAGGTGCGTTAGTGAGACCAAACGGCATCACTACAAACTCATAATGCCCGTAGCGAGTTCTGAATGCTGATTTCGGAACATCAGATTCCTTAATCCTCAGTTGATGATATCCTGATCTCAGATCGATCTTAGAAAATACTGTTGCCCCTTGCAACTGGTCAAACAAATCATCAATCCATGGCAACGGATACTTGTTCTTAATCGTCAACTTGTTCAGCTCTCGATAGTCAATACACAGTCGGAGCGATCCATCCTTCTTTCGGACAAAAAGAACTGGCGCTCCCCAGGGTGAAACACTTGGCTGAATATAGCCCTTATCCAGTAACTCCTCTAGCTGCTTCTTCAGTTCGTACATCTCAGTAGGTGCCATACGATACGGCGCCTTGGAAATTGGTGTAGCTCCGGGTTCCAGCTCAATGGTAAATTCCACATCCCTTCGTGGAGGTAGTCCCGGTAACTCGTCAGGAAATACATCTGGAAATTCGTTCACAACAGGAATGGACGAAAGTTCCACGATTTCGTCTTCTTTCTTCATTGCATAACACCAATATCCGGTACAGCCCTGTTTCAACAATCTGACAGCTTTCATTGCTTTGATCAAGTTTCCTGAGCTTCCCGGTTTCCATCCTTCGAACAGTACTTCGGAGCCATCATCAGCGATCAGTGAAATATTCCTCCTACGGTAGTCTACAATTGCTCCATACCGATTAAGCCAATCGTCTCCGAGTATCAGGTCATCTCCTTGCATTTCTATCACGATCAGATTTGAGAGCCACTCTCTGCCTCCAAATGATACGGGAAAATTTCTAGTTTCTAAATTTCCGACAATCCTCTCTCCACTCGGTAAACCAACAACATAAGGTTCACAAGCATGAAAACCGGAAATATTCAAACGATTTACACAAGACAAAGATATGAAAGAATGTGTAGCTCCTGTATCGAACAAAACGCTAATTGGCTGGGAAAGGATTTGGACAGTACCTGATGCGACAGCAGCATCCTGATCATCTGTCCTCCTCATCTCATACAAACGTGGGGGAACAGACCCGGCACTCGATGTCCCCTTTCGGTCCCATTGTCCTCTGCCTCGCCCGCGGCCAAAGTTCTGAGGCATCTGAACACTTTGCTGCGTCTGTTGGACACTGGTTTCCTTCTGAACTGGCTGTGATGAACGGGTTCCATTGTACTTAGTGGCGTCCTTACAAAACGTCGCACGGTGCCCTTCCTGTCCGCACTCAAAACAAGTAACTGGAATGCGCAAAAAATCACGCCAAAGGTGGCCTGGGCGACCACAGTTAAAGCACTTCCTAGCTGTATCCGTCGTGGCTGACATTGTTCCGTAATTCTTTCCGCTCTTAGATGGGTGCGGAGGCTTCTTGAAAGAAAAAGAAGACTGGGCCTTGCGGGGCCCACTGCTCTTGTGCTCTGTAAAAGTACCAGAGACTTTCTGTTTCTTCGACTCCATAAACTTCTCCATTCTCGCTTCTTTTATTTAAACGCCAACGCCTTATCACGGTATTGGCGGAGAGTGGTACATTCAAAACCGGACATGTACCTCTGGATTTACGGTTTCATCCTCATTTCAAAATGAATCATCATCTCGCATACATTACGACCGGATGTCGAACAAATGCTAGCTTCTTTGGTTAAACATCTTAATAAATGCAGGATACGGAGTTCGTCTGATGGTTGAGCGGAGAAAAATTCCCGAATTTTGGCTTCCCTCACAGGACGAGGGCAATAATGAGCTTCCATCATCATTTTAAATTCCGTCCAATCGGCATCATGATCTGCAGGTCGGATAGCTTCCCACCATTCGGATGCTTCCCCTATCAGAAGGTACTGGGCAATAGGAGCTCTCCTGTCGTCCGGGCAATTAATTCCAGCAAAAAATTTCTCCAGTTCTTTCAACCAATGGTCCCAAGTGGGAGTCTCGGAAAAGCCGTCAAATTTGGGTGGTTGCATCTTTGCCACTTCTTGTAACCATCGGTCACCTCGATTTCCCATTTCTGGAATCCTTTGTTGTCCATCTCCCTGCTGAATTCCTGCCGCCACTTGCATTCGGTCCACGACCTGAGCAAACTGAGTCATCTGGTTCACGACTTGACGAAGGATTTCTGGCACACCAGGTTCCGGTTCGTTATTGATGGATTGTTGCGGCTCGCCTGAGCTATGACTAGCCTGATTAGAAGGCGACGCCTCCCTTTCAGCATTCCTTCGTCCGCGTCCACGACCGCGACCACGTCCACGTCCGCCTCTCAACATACTGTAAGTATAAATACTCAATATACAGGAAACAACATCGTTCTAATATTCAAGTATAAAGAGACACAATGTGTAAAGAACGAGATAGAGTTTAGGAACTTACAACCACCGTTCGCATGAAGACGTAGGCAGTGCAGTGATGTCGTTCACGACCGGTTACCTCAAAAGACATAAATGACCCCTATTTTAACCCAACGGCCAAGATATCCATAATCTTAGCTCTGATACCATATTCTGTAACACCCCCGATATATTCAGGAATATTACAGCGCCGTAAATCCTTTTCATAAGAATTTACAAGGCTGAATAAAAGAAATGACAATAACAGATACCAGTTTATGAAATTGCTGAGATAAAATTCGACCGACTGGTTCAAAACCGAAATTACAAATATCTCATGAAGAGTTATTATTACATCAACAAAATCCAAATATTATAAATCGACAACGTACTCGAGTACTTATTGAAATAACCAACAAATAACAAACAGTAAACACGGTCGAAACATCACTCTGCACCCTCGCCGTCATGCATCTCCAGTGGTTGTTTCCCCGCTCTCCTGGATCCTGAACATACACAAATGTTCACCCCCGAAGGGGTTAGCACAACGATGCTAGTACAAGTACAATAATCATACAACAGTGATATAATCAACAATTATATCATAACAAGTTTCTCCAACGAGAATATTCACAACACATATCATATCATATCATAACAGTTTCAACATACTGATGGTATTCCAACGATCCAGCGCACACAGCTATAGATTCCCATGATGATCCCGTCGGACCAACACATGGTGGAACTACATCGGCGATCCGTAGCACACAGCTATAGATTCCCATGATGATTCCCGTCGGATCAACAGATGGTGGACATATATTCACAACATATTTACACGATACAATCACATCATAATTGTATAATTATAAACAATTCTAATTAGAGTACTTGCCTCGATTTGAAGACAATAACAACACTTCCACGAAAATGAACACTCGAAGGTCGTCCTCCTCAATCAATCACGTAACGAGACCAAACCTTAACAAAAGAAATGATATAGGATTTATCTCACGTCGCATGAATGTTTAACAATTCGATTCACGGCCAAAAGTTCATAAAATGAATTACGCGAATCGCTTAGCGTACGCTAAGTACTCGTGTAGCGTGCGTTAAGATCGCCCGATAGCGCACGCAAACAACAAAGCCTAGCGCACGCTAACTATGTATGGTCAGTACTTCACTGATCAGTCGACTGACTCGTCTGTTGGCTTAGCGTACGTTACGTACCAAACGTAGCGTATGCTAACTCGTGCCCGATAGCGCACGTTAATAATCAAAGCATAGCGTGCGCTATCTGTGCATGGCAGTTTACTGCTGAGCAGTAAACTGTCCTCGTCATGATCGAAACAATGAAATCTTCCGTGATACTACATGTTACCTCCATGAATATCATGTATATACGATTCTGAATGATCTTATGGATAACAACAACTTCGGATTCAAGGATATGCATACCATATAAATCATATTCCATTTCGACTTCAAATCTTTATACAATAATTCGAAAAGCTTATCGGGTGATATCAACACCTCTATATCAATCCATATTATCATACTGAAGTTGATGAACTTCCTATATATACTAGATAAATCTTTCCATGATCAAACCTTTAGATTTATCTAATAATAAGGATGTTAACGTCTAGTCCAAGATTACTATGAAATCATCTATTAGATTCGGTTTACCAATGATAGAAGCTTCTCTTCCCATATTCAGTGTACTAAAATTCGAATCATGATGATTATAATCAAAGTATTTTAAGGCTTATTCATCTCACTATTCCAAACATGATATACTTGGATAATTCATCTATGAAAATCCACATCTTGTTAACATGATCATCCAAATCGTTAGAATCCAACTCTAAGTCTGGAGATAGATTGAACATACCTTAAAATGACGAAAATCACTGAACCGTAAGGTAGAATCCCACTCCGGTTGGTTGTATGCCACTCCAAGGTGCTATTCCACTTCCATGAACATTCCCATGTGATAACCAATGTATAACACCAACAATATGTGTTCTAAGTGTATAGAAGGGAGATTCTCGCTCTCTGGACTCTCAAAGATGAAATATAGATGAAGGAAATGAAAGCCAAAGCGGTTGTTGTCCCATTTATAATATTCTGCATTATTGACAAGTTAGCGCACGCTACTAAGCATCCCTTAGCGTGCGCTAATAATGGTTGACTTCAGATTTTGTCCGGGTGCGTCAGCGGGAATCTTATCCGGACCCATGTCCCGGCTGGCGCATGTGTTAGCCGTCCCGCTCAATAATTGAGTTCTTAGCGCACGCAACTCCTATCCTCATAGCGTGCGCTAATAATGGCCCGATAGCGCGCGTTAAGATACATTCTTAGCGTGCGCTATCACTAGGTTGCTTGAGCAATTCTGCAAGTTTCTATACTTGTGTATAATGATATTAATGCACGAAATATCATACTTCGATAATCAAAATCACCAATCCGAAATATACATGGTTTGAATACAGATGAAATACACTGTAATAAATCCGGATATTACACTAGTCACCAAGCTATAATCCAAGTGTTGTAGCTCTAATATGAGATTGGAAGGCAAGAATATGGTTTAAGGGAGCAGGGCATCGGTTTTAACGGAGGGAGGATGGAAAAAGTTCGTGTAAAATTGAAAGTCAACTCAAACTCTTATAACCCAAAATTAACATTACGTACGTTATAAAGAGGGATTAACGTACGTTAAAGCGCTTTCGTACGTAATCTTATGAACATTACGCACGTAGCCATTTTTCCAGATGTTTCTGTCTTAAAATACACATAACGCTACGTACGTAAAGATATAGCCATTACGTACGTAACAACCATTGACTTGGCTGTCGCAATCGACTTCCGACCATCACCTACACACTCGGCCCCATCCGCCGAAAGGTGATCTGCTGAAAGATCCCCCGCATTACGTACGTAACGTGAAAAGGTTACGTACGTAATTAGACTTATATAGCATACGTAAGCTAAGTGTGCTAACGCACGTTAAGAGCAACATCAACAAGTAAAATGAAATTCCCACTAATCATCTAATAAGCAACTATAGTGTGAATGACTAAGATCAACAAAACAATTTAACAGAACTCATCCATATATTTATTACAAGAAACACATATATGGTACGACAATGCTCGATTTAAATCGGAAAATACAATAGTAAAGGCGAGGGTATTACATACTCCCCCCTTAAAAGGAGTTTCGTCCCCAAAACTAAGGGGTAAACATCTCGGGGTATCTCTCTCGCATGCTATCCTCGGTCTCCCACGTAGCTTCCTCGACTCCGTGTCTTGACCATTGAATCTTTAATAATGGAATCACCTTGTTCCTCAACTATTTGGCTCTCCTCTCAATTATCCGTATAGGACGCTCCTCATACGAATGGTCATCAGCTATCTCGACCTCGTCAAATTGAATAATGTGGCTCGGGTCAGCAACATACTTCCTCAATTGAGATACATGGAATACGTTGTGAATCCGGCTTAAGGCTGAGGGTAACGCCAAACGATAGGCTAGGTCGCCTACTCGTTCCATGATCTCAAACGGACCAATATACCTTGGGCTCAACATGCCTCTCTTCCTGAATCAGAAAACACCTCGAGTAGGAGACACTTTGACTAGTACATGATCTCCAACCTCAAACTCGAGTGGTCATCAACGATTATCTGAATATGATTTTTGGCGGCTTTGGTCCGTTAATAGACGACTCTTGATCAGGGTAATCTTCTCGCGGGCTGCTAATAACATATCAGGCTCCGTACCAATAGATTCAGACAAGTCGTCCCAACACAAAGGGGACCTACAACAATGACCATACAATGCCTCATAAGGTGCCATCTTGATCGAGGCGTGCCAGCTGTTATTATATGTGAATTCTACTAACAGTAGTTGGGCTTCCCAGTCGTACTTCCAATCGAGAGCACATGCCCTCAACATATCCTCCAGAGTTTGAATAGTCCTCTCAGACTGACCATCGGTCTGAGGATGAAAAGACATACTGAAGTTCAACTGTGTACCCTTAGGAGTCCCATGCAATCCGAAACAATACTCTTAGGAGTCCCATGCAATCTCATGATCTCTGCAATAAACACTCATGCCAGTCTCTCTGGCCCCCAAGTGTCCTTAATACCCAGGAAATGAGCTGATTTGGTCAGTCGATCGACAATAACCCAAATCATGTTCATTCCAATATGAGTCCTAGGCATACTGGTAATGAAATCCATAGAAATATCCTCCCATTTCCAGTCCGGGATAGGAAGTGGTCGTAAAAGGCCCGCGGGTCGCTGATGCTCGATCTTAACCTACTGACAGGTCAAAGACCTCGACACAAACTCGCTAACGTCTGTCTTCAAATTACTCAACCAGTCGTTACTCCTCACATCCTTGTACATTTTACTCGTACCAGGATGTATGGAGTAAGGTGTGGTATGGCTTCACTCAAGATCTTCTGTCCCAGCTCAATAACACTCGGTACACATAGTCTGCCGCGAAATCTCAAAACTCCGTCATCCTGAACCACAAATCCAGGGGCTTTCCCCTTCCTCACATCTTCTCTCAGCTGGACCAAAAACGGATCATCATACTGTTTCGCCTTGACATCATCAGTCAAGGACAAAGTGATCTCTGATAAGTGTCAGTTTTGTACACTTATCCATGGTTTGTATCGATAAAATTCACCCATAATTGAGCTAGTCTACTCGTTTTTTGCTTTTAATTTATTAGTTTTAATAATTTTATTTTTATCGGATGATGATCGGATTAAATAACTGAATTACTCAAGAAACAACATGTTTAATAAATGTTCTCTTTATTGAATTTTGATATATTCATGTTGTAGGGCTTTCCGAGACGAATTCGGAAGTCTTTCCGGATTCCAAATCAGAGTTATATATCAAAAGTTATCATCCGAAGAAGATCTGGGGCAAAAACGCAAATTCTGAGAAATTCTGGGCCGAAAACGTAACTATCCAAGCTTCAAATGAGCAAATTTACGAAGCTGAGTTACGGCCGTAACATTCAGGGGTTACGGCCGTAAGTCACCCTAGTTACGGCCGTAACTCCTGAATGTTACGGCCGTAACTCTTGACAGATTGCTATGATTTGTCTAATTTTTTATAATTTTTGTGTATTATTGAGGGGATGGCTGGTATTGATCCGATCTAATGTAATAATGCTGGAGTTTTGGAGCTATTAGATGACTTTAGGTGTATAAATAGACCCCTTAGATCCTTCATCATGCATCATTCATCTTATAATTTTCCATTTTCTTGTAAACTTTTCTTTTTGTGTGAAGAACACACTTGTGTTCTTGAGTCATCTTTGTAAGTGTGGTATAACATATGTTGTTCAGAGAGTTTATTGTTTCTATCTCCTTTATCTACTAAGGGAGTTAGGATCAATTCTTTCTCTTGATTCAACTAAACATGACCACCAAAGCTTGTAACATGTATAATAAACCCTTCATGGGCTAAGTAATCTTTAGTTGGGATTATAAACAAGGTTAGTCATGTTATTTATGTTTGTATAAAGATATATTATGAACTACTTATTATTGTGTGTGATTTTCATTGTTTGAACAATCTTTATTTATTTGGCCAATAAATGACGATATTAATGGTCTTCATATGTTTCGAAAGAAAATATGTTTGATTAGATCAAATGATCTTCACTCTAAGTTGTTCTAGGGGATAGAAATATATCCCTAGTCCTTAGATGATTCTTTGAGTTATTTTCATAAATCCTAATGCTATGTATTGAAGCCAATCAACATAGAAATATAGTGGATTGATTCAATATGTAAGGGCGTTTATAGTTCGAAAGAGAAACCGTCTTTTTAAGGAAAATCGAATCTACACAACATAATAAGTAAATTCATCTTATGATCTCCAATACATCTTTTATAACTAATGACGAACTAAGTTTGTAATCCCAACTATTTTATTTTATCGATAATCAATCTATTATTATTGCTAGCTTTTTATTTCCTTATAATATTAGAACTATTATTGCAATTTCTTTGCAATTATTAAACCAAACTTTTTAATTGTGTGTTTCACTCATCTTAAGTATCTATAAAAATAGACTAATAGTGTATAATTCAAATTATAACAAAACTTCCTTGTGGGATCGATAAACCGGACTCAAAAAGTCCACTTTACTACTTGATACGATATCGTGCACTTGCGATAGTTACACTAAAAGCGTGTCAAGTTTTTGGCGCCGTTGCGGGGGAACTATAAGTTATATTTGAAATCTTACATTGTAAACTATTTTTATAGGTACAAATTTCTCGACGTTGTAACTTAGTACTCAATTGTGTTTGTCCGGTCAAGTGGCGGATAACGGTACTCCGTGACTATTAAAGTCGGATTTTCGATTTCCCACAACAAGCGATATTTGTAGATATTTTCTTCAATTATTTTCATTGTCATTTTATTTTTATTTTTTATTATGGAAGAAACATTGTATAAAATCGAAAAAAGATTTCCCTTTCTAAGCAAAAATGCAATTTTAAAAATTTACAAGACAAGGCTTGAAAGGATGAGGTTGCTTACAAATAAAAGCATACCTTTTGACATAAGATTCAGTATCGAAGCCAAAGTAAGAATAGAAGGTGAATTCACAGAAACACCGACTAGATTTTTACCAGGGCTTGGAAAAAGTTCATATGCCAAGAAACGACGAGCAAAGATGCTAGCTGTTTGCTATAAATGTGCTAGATGGAACTGTAATGTAAAATGTCGATCTTTAGGAATTCCATCTACAAATAGAGAAGATAAAATTCAGTTCATTAATGATGGTCTGAATAAGGAGAATTTAGATAATATCGAAATTTCTCTTGACACGCATCCTAGTGGACTTGTGTATTACGGAATTCAATGTTTGTGGAATAAATTCAAACCAGAATATGAACAACGTCTTGGGAATCTGACGTTAAAAGACCCTGTTTGCCAATTCGTAAGAAAATTGGATGGGAAGCTTCTCCCCGACTCATAGAAGGCGTTTAGGCCGTTTCTGAATGTAAAATCAGAGGAAGATGTGAGCCACAATCACAACTACTGTACATACGCGTAAGTATCTTTTATTTTTGTCGTGTGGTGAGATTTTCTGAATAAAAAATGTGATACGCGATAAAAGCTTTCATTATTCTATTGAGTAGTTGAAGCACAATCAAACGCAATCACAAACTTGTTAAACAATTTTTACCTTCTATTTCTTCTATAAATAAAAATTTCTACTGGTTTCTTTCATTCATCCCTCAAACTTACACTTTTCTCTTTTTCTCTCTATAATTTTTTTTTCTTTTCAAAAAATGGAGTCATCATCTTCAACAAAAAAATTTAACACAGTATGCATTTTTGGTGGAGCTAATTCTCGAAAAGAGGCATGCTTTACTGAAGCAGCCCACAACTTGGGTCGTACCTTAGGAGAAAAATGCATTCATGTAGTTTACGGAGGAGGAAGTCTAGGATTAATGGGACGAGCTGCTGCTTCTGCCTATATGGAAGGAGTAAGAGTGTTGGGAATAATCCCAAAACCTCTGGCTGAAGGTAAAATCACCGGGTCAACTATTGGAGATGAGTTTAGATCTGTGAATATGCAAGATCGCATAACTCACATGATAAATAATTCTGGCGCCTTTATCGCCCTTCCAGGTGGTTTTGGCACCCTTGAGGAACTTTTTCATGTGGTTACCAGAGCCCAGCTAAATGTTCATCAAAAACCAATAGGTGTGCTTAATGTCAATGGTTTATTTGATGGTTTACTGTCTTTCATCGACTACTCTGCTGAAAAGGGCTTTATTTCCGAGCGTGCAAAACGAATCATAGTCGTTGCAACAACACCAGAAGAACTAATCAAAAAACTCAATGAATTTGTTCCTCAACCAGATCCACTCTAGCTAAAATTGTCAGGTAGAAGATTTTACCGTGAGAAAACGAAAAGTGGATTCATTCCTCTCCCTTTGATAACCCATGTCGGACCTCTTGTATTTTTACTTTCTGTCGTGTGTAATAATCGTGCTAAATGATGGCAGCTTAAGGAGTTTCTTCTTGATCTCTTGACACGCATCTATTCGCGATTTATGTATTTTTATTTCATTACTGTAATGTTTATTTCGTGTTTTGCTTTTATAAAAACTTTGATGGCAGCGTAAGGCGACTCTTCGGACTTTCTTGATGCGCATCTTAAAAATTGTGTTATACTTACGAGTATATTTTATTTTCTTTTGTTGTGTGCCTCGTATATTTATTCTCTTGCAGATTCTAAAAGGCGTTAGCTCAGACATCAACTTTCTTAACAGGGAGTATTCTGCTTTTCTGCATTGATTTTTATGTTTTTTATTTTTAAACTGAGGACAGTTTTATTTTCAAGTTTGGGGGTGGTTTGTTTAATTATTTTGGTGTGTTTTGATTGATTTGGTTTTTGGTGTGTTTTGATTGATTTGGTTATTTGCCTTAATTATATATATATATATATATATATATAGTATTTTGATTTTTGAGATTTCTAGATCTGGCCAAAACACAAATAAATTAGCTATATACAAGCTTCTAAAATCGTTTTAACCAGTAAAAAAATTGTATATTCCAAAAATTTTTGAGCCTTAATCTCTCTTTCCAAGCCTTGTAATTATCATATAAAATCGAGTCATTCGTTACCTTGAGAAAAGAAGAATCAATTGGTTGATGAAAAATAAAACTGAAATTTACTTAATTTGTGGAGTTTTTGATTTTTCATGCTTAACTAAAAAATGAATTTCTGCAAAAATTCTATTCCCTAAAAAAAAGGAGTCATTGGTGAAAAGAGCTACACGTTAGCAAATAACGGTGTGAAAGCTATCACCTAAAAAAATAAATGACGAAAAGGAGAAGTGTTGAGCAAAGAATACCGCCTAATTTTGGAAGTCTTAAATTTTGCGAAAAATAAAGGACTAACCATTGTTGGTGCGTAGCTGCCGTCTCAGAAAAATTGGTGAAAAGAGCTACACGTTAGCAAATAACGGTGTGAAAGCTATCACCTTTTTACGAAAAGAAAAATAATGAGATAGAAATTGTGTTAGTGAAAAGATCTACACGTTAGCAAATAACTGTGTGAAAGCTATCACTAAAAGGGATGTAGTTTATGAGCAGATTTGAATTAATTAGCAGCTGAATTTCAATACACTCAATTTTGTGAAAATCACAATATTTGATGACGCCAATGAAATTCTTCTTCATATTGAGTCGAAAAATAAACGAGTGATCGAGAGCAACCATTAAAGGGAGTCGTGTGTATCACGAGTGGGAAAGAAATAATCAACCTTTTGGGGGGAAAACCTTACATTTTGGAATTACAAAATAAAAACCGTGTTTTAACTTCAAAAACATTAGTAGATTTATTTTGAATCTTGATTCATTTCTATCTACTATATAAAGCTGTTTGTTGTTTATTAATGGCATTTTGATCTCCTTTTCTCTTTTTATATTTTAATTTATGTGTGTATTAATTTTCTTATTTTTTTTTATTTATTTTTATTTTTATTTTTGGAGTGTGAATAATAAAGAGTCTTGCTCGGGACTAGCAAGAATTCAAGTTTGGGGGTGTGATAAGTGTCAGTTTTGTACACTTATCCATGGTTTGTATCGATAAAATTCACCCATAATTGAGCTAGTCTACTCGTTTTTTGCTTTTAATTTATTAGTTTTAATAATTTTCTTTTTATCGGATGATGATCGGATTAAATAACTGAATTACTCAAGAAACAACATGTTTAATAAATATTCTCTTTATTGAATTTTGATATATTCATGTTGTAGGGCTTTCCGAGACGAATTCGGCAGTCTTTCCGGATTCAAAATCAGAGTTATATATCAAAAGTTATCATCCGAAGAAGATCTGGGGCAAAAACGCAAAGTCTGAGAAATTTTGGGCCAAAAACGTAACTATCCAAGCTTCAAATGAGCAAATTTACGAAGCCGAGTTATGGCCGTAACATTCAGGGGTTACGGCCGTAAGTCACCCTAGTTACGACCGTAACTCCTGAATGTTACGGCCGTAACTCTTGACAGATTGCTATGATTTGTCTAATTTTTTATAATTTTTGTGTATTATTGAGGGGATGGCTGGCATTGATCCGATCTAATGTAATAATGCTGGAGTTTTGGAGCTATTATATGACTTTAGGTGTATAAATAGACCCCTTAGATCCTTCATCATGCATCATTCATCTTATAATTTTCCATTTTCTTGTAAACTTTTCTTTTTGTGTGAAGAACACACTTGTGTTCTTGAGTGATCTTTGTAAGTGTGGTATAACATATGTTGTTCAGAGAGTTTATTGTTTCTATCTCCTTTATCTACTAAGGGAGTTAGGATCAATTCTTTCTCTTGATTCAACTAAACATGACCACCAAAGCTTGTAACATGTATAATAAACCCTTCATGGGCTAAGTAATCTTTAGTTGGGATTATAAACAAGGTTAGTCATGTTATTTATGTTTGTATAAAGATATATTATGAACTACTTATTATTGTGTGTGATTTTCATTGTTTGAACAATCTTTATTTATTTGGCCAATAAATGACGATATTAATGGTCTTCATATGTTTCGAAAGAAAATATGTTTGATTAGATCAAATGATCTTCACTCTAAGTTGTTCTAGGGGATAGAAATATACCCCTAGTCCTTAGATGATTCTTTGAGTTATTTTCATAAATCCTAATGCTATGTATTGAAGCCAATCAACATAGAAATATAGTGGATTGATTCAATATGTAAGGGGCGTTTTATAGTTCGAAACAGAAACCGTCTTTTTAAGGAAAATCGAATCTACACAACATAATAAGTAAATTCATCTTATGATCTCCAATACATCTTTTATAACTAATGACGAACTAAGTTTGTAATCCCAACTATTTTATTTTATCGATAATCAATCTATTATTATTGCTATCTTGTTATTTCCTTATAATATTAGAACTATTATTGCAATTTCTTTGCAATTATTAAACCAAACTTTTTAATTGTGTGTTTCACGCATCTTAAGTATCTATAAAAATAGACTAATAATGTATAATTCAAATTATAACAAAACTTCCTTGTGGGATCGATAAACCGGACTCAAAAAGTCCACTTTACTACTTGATACGATATCGTGCACTTGCGATAGTTACACTTAAAGCGTGTCAAGTTTTTGGCGCCGTTGCCGGGGAACTATAAGTTATATTTGAAATCTTACATTGTAAACTATTTTTATAGGTACAAATTTCTCGACATTGTAACTTAGTACTCAATTGTGTTTGTCCGGTCAAGTGGCGGATAACGGTGCTCCGTGACTATTAAAGTCGGATTTTTCAGTTTCCCACAACAACTGATATTTGTAGATATTTTCTTCAATTATTTTCATTGTCATTTTATTTTTATTTTTTTATTATGGAAGAAACATTGTATAAAATCGAAAAAAGATTTCCCTTTCTAAGCAAAAATGCAATTTTAAAAATTTACAAGACAAGGCTTGAAAGGATGAGGTTGCTTACAAATAAAAGCATACCTTTTGACATAAGATTCATTATCGAAGCCAAAGTAAGAATAGAAGGTGAATTCACAGAAACACCGACTAGATTTTTACCAGGGCTTGGAAAAAGTTCATATGCCAAGAAACGACGAGCAAAGATGCTAGCTGTTTGCTATAAATATGCTAGATGGAACTGTAATGTAAAATGTCGATCTTTAGAAATTCCATCTACAAACAGAGAAGATAAAATTCAGTTCATTAATGATGGTCTGAATAAGGAGAATTTAGATAATATCGAAATTTCTCTTGACACGCATCCTAGTGGACTTGTGTATTACGGAATTCAATGTTTGTGGAATAAATTAAAACCAGAATATGAACAACGTCTTGGGAATCGGACGTTAAAAGACCCTGTCTGCCAATTTGTAAGAAAATTGGATGGGAAGCTTCTCCCCGACTCATAGAAGGCGTTTAGGCCGTTTCTGAACGTAAAATCAGAGGAAGATGTGAGCCACAATCACAACTCCTGTACATACGCGTAAGTATCTTTTATTTTTGTCGTGTGGTGAGATTTTCTGAATAAAAAATGTGATACGCGATAAAAGCTTTCATTATTCTATTGAGTAGTTGAAGCACAATCAAACGCAATCACAAACTTGTTA
Organism: Orobanche coerulescens; assembly: GCA_033398695.1. Taxonomy (NCBI): domain Eukaryota; kingdom Viridiplantae; phylum Streptophyta; class Magnoliopsida; order Lamiales; family Orobanchaceae; genus Orobanche; species Orobanche coerulescens. Next base: position 68,217,308 of record CM065804.1, on the reverse strand, counting down.
AACAATTTTTACCTTCTATTTCTTCTATAGATAAAAATTTCTACTGGTTTCTTTCGTTCATCCCTCAAACTTAAACTTTTCTCTTTTTCTCTCTATAATTTTTTTTTCTTTTCAATAAATGGAGTCATCATCTTCAACAAAAAAATTTAACACAGTATGCATTTTTGGTGGAGCTAATTCTGGAAAAGAGGCATGCTTTACTGAAGCAGCCCACAACTTGGGTCGTACCTTAGGAGAAAAATGCATTCATGTAGTTTACGGAGGAGGAAGTCTAGGATTAATGGGACGAGTTGCTGCTTCTGCCTATATGGAATGAGTAAGAGTGTTGGGAATAATCCCAAAACATCTGGCTGAAAGTAAAATCACCGGGTCAACTATTGGAGATGAGTTTAGATCTGTGAATATGCAAGATCGCATAACTCACATGATAAATAATTCTGGCGCCTTTATCGCCCTTCCCGTTGGTTTTGGCACCCTTGAGGAACTTTTTCATGTGGTTACCAGAGCCCAGCTAAATGTTCATCAAAAACCAATAGGTGTGCTTAATGTCAATGGTTTCTTTGATGGTTTACTGTCTTTCATCGACTACTCTGAAAAGGGCTTTATTTCCGAGCGTGCAAAACGAATCATAGTCATTGCAACAACACCAAGAACTAATCAAAAACTCAATGAATTTGTTCCTCAACCGATCCACTCTAGCTAAAATTGTGCAGGTAGAAGATTTTACCGTGAGAAAACGAAAAGTGGATTCATTCCTCTCCCTTTGATAACCCATGTCGGACCTCTTGTATTTTTACTTTACGTGTGTAATAATCGTGCTAAATGATGGCGGCTTAAGGAGTTTCTTCTTGATCTCTTGACGCGCATCTATTCGCGATTTATGTATTTTTATTTCATTACGTAATGTTTATTTCGTGTTTTGCTTTTATAAAAACTTTGATGGCGGCGTAAGCGACTCTTCGGACTTTCTTGATGCGCATCTTAAAAATTGTGTTATACTTACGAGTATATTTTATTTTCTTTTGTTGTGTGCCTCGTATATTTATTCTCTTGCAGATTCTAAAAGGCGTTAGCTCAGACATCAACTTTCTTAACAGGGAGTATTCTGCTTTTCTGCATTGATTTTTATGTTTTTTATTTTTAAAGTGAGAACAGTTTTATTTTCAAGTTTGGGGGTGGTTTGTCTAATTATTTTGGTGTGTTTTGATTGATTTGGTTTTTGGTGTGTTTTGATTGATTTGGTTATTTGCCTTAATTTTATATATATATATATATATATATATTTATAGTATTTTGATTTTTGAGATTTCTAGATCTGGCCAAAACACAAATAAATTAGCTATATACAAGCTTCTAAAATCGTTTTAACCGGTAAAAAAATTGTATATTCCAAAAATTTTTGAGCCTTAATCTCTCTTTCCAAGCCTTGTAATTATCATATAAAATCGAGTCATTCGTTACCTTGAGAAAAGAAGAATCAATTGGTTGATGAAAAATAAACCGAAATTTACTTAATTTGTGGAGTTTTGATTTTTCATGCTTAACTAAAAATGAATTTCTGCAAAAATTCTATTCCCTAAAAAAGGAGTCATTGGTGAAAAGAGCTACACGTTAGCAAATAACGGTGTGAAAGCTATCACCTAAAAAATAAATGACGAAAAGGAGAAGTGTTGAGCAAAGAATACCGCTTAATTTTGGAAGTCTTAAATTTTGCGAAAAATAAAGGACTAACCATTGTTGGTGCGTAGCTGCCGTCTCAGAAAAATTGGTGAAAAGAGCTACACGTTAGCAAATAACGGTGTGAAAGCTATCACCTTTTTACGAAAAGAAAAATAATGAGATAGAAATTGTGTTAGTGAAAAGATCTACACGTTAGCAAATAACGGTGTGAAAGCTATCACTAAAACGGATGTAGTTTATGAGCAGATTTGAATTAATTAGCAGCTGAATTTCAATACACTCAATTTTGTGAAAATCACAATATTTGATGACGCCAATGAAATTCTTCTTCATATTGAGTCGAAAAATAAACGAGTGATCGAGAGCAACCATTAAAGGGAGTCGTGTGTATCACGAGTGGGAAAGAAATAATCAACCTTTTGGGGGGAAAACCTTACATTTTGGAATTACAAAATAAAAACCGTATTTTAACTTCAAAAACATTAGATTTATTTTGAATATTGATTCATTTCTATCTACTGTATAAAGTTGGTTGTTGTTTATTAATGGCATTTTGATCTCCTTTTCTCTTTTTATATTTTAATTTATGTGTGTATTAATTTTCTTATTTTTTTTATTTATTTTTATTTTTATTTTTGGAGTGTGAATAATAAAGAGTCTTGCTCGGGACTAGCAAGAATTCAAGTTTGGGGGTGTGATAAGTGTCAGTTTTGTACACTTATTCATGGTTTGTATCGGTAAAATTCACCCATAATTGAGCTAGTCTACTCGTTTTTTGCTTTTAATTTATTAGTTTTAATAATTTTATTTTTATCGGATGATGATCGGATTAAATAACTGAATTACTCAAGAAACAACATGTTTAATAAATATTCTCTTTGTTGAATTTTGATATATTCATGTTGTAGGGCTTTCCGAGATGAATTCGGCAGTCTTTCCGGATTCAAAATCAGAGTTATATATCAAAAGTTATCATCCGAAGAAGATCTGGGGCAAAAACGCAAAGTCTGAGAAATTCTGGGCCGAAAACGTAACTATCCAAGCTTTAAATGAGCAAATTTAAAAGTTGAGTTACGGCCGTAACATCTGTGGGTTACGGTAGTAAGTCACCCTAGTTACGGCCGTAACTCCTGAATGTTACGGCCGTAACTCTTGACAGATTGCTATGATTTGTCTAATTTTTTATACTTTTTGTGTATTATTGAGGGGATGGATGGCATTGATCCGATCTAATGTAATAATTCTGGAGTTTTGGAGCTATTAGATGACTTTAGGTGTATAAATAGACCCGTTAGATCCTTCATCATGCATCATTCATCTTATAATTTTCCATTTTCTTGTAAACTTTTCTTTCTGTGTGAAGAACACACTTGTGTTCTTGAGTGATCTTTGTAAGTGTGGTATAACATATGTTGTTCAGAGAGTTTATTGTTTCTATCTCCTTTATCTACTAAGGGAGTTAGGATCAATTCTTTCTCTTGATTCAACTAAACATGACCACCAAAGCTTGTAACATGTATAATAAACACTTCATGGGCGAAGTAATCTTTAGTTGGGATTATAAACAAGGTTAGTCATGTTATTTATGTTTGTATAAAGATATATTATGAACTACTTATTATTGTGTGTGATTTTCATTGTTTGAACAATCTTTATTTATTTGGCCAATAAATGACGATATTAATGGTCTTCATATGTTTCGAAAGAAAATATGTTTGATTAGATCAAATGATCTTCACTCTAAGTTGTTCTAGGGGATAGAAATATACCCCTAGTCCTTAGATGATTCTTTGAGTTATTTTCATAAATCCTAATGCTATGTATTGAAGCCAATCAACATAGAAATATAGTGGATTGATTCAATATGTAAGGGGCGTTTTATAGTTCGAAACAGAAACCGTCTTTTTAAGGAAAATCGAATCTACACAACATAATAAGTAAATTCATCTTATGATCTCCAATACATCTTTTATAACTAATGACGAACTAAGTTTGTAATCCCAACTATTTCATTTTATCGATAATCAATCTATTATTATTGCTATCTTTTTATTTCCTTATAATATTAGAACTATTATTGCAATTTCTTTGCAATTATTAAACCAAACTTTTTAATTGTGTGTTTCACTCATCTTAAGTATCTATAAAAATAGACTAATAGTGTATAATTCAAATTATAACAAAACTTCCTTGTGGGATCGATAAACCGGACTCAAAAAGTCCACTTTACTACTTGATACGATATCGTGCACTTGCGATAGTTACACTAAAAGCGTGTCAATCTCTAACGCACATAACTGACCCTGAACTCTTTAAACCCAAACCTCGATATTCTGACAAATAAAATCCCGATGGATCCTTCTCTGTGGCGTAAGTACCTCTAACATCTGTAACGCCACCGGCTTTCGGGTCAACGCATCAGCCACTACGTTAGCCTTACCCGGATGATAAAGTATCTCGAGGTCGTAATCTTTAATTAGCTCCAACCATCTACGCTGTCTCATGTTCAACTCTTTCTGACTGAAGATATACTTCAAACTCTTGTGATCCGTAAATATCTTACACGACGACCCGTAAACATAATGCCTCCAGATCTTTAAGGCGAAAACGACCGCAGCTAACTCTAAATTGTGCGTGGGGTAATTCGCCTCATACGGTTTCAACTGGCGGGACGCATAAGCAATAACCCTATCTCTCTGCATCAAAATGCATCCAAGCCCGAGGCCCGAAGCATCACTATATACCACGAAATCTTCGTTCCCCAGAGGCAACGCTAACACGGGTGCGGTAGTTAGTCATCTCTTCAGCTCGTCAAAACTACTTTGTCTGTCTGCATTTCACTCGAATTTCTGTGTCTTCTGGAGCAACTAAGTGAGTGGTCTAGCGGTCTTAGAAAATCCCTCAACAAATCTACGGTAATAGCCGGCAAGACCCAGAAAACTCCTCACCTCCTTCACATTCTTAGGCGGCTCCCAAGCCATCACTGCCTCTATCTTCTGCGGATCTACCCGAACTCCCTCCGCTGAGATCACATGTCTGAGGAACATCACTTCTTTGAGCCAAAACTCACACTTAGAGAACTTCGCGTACAACTGCTCAGCTCTCAAAATGTCTAATACAATCCTGAGATGTAAGGCGTGCTCTTCCCAACTCCGTGAATAGATAAGAATGTCATCGATAAAGACGACTACGAATTTGTCCAGATACTCAATAAAAACTTTGTTCATCAACTGCATGAACACTGCTGGGGCATTGGTTAGCCCGAAAGGCATAACCACAAACTCGTAATGGCCATATCTCGTCTGAAAGGCAGCTTTCGGTATATCGGTGTCCCGAATCCTCAACTGGTAGTAGCCCGATCGCAAATCAATCTTCGAAAAGACTGTCGCCCCCTGAAGATGATCAAACAAGTCGTCAATCCGAGGCAAAGGGTATTTATTTTTGATGGTTAACTTGTTTAATTCTCGATAGTCGATGCATAAACGAAGTGATCCATCCTTCTTTTTAACAAAAAGTACATGCGCACCCCAAGGCGATGCGCTCGGTCGAATGTACCCTTTATCTAACAACTATCCCAACTAATTCTTCAATTCTAACATCTCCGACGGTGCCATATGGTACGACACTCGAGAAATAAGGGCCGCATTCGGCTCTAGATCAATAGGAAACTCCACCTCTCGCTGTGGTGGTAATCCCGGCAAGTCATCCGGAAATACGTCTAGGTATTCACTAACAACTGGAATTGATGACAAATCAACTCCACCATCTTCCGCCTTCAGAGCATAACACCAGTAGCCGACATAACCCTAGTTCAGAAGTTTCATCGCCTTCAAGGCACTAATCGCACTCCCTGATCTACCCGGCTTACAACCGACGAGAGTATGCTCGGTGCTGTCCTCGGCCACTATCGAGATGGTGCGAGTCCGATAGTTCATGATAGCACCGTGACGATCCAACCAATCATCCCCGAGGATCAAATCCTCACCCTTAAGGTCTATAACAATGAGATTCGAGGACCAATCCCGGCTCTCGATCCTCACTGGGCAATCCCTAACTTCCCGGTCCCCAACCATACAATCCCCACTGGGCGTACTAACTACAAACGGTTCACACTCAAACAAGTAGTCAAAACCAATACGACTCACACAATCCGATGCAATAAAGGAATGGGTAGCACCCGAATCAAAAAGCACTGAAACTGGATGAGTAAGGATCTGAGTGGTACCTGACGCCACCGGAACGTCTGCCTCCTCTGTGCGCCTCATCTGATACAATCAGGGGTGAACTGAACCCTAACTCGATGCTGCACGGCGCTCCGGCTGACCCCGACCCCTACCACGACCCGAACTCTGTGGAACATGAGTAGCTGGAGTGCTGTGATCCCTCTGATCGGCAGTGGTAGTCGGAACCCTAGCGGCCCTGGTGGCCCTCTCACAATGAGCGGCCCGATGCCCGGTCTGCCCGCAAGTAAAGCAAGTAACTGGAGGAGAAGGGCAATCCTTCATTAAATGCTCATATTGGTTGCAGTTAAAACAAACCCTGCCACCAGAAGCAACGGACTGGACTGAACGATTACCCTGAGATCCCCCAGCCTGATGAAACGGTCTCTTCCCAGGTGTAGGGGCAGACTGTGCTCTCGAAAATCGGCCACTCTTGTCGGCTGAAAAGCTGCCAAACATTTTCTGTTTCTTGGCCTCGGTACCCAACTCTGATTCCGGTGCGGCCATCTCGATTGCTAGAGCGCGATCCTGATACTCCTTCAAAGTGGCACACATGAGCGGTGCCATACTCTGCCTGATATGTGGCTTCATGCGCATATTGAAGTAACGGAATTTATGAGCCTCCGTCCTCACTTGATCTCTCACGAAACCCAACTGCTGATTGTAAGTAATGATGGCCTGAGAAATAGGCACATCCTGAGGTGTAGCGGTGAAGAACTCCACAATTCTGCGCTCCTTAACTGGCGGTGGACAATATTCTGCTTCCATAGCAGCCTTGAATTCCTCCCAAGTAGCTCGACGGTCACTGGGCGCAACAGCCTCCCACCATTCCGTAGCTTCCTTATCCAGGAGGTACTGGGCAATATGTACCATCCTGTCTTCAGGACAAGATATGGCATCGAAGGTCCTGGACAACTGAAAGAGCTGATTCTCCCAACCGAGGGAGTCAGAAGATCCGTAGAAACAAGGTGGGTGCATCTTAGTCACCGTCTGAAGCCACTTACTAGCTTCTTCTTCAGGTGTCTCAGGCGGATTCTGGCGTCCACCCTGAGCTATCTGAGTAAGTTGGGCTACTAACTGCTGAAGTACGGCAGTAGCCCCGACGTCGGCATTATTATCCGACGGCACTGAGTGAGAGGCTGAGTCCGCAGAGGACTGAGAAAGTGAGCCCTCTTCATTATCAGCACCCCGACCACGGCCTCGTCCGCGTCCCCTAGCTGGTCTACCATGACCTCTCAACATACTGAAGGAAAAATGAAAAGAACAAGATCAGAAAGATTCACAATTAACAAAGTTGGTATCACAATTCACAATTCCGAACAACGCAAGAAAATGAATTACAGAAATATAAGAGTTCGAGGAGACTTACAGCCACAGGTCGCATAAAAAGACGGTAGCATGATGATATTAGGCTCAACGACTGACTCTAATGATGCAACTGACAGACCCAAAAATTTCCCGACAGCCTAGGTATTCAAAACCTAGGCTCCGATACCATAAATATAACACCCCAATTCACAAATGGGACATTACACGTCGTAGAACCCTCGTGAGGTCTACCAGGCTAACACATGACACATAACCACAATGAAATCCCAAAAGATGCACTCAAAAGTAAATAAGGTCGTGGCCTCGGCCAAAACATTTCAACGGAGTACATGAAACATAAGGTAAATATCAATTCATTGCCCACGCAGGGGACTTAAACCATGTTTAGAAGTAAACAGTCTAACTCCAGTACTCGACAAATGCAATGACAAAACATAAAAATACAGACTCGAGCCACATCATCAAGCCAGCCCATCCTTTGCGTGCATGTCTCGTGCCTGCTCCTCAGCTCTCCCGGTACCTGAAATGCATAAGACGCATTTCCCCCATTTAAGGGGTTAGTATTCGAATAGCTAGTGCAAGTACACAATTACACAACATTATATACAAATACGGTTTTTACATAATCATCTCAATCAGAAATCATTTGCCATAAATATTCCGGAATACTACATTGACAATCAACTCAGTTTCAATCATCACGATATCACAAAATCACAACTGGTATCCCGTGGCCGTACCCCTTAGTATCGACCCCCAGACATCCCGTCGAACGCTCCGGGTGGGATACCATTTCCGCGGCCGTACCCCTTAGTATCGACCCCAAGACATCCCGTCGGACACTCCGGGTGGAAGTTCAACCACACACGCACCCAAGTTCACTTCCGCGGCCGTACCCCTTATTATCGACCCCCAGACATCCCGTCGGACACTCCGGGTGAAAGGAACACAACTCACGCACCCAAAAACCACAATTCAACATTCATTTCGAAAACACAACATACATAACGAAATGTAATATATGTACTTGTCTTGAATAAGATGAAACGAAGGAAACGACGAAGGAATAGGTTTCGGTCCGAACAATCCTCCCAAATCCGTTCCTAACACAATAATGGTATACAACAAGTCGCAATAATGCGGAAAGGTAAGAATTAATCCTAATTCTACTTGTTGGAACAATTAGTCGGTCATTACGAAGTCCAAGACGATTATAATCTAACAATGGAGAAACTACTAGGTTAAATTCGTTAAACTATAATGGAAACAAGGGATTTACGACTACACAATCGTAATCTAACAAGTCGTCGAAGCTAAATCGGATTAAAAGGAAGAATTATGCCAAAAATCCCGAAATCCCCAAAAACTAGGGTTCAACGATGTATACCTCGATTCGGATAGAGAATGATGATTATTAACCTTCCTTGGGATGCAATAATCAACCTTTAGAAGGTTTCTACGGATTGCACCGGACGAATCGCTCCAAATCGCTCAAAGGAAACTCACGTCGCGAGAAAGAAAGAAAAGGAACGAAATGAGGCGACTGAGGATAAGTCAGGAATTAAAAGGCCTGACAGCGCGTTACGTACGTTAACGCAGGATGTTAACGTACGTTATGATGGTTACGTACGTAACCCAACACTGGTTAATGTACGTAACAAATAACCTGTACTAGAAATGCGAAGGCCATAACGTACGTTATGGATCATGCATAACGTACGTTATGCATGCAGCAGTTCCCAGATCTGAACACTACGTTCTACGCAGTCGATACAACGACGAAACGCGACACAAGGATAGAACCAAAAGTGTAAATATGAGGTGTTCATAACAACGAAGCTGAGTGTTGAAAGAAATACTTCTAACTACCGAGGAAATCCAAAATGCGACAAGGAGGGTAAAGGCACCCTAAACTCTTAAGAAATTACAAAATGGCCCAAACATCCGAAAATTCAAGACACGACGTCGGATTAACAATCCAAAACTCACAACATGAGCAACTCATCCAACCGAACTCATAGAAACAGAGAAATAATGAAATCGAACGGATTTTATGAGAATCGGACATAGTTACAACAACATAAAATTCAAGATGAAAATATGCAAGAATGTCGACGAAACTCATCCGGATGGAAAAACCCCAGGAACAAAATAGATTCAGAATTCCAAAACAGTGCTAAGCGAGTAGTCCGAAACGAACATACAGCAAAAATAAAAATTATCAAAAATAGAAAACACGGATATTACAGGGTCCACCCCTGCAATAGTAAGCACGAAGTCCGTTCTTTCCACAAGTGTGATAGGCAACGGCTGGCTTCGGACACTTGGAGTTGATATGTCCCTGGTCCCCACAGTTATAACACACGACAGATGAGCTGATTATATGAGAGTGCGTTCCTGTCGGCTTCGGCACCATAGGTGGCCGTTCAGAAGGATTTGGTACAGACTGGGGCTTTTTGAACATCCCCCGGTTACTGTCTGCCTCGGTCTGGTTCCTGGATCTCTTGTTGGAAAACTGAGGCTGCTTCTTGGAAATCTCCTTCGCAGTAAGTTCATACTCCAAAGCCTTCTCAATAAACTCTGGTAGGGTCGTACAGCGGTGATTGAGCAATTGCATCCTCATTCGGGGTTTAAGCCTCTTGAGAAAGTATTTGATCTTATCAGCTTCCGAACGGACAACTGACGTAGCAAAAAGGAGAAGTGCTTGGAATTTCTCGGCAATAGTTAACACATCCTTGTCTTCAGATGGATAGGGGTTCAGTAATTCGGATAGTTTGGCCTCACGGAGGGGTGCAGGATAGTAACGATCTAGCATAAGATTCTTGAATTCCTCCCAAGTACTCGCGCCATCAGCAGGCCTCACAGAAAGCCACCAAGTATGGGCACTCTTACTAAGGTAGTAGGCTGCCACAGCAACTCGATTCTCCTCTGGGCACTCCTCCATCTCGAACAGTTTCTCGAAATGCTCTATCCAGTGTACAATGTCAGTAGGCTCAGATGAGCCTTCAAAAGTTGGAGGTCGCTGTCGTGATATGTCGCTAATAATCCGGCTCACGATCCCGCCATGCACCGGAGGCAGAGGCTGCTGCCCCTGCGGTTGACCAGTAGTATTCCTCTGCATAGCTTCCATCAGCCGACTAATTTGGGTCATCTGGGCCATCATGCCATGCATCACAGCGTAAGGATCGACACGCGCATTCTCTCCAGTGTGATGCGATTGGTCCCTAGAAAGCGAATCACTGCCTGTGGAACTATGCTCCACATTCGCGCGCCTGTTGGCTCGTGGTATCTGGATTCGGCCCCTTCTGCGGCCTCATCCCCCTCTGCCACGGCCTCTCAGATTTCTTTCCATACTGAAAGAATCAAATCATAAGTACAGTTCAAGTTATCAATCATAATTCATGCTAAGTTAATAGCAACAAGGAATTACATATCCAATAAAAACAGTTCGTAAAGAATCACTGGCACCGTAGGTGCTACACACTCAATATCATATCAACATCAACTCGAACCAGTTCCAATCACATAATCAATTTAGGTTTTCCTCAGAAAATCAAACATATGAATCTTACCACACATTATCAAGATGCCAAGATCAATAAAGAGATCAATACGTCATCAATATTATGCCAGTAATTAAATCATGTCTCATAAGAAACATACTGTATTCGACGGGTCAGGCGCTTGCACAGGTTACACGTGGCACGAAGGTTTCTTGATGCTAATTAGATTGTACAATGACTCAAAAGAAAACACACTCTCCGATACCATCTTCTGTAACACACCGAAAACAATGGCTATCACAGTGCCGTGGACCCCCACCGGGACCCACTAGGCAACATCACAACATGAACTTTATATCCCAACAACGTGGCACCGTACCACAATATTAATCAAAACCCCGATGTGGAGTATAAATTATACATGTCTTAATTTGGGCAATCGTACACAGGATCCAAGTTCGGTACAGACCATATGACGATGGGAAGTACCTTACAAATTATAATACATTCATCCGACACAAAATAAAAATGAAAATCACAATAAGACATAACCGAACATCAAAAGACTCGGGGGGCCTGAATTAGCATCCTTCAATTCATCCGCCACCATCGTGTTCTTCCTGTGCCTTGCCCTTTCCTCGTCCTGAAGTACAAGTATTTCGCCCAAACCACAGGGTCAGCTATACATGATAATAATTCTCATGGCATTATACAATTCATATACATACCGGTCTCAAAGAATTAACCGACTACTGAATATACCCCGCAGGCGTATAAAACAGTCAGTCCCAACTGTCGAACATATATGAACATACAAATGACCAAATAATATGGCTCAAGATGGACATCACAGTACGCCCGATCTGGAAATGTGTCCGTGCACATGTCCACCTCGTATATGGAATCCAGAATATACGTAGGACGATGTACCTAATTAGCCTCACGAACTACGTCTCGTGTGCACGATCTAATGCGGAAAACATCCACGCATGACCATCAAGTGCCCGGCTAAAAATCCTACACATGACCAATCGGCACGCAGATATGACTCCAGAGATGTCACGATGCAACATGACAACGAAACGCAATGAGTTACACATTCATCAAGGAATCAAACAACTCACCGAAGTGACAACAAAGCTCAATGAGACAAACGGTAACAAGGGAGATAAGTTTGGGAATGCAATCCCGCCACAACGATAACACGATCAAGGATATCACCACGTCATGAATCATATATTCACCAAATATTTCCATATACACAAAACGCATAATAATCACAAGAATTCAACCATCATTATAACCAAGCAAGATAACTTGCCTCAATTCCGTAGATGAATAATCCTTCTTTGAACGAACAACGAACGGTATCTCTGTCTAACAATACTCACTTGAACAAGCAACCTTGAATGAAACGTAATTCATTCAACAACACATTCGTACTATAATAGTATTAATTTATAGAAACAATATTTGAAATTCTACTTGAATAGTTTTCGACTATCCTATTGAACATTCTAACGCTCCAAATATGGATCATCATATCACAAGTTTATTAGATTCGCCCATCCTTTCTAACATTAATGTCAAACATTTGAAGTCCAGAATATTACCAATGTAACATTGTGAAAACATACTCTTAAATCATCGACACTTCCAATTATGTTTAAAAGCTTGTGTTTAATTACATTCTTCATTACCACTGATTACATTAAAACCGATTCTTACCACTGATTACATTAAAACCGATTCATATATGAAATCATAAGTTTAAGTTTTTAGTAAACTAAGAACATCATCAACATATTAATGTAGTGATCAACACCTTCAAGAGTCATCCACACACCCGATTACCTTGAACATATATACTTGCTATATTTGTGTTCTTCACCATCCATCATCATCCCTTAAGAGTTTATTCAAAACATAATTACTTCATTGAGGGTTTTTGAAACTCTAAAGATATCATCAAGTTCTCCTCAATGAATTGCTAAACTTTATCCAATACATGATTATAACATCATGAAATCCTAATAACCGTTAAGAACATATTCATAACTATAACCTCTTGATTCTAACATGATTATATAAGGGTTCTATATTGAACATGTTATTCCACAACTTCATTAATCCTTCAAGGAATGGTTCTAACAATAATATCATGATCCTAACTAAATTTGTAAATAACTTCCATGTTCATTATGATTTATTAAGTTATTCACTATAACAATAAACGTCAAAGACTTCGGATAATATCTGAAGTAAAAATGTTATAATTACCGAAGTCTATGTTCGTGTAGTTAAAGGTATACTTTAGACTTCGCTTATTAGGCGAAGTCTAATATCGTAATAACCGAAGTCTATCTCGGTTTTTAGAACCCGAATATGGGGGTTTGCGAAGTAAAAAAGGTCCTTCCACTTCACTTATCTTATAATCGCTGAAGTGTATATTTCGTATTCGCTTCAGTAAAATATATACAGATGAAGTGAAATAATGTTATCGACTTCGCTTGTTAATAGGCAACGAAGTTAAAGATACCACATTTACTTCACTTTTATTTGTTTAGCCGAAGCATTACACTCTTTTTACTTCGCTTATTCTATTTTGTGTCGCTAATTATATATCTCGACTTCGTTTTTATCCGAAGTAAATAACCACATTGCATATTTCTTTTCAATTTGTAAATATAGAATCCCTGTTGTACAAAAACATGATTCATCCAATAAAAAACCTCAATTCACAAGATTGCAACAACACAACCTCAAATACATCAATCAACCTCATTAAAAATCCAACAAACTCAAATCACAAGATCCCAATTCAATAACATAAGATCATAAGCATTGATAATAGTAATAAACAACACTTTCATATATAAACGGCGGATTGTCGTACAAAAATGCCAAATATTCAGATTCGCGTGATTCACAAGTTTGCATTGGGAATAACTATAATATGCCAACATCAAATAAACTTCCACAATGTCTACGAGACACATGCAGGTCTAGATAATGGACTGCACATCAACCAAACATTCACCATATTTCGCGGAAGTCAACACTGTCTTCTTAGTTTAATGAGACTTTATAAAAGAAAAGCAATGATTACAAAACTAAATTCTTCTTATTCCATTCAACGAAAGGTGACTAACGTGTGGGTATTGTTCCAGACATCCCACAGACTAGGGCCAAGCATATCCATAACCTGCAAGTATTGTAGAGTCCATAACATATACAGAAGGAGATGACAAAAAATCTCTGGAACAAATGCGGAATTCACAGACTTACCATTATATAGTATTCACCTTGGCATCCTTTGAAGTGTACACGTGGTATGCCATGACCGCCACCAAGTGCACTAGAGAAGAACATATGAAACTCTTCAGCTATCCTATGTGGCTTTTAATTTCAAAAAATGAAGGGGAACAAAAAAAAAAAAAAAACTAAGACAAAATCTCACCCGTAGACTTGCCACTCGTAAGGTGGGCCATAATTACAACCTTTGCTACTCTTGTGCTCAAATTTTAATGCAACCTAAAACGAAAGAATAGAATGTGAATTTTACACCACAAGACAAGTGTCAGAGCTGCATATAACAGGAAAAAGTACAGACCTCTCTGACTCCTGAACCTGTTCTTTCATTTGGATTGATGGGGTTGATTCGTCGACCTACATACACTTGTCCAAACCCACCTTTCCCCAGTTTTTTCTCAATTCGATCTTGCTGAAAGATATCTTTTGTCATTTATGACCAACTCGAAATTCTCCTATATAGAATGAATCGGGCAAATAGAATAGGCAAATTCTCCTTTTCTCATTAAAGCCTGTAATGAAAACTTTTCCGCAAGACAAACAAAAGATAAAGTAAGTGTAACACATAATAGAACCAGTGCAACAAACCAAAGAATCATAACAGATTTAGAAATGTACTCATGTACATAATCATGATCTGAGAGGGAGGGGCAGGGGAGGAGGTGGGGTTCAGCCTAGGCCCTGGGCCAGTCTGTGTGTTAGGAAAATACAAAGAAGTAAAATATATAAAAAATAGTGGATTCCTATGATTCTTTTAGAACATTTCCAACGGACACACCACATTTTTTTAAATGTGGTGACTACTTGGCTCGTAATTGCCCTGAGCCCTAGGCGGTTTGTACCTTTTTTTTTTAAGATTGCATATGTCCTTAATCTCAATGAATATTTTCAATGACAAATGCTTGTTTTTAATTATACTTGTCTCATTATACTAAAACAGTGTCGACAACATCATGCAGAAGATATTAGAACAGCTATAAGGAGATCAAAGATAAAAATATCATTGCAAATCCGTATAAAAGGGGACATTAAGTGTTTGTGTTAACTGTACTCTCCAACAAACCACCAATGGCCATATCTCCACAAGGAGTCTCGTAGTAGTTTTCTAAATGTTAAATCATGTAGAGTAGCATGTTATGTGCATGTAGCAAAAATGTGAAAAAAAAAAAAAATGCAAGACTAGCTTATAGACAGAACAATAGAAATAGAAGTGAAAAACAAGAGTTCTCAAGGAAGTGCGAAGTTTACCACATCAACCAAAACATTCATCACTGTAGGGTTGTCAGAGAATGCAGTGGGATGATTAGTATGGGGAAGCATGTGCCTCGGAATGTCAATTCTACCAAGAGAAAACAAATCATCTGTTGGAAAATGTTCATTTGACAAAAGTAATTGGGAATTGATTCCACTTAAGACGCCCAGCCTGTTACCTTGGCATGGAAAAGTCATAAATGATAATCTGTAGCCGGTTATAGTTCGCTTCCTTCGCACATGCTCTTAGAATGCGGGCATCTTGATGATCTGTGACAATGAAAGCATTGAGTACCCTGCCAACTGCATTTTCAATAGCTACAGACCACATATCTCCATATTCCAATTTCTGCAATAAATAATTGAACCAAAGCAAGGAGCAGATCAGAAAGTGTAACTAAAAATAACGCGCCCTCACATACATGGAAAACAAAAAGATCCTTGTCTTCACAACCAGAAGAGGGATACTGACATTTCCGAACTTCATTAAGTCGACACCAAGATAACGATAATACTGTGCAATATACCTAATATACCAATATTGTGTGTATATATATACATATAACACCCTTCGCCAATGTTCCATTCCTTAGTTGTGGAATCATCAAAACCTTTTAGTGCCACTTGTTTCCACCTCGCTTACTCGCTTTGGTCTTTGGTAAAGATTTCCTTCTATAAACAAAGCAGCACGTCAATGTACAAATCATTCATTTACACATTAACGAGATCAATAGAAAAAGAAAATGTTAACCCTCTAACCTTGTCGGATGGAGAGGAATTATGACGGGTTTTACGGAACCAACGAAAAAGAAAAAAACATCAAATGAAATATACAGAGAACAATCTCAAGTCCGAAATCGGTAAATAAGTGAAGCAACATTAGGCACTTCAAAATTCTAGAGCATACCTTCCAATAGCAAATTTGCGCTACGACCTTCAAATTTGGTCCTTCGCTCATCGATTTAGCCTTAATATTTTGGTTGATTTGCCATAAAGTGAAAGGAACACATAACGCAGAGAAAACTTAAACATCAATATCTAGTTATTGTAGGGACAGAAAAGCAAAACCTACACTTCTTGGAAGTTTGTTTGTCATTTGTAGCTTGAATCTTGTTTAGTCTCATCTTTGTCTGTTTTCATAGGCAAGCTCGAGCTTGATAAAGAATTGGTAAAAAGAGAATCTAATATATTGGAAGTGTATGGCATCATCATTTTCACGGGACTAGCAACGGTCCATTGCACGGACGCACTATAATGCAATCGCATATAGGAAATAATTATAGAGCTTGATATCGCTATCTCCACTCATAATCTAGGTTCGATCAACCATATTAGAAGTACGCAAAAGAAAAATTACATGCTTAAAGTTTCACAATAAGGAGCCTTTTCATAAACAAAGAAAATAAACAAATGAGCACCAGGAAATAAATAATCTCCGACAATCCGATTGCCTAATGCTCATTCTTTAGATGATACGACTAGAATAACTAGGTACCACCGTATACGAGAAATTAGCTTCATTTTTACAAGAAAAAGTGTTGGGTAACTAATATCCCTATATGAATATCTCTTAGCAAAGAGATCTTTGCCTCCTTTGCTCTGAATTTAATGGAAAGACGGTTATTCAGGGCTATATACCATATATATAAATACCAGATAGCCAATCAACCAAAGACTCTCCTACTATAAGCACAAATAATGCAACATATTGAAGATCAGCCGATTGAAAAGCTAAGCCGGACATAATACTCAACCTTGAAAGTTGCGGAAGATCGGAAGCTATGTCGAAATTTGGGAGTTGTATATAATCAAAAATTTCTTCATATGCTCTGATTCCAATACATATCCGTAGACCAGGCAGAGTATAGAGCTATAAATGAAATTTTGACATGTGACATGTAGTAATTCAATATCAAACTAAACCAACCACTCACTTTGCAACACTTTGGTGGCGTATGCATTCCCTCAACATTGCACCGTAATGTAATGCCCATTTCGATATTCTCATAACTAGTACCCAAAAATCGCAGGCAATTTAAAGTCAATAGATTATGAAAGAAAACATCATTTAAAATTGAAAAGATGGGGTAAGAAAAATACATGAACCCACACAATGGAGCAACAGATTAAAACACCACTCTTTCCCAAAGCTCCCTCAACAGGATGTACCAAAAGAAAATCAAATAAATTCAAGAAATACATAAGAGACTTTAATTATAAGTTACCCTCGGTAGACCATTATTCAACAAACTATAATGCGGTTTCAGAAGGAAGTTTGAAATGTAAATTCTTTGAACACATACAAGAATGACTACTGCGAAACTAATCGAGATGGAAGTGTAA
Source organism: Orobanche coerulescens (assembly GCA_033398695.1). Lineage (NCBI taxonomy): Eukaryota > Viridiplantae > Streptophyta > Magnoliopsida > Lamiales > Orobanchaceae > Orobanche > Orobanche coerulescens. The sequence continues at coordinate 68,199,670 of CM065804.1, read as the reverse complement.
AACCGAACAGGTCTTCATTTGTCACTATGAAAAGATGAGCCATTATCCTCAAATCTATACATCTTGATGTATGGATACTTCAATTCCAACTCAATTATGTGTCGAACAGCTTGCTTCTAATAGAAGTATACGGATACCTTTTGCAAACATGACAGACCATATAAAGCTCCACTATTCAGTACAAGGAAGGACAAGGAAAAGAATAGACAATCCAAAAATTAAGGTGCCTCTAGACCTCAAACTCGGAGCACCAACAAATCCAATTGTTATTATATGAATAACATCTCAGCAAAGAAAATCCACTTGTTGACTATGATATAACTCCATACTAATTAATCTCAAATTCATCTTTCAGGGAAATAAATGAAACTCACTCACAATGAAATAAATGCATGGACAGAGTCTGATTAGGCATAAACTCAGCCACCAGCAACCTCTCCTCCCCATCAGAGCAACATCCAATTAAATTTGCCAATCTTTCACTTCTGAGGTTCCCCACAGCCTTAGCTTCATCCTTCAATAAACCAACATAAAAGTTGTTAACAAACAACAAATTATCAAAAAGAGACAAACTAATTCTTGATCCTTATTTAGACCAAACAGAGACAAACATCATTATAATAATCATAACAATAATAATCCCCACACACACACACTCACACTCACACACACACACACACACACACACACACAGAGAGAGAGAGAGAGAGACTGTAAATTGGCGAGAATCAGGCCAAGCAGATTTGTTGAAACGCTTAATAGCAATCCAGCCTTGATTTTGAAGGAAACCTTTGTAGACAACATTAGGAGCCTTTTCACCATGCTCTGAAACAATGTTGTCGGAAGAAAAACCTTCTGTCGCAGCTTTTAGTTCCTCCCATGTAAACTCTTTGAAGCTTGACAAAGAATTTTTCTCCCCAATCCCTACATATTACAAACCCCCCCAAAAAATGTTTAAAATTAAAAAAAAAAATCAAAACATTTTTTTTCATTTTTTTTATATCTGCAGAAACCCACAAAACCGAAAACCAATCAATATATATATATATATATATATATATATATATATATTATATTGGGAGCATAAATAAAACTAACCCAGGTCGGAGGATTGAAGAACAGATGACTTGAAATGAGGCTGCCACCAGCAGAAGGAAAATTTCGAGCAACTCGCACCCATTTAATAATTCAGATAAAAAAAACAATATGCAGCAGAAACTGTGTGGGAAAGAAGAATTCCGAATTTAGAGGTGAAGGTCGATTCATTGATGAGCTTAAAGATGATCCAAAGAGATGTGGAAACCCTAGCTTACCTTGTAGATCTAGTTCGAGAGTGCCAGGAGCTTATCAAGATGCCTTGGACGATCTGATTGAGATGGGTGCCTCGCTGCAAACCGCCTTGCAGATTTTCTCGCCGCATTTGGGCGAAGAGGAAAGGAGTGAAATCGCTTTCCCTTTTCTTCTCGTGATTTCAGAGAACTACATATGATTTAGGTGATTAGAGGAGGAGTTGAGACCGGTCTCCATCTTTCTTTCTCCACAGAGAAGAAAGAAGAGAGAAACGAGAGCTGGGGAGAGATTGAGGGGGCGGTTCTAGTAGGGTTTGGGTAAAATACCGGTTAAGATATACGTTACTTCACCAATGGGATATATTTTTAATCAAAAAAATTCATTGCGCTTTTTACTTCAGTAATTATCAAATTAGCGAAGTCTTTGTAACTTAAATTTTCTAACTAGCTCCTACTTTTTTGTTTGGTACCATTTAGTGAAGTCTATATGGATTTTTGACTTCAGTAAATTGAAAAGCGAAGTTGTTGTTTGTTTTTACTTCGCTAATATACATTACCGAAGTGAGACGTACCGAAGTCTTTGACGTTTATTCTACTAGTGATTCTACTACTAACATCAATAATCATATGAACAACAAGATTAAGATAACCAACCTCAAGAAAAGGAATGAAGAATAGCACCAAATCTTCCAAGAACACACTCCTATCTTCTAGTCACCAAGCTATAATCCAAGTGTTGTAGCTCTAATACGAGATTGGAAGGCAAGAATATGGTTTAAGGGAGCAGGGAATTGGTTTTGAGGGAGGGAGGATGGAAAAAGTTCGTGTAAAAATGAAAAGCAACTCAAACTCTTATAACCCAAAATTAACATTATGTACGTTATAAAGAGGGATTAATGTACGTTAAAGCACTTACGTACGTAATCTTATGAACATTACGCACGTAGCCATTTTGTCAGATGTTTCTATCTTAAAATACATATAACGCTACGTACGTAAAGATATAGCCATTACGTACGTAACAGCCGTTGACTTGGCTGTCGCAATCGACTTCCGACTATCACCTACACACTCGGCCCCATCCGCCGAAAGGTGATCTGCTAAAAGATTCCCCGCATTACGTACGTTAACATGAAAAGGTTATGTATGTAATTCGACTTATATAGCATACGTAATCTAAGTGTGCTAACGCACGTTAAGAGCAACATCAACAAGTAAAATGAAATTCCCACTAATCATCTAATAAGCAACTATAGTGTGAATGACTAAGATCAACAATTCAATTTAACATAACTCATCCATATATTTATTACAATATGGTACGACAATGCTCGATTTAAATCGGAAAATACAATAGTAAAGGCGAGGGTATTACACGAAAGGCATTCCTGACTTGCGTTGACGGTCGACCTTGGCGTAGCTTTTCTTGTGGAAAATCAGTCCTTTTCCCACAAACCATTTCAGCACAATCGAAGCAAAATTTACTTGTTGGTCTTTCAAAACATCGTATATGATTTCCATGTCAATATTTACTAGACGCTGTTGGGCATTGACCTTAGGCATAAGGCATCTAGTAATAGCATCATGGAGTAATCGTATATTGATTCCAAAATCATTATTTTCAAACCGACCAGTATTTACCTCAAGCACAGCTTTTTCCGTCAAGAAATCACGAACTGTAACATCATGCACGTTGTAGCTTTCATCATCAGAAAAATTATCAATAACTTCATCGGGAGCGGCAAATTGACCCTTACAACAAAATCCCTCATTAGGGAGACCAAAAATCTCGGATAATTTAGCGGCATCAAACATGATTGGTTTACCACGAACAATGGAGTTAACAATGGCTAAACCATCATAGTCATATGTGAGAAAGAAATTTGCGTAGAATTCCCATACACAATCCACAAAAATCAGGCAAGCAAGACTAACGAAACGATTTATACCAAGCATATCAAAGAATTCCTCAATTCCAATACCCACTGAATTTAAAGATTCGAAGTCAAAATGGTGACTCGGAGTTACCTCTTCGTTGATTAAAACTTCGTTGAAGATCTTCGCGGCTTGAGCATTTCGGAAAAACGGTTCTCCAGAAGGTGTAGATGAGGTTTGGGAGGTTTCTCCTCTTCGTTTCTTGTTGGCCCTGGTGGCCATGGATGAAATCGACCGAAAATAGGAGAAGTTGGATGGATTTTGTGAGGGAGGCAACGGAGGCGGTTAGGGATTTGAGAGAAAATGAGGGGAAACTGCCGATCGGGTTATTTAAGTAATAGGGTAATAGGGAGTTACGTACATTATATGCTTTACGTAACATACGTAATGAAAAGTACAAAACTACCTGTCCAAAAACCTGGGTTCCGTTACGTACGTAGTCCAAATCCGCGTTATTTATGTAATGTCTTCTTACGTACGTAATTTTCCTATCGTAACGGCCGTAAGCCGGACCATGTGAACAGTGAATACCTTTCGATGATATCCAATTTTTAATGACCATTTAATGTAGATATGATGAATATGCAAAACTTAAAAATGATCAACATGTCCCATCCCTAAATTTATGCGAATAAAATTGAAAGCATCTTCGGGTAATAGTTTTGTAAAAATATCCGCTAATTGTTCATTTGTACCAACAAATTGGAGATGCACATTCCCGTTTTGGACATGGTCACGAATAAAGTGGTGACGAATTTCTATATGCTTTGTCCTACTATGTAATATGGGGTTTTTGCTTAAATTAATGGCACTTGTATTGTCACAAAAAATAGGTGTATTTTTAAGCTCGATGCCATAATCTAGTAGTTGATTTTTATCCATAGGACTTGTGCACATGCACTTACCGCAGCGACATATTCTGCTTCAGCTGTGGAAGTAGCGACACTAGTCTGTTTCTTACTCCCCCATGAAATTAAACAAGAACTCATGAAGTGACAAGTTCCAGTGGTGCTTTTTCTATCAATTTTGCATCCACCAAAATCAGCATCACAATATGCAAAAAGTTTAAAATCAATGCTCGATGGATACCACAGTCCTAAGCCAGCAGTACTTTTTAAATAACTAAAAATCCTTTTGCATGCAATGAGATGGGATTCTTTAGGATTTGCTTGAAAACGAGCACATAAGCAAGTAGCAAATATTATATTGGGTCTAGATGCAGTTAAATAAAGTAAAGAGCCGATCATACCTCGATACTGTTTTTGGTCAACAGACTTACCTTTTTCATCTTTGTCGAGTTTAAGAGTGGAAGATATAGGAGTAGATATTTCTTTGCAATCTTCCATCTTAAATTTCTTTAAGAGCTCATTGACGTACTTTGATTGGTGAATGAATATTCCGTCATTGAGTTGCTTAATTTGGAGTCCGAGAAAGTTTTTCAACTCTCCCATCATGCTCATTTCTAATTCTCCCTTCATAAGATTTGAAAATTCTTGGGACAGAGATTCGTTAGTTACACCAAAAACAATGTCATCCACAAAAATTTGGCAAATAAGCATATCATCATCTAAATTCTTAATAAATAGGGTATTATCAACATTACCTCTTTTATACCCATTTAAAATAAGAAAAGTGCTTAAATGACTGTACCATGCCCTCGGAGCTTGTTTTAATCCATAGAGAGCTTTATGGAGCTTGTACACATGATCTGGATGATCATAGTCTTCAAAACCCGGCGGTTGCTTGACATACACCTTCTCCTGGATGATTCCATTTAGGAACACACTTTTTGCATCCATTTGATGGAGTTTGATTTTCTTGTATGCGGCAAAGGCACAGAGAAGACAAATTGTCTCAAGACAAGCAATAGGAGCAAATGTTTCCTCATAATCCAAGCCTTCTTCTGGATTATATCCTTGGGCGACCAATCTCGATTTATTCTTAATTGGGAGACCATCATCATTGGTTTTAATTTTATGAACCCATTTAGTACCAATGATTTATTTGTCTACCGGTGCCGGAACTAATTCCCAAACATTATTTCTTTCGAATTGATTTAGCTCTTCTTGCATAGCAATAGCCCAATTCTCGGCATTTATAGCTTCATCGATATTCTTTGGTTCTGTAAGAGAAATGAATGCAATATTGTTAATACAATCATTTATATTTCTCCTAGTTCGTACACCTTCATCGATTTTCCCGAGAATTTGTTCCATCGGATGGTCTTTCACATTTGCCCAATCTTTAGAAAGGTTGTAAGAATTCTCCTCCTGCTTGTCCGAGCTTAAGTCGAGCTTCTCCAATTCCTTTGACGCTTCTGACATTTCTTTAGCCGGAACCATACCTGCATCATCATCAAAAACAACCTTTCTTAGGGGTAAAACTGTATCATCGAATTTTACATGAATTGACTCTTCTACCGAGCCTCTTCTACAATTAAATACTCGATAAGCTTTACTATTAGTCGAATAACCAAGAAATATTCTAATATCCGATTTAGAGTCAAATTTTCCCAAATTATCTTTACCATTATTATGAATAAATACTTTACAACCAAATGGATGAAAATAAGATAAATTGGGATTTTTACCGTTAAATATCTCGTATGGAGTCATCATTTTGTTTCTCCGGAGATGGACTCGATTAATAACATAGCAAGCGGTGTTAACGGCTTCGGCCCAAAAATATTTAGGAAGCCCATATTCATTGATCATTGTTCGGATCATTTCTTCTAGAGAGCGATTCTTCCTCTCGACAACTCCATTTTGTTGAGGTGTCCGAGGTGCCGAAAAATTGTGCCCAATACCATAATTATCGCACCAATCTTTAAAAATATTTGAATCAAATTCTCCACCATGATCGGTTCTGATGGCGATAATTGGTAACTCTTTTTCCTTTTGGGTAACCTTACACCACTTAACAAACTCGTTAAATGCATCATTTTTATTTGTCAAGAATTTTACCCATGTAAATCTCGAAAAATCATCAACAAGAACTAAAGTATATAGTTTACCTGTTAAGCTAGCATGCCGAGATGGACCAATCAAATCCATATGAATTAATTCAAGAATGCGAGTAGTGGAAATTTCTATTTTTGGTTTAAACGAGACTCTAGCATGTTTACCTTTAATACAGGCCTCACAAATGTGGTCTTTTTTGAAATTTAATTTTGGTAGACCACGGACAATATCGTTTTTGGCCAATTTTGAAAGAAGTGGTAAAGAGACATGACCCAATTTTCGGTGCCAAATAACGGCATTTTCATCGTATGAAAGTAAACATTTTTCATTGAAGAAGATTCATCTTGGAGATCAACAATATAAATATTTCCATATCACAATCCAATAAAAACAACTTGGTCTTTTCTCATTGCAGTGCAATGCGTACTTTCAAAAATTAATTTAAGACCACTGTCATAGAGTTGGGAAACACTTAGAAGATTGTGGCAAAGACCATCAATAAATAGAATATTTTAAATAGTAGGTAAAGGTTTCTTACCTATCTTACCTGTCCCTTTTATTTGGCCCTTTTTGTTATCGCCAAATGTTACACAACCACGATCTTCCTTTTTCAGCTCCGTGAAGAGATGTTCATTTCCACTCATGTGATTTGAACATCCACTATCAACATACCATTTATTTGATACTCTTGTCTTCCTTGCTTGTACCTACAAAAATAATTTTCTTCCGTTTTATAGGTACCCAGGCTAATTTGGGTCCTGTGAAATTAGACATAAAAACTTGGTTTTGAACAATGGTCCCTTTAGGTACCCAAATTTGTTTGACTTTTATAGTTCGTCTAGAACTTATACAGTAAGTTTTGGTATGTCCTGGTTTTAAACATTTTGGATATGATGGAATTCCCGTTTTTAAAGTATCCGAATCTTTCGTGGTAATTTCTAAGGACTTTTTCATTGGAAATGAATTATACCCGAGTCCTTGTTTTGAAAGAGAATTTTTGACCAAATAAGAGTTGCTCAAATTTGTCATTACCACAGGAGAATTTTCTAACGTAAAGTTTCAATTCTTTCTGAGTTTGTGTAAATCATCTCTCAGAATTTTCTCGTTTTCCAGACAGTTTGTATGATCAATCGACACATCCTTGCTTTTCAATAATTTTGAATTTTCATTTTCAAGAGACTTTATTTTCTTTTTCAAATCTTTATTAATATTGCAAACTTTTTCGTATTCATTATTTAAAGATTCGAAAGCATCAAGAAGTTCTTCATGAGAAGAATCACTAACCTCGACTTCTTCATCGCTATCTTCAGATGCGCGGGCCATTAGAGCAAGATTGGTTTGAACTTGAGGTTCATCATCCTCATCATCACCGCTCCATGTAGAGACATAGATTTCCTTCTTTTTGAACTTTTCGTGAGGTGGTTTTGATGAACTCATTGGCGCAGCAGCATGACAATCTTTAGCAAAATGGCCTGGAACTCCGCACCTTCGACAAGTATTGTCGAACCTTTTATTTTGTGGGAAGTTAGTCTTTTTGGATTCATCCCTCGGTTCTTGTTTGATGTCTCTCCGGCGCCTTTGTAAAAGATTTTTGAATTTCTTTATATTTTTTGCATAAAAGGTTGTTTCTTCATCCTCTTCTTTGATAGGTTCATCTTCTAGATCGCTATCTTCTTTGGCTTTGAAGGCGGTCGTCCTTTCTCTCTCCTTGGGCTTTGGTTTTGAACTTCGATATTTAAGGACAATCTCGTAATTGATGAGAGATCCAATGAGAGCACTGAATTCTATGGTGTTGAGATCTTTCGACTCCATGATAGCAGTAACATTAGCGTCCCATTCTCTTGGTAGAGATCGAAGGATTTTCTTGGCTTTATCACTACTTGATATCGGTTTCCCGAAGGAAGCTAGACCATTTGTGATAGCCGAGAAACGGTCAATCATGGTAGTAATGCTTTCTTCTTCTTTCATAGTGAAGAGTTTATAATCGTGAAGAAGCATATGGATTTTTGTTTCTTTCACTTGACTCGTACCTTCGTGGATAATTTCGAGCATTTTCCAGATCTCTTTGGCCGTCTCGCAAGAAGAGATTCTGTTGTGATCTTCTGGGTTGAGAGCACAGTAAAGCAGTTCAATAGTTTTACTATTGAAGTGATCGTTCTTCCAGTCGGCATCGTCGTACTCTTCAAAGATTTTGATTGAGCCATCTGTCTTCTTAGGAATGGTATGTCTAAGAGCAATGACCTTCCAAATTTCAATATCGTGGGCTTAGATGAAGATAGACATTTTCTTCTTCCATGTCATAAAGTTTGAACCATCGAAGAAAGGAGGGCGATTTAGAGCGTTGCCTTCAAGAGAAGAGTGGATAAAGGCCATTTCTGGATCTTTTCTCTAGCGGGTGTTAATCCGTTGAAAAAAAGACTGCTCTGATACCAATTGTTAGATTGGTACCGCCACTAGAAGGGGGGTTGAATAGTGCGGATAAGAGTTTTGAACTCTTTTTGTGCGGAAGCTAAATATCGGAGTAAATAAAATACGGAAAAGAAAGAAGACAAGAAATTGTTTGAGAGGTTCGGCTATTAACGAAGCCCACGTCCCCTACCTAGTTTTCTCGACTAGGACTTTTCTAGAAACCTTGAATACACTTTCTAGTTTAGAGCCAACTCTTACAATTTCTTGATTTCCGGGCTCAAGAACAAACACACTTAAACACTCTTGTTTTTTCGGGTACAAGACAACCATACAATAAAACAGTTGCAAGTTGGAAACTCGACTTTAAAACATATATATCGCTCGTTGATACAAGAATATAGATAAGAAATGATAGAACAAATTCTTCTCGTATCACAATGTGGAATGTTTTTATCTCTCGAAATATATGCTTGATATAGCTTGAGTATGCTTGTAAGCTCAAATAAGTTGTGTGTCTTCCAACTCATTGAATGTTGCTATTTATAGCCTTCTTGAGGCAACTTCCCCGTTGGAGCAGTGGCATAGCTTACGTACGTTATATATGACCGATTACGTACATTATAGAACTTACGTACGTTACACCTCTTGTGTAACGGCCGTAATGAAAGCCTTGAACTAGTTCAGTAACATAGCTTGAAACATGTTACGTACGTTATGAAGATGTTGATTACGTACGTTATACTTTTGTCAAAGAGCCGTTGGATGAGTAGACATGATGTAACGGCTGATGACTTTTTGTGTTGACTTGCAACGGGCATTATTCGAACCTTACGTACGTTATACATGATGTATTACGTACGTTACCTGCAGTAAAATGCTTGCCCAAATTTTGAGGATTACGTACGTTAAATAGGAATGGTTACGTACGTTAAGTGAAGAAAAATATGTAAATTAAATTTTGGTTAAGTAACTCATCATCAAAATGTATAAAATGAATTATGAAAAAATATTGTACCAACAATCTCGTGATGAAGTCCATTGAAATATCCTCCCACTTCCACTCTGGAATAGGGAGCGGTTTCAGCATACCCGCCGGTCACTGATATTCTATCTTGACTTGCTGATAGGTTAAACATCTCGAAACAAATTCTGCGACTTCTCGCTTCATATTACTCCACCAGTAATTCTGTTTCAAGTCTTTGTACATCTTGCTACACCCCGGATGAATGGAATAAGGGGTAGCATGAGCTTCTTTCAAAATCAAGTTTTTCAACTCGGCATCCGCCGGTACGCATAACCAGTTCTTAAATCACAAAAGTACATCCCCGTGGACCACGAATCCAGGGGCTTTCCCCACATCATCTCGAATGCGTAATAAAAATAGGTCTGAACCCGCTGAAATCTCTAGCATGCAAAGTTGCCCTTGTACACGCTGTAACCAAACCTCGATCTCATGTCTTAGGAATTCCTGCTGAAGTTCCTTCTTAATGGTTAAACGAGCAAGCATTTGCTCCTGCATGGACTTACGGCTCAAGGCATCGGCAATGATGTTCGCCTTTCCCGAGTGGTATTGAATCTCAATATCATGATCTTTAATCAGTTCCAACCACCATATCTGTCGCATATTTAACTCCTTCTGAGTAAATAAATACTTCAAAATATTATGATCGGTGAAAATCTGACAGGTGATGCCATAAAGATAATGACGCCAAATCTTCAAGCGAATACCACGGCCGCTAGCTCCAGGTCGTGGGTCGGATAATTGACCTCGTAAGGTCTCAGCTGCCGCGAAGCATAGGCAATCACTTTTCCATTCTGCATGAGTACACATCCAAGACCGTGTCCGGACGCGTTACTATAAACCACGAATCCTTCCGTCCTTTGTGGCAAGGAAAGGACAGGTGCTGAAATTAAACGGCTCTTAAGTTCCTCAAAACTCTACTGACACGCGTCAGACCACGTGTATTTCTTATCCTTCTGCAAAAGGTTCGTCATAGGTTGCGCGATTAGAAAATCCTTCCACAAATCGCCGGTAATACCCAGCTAATCCGCGAAAGTTTCAGATTTCCTTAACATTCTTCGGAGGTTGCCAATCTCGGATAGCCACCGTCTTCTGAGGGTCGACACGTGCTCCGTCTGATGAAATTGCATGTCCGAGAAATGCCACCTCAGACATCTAGAATTCACATTTGGAAAACTTTCCATAGAGTTGCTCTCGTCTCAACACGTCGAGAACTTGATGAAGGTGAATTCGTGCTCCTCTCGGTCACGAGAATAAATTAAAATGTCGTCTATGAAAACAACCACGAACTGATCTAAATAGTCGATTAAAACTCGGTTCATCAACTCCATGAATACAGCAGGTGCATTAGTTAACCCAAACGGCATTACCACAAACTCGTAATGACCGTAGCGTGTTCGAAACGCCATTCTAGCGATATCCGACTCTCGAATCCGCAACTGATGATGCCCAGATCTTAAATCGATCTTGGAAAATACTGAATCTCCCTGAAGTTGATCCAAAAGATCATCGATGTAGGGAGGGGTTATTCTTGATCGTCACCATGTTTAATTCTCTATAATCAATGCACAAGCGAAAAGAACCATCCTTCTTCTTGACAAATAATATTGGTGCTCCCCACGAAGATGCACTCGGTCGGATATAACCCTTCTCGGTCAATTTCTCCAATTGATTCTTCAATTCCTGCATTTCAATCGGGGCCATACGATATGGTGCTTTCGATATTGGAGATGTACCAGGCTCCAACTCTATCGTGAATTCCACATCTCTCTGCGGAGGTAAACCAGGTAACTCGTATGGAAATACATCGGCATATTCTCTCACTACGGGAATATCCACCAACATCACTGATGATTTCGCGGTCTTAGTCATATAGCACCAATAACCTACACACCCCTGATTGAGTAACTTCACTGCCTTCATCATATTAATAACTTTTCCAGATTGGCTGGGGTTACCCCCCTGAAATACACACTTGACTCCATCGTCTGAAATGATAGTGACCATATGCTTACGAACACTGAGGATGGCATCATGACAATCCATCCAATCAATACCTAAAATAACATCATCTCTAGATAAATCTACCACGATCAGGTCTGCCAACCAAACACGACCATTAAGCTGAATCGGACAATTCTTAATCTCACGATCTCCGATAATTCTTCTACCGTCTGGTAGACCAATGATGTAAGGTTCATAACTAGTAGCACTATCCAGGTGAAGTCTACTCAAGCATGACTCAGAAATGAATGAATGTGATGCGCCAGTTTCAAAAAGGGTACATATAGGTTGAGATAAAATTTCGAGTGTACCTGAGATCATTCGGGGCTCCGGATCCTCGGCTCTCTTCATCTCATAAATTCGGGGCTTTCTAGTCCCTGCACCAGATGCTACTGTCTGATAGTTGTGGGCTCCGCCTTTATTCGCTGCCGTCATCTTGAATGATGTGGACTGGGTGGCCTGATTCTGAACCGCTGACTGTTTCGGGGCCTGAGATGTTGCCGGTGTAGGTTTGGAATCTCTTCGGCAGAAATGGGCCTTATGCCCAGCAATCCCACAGTTATTGCACGTGATAGTCTGCCTCGGACACTTAGTGCTGAAATGACCATGTTCTCCAAAGTTGAAACAGGTGATGGCCGAACTGGCCGCTGGGGACTGAGATTCCGCAGGTTTCGGCGCTATATGAGGTCGCTCAGAAAAAGTAGAGCCCGCACGAGGCTTCTTGAAGGTTGCCTGACTGCCTTCGGACTGATTACGATTCTTCGATTTCTTGCCAGAAGATAAAGTCTGTTGCTTAGCAATTTCCTTCGCAGTAAGCTCACAAGTAAGAGCTTTCTCGATGAATTCGGCCAGGGTGGTGCAATGATGATTAAGCAACTGCATCCGCATACGAGGTTTCAACCTCTTACTGAAATACAAGATCTTATCTGCCTCAGAGTGGATAATAGATGAAGTGAATGGAAGTAGCTCCTGAAACTTCTCGGCGATGGAGAGAACATCATCTTCCGTTGGGGGGTCGGGACTGAGTAACTCCGACAATTTAGCCTCCCTGAATGGGGCTTCAAAGATATCCACCAAGAGTGAGCGCTCTTACCCAGATAGTAAGCCGCGACTGAAACTTTGTGCCCTTCGGTACACTCTACCATAGCAAACAACTTCTCAAAATGTTCAATCCAGTGAATAATATCCGCCAATAATACTGTTCACACTCCTCTCTTGCCTCTGAGGTGGCGGCGAAGGAGCCTACTGATTCTGAGCAGTTGAGTTCTGCATCGTCTCCATCAGACATGCCATCTGAGTCATTTGGGTCATCATGCCCTGCATAAATGCGAGTGGATCAACCCGAACACCTTCTGATTGAGCTGTATCTTTGGTACGGCTTACTGACGGTGAATGATTATTTCCAGGTGAATGAGTGGCAGCGTCGCTGCTCGTCATATTTACATTATTCCTCGCGTTCGCACGAGTATTCATTCGAGCTCCCGGGTTTCGGCCCGCACCGTGGCCTCTTCCCCTGCGTCCTCTGACCGCTCTCTCCATACTGAAGTAGGAAAGTCACGTGATAATTATAGATCTCGCATGAGTATCGCGTTATGATTACGTTATGAAATGATAATAATGAGCATGCTTGCTCTAATGCAATGATTACTTGAAGAATAAAGTGACATGACATGATTATGTGATGAAATTCTTGAAATGATTATCTTGAACAAGTTAACAAGATTGATGATACGATCCACAAGATCAACAACTGAGCAATGAAATTGACTGAATGATTAATGAGTTAACATGATCGACATGATCAAAAATGAAAATGATGGTTGAGGATTGTTGACTGATGAATGATGAATGAGTGATTCTTATTGCCAGAAATTATACCATGGCATCATAAATCTTACTGTTCTTATGGTCTGAGGGGCTTGGTGCTTCCACAGGTCACACGTGACGTGATAGTCCAATGATACTAGTCTGATGAATGATGATTTCAATGAGACATGACTCGGAAGGTAGTATTCAAAACCACGCTCCAATACCAACTCTGTAACACCCTAAACTAGGCGGATATTACAGTGTCGTGGACCCCCAACTGGGACCCACCAGGCAAATGAAAATTAATGAATTAAATAATATAATTATAGTACCGAACCACATTATATCATTAATTACTCCGATGAGGAGTTTCAAGTACAACACACTCAGGAAATACAGAATATATGTATATTTTATATGAAGATAAAATATACGACACTGAATAAAATGAAAATCCAAATGGAATTTGCTGCAGAAATACACATCAACGAAACATGAATAAATGAAGAGACTAGGGCCCCCTACTAGTATCACTGGGACTCCTCTCCGTCAACATTCTCTTCTCGTGCCTTTGCCTTGCCATGACCTGAAAACAATATCCCCCAACAGGGTCAGTTACACGGAACAACAATCCTCAAGAGTTGAATAAGAATAATCATTATATATTAGTTATAAAATCATGCTGAAGAGGGGCATCATAGTACGCCCGTAATGGGACGTGCAAGTGCCAAAGACGAGTGTCCGGACAAACCCACCCTTGTACCTAATTAGTCTCACGGAGGCACGTTACCGTGTGCACAGTCCATTATGTCGGTGAACCCACATCACTTGACTATCGTGTGCCCCACTAAAAATTCCACACAAAACCACCCGGCCACGCAATATGAACCCAGAAGGTCACAAGAAAAAAATTGACCATGATGAATATCAATGAATAGCATATTGACAAGGGTCAAGAATGACTCACCGAGATGAAATAATAATTGAACGAATGATAGCTCACTTGAATGATTGGAACCGTCGTCCCTTGTGAAATGAGTGAATAGTTTGATAATTACAAATCTCAACATGATTAATATACTATGAATGAATTATGAATATGAATGAACAACAACGAAATGAATGAATATCCTTTTAACTGAGCAAGAATTAACTTGCCTCAATACCGGTGATGAAATGTCCTCCCTCGAGCAAGCGTTCTTAATGGAATATTGGTCGCTCGAAAAACCCTGAATAACATAAATACCAACAAACGCTTAATATACGTATCACGCATGATCACAACCAACTCAAACGTCGATACAACAATAACCAAACTCATTGGGGCATTCTAACGAATACGTTGAAAACATCCTTCCATTGATTACAACCAACCCCAATAATATCGAAACCAACCTCCAAAAGTGATTCAATCCAACAAAACTTCATCAATACAAACAAATAATCCAATAGGAATACTCCATTCGAGATTACGACAACATCTAGTCGAAACCCCAAAATTCCCAAAGTCAACCCTTAAGGTGTTCTTGAATAATTCCCCAAATACTCAACAAATCCGAAAATAACACCAATAAATCCATAGGAATACATGTATCCAAAATATATAATCCATATCTAACATATTCCAACATAATAGTAAGATAACTCGAAGAGATCGGAAGGAAAACACTCAATTATCGAAATTCTAGATTCAAGAAATGTTTACCTTGATTTGATATAGTGGAGAGGATGAAATGATAATTAACCCATACTAAAAGCTTGAAGATGATGATAGGTGATTGCATCTCGAAAATATCTTCACGATTCATCCAAAATCGCCCAAAATCGCCCAAAGGAAGAAGTGAGATGTGAAAAATGACGAAACCGGACTGAAATGTCCTATATGTAGTAAACCCAACTTAGCGCACGCTAGATCCTGTGCTTAGCGTGCGCTAGAAGGTATACCGGGTAGTCCAGTACCTGCTGTGTGCATCGTTAGCGCATGCTCCGTACCTTGGTAGCGTACGCTAACGTCCCTTCTTAGGGTGCGTTAACCTTGTGTTAGCGCGCGCTACCTAATGGTTGATGTCCAGAATCCTGGAGTCCAGAACCTACTGTCCTCTCGTCTGATTGAGCCTTAGCGCACACTATGCTGACTGCTTAGCATGCGCTACTAACACCATTAGTGTACGCTAATCTCCACCCATAGCGTGCGCTACGAATTATTCCATTCCAGTCCACTACCCACTGGACTCTGCCTGCTCGACCTTAGCGTGCGCAACACTGATGATTAGCGTGCGCTATCAATACCACTAGAGTACGCTATATCCACTCTTAACGTGCGCTATGAATAACACCGATTCGATCCGGTACCTCTTTGGGTATGCATATCAACACGTTAGCTTGCGCTAATACTGAGAGGTAGCGTGCGCTACCAGTACCCAATTTGTAACACCCCCAGGATATCCGAGGTATATTACAGCGCCGTGAATCCCTATATGGGACCCACCAGGCTGAACAGCATCATACACAACGACTCACAGAAATGATAAAATAACACCACGTCATAAAGACACAAACCAGAACAATCCACCCGGTTCAACCGGTCAATATAACATCATCATCCCACACAACATAAACACAACAACACAATCTGGACGAACAAGAACTCTTAAGTACTCGAGTACAGCTATTAGTTCAAAAGCCATAAAAGATGAAAAGACAAAAAGACATTAAGACGTCTCTTATGCACAATCATCACGCATGGCCATCATCCGTGTACTGGTCCAGCGCCCGCTCGTCCCGATGAACGACCAAATTCATAAAACGAATTTCCCCAAAACGGGTCCCAGAGGGTTAGCAATTACGCTAGTACAAGTAACCGGATGAACAACTTACATCTTACACATATAGTAATTCATGCAATAAAGAAAACCGTTTGAAAGCACTCATATCAGGAAATGCCAATATCAAATCACATTTGTAAAATTCACCACAATTAACCGTCGATCCACACCTCCGTGGACCCCTACCGAGACCCCGTCGGATCTAACCCGTAGTGTTTAAAAGCAAAGCTCGTCGATCCACACCTCCGTGGACCCCTACCGAGACCCCGTCGAGTCTAACCCGTAGTGAGCATACACACACATACAATTTCTCATACAAAACTACTATGCCAAGATTGTAAGTTCATAAGGATACTTGCCTCGATTAATTAGACGATGACACGAACGGAACGGAAGAGTTGAACACGACCGCAAGGAACCGGCGGAAATGAACCTAACGATTTGAATAGCACAATCACAACCACTTCTAAACGATTATGGAAATGGAATACTCCCGGAAACCCGCCTACGATTCATGTATATTCGTATACAAACAACGAGGGCGGACCACAACCGAACCCTCTCGATTCCGTAAAAATCACGAAATATACCATGAATCCGTAGGGAAACTAAGAATACCAACAAGAATAATCATATTCATCATGAATCCATCAACGAAACGGAAAGATTCGGACAAAACCCCAAAATCCCCAATTATCCAAAAAGGTAGGGTTTCAAGAGATATTACCTTGAGTGATTCAAGTATTAAGATCCGTAGAACACGCGTAAGATTGATTATCCGAGCCTCACAACCGAAAAGAAATGATGAAAATCGACCCCCGGATGAAGAACTCTCCCCCTCTATATCTTCTCTCTCGCGACGCAGTGGAAAAGTGGGGAAGGAAATGAGCTTCACGCTCAAAACAACACATTTATAGTGTAACACAGCCGAACCTATCGGCCGATAGGCCCAACCGATACTCATACGGAATGCCGGCAGTAGAGTCTATCGACCCCCCCTATCGGCCGAAAGGCTCCTGGAAGTTCGAAGGTGAAGAAATTTACCTATCGGCCAGCCTATCGGCCGATAGGCCCAACCGATACCCATACAGGATGTCGGCAGTAGAGTCTATCGACCCCCCCTATCGGCCGAAAGGCTCCTGGAAGTGCTCGGCCAAAAACTGAAACGACCATAACTCTCTCGTCCGGACTCCGATTGACTCACCGTTTGAACCATTGGAAAGCTAACTCGATGTTCTATAATATTGCAAAGATTTATAATTTTTGGAGTCACCAAAAATTAATGGTGATCTAACAATGTCGAACTCATGTGAGGAAAATTGAAACAACGAACAATAACGAGAATACAATTCAACAATTGACAGGAAGGACATACTGAAAGATACATGAGGGTCACTATGACCGAGAAATATACCAAAAGTGAAAATACAAGGGAAAGAAAAATACCGGATATTACATTCTACCCCTCTAAAAATAAGTTTCGTCCCGAAACTTAAGAAACAAACAACTCCGGGTACCTAGCACGCATGCTATCCTCGGTTTCCCAAGTTGCCTCCTCGACACCGTGTCTCGACCACTGAACTTTGACCAAAGGGATGGTCTTATGCCTCAGTCGTTTCTCACGATGCTCCAAAATCTTCAAAGGACGCTCCTCAAAAGTAATATCTTCAGCAATATCAACCTCGCCATAATCGATGACGTGACTAGGATCCGGAACATATTTCCTCAACTGGGAAACATGAAAAATGCTATGAACATGACTCAAGGCTGGAGGTAACGCCAAACGGTACGCTAATTCACCGACTCGCTCGAGAATCTCAAAGGGTCCAATAAATCTCGGGCTCAGCTTTCCTTTCTTCCCAAAACGAAAAACTCCCTTCGTCGGCGACACCTTTAGCAAAACGTGGTCTCCCACCTCGAATTCCAAAGGTCGACGACGGACGCCGGCATATGACTTGGCCGACTCGGGCGCCAACATCCGTTCTCGAATTAACTCTATCTTCCGCCTCGTCTCTAAAACGACATCCGGCTCGGTCCCGACTAAATCGGACGCCTCATTCCAACAAATCGGCGATCGACATCGCCGCCATAAAGTGCCTCATACGGTGCCATCCGAATCGACGCGTGCCAACTATTGTTGTACGTGAATTCGATCAATGGCAAATGCTCCTCCAGTCACTACTCCAATCGAGGGCACAAGCACGCAACATGTCCTCGAATGTCCGGATAGTGCTCCGACGGCCCATCCGATCGGGATGAAAAGAGGTACTCAAATGCAACCGGTACCTAACGCCTTATGCACCGCCCGCCAAGTGCGATACAAACGGCCGTCACGATCCGAAACAATAGACTTGAGTACCGTGAAGTCTCACGATCTGCGCAATAAACACACGAGCTAACTTCTCCGGCCCCAAGTGTCCTTGATGCCCGTAAAATGTGCCGACTTGGTCGCGATCAACAATCACCCATACCATATTCATGCCCGACCTCGATCTCGGCAAACTCGTAACGAAATCCATCGATATATCTTCCCATTTCCATTCGGAACGGAAGTGACGCAATAACCCGGTTGGCCGATGCTCGATTTTGACACTTGGCAAGTCAAACATCTCGCCACAACCGTGCGACTTCCTCCTTCATATCATTCCACCGAGAAGTTCCTCCTCGTGTCCTTGTACATCTTAATCGTATCAGGATGAACGGAATAAGGTGTAGCATGGGCCTCCCGTAAAATACTCGCCTCAACTCCGAGTCGTTCGGCACACAAAGCCGACTACGGAATCTCAAAACGCCCTCCTCGTGAATCACAAACCCAGGAGACTTTCCTTTAAGAACGTTCTCTCGGATTTGAGTAATCATCGGATCCTCTAATTGCTTCAGTTTAATTTCATCGATCAAAGACGACGAAATTTCTAAGGCACAAAGTTGCCCGACAGATACAGGCAGCAAAACCTCAACATCTAACCCGATCAAAGCCCGCCGAAGCTCGGGCTGAGGCGTAAGGACCTCAAGCGTTCGCAACGCAATCGGTTTCCGACTCAAGGCGTCGGCCACGACATTCGCCTTA
Organism: Orobanche coerulescens; assembly: GCA_033398695.1. NCBI lineage: Eukaryota > Viridiplantae > Streptophyta > Magnoliopsida > Lamiales > Orobanchaceae > Orobanche > Orobanche coerulescens. The sequence continues at coordinate 68,180,351 of CM065804.1, read as the reverse complement.
CCCGGATGATAAAGGATTTCGAGGTCATAATCCTTAATCAACTCTAACCACCTCCTCTTCCTCATATTCCACTCTCTTTGAGTAAATATGTACTTCAGACTTTTATGATCGGTAAAAATCTGACATGCAGAGCCGAAAAGATAGTGACGCCAAATCTTGAGTGCAAAGACAACCGCCGCTAACTCCAAATCGTGAGTAGGGTAGTTAAGCTCATACGGCCTCAACTGTCTCGACGCATAGGCAATGGACTTGCCGTCCTGCAGCAAAACGCACCCAAGACCACGACCAAGCATCGCTAAAAACGGCGAAACCCTCGTTGCCACATGGCAATGCCAAAACCGGCTGAAGTCAAACGCTTCTTGACTCCTCAACACTCGACTGCCTCTCATCGGTCCAGACGAACTTCTCGGATTTCTGGAGCAATTGTGTAAGTGGTCGAGCTAGTTTTGAGAAACCCTCGACGAACCTACGGTAGTAGCCAGCCAAACCCAAGAAACTACGGACCTCCTTCACATTTGTGGGCGATGCCCTATCCAACACTGCCTCAATTTTCTGCGTATCAACTCGAACACACTCTCCTGAAATCACGTCGCCCAAAAACATCACTTCTTTCAGCAAGAACTCACATTTCGAGAACTTCGCATAGAGTTGCTCGGTCCTCAAAATGTCTAACACTACCCGCAAATGATGGGCATGCTCTTCCTCGTTCCTCGAATAAATAAGAATATCGTCAATGAAGACGACGACACACCTATCCAAATACTCGATAAAGACTTTGTTCATCAACTGCATGAACACCGCCGGCGCGTTAGTTAACCCGAAAGGCATAACTACAAACTCATAATGTCCGTATCTCGTCCGAAAAGCTGTTTTCGGCACGTCGGACTCCCTCACCCGGAGCTGATAGTACCCCGATCTCAAATCAATCTTCGAGAATACCGCAGCTCCCTGCAACTGGTCGAACAAGTCGTCAATCCTCGGCAAAGGATACTTGTTCTTGATGGTCACCTTGTTTAGTTCGCGATAGTCGATACACAAACGTAGCGAACCATCCTTCTTCCGCACAAACAGGACCGGTGCGCCCCAAGGCGAGGCGCTCGGTCGAACATACCCCGACTCAAGAAGCTCACCCAACTGCTTCTTCAACTCGGACATCTCTGAAGGTGCCATGCGATACGGCGCCTTCGAAATAGGAGCCGCGCCCGGCTCTAACTCTATAGCAAACTCAACCTCACGGTCCGGTGGCAATCCTGTAATTCGTCAGAAATACATCAGAAACTCATTAACGACTGAATCGAAAGCTCGACTCCACCATCCTCCGCCTTTAAGGCATAGCACCAATAACCGTACACCCCTTTCGGAGACTCATCGCCTTCAAGGCATTAATAGCAATTTACGGTTTCCCTCTTTCGCCCGCGAAAAGAGTGCTCGATGCCGTCCTCGGCTAACATAGTGATGATCCTCGTGCGGTAGTTCATGATCGCACCATGCCGCTCGAGCCAATCATCACCAAGAATCAAATCCTCACCCTCGATACTCACAACAATAAGATTAGAGGGCCAAGTCCTCTCACAAATAAGTACAGAGCGGTCTCGAACCTCCCGATCACCAACGATCCTATCGCCGCTAGGAAGCTTAACGATGAAGGGTTCACAAGGCGTCAAGCGGTCGAGACTCAAACGACGCACACAATCCGAGATATGAACGAATGCATAGCACCGGAATCGAAAAGCACACCGACAGATGAGAAAGAATATAAACGGTACTGCCGCCACGGTAGCTGGATCATCGGCTCTCGCATCTCATAGACACGCGGATGGGCGGAGCCGACAGGAAGCTCCCCTTAGAGGCTGACCCGACCTCTCCCGACTAGCACTCGGCGGAGACCGAGGAGCAAACGATCCCGATTCACACTTGGTTCCCTAGGCGCTGGAATGGAAGCCCGGGCGCCAAGAATTTTCTCCCTCTCGGCCTGAGCGACTTTGTGGCCGGCCTGCCACACGATTACACGTCGACAAAGGGCTCAAACAAGTACGGCCGATGTGGCCGTCGACCACAATTGAAACACTTCACATCACGAAAAGGAGCACCGGTAGTTCCACGAGGACCCCAGTGAACGAGCTGGACCACCGCCGGCGGGGAAGTTAGCAGATTGGGATCTCTGCTGACCCCCACTCTTGTGGCCCGAAAAGTTCCCAGCGGACTTCTGCTTCTTACTCTCGCGGGCCGCCTCACTCGCCGTCACCGACATATCATAAGCAAGGGCCCTACTCTGATAATCCTTCAATGTAGTGCATACGAGCCCCGACATATAGTCCCGGATCGTCTGATTGAGCCTTAGCGCACACTATGCTGACTGCTTAGCATGCGCTACTAACACCATTAGTGTACGCTAATCTCCACCCATAGCGTGCGCTACGAATTATTCCATTCCAGTCCACTACCCACTGGACTCTGCCTGCTCGACCTTAGCGTGCGCAACACTGATGATTAGCGTGCGCTATCAATACCACTAGAGTACGCTATATCCACTCTTAACGTGCGCTATGAATAACACCAGTTCAGTCCAGTACCTACTGGACTGTCTGTATCCAACACGTTAGCTTGCGCTAATACTGAGAGGTAGCGTGCGCTACCAGTACCCAATTTGTAACACCCCCAGGATATCCGAGGTATATTACAGCGCCGTGAATCCCTATATGGGACCCACCAGGCTGAACAGCATCATACACAACGACTCACAGAAATGATAAAATAACACCACGTCATAAAGACACAAACCAGAACAATCCACCCGGTTCAACCGGTCAATATAACATCATCATCCCACACAACATAAACACAACAACACAATCTGGACGAACAAGAACTCTTAAGTACTCGAGTACAGCTATTAGTTCAAAAGCCATAAAAGATGAAAAGACAAAAAGACATTAAGACGTCTCTTATGCACAATCATCACGCATGGCCATCATCCGTATCTTGGTCCAGCCCGCTCGTCCCGATGAACCCGACCAGAAATTCATAAAACGAATTTCCCCAAAACGGGTACCCAGAGGGGTTAGCAATTACGCTAGTACAAGTAACAAGATGAACAAATTAAATCTTACACATATAGTAATGCATGCAAAAAATAAAACCTTTTGAATGCACTCATTTAAAATGCCAATATCAAATCACATTTGTAAAATTCACCACAATTAACCGTCGATCCACACCTCCGTGGACCCCTACCGAGACCCCGTCGGATCTAACCCGTAGTGGTTAAAAGCAAAGCTCGTCGATCCACACCTCCGTGGACCCCTACCGAGACCCCGTCGAGTCTAACCCGTAGTGAGCATACACACACATACAATTTCTCATACAAAACTACTATGCCAAGATTGTAAGTTCATAAGGATACTTGCCTCGATTAATTAGACGATGACACGAACGGAACGGAAGAGTTGAACACGACCGCAAGGAACCGGCGGAAATGAACCTAACGATTTGAATAGCACAATCACAACCACTTCTAAACGATTATGGAAATGGAATACTCCCGGAAACCCGCCTACGATTCATGTATATTCGTATACAAACAACAACGAGGGCGGACCACAACCGAACCCTCTCGATTCCGTAAAAATCACGAAATATACCATGAATCCGTAGGGAAACTAAGAATACCAACAAGAATAATCATATTCATCATGAATCCATCAACGAAACGGAAAGAATCGGACAAAACCCCAAAATCCCCAATTATCCAAAAAGGTAGGGTTTCAAGAGATATTACCTTGAGTGATTCAAGTATTAAGATCCGTAGAACACGCGTTAGATTGATTATCCGAGCCTCACAACCGAAAAGAAATGATGAAAATCGACCCCGGATGAAGAACTCTCCCCTCTATATCTTCTCTCTCGCGATGGAAAAGTGGGGAAGGAAATGAGCTTCACGCTCAAAACAACACATTTATAGTGTAACACGGCCGAACCTATCGGTAGATAGCCCAACCGATACTCATACGGAATGCCGGAGAGTCTATCGACCCCCTATCGGCCGAAAGGCTCTGGAAGTTCAAGGTGAAGAAATTTACCTATCGGCCAGCCTATCGGCCGATAGGCCCAACCGATACCCATACAGATGCCGGCAGAGAGTCTATCGACCCCCTATCGGCCGAAAGGCTCCCGAAGTGCTCGGCCAAAAACTGAAACGACCATAACTCTCTCGTCCGGACTCCGATTGACTGACCGTTTGAACCATTGGAAAGCTAACTCGATGTTCTATAATATTGCAAAGATTTATAATTTTTGGAGTCACCAAAAATTAATGGTGATCTAACAATGTCGAACTCATGTGAGGAAAATTGAAACAACGAACAATAACGAGAATACAATTCAACAATTGACAGGAAGGACATACTGAAAGATACATGAGGGTCACTATGACCGAGAAATATACCAAAAGTGAAAATACAAGGGAAAGAAAAATACCGGATATTACACAATTAACGCGCACTAAAGAGAGTACGTAGCGTGCGCTTCTCCTCACACGCAGCCCACTACAAGGATGACGATGGTGATAAACTCGACTCGATTCTCCAGCCGGGTTGAAACACGAATGATAACTGATATACGATTCAAATTACTTCGAACGATGAATACAATAAATGAATATGATTGATGAATAACAATTACTGAATGAAAATTACTGAGTGACAATATACTGAATGACAATTAATAAATTTACAACCGGGTATTACATGTCCATACTTTCTTGAATTTGCATCATTTCTCCCCGGCTTAGAAAAACTCGGCTCTAACGATAAATGAGTGATACTTGTTATAAGGATCATGATCTAAATGCTGACCATGGTTTATCCCTCCATTTGACCAAATATTTTTGATAGCCTGAATTTCGAGTAGAAACTGTATCTACTATATCTTCAATCTCATCACGAACATTTGAAGTTGGAGGGAGGCGAACCGGAACAATAAGTTCTGAAGAGTCATTATATTGGATATTTCAATCCAATAATACTACTTTCGATTCACATGATTTACTATTTGATTCACATGAATCATAACGATATCAGATATATTTAAATTTATTTTATTCTATTAGTCTATTATCTTTGGAGAGAATAATACTTCCCCTGCCTCAGTCAAAGGTTGAGATACATGAAAATGATTGGGTTTGATGGATTGGTAATTTGTATAAGTATTGGTGGGAAATGTGTGATTGAGATTAAAAATTAAAAGATAATTGTTGATTTGATCTGATTGTGTAAAAATGACGAATATGAATTTTATAAACGAATAAATTTTTAAGTGAGCTGTAAACCTTTCGGAGGCACGGGGTGTGTATAAAAGTAATTCGAATGACTAAAACAATACCCAACTAGCTAACTTTAGAGTTGCTCAACACCTTTGATTTGGAAGTTTAGTTATAATAATACAAGAGTTCAGTTATAAATATTACAACCGAGCTAAATGTTTAATGTATTTCCTCGAACTTGAACTACGTAATAGTCACTCAATATAGAACTTAACACCAAGCCTTGACTAATAAGAAATAGAGAAATTTAATAGTAAAATTACAAGTCAATATCCTCATACTACTCAATATTCACATGAACGGAAAGACCAAAAAAATTAATTTTATTTTTTACTTTAAAATTGCACTATTTCCATTGTGTAAATATGTTCTCGTGAAATGAAAATCAACTATAGCAACAAAAGTACACCCATCAATCCACATAAAAGTTTCCAACCTATCTTCTTGACAAACAAATAAAGGGGGCATACCTTTTGATTCGTAGAACATAATAAAATATATAATCTAAATTTCAAGTAAAAATATCAATTATTTTCATAATTTCAACGAAAACAACACTAGGAAATCACCCAAATTCAACATAGAAACACATAAACCTAGATTTTAAATTCCAACAAAAAAGCAAAAAAAATATCAATAATTCTTAAAAGTAATCCAACCTATATTCTAAAACCTTATACCACTCACCCTCGCTAGTAAAATATAACTATCATCAATTTTGGCATGTGACTTATGTTCCTTCACATTATCAATGTACTTTGATTGTAGACAATAATAAATTATTCTAAAACCAAATTTCACTCACCCTCGCTAGGGAAATATAAATATCATCAATTCTGACATGTGACTTGTGTTGTTTATCATTATCTGTGTAAATCTGGTTGTCGACAATAATGAAGTTATGGTCTTTGCTTTTTATTTTCAAACTCCATATTATAGGGGTTAGATATAAAAAAGTTCAATAACAAAAAATAAATAAACACAATTTACATATAATAATGTCTTCGATTACACTAACCAATACTTGATTCAAAATTTTTTTAGTCATACAAAATCAATAGCTTAATAGAGATGTAATATTATCACATTTGTTGAAACAACTTCGCCAAAGCAAAAAATACGTGTTTTCTGAACTTTCTTCTTTAAATAATATTCACTCCTTCCAAAATGACTCGCAAGTTGACTTTATTTAAATATTTAAGAGATTTACTTCTTTTACAATGGATTTTATTTTTCATTGCATAGGATCAACATGTGCTGCTTTCTTGAAGTATAAGTGAATAACACTTGTAAATAAGCAAGTAATACAATCAAATCAAATAATACAATCACCTATCAACTAACAACTAATTTCCAAACAAGAACTATATGATAATTTTGAACTCTGCAATAAGCAGATCACTAGAACTAAATTACATAATGTGATTACCAGATTGTTTTCTTTTGTTCCACAACTATAAACCTCACCCAAAAAATACTTGTTCGCTATGACAAAGAAACAGTCCTTTTGAATAAGTCTCAAATGAAACAGATAATATATTAAATGTTGCACAACCGTAAACACATATTTTAGGAAGTGTATGTTACATTTAGCAAATCTTAAACAAGATTGCATGACCTAGTCTATAAAACCAAATGTTTGTCACATCTTTGTCTCTACTTTCACACATCTCTGTTTGGTAAAACATTTTGTGATTGCGCCACTCGATTGTTCTCCTGCATAAATTACAGATGGTTTAGAGCTTACAAGTACAAAAATTAGTACAGTTTCCAGCGGGACTAACAAACAACATATGAAGAAATTAAATCCAGGCTGTTACGAGTACTTAATTTTTGAGAACGCGTGTGAACATCCAATGGCGGAGGGGTTGAGGCGAGGGAGAAAGAGAGGGGGGAGGGAGGAGAGAGAGGAGCCGTAAAGGGAAAATCGAGGGCTACACAGAGGTAGAAGGAGAGAGAGAGAGACAGAGAGAGGGGGAGAGAGAGGGAGAGAGGGATGGAGGGGGAGGGAGGAGGAGGAAAGAGGGAGGGAGGGATGGATGGAGGGGGAGGGAGAGAGGCGGGAGGAGGGTGAGGGGGGAGGAAGGAGGGGCAGGGTGGAGGGTGGATTGGGAGGGGTAGGGAGAATGCTTGAGCCTACCAAAATGAATTATTGTACTCGCATAATCTGAGTACTTGCACCAATACATATACACGCACACACACTACAAGCAGCATTGTACCCATAAACTTAGCAAAAGGAGTAGAGTAGTATGTATATGACTATATGAAAGGTTCTAAAACTCAGCGCTCGGCACTCAATCAGTGGGAGTTTGGAGTTTTCATTTACTCAGGGATTAATTAGAGATTAACGGGAAAATTTGGATAAGGTATATATCCTAAATAATATAACGATAAAACTATGATAAAAAACCAATACTCCTTACTGTTGTGTCAAGAATTAACACTTTTCGACCGGCGATCGCCTCGGAGGTCGGGCGACCGAGTCACTGCCGAGCGGCCAAGGCGAATCGCTAATGACGGCCGAGCGGCCGAGCCTTTACCCACGGACAAGCTAGGCAGCCAGCAAGGTCAGGACGAATCCCGGTGCCGAGCGATCGACATCAATATGATCGCCTCTCGGTACTTGGCGACCGACTCCTGGAGACGATCGGCTCCCGGTACTCGGCGACCGACCCTTGGTGACCGACTGGAGACGATCATCTCTCGGCACTTGCCGACCGACCCTTGGTGACCGACCATTGCCGACCCCCAGCAACTGGCCGATGGCGACCTCTGATGACCGGTAGAGGCAGCCTCATGTCGATCAGCACCGATGGCCATCCAGTCGGCAAAGGCCGAACCTTAAGACTGGCACCACGTGCAAGGGCCGAGACAAGATCCGCGAATCACGGGTCATTGACCACAGCCTGGCAGAATCTTTCCACCAGCCGACAAACCGCCGAAAGCTGTCAGTAGGGCCGCATGTGACTGACTCCGGATGCGTGCTGGCCCCTCATTGGACCGCCCAGCTGGTTGCCTGCTGGAGTTTTGGACTTTAGGAAGACTGCCAGCATCTTCTTTGGACTTTTGCCCGACAGCCCGGGTGATCGCCCCATTATAATATTGGCCGGCAGACGATCGCCCCATTATTATAATGGCCGGAAGACGATCGCCCACCAAAGGACAGGACCCGACTACCCCTATATATACAAGGCTCCCTGCACTTGTATTTTGTCTCTGGCATTCTCGCATTACACACGCAATACAGAATCAAAACATCAAGCACTTGGCTAATCTCCAACTCTTGGCAACAACTATCATTCGGTCTTACTTCTCCCGGCCTCTCTCATCAGGAAGACGATCGGCGGGGACGAAGAACACCGAGCTTCGCTCAAGAGCCGGATTAACAGAGTCTTTTTACACTCATTGTATTTAGATTTCTCTCATTAATACTTGTATCCACGAATATTTGTATTAATACCATCTCGAGAGAGCATTCAAGCCCGGGCCTAACAAACCCGGCAAATCTTATATTATTTATCTTCTCTCGGAAGTGCTCCCGCAATTGTTGCTTGTTGTCCGTCTTCCAGCAGTATTAATCTTCGGATAAATATTTTGGGCAACAACAATTGGCGCTAGAGGAAGGACATCCAACCCTCGATTCTTTATACCTACCGTCCCGAAGAACACTCACTGTTCTCGGGCAGATACTTGAAGTGACACTCACTGCACTTCAAAGAAATCCTTCAGAAATCATGTCTTCCGCCTCCGCGTCGAAGAAAGCGGCCCGACCACCCGGCTGGACCCTGTTCGTCCCGGTCGAGCCGCAGCCGATGGTGGAAGGTAGCCGCCGCGGTCAGAGACGCTCGATACCGTCCCTGGACGGCCGCCCAAGCCTCTCGCTCGATCAGTTCCGAACCAATAAACAGATCGAAGAGGCCATAGCCGCCCTTCAGAAACGTCGGAGTGCTCTCAACGCGCCTCCCTCTATAACCCCCTCGGCCGCCCGCCGGAAGTCCAAGCGGAAGCTCAAGGCATGCGGCGAGCGATCGAGAGGCTCGTCCGCAAGAAGAGGCGCTCGGCAGCCGGGGCACCTCTGTCTTCGATCGCCTGGGCAGTGACCCGACCTGGCGACCGGGGCAGTCCGACCCAGCTACGAGACGACGGAGTTTGAGTCCGTCACCAGGAGCTCGGCCTACCCGGCTCCCAGAAGGCAGCCCAGCCGTCTGGCTCCCCCTCGCCAAATTGCCGAGGTCGGCAGCAGCGGAGTCCGGAGATCGGTACACGATCGCCTCGGCTCCCGCTCCCAAAGCCGATCGGCAAGCGACCGAGCCACGGCAATGGCTGCGATGCAACGTCAGATCGACGACATAAAGGCGCTCCTGCAATCCGGGGCATGCGCCATGAAGACGATCGCCGAGCCGAGCGAGCCGCTCGCGATCGACATCGAGCTCGCCCCCGTGTAGCACAGGATCGCTCCCCCGCAAACACCTGTGTACGAGGGGCGATCGGACCCCCAGACGCACCTGAGGAAGTTCAACATCTACATGACCAGGTGTGGGGCATCGGACGCGACCCGGTGCCGAATGTTCCCTCTGACGCTAGACGACCTCGCCCACCGGTGGTACACCTCATTGCCACCTCGGTCCATTGGCTCCTTTAACGAGCTGGCGCACGTCTTCACGGAACACTTCGCCACCAGGGTCGTCCGGCCAGAAGGTCCCCTTCGCATGATGCAAATCAAGCAGGGAGAAGAAGAGTCCGACTCGGACTACATCGACCGGGTAGACGTGATCATCCTCAACGGCGAGCCCATAAACGATGAGACCGCCCTCTACGCGGTCCTAGGAGGTTTTCAGGGTTTCTCGCCTATGTTCAGGCATCTCACAAAGACCCTACCGACGACCTACGCAGCCTTCCGGGCTAGAGCCGCAGATTTCCTATCCAGGCAAAGGCTTCTTCTTAGCCTAGGAGTAGAGCGATCGGCGCCCGCGCGACGACCTCCAGTCTCCCAGCCCGATCGCTACTATCCAGCAGAGCCGGAGGACTCGCTCACCGCCTACAGTCCACCATTTTGAATGAGGGACTAACTCCCGCCCGATCGCCGATATCGACCTACGAATAAAGCGATCAGCTGCCGAGCGACGATCGCCAGTCTTCCGGCCCGATCGCCGATCATCACGCTACATCATCAGCGATCCGGAGGACACGATCGCCGTCTGATCCAAAGATTTAACATGAGGAACTAAGGCTCGCGATCGCCTCCACCGCAAATCATAAAGCCATGGCCCCGAAGTCGATGGAACTGCCGTTTCGGCCATGCAAGGTCCCTTTCGGCCGAGATCGCCCGCCCTTCGTTTAAATACGAGGTGGCGTAGTCTAAGGGCTCTCCAACATTAAACGGTGGACACATGCCACAACCCCGTCTCAACGTACTGCCGAGGTCGGCCATCTCCATGGTGGCCGAGGTGGAAGCAGAGCTAACAAGCCGCGGGCGTGGAGTTGATTCATCCGACGCTACCGCGCAAGGACTCCTCTAGACCGAGACCGCACGCCCTTCGTTTAAATACGAGGCGGCGCGGCTAACAGAGGACCCTCATAATAAAGTGAGTCACGAGACACTCAATGTCTTCGCGCACCAAGACACGGTCATGGAGTCGGTCCATCGATCTCCGCGACTGTGCACGATTCCTCAAACAAAGCGAAACCACCAAGTTTCCAAGGGGGATCGGCCAATGTTGTTTTTTGCAGGTACAAGACCGAAAGATAGCTAAGCCAATCGACCATGATAGCCCAAGTCCGAATCCTAAGTCAGCTCAACAAGATCGCCCGTCCTCATCCTTACACGATCTCCAGTAAGAACCACCTCGCCCCATATCTTCAACATAGGAGCAAGCTGGGGGGCAATTGTTGTGTCAAGAATTAACACTTTCCGACCGGCGATCGCCTCGGAGGTCGGGCGACCGAGTTACTGCCGAGCGGCCAAGGCAGATCTGCCGACCCGGCGACTGGCGACGAGCCTTTACCCGGCGGACAAGCTAGGCCAAGCAATCAAGGTCGGGGCGAATCACGTGCCGAGCGATCGACATCAATGCGATCACCTCTCGGTACTCGGCGACCGACTCCTGGAGACGATCGGCTCCCAGTACTCGGCGACCAACCCTTGGTGACCGACTGGAGACGATCATCTCTCGGCACTTGCTGACCGACCCTTGGTGACCGACCATTGCCGACCCCCAACAACTGGCCGATGGCGACCTCTGATGACCAGCTAGAGACGACCGCCTCATGTCGATCAGCACCGATGGTCATCCAGTCGGCAAAGGCTGAACCTTAAGACTGGCACCACGTGCAAGGGCCGAGACAAGATCCGCGAATCATGGGTCATTGACCACAGCCTGGCAGAATCTTTCCACCAGCCGACAAACCGCCGAAAGCTGTCAGTAGGGCCGCATGTGACTGACTCCGGATGCGTGCTGGCCCCTCATTGGACCGCCACGGTGGTTACTGCTGGAGTTTTGGACTTTAGGAAGACTGCCAGCATCTTCTTTGGACTTTTGCCCGACAGCCCGGGTGATCGCCCCATTATAATATTGGCCGGCAGACGATCGCCCCATTATTATAATGGCCGGAAGGTGATCGCCCACCAAAGGACAGGACCCGACTACCCCTATATATACAAGGCTCCCTGCACTTGTATTTTGTCTCTGGCATTCTCGCATTACACACGCAATACAGAAGCAAAACATCAAGCACTTGGCTAATCTCCAACTCTTGGCAACAGCTATCATTCGGTCTTACTTCTCCCGGCCTCTCTCATCAGGAAGACGATCGGCGGGGACGAAGAACACCGAGCTTCGCTCAAGAGCCGGATTAACAGAGTCTTTTTACACTCATTGTATTTAGATTTCTCTCATTAATACTTGTATCCACGAATATTCGTATTAATACCATCTCGCGAGAGCATTCAAGCCCGGGCCTAACAAACCCGACAAATCTTGTATTATTTATCTTCTCTCGGAAGTGCTCCCGCAATTGTTGTTTGTTGTCCGTCTTCCAGCAGTATTAATCTTCGGATAAATATTTTGGGCAACAACACCTACGTCCAACAAAAGTGTGCTCAATTTGCCATTTTCATCCGTCCCAGAAGAGTGTGCCCATTTAATTTTTAGAAAATAATCCGTATACTTTTACTCCATTTTTTCAACTTATTTACAACAATACCCTGAATGGCCCATACCCTTTATCCTTTAATTAATCAACAGCAATGATTACATACCCTAAAACAAAAGGTGGGACCCGTTCTGCACTCAAATCCACCACTACCTAACTTTTATCAAAATCAGTGCCCATGAAGAGTGAGCACACTCTTACAGGACGGATGGAGTAAAATAAAATCAATTTCAATATACCCTTAATTTCTTCATCACCTAATTGAAATATATACATATCCAAAATAAAAATCCCCTTTTGTTGCATTACAACCAAAATGAAAAAATGAAAAAAGGATAAATTGCAAATATTTTATAGAACTAGGGGCATACAAGTCTTTTAGCATTTACAAAAAGTCAAAACCCTAATATTTACTCTTCCACCTTTTTTCCCCACAAATTCTGTCTCATTTTTCTTTTTCTTCTCCTTCTTCCGCCCACTTCTTTACTGACACAGTTACTGACGGGCGACAACAGGATGGACAAACTGAGAGAGACGTACGATATGTGGTAGAAGCACTCAGAAAATCGCACATAGACACGCCTCTATTGTGAATTTTTCTTCAGATTTCTTACGTTACCAATGGTGACTCACAGCAGGGTTACAAATTGAACCACACCTTAAAATCCAGATATAGACGACATGGTTTCGCGTCTATATTTAAAAAAAATATCCGCCACTACCCAAGTCGCAAAACTTGCTAGCACTCGACGAGTCATGTTGATTGGAGGGCGATTTTTTGCCCAAATGACTCTTGCTCAACGAGGAAGGAAACTCAACTCCTTGGAGGTCCGAGTCCCAAGTTCTCAGCAATTTCTAGGCGAGTCGCACCGTCTTTTAGAACACTAGCTACATTAATGCAGTAGTACTCACATAGTTGCCAATAAGAGTATTGTATTACATTTAAGCATGATTTAAGGACAACATACTTAAACATAATATCCGAACTCGGGAGGGGGAGGGATGGGAGGGCGAGGGGCGGGGGAGGAGAAGAGAGAAAGAGGGCGAGCGAGGGAGAGGCGGAGGCGAAGGGGAGAGAGAAAAAGGGAGAGCGGGGGTGAGGGAGGGAGGGAGAGAGAGAGGTGCTCTTTGGTCAAAATAAAAAATATTTCTTTGGTGAAAAAGGTTTTGTTACACATAGGACAAGAGAGAGAGGGACAGGGAGGGGGAGGCGCAAAAACATTTGTTTGGTTATCATGTTTCAAAGCTTAAAACTATACAGCCGTTTAGTCACTATTCTCCGTAGTGTTCTCCCCCTCATCGATCATGTGCGAGTAAATAGAGTTCGGCAAGGTGTATATATTTCTCATAACAAAATTTACATGAATAGAGAAGTAAGAGGCAAGGATGGTTGCAAAAACTTATTTCCAACAAAAAAATAGCATTTGCAAAGAATTAGGCAACAAGTGTCATGCTGCAATTTTGTCAACCATATTCTTTTGCCAAAATATCATCCTCCATGGTGAAAATCAAGAAATCAAGCATCAACAAGCTCAGATAAAGCACTTCAGAGAAATTTCAGTCTTCTAATAAACCGGAATTATGAAATCAAACTTGAGAATATGCGAAAATATTGCATCTCAAATTTTGAATTTTAACCAGTGCTTCATAGAGGAAATAATCATGACTAAACTGATGAGTGTTTGAGGAATATTTTGATGTTAAACCGGTGGTACAATAATACAGTTAAGTGATCTGAGTGTAGGTTAAATCCATGGAAGACCAATAAACAAGGATTAGGAAAACAATTTGCAGTTATCCTATACATCGGGTCATTTATAACCAGACGTGTTATCTAATGAAATTTTTTGATCAAGATGAAAAGGAAAAAATGGTCCTTAAGTGTTTCATATTCTATGTATTTAATCAATTATATCCGTGCAACTAAGTAATAAATCAAGGGAGGCAATGTTCTTACTTACAGCTTATTCACTTTCTACAACATCACTCATTATGAGTGTTTGAGGAATATTTTGATGTTAACCGTTGGTATAATAATATAGTTAAGTGATCTCAGTGTCGGTTAAATCCATGGAAGACAAATAAACAAGGATTAGGAAAAAAATTGCAGTTATCTTATACATCGGGTCATTTATATTTATAGCTAGACATGTTATCTAATGAAATTTTTTGATCTATATGAAAAAGAATAAAATGGCCTTTAAGTGTTTCATATTCTATGTATTTAATCAATCATTTCCGATCAACTAAGTAATAAATCAAGGGAGGCAATGTTTTTACTTATAGCTTGTTCACTTTCTACAACATCACTCATTTTAGAGAGGCGTTTACAAAATGGAGGTTTCGGAACTAAACGGCTCTATGTATGATCAAGATCCAAGCATGAACACACCATGTTTAATATACATGTGTCATATATAATGCAGGATCTTTATATTCAGCGCTTCGAAATTTTAGTCAGAACAACTCAAAAACAAATAATTGAACAATGAGTGAAGAGGAACTGATTTTATGGAAAGAAATAGATAATAAACTAGGCCTCACACCTAGATTGTTTAGGCCTCACATCCAAGAAAGTAATAAAACTTAATTCATTCAACTCTGTATCAAACAAATCCGAATACAAGTATTTATATGTCTCTTAGGAAAATTCTGTAGGTCACAAGTCGTCAGAAATAAGTCTAGCGGGGGGGTGAATATACTTATTGAAACTCTTTCCTGAAAGTCAGGTGAGTTTATCAGCTATGATAGGTACATATGACTTAAAGTCGTCTGCATACAAGTATGCGGAACACATCTGATGACGATAGCAGGTAACTAAATGTTCTCTGCAGATAACTAATCAATGGAACAGTAAATATGTATGCAGCAATTAAGTATGATGTTCAATGCAGTAAAACACGCAGGCACTTATAGTGGTTTCAGAGGTGGGGTAATCCTCTACTAATCCACTTCTCTCCACACAAGTTGGAGATGAATTCACTATAACTGTCAACTAGTGATAAAGATTACAATGAATTCTTCCTAGTTACAACAGCTTCCAACCAGTGGAAACCCGTGGCCGTTGCTACTCCCTTGACTGCCTAGCACCTCCTGATCCAATCCTAAACAACGCTCGAGTTGTCTATCACCTTCTAATCAAGAGCCCGTGGATGCATTTACAGTCTCTGTACTTTCAAGAACCTCATTCAAGAAAGCAACCCCGTACTCAAGTTTTTAGACACGAGTGTTGTCTTCTCCAACAAAGAGCTTCTTTGAATATGGTCTCTTAAGCTTGCTCTTTCACGATGTTATAGATTGCTTTTTATTTCTTTGTTTGCTTTGATCGATGGAAAGTTTTGTTCGCACCATTCATTTCATAGATAGCTCAATTCATATCTTCAGATATTTATAGCACGATCCTTGAGCTTCCTTCATAGCCGTTGCACTACTGTAATAAATCCGTCCATTGGAGAGTGGACTTCTTTGTTTATCTTATCAATCCATTGCAAGGCTTGATTCCCTTTTCAATTCCGACCGTTGAAAGACTTTCTTCGTTTAGCGCCGTTATTCTTGATTAGAATAAGTATAAAGTCCCCAGAACGTGGATCTTGATTAATATTTAATTCCTTGCTTTCCGAGAATCTTTCCAGTTTGTCTCCTACGTCCGCATGTGACTTTCCGTGAATCTTGGCTTTTCAACACTTGCTGACGTGGACCGAGTGTCTTGGCTGAACTGAGAACTTGTCTGATCTTCTTGGTCAAAACTTCCTAAAGTGCAGTCAACCTTCTCTGATGAGAGGTTCTCTGATGTAAAGTCATTTGCTCTTTGACTTGAACTTCTCTGAGATGAAGTTCCGTGATCTTAAGTTATCTGCTTCTGGACTTCTCTTGCTCTGATCTGGACTTAAGTTCTTTGACCTAAACTTCTTTGATCTGAGCTTAGGTTCTCTGATTTGAACTTATTTGCATGTGACTTTCCGTGAATGTTGGATTTTCAACACTTGCTGACGTGGACCGAGTGTCTTGGCTGAACTGAGAACATGTCTGATCTTCTTGGTCAAAACTGCCTGAAGTGCAGTCAACCATCTCTGATGAAAGGTTCTCTGATGTGAAGTCATCTGCTCTTTGACTTGAACTTCTCTGAGATGAAGTTCCCTGATCTTAAGTTATCTGCTTCTGGACTTCTCTTCCTCTGATCTGAAGTTCTCTGAGATAAACTTCTCTTATCTGGACTGAACTTCTCTGATCTGAACTTAAGTTCTCTGACCTAAACTTCTTTGATCTGAACTGAGGTTCTCTGATTTGAACTTCTCTGATCTGAACTTCTTTGGGATAAAGTTCTCTGCTCTGATCTAAAGTTCTCTGAAGTTATCTGATACGAGGTTCTCTGAGATAAACTGCTTCGATATACGTGGTTCTATACTTAGTCATTTTACAATTGATTAATGATACTTAGCCTAAACTTATAAGTCCAATAGAAGATACTCATTTGGTTCTTTTTTACATTTTGCCAAGTACTTTAAACGTACATTTGAATAATGAATCAATATATGGATGACATCATCAAAATATAATAAGTATTCCTAACAAATTCCCCCGTATTTTGATGATGGCAAAACTAAACATTCAAATGTAAGCAAGTCTGCACATGATAAAGTACAAGACACAAATCAACTCAGTCTTCTTTTGAGACAAATAGTGGTTGTCATTCAAATGACTGTTATAAAATTTTATTGATATTACATTGAAGTGTAGTCTTTGAATGAAACAAAATACAAGTAAATTACAAGTGTTTGCAAAAATTTACAAGTAAATTCCAAAGTAAAAGTTACAAGTAAATAAAAATTACTAGCCTAGTCTATCTCCCTCTTCTTCTTCCTCTTGAAACCTTCAGCTTTGTTGGAGGGATAGACCTTGGAGGTTTTGCACCAATTGGGCTTTTGGAAAATGGGGATAACCCATATTTCCTCTTAATAATCAAGGATGCAAATTATTGTTATTCGGGGGATGAGAAATTATTCTCCTCGCACAGCTTCTTGATCTCCTCCTGAAGAGCCAACTCATCTAAATTATTATTCATCAAAGTAGGGGATTCTTCAGGTCTGAATCTGAGGATCATAGGATAGGCTTCAAACTTCTTGTCATACTTCTTCAGAACAGCCCAGAGATTTGGCCACATTGAGGACATAAAGTTTAAGAATGACTGTTGTGGGGAGCAATCTTTATCCTGGAGCAATTCCCAGATATAGAATTTTTCAATGAACTGCTTCTTTGCTCCTCACCACAAAGGTCCTATTTTTGTAGGAAGAAATTCATCAACGAACCATAGCTCTTTTCCCTTCCATTGAAATCTTTGCTCAGGTTCCTGCCTGGTCCTTCTCCTCGTGGCTGCAGGTTGAACTTTAGACTCAGATGGTGCAGCCATCTCCTTTCGCTTCAGGTGAGATTTACCAGCTTGGATGAGAGGTAGGGTTTGTTCTGAAATAACTTCTCTGCTCTTGGCTTTGCCTTTTCCCTTATCTTCCCCGACTTCTCTATCTTCCCCCTCTTCCTCCTGCCTGATCTCATGTGCTCTGACTTGTTCTTTTCCTTTATCTTCCCCCTTTTTGCCAGCATCAACAATTACTGCTAGCTGATCTGTTGCTGAATCTAATAAATGCAAATGTACGCTATCGTGAACAAGTAATAAAATAGTGAGTAGAGTATCGTTCCCATTGGGGACTAACTTAATAAGTACCAATTTTACGGTCTTCTACCAGTATTATTTGAATAATCGAATTAGTATAATGATATGAAAAAAAATTCTAATTAACAAATTACTAATAAGCTAACAACAAAATAAAACAGCTCAATTTAAACAGGGTAATAATCAAATGAGAAGAATTAGGGTTGTGTTTCCACCACGATTTATCTGATGTGATTATTTATGTATTATGTTCTAACATTCTAATTCAACTGATTGAAAGCGGAGAATCCCTAAAATCATCTAAAGCCTCTTCTGATGGTCAATAGAAAATACTACTAATTATCAACTCAATATATCCCTATATGAATTAATAACTCAATAGCTAATCCGGCACAGTGGTTTCTCTACAGAAACAATCCTTCACAATTCCTATGAGTATATTCCTATCTCATAGAACAATTATGATTTTCCTCACCAGTTCCATGCTTAAATCTCTTCTTCTGATTAAATAAAAGCGTTAAAGACAATTCAACTATTGGCCAGATAATTGAAAGCATTAAAATCAATGAGTAAAATCCAATCTTGTTGAACAGATGATAAGAAACAAAAAATATATGAAATCACATCTTCAAATCTAGGTTTCATCACAACCCTAAAATAATAGTTTAGCCAAACATAATATTAAAAGTATTCATCATCAAAATCAAAGACACAAGTATAGATGAATCTTCATAACAAAGAGGCAATTCCTCACGTCTTCTGTGGTGTTCTTCACTTCGTTGGAATTCTGCCGCCTCCCCAGATGATGATGATTAGCTTGTGGTTGTCTCAACTTTTATAACCTCCCATCTGACCCAAAACGCGTCCCCAAAAACGTATCTACAATCATTGCAAAAATGGTCGAAGTTGTAGAGTTGCATTAGTGTTTCGCGGCCCCAGTCACATGACCACCCAGTTTTGGGCCTTCCATCAGCACCGGCCGCGGCCCTGAGGTGTCTGTGTCACGACCCTCTCTACAGCTCGTTCCAGCTTGCTGCATGTCGAGTCTGCGACGCGGCCCGACTTCGTGTGACGCGGCCCTCCACTAAAAATTGGCGTTTTCCACCAGTTTGACTGATTTTAGCCGCACTATATCTTCAACCTTCAAATAAACAAGAACTCCATCATATTTTTATCAATAATGATTAAATTATGCCAAATAACTAGAAATAAATCGTGTTTAATATGCACAAAATAATGTTCAACAAATACCCCTAAACTTAACTCTTTGCTTGTCCTCAAGCAAAATTAACTCCAAGTACAATAAAAAGTATCGTGGAAAATCGTGCAAATTCATATCGCTCAACTTATTAATGTTAACCTGAAAATCTCAAAGAATAATCCGAATATCGTACTAGTGGGTCGCCTCACGGATTTTGATATTAAAACAATGATTTCTCAAAGTACCATTTTTCATGCTAGTCTCAGCTCATGAAAGTAGCCAAGGCTCGAAGATCAACAGACTTGAAATAGGCCGACCGACCAAATGAATGGTGCAAGAGATAAAGGATATAATAAGCTAAATCGCCTAGTCTCACACCCTCGTGACATAACCACACGAAATGCAGCATAACTCATAAGATTTCCATGAGGGCATTCCTCAGATAACAATCCCTCTTTATTTAATCACGATTATTATGGTTTTATGAGCGACGAGTTAACCACTAGGTTTCAACTCCCGGAATATTTCATCGGAAGAATCATAGGGTGGAGTTCCATACTCATGTGCTGGGACACCGTTTGACGTAAAAGACATTCATGGGGCTCACGAATGCTCCTAGTTACTAAGTCTCCCTCCACAGCAGAGTAAAAACACGAGGCTTTACTTTTATTTGGTTTTAGGAGAGACGAGTTAACCACTAGGTTTCAACTCCCCTGACTGCCTAGCACCTCCTGATTGAAAACCCGTGGATGCCTCAACAACGCTTGAGTTGTCTATCACCTTCTAATCAAGAGCCCGTGGATGCGTTTATAGTCTATTTACATTCAAGAAGCTCATTAAAGAAAGCAAACCCATACTCAAGTTTTTAGACAAGAGTGTTGTCTTCTCCAACAAAGAGCTTCTTTGAATATGGTTTCTTAAGCTTGCTCTTTCATGATGCTATAGATTGCTTTTGATTTCTTTGTTTGATTAGATCGCTTGAAAGTTTTGTTCGCACCATTCGTTTCGTAGATAGCTCAATTCATATCTTCGGATATTTATAGCACGATCCTTGAGCTTCCTTCATAGCCGTTGCACTACTGTAACAAATCCATCCGTTGGAGAGTGGACTTCTTTGTTTATATTATCAATCCATTGCAAGTCTTGATTCCCTTTTCAATTCCGACCGTTGAAAAACTTTCTTCGTTTAGCGCCGTTATTCTGGATTATAATAAGCCACCTTGCCAAATCAATTCCTACCCCTTCCATCTTGTGTTGGAGCTTCGTCACTTAGATTGTGACTTGGAGATTAGGAGATTGAAGTGTGTTCTTGGAAGTGTTGGTGTTGTTCTTCATTTTGAGGTTGGTTTTTCTTTAACTCGTATTAAATCCATGCTTATGATGATACCAGTATTAAAACACTTCATATAATGTTAGATTAATCTAGTATAAACATGATAAGTTATTAGAATCATGCTCAAACTAAGTGAAGAACATTATAAGGAATGTTAGTACCACTTCTTGATGTATGATAATTCCATAGCATAGTTGTGTTGATTATGTTGGATAAAACCTGATTAATAACATGACAATAGGAAGTTGATTTTGATCTTGACACTTAGAACTTGTAAGTAAGGAATCCTTGATGACTAGAGGTGCTAGGTTCTAATCTTGCCTTGAATGTTTAATTAATCCTTGAGAGATAACATGGAACTATGTTTTGGCCTTACGAAACTAATACATTCGTGATGAATTTAATAAGTCGATGAAATGGATTGTCTAAATGTTATGTTAACCCCCTGAAAATGATTATTACAACATTGGATGATGTTATGTTTAGAGTTTCAAACATCTTAAATGATATAACTAGTTTTTGAGCAACTTCTTCAAAGGAAAGCAATGGATTTTGGAAGAATACAATCATAACCTTCATATGTTCAAGTTAATCGAATGTGTTGATAACTTAAGAAGGTGTTAACCACTACATTAATATATGGATGGTGTTCTTAGGATGATTATAACGATTATGGGTGATAATAATGCGGTAGAATTAACGTCGGAATTCAATTACATTGATCCTTGTGTATTAAGAGACGTAAATTAAGATGATGTTCTTATTATGCTTAAAACTTAAAGTTATGATTTCATTTCTGGATTGGCTTAACATAATCAAAAGAAAGACGATGAAGAATGTAACTAAACTCAAACTCTTGGCATGTCCAGCGTTAATCGGAAGTGTTGATGGATTGAGAATATGTTTAATCATCATAGTATTACATTGATAATGTTCTTAACTTCAAATGTTTGGCATGAATGTTAGAATATGCGGGCGAATCTAATAAACTTGATATATGATAATTCTTATTTGGATCGTTAGAATGTTCGATAAGATAGTTGAACTATTCGAGTTAAGTTACGAATATTGTTTCAATGAATTAATACTATTATCGTACGAATATGTTGTTGAATGAATTATGTTTCATTCAAGGTTTGCTTGTTCCAGTGAGTATTGTTAGACGAAGATACCGTTTATTTGTTCGTTCAAAGAAGGATTATTCATCTACGGCATTGAGGCAAGTTATCTTGCTTGGTTATAATGATGGTTGAATTCTTGTGATTATTATGCGTTTTGTGTATATGAAATGTTCTGTCAATCTATGATTCATGATGTGGTGATGACTTTGATCGTGTTACCGTTTGTGGCGGGATTGTATTCCCAAGCTTATCGCCCTTGTTACCGTTGGTCTCGTTGAGCTTTGTTGTCACTTCGGTGAGTTGTTCGATTCTTTGATAAAAGTGTAATTCATTGAGTTTCGTTGTCATGTTGCATCTTGACATCTCTGGAGTCATATCTGCATGCCGATTGGTTAGGTGTAGGATTTTTAGCCGGGCACTTGATGGTCATGCGTGGATGTTTCCGCAATAGATCGTGCACACGAGACATAGTTTGTGAGGCTAATTAGGTACATCGTCCCACGTATATTCTAGATTCCGTATACGGGGTGGACATGTGCACGGACACATTTCCGGATCGGGCGTACTGTGACGTCCGTCTTGAGCCATATTATTTGGTCGATATGTTCGATAGTTGGGACTAACTGTTTATATGCCTGCGGGGTATATTCAGTAGTCAGTTGTTTCTTTGAGATCCGTATGTATATGAATTGTATAATGCCATGAGGAGGATTATCATGTATAGCTGACCCTGTGGTTTGGGCGATGTTGTTACCCAAAATATTATCCGGAGATAGTATTGCTGGAATGATCGAGTAACAAACAAATGCGAGAACACTTCCGTGAGAAAATATATAACACAAGATTTGTCGGGGTTGTTAATCCTGGGCTTGAATGCTCTCACGAGATGTTATTAATAAATATACTGTCGACTACAAATATTAATGTTAGAATATGTTACAAGGAGTGTAAAGACTTCTAGTTATCTAGGCTTTAGAGCGCGTAGATTGCCGGAAGAACCAGATAGATAAATCTCTGAGTTCATGCTTGGGATATATGATGAATGTGTATGAATATCACTATGAATGTATAAGTGGTTGCCAAAAGAGTCTTTGATTCTCTCTTTTGTGTGTATTTTGCACTGAATTTGTAGTAAATTCGTCTCCCCTTGGCCATTGCAGTGAATTCTCTATTTATAGGGGACAAGGTAGTTGGGACTCCTCAGGCGATCACGGGCGACTGCCGTTTTCTATATTAAAATAAGATGGCCGATCGTCCCGTCACGTGGGCCTGTTCCCTTGAGGTCCGAGGTCGCTGCTGGAGGCCAGCTGGACGAACCAATGGGAAGCCAGCACGCGTCTCGAGTCGCTGTCCGGGGAGGACCCACTTTGTACCTTTCGGCGGCCTTGTCGGTAGGTGTGGTAGGTGACAGGCTGGGGTCAAAGGTCCTATCTGTCGGTACCTTTTGAAGATCTGCACGTGGGCCACCGTCCAAGATTCGGTCTTCTACGACTTTGACGGATGCTGGATCCATACGTGGCACGAGACGATCGCCTCTGGTTCGCTCATTAAAGACGATCGTCAGATATCAAAATATGGTCGCTGGGTACCAAAAGAGGGTCGCCGTAATATGCCGAACTCTAGGCG
The DNA here is from genome assembly GCA_033398695.1 of Orobanche coerulescens. Classification (NCBI taxonomy): domain Eukaryota; kingdom Viridiplantae; phylum Streptophyta; class Magnoliopsida; order Lamiales; family Orobanchaceae; genus Orobanche; species Orobanche coerulescens. The sequence goes on along the minus strand of CM065804.1, from coordinate 68,156,927 downwards.
TTTGTCCAGAGTATGTCTTCCAAGGTTGGCTTCTCTGATCGTGATGCCGATCGCCTATCGAGGCGTATTAATCGCCGCACAACAATTGCCCCCCAGCTCGCCTCGATGTTGAAAACACAGGGTGAGGTGGCACTGTTGGCGATCACCAATGTTTAGCCGATCAGCCGATCTGAATTCAAATCTGGACGATCTCCTTTCACGCCGGGAGCAGCGGGAAATGAAGGCGGGCTTTCCAAAAGTGGCAGGGACACGCGTCGCGCCGCTGTTGGGGGAGTCCGATGGTTTGTCGGACTTGTCGGCTGGCATGCCCTTGAAAAGACGCGTACGCGAGATTCGAGGGCAGCATTTAATGCGTCCCCACGTGACGGTTGCGATCCAGCCCTCGAGATTTCTCCTATTTGCATTTAGACCCCCGTCTCCATCTATAAAAGGGCCAGGGCTTCTTCTCCTTCACTTTTTACGCGTCCTTGCATCCATAGCCGAAATTCTGCAAAAATTTCTGGAGCTTCTTGTGCCGATCTCCTTCTTTTCTCTAGGTAAGAAAAATTAATTTTCTCTCTCCCTTTACTTTCCAATATGTCGGGAGGATCCAAAACCTTCGAGACCGGAAGTTCTTCCGCCGCCGCAGCGTCGCCTGAACGGGAGGAGATTCCCGTTGGAGTGGACATGGAGATGGCCGTTGAAGCTATTCGTGCGGGGATTGCACCCGCAGAACTCGAAGAACTTTTCAACGAGGCCGAAGTGGCGAGGACGGCGGCGACGGCGGAGCAGGGGGGCTCGCCGGTGGATGAGGATGATTTGGTGCGGGCGGCCTGGGAACGAGAGAGTAGATTCGGTCCTGCCTATGTGGCTTTCGCTCAGATGATGGAAGCGATCGCTGACCCTGTCCGGAATTCGACTTCGAAGCCTACTCCGCCGCTCACCCTTACGAACACGTGAAGCGGATGGATTTTCGGGCCGCCGTCCCGTCTCCGTGGACTCTTGGAAAGATCCGGAGTACGGCGACCAAGAAAGACCTGAGCCATTGGAGGGCTAAATATCACATCCCCTATGACGTTTCCTTGCACGTGCCCTCGGAGAATGAACGTGTCGACCAACCGCCCAAGGATATGGTTGCCGTCAGCGAGATGATTATGGAGGTCGGTCTGCGATTTCCTCTGCCATTCGCCGTCTCCTACTTGCTGATCGCCTGGAATTTGGCGCCTCTTCAACTGACGCCGAGCGGCAGCTCACGAGGTCATGCACGTTGACACTGTTTGGCGGTCACCGGTTGTTCCGCCTCCTTACTGCGCTGGAGATGAATTATCTGTTTAAACTGGCCTGCGCAGAAAGGGTCGATCGGCGGCAATCATATCCAAGGCCGAATGGGGAGAGTGGTCCTCGGTGTGCCGAATAAGACTAGGGGTGACCTGGCTAAATGGTGCTGGGTCGGCGGGGCGTGGTGATCGGCATCGAGTGACAGGCCGAATGAGGAGTTGGAGATCCCCACCACTTTCCGGGAGAGGAATCCGAGTAAGGATTTTAACTCTCCCCTTGATTGAGCTTGTCTTGGACTGATCTAATTTTGTTTTCTTTTTGCAGGACCTCTCGTTCCAGCGATCGGCGACCTTCCATTCGATTTCTTGATCGTTTGGGAGCGGATCCGTGCCTTGCCGGACTCTTTTATTGACGTTCGCTCGCTTGGTAACGAAGCTCATCGGTTGGGGGCTCGATTGTTCTGCTTCCCCCGTCACTTGAAAGTTCCAGGTATGAGCTTAGGTGGTGCTTCCTTGCTTGACGATCGTCTCCAGGAGGTCGTATCGTTTAAGTTGTTGTCTAACTTGTTTGTACCTCTTCTTTAACAGAGGTTCATTTTCCCCGATTTGCCGAGCCACCGCCAGAGATCGCCATGTCAAACCCGGGACTCATCGGTCGCCTTCACTTGGGTAAGCAGACTGGTCGCATTCCTGCGACGACGTCTCGCCCTGCTCCGGTGACGAGGCCTGCTGAGGTGCCAGTCGCCGAGCCGGTGGTTCAGGGAGAGGAACAGCTTCAGCGCCGCAAGAGGCGGAGGTCGGAGGAGTCCCCGTCGATTTCTGAGGCGGATGTATCCATTCTTGAGCCTCCGGTTGCTGCGGCTCCTATCTCTGCCATCCCGATGATGGAGCGATCAGGCCCTAGGCCTTCGGTCCCCGACTCCCGGTCATCTGGCGGCTCGATGAAGAAGGTGGCGGTCGCCGAGGCGGAAACCTCTCGGGGCAAGCCTTATTTTGGTCGCGATCCCGAGCTGGTCAACAGGTAAGAAAGGATCAAAATTTTCTGAGTTAGGCATTCTGAGCAAGGTATAGGCTAACTCCTTGGTTTCTTTGGTTTGTGCTGCAGGGTTCGTCTTGCCGACCCGGACGTTGCTCCTATGGTGCTGGACTTTTTGTCGAGCAAGGCTCCGCAAACATCTCTCGACGTCCCCACTTACATCCAGCAGGCTATCACCTCTCTGCCCAAGGCCTGGACGACCGATCTTGATGCGATCGCTCGTCGTCGATCTGGAGATGCCATGCAGGCGACCCTTTCCCTGGCTCTCCAGACGGCGACGATGGCCGTCCAAGCCGCTAGGGATTTTGAGGGGCAACCCTCCACTGCTCGTCTCCATAGCAACCTCGAGGCCGCCCGGAACAAAAATATTGAGTTTGCTAACCGGATCCAGTCTATGGAGAAGGAGTATGAGGAGACGGCCAAAAGGGCTAAACAGGACGTTGACCGATTGAAGCAGGAGCTGAGCCGCTCTAAAGAGGCTACCGACCGATCCCGTGATAAGGAGAAGGAAACCCGCCAGAAGTACGCGGCTTCGCAGGAGGAGGCAGCCGGGCTGAAGGCGATGGTGGATCGGTTCAGTGGTGAGCTGGAGGCGGCGAAGAATGAGCTGGAGAAGGCCAAGGGTGAGAATGCCGCCAAGGTGGTCGAGCTGGCGGAGGCTGAGAAGACGGCCGTGGATTTGAAGGGGCAGCTGAAGGCGATCGAGGCCGATCCCTACCTCAACGTTGCGCTCGTCGGCGAGTTCGCTTATTACTTGGCTTATGCTGACGCTGTTCGAGCCGCTAAAAAGGCAGGGATTGAGATCGGTCCCTTGATGGAGAGCTTCAAATCCTATGCCCTCGAGCATCCTCTGCACCCGGAGTTCTCCTTGCCGATCCTTGACTTCGTCGACTTCGGGATCGACTTGAGTTTGTATACTGGTAAACTCATTCATCCCGAGGCCGGTGGGGGGGCCCAAGCCGATCCGCAACCTGAGGGCGATGACCAGCCGGCAGGGCCTTGAGAGACATTTTTATTTTCCTCTGTAACTTGTACTTTTTTGTAATGCCTTCGGGCCCCGTAATGTACGAAACTTGCGTTATGAATAAAAATGTTCCTCTTTTCATACGATCGCCTATGAATGTTTGCGTGCAATTTTTACAAGTACGTGTATGATTGCTTTCGACGTTTTGTTCATCCGACCAATTGTCTGAGTGTTGAAAGCATTGATATGTTTTGAATCGGAATTCTTACTTGTAATTTTTGTCGAACGACTCCGATCGTCCTGCGTGTGTTTGAGCGAAGCCGATCGTACGTGGTTTCTTTTTGTTCGATCGTATTTGGGATTAGCTCGACGCATCTCTGCCCCCTTGTTTTTGTTTACTTATTGTAAGTAAGGAAACAAAAACTAGTTTGTCTGGCGAGCTATCTTCAGTTTTGCCGATTCTGAAGAATCATGTACGGTTGGGGTGTTCGATGGACCGACCTCTCCAATCGTGTCTTTGTGTGCGAGGGATATTATGTATCCCGCGACTCACTTTTTGTGAGGGTCCTCCGTTAGGCTACGCCTGCCTTGTGTTAAAACGAAAGGCGGGCGATCTTGGTCTGGAGGAGTCCTTGCGCGGGGCGTCGTCGGCTTATTCGACTCCATGTCCGCGGCTTGTCAGCTCTGCTTCCACCTCGGCCCGCCATGAAGATGGCGACCCTCGACGGTGTACGTTGAGACGGGGGTAGTGGCACGTCGCATTGTCCGGGTTCAACATGTTAAATGATGTACCTTGAGGACGTGCGATCGTGTCTACTGATTATTTTGGAGGGTCCTTCGGCTACGCCGGCCTCGTATTTAAACGAAGGGCGGGCGATCTCAGCCCAAAGGAACCTTGCATGGGCGAAGCTGTCGGTTCCATCGACCTCCAGGACCATGGCTGCATTGATTTTACCTCGGATCGTCGTGATCAACGATCGTCGGCGGTATGCGATATGCCTGGTGAGGCGATCGCCAGAATAGATGGGATAGGAAAAAATCTCATTATATTCCTTGTACATCATTGAAATTGAATACAAAATTATCACTGGTAGTATTTTTTCAGATGCACGGCGTTCCAGGGGTATTGATCCGGAGTACCGTCAGGATGTTCCAGTTCGTAGGCTCCTTTAGTTAGCCATCTGGATACTCTGAAAGGTCCCTCCATTTGGACCGAAAACGCCTGTGTGGGTTTGGATCTTCTTGAGGACGAGATCGCCCACTTGAAACCTTCTTTCTTTGACCTTTGAATTGAAGAACTTCTCGGCTCTCCTTTTGTGGATTGTGTTCTTCATTTCTGAGGTCAGTTGTCGTTCTTCGAGCATGTCTAGGTCGATTCGTCGGGCCACATCGTTGTCGGTCGTTATCTCTGTTCGGTTCGATGGCGAGGACGGCGATCTCCGAAGGAATCACCGCCACATTCGAAGGCGAGGGCGAATGGGGTTTCGCCGGTTGAATTACGGGTCGTCGTTCGGTAGGACCACAAAACATCTTGGAGCTCGCTCGCCCATCGTCCTTGCCTGGATTCGAGTCGCGCTTTAATTATGTGTTTGAGGATCTTGTTCTGACCTCTACTGTCCGTTAAATGCGAGGGTGATAGGGTGCTGAAAACAATCTTTTGATTCCCCATTTCTCACAGAATTGCATGACTTCTAAGCCGTCGAACTGTTTTCCGTTGTCGGAGATGATGGCCTGGGGCAGACCGAATCGGCATACGACGTTTCTCCATATAAACTTGATCACTTGCTCTTGGCCGATCTTGTTTAGTGGCTCGGCCTCTGCCCACTTGGTGAAATAGTCGACCCCTACGATAGCAAATTTACAGCCCCCTGGAGCCGTCGGCAGGGGACCAATAAGGTCGATGCCCCATTGCGCAAATGGCCAAGGGCTGTACATGGAGGTGAGCTGTTCGGGGGAGAGTTTGATGTTTGGGCCCATTATCTGGCACCTGTGACACGATCTGGCATAGGCGATCGCATCCTTCTGAAGTGACGGCCAGAAAAAACCTTACCTGGTTGTCTTATGGATGAGAGCTCGCCCGCCCGCATGGTTTCCGCAAATTCCATCATGGATCTCGGCTAAAACGAGCCGACCTTCCTCCGGTGTAATACACTTGAGGAGGGGAAGGCTGAAGGCTCGCTTGTAAAGCTGGTCGTCCAATAGGGTATATCTGGTCGCACGGAGCTGGAGTTGGCGAGCTTTAACACGGTCGTCAGGGACCGTTCCGTCCTTTAAGTATTTGATGAACGGAGTCATCCAGTTCTCCTCGGCGATGGCAATCGTGGTTACCAGGCTTCTATTGATCGCCGGCCTTGCTGACTTTGTGATTTGGATATTGGAGAAGTCGGCTGCCCCATCTGATGATGCTAGTTTGGAAAGAGCATCGGCCTGGGAGTTGTGCTCTCTCGGGACTTGTTCGATTAGCACTTCTTCAAATTTTGTGCACATTTCGGCGACCAGCTCTTGGTATTTGACCATCTGTTCGCCGCGCGCCTCATATTCTCCCTTGACTTGGTTCACGACCAAAAGGGAGTCCATGAAGATATGGAGGCGACGAACATCTAGGGCGAGGGCTAGATCGAGCCCGCCTACCAAAGCTTCGTATTCAGCTTCATTGTTGGTCGCACGAAAACCGAAACGTACAACATTTGTGAAACTTTGACCGTCGGGGCTGATGAGGACAATCCCTGCCCCTGCTCGTGAATTGGTCGCCGAGCCATCCATATATAATTTCCAGGCAGGTCGGCCGACCTGGGTTGGACTGTGAGGGAAAGTTAATTCCACCACGAAGTCCACGAGAGCTTGGCCCTTGATCGCCGTGCGAGGAGCGTAAGTGATACCGTATTGGGCGATCTCCAGCGACCACTTGAGGAGTCGCCCGTTGGTGTCCGGTCGGTGTAGGACTTGCCTTAGAGGTAGAGTTGTTAGGACTTCCACTTGGTGATCGAAGAAATAAGCCCTCAGCTTACGAACACTCATGACAAGGGCGTAGGCGATCTTCTCCAATGGTGTATAACGTGTCTCAGCATCGTGGAGCGCCTGGCTAACATAGTAGATCTGCAAGTGGGCTTGTCCCTCTGCTCGCACCAGAATGGCGCTCAGCGCGACCTCCGAGGCTGCTAGGTAAAGGAATAATTTTTCACCGGGGATCGGCTTTGCCAGGATCTGGGGGTTAGATAGATATTCCTTTATCTTGGCGAACACTATCTGGCTTTCCTTCGTCCATGCGAACTTCTTGTTCTTGATGGTTGCGAAGAAAGGCTTGCTTTTATCGCCGAGCCGTGATATGAAACGGTTGAGGGCGGCTAGACAACCTGTGAGGCGTTGCACCTGCTTGATGTTTCGTGGTTCCTGCATGTCAAGGATCGCCTGTATCTCGGTGGGGTTCGCCTCGATCCCCCTTTGGCTCACGATGTGCCCCAGGAACTTCCCAGAGCCCACCCCGAAGTTGCATTTCTTGGGGTTCAGCTTCATGTTAAACTTCTCAAGGATGGCGAACGTCTCGGCGAGATCGTTGAGGTGATCTTCCTTCTTGAGGCTTTTGACTACGATATCGTCAATGTAGACCTCCATGGTCTTGCCGATCTGATTAGCGAACATTCTGTTGACTAATCGCTGGTAGGTCGCCCCTGCGTTTTTCAAGCCGAACGGCATTCGGACCCAAAAGTATATGTCTTTTTCCGTGTGGAAAGATGTGTGTTTTATGTCTTCCTCCGCCATTGGGATTTGATGATACCCGGCGAAGGCATCCATAAATGACATCATTTCGCAACCCGCCGTACTATTGACCAAGTGATCAATATGAGGCATCGGAAAGTGATCTTTTGGACATGCCGCGTTGAGGTCGGTGAAGTCAATGCATAACCTCCGAGAGCCGGTTGGCTTTTGACGAGCACCGCGTTGGCGACCCACCGTGGTTAAATGCGTGGCTACTCCGATTAATTTGTTGTTGAGTAACCACGGACTTCTATGTCGAGCGCCGCGTATTTCTCGGGACCGAACTTCCTACGCTTCTGGTGAACAGGCTTCATTGCCCGGTCGATCTTCAGATAATGGCAAGCGTGTTCGGGACTTATGCCAACCATATCTTGATGCGACCAGGCAAAGACTCCGATGTTCCTACGTAGCAAGTTGATCAGATCTCCTTTTAATTCGTGGTCAATGCTTGCGCCGATCTGTACTTCCCGTTCTGGATGAACCGGATCCATCGTAATGTTTTCCAACTCTTCGGCAGGGACGGTCGCCTCTCGTTTGGTGCGATCTCCGGACTCGGTCCTTGGATCGATGTCGAGACTTGGCTCGAAACCGATCCTTGGCTCGATGTCGTCCGTCAATTGATGAGAGATGGCGTCCCCTGAGTCGGGTTGGTACGATGTGCTCGGCTCGTCGATCTCCATGGGTTGATCGTCGATCGCTTCAATGTTACATATAGTATGGGAAGTATTGAAAGAAGTAACAACATAGGAGTAATTCAAACATCTTTTTGCCATTAGCTGATCTCCTTTTACAGTACCGACCGTCCCATCGGCAGTGGGGAATTTGATACAGTAAAACAAAGATGAGGCGACCGCCTCAAAGGTTTCTAAAAAGGGGTGACCTAGGAACCCATTATAGATGCTGGGCCTATCTAGGATTACAAAACTTAGGTTCCTAGTAATCCTAACCTTGGGATCATAAAAGCATACTAGCTCGACGGAGAGCTTGATCCTCCCGTAGGCTTGGACTGTGTTGTCGCCGAACCCTTGGAGCACGATGTCGAAAGGCTTGATGAATTTGATTAAGTTGCCGAGTTGTTCTAGGGCGGATTTGAATATGATGTTGCAGAAACTCCAATTGTCGACCAGCACGCGATCGACCGTCTTCCCAAGGATACAAGCCGAGATCACTAGTGCATCCTCTTTGGGACATTGCACTCCCTCCCTGTCCTTGTTGGAAAAGGTGATGAGCGTGTCTTTAGAGATGGTCGGCTCCGGAGGTACCACAACATGGACTTCGGCGAACGCCCTCAGCTCGGCTTTTCGCTTTCTGTTTGACAGGGTGGAAACCGGGGAAAGGCCCCCGAGGCTTCCACCTCCTACTTGAAGCATGTTGATCCGACCGCCAGGGTTGATCGGAGGGATCGACTCATCAGAGTACTCCGGCTCATGCTCGATTCTGGCGATCGGATTGGGAGGAATTCTTTCGTTTGGTTGGCGCTCGCGCCCTCCGGCTCTCTCCGTCCTAGGTTCTGGCTTAGTGATCAAATTGTCCAGTTTGCCTTCCTCAAACAGTCGCCAGAGCTGTCTGAGGAGGTCGCAGCATTGGCTGGTGTTGTGGCCGGGACTCTTATGGTAGGCACAGAATTTGCTACGGTCTAGATGACCGTGGTCCCTTATCGGATTTGGTTTGGAAAGCCACTCGCGACCCTTGATTGCGTTGAAGATATGGGCCGGAGATAAGTTGAGGTTGTGGAGGAGGTGGACCTCTACATCCTCGAAGGCTTTGAACTCGCCAGGCGGCTTGGCGACCGCCTTTCTGGGCTTGGCGACCGCCTTCTTCTGGACATGGGATGGCACCTTTCCTTCTCCGGCAGATCCCTCATCTAAGCAGAGTGAGAGCATCCTCTGTCTGGCCATGAAACCGGCGGCTTTGCCGCGGAAGACCGAGTAGGTCGGGGGGATATCCTTTGTGAGGTGCCTGAACATGGGCGAGCGTCCGTGGAATCCGCTCATGACTGAGTTGAGAGCGAGCTCGTCGCTGATGGGCTCGCCGGTGAGGACTATCTCGTCTACCCAGTCGATGTAATCTTCGTCTGACTCGTCCTTCCCCTGTTTGATTTCATCATGCGGTGGGGGCCTTCACGGCGAGCGACTTTTGCGGCAAAGTACGACGTGAAGTCGCTCGCCAGCTTCTCAAAGCTATTTATTGAGCGAGGTGGTAGTGAGATGTACCACCTGTGGGCGAGGTCGCCCAGAGTTAGCGGGAACATTCGACACTTCGTCGCATCTGATGCTCCGCATCCGGTCATGTAGATCCGAAATTTGCTCAAGTGGGTTTCGGATTCGATCTCCTCATATAGAGGTGTTTGTGGGGGATTGATCGTTGGTTGGACTGGGGCGATCTCGATCTGAGTCGTGAGTGGTTCGCTTGATCCAATGATCGATCTCCTGGCGCCTGCCCCATTTTCCAGGAGCGCCTTCATCTCATCGAGCTGGCGTTGCATGGCGGCCATCGCCGTCGCCCGATGCCGCCGATTGGCTCTCGAGCGCGAACCAAGGCGATCGTGTACCGATCCCCTAGCCCCGTGGTGAATGGCAGGCTCCTGCCCGGTGGGTTCCTTTCGGGCGGCAGGGGCTCACGACGGCTTTGTCTCCTGGGAGTCGGATATGCCGAACTCCTGGTAAAGGATTTAGATACCGATGTCTCCCGGATGGGGCCTGAGTGCCCGGGTCGCCATGAGGGATCGCTCCCTAGGCGGCTGAAGACGGAATCGTCCTGCCTTACGAGAGCCTTCTCCTGTGGCTCGGGGCTTTCTGTCGATTTCTCAACGTAGATCCCCTTGAGCTTCCGTTCGCTTGCCCGGCGGACGGTGGACGGAGTGATGGTGGGCGAGTCGTAGGCCTTCCGTCGCTCCCTGAGGATGGCTATAGCCTCCTCAATCTGTTCTGCGGTCTGGAACTGATCGAGTGAGAGGCTAGAACCGTCTCTCGGGGGCGGGAGTGAGAGCCTAGCATCGCCACGGTCGCCTTCCGCCGTGGGCTGGGATTCGGTCCGGGCCGGAATGAGGTTTCCGGCAGATCGTAGGGTGGATCTCTTGGATGTCGTTGCAGATGTCATTTTTCTGAAGGCTTTTCTATTGAAGAACAGTGAGTGTTTCTTCAAGTATATGTCCAAAGAACAGTGAGTGTTCTTCGGGACGGTAGGAATAAAAATGAAGGTTTAGATGTCCTTCCTCTAGCGCCAATTGTTGTTACCCAAAATATTATCCGGAGATAGTATTGCTGGAATGATCGAGTAACAAACAAATGCGAGAACACTTCCGTGAGAAAATAGATAACACAAGATTTTCCGGGGTTGTTAATCCCGAGCTTGAATGCTCTCGCGAGATGTTATTAATAAATATACTGTCGAGTACAAATATTAATGTTAGAATCTGTTACAAGGAGTGTAAAGACTTCTAGTTATCTAGGCTTTAGAGCGCGTAGATTGCCGGAAGAACCAGATAGATAAATCTGTCAGTTCATGCTTGGGATATATGATGAATGTGTATGAATATCACTATGAATGTATAAGTGGTTGCCAAAAGAGTCTTTGATTCTCTCTTTTGTGTGTATTTTGCACTGAATTCATAGTAAATTCGCCTCCCCTTGGCCATTGCAGTGAATTCTCTATTTATAGGGGACAAGGTAGTTGGGACTCCTCAGGCGATCGCGGGCGACCGCCGTTTTCTATATTAAAATAAGATGGCTGATCATCCCGTCACGTGGGCCTGTTCCCTTGAGGTCCGAGGTCGCTGCTGGAGGCCAGCTAGGCGAACCAATGGGAAGCCAGCACGCGTCTCGAGTCGCTGTATGGGGAGGACCCACTTTGTACCTTTCGGCGGCCTTGTCGGTAGGTGTGGTAGGTGACAGGCTGGGGTCAAAGGTCCTATCTGTCGGTACCCTTTGAAGATCCGCACGTGGGCCACCATCCAAGATTCGGTCTTCGACGACTTTGACGGATGCTGGATCCATACGTGGCACGAGATGATCGCCTCTAGTTCGCTCATTAAAGACGATCATCAGATATCAAAAGACGATCGCTGGGTACCAAAAGACGGTCGCCGTAATATGCCGAACTCTAGGCGTTTGTCCAGAGTATGTCTTCCGAGGTTGGCTTCTCTGATCGTGATTCCGATCGCCTATCGAGGCGTATTAATCGCCGCACAACAGGCGAAATACTTGTATTTCTGGGCGAGGAAAGGGCAAGACACAGGAAGAGCACGATGGCGGCGGAGGGTTTTAAAGGATGCTCATTCGGGGGGCCCGAGTCTTTTGGTGTTTGGTTATGTCTTACTGTGATTTTTCCTTCCATATTATTTCGGATGAATGTATTAAAAATCTGTAAGGTATTTTCCATCTCCATATGGTCTATACCAGATTTGGATCCTGTGTACGGTTGTGTGAGTTGATATGTATGAACTATACTCCAATCAAACGTGGTTCGGCACCGTGTCTATAGATGTTAAGTTTATGTTGTGGTTTCGCCTGGTGGGTCCCAGTGGGGGCTCACGGCACTGTAATAGTCGTCGTTTTTGGGGTGTTACATAGACTTCTTCTTCTAAAACTCCATTGAGAAAGGCACTTTTCACGTCCATTTGGTAGACTTCAAAATTTTTGTATGCTGCATATGCAAGGAATAGTCTGATGGCTTTTAATCTTGCAACAGGTGCATAAGTTTCATCAAAATCTATTCCTTCATATTGTGCATATCCTTTAGCAAATAATCTAGCTTTATTCCTAACAACAGCTCCATCTTCATCACACTTGTTTTTGTACACCCATTTGGTGCCTATAACCTTTTTGTGATCTGGTCTGTCTGTTAGTTCCCAGACATTATTCCTTTCCATCCGGTTCAGCTCTTCTTGCATTGCAGTGATCCATGAGTAATCCTCCATTGCTTGTTCAGTTGTCTTAGGTTCCATCTGAGACATGAAACATCAGAACATTGCCATTTTTGCAGGTACTGTGGACTGTCTGGTTTTGACTACATCAGTTAGGTTTCCAATGATCTGTTGAATGGGATGATCTCTGAGCCATTTGGGAATATCTTCTTTAGGGTTTGTTCCTCCCGTTGAGTTGCTTTGGTGACCTTCTTCTCTCTCTGCATCAGCTTGGTTTTGGCCTTCTGGATCTGCAACTGGATTAGCTACGGTCTTGATATCTGCAGGTGGGGATCCTGTCTGATCTGCAGATGGGTCTTTATCAACTACAGATGGGTCTTCATCAGGTGCATCTGGATCAGGTAGGTTTTGGGGTCTTATATGATCTGCAGTTGGGTCTTCAGGCTGATCTGCAGGTGTGTCCATCATTCCTGTGTCATGAATGATGACTACTTCGAAGGTGGCGGATTTGAGCTTTTTCTCAATTGATTCCACCTGTTTCCTGTACTCAACAGTAGACTCATCAACCACAACATGAGGTGTTTCTTCCACAACTAAGGTTCTTTTGTTAAAAACTCGGTATGCCTTGCTTATTTGTGAGTATCCCATAAGGATACCATCATCAGTTTTAGCATCAAAGGCATTCAGTTGGGTTTTACCATTGATATGGATGAAACACTTACAACCAAATATATAAAAGTATGCAACAGTTGGTGTTCTGCCATTCCAAACCTCATAGGGAGTTTTGCTATGTCTACGTACTATCATACTCCTGCTCTGAGTGTGGCATGCTGTGTTGACATCTTCAGCCCATAACCTCTTTGGTAGGTCAGCTTCAGCAATCATGGGCCTGACAGCTTCTTTCAGGGTTCTATTCCTTCTTTCAGCAACACCATTTTGCTGTGGAGTCCTAGCTGCAGAGACTTCATGCTGGATTCCATTCTGGTCACTGTACTCAGTGATTGCCTTGTTTAGAAATTCTCCTCCTCTATCTGATCTGATCTTGATGATTGAGAGAGATTTCTCATTCTGAATCTTCCTTAGCAGATCACGTAACTTTGTTAGTGTTTCACTCTTTTTATAGAGAAAAACAACCCATGTGAATCTTGAGTAGTCATCTACTACTACTAGAGCATGCTTTCTTCCACTCAATGTCCTTGGCTTTATGGGACCAAAGAGATCCATATGAAGTAGATCTAGAACTCTTGTAGTGAGAGTGGTAGGCTGAACTAGTTTGAATGATGCTCTGGTTTGAATGATGCTCTGGTTTGCTTCCCTTTCTGACATGCATCACAGAGAGCTTCCTTCTTGAATACTTCTTCTGGAAATCCTCTGACCAGCTTTTGAGAACTAATCTTGTTGATGGCTTTAAAGTTCAGGTGACATAATATTTTGTGTCACAGCCATCCATTTTCAGCAATTGTCTTAGATAGAAAACAGGTGTTTGGAGTGCCTTTATTCCAATCTATCATGTAGACATCTCTTCTTCTTAATCCTTGTAGCTTCACTTTTCCAGATAGGATATCAATCACCATGCATTTCCAAATGGTGAAGACTACCAGATTATTCTCATCACAGAATTGACTTATGCTCAAAAGATGTATTTGAGCCCTTTGACATAATGAACTTCGGATATCGTTATATTTCCTCTGTGCAGCTCCCTTAATCCTTATGTCATTCCTCTAAAGTTATATTCAAAGGTTACATCTGGGCCTCTTTCTTTGATATAATTTGAGAGCACCTTCGTACTCCCAGTCATGTGCCTTGAGCATCCAGAATCTACAAACCATTCTTCTCCTCCCATTGTTGAGTTTGAGGAGATGTGGTAGTAGTCCTTCCACCTTTTCTGCAATTAAACAAGCAGAGATTTAGGTACCCAAATCTGTGTGGGTCCTCGGGGGTTAGTGGGTTTCCTGGAGAATTGATTTCTCCTTGGATTATGAAAGTTATGTTGATTGTTCCTAAAAGGTGTGTGTTGTCTGGGCCTATATCCCTGGTTAGGATTGTATACTGGATATGACTCATTAAATATGTGGTGTGGGCCATTTCTAAACCTTGGCTGAGACCATTTGTTAAATCTTTGTAGTCTCCACACTTGTTCATTTTGAAGACTTGGATAACCTTGAGGTTTCCATTTGCCTCTCCCATTTTGAAATCTGTTTTTAGGGAGTCTTTGATAATAGTTGGTATAATGTCTTGGCTGCTGCTCTTGCCTTGGCCATTGCCTAGTCTCTTGTTTAGGTGGCTGCCTTGTGAACCTTGGCTGCTGCCTAAACCTTTGACTGGGTTGCTGCTTATTTTCAAATACGGGTTTGTATGTAGGCTCAGCAGTTTAAACCATTGTTTCTCCCTTGATAAAAGTGGTTTTTGAACTAGAGGGAGTGTTAGGGTCATATCCAAGGCCTGATATGAAATAAAGTGGCCTTTTGTTCATACACAGTTCATCCAGGGTTATAGATGCCTTTAGAGATGTTATCTCTTTATCCTGTGTACTATTTAACTGTTTTACCTTGGCTAGCTCAGCTTTGACATGAGCGAGTGCAGCTGACTTTTTGCTATTTAAAACAGTTAGCTTATATATCTCAGCTATAGTATTTTCAGCTGAGTTTTTCGAAGAATTTTCAGATCGTTTTTCTAGATCAGCTATAGTATTTTTAAATTTTGTTGACTCTTGACTGAGCTTGTCAAAATCATTTTTCAGCTGTGCTTTCTCATCCTTTAGCTGTGCATTTTCGGTTGTCACAGTCTGGTGAGCTGATTTAAGGGTTTCAAAGTCTTTTAGTAATTGATTTACAGATTCATGAAGATTCATATCTTCAGACATGTCAGCTAAAACCCTCTATGGTTTGAGGTTTGGAAGTTACCTCTTTATCAGCTAGGTTGGCCATCAGACAACTGTATTCATCATCATCAGAGAAGAATCCACCGCTTGATTCTACTCTCTCTTCGATCTGATCTTCAATGATGAGGGCTTTCCTTTTGTCCTCCTTTCTGCTCACGTCCTTCTTGATTGCATCCTTCTTAAGATCAAGACATTAAAATTATATATGTCCTATCTTATGACAGTTGTAGCATTCCACCTTCCAGTTGCCTGCTTTCTGATTTCTCCTTGGATTGTCTTTGTAATTCTTCTTGTACTAGGAGTAGTTTTTCCAGAAGTTGCTGAATCTTTGCATTATGAATGCCATCTCTTTCTCAAAATCTATAGGATTCGGAGGTTTGACTTCAGATAGGGTCTTGGAAGAAGACTCTGCTGCAAATGATATTCCCTTTTCTGCTGGCTCAGTTGATGATGAACATGGAAGCTCGAACTCATAAGCCTTCAGATCAGAAAACAGCACCTGGATCTTTATTTTGTTGAGATCCTTTGATTCTCTCATGGCCACCGCCTTCATGCTCCATTAGGGGTTGAGGGATCGTAGAACTTTTAGTGTCATCTCCCTGTTGCCATAGGTCTCTTCAGGGGAGTAAATTTCATTTATGATCTCAGTGAATCTTATGTCCACTTGGTCAATTGATTCACCATTCTTCATTTTGAAGTTGTCAAACTTTTGAGTAGCGATTGACAACTTATTTTCCTTTATCAGCTCTGTTCCCCCACACATTACAGCTAATGTGTCCCAAACATTTTTACAATTTTTGATCTTGACCATGGTTGATTTGTCAAGAGTCTGGTACAACACATCTCTGGCCCGGTTCTCAAGGTTGGACAGCTTCCTTTCTTCATGGGTCAGCTCCGTCCTCTTCTTGGTAATCTTCTCTGGCTTCCCAGCTGCAATTTCTTCAGGGGAGTTGTCCTTCTCAAAGATGAAAGGACTGTATTCAATGATGCACCACATATCGTCATGGATGGATGATAAGTGTGCCTGCATTCTTATCTTCCAGAGGTCATATGCATCAATGGAAAATACAGGTAACCTAGAGTGCATGTGTTGCATGTGTTCCACTCTAAATGAGAGATTAAAATATATATATTCTGATATATGGATCTGGTTCTATCAAACTTGAACCAACCTCTCCGATACCACTTGTAGGTCACAAGTAGTCAGAAATAAGTCTAGAGGGGGGCTGAATAGACTTATTGAAACTCTTTCTTGAAAGTCAAGTGAGTTTCTGAGCTGTGATAGGTTCAAATGACTTAAAGTCGTCTGCAGACAAGTATGTGGAAGACACAGCTGATGACGATAGCAGGTAGCTAAATGTTCTCTGCAGATAACTAATCAATGGAACAGTAAATATGTATTAGCAGTTAATTATGATGTTCAATGCAATAAAACACGCAGGCACTTATAGTGGTTTCAGAGGTGGGGTAATCCTATACTAATCCACTTCTCTACAAACCAGTTGGAGATGAATTCACTATAACTGTCAACCAGTGATAAACGTTACAATGATTTCTTCCTAGTTGCAACAGCTTCCAACCAGTGGAAACCCGTGGCCGTTGCAACTCCCTTGACTGCCTAGCACCTCCTAATTGAAAACCCGTGTATGCCCCCAACAACGCTCGAGTTGTCTATCACCTTCCAATCAATAACCCGTGGATGCGTTTACAGTCTCTTTACTTCCAAGAAACTCGTTCAAGAAAGCAACCCCGTACTCAAGTTCTTAGACAAGAGTGTTGTCTTCTCCAACAAAGAGCTTCTTTGAATATGGTCTCTTAAGCTTGCTCTTTCACGATGCTATAGATTGATTTTGATTGCTTTGTTTGCTTTGATCGCTTGAAATTTTTGTTCGCACCGTTTGTTTCGTAGATAGCTCAATTCATATCTTCGGATATTTATCTGCTTCTGGACTTCTCTTGCTCTGATCAGAGTTCTCTGAGATAAACTTCTCTGATCTGGACTGAACTTCTCTGATCTGAACTTAAGTTCTCTGACCTGAACTTCTTTGATCTGAACTGAGGTTCTCTGAGATAAACTTTTCTGATCTGAACTTATCTGGGATAAAGTTCACTACTCTGATCTGAAGTTCTCTGATACGAGGTTCTCTGAGATAAACTGCTCTGATACACGCAGTTCTATACTTAGTCGTTTTACAACTGATTAACGATACTTAGTCTAAACTTATAAGGCCTATAGAAGATACTCATTTGGTTCTTCTTTATATTTTGCCAAATACTTTAAACGTACATTTGAATAATGAATCAATACAGGGATGACATCGTCAAAGTCTGATAAGTATTCCTAACAAATTCTAGCTAGATAACATTCAAGATATTTAATTCAAGGGATCTCTAAACTCCTAAGAGACTTATAGACTTGTCTTACTATTGTACTTGAGACTTTAGTGTTAGATTGATACCGCCACTAGAAGGGGGGTTGAATAGTGCGGTTAATAGTATTGTACTCTTTTTCGTGCGGAAGCAAAAATAGCGGAGAATAAAAGTGCAGAAAAGAAAGAACACAAGGAATTGTTCGAGAGGTTCGGCTATTAACGAAGCCTACGTCGCCTACCTAGTTTTATCGACTAGGACTTTTCTTAGAACTTGGAATTTGCACTTTCTAGTTTAGTGCCAACTTCTTACAACTTCTTGATTTCCGGGCTCAAGAACAACCTCACAAAAACACTCTTGTTTTTCTAGGTACAAGATAACCAATACAAAATAAGTGCGAGTAGAAACTCGGCTTTCACGATATATCGCTCTAAGATACAAGAATGAAGATTGGAAATTATAGAACAAATCTTCTCGTATCACAATCTAGAATAAGAGTATCTCTCAGAATGTTTGCTTGATATTGCTTGAGTATGCTAGTAAGCTTAGAATTCTTGTGTGTCTTCAATCTCCATGAAGGTGGCTATTTATAGCCTTCTTGAGCTCAATTTCCCGTTGGAACAGTATAAAGAGTTACGTACGTTATATGATGCTGCTTACGTACGTTACATGCGTTACGTACGTTATATGAGCTGAATAACGGCCGTAATGAAAGTGCCGAAACTGTCCAGTGAACTCTGATGAAATGCGTTACGTACGTTACGATCCTTAGGGTTACGTACGTAATATCCTGGTCAAAGATCCGTTGATTGAGACGACTTGTTGCAACGGCTAGTGGCTTTTCCAACGGTCAGAATAATTCAAGCCTTACGACGTTATATAATCCGATTCGTCGTTGCATGCGAAAAACTTACGAAAATAGTGAATGTTACGTACGTTATAAGAGATGCGTTACGTACGTTAACTATAGAATGTTACGTACGTTAATGTGATATATATTACGTACGTTAACTGAAGTGAAAGTATGTTTTAAGTAAATTTTGGTTTTAATAACACATCATCAAAACGATCTAAAAAAAATATTGTTCCAACATTTAGGACTCCTTGCAATTAACTGAATCATGAAATCAACTTAATTATTTTCTGGAACCCCTTTTTGCCTTCTTGAATATTTTTGTCCATACTTTCTTGAATTTGCATCATTTCTCCCCGGCTTAAAAAACTCGGCTCTAACGAGTTAAATGAGTGATACTTGTTATAAAGATCATTATCTAAATGCTGCAATTCTTCATCAGAAATCCATGTATAGTCAGACCATGGTTTATCCCTCCATTTGACCAAATATTTTTGATAGCCTCAATTTCGAGTAGAAACAACAGTTGTATCCACTATATCTTCAATCTCATCACGAACATTTGAAGTTGGAGGGAGGCGAACCGGAAAAATAAGTTCTGAAGAGTCATCATAATGGATATTTCAATCCAATAATACTACTTTCGATTCACATGATTTACTATTTGATTCACATGAATCATAACAATATTAAATATATTTAAATTTATTATATTATATTACTCTATTATCTTTGGAGAGAATAATACTTCCCCTGCCTCAGTCAAAGGTTGATATTCTTGAAAATGATTGGGTTTGATGGATTGGTAGTTTGTATAAGTATTGGTGGAAAATGTGTGATTGAGATTAAAAATTAAAAGATAATTGTTTGATTTGATCTGATTGTGTAAAAATGATGAATATGAATTTTATAAAGGAATAAATTTTTAAGTGAACTATAAACCTTTCAGAGGCACGGGGTGTGCATAAAAGTAATTCAAATGACTAAAACAATAGCCAACTAGCTAACTTTTAGAGTTGCTCAACACCTTTGATTTTGAAGTTTAGCTATAATAATACAAGAGTTCAGTTATAAATATTACAACCGAGCTAAATGTTTAATATATTCCCTCGAACTCGAACTACGTAATAGTCACTCAATATAGAACTTACACCAAGCCTTGACTAATAAGAAATAGAGAAATTTAATAGTAAAATTACAAGTCAATATCCTCATACTACTCAATATTCACATGAACGGGAAGACCAAAAAAGTTAGTTTTTTTAACTTTTAAATTGCACTATTTCCATTGTGTAAATATGTTCTCGTGAAATGAAAATCAACTATAGCAACAAAAGTACACCCATCGATCCACATAAAAGTTTCCAACCAATCTTCTTGACAAACAAAGAAAGGGGGCATAAATTTTGATTCTTTTTTTTTGGTAGGTATAAATTTTGATTCGTAGAACATAATAAAACATATCAACTAAATTTCAAGTAAAAAAATCAATTATTTTCATAATTTCAGCGAAAACAGCACTAGGAAATCACCCAAATTCAACATAGAAGCACAAAAACCTAGATTTTAAATTCCAACAAAAAAGCAAAAATAAATATCAATGATTCTTAAAAGTAATCCAACCTATATTCTAAAACCTTATACCACTCACCCTCGCTGGTAAAATATAACTATCATCAATTTTGACATGTGACTTATGCTCCTTCACATTATCAATGTACTTTGATTGTAGACAATAATAAATTATTCTAAAACCAAATTTCATTCGCCCTCGCTAGGAAAATATAACTATCATCAATTCTGGCACGTGACTTATGTTGTTTATCATTATCTGTGTAAATCTGGTTGTAGACAATGATGAAGTTATGGTCTTTGCTTTTTATTTTCAAACTCCATTTTATATGGGTTAGATATAAAAATGTTCAATAACAAAAAATAAATAAACTCAATTTACATATAATAATGTCTTCAAAATTTTCTTAGTCACACAAAATCAGTAGCTTAATAGAGATGTGATATTATCACACATTTGTTGAAACAACTTCACCAAAGCAAAAAATATGTGTTTTTTGAACTTTCTTCTTTAACTAATATTCATTCCTTCCAAAATGACTGGCAAGTTTTGACTTTATTTAAATATTTAAGAGATTTACTTCTTTTACAACAGATTTTATTTTCCATTGCATATGATCAACATGTAATATTACAGCTGCTTTCTTGAAGTATAAGTGAATAACACTTGTAAATAAGCAAGTAATACAATCAAATCAAATAATACAATCACCTATCAACTAACAACTAATTGCCAAACAAGAACTATATGATAATTCGGAACTCGGCAATAAGCAGATCACTAGAACTAAATTACATAATGTGATCACCAAAAAAATACTTGTTCACTATGACAAAGAAACAATCCTTTTGAATAAGTCTCAACTGACAACAGATAATGTATTAAATGTTGCACAACCGTAAACACAAATATTTTAGGAAGTGTCTGTTACATTTAACAAATCTTAAACAAGATTGCATGACCTAGTCTATAATAAAACCAAATGTTTGTCGCATCTTTGTCTCTAGTTTCACACATCTCCGTTTGGTAGAACATTTTGTGATTGCGCCAATCGTTTGTTCTCCTGCATAAATTACAAATGGTTCAGAGCTTACAAGTACAAAAATTAGTACAGATTCCAGCGGGACTAACAAACAACATATGAAGAAACTAAACCCAGGCTGATACGAGTACTCAATTTTCGAGAACACGTGTGAACATCCAATGGCGGAGGGGTTGAGGCGGGGGAGAAAGAGAGGGGGGAGGGAGGAGAGAGAGGAGCCGTAAATGGAAAAGCAAGGGCTACACAGAGGGAGAAGGAGAGAGAGAGACATAGAGAGGGGGAGAGAGGGAGAGAGGGACGGAGGGGGAGGGAGGAGGAGGGAAGAGGGAGGGAGGGATGGATGGAAGGGGAGGGAGAGAGGCGGGAGGATGGTGAAGGGGGAGGAAGGAGGGGCAGGGTGGGGGGTGGAGGGGGAGGGGGAGGGAGAATGCTTGAGCCTACCAAAATGAATTATTGTACTCGCATAATCTGAGTACTTGCACCAATACATATACACGCACACAATACAAGCAGCATTGTACCCATAAACTTAGCAAAAGGAGTAGAGTAGTATGTATATGACTATATGCAAGGTTCTAAAACTCAGCACTCGGCACTCAATCAGCGGGAGTTTGGAGTTTTCATTTACTCAGGGATTAATTAGGGATTAACGGGAAAAATCGGATAAGGTATATATCCTAAATAATATAACGATAAAACTATGATAAAAAACCAATACTCCCTCCGTCCAACAAGAGTGTGCTCAATTTGCCACTTTCATCCGTTCCACAAGAGTGTGCCCATTTAATTTTCAGAAAATAACCCGTATACTTTTACTCCACTTTTTCAACTTATTTACAACAATACCCAAGATGGCCCACACCCTTTATTCTTTAATTAATCAACAGCAATGATTACATACAGTGGGACCCGTTCTGCACTCAAATACACCACTACCTAACTTTTATCAAAATCAATGCCTATGAAGAGTGAGCACACTCTTACTGGACGGATGGAGTAAAATAAAATCAATTTCAATATACCCTTAATTTCTTCATCACCTAATTAAAATATATACATATCCAAAATAAAAATCCCCTTTTGTTGCATTACAACCAAAATGAAAAAATTAAAAAAGGATAAATTGCAAATATTTTATAGAACTAGGGGCATACAAGTCTTTTAGCATTTACAAAAAGTCAAAATCCTAATATTTACTCTTCCACCTTTTTTCCCCACAGATTCTGCCTCATTTTTCTTTTTCTTCTTCCGCCCACTTCTTTACTGACACAGTTACTGACGGGCGACAAAACTGAGAGAGACGCACGATATGTGGTAGAAGCACTCAGAAAATCGCACAGACACGCCTCTATTGTGAATTTTTCTTCAGATTTCTTATGTTACCAATGGCGACTCACAGCACGGTTACAAATTGACCCACACCTTAAAATCCAGATATAGACAACATGGTTTCGCGTCTATATTTAAAAAAAATATCGGCCACTAGCCAAGTTGCAAAACTCGCTAGCACTCGACGATTCACGCTGAGTGGATGGTGGTTTTTTGCCCAAATGATTCTTGCTCAAGGAGCAAGGAAACTCAACTCGCTGGAGGGCCGAGTCCCGAGTTCTCAGCAATTTCTAGGCGAGTCGCACCGTCTTTTAGAGCACTAGCTACATTAATGCAGTAGTACTCATATAGTTGCCAAGAAGTGTATTGTAGTACATTTAAGCATGATTTAAGGACAAACATACTTAAATATAATATCCGAACTCGGGAGGGCGAGGAGAGGGAGGGCGAGGGGGCTGGAGATGAGAAGAGAGAAAGAGGGCGAGCGAGGGAGAGGTGGAGGCGAAGGGGAGAGAGAAAGAGAGAGAGCGGGGGTGAGGGAGGGAGGGAGAGAGAGAGAGGTGTTCTTTGGTCAAAATAAAAAATATTTCTTTGGTGAAAAAAGGTTTTCTTACACATAGGACAAGAGAGAGAGGGACAGGGAGGGGGGGGGGGGGGGGAGGCCGTAAAAACATTTTTTTGGGTTGTCATGTTTCAAAGCTTAAAACTATACAGCCGTTTAGTCACTATTCTCCGTAGTGTTCTCCCGCTAGAGTTCGGCAAGGTGTATATATTTCTCATAACAAAATTTACATGAATAGAGAAGTAAGAAGGCAAAGATGGTTGCAAAAACTTATTTCCACACAAAAAAATAGCATTTGCAAAGAATTAGGCAACAAGTGTCATGCTGCAATTTTGTCAAACATATTCTTTTGCCATAATCTCATCCTCCATGGTGAAAATCAAGAAATCAAGCATCAACAAGCTCAGATAAAGCACTTCAGAGAAATTTCAGTCTTCTAAACCGGAATTATGAAATCAAACTTGAGAATATGCGAAAATATTGCATCTCAAATTTTGAATTTTAACCAGTGCTTCATAGAGGAAATAATCATGACTAAACTGATGAGTGTTTGAGGAATATTTGGATGTTAAACCGGTGGTACAATAATATAGTTAAGTGATCTCAGTGTAGGTTAAATCCATGGAAGACCAAAAAACAAGGATTAGGAAAAAAAATTGCAGTTATCCTATACATCCGGTCTTTTATAACCAGACATGTTATCTAATGAAATTTTTTGATCAATACGAAAAGGAAAAAAATGGTCTTTAAGTGTTTCATATTCTATGTATTTAATCAATCATTTTCGAGCAAATAAGTAATAAATCAAGGGAGGCAATGTTCTTACTTACAGCTTATTCACTTTCTACAACATCACTCATTATGAGTTTTGAGGAATATTTTGATGTTAACCGTTGGTACAATAATACAGTTAAGTGATCTCAGTGAAGGTTAAATCCATGGAAGACCAATAAACAAGGATTAGGAAAAAAATTGAAATTATCCTATACATGGGGTCATTTATATTTATAACCAGACATGTAATCTTATGAAATTTTTGATCTATATGAAAAGGAAAGAAATGGCCTTTTAAGTGTTTCATATTCTATGTATTTAATCAATCATTTCCGAGCAAATAAGTAATAAATCAAGGGAGGCAATGTTTTTACTTACAGCTTATTCACTTTCTACAACATCACTCATTTTAGACAGGCGTGTACAAAATGGAGGTTTCGGAACTAAACGGATCTATGTATGGTCAAGATCCAGGCATGACCACCCCTGTTTAATATAGATGTGTCATATATGATACAGGATCTTTATATTCAGCGCTTCGAACTTTTAGTCAGAACAACTCAGAAACAAATAGTTGAACAATGAGTGAAGAGGAACTGATTTTATGGAAAGAAGGGATAATAAACTAGGCCTCACACCTAGATTGTTTAGGTCTCACATCCAATGAAGTAACAAAACTTAATTCATTCAACTCTGTCTCAAACAAATCTGAATACAGGTATATATAGGTCTCTTAGGAAAATTCTAGCTAGATAACATTCAAGATATTTAATTCAAGGAACCTCCAAACTCCTAAGAGACTTCTAGACTTGTCTGACTATTGTACTTCAGACTTTAGGACTCCTTGCAATTAACTTAATCATGAAATGAACTTAATTATTTTCTGGAACCTTCTTTTGCCTTCTTGAATATTTTTGTCCATACTTTCTTGAATTTGCATCATTTCTCCCTGGCTTAGAAAAACTCGGCTCTAACGAGTTAAATGAGTGATACTTGTTATAAAGATCAGGATCTAAATGCTGAAATTCTTCATCAGAAATCCATGTATAGTCAGACCATGGTTTATCCCTCCATTTGAGCAAATATTTTTGATAGCCTCAATTTCGAGTAGAAACAACAGTTGTATCCACTATATCTTCAATCTCATCACGAACATTTGAAGTTGGAGGGAGGTGAACCGGAACAATAAGTTCTGAAGAGTCATCATGTCCGTGATAAATAGTAAGATCTTCAACATTGAAAATGTTGCTAATTCATATATCAGCCGGGAGGTCCAGAACATACGCATTAGAATTTATTTTAAGACTGGTTGTATATGGTCCAATGCGCCGGTATTGCACGTTTTTATATTTGCTATTTGGAAAGCATTCAGGCCGGATGCGTACCATTACTTGATCCTAAAAGAACTACGACCTGTAGTTCCATTGACTGAACTATTGCACTCAAACTCAGCCACTGCCAAAATCGGATCCCAAGTTGTGAGCTTGTCTTCAACTAAGCACCGTAGTAAATTACTCAAACTCTTATTAACAACTTCTGTTTGTCCATCTATTTGAGGGTGATAGGCTGAAGAAAACTTTAATTGTGTATTCATTAACCGCCACAAAGTCCGCCAAAAATAGCTCGTGAAATTTACATCTCGATCTGATACTACATGTAGTCTAACAATTTCCTTAAAGAATAACTTTGCTATGTAAATTGCATCGAAAGTCTTCGAGCAAGGAATGAAGTGTGCAATCTTTAAAATCGGTCTACAACCACATAGATGGAGTCATGCCCTCGAGCTGTTATTGGTAAACCAAGTATGAAATCCATACTTAATTCTTGCCAAGGTACGTGAGGAGTAGGAAGAGGCATGTATAATCCTGAATTATTTTTTGTTCCTTTGGCCATTTGACAAATGCAACATTGAGGAACAGCAACTGCTACATCATGTTTTAAACGTGGCCAAAAAAATCTTCCTTCTACCATGGCAATATTGTCTTGTCCCTTCCGAAATGATCATTGCCATGCAATTCCCAAATAATTTGTTCACGAACTGAAGTAGATGGTAGACAAAGATGATGCCCTTTGAATAAATAACCATCTTGTAAAGAAAAAGTACAGTAAACATGTTGCCCGGTAGTCATGCTGGAATAGATATCTTCAAAATCTTTACACGATGGATACTCCTCAAGCCTTTCGAATCCTACTACCTTGACGGATAATGTATTCATAACATAAATAACTCGAGCATTTGCTGCCTTATTCTCCACTCCAGCTTTATGTTTTATGACACAAGTAGATTCTTGCAAGAACTCAATTCACTTCCCATGCTTCCCGTTCAGCTTTTTTTTTTTTACTATTAAGGTGTTTAAGAGCTTCATGATCAGAATAAAGCACAAGTTCTTTATGAATAAGATAGTGACACCAATATTGAAGTGCTTGTACTAATGCATAAAATTCTTTCCCGTATGTAGTATATTTCAGCTTAGCTTCATTAAGCTTTTCACTGAAAAGTGCTACCGGATGGCCTTCTTGTCTGAGCACTCCTCCAATTCCTACATGTGAGGCATCACATGCGACTTCGAACACCTTTGTAAAATATGGCAGCCTTAGAACCGGAGCTCGAGTCATGCACTCCTTAAACTTCTCAAATGCATTAAAAGCTGCCAATGTCCATTTAAATTGTCCTTTCTTCATATAATTTGTAATTGAAGCCATTATAGTGCTGAAATTTTTAATAGAGCGTCGATAAAAGGTTGCCTGTCCATGAAAACTCCTTGTCTCATGTAATGACTGTGGTACTGGCCAATTGATAATGGCTGCCACTTTTTCTGGATCCGCTGCCACGCCTTTGGAAGATACAATAAATCCCAAAAATACAACATTATATGTCATAAAAGAACACTTTTTCATGTTGATGTAGAGTTTCTCTTGTCCTAGAACTCTTAGAACCCGTCTTAGATGAGAGAGATGCTTCTCTTTGGTCTTGCTATATATTAATATGTCATCAAAATATACAACCAGGAACTACCAATAAAAGGTTGAAATATTTGGGTCATTACCCTCATGAATGTGCTAGGAGCATTGCATAATCCAAATGGCAAGACCAACCATTCATAAAGCTCATCTTTGGTTTTAAATGCTGTCTTCAATTCATCTCTGGGCCAAATGCAGATTTGATGGTAACCACTCTCAGATCC
Source organism: Orobanche coerulescens (assembly GCA_033398695.1). Lineage (NCBI taxonomy): Eukaryota > Viridiplantae > Streptophyta > Magnoliopsida > Lamiales > Orobanchaceae > Orobanche > Orobanche coerulescens. The sequence continues at coordinate 68,130,482 of CM065804.1, read as the reverse complement.
ACCTTTGTAAATATAGTAGCACCTGCCATCATATCAAGCAAATCATCCAGCAGTGGTACTGGGAAGCGATACTTAACAGTAATTTTGTTAATTGCTCGGCTATCTACACACATGCGCCAACTTTCGTCCTTCTTTGGTGTTAGAAGAGTCGGGACAACGCATGGACTTAGGCTTTCTCTAATGAATCCTTTCGACAAGAGACCTTCTATTTGCTTCTTTAATTCAGCATGTTCAGTGGGATTCATTCTGTATGTCGGCAAATTTGAATGTTGCTCCTGGGATAAGATCAATTGCATGTTGTACATTGCTCATCGGAGGTAAAGCATCAGGTGGTTCGTTGGGGGCAACATCAGAAGTCTTGCAACAACTTTTGAACTTCAGTTGGTAACTCCTTGGCAATGGAATCTTCATTCTAATTTACTCACTTAATCATTATTCCATAAATAACTCCAGTTTCATTGCTTTCGCGCAAGACTGCTTCTTCGTAACCAACTGGAGGACTTTCTTCTCCCGTTGATATGGCTGACTTGGATTACCAACTTTAGAATTTGAGTTAACTTCTGATTTGTTGAAACTTTCTGCAGTTTTCGGGCTTGTCCTCCTCATCTTCTTCAGCTCCTCAGAACTTTTAGGATAAAGTATGATATTATTACCTTGCCAGGAAAAATGGAAGGTAATAATCAAACAACCATGGCCGTCCAAGTAAAATGTGCGTCACATTCATGGATACAACATCACAATGAATAGAATCTTTGTAACGACCACAAATTATTGGAATTAGGCAACGCTTACTTACCGAAATGGATGTATTATCGATCCAAGCAACATGATAGGGTTGGGGATGTGGCTCGGTACGAAGTTTTAGTCGTTCCACTATTGAGGCTGAAATTACATTCATGCAGCTTCCGCCATAAATAACAAGCTTAACTCATTCTTACAAGTTACTAGTGCTTGAAATATTGTTGTCCTTCTCCAATCTGCCTCCTTAGCTTTTGGAGCAGCAAGTAAGCATCGCACAACCATATTCAAAGAGTTTTCTCCATCAGAATCAGCCAAGTCATCGGCATTAAATTAGGGAGTTCCGTCATCTTCAATTTCGGCCTACATCTAGTTTTTGCTTTTCTTCTGCTGCTCCTATATGCAGATTGTTCATGGTGGGACTGTTCATGGTGGGACATTGATAAGCCTTATGCCCCTTGCCTTCGCATCTGAAACAACGGTCACTATCGTCGACGCCCTTTACTTTCCCTCCTTTCTTATTTGTTGTGTATTGTGACTTTGATAGAGGGCTGTTGACATTACACTTCCTTGCTATAGGTTGTTCTTTCATTTGGGCACCACCATACTCTTATAGAAGTCGTCATGTTCATATATTCTTTCAGGTCAAGTGCAATCTGTAAAGCATTTTCCACGCTATATGGAGTGTATCTCAGAATTTCTTTTCTGATTTGAAATCTGAGACCAGATTTGAATCTTGCCAAGCTATGGCGCGGATCTTCAACAATCTGACTTCTTGTTTTTAATTCATCAAACTTTTACATGTACTTTGCTACCGTCACCGTTCCTTGCTTCAAATTTACAAGTTGTTCACAGAGCCTGTCCTCATAGTTTTGTGGCATGTATTTCTCCCGCAACCTTGCTTGCATCTCCTGCCAGGTTGTTATTGGAGGTCGCCCTAACCTCCTCATGTCTGCTTCAACACCATTCCACCATACTTTTGCAAAATTAACCAACTTCATTTTGGCGAACCTGACACGTCGCTCATCTGACATGTCATACCAGTCACAATATTCATCGACTGCAGAAATCCTATCGACAATTGTGGTTGAATTGAATCTTCCATCAAAGTCTGGTACATCAATTCTCACCTTCTTTGTTATATCTTCAGTTGTGTCATAAGGCGCATATGGGACTCTGTTCATGAAGTTTCCTGGCATATTAAACATGTGTGGCTGGTGCATCCATGGGAGTCCATTATTCGGTGGTTCCCACCTCAGATTTTCTACTTCGTTTGGTTGTTCGTTGGTGTCACTGTTTGTGTCATTGTTGCACCAGGGGACTCGCCATCAGGATTTTCCATAATTGGAATTGTCCTTGTTTCAATCTGCTCAACTCTTGCATCAATATTTTCAATCCGCTGATTTAAAATATTAAGGCTTTCCATCATTTGAATAAACACCTGATCTCGTTTACCATCTATAATTCGACCTCGAAATGAACGCCCCGTGCGCGTCGTCATACCGCTGCCTTTCTCTGATACCAAATCTTATGCTGGATCTTTATATTCAGCGCTTCGAACTTCTAGTCAGAACAACCCAGCAACAAATAATTGGACAATGAGTGAAGAGGAACTCATTTTATGGAAAGAAATGGATAATAAACCAGGCCTCACACCTAGATTGATTAGGTCTCACACTCAAGAAAGTAATAAAACTTAATTTCATTCCACTCTGTCTCAAACAAATCTGAATACAGGTATTTATAGGTCCCTTAGGAACATTCTAGCTAGATAACATTCAAGATATTTAATTCAAGGACCTCCAAACTCCTAAGAGACTTCTAGACTTGTTGGGCTACTTTACTTAAGACTTTAGGACTCCTTAAGATTAACTTAATCATGAAATGAACTTAACTATTTTGTGGAACCTTCTTTTGCCTTCTTGAATATTTTTTTCATACTTCCTTGAATTTGCATCAATATATCACATAAACCATAAGGGAACATAACTACAAAACATAAATTATGATCAAGAGTAATGGTGAGTTCCTAAAAATAAAGAAATTGCTTCGTTTATCTTCTTTCCTATCCACCATCAAACATGATACTCATGAAATTATACAATAGCAAAAAAATACAATACAAGTCACCTAGAGGCAAGTTGGGGAGTCACCCAGGTTTTTACAAAAAGTAGAAAGGGAACATGGATAAAGCAAAACTACCAAGTTTTATATAAATTTCAACATTTGATCGGTTCAATGCCCTTACTGCATAGCATCTCAGTTGTTTTCAGTAAATAAATGTGGCAAAAAAGACGATTATAACGTGCATTACATTGCAAACAAAACTTAGAACATTAATAATTTGTGACATATCAATATAACAAGTCTTTTGTGTTTTCTTCAGCTATCTTTTTATAGTATAGTTATTACTCAGAACTTGTGCACGTGACTAGCAAGCACCCTAAAGATGGATATCTGAAATGCATAATGGTTACCAACCTATATTCATCTTACATTTCTTCTTAGAGAGGTTTTTCTCATACAATCCGACTATTGCTAGGTTTGCAACCTATATATTATCATAAAAAGTGATTTGTTTCTTCTTCTTTTTTCCTTTTTTCTCTTTGAATCTGGCTGGCTAGTCATAAAAATAGCTTTTTTCCAACATAATGAAATGCATTTGAAATTTAACAAGATGTGTGACTTGTGTGCATTTCATTGACAGGACTTATAAAGTCTATCACAGACTGATGACCAATCAAAGATCTTTTCCTATTTTATGCAGCAGTCAATCACTTGCTGTTCTCCATCTGCTTTTATGTTAAAACTAGACCCTCTAATAAATGGAATCCATCAAGTTTTGTTATTGTGACTGGACATTCAGTGTATCTCCACGATTTCGAAGAAAAAGAGGTGTTATGTTCATGACCTCAAATCAAGTACAAAAGCAAAGGATCCTAACACAAAACGATGAGATGAAGAGAGTTAATGGACCTAGATATCTGTAAACATAATGCATGTGCAATAGAATATATATCCATCAAAAAACTTGTCTATGTAGCCAGAAAGGTGTAATCTAGGTATAACTCACAGCTGCAGATGCTGCACGAATCTCTCTATAAGCTTCAACTTCATCAGGAAATGCCTGATCCAGTTCCTCAAGAAGATGCTTTCGCAAGCTCTGCAGCATATAGGAAGCATAAAGATCACTGCAGTTTGAAAATAATCGGCAAGCCATTTATAATATTGATTATAAATCATCAAGACACCGATGGAAGAAAGATGTTGAAGACAAGGAAAGATTTGAACATAGGCAACAGAATTGGCACACATAAGGATGTTGAAGATTGCTGTAGAACCAAAATCAGATTCAGTAGAAGTAACAAGAATCAAATAAGAATAACAATCTTGGGTGATTGAATCACAGCTCAATCACTAGCCAAGTAATTTCCATCAACAGTCAGCAAAAGTAGCGGTCAATATATTATTAGTTTTAAGCTGTAATATCAAGTGTGCCAATAATAATGCCAAAAACAAGTGGCCTAAAGGTAAACAAAGCCCAACATAAAATAAACAAAGTCCACGCCAACACAATTGGAATAACAAAACTGATCCCTACCAACTCTCCCCGGCTACGAAAAGTTTGGCTCTTATGTTGTGTAATGCTCGAAAAGATCTGGAGCAAGTCGGTGAAACTCTGCAGCCATGATCCAAGTACGCTCATCCTCTGACATATCACGCCAATGAACCAAATACTAGGGCTGGGATAGTTCGGTTTCTTGAAGAAAAAAGACTAAAACCGAAATTCGAAATTTATTATGTAATTCGGGCTTGGTTCTCGATCTTTTTCTTCAAGAATCGAATTTTTAGGAACCGAAGTAATTTCTCATGGAACCGAAATATACGAACCGAAATACTCAAACTTTTTCGGTTACTACGGCTACTTTGGTTATCTTCAAATTTCTCTGAGCAAGGATAGTAAATTAGGGTGTGTTAGTTTATATAGTATGTCAAAAAATTAGAAATAAAAATAGTCATAAGAAATATAGTAGGGTTTACATTTTCGAGTATTATGGGTTATAATATATTGTTCGTTTATTGTCATTAGTTTCGGGTATTACGGTTACTGAAAATTTGAAATTACAATAACAGAACCCGTACCTGAAGTTTATTTCAGGACACGTCTCGATATTTTTTAATGATTTCTCTCTCAATATCCGAACCGAACCGAACTGTAATTGGCAGTTCGGTTCGGTTCTTCAATTATTCGGGTCATAAGTCCCAGCCTAATTTCAATTCGGTTTGGGTCTTCGGTTATTCGGGGTTCTAAGTCCCAGCCCTACCAAATACTATTGATAACCACCGCACCAAGTCGGCACATACCTCTCATCTAAAATATCACAAACACATCTGGAGAACATAAAGAGGCACCAAGGGTGCAAGCAACGGTAGATGGATATAAGCACAATGGGACTAGAAGAAACAGGCAAAAACATGCACAAGGTGAAGGTCAAGATGAAGATGAAGATGGTGAATGATGGAAAAGTATTGTATGGTCCATGAAAAGGAGTAAGATATTATATATGAAACAAAGGACCAATAGCCATATCAATAGGAAGATCCAAGTGTAAGTATTAATGCCAAACCTCTCTCGAATCTTGAATGCACCCATCCTCTTAGCATACAATCTCTTCCAAGCATAGAGAGGTAGCCTCTCAGTGCAATGTCACAACATAACCGGTCACCTTCACAAACACTATTGAAACCTTCGACGAACATCTGCAATGGACATAAAATTTTCATTTCTTAAATTAATTTTCTATTGGATTTTTGCGTGCAACTCATGGATTTGATATGCGAAAGATTCTGCAGACTCACTAGACCTACATGCTAGTGAAGGGGAACTAAATCTATGGTTTCCTAGGCTGACGGCTGACGACCAATACAAGCCTGAAAGGGACTGCCTCCGGTGGACCTACTAACTGAACTATACAATGTGAACGCATGTTCACCTACACGACACATAATCAAATCCCCTATACTCCTAAAAACGATATCTGTCTATGTCAGTTTATGGATGATAGGTTGTAGGGAACTTAAGACTAGTCACAAATAACATTCAAAGAGCCCCCATAAAATAGCTCACAAACTTCACATCTCTGTCAAAAACTAAACTCAATGAGACACCATGGATCTTCACCATCTCACTAAAGAAGATCAAGGCAACAATATCGGCACTATCAGATCTGCTGCAAGGAACGGGATGAGCTATCTTAGTGAAATGATCCACTACACCAAAAACTGAATCATGACCTGTGAAGCACAAACACTTCAAATTATGAATTTTAGTCGTAGCGTGTCCCCGTGTTGTGTTTTATTTTACATTTAAATACACGTATCCATGTTGTGTCCCCGTGTCTTGTCGCATATCCAATCTGCTGTTCGTGCTTCTTAGATCATATACTCGACAACTCATATACTCCATGAGTCAGATCATCGAAGTGCTCCATCAACATATTTGTATGCTCCAAGCTAGGTAGTATCTAGTTCGGCGCATCGTCATCTCATCCCAACGCCTGGTTGCCTCGTACGCTCCAAGTCAGATTTTTGGCACATTACATAAAGGTGTAAATGAGCCTATTTTTACAACATATGGGATAGTAAACTTATTTTATCTACAAAGAGGAGTAAACTACTTATTTTGAAGAACATGGGGGAATAATTTGCCACTCACCCTTCCAAGTCCTGCTCTATACTACCCCAAAAAATGTTAGCTTGTTTCACAAGCTTCATCTTGGCAAATCTCACACTATGCTCATTAGTCAACCTATGCCAATCAAAAAATTACCCACACTGGATAACCAATCATAAAAACACCGGGATCTCCTATCAACTTTGGGGCATCGACCTTAATTTTCATCATATCATTTCTCTGCCGTATCTATCACAATTCCAATAATTACGATAGCCCTCTACTCACGGCTAGGCATCTCTATAGTCCTCATACTGTCTAATGGGTTCTCTCTGCCGTCTTCCTCCACTACATCCTCCCCATTGCCCAGGAACGACTACCTCAATATTCTGACATCTATTATGTTGTGGGATTAAATCATCTTTCACTTTGTTATGGTTGCTGAAATTTGAGTCCTTAGCATTATTCCTTACCTCTAAAGCTTCGACTGTAACAGCCAGATTATCAAATTGGGTATTCATGGTTGCAGTTAGGTCTTAGATACTCTGTGACGACTCGACTAAGTCATGGTCGATTCAGGATGTGGGTCTTGTGCGGTGCTCGTATCAGTCGACTACTAAGGATATCATTAGTCTTAAAGAGTATAATTGATACGAATTACGTATGAGAATGGACGTAAACTCGTATGGAATGCAGCGGAAATATAATTGATCCTCACAACACTCGAATATGTGGAACACTCGTAAGATATAACCGAAAGTAGGGCAATTCGGCTTACATAAACACGAACGATATGAATGATTTATCAAACTAGACCTATAGTTTGATAAGATAATCTTTCCTCAAGACCTATTGAGAATCGATTCGATTAAAACTCGAAAACGCGTCGAATTATAACCAAGGTTTCGATGAAAAGCATTCACCAAGAAAACACAAGTGTATTCTTATTTCTTCAACATACAATGGATGTTACAATGCTTACACAAGCCTATATAGAGGAGACTTCAAGTCTTCCTATAATAAGAGAAAATAATTCAAAGATTTATAAAATCTTTGAATAATCAAAATAAAACAAAAAAAGGAACAACAATCCTAATTTTAGGGGAAACACAATCCCTAAAATGAGTAAAAAACAAGGCAAAGACAAACACACAAAAGAAAAAACAAAAAAAAATGAAATCTGCCGGCAGGACTCGGCCGTGTCGCCGACAATGCCGCGCGACAAAGACACTCGCACGGCGCGGGGCCGACAGGACGTCGGCGGTGACTCGACCGCGGTTCGCTTGACACGGCCGCGGCGCGATAGGGACATCGACAGGACTCGTCCCGAAGCTGACCCGGCACGGGCGCGGCGCCGACAAGGACGTTGGCGTGGCCCGATCGTGTCTCCGGAACACGGCCGTCGTCTGCAAGAGGTTTCGCTTATCCGGCATAGTTCGACTCGACCGCGCTGTGCAACACGGCCGAGTCCTCGTGGGCGTGACTTTTACATTTCTCGACTAGATAAAGACGGCTGCGTTTGACGACACGGCCGGGTCTTGGCCGGGCGGTTGCTCGCCACTTCCGGCCGTGGTGGTGATTTTTCCTACGGTGGTGAATTTTCCTACAGTTGGATATTTTCCGCATATTGAACATTTTTCCGAGGTTGGATGTCGACCTTCCAGGCATAGCATGACACGGGCCTCCGAGACCGATACTCCACGCCTTATGTCCGTTTTCGCCTAAATACATAGTAGTCCGTGCATGGCGTGTAGTAAGGTCATTAATATCGATCCTTACTTCGTCTTCTTCGCTCATATCAATCGATTCCGTATCATCTCCTCCTCCTTTGAAAGGAATTGTCCTCAATTCGAAATTCCGTCATCATCGATGTAAGGCGAGAGGTCCCCAACATTAAAGGTTGCATGAATCCCATAATCTCCGGAAGTTCTAATTTGTAAGCGTTGTCGCTCACTTTAGCGATTACCTTAAACGGTCCCTCCGCTCGCGGCATTAATTTGTTCTTACGTTTACTTGGAAATCGCTCTTTCCTCAAGTGCAACCAAACCAAATCACCAACTTCAACAATCTCGGCCTTCTTTGTTTGTTCGACTTTCGTTTGTAAGCCTCGTTTATTTCCTTGATTCGATTACGTACTTGCTCGTGTAATTTCATCATCGATTTCAATTTTGATTCCGCATCCTTGTGCACTAACTCGTCACTTGGCAATGGAATTAGATCTAACGGCATATACGGGTTTAGTCCGTAAACTACTTCGAACGGAGAGTGTGCCGTGGCATGAGTAGGAGAACGATTATAAGCGAACTCGCATGTGCAAGTTTCAAGTCCTAATCCTTTTGTGTCTTGTTCACAAGACCACGTAGTAGAGTGCCCAACGCTCGATTGGTTACCTCGGTTTGACCGTCCGTTTGTGGATGATGTGACGTGCTAAAAAGTAGTTTGGTTCCCACCTTTCTCCACAAGGTGTTCCAAAAATAGCTAAGGAATTTTGAGTCCCGATCCGAACCAATCGGTTGTGGAACCCCATGCAATCGCGATTTCTCGGAAATACAAATCGGCGACGTTACTTGCGTCGTCCGTCTTGTGGCAAGCCACAAAGTGAGCCATCTTCGAAAATCGGTCTACCACAACCATAATAAGATCTCTCCTCGTTGAGTTCGAGGTAAAGCAACAATGAAGTCCATTGAGACATCTTCCCACGGCCTTTCCGGAATCGGCAAAGGCATGTAAACTCCCGGTTTGAACGAGCTCTTAGCAATATGGCATGTTACACACTTATTAATTATGTCGTGTACATCCACTTGCATCTTCGGCCAATGAAAATGCTCTTTAAGTACCTCCAATGTTTTAGCCGAACCAAAATGACCGGCCAAGCCTCCACCATGAGCTTCCCGAACCAACAATTCCCGAATCGGGTGTTTGGGTAAACAAAGGCGATTTCCTTTGAAAAGGAATCCTTCTTGTAACGTAAATTCTCCAAATGGGCCAGATTTACACCGAATGAAAACCTCACCAAAATTCACATCCCCATCATAACACTCCTTTAAAGCTTCGAACCCAAGCAACCGAATGTCAAGAGTAGAGAGCAAGGCATACCGTCTAGACAAAGCATCCGCCACAACGTTGCTCTTGCCATCTTTGTACTTCGATGAAAAGTGGAATGATTGCAAGAATTCCACCCATTTAGCATGTCTCGGACTCAACTTTAGTTGGCCGTTGATATATTTCAAGGACTCATGATCCGAATGTAGGATGAAATGTTTCGGCCGAAGGTAATGGCTCCAATGATCAAGAGCTCTCACAATGGCATAGAACTCCTTGTCATAAGTACAATAGTTGAGTCGAGCCCCACCCAATTTCTCCGAAAAGTAGGCAATTGGTCGCCTCCCTTGGACGAGGACCGCCCCAATACCCACTCCACTTGCGTCACATTCTACCTCGAAAGGTTGTGAAAAGTCGGGTAAAGCGAATAGGTGCTTCACACATTTTCGCCTTCAATTTTTCAAACGCCCCTTGGGCAGCCCTGTTCCACACAAACGGTCCTTTCTTTAAGCATTCCGTTATCGGGCTAGAAATGGTACTAAAGTCTCGTATGAACCTCCGATAAAATGAAGCAAGTCCGTGAAAGGATCGGACTTCCGTGATGGTTTTGGGCGTAGGCAAGATTTAATCGCCTCGATCTTGGTTTGATCAACCGACACTCCTTCTTTAGAAACGATGTAGCCAAGAAAGGCTACACTCTCGACTAAACGAACACTTCTCCTTTTTCCGTAAAGTTTTGATCCCTAAGGATCTCGAAGACTTTCCTCAAGTGTCCGGTATGCTCTTGCAATGATCGACTATAAATTAAGATGTCGTCCAAGTATACGACGACAAATTTTCCCAAAAACGGCTTAAGTACCTCATTCATTAATCGCATGAAAGTACTTGGCGCATTTGTAAGGCCAAAGGGCATGACGAGCCATTCATATAATCCATGTTTTGTCTTGAAAGCCGTCTTCCATTCGTCTCCTTCCCGCATGCGAATTTGATGATAGCCGCTTCTCAAATCAACCTTCGAAAAAATCACCGAACCATGCAACTCATCCAACATATCATCAAGTCTCTAAATGGGAACCGATATTTGATGGTTATGTTGTTCACGGCTCTACTATCTATACACATCCGCCATGACCCATCCTTCTTTGGAATAAGTAAAACCGGAACCGCACAAGGGCTCAAACTTTCTCGAACGTATCCGCAGTTCATTAGCTCCTCGATTTGTTTTTGCAACTCCTTTGTCTCCTCGGGGTTACATCGATAGGCGGCCTTGTTAGGGAGTGATGCACCCGGTACAAGATCGACTTGGTGTTCAATCCCACGTAAGGGCGGTAAACCGGCGGTAAGTCTTAGGAAGACATCCGCAAATTCTTGTAGCAAGGTATCGATATCTCTCTTGTCTTGCACAACTACGCCAACATCTCGTGTTTCTTTAATCATCAATAAATACACACGCCGCCATCGTCAATAGCGTGTCTCACCTCTCTCTCGCTAGCAAACATGGTAAGCTTTGGTTTCTCCATTTGCTTAGAACTCATCGATCGAATGGCTTGGGGTGCCATCGGTTTAAGCACAATCTTCTTGCCTTTATCTCGTAGTTCATATTCGTTACTCCTTCCTCGATGCAAAACATCTCGGTCGAACATCCATGGTCGTCCCAAAAGTACGTGGCATGCGTCCATCGGGAGTACGTCACATAACACATCGTCTCGTATGATCCCATAGTTAAGTTGACCGCACTTGTCTTGTCACCTTCACTTTGCTTCCATCATCGAGCCAATGTAAAGCATACGGTCTCGGGTGAGCCGTAGTAGTTAGCCCGAGTTTGGTGACCATCTCGTTTGATGCTACATTCGTGCAACTTCCTCCGTCTATTATCAAGCTACACCACTTTTCTCCGACTTTGCATTTGGAATGAAAGATTTGGTCTCTTTGCTCCGTATCACTTGGAACGATTTTGGTATGTAGTGCTCAAGCACTAGAGTAGTATCATATTAGGAGCGTCATAAGTCTCGCAATCCTCATTCTCTTCCTCGGCCTCCATGTTAAATACGTCACCAAGACCTTCCTTCTCGTCCTCGACCAAAAGTTCGTTTCGGACCGCAAGAGCAACTCTAAAAGTAACCACCGATTTGATCGTACATGAAATTAGTTAATGGCCGAATCCTTGACACTTGAAACATCGTACCTTCGCCAAACTTGTTTCTTTGGGTACGTAGGGAGTCTTAGGTGCCGTGACAGGGACATGACTTGGTGTGGTGCTTTTAGTACCCGAACTCGAACCGGCACTTGGATTCCCGAATTTGGAAGGAAATTCGGGTCTTGAAAACTTCAATTTATTTTGGGCTTCTATCTTTATGCATAATCCACATAAAGTATCGAAATCTTCATATGGATATAACTCTACCGTGTTGGCTATGTTTTTATTTAAGCCACGTAAAAAACGGGACATCTTTTGTTCTTCGTTTTCTTCTAGCTCTCCCATCAAGACCAAACTTTCAAACTCTTCAATATATTCACCGACACTTAGTTTGCCTTGCATGAAGTCGGCAATCTTCCGGTATAAGGTTAACCGGTGTGATGTTGGCACATACCTCTTACGAAGTTTTCTTTTTAAAGAGTCCCACGAACGGATTTTTGCTTTTCCCTCCCGAGTTCTTCGCGTCTTTACTCCTTCGAACCAAAGAGAAGCACCCTTCCCTAACTTGAGAATTGCATATTTGCAACGTTTCTCGTACATAAGGTCTTTGAATTCGAACATGCGTTCAATTTTCCGTTCCCACTCCAAGTAAGCTTCGGGATCGGTACCTCCAACGAACTCCGGAAGTTCGTTTACTTTAAACTCATCCGCATGGTGTATTTGACGTGCGTCATCCCCGCGTCTTGCTTGCATACGTGGTTCGGTGAGATCGCTTAGTGCGTCCGGAGTTTCATCAAGAAATCGGGATCGGAGAAATCCATAACAAGAATCAAGAGATAGTTTTGAACAAGAAATCTTCAATAAAATTGCCAAGGAAATAGCCTTGGGCTCCGATGCCACTAATGATACGAATTACGTATGAGAATGGACGTAAACTCGTATGGAATGCAGCGGAAATATAATTGATCCTCACAACACTCGAATATGTGGAACACTCGTAAGATATAACCGAAAGTAGGGCAATTCGGCTTACATAAACACGAACGATATGAATGATTTATCAAACTAGACCTATAGTTTGATAAGATAATCTTTCCTCAAGACCTATTGAGAATCGATTCGATTAAAACTCGAAAACGCGTCGAATTATAACCAAGGTTTCGAGGAAAAGCATTCACCAAGAAAACACAAGTGTATTCTTATTTCTTCAACATACAATGGATGTTACAATGCTTACACAAGCCTATATATAGGAGACTTCAAGTCTTCCTATAATAAGAGAAAATAATTCAAAGATTTATAAAATCTTTGAATAATCAAAATAAAACAAAAAAAGGAACAATAATCCTAATTTTAGGGAAACACAATCCCTAAAATGAGTAAAAACAAGGCAAAGACAAACACACAAAAGAAAAAACAAAAAAATGAAATCTGGTGAGGACTCGTAGTGTCGCTCGACACGGCAGCGGCGCGACAAAGACACTCGGCACGGGCGCGGCGAGGGGCGTCGCGGTGACTCGACCGTGTTCGCCCGGACGGTCGCGGCGCGATAGGGACATCGGCGAGGACTCGTCCGGTGACACAGCTGACTGGCGGCACGGCGCAAGGACGTTCGGCGTGGGCCGATCGTGTCTGGAACACGGTCGGGTCGTGCAGCGATAGGTTTTGGCTTATCTCAAGCCTGATTCGACTCGGCCGTGCGAGCAACACTGATCGAGTCCCGTGGCGGTGACTTTTACATTTACGGACTAGTGCAAGACGGCCGTCTTGGACGACACGGTCGGGCCCGGTCGGCAGTGCTCGGCCACTTCGTCAGTGGTGATTTTTCCTACGGTGGTGAATTTTCGGCGAGTTGGATATTTTCCGGCATATTGAACATTTTTCGGCAGGTTGGATGTCGACCTTAGGCATAGCATGACACGGGCCTCTGAGACCGATACTCCACGTCTTATGTCCGTTTTCTCGCCTAAATACATAGTAGTCCGTGCATGGCGTGTAGTAAGGTCATTAATATCGATCCTTACTTCGTCTTCTTCGTTCATATCAACTGATTCCGTATCAATAATAAAAATGATAAGTAATACGCAACTAATATGGAATAACATGCAATTAAAAAAAAAGACCATAAGAATTTTCAAGAAGTTAAATACTAAACGACGAATTAAAAATCATATACAACAACATCTAAGCCTTAGTCCCAAAATGATTTGGGGTCGGCTAACATGAATCAAACTTTGAAACCGTCAATAATCGTTACATAAATAACATAAAAGGAAAAAAGAGGGAAAAAGTAGAGAAAAAAGCAAATAAAAAAAGAGAATGAATGTAAAAAAAAAAAAAAAAAAAGATAACATGAAATAAAAGAAAATAGGAAAAAAAAAAGGAATCAGACTCCATCCACCATCCGTATTCTTTCCCGCCACATTTGCCTCTCCATCGCCATACTTTCTCCAATTCCAAGAAACCGCATATCATTTTCAATCATCTTTATCCAAGTTTTCTTGGGTCTTCCTCTACCTTTCACAACATTACTTGTTCCCCAACTTTCTAGCCTCCTCACTGGGGCATCAATAGGTCTTCTTCTCACATGACCAAACCATCGTAATCGATTCTCCATCATCTTGTCTTCTATAGACGCAACTCTTACCTTCTCTCTGATCACCTCATTTCGAGCCGATCCTTTTTGTATGACCACACATCCATCGTAGCATACGCATCTCCGCCACATTCATCTTTTGAACGTGACAATGTTTTCTGACCAACACTCGGTGCCATATAACGGTGCGAGCCTAATTGCCGCGGTAAAATTTACCCTTTAATCTATGAGGCATGCCAGGATCACATAAAACCCCTGTGGCACTCTTCCACTTCAACCACCCTGCCTTTATTCTGTGAGCCACATCGCCATCTAGCTCTCCATCCTTTTGGATAATAGATTCAAGATACCGAAAGAAAGTGGATCCATGAACAACTTTCCCATCAAATGTGATCATCCCCGCCTCTCTATCACTGTTTTCGCTAAACCTACACTCCATATATTCAGTCTTACTTCTGCTCAGCCTAAAGCCTCGAGCTTCCAATATAGAATTAAAAATCCTATAACTACAAAAATTAAATCCTTACTTTTTTGGGGGGAAATTGCAATAACATATGGTCTAAAACATGAAATCAGGAAACTTAAATGTTCTGTTTATAAGAAGAATGATCTACAGGGTGAATTATCAAAGAAACAAGAGTTTGGGGTTTTTCTTAAAAAATGTCAAAGTTAGGGGCTAGATTGTAATTTAGCAATTAATTCCGAACACAAAAAGGTAAGTTACGGTTTAAACTTCCTATATGTTTACTCACAAACAGTTGTAGCGTGGCATAAGACGATGAAAAAGACGGATTCACAAGCGGTGGCAGCAAAGTTCCGCCAACGTAAGTACATCAACTCGACCATTTCTCTCTTTCCCATCTGTTTCGTTTTATTTCTTATTCTAATCTGAACCTTCTTCCCCATTTTGCTTTCTCTCTTTCTTCTTCTTTTCCACGTGATCTGCTTATTCTTTGATATCTTATCCTTGTCTACTCTCCCTCTTCTTCTTTCTTCCCCATTCATTCAGTGATGATTTGAGACGCAGGATTGATGGAATTCGGGGCTGAAAAAGTGGGGGCAGTGGCTAGCTTTTATGGTGTGCTACAGGAACCCTTGAACAGTACCTCGAACTTTGAAACAAAATATACAAAATTTTCTCCGATGCCAATTCGATCTAGGACAATAATCAGGTTCAATAAAAGTAACAATAATCCAACAAGAATAACAACCTTGGGTGACTGAATTGTAACTCAATCACTACCCACGCAATTTTGAACGGCAGTCGAAAGAAAAAATAGCACTCGATATATATCTGACGGTATAATGTCAAGTGAGCCAACAATATACAGTTCACAATCATATAAATAGACTGAATAAAGCCCTCCTAGACCAAGCCCAAAACAGGTGGGCTAAAAATATATAAAGCCCAACATGAAATAAATAAAGTCCAAGCCAGCATAATTACAATAACGGAACTGATCCCTATCAAAGATGGAACAGAGAAATCGAGAAGCATAAAAACTATTTCATGAGTTGAAAACCTTCTTCTGAAATATCACTATATTTTTTTTTACATAAAGCAAGTTCGTATTCTACCATGTTACTTCAGACCTAAGAACTACACTGTGTGGTGAGCTATCTAACCAGTGGTATGAAAAAATTCAGAAAAGATGACAATCACAATTTGTGAAAGTCACAAGCTTAAGCATAGTACTTGTGCAAGGAAACAAAAACAGTGAACACATAATGTACGAAATGGGGAGACCTCTTAGTGTGAGTTAAAATAATCTGATATGCAAAATATTTTCAGGATAAAGTCAACAGAGAAAAGTTGATAAATAAATGTGTATGAATATTCAGATAATACTAGCAAGAACACATGATGATTATTAAAACGAAGGGGAAGAAGATGTAGGTTAAATAAATTAGAAATGAATTCTCAAAGAGAAAGACCAACCTTGAAGGTGTCCGTTTTCCCTTTAGTAATCTGGTTCTTGGCAATGTAACCATTCAACATATCTCGTGTAAATTCATCAGGATTCTTTCCATCATCAATCAAACTACAACCCAAATAATAGTCATAATTAAATAAGCATTTTGAACACGTTTTCACATCATTATAAGCTAAACCATGTTCCGAATATAGATTTCATTCGTCAAGAAAACACTTACTTAAGAACCTCCATTGGCACCTGAATGGTACACTTCTCCGCTAATCTTGTCATATTATCCAGCTCCAGTACCAAGTTATTCCTATATCCAAATAGAGAGGTCTAATCAAAGAAAAAATCTATAGCAAAACAATCTCAATAGATGCTATAACCCAAGAAAATAGTCAAATTTGCACAGTAAGTGCTTCTAAATCTAATTGAAATCATCAATTACCCATACGTCAAACAGTGTTACAACTCGATGAAAATAAACTTAAACCCTGAATACAGCAGAACAGAAAGCAGGACATAATTCAATAAAAATATGATAAATCAATACATTCGTTGGAGGAGAGGAAGTTGGGAGGCCACGTTGTAGGAGGAGACGGTGAGATTAAGCTGGTGAAGGATGCCCAGAGTTTTCTGGATTGAATTTATAACTTGAGTCAAGTTCTGTTTAGGATCGTCAACTGGGGTCGCGGCGGAAGTGGCCGAGGAATCAATCGGTGATGTGTCAGTTGATTGTGAGATCATGATGCTGTTAGTGCCGCCGCCGCCGGAGGCGGTTGCCGCATGTGAGTGATCCATGTTCCTCAGAATTGAAAATCTTTCTTGTCTATGTTTTTATTGAGAGGCCTACCAAACCAAATTCCACTAAATTTGAAAGGGATTTTTTGAAAGGCAATATTGAGGCTGAAATACGAAATTTAAAGATAATTTAATATTTGGTCAGATTCAACTAGAATGGTTTATTGTGATGGGAACTACGACGACCTAAAACAATAAGGGGGAGGGAGTGGGGCTCGGGTAAGGGGATCGGTGGGCGTCGGGTAAGGTGGGCGGTGTTACCTTGCGGCTTCGGAAGCCGATCGGTGGGGGGGGTTTGGTTTGAAAATACTAGCCGTTGAACGGCTAGTTCAATAAAAAAAAAAAAAAAATTCCCTATAAAATCAAACTTTTTCAACTCATTTTTTCAAAATAAAAACACACTAATCTCTCTAAAACAAAAAATAATTACTAAAATGTCTTCCGATTCTGCCGAATTCGAATGCATTATTTTTAATGAAATGGTATGTTTTATGTAATGTTTTTTTTTAAGTATTATGTAATGTTTTTATTTTTAATGAAATGGTATGTTTTTATTTTAATATTGTATGTGATTTCATGTATGAAAAAAAAAAATCGGGTATGTTTTTATGTAATATTTTTTTAAGTATTATGTAATGTTTTTATTTTTAATGAAATGGTATGTTTTTATTTTAATATTGTATGTGATTTTATGTATTAAAAATATAAAAAAAAAATCGGGTAGTATAGGTGACCACTCCCTCCACTTAGGGTAGTGTTAGGGTAGAATTGGGTAGTTTTGAGTTGGAGGGTTTTTATTGGATAGAGGTGATGTGGCACCTAGGGTATTAGGTGACCACTCCCTCCCCCCTAAATGGATCAAAAATTGATTTTACTATTACTTCTAATTCGAAATTCGTATAGTAGTACATGAAATGGTGTGAGGTTAGGGCACAAATTCATTTAGAAATTATATACTCATAACTATCTCAAACTCGATTAACATATGATTTTTCTATTCGTTATTGTCACAAATTCGTATACTAATACCCGCTAATTATCAGAAATTATGTAATTTTAAGAAATATTTAAATAATTAAATATGAGTTGTTATAATATTTGGTTATCTATCTCAATAAATAACTCAAACATTATCAATAAGAAAATTTATCAATTTAAAAATTTAGAAATTATACAATCTACAATACCCATTGATAATTTATATACTAATACCCATTCCAAGTTCCAGTATCCATCCCAATTTTGTGTAGCCTGCTAATTACTCCCACATATTTCAATTCATAAAATATAAATACAAGTTGTTACGATAAATAATTATTCGTCTCAATAAAAACTCAAACATTATAAAGTAAATATTAGTAATAAATATTATAAATTAGAAAATATTAAACACTAATTCCAAATATGTATCTAGATTTACGCAATTTACAAAATCTATTTAAAATTTTTATACTTATATTCATCTCAAATACGATTAAAATTCTAAATATGTTTATCGATTATTGTGATATTATTTTTTTAATTCTTTATAATTATCCTCTTATAATTTCAAAATTATTATAGTACAAAGAATTTGGTAAATCAAATAATCATGGTAGGGAACTGTTGAAATATGCTTAGTAGCTTAGAGATTATGTTTGCATAGATTATGGTAATATTGATTATTGCATTATATATATATATATATAAGGAACAAAATAGAAGTATAAACTATTAGATGTGTAAAGAAGTGAGTTGAAAAACTAGGAACAAAGACAAGATAGAAGTAATATGATTAGGTTGATTTCTTATTTCATTCATGTATGGAATATTACAACAAGACCCCTATTTATAGGGTTAATTGCATGAACTGAATATGCTAGTCAATTGTCACCTTAATGGTTACTTGTTACAAGTTGAAAGTATATTTTCTTGCATTTACATGCAAGTTGACATGTAATAGAATATTTGTTCCTTAAACATCCACTAATGCCACAACACTCCCCCTTAGATGTTTATTTACACAAAGAATCCCTCGATAAAACCTTACTAGAAAAAAAATTGTGAAAAAATAAATTCTATTGAAGGAAAAAGAGTACAATATTCTTGTGTTTCTTTCTCCCCCCTATTTGGGCATTACATCAAATCTTTGAGCCTACGCATCCCAAATTTATTTTCAACCTTTCAAATATCGAAGTCGACAATGCCTTGGTTAATAAATTCGCTAATTTTTCATCTAATCTTATTTGTTGCACATCTATTTCACCATTCCCTTGAAGATCATGTGTAAAGAAGAATTTTGGTGAAATGTGTTTCGTCCTATCTCCTTTGATATAACCACCTTTCAATTGGGCTATACAAGCTGAATTATCTTCAAACAAGATTGTTGGGCGGGATTTTTTTTTTGTGGTTAGCCCATAATTTTTCAAGATGTGATGTATCATTGACTTCAACTAGATGCATTCTCGGCTAGCTTCATAGATTGCTAATATCTTGGCTTGATTCGAAGAAGTAGCGGTTAAAGTTTGCTTTATTGGTTTCCATGAGATAATTGTTCCACCACACATAAAAATATATCTAGTTTGAGACTTGCCTTTGTGTGGATCAGATAAATATCCGACATCTGCATAGCCGATTAATTTTAGCCGACAATCTTTTGAATAAATAACCCGAGTTAAATTGTTCCTTGGAGATAGCGAAAGATGTGCTTTATGCCATTCCAATGTCATCGAGCAGGACAAGAGCTGAATCTTGCTAGTAAATTAACGGCAAATGCGATATCAGGCTGCGTGCTCTTTACAAGATACATCAATGCGCCAATAGCACTTCAGGACTGTAACACCTTAAAAAGGCGGCTATTACAGTGCCGTGGATCCCACACTGGGACACACCAGGCGATATCAAAACACAATTTAAACATAATATTATCGTGATACCGAATCACAATACAATAATAATTACTCCAATTAGGAGCCTTCAAATAATACGATTATTAGCCTCATAATACACAGGATCCAAATATTAGTATAAACGATATGAAGATGGAATATACCTAAAATAATAGTATAATCGACAATAGTTTAAATGAAGCGGAAAGTAATATTACACGATTTTAAGTATAACCGGACAACAATAACTTGGGGCTCCCGAACTAGTATCCTTCAAACCCTTCGCCGTCACCGTGCTCTTCCCGTGCCTTGCCTTTACCTCGACCTAAAATATAATACAAGTATTTCTCCCAAAACCACAGGGTTAGATATACATGATAATAATTCTCAAGACATTATACAATTCATATATATAGGATCTCAAGAAAAACAACCCGACTATTGAACATACCCCTCGGGCATATGAACAACCAGTCGCAAACTGTCGGACATACCCAATCATACATGGAATATGAACGATAAATCAACATGGCTCAAGACGGACATCACAGTACGCCCGATCCGGAAATGTGTCCGTGCACATGTCCACCCCGTATACAGAATCTAGAATATACGTGAGACAATATACCTAATTAGCCTCACGAACTACGTCTCGTGTGCACAGTCCAATATGGAAATATCAACATATGACCATATGTGTATTGGGATTCGGTGCCTAAACTGAAGGCCCAGCAGAAGCGGTAAAACGAAAATTAATTCGATCTGAATCCCTACGAGGATCGATCGAGCTACGTATATACGAATATCAAAAACCGAATTCACAAGAGATATAGAAACTCACCCTTGTAGTCCGTTGATTAGATGGATAACCTTCTCTTGAGCTATTCCCCAAGCTTTGCTTGATCTCTACGAATCTATTCCGCTTCAAGCCCTTGAACGATCCAACGCCGAAAGCACCGCGTCTCTACTTGCCACGCGCCGGAGAAACGACCGGAACGACGATCACCTTGCTATCCCCTGAGGATACGGCTAGAGCTAGGTGATGAAGCTATATATGTAAAGATTATTACACTCTAAGTGTTTTAATCTTACTCTCTCAATATTTTCTCTCAATTTTCTCCAAGAAAATGAAAAATGAATGAAGAAGATGAAGATGAGTGTTAAGACTCAAAGTCTATCTCTCTCTCTCCTTTTTCTTATTCACGTTGGAAAATTGAATGCCCATGTGAGATGTCTTCTTCCCTTTATTCAACTCTCCACATGTACATCTCATTATTATGAGAATCACAGTCCCACCACCTCAATGATCAACCATTAAAGAATGGAACAAGGGTCCATATGAAGGTGGGTGGAAATGTGGGGGGCGGCACATGTAGAAATCGGACAAGTTCGGTTCATTTCGGACTCCCGAGGATCTAAACAGATAAACTCCGATTCCATATCGATGTATTTATATCGATTAATTAATCCAATTAATTAAACATATCAAATACAAAATAATATAATTAATTTCTCCAAGAAATAATTATATACATGAATTAAATTAATCACCCAGTAATTTATTTAATTCATTAGGCCGTAAATCAATTTATCCAATACATCGATTTAAACATCCAATGTTCCAAAATTAGATATCCAATATCTAATATTCATAATGAGAGAATTAGCTTTATTCATTCCGTCGTCAATCCTATCGCGTGACTCGATAGGTCCGTCTTAGTCAGCAATGGGAGGAACCAAAGAGTAGTAGCACCACCTAGCCAGCCTGGCGGCCTACACTGTACCCCAACTGAGAACAAATAGTTGGAATCATTCAAGAACCATTCTGTCCTGAATACCAGTATACGTATAAACCCTTCTTTCAAATGTCCCGATCAAGTTATAGGGTCACGGTCAGTCAAACCCTATCTGTACTTGATGTTATGCATGCGTTAATGCAAATCGAGATCATCGACCTGTCGTGTATCTAATACAACTAGCTCCAATGCTTTGGCTAAAGACTTATGATCTCATCTGCCAATAACCGCATAGGACATATAACCCACTCACTAACGGGAGAAAGAATTCTATCTTGGTATTCAGTAGGACCTGCTACTTGCTCGTCAAGATGCACGTCGAGGTTGACCCCCGCCTTCCGGTTTATAGGGTTGAACTACTCTAATGAAAATCTTGACGTCACAAGCACATCCCTACTAAATCCTCAAGTCGAAGGTTCACGAATACCAATCACAACCTTTCGATTCCGTCATTGACTGTCCCGGAGTGAAATCCGTGTGACGAATCGAGGGTGAGTCGGTTCGAGTATACTAATCCAATTAGCATACCTATAACGTGTGCTCCCACTAACCATTAGCATTCGACAGGAACTCTTCATGTCAAAGAACACGTCATACAAGTCTTCACATAAACTTAACGCCCAGTCAAGTTTCATTGACTTGCGAACGATTAAGTATTTGAGCTATAAACTTCCAGTGCCGACCCCCTTATCCAATAAGGAGTGGAACGTTTTGCTCTAAAATACACGGACTAGTTTCTATATGTATATTTATGAGTTAGGAATGCCAGTAACTACCTGTAAATAAAGAAACATTCATTGCCTTATATAATTGATTTACATAATTACAAGTGCAATGCCCTTACTCAACATCCTCTGAGTGGCATTCGAGGGCATACTCCTAACAATGTGCCTCGCTAAAAATTCTACACATAACCAATCGGCACACAGATATGATTCCAGATATGTCACGATACAACATGACAACGAAACTCAATAAATTACACTTTCACTCAAGAATCGAGAAACTCACCGAAGTGACCATAATGATCAACGAAACCAACGATACAAAAGTGGTGAACATGGGAATACAATCCCACAATGAAATGGTACTACGATCAAGAACAATATCATGCTACGAATCATAGATTCATAAGGCACTTTATATACACGAAACGTATAACGTTCATAAGAATCCAATCATCATTATTACCAAGCAAGATAACTTGCCTCAATTCTGTAGACGAATAGTCCTTCTTCGAATGAACGAATGGACGGTATCCTCGACTAATAATACTCACTCGAACAAGCAACCTAGAATGAAACATAACTCATTCAACAACACACTCATACAATAATGATATCAATTCATAGGAAACAACACCCGTAATCTTAGTCGAATAGTTCATCATATCCCAGTGGACATACTATCGTTTCATTAACGAATTATAATATACTGAATTCATCTTTAAAAATTGGATTTACCAAGTTCTTAAGGTTCTATAACATTTATATCATCTATTACACAAGGATCATCGTGAATGAATTCGACCACTGATTCTATTATAACATTATCATTAATAATCATCATAATCTCCCTAAGTACACTATCGACCTATGAACACGATGATTAATACATTTTTAAGTCATAAAAAACATTCGATTTACTTGAATATATAAAAGTTATAGTTGTGTTCTTCATAATCCATTATTATCTCCCAAATAATTTTCTAAGCTCCAAAAATATAGTTATATCATTTAGGGTTTCTGAATCTTAAGAACATCATCCTAATATTCAACATTCATCAAGTTCTTCCCAAGGTATTGGTTAATACCTAACATGGTGTTTTAACACACTCTATGACATCAATCCATCAGTTTTAACTTAACTATATCGAAGTTTATGATCATTATCTCTCAATAATGTTAATCAAATCAACAAGCTGAGTATGATTCTTCTAAACATGATTATTATAATTTAATCATCAAGGACATTCTCATTTTAAACCTGTGTTCAAAATCTTAACCACAATCATGTTTTACTGATCAAATCAACACTATGAGCAGTATTCCCTATCAATATCATCATTACTACGAAAGATAGAGTATGATTGTACAACATACCTCAAAAAATGCAGAACAAACCACCAAAACTACAAGAATTCACTCCAACTTCCAAACACTAAGCTCTAATCCAAGACGCAAGGCTCAAAGACAATATGGAAGAGGGTAGTATCGATCTAGGGAGGCAGAGGGATGATAACTTGGAGAAAATACCAAGTTTGGATCGTGCAAAATGAAAGACAAGAGCTGTCTTTTTATAAACTGCACTACCATTACGTACATTACAGAAGACAATTAACGTACGTTAGCCTCTCTACGTACGCTAACACATAAGTTGTTACATACATAATAAGCCTCCAGGGGCTACTGCCTCAAAACACATACTCCACTACGTACGTTATAGCATTAGCGTAACATACATATTGTACGTTGACTTCGACTGCCTTGAAGGTCAAATAACCGAATCCTGCATGGTCCCTGTAACACCCCGAGATATTCGGAATAATTACAGCGCCGTAAACCCTTTAAGTAAGGATTTACAAGGCTAATTAAAAGAAATGTTAATATAATCCAACAATACCACAAAAGTTGAAAATACGAAACCGGTTCCAACTGATCTATTGAGTTAATTAATACAACCATATCGAAATGATATTAATAAGACACGCGTACTCGAGTACTGAAAATGAACCAAGAAGACAAATCACAATAACAACAAACATCACTGAGCCCCTTCGTCGTCACGTCAGTACTGTGGCTATTTTCCCGCTCCTCGGCTACCTGGGGTTAGCAAAACGATGCTAGTACAAGTATCATATTTTACAAATCGGGTATGCAACAACAATGCATAACAAGATACACAACACGGACTTCCGCTACCGGAATCCAACAATGCGAATCCACAAGATTCCATTGACACAGTATGGGTATTCCAATGATCCAGCGCCCTCAGCATAGATCCCAAGATGATCCTGTCGGATCAACACGAGGTGGAAAAACCCATCCAATGATCCAGCGCCCTCGGCCTAGATCCCAAGATGATCCCGTCGGACCAACACGAGGTGTACATCCGATCCAGCGCCCTCAGCATAGATCGTACAACATACACAAACACAACTCATGCATACATATATGCAAAATCGCTATGTCCATCAACATGAACACTAGATAATGAATATCATGACAATTCAACGAAATAACTCCCATGTTCAACAACATGAATAAATCACATGTATGCTCAAAATACCAATATTAACAAATTATGATACTTGCATCAGAGATGGCAAGAACTAATAACTCCAATGATCTCAACACACTTGAAGGCCGTCTCCTTTGATCAACGTAGCAAGCTCGAACCTTAACAAAATAAATAATAAAGAATTCATCTCAAGTCGTATGAATGTCTAACAATCCGGCCTACGGCCAAAAGCTCTTAAAAATGTAATCTGCCTGAACTACTTAGCGTACGCTACGTATTTTGCGTAACGTGTGCTAAGCCTGCTCGTTAGCGTACGTAAACGACGAAGTCTAGCGTACGCTAACTATATACTAACAGTCCTCTCTGATCAGCCGACTGACTCGACTGATGACATAACGTACGTTACATTCCAAATGTAGCGTACGTTAACTCATTCCCGATAGCGCACGTTAGTATACATATCTTAGCGTGCGCTAACCATGCATGGCATTTCACTACTGGGCAGCAGACTTGATCTAATGGTGATGAAACTCATGAAATCTTCAGTGTTATTACATGTCACCTCCATGCATATCATGCTCATACGGTTTTAAGAATGATCTTTACGGATTAAACGTCTTTGAGATACAAGGATACGTATAATCATCACAACATCATAATTCATCTTGATCTTTCAAGAAAGTATCCTAAGTTCCATCCATTCTATGTCCAAAAACGTGTAATTCCATTATGTAAAAACATAAGAACTTGATAATCTCCATAAACTGGTCATAATCGGTTTGAAGCTTCATGAATATGCTAGGAGTTCAAACACTAAAAGGTTCAATGGTTTATACAATGAAGAAGTACCGAAACGTCAAAAATATCCTTCTAACACATGATGTTCGACTACGTACGAATTTAACTGGATAGATGATCCCAAATCATGATCAAAACATCCTTCATAATACTACTTAAATTGGTGAAGAATCACCTACCTCAAAGTAGTGAAGAACAAGGAGGAACTTGAAGAAATCCAACGCCGAGGGCTTGAACACCAATCTCCAATGATCTAAAATCTTCAAACTCGTGCTAGAATGATGATATGAGAGGTTGAGGATGGAGGAAGTAACTCTCTAAATCTAAGAATTCGGATTAGGGAAGTGAAAAAGTCTGAAAAACGAAAAAGGGTGTTGTCCTATATATCGAAAATGGTTATTAGCGCGCGCTAGTCCATATCCATAGCATGCGCTAACGGCCATACGAAGCTTACTGACCTCACTATACTCAACATTTAGCGTGCGTTATTCTCATATCAGTAGCGTGCACTACCGCGTTGACTCGGCTTTTCCCGAAATCTGTCCAGGTTCATCCCGACATTATCCGACCAAGATCCGCGGCTGATCTCACCTACCACCCTGTCTTAATCATGTTGACTACGTATAGCATGCGCTAAGGTTCATACATAGCGTGCGCTACGAACCCAGTTTAGCGTACGCTACGCTAAGTCGATAGCGTGCGCTACAAGTGCAAAAATCACCACTTAGAGCACATTCATGCAATCATGCGCTCAACAACACCGGATCATGAAATACGGAGAATAATACTCAGATCAAAATGCAACAATACAATATCACAAGGTTCAAATACACATCAAAAATCTCAGGTATTACATCCTCTCTCCCTAAAAAGAAGTTTCGTCCCGAAACTTAAGATGAAAACAACTCCGGATACCTAGTCTTCATATTGTCCTCTGTTTCCCAAGTGGCCTATTCAACTCCGTGTCATGACCATTATACTTTAACGAAGGGTATTGGTTTATTCCTCAATTGTTTGATCCGACTCTCAAGTATCTTGATTGGTCTCTCTTCGAAGGTGCCGTCGTTAGCTATCTCGATCTCATCGAACTCAATGATATGACTGGGATCTGGTACATACTTCTGCAATTGGGATACGTGAAACATATTGTGAATGTGACTCAGCGATGGCGGTAAGGCCACCTTGTATGCTAAATCCCCAACTCTCTCGAGGATCTCAAATGGTCCGATATATCTCGGACTTAGCTTACCTTTCCTCCCAAAATGGAAAATTCCTCGTGTATGAGACACCTTCAATAGTACGTAGTCCCTAATGTAGAACTCTAGCGGGCGACGACGCACGTCTGCATAAGACTTCTGTCGACTTTGGGCAGTCAACAGTCTTTCCCGAATCAAAGCTATCTTCCCTTGAGTCTGAACTATCAATTCCGGTTTCGTCCCGATCAAGTCCGAAGAATCATCCCAGCACAGGGGTGATCGGCATCTTCTCCCGTACAATGCTTCAAATGGTGCCATCTTAATAGAAGCATGCCAACTATTGTTGTAGGTGAATTCAATCAAGGGCAAATGAACTTCCCAATCAGTTGACCAATCCAAGGCACAAGCTCTAAGCATGTCTTCTACTGTTTGTATAGTCCTTTCGAACTGACCATCCGTTTGAGGATGATAAGACGTGCTAAAGTTCAGCTCGGTCCCCAACGCCCTGTGAACTGCCTTCCAGAAGTGAGACACGAAGCGACCATCTCGATCTGAAATAATGGTCTTCGGCGTCCCATGCAATCTGACTATCTCTGCAATAAATACTCGTGCCAATTTCTCGGGTCCCCACGTGTCTTTAATTCTTAGGAAATGAGCCGACTTGGTTAGTCGATCAACTATAACCCAAATCATGTTCATTCCCGTCTTGGTCCTTGGCATATTGGTGATGAAATCCATCGAGATATCCTCCCACTTCCACTCAGGGATCGGAAGCGGCTTTAACATCCCGGTAGGTCGCTGATGTTCAATCTTAACCTGCTGACAAGTCAAACACTTCGAAACGTACTCTGCTACGTCCTTCTTCATATTTACCCACCAGAAGTTTTGTTATACATCTTACTACTGCCCGGGTGGATAGAATAGGGAGCGTTGTGAGCTTCCTTCAGAATTGTCCGTCTCAAATCATCATCATCGGGAACGCAAAGTCGACTCTAAAATCTCAGAACTCCATCATCTTGTATCACGAATCCTGGGGCCTTTCCTTTATTTAATTCGTCACATAACCGAAGGATCAGAGAATCGTTCAACTGCTTAGATTTGATTTCCTCGACTAGTGACGAAGTCAGTTCCATCACATATAGTTGTCCTTGGATTCCTGGTGACCATACTTCAATCCCTTCACGGATCAGTTCTCGTTGAATGCTGGTTTGGGACGTAAGTGTTGGAAAGTAAAACGCAGCGGAAGCGAAGTTTGGGAAAATATGATAACAGCGTTTTACGCATCTACGAGCATTAGATCTATTTAGGCATGCTAATTAATTAATTACTAAGATTAATAAGCAATTTAAACATTATTTATTATTTATTAATTAAATATGTTGATTAATTGAAATATCCTAATCTAGATCCAAGATCATAGGATATTACCTTTTGAAGCGGTTGGTTATTTCCTTCTTGATCGCCTTGTATTTCTACCTTCAGATCTTCTAGAGTATGATCCGCCTTGAACCGGACGTTGTGTGGGCAACGAGCTATCGGATCTTGCTTGGACACCTTATGGATCGGCCGAATTCACCTTGCCTCACAACTCTCGATTTTATTTTCTTCAAGTAATTCCGATATGTAGCAAGAATTAAAGTGTTATCTCAATTGTGGAATCAAAGACACAAGTCAAGATCCACAATTAAACACTTTGAAGAAAAATCGAAATTTCTTGTGCAAGTATGATATAAAAATGGCCAAGCCCCATAATGTCCTATTTATAGGCTCTTGGACTACTACTAGGGATCTAAAGGAAGATTATGGAAGGACTCCCAATTAATTCATCTTACCTTATTAGGACTCTTCCTAATATATGATGAATCAATTAATATCAACTTAGTCCACTAAAAAGTTGATATTGCACTTCCTACCAAAATCCCAAATTACGAAATTGGGCTCCTTATTAAATATATTATTTCCCGTGTTTAAGATATCGAATGTCCATTAATTAATTATAAGCTACCGACTTTTTAATTAATTAATATCTTATCCAAGAGTAGTACCACTCGAACCTTATTATTATATCGGAATTAAATCCACCTGCATGGTTTAATATAATAATCATTATCGAGCTCCTCAAGGGGACATCATCAACCCGCACGAGTCGGGACGCGATTTCTAGTAATAATAATAATTGTCGTATAAACAATATTATTGCCCAAGATACGAGGCTTATTGAGTCGATCATTTTGACTCTCACCTATGATAAATCAAAGCAATAATTATTATAAATACACAATTAAATATTATATACTTAGAATTAAGAAATAATAATTATCCGAGATTTACGTTCTTCTTACAGTCAGTACAAAAGACACTATCTCACCTCGATCCTGTTCAACGTATACAAATACGCTAATATATGCTAATAGTCAAGACCAACTATTCTCAAGCATACACTACAACCCTTTATATAATTTGTCTAATAATTATATAGGTTGTGAACTATTATATTATTTTATAAGGCACCGATAATGTGATCTTCCGTGTGACACCAAAACACCACATTATCTACAATATAAAATAATTAGACATTTCATTTGCATAACCATAACGTGAATTAATATGCAAAACATGTGATTAAATATAATTAATATCCTCATAGGTAGTAAATGGGAAATTAGGTAATACAAGCATAAAGTATGCTTTGCAGTATACAATCCTAACAATCTCCCACTTATACTCAAAGCATGCTTTTAAGTATACTACTCTATTACATAGTCTCTCATTTCTCCCACTTATACTCAAAGCAATGCTGCCATACACCGTAATCCCATTCCTTCCACATGCCTTTCAAAAACTTTTGAAGGTAGGCCTTTCGTGAAAGGGTCAGCAAGATTATCTTCCGATGCAACCCTGGATACCACTACGTCTCCTTCCTTTACGAAGTGTCGTATGATGTGGTACTTGCGGTTGATATGTTTACTTGCCTGACGGGCTCGTGGTTCCCTCGAATTTGCGACTGCACCAGTATTATCACAAGTGTAATACCCTCTGGCAAATCGGGAATCACATCTAAGTCCTGTAGGAAGTACTTGAGCCACACTGCCTCCTTGCCTGCCTCAGAGGATGCCACGTACTCGGCTTCCATGGTAGAGTCCGAGATGCATTTCTGCTTCACACTCCTCCAACTAATGGCTCCACCTCCCAGGCTAAACACATAACCCGAAGTAGACTTGGACTTTTCTTTGTCCGATGAAAATGCGAGTCGGTGTAACCCACGGAAACAGTCATCGATTGATATACAAGCATGTACTCCCTAGTCCTTCTCGGGTACTTGAGTATGTGCTTGACGGCAATCCGGTGTCACAGTCTGGGTTTGACTGATATCTAGCAGCCATGCCCACTGCATGACAGATATCTGGTCTAGTGCAAAGCATAGCATACATGAGACTTCCCACAGCATATGCATAAGGGACCATCTTCATGTCATCTATCTCCTTTTGTGTCTTAGGACACATGTTCTTAGATAGTTGAATTCCATGTCTGTAAGGTAGAAAACCTTTCTTGGAATTCTCCATGCTAAACCGCTTCAGCACTGTATCGATATAGGATGCCTGGGATAAGCACAACATCCTCTTCTTCCGATCATGAAAGATCCTGATTCCAAGGATGTGTCCTGCTTATCCTATATCCTTCATATCGAACTGCTCAGATAGCCATACCCATACGTCCGACAATTCCTTCACGTTGTTTCCAATCAGAAGGATATCGTCTACATACAGTACAAGAAACACCAACACGTTTCCATCGCATTTCTTATACACGCAACTCTCACTCGGACATTGAACGAATCTATATGACTGGACAACTTCGTCAAAACGAGTGTTCCAAGATCTAGATGCTTGCTTAAGTCCATAAATGGATTTCTTAAGTTTGCACACCAAGTGCTCTTCTCCTTTAGCAATGAATCCCTCTACTTGGCGCATATAGATTTCCTTGTCTAGACTCCCATTCAAGAATGCAGTCTTGACATCCATCTGCCAAATCTCCAGATCCAAATGCGCATATATAGCTAAAAGAATCCGGATTGACTTAAGCATGGCTACCGGCGAAAAGGTTTCATCATAATCGATACCCTCTTTCTGAGTGTAACCTTTTGCAACAAGCCTCGCTTTGAAGGTTTCAACCTTCCCGTCACGTCCTTTCTTTCGCTTGTAGATCCATTTACTCCCAATGGCTTGTACACCATTAGGTAGCTCTACTAGCTCCCACACTTGATTGGAATCCATAGATCCCATTTCTGATTCCATTGCTTCTTGCCAGGAGTCAGCATCTTTATCTTGGATTGCCTCCTTATAGGTCCAGGGAACTGATTCATCTTCATCTGGGATTGAGTCCGAAGACTTTCCCACGCCTATGAATCGTTCGGGCTGACGAACAACCCTCCCACTACGACGAGGAAAATCCTGAGTTGGTGTAAAAGTTTCAGAATCGATACGTGGTGCAGTGTTAGTTGGCGCTTGTACGATTGGTATAGACGGAGTCTCGCCCCTCAGCTCTTCCAGAATTATCTCGCTCATGGGCTTGTGACTAATCATATAATCCTCTTCCAGAAATAAGGCATTGGTGCTAACAATGACCTTCTCATCCTGGGGACTATTGAACAAGCCACCCTTCGTTCCCTTAGGGTATCCTACAAACACTCGCACTTCTGTACGAGATGCCAATTTATCAGCTTCCTTATTCAGCACATGTGCTGGAGTACCCCAAATCCGAACATGTCCTAGACTGGGCTTACGCCCACTCCACAGTTCTGTGGGTGTTTTTGGAACTGATTTCGAAGGCACCAGGTTTAGAATGTACGCCGCTGTTTCTAAGGCGTATCCCCAAAACGAAATAGATAAATCTGAATAACTCATCATTGATCTAACCATTTCTAAAAGAGTCCTATTCCTTCTTTCAGGCACACCATTTTGTTGTGGAGTTCCCGGCGCAGTGAGCTGGGACAAAATCCCCTCATTCGCCAAGAAATCCAAAAACTCTCCACTAAGGTATTCGCCACCACGATCAGATCATAGCGACTTGATACTCTTTCCATGACGCTTCTCCGTTTCAGCCTTGAAGTCTCTGAACTTGTCAAAAGCTTCAGACTTACGTCACATCAAAAAGATGTATCCATATCTCGAATAATCATCTATGAACGTGATGAAATATTCGAAACCACCCCTAGCCTAGATATTCATTGGACCACATACATCCGTATGAACCAATTCTAACACATCCTGAGCACGGTTTCCCTTGGTTTTAAAAACCCTTTTGGTCATCTTACCTTCCAGACAGGATTCACAAATTGGAAATGACTCAACTTGGAGATCATCCAATGGGCCATCATCTACCAATCTTTGAATCCTTCTAAGGTTTACATGTCCTAACCGTAAATGCCACAGATATGTTTGGTTTATGCTTGAAGGTTCTTTTCTATTTTTAGGTTTAGACAAAGAGTTAAGTGATTTATGCATAGGAGTTTGTGCAGTATTAACAATATATAGTACATCATTAAAAGTACCTCTGCAAATATATTCACCGCTTCTTTTCTTAATAATGGCATCATCATCAAAAGAAACTGAATAACCATCGCATTTAAATTTAGAAACCGAAATTAAATTCATTCTAAAATCTGGTACTAATAATACATTATTGAGAACTAATAATTTATCATTAATCTTCAACTGCACGACTCCCACTGTAACAGCCATAAGCCTGGAATAATCGCCCCAGTTGATGGTAATCTCGCCCGCACTAAGCTGCTTGGTTACCTGAAAACCATGCGAGTCAAAGCAAACATGATCAGTGGATCCTGAATCAACTATCCACGAAGTGGAAGAACAAGCTGCCAAACATGTTTTGACTACTAGTGCACGAGACATACCTTTCTTAAGAGCAGGGCAGTCCGCTTTAAAATGTCCTTTCTGACCGCACTTGTAGCACTTTCCCTTTGGCTTTTTGTTCGCCTCGGGGTGAGGAGCCTTGCTTTTCACCTTGAGGGCTGCCACTTGCTTCTGGCCAACCTACTTCTTTTTCTTACCCCATTTGGGTTTGGAAGAAGTAGCACCGGTTGCCGCAAGAATCTGATGATAACCTTGTTTGAAGAGACCTTCAGCAGACTGAAGCTCTGTCAGAAGTTCCGCCAAACTATATGTCCTACGGTTCATATTGTAGTTGAGGCGAATCGCTCAAAGCTTCTAGGTAAGCCGCCTAAGATAATATCGACTGCGTTTCCGCATCGATAGTAGCCCCGATATGCTCGATTCGTTCAAATGAGACATCATTTTTAGAACATGATCCTCATGGAGTCCCTTCAGACATTTGGGTTGTCATCAATACCCTCATAGCATTTTGTCTAGCCGCCCGGTTCTGATGACCAAACATCTCGGTGAGACTTTTCATCATTTCCGCGGCCGAACCCATCGTCTGATGCTGATTGTGCAATACATTTGTCAGTGAAGTCAAAATGTAACAGCGAGCCATCTCATCAGACTTTTTCCATTTTCGGAATTCAGCCAAATCTTCGGGAGTGGCATCCGGTTCTGGTTCTAGAGGGCTCTCCTCGATTAAGACAAACTTATGCCCCTCAGCAGTCAGGACAATGTCAAGATTTCTTTTCCAATCGGCAAAGTTAGTGCCACCTAGTTTATTTTCTTTGAGAATAACAGCTAGTGGATTGAAAGACATCTGAGAATAAAAATTAAAAAATATCCATCACATAATGTATAGCAAAATATATCGAAAAACCTCAAAACACAATATATTTTCTAGCAACCAACACCTCAAAAAATCCGCACATGCAAGCCACGATCGTGTTGACGTTTACACACACATTTTTCAAGTAGAGTTTTACGTCTTTAATTTTACTATCTAGTCAAATTACGTTATGACAAGTAAAATTAATAGTTGGTTCCTCTTGGCCATGTATTAATTAACATAGACTCCGATGGGGAGCTTATTAATTAATACACCTAAGTGAACACCATAATTTAACATCCTTAAAATATTATCTTTTAAATAATAGTCCTACAGATGGAGAGGTCCTATCATAAAAAGTAATATTTACCTTATGTTATCATTTTGAAATTTAAAACTAGTGAACCTATAATTAGCACATCCGATATGGAGGAAGACTCTAATGTCAACGCGCATGCTAATTACTTCACAATTTAAATTAATTATGGAGGCCAATTTGATTTTATTTAAAAAAAATAAATCAATTTAATCACTTAGTTATTTTAGCCTTAAGGTTTTTAATTTTCTCGTCCTAACATGCAAGGAAACATATCACGCATACATCCATACATGCCATACATCAAAACAATAAAAACCGAAATAAAGCATGGATAATTAATTATCGAATTGTCATGGTCTTCTTCCTTGAGTTGAATCCGAGAAAATCTTCGACTCGATCTCTCCCACTGAATCAAGCATCTCGTCGCTCCTCCCCGGCCGG
Organism: Orobanche coerulescens; assembly: GCA_033398695.1. NCBI lineage: Eukaryota > Viridiplantae > Streptophyta > Magnoliopsida > Lamiales > Orobanchaceae > Orobanche > Orobanche coerulescens. Next base: position 68,096,192 of record CM065804.1, on the reverse strand, counting down.
GCCGTGGATTTCCAAAATTAAAATTTTACTTTTATGCAAAACTAATTACATAAAAAAAAATTTAATTTTTAATCCGGACTTCACGGACGCAACGAACGGCGAAGCGAATAGGACCAAAATCGGGCGGCAGCCGAACGGCCAAGCCCGGCCGGACAGTGCCGCCGCGGCAGCGGCCTTGGCAGTACTCGTACAGTGTGTCTTTGGCAGCCGCTTCTTTATTGTCAGTTGCCATGATCGGCCGATCCTTGATCCGGTTACGCTCTATTTCTTCGCGATCCCGTCTTTTCCGAATTCGATTACAATTTTATACAAAATAAAATACATCGAAATTATATCAAGATTTACACGAAAAAATAAAACCACCTAGAACTACCCGCGGATTTTCTCACGGGAAAAACCATTACATGCCTCAAAAACGGGCCAAACCAACAATTGCATAATTAATAAAAATAAATAAATAAATACACCATTCATATAAACCATGATAATTCGATCATATCACCTGCAAGAACACATCTAGCAAAATATTCCAACATCAAAATATATGAATATTTAAATTGCTATCAATTAATCACTAAAATTAATTAAAATAGCAAAAGCCTAAAATTCCGGCTCCGATACCAATTGTTGGAAAGTAAAACGCAGCGGAAGCGAAGTTTGGGAAAATATGATAACAGTGTTTTACGCATCTACGAGCATTAGATCTATTTAGGCATGCTAATTAATTAATTACTAAGATTAATAAGCAATTTAAATATTATTTATTATTTATTAATTAAATATGTTGATTAATTGAAATATCATAATTTAGATCCAAGATCATAGGATATTACCTTTTGAAGCTGTTGGTTATTTCCTTCTTGATCGCCTTGTATTTCTACCTTCAGATCTTCTAGAGTATGATCCGCCTTGAACCGGACGTTGTGTGGGCAACGAGATACCGGATCTTGCTTGGACACCTTATGGATCGGCCGAATTCACCTTGACTCACAACTCTCGATTTTATTTTCTTCAAGTAATTCCGATATGTAGCAAGAATTAAAGTGTTATCTCAATTGTGGAATCAAAGACACAAGTCAAGATCCACAATTAAACACTTAGAAGAAAAATCGTAATTTCTTGTGCAAGTATGATATAAAAACGGCCAAGCCCCATAATGTCCTATTTATAGGCTCTTGGACTACTACTAGGGATCTAAAGGAAGATTATGGAAGGACTCCCAATTAATTCATCTTACCTTATTAGGACTCTTCCTAATATATGATGAATCAATTAATATCAACTTAGTCCACTAAAAAGTTGATATTGCACTTCCTACCAAAATCTCAAATTACGAAATTGGGCTCCTTATTAAATATATTATTTCCCGTGTTTAAGATATCGAATGTCCATTAATTAATTATAAGCTCTTGTGACTTTAATTAATTAATATCTTATCCAAGAGTAGTACCACTCGAACCTTATTATTATATCGGAATTAAATCCACCTGCAGGGTTTAATATAATAATCATTATCGAGCTCCTCAAGGGGACATCATCAACCCGCATGAGTCGGGACATGATTTCTAGTAATAATAATAATTGTCGTATAAACAATATTATTGCCCAAGATACGAGGCTTATTGAGTCGATCATTTTGACTCTCACCTATGATAAATCAAAGCAATAATTATTACAAATACACAATTAAATATTATATACTTAGAATTAAGAAATAATAATTATCCGAGATTTACGTTCTTCTTACGGTCGATCTGAAGACACTATCTCACCTCGATCCTGTTCAACGAATACAAATACGCTAATATATGCTAATAGTCAAGACCAACTATTCTCAAGCATACACTACAACCCTTTATATAATTTGTCTAATAATTATATAGGTTGTGAACTATTATATTATTTTATAAGGCACCGATAATGTGATCTTCCGTGTGACACCAACACACCACATTATCTACAATATAAAATAATTAGACATTTCATTTGCATAACCATAACGTGAATTAATATGCAAAACATGTGATTAAATATAATTAATATCCTCATAGGTAGTAAATGGGAAATTAGGTAATACAAGCATAAAGTATGCTTTGCAGTATACAATCCTAACAGTAAGTGCTTCCAACACTCGAAGAGAAGTAGGTTTACGGCTCAATGCATCAGCTACTACGTTTGCTTTACCTGGATAATAGAGAATTTCCAAGTCGTAATCCTTGATCAATTCCAGCCACCTTCTCTGCCTCATGTTTAATTCTTTCAGACTAAAAATGTACTTGAGGCTTTTATGATCTGTAAAGATCTGACAATGAGTGTCGTATAAATAATGTCGCCAAATTTTCAAGGCAAAGACCACAACTGCTAACTCCAGATCATGAGTCGGGTAATTAACTTCGTATGGTTTCAACTGTCAAGAAGCATAGGTAATCACCTTATCCTTTTGCATCAACACACATCCCAGACCCTGATTTGAAGCATCGCTGTATACCATGAATCCCTCAGTTCCATCTGGTAACCCTAATATAGGTGCTGTCGTCAGTCTCTTCTTAAGTTCATCAAAACCAGCCTGGCATTTCTCATCCCACGTGAAATTTTGAGTTTTCTGTAACAGCTGAGTGAGCAGACGAGCAATTTTGAAAAATCCCTCTACAAAACGGCGATAATATCCAGCAAGTCCTAAGAAGCTTCGGACTTCTTTCATGTTATTAGGAGCTTCCCATTCCAAGATTGCTTCGACTTTCTTCGGGTCCACCTGAACTCCGTCAGCTGATATCACATGCCCAAGGAAGGTTACATCCCTAAGACAGAACTCGCATTTGGAAAGCTTCGCATAAAGTTGTTCATTCCTCAAGGTGCTCAAAACTACACGTAAATGCTCGGCATGCTCCTCTGTGTCTTTCGAATAGATCAAGATGTCATCAATGAAAATGGCCACAAACTTATCTAGGTATTCTAAGAATACCCAATTCATCAATTGCATAAATACCGCAGGAGCATTAGTAAGTCCGAATGGCATCACTACGAATTCATAGTGCCCGTACCGGGATCTGAAAGCAGATTTCGGTATATCCAATTCCTTAATTCTCAACTGATGATATCGTGATCGCAAGTCAATCTTCGAGAATACCCTTGCCCCTTGCAGTTGATCAAACAAGTCGTCGATTCGAGGTATAGGATACTTGTTCTTGATCGTCACCTTGTTTAGCTCCCTGTAATCAATACATAATCGGAGGGATCCATCTTTCTTCCGAACAAAGAGAACCGGTGCTCCCCAAGGAGAAACGCTAGGTTGAATGTAACCCTTCTGCAATAATTCCTCCAGTTGCTTCTTTAGTTCATACATCTCGGTTGGCGCCATACGGTATGGTGCTCTGGAAATAGGAGCGGCTCCAGGTTCTAATTCGATATTGAACTCCACTTCTCTCAGCGGAGCTAACCCAGGTAGTTCGTCAGGGAATACATCTGAGAATTCATTCACAACTGGAATAGATGAGAGCTCTACTCCTTCTTCTTTCTTCATGGCATAGCACCAAAATCCGTGACAACCCTGCTTCAGTAATTTTACTGCTTTCATCGCTTTGATCAATTTTCCCAAGCTTCCCGGTCTCCATCCTCTGAATAAGTGTTCAGATCCGTCATCAGCAATGATAGAAATGACTCTCTTTCGGTAATTCAAAATAGCTCCATAACGGTTGAGCCAATCGTCTCCGAGAATTAAATCATCACCATGGATGTCAAATACAATAAGATTCGATGGACAATCTCTCCCTCCTATAGATACTGAAAAATCTCTAGTTTTTAGGGTTCCCACAATTCTTTCTCCTCTCGGCAAACCCACAACATAAGGTTCACAATCAAATAAACATGAGATTTTCAAACGATTAACACAGTTCAATGATATGAAAGAATGTGTAGCTCCTGAATCGAATAAGACACTAACTGGTTGCAAAAGGATCTGAATCGTACCTGATGCAACAGCAGTGTTCTGATCGTCAGATTTCCTCATCTCGTACAGGCGCGGAGGAACGGACCCAACACTGGATGTCTCTCTTTTCCCAACATTCTGCTGCTGAAATCCACTCTGCTGTGTCTGGTTCACACTTATCTCCTTCGGAACTGGCGCTGGAGTGCGAGTACCAAATGATCTAGTCGCAACTCCACAGAAAGCCGCACGGTGCCCTTCTTGCCCACAATCGAAACAAGTCACAGAAGATGCGGGGCAATCACGTCGAATATGCCCTGCTCGACCACAATTATAGCATTTCTTTGATGCGTCCGAAACTGCTGATCTTGTCCGGAACTTCTTTTCACCGCGAGAAGGATGTGGAGGTCTCCTAGATGAGAAAAGTGAAGACTAGCCCTTGCGGGCCCCACCACTCTTATTTTCAGAGAAGTTGCCGGAAACTTTCTGCTTCTTTGCCTCCATCGATTTCTCCACCGCCACCTCTTTCATGTCGTAGGCCAGCGCTTTGTCTTGATACTGTCGCAATGTAGTACACTCTAATCCGGACATGTACTGCTGAATCTCCGGCTTCATCTGCATATCGAAATGAAAAATCTTTTTTGCCTCCGTTCTGACCAAGTGTCACACACAAGTCAGCTGATGGTTAAAAGTCTTGATTAAGTCTGTCACAGATGCTTCCGAACTCTGCGGTGAGAAAAACTCTCGGATTTTAGCCTCTCTAACTGGACGAGGACAATATTGTGCTTCCATCATTAGTTTGAATTCCGTCTAGTCAGCATTATGATTCTCAGGTCGAATAGCTTCCCGCCAGTCAAAAGCCTCCCCAGTCAGAAAATACTAGGCAATAGGAACTTTCCGGTCCTCGGAACAGTTAATACACGCAAATATCTTCTCTAACTCCTTTAGCCAATGATCCCATGTAAGTGCCTCAGCAGATCCGTCAAATTTTGGCGGGTGCGATTTGACCACCTCAGCAAGCCATCTGTCTCCCCGGTTATCCTCGTGGTGCTGCTGTCCCATTGCCGTCTGCATGCGGTCAACTACCTGAGTGAACTGGTTTATCTGATCCACCACCTGTTGAAGCACTCCCGGCATGTTAGGATTCACGTTGTCATTCGCTGATCCCTGCTGTCCTCCAGAATGGGAATCGGTTCGACTAGCCGATAATTCTGGGGTAGTTGCGGAATCCTCCTGTCTCATGTTACCACGTCCGTGTCCACGACCGCGTCCGCGCCCACATCCTCCCCTCAACATACTGTAAACAAAATTACTCAATATCCAGGACAAAATTTTCAAAAATAACGCCCGTCAATACTCACAAAACAGAAATTAAGTAAAACGGTAGTATAAGAGATTAGGAGACTTACAACCACGGTCCACATGACGACTTTGGCTGAACAGTGATGTTACGAACGACCCGTAAATCAACGTAAACAGACCCAACTAAAACCCGACTGCCAAGATATCCATGAATCTTAGCTCCAATACCATATTCTGTAACACCCCGAGATATTCGGAATAATTACAGCGCCGTAAACCCTTTAAGTAAGGACTTACAAGGCTAATTAAAAGAAATGTAAATATAATCCAACAATACCACAAAAGTTCAAAATACAAAACCGGTTCCAACTGATCTATTAAGTTAATTACTACAACCATATCGAAATGATATTAATAAGACACGCGTACTCGAGTACTGAAAATGAACCAAGAAGACAAATCACAATAACAACAAACATCACTGAGCCCTTTCGTCGTCACGTCGGTACTGTGGCTGTTTCCCCGCTCCTAGGCTACCTGAACATCAAAACAAATGTCCACCCCGAAGGGGTGAGCAAAACGATGCTAGTACAAGTATCATATTTAACAAATCGGGTATGCAACAACAATGCATAACAAGATACACAACACGGACTTCCGCTACCGGAATCCAACAATGCGAATCCACAAGATTCCATTGACACAGTATGGGTATTCCAATGATCCAGCGCCCTCAGCATAGATCCCAAGATGATCCCGTCGGACCAACACGAGGTGGAAAAACCCATCCAATGATCCAGCACCCTCAGCCTAGATCCCAAGATGATCCCGTCGGACCAACACGAGGTGGACATCCGATCCAGCGCCCTCAGCATAGATCGTACAACATACACAAACACAACTCATGCATACATATATGCAAAATCGCTATGTCCATCAACATGAACACTAGATAACGAATATCATGACAATTCAACGAAATAACTCCCATGTTCAACAACATGAATAAATCACATGTATGCTCAAAATACCAATATTAACAAATTACGATACTTACCTCAAAGATGGCAAGAACTAATAACTCCAATGATCTCAACACACTCGAAGTCCGTCTCCTTTGATCAACGTAGCAAGCTCGAACCTTAACAAAAGAAATAATAAAGAATTCAACTCAAGTCGTACAAATGTCTAACAATCCGGTCTACGGCCGAAAGCTCTTAAAAATGTAATCTGCCTGAACTACTTATCGTACGCTACATATTTTGCGTAACGTGCGCTAAGCCTACTCATTAGCGTAGGTAAACGACGAAGTCTAGCGTATGCTAACTATGTACTGACAGTCCTCTCTGATCAGCCGACTGACTCGACGGATGACATAACGTACGTTACGTTCCAAACGTAGCGTACGTTAACTCATTCCCGATAGCGCACATTAGTATACATATCTTAGCGTGCGCTAACCATGCATGGCAGTTCACTACTGGGCAGCAAACTTGATCTAATGATGATGAAACTCATGAAATCTTCAGTGTTATTACATGTCACCTCCATGCATATCATGCTCATACGGTTTTAAGAATGATCTTTACGGATTAAACGTCTTCGAGATACAAGGATACGTATAATCATCACAACATCATAATTCATCTTGATCTTTCAAGAAAGTATCCTAAGTTCCATCCATTCTATGTCCAAAAATGTGTAATTCCATTATGTAAAAACATAAGAACTTGATAATCTCCATAAACTGGTCATAATCGGTTTGAAGCTTCATGAATATGCTAGGAGTTCAAACACTAAAAGGTTCAATGGTTTATACGATGAAGAAGTACCGAAACGTCAAAAATATCCTTCTAACACATGATGTTCGACTACGTACGAATTTAACTGGCTAGATAATCCCAAATCATGATCAAAACATCCTTCAGAATACTACTTAAATTGGTGAAGAATCACCTACCTCAAAGTAGTGAAGAACAAGGAGGAACTTGAAGAAATCCAACGCCGAGGGCTTGAACACCAATCTCCAATGATCCACAATCTTCAAACTCGTGCTAGGATGATGATATGAGAGGTTGAGGATGGAGAAAGTAACTCTCTAAGTCTAAGAATTCGGATTAGGGAAGTGAAAAAGTCTGAAAAATGAAAAAGGGTGTTGTCCTATATATATAAAATGGTTATTAGCGCGCTCTAGTCCATATCCATAGCGTGCGGTAACGACCATATGAAGCTTACTGACGTCACTGTACTCAACATTTAGCGTGCGCTATCCTCATATCAGTAGTGTGCGCTACCGCGTTGACTCGGCTTTTCCCGAAAGCCGTCCAGGTTCATCCCGACATTATCCGACCAAGATCCCCGGCTGATCTCACCTACCACCCTGTCTTAATCATGTTGACTACGTATAGCATGCGCTAAGGTTCATACATAGCGTGCGCTACGAACCCAGTTTAGCATACGCTACGCTAAGTCGATAGCGTGCGCTACAAGTGCAAAAATCACCACTTAGAACACATTCATGCAATCATGCGCTCAACAACACCGGATCATGAAATACGGAGAATAATACTCAGATAAAAATGCAATAATACAATATCACAAGGTTCAAATACACATCAGAAATCTCGGGTATTACAGTCCCACATACCGAAAGTTGAGATCGAATTAGATTCTCTGCATTACGTACGTAAGCTTCCGTCCATTACGTACGTAAGGCCAGGAAATAACATACGCTAAGTTGGAGCAGTAGCGTACGTTATGTTCTAAAGACTTAGCCAAAAATGCAATGATTATATCCGAGTAATGATTGAACACCGAACGGATGACAATTATCATTAATTCGATTCTGATATATCTAAACATCAATAATCATTATACTAAATACAATGTGATTCAATGATGTTCAAATTATTTGAGTAGTACAACAGTAAAAGAAGAAAAATTACAGTCTGATATTACATACTCTCCTCCTTAAAAGAAGTTTCATCCTCGAAACTAAGGGGTGAACAACTCGGGATATCTCTCTCTCATGCTATCCTCGGTTTCCCACGTAGCCTCTTCGACTCTGTGTCGTGACCACTAAACCTTCAGTAGGGGAATCATCTTGTTCCTCAATTGTTTGGCCCTACTCTCGAGTATCTGTACGGGACGTTCCTCGTAAGAATGATCATCGGCTAACTCGATCTCTTCGAACGGAAGTATGTGGCTCGGATCAGCAACATACTTCCTCAACTGGGATACATGAAACACATTATAAATTCGACTCAAAGTTGGTGGTAATGCCAGACGATAATCTAGATCGCCTATACGTTCCAAAATCTCAAACGGTTCAATATACCTCGGACTCAGCTTGCCTCTCTTCCCAAAACGAAAAACACCTCGAGTAGGGGACACTTTAACTAGCACATGATCACCAACCTCGAACTCAAGCGGTCGTCGATGGTTGTCTGCATATGATTTCTGCCGGCTTTGAGCCGTTAACAAATGACTCCTAATTAAAGTTATCTTCTCAGGAGCTGCTAACAACATATCGGGTTCTATACCCAGAGATTCAGATAGGTCGTCCCAACACAAAGGGGACCTACAAAGACAACCATACAATGCTTCATAAGGTTCCATCTGAATCAAAGCATGCTAACTGTTATTATTGGTGAATTCCACCAAAGGTAGTTGGGCTTCCCAATCATCCTTCCAATCGAGAGCACACGCCCTCAACATATCTTCTAGAGTTTAGATAGTCCTCTCAGACTGGCCATCGGTCTGAGGATGAAACGCAGTACTGAAGTTCAACTGCGTACCCATCGCATGATGAACTGCTTTCCAGAAATGTGACATGAACCGCCTGTCATTATCCGATACGATACTCTTGGGTGTACCATGTAACCTTACAATTTCTTTAATGAACAGCTGGGCCAATCTCTCGGGATCCCACGTGTCTTTAAGCTCCTATAAGTGGGCTGATTTGGTCAGACGATCCACAATCACCCAAATCGCGTTCATACCTCGATGGCTCATCGGCAAGTTAGTGATAACATCCATCGATATTTCCATTCGGGAACCGGGAGTGGTTTCAGCATACCTGCTGGTCGCTGATGCTCAATCGTAACCTGCTGACAGGTCAAACATTTCGACACGAATTTTGCAACTTCTCGTTTCATACTCCCCCACCAATAACATTGCTTCAACTCTTTATACATCTTGCTAGACCCCGGGTGAATGGAGTATGGGGTAGCATGAGCCTCTCTCAAGATAGTGTTTCTCAACTCTTCATCTGCCGGTACACATACTTGATTCCTAAAACATATCAGTCCATCCTCGTGGACCACAAATCCAAGGGCCTTCCCTTGAGTTACTTCATTTAGAACCCGAGACAAGAATGGGTACGTAACCTGCTTTGATCTGATTATATCATCAAGGGACGACGAAATCTCTAGTGCGTAAAGTTGTCCCTGAACACGCTGTAACCAGACTTCGATCTCCGGCCTCATAAGATCTACCTGCAATTCTCTTTGAGCTGTCAAACGGCTAAGCATTTGCTCTTGTAGCGTCTTACGACTTAAGGCACTGGCAACCGCATTTGCTTTCCCCGGATGGTATAAGATCTGAATGTCATAATCTTAAATCAGCTCTAGCTACCTCCTCTGTCTCAGGTTCAGCTCCTTCTGAGTAAAAATATACTTCAGACTCTTGTGATCAGTAAAAGTCTGAAAGGTGACTCCATATAAGGAGTGGCGCCAAATTTTCAAAGCAAACACCACGGCTGCTAACTCCAAGTCATGGGTCGCATAATTGAATTCATAAGGTCGCAATTGTCTCGATGCATAGGCAATCACTTTCCCATTCTGCATCAATACACATCCAAGGCCCTGTCTGGACGCGTCACTATATACCATGAATCCTTCGGTCCCCTGTGGTAGGACTAGGACTGGTGCCGAAATTAATCGACTCTTGAGTTCATCAAAACTTTGTTGACATGCCTCTGACCATGTATACTTCTTATATTTCCTTAACAGATTAGTCAGCGGTTGATCTATCTTGGAAAAGCCTTCCACAAACCGTCTGTAATAACCTGCAAAACCGAGGAAACTACGAACTTCCTTCACATTCTTCGGAGGTAGCCAATCCCGGATAGCCTCTGTATTTTGTGGGTCCACACTAACCCCATCAACTGATATCACATGCCCAAGAAAAGTAACTTTAGACATCCAGAACTCACATTTGGAAAATTTTCCATAGTGTTGTTCTCGTCTCAATGCACCGAGAATCTGACGGAGGTGATACTCGTGTTCTTCACGGTCACGGGAGTAAACAAAGATGTCATTGATGAAAACGACCAAAAAACGATCCATAAAGTCAATGAAAACTCGATTCATCAATTCTATGAATATTGCCGGTGCGTTAGTCAGTCCAGACGACATCACCACAAACTCATAATGCCCATAACGAGTACGAAAAGGCTGTCTTAGAAATATCGGACTCTCGAATCCTCAGCTGATGATAGCCGGATCTTAAGTCGATATTGGAAAATACAGCGAGGCCCTGGAGTTGATCCAACAAATCATCAAGACGAGGCAATCGATATTTATTCTTGATTGTTACCTTGTTTAACTCTCGGTAATCAATACATAAACGCAAGGATCCATCTTTCCTTCACATAAATAACACTGGTGCTCCACAAAGTGACGCACTAGGTCGAACATAACCCTTCTTAATCAAATCCTCGAGTTGACTCTTCAACTCCTGCATCTCGGTTGGAGCCATGCGATATGGTGCTTTTGAAAGCGGGGATGTACCTGGCTCTAATTCAATGGTAAACTCTACCTCACAATGTGGAGGCAAGACTGGCAACTCATCTGGAAAACATCTAGGTAGTCTCGGACCACCGGAATATTAGCCCGTTCAATTGGTCGGTCTGCTGTCTTGGTCATGTAACACCAATAACCAACACATCCCTGATTAAGCAATCTCACTGCTTTCATTGTGTTGATGATGCTCCCAGAACGACTGGTATTATCACCCTGAAAAATGCACTCGAAACCATCGTCAGAAGTGATGGTCACCATCCGCTTGCGGACGCTAAGTATGGCATCATGACGATCCATCCAATCGATACCCAAGATCACATCATCTTTAGGTAAATCGACCACAATCAAGTCTGAAAACCACTCACGGTCGTTTATACGAATCGGACAGTTTTGCACTTCATGATTCCCAACAATACTTCTACCATCGAGTAGACCAATCACGTAAGGTTCACAATTGATAACATGATCTAATTGCAAATGACTTAAACAAGAAACAACTATAAATGAGTGTGAAGCACTAGTATAAAAAAAGAACACATACAGGATGAGAGTGGATCTCGAGTGTACCTGCGATCATGTTAGCTTCGGGATCGTCAACCTTCTTCATCTCGTATATTCTTGGTTTTGCAGCTCCGCTACCAGCTGCACTAGATTGACTTCCACGGCCCATCCCTCTATTTGCCCCGGTAGTCTGGTGGGAGGCAAGACGGAGGTGCCCAATCCTGAATTGAAGACTGAACTAGAGCATGAGAGTCTACTGGTGTGCGTCTCGGCCCACCTCTACAAAAACGAGCACGATGTCCAGTAATACGACAAGTATTACATGCAACTGCTGGCTTCGGACATTTAGAGCTGACGTGCCCCGGATCTCTACAGTTAAAACACACAATAAATGAGCTGGACGCTCAAGAATGTGATCCTGCTGGTTTTGTCACCATAGGTGACTGCTCAGAAAAAGTTGGTACAGACTAGGGCTTCTTGAATGTTCCCCGATTACTATCAGACTGGTTCTGGTTCCTGGATCTCTTATTGTTGGACTGTGGCTGCTTTTTGGAAATCTCCTTCGCAGTAAGTTCGTATTCCAAAGCTTTCTCGATGAACTCCGGCAGAGTCGTGCAGTGGTGATTAAGTAACTGCATCCTCATCCGAGGTTTTAGCCTTTTGAGAAAATACTTGATCTTATCCGCTTCCGTTTGAACAATCGACATAGCGAATAGAAGAAGTGCCTGAAATTTCTCAGCAATCGATAACACATCATCCTCCTCAGATGGGTCTGGGTTCATCAATTCTGACAGCTTGGCCTCATGGAGTGGACCTGGATAATATCGATCTAGCATGTGGTTATTGAATTCCTCCCAAGTGCATACACCATCAGCTGGTCTCACCAAAAGACACCAAGTGTGGGCGCACTTACTAAGGTAGTAAGCCGCCACGGATACGCAGTTCTCTTTTGAACATTCTACCATCTCGAAAAACTTCTCGAAGTGCTCGATCCAGTGTATAATATCCGCAGGCTTAGAGGATCTTTCAAAAGTCGGAGGCCACTGACGAGAGATGTCGCTAATGATCCGACTCACGGGTCTGTCGTGCACAGGAGGTGGTGGATGAGGTCCCTGCTGCTTGCCAGTAGTAGCAGCTCTCTGCATAGCTTCCATCAATTGACCCATCTAGGTCATCATGCCCTGCATAACAACATATGGGTCGACGCGCGCGCCCTCGTGTCGCTCGGTGTGGTGTGACTGATTCTCAATAGGTGAATTACTACCCGCTGAGCTATGTTCTACATTCGAATGTGTATTGGCTCGTGGCCTCGGGATTCAGCCACTTCCGCGGCCTAGACCCCCTACCACGGCCTCTCAAATTTCTATCCATACTGAAAGAATCAAACAATAATTATAAGCACATTTCGTGGCCACCTCTACGGCAAATCACAATTTCTCGCTAAGTTAATAGCAACAATGAAACTACAATTTCAAGAAAATAGTTGATCACGAATTATCGGCACCACGAGTGCTACACAGAATATCATAGTGACATCAAGTCGGAACAATTTCAACCATATAATCAATATAAATTTTTCCTCAGAATATCAATATGATAAATTCCACCACAAATCACTCGGAATATCAAGATAACAAAAGAGCAATTCCGCCATTAACATCTTGCCAGTAATTAAATCATGGCACATAAATAACATACCGCATTTGGGTCGACGGGTCAGGCACTTGCACATGTCACACATGACGCGAAGGTTTCTTGATACTAGTTCAACTCACAATGACTCTTAAAGAGAAATGACTCTCCGATATCATCTTCTGTAACACCCCAAAAATGCGGCTATTACAGTGCCGTCGACCCCACACTGAGACCGACCAGGCGATATCAAAACACAATTAAAATATAACATTATCGTGATACCGAATCACAATATAATAATCATTACTCCGATTAAGAGCCTTCAAACAATACGTCTATTAGCCTCAGAATACACAGGATCCAAATATTAGTATAAACCATATGAAGATGGAATATACCTAAAATAATAGTACAATCGATAATAGTTTAAATGAAACGGAAAGTAATATTATATGGTGTTAAGTATAACCAGACAACAATAACTTGCCCCCCCGAACTATTATCCTTCAAACCCTTCGCCATCACCGTACTCTTCTCGTGCCTTGCCTTTACCTCGACCTAAAATACAACAATAGTATTTCGCCGAAAACCAAAGGGTCAGATATACATGATAAAATTCTCAAGACAATATACAATTCATATATATAGGATCTCAAGGAAAACAACCCGACTATTGAACATACCCCTCGGGCTTATGAACAACTAGTCGCAAACCGTCGGACATATCCAATCATACATGGAATATGAACGACCAATCAACATGGCTCAAGATGGACATCACAGTACGCCCGATCCGGAGATGTGTCCATGCACATGTCCACCCCGTATACGGAATCCAGATTATACATGAGACAATGTACCTAATTATCCTCAAGAACTACGTCTCGTGTGCACAGTCCAATATGGAAACATCAACGTATGACCATATGTGCCTGGCTAAAAATCCTACACATAACCAATCGGCACGTAGATATGATTCCAGATATATCACAATACAACATGACAACAAAACTCAATAAATTTCACATTCACTCAACAATCGAGAAACTCTCCGAAGTAACAATAATGATCAATGAAACCAACGATACAAAGGTGGTGAAGTTGGAAATACAATCCCACAATGAAACGGTACTATGATCAAGAATAATATCACGTTACGAATTATTATTCATAAGGGATTTTATATACACAAAACGTATAACGTTCATAAGAATTCAATCATCATTATAACTAAGCAAGATAACTTGCCTCTTCCGTAGATGAATAGTCATTTTTCGAATGAACGAACGGACGGTATCCTCGGCTAATAATACTCACTCGAACAAGCAACCTTGAATGAAACATAACTCATTCAACAATACATTCATACAATAATGATATCAATTCATAGGAAACGACACCCGTAATCTTAGTCGAATAGTTCATCCTATCCCAATGGACATACTATCATTTCATTAATGAATTATAATACACCAAATTCATCTTTAAAAAACATATTTACCAAGTTCTTAAGGTTTTATAACATTTACATCATCTATTACACAAGGATCATCGTGAATGAATTCGACCACTCATTCTATTATAACATTATCATTAATAATCATCATAATCTCTCTAAGTACACTATAGACCTATGAACACAATGATTAATACACTCTTAAGTCATCAAAAACATCCGATTAACTTGAATATATAAAAGTTATAGTTGTGTTCTTCATAATCCATTATTATCTCCCAAATAATTTTCTAAGCCATTTCGAAAAACATAGTTATATCATTTAGGGTTTCTGAATGTTAAGAACATCATCCTAATCTTCAACATTCATCACGTTCTTCCCAAGGTATTGGTTAATACCTAACATGGTGTTTTAACAAACCCTATTACATCAATCCATCGGTTTTAACTTAACTATATCGAAGCTTATGATCATTATCTTTCAATAATGTTAATCAAATCAGTAAGCTGAGTATGATTCTTCTAAACATGATTATTATCATTTAATCATCAAGAACATTCTCATTTTAAACCTTAGTTACTATGTTCTTCAATAAGTGTTCAAAATCTTAACCACAATCATGTTTTACTGATCAAATCAACACTATGAGCAGTATTCCCTATCAATATCATCATTACTACGAAAGATAGAGTATGATTGTACAACATACCTCAAAAATGAAGAACAAACCACCAAAAATACAAGAATGCACTCCAACTTCCAAACACTAAGCTCCAATCCAAGATGTAAGGCTCAAAGACAAGATGGAAGAGGGTAGTATCGATTTAGGGAGGTAGAGGGGTGATAACTTGGAGCAAATACCATGTTTAGATCGTGCAAAATGAAAGACCAGACCTGTATTTTTATAAACTGCACTATCATTACTTACATTACAGAAGACAGTTAATGTACGTTAGCCTCTCTACGTATGCTAACACATAAGTTGTTACGTACATAATAAGCCTCCAGGGGCTACAACCTCAAAACACATACTCCACTACGTACGTTATAGCATTAGCATAACATACGTAATGTACGTTGACTTCGAATGCCTCGAAAGGCCAAATATCCGAATCCTGCATGGTCCCCCATGCCGAAAGTTGAGATCGGATCAGATTCGCTGCATTACGTATTTAAGCTTCCGCCTATTACGTATGTAAGGCCAGGAGCATAGCGTACGCTAAGTTGGAGCAGTAGCGTACGTTAGTTTCTAAAGACTTAGCCAAAAATGCAACACTCTACAACCCGACTAACGATCGAACACCGAACGTATGACAATAATCATTAATTCGATTCTGATATATCTAAACATCAATATCATTATACTAAATGCAATGTGATTCAATGATATTCAAATTATCCGAGTATTACAACAGTAAAAGAAGAAAAATTACAGTATGATATTACAAGGACTAAGTTGTTCTTCTTTTTCTTCCTTTGGTTTAAAAGGATCCTTTGAATTATCAAGTGCTTGGATGACCATTGGAGTGCTTAGCGGGTGAGCATAATCCATCCGAAATTGCTTCAATATCTTTTGGGTGTAAGCCTATTGATGGATCGATATTATATTTTCTAAATGCTCAATTTGCAAGGCAAGGCAAAATTTTGTCTTCCCAAAATCTTTGATTTCGAACTCTCTTTTCTGATATTCAACAGCCTTTTGCAGCTCTTCAGAAGTTCCAAGTAAATTCAAATCATCAACATATACTGCAATGACTACAACTTCAGACCAATTTTTATTTATGAAAACACATGGGCAGATTGGGTCATTTACATAACATTCTTTTATTAAACTCTCACTGGGGTGGTTATACCACATTTGGCCAGATTGCTTGAGCCCATATAATAATTTTTGCAATTTAATTGAGTAAACCTCTTTAGGCTTTGACATTTATGTATCAGGCATCTTAAATCCTTCTTGGATTTTGTATAGATATCATTTTCTAAAGAGCCATAGAGACAGGCAATCACAACATCCATTAATCTCATTTCAAGTTTTTCACGTACTGCCAAGCTCGCAAGATACCAGAAGGTTATCCCGTCCATGATCGGGGAATATGTTTCCTCAAAATCAATTCCCGGTCTCTGGGAGAAACCTTAGACTACAAGCATTGCTTTATATCTAACAATTTCATTGTTTTCAATTCTTTTTCTCACAAACACCCATCTGTAGCCAACTGGATTCACATTATATGGTGCTTGGACTATAGAGCCGAATACTTTTCTTTTGTTCAGTGAGTCTAATTTAGACTGAATTGCTTCTTTCCATTTTGACCAATCGTTTCTTTGCCGACATTCATCAACTGATTTTGGTTCAGGATCCTCATCGTTTCCATTACATCTAGTGCAACATTGTATGCAAAGGCATTATTAACTTCAATTTCCTTTCGGTTCCAAGATTTTCCAGAAGTAATATAATTAAAAGAGGTTTCAACAACTTCATTATCTTCTGGATTAACATTTTCAGTATCACCCTCTTTAGGGGATGTATCTTTATCAATACCCTCTTCGGGTTTTTGATTATCTGTTTGTACAATTCTATTATTTCTTGGATTTTAATCTTTGGAACCCAAAGGTCTACTGTGTTTTTGGCGTGAGGTAGATTCATTCGCACTCAGCATTTGTCCTTTAGGGACATTTATTTTAGCAGGTGCATTTGCTGCTGCAATATAAGATTTTGTAACTCTTGCAACATCATTGGAAACATCAGGCAATTAAATTCACAATTCTTTGAACTTCCAGTTTGTAACAGCCCGAAAGCGGCAGCTATTACAGTGCCGTGGACCCCTACCGGGACCCACCAGGCGATATCACGATATACACCTATAACCTGACAACGTGGCACCGTACCACAATATTTATCAAAATCCCGATGTGGAGTATAAGTTATACATGTCTTTAATATGAGCAAACGTACATATGATCCAAATTCGGTACAGACCATATGACGATGGGCAATACCTAACAAATTATAGTACATTCATCCGACACAAAATAAAATGAAAATCACAATAAGACATAACCAAACATCAAAAGACTCGGGCCCCCCAAAATAGCATCCTTCAAAACCCTCCGTCACCATCGTGCTCTTCATGTGCCTTGCCCTTTCCTCGCCCTGAAATACAAGTATTTCGCCCCGAAACACAGGGTCAGTTATACATGATAATAATTCTCATGACATTATACAATTCATATACATACGGATCTCAAAGAAACAACCGACTACTGAATATACCCCGTAGGCGTATAAACAGTCAGTCCCAACTGTCGAACATATCCAATTATACAAACGACCATATAATATGGCTCAAGACGGACGTCATAGTACGCCCGATCTGGAAATGTGTCCGTGCACATGTCCACCCCGTATACGGAATCCAGAATATACATGGGACGATGTACCTAATTAGCCTCACGAACTACGTCTCATGTGCACGATCTAAATACGGAAAACATCCACACATGATCATCAAGTGCCTGGCTAAAAATCCTACACATAACCAATCTGCATGCAGATATGACTCCAGAGATGTCACGATACAACATGACAACGAAACTCAACGAATTACACCTTTATCAAGGAATCGAACGACTCGCCGAAGTGTCAACAAAGCTCAAAAGGACCAACGGTAACAAGAACGGTGAATTCGGGCATATCATCCCAACACAATGATAGTACGATCAAGGGCATAATCATATCACGAATAATAGATTCTCAGAACATTTCATATACACGAAACGCATAATAATCACAAGAATTCAACCATCATTATAACCAAGCAAGATAACTTGCCTCAATTCCGTAGATGAATAATCCTTCTTTGAATGATTGAACGAACGGTATCCTCGTCTAAAAATATTCACGTGAACAAGCGACCTTGAATGAAACGTAATTCATTCAACAACACATTCGTACGATAATGGTATTATTATATAGAAACAATATTCGTAAGTTTACTTGAATAGTTCAATTATTCTATTGAACATTCTAATGTTCCAATTACGAATCATCATCTAACATGTTTATTAGGTTCATTCACAAATTCTAGCATTAATGTCTAGTATTTGAAGCCCCGAATATTACCAATGTTACATTGTGAAAACATCCTTCAAATCATTGGCACTTCCGATTATGATATAAGTTTGTGTTTAATTACATTCTTCATTATTTTACCAACGATTACATTAAAACTGATTCCTATATGAAAGCATAAATTTAAGTTTTTAGTGAACTAAGAACATCATCTTAATTTACGTCTCTTAACACACACGGAATAATGAAATGGAATTCGGCTACTCCCTCTATCGCATTTGTATCACCATATTCACTACAACCCTCCTAAGAACATTATCTACATATTAATGTAGTGATTAACACCTCTTTAACTTATCAACGAAATCGATTAACTTGGACATATGAAGATTTCGTGTGTATTTTATCAAAATCCATTGTTTTACTTTTGAAGAAGTTATTAAAAACCTAATTATATCATTGTATATTTGAAATTCTAAATATAACTTCATCCCATCTTGTGAAAATTATCTTCGGAGGATTAACATAAATCTTCAAACAATTCGTCACAAAGGTATCGGTTCTAGAGGGCCAAAAATATGGTTCTATATTACCTTTCAAAAATCAATTGAATGTTCAAAACAAGATTAGTATCTCCCACCCCTAATCATTAAGGATTTCATTCCTAACATGTTCTTAGTGTTGAGACTATAATCAACTTCCTATTATCATGTTATTAATCAGGTTTTATCTATTATTATCAACACAACCATATTATGAAGTTATCATACATCAAGAAGTAATACTAATACCCCTAATTTTGATCTTCACTTAGTTTGAGCATGACTCAAATAATTTATCATGTTTATACTAGCCTAAACTAACATTATGTGAAGTGTTTATATACTAACATCATCATAAGCATAGATTTAATATGAGTTAAAGAAAAACCAACCTCAAAATGAAGAACAACACCAACACTTCCTAGAGCACACTTCAATCTCCTAGTCTCCAAGTCACAAACCAAGTGCTGAAGCTCCAACACAAGATAGAAGGGATAGAAATCGATTTGGCAGGGTGGGGAATCATTTTCTCAGAGGGAAGGTTGAATGGGTCGAGTAGGAAAATGAAAGGCAAGTCATATTTTTATAACCTGAACTCAACATTACGTACGTTAAAGAGAGGGGTTAACATACGTTAAGGCCCTTACGTACGTAATCTCATAAACATTACGTACGTATTCGATTTATCAGATCTTACCGACTTGAAATACACAAATCGTTACGTACGTAAATATATAACTATTACGTACGTAATAGCCGTTGACTTGGCTGTCGCGATCGACTCCCGACCACCTACCCACGTTCGGTCCCACCCGCCGAAAGGCGGGCTGCTGATGGATACCCCGGATTATGTACGTTAACATATGAATGTTACGTACGTAAGGCTACGTACATAGCGTACGTAAAGAAGATAGGCTAACGTACGTTAAGTTCTATAACAAGTAGAATTGGAAATCTCCTAATATCACCCAACAATTAATATAGTATGAATGACCATGATTCCAACTTAACATAATTCGTCGATATACTTGCTACAACAATACAGATATGGTGCAAAAATACTTGGTTTAAATCAGAAAATACAATAGTAAAGGCAAGGGTATTACATACCCCCCCTTAAAAGGAGTTTTGTCCCCGAAACTAAGGGGTAAACATCTCGGGGTATCTCTCTCGCATAATATCCTCAGTATCCCATGTAGCTTCCTTGATTCCATGTCTCGACCACTGAATTTTCAATAAGGGAATCGCCTTGTTCCTCAAATGTTTGACTCTCCTTTTGAGTATCCGTATAGGACCCTCCTCATACGAATGGTCATCGGCTATCTCGACCTCGTCGAATTGAATAATGTGGCTCGGGTCAGCAACATACTTTCTTAACTGAGATACATGGAATACATTGTAAATCCGGCTTAAGGCTGGTGGTAATGCTAAATGATAGGCTAGGTCGCCTACTCGCTCCAGGATTTCAAACGGACCAATATACCTTGGGCTCAACTTGCCTCTCTTTCCGAATCGGAAAACACCTCGAGTAGGAGATACTTTGACTAGTACATGATCACCAACCTCAAACTCGAACGGTCATCGACGATTATCTGCATATGATTTCTGGGAGATTTGGGCCGTTAAAAGACGACTCTTGATCAGGATAATCTTCTCGCGGGCTGCTAATACCAGATCAGGCTCCGTACCAATAGATTCAGATAAATCATCCCAACACAAAGGGGACCTACAACGGCGACCATACAATGCCTCATAAGGTGCCATCATGATCGAGGCGTGCCAGCTGTTATTATATGTGAACTCCACTAACGGTAGTTGGGCTTCCCAGTCATACTTACAATCGAGAGCACATGCCCTCAACATATCCTCCAGCGTTTGAATAGTCATCTCAGATTGACCATCGGTTTGAGGATGAAAAGCCGTACTGAAGTTCAATTGTTTACCCATCGCATGATGAACCGCCTTCCAGAAGTGCGACACGAACCGTCCGTCACGATATGACACAATACTCTTAGGGGTACCATGCAGTCTCACAATCTCTTTGATGAACAATTGGGCCAATCTCTCAGGGCCCCATGTATCCTTGATCTCCAAGAAGTGGGCTGATTTAGTCAGTCGATCCACAATCACCCAAATCGTATTCATGCCTCGACGGCTCGTCGGCAAGCTAGTAATAAAATCCATCGATATGTCTTCCCACTTCCACTCGGGAATTGGAAGCGGTTTCATCATGCCAGCTAGCCGTTGATGCTCAATCTTGACCTGCTGACAGGTCAAACATTTCGAAACGAATTCGGCAACCTCCCGTTTCATGTTACCCCACCAATAATACGGCTTCAAATCCTTATACATTTTGTTCGATCCCGGGTGTATGGAATACGTGGTAGCATGAGCCTCCTTCAGAATAGTATCCCTCAACTCTTCGTCTGCTGGTACACATACTCGGTTTTTAAAGCGTATCAGTCCATCCTCGTGAACCACAAATCCAGGGGCCTTCCCCTGATCGATTTCTCCTCGAATTCTGGATAAGAACAGGTCCGTCATCTGTTTCGTCCTGACCATTTCATCCAGGGATGATGAAATATCAAGCGTGCAAAGTTGTCCCTGAATGCGTTGTAACCAGACCTCAATCTCTGGTCTCATGAACTCTAATTGCAACTCCCTCTGGGCGGTCAAACGAGCCAGTATCTGCTCTGGCACTGTCTTACGGCTCAAGGCATCGACAACCACGTTTGCCTTGCCTGGATGATAAAGGATCTCGATATCATAGTCTTTGATTAGATCTAACCACCTCCTTTGTCTCATATTCAATTCCTTCTGAGTAAAAATATACTTCAGGCTCTTGTGATCCGTAAAAATCTGGCAGGTAACTCCATACAGATAGTGGCGCCAGATTTTTAAAGCAAACACTACGGCTGCTAACTCCAAATCATGAGTCGGGTAGTTGACCTCGTAAGGACGCAACTGTCTAGATCCATAGGCGATCACTTTCCCGTTCTGCATTAATACGCAGCCAAGGACCTGTCTCGATGCATCGCTATATACCACGAATCCTTCCGTTCCTTTAGGTAGAACCAAAACAGGTGCTGAAATTAATTGACTCTTGAGTTCATAAAAACTTTGCTGACATGCTTCCGACCACAAGTACTTCTTATCTTTCCTCAACAGATTAGTCATCGGTTGAGCAATTTTGGGAAAACCTTCCACGAATCGTCTGTAATAACCTGCTAGACCCAGAAAACTACGAACTTCCTTCACGTTCTTCGGAGGTATCCAGTCTCGGATAGCTTCTGTGTTCTGTGGATCTACTCTCAGTCCATCTGCTGATATTACATGTCCCAGAAAAATAACTTCAGGTATCCAGAATTCACATTTAGAAAATTTTCCATAGAGTTTTTCTCGCCTTAGCGCATCGAGAACCTGGCGGAGGTGATACTCATGCTCCTCATGATTACGAGAGTAGATCAGAATGTCGTCAATAAATACGACTACAAAACGATCCAGGTAATTAATAAAAACCTGATTCATCAATTCCATGAACACTACAGGTGCATTAGTCAGTCCGAATGGCATGACAACGAACTCATAATGCCCATAGCGAGTGCGAAAAGCTGTCTTTGGAATGTCAGACTCTCGAATCTGTAAATAGTGGTACCCGAATCTCAAGTCGATCTTGGAAAATACAGCGGCTCCCTGGAGCTGATCCAATAGATCATCGATGCGAGGTAAAGGATATTTGTTCTTAATTGTTACTTTGTTCAGCTCACGGTAATTAATACACAAACGCAGCGATCTGTCTTTCTTCCATACGAATAACACCGGCGCTCCCCAAGGGGATGCACTGGGTCGGACATATCCTTTCTCAGTTAACTCCTCAAGTTGTCTCTTCAACTCCTGCATCTCAGTCGGGGCCATACGATATGGTGCTTTCGAAAGCGGGGACATCTTGGCTCCAACTCAATGGTGAATTATACCTCTCGCTGTGGGGGTAGTCCTGGAAGCTCTTCTGGAAATACATCTGGATAGTCTCGAACTACCGGAATATCAACCAATTCGACTGGTCGGTCAGTTGTCTTGGTCATATAACACCAATAACCAATGCATCCCTGGTTCAGTAATCTCACAGCCTTTATAGCGCTGATGACTCTCCCAGAATGATTGGGATTATCACCCCGAAAAATACACTCGACGCCATCATCAGATGTGACGGTCACCATTCGATTACGGACGCTAAGCATGGCATCGTGACGATCCATCGAGTCGATACCCAAGATTACGTCATCTTTAGGTAAGTCAACCACAATCAAG
This sequence comes from Orobanche coerulescens, assembly GCA_033398695.1. NCBI lineage: Eukaryota > Viridiplantae > Streptophyta > Magnoliopsida > Lamiales > Orobanchaceae > Orobanche > Orobanche coerulescens. Next base: position 68,072,649 of record CM065804.1, on the reverse strand, counting down.
TCGGACAACCACTCACGGCCGTTCATGCGAATCAGACAGTTCTGTACTTCACGATTCCCAATAATTCTTCTACCATCGGGTAGACCAATTACATAAGGTTCACAATCGGTAACATGATTCAATTACAAACGACTCAAACAAGAAGTAGACAAAAAGGAGAGTGAAGCACCAGTATCAAAAAGAACACAAATGGGCTGAGAGTGGATCTCGAGAGTACCTGCAATCATGCTGGCTTTGGGATCATCGGCTTTCTTCATCTCGTAGACTCTGGGTTTTGCAACCCCGGAAGCAGGTGTACCAGCTTGATTTCCACGGCCCATCCCTTTGTTTGCCCCGGTAGTCTGGTAAGAAGCGGACGGAGAAGCACGGTCCTGGACAAAAGACTACACTGGAGCAAGAGATGCTACTGGAGCACGCCCGGGTCCACTCCTGCAATAATGAGCACGATGTTCGCTCTTCCCACAAGTGTGACATGCAACGGCCGGCTTCGGACACTTGGAGCTGATGTGTCCCTGGTCCCCACAGTTATAACACACGACAGGTGAGCAGATTGCCCGAGAGTGCGTTCCTGCTGGCTTCGGCGCCATAGTTGGCCGTTCAGAATGATTTGGTACAGGCTGGGGCTTCTTGAACATCCCGATTCTTATGCGCCTTGAGTGCAGTTCTGGATCTCTTGTTGGAAAACTGAGGCTGCTTCTTGGAAATATCCTTCACAGTAAGTTCATACTCCAAAGCCTTCTCAATAAACTCTGGTAGGGTCGTACAGTGGTGATTAAGCAATTGCATCCTCATTCGGGGTTTAAGCCTCTTGAGGAAGTATTTGACCTTATCAGCTTCCGAACGGACAACTGACATAGCAAAAGGGAGAAGTGCTTGGAATTTTTCAGCAATAGCTAACACATCCTCATCTTCCGATGGATCGGGGTTCAGTAATTCGGACAGTTTGGCTTCACGGAGGGGTGCAGGATAGTAACGATCTAGCATAAGATTCTTAAATTCCTCCCAAGTACTCGCGCCATCAGCAGGCCTCACAGAAAGCCACCAAGTATGGGCACTCTTACTAAGGTAGTAGGCTGCCACAGCAACTCGATTTTCCTCTGGGCATTCCACCATCTCGAACAGTTTCTCGAAATGCTCTATCCAGTGTATAATGTCAGCAGGCTCAGATGAGCCTTCAAAAGTCGTAGGTCGCTGTCGTGATATGTCGCTAATAATCCGGCTCACGATCCCGCCATGCACCAGAGGCGGAGGCTGCTGTCCCTGCTGTTGACCAGTAGTATTCCTCTGCATAGCTTCCATTAGATGACTCATTTGGGTCATCTGGGCCATCATGCCCTGCATCACAGTGTAAGGATCGATACGTGCATTTTCTCCAATGTGATGCGATTGGTCCCTAGAAGGCGAATCACTGCTTGCGGAACTCTGTTCCACATTCGCGCACCTGTTGGCTCGTGGTATCGGGATTCGGCCCCTTCCGCGGCCTCGTCCCTCTCTGCCACGGCCTCTCGGATTCCTTTCCATACTGAAAGAATCAAGTCACAAGTACAGTTCAAGTTATCAATCATAATTCATGCTAAGTTAATGGCAACACGTAATTTCATATCCAACAAAGCAGTTCGTAAAGAATCACTGGCACCGCAGGTGCTACACACTCAATATCATATCAACATCAAGTCGAAACAATTCCAATCACATAATTAATTTAGGTTTTCCTCCAACAAATGAATTTTACCACATGTTAGCAAGATGCCAAGATAAGTAAAGAGACCAATACGTCATCAATATCATGTCAATAATCAAATTATGGCTCATGAGAACATACCGTATTCGACGGGTCAGGCGCTTGTACATGTTACACGTGGCACGAAGGTTTCTTGATGCTATTTCTATTCTACAATGGCTCAAAAGAAAACACACTCTCTGATACCATCTTCTGTAACAGCCCGAAAGCGGCGGCTATTACAGTGCCGTGGACCCCTACCAGGACCCATCAGGCGATATCACGATATACACCTACAACCTGACAACATGGCACCGTACCACAATATTTATCAAAACCCCGATGTGGAGTATAAGTTATACATGTCTTTAATATGAGAAAACGTACATAGGATCCAAATTTGGTACAGACCATATGACGATGGGCAATACCTAACAAATTATAGTACATTCATCCGACACAAAATAAAATGAAAATCACAATAAGACATAACCAAACATCAAAAGACTCGGGCCCCCCGAAATAGCATCCTTCAAAACCCTCCGTCACCATCGTGCTCTTCCTGTGCCTTGCCCTTTCCTCGCCCTGAAATACAAGTATTTCGCCCCAAACCACAGGGTCAGTTATACATGATAATAATTCTCATGACATTATACAATTCATATACATACGGATCTCAAAGAAACAACTGACTACTGAATATACCCTGCAGGCCTATAAACAGTCAGTCCCAACTGTCGAACATATCCAAATATACGAACGACCATATAATATGGCTCAAGACGGACGTCACAGTACGCCCGATCCGGAAATGTGTCCGTGCACATGTCCACCCCGTATAGAGAATCCAGAATATACGTGGGACGATGTACCTAATTAGCCTCACGAACTACGTCTCGTGTGCACGATCTAAATGCGGAAAACATCCACGCATAATCATCGAGTACCCGGCTAAAAATCCTACACATAACCAATCGGCACGCAGATATGACTCCAGAGATGTCACGATACAACATGACAACGAAACTCAACGAATTACACCTTTATCAAGGAATCGAACGACTCGCCGAAGTGTCAACAAAGCTCAAAAGGACCAACGGTAACAAGAACGGTGAATTCGGGCATATCATCCCAACACAATGATAGTACGATCAAGGGCATAACCATATCACGAATCATAGATTCTCAGAACATTTCATATACACGAAACGCATAATAATCACAAGAATTCAACCATCATTATAACCAAGCAAGATAACTTACCTCAATTCCGTAGATGAATAATCCTTCTTTGAATGATCGAACGAACGGTATCCTCGTCTAACAATATTCATGTGAACAAGCGACCTTGAATGAAACGTAATTCATTCAACAACACATTCGTACGATAATGGTATTATTATATAGAAACAATATTCGTAAGTTTACTTGAATAGTTCAATTTTTCTATTGAACATTCTAATGTTCCAAGTACGAATCATCATCTAACATGTTTATTAGGTTCATTCACAAATTCTAGCATTAATGTCTAGTATTTGAAGCCCAGAATATTACCAATGTAACATTGTGAAAACATCATTCAAATCATTGGCACTTCCGATTATGATATAAGTTTGTGTTTAATTACATTCTTCATTATTTTACCAACGATTACATTAAAACCGATTCCTATATGAAAGCATAAATTTAAGGTTTTAGTGAACTAAGAACATCATCTTAATTTACGTCTCTTAACACACACGGAATAATGAAATGGAATTCGGCTACTCCCTCTACCGCATTTGTATCACGATATTCACTACAACCCTCCTAAGAACATTATCAACGATATAAATGTAGTGATTAACACCTCTTTAAATTATCAACGAAATCAATTAACTTGGACATATGAAGATTTCGTGTGTATTTTATCAAAATCCATTATTTTACTTTTGAAGAAGTTATTAAAAACCTAATTATATCATTGTATATTTGAAATTCTAAATATAACTTCATCCCATCTTGTGAAAATTATCTTCGGAGGATTAACATAATTCTTCAAACAATTCATCACAAAGGTATCGGTTCTAGAGGGCCAAAAATATGGTTCTACATTACCTCTCAAAAATCAATTGAATGTTCAAAACAAGATTAGTATCTCCCACCCCTAATCATTAAGGATTTCATTACTAACATGTTCTTAGTGTTGAGACTATAATCAACTTCCTATTATCATGTTATTAATCAGGTTTTATCTATTATTATCAATACAACCATATTATGAAGTTATCATACATCAAGAAGTAATACTAATACCCCTAATGTTGATCTTCACTTAGTTTGAGCATGATTCAAATAATTTATCATGTTTATACTAGCCTAAACTAACATTATGTGGAGTGTTTATATACTAACATCATCATAAGCATAGATTTAATATGAGTTAAAGAAAAACCAACCTCAATATGAAGAACAACACCAACACTTCCAAGAACACACTTCAATATCCTAGTCTCCAAGTCACAAACCAAGTGCTGAAGCTCCAACACAAGATAGAAGGGATAGAAATCAATTTGGCAGGGTGGGGAATCGTTTTCTCAGAGGGAAGGTTGAATGGGTCTAGCAGGAAAATGAAAGGCAAGTCATATTTTTATAACCTGAACTCAGCATTACGTACGTTAAAGAGAGGGGTTAACGTACGTTAAGGCCCTTACGTACGTAATCTCATAAACATTATGTACGTAATCGATTTATCAGATCTTACTGACTTGAAATACACAAATCGTTACGTACGTAAATATATAACTATTACGTACGTAATAGCCGTTGACTTGGCTGTCGCGATCGACTCCCGACCACCTACCCACGTTCGGTCCCACCCTCCGAAAGGCGGGCTGCTGATGGATACCCCGCATTACGTACGTTAACATATGAATGTTACGTACGTAAGGCTACGTACATAGTGTACGTAAAGAAGATAGGCTAACGTACGTTAAGTTCTATAACAAGCAGAATTGGAAATCTCCCAATATCACCCAACAATTAATATAGTATGAATGACCATGATTCCAACTTAACATAATTCATCGATATACTTGCTACAACAATACAGATATGGCGCGAAAATACTTAGTTTAAATCAGAAAATACAATAGTAAAGGCGAGGGTATTACACAGTTCACATTGCTTCGTACAAGGATCACTGAAATCAAGTGGAATTTTCCACGATATTTCCTTTTTCAGTTGATTATTGTATCCCCCTAATGTAGGGATGTGTGATTCGTCAAAATGATAGTATGCAAATCTTACTGTAAACAAATCGCCCGTAGTTGGTTCAAGATATTTAATAATCGATGGTGATTCATACCCGACATAGATGCCCAACCTTATTTGAGGTCCCATTTTGGTTCGTTGAGGTGGCGCAATTGGACATAAACAGCACACCCAAGAATTCGTAAGTGGGAAATATTGGGCTCTTTTCCAGTTATAATTTACATAGGGGAGAAGCTATGATAGCTTGTCAGCCTTATTTTCACAAGTGCTGCAGCATGTAATATGGCATGTCACCAAATAGAAATAGGGGAGTTTTGACTTCATTAACAAAGGCCTTGCAATTAATTGCAATCTTTTGATTAATGATTCATCCCGACCATTTTGTGTATGCACATGAGGAACAAGATGTTCTACTATAATTCCAATAGATGTGCAATAATCATCAAAATCATGTGAAGTATATTCTCCAGCATTATCAACCCGTATTTTCTTTATAGGATAATCAGAAAATTATGCTCGAATTTAATTATCTGTGCCAGAAGTCTAGCAAAGGCTAGATTGCGAGTCGATAATAAGCAAACTTGTGACCATCGCGTTGATGCGTCAATTAATACGATAAAGTACTTGAAAGGTCCACACGGTGGATCAATTGGTCTACATATATCACCTTGAATTCTTTCTAGAAAGGCAGGGGATTCAACTCCCACTTTTGCTCGAGATGGCATGGTAATTAATTTTTCTTGAGAACAAGCAGCACATGTGAATTCATTTGAACTCAATATTTATAATTTGCCAGAGTATGACCATTTGAATTTTCAATTATTCGCCTCAGTATTATGCTGCCAGGATGCCCGAGTCTTTCATGCCATGTAATAAATTCACTAGTAGCTTTTAAATCTACTAGGTTATGTATTCATGCGACACTTATTTTTGTAACATATAAGCCAGAGGAAAAAGAAGACAACTTTTCATTCACTATCTTTTTTCCATTTATCATTTGAGTAATCAGAAGATACTCTTTATCTGCCTCATTTGAAGTTTCAATGTGAGCCATTTTTGTTAATATCGTTAAAACTTAGCAAATTTCGTCGAGCTTTGCTCGAAAACATGGAATTTTCAATTGCTATTTTTGTCCCTTTAGGGAGAAATATAATGGCTTTTCCAAAGCCTTCAATGCATTTACCATTACTGATTATGATTTTTACCGCGGTCTTTCCCAACTTCAAATGGAAGAAAAAGCTTTTACACTTCAAAATAGTGTGCGTTGTCGCACTATCAATGAGGCAGATATCATCCTCGACTTTAAAGTTTTTGGCATCCATTTATTTATTAGAATACAAGAAGGTAACAAAATAACAAAACATATCATTAATAATTTACATATATAATCATTGCAAAAGTATTTAAACAGGGGGATTCACACTAGTACAAATCTGGGATTTCGTATCACGTGCTGTTTTTAGAACGGCCACACAGTCAGATATTTATGTGACTAAATGTACCAGAATAAAATAAACAGCCACACTTGAACTCATTTTGTGTGACCATTTCGGAATTTCATTGTCACACATTTGAATATTTATGTGACTAGAGGTAACTGGTAATTTTTAGTGATTATTTAGTCACTTATAATTTGGGATGTGTGACAGATACAAATAAGTTTGAAACATTAGTCACACTATATATATATATATGTGACAAATATATGTCACACAATTGAAAAGTGTGACCAAAATCCATATATGGTCACATGAAGTAATTGTGTATGCGGCTAAATCATATAGTCAAGTTTGTCACACATTATTTAAAAGTGACTGCTATTTTTTGCTAAATATTTAACCACATATGAATTTGAAATGTGTGACAACCGAAAAGTAAGTTTGAAGTATTAGTCACGATATGCATTTAAAAGTGACAAATATATGTCACACACTTGAACAGTGCGACCAAATGTCATATATGGTCACACTAAACCATAGACATACATGATTAAGTGTAACCAAAATTCGATACATATGATCACGTAAGTTAATATGTGTGTCTAAAGTTTACTGTGTGTTTGCTTGCCAAAATTTTGTCTTTCCTCTCAAATTATCATATCCCGCCCCAAGTTTTCCCCAAAATCAAAATCTCATTTTTAGATCCCTCCATTTTTTATTTGCAAAATTAATGGTGTTGCGAGTCGCGGGTAGGAGATGCTCCTGCTAACCAAGCCCCCAAAATCAAAACCCTAACACTTTACATCCATTTATTCCCGCCTCCCACCTCATGGTTAACACACCTCCTGCTTGACTCATGCTTGCACTCCACCTCATGCTTAAGGCTGTCTCATGCTTTGGGGTGTTGAATGCGCAACACCTGTTTTCACACATTTTCTTGGTTGGTTTATATGCTCGGTGTAACTCAAAACACATACACAAACCAAATTCAGGTTAACCAAATATAGGGTTCTTCATATTTTTAATTCCAGTTATTTTTTTTTATAAAAAGTTTGTATTTTTATTCAAAGGTTTATGTCTAATTGCAGGCTTGAACATCGATTGCGAAGTGCCGCTGCCATGAATATTTTTTAATCAAGGTGTGATTCGCTATCCTAGTTACTGATTTTTGCTTATTTTGTGTTTAGTTTAGCTGGGTATTGATAGGATTTTGGTTTTGTGATAAGATTTGGGTGTTTTAATTGATTTATGGTTAATTTGTGTTTTATTGAATTGGTTATTTATTGGATTTTGGTTTTGTCTTCATAAGTTTTTAGCAGATATTTATGTGGATGTTTGAGATTGCTTATTTGTTTTGCTTAAACTTAAGCACTTATTTACATGGGATGACATTTGAAAAGATGAGGGGGAAGCAAGCATAAACATGAATACGTTTATTATTTTAAAAAGATTTTTTTTATGATTTCTTTTGTGTTTGATTATTGATATTATTTGTGGATTTCTTATATAGAAGTGAAAGGAAAGTGCTTTAGTTTGGCATCATCTACAAGCTGACCCTGATTGTGGAATGTGGCAAGCGAAAAAGGTGGTTGATCACCTAGAAATCGTTTTAGCCAATGAGCCCATGGTCGTCAAACGAAGGCACAAGATCATTGCAGCCAACCCACACTCCCACAGGTAACCTAACAGTCAAATTTTTATGGTATGCTGTTTTAGAAATGCAGTTTCATTAAGCAGAAGTTGTCTAAAAGCATAAATTGTTTTTATTATAGTATGGATGAACAGTCAAAATTGGTAACGATAAAAAGTTAGCGTTGAGATGTTTAGAATTGCTTATTTTAAAGCAGTTGAACACAGAAAGAAAAGGTAGGTAACAACTGCTTTTTGTTAGTGCTTATTTACACAAACATAGATATGTCACACTGAAAACTGCTTAAAGCACACAAACACTTACATAAGCAATCCCAAACACTCTTTAAAATGACTAATATGTTATTTGGCTTATGAATAACACAAATCATGGGTGGTGGTGTCAGCAGCAATTGGGGACAGCTCACTCGACTACCTTTTTGTGTAACGGAGATGAACCAAAGACCAGCAAAGGGAACACAGACGCTCTAGACAGCTGCATGCTCAACAACTATATCCGAGCTGATGTTCAAAATACTAGCAGGTTAAGACTGCTTGAAGTTACATTTGCTAGTCTACCATTCCGTACATCTTTTGATGTTTGGTTACCAAAACTTAGAAGGTTTTGTTTGTTTCTGCCAGTGCAAAACTCGTGGATCTTGCTCTCGCCTCTAGAAAGATATGTGACGATGAAGGTTTTAATTACATTTAAGGAATCTTTTGCAAATAATACATTGCACCTCATTGGATTGATGAGTGATGGGGGTGCACTCTTGCCTTGATCAGTTACAGGTGAATAAGTCTGATTGATGAGTATTTTTGGGTACTAACCTTTTATTTTGTGGTTTGATATCCCTTCAAACTACCAGAAAAAAGTCAATACTTGTCAAAACGGTCAAAATGTTCAAAGAAAAGTTCTTAAAAGCATTGATATTGCTATATTGGTATCAACACAAAGTTTTTGGTCATGCTGATCAGTTTTCTATATCTACACCTTGCTTATTTAAATGGCTGAATTTTGTCGCATAGTATTGCAAAAGTGAATAAATTAATTTTTGATGTTACTTTTGCAGAATGATTGGGAAGTTGTGAAACATGGTTGGGATGCTCAGGTGCTTGATGAAGCCCTACACAAATTCAAGAGTGCTGTTGAGGCTATCAAGAAGCTAAAGGAAGCTCCAAATGCTAATGATCAGTACTTGCCCCCATTTGTGATTGTTGATGAGAGAGAGAAGCCTGTGGGTCCCATAATAGACGGTGATGCTGTTGTCACATTGAACTTCCGAGCAGATCGAATGACAATGCTTTCCCAGGCTCTAGAGTTTGAGAAGTTTGATAAATTTGACAGGGTGCGGTTCCCTAAAATCCGCTATGCTGGAATGCTTCAATATGATGGGGAGTTGAAGCTACCAAGTCATTACCTGGTTTCTCCTCCATTGATAGAGAGGACATCTGGTGAAATATCTAGTCAATAATGGTATCCGCACCTTTGCTTGTAGGTAAAATTTTATAATATTTCATTAAAGCAAAAGCAATTGCATTCGGGAGTTATGTGTTTTTTTGATATTACCTGTTGAGTGTAAGATGTCTGAAGTTTTTTTTTTTAATTGACAGTGAAACAGTGAACTTTGGTCATGTTACCTTCTTTTGGAATGGGAACCGCTCTGGATATTTTGATTTGGAGTTGGAGGAATATGTGGAAATTCTAAGTGATAGTGGAATTACCTTCAATGTCCAACCAAAGATGAAGGCTTTGGAGATTGGTGAGAAGTCCCGTGATGCCATTCTCAGTCACAAATTTGACCATGTAACGATAGTATTCCTTTACTTGAGAAAGAAAGATATTATTCGTTCTGCTGTATGTGTAGTATCTATCAGGTGTTTCCAAATGGTTGTAGGTAAGGTTGAATATACCAAATGGTGACATGGTTGGGCATACTGGTGACATTGAGGCAACAGTTGTGGCATGCAAGGCTGCTGATGATGCTGTTAAGGTATAATAAACCATCAGGCATTGAAATCCAATGTATATTAACCCAATTGCTAGTTTCTTGTAGGAAGTCAGTTTTACTTTTCCTCGCTTGTTCCATGTTTTACTGTATGTTTCCATCCAAAATCTATTAATGAGAGAATATGGATGGTCATCATTAAGTATAGCTGGCACAGCGTGTTTCGTGCATGGTGTACATTGAGGACATTAACCAAACCTGTCATTTTCGCTTATGTGAAAAAAAGTAGAATTTTGTTTATCGAAAATTTCCTTGGAATATTTGTGAAGTTTAATTGTGTAAATATAGGAAAGTCTTGGTCACTTTTTCCACTTCTATCTTAAGAAATCGATGTGTGCTCCTGCAACTTTGAGCCAACCTTTTATGCTGTATATATTTATGAGATGGTTTGTGGTGACAGATGATCCTTGATGCAATAAAGGAAGTAGATGGAATATATGTGGTGACTGCAGATCATGGTAATCCAGAGGACATGGTGAAGAGAAACAAGAAGGGAGAGCCCCTTGTTGATAAGGATGGCAAAGTTCAGATCCTAACCTCGCACACTCTACATACCGTAAGCCGCTTACCTGTGTCGTGTATTTGATTGCTAGTATGAACATTTGATGTGTGCTTATAATAGAATCAGGTACCAGTTGCAATTGGAGGTCCTGGGTAGCAGCAGGTGTGAAATTCCACAAGGATGTACCAAATGCTATTACAAAGTTAAGACTGCTTGAAGTTAATACTGCTAGTGTATTAGTTACAACTGTTAGTTATGAGTTATTATTGTTGGTTCATATAGTTAGTACTGCTTATATGATATGTATTAGTTGTTTATGAAAAAGATTATAGATACTTAGGAAAGTATTGTAAGCCGACTAGGACTCCTTGGTGTATAAAAGGAGGTCCTAGGGTATAGAGTTATATACGAATTTTATATTTGGTTCATTTATATAAATTCCAATTTTATTTTATTTGAATTTGTTTTGATATATATTTGAATTTGTTTTGATATATATTGATTTCTTAAATGTGACTAAAACATGTATGTAGTCACACTTATCAACACTTTTGGTCACTGTTTACTTAATTCGTTGTGTGACTAAATATTACAAAAGGCCACAAAAAAAAATTCATGTGGCCATTAGATGATCAATAGTCAGACAAACTATACATTTCTTCACTTTAAACAGCATATGGTCACACTTTAATATTTTTGGCCACTTTATGCTTAATTGTATGTGATTAAATACCCAAACCAAACATGCTTTGTGTGACTAAATATTACAAAAGGCCACACAAACAAAAAATTCATGTGGCCATTGGATGAACAATAGTCACACAAAATACACATTTCTTCACATTAAACAGTATATGGTCATACTTATTAACACTTTTGGCCACTTTTTGCTAAATTGTATGTGACTAAATACCCAAAACAAACATGCTTTGTGTGACTAAATATTACAAAAGGCCACGCAAACATAAAATTCAAGTGGCCATTGGATGAACAATAGTCACACAAAATACACATTTCTTCACTTTAAACAGCATATGGTCACACTTATTAACACTTTTGGTCACTTTGTTTTAAATTGTATATGACTAAATATACAAAAAAACATGCTTTATGTGCTTGTATATTGTTTACGGTCACACTTATTAACACTTTTGGTCACTGTTTTTTAATGCATAAACACCCTACGGTCGCGCGACCTTTTGTCACACACATTCGAAAATGCATGTGTGACTATATGTATATCGTCACACTTGTTTGGTGTAGCCAAATCCACTTTTTGTTCTAGTGTCACTATTAAGGGATTGCAAAATAGGGGATTTCCAAGAACATCAGAAGTACAAAACCTAAAATCATCAATAATACAAAGTATTCATTAGTTATTGCCATAATTTGTTTCAATGAAATCATCGGCATACAAATGCGCGATATTTTCATTTATGATATCATCAAATGTGTCATCGCGGGCAGCCAGGTTTGATTCAGCCTCAGCTCTTTCCCTTCTGAAGCTTGGTACAATTCGGCCAAATAACTGGTCGTGCAACCGACTCGGGCCCAATAACCTTTAATTCTACAGCGATCGCAGGGTTCATCATATCTATTTCTGGAATTAGGTCTTTGATGTGGTCTAATTGGCCTCATGTCACTATTTCGGTGATTTTGGTCAAACGGGGCCCATTTTGGTAATCATTTTTATGTCCCCAACCACGGTTTTGATGTCTACCACGATCATTTTGATTTCTGGGATGCCCACGATCACGCATCTGATTTTCTGCCTGATTTGCATTTCATTCCAAAAATGGGGCAGAACCAGTAGGTCGTGTTGAGAAATTGGCACCCTACTTAGAATGGTGGATAATAGAGTTTTCAAACTCTTTTGCGTTGCGGAAGTGTAATTAAAGTGCCGAAGATAAACGACACAAGATTTATAGAGGTTCAGCCAAACGTGCCTACGTCCTATCTCCGTATCTTTTTTATAGGCTTAAGATCAACCTCTACGTATCGTCTTCTATCGGTCCGAGGGATATCGTTACAATCTCATGTTCTATCGGTCCGAGATAAACCGTTACACTCTCGTCTTCTATCGGTATGAGATAAACCATTTTCATTTTCTATTAGACAAGGAAGCAACCTATCTAGCTTTTGATGGGTACTAGACAAACCACACTTGGATTTAGATATGATTCTAATAATGCCGGATCAACGATCCTAATAACACCGAATCAATCTACAATCCGTATCTTTCCTCTCGTGTATGGTTTAGTGTATGAACACTCAAACACTTATCAATTAAGCATAAATACAACAATGATAATGTATACAATGATATCAAACGTATATATGATTATCTCAGAGGATTTGTTATGAATAATACCATATGTCTTGGTATTTATAGGCATAAAGCCTCAACTACCCGTTAGCTCATGTTGCCTGCATTACGTACATTATATGTCCACCATTACATACGTTAAATTCATTACGTTCGTTAAGACTCCTTCGTTATGTACGTTATGTATAGTGCAAATCAGTCCAGTAGCAATTTTCTTCTTAGAGTATGTTAAGACTCTTTACGTACGTTATCTTCAGTCAAAATACCCGTTGCATGCTGACCTACTCCATGACGCCATCTTTAACGGTTCCTTGATTGAATTCGTATTCAAACTATTACGTACGTTAAGCATGTAAGCTTACGTACGTTAAGCTCGCCTCCTTACGTACGTTATACATGTTATGTTGCGTACGTTAAACATGTATGCTGCACTCGTATGCCTTCAGGAGACTTTTCATTACGTACGTTATAGATGTTGCATAGCGTACATTATCTTCGATAAATCTCACTACTTTGCTTTTCTGTCCGGCTTGTTCGTCTTCGACTCCTTTGTTGTTTTGGTTCGTTCTATTGTTGTTTTCTTTGATCAACAACACATCAATAACTCATCATCAAAAACATTTTACAATTATGTGGAAATACAATATTCCGACAATCTCCCCCTTTTTGATGATGACAAACAACAATCTTCGATGGGATTTTATACCTGCAAAAATATAAACAATCTAGAGATCAAAGTTTTCGGCTTTGTCCGTTTCGTTAGTTTTCTTCTCCCCATCTTTTCTTTTCTGCTTTTCGACTCCTTCTCATTTTTTATTTTTCAACTTCTTATAATTTCGACTTTTCTTATTTTAATTTTGACTTTCTTCTCTTTCGACTTTCTCCCTCTTTCATGATCGGGATCTCGTCATTATTCCATGACTTGTATTCTCCTTCTCGACTTTATCTCCCCCTTTTGTCACAATCAAAAAGTGCATAATAAATTAAAAAAAATTGATACATTAAATAGACAATTAACGGGTAAAACTCCCCATGAAAAATAGATTTCCCCATTTTTTAAAAATATTAACTCCCTTGAGTTAAACACCAATTGTTAAAAATATATATTATCAAAATACCAATTGATTAAAATATATTAATTTTGATTTTTTGGGGATCCAACCGAGAGTTGGTTTTTCTTTTGAAACATAGACGATATTTGGTATAATAGTTCCTTTTGGAATTCAATCTCTTTTAATTTTGATCGTCTGTCTTGGGCTTTCGCAACTCGAAATATGATGCCCAAGTTTTAAACATTTCTCACATTGGGATATTTTAAAATTTAAGGATTCGGTTTTATTATTCGGGTTGAATCCTAACCCCTGTTTGTTTAATGAAAATTTTTGAACGGAAAGTATTTGTTCAAATTTCTCGTTTCCACATGAAAATTTATTCGTTAAATTCTTGAGTTTATTTTGAACTTTTAAAAGATCATTCTTTAATTTATTTTCATTTTCAAGACATTTAGAATGATCGGTTTCAATGAATTTCCCTTTTTCATTTATTTTGGAAATTTCGATTTCCAACAATTTAATTTTCGATTTGAGGGATTTATTATCAATTAAAGTATTTTAAAAATTGGTTTTTAAAAATTCGAATGCTTCAAATAATTCGTCGTGAGACGAGGTACTAACCTGGCTTTCGACATCTCTTTCGTCGAATGAACTTCTTGCCATAAGTGCGAGGTTATTTTGAGTATATTCATCATCATCCTCTTCGTCACTCCATGTAGCTATAAGCACTTCCTTCTTGGAAGTCGAGGCTCGACAAATTTTAGCAAAGTGGCATAGTTTACCACAGTTTCGACAATTATTGTCAAATTTCTTTGACTCTCGAGTTGATGTCTTTTCTTCGCCGGTTTAATAAGTTTTGGTGTCAAGTTTCATCGACTTGCGAACGATTAAGTATTTGAGCCATAAACCTTTCCAGTGCCAATCCCCTTATCCAATAAGGAGTGAAATGTTTTGCTCTCAAATACATTGACTAGTTTCTCTCTCTCTCTCTCTCTCTCTCTCTCTCTCTATATATATATATATATATATATATATATATATTTACGAGTCAGGAATGACAGTGACTACTAGTAAATAAAGAAACATACAATTGCCTTTAGATAATGAATTACATAATAACAAGTACAATGCCCTCACTCTAACATCCCCTGAGTGGCATTCGAGGGCATACTCCGAACAATCTCCCACTTGCACTCAATGCCACACACTCTGGTATCTAATAACCATGTTCTCCATATGACGCTCCAAGCTAATCTGAGAAAGTGGCTTGGTTAGTGGATCAGCGACGTTGTCGGTTGAGTCTACTCTATACAGCACAATGTATACCTTGCGAACAAATTCTCTCACGAGATGATACTTCCTCTCAATGTGTTTGGTATTGTTGTGAAACCTCGGCTCCTTGGCCTGCCCTACAGCTCCATCGTTGTCGCAGAAAAGGGGAACAGGCAGCTCAGCACATGGTATCACTTGAAGTTCTCTCAGAAACTTCTTAATCCAGAATCCTTCCTTATAAGACTCTGAGACTGCTTGATACTCAGCCTGACTGGTGAAATCAGCAGTCGCGCTTTGCTTGGCGCTACTCCAAGATACTACTCCTCCATTAAGAGTAAATATGTAGCAGAAGTAGTCATCGCATCATCCTTCTGTCCTTGGAAGTCTGAATCAGTGAAGCCCATCACATTAAGTCCTCCACCGCCATACATAAGAACCAGATCTCTAGTCCTTCTTAAGTACTTGAGAACGTTCTTTACAGCAGTCCAATGTTCCCTTCCTGGGTTTTCCTGAAACCTACTTACCATGCTCACAGCGTGTGCAATGTCAGGTCTCGTACACAACATCACATACATAAGGCTACCCACGACCGAAACATATGGTATATTACCCATTTCCTTACATTGTTCCTCACTTTGAGGACACATCTTCGAGGAGAGTTTTACATGTCGCATCGGTAGGAACCCTCTTTTAGAATCATCCATCTTAAATCGCTTTAAGATTTTATCTATATAGAGGGATTGAGAAAGACCTATCATTCTCTTCTCTCTATCCCGGTAGAGCCGGATTCCAAGAATATAGGTGGCTTCTCCTAAGTCTTTCATGGAGAACCTACTCGAAAGCCAAGCTTTCACAGAACTGAGCATTCCCACATCATTTCCTATTAGTAGAATGTCATCTACATATAGTACTAAGAATGCAATCTTGCTCCCACTGACCCTCTTGTATACACAAGGTTTCTCTTCATTTTGCACGAAGTCAAACTCTTTGACTGCCTCGTCAAAACGAAGGTTCCAACTACGTGAAGCTTGCTTCAGTCTATAAATGGAACACTGAAGCTTGCACACTTTATGAATATCGACCTCGGACGCAAAGCCTTTAGGCTGCTCCATATAGATTTCCTCCTCGAGGAATCCATTGAGGAAAGCAGTCTTTACGTCCATTTTTCATATCGCATAATCGTGGTAGGCAGCTATAGCAAGCACCATGCGAATAGAATTGATCATAGCTACGGGCGAGAAGGTATCATGGTAATCGATCCCTTTTTTCTGGGTATAACCCTTTGGCATAAGCCTGGCCTTATAGGTGTCAACCTTGCCATCCCCATCAGTCTTTCTCTTGTAGATCCACTTATTCCCAATAGGCACCATGCCCTTGGGGCGGTCCACTAGAGTCCAGACCTGACTGACATGCATCGAGTCTATCTCAGCTTCCATAGCTTAATGCCATTTCGTGGAGTCTACATCCACCATCGCTTGGTTATAGGTCGCGGGGTCAGTCTCTTGGCTATTACCTGAAACCTCATGGAGACCCATCTCCTCCAGGTGCACAAGGCCATACCTCTCAGGTAATTGAGACACCCTACTAGACGTGCGAGGTGGTTGTACTTGTGTTTCAGAAGGTTCAGTTCCAATTTCTTGTATAGGTGTCTCCTGAGTAGTTTCATTTTATTCTTCCAAAGAAATACTTCTACCTGCTCCGCCTTCCTGAATGAACTCATCTTCCAGGAAGTGTGCTTGCAAAGAAACAATGATCTTTCGATCTTCAGCCATGTAGAATAGATAACCCATCGTCCCAGATTGGAATATAATGAAACATCCCTTCACGGACCTAGCTTCCGATTTCTCCACCTTAGTCTTCTTGACATAGGCGGGACATCCCCAAATCCTAATGTGATTAAGACTTGGTTTCCTGCCCTCCCACATCTCTTGTGGAGTTTTAGGAATGGATTTGGAAGGACATTTGTTCAAGATATAGGCAACAGTCTGGAGTGCATACCCCCACAGGTAAATAGGTAAGTCAGTATAGCTAAGCATAGAACGGGCCATGTTCAACAAGGTTCAGTTCCTTCTTTCTGACACACCATTTAAATAGGGAGTTCCTGGAGGTGTAAGTTGTGATACTATTCCATGCTCCTTTAGGAACTCGTCAAACTCTATACTCATATACTCGCCACCTCGGTCCGACCAAAGTGTTTTGATATGATTACCAGTTTGTTTTTCAACTAGGGCCTTAAATTCTTGGAATTTCTCAAAGGCCTCGGATTTATGTTTCATTAAGTATACATAACCATAACTCGTATGATCATCCGTAAACGTAATGAAATACTGATATCCATCACATTCTGCTTCTAAAGCACCACATACGTCGGTATGGACTAATCCATATTTATCAGCGGCTCTTTCAAAAGTCCCTGTGAATGGGGGACTTAGTCATTTTTCATTTAAGGCAAGATTCACAAGTTGGAAAGGGATCCGATCCCAATGGACCCATAAGTCTATCTTTTTCCATTTTGTAAACCTTTGCCTGACCAACATGACCAAGTCTAAGATGCCATTTCAAAACTTGATTAGTTTCATCCCTATCACGCTTCCTAATCATAGTATTCACAACGACTTTGTTACTTAGGTTTAGATGATACAGTCCATTTAACAATGTCGCAGTGCCTACTAGTTTATTTATAAAATAAATTTTGCAGGAACTATCACCAATGAAAAATGAAAAGACTTTTTGATCCATGATCGGAATGGATACAATGTTATTATGCCCCTTGGGCAAAACAAGTACATCATCTGATGTCAAAACAAAGCCGGATTCTAAATCCAAAAGAAGTGATCATATGTCAGTTGCTTCGACACTATGCCTGCTTCCGACAGTAATCATCACTTCCCCAGCTCTAGGCTTCCTACTTTGTTCCAGATCCTGATTCACAGTACAAATGTGAGAACTATCACCTGAATCCAGTATCCAAGAAGTAGAAAATACAGTAGCAGCATAATTTGTTTCCAAAACTAAAAGTTCTGTACCTGAAGTGCCATGAAGAATCGAACACTCACTAGCCCAGTGTCCCAGATCACTGCATTTGAGACATTCGTCTGTCTTCTTCTTGCTCTTTGGAACCATTGGGGCCTTGCCCTTACCTTTAAGATCCTTGATTTGTGATCCTGTCTGCTTCTTGGTCTTTTTATTCTTATTCAAGGACCTCCGAGGTCCAGAAGAAATCACAATGGCAGACTCCTTCACCCACGGAGTCTTCATCTGAGACTGATCGGTTACCAGTTTGTTCATCAACCCTACTAAATTGCAAGCAATCACATTGCAGTTGAAATTCATAACAAACTGTGAGAAGGAATCAGGAAGAGACTGTAGGATAAAGTCGGTCTGAAGAGAAGTATCCATATTAAAATTAAGAGCCTCCAATCTATCGATCATATAGATCATTTTGAGGACGTGGTCCCCAACCTTCTCACCTTCCTTAATCCTAGCACCGAACAGTTGCTTGGTTATCTCATATCTAGCAGTTCGACTGTGCTCACCATAAAACTCAGTTAAGTGAGATAAAATCTGCCTAGCAGAAGTCATTTTCTCATAAGATCTCTGAAGCTCATTAGACATAGAATCCATTGTTAGGATTGTATACCGCAAAGCATACTTTATGCTTGTATTACCTAATTTCCCTGTTACTACCTATGAGAATATTAATTACATTTAAATCACATGTTTTGCATATTTATTCACGTTATGGTTATGCAAATGAAATGTCTAATTATTTTATATTATAGATAATGTGGTGTGTTGGTGTCACACAGAAGATCACATTATCCGTGCCTTGAAAAATAATATAATAGTTCACAACCTATATAATTATTAGACAAATTATATAAAAGGTTGTAGTGTATGCTTGAGAATAGTTGGTCTTGACTATTAGCATATATTAGCGTATTTGCATACGTTGAACTAGATCGAGGTGAGATAGTGTCTTCTGTACTGACTGTAAGAAGAACGTAAATCTCGGATAATTATTATTTCTTAATTCTAAGTATATAATAATTAATTATATATTTATAATAATTATTGCTTTGATTTACCATAGGTGAGAGTCAAAATGATCGACTCAATAAGCCTCGTATCTTGGGCAATAATATTATTTATACGACAGTTATTGTTATTACTAGAAATCGTGTCCCGACTCGTGCGGGTTGATGATGTCCCCTGGAGGAGCTCGATAATGATTATTATATTAAACCCTGCAGGTGGATTTAATTCCGATATAATAATAAGGTTCGAGTGGTACTACTCTTGGATAATATATTAATTAATTAAAGCTGTCAGTAGCTTATAATTAATTAATGGGCATTCGATATCTTAAACACGGGAAATAATATATTTAATGAGGAGCCCAATTTCGTAATTTGAGATTTTGGTAGGAAGTGCAATATCAACTTTTTAGTGGACTAAGTTGATATTAATAGATTCATTATATTAGGAAGAGTCCTAATATGGTAAGATGAATTTATTGGAAGTCCTTCCATAATCCTCCTTAAAATCCCTAGTAGTAGTCCAAGAGCCTATATATAGGACATAAGGGTGTTGGCCGATTTTACATGCTTTTTTGTGAGGTTGTGTGATCAAATTTTTCCCCTTGTGTTTAATTGTAGATCTAGAATTGTGTCTTTGATTCTACAATTTAGATAACACAATTAATTTGCTAAGAGTGATTATAAAATACTAGAAAGCAAAGAAAAATAAAGTGATCACATACAAGGTGAATTCGGCCGATCCCAAGATTGTCCAAACAAGATCCGGTAGCTCGTTGCCCACACAACGTCCGGGTTAAGGCAGATCATACTCTAGAAGGTCTAAAGCTAGAAATACAAGGTGATCAAGACGGGAGCAATCAATACTCTTCAAAAGGTAATATCCTATGATCTTTGGATCTAGATTAGGATATTTTAATTATCAACATATTTAATTAATAAATAATAAATAATATTTAAATTGCTTATTAATCTTAGTAATTAATTAATTAGCATGCCTAAATAGATCTTATGCTCGTAGATGCGTAAAACGCGATTATCATCTTTCACAAACTTCGCTTCCGCTGCGTTTTACTTTCCAACAATTGGTATCAGAGACGGATTTTTAGGCTTTTGCTATTTTAATTAATTTTGGTAATTAATTGATAGCAATTTAAATATTCATATATTTTGATGTTGGAATATTTTGCTAGATGTGTTCTTGCAGGTGATATGATCCAATTATCATGGTTTATATGAATGGTGTATTTATTTATTTATATTAATTATGCAATTGTTGGTTTGGCCCGTTTTTTGAGGCATATAATGGTTTTTCCCGTGAGAAAATCCGCGGGTAGTTCTAGGTGTTTTTATTTTTCGTGTAATCTTGATGTAATTTCGATGTATTTTATTTTGTATAAAATTGTAATCGAATTCGGAAAAGACGGGATCATGAAGAAATAGAGCGAGCAGGATGCCGGATCGCTGGCGGCTCGCATGACAAGCGACAAGCGTGTGTTGCAGCAAGACACACAGCCACTGCAAGCGGCCGGCATTTACCCGGTCAGCGGCGACTGTCCGGGCGATTCTGGTTGGTCCTGCCGCCGATTTTGGTCCATCCGTTTGTCATTCATTGCGTCGTCATTGAGAGTCGGATTTAAAATTAAATTTTTTTTATGTAATTAATTTTGCATAAAAGTGAAATCTTAATTTTGGAAATCCACGGCCCGGCCGGGGAGGAGCGACAAGATGCTTGATTCAGTGGGAGAGATCAAGTCGAAGATTTTTCTCGGGTTCAACTCAAGGAAGAAGACCATGATAATTGGATAATTTAATTATACATGCCTTATTTTTTGGTTTGTACTGTTTTGATGTATGACATGTATGGATGTATGCGTGATATATTTCCTTGCATGTTAGGACGAGAAAATTAAAAACCTTAAGGCTAAAATAACTAAGTGATTAAATTGATTTTTTTTTTAAATAAAATCAAATTGGCCTTCATAATTAATTTAAATTATGAAGTAATTAGCATGCGCGTTGACATTAGGGTCTTCCCCCATATCGGATGTGCTAATTATAGGTTCAATAGTTTTAAATTTCAAAATGATAACATAAGGTAAATATTACTTTTTATGATAGGACCTCTCCATCTGTAGGACTATTATTTAAAAGATAATATTTTAAGGATGTTAAATTATGGTGTTCACTTAGGTGTATTAATTAATAAGCTCCCCATTGGAGTCTATGTTAATTAATACATGGCCAAGAGGAACCAACTATTAATTTTACTTGTCATAACGTAATTTGACTAGATAGTAAAATTAAAGACGTAAAACTGTACTTGAGAAATATGTGTGTAAACGTCCACACGATCATGGCTTGCATGTGCGGATTTTTCGAGGTGTTGGTTGCTAGCATGTATATTGTGTTTTGAGGTTTTTCGATATATTTTGCTATGCATTATGTGATGGATGTTTTTAATTTTTATCTCAGATGTCTTTCAATCCCACTAGCTGTTATTCTCAAAGAAAATAAACTTGATGGCACTAACTTTGCCGATTGGAAAAGAAATCTTGACATTGTCCTTACTGTTGAGGGGCATAAATTTGTCTTAATCGAAGAGAGCCCTCTAGAACCAGAACCGGATGCCACTCCCGAAGAGTTGGCTGAATTCCGAAAATGGAAAAAGTCTGATGAGATGGCTCGCTGTTACATTTTGGCTTCACTGACAAATGTATTGCAGCATCAGCATCAGACAATGGGCTCGGCCGCAGAAATGATGAAAAGTCGCACAGAGATGTTTGGTCATCAGAACCGGGCGGCTAGACAAAATGCAATGAGGGTATTGATGACAACCCAAATGTCTGAAGGGACCCCAATAAGGGATCATGTTCTAAAAATGATGTCTCATTTGAACGAACTGAGCATACTGGGGGCTGCTATCGATGCGGAAACACAAGTCGATATTATCTTAGGCAGCTTACCAAGAAGCTTTGAGCAGTTCCGCCTTAACTACAATATGAACCGTAGGACATATAGTTTGGCAGAACTTACGTGAGCTTCAATCATCAAGGTCTTTTCAAACAAGGTTATCATCAGATTCTTGCGGCAACCAGTGCTACTTCTTCCAAACCCAAATGGGGAAAGAAGAAAAAGCAGGTTGGCCAGAAGCAAGTGGCAACCCTCAAGGTGAAAAGCAAGGCTCCTCACCCCGAGGCGAACAAAAAGCCAAAGGGAAAGTGCTACAAGTGCGGTCAGAAAGGACATTTTAAAGCCGACTGCCCTGCTCTTAAGAAAGGTATGTCTCGTGCACTAGTAGTTAAAACATGTTTGGCAACTTGTTCTTCCACTTCGTGGATAGTTGATTCAGGCTCCACTGATCATATTTGCTTTTACTCGCATGGTTTTCAGGTAACCAAGCAGCTTAGTGCGGGACGAGATTACCATCAACTGGGGCGATTATTCCAGGCTTATGGCTATTGCAGTGGGAGTCGTGTAATTGAAGATTAATGATAAATTATTAGTCCTCAATAATGTATTATTAGTACCAGATTTTAGAATGAATTTAATTTCGGTTTCTAAATTAAAAAGGGATGGTTATTCAGTTTCTTTTGATGATGATGCCATTATTAAGAAAAGAAGCGGTGAATATATTTGCAAAGGTATTTTTAATGATGGACTATATGTCGTTAATACTGCACAAACTCCTATGCATAAATCACTTAACTCTTTGTCTAAACCTAAAAAGAGAAAAGAACTTTCAAGCATAAACCAAACATATCTGTGGCATTTACGGTTAGTACATGTAAACTTTGGATGGATTCAAAGATTGGTAGATGATGGCCCATTGGATGATCTCCAAGTTGAGTCATTTCCAATTTGTGAATCCTGTCTGGAATGTAAGATGACCAAAAGGGTTTTTAAAACCAAGGGAAACCGTGCTCAAAATGTGTTAGAATTGGTTCATACGGATGTATGTGGTCCAATGAATATCCAGGCTAGGGGTGGTTTCAAATACTTCATCACGTTTATAGATGATTATTCGAGATATGGATACATCTATTTGATGCGGCGTAAGTCTGAAGCCTTTGACAAGTTCAGAGACTTCAAAGCTGAAACGGAGAAGCGTCATGGGAAGAGTATCAAGTCACTACGATCTGATCGTGGTGGGGAATACCTTAGTGGAGAGTTTTTGGATTTCTTAGCGAATGAGGGGTTTCGTCCCAGCTCACCGCGCCGGGAACTCCACAACAAAATGGTGTGGCTGAAAGAAGGAATATGGCTCTTTTAGAAATTGTTAGATCAATGATGAGTTATTCAGATTTACCTATTTCATTTTGGGGATACGCCTTAGAAACAGCGGCGTACATTCTAAACCTGGTGCCTTCGAAATCAGTTCCAAAAACACCCACAGAACTGTGAAGTGGGCGTAAGCCCAGTCTAGGACATGTTCGGATTTGGGGTACTCCAGCACATGTGCTGAATAAGGAAGCTGATAAGCTAGCATCTCGTACAAAAGTACGAGTGTTTGTAGGATATCCTAAGGGAACGAAGGGTGGCTTGTTATATAGTCCCCAGGATCAGAAGGTCATTGTTAGCACCAATGGCCGATTTTTGGAAGAGGATTATATGATTAGTCACAAGCCCATGAGCGAGATAATTCTGGAAGAGCTGAGGGGCGAGACTCCATCTATACCAATTGTACAAGGGCCAATTAACACTGCACCACGTATCGATTCTGATACTTTTACTCCAACTCAGGATTTGCCTCGTCATAGTGGAAGGGTTGTTCGTCAGCCCGAACGATTCATAAGCGTGGGAAAGTCTTCGGACTCAATCCCATGCAAAGATGAATCAGATCCCTGGACCTATAAGGAGGGAATCCAAGATAAAGATGCTGACTCCTGACAAGTAGCAATGGAATCATAAATGGGATCTATGGATTCCAATCAAGTGTGGGAGCTAGTAGAGCTACCTGATGGTGTACAATCTATTGGGAGTAAATGGGTCTACAAGCGAAAGAAAGGACGTGACGGGAAGGTTCAAACTTTCAAAGCGAGGCTTGTTGCAAAAGGTTACACTCAGAAAGAGGGTATCGATTATGATGAAACCTTTTCGTCGGTAGCCATGCTTAAGTCAATCCGGATTCTTTTAGCTATAGCTGCGCATTTGGATCTGGAGATTTGGCAGATGGATGTCAAGACTGCATTCTTGAATGGGAGTCTAGACAAGGAAATCTATATGCGCCAAGCAGAGGGATTCATTGGTGAAGGAGAAGAGCACTTGGTGTGCAAACTTAAGAAATCCATTTATGGACTTAAGCAAGCATCTAGATCTTGGAACACTCGTTTTGACGAAGTTGTCCAGTCATATGGATTCGTCCAATGTCCAAGTGAGAGTTGTGTGTATAAGAAATGCGATGGAAACGTGTTGGTGTTTCTTGTACTGTATGTAGACGATATCCTTCTGATTGGAAACAACGTGAAGGAATTGTCGGAGGTATGGCTATCTGAGCAGTTCGATATGAAGGATATAGGAGAAGCAGGACACATCCTTGGAATCAGGATCTTTCATGATCGGAAGAAAAGGATGTTGTGCTTATCCCAGGCATCCTATATCGATACAGTGCTGAAGCGGTTTAGCATGGAGAATTCCAAGAAAGGTTTTCTACCTTACAGACATGGAATTCTGTAATACCCGGTTGTAATTCATTCATTTTCATTCAGTATTAATCAGTCAGTAATTATCACTCAGTAATTTTCACTCAGTATTAATCACTCATGATTCATGATTCATTCATTTGCGTCCACTGTTGGCATGTTGTAATCGTATATCAGTTACTGATCGTCATTTCATCTCTGTTTATAGATCGAGACGTGAGTGTTATCATTTTCATCATGATTGGTAGTCTTGTACTGGAAGTATCATCTTTGGCATGTGTTGGACTTGTTCACTTTCACATACGTATGGTATGTCGGATCATTTTTCAATTGTAGCGAGGAATCGGAGTTATCGGATTTTCACCTTGTCCATCAACGAGTTACGGCCGTAAGATTATCCTATACGGCCGTAACAGGCATTCGTTGATTTCAGGCCATTTTGGACGAACGGGACTTACGGCCGTAAGGTTGCGGCATACGGCCGTAAGTTGAGCAGGTACAGCCGTAAGGCTTGGCCGGTTACGGCCGTACGTGTCGAGCAGGGTGCCCAGGCGTTTTTGGCCGAAGGCGAGTTACGGCCGTAAGATGGGCAGGATACGGCCATAAGGAGTGTTCGTGTTTTTCAGGATGTGTCGGACGAGAGGGACTTACGGCCGTAAGGGTTGCGGCATACGGCCGTAAGACGAGAAAGGTACGGCCGTAAGGCTTGGCCAGATACGACCGTACGTTACAGGCAAGGTGCCTGGTCATTTTCGACGAAGGGGGCTAACGCCCGTAAGTTTGGCCAGATACGGCCGTATCATCCGAGTTACGCCCGTAAGGTGTGCGGGTACGGCCGTAAGGATGTCGGCAGGTGTTTGAACGAGGGCGAGTTACGTCCGTAAGTCAGGTAAGGATACGGCCGTAAGGCTGTCGGCAGGTGATTGGACGAAGCCGAGTTACGGCCGTACGAGTTGGCTGGTTACGACCGTAAGGCCGTTGACCTGGGATGTTACGGCCGTAAGAAGGCCGAGTTACGGCCGTAACTTCTGGCAGTTTATAAGGACTTGATCGGGACTTTCAGCTCATTTTCCCATTTTTCTTCACTTTGTTCCGAGAGAGAGAGAGCTTGAGGGAGATATTTTTCATCATAAATCATAAGGGTGTTCGGTTTTCATCATCTTCATTCGTTTGGGGAGCTTGGATAGTCGTTTTAACACGTTTTCATCGGATCGAAGTGCTTGGATCTTCAAAGGTAATATTCTTCAACATCTTGGATTTCGATTTTGTATTGAGATATGATGTTTTAAACATTAAAATCATGTTGTATGAAGTGATGTACGCATGATTATGGATATATATGATTATTCATTGGATTATTGAAGGATTGTTCAAGAACACTTTGAGTATTAAGTTGGATTTGGGGGTTTTCGATTAATTGTTGTTGAAATCACGAATTTGGATATTCATTTTGCATTATTGATCGTATTGAAGATGTTTTATTGGTTTGAAACACTTCTTGGGGTTTTGATATTGGTATAATTGAAGTTTGGTTGTTAACAATCGGAGATTGGTCACAACGTGCTTGATATTATGCCCCAATGAACTTGGTTTAGTCGTATCGACGTTTTGATATTGGCTATCATCGTTTTTGATTCGTATGTTGAATGGATTGTTCGAAATTGTGTTATTCAAGGTTGTTCGAGCGACCGACATTTCATTTAGGACGTTTGTTCGTGGAAGGACATTCTTCATCGGTGTTGTGTAAGTTAATTCTTACTCGATTAAAAGGATATTCATTCCTTTTGTTGTTGTTCATTCATAATCATAACTTGTTCATCATTGTATTAACCGTATTGAGACTTGTAATTGTCGAATAATCACTTCATTAACGAGGAACGGCGGTTCCAATCATTTCATTGAACTATCATTCACTTCACCATTATTTTCACCTCGGTGAGTCATTCTTGACCTTGTCGGATTATTATTCATTGGTATTCATTATGGTCATTCTCGTTCATATGACTGGGTTCATATTGCATGGCCAGGTGCGGATGTGTGGAATTTTTAGTTGAGCACGCGATGGTCATGTATTGGGATCGATACATTGGACTGTGCACACGATAACGATTACCTCCGTGAGACTAATTAGGTACAAGGATGGGTGTGTCCGGTCAGTCGTCTTGTACACTTGCACAGAACATTACGGGCGTACTATGATACTCCTCTTCAGCTTAATTCATAACTAAGGATATTTCATAACTAAAGATAACTCATGATTGTGTATTTTCAACCCTTGAGGATTGTTGTTCTGTGTAACTGACCCCGGTTGGGGATTTTGTTTTCAGGCCATGGCAAGGCAAAAGCACGGGAATAGAACATTAACGGCGAGGAGTCCCAGTGATACTAGTAGGGCCCCCCGATCTTTTCAGTCATTCATGTTGTTGTCATTTATTTTCCGCTGCAGATTTTCATTTGGATACTCCGTTTCATTCAGTGTTGTGTATTTTATCTTCATATAAAATATACTAGTATTCGGTATTGTCCTGGTGTGTTGTACTTAAACTCCTCATCGGAGCATTTGGTAATATAATGTGGTTCAGTACTACAATTATATTATTTAATTCATCAGTTTTCATTCGCCTGGTGGGTCCCAGTCGGGGATCCACGACACTATAATATCCGCCTAATTTGGGGTGTTACAAAGTTGGTATCGGAGAGTGGTTTTGAATACTACCTTCCAAGCCATGTCTCATTTGAAATCATCGTCATCAGACTAGTATCATTGGACTTTCGCATCACGTGTGACCTGTGCAAATGCCGAGCCAATCAGACCGAAGGAACTGTAAGACTTCTAACGCCATGGTATAATTTCTGGCAATAATCATTCATTCATAATTCATCATTTAACAATCCTCAAAAATCATTTTCATTTGATCAAGACGATCATGTTAACTCATTAATCACTCAATTCATTTCATTACTCACTTGTTGATCTGGAAGATCATATCATTAATCTTGTTAATTTGTTCAAGATAATCATTTCAAGAATTTCATCAGATAATCATGTCACCTCAGTTAATCATTCATGTAATCACTGTGTTAGAGCGCGTATGCTCATTTTCATCATTTCATGATGTAAATCATAATGCGGTACTCATACGAGATCTATGATTATCATGCGACCTTCCTACTTCAGTATGGAGAGAGCTGTCAGGGGATGCACGGGGAGAGGCCGCGGTGCGGGCCAAAACCCGGGAAATAATCACTCGCTGTCGGGGAATCGTACCCAGGACTCGGCTCGATCAGAAGATGTTCGGGTTGATCCACTCATTTTTATGCAAGTCATGATGACCCATATGCAAATGCTCAATCATCATTGCGCCACTCTGGCCGAATTAATCGAGAGAACCCTCCCGTATGAGCCTGCTGCTAAGGAAATTGCTGAGCAACGACCTTCATCTATCAGCAAGAAATCAACGAAGCGTAATCGGTCCGAAGGCAGTCGGTCAACCTCCAAGAAGCCTCGTGCGGGCCCTAACATTTCTGAGCGACCTCCCACGGCGCCTAATCCTGCGGGATCTCAGTCCCGAGCGGCCAGTTCGGCCATCATCTGTTTCAACTGTGGAGCGCCGGGTCAATATACCATTATACTGTCTGAAACCATCTATCATGTGCCATAATTGTGGGATTGTTGGGCATAAGGCCCGTTATTGCCGAAGGGACTCCAAGCCGACTCCGGCGGCATCTCAGGACCCGAAGCAATCAGCGATTCAGAATCAGGCTGCTCTGTCAGCGTCGTTTAAGATGATGGAAGCGACTAATGACGGAGCTCATATTTATCAGACGGGAGCGTCCGGTTCGGGGGCCGGCAAGTCCCGGATTCACGCGAAGAAGGGGACCGACGATCCGGTGGCCCGAATGACCTCAGGTATACTCGCAATTTTATCTCAACATGTGTGTACCCTTTTTGATACTGGTGCATCGCATTCATTCATTTCCGAATCATGTTTGAATAGACTTAATTTGGATGGTCCTATTGATTGTGGACCTTATATCATTGGTCTACCTGACGGTAGAAGAATTTTCGGAAATCATACCGAATTAAGCTTAATGACCGCAATTGGTTGGCAGACCTCATCGTGGTGGATTTATCTAAGGACAATGTGAAATTGGGTATTAGTTGTATGGATCGTCATGATACCATCCTCAGTGGTGGTAAGCGCTTGGTCACTATCATTTCAGTCATTGGAGCCGAGTGTGTATTTTAGGGAGGAAATCCCCGTTGTTCCAGAAGAATTATTAATATGATGGAAGCAGTGAAATTTCTCAGTCGAAGTGTTCAATCATTCATTGTATCATTTTCATCGATTGGACATTCTAAGGCAATCGAAGTGTTCAATCATTCATTGTATCATTTTCATCGATTGGCCGTTCTAAGGCAATCGAAGTGTTCAATCATTCATTGTATCATTTTCATCGATTGTCCGTTCTAAGGCAATCAAAGTGTTCAATCATCCATTGTATCATTTTCATCGATTGGCCGTTCTATGGCAATCGAAGTGTTCAATCATTCACTGTATCATTGTCATCGATTGACCGTTCTATGGCAATCGAGGTGTTTAATCATTTGTGGTATCATTGTTATCGATTGACGATGTACTCCCAGACGAGCTACCTGGTTTACCTCCACAGAGAGATGTGGAATTCACGATTGAGTTGGAGCCTGGTACGTCTCCAATATCGAAGGCACCGTACCGGATGGCCCCGACCGAAATGCAGGAGTTGAAGAATCAACTTGAGGAATTATTCGAGAAAGGTTATATCCGACTGAGTGCGTCCCCGTGGGGAGCAACAGTATTGTTTGTCAAGAAGAAGGATGGTTCATTTCGCTTGTGTATTGATTATCGGGAGTTGAACAGGGTGACGATCAAGAATAAGTATCCTCTACCCAGTATTGATGATCTCTTAGATCAACTTCAGGGAACTTCAATATTTTTCCAAGATCGACCAAAGATCTGGATATCATCAGTTGCGAATTCGAGAGTCGGATATCGCAAGGACAACGTTTCGTACACGCTATGGTCATTTTGAGTTCGTGGTAATGCCGTTCGGGTTAACTAATGCACCTGCGGTATTCATGGAGATAATGAATTGGGTTTTCATCGACTTTTTGGATCAGTTTGTTGTTGTCTTCATCGATGACATTTTGATTTATTCTCGTGACCGAGAGGAGCACGAGGTTCACCTTCATCAGGTTCTCGACGTGTTGAGACGAGAACAACTTTATGGAAAGTTTTCCAAATATGAGTTCTGGATGTCCGAAGTGACGTTTCTCGGGCATGTAATTTCATTAGATGGAGTGCGTGTTGATCCTCAGAAGACAGAGGCTATCCAAGATTGGTTACCTCCGAAGAATGTTAAGGAAATCCGACGCTTTCTTAGATTAGCCGGTTATTATCAGCAGTTTGTGGAGGGATTTTCTAAAATCGCTCGATCAATGACGAACCTTTTGCGAAAGGATAAGAAATACACGTGGTCTGATGCGTGTCAGCTGAGTTTTGAGGAACTCAAGAGCCAGTTAATGTCAGCACTTGTTCTTTCTTTACTGCAAGGGACGGAAGGATTTGTGGTTTATAGTGATGCATCCGGACAGGGTCTCGGATGTGTACTAGAGCAGAACGGGAAGGTTATTGCCTATGCTTCACGGCAATTGAGACTTTACGAGGTTAATTATCCGACCCACGACCTGGAACTAGCAGTCGTGGTTTTCGCGTTGAAGATTTGGCGTCATTACCTGTATGGCGTCACCTGTCAGATATTCACCGATCATAAGAGTTTGAAGTATATAGTTACTCAGAAGGAGTTAAATATGCGACAGAGGCGATGGTTGGAACTAATCAAATATTATGATATCGAGATCCTGTACCACCCGGGTAAGGCAAACGTGGTTGCCGATGCCTTGAGTCGTAAGTCCGTTCAGGAGCAAATGCTTGCTTGTTTAACAGTTCAGAAGAAGCTTCAGCAGGAATTCCTTAGACCCGAAATCGAGGTCTGGCTTCAGCGAGTGCAAGGGCAACTTTGCATGTTAGAGATTTCATCGCCACTTGAGGAAACAATCAGAGTAAATCAGGGTTTAGACCCATCATTGTTACGCATCCAAGAGGATGTGGTTCATGGGAAAGCCCCTGGATTTGTGGTCCACGAGGATGGACTTTTGCGATTCAAGAATCGGTTATGCATACCGGTGAATGACGAGTTGAAAAACTTGATTTTGAGAGAAGCTCATGCTACTCTTTTTTTTCTTTCATCCGGGGTCCAGCAAGATATTCAAGGACTTGAAATAAAATTACTGGTGTAGTAATATGAAACGAGAAGTAGCGGAATTTGTTTCGAGATGTTTGACCTGTCAGCAAGTTAAGATAGAACATCAGCGACCGGCAGGTATGCTGAAACCGCTCCCTATTCCAGAGTGGAAGTGGGAAGATATTTCCTTGGACTTCATCATGAGTTTGTCGACGAGTCGTCGTGGCATGAATACAATCTGGGTAATTATGGACCGTTTAACTAAGTCAGCTCATTTCCTTGAGATTAAGGATACGTGGGGTCCAGAGAGACTGGCTCAGTTGTTCATCAAAGAGATAGTGAGATTGCATAGTACTCCTAGGAGTATTGTTTCCGATCGTGACGGACGATTCGTGTCACATTATGGAAATCAGTTCATCGTGCTATGGGAACTCAGCTTAATCTCAGTACCTCTTTTCATCCTCAGTCCGACGGACAATCAGAGAGGACTATTCAGACATTGGAGGACATGTTGAGGGCATGCGTCCTCGATTGCAAAGATGATTGGGAAGCCCAACTACCATTGATTGAGTTCACATACAATAATAGTTGGCATGCTTCGATTGAGATGGCACCTTACAAGGCCTTGTACGGTCGTCGTTGTCGATCTCCTTTGTGTTAGGACGACTCATCAGAGTCAATCGGCACCAAGCCTGATATGCTTATAGCCGCCCGTGAGAAGGTAGCTTTGATCAGGAGTCATCTGTTGACCGCTCAGAGTCGAAAGAAATCATATGCAGATAATCGTCGTCGACCTCTAGAGTTCGAGACGGGTGACCACATTTTGGTCAAAGTATCACCGAGTCGAGGTATCTTCCGTTTCGGGAAGCGGGGAAAGTTGAGTCCAAGATTCATTGGACCGTTTGAGATTTTAGATCGAGTAGGCGAGTTAGCTTATCGATTGGCTTTACCTTCGGCGTTGAGCCGAATTCATATTGTGTTTCATGTCTCTCAGTTGCGGAAGTATGTTGCCGACCCGAGTCACATACTTCAGTTCGACGAAATCGAGATCGCGGATGATCATTCGTATGAGGAGCATCCTATACGAGTTTTAGAGCGGCGAATCAAACAGTTGAGGAACAAGACGATTCCTTTGGTCAAGATTCAGTGGTCTAGACACGGAGTCGAAGAGGCTACTTGGGAAACCGAGGAGAGTATGCGGGAGACTTATCCCGAGTTGTTTGACCCTTAGTTTTGAGGACGAAACTCTTTTTAAGGGGGGAGTATGTAATACCCGGTTGTAATTCATTCATTTTCATTCAGTATTAATCAGTCAGTAATTATCACTCAGTAATTTTCACTCAGTATTAATCACTCATCATTCATGATTCATTCATTTGCGTCCACTGTTGGCATGTTGTAATCGTATATCAGTTACCGATCGTCATTTCATCTCCGTTTATAGATCGAGACGGGAGTGTTATCATTTTCATCGTGATTGGTAGTCTTGTACTGGAAGTATCATCTTTGGCATGTGTTGGACTTGTTCACTTTCACATACGTATGGTATGTCGGATCATTCTTCAATCGTAGCGAGGAATCGGAGTTATCGGATTTTCACCTTGTCCATCAACGAGTTACGACCGTAAGATTGTCAGATACGGCCGTAACAGGCATTCGTTGATTTCAGGCCATTTTGGACGAACGGGACTTACAGCCGTAAGGTTGCGGCATACGGCCGTAAGTTGAGCAGGTACGACCGTAAGGCTTGGCCGGTTACGGCCGCACGTGTCGAGCAGGGTGCCCAGGCGTTTTTCGCCAAAGGCGAGTTACGGCCGTAAGATGGGCAGGATACAGCCGTAAGGAGCGTTCGTGTTTTTCAGGATGTGTCGTACGAGAGGGACTTACGACCGTAAGGGTTGCGGCATACGGCCGTAAGACGATGAAGGTACAGCCGTAAGGCTTGGCCGGATACGACCGTACATTACAGGCAGGGTGCCTGGTCATTTTCGACGAAGGGGGCTTACGCCCGTAAGTTTGGCCGGATACGGCCGTATCATCCGAGTTACGCCCGTAAGGTGTGTGGGTACGGCCGTAAGGATGTCGGCAGGTGTTTGAGACGAGGGCGAGTTACGTCCATAAGTCAGGTAAGGATACGACCGTAAGGCTGTCGGCAGGTGATTGGACGAAGCCGAGTTACGGCCGTACGAGTTGGCTGGTTACGGCCGTAAGGCCGTTGACCTGGGATGTTACAGCCATAAGAAGGCCGAGTTAAGGTCGTAACTTCCGGCAGTTTATAAGGACTTGATTGGGACTTTCAGCTCATTTTCCCATTTTTCTTCACTTTGTTCCGAGAGAGAGCTTGAGGGAGATATTTTTCATCATCAATCATAAGGGTGTTCGGTTTTCATCATCTTCATTCGTTTGGGGAGCTTGGATAGTCGTTTTAACACGTTTTCATCGGATCGAAGTGCTTGGATCTTCAAAGGTAATATTCTTCAACATCTTGGATTTCGTTTTTGTATTGAAATATGATGTTTGAGATGTTAAAATGATGTTGTGATGTACGCATGATTATGGATATATATGATTATTCATTGGATTATTGAAGGATTGTTCAAGAACACTTTGAGTATTAAGTTGGATTTGGGGGTTTTCGATTAATTGTTGTTGAAATCACGAATTTGGATATTCATTTTGGATTATTGATCGTATTGAAGATATTTTGTTGGTTTGAAACACTTCTTGGGGTTTTGATATTGGTATAATTGAAGTTTGGTTGTTAACAATCGGAGATTGGTCACAACGTGTTTGATATTATGCCCCAATGAACTTGGTTTATTCGTATCGACGTTTTGATGTTGGCTATCATCGTGTTTGATTCGTATGTTGAATGGATTGTTCAAAATTGTGTTATTCAAGGTTGTTCGAGCGACCGACATTTCATTTAGGACGTTTGTTCGTGGAAGGACATTCTTCATCGGTATTGTGTAAGTTAATTCTTACTCGGTTAAAACGATATTCATTCCTTTTGTTGTTGTTCATTCATAATCATAACTCGTTCATCATTGTATTAACCGTATTGAGACTTGTAATTGTCGAATAATCACTTCATTAACGAGGAACGGCGGTTCCAATCATTTCATTGAACTATCATTCACTTCACCATTATTTTCACCTCGGTGAGTCATTCTTGACCTTGTCGGATTATTATTCATTGGTATTCATTATGGTCATTCTCGTTCATATGACCTTCTGGGTTCATATTGCGTGGCCGGGTGCGGATGTGTGGAATTTTTAGTCGAGCACGCGATGGTCATGTATTGGGATCGATACATTGGACTGTGCACACGATAACGACTACCTCCGTGAGACTAATTAGGTACAAGGACGGGCGTGTCCGGTCATTCGTCTTGTACACTTGCACAGAACATTACAGGCGTACTATGATACTCCTCTTCAGCTTAATTCATAACTAAGGATATTTCATAACTAAAGATAACTCATGATTGTGTATTTTCAACCCATGAGGATTGTTGTTCTGTGTAACTGACCCCGGTTGGGGATTTTGTTTTCAGGTCATGGCAAGGCAAAAGCACGGAAATAGAACGTTAACGGCGAAGAGTCCCAGTGATACTAGTAGGGGGCCCCGATCTTTTCAGTCATTCATGTTGTTGTCATTTATTTTCCGCTGCAGATTTTCATTTGGATACTCCGTTTCATTCAGTGTTGTGTATTTTATCTTCATATAAAATATACTAGTATTCGGTATTGCCCTGGTGTGTTGTACTTAAACTCCTCATCAGAGTATTTGGTAATATAATGTGGTTTGGTACTACAATTATATTATTTAATTCATCAGTTTTCATTCACCTGGTGGGTCCCAGTCGGGGATCCACGGCACTGTAATATCCGCCTAATTTGGGGTGTTACAAATTCAACTATCTAAGGACATGTGTCCTAAGACACAAAAGGAGATAGATGACATGAAGATGGTCCCTTATGCATCTGCTGTGGGAAGTCTCATGTATGCTATGCTTTGCACTAGACCGGATATCTGTCATGCCGTGGGCATGGATGCTAGATATCAGTCAAACCCAGGACAGGACACTGGATTGCTGTCAAGCACATACCCAAGTACCTGAGAAGGACTAGGGAGTACATGCTTGTATATCAATCAGACGACCTGTTTCCGGTGGGTTACACTGACTAAGATTTTTCATCGGACAAGGAAAAGTCCAAGTCTACTTAGGGTTATGTGTTTAGCCTGGGAGGTGGAGCCATTAGTTGGAGGAGTGTGAAGAAGAAATGCATCTCAGACTCTACCATGGAATCCGAGTACGTGGTAGACTCTGAGGCAGCCAAGGAGGTAGTGTGGCTTAAGTACTTCCTGCAGGACTTAGATGTGATTCCCGATTTGCCATAGGGTATTACACTTTATTGTGATAATACTGGTGCAGCCGCAAATTCGAGGGAACCACGAGCCCACAAGGCAAGTAAACATATCAACCGCAAGTACCACATCATACGACACTTCGTAAAGGAAGGAGACGTAGTTGTAGCGAGGGTTGCATCGAAAGATAATCTTGCTGACCCTTTCACGAAAGGCCTACCCTCAAAAGTTTTTGAAAGGCATGTGGAAGGAATGGGATTACGGTGTATGGCAGCATTGCTTTGAGTATAAGTGGGAGAAATGAGAGACTATGTAATAGAGTAGTATACTTAAAAGCATGCTTTGAGTATAAGTGGGAGATTGTTAGGATTGTATACTGCAAAGCATACTTTATGCTTGTATTACCTAATTTCCCTGTTACTACCTATGAGAATATTAATTACATTTAAATCACATGTTTTGCATATTTATTCACGTTATGGTTATGCAAATAAAATGTCTAATTATTTTATATTGTAAATAATGTGGTGTGTTGGTGTCACACGGAAGATCACATTATCGGTGCCTTATAAAATATAATAGTTCACAACCTATCTAATTATTAGACAAATTATATAAAAGGTTGTAGTGTATGCTTGAGAATAGTTGTTCTTGACTATTAGCATACATTAGCGTATTTACATACGTTGAACTAGATCGAGGTGAGATAGTGTCTTCTGTACTGACTGTAAGAAGAACGTAAATCTCGGATAATTATTATTTCTTAATTCTAAGTATATAATATTTAATTGTGTATTTATAATAATTATTGCTTTGATTTACCATAGGTGACAGTCAAAATGATCGACTCAATAAGCTTCGTATATTGGGCAATAATATTGTTTATACGACATTTATTATTATTACTAGAAATCGTATCCCGACTTGTGCGGGTTAATGATGTCCCCTTGAGGAGCTCGATAATGATTATTATATTAAACCCTGCATGTGGATATAATTCTGATATAATAATAAGGTTCGAGTGGTACTACTCTTGGATAAGATATTAATTAATTAAAGCTGTCAATAGCTTATAATTAATTAATGGGCATTCAATATCTTAAACACGAGAAATAATATATTTAATGAGGATCCCGATTTCGTAATTTGGGATTTTGGTAGGAAGTGCAATATTAACCTTTTAGTGGACTAAGTTGATATTAATAGATTCATTATATTAGGAATAGTCCTAATAAGGTAAGATCAATTTATTGGGAGTCCTTCCATAATCCTCCTTAAGATCCCTAGTAGTAGTCCAAGAGCCTATATATAGGACATAAGGGTGTTGTCCGATTTTACATGCTTTCTTGTGAGGTTGTGTGATCAAATTTTTCCTCTTGTGTTTAATTGTAGACCTAGACTTGTGTCTTTGATTCTACAATTTAGATAACACAATTAATTTGATAAGAGTATTTATAAAATACTAGAAAGCAAAGAAAAATAAAGTGATCACATACAAGGTGAATTCGGCCGATCCCAAGGTTGTCCAAACAAGATCCGGTAGCTCATTGCCCACACAACGTCCGTGTTAAGGCGGATCATACTCTAGAAGGTCTAAAGGTAGAAATACAAGGTGATCAAGACGGAATCAATCAATACTCTTCAAAAGGTAATATCCTATGATCTTTGGATCTAGATTAGGATATTTTAGTTATATTTAAATTGCTTATTAGTCTTAGTAATTAATTAATTAGCATGCCTAAATAGATCTTATGCTTGTAGATGCGTAAAATGCAATTATCATCTTTCACAAACTTCGCTTCTGCTGCGTTTTACTTTCCAACAACCATCATATATGCACGGACTTTTATGTCATCCTTAACCCACTTTTCGTGGTTTTCAATTTCTTCCTGATTTGCTCTAGTCCGCACCGAAGGCACCGGAATGTTCGATGGAGGGAATGAAAACCTTGAAACCTTTAAAACATAATATTTTGTCGTGGGAGAATTTTCGCGATTAATGTTACACTTTGCAAATTAATTCATTTAAGCACATTTGTGCATTCATACCATATGAATAAAATATTCACAACCTAGTTGCTATCAACATGTAGTTCATGGACCGTTCCTAGAACAAAAACATCGTAATCTACTTACAAGTCTTCGGTCTTGAATCTTTGTATTCTCGAACGGATCTTCTTCCGGTCTTCGTCATTACATAGAAATTCTACATTTGAAAAATTGCATCCTAGATACAAATATTTCTAGTAAAATAAATAGGCTCAAAACGGCCTTTACAACCCAATCGAATAAAACCGAACGGTTCAAAATTAGGTCCATGAACCACATCCCCATTCAAAAGCATTCATCCAATAAATACTAAATAAATGGACTGCATATAAATATATTAATCCAACCAATAAATAGAATTGATCCAATCAATTCACACAATCGGTAATATGAAAACGTTCAAAATAATTCGGTCATCCAAAAGTATTTCAATTAATCAATTTTCCCTGATAAAATGAAATACCATAAATCATTTTATTCATATTAAATCTAATTTAACATGCCGGAGATTAATTTTCTGGAACACACGAAAAATCGAGCCCGAAACGAATCTTGAAGACTGACACGGTCGAGTCACAATCCGTGTCAAACTCACTGGACGTCTGACCGGACCATGTCAAAGAGTGACACGGCCCGTGTCACCTATCCAGAACACCAGCCTTCGTCGAAAAGTCATCCAACGACGATCCAGGGCTAGATTTTTGACCGAATATCCAATATCAATATTTTTCGACTTTCACATCTTCAATATAAATCACATTTCCCAGAAATTAAAGATTCATATATAGACATAAATTTACGAAAATATAACTACAATGAACGAAAAACACACACCGCGATTATGACTATAAATGATTCAAAATCATTCACCATCTAATCAAGCATTCCAAATGCTAAATATCGTATATACGATCGCAAGACCTACACTCTGATACCACTATTGGGATTCGATGCCTAAAACGAAGGCATGGCGGAAGCAATATATGAATCTAATTCGATCTGAATCCCTTAATAGGATCGATCAAGCTACGTATATATGAATATAAAATAAAACAAAGTAAGATTCGAAATCATATCCTTATAGTCCGTTGATTAAATGGTGTACTCCATGTATGCGATTCCCCAAGCGTTAAGTGATCTTCCCCACGAATCCGATTTGTCCAGCTCTTGGATGATCCAATGTCGAAAACACCGTGTCTCTACTTGCCACAGAGAAACGATAGGAACGAAGACCACCCAATTAACCTCCAAGGTCATGGCTAGATTAAGTGATAGAAGCTTTCAAATGTGATTATAGCACTCTAAGTGTATAACTCACAATCTCTCAATGATCTTTTGAATTCTCTCCAAGAAAAATTCAAGAATAAATAATGAAGAAGATGAAGACTTGGAAAACTATTTTCGTCTCTCTTTCTCTCTTTCTTGCAAAACCGCGTGATCTCAAGTTGGGAAGAGAAAATGAAGTCTTCACTTCTTTATACACTTTCATGACCATATCACACCTACCATGATCTCACAAGAGATATGTCCCCTTAATGTCTTATGTCTTCCACCAATTAATGTGGAGACAAAGACCAAAGAAGGTGATATGAAAGTGGGGTGGCCATCTAGAAGAACCAGGACGAGTTTGGTTCGTTTTGGACTTCCGTGAGTCCAATCAGTTAAACTCCAGTTCCGTTCCGATATATTTATATCAATTAATTAATCCAATGAATTAATCATATCAAACACAAAATAACATAATTAATTTCTCCAAGAAATAATTATATTCCTGAATTAAATTAATCACCCAGTATTATATTTAATTCATTAGGCGTACATTAATTTATCCAATAAATTAATTTAGACATCCAATGTCCCAAAATTAATTAGGCATCTAATGTCTAATAAATTAGATATCCAATAGCTAATATATATAAAGAGAGAATAAGCTCGATTCATTCCGTCGTCAATCCTATTGCGCGACTCGTTAGGTCCGTCTCAGTTAGCAATGGGAGGAACGAAAGAGTAGTAGCACCATCTAGCCAGCCTGGCGGCTTACACTGTACCCTAACTGAGAAGGAATGATGGGGATAATTCCAAAACCTTTCTGTCGTGATGTATAAACCCTTCTTTCAAATGTCCCGATCAAGTTATAAGATCACGGTCAGTCAAACCCTATCTGTACTTGACACCATGCATGAGTTAATGCAAATCGAGATCATCGAGCTCTTGTGTATCCAATAACAACTAGATCCAATGCTAGCCAAATACTTATGATCCCATCTGCCAATAACCGCATAGGACATATAACCCGTTCACTAGCAGGAGAAAGAACCCTATCTTGGTATTTAGTAGAACCTGCTACTTGCCCGTCAAGACGCACATCCCCACATTCTGGTTTTATGGGTTTAACTACTCTAATGTAAATATTAACGTCACAAGCACATCCCTACTAAATCCTCAAGTCGAAGGTTCACGAATACCTATCACAACCTTTCGATTCCGTCATTGACTGTCCTGGAGTGAATAAAGAGTGGAATGTTTTGCTCTGAAATACACGGACTAGTTTCTATATATATATTTACGAGTCAGGAATGCCAGTGACTACCAGTAAATAAAGAAACATACAATTGCCTTCAGATAATGAAGGGGGGACTTTAGTCATTTTGCCTTTAAGGCAAGATTCACAAGTTGTAAAGGGATCCGATCCCAATAGACCCATAAGTCCATCTTTTTCTATTTTGTAAACCTTTGCCTGACCAACATGACCAAGTCTAAGATACCATTTCAAAACTTGATTAGTTTCATCCCTACCACACTTCCTAGTCATAGTATTCACAACGACTTTGTTACTTAGGTTTAGATGATACAATCCATTTAACAATGTCGCAGTGCCTACTAGTTTATTTCTAAAATAAATTTTGCAGGAACCATCACCAATGAAAAATGAAAAGCCTTTTCGGTCCATGATCGGAATGGATACAATGTTTTTATGCCCCTTGGGCAAAACAAGTACATCATCTGATGTCAAAACAAAGCCGGATTCTAAATCCAAAAGAAGTGATCCTATGTGAGTTGCTTCGACACTATGCCCGCTTCCGACAGTAATCATCACTTCCCCAACTCTAGGCTTTCTACTTTGTTCCAGATCCTGATTCACGATACAAATGTGAGAACTATCACCTGAATCCAGTATCCAAGAAGTAGAAAATACAGTAGCGGAACAATTTGTTTCCAAAACTAAAAGTTCTGTACCTGAAGTGCCATGAAGAATCGGACAGTCTCTAGCCCAGTGTCCCAGATCACCACATTTGAGACATTCGTCTGTCTTCTTCTTGCTCTTTGGAACCATTGAGGCCTTGCCCTTACCTTTAAGATCCTTTATTTGTGATCCTGTCTGCTTCTTGGTCTTTTTCTTCTTGTTCAAGGACCTCCGAGGTCCAGAAGAAATCACAATGAAAGACTCCTTCACCCACGGAATCTTCATCTGAGACTGAGCGGTTACCATTTTGTTCATCAACCCTACTAAATTGCAAGCAATCACATTGCAGTTGAAATTCATAACAAACTGTGAGAAGGAATCAGGAAGAGACTATAGGATAAGGTCGGTCTGAAGAGAAGTATCCATCTTAAAATCAAGAGCCTCCAATCTATCGATCATAGAGATCATTTTGAGGACGTGGTCCCCAACCTTCTCACCTTCCTTCATCCTAGCACCGAACAGTTGCTTGGATATCTCATATCTAGCAGTTCGACTATGATCACCATAAAACTCAGTTAAGTGAGATAAAATCTGCCTAGCAGAAGTCATTTTCTCATAAGCTCTCTGAAGCTCATTAGACATAGAAGCCATCATATAGGCACGGACTTTTATGTCATCCTTAACCCACTTTTCGTGGTTTTCAATTTCTTCCTGATTGGCTCTAGTCCGCACCGGAGGCGCCAGAATGTCCGCCTCCAAGACGTATCCCAGTGCCTATATACTGAGGACTATCATCAGGTTGCGGATCCATTCCACAAAGTTAGGGCCAATTAAGGTGTTATTTTCGAGTAGTATCGCTAGTGGGTTCATTGTCATATTGAGAGTTGATGTTTGTCTGCATTAAGTACGATAGATTTATTAGGGACTCGTTCAATTATGATCTGAGTATAGAATTAAGGTCTTTTATGTTCTTTTAACCCAACTCCTATTATTTTTATCGGAATAACACACTCCTATGTGAAATCCGGAAGTATTGTTTGCATTACTTCATAGTGGTGATCGAGTTCTTTATAAATTTTAATAGATGGCAACCGAACAGGTTTCTAGTCTATTAATCTTCATAAAGTGGTGTCCAACACCAACCCATCTAATGGATGATTCGATCTTCTTTTTCCCCTTGTTCACTCCCCTCAACCTATACGGTTTCTATGGTTCGTGAACAAGTTCATTTTATACCATCTACGCAAATCAGTTTCACAATTGAATCTTATCCGGCAACCGAACGGGTTTCTAGGGATAAAATTTGCTCCAACCGAAGACATCCAATGCGCTCTCGGTAATTTATCGACCCTCCCCGAACGACTACCCCGATAACTCGGAAGCATAGCACATCCGGTTTGGATTTTAATTTTCTGAAAGCTCGATGGAGGGAATGAAAACCTTGAAACCTTTAAAACTTAATATTTTGTTGTGGGAGAATTTTCGCGATTAATGTTACACTTTGCAAATTAATTCATTTAAGCGCATTTGTGCATTCATACCATATGAATAAAACATTCACAACCTAGTTGCTACCAACATGTAGTTCATGGACCGTTCCTAGAACAAAAACATCATAATCTAATTATAAGTCTTCGGTCTTGAATCTTCGTCTTCTCGAACGGATCTTCTTCCGGTCTTCATCATTACATAGAAATTCTACATTTGAAAAATTGCATCCTAGATATAAATATTTCTAGTAAAATAAATAGGCTCAAAACGGCCTTTACAACCCAATCGAATAAAACCGAACAGTTCGAAACTAGGTCCATGAAAAACATCTCCATTCAAAAGCATTCACCCAATAAATACTAAATAAATGGATTTCATATAAATATATTAATCCAACCAATAAATAGAATTGATCCAATCAATTCACACAATCGGTAATATGAAAACGTTCAAAATAATCCGGTCATCCAAAAGTATT
This sequence comes from Orobanche coerulescens, assembly GCA_033398695.1. Taxonomy (NCBI): domain Eukaryota; kingdom Viridiplantae; phylum Streptophyta; class Magnoliopsida; order Lamiales; family Orobanchaceae; genus Orobanche; species Orobanche coerulescens. Next base: position 68,029,911 of record CM065804.1, on the reverse strand, counting down.
CCAATTAATCAATTTTCCCTTATAAAATGAAATACCATAAATCATTTTATTCATATTAAATCTAATTTAACATGCAGGAGATTAATTTTCTGGAACACACTAAAAATCGAGCCCAAAACGAATCTGGAAGACTGACACGATCGAGTCACAATGACACGGGCCGTGTCAAACTCACTGGACGTCTGAGCCGACTGTGTAAAAGAGTGACACGGCCCGTGTCACCTATCCAGAACACCATCCTTCGTCCAAAAGTCGTCCAACGACGATCCAGGGCTAGATTTTTGACCGGATATCCAATATCAATATTTTTCGACTTTCACATCTTCAATATAAATCACATTTCCCAGAAATTAAAGATTCATATTTAGACATAAATTTACGAAAATATAACTACAACGAATGAAAAACATACACCATGATTATGACTATAAATGATTCCAAATCATTCACCGTCTAATCAAGCATTCAAAATGCTAAATATCGTATATACGATCGCAAGACCTACACTCTGATACCACTGTTGGGATTCGATGCCTAAAACGAAGGCACAACGGAAGCAATATACGAATATAATTCGATCTGAATCCCTTAATAGGATCGATCAAGCTACGTATATATGAATATAAAATAAAACAAAGTAAGATTCGAAATCATATCCTTGTAGTCCGTTGATTAAATGGTGTACTCCATGTATGCGATTCCCCAAGCGTTAAGTGATCATCCCCACGAATCCGATTTGTCCAGCTCTTGGATGATCCAAAGTCGAAAACACCGCATCTCTACTTGCCACGCGCCGAAGAAACAATCGGAACGAAGACCACCCAATTAACCTCCAAGGTTATGGCTAGATTAAGTGATAGAAGCTTTCAAATGTGATTATAGCACTCTAAGTGTATAACTCACAATCTCTCAATGATCTTTTGAATTCTCTCCAAGAAAAAATCAAGTAATAGATGACGAAGAAGATGAAGACTTGAAAACTATTTTCTTCTCTCTCTCTTTCTTGCAAAACCGCGTGATCTCAAGTTGGGAAGAGAAAATGAAGTCTTCACTTCTTTATATGCTTTCATGACCATATTACACCTACCATGATCTCACAAGAGATATGTCCCCTTAATGTCTTATGTCTTCCACCAATTAAGGTGGAGACAAAGACCAAAGAAAGTGATATGAAAGTGGGGTGTCCATCTAGAAGAACCAGGACGAGTTTGGTTCGTTTCGGATTTCCGTGAGTCCAATCAGATAAACTTCAATTCCGTTCCGATGTATTTATATCAATTAATTAATCCAATGAATTAATCATATCAAATACAAAATAACATAATTAATTTCTCCAAGAAATAATTATATTCCTGAATTAAATTAATCACCCAGTATTATATTTAATTCATTAGGCATACATTAATTTATCCAATAAATTAATTTAGACATCTAATGTCCCAAAATTAATTAGGCATCCAATGTCTAATAAATTAGATATCCAATATCTAATATATTTAAAGAGAGAATAAGCTCGATTCATTCCGTCGTCAATCCTATTGCTCGACTCGTTAGGTCCGTCTTAGTTAGCAATGGGAGGAACCAAAGAGTAGTAGCACCACCTAGCCAGCCTGGCGGCCTACACTGTACCCTAACTGAGAAGGAATGATGGGGATAATTCCAAAACCTTTCTGTCGTGATGTATAAACCCTTCTTTCAAATGTCCCGATCAAGTTATAGGATCACGGTCAGTCAAACCCTATCTGTACTTGACACTATGCATGAGTTAATGCAAATCGAGATCATCGAGCTCTCGTGTATCTAATAACAACTAGCTCTAATGCTAGCCAAATAATTATGATCTCATCTGCCAATAACCGCATAGGACATATAACCCGTTCACTAACACGCGAAAGAACCCTATCTTGGTATTTAGTAGAACCTGCTACTTGCGTGTCAAGACGCACATCCCCACCTTCCGATTTTATGGATCGAACTACTCTAATGTAAATATTAACGTTACAAGCACATCCCTACTAAATACTCAAGTCGAAGGTTCACGAATACCTATCACAACCTTTCGATTCCGTCACTGACTGTCCTGGAGTGAAATTCGTGTGACGAATCGAGGGTGAGTCGGTTCGAGTATACTAATTTCATTAGCATACCTACAACGTGTGCTCCCACTAACCATTACTGTTCGACAGGCACTCTCTAAGTAAAAGAACACGTCATACAAGTCTTCACATAAACTTAACGCCCAATCAAGTTTTATCGACTTGCGAACGATTAAGTATTTGAGCCATAAATCTTTCCAGTGCCAATCCCCTTATCCAATAAGGAGTGGAATGTTTTTCTCTCAAATACATGGACTAGTTTATATATATATATTTACGAGTCAGGAATACCAGTGACTACCAGTAAATAAAGAAACATACAATTGCCTTCAGATAATGAATTACATAATAACAAGTACAATGCCCTCACTCTAACATCCCCTGAGTGGAATTTGAGGGCATACTCCTAACCTTTATATAGTAGGTTAAACCTAGGCATTTAATAAACGGTCGAAGAATATTTTACATTTCGCTCTTCCGAAAATAAAATTACTCGGGTATTTTATGTTTGTAGTATACTTAAATTATTTTGTTGAACTTACAACTTAAAGTTGGAGAGAAGTTTTGCGATTTACAGAACACAAATTATCCGAGAAAATGACTCGACATATAATATACCCAAAAACTTAAAAAGTGAACTTTCGAAAATCATACTCGCAACATAAAAATATTGTATGTAGAAGGCAACGGAATGACGATTCTGTCTATCGAAACAAAAAAAAAGTCGAAAGAGAATCCCAACCAGATAACTGAATATCCAATTTCTGAATTAAAAGCGTGTAAATAGATCTAAGCTTATCCAATTAGTCCAAATTTTATTACTTAGGAATGCAAAAGCCCTGATGTCGCACGTGAGGTTATAATAAATCATGCATCTAAAAGATCGGGGCATTACATCCTATCCCTCTAACATGAAATTTCATCCTGAAATTTACATAAGAGTTCTGGGTATTTCTCTCTCATCTTGCTTTTGAGTTCCCACGTAGCTTCTTCATGATCGTGGTGACTCCATAATACTTTTACCAAAGAAATCGACTTATTCCTCAGTTCTTGAACCTTCGGGTCTTAAATATCTTCAGGCCTCTCTTCATAACTCATATTATGACTAAGAACTATGTCACTCTGACGAATCACATGCTTGTGATCAATTACATACTTGCTCATCTGAGAAACATGGAAAACATTGTGAACATTCCCAAGACTAGGTCGCAAAGCCAACCTATAAGCAACTGGGCCGATCCTCTCGAGAATCTCATATGGCCCCATAAAACGTGTCCTAAGCTTGCCTTTAATGCCAAACATGATTATTCCCTTAGAAAGGGAAACCTTAAGGAAAACCTTATCCCTATTTTCGAAATGCAATTCAGTTCAGCGTGTATCAGTGTATGACTTCTATCGAGTCTAAGCCTCTTGTATTCTCTGTCGTATTCGGATAGTCTCGATCATATCGCTGACTGTGTCTCGCCCTAGAATCTTTCTCTCACCAATTTCATCCCAGTAAAGTGGTGATCTGCATTTTCTGCCGTATACGGCTTCATAAGGCGCCATAGCTATCGTTGCCTGATGATTATTGTTGTAAGCAAATTCGATTAATGGCAAAATATGCTCTTAGTTTCCACCTTGACCAAACACTAAAGTTATCAACATGTATTATAGTGTCTGAATCGTCCTTTTCGATTATCCATCGGTCTGCGGGTGAAAAATGGTACTAAAGTTCAGGTGCATACCCAATTCCTTCTGTAGGATCGTCCAAAATCTAGAGGTAATTTTTGGATATCGATCTGATGTGAATAGTTGTGCTAACTTCTAAGATCCATAAGTGATCAGAATAGGCAAAAAGTGAGCTGATTTTTGAGTTTGTCTACTATAACCCATATAGCAGTGTTTCCTCATTTGGTCCTAGACAAACTAGTCACAAAATCCATCGCTATTCCTTCCCACTTCCATTATGGAATGGTTAATGGCTGTACTTCCCATAAGGTCATTGGTGTAGTGCTTTCACTTGCTGATAGGCCAACATCGCTCAAAAAATGAAGCTACATCTCGTTTCATACCGTCCCACCAGAAATTTCTTTTCAGGTCTTGGTACATCTTGGTACTTCCTGGGTGAGCGTTGTAGGGAGCATCATGTGATTCACTCATAATTTCATTCTTTAGCTCCTCGTCAAATTCAACACATATTCTCTCTTCGAACATAATTACGTTATCTGCCGCTTCGTGGTAACTTTCTGGGTTATTGGATCTAATCCTCATACGTAGTTTCTCAAATGCTTCATCACTATCCGTCCTCTCAGATCTGGTGTCGTCACTAATGTTGCAACACGACCCATTATCATTTCCGATGGATGAACCAACTATAAACTCATTCCTTTAAAATCCTATATTAGTTCCCCTTCTGCGGTAAGTAGGGTATCCTAACTATGATTGAGTCTTACGATTCAAGGCATCTGCTACCACATTAGCCTTTTCATGGTGATACCACATTAGCCTTGTCGTGATGATAGTTAATACCACAATCACAGTCCTATACTAATTCGATCTATCTTCTATGTCTCATGTTTAAGTCCTTCTTCTTTTGATCAGTAAAAATTTACACCTTAACCCATAAAGGTGATGTTTCCATTTCTTTAATGAGTACACAATTGCGGCTGGTTCCAAATCATGCGTAAGCTATCACTTTTCCATCTTGCATCAATACACAACCTAACCCACTCTTAGAAGCATCACTGTAAACCACATATTCCTTGTTCGCTTCTTGTACTGCTAAAACTGGCGTAGTAGTCAATCTTCTTTGAGTTCCTGAAAACTCTCATCACATTAATCCATCCATAAATACTTAATTCCTTTCCGCAACAGTTACGTCATTGGTCTAGCAATCTTGGAAAATCCTTCGATGAACCTTCGGTAGTACCCAGCTAGACCCAAGAAAGTCCTAATCTCATTAGGGTTGGTTGGTAACTTCTAGTCACGTACTGCTTCCACTTTAGCTGGGTCCACCTTAATATCATCTGCTAACACAATGTGCCTAAGAAACATTACTTCTTTCAACCAAAATTCGCACTTACTGAATTTGGCAAAGAGTTCCCCACTATCCTGAGGTGTTCTTCATGCTCTTTCTCGCTTCTAGAGTAAATGATAATCGTCTATGAACACCAAGACAAACTTATCCAAGTACGGGTGGAGCACAATATTCATGAAATCCATGAGTACTGCGGGAGCAATAGTTAATCCAAATGGCATGACTATAAACTCGTAGTGTCCATATATTGTTCGAAATGCTGTCTTGGGTATATCTTCTGGTCGAATCTTCAACTGGTGATACCTAGACCAAAGGTCTATCTTAGAAAACACAGTTGTTCCCTTGAATTGGTCAAACAAGTCATCTATCCTTAGCAGAGGATACCTATTCTTGAGTGTGAGCTTGTTCAACTCCCTGTAATCTATACACATTCTCAACGTGCCATCTTTTTTTTTCACAAAAAGGACTGGTGCTCCCCATGGAAAAACACTCGGTCTGATGAAACCTTAATCTAATAGCTCTTGCATTTAGATCTTGAGTTCCTGCAGTTCCTTCGGTGCCATCCTATATGGTGCTTTCGACAATGGGGCTGACTTTGGCTCCAGGTCGATGTTGAAGTCCACTTGTCTATCTGGTGGTAAACCCGGTAAAACTTCTTGGAATACGTCCATGAATTCCCGCATAATTTGCACATCTCCTATCGTCTTCTCTTCTCTGAATTCCCCATTCAGGTAAACCAGGAAAGCTTGACAATCCTTTTTTCTCATCATCTTCTCGGCTTGAAGGGAAAATATAAAGGGTGCTCCTCTACCCATTCTAATGCCGTGAAAGTCTGTGGGCTTCTTTCTCGGTGGTTGGAAGGAAATTTTTCTCTCACGACAAAGAATTGTGGCATAATTCTCGGCTAACCAATCCATTCCTAGGATTATATCGACATCATAACATTCAGATTATTAGCTACCACTTTAAGGTTTCCGAGTTCTAATTCCATATTAACAAACATGCGTGGTAGTTGAAATTCCTCCTGGTGGTGTAGATACTCTCATGACATGACTAGAACATTCTGATATAATGTTAAGATTATCCACACATGCTCTAGCAATAAATGAATGCGATTCTCCAGTATCAAACTAAACAATTACATGCAGGTTAAGAAGTTTTCACATACCTGGCAAGGTACCCTTATCCTTCTCAGTTTGCTTCTGATTGATGGCATATGACCTAACATTCGATTATGCTATTTAGGTGGTGGCGGTAGTTGCGGCTGTCCTTGTAGTGCCCTCAGTAGATGGGGTTGACCCTGGTGGTTTGGTCTCTCTCCTTGTTGCTACTTAGGATAATTCCTCATCACATGGCCTTTCTGACCACACATGTAACAACTTCCAGTGCCCAACAGACAGGTGCCATGATGCTGCTTGTTACACTTAGGACATACGAGGTTGGCAACTCATCCCTGATTGTTGCCTCCCTGAGCAGGAACCATCTGCCATCCCTGATTGTTGCCTCTTTGAGCCTGATGCTGTCCATGAGGTGCATTTATCTGTTACAGCTTCCTGTTAGCCTGGTGTGTTGCCATTATGGTTGTTATTGCCACAATTGTTCTGTCCTTCCCACTTACGCTTCCCATTATATTCATGGAATGTGTCTGAGTTGGTGGTGGTTTAATTGTGGGTGCCCATTTCTTATCTGGCATTGCTGTATCAATATTCAGAGCTCTCTCCAGTGATTCAGTGTAGCTCATCCTTCCATGCTAGCTAAGTACAAGCCTATCCCATGCCTCAGTCATGATCTACATTTCTATGCCATCTTCTCATTAGTATCAACTTGGTCTGGAGCATACCTTGCTAACTCACAGAATATTATGTTGTACTCGTTCACTGACATCCTACTTTAGATTATAAAACTCAGCTTCCTTCTTGACCTTGAAGTTTTTAGGAACATACTTGTCAATAAGTGCTTCCTTGAATTCCTCCCAAGAGTAGTTTTCTATTTTCTCAGCTATCAGGATCTTCCTGCGTGCTTCCCACCAGAAGTCTGCAAATCCAATGAGTTGGAAGATCACATAAGAAAGACGCTCTCGGTTGGTACACCTTAGGAAGTTAAAAAATTCGTTCCATAGATCTAATCCAAAGCTCAGAATCGCTCGGGTTTCCTGACCCATTGAAAGTAGATGGATTCTGCTTGAGGAAATGCTCTTCAATAACACGTTGTGGTGGAGGAGATGGTGGTGTAGGGCCGCGTTCATGCCCTCCTCTCCTTTTTTCCCTTCTGGGTGGCATTATGTGGTTCACATAATCATCATTAGTTTATTATCATTGGTCTAAGTTACCATCATACTTGATCATAGAAAGGAGTTCGCGACTACATAATCATAACACATCAACACATACTCATACATAACTCTCGTGGCAAGGTCGAGAAATAGATCCGGAAAGAACATCATATTCATGAGAAGAAAAGCCCATCAAGGGTCAAAATATATGTCAATATATCATATGAATCATAATAGAAAAAATCACCTTCAACGAGGTCCTACTGACTATCAAGCTATACAAGTTGATCTAAGCTACCTGCCTACACATATACTAAAATATGGGATGCTCTAACAAATAGCATTGCCGTCTATAAAACAAGAAAGTGCTAGACATCAGAACGACACATATAATGCATACAAAATACAAAATAAATGGCTAAGCACCATACTGAACTATCTGAAGTCATCATCGACTTGGCAGTCGAGTTGTCTCCTTCGAAAAACACCTCCGAATCCTCTTCTGGATCTTCTTCTTACTTCTCGTCTAAAACTGGAGAGACTACAACAGGGTCTTCAACGACTCTATGCTTCTTTGGGAGAAGTAGATGAGCATCGTCTGTGATCGGTCGTGGGTGGACTGGATCAATGACTAGCATATGTCGAAGTGGCGGATACGTCCTCCTGAGAATAAAAGGCTTGGTTCTCATGTCCCTGCGGTGAGGTGCTGAGGTCTCTGCCTCCAGGTCTAACCCACCCTAAGTAAGAGGCGGTGCAACAAGAACCATCTGGATGGGTAGAGGCGTAGCCGGCCTCTGTGGAAAAGCTCCTCTAGCATACGGTCGAGACACGCAAGCTCCAGGGGGAGGTGCACGGTGCTAGAGGTACTGAATGGTGATCCGGATGGCAGAGGCCACGAAATCCCCAAACTGTACCAAAATAGGCTCACACAAAAAGAATAGTACCATGAGACTGCAACAGCCCACTCCCTCCACTCGATCGGAAGGAGGTCGATAAAGCGCTGAATGCCCTTGTAGTCTAAGACACCATGAGGAGAAACTAGGCGCCAGGTCGCCTCGAGGTCTGCCACGCACTGGGATATGGTGGTTACCATGCCTCGATACGTGCTGCGGATGTTAGGAGTATACCCTCGAATGCCACTCAGAGGGTGTTAGAGTGAGGGCATTGTACTTGTTATAATGTAAATCATTTTCAAAAGGCAGTTGTATGTTTCATTATTTATTGGTAGTCACTGGCATTCCATGTATTTGAGAGCAAACATTCCACTGTTTATTGGATAAGGGGATCGTCACTGGAAAGGTTTATGGCTCAAATACTTAATCATTCGCAAGTCGATGAAACTTGACTGGGCGTCAAGTTTATATGAAGACTTGTATGACGTGTTCTTTGATTTGGAGACTACCTGTCGATCACTAATGTAACACCCCCAAGTTATTCAGGAAATATTACAGCGCCGTAAGCCCCACCGTGGGACCCACAAGGCTAAACATACGCAGAACTATAAATTTTGACCGAGAAGGTCTACATACAATGGAATGAAGAACAATACAAAGGGTATTCAAAACATAACCAATGTATCCAAAGACATCCCAATACAAATCAATACCTCGGCAAACACAGGCCGGAACATCAAGGAAAATGGAAAACAATACTCGAGTATTCAATAACCATTCGAGTACAACAACACTGAGTGAAAAACTCAAAACATAACCGGAGGAAAGACACAGTATCACACTTGCCCACCATCTTCATGCCGACCCGATACCTGCCTGTCCGCTCTCCTGGAACCTGAAATACATAAAAAGTATTTCCCCCATAAAGGGGTTAGCCGTCGAATAGCTAGTGCAAGTATATCAAGTATGAAACACAATACTCCTCGACAATAAAGTAAATGCAACCGTCAATTCATCAATTCAATACTAGTATTCCGGAATAACTAAATCTCATAGCATCACATCAATACATATATGAATACCGTGGAACCGCACCAGAGGCTACGGAACCCTCAGAGGACTCGTCGGTCCATCCCAAAGTGGTTCTTTCATATCATCCGTGGAATCGCACCAAGAGGCTACGAAACCCTCAGGGGACCCGTCGGCCCGCCCCAGAGTGGATATAAATAATCATGCCATTAATATATCGTACTTTGAAAGTCGAGAACGTACAATCATAATTATATACTTGCCTTTGAGACATTGATAAATTGAACGGAAAAAGGGTATGAGTTCGGTAGGTCCAAGAACGCGCTTCCGGCACCTAAATGATTCGCAAGGAATATGATAATCATTTATCCATAATCAAATTACACGAAGAAACTCCCGAAACCCGTCTACGATTCATGAAAATATATGGATAAACAACTAGAGTTTCGAAAATCGTCCAAACCCTCACAAGTCCGAAAACGGCACAATCCAATCCGTAAAATCATAGGAAAAGCATGCATACGGGATAGATACATCATAATCTCAAGGTCCTCAAGCTTCAAAATGGACAAATCGGACGAATCTACGAAAAACCCCAAAATTCCCAAAAATAGGGTTCTAAGGATTTTTACCTTGATTCGGACGTTAGGATGGATTAGATGTTGTGAAATCCTTGTTCTCCAACCAAATATGTTGTTGTTAGAAGATAGATCGCTTCCAATCGCCCAAAATCGTCTCTCCCGAGCTGCTCCCATCGGAAATGAGTGAAGAGGATGAAAAATGACGAAATGGAGGTCAACTGTCCAGTATATATCCGCCCAGTCTAGCGCACGCTACGCCTCCTTCATTAGTGTGCGCTAGCGAAGTCATCGGGTAGTCCAGTGGCTTCTGCCGGCCCCGTTAGCATGCGCTAATTGCCTATCTCTAGCGTGCGCTAGCCAAAAAGTGACGTCCAGTACTGGAGTCCAGAACTTACTGTCCTCTGCCCTGCTCAAGCCTTAGCGTGCGCTACCGCTATGGCTTAGCGTGCGTTATGCAACAGCTTTAGCATGCGCTAGCCGAAGCCTAGCGTACGCTACTTGATAGTCCAGAAAACCTGACAACCTCACTGCCTCTGCCGACCAGCCCGGTAGCGTGCGCTACGGACGGATGTTAGCATGTGCTACTAACCACGAATAGCGTGCGCTAACGAACTCCTAGCATGCATTAATCCACCAGTCTAGAGAGCAGTCCGAGTTACTGGTTCTGACCTGACTGGTCCCTTAGCGCGCGCTACGGCTCAAAGCTAGCGTGCGCTAATCAAGCAGAATTAGCGTGCGTTAGCCTAGGCCTAGCGTGCGCTATTTCTCTGGCCCAGAACACTTCCGCAAGGTCTAAACAACACGATCGTGACCCAAACAAGATACGAAACTCAATAACAATATCAAAAACATCTCCAAGCGTTTACAGAGCGACAAAATAAGGAGAACGGCAAGGTCAAACAGTCAATAAAAAGTACGGGTATTACCACTAATGGTTAGTGGGAGCACATGTTATAGGTATGCTAATGAGATTAGTATACTCGAACCGACTCACCCTCGGTTTATCACATGGATTTCACTTGGGGACAGTCAATGACGTAATCGAAAGGTTGTGATAGGTATTCATGAACCTTTGACTTGAGGATTTAGTAGGGATGTGCTTGTGACGTTAATATTTTCATTAGAGTAGTTCGACCCAAGAAAACGGAAGGTGGGGGTCAACGTCGACATGCATCTTGACGGGCAAGTAGCAGGTTCTACTAAATACCAAGATAGGATTCTTTCTCTTGTAAGTGAACAGGTATATGTCCTGTGCAGTTATTTGCAAATGAGATCGTAAGTCTTTGGCCAAAGCATTGGAGCTAGTTGTATTAGATACACGAGAGCTCAGTAATCTCGATTTGCATTAACTCATGCATAGAGTCAAGTACAGATAGGGTTTGACTAACTCTGACCCTATGACTTGATTGGAACATTTGAGAGAAGGGTTTATATGTATACTGGTATTCACGACAGAAAGGCTTTTAGAATGATCCCCATCATTCGTTCTCAGTTAGGTTACAGTGTAGGCCGCAGGACTGGCTAGGTGGTGCTATCACTCATCGGTTCCTCCCATTACTAACTGAGACGAACCTACCAAGTAGCGCATTAGGATAGATGACGGAATAAATCGAGCTTATTCTATCTTTATGAATATCAGATATTGGATATCTATTTACTGGACATTGGATGTCTAGTTAATTTTGGGACATTGGTTGTCTAAATTAATTTACTAGATAAATTAATTTACGGCCTAATGAATTAAATAAATTACTTGGTGATTAATTTAATTCATAAATATAATTATTTCTTGGAGAAATTAATTATATTATTTTGTATTTGATATAATTAATTATTTAGATTATTTAATTGATATAAATACACTGAAACGGAACGCAGTTTATCTCATTGGACACACGGAAGTCCGAAACGAATCGAACTCTTCCATATACTTCTAGAGGCCGCCCCCACCCCTTGGTCTTGACTTGGACTAGTCTTCCACCTAAATTGGTGGAAGATCAAAGAAATTTAGAGATAAGGATCTCTCTCTTGATTAGGTGGGAGATTTTGTCAAAAGTGGTGAGAATTTTGAAGACAAAATAAAAAACCTCTTCTCTACATTTAGAAGACACGGCCAAAATACCATTTGGGAGGTGTGTGATTTTTGCTTTTGTTCTTCATACTCACTTCTTCACTTTCGTAGAGAAAATTGAGAGAGATTATATTGATTACTCTACTTAGAGTATATATATCAATTTCTATAGCTTCACCATCCTATTCTAGCCGTATCCTTGGAGGATAATATGGTGGGAGTTATTCCAGTCGACTTCCGGTGCGTGGCAAGTAGAGGCACGGTGTTTTCGTGATTGGTATTTCAAAAGCTTGACGAATCGATTTGTGGCGGGGATCACCAAAAGCTTGGCGAATTAGATTTGTGGAGGAGATCACAAACTACAACCATTTAATCAAAGGACTACAAGGATATGATTTCGTACCTTACTTTTGTTTGTTTTATATTCATATATACGTATCTTGATCGATCCTCTTAAGAGATTCGGGTCAAACTTATTATCATAAATCGCTTCCACTGCGCCTTCATTTTAGGTACCGAATCCTAACAGTGGTATCAGAGCGAGGTCTTGCGATCGTATTATGTTATATAACATTTGGAATGCTTGATTGAATGGTATATGATTTGGAATCATTTATTGTCATGATCGTAGTATATGTTCGATTTTTCATTGTAGTTATATTTTTCGTAAATTTATATCTAAATATAAATCTTTCTTGGAAATGTGATTTATATTGAAGATATGAAAGTTGAAAATATAGATATTGGATATCCGGTCGGAAATTAAGCCCCGGATTACCATTGGACGGCCACCCAAGGGGCTGCCATGCAGTCTGGCACTTGGGACCGTGGTCCAAGTCTGTTTATAGGACCGTGCGGTCCGGCCTGTTCGGACCGCAGTCCAGGCCCCTTCCGGACCTGTTCCGGGCTTGTTTTTCGCGTAATCCAGAAAATTAATTTCCCGCATTTTAAATTGGATTTAAGTTGACTAAAATGATATATGGTATGTCAATTTATAAGGTAAAATTGATTATTGGAATACTTATGATTGAACGAATTACTTTGAACGAATTTTATGTTACCGATTGTGTGAATTGATTGGATCGATTCTATTTAATAGTTAATTTTATATATTGATTGGATAAATGTATTTAATATAAAATTCATTTATCTAGTATTTATTGGATGAATGCTTTTTAATGGGGATGTGGTTCATGGACATAGTTTTGAATCGTTTGTTTTGTTTGATTGGGTTGTAAAGGCCGTTTTGAATCTATTTATTTTACTAGAAAAATTTGTATAGGATGCAATTTTTCAGTGTAAAATTTATGTAATGACGAAGACTGGAGGAAGATCCATTCGAGAAAACAAAGATACACGACCGAAGATATGTAATTAGATTACGAAGTTTTTGTTCTAGGAATGGTCCATGGACTACATGTTGGTAGCGACTAGGTTGTGAATGTTTTATTCATATGGTATGAATGAATAAACGCGCTTAAGTGAATTAATGTGCAAAGTGTAACATTAATCGCGAAAATTCTCTCACGACAAAATATTAAGTTTAAAAGGTTTCAAGGTTTTCCTTCCCTCCATCGAGCTTTCGGAAAATTAAAATCTAAGCCGGATATGCTATGCTTCCGAGTTATCGGGGTAGTCGTTTGGGGAGGGTAGATAAGTTCCGAGAGTGCATTGGATGCCTTCATTTGGAGCAAATTTTATCCCTAGAAACCTGTTCGGTTGACGGATAAGATTCAATTGCAAAACTGATTAGTGTCGATGGTGTAAACTTAACATGTTCACGAACCATAGAAACCATATAGGTTGAGGGGAGTGAACAAGGGGAAAAAGAAGATTGAATCATATATTAGATGGGTTGATGTTGGATACCACTTTATAAAGATTAATAGATTAGAAACTTGTTCGGTTGCCCTCTATTAAAATTTATAAAGAACTCGATCACCACTATGAATTAAAGCGAACGAATACTTTCGGATTTCACAGGGGAGTGTATTATTCTGATAAAAATAGTGGGATCTGGGTTAAAATAATATAAAAGTCCTTAATTCTAAACTCAGACCATAATTGAACGAGTCCCTAATCAATTTAGTGTACTTTATGCAGACTTCATAAAAAATTCTCAAAAATGACAATGAACCCACTCACTATATTACTCGAAAAGAACACCTTAATTGGGCCTAACTTTGTGGACTAGCTCCGCAACCTGATGATAGTCCTTAATATAGAGGTGCTGGGATATGTCATGGAGGCGGAAATTCCGGTGGATCCGGTGCGGACCAGATCCAGTCAGGAAGATGTTGAAAACCATGAAAAGTGGGTTAAGGATGACATTAGAGTCCGTGGCTATATGATGGCCTCTATGTCTAATGAGCTTCAGAGAGCTCATGAGAAAATTACCTCTGATAGGCAGATCTTATCTCACTTATTCGAGCGTCATCTGGTGAGTAGAGTCAAACTGCTAATAATGAGATATCTAAAGAGCTTTTCGGTGCGAGGATGAAGGAAGGTGAGAAAGTCGGGGACCATGTCCTAAAAATGATCTCTATGATCGAGAGATTAGAGGCTCTTGATTTTAGGATGCATGCTTCTCTACAGACCGACCTTATCCTGCAATCTCTTCCTGATTCATTCTCACAGTTTGTTATGAACTTCAACTGCAATGAGATTGCTTGCAATTAAGCAGGGTTGATGAACAAACTAGTAACCGCTCAGTCTCATATGAAGACTCTGCGGCTGAAGGAGTCTACTCTTGTGATTTCTTCTGGATCTCAGAGGTCCAAGAATCAGAAGAAAAAGACCAAGAAGCAGATGGGCCCACAAAGCAGGACCTTAATGGTAAGGGCAAGGCCCTAATGGTTCCTAAGAGCAGGAAGGTGGAGTTGGACGCATATCTCAGATGAAGTGAGCTGGGCCACTATGCAAGTGACTGTCTGAAGCTTCATGGCACTTTAGGTGTGTAACTTTTAGTTTTGGAAACGAATTGTTCTGATACCGTATTTTCTACTTCTTGGATACTGGATTCAAGTGCTAGTTCTCACATTTGTACCGTGAATCAGGATCTAGAACAAAGTAGAAAGCTTGGAGATGGGGAAGTGATGATTACTGTCAGAAGCGGACATAGTGTCGAAGCAACTGATATAGGATCACTTCCAGGAATTTAAGGCCCTAGTCGAAAAATAAACTGGTAAACATATCAAGGCACTTAGGTCGAACCGAGGTGGTGAATATATGAGTACAAAGTTTGATGAGTTTCTAAAGGAGCACGGAATAGTATCACAACTAACACCTTGAGGAACTCCTCAGTTAAATAGTGTGTCGGAAAGAAGGAACCGAACCTTGTTGGACATGGTTTGTTCTATGCTTAGCTACACCGACTTACCAATTTGCCTGTGGGAGTATGCCCTCCTCACTGCTGCTTATATCTTGAAAAGATGTCCTTCTAAGTCCGTTCCTAAAACTCCACATGAAATGTGGGAGTGCAGGAAACCAAGTCTTAATCATATTAGGATTTGGAGATGTCCCGCCTATGTCAAGAAGACTAAGGTGGAGAAGTTGGAAGCTAGGTCCATGAAGGGACGTTTCATTGGATTCCCATCTGGGACGATGGTTTATCTATTCTACGTGCCTGAAGAACGAAAGATCATTGTTTTTTTGCAAGCATACTTCCTGGAAGATGAGTTCATTCAGGAAGGTAGAGCAGGTAGAAGTATTTCTTTGTTAGAATACAATGAAACTCCTCAGGAGACACCTTTACAAGAAGTTGGAATCAAACCTTATGAAACACAAGTACAACCACCTCGCAGGTCTAGTAAGGTGTCTCAATTACTTGAGAGGTATGGCTTTATGCACCTGGAGGAACTTGGTCTCCATGAGGTTCCAGGTGATAGTCAAGAGACCGAACCCACGACCTATGACCAAGCGATGGTGGATGTAGACTCTGCGAAATGACGGGAAACTATGGAAGCTGAGATAGACTCGATGCATGAAAATCAGATTTGGACTCTAGTAGACCGGCCCAACGGCATGATGCCTATTGGGAACAAGTGGATCTACAAAAGAAAGACTGATGGGGATGGCAAGATTGACACCTATAAGGCTAGGCTTGTGGAAAAGGGTTATACCCAAAAGGAAGGTGATCGATTATCATGATACCTTCTCACCCGTAGCTATGATCAAGTCTATCCGAATGATGCTTGCTATAGCTGCCTACCACGATTATGGGATATGGTAGAAGGACGTGAAGATGGCTTTCCTTAATAGATTCCTCGAGGAGGAGATCTATATGGAGCAGCCTAAAGGTTTTGTGTCCGAAGTCGATATGCATAAAGTGTGCAAGCTTCAGCGTTCTATTTATGGACTAAAGCAGACTTCATAAAGTTGGAACCTTTGTTTTGACGAGGCAGTCAAAGATTTTGACTTCGTGCAAAATGAAGAGGAACCTTATGTATACAAGAGGGTTAGTGGGACCAAGATCGCATTCTTAGTACTACATGTAGATAACATTCTACTAATAGGAAACGATGTGGGAATGCTCAGTGTTGTAAAAGATTGACTTTCGAGTAGGTTCTCCATGAAAGACTTGGGAGAAGAAACCTATATTCTTGGGATTCGGCTCTATCGGGATAGAGCGAAAATAATGATAGGTATTTAACAAACCCTCTATATAGATAAAATCTTAAAGCGATCTAAGATGGATGATTCTAAAAGAGGGTCCCTACCGATGCGACATGGAATAAAACTCACCTCGAAGATGTGTCCTCAAAGTGAGGAACAACGAAAGGAAATGAGTAATATACCATATGCTTCAGCCATGGATAGCCTTATGTATGCTATGTTGTGTACAAGAACTGACATTGCGCATGCTGTGAGCGTGGTGAGTAGGTTTCAAGCGAAACCAGGTAGGGAATATTGGACCACCGTAAAGAATGTTCTCAAGTACTTGAGAGGACTAGATATCTGGTTCTTATGTATGGTGGTAGAGAACTAAATGTGACATGCTTCACCGGTTTAGAGTTCCAAGTATAGAAAGACGACTCAATATCTACTTCAGGCTACATTTTTACTCTTAATGGAGGAGCAGTATCTTGTCGAAGCACCAAGCAAAGCACGACTGCTGATTCAACCTATCAGGCTGAGTATCAAGCAGCCTCGGAGGCCTCTATAGAAGGGTTTCGGATTAAGAAGTTTCTGGGCGAACTTCAAGTGATACCATGTGCTGAGCTGCCTGTTCTGCTTTCATGCGACACCGACGGAGCTGTAGCACATGCTAAGAAGCCGAGGTTTCACAACAGTACAAAACACATTGAGAGAAAGTATTATCTTGTGGGAGAATTTGGTCGCAAAGGATACATTGTGCTGCATACAGTAGACTCAATAGATTACGTCGCTGATCCACTGACCAAGCCACTTTCTCACATAAGCTTGGAGCGTCATCTGGAGAACATGGGTATTAGATACCATAGTGTGTGGCATTGAGTGCAAGTGGGAGATTGTTAGGAGTATGCCCTCGAATGCCACTTATAGGATGTTAGAGTGAGGGCATTATACTTGTTATTATGTAAATAATATTCAAAAGGGAATTGTATGTTTCTTTATTTACTGGTAGTCACTGACATTTGAGAGCAAACATTTCACTCCTTATTGTAAAAGTGTGATCGGCACTGGAAAGGTTTATGGCTGAAATACTTAATCGTTCGCAAGTCGATGAAACTTGAATGGGTATATGCAAGTTCTTTGAGTTGGAGAGTGCCTGTCGATCACTAATGGTTGTGGGAGCACACATTATAGGTAGGCTAATGAGATTAGTATACTCGAACCGACTCACCCTCGATTCGTACACGGATTTCACTTATGGATAGTCAATGATGGAATCGAAAGGTTGTGATAGGTATTCGTGAACCTTCGACTTGAGGATTTAGTAGGGATGTGCTTGTGACGTTAAGATTTTCATTAGAGTAGTTCGACCCAAAAAACCGGAACGTGGGGGTCAACCTCGGCGTGCATCTGTACGGGCAAGTAGCAGGTTCTACTAGATACCAAGAGAGGATTCTTTCTCATGTAAGTGAATAGGTATATGTACTATGCAATTATTGGCAAATGAGATCATAAGTCTTTGGCCAAAGCATTGGAGCAAGTTGTATTAGATACAGGAGAGCTCAGTGATCTCGATTTGAATTAACTCATGCATAGCGTCCAGTACAGATAGGGTTTGACTGACGGTGACCCTATAACTTGATCGGGAAATTTGAGATAAGGATTTATACATATACTGGTTTTCACGACAGAAAGGTTTTTGGAATGATCCCTATCATTCGTTCTCAGTTATGTTACAATGTAGGCCGCGGGACTCACTAGGTGGTGCTATTACTCTTTGGTTTCTCCCATTGCTAACTGGGACGAACCTGACGAGTCGCATATTATGATAGATGACGGAATAAATCGATCTTATTCTCTCTTTATGAATATTAGTTATTGGATATCTAATTTATTGGACATTGGATGTCTAATTATTTTTGGGACATTAGATGTCTAAATTAATTTATTGGATAAGTTAATTTACGGCCTAATGAATTAAATAAATTAATGGGTGATTAATTTAATTTATGAATATAATTATTTCTTGGATAAAGTAATTATATTATTTTGTATTTGATATAATTAATTAATTGGATTAATTAATTGATATAAATACATTCAAACAGAACGGAGTTTATCTGATTGGACACACGGGAGTCCGAAATGAATCGAACTCTTCCATATACTTCTAGAGGCCGCCTCCCACCCCTTGGTGTTTACTTGGACTAGACTTCCCCCTAAATTGGTGGAAGACCAAGAAAATTGAGAGATAAGGATATCTCTCTTGATTAGGTGGGAGATTTTGTCAAAAGAGGTGAGAATTTTGAAGACAAAATAAAAAACCTCTCCTCTCCATTTAGAAGACACTGCCAAAATACCATTTGGGATGTGTGTGAGTTTTGCTTTTGTTCTTCAACTCACTTCTTCACTTTCTTAGAGAAAATTGAGAGAGATTATATTGATTACTATACTTAGAATATATATCAATTTCTATAGCTTCACCATCCTATTCTAGTTGTATCCTTGGAGGATAATTGGGTGGGCGTTATTCCGGTCTACTTCAGGCACGTGGCAAGTAGAGACATGGTGTTTCGGTGCTGAGGAATTCAAAAGCTTGACGAATCGTATTCGTGGCGGAGATCACCAAAAGCTTGGCGAATCGGCTTTGTGGAGGAGATCACAAACTACAACCATTTAATCAAAGGACTACAAGGGTATGATTTCGTATCTTACTTTTGTTTGTTTTATATTCATATATACGTAGCTTGATCAATCCTCTTAAGGGATTCAGATCGAACTCATTATCGTAAATCGCTTCCATTGCGCCTTCGTTTTAGGCACCGAATCCCAACAGCGAAAAGCCTCCATAAGGTTGCATGGTGTCTGCCTTCTCCTTGCTAACTTACGCGGTGTCCTCTTCGTGGTCGCCATCCTATAAAGAAGGTATACATATAATACATCAACATCTCAACATAATAGAACAACTCTACTAAAGGGTTCTTAGAAGAAGAATATAAATCTCATCCTAAGTTCTCGACTCAAACTCTGGACTCTAAGAAACACTTAACATAAAGAAATAATATACTCTCTAACGGGGTATGTTACGAAAGTTATTCGGGTTCCAATGTAAATGGACATCACGATAGAAAATAACCATAATCGTGTCACTCATACGTAAGTGATATTCATTATGAGACGTCACTACAGCATTGATCCTCATCGGTACATCGCCATCGTTTGCCCTTCACATTAGTGCATATGCTGAAATACTTAAGGCGCATAAATTCCCGTTCGCTAATAGAAGACCCTAAGGAAGTTTATAGGTTCTCGTATTTCATGCTTCTTCATCAGCAACAATTCATGCTTAAACGTAGAAAAAAATCATATATTACAGGCTTCGTCATACATATCGTTCCACACATGTTCATAATTAACATCTCGTAAAAGCTCGTAAAGAGATACATTTTTCATGGAAAAATAAGTTTGAATCATAAAGACTTCTAAATCATTTACCTTACTCTTTAGTTGAGCATGACGTGATAGGGTGTTGAGTTGACAATTGATTCTTATATCAGTTTAGAGAATCGAACTAAACTTCACTTGAAATAACATAGACTCAGGGCGAACTAAAGTCTCTGATACCATCACGACCCCTTATCCCTAAGGACGGTATATCCAGGGCATGACTCGGGATAGGAATTAAGAAGCGGGGAAGAAAGGGGGAAACATATGTTTCAGAAGGAATAATCTATCAAGGCATCATGAAGGGTAATCAATCCCATAGGAATGACTTATAATCTAAGGGTAAGAATACATAGTAATAATATTAGCCTTGAATTTTAGAAAAGGCTTCATAGTACATTACAAACGACGTGACTTAGAAAGCAAAATCATATTTGCAGCAGAAAAACATGGTTGGTTACATATATGAAGATATGTAACCAAGGATTAACATCGTTTGTAGACAAAAGACTTCCACTTAACACCCTCCGTCACATCCCCTGCTCAACCTACACATTTTAAAAGACATACAGGGCTAAATACAACGTACTCCCTGAACATATTGCCAAAAGATAAAACATGCTTTCGTATTTATCATCATTATAAGTAGTAAAACACGGGGGTTTTAAGAAAAGCTCGTGATTACTAAACTATTTCAGTTCATTGCACATATAATCAGATATAACATATCCATAATTACGACGGGGAAGGTGGCCACCTCCCGAGAACGTTACTCCCCTAGATCGTCCACTCCGAAGAGAGCTCGTAATCCCGAGTACTGTGTACACTAACCCTGGACAGCGACCTTTGTCAAGCTCAGGATCCGATCGTTTCATAGGTTGGAAAACCTACAGTGATAGGTTCATAAGAATCCACATAAAAGTTTTTATGCATCATAATCATTGAAATCATAATTTGCTTGTAAAACATTTCATCAAAATAGAGCAATGTTGGTCCCTGGAGTGATGAAGACTATCCTCACTGTACCAACATGAGTCTTTTCTAGCGCGCTTTGTCCTCACTCACGCGCACCCTGAGAAACTTCCCAGGGAGTCACCCATCCCACAAATACTCTAGGCCAAGCACGCTTAACTTTGGAGTTTCTATGAGATGGCTACCAGAAAAGAAGATGCATCTTGTTGGTAAGATTAGTACAAATATATTCATTTAACCACTTTCTAGTGCTGATCTCACAGGTTAAATCGCAAGCTTTGCCTCGCATATTTTTAAGCCCATGCAGGTAGGATGCTGGACCGAATCCAAACAAGCAAATCTCAAATCATTTTCGTATAGAAATCTCACCTGGACAAGTAATAAATGCAAGCAAAATGATTCTCGGCTCTTCCTTACGCATCAATCTGCTGCTCCACCTTTCATCAGAAACAACTGAGTTTAGCGGTCGATCGAGCTTAACGAAGTCTAACGGACAACAGATTCAATCTACATGTTTGGACTTTAGGGCTTTGCATTCAACTTAAGTTTTAATGATAAAAACTATGGTTCTCATAGAGAACCCAATTGACCAAATAACATATATAGCTACCAACAAATGTAACCGACACTCAATTCCGTTACACATTCCTTAGTTCAAAAACCATCATCAAACACTTAACATAATCAAAAACATAAATATGCACAAAGGATTGAAGGAATTAGAATTCTGTAATTGCACAGTAAGAACTGGACAGTGTATCTTAAAACGTCCTATAGACCTAGAGCTCGTTTCTAGCAATGAAAACCCTAAACATGCAAACTCTAATCAATCATACCATACTTATTACACATGTAAGAGTCGACATACAAGCATACTTCTCAACACTATGAACTCCATTTCATAAATTTTTTTGAAAAATAACTACTAACACATTTTCATATTTCCAAACATCAACAAATATCTAACATCATCAACATCAAGCATCATCAAATATCTAGCAACACATTTAATCCATACTCATGTTAATAATTAAAGTTTCGGGCCTAACATGAAAATAACATAAACATGATTTAAAAATCCTCAATACATAACATGCTCTTTAACTATATCAACTTCAATATTTAACACATATTTCACTTCATAAATCTAACATATGTCTTTGTTTTCAAACAAATTTCCAAGACATTTTACAAAAATCTAATAAAAACATCTCATGTACTCCTTTCATACATCATCACAAACATCAAGTCACTTTGAGCATATATCAACATATCAAGAACTAAGCATGATTCTTCCTCCCTTTCAAAATACCAAATATTTTATTAAATTCCCACAAATTCATCATAGCATCATCTCATCAAGTAGAAACATATTGTGTAAGAAAATTATAAGAAAAACAACACATGCTTGAGCTATAAACCCTAATATTTTCGGTCCAAAGGACAAAATAAAAGCATGACTAAAACTTGTTTTAAACACTCCAAAGTACCTTAGAATCAACTTAGAAACAACATACAAAAGATTAGAACATCAACTTTCAATTTCTAAAGTTAGCTAAAATCGATTTCTACTTGGATGGAAATGAAAAGGAGAGGCTAACTTACTTGAATATGAACATGGTTTTAACTTTGGGACACAAATGGCGCTTGTAACTTGGGTTCTTGAGGAAGAATAATGGAGCTTTTTTTTTTCAATTGGGGGTGGGGGGTGGAGGGTGGGGGGTGCGGCCAATGGAGAGAGGAAGGAGGGGAAGAAGATGAAGTGGAGAGAAAAAAGAAAGGGAGATGATGTCCCTTTATATACTAGGTTAAACCTAGGCGTTAAATAAACAGTCGAAAAATATTTTACGCTCTTCTACAGATAAAATTACTCGGGTATTGTATGTATGTCGTATATTATTTCAAACTTACAGCTTAAAGTTAGAGAAAAGTTTTACGATTTACGGAACACGAATTATCCGAGAAAACGACTCGACATATATTATACCCGAAAACTCAAAAAGTAAACTTTCAAAGATAATCCCAACCAGATAATCGAATATCTAATTTCTGAATTAAAAACGTGTAAATTGATCTAAGCTTATCCAATTAGTCAAAATTTTAGTACGTAGGAATGCAACAGCCCTAATATCGCATGTGAGGTTATAATAAATTATTAATATAAAAGATCGGGGCATTGACATACATCATGAATACTCAGCAGCCCGACCTACTCAACAGAATGGTGCTGCCGAGCGAAAGAACAGGACACTGAAGGAAGCAACAAGAACCATGTTAGCTGCAAGCAAGTTGCCACAGCATTTCTGGGGAGAAGCAACAAATACAGCATGCTATACACAAAACCATTATATCATCAACAAGCACTACAACAAAACAGCATACGAGGTATGGCATAATA
Source organism: Orobanche coerulescens (assembly GCA_033398695.1). Taxonomy (NCBI): domain Eukaryota; kingdom Viridiplantae; phylum Streptophyta; class Magnoliopsida; order Lamiales; family Orobanchaceae; genus Orobanche; species Orobanche coerulescens. The sequence goes on along the minus strand of CM065804.1, from coordinate 68,006,543 downwards.
AAACTCCAATGGTTGCATACTTTTATATTTTTGGATGCATGTGTTATGTTCTCAATAATGGGAAGGATCAACTCAAGACCTTCGATGAAAAGTCGTAGGAAGGTATTTTTATTGGTTACTCGTTTGTCAGCAAGGTATTTAGGATATTCAACAAAAGGAAGCTGACAATAGTGAAATTAGTCAATGTAGTCTTTGATGAACCCCATTGCGACCCTACAGGAATAGAATACCTAACCGAAGGTGTCCAGACCTATCCATTGAGGAAATCCCAAAGACTCCAAATGAACTTGTTTTAAATATAGAAATTAATCTCGCCGCTGTAGAACATAAGAAGTAGTCAAAGATGATGTTGTAGAAGCTGAAGCAGAAACTACAGCTCATCAGGGAATGGCAATGAATGTTGCACTAGAAACTGACAGGAGGTGGTTAAGAGACGACCCTCATAAGCTAATAATAGATATTGATGCTGGTCTGTCTACCCGAAGAAAATTACAGAGTATACAAGGAACTATACTCTGTGCATATAAAGAGACAGAATCCACTTCTGAAAAGTCTCAATTCCCTGTATGGAAATCCCAAGATGAACTTAGAAGACATGCTATGTGCACTATAGCTATATTCCTAGCACAGTTTGAACCTATTTCGACCAATGGAGCTCTTTACAATTCTCACTGGATCACTTCTGTGGAAGAAGAGCTCAGCAGTTTCGAAAAAAATAATGTTTGGTACTTAGTCCCTAGACCAACCCATCAAGTAGTCATAGGAACCAAATGGGTATTCCACAACAAAAAGGATGAAAATGGACTTGTCATAAGGAACAAATCCAGATTAGTCGCCCAAGGTTATAGACAGGAAAAAGGAAGATATTATGATGAAACTTTTGCCCATATAGCAAGACTAGAAGCCATTAGGATATTTCTAGCTTTTGTGGCTCATAAGAATTTTATCGTATATCAAATGGATGTTAAGAGCGCATTCCTGAATGGAGACCTAGCCGACGAAGTTTATGTTGAACAACCTACAGGATTTGCCAACACAGAAGGAGGAGACCTTGTGTACAGGCTAAGGAAAGCACTATACGGGCTCAAGCAAGCACCTAGGGCATGGTATGAAACCCTGTCACTGTATCTCATCAATAATGGATTTTAGAAAGGTGCAGTTGACAAAACCCTCTTCAAAATCCAAGAAGGTGACAATATTATCATGGTACAAATATGCGTAGACGACATTATTTTTGGTTCAACTAATCTTGATCTGTGTCAGAAGTTCTCTCATCTCATGCAAAGTATATTTGAAATGAGTATGATGGGAGAACTTAGTTATTTCTTAGGGTTGCAGGTTAAATAACTTTCTACATATATATTCATCAACAGGAGAAATACATCAAAGAGCTGCTCAACAAGTTCGGGATGAATACTCCCAAGTCCTCATCTACCCCCTTGAGCACTTCTACATAGATAAGTGCTGATGAAGCTGGAAAGCCGGTTGATCAATCACTCTACAGGAACCTTATAAGCTCACTCCTGTACCTAACAGCCAGTAGGCCTGATATCCAATTTTTTGTATGAGTGTGTGCTTGGTATCAGGTAGCACCTAAAGAGTCACACTTCACCGTAGCTAAATAAATTTTTAAGTACGTAAAAGGAACAATCAATGTAGGATTGTGGTATCCTAAAGAAAGAGGATTCGATTTGGTATGCTACAGAGACTCGCATCTCGGAGGCTGTAAGTTAGATAGGAAGAGTACGAGCGGTACTTGTCACTTCCTTGGACCAAGACTTGTGTCATGGTTCAGTAAGAAACAATACAGCTGAGTAAGAATATTATGCTATTGGAAGTTGCTGTATGCAGATCCTATGGATGTAACAGCAGTTACAGGACTATGACATTCATGCAAGAGAAACTCCATCATGTGTAACAACACGAGTGCAATCACAATCATGCACAATATTTCATTGCATTCGAGGGCCAAGCATATTGATATGAAGCATCATTTTATTCAGAATCATGTGGAGAATAAAGATGTTCGGATTGATAAAATTCATACAGACATTCAGTTAGCCGACATCTTTACAAAGCCTCTTAGCATGACAAGGTTCTGTATGCTCCATCAAGAATTAGGAATGCTACAGATTGACTAAAACTCCCTATAAGTTTTAATTTTACTCATCAATTATGGGGGAATGCTGTAACCCTCATGAATACAGTGTCCACTTTAATTAATCGTACACTCAGAACTACGATTATATTCTTACTGTAGGAAGAGTAAGGTATAATTACCTTCCTACAGATGAAGTGTGCATTAATTAAGGGGGAACATAATAGGACCCAATAATACAACATTAATCATCAATTGTTGTAAGAATTGAGATCTTGTATGTACCTTTTAAGGGGGAACGCTGTACTTTGCGGATAAAACACAACATTGTAGGATTTCGATTAATATTGTAAGCTAATATAATTTCATACACTTAAACCTTTTTTAAAATAGTTTCTAGTCCACATACATCGTTTGAATTTAAAATAATTTATCTTTCAATACTGAAACGACATCTGGACTTTAATACCTTAAAATGGCGATTTTAAAATTTAAACCGCCTAACCGTGCAATAGTGGAAGCTGAACTGTGTCATAGGTGAGACCTGGCATTAATTTCAAAACCTGATGGATTAGATGTTAAAGTTACATCTGAATTCATCCTGTATGTTTATTCAAAGACGGTTCCCATCCCTCAAATCTGACTGTTAATAGTGACCTAGCTTTACTATACACTATAGAAGGGCTAGTATGCTGATCCACAGACTCTTTAGCATTCTGCATATTAAACGATCCTATATCATACAACTTACATATCTTTGAATCTCTCAATCTACTCTTTTTCTACAAAAATATCGTCTTCTCAAACCTCATCTCTCTCTCTCTCTCTCTCTCTCTCTATTTCTAAAAAAGAAGAACATGATAATTGATGGACGTATCTTTGCTCACTATGTTATTCAAGAGTTCATAATTTTTGAAAGACGAAGACATTCCTGGGATAAACTTGGTCATCTCTCACGTAAAGCAAACCGGTCTGTACAAGTTGGGTAGTCTTCACTCGGAGAACTTCAGAACAGATCATGGAAGAATTTTCCTTGATGCTGAATTTCTTTATGCATTTGAGAAGAAGAGCTCTGTCCTTACTGCGTTGTTAGCACTGTGCAGGAGAAGGATATCTCCATCAACCGGGAACTCCTTGAAAAACTATACAAGTTGACCTATGATGGACTGTCATTGGAGGAGTTGGAAACATTTGGGTCTTAAGACCTGCTGGAGGCTTATTGGAATATATTCACTAGCAATCCTCTGCCATCACAAGTGCATCTATCTTGTCAAAAGACCAACTCCACCCTCCCCTATATTTATCTTCATGATTTCTGCTGTAGAGTTGTGGAGAATTGCACTGGAGCTTTCAAGATGTGCACAAACCTAAGATTCCATATAATGGTCGCAATCATTTCCAGAGAGAAAGCTAACTGGTGTCAGGTGATCTTGAAACGTCTTCAGGAGGAGGTTTCCAAACCAGATACTGCAAGGAAGTCTTTTGGACTGATTTTGAACTACATTCTCACTTACTGTGGCATACAGCAGTCACCTGCTGCGAAGAAGATCCTTTTTGGAAAGTTCTTAGGTGGTTTCAAGCCGACCGTCTTCAACAAGGCGACTCTTCTTGCCAATAGTGTAATACCCGAGATTTTTATTTCCGGTTATCATGAATTGTTCCATTTTATGCCGAATATTTTTCTATTTTCAAGTGGTTAGAATTATGTTCTCATTGACCAACATGTGTTGATATCATGCTACCATGTTTATAAAGCGATAGTATGTTGGAAATGCCAATAGTATTGTGGATAGACATTACTGAGAAAATATTGTGCATTTAGGTTGACTTTGTAAGATCACCACCATCACTTATAAAGTCTAAAAATTCTGTAAATGTACAGTGTCATAAAGGGTTGAGTTAGCTTTCCAATGGTTCAAACGACAGGCCAATGGGAGTCCGAACAAAGAAGTTATAATCAAATTAGTAGAGATTATCAGATGCTAAGGGCCGACCGAGGACCGCGCGCGCGAATCGCGCGTCAATGCTGGGTGGGCCCAACAGCGTGCTGGGCAGTTCAGCACGCGGGCACCCAAAGTGGCCGGCCAAAACTTGTGCCCCACGCGGTTTTTGACTGACTAGCGGACTTTGACCCATAAAGAACGACCTTATCTTTAGTTGTCTCACACCACATGTCAATATATGTATATGATGTATACCTATTCAAGGATGTCTTTTTATATCCTATCTTTAAGATTTTTAAGTCCTCCAAAACGCTCAAAAACCCAGCGAATCTTAGCAGCCTACTCCAGGAGACGTCCGGTAGATGTCTGACGAAATTCCCCAGAGTCTGTAAATTCCAGACTGGTTTGCCGTCTTTGAACTCGATTATCTTACAATATGTAAGTTATTTTACAAATACACATCGATCATTTTGTTAATAAAATACATATAAGTATAAATGTCATTTGGACCGTAAGTATTGAGTCATAATACTTGGACAATACGAGCGTTTTTATAATGTGTCAGCCCTGCTCTTTTCGGTCATTTCCAATAATATTTCTTTTAAATGTTGATCGAGTTGCTTACCTTGAACATGTATAACTTTTAACCATCAACTTATCATTCGATACCGTTTATTCTTTCACCGTTCTAATCGAGGTAAGATTTCCTAAAATCTTAGTTTTGGGAAATTTGGGAATTTTGAATGATTTTGTCCGTTCTATTACGAATTAGCTTAGATTATTGAAGGATTACCAATAATCTAGTTGTATTCTACCATTTTCATTGTTTTTCGATGGTTTAATTGCTAGCAATTTGTTGTTTTATTGAGTTCCTAATTGAAGGCTTCAAGGTGTCCGGTAAAATGTCATGGAGGAAATTCGGGCATTCTACGATATTTTTCCTCATGTGATCGTTGTTTGATTGATGATAGGATATTAGGATCGAGTTCCTTGCGAAACCCTTTCGTTCGTTGTCTTCATAAAGATTCTGGAGTTTTCCGATCGATCGTATTTTTCGGAGTATCAGCGAGAGATTACCAAGGCAAGTACCTTGATATACGATTTATATCTCTGTAAAATCACAGTTGTCCGAAGCGTGTGTGTTGTTATATATCAATATATGTGAGTTATATATATATATATATAAATATATATTTGTGGTGCTTGTGAGCTTTAATTAATTAAGTGTATATGAATTGGATGAAGGTATAAGCTATAATTATAGTGATATTATAGTCGGTTGTGTGTATCTTATTGAATTACGATTGATGGATATATGTGGAGTTGGTTTGTTTATGACTGGAGGCGTATTATGTCGAGTTTTGATTGTTGGTGTATGTTGTGTTATTTGTTGATACATTTGGATGTGAAATTGTTGACTACTAGACAATTTGTGTGACGTTAATGTGTTGGTTGTGATATTTGTTGTGATGATGGACCGTGTGCTAGATGTGTGGAACAATGTGAATATTTGTTTGTGAGAGACATCATATTCGGAGCCTCTGAGGGCGGGGCGTGTACTCCGGTCTGTGTATGCTGCAAAGAGCGGCTCCTGTGGATGTTGGATTGACGGTGTTACCCAATGCATGTTGCAAGAGGCGGCTCTTGCGGGAGTGACACCGGCGCGACGACATGTACAAGGGGCAGTCACCACAGTGTCGTGAACGCCGGTGCACATGTGTGCCAGTGGAGGCTCCTGGCAGGCTTATTGGTTGTGGATATTCGAGTGATAGCTAAGACCCCGATATCTGAAAAATTTGTGCTTTTAAAGTCCTTTTCAAGTCGTTTTAAATGTTGGTATCGATAAAGGTCGATATTTGTGCTTTTGAAAAAAAAATCCTTTTTAGCTCACTTTTAAATGTTGGTATCAGGATTAATTAACCAAGGATATCTGATGATATTTCCGAGGGTTAATTAGTTATGAGGGTCTTGAGCAGGATTTGTCGCAAAGCCTGCATTGATGCAGGTACCCGAACCCCTTTTTCCCCGTGAGATTTTGAAATGATATTTGTTGTGAAAGTGTTGTTGTGGGTTGGATTGAGGACCCTCAGAGATTTGAAATTATTGTTCATGTGAAGATGCTTCTGAGCATTGGGTCGAGGACCCCGAGAGATTTTGTAGTGATTTTTCTATGAGAGTGTTCTGTGTATTGGGTCGAGGACCCTGAGTGATGTTGAAATGATTTTTCCTGTGAAAATGATTTCCGTATGCTGGGCCAAGGACCCGAGAAATTTTGAATTTATTCTCTAATATATTTCCATTAGATTTTCAAAGCCTTTAAATCATTCAAAACGGCCCGAGTCAACAATAGTGTTTCCAAACCATTTTATCAAAATGTTTTGCAAAGTATTTTTTTTTAAAAAGGGTTCTTGAACTAATTCTTTTGACTTATTGGGGCTCATCTAAAGTTTCTTCGATTTTATTTTTCGTGGAGAAAATATGACTGTGTAATGTCTTCTATTTTGTATGTGAATGTTCTTCTGTGAGGGTTGTGAGAATGTGTGATCCGTGGTCGACTTCGTGATTGCTGAATTTGTGTTGGTATTTTTCGTATATCTTGCACATTATGTACTTGCACTAGCAAAATTCCAGTTTTCTAACCCTCGAGTAATTGGGGGTGGATGCCTGTTATGCATTCAGGTACCTTCAGCATGGGAGCAGTCACTGGATCGTCTTGGAAGGAGGTCAAGGACAATGATGCTAATCACACAAGAGTCAGAGTCTTTTCATTTGTTTTATTTTGATCAGTATTTTTCTTCTGTCGAGTAATCACCCTTGCACGGGTGTGGTTATTGTCGTTGAGTTGTTGACTATGTTGATCCTTTGTTTTGTTTAATGACCTTGTCGGTCTGTTTTGTATTTAATTTGATCTCTGACGTCAATCATTGAGCAGTATTTTGGAGTTAGCCTGGTAGATCCTTATGATAAGGGTCTACAGCATGTGACATTCTCGGTTGAATTCTGGGTGTTACAAATAGGCCCAGTCCCTTATCTCTACCTACAACGAGTGATCCTCGAGATGTTACCGATCACTCTGCAAAGTCCAAGGCTATTGACAGCTAGAGGAAGCTCGCCAGCAAAAAGATATCCATTCCTCACAGCAGCTCCCCTATAGCTGACGAGAAGAAGAGGAAGAAGATGAAGACTAAGAAGTCTTCCAATTCGGAAGATGTTCTTACAGCACCTCAAGTGACTACAGCGGTCACTGAGGCAGTTCCGTCTACTCCACCACCTGTCGCAATAGTTGACTCATAGGGCGCAAGCCACATGGAAGAAACACTGGATGCTCCTACAGCAGTTCTTGAGCCTGTGATGGCTATGATGGATGACCGGTCATTTGTCGAGTTAGAAGGCATTGGTGAATCGGCTGTCCCTTCGGAGCCATTAGCCACCACTCCTAACAGGGCCCCTACTCCTGTAAAGAGTCCATCTCCCAACAGGGAATCCCATCGTATCGAGGATCCCTCTCCTCAACAAGATCCCATACCTATAGAGGATCCTAACCAGATAGTAGGACCCTCTAATGTTCGGAGTCCCTCCACCATCGACATAATCAAACAGACAGTTCGCCAAGTCTAGATCGACGAGGCATTAGAAAGCTTCAAAATATGGAAAGCATGCAAGGTCACTCCATACGACTCCCTGTATAACTAGAAAGACTAGGAGGAAGAGTTGTTTGTTCTATAAGTCACGGACATCCAAAATGTCGACGTCCTGTTCAGATGGGAAGATCCCTTTTGCCATGAGATGATCACATCATATTATGTGGAAAAGTAAAAGGCCCGACCGAAAGGGAAGACTCAATAAATGACAAGACTCGAACCCCTAGCCATCACTCAGATCCTAACTCAGATGGGGACAATTATGACCTTCAAATAGGTTTGAGGATGAGCCATGGGGATGCTCATGAGGAGAAATTTGCTAAGTCCAAGGCCGCCGAGAGCCAGGGGACTTCACCTGGTCAAGCTGCACCAGACAAGCAACAGGAGAAACCATCATCTCCCGCCAAGGAGGAATTAATCCCTCCGACTGGAGAAGATGGATCCCGCGCCGTCCAATAGAAGGATCCAGTCCCTTCTACAGAACAGGCGGAAGTTGAGAGCCAGTAGGAGGAAACAGTCCCTCCTCTACACCATGATACATGCACCGAAAAGAGGCAGGAGGAATCAATCCATTCTGTCTCCCAAACAGGAACAAGAGTGGAACCATCTGAGATTCCTGCTCCCGAACAAGTATCGACTCCAATTCTTATAAGATCACCATCCGAATCAGATGAGGATTTCCAAGCTGGCGATAGACCCCAGAAGCTATGCCATAATTTCGTCTCAAACAGCTAGAAGAGCCATCTGACTCCAAAACCTCTCACCCCTACTCTCCCCACACTAAAGCAAGGATTGAGCAACTTCAGCAAATCGGTCGCCAAACCGTATTCTTACAGGATGTTGTCAAAGCCCTATATGATGTTGGCAAGCAGCTTGACTGGATACGTGAGACTTCTTAGGATGAACTCCCCAAGCTGCAAAGGGCTCTGCAGAATGTTGAAGAAGCATTCCGCCTTATGCTGAATGCCTTATGGCAGGCGCTCAATCAGCTTAAACAGCATCAGGAGAGAATCCTGAAGCAAGAGCAAGAAAACCGAGAGTTTCGGAAGCCAAGACAGTTTCCTCCATCGAGTACACTGGATCTAGACTCACTGCTCACAATCAGAAAATCGACGACCTTACAGCAGTGGTCGCCAATCTAGTGGACTCAGTGAAAGATCCTAAAGACAAGCAGGCCGAATGAATAGATATTCTTCAGGATATTCACAGTAAGGTCTCTGAGCTTGATAACGCCAAAAGGGGGGAACAGGTTCGTGAGGATGGAAGGAGATGGAAGATGGAGAAGGAGAAGGAGATGGAAGCCATACTGGATGACTGTGTACATATTACTTAATCGGCTTCCTGTAAGGACGACTTGCTGGTCTTGTTGTCCTTTAGCCTACATTGATCTACATAGAATTTGACCGAGAACTGTTTGTCATAGAACTGGCTAATACTAAGTAGATTATACTGTAATCCTTCAACATAGGCTACGTCGGTGACTTTAAACTTTCCTACAAACAGGGTTCCTTTCGTTCTTGTTCTCCCTTTTGATTAATCACCGAATCGCACCTTTGGACCACGACCTTCTACATAATTTGATAGATTGCTAATATCACCTATCATATGCCGAGAACATCCACTTTCGAAGTACCAGATGTTATTCTCTTTGATGTCCGGTAATCAAAGAAATTAGGTAGATTTGGGTCCCCTTTAATTATTGGGTCCATGGATGCTAGTGCCTTTTGGTACCCAAATTTGCTTGAGAGCAACTGGTTTGATGTAGGTTACTTTTGGTCCTGTTTTGCGATATTTACGTGGTCCAGGCACGTATTTGCTGTAATCTTGATTATTATGCATGAAAAATCTAGGCTTCTAGTTCTAGTACGGTTGCCATCTCGGAGGGGGAACTATTTTCTTTGTCCTCACATATTGCCTTCAAGGTTTCCAGTTGGATTCTCAGACCTATTGATGATAGAACTGCTCAGCAGCATGCTTCCTGGATGGATATCTAGGTTCCTGTATCCAGTATCCTGAGAAACACCGTACTAGTGTTTCCCTTGTGGGAGAATGAGTCATATCCTAAGCCACATTTATCGTGGGCATGCTGCCCAGTGCTTAAATATCTTCCATCCTTATAGATGTTTTTTTAGATTATTTAAGGATGGTTACGAGTTCTCCTTCTCGTTTCTTGAGAATTTGGATTTTTGCTTATAACACTGCATAATCATTTGTCTTGCAAGTATTATGAGTTTTTACCTCATTTAGTTATGTTACAAGTTGATGATTGCTTTCCATGAGTTTTTCGTGGACAGTTTTGCTGTTTTCACAGTATAAAGCCATGTTTTCGTAATTATTTTTCAGCAAATCATTTTCGTCTTTCATCTCCAGGTTTAAAATGGCGAGCTGTATATTTTCCTGTTTGAGCATCTGCACTTTTTGAATAGTTTTAAATTCATTCATTATATTTTCAAACGTGTAATGCATTTATAGGAATATGAGGTTGAGCTTACCTCATCATCACTGTCACCATCCTCTTTTTCTTTACCTCATCATCACTGTCAGCATCCTCTTTTTCCTTGGTCATAAAGCACATATATGCTTTATCCTCTATTCCATTGATGGAGGAGTCACTATCAGTGAACGCCTGTAGGCATTCCGCGATCTTGTTTGATGGGGCGAGGCTTCTGATTCACCAATCAAAGCCTTAAGCTTGTTTCTCCTAGCACGCCTCTTCCTTTTCCTGTTGCTCGGCTTCGGGCAGCTTTTGCACTTTTGGATGAGGATATTTATTTGCATAATGTCCTGGCTTTCTGCAATTATAACATATGTTAGAATCTCCATATTAAGGGGATTCAGAACTTACCCGGTTGAATGGCTTGGGCCTGTATGGGGCCTTTCCAGATTGTTTGATGAACTTCTTAAATTTGTGCATGAGCAGGGCCATCTCGTTTTGCGACAGGATGTCATCGTCGCTATCTGCTACCTTTCATGCCGATTTGGATTGTGTACTGAAATATGTCTCCTGTCAGATACAGCAGCCAGTGTTGTAGTCTTGGTAGGTGACTCTCCAGATTTTTCTCTCCTGTCTATATCATACTCAAATGCCTTTAGGTCAGAAAAGAGATCAAAAGTGGAAATATCATTTAAGTTATAGGAGAAACGCATAGCTGTGGTTTTTATGTCCCATCGGGCAGGAAGGGATCTAAAGTTTTTTAAATTTTTCTCCTTTTGGGTATACACTTTACCCAATGCTTCAAGTTCACCAACAATGCCGGTAAATATGAAGTCAAGCTCCTCAAGCATTTCTGAATATTTTATTTCAAAATATTCAATTGCTGAGTTAATTTGGAAATTTTGTTTTCTTTTGAGAGCTCAGTTCCCTCGCAAATAAGCTTGAGTTTTTTCCAGTTTGTTTGGCTGTCTTACAGTTTTTACCTTCGAGAATGTGCCTTTGTCGAGAGTAACAAACAGCGCATTCTTAACAACATTGTCGAGGTTTGCATGCTTGCAATCATCCGTTGTCTACTGTTCACGCTCCTTCTTTAGCATCTCCGCATAGGGTTGCCCATCGATCCTCATGGCGGTGTTGACCTTCATTATCTTTATTGGTCCTTCCTGGATGACGAAGATCATCTCTTCGTGCATTGCTGCAAGATGAGCTTCCATCCTAATTCTTCAGTCATCAAACTTATCAATGGAAAACATATGCACTTTATTTATCATGGAGGTGTCCATTATAGAAGTAGGATAAATAATGAAAATATAAAACTAAAGTTTTCAAAAGCTAGTGATTTTTGTGGATCTGATTCAGTTAAAAATCGATTGATTCTTTTTATAATCAACTTATCCGATACCACTTGTCGGCCACAGAGTATACAGTAAACATCTTATAAGGGGGTTGAATAAGCTTATCTTTTTCGAATTTATTTGCGTAGCGGAAGATTGATATTAAGTTGCTGTAAATACAGCAACTAGGTAATCTCATGTTTGTTTGGTGCGTACAGGGTTTTGCTGGTTTTTCCCAACAGAGTTTTTGACAAATCGGCAGGACATATTAGTTCATATAAGTTAGCAATAATGGATAATACTATTGATAATCGTTTTTGAAAATGTTTCATCATATGGTACTTTGGGTTTCGCCAAAGATCATTGGATCCCAGCATCGTGTACGATACCGCCACCGAATCTTACATCTTACATCTTACCATCACGGGACTCTTTGTGCACATAGTTATGCCTAAAGACAAATCTTACTGCCTGAAGGCAAATAATACTGCGCGAAGGCGAATTATAATATTTTAAAATCATATTATTACCGCACATTAGATATGAACTTGAACATTAAAAGTATTTGTAATAGATTTTCTCAGCTTAAGAATGCATAATCTTGACTGGAACTCTTTGTGCACATAGTTATGCCTAAAGACAAATCTTACTGCCTGAAGGCAAATAATACTGCGCGAAGGCGAATTATAATATTTTAAAATCATATTATTACCGCACATTAGATATGAAATTGAACATTAAAAGTATTTGTAATAGATTTTCTCAGCTTAAGACTGCATAATCTTGACTGGATAATGCACTGCAATGTATGCTCCTACTCCTCAGAATCCATGCTACTATCTACGAATAAGTCGACAATAACGTATAGGTAATTTATATTAGTTATTAAATAATTAATATTTAAATAATAATTATGGGATAGAATTTATCAAAATTCAATAGCCTAAACAAACTGTTATGAATTTAAATGAATTTTGTAGGAGATAAATTTGAGATTACTAAAATTGATTGGGGCCAATCCGCCGGAATCAAAAGAAGGGGCTGAATTGATTAATCTGGAAACCCTACTGAATTCGGCTGACATCTTCACTCCAACTCTCTTCTCTCCCTCTACCATATACTCTCTCTACCCTCCCAGAACTCTCGACTCTCTCTCTCTCTCTCTCTCTCTCTCTCTCTCTCTCTCTCTCTCTCTCTCTCTCTCTCTCTCTCTCTCTCTCTCTCTCTCTCTCTCTCTCTCTCTCTCTCTCTCTCTCTCTCTCTAACATACGATCATCTCGGCCTTCCTATTTTCTTTTTCTTCCTAACACCCGGCACACCCCATACTCTTGGCAGCTCACCACGGGTACGCGGCTCACAGGTCTTAGTGTTGGTTCTGTGAATTTCCAACAATGTAATTACAATAAAAAATTACAAAGAAAGGCAACCTATTACAATTCTAGAAAATTAAAAACAGAATAAAAATTACGACTTTAGCAGAGGCAAGAAAAATCTTTCCGTAAGACAATTTTGCCCCCGTATAAGAGCAGACAACTCAGGCAAGATGTTCCCAAGATACAACTCCTATGTTTCTGAGTTAGGTGCTCTCCAAAAGTCAGAACTCCGACGAACGTTCAAGTGTTAGAAACTGGGCACATAAAACAAGAAAGAAATATGCTGCAATATGTTTTATGCTTTTATTTTGTTATCTGTTGTTGTATATGAAATGAAATGCATAAGACTCTCTTTTATAGGGTCCAAATCCACTCCATTAGGTGGGGAATTTCGACATATTAAAGTGCCATTAATTCTCTTTAATCCTTCAGGTGAAGAGTTTCCTTCATTAATAGTCTTATTTAATTCGGACGTTACATTATGGAGTGTGAAGAGTCATATTCCAGAAGCTAAGTTCTCAACCTACCTCATATCAGTCGATACCAAATATCAGCTAGGTTTTCAACCACCAAAAGTCAGCTGAGTTTTTAGTCTGAAGATATCAAGTGAGTTTTCAACTTCCAAACATCAGCTGGGTTTTTCAACCACCAAGAGTCAGCTGAGTTTTTAATCTGAAAATATCAGCTGGATTTTTCAACTTTCAAGCATCGGCTGGGTTTTACTCAGATGAGTTTTTATCTTGAAAATATCAGCTGGGGTATTTCAACTTCCAAATATCAACTAGGTTTTCCACAAATGAGTTTTTGTCCACTAAAAATCAGCTGGGTTTCCAACCTTGGCTGATTGCAGCTGGGTTTCCAAACTTCCAAATATCATATGGGTTTTTAAACCTGGCTGATGACATTGCTACAAAAAATTAATATAGTTACAGCCCAAGCTCCCAAGCTCCAAGTCGCCCAAGTCCAGCCCAAGGTCCAAATGCCAAGACCTAAGTCACCCACACCAATGCCCACGCCCGAGCCTGTAACGCCCCCAAAATTTACTATAGCGTTACAGTGCCGTGAATCCCAAGTGGGACCCACAAGGCAAACTTTTAAGAGTTGAAAAATTCTCCATAAAATAATTTGTGTGAAACTAGCTCCATGACAGTTTAAATACGAAACGAAATACTTTAAAAAAAAACAAGTCCGCATACACGGTTATTACATAAACGTGGAATGTTTTCAGAATTCAATTTAAAGAAAATATCAAGGCTTCTCACCAACACTGCTCAAGCCTGACCGGAACCTTCGGGAACGTCCTGCACATATTCAACAAATTTGCCTGACACGACGAATCGTGCCAGCCAACCTAGGTCAGATAATACGAATAAAATTCATTGATAGAATCAGATAAATCCGCAATTATTATTTGGTATGGCAATATATCACATAATACTCAACATTATCTCTTCTATCACCACATAAACTCCCAAGGTTGCAACCAAGGGTCACGGAGGCAACTACACATGAATACTCCGGACATGGGTACCATTCAAGTCTTATCCCGCAACATAGTTACATATGGTATATCAACATATAAACTCCCTAGGTCGCAACCAAGGGTCACAGAAGTATCTACTCAGGAACACTGTAGACAAGATAAGTAAAACGAACACAATTTCCACATGTAGTGACACACATTAAATTTTGGAATTTAATATAACATATGTAACACCCCACGAGGAGCTACCGGGCTAAACAACACAGGACTACCAAAAACTTGACCGACCGGAGTCAATCATTACAATAATACAGACCATTAAGGTCAATTACAATACAACCACACGGACCGATGAGGTCACACGACTAATGCAAATGACATGAAATACAACTCTTTACAATAAATACTCACGTAGGGGTAAAGATACACAACAACGGAAGTCTGGCTATAACTCGGTCGATACAACATAACTAGACCAAACTCTTAACTCTTGATTAGTATCGTAGCTCGTCACTTCCTATGCCGATCATGTGACTGCTCCCCCAAACCTGCCTGTACCTGGATGCAAAACAGACATCCACCCCTCGATTACTCGGGGGTTAGTAAAACTCCACTCTTTTACTAGTGCAAGTATAATGGTATACGAAATGTATTAAGCAAAAGGAATCACGAATCAAGTACGACAATCAATTGTCAAAACATTCCCGAGAGGTTTTATTAATTAGAAAACAAGCGATAAAGTATTTAAAATTAAACTCGACATCTCGGGAATTTTTAAAGTATAAATTCTTTTGGACCTCGCGTCCCAAATTACAATACCTCTTTCGAAAATGGTTAAGGCCTCCGCCCGGTTCTTGTTTCAAAACACATTAGTGAAGATATAATCACGTCCGAGATTTAACATCAAAACGATGTTTGTTAACTCACTGTTCATACTCGTCAAGTAACGAACCCTGGAGGCCACGACGGACCGTACCCGGTTCCACACATTCACTGTTCGTACACGTCATGTACCAAACTCCAGAGGCCACAACAGACCGTACCTGGACCACACACTATTCGTACACCTCATGTACCAAACTCCAGAGGCCACGACGGACCGTACCTGGACTAAACATGTAACACCCCCAAGTTTTTCAGGGAATATTACAGCGCCGTGAGCCCCGCCATGGGACCCACAAGGCTAATCATACGCGGAACTATAAATTTTCGACTGAGAAGGTCCAAAAACAATGAAATGAAAGACAATACAAAGGGTATTCAAACCATATCCAATGTATCCAAATACATCACAACACAAAACCAATACCTCAGCAACACAGGCTGGCACATCAAGGAAAGCTGAAAAACAATACTCGAGTATTCAATAACCATTCCAGTACAACAACATTGAATGGATTAACACAGTATCATGCTTGCCCATCATCTTCATGCCGACCTGATACCTGCTTGTCCGCTCTCCTAGAACCTGAAATACATAAAAAGTTATTTCCCTCATAATGGGGTTAGCCATCGAATAGCTAGTGCAAGTATATCGAATATGAAATACAATACTCCTCGACAATAAAGTAAAAGTAACCGTCAATTTATTATTTCAAGACTAGTATTCTGGAATAACTAAATCTCATAGGATCTCATCAATACATACATGATCAACCGCGGAACCGCACCAGAGGCTACGGAACCCTCAGAGGACCCGTCGGTCCGTCCTAGAGTGGTTAACTCATATGATCCGTGGAATCGCACTAGAGGATACGAAACCCTCAGAGGACCTGTCAGCCCATCCCAAAGTGGATATAAATACACATGCCATTCATATATCTTACTTTCAAAGTCGAGAACATACAATCATAAATATATACTTGCCTTTGAGACATCCAGAAATCAAACGGAAAAGAGTATGAGTTGGGGTCCAAGAACACACTTCCAGTACGTAAACAATTCGCAAGGGATATGATAATCAATAATCCATACTCATAACTCACGAAGAAACTCCCGAAACCTGCCTACGATTCACGAAACTACGAGAGTAAACAACTAGAGGTTGGAAAATCACCCAAACCCTCACAAGTCCAAACACGGTGCAAACCAAATAGTAAAATCGTAGGGAAAACATGTATACGGGGTAGATACATCATAATCTCAAGGATCTCAAACTCCAAAATGGATAAATCAGACGAATCTATGAAAACACCCAAAATTCCCAAAAATTAGGGTTCTAAGTATTTTTACCTTGATTTGGAAGATGGAAAGGATTAGATGTTTTGAAATCTTTGTCCTCCAACCAAAGATGTTGATATTTGAAGAAGTATCGCCTCCAACCGTCCAAAATCGCCTCTCCCGAGCTTCTCCCGTCGAAAATGAGTGAAAAGATGAATAAATGACGAATGCAGGGCTGACTGTCTAATATATAATGTGCCCAGTCTAGCGCACGCTACGCCTCAATATTAGTGTGCGCTAGCGGGGTCACCGGGTAGTTCAGTGGCCTCTGCCAACCTCGCTAGCGTGCGTTAGGCGAAACCGTTGCGTGCGCTAATCGCCTTCCTTTAGCGTACGCTAGCCGAAAGTTAGCGTGCGCTACTTAGGAGTTGGTGTCCATAAATTGGAGTCCAGAATCTACTGTCCTCTGCCCTGTTCGAGCCTTAGCGTGCGTTGCTGTGATAGATAGCATGCGTTACACAACACTTATAGCGTGCGCTAGCCGAAGCCTAGCGTACATTACCTGATAGTCCAAACAGCCTGACAACCTCACTGCCTCTGCCGACCCAGCCCATTAGCGTGCGTTACGGACGTGTTAGCATGCGCTAGCTAACTCCTAGTGTGCGCTAACTGCTAGTCTAGAGAGCAGAATTAGCTACTGCCTCTGCCCTGTCTGGTCCCTTAGCGCGCGCTAAAGCTCAAAGCTAGCGTGCGCTACTCAAGAAGAATTAGCGTGCATTAGCCTAGGCCTAGCGTGCGCTATCTCTCTGACCCAGAACACTGCCGAAAGGTCTAAACAACACGATCATGATCCAAACAAGGTACAAAACTCTATAACAACATCGACAACTTCACAAAGAGTTTACAGAGCGACAAAATAGGAAGAACAGCAAGGTCAGACAGTTAATAAAAAGTATGGGTATTACATTCTCCCCCTCTAAAAAGAAGTTTCATCTTGAAACTTACGAAATAAAAAGTTCGGGGTATTTCGACCGCATCTTCTCTTCCGTCTCCCAAGTCGCCTCCTCGACTCCATGTCTCGACCATTACACTTTAACCAATGGAATGGTTTTATGCCGAAGTTGTTTCTCACGACGTTCAAGGATCTTCACTGGTCTCTCCGGAAAGGTAATATCCTCGGCTACATAAATCTCACTATATTCGATAACATGACTCGGATCCGGCATATACTTTCTCAACTGAGACACATGAAAAATACTATGGACGTGACTCAAAGCTGGAGGGAACGCCAAGCGATAAGCTAAATCTCCAACCCTATCTAAAATCTCGAAAGGTCCGATATACCTCGGACTAAGTTTCCCCTTTTTCCCAAAGCGGAAAACCCCTATGGTCGGCGACACCTTAAGTAGAACATGATCCCCCACTTCGAACTCCAAGAGTCGACGAAAAGTATTAGCATAAGATTTCTGACGGCTCTGGGCAGTCAGCAACCGGTCCCGGATAATAGAAATCATTTCCTTAGTCTCCATCAACATATCCGGCTCCATTTCGATTATCTCCGAAGCCTCATCCCAACATAATGGCGACCTACATCGCCTACCATAAAGTGCCTCGAATGGTGCCATTTTGATCGACGCATGCCAACTATTATTGTAGGCAAACTCGATCAACAACAAATGAAGCTCCCAATCATTACTCCAGTCTAGGGCACAAGCCCGCAACATGTCCTCCAACATATGAATTGTCCTCTCCATCTGACCGTCTGACTGGGGATGAAAGGACATGCTCAATCTCAACTCAGTACCCAAAGCCTGATGAACGGCCTGCCAAAGATGCGATACGAAATGACCGTCTCGATCAGAAACAATGGTCTTGGGGGAACCGTGCAATCTTACCATCTCAGCTATAAATGTTCGAGCCAATCTCTCTGGTCCCCAAGTATCCTTAATACCCAAGAAGTGTGCAGACTTGGTAAACTGATCAACGATTACCCAAATCATATTCATTCCGGCTCTAGTTCTCGGCATGCCAATGATAAAGTCCATAGAGATGTCTTCCCACTTCCACTCGGGAATGGGAAGCGGTTCAACAACCCCGCCGGTCGTTGATGTTCGATCTTGACTTGCTGACACATCATGCACCATAGTACAAATTCCGTGACATCCTTCTACATGTTATTCCACCAAAAATTTCGCTTCAAGTCTTTGCACATCTTACTCGTTCCTAGGTGGATTGAGTAAGGCGTAGCATGAGCTTCTCGGAGAATTCTCTGCCTCAACTCTAGATCATTTGGAACACAAAGCCTACCCTGGAATCTCATAATACTATCCTCGTGAACCATAAAGCCAGGGTCTTTTCCTTTAATTACATCTTCCTTCAGTTGAGAGATCATCGGGTCACTCCACTGTTTTCTTTTGATGTCGTCAACCAAGGACGAAGTAATTTCGAGAGTGCACAGTTGTCCCTGTATTCTTTAAAGCCAAACTTCTATTCCTTGATCGATTAAATCCTGCCGAATCTTCGTCTGAGAAGTAAGAACCTCGAGCATCTGGAGCGATGCCGATTTGCGGCTCAAAGCATCTGCGATAACATTGGATTTTCCTGGGTGGTAAAGAATTTCTAAATCGTAATCCTTTATCAACTCTAACCAACGTATCTGTCTCATGTTCAGCTCTTTCTGACTGAAATATACTTCAGGCTCTTGTGATCGGTATAAATCCGACACGGAGAACCATACAAATAACATCGCCAAATCTTGAGTGCGAAGACAATCGTGGCCAACTCCAAATCGTGAGTAGGATAGTTCATCTCGTACGGCTTCAGTTGTCGTGACGCAAAAGCTATAGTCTTATCATGCTGCATAAGCACACAGCCAAGACCTTGACCCGAAGCGTCACTATAAACCACAAATCCCTCACTACCATGTGGTAATGCTAGAATCGGCGCTGAAGTCAAACGTCTCTTCAGCTCATCGAAGCTCTGTTGTCTCCCAGCCGTCCAAACAAACTTTTCTGTCTTCCGGAGTAATTTCATAAGCGGCCGAGCGAGTTTCGAGAACCCCTCGACAAACCGATGGTAATACCCAGCAAGGCCCAAAAAGCTACAAACTTCCTTAACATTTTTAGGCGGTGCCCAATCTAGCACTGCCTCAATCTTCTGAGGGTCTACACGAACCCCTTCATCCGAAATCACATGGCCGAGAAACATAACTTCTTCCAACCAAAACTCACATTTCGAGAATTTTGCATAGAGGTGCTCGGTTCTCAAAATAACTAGTACCAAACGCAAGTGTCGGGCATGTTCCTCCTTATCTTGAGAATAGATCAAAATGTCGTCAATAAAGACGACTACACACCTGTCGAGGTACTCGATGAATATCTTATTAATTAACAGCATGAATACTGTTGGTGCATTAGTCAATCCAAAAGGCATAACTACAAACTCATAATGCTCGTATCTCGTCTGAAATGTAGTCTTCGGAATGTCGGACTCTCTCACCCTGAGTTGATAGTACCCTGATCTCAAATCAATTTTCGAGAAAACTACAGCCCCCTGCAACTGATCAAATAAATCGTCTATACGAGGCAAAGGATACTTGTTCTTGATGGTCACTTTGTTCAGCTCACGGTAGTCGATGCACAAATGTAGTGAACCATCCTTCTTTCTCACAAAAAGAACAGGCGCGCCCCAAGGCGAAGCACTCGGTCTGATGTACCCTCTCTCCAGAAGTTCTCCCAACTAAATCTTTAATTCTTGCATCTCGGAAGGTGCCATCCGATAAGGTGACTTAGAAATCAGAGCCGCATCAGGCTCTAAATACGCAGAAAATTCTATTTCTCGATCCGGCGGTAATCCTAGGAGGTCATCCAGAAAAACATCAGGATACTCATTGACAACCGGAATCGAAAAGAAATCAACTACGTTCCCTTCCGTCTTCAAAGCATAACACCAATAACCCGTGCAACCTTTATTCAAAAGTTTTACAGTCTTCATGGCGCTGATAAGCAACTTAGATTGGCCCGACTTACGTCCCAAAAATGAGTACTCGGACCCGTCTTTAGTCATCATGGTGATAACCTTAGTACAGTAATTCATAATCGCTTGGTGACTATCGAGCTAATCCTCGCCGAGGATCACATCCTCGCCTTCCATATCAACTACAATCAAATTCGATAACCAATCTATACCGGCTATAATCACCGGAAAATCTCTAATCTCCCGGTTTCCCACAATTCTATCCCCGCTAGGTAGTTTCACAGTGAAGGGATCGCAAGCAGTCATACAAGTTATATTCAAACGGCGTACACACTCCAAGGAAATGAAAGAATGCGTAGCACCCGTATCAAAAAGTACACGAACTGGATGAGATAAAATATGAATGGTACCTGAGGCCACCGCCGCGTCAGGTTCGTCTGTTCGACGCATCTTATAGACTCGTGGTTGTACCAAACCAACGCTAGAGTTTCCCCCTCCAGCATTCTGACCCCGTCCCCGGCCCCTGCCGTAATTCTGTTTAGACTGACGAAAAGATTTCCGCTGATTCACGCTTTGATCAAGTGGCGTCGGGGCAGAAGCCCGAGTGTCCAGAGTCTGATTTGGTTCGGAACAATAAGCCACTCTATGTCCTATCTGTCCGCAAGTGTGGCACTTCAAAGGTGGGAAATTACATTCCATATTAACGTAGCCTGGGCGACCACAATTATAGCAGGTCACCGGGCGAGCTGAATTGCTCGAAGCAAAACGGAAACTCCTCTTTCCTTTAGCAGAATGTGATGACTGTCTGGCGGAACGGTTAGTCATCTGAGACCTCTGGATGTTGCCACTGTTAGAGCCAGAAAAATTTCCCGCGATCTTCTACTTCTTCGGTTCTTCGTTGGTATCATTGTCGGGGCTTAGCATGTCATGGCCCAAAGCTCTGTCCTGATATTCCTTCAACGTGATGCAAGAAAACCCGACCATGTACCGCCGTAAGTCTATATTCGTCCACATATCAAAGTAACGGATCTTATCACACTCGTTCCACACTTGATCCTTCACGTGGATCAATTGTTGGTTGTACTCCACGATTGCCTGCGAAACGGGAATATTATGCAGCTTAGCCTCGAAAAAGGCTCGGATTCGGCCTTCTCGCACTGGCCAAGGACACAACTCGGCCTCCAAAAGCTCTTTAAACTCTTCCCACGTAGAAACACGATCTTGTGGATTGATGACTTTTCACCACGTAGCGGCCTCCTTGGTGAGGAAATACTGAGCAATCGGTACTTTCCTCGCTTCGGGAAAATCAACCACTTCGAAAATTTTCTCTAACTCCGCTAGCCGATCCTCCCAACCTAACGGGTCTGTGGCACCGCCAAACTGTGGAGGGTGCATACGGATTACATTTTGTAGTAAAGCATCCGTTGTTGGGTTCGGATTGTTCAACTGAACGGCTTGGGCCAAAATGGTCATCTGGTTAGCCAATTGCTGATGTACGTTCGCAACTCCAACATCCGCGTTGTTTCCCTGGACAGTCGACTGGTCGTGCCGACTTTCGGTGTCAGGATGCACCGAGTTAGATGGGCTGGGGTTGGTCGATCCCGCAACGGAACTGAGGGAAACGGCCACGCCACGTCCTCGTCCACGTGCACGGCCACGACCACGGACTCGTCCCCTACCAGCTGACATACTGAAGAACACACAAGGCACGTAAGTACAATTCAATCGCACGTCATCGAAGTGACCGATTCTCAGAAATACCAAAATAGGAGCAAAACGATAAAGGAAACACCAGAAGAGTAAGAGGTCTTACAAGTACCGGTCGCACTGTGATAATGGCAAAGTGGTGATAGTATAGACAAATGATGACTCAATCAACCCAAAAGACCGACAGCCTAGGTATCCATAGACGTAAGCTCCGATATCATATTATGTAACACCCCCAAGTTATTCAGGGAATATTACAGCGTCGTGAGCCCCGCCATGGGACCCACAAGGCTAATCATACGCGGAACTATAAATTTTTGACCGAGAAGGTCCAAAAACAATGAAATGAAAGACAATACAAAGGGTATTCAAACCATATCCAATGTATCCAAATACATCACAACACAAAACCAATACCTCGGCAGCACAGGCCGGAACATCAAGGAAAACTGAAAAACAATACTCGAGTATTCAATAACCATTCCAGTACAACAACACTGAATGGAGGAACATAAAATATAACCGGAGATAAGACACGGTATCACGCTTGCCCATCATCTTCATGCCGACCCGATACCTGCTTGTCCGCTCTCCTGGAACCTGAAATACATAAAAAGTATTTCCCCCATAAAGAGGTTAGCCATTGAATAGCTAGTGCAAGTATATCGAATATGAAATATAATACTCCTCGACAATAAAGTAAAAGTAACTGTCAATTCATTATTTCAAGACTAGTATTCCGGAATAACTAAATCTCATAGCATCTCATCAAAACATACATGATCAACTGCGGAACCGCACCAGAGGCTACGGAACCCTCAGAGGACCCGTCGGTCCGTCCCAGAGTGGTTAACTCATATGATTCGTGGAATCGCACCAGAGGCTACGAAACCATCAGAGGACCCATCGGCCCATCCCAGAGTGGATATAAATACACATGCCATTCATATATCTTACCTTCAAAGTCGAGAACGTACAATCATAAATATATACTTGCCTTTGAGACATCGAGAAATCGAACGGAAAAGAGTATGAGTTGGGTAGGTCCAAGAACGCACTTCCGGTACCTAAACGATTTGCAAGGGATATGATAATCAATAATCCATACTCATAACTCATGAAGAAACTCCCGAAACCCGCCTACGATTCACGAAACTACGAGAGTAAACAACTAGAGGTTAGAAAATCACCCAAACCCTCAAAAGTCCAAACACGGTGCAAACCAAACCGTAAAATCATAGGTGAAACATGTATACGGCGTAGATACATCTTAATCTTAAGGTCCTCAAACTCCAAAATGGATAAATTGGATGAATCAAAGAAAAACCCCAAAATTCCCAAAAGTTAGGGTTCTAAGGATTTTTACCTTGATTTGGAAGATGGAAAGGATTAGATGTTTTGAAATCTTTGTTCTCCAACCAAAGATGTTGATATCTGAAGAAGTATCGCCTCCAACCGTCCAAAATCACCTCTTCCGAGCTTCTCCCATCGAAAATGAGTGAAAAGATGAATAAATGATGAATACATGGCTGACTGTCTAATATATACTGTGCCGAGTCTAGCGCACGCTACGCCTCAATATTAGCGTGCGCGAGCGGGGTCACCGGGTAGTCTAGTGGCCTCTGCCATCATCGGTAGCGTGCGTTAGGCAAAACCGTTGCGTGCGCTAATCGCCTTCCTTTAGCGTACGCTTGCCGAAAGTTAGCGTGCGCTACCTGGGAGTTGGTGTCCAGAAATTGGAGTCCAGAACCTACTGTCCTCTGCCCTGTTCGAGCCTTAGCGTGCGTTGCTGTGATAGCTAGCATGCGTTACGCAACACTTATAGCGTGCGCTAGCCGAAGCCTAGCGTACGTTACCTGATAGTCCAGACAGCCTGACAACCTTACTGCCTCTGCAGACCCAGTCCGTTAGCGTGCGCTACGGACGTGTTAGCGCGCGGTACTGACCACGAATAGCGTGCGCTAGCTAACTCCTAGCGTGCGCTAACTGCTAGTCCAGAGAGCAAAATTAGCTACTGCCTCTGTCCTGTCTGGTCCCTTAGCGTGCATTAGCCTAGGCCTAGCATGCGCTACTCAAGAAGAATTAGCGTGTGTTAGCCTAGGCCTAGCGTGCGCTATTTCTCTGACCCAGAACACTGCCGAAAGGTCTAAACAACATGATCATGATCCAAACAAGGTACAAAACTCTATAACAACATCGACAACTTCACAAAGAGTTTACAGAGCGACAAAATAGGAAGAACGGCAAGGTCAGAGAGTTCATAAAAAGTACAGGTATTACAAAACACACTGTTCGTACACCTCATGTATCGAACTCCAAAGGCCATGACAGACCATACCTGGACCATACACATTATTCGTACACCTCATGTACCGAACTCCAGAGGCCACGACAGACCATACCTGGACCACACACACTGTTCGTACACCTCATGTACCAAACTCCAGAGGCCACGACAGACCGTACCTGGACCACACACACTGTTCGTACACCTCATGTACCGAACTCCATAGGCCACAACAGACCGTACCTGGACCCCACACACTGTTCGTACACCTCATGTACCAAACTCCAGAGGCCATGACGGACCATACTTGGACCACACACACACACACACACTTCCCAACACATATCAAACAACGCAACATATCACCGCGAATAACACACCTTAATATAAATACGTTCGAACATCCAATCATACTCCTAAATACATGTCCAAGTGTATAATCAATTCAACACAATAATCATAAGCAACACGAGACATCAAACCCGAACAATCAAGCCCAACACGAATCACGCGATTAACATGACCAACACGACTTCACAATGTTAAACAAGCAAGAATATCATTAATACCAACAAATGTTCGAATAATCAAATCGCACAAATGTAACCAAATCATCGTAAATCCAATACGTAAACTCTATTCACTAGACACAAATCGTATAAGTAGAATACTTGCCTCAATAACCGATACCGAACACTCCGAAGAATATGGTTCAACCGAGAAACCTCGAACCCCGAAGAAGACAACGAACGAAAGGGATCCGACTCGAGTTCTTCACAAAGATATAATTCTAAAAACATGTCATCAATAAATCGTCGGTTGTACGAGGAATAATAATCGTATAACGCCTGAATCCCCCTCTAAGACCTTTTACCAGACACCTTCAAGGCGTCGATTAGGAACTCGACAAAATGGCGAATCCTTAGTAATCCAACCATGTAACAACAAGGAAATTGGTAGAATACAACTTAATAATCAATAATCCATCAGTAATCTAGGTTATTACGGATCAAATGGACGAAATCAAACAAAATCCCCAATTTCCCCAAAACTAGATTTTTAGGAAATCTAACCTTGATTCGGTCGATCGGAGGAGGTTATGGGATGATTAATCCACATTAGAAATGTAATAATTGTACTTTTCGTTAGTAATAATTATTAATTCGTAAACCTCGTGGCTAGTCTGTAATTTTGTTGAAGATTGTTGATCATGTGTTGGATTTGAATTGGAGCTTGTATGTTGTGATGCATGCTGGTATTTCATTGATTGTCGTTAGCCGTCCAGTCGTACCATTGGTATCGTGTTCACAAATCTGTCCCGGATAGGGGGACTATCGCATGCTAAGCCATTTACTTCTTGGTTTTGTGTCAAAATATAAGAAGTGGGTTTTGTCCCACATTGCTTGTGGAACAAAATGGGTGGGAACCTTAAGGTTATTTAAGGAACCCATGTGGTCTAGTTTCAAGTGCACTAGTCAAATACACTTTAACCTTTGTGGTTTGACTCTAGTTAAATTCCTTTCTTGTATTCTCTAGTATGGAGATTTGGGAGAGAGGTGTGAGTTAGTCAAAGGTTTGTAAGAGTGTGGGGTACGGGGGTCGGGAGAGAAAATGTCTGTGTGATTGTAATAATGTTTCACATAGTGGAATTTCTTTCACTGGGGGTCGTGGTTTTTCTCCGGTTTTGGAGTTTCCACGTAAATTCTTGTGTTGTGGGTTATTATTATTTTTCATGTTATTTCTCGGTTATTTCTGCTCATCCCTAGTGGATGAATGTGGGATCTGATTTTTCCCAACAAGTGGTATCGGAGCCCGGGTTGGGTCTCTTGAAATTCTGAGTATGCTCTGTGGTCGCAGTGATGTCTGACCTTCCACATCAGAAAAGATTTCTTGAGCGGTGTCCCGGGGTCTCATTTGGAGGCGGTTGTTCATCAGGCTAGGGTGGTTCAAGCAGGTAGAGAAATTTGATGGAATGATCAAGTTTGACTTATGACAAGTATAAGTCAAGGATGTGTTGGTACAATTCGGATTACACAAGGCTATGGAGGTGAACTGTCAAGGTGGAGTTAATCTGGCAAATAACTCCTAATCCGGGCTAACATTGTGATAGTGATGATTTTCTCTGATGAGAAAATGTATGTCCTTTTGGCATACGAGTTGTCATGAAATAGGATGTGGTTATGTTAGCGGGTCCACGAATTTGCGCACGGGTATTGGCTTGCCATGGAAAGATGCCGGGTGTGGTGGTATTTTACACGGGCATTGGTTTGACATGGATGTAGGGTGTGTAGTGGAATTTACACACGGGTATCGGTTTGGCATGGATACAATGTGTGTGTTATGTCGATGGCTGAAGGACTTCCAGGAGGGCCAAAAGTTGGGAGTTGCACCATAAATTTCAGCGGGTTTTTCGATATGTGCCGAGGAAATTCTTAGAATGGTGTATTCTAAGTGGTATACTCATATGATGTAGTACAATTCTCTAGTTTGAGAATGATGGTTCTATGGATTGAGAGTCATGATTGTCGGTGAAGACAATGGAGCTTCTTTTATTTTGCCAAAGTGGAGTTTGTTGGTTTTGTGTCAAAATATAAGAAGTGGGTTTTGTCCCACATTGCTTGTGGAACAAAATGGGTGGGAACCTTAAGGTTATTTAAGGAACCCATGTGGTGTAGTTTAAAGTGCACCAGTCAAATACACTTTAACCTTTGTAGTTTGACTCTAGTTAAATTCCTTTCTTGTATTCTCTAGTATGGAGAGTTGGGAGAGAGGTGTGAGTTAGTCAAAGGTTTGTAAGAGTGTGGGGTACGTGGGTCGGGAGAGAGAATGTCTGTGTGATTGTAATAATGTTTCGCATAGTGGAATTTCTTTCTCTGGGAGCCGTGGTTTTTCTCTGGTTCTGGAGTTTCCACGTAAATTCTTGTGTTGTAGGTTATTATTATTTTTCATGTTATTTTGCGGTTATTTCTACTCATCCCTAGTGGATGAATGTGAAATCTGATTTTTCCCAGCATTACTTAGCGCACGCAAGAAGCGTGGTGTTAGCGCACGCCACGGCCGTAAGGCAGCACGCGCTAACCGCCGAGCAGTTAGGACAGAAGGGTATGTGCTTCGGCCAGACCAGAAGGTAGCGCCGGCTACGTCTAACGGTAGCGTGCGCTAGGTTGCTTTAGTAGCACACGCCATTCGACCGTAACACACGTTACCTGGCCGTACAGAGAAGTCACTGGGGGTTCTGGACTCTGGAAGGAATGGAAGGTAGCGCAGGCTACTGCCGGCTATTGCGCACGCTAGTCGGCACACGTAGCGCACGTCATGCGATCGCCAGCGCACGCTACCGGGTTGGATAGAACAGTCCAGGAGGTTGTGGACAAGTCGGCTAGCGCAAGCTAACGCTCGTCCAGCGCGCGCTATTATGACCAGACTAGGCGGAAGCTTCTGGACATAGTGCGGACAGGTGGCGAGTACCGGCCAAGAGTGGCGGGCCCCGGGAAAGTTCTGGACCAAGATGCCCGTTAGCGCACACTAACCCGAAAGCGTAGCGCACGCTAAGGCCGGCCAATATAAATATATGGGCAGCAGCCCATTTCGGCATTTTCTCATTTCTTTCTTCTTCCTCCGGCTGTGGGCGATCTTAAGGCATATTAAGAGGCGATTTTGGCCGAACAACAATTGATACCATCACCTTCCAACCTTTGATACAAATTTATCCTTGTTTTAACATCTCATATCATCCAAATCAAGGTATGATTCTCAAGAACCCTAGGTTTATGAATTTTGGGGAATTTTGGGGATTTGTGAAGATCTAATCGGATCAACCCGAATAAGCTTAGATCATTGATTAATTTTGGTTACGCACTCGAGATCCTTTGGTATTATTGATGTTTTACGGGATGATTCCGAGGATACTTTTTTAATCAATTATATTGAATTATAACCCCCAAGATGTTTGAAGAATTTCCCCAACGGGTAGAACTAGGGAGTTCTAAGCATTTTCGTAGTATTGAAACTGATTGTATTTCGTTGTAACCTAGGAACGGACCTTTGAAGTGAGTTGAATCGAAACCCTTCCTTTCGTCAATTTCATCACATCAAGTTATCCGAGGCAAGTACATGAGTTACATTTGGTTGCGTATGTTACGTATTCCGCATGTATGTTGCTTGTTGAACTATGCTTTTGAGTAATGTGTTGTTCCTCCACCCGGGGATGGTGTGTAAGGCCTTTGGGGACTGATACTAAGGGCTACGGTCATGGAATGCGTATGCGCGTTGTTGTTCTTCCACCTGGGGAGGGCCTGACGAGGTCTCTAGGGACTGGTACTAAGGGGTATGGTCGCGGAAGTGGTTTCCCACCTGGGGAAGGCTCGACGGGGTCTCAAAGGGGTCGGTACTAAGGGGTACGACCGAGGGTTACCAATGATATCGTCGTGATAATATGATGTGATGTGATGGTTTTGGAAATGATAAATATTTTGTTAAAATAAGATATTCCGGAATATAATCTTCTTACAATGTTTTTAGACTGTGATAGAAGTGTTGGACTATGTTTATATGTAACGCTATGTAACTATGTACTTGTACTGGCATTTCATATGCCAATCCCTCGTTGGGGTCAAATGTTTCTACATTTCAGGTTCTGGATGTTTCGAGGAGCAGGCACGGGAAGTGCATGGAGAGGATGAGCAGGCATGATGAGGCTCGAGCCTTAAAAGCTATTTTGTTTTTTCGTGGTTATCTAAGTCAAGAGACTTGTGTTGATTTATGTTATTATGGTTAAGTCCCCTGCGTGGGCAACAAAATGATATTATGCTTTTGAATTCTGTGGTTGTCGGATAAACGTTTTGGTCAAGGGCCCTGGCCAGTTAATGTATTTTGTGTGTTGTGACATAGTATTGTGTTTGTTTTGTGAATGGTTTCGCCTGGTAGGGCCTTGCTGAAGGTCCTATGGCATGTAACGACCCTCGTGTGAATTGGGGTGTTAGAGTTATGGTATCGGATCTTAGGTTGTGAATACCTAGGCTATGGATAAGTTGGGTCTGTCAGTCGAGTCGCGCGAGTTAGTTTTTGAGCCTAACATCATCATGCTATCATCCCTCTGTGCGATCCGTGGCTGTAAGTCTCCTCAATCCGTTTCATTTCTCTTGCTCGTTAATCCAATATGATGTAATGAAACTTGTGATAATGTTGATGTACGAACCATGTTGATATTGCTTTATACTCTTTCTTATTCCTCAGTATGTTGAGAGGAAGAGCAATCCGGGGATGCGGCCGAGGCCGTGGTCGTGTTACTGCTAACGAGGATGAGGCACCTTCCCCACCAACCACTGAAATGGCATCATATATGGTGCCAGAAGACACACCATTGAGTTCAGAGGGGCATCAAGACCCTTCAAGCAGTCAAGATCAACCATCGGGTGCCAGTGCTAAACCCGGGGCTACAGCTATATTGCAAGAGTTGGTAACCCAATTAACACAAATTGCCCAGGGTATCCACCGAGACCCACCCAGAACTATGGAAGAGGAAGCTAGTAAATGGCTTCGGAAAGTTATGAAAATGCATCCCCCTCGTTTCACTGGTGCTACAGATCCTTTGGGGTGGAAGAACTGGCTTTTCCAGATGGACAAAATCTTCGATGTTGTGGCTTGTCCCGAAGGTAGAAAGGTGGTTGTTGCCCAATACCTTCTGGACAAAGAAGCCGCTGAATGATGGGATGCAGTGGCTCCTAAAGATCATGCGGCTACTTGGGAAGATTTTAAGGTAGCCATGGAGGCGTAGTATTGTCCGCCGCCAGTCTAAGAATGCAGAATCATTGAGTTCTTTACACCAACTCCACAAGATGTACCGATATCTCAAGCTATTATTACCTACAATCATCAGTTAAGTCATGTATGAAACCAGGTGAAAATCGAAGAGGATAAGATTCGCTATTTTAATATGCGAATGAAACCATATATTCGACAGAGCATAGCACCGCTTACCTGCTCTATACTGAAGGAATATCAGAACCGTGCTCTGGCTATTGAGATGGCTATTCCGGAATCAGAAGTTAGTTCCGAGACCAAGAAAAAGAATAATACTGGGAACTTATCGACTAGTAAGGGTGGAAAATTTTCAAAGTCACATTCTAGTTCTGCATCAAGGAAGAGGTCGTTTTATCCTGCTAGTAGTTCTCATGGCGGCCGTTCGGCTCAGACTGTTACTTCTGGTGGCAGATCTTGTTTTAATTGCAACCAGAAGGACCATTTGGCAAGAGTGTGCCCGTATCCGTTGGTTACTTGTTATACTTGTGGGAAGAGTGAACATCGAGCTATCCATTGTGAGGAGGCAACCTGAGCAGTTAGTAGTCCAGCGGCCATTACAGCCCAGAAAAATGCTGAGCGGAAGACCCCAGTTTCACAGAGTCCTTAGAATTCAGGCCATGGTAAGGGCCGAGGTCAAGTAGGTCAGCAGGCAGCGTCGAGTGCAAGGTCATTTCATCCCCGTGTATATCAGATGAAACGTGTAGAGGATGCAAACGCTCCAGCAACATCAGGTATTACTCAAATTCGTTCACATCCAGTTTCGGTATTGTTTGATTCGGGTGCCACGCATTCATTTATTTCTCTTGATTGTGTACGATGCCTTGGTTTAGATAGCTTGTTCGAGTTTGAACCCTTTATAGTAGGTATACCAAACGGGGATCGTATGGTTGGCAACCGGGAGGTCCGTGATTGTCCAGTGAAAATTGGAAATCGAGATTGGCCTTCAAATCTTATTGTGGTTGACCTAAAGAACGAAGACTTGATCTTCGGGGAGGATTGGTTAGACTGTCACGGTGCTATCATGAATTACCGAACTCATACTATTGCAATAGTGGGCGAATACAGTACCGAGCATCTTTTGGAAGGATATAAACCGAGTAGATTGGGAAGTGTGATTAGTGATTTGCAGGCAGTAAAATTTCTTAACCAAGGTTGTCTGGGTTATTGGTTTTATGCTATCAAGATGGAAGATACCGGGATTGAGATCACCCCAATACCCGTGGTTAATGAATATCCTCACGTGTTTCCTAATGACTTGTCGGCATTGCCACCTCAACGAGAGATTGAATTTCTTATTGAGTTGAACCCGAGTGCTACTCCTATTTCTCGAGCCCCGTATCGCATGGCTCCGTCAGAAATATTGGAATTAAAAAAGCAGTTGGGCGAGTTATTAGACAAAGGGTACATCCGATCGAGTACGTCACCTTGGGGCGCACCGGTTTTATTCGTCAAGAAGAAATATGGGTCACTTCATTTATGTATCGACTATCGGGAGTTAAAAAAGTTGACCATCAAGAATAAATACCCTTTACCTCGAATAGATGATTTATTTGATCAGCTTCAGGGCGCAAATGTTTTTTCGAAAATTGGTCTTCGATCGAGATATTATCAGTTGAGGATTCGGGATAGTGATATTCCGAAGACGGCTTTTCGAACGAGATATGACCACTATGAATTTGTTGTTATGCCTTTTGGGTTAACCAACGCCCCAGTCGTATTCATGCAACTGATGAACAAAGTATTTATTAAATACTTATACAAGTTCGTGGGCATATTCATTGATGATATTCTTGTTTATTCCAAGAACCGGGAAGAGCACGCACATCACCTTCGCATTGTATTAGACACTTTGAGAACAGAATAGTTGTATGCGAAATTTTCCAAGAGCGAATTTTGGCTCGAAGAAGTAACATTTCTTGGGCACGTGATATCCGCAGAAGGAATTCGAGTTGACCCTCAAAAGATAGAGGCGGTACTAGCATGGGAACCGCCTAATAACGTGAAAGAAGTAAGGAGTTTCTTAGGACTTGCGGGTTATTACCGTAGGTTTGTCAAAGGATTCTCCAAGATTGCTCGACCACTCACACAATTACTTCAGAAAACTCAGAAATTTGAGTGGGACCAAGATACGCAAGATAGTTTCGAGGAGTTGATGAAACGGCTAACTACCGCACCGATCTTAGCCTTACCACAGGGAACCAGTGACTTTATAGTGTACAGTGATGCTTCGAGGCTTGGACTAGGATGTGTTTTGATGCACAGGGATAAAATGATTGCTTATGCGTCTCCGCAGTTGAAACCGTATGAAGAGAGTTATCCTACCCATGATTTGGAATTAGCTGCGGTTGTGTTTGCCTTAAAGATCTGGAGGCATTCTCTCTATGGTTCATCCTGTAAGACCATAAAAGTTTGAAGTACCTCTTTAGCCAAAAGGAATTAAATATGAGGCAGCGGAGATGGCTAGAATTAATTAAAGATAATGATCTTGTAATTCTATATCATCTGGGTAAGGTGAATGTTGTGGCAGATGCTTTGAATTGAAAATCGATGTCACTTCAAAGGTTGGAAGCCCTTGCACCTCAACGAAGAATTCAGCAAGACTTGATCAGGCAGGATATCGAGGTTTGGCTTCAGAAAATTCAAGGTCAATTATGTGTACTAGATATTGCTTCGTCTTTGAACGATGCTATCAAGGCTAAGCAATTTGAGGATCCCATGTTGGTTTAATTGAGAAAAGATGTAGAAAAGGAAAAAGCACCTGGGTTTGTGATTCAAGAAGATGGGGTATTGAGATTTCGAGGAAGACTTTGTATACCGCATGACACCGAGTTACAGCAGAAAATATTAAAAGTAGCTCACGCTACTCCTTATAAATTTCATCCTGGCACAAGTAAAATGTACAAGGGTGTGAAGAATAACTTTTGGTGGAGTAACTTAAAGAAATATGTTAGCGAATTCGTATCGAAATGTTTAACTTGTCAGCAAGTTAAAATTGAGCATCAACGGCCCGCAGGATTATTGAGACCGCTCCCGATACCCGAGTGGAAGTGGGAGTATATTAATATGGATTTTATCGTCAGCATGCCAAAGACTCGTACTGGAATTAATATGATTTGGGTCATTGTAGATCGGTTAACCAAATCAGCTCACTTTTTAGGTATTAAAGATACCTGGGGACCGGAGAAGTTAGCAAGAATATTCATTAAGGAAATTATAAGATTGCATGGAACCCCCAAGAGTATAATTTCTGATCAAGATGGTCGGTTCGTGTCACATTTCTGGCAAGCTGTACATGGAGCCTTGGGAACCGAGTTGAAACTTAGTACGTCATATCACCCTCAGACCGATGGGCAATCAGAGCGCACCATACAGACATTAGAGGACATGTTGAGGGCGTGTGCCTTGGACTGAAAGGATGATTGGGAGATGCATTTACCATTGATCGAGTTTACATACAATAATAGCTGACATGCCTCGATTAAGATGGCACCATTTGAGGCTTTGTACGGGAGACGTTATAGATCGCCACTTTGTTGGGACGATACATCTTATTTGATTGGTACTGAACCCGATTTACTGGTCAAGACAAGATGTAAAATTGCACTAATTTGGGATAGACTGTTGACAGAGCAGAGCCGACAGAAGTTGTACGCAGATGTCCGTCGTCGTCCGTTGGAATTTGAAGTTGGCGACCATATGTTACTTAAAGTGTCTCTGACTCGGGGAGTTTATCGCTTCGGTAGGAAGGGTAAACTTAATCCTCGAAACATTAGGGCGTTTGAAATTCTCGAACAGATTTGGGAACTTGCCTACCGATTAGGTTTACCGCCATCACTAGATCGTGTGCATGACGTGTTTCATGTCTCCCAATTAAGAAAATATGTGTCGGACCCTAGTCATATTATCGATTATGGGGGGATAGAGTTGGGCCCCGATATCTCCTTTGAGGAGAAACCGATCCAGATTTTAGAACGTCGAGTAAAGCAGCTTAGGCATAAAACCATCCCTTTGGTTAAGATACAATAGTCGAGGCATGGATCAGAAGAAGCTACATGGGAAACAGAGGAGGATATGAGATCAAAGTACCCTGAATTATTTGTTTTGTATGTTTCAGGACGAAACTTATTTTTAGGAGGAGAGAATATAATAATCGTACTTTTCATTAGCAATAATTATTAGTTCGTAAACCTCGTGGCTAGTCTGTAATTTTGTTGAAGATTGGTGATCATGTGTTGGATTTGAATTTGAGATTGTATGTTGTGATGCATGCTGGTATTTCATTGATTGTCGTTAACCGTCCAGTCGTACCGTTGTTATCGTGTTCGCAAATCTGTCCCGACAGGGGGACTAGCGCACGGTAAGCCATTTACTTATCACACGCAAGAAGCATGGTGTTAGCGCACGCCACGACCGTAAGGCAGCGCACGCTAAATGGCGGAGCAGTTAGGACAGAAGGGTCTGGGCTTCGGCCAGACCAGAAGGTAGCGCACGCTACGTCTAACCGTAGCGCATGCTAGGTTGCTTTAGTAGTGCACGCCATTCGACCGTAACGCACGCTACCTGGTCGTCCAGAGACGTTACTGGGGGTTCTGGAGTCCGGAAGGAATGGAAGGTAGCACACGATACTGCCAGCTATTGCGTGTTGGGAGTATGCCCCCGAATGCCACTCAGAGGATGATGAGTGAGGGCATTGTACTTGTAATTATGTAAATCATTTATATAAGGCAATGGATGTTTCTTTATTTACTGGTAGTTACTGGCATTCCTAACTCGTAAATATATATAAAGAAACTAGTCCGTGTATTTGAAAGCAAAACATTCCACTCCTTATTTGATAAGGGGGTCGGCACTGGAAAGATTTATAGCTCAAATACTTAATCGTTCGCAAGTCGATGAAACTTGACTGGGCGTTAAGTTTATGTGAAGACTTTTATGACGTGTTCTTTGACATGGAGAGTGCCTGTCGAACGCTAATGGTTAGTGGGAGCACACGTTATAGGTATGCTAATTGGATTAGTATACTCGAACCGACTCACCCTCGATTCGTCGCATGGATTTCACTCCGGGATAGTCAATGACGGAATCGAAAGGTTGTGATAGGTATTCGTGAACTTTCGACTTGAGGATTTAGTAGGGATGTGCTTGTGACGTCAAGGTTTTCAATAGAGTAGTTCGACCCTGTAAACCAGAAGGCGGGGGTCAACATCGACGTGCATCTTGACGGGCAAGTAGCAGGTCCTACTGAATACCAAGATAGAATTCTTTCTCTCGTTAGTGAACGGGTTATATGTCCTATGCGGTTATTGGCAGATGAGATCATAAGTCTTTGGCCAAAGCATTGGAGCTAGTTGTATTGGATACACGAGAGCTCAATGATCTCGATTTGCATTAACGCATGCATAACATCAAGTACAGATAGGGTTTGACTGACGGTGACCCTATAACTTGATCGGGACATTTGAAAGAAGGGTTTATACGTATACTGGTATTCACGACAGAATGGTTCTTGAATGATCCCAATCATTCGTTCTCAGTTGGGGTACGGTGTAGGCCGCCAGGCAGGCTAGGTGGTGCTACTACTCTTTGGTTCCTCCCATTGCTAACTGAGACGAACCTACCGAGTCGTGCAATAGGATTGACGACGGAATGAATTAAGCTAACTCTCTCATTATGAATATTAGATATTGGATATCTAATTTTGGGACATTGGATGTTTAAATTGATTTATTGGATAAATTGATTTACGGCCTAATGAATTAAATAAATTACTGGGTGATTATTTTAATTCATGTATATAATTATTTCTTGGAAAAATTAATTATATTATTTTGTATTTGATATGTTTAATTAATTGGATTAATTAATCGATATAAATACATCGATACGGAATCGGAATTTATCTGTTTAGACTCTCGAGAGTCCGAAATGAACCGAACTCATCCGTTTCTGCATGGTAGCCGCCGCCCCTTAGTTCCACCCACTTTCCTCTTATCTTGTTGTTTTCATTTTATATAAAAAAGATGACTTTGTGGGGTTTGATCTCATGTGACATGAGTTGTTCACATGAGGGTGGAATAAGAATAAAAGGAGGAAGACTTATTATCTCTCCTACATGATTTCATACGTGAGATAGGTTAATAGAGAGAGAGAGAAAACTTTTCTCAAAGTCTTCATCATCTTCTCCAAGTCTTCTTCCATTTTGTTCACAAGTTCTTGATTCTTCTTGGAGGAAAATTGAGAAATAAAAGAGAGATTGTGAGTTATACACTTAGAGTGTTATAATTTCATATTGGAAGCTTCATCACTTAGCTCTAGCCGTATCCTCGGAGGATAGCAAGGTGATTGTCGTTCCGGTCATTTCTCCAGTGCGTGACAAGTAGAGACGCGGTGCTTTCGGCGTTGGATCGTTCAAGGGCTTGGAGCGGATTGAATTCGTAGAGATCAAACTAAAGCTTGGGGAATAGCTCAAGAGAAGGAATCCATCTAATCAACGGACTACAAGGGTGAGTTTCTATATCTCTTGTGAGTTCGTTTTTTGATATTCGTATATACGTAGCTCGATCGATCCTCGTAGGGATTCGGATCGAATTAATTTTCGTTTTACCGCTTCCGCTGGGCCTTAGTTTTAGGCACCTAATCCCAACAGTGGTATCGGAGCGTAGGTATTGCGATCTTATATACGATATTAACATTTGGAATGCTCGATTAGATGGTGAATGATTTGGAATCATTTTAGTCATAATCGTGGTATATGTTTTTCGTTCGTAATAATTGTATTTTTCGTAAGTTTATGTCTAAATATAAATCTTAAATTTCTGGGAAATATGATTTATATTGAAGATATGAAAGTCAAAAAATATAGATATTGGATATCTGGTCGAAAATCTATCCCGAATTGTCGTCGGACGATTTTTTGGACAAAAAGGGTAATCTGGTCGAGAGTGACTCGACCGTGTCCTGGGTGACTCGGTCGTGTCCGGCAGACTCGACCGTGTCCTAGGTGACTCGGTCGTGTCTGGCAGTCTGCCAAGTTACTACCAGGCAGACCCGACCGTGTCTGGAGACATGGGCCGTGCCTGGCCGGCAGCTGCCGAGGGTGACTCGGCCATGGCAGGCCATTTTCGCCCCGGCTCGATTTTTCCGTGTATTCTTAAACATTAATCTCCCGCATGTTAAATTGGATTTAATATGATTAAAATGATTTATGGTATTTCATTTTATAAAGGGAAATTCGATTAATTGGAATAATTATGGTCGACCGAATTATTTTGAACGTTATCATATTACCGAATTGTGTGAATCAATTGGATCGGTTCGTATTGTTGATTGGATCAATGTATCTCTACGCTTTCCATTTATATAGTATTTATTGGATGAATGCTTTTGAATGGGGATGTGGTTCATGGACCTAGTTTTGAATCTTTCGTTTTATTCGATTGGGTTGTAAAGGCCGTTTTGAGCCTATTTATTTTACTAGAAATATTTATATCTAGGATGCAATTTTCAATGTAAAATTTATATGTAATAACGAAGATAAGAGGAAGATCCGTTTCGAGAATACGAAGATTCAAGACGAAGACTTGTAATTAGATTACAGAGTTTTTGTTTTCTAGGAACGGTCCATGAACCACATGTTGGTAGCAACTAGGTTGTGAATGGTTGTTTTCATATTGTATGAATGCCACAAACGCGCTTAACTGATTAATGTGCAAAGTGTAACGTTAATCGCGAAAATTCTCCCACGACAAATAACTAAGTTTATAAGGTTTCAAGGTTTTCCTTCCCTCCATCGAGCTTTCGGGAAATTGAAACCCAAACCGGATGTGCTATGCTTCCGAGTTATCGGGGTAGCCGTTCGAGGAGGACGGATAAATTACCGGGAGTGCATTGGATGCCTTCGGTTGGAGCAAATTTTATCCCTAGAAACCTGATAGGTTGCCGGATAAGATTCAATTGTGAAACTGATTTGCGTCGATGGTATAAACTTAACTTGTTCACGAACCATAGAAATCGTATAGGTTGAGGGGAGTGAACAAGGGGAAAAAGAAGATCGTATCATCCATTAGATGGGTTGGTGTTGGACACCACTTTATGAAAATTAATAGACTAGAAACCTGTTCGGTTGCCCTCTATTAAGATTTATAAAGAACTCGATCACCACTATGAAGTAGAGCGACGATACTTTCGGATTTCACATGGGAGTGTATTATTCCGATAAAAATAGTGGGAGCTGGGTAACAAGAATAGAAAAGACCTTAATTCTATACTCAGATTATAATTGAACGAGTCACTAATTAATCTATCGTACTTAATGCAGACATAACTCTCAATATGACAATGAATCCACTCACAATTCTACTCGAAAAGAACACTTTAATCGGACCTAACTTTTTGGATTGGCTCCGCAACCTGATGATAGTCCTCAGTATAGAGGCACTGGGATACTTCTAAGAGACGGACATTCCGACGCCTCCTGTGCGGACCAGAGCCAATCACGAAGAGATTGAAAACCACGAAAAGTGGGTTAAGGATGATGTAAAAGTTCGTGCTTACATGATGGCTTCTATGTCTAATGAGCTTCAGAGAGATCATGAGAAAATGACTTCTGCTAGGCAGATTCTATCTCACTTAACCGAACTTTATGGTGAGCATAGCAGAACTGCTAGATATGAGATATCCAAGCAACTGTTCGGTGCCAGGATGATGGAAGGTGAGAAGGTTGGGGAACATGTCCTCAAAATTATATCCATGATCGAGAGATTGGAGGCTCTTGATTTTAAAATGGATACTTCTCTCCATAGAGACCTTATCCTTCAGTCTCTCCCTGATTCCTTCTCACAGTTTGTTATGAACATCAACTGCAATGAGATTGCATGTAACTTAGCTGGGCTAATGAACAAACTGGTGACCGCTCAGTCTCAGATGAAGACTCCGCAGATGAAGGAGTCTGCCCTTGTGATTTCTTCTGGACTTCGGAAGTCTAAGAATAAGAAGAAAAAGACCAAGAAGCGGACTGGACCACAAGCTATGGACCTTTAAGGAAAGGGCAAGGCCCCGATGGTTCCAAAAGGCAAGAAGAAGAAGGACGCTTGTCTCAAATGCGGTGAGCTGGGCCACTGGACTAGAGACTATCCGATTCTTCATGGCGCTTCAGGTACAGAACTTTTAGTTTTGGAAACAAATTGTTCTGCTACTGTATTTTCTACTTCCTGGATACTGGATTCTGGTGCTAGTTCTCATATTTGTACCGTGAGTCAGGATCTGGAAAAAAGTAGGAAGCTTGGAGCTGGAGAAGTTATGATCACAGTCGAAAGCGGGCATAGTGTCGAGGCAACCGACATAGGATCACTTCTTTTGGGTTTAGAATCCGGCTTTGTTTTGACTTTAGAAGATGTACTTGTTTTGTCCAAGGGGCACAAAAACATTGTATCCATTCCGGTCATGGACCGAAAAGGCTTTTCATTTTTCATTGGTGATGGTTCCTGCAAAATTTATGAGTACGGAGTTTGACGAGTTCCTTAAGGAACATGGAGTTTTCACAACTAACACCTCCAGGTACTCCTCAGTTAAATGGTGTGTCATAAAGAAGGAACCGGACCTTGTTGAACATGGTCCGTTCCATGCTGGGCTATAATGACTTACCGATTTACCTCTGGGGGTATGCACTCCTATCTGCCGCTTACATCTTGAACAGATGTCCTTCCAAATCCGTTCCTAAAACTCCACATGAGATGTGGGAGGGCAGGAAACCAAGTCTTAATGACATTAGGATTTGGGGATGTCCCGCATATGTCTATAAGACTAAGGTGGAGAAGTTGGATGCTAGGTCCGAAAAGGGACGTTTTTCATTGGATTCCCATCTGGGCTGATGGGATATCTATTTTACATGTCCGAAGATCGAAAGATCGTTGTTGCTTTACAAGCACACTTCCTGGAAGAAGAGATTCATTCAGGAAGGCGGAGCAGGTAAAAATATTTCTTTGGAAGAATACAATGAAACTCCTCAGGAGACACCTGTGCAAGAAAATGGAACTGAGCCTTCTGAAACACAAGTAAAACCACCACGTAGGTCTAGTAGGGTGTTTCATTTACCTGAGAGGTATAGATTTATGCATTTGGAGGAACTGGGTTTCCACGAGGTTCCAGGTAATAAACAAGAGATCGACCCGCAACTAATGACCTAGCAATGGTGGATGTAGACTCCATGATATAGACAGTAACAGTCTTCATATAGTTGGGACCTTCGTTTTGATGAGGCAGTCAAAGAGTTTGACTTCGTGCAAAATGAAGAGGAATCTTGTGTATACAATAGGGTTAGTGGGAGCAAGATCGCATTCTAAGTACTACAAGTAGATGCCATTCTACTAATAGGAAATTATGTGGGAATGCTCAGTTCTGTGAATGCTTGGCTTTCGAGTAATTTCTCCATGAAAGACTTGGGAGAAGAAACCTATATTCTTGGAATTTGACTCTACTGGGATAGATCGAAGAGAATGATAAGTTTTTCCCAAGCCCTCTATATAGATTAGATCTTAAAGAGGGTTCCTTCTTATGCGACATGGAATAAAACTCACCTTAAAGATGTGTCCTCATAGTGAGGCACAATGAAAGGAAATGAGTTATATACCATATGATTCGGCAGTGGGTAGCCTTACATATGCTTTATTGTGTACGAGACCTGACATTGTGCATGCTGGGAGCGTGGTAAGTAAGTTTCAGGCTAACCCAGTTCGGGAACATTAGACCGCCATAAAGAACATTCTCAAGTACTTTAGAAGGACTAGCGATTTGGTTCTTATATATGGTAATGAAGAACTGAATGTGATGGGATTCACTGTATTGGACTTTCAAGGACAGAAAGACGATTCTATGTCTACTTCTGGATACATTTACTCTTAATGGAGAAGCAGTATCATGGCATAGTGCCAAGTATAGCGCGACTGCTTATTCCACCTGTTAGGCTGAGTATAAAGCAGCCTCGGAGGCCTCCAAAGGAAGAATTTAGAAGTTACTGGGTAAACTTCATGTGACACCTTGTGTTGCGCTGTCAGAGTGGTAGCACATGCCTAGGAGCCGAGGTTTCACAATAGTACCAAACATATTGATAGAGAGTATCATCTCGTAATAGAATTGGTTTGCATAGAGATACATTGTGCTGCATAGAGTAGAGTCAGCCG
The DNA here is from genome assembly GCA_033398695.1 of Orobanche coerulescens. Lineage (NCBI taxonomy): Eukaryota > Viridiplantae > Streptophyta > Magnoliopsida > Lamiales > Orobanchaceae > Orobanche > Orobanche coerulescens. The sequence goes on along the minus strand of CM065804.1, from coordinate 67,965,129 downwards.
ACTACGTTGCTGATCCACTGACCAAGCCACATTCTCAGATTAGCGTGGTGCGTAATCTGGAGAACATGGGTATTAGATACCATAGTGTGTGGCATTGAGTGCAAGTGGGAGATTGTTGGGAGTATGCCCTCGAATGCCACTCAGAGGATGATGAGTGAGGGCATTGTACTTGTAATTATGTAAATCATTTATAGAAGGCAATGGATGTTTCTTTATTTACTGGAAGTTGCTGGCATTCCTAACTCATAAATACTTAATCGTTCGCAAGTCGATGAAACTTGACTGGGCGTTAAGTTTATGTGAAGACTTGTATGACGTGTTCTTTGAACGAAGAGTGCCTATCGAACGCTAATGGTTAGTGGGAGCACACGTTATAGGTATGCTAATTAGATTAGTATACTCGAACCGACTCACCCTCGATTCGTCGCATGGATTTTACTCTGGGACAGTCAATGACGGAATCGAAAGGTTGTGATAGGTATTCGTGAACCTTCGACTTGAGGATTTAGTAGGGATGTGCTTGTGACGTCAAGGTTTTCATTAGAGTAGTTCGACCCTGTAAACCGGAAAGCGGGGGTCAACCTCGACGTGCATCTTGACAGGCAAATAGCAGGTCCTACTGAATACCAAGATAGAATTCTTTCTCCCGTTAGTGAACGGGTTATATGTCCTATGCGGTTATTGGCAGATGAGATCATAAGTCTTTGGTCAAAGCATTGGAGCTAGTTGTATTGGATACATGAGATCTCAATGATCTCGATTTGCATTAACGCATGCATAGCGTCAAGTACAGATAGGGTTTGACTGACCGTGACCCTATAACTTAATCGGGACATTTGAAAGAAGGGTTTATACGTATACTGGTATTCACGACAGAATGGTTCTTGAATGATCCCAATCATTTGTTCTCAGTTGGGGTACGGTGTAGGTTGCGAGGCTGGCTAGGTGGTGCTACTACTCTTTGGTTCCTCCCATTGCTAACTGAGACGTGTAATATCCGCAATTTCGATTTTCCGGTAATTTTCTTTTTTCGGCAGAAGTCCATTGTGATGACTCGCTCATGACCGCATCGTCATTCTGAGAATATTTAATGCTATATTTTTTGTCATCCGAGTTCGTTTCGGTATCGTTTTGTTGAGTTTCGTGTTCTTAAACGGCTTTTCCGCACTTGAGTTCGATTCTTGCGAATCTCATTCGAAACTGTTGTTTCGAGTTTCTCGTAAGTTCATTTAATGTTATTATTCATGTTGTGAGCTATGGATTGGTGTTTCGATCGTGTATCGTGCATTTCGGATGTTTTGGGCCATTTTCGTAATTTCCCAAAGTTTGGGGTAATTACTTTCCATTGTCGAATTTCGAGCCTTCGGGTGGTCGGAATCGTGTGTTCTCTTAGCGCTTGGATTCGTCTTTGCGAGTACTTCGTAACCGTATCTTCGATCCATATTCAGGTTTGGGTTTCGGCGTCGTCCGGGCCGTCGGAGTGGCCACGGCCGAGCCACGGCCGCACAATTTGGAACGGGCCTGGCCGAGTTACGGCCGTAAGTTGCCGGTTACGGCCGTAAGTGATCGGAAGGCATGCCGGTTATGGCCGTAAGGGCCGAGAGTTACGGCCGTATGGGTGCCAGGCAGTTTCCGGATGAATGCCGGTTACGGCCGTAAGGACCTGCCGGGTACGGCCGTAAGTGCCGAGTTACGGCCGTAAGGCCCTGTCGGTTACGGCCGTAAGCGATCGGCAGGCGCTGGGCGGATTTTGACGAATGTCGGTTACGGCCGTAACCCTGCCGGCCATATATAGGCCTGGCTCGGACAGACTTCGTTTTTTTCACTTTTTCTTCATTTTTGTGCAGCTGCGGACGGGAGTGACCGGTAGGAGGTGTTCTTGGCCGATTCTACTCATTTCCAAAGCATTTTGGAAGATTCTTGTTGATTATATCATCATCCAATCCGTGTTATTCGTCGAATCAAGGTATATTTCTTGATTTTCCTCCAAGTTGACTTTTTGGGGAATTTGTTCTTGATTTCGATTTTAGTCCGATTTTGATGAATCGGTTGATGTTAGTAAACATTATTAATCGTGTTCTATGGATTGTATATCCATATTTTTTATTCGTTTAACTCGATTGATGATTCTTAGGCTCTTGAGGAACTTTGAACATTTAGTGTTCGATTAAATGCCTCAAAGAGTTTCTTTCGGTCGTTATGTTGATTTCGATTGATATTGTGTTATTGAATGAATTGTATTTCATTCAAGGTTGTTCGAGTACTTGTGTTTATCGGAGGACGCCATTCGTTGTTCGTGGAAGGATTTCATCGCCTTCGGTTGAGGCAAGTTTTATACTTGTACTAGTCAATGAGATTAATGTTATCATATATGTGTATGAATGTGTTGTATCATTACAAGACTTAGTCTCTTCATAAGTTTATTGATATTAGGGGATCGTTCGATACGATACTCTTCGGCAATTATGCCAAATGTTTATTATCATTCATTAATGGCTGGTAAGGCATTGAAATATTCGTTGTTAATGTTATTATCGATCACCGGTTCGTGGTATCGACGTATCGGTTGTTGTTGTTAATATTGATGTCGATCTAGACGTTGTTGTAATCATTGCTATTAATGTTGGCGTCATGTCATTCATGTTGTATTGGCCGATTGAAGGCATTATCGTATTCGTTCTCATCTTCGTCGTTGGTAGCCGATTAAAGGTGCCGAGGCATTCATTGTATCATTGTCATCGATTAGTCGTCCTAAGGCAATCGTGGAGTTCAATCATTCATTGTATCATTGTTATCGATTAGCCGTTCTAAGACAATCGAGGAGTTCAATCATTCATTGTATCATTGTTATCGATTGGCCGTTCTAAGGCAATCGAGGAGTTCAATCATGCATTGTATCATTGTTATCGCTTGGCCGCTCCAAGGCAATCGAGGTGCTCAATCACTCGTTATATCATTGTTATCGATTGGCCGCTCCAAGGCAATCGAGGTATTGAATCATCTGCTGCATCATTGTTACCAGTTGGCCATTCTAAGGCAATCGAGGTATTGAATTGGGGCTGTCGAGGATAGTTCCCATCCGTTGTGTCTTTGTTATCGATTGACCATTCTAAGGTAATCGAGGTATTGAATTGGGACCGCCGAGGACGGTGCCCATCCGTGAGTCGTCATTATCGTGTTGGCCGACTCAAGGCAGCATACTATCATTCTCGTGAATTCGGTAATCTTGGGATCATTGCCCGTTTGTGATAATTGTGATACGGCTTCGTGCCGTGGCTTCGGCCCTAATTGTGATACGGCTTCGTGCCGTGGCTTCGTCCCTAATTGTGATACGGCTTCGCGCCGTGGCTTCGGCCCTAATTGTGATACGGCTTCATGTCGTGGCTTCGGCCCTAATTGTGATACGGCTTTGTGCCGTGGCTTCGGCCCTAATTGTGATACGGCTTCGTGTCGTGGCTTCGGCCCTAATTGTGATACGGCTTCGTGCGGTGGCTTCGGCCCTAATCGATACAGCTTCGGGCTGTTTTGGCTTCATGTGATTGTGATATTTGACAGCTTCGGCTGAGTGGCTTTAAGGCCTGTGTGATTTTCTTGGTAATTTCATTGGAGCCTTCGGGCATTGTGATTCATAATTAATTCAGTTCTGGTTTGGTTCATGTCGTGAAATTCATTGTGGTACTCTATAATTATGATTCGCCGTTGGGCATTTACGTTCTAACCTGTTGAACAGGTATTAATAGTATGCCGTGGGCATAATGTTTCACAAATGCTCGGTTCTTACGTTGGTTTGTGAGCATCTCGTATTATTATTATCATTGTACCGTTTCATTCTGCCTTTGGATGCATATCATGTTATACATGTATTTGATGTTCATTATCTGGATGACTGACCCCGTGGGGGCGGAACATGTTTTCATGTTTTAGGTGCTTGCGAGGAGAGAGTTGAGACACGGGGGCATGATGATGGCGATGAGGCATTCGAGCGATACTAGTCCGAGTTGTTCATGTTGGTCAGTCAGTTGGAGTGTTCTACAGTTTGCCAGTCATTGTCATTATGTATTACCCGAGCAAGGCTCGTGGGTGTGGTTGTATTTTCATTTGGCCATGTAGGCCCATCATTGTCGTTAAAATTCCTTATCGGAATATTGTGTCGGATGTCATGGTAGGGACTGTGATCTCCCTTGTTGGTTAATTTTAATGTATTTTAGTCATGTTCGCCTGGTGGATCTCCAGGTGTGGGGTCCACGGCGTTGTAATAACCCAATAGGATTTGGGGGTGTTACAGAAGATGGTATTAGAGAATTGAGTTGTGAGATACCCGGATATGTGAGTTATGTGGCTCTACCGACGCGGTAGTAGTGGGACTGTCAGGTTATAACAATCTGGACAGTCGGGTTTTGTGAGTCGTGAAATTTGTACGACTGCACGAGTCATTCATTCATCGAGTCGTCGTCAGTTGAGACCAGTATCGCGAGACCTCGAAGCTTCGTATGACCTGTGTAAGGACTCGATTCTCTTTATGTTCATACATTCATCATGTCATTAATTGTTCATGCTTTGTTGAAACCTATATGTGATATTAGTGTTATGATTGATTCATGACTAATTGTTTTGGAGCACGTGTGACTTGTGTAAGTGCTAAGTATCAACTCATTCATCAGTTAACAATCCTCAATCATCATTTTATCTTGTCGATCATATTAATTCATTCATCACTCAGTTAATATCACTGTTCAGTTAATTCATTCATCACTCAGTCAATCTCATCGTTCAGTTAATTCATTCATCACTTAGTTAATCTCATTGTTAAGTTAATTCATTCATCACTTAGTCAATCTCATTGTTCAGTTAATTCATTCATCACTCAGTCAATCTCATTGTTCAGTTAACTCATTCATCACTCAGTCAATCTCATCGCTCAGTTAATTCATTCATCACTCAGTCAATCTCATTGTTCAGTTAATTCATTCATCACTCAGTTAATCTCATTGCTCAGTTAATTCATTCATCACTCAGTCAATCTCATTGTTCAGTTAATTCATTAATCATCCAGTCCATTTCACAGTTCAGTTGTTGATCTTATGGATCGAATTTTCAACGTTGTTAACTTGTTCAAGGTAATCATTTCAGGAATTTTATCAGATAATCATGTCACCTCACTTGATATTTCAATGGATCTTATCATATTCCGGCGTCATGTCAACGATCATTTCATTGCATTATTAATACATTCATTGTGTTAGAGCGTGTATGCTCATTGTTATCATTCCGTCTCATAATCATAATGCGATCTTCATACGAGATCTGTAATTATCACGTGACTTTCCTGCCTCGGTATGGGAAGAGCTGTCAGAGGGACATCGGGCTCCGACGTCCAAGAGATCATTTTCTAGTCGTCTTCATGATGGGATAGCATCTTCATCTCAGACGACGAGTTCGACTGTTGTTTGCTTTAACTGTGATACAATAGGACATTCATCACCGGTTTTGAGCAAGTTAATTATTGATTGGTAATAGGATAATCATTCATTTCATCGTCGTTCATTCTTTCACATAAGTCATTCATCATATATCAATCACGTTGAGACTTATTATTATCAAACTAATCATTCACTTCACGGGGAACAATGGTTCCAATCATTTCATTTGAGCTATCACTCATTACGTTATCATTTCACCCCGGTGAGTCATTCTTGATCCTTGTTGGATTTTGATTCATTATCATTCATTAAGATCATTCGTGTTCTTGTGTATCTCGTTGATTTTTCCTGGCGGTATATTGCTTCTCCCTACTTGTTTTAAGTTTCGGGACGAAACTTCTTTTAAGGGGGGTAGTATGTAATATCCGCAATTTCGATTTTCCGGTAATTTTCTTTTTTCGGCGGAAGTTCGTATCGTCATTATGAGAATATTTAATTCTGTACTTTTTGTCATCCGAGTTCGTTTCGGTATCGTTTTGTTGAGTTCCGTGTTCTTAAACGGCTTTTCCGCACTTGAGTTCGATTCTTGCGAATCTCATTCGAAACTGTTGTTTCGAGTTTCTCGTAAGTTCATTTAATGTTATTTTTCATGTTGTGAGCTTTGGATTGGTGTTTCGATCGTGTATCGTGCATTTCAGACGTTTTGGGCCATTTTCGTAATTTCCCAGAGTTTGGGGTAATTACTTTCCGTTGTTGAATTTCGAGTCTTCGGGTGGTCGGAATCGTGTGTTCTCTTAGCGCTTGGATTCGTCTTTGCGAGTACTTCGTAACCGTATCTTCGATTAATATTCAGGTTCGGGTTTCGGCGTCGTCCGGGCCGTCGGATTGGCCACGGTCGAGCCACGGCCGCACAGTTTGGAACTGGGCTGGCCTGGCCGAGTTACGGCCGTAAGGTGCCGGTTATGGCCATAAGTGATCGGCAGGCATGCCGGTTACGGCTGTAAGGGCCTAGAGTTACGGTCGTACGGGTGCGAGGCAGTTTCCGGACGAATGCCAGTTACGGCCGTAAGGACCTACCGGGTACGGCCGTAAGTGCCGAGTTACGGCCGTAAGGCCCTGTCGGTTACGGCCGTAAGCGATCGGCAGGCACTGGGTGGATTTTGACGAATGCCGGTTATGGCCGTAAGGCCCTGCCGGTTACGGCCGTAACCCTGCCGGCCATATATAGGCTTGGCTCGGCCAGACTTCATTTTTCTCACTTTTTCTTCGTTTTTGTGCGGCTGCGGACGGGAGTGACCGGTAGGAGGTGTTCTTAGCCGATTCTACTCATTTCCAAAGCATTTTGGAAGATTATTGTTGATTATATCATCACCCAATCTGTGTTCTTCATCGAATCAAGGTATATTTTTTGATTTTCCTCCAAGTTGACTTTTTAGGGAATTTGTTCTTGATTTCGATTTTAGTCCGATTTTGATAAATCGGTTGATGTTAGTAAACATTATTAATCGTGTTCTATGGATTGTATATCCATATTTTCGATTTGTTCAACCCGATTGATGATTCTTAGGCTCTTGAGGAACTTTGAACATTTAGTGTTCGATTAAATGCCTCAAAGAGTTTCTTTGGGTCGTTATGTTGATTTCAATTGATGTTATTGGATGAATTGTATTTCAGTCAAGGTTGTTCGAGTACTTGTGTTTATCGTAGGACGCCGTTCGTTGTTCGTGGAAGGATTTCATCGCCTTCGGTTGAGGCAAGTTTTATACTTGTACTAGTCAATGAGATTAATGTTATCATATATGTGTATGAATGTGTTGTATCATTACAAGACTTAGTCTCTTCATAAGTTCATTGATATTAGGGGATCCTTCGATACGATACTCTTCGGCAATTATGCCAAATGTTTATTATCATTCATTAATGGCCGGTAAGGCATTGAGATATTCGTTGTTAATGTTATTATCGATCACCGGTTCGCGGTATCGACGTAATGGTTGTTGTTGTTAATATTTGATGCGACCCCCACACGACCCGCCGTGGTAACCGACACCGCTAGATGAATTCGTTCCCAGGATCTTTCCAAAATAAGCAAAAAGGGGCTTTACTTCCAAACCTCTACGTGACACGCCGTAGCAACTCGGAAGGGGTGGAATACAAATACTAACAAGAATTTGTACTTGATAAGTATATGAATCACACAAGGGGTGTTTTGGAGACACACTCAACAAAACAAGAAAGAACTCACAAAGGTTTGTTAATACAAACACTCTCAAATTTCATAAAATCTTAGGTGTCCTCTTACAATGAAACTTCAAGGCTATTTATAGCCAAAATCTTACACCTAACTCTAGTGTGAACAAGGAAATAACTAGAAACCTACAAAATAGAAAAATCAATATTCAAAGATCCTAAAATCTGATACAAAGTCAGTCAACATATGTTTAGGGGACAAAATATCAAAGACCAAGATTTTAAGGTGTGAAAGCAAGGACAACAAGTCACCAGAAATCCAATGCTGTCTGTTTTATCATTTCTGAGCTCCAATGGATCCGAATTTGGTCATATGGTCTGAACAATATTTGTAGCTCTCTTTCTTAGCTTTCCAGAGACACCTGAATCACCTGAATCGGATTTTGAACGAGTAAGTTATGGCCAAAATACGAGATTGCTGCGTGTCAGTCTTATGCGCGGGAATTTGCATCCTTGTTTGTTGTTCGTCTTTTCCGATCGTCTTCGACATTAATATTACATGACTCGATTATATACAATTCAAAATATAAAAATAAAACTCAAGAAATACAATTCAAACTAAAATACACCAATATAAAATAAATGAAAAACTTATTGTTCGACAACTTCGACACTACTCACGAATTTGTTGTCTTTGATAACATAGTTATTTTTAAACATATCAATGACGAGTGTCGATAAATTATTTTTGAACTTCTTTGATCGAGACCTCGTTATTGGTCCAGTCGGCATGCTCAAGTCCTCATCCGGGTTCTTCATAATATCTTGATTCACATCATTCCCCCGTTCCTCAAAAGGACTCGTCCACGAATCTGAAATTTCAAAAGGACTTAAGTCAGCGACATTGAAAGTAGTGGAAACATTATACTCACCATGTAGATCTACTTTATAGGCATTGTTGTTAATCCACTCTAAGATCTGGAACGGTCCATCTCCCCTTGGCATCAGCTTCGATTTTCTTTGAATGGGTAATCGTTCTTTTCTCAAATGAACCCAAACCCAATCACCTGGTTCAAAGAGTACTTGCTTGCGTCCCTTGTTCTTCATTCTTGAATTGTGTTCATTGCGCTTCTCAATTTGTTCACGAACTTTGGCATGTAATTGCTTCACCATCTCCGCCTTTTTCTTGCCATCAAGGTTACTCCTGTCATCTATTGGAATAGGCAACAAGTCTAAAGGAGTTATTGGATTAAAACCATACACTATTTCAAATGGCGAAAATGTCATAGTAGAATGTACGGTTCGATTATAGGCAAACTCGATAAATGGTAAATATGTTTCCCAATTTTTCAAATTTTTGTTAACAATAGTTCGCAACAATTGACCAAGCGTTCGGTTAACAACCTCGGTTTGACCATCAGTTTGGGGATGACATGTTGTAGAATAAAGCAATTTCGTGCCCAATTTTGCCCATAAGACCCTCCAAAAATGACTCAAAAGTTTGGTATCTCTATCGGATACGATGCTTATGGGCATACCATGCAAACGAACAATTTCTTTGAAAAATAGATTAGCAATATGTGTGGCATCGTCCGTTTTATGACATGCAATGAAGTGTGCCATTTTGCTAAATCTATCAACTACAACAAAAATGGAATCACAACCGGATTTCGCCGTGGGTAATCCTAATACAAAGTCCATAGAAAGATCGACCCAAGGTTCGGAAGGTACTGGAAGTGGCATATACAAACCATGCAGTAACACTCGTGATTTTGCTTTCCTACAAACAATGCATGAATTTACAACTTTAAAAACATCATGTTTCATTTTTGGCCAAAAGAAATGTTCATGCAATATTTCGTAAGTTTTAGCAATCCCAAAATGTCCCATTAGACCTCCACTATGTGCTTCTCTTACCAATAATTCCCGTGTTGAACAAAAAGGAATACAAAGTTTATTTTCACGGAACAAGAATCCATTATCCCGATAAAATTTTTCTACTCCTTTTTTCTCGCAAGCGACATAAATATCATGGAAATTATTATCTCTCTCATATGCTTCTTTCAATAAATCAAATCCCAAAAGTTTACAAGAAAGTGTATTGAGTAATACATACCTTCTTGACAAAGCGTCGGCGACAATATTTTCCTTACCTTGTTTGTATTTGATGATGTAAGGAAAGGATTCAATTTCCTCTAACCACTTGGCATGTCTCTTGCTCAATTTACCCTGTCCTTTGAGATGCTTTAAGGATTCATGATCGGTATGAATCACGAACTCCTTAGGCCATAGGTAGTGTTGCCACGTACGTAGGGCTCGAACCAAAGCATACAATTCCTTGTCATAGGTCGGGTAATTCAATGTAGCTCCTCCAAGTTTCTCACTAAAATAGGCTATCGGCCTTTTTCCCTGCATTAATACTGCTCCTATTCCTACTCCTGAAGCATCACACTCAATTTCAAAAGTGTTAGAAAAATCAGGTAATGCTAAGACAGGTGCGGTGCACAATTTATCTTTCAGAGTGTTAAATGCTTTTTCTTGTTCATTTCCCCAATTAAACTTAGCATGTTTCTTGGCAAGTTCGTTTAATGGGGCTGAAATTGTGCTAAAATCTTTTACGAAGCGTCGGTAAAACCCTGCTAGGCCATGAAAACTTCTTACCTCGAACGCGTTCATCGGTCTAGGCCATTCTCGAATAGCCTTAACCTTTTCTTCATCAACTTTTATGCCGTCAGCACTAACGACATATCCAAGAAAAATAACTTCATTCATGCAAAAAGTACATTTCTTAAGACTAGCATATAATTGTTCCCTTCTCAAGGTAATTAAAGCTAATCTTAAATGTTCAACATGTTCTTCAACATTTTTGCTGTAAATGAGTATATCATCAAAGTATACAACAACGAATTTTCCGATGTATGCAGGTAAAACATGATTCATTAATCTCATAAAAGTACTTGGTGCGTTCGTTAGTCCAAAGGGCATTACCAACCATTCATATAATCCGTATTTAGTTTTGAAAGCCGTTTTCCATTCATCTCCTTCTTTCATACGAATTTGGTGATATCCTTTCATTAGGTCAATTTTAGTGAAAACACATGAACCATGTAATTCATCTAACATATCATCTAACCTTGGAATAGGGTGTCGATACTTAACCGTGATATTGTTTACCGCTCGGCAATCGGTGCACATTCTCCACGTTCCATCTTTCTTTGGCACGACGATCACAGGAACGGCACAAGGACTTAGACTCTCCCGAATATACCCAAGACTTAACAACTCCTCGACTTGTCTTTGGATTTCATTGGTCTCTTCGGGGTTGTGTCGGTATGCCGGTCTATTTGGAATGACCGCTCCGGGCACAAAGTTTATTTGATGTTCAATCCCTCGGATTGGTGGCAACCCTGCAGGTAGTTCTTCAGGAAAAACATCAACAAATTCCTGCAATAAAGATTCAATAGAACTCGGAATTATCCGGTTCCCGGGGTTAGTAGTAGCGCAAACTTTTCGGAAAATAATCAAGTACATGGGTGCATTTTCCTTGATATCTTCTTCAAGTTCCTTTGCACTTACAAGCATGCATTTTCTCAAATTTTCTTCTTCTTTCTTTTTTTCATTTTTTTCATTTTTCTCATTTTTTTCATTTTTCTCGCTTTTTTCATTTTTTTCATTTTTCTCGCTTTTTTCATTTTTTTCATTTTTCTTTTCCTTTTCTTTTCTCGATTTTCCTTCAACTTCCTTTTCAAGACGAAGTTGATCTTCTTGTATTTGTACCTTAGTCATGGGAGCTAAGGTAATTTTCTTTCCGTCCTTTTCGAACGAGTAACGATTTTTCCTTCCGCTCAAAGTAGCATCTCGATCAAAATGCCATGGTCTTCCCAACAAGATATGGCAAGCATGCATCGGAACGACATCACATCGGATTTTGTCTTGATACCTTCCGATGGTGAGAGCCACAAGTACCTATTTATTAACTCGAACTTCCCCACAATCATTTAGCCAATGTAAACGATACAGTTTAGGGTGTCTTCTTGTTGGAAGATCGAGTTCTTCCACTAGCATAGCGCTAATGACATTAGTGCAACTCCCGTTATCTATTATCACACTACAATTTTTATTTTTAATAAAACAACGTGTGTGAAATAGATTTTCTCTTTGTTCATTAACTTCCTCCTCTTTTGCTTGAGAACTTAACACCCTCCGAACAACAAGTGCGGGTGCATACTCATACGTATCATCATCACTCTCCACCTCTCTTGTCTCTTCTTCTTCTTCTTTTTCGCTTTCCGTTTCAATCTCCCCATCCCGAAGTACCATCACCCATTTGTTGGTGCATTCGGATGCTATATGTCCACGACCCTGGCACTTATAGCATTGGATGTCCCGGTTTCTCCTTTGGGTGCTTTCGACGGGTTTAGGTTTCCCATCAAATTTTGGTTCGCTAGTACTCCCAACTTCAAACTTTCCTTTCAAGACACTCCCTTCTCTTTTATCAAAATTTTTAAATTTGCCTGAACTTACTTGAGATTGTTGTTTCCAAGGAGTAGAGTATCCCGTGGAATAGTTGTTGTTGCTCCCTCTTCGTAAGCTCCGTTCGATTTTTACCGCCGCATATACCATGTCCTCGAATTCAACAAAGTGTTGTTTATCAACTTCTTTAGCTATCTCGACTCTTATCCCGTGTAAAAACCTCGCCATGGTGGCCTATCGCGATTCCCGAACATTGGCCCGAATCATCAACATCTCCATTTCCTTTCGAAAATCTTCAATGTTTCTCGAGCCTTGTTTCAAAGATTGTAAGCGAGAAAATAGTTCCTTAAGATAGTAATTAGGAACAAATCTTTTCCGCATAACAACCTTCAATTCTTCCCAACCGCTAACCGGTCTCTCCCGACTCCTCCTTCTCTCCGTCAGAAGTTGGTCCCACCAAATGCTTGCATATTCTGAAAATTCGGTTATTGCTAACCTAATTTTCTTCTCATCGGAAGAGTTGTGGCAATGGTAAATGGTCTCCAACTTCCTTTCCCAATCGAGATATGTGTCCGGATCACTTCTCCCTTCGAAAGATGGGATTTTCATTTTGATGTTTCCCATATTCCGATCCTCCTCGTCTCGGACATATCTTCCTCGCCTTCCTTCATACTCTCTCCTTCCTCCTCGTCCTTCTCGCCCTCCTCGATGTACAAACTAGGGGTGGGCACAAAAAATCAAAATCCCGATCCCGTCCCGGTCTCGTCCCAAAATAACTCGGGATGGGACGGGATCCAAAATTAAAAACACTAGGCCCGTCCCGTCCCGTCCCATTAGAGTAACTGCGGGACGGGACACGGGACAAAAAATTTGAGGCCCGTAAGGCCCGTCCCGTCCCGCTAAGTTTTTAACCCCTTTTAAAACCATATATTTTTATTATTTGTAACCATTTTTTAATTAATTTTTAATAATAAACTATTTTTATTTTTTACTATCTATATTTTATAATTATACCCAAACCTAATTAACCGATATAAAGTTAGTAACTGATATTTTTTCAAAAAAAAAATAGATATGTTGTATTCAATGTTAATAATTGTTATTTTAAAAGTTTAATTTAGGCTATTAAATTAGTTTGTTGGATATTTTTCCCGAATTTATATGTATAAAATTATAGATTTTCTTATTTTTTTCTAATTTATATTTTGAACTTTTTTATGCGGGACTAAACCCGTCCCATCCCGTTCCGTCCCGTCCCAACCGGGATAAGGCCCGCGCGGGATGAAATTTTGAAATTATCAATCCCGTCCCGTCCCGTCCCGCTTGTTATAACACGGGACGGGACGTGGGATGACCCCAGGCCCGTCACGTCCCGTCCCATGCCCACCCCTAGTACAAACCACGGAGTTTCCTCCTCGGAATTCATCGAATCTTCATCATCATAGCCTCCAAATCGAATGAGTTCCGGTCCACTTCGTACGGGCTCCTCTTCTCTACCCTTCGTGAGAGTAGCAATTGTTTCCTCTTGCTTATCTAGTCTTCCAACTATTTGAGCAAGTTGTTGTACAATATTTTGAAGGATAAGATTTTGCTCGTCTCTTTCGGTTCCTGACATTTTTTTTCTTTTTTTTCTTTTTTTTTCTTTTTTTTGTTTTTCTTTTTTTTTTCTTTTTTTTCTTTTTTTTTTTTTTTTTTGTTTTTTTTTCTTTTTTTTTTTCTCTTTTTTTTTTCCTTTTTTTTTCTTTTTCTTTTTTTTTTTACAAGAAAATTTCCTCACAAGATCCTCACGTGTATCGCTCGATCGCTCACACTCGCGTATCTCTCGTTTGGCTTTTTCTTAATTCCTCACAATTTTTTTTTGCCTTTTTCCACACAACTTACAAGGTGATTTTAGGTGATTCAAATCAAGTTTCTTCTTGAAAGAACTCAAATCCCACGATCCCCCCAAAGATTGCGAATGACGATAAGAAAAAAAAATGGAAAGTTGGGAGCAAAAGATTCGGAATAGTTTAGAATATGGAACGGAACAAAACGTATGATAATTGTTTGATAAGATCGATCAAAATCCGTTCTTCTCTTCTTCCTTGATATTTTTTTTTCTTCTTCTTTTTTTTTTTTGGTAATGAAATGAATGGATTGATATTTGATATTCGATCCGCAAGCTTAAAATCACCAGACGCCCGAAGGCTAAGGAACAAGTTCTTCCCCTGGCCTCGGCTTGAAGAGTTATCAAATACAATCAAAACATTCACGACTTATAATTTTTTTTTTAGTAATGAAATGAATGGATTGATATTTGATATTCGATCCGCAAGCTTAAAATTACCAGACGCCCGAAGGCTAAGGAACAAGTTCTTCCCCTGGCCTCGGCATGAAGAGTTATAAAAAACAATCAAAACATTCACCACTTATATTTTTTTTTTCTTATTTTTTTTTGTGTGAAGAAGATGGAAGATTTAGAAGATAAAGGAAATAATAGGATGGTAAGATAGGAAGATTATGGTAATGAAGGAAAATAGATGATACCACTTAGTTTTGGAATAACCGAGCTCCGAAGCCAACTGATGCGACCTCCACACGACCCGTCGTGGTAACCGACACCGCTAGATGAATTCGTTCCCAGGATCTTTCCAAAATAAGCAAAAAGGGGCTTTACTTCCAAACCTCTACGTGACACGCCGTAGCAACTCGGAAGGGGTGGAATACAAATACTAACAAGAATTTGTACTTGATAAGTATATGAATCACACAAGGGGTCTTTTGGAGATACACTCAACAAAACAAGAAAGAACTCATAAAGGTTTGTTAATACAAACACTCTCAAATTTCATAAAATCTTAGGTGTCCTTTTACAATGAAACTTCAAGGCTATTTATAGCCAAAATCTTACACCTAACTCTAGTGTGAACAAGGAAACAACTAGAAACCTACAAAATAGAAAAATCAATATTCAAAGATCCTAAAATCTGATACAAAGTCAGTCAACATATGTTTAGGGGACAAAATATCAAAGACCAAGATTTTAAGGTGTGAAAGCAAGGACAACAAGTCACCAGAAATCCGATGCTGTCTGTTTTATCATTTCTGAGCTCCAATGGCTCCGAATATGGTCCTATGGTCTGAACAATATTTGTAGCTCTCTTTCTTAGCTTTCTAGAGACACCTGAATCACCTGAATCGGATTTTGAACGAGTAAGTTATGGCCAAAATACGAGACTGCTGTGTGTCAGTCTTATGCGCGGGAATTTGCATCCTTGTTTGTTGTTCGTCTTTTCCGATCGTCTTCGACATTAATATTACACGAATCGATTATATACAACTCAAAATATAAAAATACAACTCAAGAAATACAATTCAAACTAAAATACACCAAGATAAAATAAATGAAAAACTTATTGTTCGACAACTTCGACACTACTCATGAATTTGTTGTCTTTGATAACATAGTTATTTTTAAACATATCAATGACGAGTGTCGATAAATTATTTTTGAACTTCTTTGATCGAGACCTCGTTAATGGTCCAGTCGGCATGCTCAAGTCCTCATCCGGGTTCTTCAAAATATCTTGATTCACATCAATATTGATGTCGATCTAGACGTTGTTGTAATCATTGCTATTAATGTTGGCGTCCTGTCATTCATGTTGTATTGGCCGATTGAAGGCATTTTCGTATTCGTTCTCATCTTCGTCGTCGGTAGCCGATTAAAGGTGCCGAGGCATTCATTATATCATTGTCATCGATTAGTCGTCCTAAGGCAATCGAGGAGTTCAATCATTCATTGTATCATTGTCATCGATTAGTCATCCTAAGGCAATCTAGGAGTTCAATCATTCATTGTATCATTTTTATCGATTAGCCGTTCTAAGGCAATCGAGGAGTTCAATCATTCATTGTATCATTGTTATCGATTGGCCGTTCTAAGGCAATCGAGGAGTTCAATCATACATTGTATCATTGTTATCGCTTGGCCGCTCCAAGGCAATCGAGGTGCTCAATCACTCGTTGTATCATTGTTATCGATCGACCGTTTTAAGGCAATCGAGGTATTGAATCATCCGATGCATCATTGTTACCGGTTGGCCATTCTAAGGCAATCGAGGTATTGAATTGGGGTTGTCGAGGATAGTTCCCATCCGTTGTGTCATTGTTATCGATTGACCATTCTAAGATAATCGAGGTATTGAATTGGGACCGCCGAGGACGGTGCCCATCCGTGAGTCATCATTATCATGTTGGCCGACTCAAGGCAGCATACTATCATTCTCGTGAATTCAGTAATCTTGGGATCGTTGCCCGTTTGTGACTAATTGTGATACGGCTTCGTGCCGTGGCTTCGACCCTAATTGTGATACGGATTCGTGCCGTGGCTTCGACCCTAATTGTGATACGGATTCGTGCCGTGGCTTCGGCCCTAATTGTGATATGGCTTCGCGCCGTGGCTTCAGCCCTAATTGTGATACGGCTTCGTGCCGTGGCTTCGGCCCTAATTGTGATACGACTTCGTGCCGTGGATTCGGCCCTAATTGTGATACGGCTTTGTGCCATAGCTTCGGACCTAATTGTGATACGGCTTCGTGTTGTGGCTTCGGCCCTAATCGATACAGCTTCGGGCTGTTTTGGCTTCATGTGATTGTGATATTTGACAGCTTCGGCTGAGTGGCTTTCAGGCCTGTGTGATTTTCTTGGTAATTTCATTGGAGCCTTCGGGCATTGTGATTCATAATTAATTCAGTTCTGGTTTGGTTCATGTCGTGAAATTCATTGTGGTACTCTATAATTATGATTCGCCATTGGGCATTAACGTTCTAACCTGTTGAACAGGTACTAATAGTATGTCGTGGGCATAGTGTTTCATGAATGCTCGGTTCTTACGTTTGTTTGTGAGCATCTCGTATTATTATTATCATTGTACCATTTCATTCTGCCTTTGGATGCATATCATGTTATACATGTATTTGATGTTCATTATCTGGATGACTGACCCCATGGGGGCGGAACATGTTTTCATGTTTTAGGTGCTTGCGAGGAGAGAGTTGAGACACGGGGGCATGATGATGGCGACGAGGTATTCGAGCGATACTAGTCCGAGTTGTTCATGTTGGTCAGTCAGTTGGAGTGTTCTACAATTTGGAAGACATTATCATTATGTATTACCCGAGCAAGGCTCGTGGGTGTGGTTGTATTTTCATTTGGCCATGTAGGCCCATCACTGTCGTTAAAATTCCTTATCGGAATATTGTGTCGGATATCATGATAGGGACTGTGATCTCCCTTGTTGGTTAATTTTAATGTATTTTAGTCATGTTCGCCTGGTGGATCTCCGGGTGTGGGTCCACGGCACTGTAATAACCTAATGGGATTTGGGGGTGTTACAAGACGAACCTACCGAGTCGCGCAATAGGATTGACGACGGAATGAATTAAGCTAACTCTCTCATTATGAATATTAGATATTGGATATCTAATTTTGGGACATTGGATGTTTAAATCGATTTATTGGATAAATTGATTTACGGCCTAATGAATTAAATAAATTACTGGGTGATTAATTTAATTCATGTATATAATTATTTCTTGGAGAAACTAATTATATTATTTTGTATTTGATATGTTTGATTAATTGGATTAATTAATCAATATAAAGACATCGATACAAAATCGGAATTTATCTGTTTAGACTCTCGGGAGTCCGAAACGAACCGAACTCATCCGTTTCTGCATGGTAGCCCCCCTAGTTCCACCCACTTTCCTCTTGTCTTGTTGTTTTCATTTTATATGAAAAAGATGACTTTGTGGGGTTTGATCTCATGTGACATGAGTTGTTCACATGAGGGTGGAATAAGAATAAAAGGAGGAAGACTTCTTATCTCTCCTACATGATTTCATACGTGAGATAGGTTAATAGAGATAGAGAAAACTTTTCTCAAAGTCTTCATCATCTTCTCCAAGTCTTCTTGCATTTTGTTCACAAGTTCTTGATTTTTCTTGGAGGAAAATTGAGAAATAAAAGAGAGATTGTGAGTTATACACTTAGAGTGTTATAATTTCATATTGGAAGCTTCATCACTTAGCTCTAGCCGTATTCTCGGAGGATATCAAGGTGATTGTCGTTCCGGTCGTTTCTCCGGCGCGTGACAAGTAGAGATGTGGTGCTTTCGGCGTTGGATCGTTCAAGGGCTTGGAGCGGATTGAATTCGTAGAGATCAAACTAAAGCTTGGGGAATAGCTCAAGAGAAGGAATCCATCTAATCAATGGACTACAAGGGTGAGTTTCTATGTCTATTGTGAGTTCCTTTTTTGATATTCGTATATACGTAGATCGATCGATCCTCGTAGGGATTCGGATCGAATTAATTTTCATTTTACCGCTTTCGCTGGGCCTTCGTTTTAGGCACCGAATCCCAACATTGCGCGTGCTAGTCGGCACACGTAGCGCACGTCATGCGACCGCCAGCGTATGCTAATGGGTTGGACAGATCAGTCCAGCAGGTTCTGGACGAGTCGACTAGCGCACGCTAACGCTCGTCCAGCGCGCGCTATTATGACCAGACTAGGAGAAAGCTTCTGAACGTAGTGCAGACAGGTGGCGAGTACCGTCCAAGAGTGGTGGGGCCCGGCCGAATGTTCAGGACCAGGATGCCCGTTAGTGCACGCTAACCCGAAAGCGTAGCGCACACTAAGGCCGACCAATATAAATATATGGGCAGCAGCCCATTTCGGCATTTTCTCATTTATTTCTTCTTCCTCCGGCTGTGGGCGATCTTAAGGCATAGGAAGAGGCGATTTCGGACGAACAACAATTGATACCATCACCTTCCAATCTTTGATGCAAAGTTATCCTTGTTTTAACATCTCCTATCATCCAAATCAAGGTATGATTCTCAAGAACCCTAGGTTTATGAATTTTGGGGAATTTTGGGGATTTGTAAAGATCTAGTCGAATCAACCCGAATAAGCTTAGATCATTAATTGATTTTGGTTCCGTGCTTGAGATCCTTTGGTATTATTGAAGTTTATGGGATGATTCCGAGGATACCTTTGTTAATCAATTATATTGAATTATAACCCCCAAGATGTTTGAAGAATTTCCCCAATGGGTAGAACTAGGGAGTTCTAAGCATTTTAATAGTATTGAAATTGATTGTATTTCGTTGTAACCTAGGAACAGACCTTTGAAGGGAGTTGAATTGAAACCCTTCCTTTCGTCGATTTCATCGCATCAAGTTATCCGAGGCAAGTGCATGAGTTACATTTGGTTGCGTATGTTACGTATTCCGCATGTATGTTGCTTGTTGAACTATGCTTTTGAGTGATGTGTTGTTCCTTCACCCGGGGATGGCGTGTAAGGCCTCTGGGGACCGATACTAAGTGGTACGGTCATGGAATGCGTGTGTACATTGTTGTTCTTCCACCTGGGGAGGGCCTGACGAGGTCTCTAGGGACCGGTACTAAGGGGTACGGTCGCGAAAGTGGTTTCCCACCTAGGGAGGGCTCGACGGGGTCTCTAGGGGGTCGGTACTAAGGGGTACGACCGAGGGTTACCAATGATATCGTCGTAATAATATGATATGATGTGATGGTTTTGGAAATGATAAATGTTTTATTAAAATAAGATATTCCAGAATATAATCTTCTTACAATGTTTTCAGACTGTGATGGTAGTGTTGGACTATGTTTATATGTAACGCTATGTAACTATGTACTTGTACTGGCATTTCGTATGCTAATCCCTCGTTGGGGTGAAATGTTTCTACATTTCAGGTTCTGGACGTTTCGAGGAGCAAGCACAGGTAGCGCATGGAGAGGATGAGCAGGCATGATGAGGCTCTAGCCTTAAAAGCTATTTTGGTTTTTCCTGGTTGTCTAAGTCAAGAGACTTGTGTTGCTTTATGTTATTATGGTTAAGTCCCCTGCGTGGGCAACAAAACGATATTACGCTTTTGAATTCTGTGGTTGTCGGATAAACGTTTTGGTCAAGGGCCCTGGCCAGTTAATGTATTTTGTGTGTTGTGACATAGTATTGTGTTTGTTTTGTGAATGGTTTTGCCTGGTAGGGCCTTGCTGAAGGTCCTACGGCATGTAACTACCCTCGTGTAAATTGGGGTGTTACAAGAAACTAAAGAACTTCGTGGATTGATAATTGAACAACATGTCTTCGTGTCCTCCAAGCCCCAGCCGCGGAAAGGAAAAAAGAGAAATGAGAAAATTAGTGTAAACCCGTCTGCTCGATCATATTTATACTTGCTAGCGGCGCACGGGCAGACACGCATGAGCGGCCAGTCGTGCGCGCCACTGTCAGGAATCTGCCGAGACACACGAGCACCTGATCGTGCACATGCAGTCAGGGCCGCACGAGTGCCGGATCGAGCGCCCAGCTCGTGCACACCTGGCCGGCCAGTGCCCAGCCGCCATGACTCGACGACTCAAATTTACGAAAACGCACGAAACGAACTCGACAAAATGCTCGCGGACAACATCATCGATCCGAAATGAAAACACCATGCAAAAAATAATCACACACGACCATATAAACACAAAAATCAATTATCGAGAAAATAATACCGACACTCGAAAACCGAGAAATATCCGGAAAAATCCAAAATAACCGGAACGAAAATCTCGGGTAGTAGATTCTACCCCTCTAAAAACAAGTTTTGTCCCGAAACTTAAAACAAAGACATCGCAGTGCTATCAAACAAAACACCATGCTCAAACATAAAAATATTAACCCGTGATCTACAATCACGTGTCTCCGTAGGTTCAACAACCCAAACGGACTCATACAACACAAAATATCAATCATCACGCACCAAACATAAAAACATTACATAATAAGTCTTCACATGGGAGACCACCCGTACTACAAACACAAAATATTATCACTGGGCATCGATGGGCCCTCCAGAAGTATGAACGGAACCCCGGTTCCCTACCATCTTAGCAATAGTCTCGCAGTACTGGTCTCGATGTCCTTTGCGTCCAAAATTATAACAAGTCACCAGCGGTTTCTTACAACTCGCACGCTCGTGGGCCAATACATTACAGTTGAAACATATTGGAGCACTTCCTGAACTTAAAGACATCGACTTGGGTCTTTTAGATTCTCTAGATGATCTAGAAGGTCCCAAACTCATTTAGTACGAGGTTTGAGGTTTTAAAACCCAAATTTCCTTGCTTTCATATGCGTCATTAGAAATCCTCTGTTTTTTTGCTACAGATACCGAATCGGTAGATAATACAACCATTACAAATGCTAAGGCTCGGTCTTGATAATCCTTCAATGTAGTACACATAAAAGGAGCCATACACTGCCAAACATGAGGTTTCATACGCATATCGAAATAACGAACCTTATTTGCCTCACTTCTCACTTGATCTTGAACATAACATAACTGCCGATTATAATCGACTATTGCCTAAGATATCAACACATGATGGGGCGTAGCCAAGAAAAACTCGACATTTCTACGCTCTTTAAGAGGAGGTGGATAATACTTGGCCTCCATGGTAGTCTTGAATTCAGCCCAAGTAGCTGCACGATCACTAGGCGCTACGGCCCCCCACCAGTCTGCAGCTTCCTTGTCGAGCAGGTATTGAGCAATAGGTACTCTTCTTTCATCGGGACAAGCTATTGCATCAAATGTTTAGTCCAACTGGAAGAGCCAGTTCTCCCAACCTAACGAGTCAGAAGATCCTACAAAATGAGGCGGGTGCATTCTCATCACATCTCGTAACTATTTACTAGCTCCATTATCTCCATCTGGGTTCTCATCCCGGTGCAAGTTCTGATTCATTTGTTGTTAGGCGTATTTTTATGCACTTATTTATCATTATTTTATATCCATTTTGAGCCTAAATCTGCATAAATGAGCTTTTAATGCACTATCTTTATATGTTTTGCAGGAAATTGGAGTCCGGAAGCTCGAATGATAAAAAACGGGCGAAAATGGCAAATTTTTGCCTGGGGTCGCGGCACGAACCAATTGAGCCGCGGTACACGAAGGCAACCAGCAAGTGCCGAACCAACTGTACTGTGAGTTGCGGCAAAAGGATGCTGAGCCGCGGCCCAGGAAGAAAAAAAAGACGCCCAGGCAACCCGCTGAAGGTTAGGGGCCGCGGCACAGATTAAGTGAGCCGCGGCCCACAGGGCGGTTTTGCAGAGACTTCCGCGTTTCTTTGCCCTTTTTGGAGCAGTTTTCGACCTAATCACACGGACGCGTTTTGGAGGCTGAGGAGAGTTATAAATAGGGGTTTAAGGTCTGAAAAAGGGAGGATTATCATCAGAGGATCGGGAGGAAGAGCGGAGACACCAAAGGAACTAGTGGAGGAGATTTGAGGGCGACGACAAGACCACGGATCCCTTACGGTTTTTCTTAATTTTTCCGTATCTTAGTTTCTAGATCTGTTTGAGTAGGATTGTGATTGTAGCCGATTACATGACGGTTTGATTTATTTATTTTTATTTCAATTTACTCGTTATTCGTATTGAATTGGATTCTTTTCATTGTTCTTAATGCTTTTTAATTGTCTGACCAATAGTTGAATTGATTTGAATGTCTTTATGGATTCGGGAGATGAAATTTAGGCATAGTTCTTATCATAAAAATCATGATTTTCGTGAGATAGGGATATACTCATGGGAATTGTGAAGCCTATTTATTGTGGGGATTCTTGAACTGTTTTAGCTATTAATTATCTAATTCGAATAGGGATATATCGAGTTAATAATTCTTAGTATTTTCTATCGACCTTGGGAAAGGCTTTAGAATAATATAGGAATTCCTGGCTTATAATCAATCGAATAAAAGTGAATTGGAATTAAATAAAAATCATTACTGATTGTTTGAGGTGAAAATCATAATCCTACGCCCTTACTATTATTATTATTTTTATTATTACTATTATTATTGTCTATTTATTTTTTTGCAATTAGTTTAGATATAAATTCCATATAATTGTTCTTCAAATAAAATTACGAGTCGACTATATTTTGGTACTTAGTGAAATCAGTCCTCGAGGGAACGATATCTTACTTATCACTTTATTACTTGTTGACACCGTGCACTTGCGGCATAGTGTGAGGGATTTCCTCGCAACAAGTTTTTGGCGCCGTTGTCGGGGATTGATTTTTCGCTAATATCATTACCAAGCGACTCTAATT
Organism: Orobanche coerulescens; assembly: GCA_033398695.1. NCBI lineage: Eukaryota > Viridiplantae > Streptophyta > Magnoliopsida > Lamiales > Orobanchaceae > Orobanche > Orobanche coerulescens. The sequence goes on along the minus strand of CM065804.1, from coordinate 67,941,883 downwards.
TTAATTTGAAGTTTTTTTTTTAGTTTCTATATTTTTTCCTTTCTTATTTTTTTACTATGTTTTCCTTTGATTATCGTGACCCTTGGCATTTCATAAATTTCGATGATCTTAATAATTTGCCAAATAGGGTCAGTCAGCCCCCTCCCCCGAAACAAAAGACCATGCTTGAACAATGTGTAGACGCTCTCAAAAATCCTGATAGTACCCCTCTTGAGCGAGAATGTGCACATCGTGGTCTTGAGATTCACTATGGTTATTTTTTAGCTCATATATTTAGTAGTGAAGTTGAGGGGGAGGTTGAGAAGAAAGACATTCTAAGTTTTAGGGTCGATCCCCCAGCACCTGATAATTACATAAAGTGTGATGAGCTTGTAGAAGAAGTTACCATTGATGATGTTTCCAAAGAAATTTCATTAAATTGTCATCAAACTTCGACTAATAAGGTGAACACTTTTATGCCTAAAATTTTATTAACGGTGCCGCGCATAATTTTTCCTAAATCCATAATGGGAGAGATTGACCCATTACTTTTGATTTTGTTGAGGCTGATTCTTTGAGTTCTAATGAGGTTGTTCGTGATAATTCTTTATTATTTACCCATTCGAACTCTGCTTATTTTTTCATACCTTATAATTATTTTATTCTTTCATCATTTTTTTGGTTGTCCACATAATTATTCTTACTCATTATTTTTGGCAACCAGGCATGAACCAAAGCCTCCCTTGTGGAATAAGAGGCTTATAGATTGCAAGAAGGGGGTATTTGGCAATCTCCCTAGAAAGAAGCCACGTTAATTTTTTATTTGCCACGTCATGCTCAAGACGTAAAATGGAGCGCTTGATGGGAGGCAACCCATCATTTTTACTTGCTTTCTAGATAGTTGTTTTTATTTGATTTTTCGTTAATAATTTTTTTCCTTTGTTTTGTTTTTTTCGTTTGGATTCGTGTATTCTTGTGGCCCTTATTTCTCTAATATTTTTTTTTCAACCCCAATGAGATATTATCCTTCATATTCTAGTCTTTCTTGACTTAATGTCTACAGTTATTTCATGACTAGAGACTAAGTTTGGGGGTTCCTGGTGATGTTGGGCATTACTTGAAGAATGGATAGACAGACGATTCCACTCAGACATGTGCTGGCGTTCAAGAAGACATTTGGAATAAGATTCACTTTTCCGTATCTCTTTTATTTTCACATGAGTTTTATTGTTGATGATTTTATGTGTAGTGGAATAAATTGAAGCATGCGATATTCTCTTAATTTTTCTTGGTTATAAATTGCGATTTCATCATTGCTTTATTGTTCTTGCATGCTGTTGATGGTTTTTGTCTAAAACGTGAATTTTTCGTGAATTTTTCGTGCGTCTTTTTGTGCAAAACTGATGTTACGATACTGATTTCTCTCTGAAGAAACAGTTGAGTTTTTAGTCGAGTGTAGTCAGCGATATCTGTTTCTGTTGAGTATTCATTTAGGTCCGAAATTTGTTCGTTTTTGTAGAAATCTTAGCAGATAAGAAAGGAGACATGCGTGTTTTCAAACCACCGTCTACACGTTTGGTTATACTTTTCGTGTAGCTAGTCATCCAGCAACATGAGTCTTGTGGGCACTTGAAGTGAGTTTAGAGTCGGACAGTTTTTTCCCAAAAAGGCGAGAAAATGTTCTATGATGGGAAGTCTAGTAACCGGGGGTATTCACGTGACCCGTTGTTCACTCTCGCGTAAAACGACAAACCTGAATAGAAAAATAGCTTAGAAATATCGCATTACCGATGATAGGAAGCCTAGTAACCGGGGGTATTCGCGCGACCCATTGTTTACTTTCGCGTAAAACAGCAACCTTGAATCGGACGTGCGGGAATTGCTATTCGAGTTTTTTCTCCGCTGTAGAGGGGGACTTAGTAACTAGAAGCATCCATGTACCCCATGAGTGTCTTTTACGTCAAACGGTTCCCCAATATATGAGAATAGAAATCCATCCTAGGATTATCCCGATGAAACATCCCGAGATCCGAACCTAGGGTTAACTCGAATCTATATTATCGATTATACATAAGGGAATACTATCCGAGGATCAATTTTGACAATGAAACTCTTAAATTTTTGCCACTAGACTGTGGGACTGGGCGAGTTGGCTCGTTTATTTTAACCCTTCATATTGGCGGTCGGTTAAATTCACGCTTGTTAATCTTTGAGCTTGATTTTCTTCATGAACGATTGATTAGGACAGAAATTGGTTACTTAGTGGAATCAGTATCCTGGATGTGACTCACTATTACGATACTTGTACTATTCTTTGAGATTTTCAGGGTAGTATTGATTAAGTTGAGCACTATGGACTTGCATGATTATTCACGATACATTTTGTTTAAAATTGATTTTTGCTTGAGGACAAGCAAAGGCTCAAGTTTGGGGGTATTTGTTAGGGGTATTTTTATGCGCTTATTTATCATTATTTTATATCCTTTTTGAGCCTAAATCTGCACAAATGAGCTTTTAATGCACTATCTTTATATGTTTTGCAGGAAATTGGAGTCCGGAAGCTCGAACGATGAAAAACGGGCGAAAACGGAAAATTTTGGCCTGGGGCCGCAGCACGAACCAAGTGAGCCGCGGCACACGAAGGCAACCAGCAAGTGCCGAACCAACTGTACTCTGAGCCGCGGCACAAGTGTAATACCCGAGATTCTCGGTTCCAGTTATTTTTGAACTTTTGTCGATTGCGCCGTTCATTTTGTTCTGTTGGCGATTTCTTGAGATTTTCCCTTATGTTGGGTACGGCACGATGTACCGTGTTGTGGTGTTCGTTGGGTATGACTTATCGTTGCGTAAGTCGAGCTAATAGTATGTCTTGCTTTTTTATGTGCTCGTTTTCGATTTGGATCGTTGGTGTTGTCCGTTAGTGTTTCGTTGCATGTTGAATAATTATTGTTTTGTCGAGGAGTATCGTTTTTGTGCATTTGGTCGACTTTGAAAGATCACCACCGGCGCTTATAAAGTCTAAAAATTCTGAAACTTTACAATGTGATAGAGCATCAAATTAGCTTTCCAATGGTTCAAACGGCGAGTCAATCGGAGTTCGGACGGAGAAGTTATGGTCATAATGACAAAGTCTACCTTTGTCGAATACGGCCTGGAATACGGCCTGTTTGCACCGTTTTTCTTGAGTCGTTTATAACACGGCGCTGGAATATGGCTCTAATTTGGGCCGTTTCGAGCCGTTTTGTCGATGGTATAAATAGGACGATCGCGTTTTTCGACCCATTTTCACTTCTCTCTCTCGGTTTTGGGCGATTTGATGGGGATTTCAATCCTGAGTAGATTATCATCATATTCTTGAAGTCTTGATCATGTTTAACAACATCTAATCCATTGCTCTTCGTCGGATTGAGGTAATTCTTCAAAAAATCCCTTTTCAACTATTTTGGGGTTTTCCTTTTGATTTCAATTGGGCCGATTATGATGAATTGGTCATGTAATTCTTGTTGTATTGGTTGTAATCTACGGATTAGTAACTCGTTTATCGATTTCGTTTCACCGGAACATGATTTTGGCTTTCTTGGAACGAACCCTTGAACCCTTGTAGTTTCTTAGTGTCGATTGAGATTTCGTTTAGTGTTGTTGATTCGTAGCGGTATTATTCTCATGGTGATTGTGTTGTTATTGATTTCTCGCGAAGGTGGTTGGTTTTTGGGGCTGTTTCGGGGCTGTTTTGGGGCTGGTTCGGCCGAGCTATTTTGGGACTGTTTTGGGGCTGTTTTGGCCGGGCTGTTTCGGGGCTATTTTGGGGTTGTTTCGGCTGAGCCGCTTTCGTCGGAGTATTCACAAATTGATTTCGAGGCAAGTATCTTGCCCATACATTACGTGTTTTGTGGATATTATGGTTGTTAATCGTCGATATGTGCTAAATGAATATTAATAACCATTTTTCAAAAGAATCGGAATATTTACCATCATTCTTTTTGTAAAGGTGACCCGTGTGTGTCGGGAATTAATGTGCTTAGTTGAATATGTGTGCTAGTGTCGAGTATAGAATCACCTTACTTTCTTGTGATGTCATTGCGTATGATTATGTCGTTGGTAAATGTAAAGTGTAATTCTTTTGTCAAATTATGTGCTTGGAGTCATGTTTTTGTGTATGAATATGTGAGTTTGTGTGATATTAGTTGTGTCGTTCGGTGCTGTTGAAATCTTGTGCTTCCTTGTGAATCGTATCACTGCTTGGTCGTGAGTATATGTTGGATGAACTGGCCATTCTAGTAAGGTACCTCGACTATATATACTGTGATTGACCTTCGAGGCTTGTGGTTTGCAACTGTGATTTTGAAACGTGTGTGTGTTGTTCCTTCCACCCGGAGTGTCCGACGGGATGTCTGGGGGTCGATACTAAGGGGTACGGCCACGGAAGTGGACTTGGGTGCGTGTGTGGATGAACTTCCACCCGGAGTGTCCGACGGGATGTGCGGGGTCGATCTTAAGGGGTACGGCCGCGGAAGTGGTTTCCCACCGGAGTGTCCGACGGGATGTCCGGGGGTCAATACTAAGGGGTACGGCCGCGGGTTACTGATTGTGGTTTTCATCTTGAGGATGACGTTGATGTTTTCGTTAATTGTGATATTGTCCGGAGTATCACAATGCTTTGTGCTTGGGGTCGAGAGACATTATATATCGAGTCTTGGTGCTTGGCTAGAATGGCATAGGAATAATGTGTTATGTGTAATGTGTCCTTGTAAGTGAATTGAAGTGGATGATCGGGTCGTGGACCCTGTGTTTTGTGACCGGAATGGTTGGGTCGTGGACCCCGTGTTTTGTTAAACGGATTTGTATTTTGAAAAATGAACTTTGAAATTTGTGACCACTAAATGGCTTTCGAGGAATTAAGAACATTTTTAAATTTTGATGTTTTCAAAACTCCCGAGATTTGGAAATGTTTTCAAAATGCTTACTTGCTTCGTTTACCTTTCAGGACTTGAACTATTTTTAATCGAATATATCTCGGAAGTCTTTCGTTATATTCTCGGAATGTGTTGTGTATGGCTCGTATTTGCACTTTATACTTGCACTAGCGAAACAGTGGAGTTTGCTAACCCCGAGTAATCGGGGGTGGATATCTGTATTGTGTCCGGTACATGCGAGGTTTTCGGGAGCAAGACACAGGATCGGCACGAGGGATGATGAAAGACGAATGATACTAATCACACGAAGGCCGCTTTTGGGTTCGATTAGTGAGTCCATTGTATTGTCTTTTCCATTGTCTTATTGTTCGTTGTTGCAAGTATTTTACCCTTGTGTGGGTATGAGTCTGGATGAGTTTATGTATTTTGATTTTTAAGTCGGTGACGAAAGACCAAATCGGTCTATTGGTGCATTATTTTGATTCGTCGGTATGTAATGTAATGTGTTGTTTTGATGTCTAGCTCGGTGGATCCTCACGGAGAGGGTGCCGGCGTGTAATATTCCGGTTTGATGCGGGGGTGTTACATTTATGGTATCGAGCTTAGGTTGAGGAAACCTAGGTCGGGTCGAGTTATGTGTTGTTGAGTCTTGTATTGTCGATTTTGTCCGATGAGTCGTGTCGCGACGCGTAAATGCAGGATGTCGGCCGTGATTAGTATCAAGGTGCAGCCATCATCTTCGTGCGATCTGTGGATGTAAGTCTCCCTACTACATGTTGTACCACGAGCTATACGAGCTGTATGATTCTGTTATGTAGTAGTATTTGAAGGTGCATCGTGAGTAAGTGACATATAATTGTTAATTCCGTTTTGTGTTAGAATGAAGAATGATATTGCCAAATGTATCCTTGTATGAACTGCTTTTCTTGCAAGAGCAACAACCTTGGAATTTTTTTAGTTTCAAGGCTTAGGGAGCCACGTAAATTTTAAAATGTTCTCCAAGGGATGAAATATTTTGATTTTTGTATGATGACCTCAAGTTCGAAAATTTTTAGACTTCAAACTACCGATATTTCATTTTCATCTCATACTATAAGTTTTCAAAACTCGAGTTTTTAACTCAAATAAGGTCTACAAAATATACTCAAGACGTGACTCTCGTTTGTAACTTTTCGGTTTCATGATTGTTGGTCAGAAGATGCGTATTGATGATGCTCTCGTTGTTGAGCAGTGGTGCCCGTTTTATGATTAAAATAGTAACGTGAATGTTGAGTCCATCGGTATGTATGTGTTGAGATAGTCCTCCTTATTGAGAAGTAAAATTTTCGTTTTTGTAAGATGATTTTATTTTGATGGTTGCTTGTGAGATGTTATAATTATGTGAATCGATGACATTTAGACTCGTATGTTGTTGCTTATTTGTAACCTTCGAGTTTAGTATTACCTCGTATATGTTTGCAATCGTGTTGGTGATGAGAGCAGTTAGCACAGGCTTAATACGAGACTAACGCGCGCTAACGTGGCGTGTTTAGCGCCGCGTTAATCTTTGTTGTAACGCGCTAATCAACACAGGCAGAGGCTATGGAATCGCATTTTAGCCGTTAGGTCTAACTTTGCGGCCAATCACTGTAGTTGTATTCTCTACGTGTTGTCTAGTGATAACAATCTGTTGTGCGTGAATGTGTGTTAAGACTTTTCGTATTGCTAGGTGATATTTGATTGTGTTTGATGAATTGATAAATTATGTCTCATTGTGTGTGTGTTCAAAAACACTTTCCTGGAAACTTTACAAAGTTTTGACGGTTGGATTAATCGGCGGCTCCATGTATACTTTGAAAATTATTTGGAATTGGCGAGCCGGCCTTGGATTCTCAAATAAAACCTCGATGGTATTTGAAAGAGTTGTTTTAAAGTACATGTAGATATTTTGCAAAATGTTACCATCGTTGATTTTCATGTAGTGTTGGGGGGATTTTCCAAAATGATTTTTAACGTATTGTTGTATTTTCAGATAATTCGAGTACATGATTTTCAAAAATCTTTCACATCATAAAAATATTTTATTTCAAAAACCAATACGATTTTTATATTCAAAAATATATATTGAAAGATAAAAAAAATCTCACTCGATGTAAACTTCAAACTCGAATTTGAGAAAGTTTCCTGTATTGATTAAAGTATGTACGAATGCTTTGATGACCTTGCGTGGCTACCTTGTTGTTATTAACGTAATCTTTGGTGTGTAGTGGCGTGGTGATTTTGACAATGCGGTTGCCTGAGAAAATATTATTTAGCCAATGATTTCAAAATGAGACGGTTAAAGTCTGTTGTTTAAAAGTTTTGATGAAGCAACCTGAGGTACCAAAAATACTTTTAAAGTTTTACTTTGAATAGCACACAAATCCAAGGATTTTCAAATGATATCATTTAAAAGAATACCTCGTGGATTTTCTTATCGAGTTGTTAGTAGTTACCTTATGTGATATTGTCGTGCTGAGTTGATACTTTAGCATGTTATTTTTGCGAAGTTGTGGCATCGTATCGAGTGAGAATCCGCTTAGTATGCCGAGGGACAGAGGATGCGGTCGTGACCGCGGTACAGTTGGTCATGGATATCAGATGCAGGACCAAGAAGATATGGCCGAGAAGGTCGCTATTCCAGCATTTCGTTCTCGTTGTTTAGGTTTCGGGGGCGAAACCTCTTTTAAAGGTGATATGATGTAATATCCGCAATTTTCAATTTTCGGTAAATTTTTTTTTTGGCAGGAGTCCGTTTTAACAGATCGCCTATGACCGTTTCGTCCTTATGTGTATGTTTCATTCTACACTTGTTGACATCCGAGTTCGTTTCGGTGTCGTTTTGCTGAGTTCCTTGCTTTTTGGCGACTTTTCCGCATTTGAGATTGATTCTTGCGAATCTTGTTCAAAATTGTTGTTCGTATTTCCCCATAAGTCCGTTTAACCTTGTTAGACGTTTTGTGAAGTTCGGTTTGGTTATACGTTGTCTTATCGTGATGTTTCAGACGTTTGGGCCATTTTGTAATTTCCCAAAATTTTGGGGTGGTTGCCTTCGTATCCTCTTTCCAGATCTTCAAGTTAGCGGAATCATGTGTCATCTAGAGTTGCTCTGCCTGGATTGTTTCATGTTTTAAGTTACGGGACGAAACTTCTTTTAAGGAGGGTAGAATGTAATACCCGAGATTCTCAGTTCGATTATTTTGAACTTTTGTCGATTGCGCCGTTCATTTTGTTACATTGGCGATTTCTTGAGATTTTCCCTTATGTTGGGTACGGCACGATGTACCGTGTTGTGGTGTTCGTTGGGTATGACTTATCGTTGCGTAAGTCGAGCTAATAGTATGTCTTGCTTTTTTATGTGCTCGTTTTCGATTTGGATCGTTGGTGTTGTCCGTTAGTGTTTCGTTGCATGTTGAATAATTATTGTTTTGTCGAGGAGTATCGTTTTTGTGCATTTGGTCGACTTTGAAAGATCACCACCGGCGCTTATAAAGTCTAAAAATTCTGAAACTTTACAATGTGATAGAGCATCAAATTAGCTTTCCATGGTTCAAACGGCGAGTCAATCGAGTCCGGACGGAGAAGTTATGGTCATAATGACAAAGTCTACACTTTGTCGAATACGGCCACGGAATACGTATTGTTTGCACCGTTTTTCGAGTCGTTTATAACACGGCGCTGGAATATGGCTCTAATTTGGGCGTTTTACGAGCCGTTTTGTCGATGGTATAAATAGGATGATCGCGTTTTTCAGCCCATTTTCACTTCTCTCTCTCGGTTTTGGGCGATTTGATGGGGATTTCAATCCTGAGTAGATTATCATCATATTCTTGAAGTCTTGATCATGTTTAACAACATCTAATCCATTGCTCTTCGTCGGATTGAGGTAATTCTTCAAAAAATCCCTTTTCAACTATTTTGGGGTTTTTCCTTTTGATTTCAATTGGGCGATTATGATGAATTGGTCATGTAATTCTTGTTGTATTGGTTGTAATCTACGGATTAGTAACTCGTTTATCGATTTCGTTTCACCCGGAACATGATTTTGGCTTTCTTGGAACGAACCCTTGAACCCTTGTAGTTTCTTAGTGTCGATTGAGATTTCGTTTAGTGTTGTTGATTCGTAGCGGTATTATTCTCATGGTGATTGTGTTGTTATTGATTTCACGAAGGTGGTCGGTTTTTGGGGCTGTTTGGGGCTGTTTTGGGGCTGGTTCGGCCGAGCTATTTTGGGTTGTTTTGGAATTGTTTTGGCGGGCTTTGTTTGGGGCTATTTTGGGGTTGTTTGGTGAGCCGCTTTCGTCGGAGTATTCACAAATTGATTTCGAGGCAAGTATCTTGCCCATACATTACGTGTTTTGTGGATATTATGGTTGTTAATCGTCGATATGTGCTAAATGAATATTAATAACCATTTTTCAAAAGAATCGGAATATTTACCATCATGCTTTTTGTAAAGGTGACCCGTGTGTGTCGGGAATTAATGTGCTTAGTTGAATATGTGTGCTAGTGTCGAGTATAGAATCACCTTACTTTCTTGTGATGTCATTGCGTATGATTATGTCGTTGGTAAATGTAAAGTGTAATTCTTTTGTCAAATTATGTGCTTGGAGTCATGTTTTTGTGTATGAATATGTGAGTTTGTGTGATATTAGTTGTGTCGTTCGGTGCTGTTGAAATCTTGTGCTTCCTTGTGAATCGTATCCTTTGCTTGGTCGTGAGTATATGTTGGATGAATCGCCATTCTAGTAAGGTACCTCGACTATATATACTGTGATTGACCTTCGAGGCTTGTGGTTTGCAAATGTGATTTTGAAACGTGTGTGTGTTGTTCCTTCCACCGGAGTGTCCGACGGGATGTCCGGGGTCGATACTAAGGGGTACGGCCACGGAAGTGGACTTGGGTGCGTGTGTGGATGAACTTCCACCGGAGTGTCCGACGGGATGTCGGGGTCGATACTAAGGGTACGGCCGCGGAGTGGTTTCCCACCGGAGTGTCCGACGGGATGTCTGGGGTCAATACTAAGGGTACGGCCGCGGGTTACCATTGTGGTTTTCATCTTGAGGATGACGTTGATGTTTTCGTTAATTGTGATATTGTCCGGAGTATCACAATGCTTTGTGCTTGGGGTCGAGAGACATTATATATCGAGTCTTGGTGCTTGGCTAGAATGGCATAGGAATAATGTGTTATGTGTAATGTGTCCTTGTAAGTGAATTGAAGTGGATGATCGGGTCGTGGACCCTGTGTTTTGTGACCGGAATGGTTGGGTCGTGGACCCGTGTTTTGTTAAACGGATTTGTATTTTGAAAAATGAACTTTGTTTGTGACCCTAAATGGCTTTCGAGGAATTAAGAACATTTTTAAATTTTGATGTTTTCAAAACTCCCGAGATTTGGAAATGTTTTCAAAATGCTTACTTGCTTCGTTTCTGCTTTCAGGACTTGAACTATTTTTAACTGAATATATCTCGGGAAGTCTTTCGTTATATTCTCGGAATGTGTTGTGTATGGCTCGTATTTGCACTTTATACTTGCACTAGCGAAACAGTGGAGTTTTGCTAACCCCGAGTAATCGGGGTGGATATCTGTATTGTGTCCGTACATGCGAGGTTTTCGGGAGCAAGACACAGGATCGGCACTAGGTATGAAGAAAGACGAATGATACTAATAACACGAAGGCCGCTTTGGGTTGATTAGTCTGAGTCCATTGTATTGTCTTTTCCGCTGTCTTATTGTTCGTTGTTGCAAGTATTTTACCCTTGTGTGGGTATGAGTCTGGATGAGTTTATGTATTTTGATTTTTAAGTCAGTGACGAAAGACCAAATCGGTCTATTGGTCTGTTATTTTGATTCGTCGGTATGTAATGTAATGTGTTGTTTTGATGTCTAGCCTGGTGGATCCTCACGGAGAGGGTCTGCGGCGTGTAATATTCCCGGTTTGATCTGGGGGTGTTACAACAAGGATGCTGAGCCGCGGCCCAGGAAGAAAAAAAAGATGCCCAGGCAAGCCACTGAAGGTTAGGGGCCACGGCACAGATTAAGTGAGCCGCGGCCCACAGGGCGGTTTTGCTGAGACTTTCGTGTTTCTTTGCCGTTTTTGGAGCAGTTTTCGACCTAATCACACGGACGCGTTTTGGAGGCTGGGGAGAGTTATAAATAAGGGTTTAAGGTCTGAAAAAGGGAGGATTATCATCAGAGGATCGGGAGGAAGAGCGGAGACCAAACGAACTAGTGGAGGAGATTTGTGGTCGACGACAAGACCACGGATCCCTTACGATTTTTCTTAATTTTTCCGTATCTTAGTTTCTAGATCTGTTTGAGTAGGATTGTGATTGTAGCCGATTACATGACGGTTTGATTTATTTATTTTTATTTCAATTTACTCGTTATTCGTACTGAATTGGATTCTTCTCATTGTTCTTAATGCTTTTTAATTGTCTGGTCAATAGTTGAATTGATTTGAATGTCTTTATGGATTCGGGAGATGAAATTTAGGCATAGTTCTTGTGAGAAAAATCATGATTTTCGTGAGATAGAAATATACTCATGGGAATTGTGAAGCCTATTTATTGTGGGGATTCTTGAACTGTTTTAGCTATTAATTATCTAATTCGAATAGGGATATATCGAGTTAATAATTCTTAGTATTTTCTATCGACCTTGGGAAAGGCTTTAGAATAATTTAGGAATTCCTGGCTTACAATCAATCGAATAAAAGTTTTTGATTCTCCTCACACTATGCCGCAAGTGCACGGTGTCAACAAGTAATAAAGTGATAAGTAAGATATCGTTCCCTCGAGGACTGATTTCACTAAGTACCAAAATATAGTCGACTCGTAATTTTATTTGAAGAACAATTATATGGAATTTATATCTAAACTAATTGCAGAAAAATAAATAGACAATAATAATAGTAATAATAAAAATAATAATAATAATAGTAAGGGCGTAGGATTATGATTTTCACCTCAAACAATCATGAATGATTTTTATTTAATTCCAATTCACTTTTATTCGATTGATTGTAAGCCAGGAATGCCTAAATTATTTTAAAGCCTTTCCCAAGGTCGATAGAAAATACTAAGAATTATTAACTCGATATATCCCTATTCGAATTAGATAATTAATAGCTAAAACAGTTCAAGAATCCCCACAATAAATAGGCTTCACAATTCCCATGAGTATATCCCTATCTCACGAAAATCGTGATTTTTCTCACAAGAACTATGCCTAAATTTCATCTCCCGAATCCATAAAGACATTCAAATCAATTCAACTATTGGCCAGACAATTAAAAAGCATTAAGAACAATGAGAAGAATCCAATTCAATACGAATAACGAGTAAATTGAAATAAAAATAAATAAATCAAACTGTCATGTAATCGGCTACAATCACAATCTTACTCAAACAGATCTAGAAACTAAGATACGGAAAAATTAAGAAAAACCGTAAGGGATCCGTGGTCTTGTTGTCGCCCATAAATCTCCTCCACTAGTTCCTTTGGTGTCTCCGCTCTTCCTCCCGATCCTCTGATGATAATCCTCACTTTTTCAGACCTTAAACCCTTATTTATAACTCTCCTCAGCCTCCAAAACGCGTCCGTGTGATTAGGTCGAAAACTACTCCAAAAACGGCAAAGAAACGCGGAAGTCTCAGCAAAACCGCCCTGTGGGCCGCGGCTCACTTAATTTGTGCTGCGGCCCCTAACCTTCAGCGGATTGCCTGGGCGTCTTTTTTTTCTTCCTGGGCCGCGGCTTTTGTACCAACTGATCAACCACCTGACGAAGGACGGTGGCGGTGCCAACGTCAACATTATCTCTGGCTGATTGCCCCTGATCACGCGACTGGTCATCTCGACCATCTGTACTGAGCTGATTGGTACTCGACAACGAGCGAGTCGCCCTCTCATGCTCCTGATCATGACCTCTACCACTACCACGCCCTCGGCCTCGACCTCTCGGCATACTGAATGGAACACTGTTCAGAAAACAAAACAAACATCACATAATCAATACAGGACAACAAACCGCAACACAATAAAATATTCACTCTGAGTCATTACACGAATATACGAACTATCAATGCAACAATAGAATTTAAATTTATAAGTAATTGACATGGCCACATAAACAGATTGTATGCCCTCAAGCAAAACAAACACTGTTAAAACATCATACGTACCATTTTGGTCAAACATGGGTAACATTTTATAAAAATAAAATTTTCTGATGTCTTCGTTCAAATGATAATATTTTAAAATTCTTGAGTTTGAAAGATTTTTCTGAAATAAAATTTTAATACCTCGGTCGTTTAATCAAAACCATGATTCCATTATCATAATTGTCTCGTTTTGAAATCATTTGCAAAACAACATTTCTAAATATCAAATCTACTCGATAAACGTTATCGTCAAAATGACCTACAGTGTGACCACATGTTACCACGCCACACCATCACAAATAACAACGCACATGATAATCAGTGGCCATGCCCCTTAGCATCGACCCCAGAGGTTTCGCCAAACCATCACCGGGTGGGAAAGCTGTTTGTACTAGAATGAATCATCACCACAGACCAACTATCACATCGGGATAACATCATAGAATAATACAATTAAATCAGACCTTGCAGTCACAACACCTAAGTGTACAACCAAAATTTGCTAGTAAGAATGGTAACGATCAATAACACGTCAATAATACCCATACTGAATAACTGAGTGTGACATTACTGATATAATAGTTAAAGTTCACAATCGTCACTCGCGGACCACACGACTATATCCATAGAATCAAACGATCGGAAAAGAGCATAGATACCACTGTAATAAAAAATTACTGTCGTGACAGTCACAAGCTTACTGACGTAATAACATGCAGTTTACAACCGTAATAACTAGGGGCTTACAATTGTAACACCTAAAAGCTTGTTGGAAAACTATTGGTCGGTATCGCCGTTTGGAGATAGAGTTGTGAAACTCTTTCGCATTGCGGAAGCGATTTAAATGAATGTGCGGAAATTAAATGACGCATAGATTTAAAGAGGTTTGGCCAAACGTGCCTACGTCCTCTCTTAGTATCTTTTTATATAGGCTAAAGATAAACCTCTGCGACTTTCTTCTATCGGTCGAGGGATAACCGTTACAAGCTCGCCTTCTATCGGTCCGAGTAAACTGCTCAATCACTTGTCTTTATGTCGGTCCAAGTTAAACTATTTTCCTTTTCTATCGGACAAGGAATCAACCGATCTAGCTTTCTATGGGTACTAGAAAACCTCACTTAGATATCGATTGTGATTCTAACAATGCCGGATCCTTGATCCTAATAACACTGAATCCAATCGTATCCTTTCTTTTTCCTCTCGTGTTTGTGTTGAATGTATAAACACTCAAACTATCGAAATAAGCACAATTACAATAACAAGAATATCAATATCTATATCTGATCAATGTATCATTTGCTTTGCGTTGTTGTTAATGAATACCATTAGAAGTGGTATTTATAGACTCCAAAGCCTCAACTAGTCGTTAGCCTTCTGTCACTTCATTAGGTACGTTACCAATCTTCTCTTATGTACGTTAGCTTACTTACATACTTTAACGTCAATATGTTACGTACGTTATCGTCCTTACAAAATAGTCCAGTAGCCTTCACCTTCTGTGTTACGTACGTTAGCAAACTGCCCCTTATGTACGTTATGATAAGTCTTCATATCCGTTGTATGCTGACCTATGCCATGACGTCATCTCCAACGTTATTATTGTTTTGAATTCTTTAAACACTTGGTTAAGTATGTTATCTCATTTTATATTACGTATGTTATAGTCATGATGTTGCGTACGGTATGGGTTGTCTATTACGTACGTTAAGCTTGGTCAGGTAGCTTCCTTCTTGTCTGATCAGGTAGGTTCGATCTCATCTGATCTGCAGGTAGGTTGGTCTCGTCTGATATGCAGGTAGGTTGGTCTCGTCTGATCTTGTACAGATAACTTTTCCGGATTACGCGACTTTTTGTGTCTTCGACTCCTTCGTTGTTTTGTTTCGCTTCTTTGTTGTTTTGCTTTTTTTAGCAACTTTAATCATCAAAACTCTATTAATGAATATTTAGAATAAAATATTCCAACAATCTCTCTCTTTTTGATGATTACAAAAACAACGCCTTAAATGGATAAAATCTGCAAAAATAAATATATATATATTCGTACAGATCAAAGTTATCAACTTTGTCCGTTTCGTTAGTTTCGACTCCCAGTTTTTCTTTCTTTCCTTTTCAACTTCTTCTCTTTGTTTTTCAACTTCTTCGTTTATTCTTTTCTCCCTCTTTTTGATTCGAACATATATTTATTTTTCTCGTCAATCTTTCATGACGCTTTTTATCTATCCAACTATTTTCTCCCCCTTTTTGTTATCAGCAAAAAGTGTAAATAAAATGATAATAAATGATAATTAAATAAATGATGAATGCACAAAAAGGGTATAACTCCCCCTGAAAAAAATCTCCCTATTAAAACATAAACTCCCCCTGAGTAAAGTATTTATTAATGAAAATTATTTTTTGGGGACCCAACCGATAGTTGGTTTTTGTTTCGAGACATAGACGATATTCGGAATAAAAGTTTCTTTTGGAATCCAAATCTTTTTGGTTTTTATCGTCCGTCATGGGCTTTTGCAACTAGTAAAATGATGCCCAGTTTTTAAACATTTATCGCATCGGGGTATATTGAAATTGACAGATTTGTTTTTCAAATGCGTTTTGAATCCTAACCCCTGTTTGTTCAACGTAAATTTTTGAACCGAGAGCATTTGTTCAAATTTTTTGTTTCCACACAAAAATTCTTCGTTAAATTTTTAAGCTCGGTTTTAACTTTCAAGAGATCATCCTTTAAAATATTTTCGTTTTCACTGCATTTTAAATGATTGATCTCGATAATTTTTCTCTTTTCAAGAATTTTAGAAATTTTATTTTCTAATAATTTATTTTTAGCTTGGAGGGATTTGATTCCACTTAAAGCATTTTGATAATCGATATGCAATAATTCAAATGCTTCAAAAAGTTCATCGTGAGAGGATGCACTTACTTGACTTTCGACATCACTTTCGTCGAGTGAACTTCGTGCCATGAGAGCGAGATTATTTTGATTGATAAAATCATCATCTTCGTCTTCATCGCTCCATGTTGCAATTAGAACTTCCTTTTTAGGATTTGCTTGGAAATTCTTTGCGAAGTGGCCTGGTTTACCACATAATCGACAGTTGTTGTCGAATTTCTTCATTCCGCCCGAGATGTCTTTCTTTTTCCGGTTTAATAAGTTTTGAAACTTATTAATATTCTTGGCATAATATGCCTTCTTCGTCACTTTCGTCCACCGGGATTTCTTCTTTATATCTTGACATCTTAGCCTTCATGGCTATTGATCTTTCCCTCGACTTTGGCTTGACACTTCGTGATTTTAATACAATCTCATAATTTATTAGCGAACCAACGAGGGCGCTAAAATCGAGTGAGTTGAGATCTTTAGATTCCATTATCGCCGTCATGGTGCTGTCCCATTCGCTAGGTAGTGATCTTAAAATTTTCTTGACTTTCTCACTACTAGATAGCGGTTTTCCGAACGAAGCTAGTCCATTAGTAATGACCGAAAATTGGTCGAGCATGTTGGTGATGGACTCGTCACCCTTCATCATGAATAACTCGTAGTCATGGAGAAGCATATTGATCTTCGTCTCCTTGACTTGAGTTGTTCCCTCGTGTGTGATTTCAAGAATTTTCCATATCTCTTTAGCACTTTCACACGATAAGATACGATTGACTTCTTCTGGATTTAAAGCGCAATATAACAGTTGAGTAGCCTTACAATTCAGATGGTCGTTCTTCCAATCCTCGTCATTATATTCTTCGAAACTCTTAAGAGATCCATCGAATTTGATTGGAACTTTCAGGCCAAGACAAATGATCTTCCAGATTTCTATATCATAGGCACGAATGAAGATCGACATCTTTTTCTTCCACATCATATAATTTGATCCATCGAAGAATGGTGGTCGGTTTAAGGCAAGACCTTCTACCGGGGCAAGTTGAAACGCCATTTGGATCGACTCCTCGGATGTTAAGCCGCTTATAGGAGGAACCACTCCGATACCAATTGTTGGAACACTATTGGTCGGTATCCCCATTTGGATATAGAGTTGTGAAACTCTTTCGCGTTGCGGAAGTGATTTAAATAAATGTGCGGAAATTAAATGACGAAGGGATTTAAAGAGGTTCGGCCAAACGTGCCTACATCCTCTCTCAGTATCTTTTTCTATAGGCTAAAGATAAACCTATGCACCTCTCTTCTATCGGTCGATGGATAACCGTTACAAGCTCGCCTTCTATCGGTCCGAGTAAACTGTTCAATCACTTGTCTTTATGTCGGTCCAAGTTAAACCGTTTTCCTTTTCAATCGGACAAGGAATCAACTGATCTAGCTTTCTATGGGTACTAGAAAAACCTCACTTAGATATCGATTGGGATTCTAACAATGCCGGATCCTTGATTCTAATAACACTGAATCCAATTGTATCCTTTCTTTTTCCTCTCGTGTATGTGTTGAATGTATAAACACTCAAACAATCGAAATAAGCACAATTACAACAACAAGAATATCAATATCTATATCTGATCAATGTATCGTTTGCTTTACGTTGTTGTTAATGAATACCATTAGAAGTGGTATTTATAGACTCCAAAGCCTCAACTAGCCGTTAGCCTTCTGTCACTTCATTACGTACATTACCAATCTTCTCTTACGTATGTTAGCTTCCTTACGTACGTTAACGTCAATATGTTACGTATGTTATCGTCCATACAAAAAAGTCTAGTAGCCTTCTTCTGTGTTACGTACGTTAGCAAACTGCCCCTTACATACGTTATGATAAGTTTTCATATTTGTTGCATGCTGACCTATGCCATGACGTCATCTCCAATGTTCTTCTTGTTTGAATTCTTTAAACACTTGGTTAAGTACGTTATCTCATTTTATATTATGTACGTTATAGTCATGATGTTGCGTACATTATGCGTTGTCTGTTACGTGTGTTAAGCTTGGTCAGGTAGCTTCCTTCTTGTCTGATCAGGTAGGTTCGATCTCGTCTGATCTGCAGGTAGGTTAGTCTCGTATGATATGCAGGTAGTGTAATATCCAGATTTATTACTGTGTATTTCATCTGTATTCGAACCCTGTATTATTCGGATTTGTGGTCTTGATTATTGGAGTATGATATTTCTTGCATTGCTATCTTTGTACATAAGTATAGCAACATGCAAATTCTCTCATGCAAACTCGTGATAGCGCATGCTAAGAATGTAGCTTAACGCGCGCTATCGGCTACTACTAGCGCACGCTACGTATGTAGGAGTTGCGTGCGCTTAACACTGAATTATTGAGCTGGGCGGCTAGCACATGCGCCAGCCGGTACATGGGTCCGGATAAGATTCCCGCGGATGAACCTGTACAGATTTGGAGTCAACGCTTATTAGCGCGCGCTAAGTATGTATTGTAGCGTGCGCTAATTAGCTAAAGTGCAGAATATTATAAATGAGACAACAACCCATTTTGGCTTACATTTCTTTCGTCCATTCTTCGTTCTTGAGAGGACAGAAAGCAATAATTATCCTCCTAACACACTTAGAACACATCTACGTGATCCTTGAATATTGGATATCACTTATGAGTCATCATTGAAGAGAAGTAACACCTTGGAGTGGCATATAACCAACCGGAGTTGGATTCTACCTTGCGGTTCAGTAATTTCGTCATATTAAGGTATGCTCAATCTATCTCCAGCCTTAGATTTGGATTCTAAGGAATAAGATGATCATGCTAACGAGATATTGAATTTCATTAGTGAATTATTCAACAAACATCATGTTTAGAAGTTGGGAACGTCTATGCTTAAGATATTATCATTGGAACCTTGTAGTTGGAATCCTAGTACTTCAAATGATGAGGGAAATATTGTGAAGTTGGCTATCCGTGTCATTTATGTTATCTTAGTGATCATAAATTGAAAGTGATATTATTTTCGGTTATAAGGACTTAAGGGAAGAATCATCTTAGGAAATATTCTTTCGTATAAGTTGGAATTGTTAGTTCACCTCAAGATGAAGTCTGAATGTGTATAATGATAGTAAAATCTAATGCACCAACCGGAGATCACCGAACTTCGCATGAGAATTGTAATCAAGATGGATTATGGTGTTGTGATGATTATACGTATACTCGTATCTCGAAGTTGTTATTATCCGTGAGATCATTCATAAAGTTTATGAACATAACATGTAGTCGGATAACAAACATTAATCACTGAGGTATTCGCTTACTTCATCACCATTTGTACAACCTGGTGCCCTCTAGTGAACTGCCATGCACGCTTAGCGTGCGCTAAGCTACAAGAATTAACGTGCGCTATCGAGTACGTTTAGCGTACGCCACGTTTGGAACTTAGCGTGCGTTAAGTCATCGGTGATCGATCGGTGATCGGTGAAACCGACCGTGCATGGTTAGCGTACGCTAGGCTGTGTGTACTGCGTGCGCTAACGAGTATCATTAATGTACGCTACATAGGATGCGTAGCGTGCGTTAAGCGATCCAGACAGATTGTATTTTAAGGACTTCCTACCGTAATTTTTGAATTGTTAGACGTTCGTATGGCATGAGATGAATTCTATGCTATTTCTTTTGTTAAGGTTCGAGCTTAACACGTGATTGATCGAAGGGGACGACCTTCGAGTATTTTGATATTCGTGGAAGTTTTATTCTTGTCAACAAACCGAGGTAAGTACTCTAATTAGAATTGTTTATATTATGACAGTTATGATGTGATTGTATTGTGTAAATGTGTTGTGATTATATGTACACCATGCGTTGATCCGACGGGAATCATCATGGGAATCTATAGCTATGTGCACTGGATCGTTGGACAGGTAGTTCCACCATGTGTTGGTCCGACGGGATCATCATGGGAATCCATAGCTGTGTGCACTGGATCGTTGGAATACCATCAGTATGTTGAAACTGTTATGATATGATATGTGTTGTTGATATTTCTCGTTGGAGAAACTTGTTATGATATAATGGTTGATTATATCACTGTTGTATGATTATTGTACTTGTACTAGCATCGTTGTGCTAACCCCTTCGGGGGTGAACATTTGTTTATGTTCAGGATCCAGGAGAGGGGGAAAACAACCACTGGAGTTGCATGACGACGAGGGTGCAGAGTGATGTTCCGGCCGGGTTTAATGTCTGTTGTTTGTTGGTTATTTAAATAAGTACTCGAGTACGTCGTCAGCTTATGAATATTTGGATTTTAGTGATGTATTAATAACCCTTCATTGGATATTTGTAATCTTAGTATTGAACCAGACTGTTGTATTTTATTTCAGTGATTTCATAAGTTGGTATCTGTTATTGTCATTTCATTTCTTCAGCCTTGTAAATTCTTACGTAAAGGATTTACGGCACTGTAATATTCCTGAATGTATCGGGGGTGTTACAGAATATGGTATCGGAGGCAAGATTATGGATATCTTGGCCATTGGGTTAAAATAGGGGTCATTTACGTCTTTTGAGGTAACCGGTCGTGAATGACATCACTGTACTGCCTACGTCTTCATGCGAACGGTGGTTGTAAGTTCCAAAACTCTATCTCGTTCTTTACATGTTGTACCACTTTATACTTGAACATTAGAACGATGTTGTTTCCTGTATATTGAATATTTATGCTTACAGTATGTTGAGAGGCGGACGTGGACGTGGTCGCGGTCGTGGACGCAGACGAAGGAATGCTGATAGGGAGGCGTCGCCTTCTAATCATGCCAGTCATAGCTCAGACGAGCCGCAAAGATCCATCAATAATGAACCGGAACCTGCTGTACCAGAAATCTTTCGTCAAGTGGTGAATCAGATGACTCAGTTCGCTCAGGTCGTGGACCGAATGCAGGTGGCGGTGGGATTTCAGCAGGGAGATGGACATCAAAGGATCCCAGAAATGGGAAATCGTGGGGACCGATGGTTGCAAGAGGTGGCGAAGATGCAACCACCCAAATTTGACGGCTTTTCCGAGACTCCCACATGGGACCATTGGTTGAAGGAATTGGAGAAAATCTTTGCCGGAATTAACTGCCCAGATGACAGGAGAGCTCCTATTGCTCAGCACTTTCTGATAGGGGAAGAATCCGAGTGGTGGGAAGCTATCCGACCTGCAGATCATGATGCTGATTGGACAGAATTTAAAATGATGATGGAAGCTCAGTACTGCCCTCATCCTGTGAGGGAAGCCAAAGTTCGGGAGTTTTTCTCCGCTCAGCCATCAGACGAACCCGTATCCCAGACCATTATTTCTGATCGAGACGGCCGTTTTGTGTCTCACTTTTGGAAAGCAGTTCATAAGGCCTTGGGGACCGAATTGAACTTCAGTACAGCTTATCACCCGCAGACTGACGGACAATCCGAGAGGACCATTCAAACTGTAGAAGACATGCTAAGGGCTTGTGCCTTAGATTGGTCAACTGATTGGGAAATTCATCTACCATTGATTGAATTTACATATAACAATAGTTGGCATGCTTCCATTAAGATGGCACCATTTGAGGCATTATACGGGAGAAGATACAGATCGCCCCTATGCTGGGACGATTCATCAGACTTGATCGGGACAGAACCAGAGTTGATCGTACAGACTCGAGAGAAGATAGCCTTAATTCGTGAAAGACTGTTGACCGCCCAGAGTCGACAGAAATCTTATGCAGATGTATGACGTCGCCCTCTGGAGTTTAGTACAGGAGACCACGTACTTTTGAAGGTTTCTCCTACTCAGTGAATCTTTTGTTTCGGAAGGAAAGGAAAACTGAGTCCAAGATATATCGGACCATTTGAAATCCTTGAGAGAGTTGGAGAGTTGGCATACATATTGGCATTGCCTCCGTCATTGTGCCATGTTCATAACGTGTTCCACGTATCCCAGTTACGGAATTATATACCCGATCCTAGTCATGTCATTGATTTCGGCGAGATCGAAGTCGCTCATGATGGGACGTTTGAAGAAAAACCGGTCAAGATACTCGAGAGTCGAGTTAAGCAGTTGAGGAACAAACCAATCATTTTGGTCAAAGTTCAATGGTCACGTCACGGAGTGGAAGAAGCCACATGGGAAACAGAAGATGGCAAGAAGTCCAGATATCCCGAGTTATTTTCATCTTGAGTTTCGGGACGAAACTCCTTTTTAGTAGGAGAGTATGTAATATCCGGATTTATTACTGTGTATTTCATCTGTATTCGAACCCTGTATTATTCGGATTTGTGGTCTTGATTATTGGAGTATGATATTTCTTGCATTGGTATCTTTGTACATAAGTATAGCAACATGCAAATTTTCTCATGCAAAATCGTGATAGCGCACGCTAAGAATGTAGCTTAACGCGCGCTATCGGCTACTACTAGCGCACGCTACGTATGTAGGAGTTGCGTGCGCTAGACACTGAATTATTGAGCTGGGCGGATAGCACATGCGCCAGCCGGGACATGGGTCCGGATAAGATTCCCGCGGATGAACCTGGATAGATTTGGAGTCAACGCTTATTAGCGTGCGCTAAGTATGTATTGTAGCGTGCGCTAATTAGCTAAAGTGCATAATATTATAAATGAGACAACAACCCATTTTGGCTTACATTTCCTTCGTCCATTCTTCATTCTTGAGAGGCCAGAGAGCAATAATTATCCTCCTAACACACTTAGAACACATCTACGTGATCCTTGAATAGTGGATATCACTTATGAGTCATCATTGAAGAGAAGTAACACCTTGGAGTGGCATATAACCAACCGGAGTCAGATTTTACCTTGCGGTTCAGTAATTTCATCATATTAAGGTATGCTCAATCTATCTCCAGCCTTATATTTGGATTCTAAGGAATAAGATGATCATGCTAACGAGATATTGAATTTCATTAGTGAATTATTCAACAAACATCATGTTTAGAAGTTGGGAACGTCTATGCTTAAGATATTATCATTGGAACTTTGTAGTTGGAATCCTAGTACTTCAAATGATGAGGGAAATATTCTGAAGTTGGCTATCCGTGTCATTTATGTTATCTTAGTGATCATAAATTGAAAGTGATATTATTTTCGGTTATAAGGACTTAAGGGAAGAATCATCTTAGGAAATATTCTTTCGTATAAGTTGGAATTGTTAGTTCACCTCAAGATGAAGTCTGAATGTGTATAATGATAGTAAAATCTAATGCACCAACCGGAGATCACCGAACTTCGCATGAGAATTGTAATCAAGATGGATTATGGTGTTGTGATGATTATACGTATACTCGTATCTCGAAGTTGTTATTATCCGTGAGATCATTCATAAAGTTTATGAACATAACATGTAGTCGGATAACAAACATTAATCACTGAGGTATTCGCTTACTTCATCACCATTTGTACAACCTGCTGCCCTCCAGTGAACTGCCATGCACTCTTAGCATGCGCTAAGCTACAAGAATTAACGTGCGCTATCGAGTACGTTTAGCGTACGCCACGTTTGGAACTTAGCGTGCGTTAAGTCATCAGGCGAGTCAGTCGGCTGATCAGTGAGGCACTGACCGTGCATGGTTAGTGTACGCTAGGCTATGTGTACTGCATGCGCTAACGAGTATCATTAACGTACGCTACATAGGATGCGTAGTGTGCGTTAAGCGATACAGACAGATTGCATTTTAAGGACTTCCTACCGTAATTTTTGAATTGTTAGACATTCGTACGGCATGAGATGAATTCTATGCTATTTCTTTTATTAAGGTTCGAGCTTAACACGTGATTGATCGAAGGGGACGACCTTCGAGTGTTTTGATATTCGTGGAAGTTTTATTCTTGTCAACAAACCGAGGCAAGTACTCTAATTAGAATCGTTTATATTATGACAGTTATGATGTGATTGTATTGTGTAAATGTGTTGTGATTATATGTCCACCATGCGTTGATCCGACGGGAATCATCATGGGAATCTATAGCTGTGTGCGCTGGATCGTTGGACAGGTAGTTCCACCATGTGTTGGTCCGACGGGATCATCATGGGAATCTATAGTTGTGTGCGCTGGATCGTTGGAATACCATCAGTATGTTGAAACTGTTATGATATGATATGTGTTGTTGATATTTCTCGTTGGAGAAACTTGTTATGATATAATGGTTGATTATATCACTGTTGTATGATTATTGTACTTGTACTAGCATCGTTGTGCTAACCCCTTCTGGAGTGAACATTTGTTTATGTTTAGGATCCAGAAGAGGGGGAAAACAACCACTGGAGTTGCATGACGACGAGGGTGCAGAGTGATGTTCCGGCTGGGTTTAATGTCTGTTGTTTGTTGGTTATTTAAATAAGTACTCGAGTACGTCGTCAGTTTATGAATATTTGGATTTTAGTGATGTAATAATAACCCTTCATTGGATATTTGTATTCTCAGTATTGAACCAGACTGTTGTATTTTATTTCAGTGATTTCATAAGTTGGTATCTGTTATTGTCATTTCATTTCTTCAGCCTTGTAAATTCTTACGTAAAGGATTTACGGCGCTGTAATATTCCTGAATGTATCGGGGATGTTACAGGTAGGTTGGTCTCGTCTGATCTTGTACAGATAGCTTTTCCGGATTGCGCGACTTTTTGTGTCTTCGACTCCTTTGTTGTTTTGTTTCGCTTCTTTGTTGTTTTGCTTTATTTAGCAACTTTAATCATCATAACTCTATTAATGAATATTTGGAATAAAATACTTCAACAAAGCTTACGGCCGTAATGGTAAACATCTTACGGCCGTAATCACTAGCAGCAAGACAGCATAATTGACCCACTAGCCATGAAACGGCTCCGAAGGTTAAGGATCGACTCCTAAAAATATATCCTGACATTTAGAAACACTGTAACATTCTCCGACGAGCATAACAACATAACAAACTTGTCGCAACGACTTAGTCCCGACACACAAACACATAACGTTTTATATTCCGAAAATCAAAGTCGTTTTGCAAAATAAAAATTTTTCAAAATCCTTTCGATAATATCCAAAACTGACTGTAACAGTTTACAATGCCCGAAATACTTTAAAATGCCTCTTTCAGATACTGTCCGAAGGTGTCATTTGAAAATATATGACAAACTCGTCAAAGCTCAACCGATTTCAAAATCCATACAAAATCGTTGTTTAACCGCACCATCGAAATGTTTTCAAAAATCGATTCTTTTACGAACATAATCAAGCTCAAAAAAAATCTTTTGGAAAACCATTTTTTAAACCTACACGCAGCGGACATAATTAAAAATAATCGAACTTGAAACCACATGCCCAATCGGCAAACGAGATTACAAATTTAATCAAATACGATTCGTGAACACCAAGTTCAAACATACGTCAAAACCATCCATCTGAGTTCCTCATGAACTCTGCCGTCGATACCATCTCTGGATCACATTAAAGTTCACAGTTTTCACATGACATTGCACCATTCGGTGTCCAACCTTCAATACATTCAACTCAATACACAAACGGCATACCACGAATATTAAACACGGATTCTATTTAACAACATCATGCAAACAAAATTATGCACCACAATTATCGCACATAAATGAAATCATGAAACCCCGATACCTCACATAAAATAGGAGACTTACGTCCACAGGCTGCACGGAGATGACAGTCGCCCACGATACTAATCTCATCCTACAATACATACGACACGTTGTGACCACGCACAACTCAATTTGTCACCCGGCAACTCGAATGACATGACATTATATTACTCGACAAACCATGACTCGACTTGAGCCGATAGCCTAGATTTCTGCAACCTAAGCTCCAATACCATAACTGTAATACCCCCAAACCGTATGGGAATATTACATACCGTAGACCCTCCCCACGAGGACCTACCAGGCTAAACAACACAGAACTACCAAAAACTTGACCGACCGGAGTCAATCATTAAAATAATAAAGACCATTAAGGTCAATTACAATACAACCACATGGACCGATGAGGTCACATGACTAATGAAAATGAGATGAAATACAACTCTTTACAATAAATACCCACGCAGAGGTAAAGATACACAACATCGAAAGTCTGACTATAACTCGGTCGATACAACATAACTCGACCAAACTCTCAACTTTTGATTAGTATCGTAGCTTGTCACTTCCTGGGCCGATCCTGTGATTGATCCCCCGAACCTACCTGTACTTGGACGCAAAACAGACATCCATCCTGTAATACCCATACTTTATATGAATTGTTGGCTCTGACATTCCTTCACTATTGTCGCTCTGTAAACACTTATTGAAATGTTGACGATGTTGATTTTAGAGTTTCGTACCTTTTGGATCATGTTCGTGTTGTTTGGACCTTTTGGTAGTGTTTTTAGATAAACAGATAGCGTACGCTAGGCCTAAGCTAATGCACGCTGTTTTTGTTGAGTAGCGCACGCTAGCGTTGAGTCTTTGCCAAGCTATCGGTCCGGGCTTGGCAGAGGCAGTAGCTGATTCTGCCCTCTGGACTAGCAGTCAGAGCGCGCTAGGCATTAGCTAACGCATGATATTCCTATTGAGTAGCGTGCGCTAGCATCGCCTGTAGCGCACGCTAATGGGCTGAGTCGGCGGGGGCAATGGGGTGTTTCTATTTTTTGGACTAGCAGGGAACGCACGCTAGGCCTGAGCCAGCGTATGCTATTGGTGTTGCGTAGCGCGCGCTAGTGCCCATATGTAGCGCACGCTAGCGGGTTTGGGCAGTGAGTTGGAATATTTGTAGGATACCAGTTAGCACATGTAAGGTGTGATAGCGCGCGCTAATGTTGCGGGTCAGAAGCTACTGGACTACCGGGTGACCCCGTTAGCGCACGCTAGCCCTGAATTTTAGTGTGCGCTAACCAGGTGCAGTATATAAGTGAGGGTCAACCTTGTTCTTCGTCATTTTTTACCTACTTCACTCATTTCCGACGGGAAAAATTGAGAAGGCAATTTGGAGGTGATTTTCATCAACTATCATCATCTTTGGTTAATAACAAAAATCACACAACATCTAATCCGTTTCTACCTTCCAAATTAAGGTAAATTTCTTAGAACCCTAGTTTTGGGAATTTTTGGGGATTTTCTTAGATTCGTCTGAGTTATCCATTTTGGAGTTTGAGATCCTTGAGATTATGATGTATCTACCCCGTACCCATGTTTCCCCTACGATTATATGGATAGTTATCTACCTTATTTCGGACTTGAGAGGGTTTGGGTGATTTCCAAACCTCTAGGTGATTATCCTTGTAGTTTCGTGAATCGTCGGTGGGTTTCGGGAGTTTCTTCGTGTGATTTGAGTATGGATTATTAATTATCATATTCCTTACTAATCGTCTAGGTGCCGGAAGTGCATTCTTGGACCTACCGAACTTGTATTCCTTTCCTTCTGATTCTCGATGTCTCAAAGGCACGTATATGTTTATGATTGTACGTTCTCGAATTTGAAAGTAAGGTATATGAATGGCATGATTGTATATATTCACTCTGGGATGGACCAATGGGTCCTCTGAGGGTTCTGTAGCCTTTGGTGCGGTTCCGCGAATATTTTGGGTTAACCACTCTCGGACGGACCAATGGGTCCTCTGAGGGTTTCGTTGCCTTTGGTGCGGTTACACGGTTAATCACATATGTATTGAATGTGATGCTATGAGATTTAATTATTCCATAATACTAGTCTTGAATTGATGAAATGATGATTACATTTACTTTAATGTCGAGAAGTATTATGTTTCATATTTGAGATACTTTACTAGCTAGTCGACGGCTAACCCCTTTATGGGGGAAATACCTTTCATGTATTTCAGGATCCAGGAGAGCGGATAGGCATGTACCAGGCCGGCATGAAGATGATGGACAAGTGTGATGCTGTGTATTGTCACGGGTTATGTTTTGTATTTCCTCCATTCAATGATGTCGTACTTGAATGGTTTTTGAGTACTCGAGTACTGTTTTGGTTTCTTTGATGTTTTGGCCTGTGTTGCCATATAATGATTCTAGATGTGTTGTACTCGGTTTTATTGGATATTGTCTTGGGTGTCAACTTCATTGTTCTCCATTTGGTTATGCTTGGACCTTATCGGTCAAAGTTCATGGTTCTGCGTGTGAATAGCCTTGTGGGTCCCACGGCGGGGCTCACGGCGCTGTAATATACCCTGAATAACTTGGGGGTGTTACACACCCCCCGATTACTCGAGGGTTAGTAAAACTCCATTTTTTTACTAGTGCAAGTATAATGGTATACGAAATGTATTAAGCAAAAGCAATCACGAATCAAGTACGACAATCAATTGTCAAAATATTCCCGAGATGTTTTATTGATTAGAAAACAAGCGATGAAGAATTTAAAATTAAACTCGGCATCTCGGGAATTTTTAAAGTATAAATTCTCTTGGACCTCGAGTCCCAAATTACAAAACCTCTTTCGAAAATGGTTAAGGCCTCAGCCCGGTTCTTGTTTCAAAACACATTAGTGAATATATCATCACGTCCGAGATTTAACAACAAAACGTTATTTATTAACTCAATGTTCGTACTCGTCAAGCAACGAACCCCGGTGGCCACGACGGACCGTACCAGGTTCCACGCATTCACTGTTCGTACATGTCATGTACCGAACTCCAGAGGCCACAACAGACCGTACCTGGACCACACACACTGTTCGTACACCTCATGTACCAAACTCCAGAGGCCACGACGGACCATACCTGGACCATACACACTGTTCGTACACCTCATGTACCGAACTCCAGAGGCCACAACGGGCCGTACCTGGTTCACACACACTGTTCGTACACCTCATATACCGAACTCCAGAGGCCATGACAGACCGTACCTGGACCACACACACTGTTCGTACACCTCATGTACCAAACTCCAGAGGCCGACAGACCATACCTGGACAACACACACTATTCGTACACCTCATGTGCCGAACTCCAGAGGCCACGACAGACCATACCTGGACCACACACACTGTTCGTATACCTCATGTACCAAACTCCATAGGCCACGATGGACCATACCTGGACCACACACACACACACACACTTCCCAACACATATCAAACAACGCAACACATCACCGCGAATAACACACCTTTATACAAATACGTTCGAACATCCAATCATACACCTAAATACATGTCCAAGTGTATAATCAATCCAACACAATCATCATAATCAACACGAGACAACAAACCCGAGCAATCAAGACGAACACGAATCACGCGATTAACATGACCAACACGACTTCACAAGGTTAAACAAGAAAGAATATCATTAATACCAACAAACGTTCAAATAATCCAGTCTCATGATCTTATGAATAAGAAAAGGAAAATAAACTTTATTCATAATATTGTTGATAATGGTACCACCTTCTCTGACCCTACGAGTATTGCCAACTCGGCGGTCCATTACTTTGAAAAATATTTCACTGAAGAGAATATCGAGTGTGAGAATGTGAGACTTGACATCATTCCTAAAAGTATTGACAACTTAGATAATAATATGCTTTGTGACCTTCCTTCATTGGAAGAGGTGAAAGGAGTTGTTTTTTACATGGATAGTGAGAGTGTCGCCAGGCCGGATGATTTTAAAATGCTAAATTTTTTCAAGTGTGTTGGGATATCATTCAATTTGATATTCTTGATGCGGTCGTTGATTTCTTTAGGGGGGGATTTAACTCAAGCGTATGCTTCTACGACGTTATCTTTAATTCCTAAAATTCCATCCCCTAATTCTTGGAAAGTCTTTAATCCCATCAGCCTCTGCAACACTTCTTACAAGATTTTTTCTAAAATTTTGAGCAAAAGGCTTAGTGTGCTTCTTCCTCGCATCATTAACCACTCCCAATCGGCTTTTATCAAAGATCTCCTAATTACGGACAACATCCTTACGGCGTTGGAGGTGACTCATGATATATCCCGGTCTAGACTTAACACCATTATTAAATTGGATATGGAGAAAGCCTACGACAGGGTGAATTGGGACTTTTTGTTTAAAATTTTGGAGCTATTTGGTTTATCTCCTCATGCTATATCGCTTATTAAACAATGTGTTTGCTCTCCTTAGTTTTCAATTATTATTAATGGCTCCCCGGTGGGTTACTTCAAAAGTGGGAGAGGCCTTCGTCAAGGGGACCCGATCTCTCCTCTTTTATTTATCCTTGCGGCCGACTATTTTTCTAGACTCATTGATGATACGTTTGCCAAAAATCCAAGTATGTTCTTTATTATTCGGAAAAATGTTCGTATTACCCATTTGGCTTATGCGGACGATACCCTACTTTTTATTAAAGCCTCTAAGACTAATCTTCAAATTCTTAATCATTGTCTTCAACATTACGAAGGGACTTCGGGTCAGAAAACTAATAAGGCCAAAAGCCTTTTTGTTATGCATTGCCCGGGTGCTGAAGACCGTCTTATGGTCAAGGAGATTACGGGTTTTGAACCTTCTTACTTACCAATCCAATATATCGGGTCCCCCATTTGGAAAGGTAACCCGACTTTTGCTATGTTCCATAATGTGATCCTTAAAATCCAAAATAAAATTTCTCTGTGGAATCACCACCTCCTTTCTTTAGGGGGTCAAATTGAGCTTATTAAATCAGTTTTAAATTCGATCGTCTTTTATTGTTTACAAGTGCTTAAACCACCCAGTAATGTTATTATTTTTATTGAGAGACTGTTTAACAAATTTCTGTGGGGATCTAATGAGCATAGACATAAAATCCACTGGGCTTCTTGGAATAAATTATGCTTTCCCACTAGTGAAGGGGGAATTGGGTGCTGGGATCTTAATGACACCATTCGTGCGGCTGAACTTAAAATGTGGTGGAGGTTTCGTACCTCTAAGAATATTTGGTCTAATTTTTTAAATGCCAAGTACTGTAAAAGACTCCATCCGATGATTGTTAAAAGTAATCCGTATGATTCTTCGATTTAGAAAAGGCTTTGTTCTATAAGAACCCATGCGGATGTTAGTATTTGGTGGAGTAGTGGGGATGGTAATGTCTCTTTTTGGCACGATAGATGGTGTGATTTTAGCCCGCTCTCCACTATTTTCCCGACTAAATCCAAAATGTGCTCGCTTCTTTTTGGGCTGGTTCGAATTGGGATAGGGACAAACTTTTATCGGCCCTCCCTAGCCAATACTGTGATTATATTAGTGCTTTCCCAACTTGTTCTAATTTTTCTAAACCATGTTGGAAACTCTCGTCTAATGGGACTTTTTCTTTCAAAAGTGCTTGGGAAAGTACTAGGCAAAGTAAAAATGAGCATTATTTTCTTAAGAAATGTTGGAACCCATTGTTACCCCAACTATTTCCTTTTTTATGGTTCGGGTTTTTAATAGGTGAATTTCGACCTCGGATTGCCTTGTTCGGAGAGGGATGATCATTGATATCCCTTGTTTTTGTTGTGACGAGCTTGAAACTTTACCCCATCTTCTACTTAACGGCCCCGTGGCTACTAAAGTTTGGGATGTGTTCCACACTATTGCCGGTTTCAAGAGGCCGAACACCAACAATATCGCCATGGCATTGGCGCCGTGGTTCAACAACTCGAGAGGTAAAATTCATATTTTCCACATCATCCCGATTCTTATTTCTTGGTTTTTGTGGTGTTGTAGGAATGACAAAGGGATGAAAGTCATCCCATTCACGGCCGAGAGGGTGTGTGGCCGGATTTGGAGCTATCTCCGAGCTCTTAAAATTCTCGGCAAAGATTATCTTGTGAATGATTTGAAGACCAAAATAAAACCTCCTTTTCTCTCCTCCTTGTGGTCTCACGGCATTGATCATTTTCAAGAGAGAGGGAAGAAAAAACTTGGTCTTGTGTTTTTCATCATTCACATTTTCTTAGAGAAAAATTGTTGAGAGATATATTATACACTTAGAGTGTAATAATAAAAGCTTCATCACTTGATTCTAGCCGTAACCTTAGAGGTTAATCGAGTGTTGTTGTTCCGATCGTTTTTCCGGCGCGTGGCAAGTAGAGACGCGGTGCTTTCGGCGTTGGATCGTTCAAGAGCTTGGAGCATATTGGATTTGTAGAGATCAATCAAAGCTTGGGAATAGCTCAAGAGAAGGTTACCATTTAATCAACGGACTTCGAGGGTTAGTTTCTTACGACTCTTGTTATTCATTTTGATATTCGTATATACGTAGCTCGATCGATCCTCGTAGGGATTCAGATCGAATTAATTTTCGTTTTACCGCTTCCGCTGGGCCTTCGTTTTAGGCACCGAATCCGAACAGTGGTATCGGAGAGTAGGTCTTGCGATCGTATGTACGATATTTTCATTTGGAATGCTCGATTAGATGGTGAATGATTTGGAATCATTTTAGTCATAATCGTGGTATATGTTTTTACGTTCGTTGTAGTTATATTTTTCGTAAGTTTATGTCTAAATATAAATCTTAATTTCTTGGAAATATGATTTATATTGAAGATATGAATGTTGGAGAATATAGATATTGAATATCCGGTCGAAAAACTAGCCCCGAAATGCCGTTGGACGGTCCGGGAGGGGTCCGAGAGCAGGGGGCCGCGGCCCAGGGCTCGGGGGCCTCGGCCCAGGGCTGTTGTAGCCGGCACAGGCAGCCATCATCTTGGGGCGCGGCCCAGCTCCGAGGCCGCGGCCTGTGGCTCTTGGGCGGCCGGCCGGCATGCCGGCGTGACTCGACCATGCCAGGCACTGTCTGCCGGTATCTTGCCCGTGATGACTCGGCCATGGCAGTTCTTTTTCGCCCGGCTCGATTTTTTCGTGTATTCTTGAAAATTAACCTCCCTCATGTTAAATTGGATTTAATATGATTAAAATGATTTATGGTATTTCATTTTATAAGGGAAATTTGATTAATTGGAATATTTATGGTCGACCGAATTATTTTGAACGTTATCATATTACCAATTGTGTGAATCGATTGGATCGGTTCGTATTGTTGATTGGATCAATGTATCTCTACGCTTTCCATTTATATAGTATTTATTGGATAAATGCTTTTTGAATGGGGATGTGGTTCGTGGACTTAGTTTTGAATCGTTCATTTTATTCGATTGGGTTGTAAAGGCCGTTTTGAGCCTATTTATTTTACTAGAAATATTTGTATCTGGGATGCAATTTTCAATGTAAAATTTATATGTAATGACGAAGACCGGAGGAAGATCCATTTCGAGAAGACGAAGATTCAAGACGAAGACTTGTAATTAGATTACGGAGTTTTTGTTTTCTAGGAACGGTCCATGAACCACATGTTGGTAGCGACTAGGTTGTGAATGGTTGTTTCATATTGTATGAATGCCAAAAACGCGCTTAAACGATTAATGTGCAAAGTGTAACGCTAATCGCGAAAATTCTCCCACGATAAATTATTAAGTTTATAAGGTTTCAAGGTTTTTCTTCCCTCCATCGAGTTTTCGGGAAATTGAAATCCAAACCGGATGTGCTATGCTTCCGAGTTATCGGGGTATTCATTTGGGGAGGACGGATAAATTACCGGGAGCGCATTGGATGCCTTCGGTTGGAGCAAATTTTATCCCTAGAAACCTGATAGGTTGCCGGATAAGATTCAATTGTGAAACTCATTTGCGTCGATGGTATAAACTTAACTTGTTCACGAACCATAGAAACCGTATGGGTTGAGGGGAGTGAACAAGGGGAAAAAGAAGATCGAATCATCCATTAGATGGGTTGGTGTTGGACACCACTTTATGAAAATTAATAGACTAGAAACCTGTTCGGTTGCCCTCTATTAAGATTTATAAAGAACTCGATCACCACTATGAATTAGAGCGACGATACTTCCGAATTTCACATGGGAGTGAGTTATTCCGATAAAAATAGTGGGAGCTGGGTAACAAGAATAGAAAAGACCTTAATTCTATACTCAGAACATAATTGAATGAGTCACTAATTAATCTGTTATACTTAATGCAGACAAATCTCAATATGACAATGAATCCACTCGCAATTCTACTCGAAAAGAACACCTTAATGGGACCTAACTTTGTGGATTGGCTCCGCAATCTGGTGATTGTCCTCAGTATAGAGGCACTGGGATACGTCTTGGAGACGGACATTCCGGCGCCTCCTGTACGGACCCGAGCCAATCAGGAAGAGATTGAAAACCACGAAAAGTGGGTTAAGGATGACGTGAAAGTTCGTGCTTATATGATGGCTTCCATGTCTAATGAGCTTCAGAGAGCTCATGAGAAAATGACTTCTGCTAGGCAGATTCTATCTCACTTAACCGAACTTTATGGTGAGCACAGCAGAACTGCTAGATATGAGATATCCAAGCAACAGTTCGGTGCAAGGATGAAGGAAGGTGAGAAAGTTGGGGAACATGTCCTCAAAATGATATCCATGATCGAGAGATTGGAGGCTCTTGATTTTAAAATGGATACTTCTCTCCAAACTGACCTTATCCTACAGTCTCTCCCTGATTCCTTCTCACAGTTTGTTATGAACTTCAACTGCAATGATATTGCATGTAATTTAGCTGGGCTAATGAACAAACTTGTGACCGCTCAGTCTCAGATGAAGACTCCGCGAATGAAGGAGTCTGCCCTTGTGATTTCTTACGGACTTCGGAAGTCTAAGAACAAGAAGAAAAAGACCAAGAAGCAAACTGGACCACAAGTTAAAGACCTTAAGGGTAAGGGCAAGGCCCCGATGGTTAGAAGAACAAGAAGAAGAAGGATGCTTGTCTCAAGTGCGGTGAGTGGGCACCTGGGCTAGAGACATCCGATTCTTCATGGCACTTCAGTACAAAACTTTTAGTTTTGGAAACAAATTGTTACCTCTTGTATTTTCTACTTCTGGATCTTGGATTACGGTGCTAGTTCTCATATTTGTAGTGAATCGGGATGCGGAACAAAGTAGGAAGCTTGGAGCTGGAGAAGTTATGATCACAGTTAGTGTCGAGGCGACCGACATAGGATCACTTCTTTTGGGTTTAGAATCCGGCTTTGTTTTGACCTTAGAAGATGTACTTGTTTTGCCCAAGGGGCACAAAAACATTGTATCTATTCCGGTCATGGACCGAAAAGGCTTTTCATTTTTCATTGGTGATGGTTCCTGCAAAATTTATTTTAGAAATAAACTAGTAGGTACTGCTACATTGTTAAATGGATTGTATCATCTAAATCTCAGCAACAAAGTAGTTGTGAATACTATGACTAGAAAACGTGGTAGGGATGAAACTAATCAAGTTTTGAAATGGCATCTTAGACTTGGTCATATTGGTCAGACCAAAGTTTACAAGATGGAAAAAGATGGACTTATGGGTCCATTGGGATCGGATCCCTTTCCACTTGTGAATCTTGCCTTAAAGGCAAAATGACTAAGTCCCCCTTCACAGGGACTTTTGTAAGAGCCGCTGATTAACTGGGATTAATCCATACCGACGTATGTGGTACTTTGGAAGCAGCACGTGACGGATATCAATATTTCATTACGTTTACAGATGATCATACTAGGTATGGTTATGTATACTTAATGAAACATAAATCCGAGGCCTTTGAGAAATTCCAGGAATTCAAGGCCCTAGTCGAGAAACAAACTGGTAATCATATCAAAGCACTTCGGTTGGACCGAGGTGGCGAGTATATGAGTACGGAGTTTGACGACTTCCTTAAGGAACATGGAATAGTTTCACAACTAACACCTCCAGGTACTCCTAAGTTAAATGGTGTGTCAGAAAGAAGGAACCGGACCCTGTTGAACATGGTCCGTTCCATGTTGGGCTATACTGACTTGCCGATTTACCTGTGGGCATATGCACTCCTGACTGCCGCTTATATCTTAAATAGATTTCCTTCCAAATCCGTTCCTAAAACTCCACATGAGATATGGGAGGGAAGGAAACCAAGTCTTAATCATATTAGGATTTGGGGATGTCCCGCCTATGTCAAGAAGACTAAAGTGGAAAAGTTGGAAGCTAGGTCCGCGAAGGGACGTTTCATTGGATTCCTGTCTGGGACAATGGGATATCTATTCTACATGCCCTAAGATTGAAAGATCGTTGTTGCTTTACAAGCACACTTCCTGGAAGATGAGTTCATTTAGGAAGGCGGAGCAGGTAGAAGTATTTCTTTAAAAGAATACAATGAAACTCCTCGGGAGACACATGTGCAAGAAACTGGAACCGAACTTTCTGAAACACAAGTACAACCACCTCGTAGGTCTAGTAGGGTGTCTCATTTACCTGAGAGGTATGGGCTTGTGCACTTGGAGGAGATGGGTCTCCATGAGGTTCCAAGTGATAGCCAAGAGACCGACCCGACGACCTATGACCAAGCGATGGTGGATGTAGACTCCGCGAAATAGCGTGAAGCTATGGAAGCTGAGATAGGCTCGATGCATGTCAATCAGGTCTGGACTCTAGTAGACCACCCCAAGGGCATAGTGCCCATTGGGAATAAGTGTATCTACAAGAGAAAGACTGATGGTGATGGCAAGGTTGACGCCTATAAGGCCAGGCTTGTGGCAAAGGGTTATACTCAAAAGGAAGGGATTGATTACCACGACACCTTCTCGCCCATAGCCATGATCAAGTCTATTCGCATGATGCTTGCTATAGCTGCCTACCACGATTATGAGATATGGCAAATAGACGTAAAGACGGCTTTCCTTAATGGATTCCTCGAGGAGGAAATCTATATGGAGCAGCCTAAAGGCTTTGTGTCCGAAGTCGATATTCAGAAAGTGTGCAAACTTCAGCGTTCCATTTATGGACTGAAGCAAGCATCCCGTAGTTGGAACCTTTGTTTTGACGAGGCAGTCAAAGAGTTTGACTTCGTACAAAATGAAGAGGAACCTTGTGTATACAAGAGGGTTAGTGGGAGCAAGATCGCATTCTTAGTACTATATGTGGATGATATTCTGCTAATAGGAAATGATGTGGGAATGCTCACTTCTGTAAAAGCTTGGCTTTCGAGTAATTTCTCCATGAAAGACTTGGGAGAAGCAACCTATATTCTTGGAATTCGACTCTACCGGGATAGAGTGAAGAGAACAATAGGCCTTTGCCAAGCCCTCTATATAGATAAGATCTTAAAGCGATTTAAGATGGATGATTCTAAAAGAGGGTTCCTACCGATGCAGCATGGAATAAAACTCTCCTTGAAGATGTGTCCTCAAAGTGAGGAACAACGAAAGGAAATGAGTAATATACCATATGCTTCGGCCGTGGGTAGCCTTATGTATGCTATGTTGTGTACGAGACCTGACATTGCGCATGCTGTAAGCGTGGTGAGTAGGTTTCAGGCAAACCCAAGTAGGGAACATTGGACTGCTGTAAAGAACATTCTCAAGTACTTAAGAAGGACTAGAGATATGGTTCTTATGTATGGCGGTGGAGAATTGGATATGGTGGGATTCACTAATTCGGACTTCCAAGGACTGAAGGATGACTCGATGTCTACTTCTGGCTACATATTTACTCTTAATGGAGGAGCAGTTTCTTGGCGTAGCGCCAAGCAAAGCGCGACTGCTGATTCCACCTGTCTGGCTGAGTATCAAGCAGCCTCGGAGGCTTCCAAGGAAGGGTTCTGGATTAAGAAGTTTCTAGGAGAACTTCAAGTGATACCATGTGCTGAGCTGCCTGTTCCGCTATACTGCGACAACGACGGAGCTGTAGCGCAGGCCAAGGAGCGGAGGTTTCACAACAGCACCAAACATATTGAGAGGAAGTATCATCTCGTAAGAGAATTTGTTCGCAAGGGATACATTGTGCTGCACAGAGTAGACTCGGCCGACAACGTCGCCGATCCACTGACCAAGCCACTTTCTCAGACTAGCTTGGAGCGTCATCTGGAGAACATGGGTATTAGATACCATAGTGTGTGGCATTGAGTGAAAGTGGGAGATTGTTAGGAGTATGCCCTCGAATGCCACTCAGAGGATGTTGAGTGAGGGAATTGTACTTGTTATTATGTAAATCATCAATATATAAGGCAATGGATGTTTTCTTTATTTACTGGTAGTTACTGGCATTCCTAAACTCATAAATATACATATAGAAACTAGTCCGTGTATTTGAGAGCAAAACATTCCACTCCTTATTGGATAAGGGGGTCGACACTGGAAAGGTTTATAGCTCAAATACTTAATCGTTCGCAAGTCGATGAAACTTGACTGGGCGTTAAGTTTATGTAAAGACTTGTATGACGTGTTATTTTATAAGGAGAGTGCCTGTCGAACACTAATGGTTAGTGGGAGCACACATTATAGGTATGCTAATTGGATTAGTATACTCGAACTGACTTACCCTCGATTCGTCACATGGATTTCACTCCGGGACAGTCAATAATGGAATCGAAAGGTTGTGATAGGTATTCGTGAACCTTCGACTTGAGGATTTAGTAGGGATGTGCTTGTGACGTCAAGATTTTCATTAGAGTAGTTTGACCCTATAAACCGGAAGGCGGGGGTCAACCTCGACGTGCATCTTGACGGGCAAGCAGCAGGTCCTACTGAATACCAAGATAGAATTCTTTCTCCTGTTAGTGAACGGGTTATATGTCCTATGCGGTTATTGACAGATGAGATCATAAGTCTTTGGCCAAAGCATTGCAGCTGGCTGTATTAGATACACGAGAGCTCGATGATCTCGATTTGCGTTAACGCATGCATAGCGTCAAGTACAGATGGGGTTTGACTGACCGTGACCCTATAACTTGATCGGGACATATGAAAGAAGGGTTTATACGTATACTGGTATTCACGACAGAATGGTTCTTGAATGATCCCAATCATTCGTTCTCAGTCGGGGTACAGTGTAGCCCACCAGGCTGGCTAGGTGGTGCTACTACTCTTTGGTTCCTCCCATTGCTGACTGAGACGGACCTACCGAGTCGCGCATTAGGATTGACGACGGAATAAATCGAGCTTAATCTCTCATTATGCATATTAGATATTGGGTATCTAATTTGAGACATTCGATGTCTAAATCGATTTATTGGATAAATTGATTTACGGCCTAATGGATTAAATAAATTACTGGGTGATTAATTTAATTCATGAATATAATTATTTCTTGGAGAAATTAATTATGTTATTTTGTATTTGATATGTTTAATTAATTGGATTAATTAAACAATATAAATACATCGGAACGGAATTGAAGTTTATCTGTTTGGACTCTTGGGAGTCCGAAACGAACCGAACTCGTCCGATTTCTTCTAGAGGCCGGCCCCCACCTTGATTTCCTACCTTGATCATTGTCTTGTTTTCTTGTTGGAAGACTTTTGATATATGAGATTTCATATCTCTTATTATAAGGAAAAGGGAGATTTTGTGGGTGAAAGATTATCTTGTGAATGATTTGAAGACCAAAATAAAACCTCCTTTTCTCTCCTCCTTGTGGTCTCACAGCATTGATCATTTTCAAGAGAGAGGGAAGAAAAAACTTGGTCTTGTGTTTTTCATCATTCACATTTTCTTAGAGAAAAATTGTTGAGAGCTATATTATACACTTAGAGTGTTATAATAAAAGCTTCATCACTTGATTCTAGTCGTAACCTTAGAGGTTAATCGAGTGTTGTTGTTCCGATCATTTTTACGGCGCGTGGCAAGTAGAGACGCGGTGCTTTCGGCGTTGGATCGTTCAAGAGCTTGGAGCGGATTGGATTCGTAGAGATCAATCAAAGCTTGGGGAATAGCTCAAGAGAAGGTTACCATTTAATCAACGGACTTCGAGGGTTAGTTTCTTACGACTCTTGCTATTCGTTTTGATATTCGTATATACGTAGCTCGATCGATCCTCGCAGGGATTCGGATCAAATTAATTTTCGTTTTACCGCTTCCGTTGGGCCTTCGTTTTAGGCACCGAATCCCAACAGTAGTCGGCGTTGATCTAGAGTTTTGTACCCTGTTTGGATCACAATTGTGTTGTTTAGACCTTGCGGAAGTGTTCTGGGTCAAAGAAATAATGCACGCTAGGCCTAGGCTAACGCACACTAATTCTTCTTGAGTACGCACGCTAGCTTTGAGCCGTAGCGCGCGCTAACGAACCAGACAGGGCAAAGGCAGTAGCTAATTCCACTCTCTGGACTAGCAGTTAGCGCACGCTAAGAGATTCGCTAGCGCACGCTATTTGTGGTTAGTAGTGCACACTAACATCGTCCGTAGCGCACGCTAACGGACTGAGTCGGCAGAGGCAGTGAGGTTTCAGACTTTCTGGACTAGCAGGTAACGCACGCTAGGCAGTGGCTAGCGTACGCTATATGTGTTGCGTAGCGCACGCTAGTGCTCAGTGTTAACGCACGCTAACGGACTGAGACAGTGAATTGAGATTTTGGCAGGACACCAGTTAGCGCATGCTAGGGATGTTTTGTAGCGCACGCTAACGTCTTATGACAGTAGCCACTGGACTACCAGGTGACCCGTTAGCGCATGCTAATATTGAGGCGTAGCGTGCTCTAGACTGGGATAGTATATAAGGCGACAGTCAACCCCTGCACTTGTCATTTCACATAATTTCCACTTTTTCCGATAGGGAGAGCTCGGGAGAGGCGATTTGGGGCGATTTGAGGCAGTCCTTCTTCAGATATCGTCATCTTGGGTTGGATAACAAGGATTATGCAACATCTAGCACATTTCTATCCTCCGAATCAAGGTAAAAATCCTTAGAACCCTATTTTTGGGAATTTTGGGGTTTTTCGTAGATTTGTCCGATTTATCCATTTTGAAGCTTGAGGACCTTGAGATTATGATGTATCTATCCCATATGCATAATTTTGCTACGACTTTTCGGATTGGATTATGCCGTTTTCGGACTTGTGAGAGTTTGGACGATTTTCCAACCTCTAGTTGTTTATCCGTGTATTTTCATGAATCGTAGATGGGTTTCGGGAGTTTCTTCATGTAATTTGAATATGGATAATTGATTACCATATTCCATGCGAATCGTTTAGGTGCCGGAAGCGCGTTCTTGGACCTACCGAACTCATACCCTTTTTCCGTTCGATTTCTCGATGTCTCAAAGGCAAGTATATATTTATGATTGTACGTTCTCGACTTTGAAAGTAAGATACATTAATGGCATGATTATTTATATCCACTCTGGGGCGGGCCGACGGGTCCCCTGAGAGTTTCGTAGCCTCTGGTGCGATTCCACGGATGATATGAACGAACCACTCTGGGATGGAGCGATGAGTCCTGTGAGGGTTCCGTAGCCTCTGGTGCGGTTCCACGGTATTCATATATGTATTGATGTGATGCTATGAGATTTAGTTATTCCGGAATACTAGTCTTGAAGATTGATGGTTACATTTACTTTATTGTCGAGGAGTATTGTGTTTCATACTTGATATACTTGCACTAGCTATTCGACGGCTAACCCCTTTATGGGGAAATACTTTTTATGTATTTCAGGTTCCAGGAGAGTGGACAGGCAGGTA
Organism: Orobanche coerulescens; assembly: GCA_033398695.1. NCBI lineage: Eukaryota > Viridiplantae > Streptophyta > Magnoliopsida > Lamiales > Orobanchaceae > Orobanche > Orobanche coerulescens. Next base: position 67,900,459 of record CM065804.1, on the reverse strand, counting down.
TCGGGTCGGCATGAAGATGGTGGGCAAGTGTGATACTATGTCTTTCCTCCGGTTATGTTTTGAGTTTTCCATTCAGTGTTGTTGTACTGGAATGGTTTTTGAATACTCGAGTATTTTTTTTCATTTTCCTTGATGTTCCGGCCTGTGTTTGCCGAAGTAACAATTTGTGTTGTGATGTCTTTGGATACATTGGTTATGTTTTGAATATCCTTTGTATTGTTCTTTATTCCATTGTATGTAGACCTTCTCGGTCAAAATTTATAGTTCCGCGTATGTTTAGCCTTGTGGGTCCCACGGTGGGGCTTACGGCGCTGTAATATTCCCTGAATAACTTGGGGGTGTTACAGAATATGGTATCGGAGCTTAGGTTTATGGATACCTAGGATGTCGGTCTTTTGGGTGTAACACCCCCAATCCACTCAGGGATATTACACGCCGTAGACCCTCTCCTAGAAGATCTACCAGGATGGTAACAACATTTAACATCTCGACAATGCCTTCAAGGCTAAAATGACTCAGTAGACCGATTTGGTCTTTCAATAAAAATATACAACTCAATTACAACACATACCCACGCAGGGGTCAAAATACAATAAACTCCCGTACAACGGGGAAAAGATACTGCAGCGGAAAAGAAAATACAACTAGACCAATACGACATCAATGGATCCTCGTGTGATTAGTATCGTTCATCTTTCATCATCCTTCGTGCCGACCCTGTGTTATGCTCCAAAACCTGAATGCAAAAATAGACATCCACCCCCCGAATATTCGGGGGTTAGCAAAACTCCACTGTTTTGCTAGTGCAAATACAAAGTGCAAATACGAGCCATACAATTCAAGTTCCAAGAATAACAATAACTAGGAATCTTCAAAAATTCGAATACACGAAACGAATACTTCCCGAGGCAAGAGTTTGAGTAAAACTTTCCAAATTCGAAAGATCACAAATAACGAGAATGATTTGCAAAATGATTTAAAATACCCTCGGGAGTTTTAATAGAAAACAATTTAGGATTATCAAATCCTTCTTTTCCAAAATCAACAGGGTCACAGCCCAAAGGTTTGTTTTCACACATAGAAAACCAATAACAATTCACAGGGCCAGAGCCCAACATCACGTGTCCTCGACGGACATAAAATACACACGCACCCGTGAAGTTTCACTCGTGAATCCAGGGCGAAACCATTGGACTCCCTCCGTAGCCCCGTCGAACCCTCCCGAGGTGAGCAAACACATTCACAAAACATACACACGCACTCGTGAAGTTTTTACTCGTGAACCCAGAGTGAAGTCATAGATTCCCCCGAGGCCCCGTCGGACCGTCCCAGGGTGAGCAAAATACATTCACTAAACATACACACCAAGCTGTGAAGTTTTTACTCGTGAACCCAGAGTGAAGACATAGATTCCCCCGAGGCCCCGTCGGACCGTCCCAGGGTGAGCAAAATACATTCACTAAACATACACGCACAGGCATCGCCTAGGACCAGGACGCCACCATGAATCCCACCCGAGGCCTCTAAGGACCCTCCCGAGCTGGCTAGCGAAACAATCAAGCACAAATATAATATCACACCAAGGATATCCAAAACAACTCAACAAGAGGCATCAAACACCTAACAAAACAACACGTCCAACCATAATGCATCGAAAGGAGATAATATATGTATACACGCATTATCAAGCGCAACATCAACACCAAACATATTCGTAGGATTCACATAGTCACTTATAACCCACATAATTTACAAAACACACGCGTTTTGAAAGTGAGCCTTTAACGAGGCTAGCCGAATCTTTTGAAAAACTCGTTTCAAACAATCAAACAACACATAAGGACGATCACCAATTATCATATTCACAAAACAAGAATAGTATGGACAAGGTACTTGCCTCAAAATCGGCACGCAAGTATCCCGACGGACACGGCTCAACCGGAAAGCTTCGAAACGCCCGATGCTTTCGAAAAGGAAAACGACAACGAACGGAAAGGTTCAACTTGGTTTCTTCGCAAGAAACTCGACCCTAACAACATATAATCAATAAATCATCGATCATACGAGGAAGAATAATCGTAGAACGCCCGAAAACCCCTCTAAGATATTTTACCGGACACCTTCAAGGCGTCGGTCAAGAACTCGACCCAAATAACAAATCGATACGATCCAACCATGGAATTAGAAGGGAAAAGATATAATACATCTAAATATTCATCAATACATCATATTCCTAAGTTAAATCGGATTAATTGGACGAAAACAACCAAAACACCCAAATTCCCCAAAACTAGATTTCTAGGAAATCTGACCTGATTCGGTAGATCGGAGGATGTTATAGGACGGATGATTGATGATATGAACCTCAACACTTCATGGATTCATTGTCCAACAACATCTCTATATGATTCACACACCCACAGTCGCGTACGGGAAGAAAAAGAATGAGAAATGGTCAAGAAAACGCCGCTGTGCCTTAAATAGGCCGATCGTCGGACGGTTACGACGAATCGCCAAGGCTTACGACGAATCGAAGTCATCGCCCCAAAATCGCCGGCCCGCTACGACGCACGCCGTGGCCTTACGACGTAATCGCCCTTACGTACGTAACGGCCGAGCACTAACGTACGTTACTCGGCCAGGGCTGGCCTGGCCCGAGCATGCCCGGCCATGACTCGGCCGGGACCAATTCCGACGGCCCGAACGACCCCAAAACCCGAACCTGAGTACGAATCGAAGATACGGTTATGAAGTACTCGCAAAGACGAATCCGAGCACTAATAGAACACACGATTCCGACCACCCGAAGGCTCGAAATTCGACAACGGAAAGTAATTACCCAAACTTTGGGAAATTACGAAAATGGCCCAAAACGTCCGAAAATCACGATACATGATCGAAACACCAAGACGAAGTTCAAAACACGTATAACAAAGTTAAACGGACTTACGGGAAACTCGAAACAGCAGTTTCGAACGAGATTCGCAAGAATCGAACTCAAGTGCAGAAAAGTCGCCAAAAATCACGGAACTAAACAAAACGACACCGAAACGAACTCGGATGAGAAAAAGTGCAGAATTAAACATTCTCGAAACGACGAAACGGTCATGAGCGAGTCATCAAAACGGACTTTCATCGAAAAAAAAGAAATTACCGGAAATCGAAATTACGGGTATTACATTCTACCCTCCTTAAAAGAAGTTTCGTCCCGAAATTTTAAACAAGTAGGGAGAAGAAATATCCCGCCAGGAAAAACTAAACGAGATATACAAGAAGCGCGTAACTCATGCCCAACGGCGAAACGTTACAGGCAACGCAAAGGAATATACGGTGTGAAAACACGCTCCACGACGACTAACACAACGCCACCGGTAGAGACATAATAAAACCCACAAGTGACAAGCGTCATCAAACAGATAGTACAATCAAGCCGATCATCCGAATACCACAAAACACAACGAACGAAAATCAATACGATTGACCAACCCAACGGTTCATCAATCAAAACGCGAGCCAAACGCTGAACAAATACGGAATTCCACCGCCTAAGGGTTGGAAGATCGAAAACGAGACTAATTTCCCGAACTTAAGGGAATTACGAAGGAGTCTGAATGTTCAACAATCACGAAACGAGATCAACAAAAACCGAACAATCAATGATCAACCACAACGATCGAGTCAACAAAAATCGAATAATCATGTTCGGATCACGAAGAACAATAAGGTTCAACCGACAACTCCGAGGTTCACATCTCGACTCGAGACAAAACATGATCCGGTGAAAATAACAAGATGCGCACTCACATAAGATCCACAGGAAAGGGAATAACAATTGAAAAGTCACAACGACGAACGAGTAATTCCGAAACAATACCACCCTCGTTCGATTAACAAAAGTAAGGGACAGGGCAAGCTCAGAAAATGTTAACAAACATAAACAAGTCGACAGAGTCCAAAATACAGAAGTTCCAAATCCGATCCACTTCGAATAAAAGAACTAGTAGAACCAAAAGATGTTACTTTCGAATAAGCTTCACAAGAATCGAACCGAATTCGGAAAAGTCACAGCAATAACCAGATCGACCCAGAACAAGATCACAGCTCGTTCGAACGATGAAACCGAAATACAGAACAAGTTCAGACAGTATCGACGAACACGAGCGAATCGATAGACTTGATAGAGAGAAAATGCGGAAGTCAAAAATGATACGGACATTACATTCGACCTCTTATAAAAGAAAGTCGTCCCCGCAACTCACAATAATGGAAACAAGGTAACAACACAAAAAGCAACCAACAGAGAAATCTCCCATGGGCCTCTCAGAGCCGATCCTGATATCTGTGCTGAAGCGCGAACTCCGAAAGTCTCGGCAACAGTCGCAAATCGAATTCGGTGTCCCTCGAGTCCACACTCGAAATGTGTTACTGACGAGAAGGACAAATTGCACGTACATTCCCCCGGCACATCATGGTTGAAATGCCTCGGCTCGGCATACCGAAAATATAAATCCTAGATACAATTGAACATAACACCGCAAAACAACATAGCGGAGATTCCAACTAAGCACAACAAAGAATCATAACACATATCATATAAAACGATTACCATCGTAAAGTAATACGCACACAAACACTACAGCGACGACGGTATCGTTCGGCGACCTTAACGGCCCGAACAATAACCAGCACATAATTACAAACCTCATGAAACAATCGCCCATGTGCATAAACGCACAAAAAATCCAAGCTTTAACAACTCATACTCGTGCAACAACACGCAAATCACCACGAGGCGACAATTAGTAAATACCAGTTCACACCTCTCACAGAGGGCTAGTTCAACAAATGCGTGGCAACGCCTCAACGTTCATGCCACCAATTCGATCATACTCGGGAGCAAACACCATTACGACAACGCGAACATCATACATACATTCCCAAACGCAAATGGAAATTGATAGGTTTTTTAAAAAAAAATGAAAACCACCTTTTGAAAATAATTTAGGAAAAACACCGGTTGATCTTGAGTATCACCTTTCAAAAAAAGTAAAAACGTGAAACATCATTATCGAGACTTTGGAAAACCATTTCGCATTTGATAAAAATGAGGACACTTTCTTTTAGTGAAAAGCTTTCAGAATATTCGACACTCGGGTCTAAGTAAAAGTGTTTATAAAACATTAAAAATATCTCAAAATATTTTGGTTCTCGAGGTAGAAGAATTTTGAAACATATTGTGGCACCTTAGAAGTACCGCGAGAAAACAATTCATTTGAAACGTACGTCTCGAAATTTATTTCTAAGATACTCAAGTTTTCGAAAATAATTCAATGCCAAAAAGGACGATGCCAAAAAGGCTAGAATGCCCAAAAATTTCAGGTAATCACACGGAACATCATAGCGCTGTGGGTCCCGCGTCGGAACCCACCAGGCTAAAAACCATTTACAAAAATGCCAAAAAGGCCGATGACGGTAATATTTCAAAAACTCACAAAAGCCATTTACAAAATACTAAATACCGTCATAAGAATTTTGCCAAAACGATCAAAGCCATAATGCCAAAAACTCGGTTAAGGGAATTGGTTTTCGAAATAAAACTCAGTCGGTAAAATACCGAAAGCCATTACAAAAGAACTCATGCAGCGGATAAAAGAAATAAAGTCAAACATGCACAAGACAGCAACACTACTCCTCATATGAACGAAAAATGGGAGTCAAATAATCACATATCACGAAATCAAAATCCATAAGAGGATTCTGTCACTTAACAAATAATCATAAAAATGGCTCGTGTCACACGAGGCACAACACAAAGAAGGGACGCTTACATTCACAGGTCGCACGAAGATGATGATCGCCCACGATACTAATCACGACCAACAAACTCAGACGACGCGTCGCGACACGACTTAGTCAGACAAAATCCGACGAGACAAAAACTCAATAGACACCACTAACCCGACAGCCTAGGCTTCCACAACCTAATCTCTGATACCATTCTGTAACACCCCCAATCCACTCAGGGATATTACACGCCGTAGACCCTCTCCTATAAGATCTACCAGGCTGGTAACAACATTTAACATCTCGACAATGCCTTCAAGGCTAAAATGACTCAGTAGACCGATTTGGTCTTTCAATAAAAATATACAACTCAATTACAACACATACCCACGCAGGGGTCAAAATACAATAAACTCCCGTACAACGGGGAAAAGATCTTGCAATGAAAAGAAAATACAACTAGACCAATACGACATCAATGGATCCTCGTGTGATTAGTATCGTTCATCTTTCATCATCCTTCGTGCCAACCCTGTGTTATGCTCCAAAACCTGAATGCAAAAATAGACATCCACCCCCCGAATATTCGGGGGTTAGCAAAACTCCACTGTTTGGCTAGTGCAAATACAAAGTGCAAATACGAGCCATACAATTCAAGTTCCAAGAATAACAATAACTAGGAATCTTCAAAAATTCGAATACACGAAACGAATACTTCCCGAGGCAAGAGTTTGAGTAAAACTTTCCAAATTCGAAAGATCATAAATAACTAGAATGATTTGCAAAATGGTTTAAAATACCCTCGGGAGTTTTAATAGAAAACAATTTAGGATTATAAAATCCTTCTTTTCCAAAATCAACAGGGTCACAGCCCAAAGGTTTGTTTTCACACATAGAAAACCGATAACAATTCACAGGGCCAGAGCCCAACATCACGTGTCCTCGACGGACATAAAATACACACGCACCCGTGAAGTTTCACTCGTGAATCCAGGGCGAAACCATTGGACTCCGTCCGTGGCCCCGTCGAACCCTCCCGAGGTGAGCAAACACATTCACAAAACATACACACGCACTCGTAAAGTTTTTACTCGTGAACCCAGAGTGAAGTCATAGATTCCCCCGAGGCCCCGTCGGACCGTCCCAGGGTGAGCAAAATACATTCACTAAACATACACACCAAGCTGTGAAGTTTTTACTCGTGAACCCAGAGTGAAGTCATAGATTCCCCCGAGGCCCCGTCGGACCGTCCCAGGGTGAGCAAAATACATTCACTAAACATACACGCACAGGCATCGCCTAGGACCAGGACGCCACCATGAATCCCACCCGAGGCCTCTAAGGACCTCCCGAGCTGGCTAGCGAAACAATCAAGCACAAATATAATATCACACCAAGGATATCCAAAACAACTCAACAAGAGGCATCAAACACCTAACAAAACAACACGTCCAACCATAATGCATCGAAAGGAGATAATATATGTATACACGCATTATCAAGCGCAACATCAACACCAAACATATTCGTAGGATTCATATAGCCACTTATAACCCACATAATTTACAAAACACACGCGTTTTGAAAGTGAGCCTTTAACGAGGCTAGCCGAATCTTTTGAAAAACTCGTTTCAAACAATCAAACAACACATAAGGACGATCACCAATTATCATATTCAAAAAACAAGAATAGTATGGACAAGGTACTTGCCTCAAAATCGGCACGCAAGTATCCCGACGGACACGGCTCAACCGGAAAGCTTCGAAACGCCCGATGCTTTCGAAAAGGAAAACGACAACGAACGGAAAGGTTCAACTTGGTTTCTTCGCAAGAAACTCGACCCTAACAACATATAATCAATAAATCATCGATCATACGAGGAAGAATAATCGTAGAACGCCCGAAAACCCCTCTAAGACATTTTACCGGACACCTTCAAGGCGTCGGTCAAGAACTCGACCCAAATAACAAATCGATACGATCCAACCATGGAATTAGAAGGGAAAAGATATAATACATCTAAATATTCATCAATACATCATATTCCTAAGTTAAATAGGATTAATCGGACGAAAACAACCAAAACACCCAAATTCCCCAAAACTAGATTTCTAGGAAATCTGACCTGATTCGGTAGATCGGAGGATGTTATAGGATGGATGATTGATGATATGAACCTCAACACTTCATGGATTCATTGTCCAACAACATCTCTAGATGATTCACACACCCACAGCCGCGTACGGGAAGAAAAAGAATGAGAAATGGTCAAGAAAACGTTGCAGGCCTTAAATAAAGCCGATTGCCGGACGGGTTACGTGACGAATCGCCAAGGCTTACGACGTAATCGAAGTCATCGCCTAAAATCGCCGCCCGCTACGACACGCACGCCGTGGCCTTACGACGAATCGCCCTTACGTACGTAACGGCCGAGCACTAACGTACGTTACTCGGCCAGGGCTGGCCTGGCCCGAGCATGCCCAGCCATGACTCGGCCGGGACCAATTCTGACGGCCCGAGCAACCCCGAAACCCGAACCTGAGTACGAATCGATGATACGGTTACGAAGTACTCGCAAAGACGAATCCGATCACTAAGAGAACACACGATTCCGACCACCCGAAGGCTCGAAATTCGACAACGGAAAGTAATTACCCAAACTTTGGGAAATTACGAAAATGGCCCAAAACGTCCGAAAATCACGATACATGATCGAAACACCAAGACGAAGCTCACAACACGTATAACAAAGTTAAACGGACTTACGGGAAACTCGAAACAGCAGTTTCGAACGAGATTCGCAAGAATCGAACTCAAGTGCGGAAAAGTCGCCAAAAATCACGGAACTAAACAAAACGACACCGAAACGAACTCGGATGAGAAAAAGTGCATAATTAAACATTCTCGAAATGAGGAAACGGTCATGAGCGAGTCATCAAAACGGACTTTTGTCTTAAAAAAAGAAATTACCGGAAATCGAAATTACGGGTATTACATTGGGTCGATTGAGTCATTGTTTATCTATATTATCACTACTTTGCCATCATCACAGTGCGGCCGGTACTTGTAAGTCCTATTACTCTTCTTATGTTTTCTTAACCGCTTTGCTTTTAGTTTGATATTCTTGAGAATCGGTCACTTCGAGAATGTGCGATTTAGTTTATACTTACGCACGTGTGTGCCCTTCAGAATGTTGGCTGACAGGAGACAGAGTCGTGTCCATGGTCACGGACGTGAACTCTTCCTTGAGATTTTGTCAAATTGCTAATTGCGATATTGGTGTGTATCGGTATTGTGTTGAGACTTTGTTTGGGAGTCGCATGCTAGTATCATGGGAGATCATCGACTTCACGCACCTGTAAGTATACTGTCTTGGTTATTCGCTTGTGGAGACCGATGATTGATCTTGTGATGAGTTTGGATATTTTGATTGATTTGTTTGATATGACGGCATTGCAGGTTTTGAGGACAAAACTTATTTCAAGGGGAGTACAGTGTGATATCCCGACTTTTAGTACGTAATATCCGGATTTCAGTATAAATTTTTCGCATTATTTTATCTGAGATATACTGGATAGATTAGTGTCTATACAGTATGGATAAAATAATTGGAAGACTGAGACAGCTGTATTAGTATAATTGTCGTAGTTGGTCGACAATTATATTTGAAGATATCGTGTATCATGTTATCGTAATTTTGATATTGGGTATATCATATGAGAATATTATCAGGTTGTATATATATGTAGTCAGTATGTCGTGTGTATACATCTAGTATATCAAGACGACGGACAAGAATAGCGTAAAATGGCTAAGTACAGCTATGTTAGCTCACGCTACAAGGTATGCCTAGCGCACGCTAAGATATATACTTAGCATACGCTACGGTGCATGCTTAGCGCACACTAAGAGATTTGAGTTACGTACGCTAAGGAAGGACCCCTAACGTACGTAAGCTATTCTGTATAAGGCCGGAAGGTGGCCAACAGGTAGGCCCAGACTGTTTATTATCGGCGATTAGCATGCGCTAAGGTCGAGGAATAGCGCATGCTACTGAGCATTTCACTGTAGCAAGTCAACGCCTATTTGCGTACGCTAATGCATGGGCATTACGTACGTTAGATGAATTTCAAAGCAATGCAGTATCTTCTGGACTGACCGATAGCGCACGCTGTCAAAGAAGGATAGCGCATGCTAGTTCTGTAGCGCACGCTAAATATAAGGTCTAGCGTGCGCTAGTGATGTGTTTTATAAAGAGGATAGACGAGTACTGAGAGGCATTTTGTCCATTCTCCTTCCTTCATTCGATAGAGAGAGCCTTGGGAGGAACTTGAAGTTCCTAAACATTGAGAGATGATCCTCTTAAACAAGATTAAGATGGAGAGCTCGGACTTAAGTATTGTTCTTGAAGTTTTTGATGATTCTTGGAATGGAATTCAATTGTTCTTCTTCGTGGTTCGTCCATACAAGGTAATCCTCATATCCTTTTTGATAGTGGCTCGTTTTTAAAGGATTAGTACTCGAGAGGGAGCATGTTGGGATCATCATGTGATAATGTTATATGAGATTTATTGGAATTGTAATAAGAGATTTCGGATATTGATATGATTATTGATACCTTCTTCATATGATGATAATGGTTTTGTTGCGATTCTTGAGGTTATATGAATGGCATGATGAGGAAAATGGTAACATAAAGATATATACCTCGGATATGTTGTTCTGAACGTGATTTCGGATATTTCATGTTCTTGAAGAACTCTTGAATTATACGAGGTGATGAAAATTTATAAGAAGTGTTGATGTTTTGAATATGAATATGGAATATTCATATCTAGAAATAAATTATGTGTTTGAAATAATATTCGTATAGGAATACGAATGTGATTATAAGTTTGATGAGACCATCATTCATCTATGAATTTGGAAGCCCATACGTATGGAGCAAGTGTTCAAGTCGAATGATTGGATTATTTGATAACCTTTTTAATATGATTATCTATTGTTTTGAACCAGTCGTATGGTTCGAATTGATGACGGTCATAGGTAAATTTTAACGATGGATTTACGAGAAGGGAACCTTGTCAATTCGTATTTAAGAATTGAGTTTGGAATCGATAACATTTAGACCCTTATTATTAGTCCGAATTGGTTGCTGATATGATCATCGGATTTCGGCTCGTATTGTGGACATGGATTCGTAAGGGTCTGAGTTGGATAGTTCAGACTGTATTTAATCGAGATATTGTGGAACCGATGAGTTTGTGGCCTGGTTGTATTGATATTGGTCGTCATCAAACCTGTTGATTATTAATCCTTCGTTTTACAATAAGATATGATGTTTGATCATGAATTATGACTATTGTGTTGCGATTGAGGTTGAAGAGTTCGTAGATTACATTGGTCGGGACTGAGGAACTCGTAGACGAAATCAACTGAATTGGTAACAGTTCGTTGTATTGATATCGAGGCAAGTTTTATACTTGTACAAATCAATGAGATTAATGTTATCGTGTAGGTGTACGAATGTGTGTATCATTTCGAGACTTGGTCTCTTTATGATTGTATTGATATCAGGAGATTGTTTGATACGACACCCGTCGGCAAATTATGCCAAATGTTATTGTTGTTCGTAAATGGCCGGTTCAAGGCATTGTGATACTTGTTGGTAAAGCTACTGTCGATAGCCGGTTTGCGGTATCGACGTATCGATTGTTATCGTGACTGATGTTCCATTGAGATATTGTGGTGATTGTCATTATTGATATCGGTGTTTTCTATTGACATTGTATTGGTCGATTGAAGGCATTGATGTATTCGATTATCATCTTCGTTATCGGTAATCGATTAAAGGTGCCGAGACATCCGTTGTAATCATTGTTATCGATTTGCCGTTCTAAGATAATCAAAGTATTGATTTGGGACTGTCGAAGATAGTTCCCATCCGTTGAGTCATTATCGATTGGTCGTTCTAAGACAATCGAGGTATTGAATTGGGATCGCCGAGGACGGTGCCCACCCGTGAGTTATTATTGTCGTGTTGGCCGACTCAAGGCAGCACACTATCATTCTTGTGAACTCGGTAATTTTGTGATCGTTGAGGGTTGAGGATTTCCAGATTGTTGTTCGTGTTAATCGGTCCTTAGGGATCGTGATCCCAACAAGGTTGGGTTGGATATTGTTGGTCATGTCGATCTTTCATTATTCATGTATCATCGTTCACTTTGGTGGGTCGTATGATCCGTATTGGATGTGTTATCCTTTTAATTTCGTTGTCATGTTGCATCGTGATATATCTGGAATCATACCTGCGTGCCGATTGGTTATGTGTAGGATTTTTATCCAGACACGATGGTCATGCGTGGATGTTTCTGCATTGGACCGTGCACACGGGACGTAGTCCGTGAGGCTAATTAGGTACATTGTCCCACGTATATTCTGGATTCCGTATACGGGGTGGACATGTGCACGGACACATTTCCGGATCGGGCGTACTGTGATTTCCCTCTTGAGCCTTATTGTTGTGGTCGTTCATAGTCCATGTTGTATTGGATATGTTTGACTGTTTGTGACTGGTTGTTCATACGCCCGAGGGGTTTGTTCGACAGTTGGGGTTATTTCGTTGAGATCCATTATTGTTGATCGTTTAGAGCTACCTTGTTGATGTTATTATCGATTATTGTGGATCTTTCGCCGATAACATTGGAGTTTATCATGTCGATGATTTTCTCGGTTGGTTTATGGGTTGATCATTGTTTTTTACAGTGTGAACGTCCGGATTGTATGTCAGTGTTTCGGGTTTTGTTGTCATTGTTTTGTGTGTTATTGGTTTTTGTCCAAATTGAGCTTTATCGGTACAATCCGACGGATAGGATTCGGCACAGACAGTTCATGCTACACTATGAGTTATGGAAATGTTTTGAGAATTCTTGGTATTGTTGAATACAGTACAGACAATTTTAGTTGACTTCTTTTCGTATTTTGAGATGCCCTTCAACGTATCAATCGTATGCCGATACTCATCATCGACCTTTGGAATTCGATTTTGGAGACCATGTCCTACTCCAGGGTTGGAGGCTTAGCTTATCGCTTGTCGTTGCCCCCTGTGTTGGGTCTTGTTCATATCATTTGTCATGTTTCTTAGTTGAGAAGGCATATGCTGGATCCAAGTCATGTTTTTTACTATAGTGAGATTTACGTAACCAAGGATGTTACCTATCCGGAGAAAACAGTGAATATTCTTGAACGTCGTGAGAAGCAGCTTCGGCACAAAACCATCCCGTTGGTTTTAGTGCAATGGTCGAGACATGGAGTCGAGGAGGCAACTAGGGACACGGAAGAGAATTTGCGATCGGAGTACCCTGAACTTTTTATTTCTTAAGTTTTGGGACGAAACTTCTTTTTAGAGGGGGAGAATGTGATACCCGTACTTTTTATTGACTGTTTGTCCTTACCGTTCTTCCTGTTTTGTCGCTCCGTAAACTCTTTGTGATGTAGTCGGCGTTGATCTAGAGTATCGTACCCTGTTTGGATCACGATTGTGTTGTTTAGACCTTGCGGAAGTGTTCTGGGTCAAAGAAATAACGCACGCTAGGCCTAGGGTAACGCACGCTAATTCTCCTTGAGTACGCATGCTAGCTTTGAGCCGTAGCACGCGCTAACGGACCAGACAGGGCAAAAGCAGTAGCTAATTCCACTCTCTGGACTAGCAGTTAGCGCACGCTAGGAGATTCGCTAGCGCACGCTATTCGTGGTTAGTAGCGCACGCTAACATCGTCCGTAGCGCATGCTAACGGACTGAGTCGGCAGAGGCAGTGATGTTTCAGACTTTCTGGACTAGCAGGTAACATACGCTAGGCAGCGGCTAGCGTACTCTATATGTGTTGCGTAGCGCACGCTAGTGCTCAGTGTTAACGCACGCTAGCGGACTGAGACAGTGAACTGAGATTTTGGCAGGACACCAGTTACCGCATGCTAGGGATGTTTCGTTGTGCGTACTAACGTCTTATGACAGTAGCCACTAGACTACCAGGTGACCCATTAGCGCACGCTAATATTGAGGCGTAGCGTGCACTAGACTGGGACAGTATATAAGGGGACAGTCAACCCCTGCACTTGTCATTTCACATCATTTCCACTTTTTCCGATCGGGAGAGCTCGGGAGGGGCGATTTGGGGCGATTTGAGGCAGTCCTTCTTCAGATATCGTCATCTTGGGTTGTATAACAAGGATTATGCAACATCTAGCACATTTCTATCCTCCGAATCAAGGTAAAAATTCTTAGAACCCGATTTTTGGGAATTTTGGGGTTTTTCGTAGATTCGTCCGATTTATCCATTTTAAAGCTTGAGGACCTTGAGATTATGATGTATCTATCCCGTATGAATAATTTTCCTACGGTTTTACGGATTGGATTGTGCCGTTTTCGGACTTATGAGAGTTTGGACGATTTTCCAACCTCTAGTTGTTTATCCGTGTATTTTCATGAATCGTAGATGGGTTTCGGGAGTTTCTTCATGTAATTTGAATATGGATAATTGATTATCATATTCCTTGCAAATCGTTTAGGTGCCGGAAGCGCGTTCTTGGACCTACCGAACTCATACCCTTTTTCCGTTCGATTTCTCGATGTCTCAAAGGCAAGTATATATTTATGATTGTACGTTATCGACTTTGAAAGTAAGATACATTAATGGCATGATTATTTATATCCACTCTGGGGCGGGCCGACGGGTCCCCTGAGGGTTTCGTAGCCTCTGGTGCGATTCCACAGATGATATGAACGAACCACTCTGGGATGGACCGATGAGTCCTCTGAGGGTTCCGTAGCCTATGGTGCGGTTCCACGGTATTCATATATGTATTGATGTGATGCTATGATATTTAGTTATTCCGGAATACTAGTCTTGAATTGATGAATTGACGGTTACATTTACTTTATTGTCAAGGAGTATTGTGTTTCATACTTGATATACTTGCACTAGCTATTCGATGGCTAACCCCTTTATGGGGGAAATACTTTTTATGTATTTTAGGTTCCAGGAGAGTGGAAAGGCAGGTATCGGGTCGGCATGAAGATGGTGGGAAAGTGTGATACTGTGTCTTTCCTCCGGTTATGTTTTGAGTTTTCCATTCAGTGTTGCTGTACTGGAATGGTTATTGAATACTCGAGTATTGTTTTTCATTTTTCTTGATGTTCCGGCCTTTGTTTGCCGAAGTAACAATTTGTGTTGTGATGTCTTTGGATACATTGGTTATATTTTGAATACCCTTTGTATTGTTCTTCATTCCACTGTATGTAGACCTTCTCGGTCAAAATTTATAGTTCTGCGTATGTTTAGCCTTGTGGGTCCCACGGTGGGGCTTACGGCGCTGTAATATTCCCTGAATAACTTGGAGGTGTTACAACTGGCACCCCACTTATAATGGTGGATAATATCGCAGAGTATAGTTTTTAAACTCTTTTGCGTTTGCGGAATCGTAATTGAATTGCAGAAGATAAACGACACTAGATTTATAGAGGTTCGGCCAAACGTGCCTACGTCCTCTCTCCGTATATTTTTCTATAGGTTTAAGATCAACCTCCACACCTCGTCTTCTATCGGTCTGAGGGATACGTTACAATCTCGTCTTCTATCGGTCCGAGATAAACCTTTACACTCTTGTCTTTATGTCGGTCCAAGATAAACCGTTTTTCTTTTCTATAGGACAAGGAAGCAACCTATATAGCTTTCGATGGGTACTAGACAAATCTCACTCGGATTTAGATATGATTCTAATAATATCGTATCAACAATCCTTATAACACCGAATCAATCTACAAGCCTTTCTTTCGTCTCGTGTATATGTTTTCGTGTATGAACACTCAAACACTTATCAATTAAGCACAATTACAACAACAAAGATGAATATAACAATATATGAAGTGTATAGACTTTGCTTGGAGTTGTTGTATGTAATGATACCAAATGACTTGGTATTTATAGGCAAATTCTCTCAACTAGCCGTTAGCCCACTACCTCTCTTTAACGTGCGTTATGCTTTATGCATAGCGTACGTTAAGATCATTACGTACATTAAACCCTTCCTGTAGCGTACGTTATCTGCATGTGGTTTCAGTCAGTGGCTTATGTCCAACCTTTACGTACGTTAGCTCTTCTACATTACGTATGTTAACTGTTTGATGTTGCGTACGTTAAGCTTATTCGCAACGTACATTAATCCTTAAAGTCATAGATCTGTTGCATGACTTTTTGACTTTAACTCTGAATCTTCCAACGGTTCATTTGTTTGAATTCATATTCAAACTACATTACGTACGTTAACCCCTCTATGTTACGTACGTTAAGTTCGTCCGATAGCGTGCGTAAACTTTGCACATAGCATGCGTTAACTGTGTCAGCTGCACTCTCGTCTGCCTTCAGGTGATATGCATTACGTATGTTAATCCTATTGTGATAGCGTACGTTAGCTTCGATAATATGAACTTCTTCGCTTTCTAGTCCGGTTCGAGCGTCTTCAACTTCTTTGTTGTTTTGGTTCGTTCTATTGTTGTTTTCTTTGATCAACAACACATAAATAACTCATCATTAAAACCATTTTATAATTATGTGGAATAGAATATTCCAACAATCTCCCCCTTTTTGATGGTGACAAAACAACAATCTTCGATAGGATTTTATACCTGCAAAAATATAAAATATTTTACAGATCAAAATTTTCGGCTTTGTCCGTTTCGTTAGTTTTCTTATCCCCATCTTTTCTTTTCTTTATTTCAACTTCTTCTCATTTTTTCTTTTTCAATTTCTTCTTTTATTTTCTCGACTTTTTTTTTCCTTCGTCGTTTCTCCCCCTTTCGTGATCGGTATATTGTTTTTATTTTTCTCGTCATTCTTCCATGACTTTTTCTCCCAATATCCCCTTTTTTGTCATAAGTAAAAAGTGAAATAATATCAATAAATAAAAAATTGATACATTAAATATGACAACGGGTAAAAAAAAAACTCCCCCTGCAAAATAAATCTCCCCGTTTTAAAAGTATAACTCCCCCTGAGTTAAATACCAATTTTGAAAATATCAATTAAAAAAAATTTCAATTGATGAAATATTAATTTTGATTTTTGGGGATCCAACCTAGAGTTGGTTTATCTTTACAAACGTAGACGATATTCGGTATTGTGGTTCCTTTAGGAATCCAAATTTTTTTAATTCTTATCGTCCGTCTTGGGCTTTTACAAATCTAAATATGATGCCTAATTTTTAAACATTTTTCACATCGGGGTATTTTAAAATTTAAGGATTCGATTTTATTACACGGTTTGAATCATATCCCCTGTTTATTTAATAAATTTTTTTAACGGAAAGTAATTGTTCAAATTTGTCATTACCACAAGAAAATTTATTCGTTAAATTATTAAGTTCGTTTCGAACATTTAAAAGGTCATTCTTTAATTTATTTTTATTTTCAAGACATTTAGAATGATTGGTTTCAATAAATTTCCTTTTTTATTTATTTTGGAAATTTCAATTTCCAATAATTTATTTTTGCTTTGAGGGATTTGTTATCAATTAAAGCATTTTGAAAATCCATATCTTAAAGTTCGAATGCTTCAAAAATTTTGTTGTGAGACGAGGTACTTACTTGGCTTTCGACGTCGCTTTCGTCGAGTGAACTCCTTGCCATGAGTGTGAGGTTATTTTGAATATATTCATCATCTTCCTCTTCGTCACTCCATGTAGCTATGAGCACTTCCTTCTTGGAAGTCGAGCCTCGGCAATTTTTAGCAAAGTAGCCTGGTTTTCCATCGTTTCGATAGTTATTGCTGAATTTCTTTGACTCGCTCGAGTTGATGTCTTTTATTCGCCGGTTTAATAAGTTTAGGTACTTATTTATATTTTTGGCATAATATGCCAATTCTTCATCATCTTCATCTACAGAGATTTCTTCTTTTCTTGACATCTTAGCTTTTAAAGCTATTGACCTTTCTTTCGGTTTCGCTTTGGCATTTTGAGATTTAAGAACTATTCGTAGTTTATTAATGAACCAACGAGGGCACTAAAATCAAGATTATTTAAATCTTTAGATTCTATAATCGCCGTAACCGTCCCGTCCCATTCAACAGGTAGTGATCTTAAGATTTTCTTCACTTTTTCACTACTTGTTAATGGTTTCCCAAAACAAGCCAGTCCATTTGTGATGACCGAAAATCGATCAAGCATGTTCGTTATGTACTCGTCATTCTTCATCATAAATAGCTTGTAGTCGTGGAGAAGCATATTAATCTTCGTCTCCTTGACTTGTGATGTTCCTTCATGAGTTACCTCAAGCATTTCCCAAATCTCTTTGGCACTATCACATGATAATATCCAGCTATGTTCTCCCGAATTTAGAGCACATATAATAATTGCCTTGCTTTGCAATTATAATGCTCGTTTTCCAATCCGTTTCATCATACTCTTCAAATATTTTGAGAGTACCATTTGAATTCATGGGAATTTTCGGACCAAGACATATGACTTTCCATAGCTCGATATCATAGGCTCGGATGAATATCGACATTTTCTTCTTCCACATCACAAAGTTCGATCCAAAGAATGAAGGTCAGTTTAAGGCAAGACCTTCGACGGGTGCAAATTGGAGCGCCATTGGATCTTTTTATCCTCAGACGTTAAGCTGATTTATATGGAAACTCTCTCTGATAACAATTGTTAAGAATTGGCACCCCACTTAGAATGGTGGATAATATCGCGGAGTAGAGTTTTCAAACTCTTTTGCGTTTGCAGAAGCGTAATTGAATTGCGGGAGATAAACGACACAGAATTTATAGAGGTTCGGACAAAAGTGCCTACATCCTCTATCCATATCTTTTTCTATAGGTTTAAGATCAACCTTTACACCTCGTCTTCTATCGGTCTAAGAGATACCATTACAATCTCGTCTTCTATCGGTCCGAGATAAACCGTTACACTCTTGTCTTTATGTCGGTACAAGAAAAACCGTTTTCCTTGTCTACTGGACAAGGAAGCAACCTATCTAGCTTTCGATGGGTACTAGACAAACCTCACTTGGATTTAGATATGATTCTAATAATTCCGGATCAATGATCCTAATAACATCGAATCAATCTACAATATTTTCTTTCCTCTAGTGTATATATTTTCGTGTATGAACACTCAAACACTTGTCAATTAAGCATAATTACAACAATAAAGATGAATATAACAATATATGAAGTGTATAGTCTTTGCTTGGAGTTGTTGTATGTAATGATACCAAATGACTTTGTATTTATAGGCAAATTCCCTCAACTAGCTGTTAGCCCACTGCCTCTTTTAAGCATGCATTATTCTTTATGCATAGCGTACATTAAGCTCATTACACACATTAAAGCCTTCCTGTAGCGTACGTTATCTGATTGTGGTTTCAGTCCAGTGGCTTCTGTCCAACCTTTACGTACGTTAGCTCTTCTACATTATGTACGTTAACTGCTTGATGTTACATACGTTAAGCATGATTTGTAGTGTACGTTAATCCTTAAAGTCATAGATCCATTGCATGCCTTTTTTACTTTGACTCCGAATCTTCCAACAGTTCATTTGTTTGAATTTATATTCAAACTACATTACTTACGTTAACCCTTATATGTTACGTACGTTAAGTTCGTCCTATAGCGTGCGTTAAACTTTGCCGATAGCATGCGTTAACTGTGTTAGCTGCACTCTCGTCTGCCTTCAGGTGATATGTATTACGTACGTAAATCTTATTGTGATAGCGTACGTTAGCTTCGATAATATGAGCTTCTTTGCTTTTTAGTCCGGTTCGAGCCTCTTAGACTTCTTTGTTGTTTTGGTTCGTTCTATTATTATTTTCTTTGATCAACAACACATCAATAACTCATCATAAAAACCATTTTATAATTATGTGGAATAGAATATTCCAGGATATCTGAGTAGGTGGTGGTTTACTTGCGGGTGCTCGTTTCTGTTCTGGCATTGTTGTCTCAATATCCAGAGCTCTGTCAGTGATTCAGTGTAGCTCATACTTCCATTCTAGCTAAGGACAAGCATATCCCATGCCTCAGTCCTGATCTACATTTCCATGCCATCTTCTCATTAGTATCAACTTGGTCTGGAGCATACCTTGCTAACTCAAAGAACATTCTGTCGTACTCGTTCACTGACATCCTTTCTTACTTCATATTATAGAACTCAGCTTCCTTCTTGACCTTGAAGGTTTTAGAAACATACTTGTCATACAGTGCTTCCTTGGATTCCTCCCAAGAGTAGTTTTCTAGTTGCTTAGCTGTCAGGATCTTCCTGCGTGCTTCCCACCAGAAGTCTGCAGATCTAGTGAGTTGAAAGAGCACACAAGAAAGACACTCGTGGTTGGTACACCTTAGGAAGTTAAAATTCATTCCATATCTCTAACCCAAAGCTCAACATAGCTCTGGTTTCCTGACCCATTAAAAGTAGATGGATTCTTCTTGAAGAAAAGCTCTTCAATAGCACGTTGGGGTGGACGAGGTGATGGTGTAGGGTCGCGTTCATGCCCTCCTCTCCTTCTTTCCCTTCTGGGTGGTATTCTATGGTTCACATAATCATCATAGGTCCAAGTTACCATCATAGTTGATCATAGAAAGGAGTTCGCGACTATATAATCATAACGCATCAACACATACTCATAGATAACTCTCGTGGCAAGGTCGAGAAATAGATCAGAAAATAACATCATCATACTCATGAGAAGAAAAGCCCATCAAGGGTCAAAATATATGTCAATATATCATATGAATCATAATAGAAAAAATAACCTTCAACGAGGTCCTACTGACTATCAAGCTATACAAGCTGATCTAGGCTACCTGCCTACACATATACCATAATACGGGATGCACTAACAAATAGCATTGTTGTCTATAAAAAAAGAAAGTGCTAGAGATCAAAACGACACATATAAGCAAAATAAGTGACGTTTTGCATACAAAATACAAAATAAATGGCTAGCACCATGCTGAACTATCTCAAGTCACCCTCGACTCGGCAATCGAGTTGTCTCCTTTGGAAATCACCTCTGGATCCTCTTCCGGATCTTCTTCTTACTCCTCATCTAAAACTATAGAGACTGCAACAGTGTTTTCAACGACTCTACGCTTCTTTAGGAGAAGTAGATGAGCATCGTCTGCGATTGGTCGTGGGTGGATTGGATCGATGACTGGCATACGTCGAAGTGGCGGATACGTCCTCCTGAGAATAAAAGGCTCGGTCCTCATGTCCCTGCGGTGAGGTGCTGAGGTCCATGCCTCCAGGTA
Source organism: Orobanche coerulescens (assembly GCA_033398695.1). Taxonomy (NCBI): domain Eukaryota; kingdom Viridiplantae; phylum Streptophyta; class Magnoliopsida; order Lamiales; family Orobanchaceae; genus Orobanche; species Orobanche coerulescens. The sequence continues at coordinate 67,879,366 of CM065804.1, read as the reverse complement.
TAACCTACCCTAAGTATGAAGCGGCGCAGCAAGAACCATTTGGATGGGTAGAGTAGCTGGCCTCTCTGGGAAAGCTCCTCTAGCATACGGTAGATACACGCAAGCTCCAGGGGTAGGTGCACGGTGCTGGAGGTACTAAATGGTGATCCGGATAGCAGAGGCCACGAAATCCCCAAATTGTACCAAAATGGGCTCACGCAAAAAGATATAGTACCATGAAACTCCAGCAGCCCACTCCCTCCACTTGATCGGAAGGAGGTCGATAAAGCACAGAATGCCCTCGTAGTCTAAGACACCATGAGTAGAAACTAGGTACGAGGTCTCCTCGAGGTCTGCCATGCACTAGGCTATGGTGGTACCTGTGCCTCGATATGTGCTGCGGATGTTAGGAGTATACCCTCGAATGCCACTCAGAGGATGTTAGAGTGAGAGCATTGTACTTGTTATTATGTAAATCATTTTCAGAAGGCAATTATATATTTCTTTATTTACTGGTAGTTAATGGCATTCCCGACTCGTAAATATATATATAGAAACTAGTCCATGTATTTGAGAGCAAACATTCCACTCTTTATTCGATAAGAGGATCGACACTGGAAAGGTTTATGGCTCAAATACTTAGAGGGGTGTATTCAATTGGGATTTTGTGGGATTTTTTTGGATTTTAAAAATACTAGGGTATTCAATTTGGATTGTTTTGAATCCATTAAAATCTTGAGGTATTCAATTTGGATTTCAAAATGTCATTTAAAATCTTGATGTATTCAATTAGGATTTCAAAATGTCATTTAAAATCTTGGTGTATTCAATCTGGATTTAAAACAATCCATTAAAATCTGAGTGTATTAAAAAATCCATGGATTTTTTTGGATTCATTAAAATGGTGGATTTTGATGGATTTGTTAGTGTTTTTTGTAAGTTTTGAAATCTCACCGAAATCAATGAGATTTTTAAGGATTTCTCAAAATCCATTTCTAAATACGAACGACTCTCCATCAACTTTATAAGATTCTACGATGATTATTATTAATCCACCAAAATCTTTAAAAATCCATGAATTATTATTAATCCACCAAAATCTGAATTGAATACACCCCTCTTAATAGTTCGCAAGTCGATGAAACTTGACTGGGCGTCAAGTATATGTGAAGACTTGTATGATGTGTTCTTTGACTTGGAGAGTACCTGTCTATCACTAATGGTTAGTGGAAGCACACGTTGTAGGTATGCTAATGAGATTAGTATACTCGAACCGACTCACCCACGATTCATCACACGGATTTCACTCTGGGACAGTCCATGACGGAATCGAAAGGTTGTGATACGTATTTGTGAACCTTCGACTTGAGGATTTAGTAGGGATGTGCTTGTGACGTTAAGATTTTCAGTAGAGTAGTTTGACCCAGAAAACCGGAAGGTGTGGGTCAACCTCGACGTGCATCTTGACGGGCAAGCAACAGGTTCTACTAAATACCAAGATATGATTATTTCTCCTTTAAGTGATCAAGTATATGTCCTATGCAGTTATTGGCAAATGAGATCATAAGTCTTTGGCCGAAGCATTGGATCTAGTTGTATTAGATACACGAGAGCTCAGTGATCTCGATTTGTATTAACTCATGCATAGAGTCAAGTACAGATAGGGTTTGACTGATTGTGACCCTATAAATTGATCGGGACATTTGAGAGAAGGGTTTATATGTATAATGGTATTCACGACAGAAAGGTTTTTGGAATGATCCCCATCATTCGTTCTCAGTTAGATTACAGTGTAGGCCGCGGGACTGGCTAGGTGCTGCTATCACTCTTTGGTTCCTCCCATTGCTAACTGAGACGAACCTACCGAGTCGCGCATTAGGATAGATGATGGAATAAATTTAGCTTATTCTATTTTTATGAATATTAGATATTGGATATCTAATTTATTGGACATTGGATGTCTAATTAATTTTGGGACATTGGATGTATAAATTGATTTATTGGATATATTAATTTACGGCCTAATGATTTAAATAAATTACTTGGTGATTAATTTAATTCATGAATATAATTATTTTTTAGAGAAATTAATTATATTATTTTGTATTTGATATAATTAATTAATTAGATTAATTAATTGATATAATACACTGAAACGGAGTCTATCTGATTGGATACACGGGAGTTCTAAATGAATCAAACTCTTCCATATACTTTTAGAGGCCGCCCCACACACCTTGGTCTTGACTTGGACAAGTCTTCCACCTAAATTGGTGGAAGACCAAGGAAATTGAGAGATAAGGATATCTCTCTTGATTAGGTGGGAGATTTTGTCAAAAGTGGTGAGAATTTTGAAGACAAAATAAAAAACCTCTCCTCTCCATTGAGAAGACACGGCCAAAATACCATTTGGGAGGTGTGTGATTTTTGCTTTTGTTCTTCATACTCACTCCACTTTCTTAGAGAAAATTGAGAGAGATTATATTTATTATTATACTTAGAGTATATATATATATATATATATCGATTTCTATAGCTTCACCATCCTATTCTAGCCGTATCCTTGGAGGATAATAGGGTGGGAGTTATTCCAGTCGACTTCCGGCGCGTGACAAGTAGAGGCACAGTATTTTAGTACTTGGTATTTCAAAAGCTTGGCGAATCGAATTTGTGGAGGAGATCACAAACTACAACCATTTAAGCAAAGGACTACAACGGTATGATTTCGTATCTTACTTTTGTTTGTTTTATATTCGTATATATGTAGCTTGATCGATCTTCTAAAGGGATTCGGATCAAACTTATTATCGTAAATCGCTTCCGCTGTGCCTTCATTTTTGGCACCGAATCCCAACAGTGGTATCAGAGCGAGGTCCTGCGATCGTGTATATGATATATAACATTTGGAATGCTTTATTGAATGGTTTATGATTTGGAACCATTTATTATCATGATCGTAGTATATGTTTGATTGTTCATTGTAGTTATATTTTTCGTAAATTTATATCTAAATATAAATCTTTATTTTCTTGGAATTGAAGATATGAAAGTTGAAAAATATAGATATTAAATATTCGGTCGGAAGTCAAGCCCAGGATTGCCGTTGGACGGCTTCCGAAATAGGACCCAAGGGTCTGCCGTGCGGTCTGGCACTTGGGACCACGGTCCAGGCCTGTTTTCAGGACCTGCCGTGCGGTCTGGCCTGTTCGGACCATGGTCCAGGCCCCTTCCGGACCTGTTCCGGTCTTGTTTTTCGCGTATTCTAGAAAATTAATCTCCCGCATTTTAAACTGGATTTAATTTGATTAAAATGATATATGGTATTTCATTTTATATGGGAAAATTAATTTATTGGAATACTTATGATTGACCAAATTACATAGAACGAATTCCATATTACCGATTGTGTGAATTGATTAGATCAATTCTATTTAATAGTTAATTTTATGTATTGATTGCATCAATGTATTTAATATAAAATCTATTTATTTAAAATTTATTGGATGAATGCTTTTGAATGGGAATGTGGTTCATGGACCTAGTTTTGAATCATTTGTTTTGTTCGATTGGGTTGTAAAGGCTGTTTTGAGCCTATTTATTTTACTAGAAAAATTTGTATAGGATGCAATTTTTCAGTGTAAAATTTATATGTAATGACGAAGACCAGAGAAAGATCCATTCGAGAAGACGAAGATTCAAGACCGAAGACATGTAATTAGATTATGACGTTTTTGTTATAGGAACGGTCCATGAACTACATGTTGATAGCGATTAGGTTGCGAATGTTTTATTCATATGGTATGATTGCACAAACGCGCTTAAATGAATTAATGTGCAAAATGTAATATTAATCGCGAAAATTCTCCCACGACAAAATATTAAGTTTAAAAGGTTTTAAGGTTTTCCTTCCCTCCATCGAGCTTTCGGAAAATTGAAATATAAGCTGGATGTGATATGCTTCCGAGTTATCGGGGTAGTCGTTTGGGGAGGGTCGATAAATTATGAGAGTGCATTGGATGCCTTCGGTTGGAGGAAATTTTATCCCTAGAAACATGTTCGGTTGCCGGAAAAGATTCAATTGCAAAACTGATCAGCGTCGATGGTGTAAACTTAACTTGTTCACGGACTATAGAAACCATATAGATTGAGGGGAGTGAACAAGGGGAAAAAGAAGACCGAATCATCTATTAGAAGGGTTGGTGTTGGACACCACTTTTATAAAGATTAATAGACCAAAAACCTATTCGGTTACCCTCTATTAAAATTTATAAAGAACTCGACCACCACTATGAAGTAAAGCGAACAAATACTTCTGGATTTCACAGGGGAGTGTGTTATTCTGATAAAAATAGTGGGAGCTGGGTTAAAAGAATATAAAAGTCCTTAATTTCTTAATTCTAAACTCAGACCATAATTGAACGAGTCCCTAATCAATCTAGTGTACTTTATGCAGACTTCATAAAAAAATTCTCAAAAATGACAATGAACCCACTCACTATACTACTCGAAAAGAACACCTTAATTGGGCCTGACTTTGTGGACTGGCTCTGCAACCTGATGGTAGTCCTCAATATGGAGGCGCTGGGATACGTCTTGGAGGCGGACATTCCGGCGGCTTCGGTGCGGACCAAAGCCAGTCAGAAAGATGTTGAAAACCACGAAAAGTGGGTTAAGGATGACATTAGAGTCCATCGATATATGATGGTATCAATGTCTAATGAGCTTCAGAGAGCTCATGAGAAAATGACTTCTGCTAGGCAGATCTTATCTCACTTAACCGATCTTTATGGTGAGCAGAGTCGAACTACTAGATATGAGATATCTAAAGATCTTTTCCGTGCCATGATGAAGGAAGGTGAGAAAGTCGGGGACCATGTCCTAAAAATAATCTCTATGATCGAGAGATTGGAGGCTCTTGATTTTAGGATGAATGCTTCTCTACAAACCGACCTTATCCTGTAATATCATCCTGATTCCTTCTTACAGTTTGTTATGAACTTCAACTATAATAAGATTGCTTGCAATTTAGCAGGGTTGATGAACAAACTAGTAACCGCTCAGTCTCAGATGAAGACTCCGCAGGTGAAGGAGTTTGCCCTTGTGATTTCTTCTGGATCTCGGAGGATCAAGAATCAGAAGAAAAAGACCAAGAAGCAGATGGGCCCACAAAGCAAGGACCTTAAAGGTAAGGGCAAGTCCCTGATGGTTCCTAAGAGCAAGAAGGTGAAGTCAGATGCATGTCTCAGATGCGGTGAGCTGGGCCACTGGGCAAGAGACTGTCTGAAGCCTCATGGCACTTCAGGTGTGGATCTTTTAGTTTTGGAAACGAATTGTTCTGCTATCGTATATTCTACTTCTTGGATACTAGATTCAGGTGCTAGTTCTCACATTTGTACCGTGAATCAGGATCTGGAACAAAGTAGAAAGCTTATAGCTAGGGAAAGGATGATTACTGTCGGAAGAGGACATAGTGTCAAAGCAACTGATATAGGATCACATCCTTTGGATTTGGAATCCGGCTTTGTATTAACATTATATGATGTACTAGTGCTGCCTAAGCGGCATAAGAACATTATTTCCATTCTGGTCATGGATCGGAAAGGCTTTTCATTTTTCATTGGTGACGGTTCCTGCAAAATTTATTTTCAAAATATAAACTAGTAGGCGTTGTTACATTGTTAAATGGATTGTATCATCTAAACCTAAATAACAAAGTCGTTGTGAATACTATGACTAGGAAGCGTGGTAGGGATGAAACTAACCATGTTTTAAAATGGCATCTTACACTTGGTCATGTTGGTCAGACCAAGGATTACAAATTGGAAAAGGATGGGTCCATTGGGATCGGATCCCTTTCCAACTTCTGAATCTTGCCTTAAAGGAAAAATGACTAAGTCCCCCTTCATAGGGACTTTTGAAAGAGCCCCTAACAAACTTGGATTATCCCAGACTGATGTGTGTGGTGCTTTGGAAGCAGCACATGACGGATATTAGTATTTCATTACGTTTACGGATGATTATACAAGGTATGGTTATGTATACTTAATGAAATATAAATCCAAGGCATTTGAGAGATTCCAGGAATTTATGGCCCTAGTCGAAAAACAAACTGGTAAATATTGTAGGTCACAAGTCGTCAGGAATAAGTCTAGGGGGGGTTAATAGACTTATTGAAACTCTTTCCTAAAAGTCAAGTGAGTTTACTCAGCCGATAAGAACAGATGACTTCAAGTCGTCTACAGACAAGATATGCGGAAGACAGCTGATGACAATAGCAGGTAACTTAATGTTCTCTGCAGATAACTAACTAATGGAACAATAAATATGTATGCAGCAGGTAAGTATGATGTTCAATGCAGTAAAATACACAGGCACTTATAGTGGTCTCAGAGGTGGGGTAATCCTCTACTAATCCACTTCCCTCCAAACCAGTTGGAGATAAATTCACTATAACTGTCAACCAGTGATAAATGTTACAATGAATTTTCCCTAGTTACAACAGCTTCCAACCAGTGAAAACCCATGGCCATTGCAACTCCTTTGACTGCCTAGCACCTCCTGAGTGAAAACCCGTGGATGCCTCAACAATTTCTCGAGCTGTCTATCACCTTCCAATCAAGAACCCATAAATGCCTTATCAATCACGAAACTTCTGAAAACCTCGTTCACGGAAGCACCCTGAACTCAAACTTTAAAGACAAAAGTTTTTGTCTTCTCCAACTAAAGAGCTTCTTGGAATATGACTGCTTAAGCTTTGCTCTTCACGATGCTATTTGTTCATTGTGATTTGCTTTGGTCGTTTTGATAGCTTGAATATATTGTTCGCATCCTACTTTCTCAATTCATATCTTCATATATTTATAGTACGATCCTTTGAGCTTCCTTCATAGCCATTGCACCACTGCAATAAATCCATCCGTTGGAGAGTGGACTTGTTTGTTTATCTTATCAATCCATTGCAAAGCTGGATTCCCTTTTTTAATTCCGGCCATTGTGAAGACTTTCTTGTTGTAGCGCGGTATTCCTTGATTAGCATAAGTATAAAGTCTTCAGAGCGCGGATCTTGATGAATATTAAATTCCTTGCTTTTCGGGAATCTTTCCAGTTTGTCTCCCTACGTTCGCATGTGACTTTCCATGTTTGTTGACTTTTCAACGCTTGCTGACGTGGACTGAGTTACTTGGCTGATAACTTTGACTAAGAACTTATCTGATCTCTATTGGTCAAACTGTCTGATGTCGGACTTCTATGATATATCTTCTCTGAGATGAAGTTCTTTGTCCTGATGAATCATCTCTGATCTTACGATCTATTTGAAGTCTTCTGACCTGATGAATGTTATTTGATCTGATGGTTCTTCAGTTGACTGGACTTCATCTGTTAACTAGACTGCAGATTTGTGAAACTTCTCTGATATTCCTATTGACCAGTACTTCTCTGATAATAAGTTGCCTGATGATAAGTCGTCTGTGGTCAACCTTCTATGATTAGTTGAGTTGACCAAGACTCGGATGATAAACATTTGTCTGAAACTCGGCTGCTACAGTGTTTTGGTCGAACCTCTCTGATGTTTTTGTTGACCAAAAACTCGTCTGATATTTGAACTTGCTTGAAGTCTGTTCTATACTTGGCCGTTTCAAGACTTAACCTAACTTATAAGGCCTACAGAAAATACTCATTTGGTTCTTCTTTATATTTTGCCAAGTACTTAAACATACATTTGGATCATTAATTTAATACAGGGATGACATCATCAAAATCTAATAGGTATTCCTAACAAATTCCCCCTATTTTGATAATGGCAAAACTAAAACATTCAAATGTAAGCAAGTTTGCACATGATACTGTGCAAGACACAAATCAAACTCAGTCTTCCTTTTAGACAACTAGTGATTGTCATTCAAATGACTGTTATAGAATTTTTTGATGTTACATTACAATCTTTGAAACGAAGTACAAGAAGATTACAAGTGTTTTGAAAAAAATTACAAGTAAATAAAATTACAAATCTAGTCTATCTCCCTCTTCCTCTTCCTCTAGAAACCTTCAGCTTAGAAGGAGGGATAGATCTTAATGGTTTTGCACCGATAGGCCTCTTGGAAACTGGGGTTAACCCATATTTCCTCTTGATGATCTGCGATGCAAACTCTTGTTCTTCGGGGGCAAACCAGTTATTATCCACGCACAGCTTCTTAATTTCCTTCTGAAGATCCAATTCATCCAACTCATCATTCATCAGCAGAGGGGCTTCTTCAGGTCTAAACCTGGGTATCATGGGATAGGCACCAAACTTGTTGGCATGCCTTTTCAGAGTGGGCCCATAGCTTTGGGAAGGTTGAGGACATCAAGTTTATGAATGACTGCTGTGGGGAGCATTCCTTGTCCTGGAGCAGCTTCCAGAGATAATATTTCTCAATAAATCGCTTCTTTACAGTTCCCCATATTGGACTTATTTCAGCAGGTAGGAATTCCTCAACGTGCCACAACTCTTTTCCCTCCCATTCATATCTTTGCTCATACCCTTGTCTGGTTCTCCTCTTCTTGGCTGCTGGTTGATCTTCAGGTTGAGATGGGGCCACCATTTCCTTTCTCTTCAGGTGGGATGTATCAGATTGGGTAATAGGTAGGGTTACTTCATTGTCTTCCCCCTCTCCCCCCTATCTGAACACAGGTGCTCTGACTTGCTCTTTTCCTTTTCCTTCCCCCTTTTTGCCAGCATCAACAATCGCTGCTAGCTGCTCTTCCACCCGGTTCATAAAACTAGACATGCCAAGAGGCATTCTGGAATTCATGGGTGTTGGATAGGGTTCCTTCTTATTGAGCAGAGCATCCATCTTCAGGTTGAGGGACTGAAGGTCCAGCTTCACCTCAGTTGCTAATAATTTGGCAACTGTCTCCTCGACAAGTCGTCTGATCAACTCGGTCAGCTAAGGTGAGATTGGGATAGTAGGTACTGCTTGTGGTGAATTTTCACCTGAGTCTTCAACTGAGGCAGGTCTCTTGGCTGTTGACCTATCTGATTGCAGACTCCTGTCTGCTGGTTGCTGATCAGATGGGGTTTTGTCTGGGGTCCCTGATATGTCATCTTCATCTAGCTGGTGTGAGCTAGAAGCTTGATCAGGTGCTCCATGCTCATCATCATCATCATCATCCTCTTTCCTCTCTTCCTCCTTCTCTTCTTCTTCTTTTTCTTCGACATCTTATTTTTCTCCTTCTTCATCTTCTTCATCTACTTCTTTTGTCTCTTTTTCGACTTCTGCCTCTTGCTCTTTTTCATCTTCTTCTCTTTCTTTTTGTTCAACTCTTTTTTCAGACTCCTCATTTTCAACTTCTTCAATTCTTATTCCTTTATATTTTTCTTCTTCCCTCTCTCCATCATTTTCAACTTCTCCTTCATCTCTAGCTAAAACACTCTCCATAATAAATAGGACGAACTGGTCCATATTATCTTTAAAATTGGACATGAACCAGTTCTCCTGGAGTATTAAAATAATGTCTGTCTCACGACAGAAGCGCATGAGAAGTTGCTCCGTATCCTGGGGATATTCCCAGGTACTCTTCTCAACAGATATTTGCAGTTGAGTGAATGGAAGTGATTTCAAGTTCTTCCATTCCTCATAAATATTGACAAACGAAACATTTAAAGATTGTTGCTTTACCAGCTTAAGTTGTTCGGTTGTCAGATTCAAAGGATTATTCTCCAAAAGGTTGAGAGAATATCCTGCTTCGAGAATTTTGATGGTCAATTCTGCCTCTTCCTCCTCAGTCATGCTAGGAAGGGTCAGAAGGGGGGGTCACTTCAGCCATCAGATTGGTCTGATCAGGCTGATCCTCGTCATGGGCAGGAGCAGGAGTGGTAATTATCTGCATCTGAGATGCAGTGTCGTCAATGGGCTCAGGTGCAGGTGACTTAGTTGTCTGCTCTGCTTGGACTGCTTCTTCTTCAAAATCAAGGCCTCTCTGCCTTTTGGGTGAGTGGCTTGGGGATGAGATAACATGAACAACCTCCTCTGCAATAGGTAACTTTCTTTTGAATCTCATGGCTAGAGGGGTGTTGTCTGAGTCTGAAGGATCTGCAGGTGATTCATTCTCTGCAGTCAGGGTAGATGTGATCTCCTATGCAGGTAGGTCTTGTGTTGTTTGGTCTGCAGCATCAGAGCGGACTTTGTCTGAGTTCGAAAGCGCTCTGTAAGGAGTAGGTCCACTAGACATCTCCTTCAACAACTAGGCTGCTTTCCTTTCTACGCCCAACTTCTTCAACGTTTCTTGGTCCAAATGACCAAGCCTTTTGCTCCCATGGAAGGGATATGCATTTCCCTTCGCCTTTCCGAGGAACTCCATGATCCAACTAATCTGGGTTTCGTACGCTAGCTTTGTTTTAAATTTCTTTTCTTCTTCAATCCAACTGACCTTGTTGACCTCTCGGACTAACTGCCTATAAACGTAATCAGGCTAGTTAATCCTCTGATTCTGGATAAGGGCTCCCAGCACCATAAATTTAGCGGATGACAGCTGGTCGTAGCTGCCTACCATCTCTATTACGATTTTGTTGGTAATGTCCAGGACGTATCTGTAGTCGTTCTTCAGGTCTCCTCTCTTCGCTGTAAGTTTAACTTTTATCGGTTGTTCAGGTAGTTTAATCTCGTACCATATTTCCACCGATCTCTGTTTGAGGGCTTCCACCACTGAGGTAGATGGGGATGGAACCAAAGGTGTCTGTATAGTCGGAACTGAGGTAAACGGGGATGGAACCAAAGGTGTCCGTATAGCCGGAACCGAGATGCTAGCGCAGTGAAAGTAAACGGGGATGGAACCAAAATTGGCGTGAGTGGAGATTTCCAAGTACTGGAGCGGATGTTGGCAATTGCGTGGGGGGGGGGGGGGGTTGTTGGGCTATGACCCAACATCCTGCCTGCATGGGCTTAAGACGTGCGGCGACGCCTGCGATTCGACCCGTTTGATCTCTACTAGGATGTGGTTATATAAATTGATTTGGACTACTCATACCAACAAGATGCATCTTTTTTTCTGGTACCATCTCATAGAAACTCCAAAGTTAAGCATGCTTGGCTTAGAGTAGTTATGGGATGGGTGAACCCCTGGGAAGTTTCTCATGGTGCGCGTGAGTGAGGACAAAGCGCGCTAGAAAAGACTTGTGTTGGTACAGTGAGGACAGTCCTCATCATTCTGCCAGAGCTGGAACCGGTGACAAGTGTCACTTCCAGAGGGGACCAACAAATATATCAAGGCACTTAGGTCGGACTGAGGTACTGAATATATGAGTACAAAGTTTGACGAGTTCCTAAAGGAGCACGGAATAGTATCACACCTAACACCTCCAGGAACTCCTCAGTTAAATGGTGTGTCAGAAAGAAGGAACCGAACCTTGTTGGACATGGTTCATAATATGCTTAGCTACACCGACTTATCAATTTACCTGTGGGGGTATGCCCTCCTGACTGCTGCTTATATCTTGAACAGATGTCCTTCCAAGTCCGTTTCTAAAACTCCACAGGAGATGTGGGAGGGCAAGAAACCAAGTCTTAATCATATTAAGATTTGGGGATGTCCCACCTATGTCAAGAAGACTAAGGCGTACAAGTTGAAAGCTAGGTCCATGAAGGGACGTTTCATTGGATTCCCATATGGGACGATGAGTTATCTATTCTACATGCCCGAAGATCGAAAGATCATTTTTTCTTTGCAAACACACTTCCTGGAAGATGAGTTCATTCAGGAAGATGGAGCAGGTAGAAGTATTTCTTTGGAAGAATACAATGAAACTCCTCAGGAGACACCTGTACAAGAAGTTGGAACCAAACCTTCTGACACACAAGTACAACCACCTTGCAGGTATAGTAGGGTGTCCCAATTACCTGAGAGGTATGGCTTTATGCACCTGGAGGAACTGGGTCTCCATGAGGTTCTAGGTGATAGTCAAGAGACCAACCCCCCGACCTATGAACAAGCGATGGTAGATGTAGACTCCGCGAAATGGCAGGAAGCTATGGAAGCTGAGATAGACTCGATGCATAAAAATCAGGTCTGGACTCTAGTAGGCCGCCCTAAGGGCATAGTGCCTATTGGGAATAAGTGGATCTACAAAAGAAAGACTGATGGGGATGGCAAGGTTGACACCGATAAGTCCAGGCTTGTGGCAAAGGGTTATACCAAAAAGGAAGGGATCGATTATCATGATACCTTCTCGCCCATAGCCATGATCAAGTCTATCCGAATGATGCTTTATATAGATGCCTACCACGATTATGAGATATTGCAGATGGACGTAAATACGGATTTCCTTAATGGATTCCTCGAGGAGGAGATCTCTATGGAGCAGCCTAAAGGTTTTGTGTCCGAAGTCGATATTCATAAAGTGTGCAAGCTTCAGCATTCTATTTATGGACTGAAGCAGGCTTCGCGGAGTTGGAACCTTCATTTTAACGAGGCAGTCAAGGAGTTTGTCTTCGTACAAAATGAAGAGGAACCTTATGTATACAAGAGGGTTAGTGGGAGCAAGATCGCATTCTTAGTACTATATGTAGATGACATTCTACTATTAGGAAACGATGTGGGAATGATCACTTATGTAAAAGCTTGGCTTTCGAGGATGTTCTCCATGAAAGACTTGGGAGAAGCAACCTATATTCTTGGGATTCGGCTCTACCGGGATAGAGCGAAGAGAATGATCGGTCTTTCCCAAGCCCTCTATCTAGATAAAATCTTAAAGCTATTTAAGATGGATGATTCTAAAAGAGGGTTCCTACCGATGCGACATGGAATAAAACTTACCTCGAAGATGTGTCCTCAAAGTGAGGAACAACGAAAGGAAATGAGTAATATACCATATGCTTCGGCCATTGGTAGACTTATGTATGCTATGTTGTGTACAAGACATGACATTGCGCATTCTGTGAGCATGGTAAGTAGGTTTCAGGCAAACCCAGGTAGAGAACATTGGACCACCGTAAAGAACGTTATCAACTACTTGAGAAGGACTATATATCTGGTACTTATGTATGGTGGTGGAGAACTAAATGTGACAGGCTTCGCTGATTCAGACTTCTAAGGATAGAAAGACGACTCAATGTACAATTCTGGATACATTTTTACTCTTAATGGAGGAGAAGTATCTTGGTGAAGCGCCAAGCAAAGCGCGACTACTGATTCCACCTATCAGGCTGAGTATCAAGCGGCATCGGGGGTCTCTAAGGAAGGGTTTTGGATTAGGAAGTTTATGGGGGAAATTCAAGTGATACCATGTGCTGAGCTGCCTATTCGGCTTTTATGCAACAACGACGGAGCTGTAGTACAAGGTAAGGAGCCGAGGTTTCACAACAGTACAAAACACATCGAGAGAAAGTATCATCTCGTGAGAGAATTTGTTCGCAAATGATACATTGTGCTGCATAGAGTAGACTCAGTAGACAACATCGCTGATCCACTGACCAAGCCACTTTCTCAGATAATCTTGGAGCGTCATCTGGAGAACATATGTATTAGATACAATCGTGTGTGGCATTGAGTGCAAGTGGGAGATTGATAGGAGTATGCCCTCGAATGCCACTCAGAGGATGTTAGAGTGAGGGCATTGTACTTGTTATTATGTTAATAATTTTCAGAAGGCAATTGTATGTTTCTTTATTTACTGGTATTCCTGGCATTCCACTCCTTATTAAATAAGGGGGTCGGCACTGGAAAGGTTTATAGCTCAAATACTTAATCATTTTCAAGTCGATGAAACTTGATTGGGCGTTAAGTTTATGTGAAGACTTGTATGACGTGTTCTTTGACTTGGAGAGTGCCTGTTAATCACTAGTGGTTTGTGGGAGCACACGTTATAGGTATGCTAATGAGATTAGTATACTCGAACCGACTCACCCTCGATCCGTCACACAGATTTCACTCCTGGACGGTCAATGACAGAAGCGAAAGTTTGTGATAGGTATTCATGAACCTTTGACTTAAGGATTTAGTAGGGATGTGTTTGTGACGTTAATATTTTCATTAGAGTAGTTCGACCCACAAAACCGAAAGGTGGGGGTCAACCTCGACGTGCATCTTGAAGGGAAGATTCTACTAAATACCAAGATAGGATTCTTTATCTTGTAAGTGAACAAGTATATGTCCTATGCAGTTATTGGCAAATGCGATCAGAAGTCTTTGGACAAAGCATTGGAGCTAGTTGAATTAGATACACAAGAGCTCAGTGGTCTCGATTTGCATTAACTCATGCATAGAGTCAAGTATAGATAGGGTTTGACTGGCCGTGACCCTATAACTTGATCGGGACATTTGGCAGAAGAGTTTATACGTATACTGGTATTCACGACAGAAAGGTTTTTGAAATGATCCCCATCATTCTTTTCAGTTAGCTTACAGTGTAGGCCGCGGGACTGGCTAGGTGGTGCTATCACTCTTTGCTTCCTCCCATTGCTAACTGAGACGAACCTACAGAGTCGCGCATTAGGATAGACGACAGAATAAATCGAGCTTATTCTCTCTTTATGAATATTAGATATTAGATATCTAATTTATTGGACATTAGATGTCTAATTAATTTTGGGGCATTAGATGTCTAAATTAATTTATTGGATAAATTAATTTACGGTCTAATGAATTAAATAAGTTACTAGGTGGTAATTCATGAATTGGATAAATTAATTGATATAAGTACGTTGAAATGGAATGGAGTTTATCTGATTGGACACACGGGAGTCCGAAATGAATCGAACTCTTCCATATACTTCTAGATCCCGCCCCCCACCCCTTGGTCTTGACTTGGACTAGTCTTCCACCTAAATTGGTGGAAGATCAAGGAAATTGAGAGATAGGGATCTCTCTCTTGATTAGGTGGGAGATTTTTTCAAAAAAGGAGAGAATTTTGAAGACAAAATAAAAAACCTCCCCTCTCCATTTAGAAGACACGGCCAAAGTACCATTTGGGAGGTGTGCGAGTTTTGCTTTTGTTCTTATACTCACTTCTTCACTTTCTTAGAGAAAATTGAGAGAGATTGTATTAATTACTATACCTAGAGTGTGTATATATATATATATATATATATATATCAATTTATATAGCTTCACCATCCTATTTTATGTAATATCTGGAAATTCTACTACTGTTATTTATTGTTGTTTTATCCGAGTTATGTTGTACAACATGGAATCTATACAATATGGATAAAATAAATGAAGGACTGAAAGATCTGTATTGGTACAATTGTCGTACTTAGTCGACATTTGCATTTTAGGATACAGTGCGTCGTGTATACGTATCTAGTATGTCGAGACAGATAAGGACGGTTGGAAATAGCTAAGTATAGAGCCCTTAACATACGTTAAGATTTTAAGATAACGTACGCTAAGTTGCTAGTATTACGTACATTATGGCCAAGGCATTACGTACGCAACCACGGGAATCAGATAGGATCGAGTCATGGTCGGCAGGTAGGACCCTGTGTCGGTAGCTTTCGGCGTGAATGTGGACAGGCGAGTGAACCCCGACCATTACGTACGCTGAGGACAGATCATTACGTACGTTAATGAGTATGTTACTGTAGCAACTCAACGTATGTATTACGTACGTTATGGAGCAAGGGTTACGTACGTAAGGCATTGAACGAAATGAGTCAGTTAACTCTGGACTGTCGTAAAGTTAGATAGCGTACGTAAATGGTGGTTACGTACGTTAACATGGGCATGTTACGTACGTAATGAACTGGAATGTTTTATAAGTGAATGCCCGTCTTTTATTTCTCTTCATTATTTCACTTCGTTCTTCGCCTCCAAACACGAAAAGAGGGAGTTTTATCTCTCCTAAGTCGATTGTGAGCTTGGAAACATGGGATTGAAGCTTGGATACGAGGATATTGATGATTCTTCAAGTATTTGCTTGTGTATTTCATCTTCTAAGAGGTATGTTGGATAATCATCTCTTTTAATCCGGATTTTGATGTTGCTGATGAATAATTCGTATGAAGATGATTATGATGTTGTTGTTACGGTTCTTGATGTTATATGAACTATATGTTGAAGGATATGATAGTTTCTGTCTTGATTATGTTGGTTAGGATTATAGAATCATAGTGTTCTTGGTGTTCTTGATAGAATTATTTCGATTCTTGATGTTAGGCGGATCATATATTGGAAAATATGATAATATACACCTTTAATTATGAATAAGAATTGTTTAAATGTTAGAGGATATCGAATTACGTTGTTTTGATGGCTATGAACAAGGTTTCGAATCATTTAGTGTTCTTGAGGAACTCCTTGATGAATTTAACATAACAAGACAATCGTATGTTGAATTATAGGTATTTTTAGATATGAAGATCGAATGTTCATTGATTGTAGTAGTAGAATTCGTTGACCCGTTGAGTTTGATTGGTTGACTATGTCGGTTATTGATTGTTATATCGTTGCTATTTGATTACTTCAATAGGTTGAGATTATTGATCAGTGATTATAACCGTATGTTGCGTTCGTGTTCGAGTATGTTCGTGAATTGCATGGGTCAGGGCCGAGGAGCTCGTAGACGAAGGCAATGAGATTGGTAGCGGCTTTATCATCGTCGTATTCGGTATCGAGGCAAGTTATTACTTGCTCAGTTATAATGTTTAATGAATAGTTTCAGTTTCATTTCGTTTATAATGCATATAGCAATGATTATTACTGCAAATTCTGGAGATTTGGATTATATGTTGTCTTTCCGATTCTGGGGGTTAAATCATAATGTATATGCTTTATCTCGACTATTGGCATATTCGGATATCAAGGTTACGTTGCGATAAAGATGAGGATATGAATATATATAGTTCATGGTACGATTGGATCTCTGAGCAGTAAGGATAATCGCCGGTGATGATTTAACATTGAGATTTCTCCTAAAGGACTCCGGACAAGTATCTTAGTTTGATTCAGTTTAGTTTTGATGTTGTTGATCATGCAGATTGTCATTCATGTTGCTGAATATGAAGTCGTCCTAGTTGTGTCATCATAGTGTCGTTCATGTTTGATTCATATGTTGTTCATGTTGATGAACATATTGAGTTGCATATGTGTATGCATAATTGTATTGTTTATGTTGTGTTGATCCTGTGAGATCATGTGATCTATGTTGAGGGCGCTGGATCGGATGTCCACTATGCGTTGGCCCGACGGGATCATCATGGGGATCTATGCTGAGGGCGCTGGATCGTTGGACGGGTTTTCCACCATGTGTTGGTCCGACGGGATCATCATGGGGATTTATGCTGAGGGCGTTGGATCGTTCGATTACCAGTGTTGTGTTGATGGAATCATGTGGATTCGCATCATTGATTTTATCATGTGTTGTTATTGTGCATATGTATATTATGGGTTTGCCATAAGTATACAGTGTCGTTATTGATGTGAGCATATTGACGTTGTCATATGAGTATGCATTTGTAGGTCTTGTGTTAGGACCATGTCCGTGTGTGGTATTGATCTGACCTCGGATTAGACTGACATGATTTTCGTGGTATTTCATATCTTGAGGTATGTTCCGTATTTCCTTTGGTATTTGTCTTTTGATGGACAATCGGTTATCGTCTTGGGATTTGATGATGCTATCCGATGGATTGTATTAGTCAGAACTGGTATATTTCCGTATCGTGAGTTGGTGATGATAGTTTGAGAATCTTGAGTATTGTTTGAGGTACTATACGGATATTATGTTCGAATTTATTGGTTAATAGAGTACGAGATGTGAAATGTGATAATGGTTGTTCTGTTGAGAATTAATTGGGTAAGTAAAGTTAATATGATAAGATTACATTGGTTGTATTCTTATTTTGTATTCCCATTGGTATGTAATTATTAATGTGATGTGACGTTATCATTGTTGGATATTATGGCTGACCCCGTCGTGGGCTTTCTTTTTAGGTTCTTTGGATATCGAGCTTGTAGCGGTCGTGGAGAGATGAGCTTCCCGGAGGATACTGGCTGGGCATGTAATTGTGTATTGAGTTTCCTGATCAATTGTTGTATTCCGCTGTTAGAGTACTTTTAACTGTTGTCTTTTCCGCTGCGTGAGTATTTTTAAATGGCCTTTTGGTATCTGGTAACTTGGGTTACTTTGGCAACCATTTTCTAAACTATTTTGTCGGTACGTGTAAGCGATATCTTAACGTATGATTTTAAACTGTTGAGTTATGGCATCTCAGGCCTTGTCCTTTCAAATGAGATTTTATGACGGTTTTGATAAACAGATTTTATAAAGTCTTCGAATATTTTAAATAGATAGTACCGTCGTTAGCCTCTTTGGCGGTTGTAAATGTTTGCGAAAACTTCCTTCAACCTTGTGGGTTCCACCTCGGGGGTGTTACAAAATATGGTATCAGAGCTTAGGTTGAGAAAACCTAGGCAGTCCAGTCGAGTTGGGTCGTGCTTTTGTCGTGTCATTCGAGTTGTCGGTTGACAAATGTTTGAGCTCTGAGTTTTGTTGTTCACTCGGGATTGTGCGTTATGTGAATTACTAGTGTGGTACTGGAGTTGTTGTAACCTTTTCCAATGATATTAACGTGTGTTTTTTTGGATAGAGATGTGTTGTGTTCTCGAGTTGAACTGATTTTGCAAAACGTGTGTTTTGAAAATATCTGTGTCGAGTATTTTCTAGAGTTGAGACATGTGCCAGTATCACGGGGAATTGTCGGTTTCACGATCTGTAAGTATTTGGATTTTTGAATTGCATTGAGATTTATTACTGTTCTAAGTTGATATGCTTTGAGATTCAGCAGATGTTATGCGTTACCGTATGAGATGACAGATTGGGATAGGATTGATAATTTGAGAAACTATGATTTTGGAAATCAATATGTCTGTTAAGTTTTGGAATGGAATTGTGTATTCGGGAGAAGTACTGTGGATTGTTGAGAAGAACATGTATTCATGTTAGTTCATCTTGTGATATATGAACTGTTTTTGGGCATTTGATAATGATACTTTTCAAAATGAATGTTTTATGAATATTTTATGGAAAATGATTTTTGGGCCGAGACCCAATCGATTTTGAAATAGATTTATAACTCAAGACGTGGAGTCCGAAAAGAGTTTTCTATTTTTTAAACTTCTTGTAATGTGGAACGGGATTGGGCTGAGACCCTAATGTTTCAAAAAGCTTTTTTGTTTTCTAAAACTCCCAAGATTTGTAAAACACTTTATTAATCGTTTATCTAGTTCGTTTCTGCCTTTCTGGGTTTTGGTTTACCTATTCAAATGAAACTTCTCGGGTAGTCTTTCGCTGTGTTAATTTATTTCAATGTTTTGTCATAGCATATTTGAGGTGACCCAAGATAGGTTAATGGTTGTCGTTGCGAGTCATATGTGGAAAAGGAGTTTTTGTCGGAGTCCATACATTGAGAATTTGGAACTCTATCGTGTGGTTTTCCCCGATGGAATGTCAGTAGAATTTGTGATGAGCCGGACTGGTATACAGGAGTATGAATGTGGTCAATCATTTGCATAGTTTTCATTTTAAAACTTTGAAATCGTGTGGATTCGAAGGAAACTGTTATTGAATACTTGGCACCAGCGAGCTGTAACACCCCAATTTCACTTTGGGTTATTACACGCCGCAGGACACACAAAGGTCCCGCCAGGCTGACGACACACAGGATTAAACCACAATCCAATACATAATAACCATGACATAACAGTCCAACAAAGGATACAAAACACGAGTTAGGCCTCGGCCGCGGCCAAAATAGTATATTTCAACATCAATCACTGAACGCAAACATTACACGACAAAGTACAACTCAAAACCAACAATAATACAGTATATAAAACTGACTCAAACATCACAAATACAATGACTGATACGAGCTCTCTAACATCCAGTGTGCTTGTCAACTCCGTGTGCGCCACATGGGGGCTCTTGTCCCTCGAGAATACCTGAAATGTACAAAACATTCCACCCCAAAGATGGGGTTAGCCACAACCGCTAGTGCAAGTACAGTATTACAATTATTTTAATCCACGGGCATTTCAAAATTATTTCAAAATCCAAAACAGTTCAATTCGCGATATTCCGGAATATCAATATCGATCATCAGTAAAAACACTTTGACGATCCTCGCAACCCGGTCCGGCCCTCAAGCCACCAAGTCCCTGTGTGCCCCATCGAGCAACCCCAGGTGAGGATGTCCACTCAAAGTATCTCTCGTGACCCGGTCCAGCCGTTAAGCCACCAGGTCCCTGTGTGACCCCGTCGAGTCAATCCCCAAGTGAGAGTACCCGAGAATAACCTTTCAACTCTCATCATTCACTAAACCATCACAGAAATGCATGCCATAAACTAATGCAATAAAGTACTTGCCTGGACTTTCTTACTCTCAAAGGAACAATAACGAACAAGGCTATGTCCGAACTATCTTCCAAATCCCGCTCCTATCAAACATTGAGGCTCAATCATTTACAATTTTGTTGGAAAACACTAAAATCCATCCTAAGTTCTACCCTTAGGACCATTTAATTGAGCACTATGAGGGCATAACGGGTTTAGCTCGATTTACAAAAGAAGATTTGGAATCAATCCACAAAACCTTGAGGAAATCATGAAATCATGCTTATGCAACTATTTTCAACTATAATCCATCATAAATTGGGAGCCAAACGGTTGGAGAAACGAGATCCCCAAAACCCCCAAATTTCCCCAAAGTTAGGGTTCTACGGAAGGATTACCTCAATTCCTTGGTGAAGATGATGTAGGATTGATAGATCTTTACTTGAAGTTGAAAAGATTTGAGTTTCAACCGTGCTCCGCCAAAACCCTCGCCTACACAGCCCTGGAGTCGTCTAGAAGCTCGAAGAAGAGGAAAGAAGGTGAAAAATGACAAGTGTTGACCGCAACACATGTATTTATATAAGTGCGCCCTAGCGCGCGCTAACGCTTACCGAATAGCGTGCGCTATCGGCCTTGGTCTGCAGCCCAGACCCTCCTGCCCAGTCGAGCTAGTGTGCACCACATCTGACAGCGTGCACTACTCAATAGAGTTAGCGTGCGTTGTACCGCCGAGTTAGCGCGCGCAGCTTCCGCCTTAGCATGCGCTATCTGGTGTCTAGTCTAAGTCCAGAACCTTCTGCCCTGTTCAGAAACCTTTCTGTCCATCCCGGTAGCGTGCGTTATGACTGACTAGCATGCGCTATGACCGACGAGTTAGCGCACGCAACGACCGTCTTAGCACACGTTACCTGTTGGTCTGGCCAAGTCCAGACCTCACTGTCCTTACTGTCCGGGCCACTTAGCGCGCGTTATCACCCAACAGTGGCGTGCGCTACCTGTTCCCCTAG
This sequence comes from Orobanche coerulescens, assembly GCA_033398695.1. NCBI lineage: Eukaryota > Viridiplantae > Streptophyta > Magnoliopsida > Lamiales > Orobanchaceae > Orobanche > Orobanche coerulescens. The sequence goes on along the minus strand of CM065804.1, from coordinate 67,858,069 downwards.
CATGCGCTACTATAATGCATTAGCGTGTGCTAGATCGATTTTTATCCCAGTCCAGTGCCCTCTGGACTCTCCCATGCTGCCGGTTAGCGTGCACAACTTCCTGTAGTAGCGCGCGCTAGCCTACAACTTCCGTTGCGTACGCTACCCATATAAATTAGCGTACGCTAATCCTGGGTTGCAGAAGCGATACAAGAGGTTCGACACAACGATAACGAATATTAGCGGAATACTAACAAGAAACACAACATACAGGCTCAATCTCGAATCAAACACATGATACCAATATTCGAAAAAAAATTACGAACCAAACCACAAAGTTCATGAATTCATAATTATAACCAGTAAAAGGTACGATTATTACATTCTCTCCCCCTAAGAATAAGTTTCGTCCCGAAACTTACGAAGTGAATAATTCGGGGTATCTAGACTTCATATGCTCTTCTGTCTCCCACGTGGCTTCTTCCGATCCTTGTCTCGACTATTGTACTTTGACCAAAGGGATAACTTTAAGCTTAAGTTGTTTTACTCGACGCTACAAAATCTGGATTAGTTTTTCCTCAAAGGTGATATCGGAATTCAATTCAATCTAACCAAAATCAATGATATGCTTAGGGTCTGGTACGTATTTCCTCAACTGCGAAACATGAAATACATTATGCACATGACCCAGTGAAGGTGGAAGGCCCACGCGGTAAGCAAGTTCACCAATTCGTTCTATAATCTCGAATGGCCCAACATATCTCGGACTGAGTTTACCCTTCTTCCCAAAGCGATAAACTCCCTGGGTTGGCGATACTTTTATCAACACATGATTGCCGACTTCGAACTCTAGCTGTCGACGTTGATTATCGTCATATGACTTCTGTCGGCTTTCGGCGGCCAAAAGCCTCTCGCGAATCAAAGAAATCTTTTCCCGGGTCTCCACTAACATATCCGGCTCCATCCCAATCAGTTCAGAGGAATCATCCCAACACAATGGTGACTTACATTTCCGTCCATATAAAGCCTCAAATGGTGCCATCTTAATCGACGCATGCCAGCTATTATTGTAGGCAAATTCGATTAGTGGAAAGTGCGATTCCCAGTCATGCTTCCAATTTAAGGCACATGCTCTCAGCATGTCCTCAAGGGTCTGAATTGTCCGTTCAGACTGCTCATCAGTCTGAGGATGGTATGATGTACTGAGCCCCAGTTCCGTCCCTAAAGCTCGGTGAACGGATTGCCAAAAGTGCGACACAAATCTACCGTCTCGATCGGAAATAATGCTCTTAGGAGTCCCGTGTAATCTTACAATTTCCGCAATGAATACACGAGCTAGTTTCTTGGGCCCCCAATTATCCTTAATTCCCAGAAAGTGAGCTGACTTGGTTAGTCGATCGACAATAACCCAAATCATGTTCATCCATGTTCGCGTACTCGGCATATTGGTGACAAAATCCATCGTTATATCCTCCCATTTCCATTCTGGGATTGGTAGCGATTTAAGCAACCCCGCTAGCGGTTGATGTTCAATCTTGACTTGTTGACACGTCAAGCATTTCGACACGAACTCTTCAACATCATTTTTCATATTGCTCCACCAATAGTTATTCTTCACGTCCTTATACATTTTGCTTGTACCGGGGTGAAGAGAATACGGTGTAGTGTGCGCTTCCCTCAATATGGTCTGCTTAAGCTCGACGTCTGCAGGTATACAAAGTCTACCTCTAAACCTTAAAACACCATCGTCCTGAATCATAAATCCGGGAGCTTTTCCTCTCATCACATCTTTTCTTAGCTGGACTATTAACGGATCCTCAAATTGCTTCGACTTGATTTCGTTGACCAAAGACGACGTGATCTCCAAAGTACATAATTGGCCTTGAACTTTCTGAAGCCAAATCTCTATATCTTGCCCAATTATGTCTCGACGGATCTCGTGTTGAGATGTAAGCATACTCAGCATTTGGAGGGCTACGGGTTTCCGACTCAATGCGTCCGCTACCACATTGGCTTTTCCTGGATGATATAATATTTCAAGATCGTAATCCTTAATCAGCTCCAACCATCGACGTTGTCTCATATTTAGCTCCTTTTGGCTAAATATATATTTTAGACTTTTGTGATCCGTGTAGATTTTACACGAAGAGCCATAAAGATAATGCCTCCAAATTTTTAGCGCAAAAACAACCGCCGATAACTCTAAATCATGGGTAGGGTAATTTATTTCATATGGTTTCAATTGTCGGGACGCATATGAAATTACTCTACCTCTCTGCATCAAAACACAGCCCAATCCAAGCCCGGAAGCATCACTGTACACTTCGAAATCATCGGTGCCCTGAGATAACGATAACACGGGCGCCGAGGTTAATCGTCGTTTAAGTTCATCAAAACTATTTTGCCTCTCGTCTGTCCACTCGAATTTCTGAGATTTCTAGAGCAATTGAGTAATGGGTCGAGCGATTTTTGAAAATCCCTTGACGAATCTACGATAATATCCTTCAAGCGCTAGAAAACTTCTGGTCTCTTTCACATTCCTAGGGGGTTCCCACTCAACAATGGCCGCTATCTTTTGGGGATCCACCCGAACTCCATCAACCGAAATTACATGACCAAGAAATGTCACCTCTTTAAGCCAAAATTCGCACTTTGAGAATTTAGCGTAAAGTTTCTCCATTCTCAAAGTGTTCAACACCATTCGGAGATGTTCAGCATGATCTTCCTCATTCCGGGAGTAGACAAGAATATCATCAAAGAAAACGACCACAAATTTATCAAGATAGTCAATGAAAACTTTGTTCATCAACTGCATAAACACGGCAGGAGCGTTGGTTAGGCCAAATGGCATAACCACAAATTCGTAATGGCCGTACCGAGTACGGAAGGCAGTCTTCGGAATGTCAGAATCCCGAATCCTCAGCTGGTAATATCCCGATCGCAAGTCAATTTTAGAGAAAATTGTGGCACCCTGAAGTTGGTCGAACAAGTCATCTATCCGAGGTAAAGGATATTTGTTCTTAATGGTTAACTTATTCAATTCCCGATAATCAATGCATAGACGGAACGATCCATCCTTCTTCTTAACGAAGAGGACCGGTGCACCCCAAGGTGATGCACTAGGTCGAATGTACCCTTTATCCAGAAGCTCGCCCACTTGTTTCTTCAGTTCTAACATCTCAGAGGGTTCCATACGATACGGCGCTCGGGAAACAGGTGCTGCGCTTGGCACAAGATCAATAGGAAACTCTACCTCTCTAGACGGAGGTAATCCCGGTAGATCATCCGGAAATACATCTGGGTATTCATTTACAACTGGAATTGACAATAAATCGGCTTCACCGTCATTTGTGCTCATGGCGTAACACCAATAACCAATACAGTCTTGTTTCAACAATTTTATCGCCTTAACGGCGGAAATCACCCCACCTGAACTACCCGGTTTACGACCCAAGAAAGTGTGTTCGACACCATCTTCCGCTATTATAGAAATAGTTCGCGTTCGGTAGTTCATGATAGCACCATGACGATTTAACCAATCATCTCCCAGAATTATGTTTTCTCCTTTCAGATCTACCACTATGAGGTCTGAAGGCCAATATCGACTCCCGATATGCACGAGACAATTTTTAATCTCTTGGTTCCCAATCAAACGCTCTCCACTAGGAGTACTTACTACGAATGGTTCGCACTCAATCAAACACCCAAGACCCAAACGTTTCACACAATCAAAAGCAATGAACGAATGGATAGCTCCCGAATCAAATAATACCGATACAGGTTGAGAAAGTATTTGCGTGATACCTGCAGCTACCGGAGCCTCTGTGTCGTCCGCACACCTCATCTGGTACACTCTTGGCTGTACCGAACCCACACTCGATGCAGCTTGACGATCCAACCGGCCTCGACCTCTTCCACGTCCCAAAGTCTATTGCGGCTGATTAGATGTAGTCCCCGGGTTCACACTCGGAGTTGGTGCCGAACTCTGCTATTTAACAAATCTGGTGGCAGCCTCGCAATGAGCCGCCCGATGACTGTCTTGACCGCATGTGAAACAAATAACGGGAGGAAGTGGACACTCTCGGCACTGATGGCCTGTTTGATTACAATTGAAACATTGTCCTCTACTAAAGGCAGAAGACTGGCCCGGTCTTGAACTCAGAGCACTACTGGCTTGCTGAACAGACTTCCTGATAGTGGAGTGAGAAGCTTGAGATTTGTGAAATCCACCACTCTTACTTCCCGAAAAACCAATAGTTGTCTTCGGCTTCTTTATCTCGGTACCTGACCTTGACGCAAAAATGACCATCTCGATAGCCAAAGCACGATCCTGATATTCCTTCAATGTAACGCATCTGAAACCCGCCATAGCCTCACGAATCCAGGGCTTCATTCTCAAATCAAAGTAATGGATTTTATCCGCTTCGGTCCTTACTTGCTCACGAACATGATTCAGTTGCTGATTATACGTAACAATGGCCTCGGTGACAGGTACATCTTGAGGTGTTGCCGTAAAGAAATCTGCAATTCGTTTTTCTTTAATAGGCCAAGAACAATACTCTTCCTCTATCGCAGCTTTAAACTCGGCCCAAGTGGCCACACGATCCATAGGTTTGTGACTTCCCACCAATCCATGACCTCCTTGTCAAGGAAATACTATACAATAGGGACTGTCTCTCTTGGGGGCAATAACGGCGTCAAAAATCCCGCCAAATCGAAACAACCATCCTTCCCATTGACGTATCGGGCCTTTTGATAAAAGCGAGATTGCATTTTCATCACTCCCTGAAGCCATTTACTCTCATCTGTCGGTTGATCATGATGCCCGGATTCATTCAACTTGACTAATTGTGCTGCTACCTGCTGGAGTATAGCAGCTATTCTGGAATTCACATTAGTGTCAGCCGACGGTTCTTGACTTACAGTAGGATCTGGATGACCGCTCGGATTCAGAGAAGCGGTGTTCGGCTCCGTATGGGATGCCGAATCAGATGCATCATTAGAATGTGTGCCAGATTCGTTAGCGGTACCACGACCACGGCCTCTACCGCGTCCACGTATGCCACGGCCTCTCAACATACTGAGATGTAGAAGGATTAAAATTATCAGAACAGTTCACAATCCAATAAATTTAAATCTACTCTACTATGAAAGCGACAAGGCACAAGGAGAGTTAAGGAGTCTTACCACCATGGGTCACACGGCTCGACAGTAACACACAGTGTTGAGCTCGATCAGTTTATATGACTCTTACGACTTGACAACCCAAATGACCAAAGGCCTAGGTATTCCCGAAGCCTAGGCTCCGATACCATAAATGTAACACCCCAATTTCACTTTGGGTTATTACACGCCGCAGGACACACAAAGGTCCCGCCAGGCTGACGACACACAGGATTAAACCACAATCTAATACATAATAACCATGACATAACAGTCCTAAAAAGGATACAAAACACGAGTTAGGCCTCGGCCGCGGCCAAAATAGTATATTTCAACATCAATCACTGAACGTAAACATTACACGACAAAGTACAACTCAAAACCAACAATAATACAGTATATAAAACTGACTCAAACATCACAAATACAACGAATGATACGAGCTCTCTAACATCCAGTGTGCTTGTCAACTCCGTGTGCGCCACATGGGGGCTCTTGTCCCTCGAGAATACCTGAAATGTATAAAACATTCCACCCCAACGATGGGGTTAGCCACAATCACTAGTGCAAGTACAGTAAAAACACTCTGACGATCCTCGCGACCCGGTCCGGCCCTCAAGCCACCAAGTCCCTGTGTGCCCCGTCGAGCAACCCCAGGTGAGGATGTCCACTCAAAGTATCTCTCGTGACCCGGTCCAGCCGCTAAGCCACCAGGTCCCCGTGTGACCTGTTAGGCATATTTTTATGCGCTTATTTATCATTAGTTTATATCCATTTTGAGCCTAAAAATGCATTAATGAGCTTTTAATGCACTACTCTTATATGTTCTGCAGGAAATTGGAGTCCGGAAGCCTAAACGATGAAAAACAGGCGAAAACAGCAGTTTTTGGTCATGAGCTGCGGCACAAACCAAGTGAGCCGCGGCACACGAAGACAACCAGCGAGCCCCGAGTGGACTGTACCGTGAGCCGCGGCACAAGGAGAGTGAGCCGTGGCCCAAGAAGAAAACATGCGCCCAGGCATCCGGCGCTGAGCAGTAGGGGCCGCGGCACAGATTAAGTGAGCCGCGGCCCACAGGGCGGTTTTGGCTGAGCCTTCCGCGTTTCTTCGCCGTTTTGGAGCCTGTTCTCGACCTAATCACACGGACGCGTTTTGAAGGCTGATAACAGTTATAAATAAGCATTGAAGGGCTGAAAACAAGGGAGGAAATCAAGGGAGCATTGATAGATAGAGAGAAGAACACAAGGAGGAGATTTGTGGGGCGACGACAAGACCACGGATCCCTACGGTTTTTCTTAATTTTTCCGCATCTTAGTTCCTAGATCTATTCGAGTAGGATTTTGATTGTAACCGATTACATGACGGTTTGATTTATTTATTATTATTTCAATTTATTCGTTATTCTATTGAATTGGATTCTTCTTACTGTTCTTAATGCTTTTTAATTGTCTGGCCAACAGTTGAATTGTTTTGAATGTCTTTATGGATTCGGGAGATGAAATTTAGGCATAGTTCTTGTGAGACGAATCATAATTTTCGTGAGATAGGAATATACTCATGGGAATTGTGAAGCCTATTTATTGTAGGGATTCTTGAACTGTTTCAGCTACTAATTATCTAATTCGAATAGGGATATATCGAGTTAATAATTCGTAGTATTTTCTATCGACCTTGGGAAAGGCTTTAGAATAATTTAGGAATTCCTGGCTTACAATCAATTGAATAAAAGTGAATTGAATTGAATAAAAATTATTCATGATTGTTTGAGGTGAAAATCATAAACCTACACCCTTATTATTATTATTATTATTACTATTATTATTTATTTTTCTGCAATTAGTTTAGATATAAATTCCATATAATTGTTCTTCAAATAAAATTACGAGTCGACTATATTTTGGTATTTAGTGAAATCAGTCCTCGAGGGAACGATATCTTACTTATCACTTTATTACTTGTTGACATCGTGCACTTGCGGCATAGTGTGAGGGAATTCCTCACAACAAGTTTTTGGCGCCGTTGTCGGGGACTGATTTTTTGCTAATATCAATACCAAGCGACTTTAATTTTAATTTGAAGTTTTTTTTTCTTTAGTCTCTATATTTTTATTTTTTTTATTATTATGTTTTCCTTTGATTATAGTGACCCTTGGCATTTCATAAATTTCAATGTTTTTAATAATTTGCCTAATAGGGTCAGTCAGCCCCCTCCCCCAAAACAAAAGACCATGCTTGAACAATGTGTAGACGCTCTCAAAAATACTGATAGTACCCCTCTTGAGCGAGAATGTGCACGTCGTGGTCTTGAGGTTCACTATGGTTATTTTTCAGTTCATATATTTAGTAGTGAAGTTGAGGGGAAGTTTGAGAAGAACGACATGTTGAGTTTTAGGGTCGATCCCCCAGCACCTGATAATTACCTAAAGTGTGATGAGCTTGTAGAAGAAGTTATTATTGATGATGTTTCCAAAGGAATTTCATTAAATTGTCATCAAACTTCGACTAATAAGGTGAACACTTTTGTGCCTAAAATTTTATTAACGGTGCCACGCATAATTTTTCCTAAATCCATTATAGGAGAGATTGACCCCATTACTTTTGATTCTGTTGAGGCTGATTCTTCGAGTTCTAATGAGGTTGTTCATGATAAGTCTTTATTATTTACCCATTCGAACTCTGCTTATTTTTTCGTGCCTTACAATTATTATATTCTTCCATCATTTTTTGGTTGTCCGCATAATTATTCTTAATCATTATTTTTGGCAACCGGGCATGAACCAAAGCCTCCCTTATGGAATAAGAGGCTTATAGATTGTAAGAAGGGGGCATTTGGCAATCTCTCTAGAAAGAAGCCACGTTAAATTTTGTTTGCCACGTCGTGCTCAAGACGTAAAATAGAGCGCTTGATGGGAGGCAACCCATCATTTTTACTTGCTTTCTAGTTAGTTGTTTTTTTTTTATTTGATTTTTCGTTTATAATTTTTTCCTTTGTTTGTTATTTCATTTGGATTCGTGGATTCTTGTTGGCCCTGATTTCTCTAATATTTCTTTATAACCCCAATGAGTTATTATTCTTCATAATCTAGTCTTTCTTGGCTTAATGTCTACAGTTATTTCATGACTAGAGACTAAGTTTGGGGGTTCCTGGTGATGTTGGGCATTATTTGAAGTATGGATTGACAGACGATTCCACTCAGACATGTGCTGGCGTTCAAGAAGACATTTGGAATAAGTTTCACTTTTTCTTATCTCTTTTATTTTCACATGAGTTTTATTGTCGATGATTTTATGTGTAGTGGAATAGATTGAAGCATGCAATATTCTCTTAATTTTTCCTGGTTATAAATTGTGATTTCATTAGTTCTTTATTGTCCTTGCATGCTGTTGATGATTTTTGCTAAAAACGTGAATTTTTCGTGAATTTTTCGTGCTTCTTTTTGTGTAAAACTGATGTTACGATACTGATTTCTCGGGGAAGAAACGGTTGAGTTTTAGTTGAGTTGTAGTCAGCGATATTTGTTTCTGTTGAGTATTCATTTAGGTCCGAAATTTTATCGTTTTTGTAGAAATCTTCGCAGATAAGAAAGGAGACATACGTGTTTTCAAATCGCCGTCTATATGTTTAGTTACACTTTTCGCGTAGCTAGTCGTCTAGTAACATAAGTCGTGTGGGCACTTAAATTGAGCTTAGAGTCGGACAGTTTTTCCCAAGTAACAGTCGAGATATTAATTGTTCTATGATGGGAAGTTTAGTAACCGGGGGTATTCACGTGACCCGTTGTTTACTCTTGCGTAAAACGACAACCCTGATTAGACTAGTGGTTTAGAGATCTCGCATGTGCCGATGATGGGGAGCCTAGTAACCGGGGGTATTCGCGTGACCCGTTGTTTACTCTCGCGTAAAACAGCGACCTTGAATCGGACATGCGGGAAATTGTTATTCGAGTTTTTTCTCCGTTGTAGAGGGGGACTTAGTAACAAGAAGCATCCATGTGCCCCATGAGTGTTACGTCAAACGGTTCCCCAATATATGAGAATGGAAATCCACCCTAGGATTATCCTGATGAAACATCCCGAGATCCGAACCTAGTCGTTAACTCGAATCTATATTATTGATCATACATAAGGGAATACTATCCGAGGATTAATTTTGACAATGAAACTTTTAAATTTTTGCCACTAGATTATGGGACTGGGCGAGTTGGCTCATTTATTTTAACCCTTCATATTGGCGGTCGGTTAAATTCACGCTTGTTAATCTCTGAGCTTGATTTTCTTCATGAACGATTGATTAGGACTGAAATTGGTCACTTAGTGGAATCAGTGTCCGGGATGTGACTCACTATTACGATACTTATACTATTCTTTGAGATTTTCAGGGTAGTATTGATTAAGTTGAGCACTACGGACTTGCATGATTATTCACGATACATTTTTGTTTAAAAATGATTTTTGCTTGAGGACAAGCAAAGGCTCAAGTTTGGGGGTATTTGTTAGGCGTATTTTTATGCGCTTATTTATCATTAGTTTATATCCATTTTGAGCCTAAAAATGCATAAATGAGCTTTTAATGCACTACTCTTATATGTTTTGCAGGAACTTGGAGTCCGGAAGCCTAAGCAGCGAAAAGCGGTAGCAGTTTTTGGTCATGAGCCGCGGCACAAACCAAGTGAGCCGCGGCACACGAAGACAACCAGCTAGCCCCGAGTGGACTGTACCGTGAGCCGCGGCACAAGGAGAGTGAGCCGCGGCCCAGGAAGAAAACATGCGCCCAGGCATCCGGCGCTGAGCAGTAGGGGCCGCGGCACAGATTAAGTGAGCCGCGGCCCACAGGGGGGTTTTGGCTGAGCCTTCCGCGTTTCTTCGCCGTTTTGGAGCCTGTTCTCGACCTAATCACGCGGACGCGTTTTGAAGGCTGATAACAGTTATAAATAAGCATTGAAGGGCTGAAAACAAGGGAGGAAATCAAGAGAGCATCGATAGATAGAGAGAAGAACACAAGGAGGAGATTTGTGGGGCGACGACAAGACCACGGATCCCTACGATTTTTCTTAATTTTTCCGCATCTTAGTTCCTAGATCTATTCAAGTAGGATTTTGATTGTAGCCGATTACATGACGGTTTGATTTATTTATTATTATTTCAATTTATTCGTTATTCTATTGAATTGCTGTTCTTAATGCTTTTTAATTGTCTGGCCAACAGTTGAATTGTTTTGAATGTCTTTATGGATTCGGGAGATGAAATTTAGGCATAGTTCTTGTGAGACGAATCATAATTTTCGTGAGATAGGAATATACTCATGGGAATGGTGAAGCCTATTTATTGTAGGGATTCTTGATCTGTTTCAGCTACTAATTATCTAATTCGAATAGGAATATATCGAGTTAATAATTCGTAGTATTTTCTATCGACCTTGGGAAAGGCTTTAGAATAATTTAGGAATTCCTGGCTTACAATCAATTGAATAAAAGTGAATTGAATTGAATAAAAATCATTCTTGATTGTTTGAGGTGAAAATCATAATCCTACACCCTTATTATTATTATTACTATTATTATTTATTTTTCTGCAATTAGTTTAGATATAAATTCCATATAATTGTTCTTCAAATAAAATTACGAGTCGACTATATTTTGGTACTTAGTGAAATCAGTCCTCTAGGGAACGATATCTTACTTATCACTTTATTACTTGTTGACACCGTGCACTTGCGGCATAGTGTGAGGGATTTCCTCACAACAAGTTTTTGGTTCCCTCGAGGACTCCAAGTTTGGGGGTATTTGTTAGGCGTATTTTTATGCCCTTATTTATCATTAGTTTATATCCATTTTGAGCCTAAAAATGCATAAATGAGCTTTTAATGCACTACTCTTATATGTTTTGCAGGAAATTGGAGTCCGGAAGCCTAAACGATTTAAAGCGGGCAAAAGCGGTTTTGGTCATGAGCCGCAGCACAAACCAAGTGAGCCGCGGCACACGAAGACAACCACTAGCCCAGTGGGATCAGTGAGCCGCGGCACAAGGAGAGTGAGCCGCGGCCAGAAGAAAACATGCGCCTGGGCATCCGTGGCTGAGCGGTAGGGGCCGCGGCAGTTAAGTGAGCCGCGGCCCACAGGGCGGTTTTGGCTGAGCCTTCCGCGTTTCTTCGCCGTTTTGGAGCCTGTTCTCGACCTAATCAAGCGGACGCGTTTTGAAGGCTGATAACAGTTATAAATAAGCATTGAAGGGCTGAAAACAAGGGAGGAAATCAAGAGAGCATCGATAGATAGAGAGAAGAACACAAGAAGGAGATTTGTGGGGCGACGACAAGACCACGGATCCCTACGATTTTTCTTAATTTTTCCGCATCTTAGTTCCTAGATCTATTCAAGTAGGATTTTGATTGTAGCCGATTACATGACGGTTTGATTTATTTATTATTATTTCAATTTATTCGTTATTCTATTGAATTGCTGTTCTTAATGCTTTTTAATTGTCTGGCCAACAGTTGAATTGTTTTGAATGTCTTTATGGATTCGGGAGATGAAATTTAGGCATAGTTCTTGTGAGACGAATCATAATTTTCGTGAGATAGGAATATACTCATGGGAATGGTGAAGCCTATTTATTGTAGGGATTCTTGAGCTGTTTCAGCTACTAATTATCTAATTCGAATAGGGATATATCGAGTTAATAATTTGTAGTATTTTCTATCGACCTTGGGAAAGGCTTTAGAATAATTTAGGAATTCCTGGCTTACAATCAATTGAATAAAAGTGAATTGAATTGAATAAAAATCATTCTTGATTGTTTGAGGTGAAAATCATAATCCTACACCCTTATTATTATTATTACTATTATTATTTATTTTTCTGCAATTAGTTTAGATATAAATTCCATATAATTGTTCTTCAAATAAAATTACGAGTCGACTATATTTTGGTACTTAGTGAAATCAGTCCTCGAGGGAACTATATCTTACTTATCACTTTATTACTTGTTGACACCGTGCACTTGCGGCATAGTGTGAGGGATTTTCTCACAACAAGTTTTTGGTTCCCTCGAGGACTCCAAGTTTGGGGGTATTTGTTAGGCGTATTTTTATGCGCTTATTTATCATTAGTTTATATCCATTTTGAGCCTAAAAATGCATAAATGAGCTTTTAATGCACTACTCTTATATGTTTTGCAGGAAATTGGAGTCCGGAAGCCTAAACGACGAAAAACGGGCGAAAACAGCAGTTTTTGGTCATGAGCCGCGGCACAAACCAAGTGAGCCGCGGCACACGAAGACAACCAGCTAGCCCCGAGTGGACTGTACCGTGAGCCGCGGCACAAGGAGAGTGAGCCGCGGCCCAGGAAGAAAACATGCGCCCAGGCATCCGGCACTGAGCAGTAGGGGCCGCGGCACAGATTAAGTGAGCCGCGGCCCACAGGGCGGTTTTGGCTGAGCCTTCCGCGTTTCTTCGCCGTTTTGGAGCCTGTTCTCGACCTAATCACGCGGACGCGTTTTGAAGGCTGATAACAGTTATAAATAAGCATTGAAGGGCTGAAAACAAGGGAGGAAATCAAGAGAGCATCGATAGATAGAGAGAACAACACAAGGAGGAGATTTGTGGGGCGACGACAAGACCACGGATCCCTACGATTTTTCTTAATTTTTCCGCATCTTAGTTCCTAGATCTATTCAAGTAGTATTTTGATTGTAGCCGATTACATGATGGTTTGATTTATTTATTATTATTTCAATTTATTCGTTATTCTATTGAATTGCTGTTCTTAATGCTTTTTAATTGTCTGGCCAACAGTTGAATTGTTTTGAATGTCTTTATGGATTCGGGAGATGAAATTTAGACATAGTTCTTGTGAGACAAATCATAATTTTCGTGAGATAGGAATATACTCATGGGAATGGTGAAGCATATTTATTGTAGGGATTCTTGAGCTGTTTCAGCTACTAATTATCTAATTCGAATAGGGATATATCGAGTTAATAATTCGTAGTATTTTCTATCGACCTTGGGAAAGGCTTTAGAATAATTTGGGAATTCCTGGCTTACAATCAATTGAATAAAAGTGAATTGAATTGAATAAAAATCATTCTTGATTGTTTGAGGTGAAAATCATAATCCTACACCCTTATTATTATTATTACTATTATTATTTATTTTTCTGCAATTAGTTTAGATATAAATTCCATATAATTGTTCTTCAAATAAAATTACGAGTCGACTATATTTTGCTACTTAGTGAAATCAGTCCTCGAGGGAACGATATCTTACTTATCACTTTATTACTTGTTGACACCGTGCACTTGCGGCATAGTGTGAGGGATTTCCTCACAACAAGTTTTTGGTTCCCTCGAGGACTCCAAGTTTGGGGGTATTTGTTAGGCGTATTTTTATGCGCTTGTTTATCATTAGTTTATATCCATTTTGAGCCTAAAAATGCATAAATGAGCTTTTAATGCACTACTCTTATATGTTTTGCAAGAAATTGGAGTCCGGAAGCCTAAATGACGAAAAACGGGCGAAAACAGCAGTTTTTTGTCATGAGCCGCTGCACAAACCAAGTGAGCCGCGGCACACGAAGACAACCAGCGAGCCCCGAGTGGACTGCACCGTGAGCCGCGGCACAAGGAGAGTGAGCCGCGGCCCAGGAAGAAAACATGCGCCCAGGCATCCGGCGCTGAGCAGTAGGGTCCGCGGCACAGATTAAGTGAGCCGCGGCTCACAGGGCGGTTTTGGCTGAGCCTTCCGCGTTTCTTCGCCGTTTTGGAGCCTGTTCTCGACCTAATCACACGGACGCATTTTGAAGGCTGATAACAGTTATAAATAAGCATTGAAGGGCTGAAAACAAGGGAGGAAATCAAGGGAGCATCGATAGATAGAGAGAAGAACACAAGGAGGATATTTGTGGGGCGACGACAAAACCACGGATCCCTACGGTTTTTCTTAATTTTTCCGCATCTTAGTTCCTAGATCTATTCGAGTAGGATTTTGATTATAGCCGATTACATGACGGTTTGATTTATTTATTATTATTTCAATTTATTCGTTATTCTATTGAATTGCTGTTCTTAATGCTTTTTAATTGTCTGGCCAACAGTTGAATTGTTTTGAATGTCTTTATGGATTCGGGAGATGAAATTTAGGCATAGTTCTTGTGAGACGAATCATAATTTTCGTGAGATAGGAATATACTCATGGGAATGGTGAAGCCTATTTATTGTAGGGATTCTTGAGCTGTTTCAGCTACTAATTATCTAATTCGAATAGGGATATATCGAGTTAATAATTCGTAGTATTTTCTATCGACCTTGGGAAAGGCTTTAGAATAATTTAGGAATTCCTGGCTTACAATCAATTGAATAAAAGTGAATTGAATTGAATAAAAATCATTCTTGATTGTTTGAGTTGAAAATCATAATCCTACACCCTTATTATTATTATTACTATTATTATTTATTTTTCTGCAATTAGTTTAGATATAAATTCCATATAATTGTTCTTCAAATAAAATTACGAGTCGACTATATTTTGGTACTTAGTGAAATCAGTCCTCGAGGGAACGATATCTTACTTATCACTTTATTACTTGTTGACACTGTGCACTTGCGGCATAGTGTGAGGGATTTCCTCACAACAAGTTTTTGGTTCCCTCGAGGACTCCAAGTTTGGGGGTATTTGTTAGGCGTATTTTTATGCGCTTGTTTATCATTAGTTTATATCCATTTTGAGCCTAAAAATGCATAAATGAGCTTTTAATGCACTACTCTTATATGTTTTGCAGGAAATTGGAGTCTGGAAGCCTAAATGACGAAAAACGGGCGAAAACAGCAGTTTTTGGTCATGAGCCGCTGCACAAACCAAGTGAGCCGCGGCACACGAAGACAACCAGCGAGCCCCGAGTGGACTGTTGTTGCGATTTTTCCTACACGCAAGTGCACGTCATCGTTTAGAAGTAATAAAGTGATAAGTAGTGTATCGTTCCCACGAGGATTGAATCTCTAACTACCGATTTTTTCGTATTCCAATTTAATCTGAACAATCGAATTTGGGTTTTGCGATTAATAGCTAAAAGAATTACTAAAAGACTAAGCAGTAGAAAACAATATCTTGGATAAAAGAAATCAAATGATGAATAAGTCTAGGGTTCTGAATCCACCTTAGTTTATCCGAATTTACTCTCGATTATCCGTAATAAATAATTTTCCCAATTTATTGAAGGCGGAGATTGCTAATATATTCTACCGCCTCTCCCGAGGTCATTAGATTTATCTAAAGGCGAATAACGCACTCTATCCCTAGGTGAATTAATTCGTCAATAGGCGAAAAGCATAAAATCTCCTAAAGGCCACGTAGTTCCTATGAGTATATTCCTATCTCACAGAATAAAACGGTCCTCACCAATAGTTCCTCACCAAATCTCCTCTTCCGATTCGAAGTGAATGATTAAATCAATACAACTATTTGCCAGATAATTGCAAGCATTAAACATAATTGGGAAAACTCAATAAAAAGGTAATAAATTGGATAATCTCAATCAATTCGTCAAAACAAAGGTTTCATCAAAACCCTAGATTAGGGCTTTAGCGACATACTAAAAGCGAAAATACAGAATAAATAAACGAAAGCATAAAATTCAAACGCAGATGAAGCTCGGATTCCTCCGTTCTTCAGCTTCCGCCTTCTGCCCTTGAAGTCTTCTGCTTCCCTCTTCTTCTGCCGTCTCCAAGATTAAGCTCTCCAAGGTTAAAGATCCAAAGATTCCAAGATGATTTAATTAGGGTCTTAAACCCTATTTATAGCACAGCACATCCTCCAAATCGCGTCCGTATTAGTCGGTCGAAAACTGGCTTCGAAACAGCTCAAAATCCACGCGGGCATACAAAAACCGCCAAGTGTGCCGCGGCGCACTAAACCTGTGCCGCGGCACATCGCCTTCGCTGAATGCCTGGGCGCTAATTAATTCTTACGTGCGCGGCTCACTGGCGTGCCGCGGCACAGTACAGTTACTCGCCTTGGTGGTGTCTTCCTATGCCGCGGCTCAGCTTCCTTGTGCCGCGGCTCAGAGTCCAGATTTGCCATTTTCGCCCGTTTTGCCTCGTTTTAGCTTCCGAACTTCAATTTCCTGTCAATCATACAAAATTAAGGCATTAAAAGCTCATTTAGACAATTTCACTCACCAAAACACTACAAAATAATGATAAATAAGCGTATAAAAATACGCCTAACAAATACCCCCAAACTTAAGCCTTTGCTTGTCCTCAAGCAAAAAGAATTAAATTCAATAAAAGAATGTCGTGAATCATCGTGCAACTCATAGTGTTCAACCTAATCAATACTATCCTGTAATTCTCTCTAAATAATACGAGTGTCATAAAAGCGAGCTGAACTCAGAATAATGATTCCGCAAAGTAATCAAATTCAGTCCTAATCACTCGTTCATGAAGAAATTCCAGCTCAAAGATTAACAAAACGTGAGTCTAATCGACCGTCAATATGAAAGGCTAACACAACCAAGCTAGTTTGTCCCGTTCCACAGTCGAAAGGCACAATTTTCACGAGTTTCATAACAAATAAACCTCGGACAGTATCCCCTTATATATATGCTCAAGAATTTGATTCGAGTTGACCACTAGGTTAGGATCTCAGGATGTTTCATTGGGATAATCCTAGGGTGGAAACTCCATTCTCATGTATTAGGAAACCGTTTGATGTAAAAGACACTCATGGGGCACATGGATGCTTCTAGTTACTAAGTTCCCGTCTACAGCGGAGAAACAACTCGAATATATAATTTCCGCATGTCCGAATCAAGGTTGCCGTTTTACGCGAGAGTAAACAGCGGGTCACGCGAATACCCCCGGTTACTAGGTTCCCTATCATTGGCACATGTGAAATATCTAAATCACTAGTCAAATCAGGGTCGTCGTTTTACGCGAGAGTAAACAACGGGTCACGCGAATACCCCCGGTTACTAGACTTCCCATCATAGAACACATTATCTCGACTTTAGGGAAAAACTGACCGACTCTAACCTCAATCTAAGTGCCAACACGACTAAAGAAACCGTACGGCTCACTATCCGGAAAATGTAGCCAAACGTATTGACGGTGATTTTAAAACAAGTATGTATCGTCTCTTATCTGCCAAGACCTCTACAATCACGAAAAATTTCGGACCTAAATGAATACTAAGCAGAACAGAAATAACTGACTACAACTCGACTAGAACTCGACCGCTTCTTCAGAGAGAAAAAACAGTGTCGTAACATCAGTATCACACAAATAGAAGCACGAAAAATTCACGAATAAAGAAAACTAAGACAAGCAAGGCTATCTAAAAAAATTTTACGCAAAGAAATGAAAAGTGCAACGAAATAACGTACAGCAATAAAATAAAGTACAGCAATGAATGTAGAAACTGAAAGTAAATCCCCCCCAAACTTAGGACGTACATTGACCTTAATGGACAAAAATGATATGCAATAAAAGTAAAAGGTCAAGTACTCCCCTCCAGTCTGCTCAGGAGCTGGTGCCTGCCTCGTCCGGTGAGGAGGGTGGTGTGGCTGGACGGGCGGGCGCAATAAATGGCCCGTCGGGATGCATGATATGGGCCGTCCATGCGGCGAGGTGCTCCTGATGATAAGCATCCCTCGCAGCAAGACGCCTCGCCGCTCGTCGGCTGGCCCGGCGGGCCTGCTCTCGCATCTCGGCTCTGGCGGCAGCAACAACGCTCTCCCGCTCCGCCCGCTGCTCCTCCCGCATGGCAGCCATCAAGCTCTCTCTCTCTCCTCATCTCATCTCTCTCTCTCCTCGTCTCCTCTCTCAGCTCCTCTCTCTCTCTCCTCAGCTCCTCTCTCTGCTCCTCTCTCTGTCTCCTCAAATCCTCCCGCAGCCCATCAAACAACTCCTCCAACCTCGCCGCTCTGTCGGGCTGCGGGCCGCCATCTCCATGCGTCAACAAAAGCGGCTCGGGGGATCCCTCGTGAGCCTCCTCTAGCAAAAATCCTCTCCCCCGAGCGTACGCCGGCGCTCCTCCCCACTGGTCAAAGTGCGATATGATGCGGTGGTCGATCGGGGCCTGGGGAGCAAGCATCGGCTCGTCGTCTGACCACGTCAGCCATTGCCGGCATAAAGCGCAGATGAGGGAGGGGTGCTTCAACCCGTCTTGGCCCCCTTGGATACTCCGGAAGATAGATCGGACCAGGATGGGGGCCACATCAAACGCAGCCCGGAAGTGATAGCAAAAAGTGTCCGGGCGCGGGATAAAAAGATCTGACGGATCTGGGAGGTGGGGTCAATGCGTGCGCAGATAAAATAAAGCCGTGCACGCCCGAGCCGGGCGAGGCGCGAGCTCTGAAGTGAAAAGTGGAAGAACTCTGTGCTCATTGCTCCCGGTCGGTGCAGGCCGTGCAATGGTCTCAAGCAGGGCCTCCTTAGTGAGGCTGGTCATCACTCGGTCATAGGCTGACTCGTCAACCACCGGAAACCCAAAAAGCCTCCGAATAGCAGCCGTGGAGAAATCAATTGTAACCCGTCGGACGTCAACCTGAGTCCGAGACTCTAAAGACGGCAACGTATGCCCTGCCCGAATGTGCTTCAGCAGTGCACTGGCGTAAAACTCCTGCACGATCGAGATAACTGCTGGCTCGGGAGGTGCGGTAAATCTGGACCACCCCATCTCGTCAATCATCGTGAGCAATTCCCCGTCCTGAGGAGCTGGAGTAAAACCCCTCTCTGGAATAAGTGGTCGTGGCCGGATCTTTTCATTGAATATCCTGTGAATTTCGGGGTCCGAAAATTGGTGCCCCTCCGCCTCGGCCCGACCACGAGAGGTCTCCCCTCGAGTGGGGGATGACTCGGTCCTAGCTCTCTTGCTCAACTTCTTGGTTCTCTCCATAATCAGTCCTGAAAAGTAAGACACAAGGGTTTATTCAAGCAAAAATAATAACACTGATTTATGCTCGGCTAACGATGTCCAGCCAGAAATTCCGAATTTAAGAAAATAGCGCATACGTGAGAGAAGGATGAAATTGGATTTAAACGTTTAACCTGGATGTAAGGGTTGGGCTCGCTGTAACTTCAAAACGTATACGTTGCACGAAAATTCAAAACGATTGCTTTTCCAAAGAAAATTTTTCATTTAGGCAATTTATCAAACACCTTGAGGGCACAAGTTTACTTGAAGAATAAACATAGTTATCGCTCGATTCAACCCCCAAAAACCGAAACATAATTCAATCTTCATCAACTCAACACATCCAACTCATTGATATTCCGATTTAACCATGAAAATTCGATAGAACTACCATGTTATTCTCTAACAATCCTAAAACTTTCGAAGGAGAATAAGCATGTTCCATTCATCCAAAGCAAAGACAACTTCCAAAATAAACCATAAGCAAGTCAGGATTAAAGATTAAAACGTACCTTTTGAAGATTGCAAGAAAAATTGCAGGAAAAACAATGGAAGAACGCTTCGTCCGGTCGCGCGCTGGGGAGGGAAGAAGAAAGGAAGAAGGCGTACCTGTAAATGCCGGCCGCACGCGTGTTATATGTTACCTGGGCCTTTCAGATTCCGCATAGTGTCCCGCAGCACAGATAAAGTGAGCCGCGGCACAGGGTACAGTCCCTTTACCTGTGTTCTCGTTTTCTCGTGTGCCGCGGCACAGATTTCGTGTGCCGCGGCTCAATGCTCAAGTGTGTCCCGGCTCATTTATGCCGTGCCGCGGCACAGGGTACAGTTGGTTTAGCCTCCCCTTGCGATTTATGTGTGCCGCGGCTCACAATACCTGGGCCGCGGCTCATACTTCAGTTTCTTCCCTGGGACTTTCCTGCACAGAATTTTGAGAAGAAAACGTTAAAGCGAGAGGCAGAAGCAATTTGAAGCACAAAAATGATGAAAAATAAGAATCACGAATGCAAGAAAAATAAAGAAATGCAAAAAAATCTACAACTACGAACTCGGGTTGCCTCCCGAGAAGCGCTAAGTTTATAGTCTTCAGCCGGACCTATTGGAAAACATTAGTTCGCTTTTCGCAAACTCCATTTGGGTTCCGCCCCGTTCATCGAACCGTTCATATTTTTGTTAAAATTTTGACCATTGGTCATTAGTGGTTCGACTTTCGGTTCGATCATTAAATGTTGTTTTCGAAAAGGTTTCGACGTGAATAACTTCCCGAAACACCCGGTTTTTCCATGACTAATTGTCCGCTTGGCTTCCGGCTCACTCTCCTCCTTCACAAACGCACTCAAGACTGCAACAGATTTTTCCTCATGCTCGAGGAACGCCACTCGGTCTACATCCTTCTTAAGACTTGGACCATTTAACACAAAATCTGAATTTTCCCACCGACGATGTTTTCGGTGCTTTTCTCTTTCAACAATATCCACACTTTCAATTTGTGACCCTTTATCAACACTTCCGGGACATGGGAACGATTTGAATACTTGAAAAGTAACTTGCTCGTCTTGGACCCTCAGAGTTAACTCCCCCTTTTCCACGTCTATAAGGGTTCAGCCTGTCGCTAGAAATGGTCGTCCCAAGATGATTGGAATATTTTCATCTTCCTCCATGTCGAGAACGATGAAATCGGCCGGAAAGATGAACTTATCAACTTTAACTAAAACGTCCTCGATTACTCCCCTCGGATACTTTATCGATCGATCCGCCAATTGTAAGGAGACTGTTGTTGGCTTGGCTTCCCCAATATTCAGCTTTTTGAAAATCGATAGAGGCATGAGGTTGATACTCGCACCAAGATCGCATAGTGCCTTATTAAATGAAAGATTCCCCATGGTGCACGGTATGTTGAAGCTTCCGGATCTTTCAATTTAGGTGGGAGCTTCTTTTGAAGAATTACCGCACTCCTCTGTCAAGGCGACTGTTTCAAACTCCTCAAGCTTTCTTTTCTTCGATAATATCTCTTTCATGAACTTGACATAACTCGGCATCTGTTCCAATGCGTCGGCGAACGGAATATTTATGTGAAGCTTTTTGAACACATCAAGGAACTTAGAAAATTGTTTGTCCGCCCTTCTTTGCTGTAGTCTCTGCGGAAACAGAACGGGGGGGACACATGTCTTCGAGTTATCCGGCTTCAAATCCTTCGACTCCTCTGGCTCTAAATCCTTCTCTTCCTCAATCTCCTTCTTCTCTTTACCCCGCTCGGGCTGATCCAACACCTCTCTCCCGCTTCTCAAGCTAATTGCGTTTAGACTCTCTCTAGGATTTGTCTCTGTTGTACTCGGCAATGCTCCCTCCGGACGAGCTGTCAACACATTAGCGATTTGGCCCAGCTGGACCTCCAAGTTCCGAATGGAAGCAGAATGATTTTGTAATGTAGCTTCCGTACGGGTCATAAATTGACTCGTATTTGCCGCCAATTTTGTAAGTGCTTCCTCGAGAGACACTTTGGGAGCGGGAGGGGGCTGTTGTTAATTCTGGGCGAACGGGGGCTGGTGTGAGTTCTGTCCGTTTCTCCATGAAAAGTTAGGATGATTGCGCCACCCCGGATTATAAGTATTGGAGTACGGGTTATTCGGCCGATTCCCACTTCCCACAAATTGAGCCTGCTCCATCTGATTTTTCTCGAACGGATTTCCAACTTGACATTCCGCGCTCGGGTGTGATCCGTTACACCAATTGCATGTTTCTATGGTAACGGGGGCTGGTGCGTGCGAAAATGCCTGGAGCTGTTGTGTCAAAGCGGCGACTTGAGCTGACAAAGTGGAAATCGGGTCATTGCTTGAAACTTCCATGACTCTCTTCGGTGTCAATCTTTCTGATGGCCATTGGTATGCGTTTTCGGCCATATCTTCCAAAAGCACGTGTGCCTTGGCCATAGATTTTCCCATGAAGGTCCCACCAGAGGCTGCATCCACGAGAGTGCGTGTAGAAGCACTCAAACCAATATAGAACGTATGAAGCTGAAGCCAATCAGGAATGCCGTGATGAGGGCATCTTCGTAGCAAATCTTTATATCGCTCCCACGCCTCGTGGAGCGATTCCATATCGTACTGAACAAAGGTGATTATTTCGTTTCTCAACCTTGCCGTCTTAGCTGGTGGGAAAAATTTGGCAAGGAAGGCTTGCGCTAACCTCTCCCATGTTGTAATCGACCCCGGCGGTAAGGAATTTAACCAAAACTTTGCTTTATCCCTCAAAGAGAAAGGGAAAAGCCTCAATCGGATGGCATCGTCGGTGACACCATTAGTCTTGAACGTGTCGCATATCTCAAGGAAAGAAGCAATATGGGTATTCGGGTCGTCATTCGGCAGTCCACAGAATTGGCTCGCCTGCACCATCTGAATAATAGCAGGCTTGATCTCAAAATTATTAGCTTGGATAGTGGGACGCCGAATTCCCGAAAAATTAGCGTTGACCTGCGGCATGGCATAATCTCGAAGAGCTAGTTCCGGTTGAACTTGCCGCACTTGGTTATCTCCTCCTTGGACTTCGATATTCTCGGCCATGTTGACCGTCGTCTGCAACTCTCTTTTCTCCTTCCTTCTTAGAGTGCGCTCGAGCTCGGTATCCAAAGGTAGTAGGCCTTCGTTACCGAGTTTTCTCATGCACTACACGAAAGGCCCTGAAAGGAAAAACAGATAAACGAAATTAAATACACAAAAATAAAAATAAAACGTTCAAATTAAGACTGGAAATACTTAAATCGATATTAGAAAATTTCAATCCCCGGCAACGGCGCCAAAAACTTGTTGCAATTTTTCCTACACGCAAGTGCACGTCATCGTTTACAAGTAATAAAGTGATAAGTAGAGTATCGTTCCCACGAGGATTGAATCTCTAACTACCGATTTTTTCGTATTCCAATTTTATCTGAACAATCGAATTTGGGTTTTGCGATTAATAGCTAAAAGAATTACTAAAAGACTAAGCAGTAGAAAACAATATCTTGGATAAAAGAAATCAAATGATGAATAAGTCTAGGGTTCTGAATCCACCTTAGTTTATCCGAATTTACTCTCGATTATCCGTAATAAATAATTTTCCCAATTTATTGAAGGCGGAGATTGCTAATATATTCTACCGCCTCTCCCGAGGTCAATAGATTTATCTAAAGGCGAATAACGCACTCTATCCCTAGGTGAATTAATTCGTCAATAGGCGAAAAGCATAAAATCTCCTAAAGGCCACGTAGTTCCTATGAGTATATTCCTATCTCACAGAATAAAACGGTCCTCACCAATAGTTCCTCACCAAATCTCCTCTCCCGATTCGAAGTGAATGATTAAATCAATACAACTATTGGCCAGATAATTGCAAGCATTAAACATAATTGGGAAAACTCAATAAAAAGGTAATAAATTGGATAATCTCAATCAATTCGTCAAAACAAAGGTTTCATCAAAACCCTAGATTAGGGCTTTAGCCTGACATACTAAAAACTGAAAATACAGAATAAATAAACGAAAGCATAAAATTCAAACGCAGATGAAGCTCGGATTCCTCCGTTCTTCAGCTTCTGCCTTCTGCCCTTGAAGTCTTCTGCTTCCCTCTTCTTCTGCCGTCTCCAAGCTTAAGCTCTCCAAGGTTAAAGATCCAAAGATTCCAAGATGATTTAATTAGGGTCTTAAACCCTATTTATAGCTCAGCACATCCTCCAAATCGCGTCCGTATTAGTCGGTCGAAAACTGGCTTCGAAACAGCTCAAAATCCGAGCGGGCATACAAAAACCGCCAAGTGTGCCGCGGCGCACTAAACCTGTGCCGCGGCACATCGCCTTCGCTGAATGCCTGGGCGCTAATTAATTCTTCTGTGCCGCGGCTCACCTGGGCTGTGCCGCGGCACAGAGTACAGGTTACTCTGCCTTCGGCTGGTGTCTTCATGTGCCGCGGCTCATCTTCCTTGTGCCGCGGCTCAGAGTCCAGATTTGCCGTTTTGCCTCGTTTTAGCTTCCGAACTTCAATTTCCTGTCAATCATACAAAATTAAGGCATTAAAAGCTCATTTAGACAATTTCACTCACCAAAACACTACAAAATAATGATAAATAAGCGTATAAAAATACGCCTAACAACTGTACCGTGAGCCGCGGCACAAGGGGAGTGAGCCGCGGCCCAGGAAGAAAACATGCGCCCAGGCATCCGGCGCTGAGCAGTAGGGGCCGCGGCACAGATTAAGTGAGTCGCGGCCCACAGGGCGGTTTTGGCCGAGCCTTCCGTGTTTCTTCGCCGTTTTGGAGCCTGTTCTCGACCTAATCACACGGACGCATTTTGAAGGCTGATAACAGTTATAAATAAGCATTGAAGGGCTGAAAACAAGGGAGGAAATCAAGGGAGCATCGATAGATAGAGAGAAGAACACAAGGAGGATATTTGTGGGGCGACGACAAGACCACGGATCCCTACGGTTTTTCTTAATTTTTCCGCATCTTAGTTCCTAGATCTATTCGAGTAGGATTTTGATTATAGCCGATTACATGACGGTTTGATTTATTTATTATTATTTCAATTTATTCGTTATTCTATTGAATTGGATTCTTCTTACTGTTCTTAATGCTTTTTAATTGTCTGGCCAACAGTTGAATTGTTTTGAATGTCCTTATGGATTAGGGAGATGAAATTTAGGCATAGTTCTTGTGAGACGAATCATAATTTTCGTGAGATAGGAATATACTCATGGGAATTGTGAAGCCTATTTATTGTAGGGATTCTTGAACTGTTTCAGCTACTAATTATCTAATTCGAATAGGGATATATCGAGTTAATAATTCGTAGTATTTTCTATCGACCTTGGGAAAGGCTTTAGAATAATTTAGGAATTCCTGGCTTACAATCAATTGAATAAAAGTAAATTGAATTGAATAAAAATAATTCCTGATTGTTTGAGGTGAAAATCATAATCCTACACCTTTATTATTATTATTATTATTACTATTATTATTTATTTTTCTGCAATTAGTTTAGATATAAATTCCATATAATTGTTCTTCAAATAAAATTACGAGTCGACTATATTTTGGTACTTAGTGAAATCAGTCTTCGAGGGAACGATATCTTACTTATCACTTTATTACTTATTGACACCGTGCACTTGCGGCATAGTGTGAGGGAATTCCTCACAACATGACCCCGTTGAGTCAATCCCCGAGTGAGAGTACCCGAGAATAACCTTTCAACTCTCATCATTCACTAAACCATCACAGAAATGCATGCCATAAACTAATGCAATAAAGTACTTGCCTGGACTTTCTTACTCTCAAAGGAACAATAACGAACAAGACTACGTCTGAACTATCTTCCAAATCCCGCTCCTATCAAACATTGAGGCTCAATCATTTACAATTTTGTTGGAAAACACTAAAATCCATCCTAGGTTCTACCCTTAGGCCCATTTAATCGAGCACTACGAGGGCATAACGGGTTTTGCTCGATTTACAAAAGAAGATTTGGAATCAATCCACAAAACCTTGAGGAAATCATGAAATCATGATTACGGAACTATTTTCAACTATAATCCATCATAAATTGGGAGCCAAAACGGTTGGAGAAACGAGATCCCCAAAACCCCCAAATTTCCCCAAAGTTAGGGTTCTACGGAAGGATTACCTCAATTCCTTGGTGAAGATGATGTAGGATTGATAGATCTTTACTTGAAGTTGAAAAGATTTGATTTTCAACCGTGCTCCACCGAAACCCTCGCCTACACAGCCCTAGAGTCGTCTAGAAGCTCGAAGAAGAGGAAAGATGGTGAAAAATGACAAGTGTTGACCGCAACACATGTATTTATATAAGTGCGCCCTAGCGCGCGCTAACGCTTACCGAATGGCATGCGCTATCGGCCTTGGTCTGCAGCCCAGACCCTTCTACCCAGCCGAGCTGGTGTGCACCACATCCGACAGCGTGCGCTACTCAATAGAGTTAGCGTGCGCTGTACCGCCGAGTTAGCGCGCGCAGCTTCCGCCTTAGCGTGCGCTATCTGGTGTCCAGTCTAAGTCCAGAACCTTCTGCCCTGTTCATAAACCTTTCTGTCCATCCCGGTAGCATGCGTTACGACCGACTAGCGTGCGCTATGACCAACGAGTTAGCGCACGCAACGACCGTCTTAGTGCACGTTACTTGTTGGTCTGGCCAAGTCCAGACCTCACTGTCCTTACTGTCCGGGCCATTTAGCACGCGTTATCACCCAACAGTGGCGTGCGCTACCTGTTCCCCTAGCGTGCGCTACTATAATGCATTAGTGTGCGCTAGATCGATTTTTGTCCCAGTCCAGTGCCCTCTGGACTGTCCCATGCTGCCGGTTAGCGTGCGTAACTTTCTATAGTAGCGCGCGCTAGCCTACAACTTCCGTTGCGTACGCTACCCATATAAATTAGCGTACGCTAATCCTGGGTTGCAGAAGCGATACAAGCGGTTCGACACAACGATAACGAATATTAGCGGAATACTAACAAGAAACACAACATACAGGCTCAATCTCGAATCAAACACATGATACCAATATTCGAAAAAAAATTACGAACCAAACCACAAAGTTCATGAATTCATAATTATAACCAGTAAAAGGTACGATTATTACACGAGCCAGTTTAATTTTCGAAAATTTATTTTGTGGTCTTACGAAAATTTAGGTTTTGAGTTTTCAAACTCTTGAAAGGACTTTCGAAAATATGTCTTTTGGTGAGACTATATGATTTCAAACTTGTTTTGAAAATGTGATTGATATACATATGCATTTAGTGCATAATACATATCGTGGTGGAGTTCTAATTGAGACTCACAAACTAGATAACACACTAATGGTACGAGGAAAAGAGATCCGAACTCTAGTATGGTAGTTTGTTTATCCAGAGATGATCGGTTGGTTGATCAGATAAGAGAAATATGTTGCGTGTTGTAGATCCATGCACAGGATGTAATTTTGGAACTTCGGATTTCGTGAAATCAGGACATATGTGCTATGTGATTCCATTGGTATGGTAGTAGCGCGACTCTACCATAGTGACTTTTGAATGATTTCTTTGTAAGTGTAGATTTGGGGATGGTAACCCCATGATGGTTGTTTTGGATATTGAGTGGTCGTTCCCACTCCACGTATGATTGGGTGTGTTCGTCGGTTTGTAATTAGTTGTTCGTATGCCGAGGGGTATGTTCACCAGTCGGGTATGTTTATTGAGATCTATTGTATGTGATTGGTGTGTCGTTTTGAGAATTTTGTTTGTTCATATATCGGTTTCTGTGGTTCTGTGTTGATCGTGTTGGATCTTACCGTGTGAAGGTATTCTCGATTTTCGTTGATCGTTCGTTGGTAATATTGGAGTTTATCATGTTTATGATATTCTCGATTGTGTTTTGACCTCTGGTTGGTCATATTGGAGTTTATCATAAGTGATGATATTCTCGGCTGCGTTTTGACCTTTGGATTGGTCATATTGGAGTTATCATGTCAATGATATTCTCGGTTAATTTGTTGGTTGATCATTGTTAATGATCATATGAGCATTCGAATTTTGTGCCGATGTTTCGGGATTTATCTCGTTGATTTGGGCAGTTATTTCACAGATGTATCCTGCATTATTGATTTTTAGCAGGATTTGGACTTGATTGTGTAATTAGGCAGACAGGATTTGACACGGATAGATTATGTCATCCGAAGATGATATATTTTTGTTGACGTTCTTGGAATGTGATTGTAAGCGTATTGAGGCTTTACAGTGAAGTCACTTGTTAGTATCTCAGGAGATCGTCGACTTGGCGCATATGTAAGTGTGTTGTTTGGCTATTCGTTAATGATGATGATTGATTGTTGTTGTGATGGTTTCGGAAAATGTTGGTAGAACGGTTTGTTTGTTTCTTTATGACGAATTGCAAGTTTCGAGGATGAAACTTATTTTAAGTGGTGTAGTATGTAATATCCGGAATTTCTACTACTGTTATTTAATGTTATTTTATCCGAGTTATGTTGTACAGC
Source organism: Orobanche coerulescens (assembly GCA_033398695.1). Classification (NCBI taxonomy): domain Eukaryota; kingdom Viridiplantae; phylum Streptophyta; class Magnoliopsida; order Lamiales; family Orobanchaceae; genus Orobanche; species Orobanche coerulescens. The sequence continues at coordinate 67,830,007 of CM065804.1, read as the reverse complement.
GTGGAATCTGTACAATATGGATAAAATAAATGAAGAACTGAAAGATCTTAGGTATAATTGTCGTACTTAGTCGACATTTGCAATTGAGGATACAGTGCATTGCGTATACGTATCTAGTATGTCGAGACAGATAAGGACGGTTGGAAATGGCTAAGTATAGAGCCCTTAACGTACGTTAAGATTTTAAGATAACGTACGCTAAGTTGCTAGTGTTACGTACGTTATGGCCAAGGCATTACGTACGTAACAAAGGGAATCAGACAGGATCGAGTCATGGTCGGCAGGTGGGACCCTGTGTCGGCAGCTTTCGGCGCGGATGTGGACAGGCGAGTCAACCCCGACCATTACGTACGCTAAGGACGGATCATTACGTACGTTAATGAGTATGTTACTGTAGCAAGTCAATGTACGTATTACGTACGTTATGGAGCAAGGGTTACGTACGTGAGGCATTAAACGAAATGAGTCAGTTAACTCTAGATTGTCATTGCGTACGCTACCAAAGTCAGATAGCGTACGTAAATGGTGGGTACGTACGTTAACATGGGCATGTTACATACGTAACGAACTGGAATGTTTTATAAGTTAATGCCCGTCTTTCATTTCTCTTCATTATTTCACTTCGTTCTTCGCCTCCAAACACTAAGAGAGGGAGTTTTAGCTCTCCTAAGTCGATTGTGAGCTTGGAAACATGGGATTGAAGCTTGGATACGAGGATATTGATGATTCTTCAAGTATTTGCTTGTGTATTTCATCTTCTAATAGATATGTTGGATAATCCTCTCTTTCAATCCGGATTTTGATGTTTTGTTGATGAATGATTCGTATGAAGATGATTATGATGTTGTTGTTACGGTTCTTGAGGTTATATGAACTATATGTTGAAGGATATGATGGTTTATGTCTTGATTATGTTGGTTATGATTATAGAATCATAGTGTTCTTGGTGTTGTTGGTAGAATTGTTTCGATTCTTGATGTTAGGCAGACCATATATTGGAAAATATGATAATATACACCCTGAATTATGAATGAGGATTGTTTAGATGTTAAAGGATATCGAATTACGTTGTTTTGATGGCTATGAACAAGGTTTCAAATCATTTAGTGTTCTTGAGGAACTCCTTGATGAATTTAACATATCAAGACAATCGTATGTTGAATTATTGGTATTTTTAGATATGAAGATCGAATGTTCGTTGATTGTAGTAGTAGAATTCGTATGTTCTTAATGAAATACGAATCATGATATCAATTTGGAATCCGGAAAGATTGTGATTGATCACCGAATATGATTTCCTTTACATTCATGTCCGTAATCGTATGTTGGTTATGAATTCGTAATTGTATGAGTTAGATTGTTCGGACTTGTGTCTAATCGAGATATTGTGAAATCGTTGAGTTTGTCGATCGGTTATATTGATTAATAATTATCGGATTTCGGTTCATATGATGGATATGAATTCGTAAAATGGTTTGAGTATATTACTTAGTTTTATATATGATTGAGGTATCGTTGACCCGTTGAGTTTGATTGGTTGGCTATGTCGGTTATTGATTGTTATCTCGTTGCTATTTGATTACTTCAATAGGTTGAGATTATTGATCAGTGATTATAACCGTATGTTGCGGTCGTGTTCGAGTATGTTCGTGAATTGCATGGGTCAGGGCCGAGGAGCTCGTAGATGAAGGCAATGAGATTGGTAGCGGCTTTATCATCGTCGTATTCAGTATCGAGGCAAGTTATTACTTGCTCAGTTATAATGTTTAATGAATGGTTTCAGTTTCATTTTGTTTATAATGCATATAGCAATGATTATTACTGCAAATTATGGAGATTTGGATTATATGTTGTCTTTCAGATTCTGGGGTTAAATCATAATGTATATGCTTTATCTCGGCTATTGGCATATTCGGGTATCAAGGTTACGTTGCGATAAAGATGAGGATATGAATATCTATATTTCATGGTACGTTTGGATCGCCGAGCAGTGAGGATAATCGCCGGTGATGATTTGACATCGAGATTTCTCCTGAGGGCTCGGGACAAGTATCGTAGTTTGATTCGGTTTAGTGTTGATGTTGTTGATCATGCAGATTGTCATTCATGTTGCTGAATATGAAGTCGTCCTAGTTGTGTCATCATAGTGTAGTTCATGTTTGATTCATATGTTGTTCACTATGCGTATTATATAGTGTAGTTCATGTTTGATTCATGTTTTGATGAACATATTGAGTTGCATATGTGTATGCATAATTGTATTGTTTATGTTGTGTTGATCCTGTGAGATCATGTGATCTATGCTGAGGGCGCTGGATCGGATGTCCACTATGCGTTGGTCCGACGGGATCATCATGGGGATCTATGCTGAGGGCGCTGGATCGTTGGACAGGCTTTCCACCATGCGTTGGTCCGACGGGATCATCATGGGAATCTATGCTGAGGGCGCTGGATCGTTGGATTACCCAGTGTTGTGTTGATGGAATCATGTGGATTCGCATCATTGGTTTTATCATGTGTTGTTATTGTGCATATGTATATTATGGGTTTGCAATAAGTATACATTGTCGTTATTGATGTGAACATATTGACGTTGTCATATGAGTATGCATTTGTAGGTCTTGTGTTAGGACCATGTTCGTGTGTGGTATTGATCTGACCTCGGATTAGACTAACATGATTGTCTTGGTATTTCATATCTTGAGGTATGTTCCGTATTTCCTTTGGTATTTGTCTTTTGATGGACAATCGGTTATCGTCTTGGGATTTGATAATGTTATCCGATGGATCGTATTAGTCAGAACTGGTATATTTCCGTATCGTGAGTTGGTGATGATAGTTTGAGAATCTTGAGTATTGTTTGAGGTACAATACAAATATTATGTTCGAATTTATTGGTTAATCGAGTACGAGATGTGAAATGTGATAATAGTTGTTCTGTTGAGAATTAATTGGGTAAGTAAAGTTACTACGATAAGATTACGTTGGTTGTATTCTTATTTTGTATTCTCATTGGTATGTAATTATTAATGTGATGTGACGGTTATCATTGTTGGATATTATGGCTGACCCCGTCGTGGGCTTTCTTTTTAGGTTCTTTGGATATCGAGCTTGTAGCGGTCGTGGAGAGATGAGCTTCCCGGAGGATACTGGCTAGGGCATGTTATTGTGTATTGAGTTTCCTGATTAGTTGTTGTATTCCGCTGTTAGAGTACTTTTAACTGTTGTCTTTTCCGCTGCGTGAGTATTTTAAAATGGCCTTTTGGTATCTGGTAACTTAGGTTACTTTGACAACCGTTTTCTAAACTATTTTGTCGGTACGTGTAAGCGATAGCTTAATGTATGTTTTTAAACTATTGAGTTCTGGCATCTCAGGCCTTGTCCTTTCAAATGAGATTTTATGACGGTTTTGATAAACAGCTTTTATAAAGTCTTCGAATATTTTAAATAGAGAGTACCGTCGTTAGCCTCTTTGGCGGTTGTAAATGTTTGCGAAAATTTCCTTCAGCCTTGTGGGTTCCACCTCGGGGCCCACGGCGCTGTAATATTCCTGGATGGCTCTGGGGGTGTTACATTTTAGCCGTATCCTTGGAGAGTAATAGGGTGAGAGTTATTCTTATCGACTTCCGGTGCATGGCAAGTAGAGGCACGGTGTTTCGGTGCTCGGAATTTCAAAATCTTTACGAATCAGATTCGTGGCGGAGATCAGCAAAAGCTTGGCGAATCGGATTTGCGGAGGAGATCACAAACTACAACCATCTAATCAAAGTACTACAAGGATATGATTTCGTATCTTACTTTTGTTTGTTTTATATTCGTATATACGTAGCTTGATTGATCCCCTTAATGGATTCAGATCGAAATTATTATCGTAAACCGCTTCCGCTGCGCCTTCGTTTTAGGTGCCGAATCCCAACAGCGGAAAGCCTCCACAAGGTCGCATTGTGTCCGCCTTCTCCTCGCTAACTTCCATGGTGTCCTATTCATGGTCGCCTTCCTATGAAGAAGGTATACGTATAATACATCAACATCTCAACATAATAGAACAACTCTACTAAAGGGTTCTTAGAAGAAGAATATAAATCTCATCTTAAGTTCTCGACTCGAACTCTGGACTCTGAGAAACACTTAACATAAAGAAATAATATACTCTCTAACGGGGTGCGTTACGAAAGTTATTCAGGTTCCAACATAAATGGACATCGCGATAGAAAATAACCATGCTCGTGTCATTCATACATAAGTGATATTCATTATGATACGTCACTGCATCATTGATCCTCGTCGGTACATCGCCATCGTTTGCCCTTCACATTAGTGCATGTGCTGAAATACTTAAGGTGCATAAGTTCTCATTCGAATAATAGAAGACCCTAAGGAAGTTTATAGGTTCTCGTCTTTCATGCTTTTTGAGCAGCAACAATTCATGCATAATCGTAGAAAAAAAATCATATATTACACGCTTCATCATACATATCATTCCATACATGTTCATAATTAACATCTCATAAAAGCTCGTAAAGAGATACGTTTTGCAAGGAGAAAGAAGTTTGAATCATAAATACTTGTAAATCATTTACCTTACTCTTCAGTTGAGCATGACATCATAGGGTGTTGAGTTGATAATTGATTCTTATATCAGTTTAGAGAATCGAACTAAACTTCACTTGAAAGAACATAGACTCAGGGCAAACTAAAGTCTCTGATACCATCAGGTCCACCTATCCTTAAGGACGGACGACATAGCCAGGGCGTGACCCGGGGTAGGAATTAAGAAGCGGGGAAGAAAGGGGGAAACATATGTTTCATAAGGAATAAGGGTGGATTTCCACGAATAATCTATCAACGCATCATGAAGGGGAATCAATCCCATAGGAATGGCTTAGAACCTAAGGTAAGAATACATAGTAATAATATTAGCCTTGAAAAGTTTAGAAAAGGCTTCATAGTACATTACACACGACATGACTTGGAAAGCAAAATCAGAAAAAGTATTTGCAGCGGAAAAACATGGTTGGTTATATATATGAATATATGTAACCAAGGCTTAACACCGTTTGTAGACAAAAGACTTGCACTTAACACCCTTCGTCACATCCCCTGCTCAACCTACACATTTAAAAAGATATACAGGGCTAAATACAACATACTCCGTGAACATATTGCCAAAAGATAAAACATGTTTTCGTATTTATCATCATGTATATAAGCAGTAACACAAGGGAGTTTTAAGAAAAGACCGTGTTTACTAAATTATTTTGTTTCATTGCACATATTATCAGATATACCATATCCATAATTACGACGGGGAAGGTGGCCACCTCCCGCGAATGTTACTCCCCGAGATTGGCCACTACGAAGAGAGCTTGTAATCCTGAGTACTGTGTACACTAACCCTGTACAGCGACCTTTGTCAAGCTCAGTATCTGGTCATTTCATAGGTTGGCAAGGCAATGGTGATAGGTTCATAAGAATCCACATAAAAGTTTTTATGCATCATAATCATTGAAATAATAATTTTCTTGTGAAACATTTAATCAAAATAGATCCGGTCATTTCATAGGTTGGCAAGCCAACCGTGATAGGTTCATAAGGATCCACATAAAAGTTTTTATGCATCATAATCATTGAAATCATAATTTTCTTGTGAAACATTTCATCAAAATAGAGAAATGTTGGTCCTTGGAATGATGAAGACTATCCTCATTGTACCAACATGAGTGTTTTCTAGCGTGCTTTGTCCTCACTCACGCACACCCTGAGAAACTTCCCAGGGGGGACCCATCCCATAACTGCTCCAAGCCAAGCACACTTAACTTTGGAGTTTCTATGAGATGGATATCATAAAAAAAGATGCATCTTATTGGTATGAGTAGTCCAAATAAATTCATTTTACCACTTTCTAGTGCAGATCTCACAGGTCGAATCGCAAGCTGTGCCTCGTATATTTTTAAGCCCATACAGGTAAGATGCTGGACCAATGTTCAGGCAGCTTCCACTGTAGGATACTCTGAGGGAATCCGTACCCATGACCTGCTCCGATACCAATTGTTGGTTCCTGGAATGATGAAGATTATCCGTCTCTGTACCAACATAAGTCTTTTCTAGCGCGCTTTTTCCTCACTCACGTGCACCCTTCCTAAGGGGTCACCCATCCCATAACTACTCCAGGCCAAGCACGCTTAATTTTGGAGTTTCTATGAGATGGCTACCATAAAAGAAGATGCATCTTGTTGGTATGAGTAGTCGAAATATATTCATTTAACCACTTTCTAGTGCAGATCTCATAGGTCAAATCGCAAGCTTCGCCTCACGCATTTTTAAGCCCATGCAGGTAGGATGCTAGACCGAATCCAAACAAGCAAATCTCAAATCATTTTCGCATAGAAAGCCCACCTGGATAAGTAATAAATGCAAGAAAAATGATTCTCGGCTCTTTCTTATGCTTCAATCTACTGCTCCACCTTTCATTCAAAACAACTAAGTTTAGCGGTTGATCGATCTTAACAAAGTCTAACGGACAGCAGATTCGATCTACATGTTTATACTTTAGGGTTTTGCATTCGACTTAAGTTTTAATGATAAAAAATATGGTTCTCATAGAGAACCCATCTGACCATATAACATATAGAGCTACCATCAAATGTAACCCACACTCGATTCCGCTACACATTTTTCGGTTTGAAAACCATCATCAAACACTTAACATAATGAAAACATAAATATGCACAAAGGATGGAAGGAATTAGAATTCTGTAATTGCACAATAAGAACTGGACAGTGTATCTTAAAACGTCATATTGACCTAGAGCTCGTTTCTAGCAACAAAAAACCTAAACATGCAAACTCTAATCATTCATATCATACTTATTACACATGTAGGAGTTGACATACAAGCATACTTCTCGACACTACGAACTCCATTTCATAATCTTTTTTGAAAAATAACTACTAACACATTTTTATATTTCCAAACATCAACAAACATCAAACATCATCAACATCAAGCATCATCAACATCAAGCATCATCAAATATCTAACAACGCATTTAATCCATACTCATGTTGATAATCAAAAGTTTCGGGCCTAACATGAAAATGACATAAACATGATTTAAAAATCCTCAATACATAACATGCTCTTTGACTATATCAACTTAAATATTTAACACATATTCCACTTCATAAATCTAACATCATGTCTTTGTTTTCAAACAAATTTCCAAGACATTTTACAAAAATCTAATAAAAACATATCATGTACTCCTTTCATACATCATCACAAACATCAAGTCACTTTGAGCATATATCAACATATCAAGAACTAAGCATGATTCTTCCTCTCTTTCAAAATACTATTAAATTCCCATAAATTTATCATAACATCATCTCATCAAGTAGAAACATATTGTGTAAGAAAATCATAAGAAAAACAACATATGCTTAAGCTATAAACCCTAATATTTTCGGCCCAAATGACAAAATAAAAGCATGACTAAAACTTGTTTTAAACACTCCAAAGTACCTTAGAATCAACTTAGAAACAAAATACAAAAGATTAGAACATCAAACCTAAGTTCCTTCATTAAATTTCAGTTTTTAAAGTTAGCTAAAATCGATTTCTACTTGGATGGAAATGAAAATGAGAGGCTAACTTACTTGAATATGAACTTGGTTTCAACTTTGGGACACAAATGGAGCTTGTAACTTGAGTTCTTGAGGAAGAACAATGGTTTTTTCAATTGGAGGGGGGGCAAAGGAGAGAGGAAGGAGAGGAAGAAGATGAAGTGAAGAGGAAAAAGAAAGGGAGATGATATCCCTTTATATATTAGGTTAAACCTAGGCGTTTAATAAACAGTCGAAAAATATTTTACATTTTGCTCTTCCGCAGATAAAATTACTCGTGTATTGTATTTTTTGACCTAGGCTAACTTATATGTACATTTTTGACATACATCATGAATACTCAGCAGCCCGACCTACTTTATAGAATGGTGCTGCCAAGCGAAAGACAGGATGCTGAAGGAAGCAACAAGAACCATGTTAGCTGCAAGCAAGTTGCCACAGCATTTCTAGGGAGAGGCAATAAATACAACTTGCTATACACAAAACCATTATATCATAAACAAGCACCACAACAAAACAACATATAAGGTATGGAATAATAAAACTCCAATGGTTGCATACTTTCATATTTTTGGATGGATGTGTTATGTTCTCAACAATGGAAATGATCAACTCAAGACCTTCGATGAAAAGTCGGATGAAGGTATTTTTATTGGATACTCCTCTGTCAGCAACCATTTAGGATATTCAACAAAGGAAGCTGACAATAGTGAAATCAGTCAATGTAGTCTTTGATGAACCCCATTGCGACCCTACAGGAATAGAAGATCAAACCAAAGGTGTCCAGACCTATCCATTGAGGAAATCCTAAAGACTCCAAATGAACCTGTTGTAAATCTATAAATTAATCCCGCCGCTGTAAGAACATAAGAAGTAGTCAAAGTTGATATTGTAGAAGCTGAAGCAGAAAATACAGCTCATCAGGACATGGCAAGGGATGCTGAACTAGAAACCGAAAGGAGGTGGTTAAGAGATCACCCTCAGAAGCTAATAATTTATATTGATGCTGGTGTGTCCATCCGAAGAAAAATACATAGTATATAAGGAATTGTACTCTGTGCACATGAAGAGACAGCATCCAGTTCCGAAAAGTCTCAATTCCATATATGGAAATCCCAAGCTGAACTTAGAAGACTTGCTATGTGCACTCTAGCTATATTCCTAGCCCGGTCTGAACCTGTTTCGACCAATGATGCTCTTAACAATTCTCACTGGATCACTTCTGTGGAAGAAGAGCTCAACTATTTCGAAAGAAATAATGTTTGGTACCTAGTCCCTCGACCAACCCATCAAGTAGTTATAGGAACCAAATGGGTATTCCAGAACAAAAAGGATGAAAATGGACTTGTCATAAGGAATCCAGATTAGTCGCCCAAGGTTATAGACAGCAACAAGGAACATATTATGATGAAACTTTTGCCCCTATAGCAAGACTAGAATCCATTAGGATATTTCTAGCTTTTGCGGATCATAAGAATTTTATCGTATATCAATGGATGTTAAGAGTGCATTCCTAAATGGAGACCTAGCCAAAGAAGTTTATGTTGAACAACCTCTAGGGTTTGACAACATAGAAGGATGAGACCTTGTGTATACATGCTAAGGAAAGCGCTATATGGGCTCAAGCAAGCACTTAGGGCATGGTATGAAACTCTGTCACTGTATCTCATCAATAATGGATTTGAGAAAGGTGCAGTTGACAAAACCCTCTTCACAATCCAAGAAGTTGACAATCTTCTCATGGTACAAATATGCGTAGATGACATTATTTTTGGTTCAACTAATCTTGAGCTGTGTCAGAAGTTCTCCAATCTCATGCAAAGTAAATTTGAAATAAGTATGATGGGAGAACTTAGTTATTTCTTAGGGTTGCAGGTTAAACAGCTTACTAAATGTATATTCATCAACCAGGAGAAATACATCAAGGAGCTGCTCAACAAGTTCGAGATGAATACTCCCAAGTCCTCATTTACCCCCATGAGCACTTCCACACAGATAAGTGCTGACGAAGCTGGAAAGCCGGTTGATCAATCACTCTACAGGAAGCTTGTAGTCTCACTCCGGTACCTAACAACCAATGGGCCTGATATCCAATTTGTTCTAGGAGTGTGTGCTCGGTATCAGATAGCACCTACAGAGTTACACTTCACCATAGCCAAACAAAATTTTAAGTATGTAAAAGGAACAATCAATGTAGGATTGTGGTATCCTAAGGAAGGAAGATTCGATTTGGTAGGCTACAACGACTCGCATCTCGGAGGCTGTAAGTTAGATAGGTAGAGTACGAGCGGTACTTGTCACTTCCTTGGACCAAGACTTGTGTCATGGTTCAGTAAGAAACAATTGGCCAACTCGCTTTATACAACTGAGTAAGAATATTATGTTGTTGGAAGTTACTGTATGCAGATCCTATGGATGCAACAACAGTTACAGGACTATGGCATTCATGCAAGAGAAAATCTAATCATGTGCAACAACACGAGTGCAATCACAATCGCGCAAAATCTTGTATTGCATTCGAGGACCAAGCACATTGATATGAAGCATCATTTCATTCAGAATCATGTGGAGAATAAAGATCACTACGCCATAGATGGCCTACGGAAACTCCTACAAAATGTTGCAAGAAACAAAAAAAACGTTGACAAGAAAATCAAAACGGCAACACTTTTTTGGTGTTGCACTTTTCATGGCTGCCGTAGGTCCCTATAGCAACACTTATGTCATCTACTGCAACACCACACTTTTTGTTACCATAAGACTGCAAGGCATCGTTAACTATAGTCTACAACAACATTAAACAAGTATTGCAGCAAAGGTCAAATTTATGTAAAAGTAGGGGCCCACATGTGGGGCTCACCTATGGGCCCCTTATGTGGCCCATAGGTGGGCCCCACATGGGGGTCGGGTGTGGGCCCCAACTGTGGGCCCCATACCTATTAGGGAACCCTGTTGCAACACTTTTTATGTTTCTGCAATACCTTTTTTGTAAGTAACTGCAACACTATGTACCACCTACTGCAACACTTTCACAAAAAAAATTGACAGGAAACATTTGTTTATATTAATTATCAATCCATTACAATTCAGAATCCATCCATTCAAAATACAACTCATACCATCCATCCATCCAAAATATCTAACCAAATAAAGCCCCTCCACACCATATAGTAATCAGTCTAACCACCAAAACAAAAACCCTCCATACCATCCATCCACCATAATATCTAACCAAGCACATAGAGTTATAAGTCTTAAAGTACGTAATGGAAATAGTTAAACAGCTTAAATACAACGACCAAAAGCCATGAAATACAGTACTTAAAAAACAGAAAATCTAAGATGTAGCATCTCATCCGGTAATAGGAGTGTCGTTGTCGTTATCACTTGATATTGTGGGACAAAGTTCCACCAAATTGATGTTCATGATTGGGTTTACTTCGCCTAATTTCTTAAGCACCCAAGTTTACTTCACCGAACTACCATCTCTCAGAACTACAAACGTCACGGGAATTTCTCCAGCCTCTTCATCTCTCGAATTGCTCAAATCAACAGTACATACGACAAATGAGTTCGATTATATATATATATATATATATATATATATAAAATTTCCACACATTTCTTTTAAAAATCCGATAAATTGAATATACTTTAAAATAATAGAAGATAAACCTAAAGCCCAAATTACCCCATCACTGCTGCATCAAGTACCTCTGCATGAGACATCAACACTGCCTATAAATCAGCAGGTGCAACCTAAACATAAATAATTAAACTGTCACCTACGGTCGGCTCAAACTCGTGTAAGGTAAATGGTGTTAGATGGATTGACTTTGCGTACCTGGAAGCCCTTGTATGCAGCCAGCCATCTTTCAAGCGATCGATTACATATAAGTATCCTTCTTGGTCGAAATAAACGATGTCCCCGGTATGCAGCCAGCCATCTTTGTCAAGTGCAGCCATAGTTGCTTCGATATTATTCAAGTACCCTGTTGCGAAAACATCAACCATATAATGAGATCATATCTCCCTATATATCAATTAATTTAGAAAAATTACCCTTGAAGTTTGAGCTAATTACAAAAAAACAGCTCTTCCGAAATTATAAAAAACTACCACTTGGATTTTATTGTCTTACATGTACCCCTTCACGTTGATAAAAATATTACGGTAAACCCCTTAGTTTTAACAACAAATAAGGAATCTGGGATACTCTTTCATAATTTTAAAAAAGTTAATTTTTCTTGTACTTACGCCAAACCTCGAGGGTACTTTCTGTAATTATCCCATTAATCTATTGAAAAAACATTATAAAGTTCACATAACATTTCTGCAGAAGTTTTTAGATATCTCACTAATTCACTGAGGAAAGCGACGTAAAACTAATACAAATTGTAATCTTCTTTAGCTAGAGACAGGATTGAATGCATAAAGATTAGATGCTAACCTTTCTCGTGCATGAGTCTTGCCATTAGAAGCGACCACATTTGCTTCAGCCTCATTTCCTTCTTCCATTAGCAGCTGAATTTTGGTCTATTTGGTCCTTCACAAAAGGTGACATCCGCCAACATATATAACCAGAACGGTAAAATACAATTTTAAATAGACAAAAAGCACGAATATAATTTAATCATCAAACTACTTTAACATCAACATCCAGTTTAGCAAACACTTAAGAAGCTTATTGAATATACAAACCACAATTGTGTCAACTTCAAGAAAATTCATCCACAACACTACAAACTCGAAGCTTGGCAACTCAATGAATGTCCTGTACACAAGTTCCATGTCAAAATTAAGGCATATAAAACTAAAAATGATAGCAAAGACAGAATTATCATGAGATGACAATGAGTGAAGTGACATGACTATAGCGCCAAATAACACAAGAGCCCTTCATTTAGGCCATATCCCTTCCTAGTAATGGATTAAATATTTCATTTTCCTAAAATACCCTCAGTTAATTTGACTAATAATGATGTTGATGCAATAAAATGTTGAGTAACTTTTTTTGTATTCCAACACAATTAATTATAATTTCTTAAAACCAAGCCTATCAGGTTGGGACGGATAGAGTATACTTTTACTTGAAGATGAGCTAGTAACAATTGCCATCTGACAGAACTTAGTTATTCACCATCTACAACTCGACCAGTATAACCTCTCGTAATAATGTATTGAATTTACCTAGAACAAGATCAAGTTCGGAACGTGAAAGTTGTCCATAGGCGAATGCCGCCAGATCAGCTGATAATGTACAACAAATAATGGGATGGAAAGCCTTCTTCACGCCAGATAGTATCCTGAACACCAAAACAAGACCAGATATCGAATGGCGCAAATCAGTAGGAAAATAAGATGAACGAAAAACTAAATGGACGGAGTAGATTCATTCTCTTACACGGAACCAAACATGTATCCTACTACTGTGGATGCAAGAAGAAAAGGCAAGCATGCCCGAGCATTGGTTCCGAGTAGAATCGGGTAAAGTAATGCATATAGAACTAAAAATGATAGCAATAAATGTCCTGTACACAAGTTCCATGTCAGAATTGATGTTTTTTTGTAATTATCACTAAGAAGATGGTCTGTATTTTGATTTCTAAAGCCCTGATAATTTTTGTCATGGATTTCTGTCACTCCTTGGTTGTTATCCTTCACATTCTTTTTTGATCATCAAGAAAAATATCTCCTCATTGTTCTGAAATATTGTAGGAATATATCTCCTCACTGGTGTCCATGGGCGCCGAATACTTACATGATCTCTCATAAAAACAGAATAAAAAACAAAAAGAAATCTAAATTGGAACTTAAAACATAGCAGTAGACTAAAAGAACAACTTTATAGGTTTCATATGGTCAAAATCATATACAGGAAGATAACGAGGCTCCCATGGTAAAAGAAACATCACGAAATATGCCTCATCTTCACACAACAAACACACGCATACACAAAAAATTAAAAATTTAGAATTATTTTGAAAGTACCAAAACTGAAAACCGGGCCAAAAATAGGGGCTGGAACAGGGTCGAGATTATGTCTGGGCTTCCGAATAGGCCCAAGAGCTCCCGCCGGCAAACCCAGGGGCATTCCGCCGTCGGTGGCGGCTGGAGGCGGGTAGATTCCGTCTATTTTATGTTTAAGGAGCTCTAGCTCGGATTTGCTTAGCACTTTCGCCCCCAAGTCAACAAAACCGATAACATTGAATTGATTGGGAACCAGTCCAGCCACCGCGACCGGAGAAGAAACCATCGGCATTAACCCACAAGAGGTGGACGACGACATACTCGAACTCCTGCACCAAAATGCAGCAAAAAACCAGAAAAAAGAAACCTCTGCCCAGAACAGCTCGGGACTACAAACCCGAAGGAGTCTGAACCACAACTGAACCACAAGTTGTACCACAAAAACTCGCCCAGGAGCAGGGCCAATTAATCGCGGAAGTGAAACCGCAGCAAAACTTCCGAACACTGACTCTCGATATCGCGAACCGCAGCACCAAAACAGCAACACTCCCAACAATGAACGGGACTCCGAGCAATAATCGAGATGAACTCGAAGACCAACGAATCGAACACCAGAAACTGCTCTGTGGACCAAGATCAGTCAATCGCGAACCGAAAGTGTAACGCCCCGATTTCGCAAATACATTTATTGTGAATTATAGAAAATACATTCAATATTATTAAATTAATGCCCGAATAATTTATCGTTTAATTCATATTATTTTCATGATCATGCAAATTCATTTATACCATTATTATGACAAGTCATGTGATTTGTTTCGTTGCATTTCTCATTTTAATTCATTGTTTCATCTCGTCGTTTCTAGGCCCGAGTCAAATTTTAAGCAATGTTAATCGTTACCCATAAGATTTCACAAGTCCATTTTAATTAATTTTAATCTATTCATTTTGGACCGGCCTAAGCCAAACCCATTGTAATATTCAGCCCAAATATTATAAGTCCATCAAGAACAATCCATTAACACTAATCATCTTAATTAACTTTCAATCCCCAGCCCAACGGTTTCCCACGATCAAAATTAGTGGGAACTCCACTTCTCAGTTGGAAGTTAACAGAAATGGAGTGATGGACATCATGGGGAGGGAGTTATGCATCATGGGGGAGGAAGTTATTCTTTATGGGAAGAATCAATTATCGAATTCCAGTATAAAACCCACAAACAAATATCATCTTTGTTTCTACAGCAAAATTTCATACACACGTAATACACGTAACAAAAAAAAATATTGATTCAAATCGCGATCGTTCGGCCCTCCCGCAACTTTTCTCCATCGTCTCCGACTCTTCCCAACAGGTAAGAATCCAGATATTATCATGTTTTATTCAACAAAAATTTCAATTCTTAATCATTCTTCCGGAAATTTTGATCTTAAAGCACGAGAACCAGAAAACAATCAAACACTAAAACTCGGCATCCAACCCATCGGCCCGAATTCGCAGAACCACTAACCCTAATTTGCTGTCGGTGGGTTTGAAGAATCAACCCCAAGTTCGGTAATATCACCTTCAACCCCATCCCAATTTGAAGTCGAAACCAAACGCAATCAATCCCGAACACAAATCACCAAGTTGGACTCGAGGTCCGAAACATTCACCACGAACTCAAACCCACGATCGAAACCCGGATCGATTCGGGCCCGACCCTTCAACACGGACCAAATTCGGAACCTCTTACGCCACAGACTTCACAACCCGACCACCGCCTCGGCCCCGCTCACGGCGAACGCCGAAGCAAATCTCCCAAATTTCAAGTTCCAATCAATCCATTCGAATTGGACCCAAGTTTATTCAACCCGTTTCGACCCGAACTCGGACCCGTCGCCGCCACCGGTAGTGGATGCCGCCGTGCCACCGGAGAACCGAGGCCGCCACGCTTGCCAAAACCGAAGCCACTTTCAGCCACCCCGAGCCACCCCTTGGACCCGCATCGTGCGTCGGACCTGCTCCGCGAACTCACCGTCGCCCGGTAGCCGAGCGCCTGTGTGTGTGTGATTTTGTTTTGCTTCCGGCCGATTTTAGAGAGAGGCCGACGGGTGAGAGAAGAGAGAGAAGGGAGGAGAAGGAAGAAGAAAGTGAGAAATGGAGATTAGTCGGCGGAGGTAGAGGTGTCAGACGGGGTGTTGAGAAGAAGAAGAAATGACGATGAGAATCGCCGACTTGTGTCTTAGGGTTTTTATACCCGATGTGTTTAGAGTAATTCATAGTTAGCCCCCATTGTTCCAGACCTTCTAGAAGTGACCTCAGTTCTTTTTCCAGCCTTTTAATTTCAGTCCACTCAGTCTCCAATTCCTACAATTAAACCCCGTGTTTTAGAATACTCAATCTAGCCCTTCTAATTTATAATTATTTTTAGTCACCAAATCAGATTTATAATTTCTTCAATTCCAGCCCTCAGATAGTTAATTCTTACGAATTAACCCCAATCAGCTCTTCAATTTATTCAATTTCATTCCTCAAATATTTAATTCCTTCAATTTTACTTCAATCAGCTTTTCAATAATTAAAATTCAGCCTTATTTATCCGAGCCATTAAATACGAAATTTCTCTAATAATATTCAATTTAAATTATGTCTCGTGGATTACTTTCAATTATAGTATTATATTAATAATAAACTACTATTATTATTTGTAGATAATAACAAGAACTTACGGGCCTAGAATTGTCGAGTCAAGCATTTCAT
Organism: Orobanche coerulescens; assembly: GCA_033398695.1. NCBI lineage: Eukaryota > Viridiplantae > Streptophyta > Magnoliopsida > Lamiales > Orobanchaceae > Orobanche > Orobanche coerulescens. The sequence goes on along the minus strand of CM065804.1, from coordinate 67,813,668 downwards.
CGCATTCAAGTTCATAACTGCATTTTATCCAGGTGTGGGGATTTATTACGCTTTTGTTTATTTTAATTACTTTATATATTGTCTCGTATGTGCACGTGAAATCAGTCAGAAGCACTTAAATGTGCAATCAGTCAGAAGCACTTAAATGTGCAAATCAGTCAGACGCACTTAAATGTGCAAATCAGTCAGAAGCACTTAAATGTGCATAAAGCCTTCGGGCTAGCCGACGGGCATCAGAATTTATCAGTCATGTTGTTTATACTTGCTAATATATTTAGTAATTAACGTAGACATATTGCGTACTCTCCACACTGAGCGAGTTGGAAGCTCACCCCACTATTTAACCCCTTTCAGGTTGAGGAGCTCGATGTGGCATGCGATTGAGAGTGGGATGATCAAGCCTATGATTAGATGTTTATTTATTTAATGTTATTGCTCTCAAACTATGTTTATGAACAAGTGTTCAATTTGTTTTATTTTTATGTCAAGGTATGTTTTGTTTTAACAATGACTCGAGAAGATTACTTGCAATTATTAAGTTTGTCTTTTTGAAATGTATTTCCGCTGCGAAATTTTTATTTATTCTTCTTAAAATTGTGAAGAATTATATTTTATAAAAGTGGTCGCTACATAAGTGGTATCGGAGCCGGTCTACGGTTCTGTAGACTCGTTAAAATAGTTTCTTTTTATAAACAGAAATTTCATTTTCGCAAATAGTCAAATATTTTGAGCAATTATGATTATCCACCTCTGCCGCTCCACGTCGACTCCAAGGTACATTAAGTTATTATTATTCATTATGTGATAAATGCAGTTTCCCAGATCAACCATGATTTATGCATTAAAGATGCATCTTCAGTCTATTTTGTATATAAGAATTTTATGATAAAATATTTGGGCATGAAATTGTTTTCTTATAAATTCATAAGTATATGTGTGACATGCGTAAATCATCATTGCTAGAAATCTGTGGTTCTCAACCCATAGATGCAATGTAATTCTTCATCTTATTCGTCTCTCTCGTTGGGCAAGTACTGAAGGATCATTGAGAATGATATGCCTTAGGATAATGGCAACTCGTAGACGTGGACGCCCAACTAGCCTAGGTGGAGATAATCTCGGTGGTGAGAATGCCAACCTTGGTGCTGGTGGTGGTGATAACGGAGGACATAATAACCAGAACAATAATGTGCCAGCTCTAACTCAGGCACAAGTTGTGCAACAATTCCGACGTTTCACTCCACCCACATTCAACGGTCGAGAAGGACCAGCTTTCGTTGATGAATGGTTCATGTCGCTCGAGCGCACCTTTGAGCTCATTGGGTGCACCGATGTGCAAAGAATTATTTGTGGCCAATATCAAATGGTGGAGGATGCTGGACGCTGGTGGTTAAGCTATTGGCGTTTGAGGCCGGCGGCCGAGCGTGCTGCATTAACATGGGATCGGTTCAAGGAGATAGTAATGGAACAGTACTACCCACAGCATTACCGAGAGAAAATGGAGAGAGAGTTTTGGAATCTCGAATGAGAAAGAGAATTTGACGCTAGCATGTATTTGATTAGCTCGATGGATTTTGACGTGATCCTAGGCATGGACTGGCTCGATAGACATGATGCCGATATAAGCTGCCGTGAGAAGAAGGTAACATTGAGGTGTTCCGAAGGCGACTCGATCACCATTTATGGTACTAGGAGTAGGACAGTACCAAGAGTAATCACAGATATGAAAGCACTGAGAGGTCTAAGGAAGGAGAAATGTCAGGGTTACTTGGTGAGTTTGGTCGACACTCGTACTAATGAGGTGTCCCCTACAGACGTACCTGTAGTACGAGAGTTTCTGGATGTGTTTCCAGAAGATTTGCCGGGAGTCCCACCCGACCGACAAGTGGAGTTTAGTATTGATTTAGTTCCTGGGGCGGCCCCAACGTCCAAAGCGCCATATAGAATGGCTCCGAGGGAACTTCAAGAATTGAAGGTCCAAATTCAAGAGCTGTTGGAGATCGGATTTGTTCGTCCTAGTGTGTCACCATGGGGTGCACCAGTACTATTTGTAAGAAAGAAAGATGGGTCACTTCGGATGTGTATAGATTACAGAGAGCTGAATCGACTCACGGTGAAGAACAACTACCCACTACCGAGAATCGAGGATCTATTCGATCAGTTGAGGGGAGTCGGAACCTTTTCGAAGATTGATTTGCGGTCGGGGTACCACCAACTGAAGATTAGGGAGTGTGACATTTCCAAGACGGCTTTCAGAACTCGTTATGGACATTTTGAATTTGTAGTGATGCCTTTTGGTTTGAGTAATGCACCGGCAGTCTTTATGGATTTGATGAACAGGGTGTTCCAACCTTACATGGATAAGTTCCTGATCGTCTTTATAGATGACATCTTGGTGTATTCTAAGGACAAGGAACAACACCAAGAACATTTGAGGATTACATTGGAGACACTTCGCAAGGAGAAGTTGTATGCTAAATTCAAGAAATGTGAGTTTTGGTTAAACAGAGTTGGATTCCTTGGACATGTGGTGACTTCAAAAGGAATTGAGGTTGATCCCGATAAAGTTGTAGCAGTGAGTAGTTGGGGAATACCCAAGAATGCGAGCGAAGTCCGCACTTTACGGGCCTAGTAGCCATTATAGGAGATTTATCGAAGGATTTTCGAAAATCGCCACTCCTATGACCCAGTTAACAAGGAAAGGCGTGAGGTTTGAATGGAACGACAAGTGCGAGGAAAGTTTTCAAGAGTTGAAAAGGAGACTAACCTCGGCACCAGTATTAACGATTCCTGATCCGATGGAAGACTTTGTTGTTTATAGTGATGCCTCAAAGCAGGGGTTGGGTTGTGTTCTGATGCAACATGGTAAAGTAGTAGCCTATGCATCGAGACAGCTTAAACCACATGAGTTGAACTATCAAACGCATGATCTGGAGTTGGCTGATGTAGTACATGCGCTGAAGATTTGGCGTCACTATCTCTACGGAGGAAAGTGTGAGATATACACTGACCATAAAAGTTTGAAGTATCTTTTCACACAGAAGGACCTTAACATGAGACAAAGGCGATGGTTAGAATTGGTGAAGGACTATGATTGTACTATTCATTACCATCCGGGTAAGGCTAATGTGGTAGCTGATGCCTTGAGTCGGAAGACTAGAGGCGAGTTAGCTTGCTTGACCGATCAGGAGAGTTTGATAAAGGAGTTCTCCCAGTTGAGGATTGAGGTAGTTGAGTCTTCAAAACATTCGAAAGCAATCCTATCATCTTTGGTATTGCAACCAAACTTGAGGGATAAGATTAAGGAGGGTCAACCACGTGATAAGTTCTTGTGCAAGATGAAGGATCGAGCACAAGCTGGGAGTATTGAGAAGTTTGTCGTTTCCGCAGACGACGTTTTGACTTATGATGGGAGGTTATGTGTTCCTAAGGATCCATCCCTTAGGAAGCAAATCCTTGAAGAAGCTCACAATGCACCATACTCCGTTCACCCGGGAGGTACAAAGATGTACCACGACCTGAAGAAGTTCTTTTGGTGGAGAGGAATGAAACGGGACATTGGTGTATTTGTGGAAAGGTGTATGATATGTCAGCAGGTGAAGGCAGAACACCAACGGCCAGGAGGTTTACTTCAACCGTTAGAAATCCCAGAATGGAAATGGGAGCATATCACAATGGATTTCGTGGTTGGTCTGCCACGAACAGTGAGGAAGAACGATGCTATCTAGGTGATAGTAGATCGTTTGACGAAGTCATCTCATTTTCTACCTGTGAGGATGACTTACAGTATGGAACAATATGCACAGATTTATATCCAGGAGATTTTGAGGCTACATGGTGTTCCAGTGTCGATCGTATCAGATAGAGATCCGCGATTTACGTCGAAATTTTGGAAGAGTCTTCAAAGTGCTTTGGGCACTAAGTTGAATTTCAGTACTGCATATCATCCGCAAACCGATGGTCAATCTGAGCGGACTATCAAGACACTTGAAGACTTGTTGAGGGCGTGTGTTCTTGATACTGGTGAGAATTGGGAGAATATTTTGCCGTTAGTGGAGTTTGCTTATAACAATAGTTACCAAGCAACTATACAAATGGCCCCGTATGAGGCTCTGTACGGAAGGAAATGTCGATCGCCCCTTTATTTGAGTGAGGTTGGAGAAGGAAAAATTTTGGGTCCAGAATTGATCGAGCAGACTGTAGAGAAGATAGCCGAGATCAGAAGTAGAATTAAGACTGCCCAGGATCGGCAAAAGTCTTATGCTGATAAACGAAGGGAAGATATCCAATTTGAGATTGGAGAGAAGGTGTTCTTGAAGGTAGCACCTATGAAAGGAGTGATACGATTCGGTAAGAAGGGAAAACTACAGCCTCGTTATATCGGACCTTTTGAGATTTTGGGTCATGTTGGTGACCTTGCTTATAGTTTGGCACTGCCGTCGGAGTTATCAGGAGTGCACAATGTCTTTCATGTCTCCATGCTGAGAAAATGCGTACATGATCCTGGTCATGTATGCAATTTCAAAGAGTTGCATGTAGCCAAGAATCTAACTTACGAGGAGGTACCTATAGCTATTTTGGAGCGTAAGGTACACCAGTTACGAAATAAAGAGATTAAATTGATGAAAGTTCAATGGAGTCGTTATGGACCAAATGAGGCAACTTGGGAGCGTGAAGAGGAGATTCATTCTAAGTATCCAACATTCATTTTTCAAGGTATGTAACATAATTTTCGAGGACGAAAATTTGTTAAAGGGGGGTAGGTTGTAACGCCCCGATTTCGCAAATACATTTATTGTGAATTATAGAAAACACATTCAATATTATTAAATTAATGCCCGAATAATTTATCGTTTAATTCATATTATTTTCATGATCATGCAAATTCATTTATACCATTATTATGACAAGTCATGTGATTTGTTTCGTTGCATTTCTCATTTTAATTCATTGTTTCATCTCGTCGTTTCTAGGCCCGAGTCAAATTTTAAGCAATGTTAATCGTTACCCATAAGATTTCACAAGTCCATTTTAATTAATTTTAATCTATTCATTTTGGACCGGCCTAAGCCAAACCCATTGTAATATTCAGCCCAAATATTATAAGTCCATCAAGAACAATCCATTAACACTAATCATCTTAATTAACTTTCAATCCCCAGCCCAACGGTTTCCCACGATCAAAATTAGTGGGAACTCCACTTCTCAGTTGGAAGTTAACAGAAATGGAGTGATGGACATCATGGGGAGGGAGTTATGCATCATGGGGGAGGAAGTTATTCTTTATGGGAAGAATCAATTATCGAATTCCAGTATAAAACCCACAAACAAATATCATCTTTGTTTCTACAGCAAAATTTCATACACACAGAATACACAGAACAAAAAAAAAATATTGATTCAGCCGCCGATCGTTCAGCCCTCCTGCAACTTTTCTCCATCGTCTCCGACTCTTCCCAACAGCAGGTAAGAATCCAGATATTATCATGTTTTATTCAACAAAAATTTCAATTCTTAATCTGCTCTTCTGGAAATTTTGATCTTAAAGCACCAGAACCAGAAAACAATCAAACACTAAAACTCAGCATCCAACCCATCAGCCCGAATTCGCAGAACCACGAACCCTAATTTGCTGTCCAGACTGGGTTTGAAGAATCAACCCCAAGTTCGGTAATATCACCTTCAACCCCATCCCAATTTGAAGTCAGAAACCAAACGCAATCAATCCCGAACACAAATCACCAAGTTGGACCTGAGGTCCGAAACATTCACCCTGAACTCAAACCCACGATCGAAACCCGGATCCAGTTCAGGCCCGACCCTTCAACACGGACCAAATTCGGAACCCTCTTACGCCAGCAGACTTCACAACCCGACCACCGCCTCAGCCCCGCTCACGGCCAGAACGCCGAAGCAAATCTCCCAAATTTCAAGTTCCAATCTGAATCCATTCGAATCGGACCCAAGTTTATTCAACCCGTTTCGACCCGAACTCAGACCCGTCGCCGCCACCAGTAGTGGATGCCGCCGTGCCACTGGAGAACTGAGGCCGCCACGCTTGCCAAAACCGAAGCCACTTTCAGCCACCCCGAGCCACCCCCTGGACCCGCATCGTGCGTCGGACCTGCTCCGCGAACTCACCGTCGCCCGGTAGCCGAGCGCCTGTGTGTGTGTGATTTTGTTTTGCTTCCGGCCGATTTTAGAGAGAGGCCGACGGGTGAGAGAAGAGAGAGAAGGGAGGAGAAGGAAGAAGAAAGTGAGAAATGGAGATTAGTCGGCGGAGGTAGAGGTGTCAGACGGGGTGTTGAGAAGAAGAAGAAATGACGATGAGAATCGCCGACTTGTGTCTTAGGGTTTTTATACCCGATGTGTTTAGAGTAATTCATAGTTAGCCCCCATTGTTCCAGACCTTCTAGAAGTGACCTCAGTTCTTTTTCCAGCCTTTTAATTTGATCCACTCGGTCTCAATTCCTACAATTAAACCCCTGTGTTTTAGAATACTCAATCTAGCCCCAGTCTAATTTATAATTATTTTTAGTCAGCCCCAAATCAGATTTATAATTTCTTCAATTCCAGCCCTCAGATAGTTAATTCTTACGAATTAACACCAATCAGCTCTTCAATTTATTCAATTTCATTCCTCAAATATTTAATTCCTTCAATTTTACTTCAATCAGCTTTTCAATAATTAAAATTCAGCCTTATTTATCCGAGCCATTAAATACGAAATTTCTCTAATAATATTCAATTTAAATTATGTCTCGTGGATTACTTTCAATTATAGTATTATATTAATAATAAACTACTATTATTATTTGTAGATAATAACAAGAACTTACGGGCCTAGAATTGTCGAGTCAAGCATTTCATCACATTCAAGTTCAGAACTGCATTTTATCCAGGTGTGGGGATTTATTACGCTTTTGTTTATTTTAATTACTTTATATATTGTCTCGTATGTGCACGTGAAATCAGTCAGAAGCACTTAAATGTGCAATCAGTCAGAAGCACTTAAATGTGCAAATCAGTCAGAAGCACTTAAATGTGCAAATCAGTCAGAAGCACTTAAATGTGCAAATCGATCGAAGCACTTAATTGTGCATAAAGCCTTCGGGCTAGCCGGCCAGGCATCGAATTTATCAGTCATGTTGTTTATACTTGCTAATATATTTAGTAATTAACGTAGACATATTGCGTACTCTCCACACTGAGCGAGTTGGAAGCTCACCCCACTATTTAACCCCTTTCAGGTTGAGGAGCTCGATGTGGCATGCGATTGAGAGTGGGATGATCAAGCCTATGATTAGATGTTTATTTATTTAATGTTATTGCTCTCAAACTATGTTTATGAACAAGTGTTCAATTTGTTTTATTTTTATGTCAAGGTATGTTTTGTTTTAACAATGACTCGAGAAGATTACTTGCAATTATTAAGTTTGTCTTTTTGAAATGTATTTCCGCTGCGAAATTTTTATTTATTCTTCTTAAAATTGTGAAGAATTATATTTTATAAAAGTGGTCGCTACAGAAAGACCGCAGCGCTTCGTCAACCTTCAAATCGCAAGAACCCTAGTGAGATGAACGCTGATGGGGATTTAATTGGTGCAGTGGAGTGCTGATAAGAAATTAATATATTCTAAAATTACAGTTAATGTTAAACTAATTAAAATTTAGATTTGTAAATTATTATTTTAATATATATATATAATCTTTATTATTATAAATAAATTGATGGTGTACATTAGTCTATTAGTAAATCAATGGTATTTAAATTGCGACCTAACGTTAGGTCAGTTTTTATAAAAATATGTTATTTTTATAAAAATATTATACTTCACGGCAATAATTAATTTTGAATTTTTTAATAAGAAAATTATTTTTTTCAAACATTATTCATTTTGTGTAAAATAAAAATTTTAATTTTTTTTGTTATATTTTATACAAAATTGATATTATTGACTATAATCACAAACTGTCGGTTTTTAAATTTTAAATAATATATTTTTCTAATTTTTAATAATTTTACAGTAAATTAAATATTTATTTTAAATTAAAAATATAAAGTTATAGCTAAGGCAACACTTTGTAAACATATGCGGCAACATCGAAAAAGCAATGTTGTAGCAGGTAAAAATTTTAGAGCTACTACAACATTTTTTAGCGCAACACTAACAAAATCCGTTGCCGTAGGCCATCTATGGCGTAGTGGATGTTTGGATCGATAAAATTCATACAGACAATCAGTTAGCCGACATATTTACAAAGCCTCTTAGCACGACCAGGTTCTGTATGCTGCGCCAAGAATTGTGAATGCTATAGCTTGACTAAAACTCCCTATAAGTTTTAAATTTTACTCATAAATTATGGGGGAATGTTGTAACCCCCATGAACACAGTGTCCACTTTAATTAATCGTACACTCAGAACTATGAGTTATATCCTTATTGTAGGAAGAAGAAGGTATAATTACCTTCCTACAGATGAAGTGTGCATTAATTAAGGGGGAACACAATAGGACATAAGAATACAACATTAATCATCAATTGCTGTAAGAATTGGGATCTTGTATGTACCTTTTAAGGGGGAATGTTGTACTTTTGCGGATAAAACACAAACATTGCAGGATTTCAATTAATATTGTAAGCTAATCTAATTTCATACACTTAACCCTTTTCAAAATAGTTTCTAGTCCAAGTACATCGTCTGAATTTAAAATAATTTATCTTTCAATACTGAAACGACATCTGGATTTTAATACCTTAAAACCCGTGATTTTAAAATTCAACCCGCCTAACCGTGCAATAGTGGAATCTGAACTGTGTCATAGGTGAGACTGATAATTAATTTCAAAAACTGATGGATTAGATGTTCAAGTTACATATGAATTCATCCTGTAAGTTCATTCAAACACGGTTCCCATCCCTCAAATCTGACCGTTCACAGTGACCTAGCTTTATTGTACACTATAAAAGGTCCAGTATGCTGATCCATAGACTCTTTAGCTTTCTGCATATTAAACAAGCCTATATCATACAACTTACATATCTTTCAATCTCTTGATCTACTCTTTCTCTACAAAAATATCGTCTTCTCAAACCTCATCTCTCTCTATCTCTCTCTATCTAAAAAAGAAGGACACGATAATTGATGGACGTATCTTTGCTCACTATGTTCTTCAAGAGTGCATAATTTCTGAAGACAAAGACATTCCTGCGATAAACTTGGTCATCTCTCGCGTCAAGCAAACCGGTCTGTACAAGTTGGGTTGTCTTCACTCGGAGAACTACGAAACAGATCGTGGAAGAATTTTCCTTGATGCTGAATTTCTTTATGCATCTGAGAAGAAGGCTCCGCCCTTATTGCATTGTTAGCACTATGCAGGAGAAGGAAATCTCCATCAACCAGGAACTCCTTGAAAAACTATACAAGTTGCCCTCTGATGGACTGTCGTTGGAGGAGTTGGAAATATTTATGTAACACCCCAAACTAGGCGGATATTACAGTGCCGTGAATCCCCGACTGGGACCCACCAGGCAAATGAAAATGATTAATTAAATAATATAATTGTAGTACCGAACCACATTATATTACCAAACACTCCGATGAGGAGTTTAAGTACAACACACCAGGACAATACCGAATACTAGTGTATTTTATATGAAGATAAAATACACTACCCTGAATAAATAAACATTACAAACGGAAATGCAGCGGAAAATACAAATGACAGAAAAACTGAAATGACTGAAAATGACTGAACAAACGGAATGACTGGGGCCCCCTACTAGTATCACTGGGACTCGTCGCCGTCAACATGCTCTTCCCGTGCCCTTGCCTTGCCGTGACCTGAAAACAAAATCCCCCAACGGGTCGCCATACGTAACAACAATCCTCAAGAGTTGAAATTACACAATCATGAATTAACTGAAGTTATGAAATATTCTTAATTATGAATTACGCTGAAGAGGAGTACCATAGTACGCCCGTAATGTTCTGTGCAAGTGTACAAGACGAATGTCCGGACACATCCGTCCTTGTACCTAATTAGTCTCACGGAGGTAAGCGTTACTGCAGTGTGCCGGTTCAATGTATCGGTGAACCCAATACATGACCATCGTGTGCCCGACTAAAAATTCCACACACCACACCCGCCACGCAATATGAACCGGAAGGTCACATGAACGAATGACCATGATGAATACCAATGAATAATAATTAAACAAAACCAAGAAGACTCACCGATATGAAAGTAATACAGACGTGAATGATAACCAAATTAAATGATTAGGAACCGCTTCCTCGTGAATGAAATGATTATTCGACAACCACAAGTCTCAAAATGATTAATATTATGATGAATGAATTATGATTATGAGCAATCAACAACAAAAGGAATGAGTATCCTTTTAACCGAGTAAGAGTTAACTTACTCAATACCGATGACAAAGTCCTTCCATGAACAACGTCCTAATCGATATACCGGTCGCTCGAACAACCTTGAATAACAACAATTACCAACAACCGATCATTACGCAAATCAAAAACGATCATAATCGACTCAAACGTCGACACAACAATATCCGAGCTCGAATGAATCGAAACCAACTCCAATATGAGTATTTCAAACCATCAAAACACTTTCAAGGATATCAATAATCCATTAGGAATCCATAACTCATGATTACAACAACATCAATCGGAAAATCCCCAATTAACCGAAGTCAACCCCAAGGGTTCTTGAAATAATTCCGAAAATAACCATTAAATCCGTAGGAATATGTTTATACAAGTTAGATAATCCATAACTAACATATTCCAATGATAATCCAAGCTTACACGAAGAAATCGGAAGGAAAACCCCAAAAATCCGAAATTCTAGATCCAAGAGATTAATACCTTTGATTCGATGTGATGAAGATGATGAAATGATGATCAATCCGAAAGATGAGCTTGAAGATGATGATTGATGATTACACCTCGAAGAATCCTCTCCGAATCGCTCGAAATCGCCCAAAACTACCGAAGGAAAGAAATGAGGTGAAAAATGACGAACTCTGACTAAACTGTCCAATTTATACTCAGACCAGGTTAGCGTGCGCTAGCCCTTGTGCATAGCGTGCGCTAACGAGTAATTTGGGTAGTCCAGTACCCACTGTCCGAACACGGTAGCGCGCGCTACGTACCTATTTGTAGCGTGCGCTACGGCCATACTACTAGCGTGCGCTAAAACTGAGCGGTAGCGTGCGCTACCTATACCCAATTAGCGTACGCTAAAAGGAGTATGTAGCGTGCGCTACTCCTCAAGCACAGCTTGCAACGAAAATGACAATGATGATAAACACGGCACGAAACTCCAATCAGATTAGTGATGAATGACGATTGATACACGATACAATTACTCTGAATGATAAATACCATGACTGAACATGAGTGACAAATGATCAATGATGAATGAGATTACTGAGTATCAATTACTGAATGATAATTACTGAGTGATAATTACTGAGTTACAACCGGGTATTACATACACCCCCCCTTAAAAAAGTTTCGTCCCCGAAACTAAGGGTCAAACAACTCGGGATAACTCTCTCGCATACTATCCTCGGTTTCCCAAGTATCCTCTTCGACTCCGTGTCTAGACCACTGAATCTTAACCAAAGGAATCGTCTTATTCCTCAACTGTTTGATTCGCCGCTCTAAAACTCGTATAGGACGCTCCTCATATGAATGATCGTCGGCGATCTCGATTTCGTCGAACTAAAGTATGTGACTCGGGTCGGCAACATACTTCCGCAGCTGAGAGACATGAAACACATTATGAATTCGGCTCAACGCCGGAGGTAAAGCCAATCGATAAGCTAACTCGCCTACTCGATCCAAAATCTCAAACGGTCCAATGAATCTCGGACTCAACTTCCCTCTCTTCCCAAAACGGAAGATACCACGACTCGGGGATACCTTGACCAACACGTGGTCACCTGCCTCGAACTCTAATGGTCGACGACGGTTATCTGCATATGATTTCTGTCGACTCTGAGCTGTCAACAAACGACTCCTGATCAAAGCTACCTTCTCACGGGCGGCTATAAGCATATCGGGCTCGGTGTCCAATGATTCTGACAAGTCGTCCCAACACAACGGAGATCGACAACGACGACCATACAAGGCCTCGTAAGGTGCCATCTTGATCGAAGCATGCCAACTATTATTATACGTGAACTCGATCAATGGTAGTTGGGCTTCCCAATCGTCTTTCCAATCGAGGACGCATGCCCTTAACATGTCCTCTAAGGTCTGAATCGTCCTCTCTGATTGTCCGTCGGACTGAGGGTGAAAAGCGGTACTGAGATTAAGCTGGGTTCCCATAGCGCGATGAACTGATTTCCAAAAGTGCGACACAAACCGTCCGTCACGATCGGAAACGATACTTTTAGGAGTACCGTGGAGTCTGACTATCTCTTTGATGAACAGTTGAGCAAGTCTCTCGGGACCCCACGTTTCCTTGATCTCAAGGAAATGAGCTGATTTGGTTAAGCGGTCCACGATCACCCAGATCGTGTTCATGCCACGACGACTCATCGGCAAACTTGTGATGAAATCCATAGAAATGTCTTCCCACTTCCATTCGGGAATAGGAAGGGGTTTCAGCATACCCGCCGGTCGCTGATGTTCAATCTTAACTTGTTGACAGGTTAAGCATCTCGAAACAAATTCGGCGACTTCACGCTTCATATTACTCCACCAGTAATTTTGTTTCAAGTCCTTGTACATCTTGCTAGACCCCGGATGAACAGAATAAGGGGTAGCATGAGCTTCTTTCAAAATCGAGTTTTTCAACTCGTCATTCGCCGGTACGCACAACCGATTCTTAAAACGCAGAAGTCCATCCTCGTGGACCACAAATCCGAGGGCTTTCCCGCGCCACATCCTCTCGGATGCGCAACAATGATGGATCCAAACCCTGATTCTCTCGGATTTCCTCCTCGAGTGACGATGAAATCTCTAACATACAAAGCTGCCCTTGAACTCGCTGAAGCCAGACCTCGATCTCGGGTCTAAGGAATTCCTGCTGAAGCTCCTTCTGAACCGTTAAACGGGCAAGCATCTGCTCCTGAACGGACTTACGACTCAAGGCGTCGGCGACAACATTCGCCTTGCCCGGGTGGTAAAGGATCTCGATATCATAATCTTTGATTAATTCCAACCACCGTCTCTGGCGCATATTTAACTCCTTCTGAGTAAATATATACTTTAAGCTCTTATGATCGGTGAATATCTGACAGGTAACGCCATAAAGATAATGACGCCAAATTTTCAAAGCGAACACCACGGCTGCTAGCTCCAGGTCGTGGGTCGGATAATTAATCTCGTAAGGTCTCAATTGCCGTGAAGCATAGGCAATAACCTTCCCGTTCTGCATGAGTACACATCCGAGACCCTGTCCGGACGCATCACTATAGACCACAAATTCTTCCGTCCCCTGCGGCAAGGAAAGTACAGGTGCTGACATTAACCGGCTCTTGAGTTCCTCAAAACTCCGTTGACACGCATCGGACCACGTGTATTTCTTATCCTTCCGCAAAAGGTTCGTTAAGGGTTGAGCGATTCGAGAAAATCCCTCTACAAATCGTCGATAATAACCCGCTAATCCGAGGAAACTTCGGATTTCCTTAACGTTCTTCGGAGGTAGCCAATCTCGAATAGCCTCCGTCTTCTGAGGATCGACACGAACTCCGTCTGATGAAATTACATGTCCGAGAAAAGTCACTTCGGACATCCAGAACTCACATTTAGAAAATTTTCCATAAAGTTGTTCTCGTCTCAACACGTCGAGCACTAGATGAAGGTGAAACTCGTGTTCCTCCCGGTCACGAGAATAAATCAAAATGTCATCGATGAAGACAACAACAAACCGATCCAAAAAGTCGATGAAGACCCGATTCATTAACTCCATGAATACCGCAGGTGCATTAGTCAATCCGAACGGCATAACCACAAACTCATAATGACCATAGCGTGTTCGAAACGTCGTCCTCGCGATGTCCGACTCTCGGATCCGCAACTGATGATATCCAGATCTTAAGTCGATCTTGGAAAATACTGAAGCTCCCTGAAGTTGATCTAAGAGATCATCAATACGGGGTAAGGGATACTTATTCTTGATCGTCACCCTGTTCAACTCCCGATAATCAATACATAAGCGGAATGAACCATCCTTCTTCTTGACAAACAACACTGGTGCTCCCCATGGGGACGCACTCGGTCGGATATAACCTTTCTCGAACAACTCCTCAAGTTGGTTCTTTAATTCCTGCATTTCGGTCGGGGCCATCCGGTACGGTGCCTTCGATATCGGGGACGTACCAGGCTCCAACTCAATCGTGAATTCCACATCCCTCTGTGGAGGCAAACCAGGCAACTCATTTGGAAAAACATCGGCATATTCCCTCACTACCGGAATATCCGTCAACATTACTGATGATTTCTCGGTTTTGGCCATATAGCACCAATAACCGACACATCCCTGATTGAGTAACCTTACAGCTTTCATCGAATTAATGACCTTACGAGCAGTAGGGATTACCTCCTGAAACACACATTCAACCCCATAAATGCGAAATGATAGTGACCATGCGCTTACGGACACTAATGATGGCATCATGACGATCCATCCAATCAATACCCAAGATGATGTCGTCCCTCGGCAAATCTACCACGATTAGGTCGGCTGGCCATACACGACCATGGCCCAGATCGGACAATTACGAATCTCACGATTACGATAATTCGTCTACCATCGGGTAGGCCAATGACATAAGGCTCACAACTAGTAGCACTACCCGGATGTAGTCTACTCAAACATGACTCGGAAATGAATGAATGCGATGCACCGGTATCAAAAGGGTACACACAGTTGAGATAGAATATCGAGTGTACACGAGATCATTCGGGCCTCTGGATCATCGGTCTTCTTCATCTCATAAATCCGGGGCTTGCTAGTCCTGCACCGACGCTCCGTCGATGGCTAAAAGCTCCACCTTTAGTCGCTCTGTCGTTTTAAATGACGCTGATTGAGTGGCACGATTACGAGCAGTGTTGCTTAGGTGCACGAGATGACGTCGAGTAGGTTTGGAGTCCCTACGGCAAAACGGGCCTTATGCCCGGCAATCCCACAATTATGACATGTGATAGTCATCTCGGACACTTGGTGCGAGGTGACCAAGTTCCCCACGATTAAAGCAGTGATGGCGAACCGGCGCTCGAGATTGAGATTCGCGGGTTTAGACGACAGAAGGTCGATCGAAAAGCGAGCCCGCACGGGGTTTCTTGAAGGTTGTCTGACCGCCTTCAGACTGATTTCGATTCTTCGATTTCTTGCTAGCAGACGAAGGTTGCTGCTTAGCAATCTCTTTAGCAGTAAGCTCGTAAGTGAGAGCTTTCTCAATGAATTCGGCCAACGTGGTGCAATTATGATTAAGTAACTGAAGTCTCATGCGGGGTTTCAGCCTCTTGCTGAAATACTTGATCTTATCCGCCTCTGAATGAAATATGGATGAGGCGAAAGGGAGAAGTTCCTGAAATTTCTCGGCAATGACGAGAACATCCTCGTCTGTTGACGGGTCGGGGGTGAGTAATTCTGACAGCTTGGCCTCTCTGAGTGGGGCCGGATAATACCTCTCCATCATGAGAGTCTTGAACTGATCCCAAGTACAAGATCCTTCGGTGGGCTTCAACGACAACCACCAAGAATGTGCGCTCTTACCCAGGTAGTAAGCCTTGAAACTTTGTGTCCCTGGGACACTCTACCATAGCAAACAACTTCTCGAAATGCTCGAGCCAATGAATGATATCTGCGGCTCAGACGAGCCCTCAAAAGTAGGTGGCCTGCGGCGAGAGATATCGCCGATGATATTACTCACATTCCTCTCTTGCCTCCGAGGTGGCGGCGGAGGAGCCTGCGGTCCCGATTGACGGAGTTATGCATCGTCTCCATCAACCGAGCCATCCGGGTCATTTGGGCCATCATGCCTTGCATAAATGCGAGTGGGTCGACCCGAACACCCTCGGTGAGCCGTGTCAGTACGACTCACGACGGTGAATGATCGCGTCCAGGTGAGTGAGTGGCGGCGTCGCTCGATGAGTTAGCATTATTCTGGCGTTTGCAGGTATTCGCACGAGTTCTCGGGATTCGGCCCGCTCCACGGCCTCGTCCTCCACGTCCTCTGCCAGCCCTTTCCATACTGAAGTGGAAAGTCATATGATGGTTATATATCTCGCATGAGTATCACATTATGATTATATTATGAAGTGATGAAAATGAGCATACGCGCTCAAATACAGCGATTACATGAATGATTAATTGACGTGACATGATTATCTGATGAAGTTACCGAAATGATTATCTTGAATGAGTTAACAAGATTAATGATTTGATCTTCCTGATCAACAATTGGATAATGAAATGAATTGGTGATTGATGAGTTAACTCGATCTGGTCGAATGACAATGATGATTGAGGATTGTTAACTGATGAATTATGAATGAATGATTAATGCCAGAAATTATACCATGGCATTAGAAATCTTACAGTTCTTGGTCTGATTGGCTCGGCATTTGCACAGGTCACACGTGACGCGAAAATCCAATGATACTAGTCCGATGACGATGATTTCAAATGAGACATGACTTGGAGGGTAGTATTCAAAACCACGCTCCGATACCAACTCTGTAACATCCCAAACTAGGCGGATATTACAGTGCCGTGAATCTCCGACTGGGACCCACCAGGCAAATGAAAATGATTAATTAAATAATATAATTGTAGTACCGAACCACATTATATTACCAAACACTCCGATGAGGAGTTTAAGTACAACACACCAGGACAATACCGAATACTAGTGTATTTTATATGAAGATAAAATACACTACCCTGAATAAATAAACATTACAAACGGAAATGCAGCGGAAAATACAAATGATGAAAAAGCTGAAATGGTAAAATGACCGAACAAACGGAATGGTGGGGCCCCTACTAGTATCACTGGACTCGTCGCCGTCAACATGCTCTTCCGTGCCCTTGCCTTGCCGTGACTGAAAACAAAATCCCCAACGCCGATTTACGTAACAACAATCCTCAAGAGTTGAAATTACACAATCATGAATTAACTGAAGTTATGAAATATTCTTAATTATGAATTACGCTGAAGAGGAGTACCATAGTACGCCCGTAATGTTCTGTGCAAGTGTACAAGACGAATGTCCGGACACATCCGTCCTTGTACCTAATTAGTCTCACGGAGGTAAGCGTTACCGTGTGCACAGTCCAATGTATCGATGAACCCAATACATGACCATCGTGTGCCCGACTAAAAATTCCACACAGCCACACCCGGCCACGCAATATGAACCCGGAAGGTCACATGAACGAGAATGACCATGATGAATACCAATGAATAAAAATTAAACAAAACCAAGATGACTCACCGATATGAAAGTAATAGTGACGTGATTGATAACCCAATGAAATGATTTGGAACCGTCGTTCCTCGTGAATGAAATGATTATTCGACAACCACAAGTCTCAAAATGATTAATATTATGATGAATGAATTATGATTATGAGCAATCAACAACAAAAGGAATGAGTATCCTTTTAACCGAGTAAGAGTTAACTTACTCAATACCGATGACAAAGTCCTTCCACGAACAACGTCCTAATCGATATACCGGTCGCTCGAACAACCTTGAATAACAACAATTACCAACAACCGATCATTACGCAAATCAAAAACGATCATAATCGACTCAAACGTCGACACAACGATATCCGAGCTCAAATGAATCGAAACCAACTCCAATATGAGTATTTCAAACCATCAAAACACTTTCAAGGATATCAATAATCCATTAGGAATCCATAACTCATGATTACAACAACATCAATCGGAAAATCCCCAATTAACCGAAGTCAACCCCAAGGGTTCTTGAAATAATTCCGAAAATAACCATTAAATCCGTAGGAATATGTTTATACAAGTTAGATAATCCATAACTAACATATTCCAATGATAATCCAAGCTTACACGAAGAAATCGGAAGGAAAACCCCAAAAATCCGAAATTCTAGATCCAAGGGATTAATACCTTTGATTCGATGTGATGAAGATGATGAAATGATGATCAATCCGAAAGATGAGCTTGAAGATGATGATTGATGATTACACCTCGAAGAATCCTCTCCGAATCGCTCGAAATCGCCCAAAACTACCGAAGGAAAGAAATGAGGTGAAAAATGACGAACTCTGACTAAACTGTCCAATTTATACTCAGTCCAGGTTAGCGTGCGCTAGCCCTTGTGCATAGCGTGCGCTAACGAGTAATTTGGGTAGTCCAGTACCTTGTCCGAACACGGTAGCGCGCTACGTACCTATTTGTAGCGTGCGCTACGGCCATACTACTAGCGTGCGCTAAAACTGAGCGGTAGCGTGCGCTACCTATACCCAATTAGCGTACGCTAAAAGGAGTATGTAGCGTGCGCTACTCCTCAAGCACAGCTTGCAACGAAAATGACAATGATGATAAACACGGCACGAAACTCTAATCAGATTAGTGATGAATGACGATTGATACACGATACAATTACTCTGAATGATAAATACCATGACTGAACATGAGTGACAAATGATCAATGATGAATGAGATTACTGAGTATCAATTACTGAATGATAATTACTGAGTGATAATTACTGAGTTACAACCGGGTATTACAATTTAGGTCTGAAGAATTGCTGGAGGCTTATTGGAATATATTCACTGGCTATCCTCTGCCATCACAAGTGCATCTATCTTGTCAAAAGAGCAACTCTACCCTCCCCTATCTTTATCTTCATGATTTCTGTTGTAGAGTTGTGGGGAATCGCACTGGAGCTTTCAAGATGTACACCAACCTGAGATTCCATATAATGGTCGCAATCATGTCAGAGAGAAAGTTAACTGGTGTCAGGTGATCTTGAAACGTCTTCAGAAGGAAGCTTCCAAACCAGATACTGCAGGGCAGTCTTTTGGACTGATTTTGAACTACATTCTCACTTGTTGTGGCATACAGAAGTCACCTGCTGCGAAGAAGATCCTTGCTAGAATGTTCTTAGGTGGTGACAAGCCCACCATGTTCAACAAGGTGACTCTTCTTGCCAATAGTGTAATACCAGAGATTTTATTTCCGGTTATCATAAATTGTTCCATTTTATGCCGAATATTTTTCTATTTTCGAGTGGTTAGAATTATTTTCTCATTGACCGACATGTGTTGATATCATGCTACCGTGTTTATAAAGCGATAGTATGTTGGAAATGCCAAGATTATTGCGGATAGACATTACTGAGAAAATATTATGCATTTAGGTTGACATTGTAAGATCACCACCAGAGGTTATAAAGTCTAAGAATTCTGAAAATATACAGTGTCATAAAGAGTTGAGTTAGCTTTCCAATGGTTCAAACGGCGAGCCAATCGGAGTCTGAACAAAGAAGTTATGGTCAAATTAGTAGAGATTGTCAGATGCCGAGCGCCGACCGAAGACCACCCGCGCGAATCGCGTGTCAATGCCGGGCGAGCCCAACAGCGTGCTGGGCAGGTCAGCACGTGGGCGCCGAAAGTGGCCGGCCAAGCCTTTTGCCCCATGCGGTTTTTAACTGACTAGCGGACTTTGAACCCATAAAGAACGGCCTTATCTTTAAGTTGTCTCATACCATGTGTCAATATCTGTATACCTATTCAAGGACGTCATTTTATATCCTAGGTCCTCCAAAATGCTCAAAAACCCAGCGAATCTGAGCAGCCTACTCCGGGAGACGTCCGGCAGATGTCTAACGAAACTCCCTAGAGAGTCTGTAAATTCTAGACTGGGTTGCCATATTTGAACTCGATTATCTTACAATATATAAGTTATATCGAGCATTTTGTTAATAAAATACATCTAAGTATAAATGTCATTTGGGCCGCAAGTATTGAGTCAGAATATTTGGACAATAAGAGCGTTTTTCTAGTGAGTCGGTCCTCCTATTTTTAGTCATTTCCAACAACATTTCTTTTAAATGTTGATCAAGTTGCTTACCTTGAACATGTATAACTTTTAACCTTCAACTTATCATTCGATACCGTTTTATTCTTTCACCATTCTAATCGAGGTAAGTTTTCCTAAAATCTTAGTTTTGGGACACTTGGGAATTTTGAATGATTTTGTCCGTTTATTAGGAATTAGCTT
Organism: Orobanche coerulescens; assembly: GCA_033398695.1. Taxonomy (NCBI): domain Eukaryota; kingdom Viridiplantae; phylum Streptophyta; class Magnoliopsida; order Lamiales; family Orobanchaceae; genus Orobanche; species Orobanche coerulescens. The sequence continues at coordinate 67,793,404 of CM065804.1, read as the reverse complement.
AGATTATTGAAGGATTATCAATAACTTAGTTGTATTCTACCATTTCGTTGTTTTTACATGGTTTAATTGCTAGCGATTTGCCGTTTTATTTTCCTAATTGACGGCTTCAAGGTGTCCGGTAAAATGTTATAGAGGGAATTCGGGCATTCTACGATGTTTTTCCTCGTGTGATCTATGTTTGATTGATGATAGGATAGGATCGAGTTCCTTGCGAAGAGATGTTGTTAAACCCTTCCGTTCGTCGTCTTCATCAAGATTCCGGAGTTTTCTGATCGACCGTGTTCTTCGGAGTATTTTCGAGAGATTACCAAGGCAAGTACCTTGAAATACGCTTTATATCTCTGCAAAATCACAGTTTTCCGAAGCGTGTGTGTTGTTTTATATCAATATATATATATGTTGTGCTTATGAGCTTTAATTAATTAAGTGTATATGAATTGGATGAAGGTATAAGCTATAATTATAGTGATAATATAATCGGTTGTGTATCTTACTGAATTACGATTGATGCATATATGTGAAGTTGGTTTGTTTATGTCTGGAGGCGTATTGTGTCGCATTTCGATTGATGGTGTATGTGGTGTTATTTATTGATACATTTGGATGTGAAATTGTTGATTGATATACAATTTGTGTGACGTTAGTGGGTTGATTGTGATATTTGTTGTGATGATTGGCCGTGTGCTAGATGTGTGGAACAATATGAATATCTGTTTGTGAGAGACGTTGTATCCGGAGCCTCTGAGGGCGGGGCGTGTACTCTGGTTTGTGTATGCTGCAAAGAGCGTCTCCTGTGGATGGTGGATCGATGGTGTTGCCCAATGCGTGTTGCAAGGGGCGGCTCTTGCGGGAGTGACACCGGCGCGGCGACATGTACAAGGGGCAGCCACCACAGTGTAGTGAATGTTGGTGCAAAGGTGTGTCAGTGGAGGCTCCTGGCAGGCTTATTAGTTGTGGATATTCGAGCGATAGATAAGACCCTCATACCGAAAAAATTTGTTCTTCTAAAGTCCTTTTCAACTCATTTTAAATGTTGGTATCAATAAAGGTCGAGATTTGTGCTTTTGAAAAAAAAATCCTTTTTAACTCACTTTTAAATGTTGGTATCACGATTAATTAACCAAGGGTATCTGATGAGGTTTCCGAGGGTTAATTAGTCATGAGGGTCTTGAGCAGGATTTGTCACAAAGCCTGCATTGATGCAGGTACCCGAACCCCTTTTTCCCCGTGAGCGTTTTAAATGATATTTGATGTGAAAGTGTTGTTGTGGGTTGGGTCGAGGACCCTGATAGATATGAAATGATTGTTCCTATGAAGGTGCTTCTGAGCATTGGTCGAGGACCCCGAGTGATGTTGGAGTGATTTTTCTACGAGAGTGTTCTGTGTATTGGGTCGAGGACCCTGAGTGATGTTGCAATGATTTTTCATGTGAAAATGATTTTCGTATGCTGGGTCAAGGACCCGAGAAATTTTGAAGTTATTCTCTAATGTATTTCCATTAAATTTTCAAATCTTCTAAACCATTCAAAATGGCTGGAGTCAACAATAGTGTTTCCAAACCATTTTATCAAAATGTTTTGCAAAGTATTTCTTTTAGAAAAAGCTCTTGAACTAATTCTTTTGACTTATTGGGGCGCATCTAAAGTTTCTTCGATTTTATTTTCCGTGGAGAAAATATGACTGTGTGAATGTCTTGGATCTTATATGCGAATGTTCTTTTGTGATGGTTGTGAGAATGTGTGATCCGTGGTCGACTTCGTGATTGTTGAATTTGTGTTGGTATTTTTCGTATATCTTGCACATTATGTAGTTACACCAGCAAAATTCCAGTTTGCTAACCCCTGAGTAATCGGAGGTGGATTCCTGTTATGCATTCAGGTACCTTCAGCACGGGAGCAGTCACTGGATCTGCTTGAAAGGAGGTAAAGGACAATGATGCTAATCACACAAGAGTCGGAGTCTTTTCATTTGCTTTATTTTGATAAGTATTTTTCTTCTGTCGAGTAATCACCCTTGCACGAGTGTGGTTTGTATTAATTAAATTGAGTTGTCATTCTTTTATGCATTTAAGTTTCGCATTGTCATTTATTTGTTGACTATGTTGATCCTTTGGATTGTTTAATAACCTTGTCAGTCTATTTTGTATTTAATTTGATATTAGACGGTCAATCATTGAGCGGTATTTTGGAGTTAGCCTGGTAGATCCTTATGAGAAGGGTCTACGGCATGTGACATTCCCGGTTGAATTCAAGGGGTGTTACAAATAGGCCCAGCCCCTTCTCTATACCTACATCGAGTGATCCTCGAGATGTTACCGATCACTCTGCAAAGTCCAAGGTTGTTTATAGCAAGAAGAAGCTCGCCAGAAAAAAGAGACTCTTTCCCGACAGCAGCTCCACTATAGCTGTCTAGAAGAAAAAGAATATGAAGACTAAGAAGTCTTACAATTCGGAAGATGTTCCTGCAGCACCTCAAGTGACTACAGCAGTCACTGAGGCAGTTCTGTCTACTCCACAATCTACCGCAGTAGCTGACTCATAGGGCGCAACCCCTATGGAAGAAACACTGGCTTCTCCTACAGCAGTTCCTGAGCCTGTGGCGACTATAACGGATGACCAGTCATTTATCAAGTTAGAAGGCATTGGTGAATCGGATGTCCCTTCGGAGCCAACAACCACCACTCCTAACAGGGCCCCTACCCCTGTAAGGAGTCCAACTCCCAACAGGGAATCCCACCCTGTCATGGATCCCTCTCCTCAACAATCTCCCATACCTATAGAGGATCCTAACCGAATAGTAGAACCCTCTAATGTTCAGAGTCCCTCCCCAACCGACTTAATCAATCAAACAGTTCTCCAAGTCTAGATCGAAGAGGCATTGAAAAGCTTCAAAATATGGAAATCATGCAGGGTCACTCCATACGACTCCCTGTATAACTAGAAATACTAGAAGGAGGAAGAGGTGTTTGTTCTAAAAGTCACGGACACCCAGAATGTCGAGGTCTTGATCACATGGGAAGATCCCTTTTGCCATGATCTAATCACATCATATTATGTGGCAAAGTAAAAGGCCCGACTGAAAGGGAAGACTCAATCAATGACAAGACTTGAACCCCCAGCCATCACTCAGATCCTGACTCAAATGGGGACGATGATGACCTTCAAATAGGTCTGAGGATGATCCGTGGGCATGCTCATGAGGAGGAATTTGCTAAGTCCAAGGCCGCTGCGGGTCAGGGGACTTCATCTCGTCAAGTTGCACTAGACAAGCAACAGGAGAAACCATCATCTCCTACCAAGGAGGAATTAGTCCCTCCGACTGGAGAATATGGACCCTGCGCCGTCCAACCGAAGGATTCAGTCCCTTCTATAGAACAGGTGGAAGTTGAGAGCAAGTAGGAGAAATCAGTCCCTTCTATACACCAGGCTACATACACCGAAAAGAGGCATGAGGAATCAGTCCATTTTGTCTCCCAAGCAGGAACAACAGTGGAACCATCCGAGATTCTTGCTCCTGAACAAGTATCGACTCTAATTCTTATAGGATCACCATTCGAATCACATGAGAATTCCAAGCTGACGACAGACCCCAGAAGCCATGCCATAATTTCGTCTCAAACATCTATAAGAGCATCTGAATCCAAAACCGCTAACCCCTACTCTCCCCATATTAAAGCCAGGATTGAGCAACTTCAGCAAATAGGACGCCAAACCGGATTCCTACAATATGCTGTCAAAGCCCTATATGATGTCGGCAAGGAGCTCGACTGGATACGTGAGACTACTTAGGATGAACTCCCCAAGCTGCAAAGGGCTCTGTAGGATGTTGAAGAAGTATTCCGCCTTATGCTGAACGCCTTATGGCAGGCGCTCAATCAGCTTAAACAGCATCATGAGAGAATCCCGAAGCAAGATCAAAGAAAACTGAGAGTTGCAGAAGCCAACGTGGTCGCCTCCATCGAGTACACTATATCTAGACTCACTCCTCACAATCAAAAATTGACTACCTTACTGCAGTGGTCGCCAATCTGGTGGACTCAGTGAAAGATCCTAAAGACAAGCAGGACGAATGGATGTATATTCTTCAGGATATTCATGGTAAGGTCTCTGATCTTCATAACGCCAAAAGGGGGGAACAGGTTCGTGAAGCTGGAAGGAGATGGAAGATGGAAGCCATACTGGATGACAGTGTTGCTGCAGCCACCGGAAGACTGTCCGGACCTATCCAGGTCAAGGATCTATAGGATACAGGGTAACTGGTTCTCGTCCCGAATTCTAGGATCTCAATTTCCCATGGAAATATATAGTGTAGAAGCCCAATGAGATCCTACTCCCTGCAGACAAGCAGCTGTCAGCTGAAGAGTTAATGGTATGGAATAATAATGAACTGCTGAGATACTTTTGTACTATCGTCAGGGAATCCACCATGTCCAACCACTTCAAGACTCTAGAAGATGCTGCAAAGGAGTTCTCAAGGTTCCTATTAGAAGGAAAGCTCCCTTTGCAAATCAAATTGAAATCTAAGCATCATAAGTTTGATCGGATAACTCACCCAAAAGACTGAATTCTCGCCTATGATGTCTCCCACGAATGAAGAAACATCTGCAAGGACCAAGGCAGAGACTCCCTAGTCAACTGGTGGAAGGGAACTGAGCATGACCTCTCTCAGAAGTCTTGGAATCATCAGCACTATAGGGGATAACTTCTGATAGCTGTACTTATTTTTTTCTTCCTGTATGCTCTCTGATGTAGTATTTCAATTCCAAACAGCACTGTAATCTGAATTATCAATGAAAAATATTATTTTACCTTAAAATATTATAGATCGTGATCTATAGTTACTTCTTTGATTATGATTTATATTGAAATGTTTACTAAGTATAAAACCTTGGTAAGTCTCAAGCTATAAGAACTTGTCTACGAACAGTTCATAGATTAAGTTATATTCAAGTAGGATTACTTTCTATAAGATTGTGCCTACGAGCCAATCATAATTTATGTTGTAATACATTTAGTCCTATAGGATTTATAATTTTAAAATTTGCCTGCGAGCAGTTCAAACTTTTAGTCTATGTCTCGAAGACCAGATCATTCAAAAGAAGACTTGAAGACATCCTTATGTTAGGAGTTTTGGCATTATCAAAAAGGGGGAAATTGTTGGAAAAATTTGTGCTTCGATAAATCCAGCATACCTCCTGTCCATAGCACAAGATTATACAGTGAGCCTAGAGTCAAATTCTACAGCTAAGCCTTCAAGATATAGAAAGATGAGATGTTGGCTACAGCAAACAATGATATTGGTGTTTCACTTATGAAAAGTAAAACACAAATCCAACAGGACTGAGAAGGAACTTTAAACTATTGCCAGACAAACCTTCTTTCTTTTTAAAGTATCCATGGTTCTAAAATAGCATTTAATGCTCACATGACAGCATTTAATACTGCCGAAGAGATTATAGACGGAAGAGCTTTTAATGCGGGTCAAAGAGAATGTCTAAAGCATTAAATGTGAATCACCTTTAATTAAAACATTCTGAAGCCTCCAATCAGAGATGTCTCAATATCACCAACCAAACAACTGCTAAATTTGTAATGGATATATTTCCAAGGTTATAAATAGCCCAAGCAAGAGGACATTGCTTACACACGAAAATACTGAAGAACTGAATAACTTATTCTACTGAGAGCCGAAAGCTGAACATAAAGCTAAAAGAGAAATATATTTCTTCAAGCATACAGCGATTTCTTGAGTGAAGAAATATACATGTCCTCAATAATGAACATCACATCTATAGCAAAAGCCTACCAAGCCTACAATTGTTGTTTGTCTCATTATAATCCAAATACTTACTGTTGAGATACTTAGCCCTGTGTGGACTAAGCAATGTTAATCTGACCTGTGCGAGATGAATAGACTTCAGGACGAAACTTTAATCTGTGTGAGAAGAAGCAAGTCGAAGAAGCCCAAGCCAATATGTGTGAACGACCAAAGCTATTGTGGGCTGTATCAATATGTGTGAACGATATAACGACGAGTTTAGTTGAAATCATATAGTTGTGTATGCTTGATTTTAATAAACTATTTACTCATGTGTGGAGGACCTATGGACGTAGAGGGGTTTACCTCGAACCATATTAAATTGTGTGTCTTTACTTACTGTCTTTATTGTTTTCTTACTGCCTGTGTGATTTTAGTATACTTATCCTGAAAACACTGTAAGTACCAAGCTACAGGATACCATCCGTTGCTGTATTTGCAGCAACTTAGTTTCAGACTTCCGCTATGCAAACAAACTTCGAAAAAGAATATAGCTCATTCAACCCCCCTTCTAAGTTGTATAATTGTATATTGTGGCCAGCTACTTGGATGCAATTTTAGACTTGCAATTTAACAAATTTGAGGTATAGCCCATCCAAATGCCAAGAGTGAGTCAGAATAGATTACTCACCTCAATATAGATCCACGAAAATGAAAATAAATTCCGTTGAGGGTCTGCAAACAGGTACCATTTCAAAATCTTAATATTTTTTTACAAAGTGACTGAGGGGTGACTAAGGGTGTGACCGAGGGGGTGTTGGCAGTCATTGGGTGACACACTCGGGAGGGTAACCGTCATTGGACTGAGCCTGATGACTGACGGCTCAACACTTAAAAATAAACTGACATCTTGAAAGCATGAAGAATGAATTGACATCTTGAACTTGAAATGAATCCAAAAGCATATAATTGAAATGAATCCAAAAAGAATATGAGGTTGAGCTTACCTCATCGTCACTGTCATCATCCTCTTCTTCCTTGGCCATAACGCACATATATGCTTTATACTCTACTCCATCGTCGGAGGAGTCATTATCAGTGATCACCTGTAGGCACTCATCGGTCTTGTTTGATGTGAGCGAGGCTTCTGATTTACTAATCAAGGCCTTAAGCTTGTTTCTTCAGGCACGCCTCTTCTCATCATTTTCCTTTTTCTCAGCTTCGGGCAACTTTTTCACTTTTGGATGAGGATATTTATTTGCATAATGTCTTGGCTTTCTGAAATTATAACACAGGTTAGAATATCCAGATTAAGGGGACTCAGAACTTACCCTGTTGAATGGATTGGGCATGTATGGGGCCTTTCCAGATTGTTTGATGAACTTCTTGAATTTGTACATGAGCAGGGCCATCTCATTTTGCGATATGATATCATAATTGTTGTATGCTGCCTTGCATGCCGTTTTGGATGTGCTGGGTGCTGAACTATGTCTCCTGTCAGATACAGTAGCTAGTGCCATAGTCTTGGCAGGTGAATCTTTAGATTTCTCTCTCCTGTCTATATCATACTCAAATGCCTTTAGGTTATAAATGTAATATCTGCATTTATTATTGTGTATTCATCTGTATTTGAACCCTGTATTATTCGGAATTGTGATCTCGGTAATTGGAGTATGATATTTCTCACATTTGTATCTTTGTACATAAGTATAACAACATGCAAAATTTCTCATGCAAACTCGTGATAGCACATGCTAAGAATGTAGCTTAACGTGCGTTATCGGCTACAACTAGCGCACGCTACGAATGAAGAATTGCGTGTGCTTGGCAGTCAATTATTGAGGAGACGGCTAGCACATGCGCCAGCCGGACATGGGTCCGGATAAGATTCCCGCGGGCGGAACTGGACAGTTTTGGAGTCAACGCTTATTAGCGTGCGCTAAGGAAAGTAGGATAGCGTGCGCTAATCAGCTAATGTGCAGAAACTTTATTTAAGGGACAGCACTCCATTTCTTCTTGTTCCCTTCACTCGTCCTCATTTCTTGATAGTCCAGAGAGCCTATTATCCTCCTTAAACACACTTAGACCACCTCTACTTGATCATTGGAGATTGAATGTCACTTGTGATTGATCGTCGAAGTGGAGAAACACCTTGGATTGGCATACAAACAACCGGAGCTGGATTCTACCTTTTGGACTCGGTGTTTCCTTCATCTTAAGGTATGTTAATTCTTTCTCCAGCCTTAGATTCGTGTTCTGGAGAGTTAGATGAATCATGCTATCAAGACATTGAGTTTCATTAGTGAATTATTCAACAAACATCATGTTTAGAAGTGGGAATGATTATGCTTATAATATCGTCGTTGAAACATCGTAGTTGGAAATGTTAGTTCACTTTCAAAATGAATTCTGAATGTGATAATGATAATGGAATCTAGTGCATCAACCTGAGATCACCAAACTTCACATGAGAATGATAATCGAGTTTGAATATAAGAGTTGTGATGATATTCATTTCCCTGAAATTCAAAGATGTTTGAATCCGTAAGATCATTCATAAGTTTATGAACATGACATGTAGATGGATAACGTATGTTAATCACTGAGGAGTTTGTAAATTTCATCACCATTAGAATGGTCTGCTGCCCAGCAGTGAAACTGCCATGCACGCTTAGCGTACGCTAAGCTATGTAAATTAACGTACGCTATCGGACATATTTAGCGTACGCTACGCTTGGAACTTAGCGTGCGTTATATCATCAGACGAGTCAATCGACTGATCAGTGAGGTACTGACCATGCATGGTTAGTGTATGCTAGGCTGCATATAATTGCGTGCGCTAACGAGTAGCCTTAACGTACGCTACATAGGATACGTAGCGTGCGTTAAGCAAGCCAGGCAGATTTCATTTTAAGAACTTCCGACCGTAATTTGGATTGCTAGATGATCGTTCGACTTGAGATGAATTCTATATTATTTATTTTGTTAAGGTTCGAGCTTAGCAACGTGATTGATCGAAAGGGATGACCTTCGAGTATTTTGATATTCGTGGAAGTTTTATTCTTGTCATCGAACCGAGGCAAGTACTCTAATTAGAATTGTTTATATTATGACAAGTTATATTGTAATTGTATTGTGTATATGTGTTGTGATTAAATGTCCACCATGCATTGATCCAACGGGAATCATCATGGGAATCTATAGCTGTGTGCGCTGGATCGTTGGACAGGTAGTTCTACCATGCGTTGGTCCGACGGGATCATCATGGGAATCTATAGATGTGTGCGCTGGATCGTTGGAATACCATCAGTATGTTGAGACTGTTGTGATATGATAAGCATCATTGTTATTTCTCATTGGAGAAACTTGTTATGATAATTGTTGATTACATCACTGTTGTATGATTACTATACTTGTACTAGCATCGTTGTGCTAACCCTTCGGGGGTGAACATTTGTTTATGTTCAGGATCCAGGGAAGCGGGGAAACAACCACTGGAGCTGCATGAAGACCAGGGTGTAGAGTGATGTTCCGGCCGGGTTTATTGTCTGTGTTGGTTATTTTAATAAGTACTCGAGTACGTCGTTAATTGTGATGTTTGGATTTCAGTGGTGTATTAATATTCTCCTTTTAGATATCTGTATTTTCGGTATTGAACCAGAACTATCGTAATGTATTTTTAGTGATTTCATAATTTGGTATTTATCATTGTCTTTTCATTTATTTAGCCTTGTAAATTCTTATGTAAAGGATTTACGGCGCTATAATATTCATGAATATATCGGGGGTGTTACAGAATATGGTATCGGAGCTAAGATTATGGATATCTTGGCCATTGGGTTAAAATAGGGGTCGTATACGCCTTTTGAGATAACCATCCGTGAATAACATCACTGTACTGCCTACGTCTTCGTGCGAACAGTGGTTGTAAGTTCCTAAACTCTATCTCGTCCTTTACATGTTGTATCTCTTTATACTTGAACTTTAGAATGATATTGTTTCCTGTATATTGAGTATTTATGCTTTCAGTATGTTGAGAGGTGGACGTGGACGTGGTCGCGGTCACGGACGCGGACGAAGGAATGCCGAAAGAGAAGCTTCGCCTTCTAATCAGTCCAGCAACAGCTCACGCGAGCCACAAAGACCTATTAATAATAAACCGGAACTTGCTGTGCCCGAAATCCTTCATCAGGTGGTGTAACGCCCCCAAAATGAACCGGGACGCCACAGTGCCGTAGATCCCATGAGGGACCCACAAGGCAAGTTTCTAAAATATTTTATTAAAAGTGGTAATATACGGAAGTAATTAAGAAAGTATTCGTGCATCCCAAGGTAAAAATGCAAATAGTGTCCGTACATACGGTTATTACACAACGTGGAATGTACAAATTTATTTAAGAAATTAACAGGCCTTCTTCCAACACAGCTCATGCCTGGCCGTAACCTTCGGGGGTGTCCTGCACAAATTCAACAAATTTACCTGGCACGACATGTCGTGCCAGTAACCTAGGTCAGAAACAATCCCAACCTAACTCAAAAGTAAAACTTAATAATTTCCAGGAATAAAGTTATCACCGAATGTTCTATGTTATTCCTTTTTATCAGCACATAAACTCCCAAGGTCGCAACCAAGGGTCACGGAAGTATCTACACAGGAATACTCCGGACGTGGGTACCATTCAGGTTTTATCCATGACACGGTCCAACAAGAAAACTCCCAAGGCCGCGGCCAAGGGTCACGGTAGTATCTACTCGGGAATACTCCGGACAAGATAATCGTAATAGCACCATTCCACAATAGTAACATTTACTATGTCTAAAATTATAAGACGTAAAGTCTGAGCAAGATTCACTTGCCTCAAATCCGACGCGAGTTATTTCCGGACAAGGCAACGGCTTGAACGATCGCACTTGGAAATCCAACCTAATACATGTTTGTCGATTAACATCTCGTGATATTAATAATGATCAACGACGTTCCTCCCCCTCCTGTATGTTAAAACCCTATCCTAGTTGTTTATGATGTCGGAATCGAATTTCTCCATTTTTTTATCCATAATGCGTGCCATTAAGTTCTTAGGTTCGGCAACATTCTCTATAAGTTATCCGTCCGCTAAACCATAGTGTTTTAACACAACATTCCTAGTTAATTATAACCGATAATCACCAATATTTCATCGTTGTCTTAATATGCAAGTCTAGAACGATTAATCCATCATTTTAACATGTTTCGGTATCTATTTAGCTAGAAATTGTTGGTAACTTCATCAAGGATTCATTGACGGTTTTATTCAACATGATAGTATGGTTATATATGAAATCCTTCAAGATGATTCCGAGAAGTTGGTGATTAGCAGTATGATTATGAGTTCTACCATTATTCATTCCAATTTCAAGCTTTGATGGATATCGATTAACAATTGCGATAGCTATATACCGGTTCGATTATTACGGAGGGTTCTAAGCTACCCAAGGCATCCGAGGTTTACTAAAACTTACTAAACAATACTGAAATGAGTTCAAGATTGAATAAACTTACCTTAATTGACAAGAGATGATGAATAACGACGGTGGACGAAGGAGAACGAGAAGATAACACCTTCAAGACCTTCCCCGAAGCTTGATTAACGCACTCTAATAGGATAGCACTTGAATTGCGAGGCTAGAATTGGTTCAACGATGGTGGAGAGTAGTGTACAAGGAAGAGGGATGATGTTTGGGACGGGAGAAATGAAAGGCAAGATGTTCTTTTATAAACTTAAGTTGCCCTTACGTACGTTATGCCTCACGCATTACGCACGTAAGAGGCTTTACGTACGTTATGGCAAAATACTTAACGTACGTAAGGAACTCACTGGAATGATTCACCCACATCGTTACGTACGTAACGAAAACGGGTTTACGTACGTAACACCTCGTTGACTTGCCTGTCGCAATCACGCCGAAAGTTGGTCGGCACGCGTACTACCGGACGAAGATTCCTGTCCGAAGACCGAAGACCGTTGTTACGTACGTAAGGGCCAACATATAACGTACGTAATGGCTCAGACATAGCGTACGTAATGGGTCGGAGTATAACGTACGTAAAGGACAGTTTTGTATGTCAAATTATCATCTCATTAATTTATTACGACACGACTCCCTCTCCATGTCGTCCGGAAATCTCTCGGGGAACAAGACGTTGGCCACCGTCATATTCGCACCGATAATTACCTAACGACATCGAGGTATGTCACTGAAAGTTCGTCAATCATCATGCCATCACAATAGATGAATAATAGATACGATGCCGTACAACCATATTATACAGAATATGTTTTATTGCAATGGAGTACATTTATTTATCAAACAGGAAAAATAGACGTGAGCGCCCAAAGTAAAAAGCATGTAATACTGGTGGTATTACATACAAAACACATTAAAATAGTTTCGTCCCGAAACTAAGAAAATAACTCGGGATGATTCTCTCTCATGCTCGCCTCGGTCTCCCAAGTCGCTTCTTCCGTACCGTGGTGCGACCACTGAACCTTCACAAGGGTTATGTTCTTGTTCCTTAGTGTCTTTACGCGTCGATCCAAAATCGCTGTTGGAACTTCCCTAAAGGTAGCATCATTGGAAATCTCTACTTCCTCGAAGTTGGTCTTGTGGCTAGGATCGTACACGTACTTTCTCAGCTGGGAGACGTGGAAGATATTATGCACTCCGTCTAACGATGGCGGTAATGCTAGCCGATAAGCGAGTTTACCGACTCGGTCCAAGATATTCGAGCAGGCAATAAATCTCGGGCTTAGCTTGCCCTTTTGGCCGAAGCGTCGAATGCCCCGCATTGGCGATACTTTAATCGAAACATGATCCCCAACCATAAATTCCAACGGTCATTGCCGGTCCATAGCGTAAGACTTTTGGCGACTTCTGTCGCCAACATGTGTTTTCGAACAATGGATATCTTCTTAATGGATTCCTGGATTAGATCCAACTCGGTGGCGACGACATCGGATGCATCGTCCCAACATAGGGGAGACTTGCACTTTCTACCATACAGGGCCTCAAAGGGGGCCATGCCTATGCTAGCATGCCACCGTTGTTGTACGAAAATTACGCTGGCAGAGGTGTTTAGCTTGATCCTTGCCCCAATCAAGTACACAAGCTCTCAACATATCCTCCAGGGTCTGTATGGTGCGTTCTGTTTGCCCATCCGTTTGAGGATGATAGGCGATCTTGAAATGCGATTGAGTACCCATGGCACAGTGGGCTGACCTTCCGAGCGGGACACATATCTAGTGTCTCTATCCGAAATAATCCCGAGGAACGCCATGTAATCTCACGATTTCCCGAACAAAGATGGTAGCCACATTGCCTGTTCCGATGGCCTCTGTATTGGAATGAAGTGTGCCGACTTTGTCGGTCGGTCTACAATAACCCATATCGTGTCTTTTCCCCGCCGTCCTTTGGTAACTTGGTGACAAAGTCCATTGATATGCTCTCCCATTTCCATTACGGAATGGGTAAGGGCCGCATGATTGGCCGGTCTACGGTGTTCAATCTTCACTGTTGACATACCATACATCGAGCGACAAACCTTGCTACCTCTTGCTTCATATTCTTCCACCGAAACTCTTTCGCGAGTCCTTGTACATTTGCTCGCCCCGGGATGTATCGAATAGGGAGTAGAATGAGCTTCCTTAAGTATAGTTTGCTTAAGCTCGTCATTAGGTGGGATGCAAATCCGGTTCTTGAATCTAACTAAGCCCCCTTGGATCCTGTAGTCTGAAATAACTCCTCCTTCAGCTTTTGCGCCGATCGCACGAAGTTCTGGATCCTCCATCTGTGCTAGGCGTATCTCGTCCAATAAGGACGAGCGAATATCAATCGAGCTCAACTGTCCCTGGCGGTGTTGTATCCACACTTCAATGTCATTTCTCCGGAGATCTTGCTGCAACTCCAGCTATACTGTCAAACCAGATAGTGTCACCTCTGCAGCTTGATTTCCGACTCAGTGCGTCTGCTACGACGTTGGCCTTACCAGGGTGATATAGAATCTCCACATCGTAATCCTTGATTAGCTCCAGCCAACGCCTCTGTCTCATATTTAACTCCTTCTGCGTGAAAATATACTTTAAACTCTTGTGGTCCGTAAAGATCTTACAGGTAACCCCATATAGGTAATGTCTCCAGATCTTAAGAGCGTGGACCACTGCAGCTAGTTCCAAGTCATGTGTCGGGTAGTTCACCTCATAAGGTTTAAGTTGACGAGAGGCGTAAGCGATAACCTGTCATCTCGCATGAACACACATCCTAACCCGTGCTTAGACGCATCGGTGCATATTACGAATCCTCCGTACCTGCGGTAGTACCAACACCGGGCGAGTAAGCTTCCTCTTGACTTGTCGAAGCTCTCCTGACAATCCGTTGTCCAAACAAACTTGGTGTCCTTCCTAAGCAGATTTGTTAATGGCTGAGCGACACAGGAGAAGGCCTCGACAAACCGTCGATAATATCCCGCCAATCCCAGGAAACTTCTCACCTCTTTGACATTCCTAGGTGGTTCCCAATTCATAAGCTGTCTCGATCTTCCGGGGTCTACTTTAACGCCTCCGCTGAAATCACATGTCCCAAAAAGGTCACCTCGGCATCCGAACTCGCATTTAGAAAGTTTAGCATACAGATTGATGTTGCCTTAAAACGCTCAACACACCTCAAGTGTTCCTCATGCTCCCATCGGCCGGGAATAGATTAAAATATCGTCAATGAAAACCACCACACATTTATCGAGAAACTCACGAACCCTGTTCATCAATTCCATAAAACAGCTGGAGCATTAGTCAGGCCAAACGACACCACCATGTACTCGTAGTGCCCATATCTCGATCGAAATGCGGTCTTAGGAATATCCTCCTCTCGAATTCTTAATTGGTGATATCCCGAACGTAAGTCGATCTTTGAAAACACGGTCGCCCCTTGCAGTTGGTCCAGTAAATCATCAATCCTTGGAAGTGGGTAACGGTTCTTAATAGTGACCTTATTAAGTTCCCTGTAATCGATACACAGGCGCAGAGAGCGGTCCTTTTTCTTCACAAAAAGAACTGGCGCACCCCATGGCGAAGTACTCGGACGAATGAGCCCCTTCCTTAGCAATTCTTCGAGTTGTGACTTCAGTTCCTTCATTTCGGCTGGTGACCACCTGTATGGTGCCTTGGAGATAGGCGTCGTTCCTGGCTCAAGTTCGATTGAGAGATCGACCTCCCTATGTGGTGGCAATCCAGGTAGTTCGTCGGGGAATATGTCCGGAAATTCATTCACTACAGGAATATTAGCAACCGACAATTGTGACGTGCCCTCCTGAAGAATATAGCACCAGTAATACGCTCCTCGATCATCACGAGGTGCTACTGCTGAAAGGAGACTGAGGGACCCTTTTGTGCTGAAGTGCTCTCGGCCTCTAATCGTGTGAGTGGCACCGTCATGGGTCGTGATAGAAACGGTCAGGCGATAGGTATCCAATACCGTCTTGTGCTTCGTCATCCAGTCCATACCTAAGATCACATCTTCGTTTTGGAGTGGAAAGACCATGAGATTGGCTGTCCAGCCCAGATTATTGATACGAATCGGACAGTTTCGAACTTCCAAGTTACCCTCCACCCTGCTGCCCTCGGGTAGTTTAACAGTAAAGGACTCACAGGGTACACAAGGGAGATGTAAACGGTTAACACATTCTACGGATATAAACGAGTGGGTTGCTCCAGTATCAAACAGTACATGAACAGGCTGAGATTTAATAAGGAGAGTACCTGAGACAGCAGGAGTGGTCGGGTCGTCGGTAGCCCTTAGTTCGAACATGCGGGACGGCAGTGTCCCCGAGGAGGGTGCAGTACCTCCCCCGCGACCACGCCCTCTTCCGGCACCGTGAAGAGGAGACTGGTGAGGTGGAGATCGGTAGTCGGACATGGCAGACGCTCTGGATGTCTGTACCGAACCTTGTTGACTCTGAGGAGCTAGGTTTGGAGTAGGTTTGATCCGAGAACAGTAGCGAGACATGTGCCCGCCTCTTCCGCATGAAAAACACTTTGTCGATGCTTTACGACACTGACTCATGGTATGCCCTGCTATGCCACAATTGAAACAGCTCCGGCGAGAAGGCCCGTCGGATGTTCCTTTCTGTTGGGGCCGGCGATGATTTGGAGGGGAACCCGATTCCCAAATTCACTCTGCTGGTGCTCCTGACCGATTTGTCTTCTGCTTCTTTTGGTTGTGCCGGCATCCGAATCGACAACCGTACCGGCGTATGCTGTGACCACGTCCTCATATGCCCTCAACGTGGTGCAATGAAACCCCGCCGCGTAGCGTTGAACATCCTCCGGCAACCGTTGAGCAAGGTGACAAATTCGCTGGTCTTCGGATGGAACCATCTGTGCGACATAGCTTAGCTCGGTCTGTATGCCCGAATGATTTAAGTCTTGGCAAATTCGAGGTCCTGGCTGAAGAAGCTCCGCTCGTGCGATGCAGGCCCGATCGGGACAGTACTCGTCTCTCAATAGTTTGGAAAACTCGGGCCATCCGACTATTCTGTCCTCGGCTTATAGGTCCTCCACCATCGGGCTGCGGTGTCACGGAGCTGGTTGATTCCGAGTGGCACTTTCCGGTTTCTGGGCGTGATCACCTCGGGCGATCTCCATTTCCAAGATCCAATCGTCCACGTGCTTATCCCGGACCCGTCGAATAATGGCGGTCGGCCTTCACATTTCTCCCCAGCGGTCCTTCCGGTGTTTTCTTCTATGTTAATGACTAGTACTGCTCGCCCGGTTGACTGAGCGATTCCCATAGCAATGGCCTGGGCGAGAGTCCGAACAAAGGCTGGATCAAATCCCCGTTGTTACGGTTTTCCGCTTCTGTTCGTTACGATTAACAGGCGGAGGTTGATTTCCATTTGGGTTAGTTTCTCCGGTGTTTCGTCTCCCTGCCGGTTCATAGCGGAACCTTGTGCGTCATTTACGTTTCTTCTAGCTCCTCGACGTGCCATTGGTGATGTTCGTTCAATCTAACAGGTTAGTTTAATGCAAACATTCTTTGAGTCCTTACTGAATCCAAACATCATACTTGATCCATAAGAATTTACATGTATTCTACCTCGACATCCCTCGAGGAGTTACGGTCGTCAGGAGTGTTGGATTTTGAAGGCAAAACGTTTTCAAAATATTTTTGGTAAAACTTTCCACGTGAGTGTTTAGGCTCCGATACCATTTTCTGTAACGCCCCCAAAATGAACCGGGACGCCACAGTGCCGTAGATCCCATGAGGGACCCACAAGGCAAGTTTCTAAAATATTTTATTAAAAGTGGTAATATACGGAAGTAATTAAGAAAGTATTCGTGCATCCCAAGGTACAAATGCAAATAGTGTCCGTACATACGGTTATTACACAACGTGGAATGTACAAATTTATTTAAGAAATTAACAGGCCTTCTTCCAACACAGCTCATGCCTGGCCGTAACCTTCGGGGGTGTCCTGCACAAATTCAACAAATTTACCTGGCACGACATGTCGTGCCAGTAACCTAGGTCAGAAACAATCCCAACCTAACTCAAAAGTAAAACTTAATAATTTCCAGGAATAAAGTTATCACCGAATGTTCTATGTTATTCCTTTTTATCAGCACATAAACTCCCAAGGTCGCAACCAAGGGTCACGGAAGTATCTACACAGGAATACTCCGGACGTGGGTACCATTCAGGTTTTATCCGAAACACGTTACAACAAGAAAACTCCCAAGGCCGGCCAAGGGTCACGGTAGTATCTACTGGGAATACTCCTAGGACAAGATAATCGTAATAGCACCATTCCACAATAGTAACATTTACTATGTCTAAAATTATAAGACGTAAAGTCTGAGCAAGATTCACTTGCCTCAAATCCGACGCGAGTTATTTCCGGACAAGGCAACGGCTTGAACGATCGCACTTGGAAATCCGACCTAATACATGTTTGTCGATTAACATCTCGTGATATTAATAATGATCAACGACGTTCCTCCCCCTCCCGTATGTTAAAACCCTATCCTAGTTGTTTATGATGTCGGAATCGAATTTCTCCATTTTTTTTATCCATAATGCGTGCCATTAAGTTCTTAGGTTCGGCAACATTCTCTATAAGTTATCCGTCCGCTAAACCATAGTGTTTTAACACAACATCCCTAGTTAATTATAACCGATAATCACCAATATTTCATCGTTGTCTTAATATGCAAGTCTAGAACGATTAATCCATCATTTTAACATGTTCGGTATCTATTTAGCTAGAAATTGTTGGTAACTTCATCAAGGATTCATTGACGGTTTTATTCAACATGATAGTATGGTTATATATGAAATCCTTCAAGATGATTCCGAGAAGTTGGTGATTAGCAGTATGATTATGAGTTCTACCATTATTCATTCCAATTTCAAGCTTTGATGGATATCGATTAACAATTGCGATAGCTATATACCGGTTCAATTATTACGGAGGGTTCTAAGCTACCCAAGGCATCCGAGGTTTACTAAAACTTACTAAACAATACTGAAATGAGTTCAAGATTGAATAAACTTACCTTAATTGACAAGAGATGATGAATAACGACGGTGGACGAAGGAGAACGAGAAGATAACACCTTCAAGACCTTCCCCGAAGCTTGATTAACGCACTCTAATAGGATAGCACTTGAATTGGGAGGCTAGAATTGGTTCAACGATGGTGGAGAGTAGTGTACAAGGAAGAGGGATGATGTTTGGGACGGGAGAAATGAAAGGCAAGATGTTCTTTTATAAACTTAAGTTGCCCTTACGTACGTTATGCCTCACGCATTACGCACGTAAGAGGCTTTACGTACGTTATGGCAAAATACTTAACGTACGTAAGGAACTCACTGGAATGATTCACCCACATCGTTACGTACGTTACGAAAACGGGTTCGACGTAACACCTCGTTGACTTACTGTCGCAATCACGCCGAAAGTTGGTCGGCACGCTGCATTTCTGGACGAAGATTCCTGTCCGAAGACCGAAGACCGTTGTTACGTACGTAAGGGCCAACATATAACGTACGTAATGGCTCAGACATAGCGTACGTAATGGGTCGGAGTATAACGTACGTAAAGGACAGTTTTGTATGTCAAATTATCATCTCATTAATTTATTACGACACGACTCCCTCTCCATGTCGTCCGGAAATCTCTCGGGGAACAAGACGTTGGCCACCGTCATATTCGCACCGATAATTACCTAACGACATCGAGGTATGTCACTGAAAGTTCGTCAATCATCATGCCATCACAATACACGAATAATAGATACGATGCCGTACAACCATATTATACAGAATATGTTTTATTGCAATGGAGTACATTTATTTATCAAACAGGAAAAATAGACGTGAGCGCCCAAAGTAAAAAGCATGTAATACTGGTGGTATTACAGGTGGTGAACCAGATGACTCAGTTCGCCCAGGTCGTGGATCGAATGCAGGTGGCAGTGTGATTACAGCAGGGAGATAGACAGCAAGGGATCCCAGACATGGGAAATAGAGGTGACCGATGGCTGCAAGAGGTGGTGAAGATGCAACCACCCCAATTCGATGGCTTTTCTGAGACTCCCAAATGGGACCATTGGTTGAAGGAATTGGAGAAAATTTTTGCCGGAATTAATTGCCCAGACGACCGGAGAGCCTCTATTGCTCAGTACTTTCTGATAGGGGAAGCATCCGAGTGGTGGGAAGCCATCCGACCTGCAGATCATGATGCTCACTGGACAGAATTTAAATTGATGATGGAAGCTCAGTACTGCCCTCGTCCTGTGAGGGAAGCCAAAGTTCGGGAGTTTTTCTCTGCTCAGCCGTCAGACGAACCTGTATCCCAGACAATTAAGACGTTTAACCAGAAGTTGGCATTCGTTCGACATATGGTTAGAACATATGCATAAATGATGATCCATTTTGATATGAGAATGAAACCAGAAATCCATAGGTACATGTCCGGTTTTGAATGTACCACTCTCTGTCAATACCAGGATAAGGCGTTGGCGTATGAGATCAAGGAAGCAGCAATAGAGAAGTTTGCAGAATCCAAGAAGCAGAAAGTCTCTGGTAGTTTCACAAAGCACAAAAGCAGTGGGCCCCTCAAGGCCCAGTCATCATTTCACCCTTTCAAGAAACCTCCGCACCCATCTAAGAGCAAAAAGAATTTCAGAACAATGTCAGCCACGACGGATACAGCTAGGAGATGCTTTAACTGTGGTCGCCCAGGCCACCTTTGGCGTGATTGTTTGCGCACTCCAGTTACATGTTTTGATTGTGGACAAGAAGGGCACCATGCGACGTTTTGCAAGGATGCCACCAAGTTCAATGGAACCCGTACATCACAGCCAGTTCAGAAGGAAGCTAGTATCCAAGAGACGGAGAAAAGTGTTCAGATGCCTCAGAATTTTGGCCGCGGACGAGGCAGAGGACAGTGGGACCGAAAGGGTACATCGAGTGCCGAATCTGTTCCCCCACGTCTGTACGAGATGAGAAGAATAGACGATCAGGATGCTGCTGTCGCATCAGGTACTGTTCATATCCTTTCCCAGCCAGTTAGCGTTTTATTCGATACAGGAGCTACGCATTCATTTATATCCTTATCTTGTGTAAATCGTTTGAATATTTATGGTTTTCATAATTGTGAACCTTATGTTGTTGGTTTACCAAGTGGAGAGAAAATTGTTGGAAACTTAGAAACTAGAGATTTCCCTGTATCGTTTGGAGGCAGAGAGTGGCTCTCAAATCTGATTGTGATAGAAATGCAAGGAGACGACCTGATACTCGGATACGATTGACTTAATCGATATGAAGCTACTGTAAACTACCGAAGGAGAAACATCTCGCTGATTGCTGACGATGGTTCCGAAATACTGTTTGAAGGATGGAAACCAGGAAGCTCAGGAAAGTTGATCAAGGCGATGAAAGCTGTCAAATTGTTGAAACAGGGCTGTACCGGATATTGGTGCTATGCAATGAAGAAAGAAGACGAAATTGTGGAACTTTCATCCATTCCTGTTGTGAATGAATTTTCGGATGTATTTCCTGACGAGTTACCTGGACTACCTCCACGACGGGATGTAGAATTCACCATCGAGCTGGAACCCGGAGCTACACCAATTTCTAAGGCGTTGTATCGTATGGATCCTACTAAGATGTATGAACTGAAAAAGCAGCTGGAGGAGTTATTAGACAAAGGCTATATCCAGCCAAGCATTTCGCCCTGGGGAGCACCAGTTCTTTTTGTCCGGAATAAGGATGGATCGCTTCGACTGTGGATTGACTATCGAGAGCTGAACAAAATGACGATTAAGAACAAGTATCCGTTGCCAAGGATTGAGGATTTGTTTGATCAGTTGCAAGGAGCAACAATATTTTGTAAAATTGATCTGAGATCAGGATACCATCAACTGAGGATTAAGGAATCTGATGTTCCGAAATTGGCATTCAGAACTCGTTAAGGACATTATGAGTTTGTAGTGATGCCGTTTGGTCTCACTAATGCACCTGCTGTATTCATGCAATTAATTAACCGAGTGTTCATCGAATATTTGGATAAATTTGTGGTCGTGTTCATTAATGACATTCTGGTGTATTCTAAGAGCCCGAAAGAGCATGCACAGCATTTACGGATTGTGTTAGACCTGTTGAGAAATGAACAGTTATACGCCAAACTTTCTAAGTGTGAATTTTGGCTAAAGGAAGTAATGTTCCTCGACCATGTGGTATCAGCTGAAGGAGTCGGAGTAGATCCTCAGAAGATCGAAGCGATTATGGATTGGAAGCCACCAAAGAACGTGAAAGAAGTCCGGAGTTTCTTAGGACTTGCTGGGTATTATCGTCGGTTCGTGGCAGGGTTTTCCAAAATTTCCCACCCACTTACTCGACTACTGCAGAAAACACAAAAGTTTGAGTGGAACGAGTTGTGCCAGAATAGCTTTGATGAATTGAAGAAGAGATTGACGACAGCACTAATTTTAACACTTCCACAGGGAACTGGAGGATTCATAGTTTACAGTGATGCTTCGAACCAAGGACTCGGATGTGTATTGATGCAGAATGATAAGGTGATCGCTTATGCGTCACGACAGCTGAAACCTTATGAAGTGAATTACCCAACGCATGATTTGGAGCTAGCAGCAGTAGTTTTTGCTTTGAAAATCTGGAGGCATTACCTGTTCGGGACTCACTGTCAGATCTTTACGGATCACAAGAGTCTCAAATACATCTTCAGTCAGAAAGTGTTGAACATGCGGCAAAGGAGATGGCTAGAACTTATTAAGGATTATGACTTGGAGATTCTTTATCATCCAGGCAAAGCAAATGTAGTGGCCGATGCACTTAGCCGCACGCCTGTTTCTATCCAGATGCTGGAGACTCTGACCTCCCAGCTCAGCATTCAACGAGAGATGATTCGAGAAGGAATTGAAGTGTGGTTACAAAGAGTCCAAGGACAACTGTTCGTGATGGAATTAACTTCATCATTAACCGAAGAAATCAAATCTATGCAGCCAGATGATCCTATGATGATTCAGTTACATGATGAAGTGATCAAGGGAAAGGCCCCCGGATTCATAATTCATGATGATGGAGTTTTGAAATTTAAGAACCGACTCTGCGTTCCCGATGTCGATTTTCTGAAACAGACAATTATGAAGGAAGCTCACAGCTCGCCATATTCTATCCACCTGGGCACCAGTAAGATGTACAAGGACTTGAAGCAGAATTTCTGGTGGGGCAACATGAAGAAAGATGTAGCGGACTATGTTTCGAAATGCTTGACTTGTCAGCAGGTCAAGATCGAGCATCAATGACCTGCCGGGATGTTGAAGCCGCTCCCGATTCCTAAATGGAAGTGGGAGGACATATTGATGGACTTTATCACTAGTATGCCGAGAACCAAGACAGGAATGAACATGATTTGGGTGATAGTTGATCGTTTAACCAAATTAGCTCATTTTCTAGGCATTAAGGACACGTGGGGACCAGAGAGGTTGGCATGAGTATTTATTTCAAAGATAGTCCGATTGCATGGGACGCTGAAGACCATTATTTCTGACCGAGACGGTCACTTTGTATCACATTTTTGGAAAGCAGTTCATAAGGCCTTGGGGACCGAATTGAACTTCAGTACAGCTTATCACCCGCAGGCTGACGGACAATCCGAGAGGACTATTCAAACGTTGGAAGATATGCTAAGGGCTTGTACCTTAGATTGGTCAACCGACTGGGAAATTCATCTACCGTTGATTGAATTTACCTACAAAAATAGTTGGCATGCTTCCATTAAGATGGCACCGTTTGAGGCCTTGTACAGGAGAAGATGCAGATCGCCCCTATGTTGAGACAATTCATCAGACTTGATCGGGACAGAACCAGAGCTGATCGTACAGACACGAGAGAAAATAGCCTTGATTTGTGAAAGGCTGTTGACCGCCCAGAGTCGACAGAAATCTTATGCAGACGTACACCGTCGCCCATTGGAGTTCAGTGCTGGAGACCATGTACTTTTAAAGGTTTCTACTACTCGGGGAATCTTTCGTTTTGGAAGGAAGGGAAAGCTGAGTCCGAGATATATCGGACCATTCGAGATCCTTGAGAGAGTTGGAGAGTTGGCATACAGATTGGCATTACCGCCGTCATTGAACCATGTTCATAACGTGTTCCACGTATCCCAGTTACGGAGATATGTACCAGATCCTAGTCATGTCATTGATTTCAGCGAGATCGAAGTCGCTCGGGATGGAACGTTTGAAGAAAGACCAGTCAAGATACTCGAGAGTCGAGTTAAGCAGTTGAGGAACAAACCAATCGTTTTGGTCAAAGTTCAGTGGTCACGCCACGGGGTGGAAGAAGCCACTTGGGAAACGGAAGATAGCATGAAGTCCAGATATCCAGAGTTATTTTCGTCTTGAGTTTCGGGACAAAACTCCTTTTTAGTAGGAGAGTATGTAATATCCTGATTTATTATTGTGTATTTCATCTGTATTTGAACCCTGTATTATTCGGAATTGTGATCTCGATAATTGGAGTATGATATTTCTCACATTTGTATCTTTGTAGATAAGTATAACAACATGAAAAATTTCTCATGCAAACTCGTGATAGTGCACGCTAAGAATGTAGTTTAACGTGCGTTATCGGCTATAACTAGCGCACGCTACGAATGAAGAATTGCATGCGCTAGGCAGTCAATTATTGAGCTAGACGGCTAGCACATGCGCCAGCCGGACATGGGTCCGGATAAGATTCCCGCGGGCGGAACTGGACAGTTTTGGAGTCAACGCTTATTAGCGTGCGCTAAGGAAAGTAGGATAGCATGCGCTAATCAACTAATGTGCAGAAACTTTATTTAATGGATAGCAATCCATTTCTTCTTGTTCCCTTCACTCGTCCTCATTTCTTGATAGTCCTGAGAGCCTATTATCCTCCTTAAACACACTTAGACCACCTCTACTTGATCATTGGAGATTGAATGTCACTTGTGATTGATCGTTGAAGTGGAGAAACGCCTTGGATTGGCATACAAACAACTGGAGCTAGATTCTACCTTTTAGACTCGGTGTTTCCTTCATCTTAAGGTATGTTAATTCTTTCTCCAACCTTAGATTCGTGTTCTGAAGAGTTAGATGAATCATGCTATCAAGATATTGAGTTTCATTAGTGAATTATTCAACAAACATCATGTTTAGAAGTGGGAATGCTTATGCTTATAATATCGTCATTGAAACATCGTAGCTGGAATTATTAGTTCACCTTCAAAATGAAGTCTGAATGTGATAATGATAATGGAATCTAGTGCATCAACCTGAGATCACCAAACTTCACATGAGAATGATAATCGAGTTTGAATATAAGAGTTGTGATGATATTCATTTCCTTGAAATTCAAAGATGTTTGAATCCGTAAGATCATTCATAAGTTTATGAACATGACATGTAGATGGATAACGTACGTTAATCACTGAGGAGTTCGTAAATTTCATCATTGTTAGAACGGTCTGCTGCCCAGCAGTGAAACTGCCATGCACGCTTAGCGTACGCTAAGCTATGTAAATTAACGTACGCTATCGGACATGTTTAGCATACGCTACGCTTGAAACTTAGCATGCGTTATATCATCAGACGAGTCAATCGACTGATCAGTGAGGTACTTACCGTGCATAGTTAGCATACGCTAGGCTGCGTATAATTGCGTGCACTAATGAGTAGCCTTAACGTACGCTATATAGGATACGTAGCGTGCGTTAAGCAAGCCAGACAGATTTCATTTTAAGAACTTCCGACCGTAATTTGGATTGCTAGATGATCGTTTGACTTGAGATGAATTCTATATTATTTCTTTTGTTAAGGTTCGAGCTTAGCAACGTGATTGATCGAAGGGGACGACTTTCGAGTATTTTGATATTCGTGCAAGTTTTATTCTTGTCATCGAACCGAGGCAAGTACTCTAATTAGAATTGTTTATATTATGACAAGTTTTATTGTAATTGTATTGTGTATATGTGTTGTGATTAAATGTCCACCATGCGTTGATCTGACGGGAATCATCATGAGAATCTATAGCTGTGTGCGCTGGATCGTTGGACAGGTAGTTCCACCATGCGTTGGTCCGACGGGATCATCATTGGAATCTATAGCTGTGTGCGCTGGCTCGTTGGAATACCATCAGTATGTTGAAACTGTTGTGATGTGATAAGCGTTGTTGTTATTTCTCGTTGGAGAGACTTGTTATGATAATTGTTGATTACATCACTGTTGTATGATTATTGTACTTGTACTAGCATCGTTGTGCTAACCCCTTTGGGGGTGAACATTTGTTTATGTTCAGGATCCAGGAGAGCGGGGAAACAACCACTGGAGCTGCATGACGACGAGGGTGCAGAGTGATGTTCCGGCCGGGTTTATTGTTTGTGTTGGTTATTCTAATAAGTACTCGAGTACGTCGTTAATTGTGATGTTTAGATTTCAGTGATGTATTAATATTCTCCTTTAACCAGAACTGTCGTAATGTATTTTTAGTGATTTCATAATTTGGTATCTGTCATTGTCTTTTCATTTATTTAGCCTTGCAAATTCTTATGTAAAGGATTTACGGCGCTGTAATATTCCTGAATATATCGGGGGTGTTACAATAAAAGAGATCAAAAGTGGAAATATCATTTAAGTTACAGGAGACACGTATAGATGTGGTTTTTATGTCCCATCGGGCAGGGAATGATCTAAAGATTTTTAATTTTTCTACTTTTGGGTATACACTTTAACCAATGCTTCAAGTTCACCGGTAAGGCCAGTAAATCTGAAGTCAAGATCCTCAAGCGTTTTTGAAGATTTTATTTCAAAATATTCGAATTGCTGAGTTAATTTAGAAATTTTGTTTTCTTTCGAGAGCTCAGTTCCCTCGCAAATAAGCTTGAGTTTTTTCCAGATTTGTTTAGCTGTCTTACAGTTTTTTACCTTCGAGAATGTGCCTTTGTCGAGAGTGACAAACAGCTCATTCTTAGCAGCATTGTCGAGGTTCGCATGATTTCCATCATCCGTTGTCTAATGTTCACGCTCCTTCTTGAGCATCTCCACATAGGGTTACCCATTGATCCTCGTGGCGGTGTGACCTTCATTATCTTTATTGGTCCTTCCTGGATGACGAAGATTATCTCTTTGTGCATTGCTGCAAGATGAGCTTTCATCCTAATTCTCCAGTCATCAAACTCATTAATGGAAAACATAGGCACTATTTATCATGGAGGTGTCCATTATAGAAGTCGGATAAATGATGAAAATCTAAAATAAAAGTTTTTCAAAAGCTAGTGATTTTTGTGGATCTAATTCAGTTAAAAATCGACTGATTCTTTTTAGAATCAACTTCTCTGATACCACTTGTTGGCCACAGCGTATACAGTAAACATCTTAGAAGGGGAGGTTGAATAATTTTATCTTTTTCGAAGTTATTTGTGTAGTAGAAGATTGATATTAACTTGCTGTAAATACAGCAACTAGGTAATATCCTGTTTGTTTGATGCGTATAGGGTTTTTGCAATACGTATACTTTAAATCACACAGGCAGATATGAAAACTGTAAATGACAGAATATAAATGCACACAGATATAAGTGGTTCGAGGTAAACCCCTCTATGTCCACTGTTCCTCCACACAGGAGTAAGATGTTTATTAAAATCACTACGTACACAACTATGTGACTTTAACTAAATCGGTCGTTGTATCGTTCACACAGATTGATACAGCAGACAATAGCTTGGGCTATTCACACAGATTGGCTTGTCTCCTTTGACTTGCTTCTTCTCACACAGATCGAAGCTTCGTCTTCAATGCTATTTCTTTGCTTGATGAAGTTGTATGCTCAGGAAATATACTGCTCTTTGTTAGCTTGATGTTCAGATTATTAGAGCTAATGCGTCAGATGTATTGCGCTAGATAATGAACTTCATTGTAAGAAATGTCCTCTTGCTTGGGGCTATTTATAACCTTGAAAATAGATCTGTTAAAAATGTAGTCGTTTGCCGGTTAGTAAGATTGAGACAGCTCTTGTAATATCCGTACTTTCTATTTTTTTTCGCAGTTTCTGTTTTTGGCGCATGTCTATTGTTAACAAATCGCTTGCCACCATTTCGACGTTTTGAATCTATTTTGTTCTTGGTGTTTTTCCATTTGGATGAGTTTCAGAGGTGTTTTTACCTAAATCACTTTACGTTATGTTTTGTTGAATGTATTTTCGATTCTCGTAAAACTCGTTCAATTTCATTGTTTCTTTATTTCCACGAGTCCGTGTGGTTGAATTATTCATGTTGTGAGTTTCAGTTTGATAATCTGATGTCGTGTCGTGATTTTTGTAAGTTTGGGCCGTTTTGTAATTTCCTAAAGTTTGAAGGAAATTTACTTCCGTCGTTGAATTATGGAACTTCGAGTAGTCGTAATCATACCTTCTTTCAGCACTTAGCTTCGTCGTTGCGAATACTTCGTATTTATGTTTTTGGATTCTATCTTTGTTTGACTTCGTACTTTCCTGAGTAGTGAGCTGCATTCAGCAGTGTTGAATTGTTGCATGAATAACGTACGTTATTCATGCTTTTTGCGTACGCTATCGATGCATATATAACGTACGTCAAAACCTTAGTGTTAACGTACGTTATGGTCCTCAGCGTTTTAGGTAGAAGATTCTGCCATGTTTCTGCCGAGCCCTTACGTACGTTACAATTTGAATGTTAGTACGTAAGAGGCATAACGTACGTTAACCTCACCCCGTTAACGTATGTAACGATGCAGTCAGGTATTTAAAACCTGAACAGACTTAATCACGTCATTCTTCTTCTTTTCATCCCTTTGTCCGCGATTGAGTTCCTGTGAGCATTCTTGGAGCGATTCTTGTAGAGTAATCTGTGGAGTTTCTTGAGAGATCGATTATTGTGTTCCAAGTAAAGTGCATCATCATCTTAATCCATCTTCTCCACCTAAATCCAAGGTATTTTGGCTTAGAACCCTAACTTTGTCAACTTTGGGGGTTTTCAGGTTTTGCCTATTTAAACTCGAATTGTTCGTTTATGTTGTAATAGTTCTTATCGATTATTGATATTGGGTGATTCCCAATTCGATTCTATCGTGTTTAATCCGTGGATTGTTGATTCGGGGAGGTTTTGTGAAAACTCTCGCCCGTATTGACCATACGTATATGGTTATGGTTGTAATCGTGGTTGTTGGCGTATTCCGTTCAGTTATTGATGTCGTTTAGGATTGATTCGTGGTAACCTTTCGTTTAGAAACGGTCGTGGTCACTCCGGGTCATTCCTATTCATTGTTCGTTTTCCGTCTCGTCGAAGGTGTCTCAAAGGCAAGTACTTTACATTTGTATGCATATTCTAGTATTTGATTTATGGCTTCCCGTGTATGTTGTGGATGTAAATGCATATGTTCACATAGGGATGGTATGACGGGGCCACTGGGGTACATAGTGCCGTGTGTATACGTATCGTGTACTGGGGTTAGCCATCCAGGGATGGTCCGACGGGGCCTCTGCGGGGTGCGATGGCCGTGAGTCTCGTGCCAATAGTTAACCTTTGAAATGTTTTGTTAGAGAACTATGTTTTGTGCTCGTGCACCGTAATATTTCGGAATATAAATGTTTTCTAAAATGATTTTGGCGCATATTTCATATGTAGAATGGTAGTTCAAATGGATTGTACTTGCACTTCTTGAATGGTATAATTGCTTGGTTGATTCATTCCATAAACATGATACATATATATATATATATTATATATATATATATATATATATATATGTTACAGGAGATGATTCTAGAAGGGGTTACAAATGTGCTAGGCCTAAATACAATGAGAGACAGTCGGGCCTGTAACATACAATCGACTAATAGCACTAGCTGTTGTCGCTAACCCCTTAAATGGGGGAAATACTTTTGTATTTCAGGTACAGGTCATGGAGGCGAAAGAGCATGTGGACAGCACGAGGATGATGGACAAGGGTGATTCTGTTCGATGGTCGTTCGTTGATGTCTTATCTTTCAAATTTATTAATTATGTCGTCTATCTCAGTACTCGAGTACTTCCTTCATTTTAATTGAGTTGTTTTACTCTTAGTCCCAGTTTGGGAGGACGTTTGGTTGTTGAGTAATGTCGTATGAGAACCGTTTGTTTAATATTGTGTTTCTTCATTACGTGTCGGTGTATTTATTTTATAATGTCTGTCGTTGGTCGAGCGTGGTTGAGTTGTATGTTAGCCTAGTGGATTCAAAGGGTTGAGTCCACGGCGCTGTAATATGCCCAAACGTCTTGGGGGTGTTACAGCTCTTATTGGCGGCTTCATAATGTTTGAATTAAAGGCGATTTGCATTTAATTCTGCGGACATTATTTTTGACTTGGCATTAAATGCTCTTCAGACTGTAGTCTCTTTGGCCGCATTAAATGTTGTCCTATCAGCATTAAATGCTACTTTAACCGTGAATACTTTGTAAATAAATAATGTTTCTTTCACAACGGTTTAAAGTTTTTCTTCAGTGTTGTTGGATATGTGTTTTACTTTTCCTAATGTAAAACACCTACAGTAAGATTGTTGTATCCAACTTTCTTCATCTCTAGTTGTATAATAATGAAGGCGATGTAGGAACGGACTTTCGACTATGCTGGAAGATCTCTTACTATATGGACAGACTGTATGAAGTATCCTAACAACTTTCATACTTAGAACGAAATGCTGACTTTGAAGACCTTATGATGTATGGGGCAATTATCAAAACACAGGGCTGATCTTTCCTAACAGAGTTTTTTACAACTCAACAGGACATATCAGTTCATATAAGTTAGCAATAATGGATAATACTATTGGTAATCGTTTTTGAAAATGTTCCATCATATGATACTTTGGGTTTCCCCAAAGATTCTTAGATCCCGGAATCACATACGATACCTCCACCGAATCTTACATCTTACATCTTATTGTCGCGGAACTCATTGTGCACATAGTTATGCCTGAAGGCAAATATTACTGCCTGAAGGCAAATCATACTGCCCGAATGCGAATCATAATATTTTAAAATCAAATTATTACTACACATTAGATATGAACTTGAACATTAAAAGTATTTGAAATAGATTTTCTCAACTTAAGAATGCATAATCTTGACTGGATAATGCACTGCAACGTATGCTCCTACTCCTCAGAATCCATGCTACTATCTATGAATAAGTCGACAATAACGTGCAAGTAATTTATATTAATTATTAAATAATTAATATTTAAATAATAATTATGGGATAGAATTTATCAAAATGCATTAGCCTAAACAAACTGTTATGAATTTAAATGAATTTTGTAGGAGATAAATTTGAGATTTAATATAACTTAATTCAGGACTAGACTTGAATATAATTAAAATTGATTGGGGCCAATCCGCTAGAATGAAAAGAAGGGGCTGAATTGATTAATCTGGAAACCCTACTGAATTCGGCTGACATATTCACTCCAACTCTCTTCTCTCTCTACTAGGGGTGGCGTAGGCAAACGTTCATGGCTGCTCGTGAAAAATTTCGGTCGGTCGGTTCGGTTTGACCAAACCGAACATGTTCACTAACTTGTTAGAGTATTTTCGAACAGTACATCTAACATTTTTTATTTTGATCGGGTGTTCGCGAAGTGTTCGCGAACATTAATATATATATATATATATATATATATATATATATATATATATATATAATATGGCACGAACAGAAACAATTGAACACAAACGAACCGAACGAACGAACAAAACAATTGAACACAAACGAACAAAGCGTGCGAACAGAACAATTGAACACAAACGAACCGAACACGAACAATAAAAAATATATCGAACCGAACTCGAACACTAATTTGTAATGTTCGTCGAACACGAACACGAACCGAACACTTCACGAACCGAACGAACGAACGGTCAATAACACCAAAAGCTCGGTTCGTTCGGTTCGTGTCCACCCCTACTCTCTACCATATACTCTCTCTCTAACCTCACAGAACTCTCGACTCTCTCTCTCTCTCTCTCTATCTGTCTCTCTCTAACATACGATCATCTCGGCCGTCCTAATTTCTTTTTCTTCCTAACACCCGACACACCCCATACTCCTAGCATCTCCCCACGGGTACGCGGCTCGGAGGCCTTAGTGTTGGTTCTGTGAATTTCCAACAATGTAATTACAATAAAAAATTATAAAGAAAGACAACCTATTTCAATTTTAGTAAATTAAAAACAAAATAAAAATTACAACTTTAGCAGATGCGAGAAAACTATTTCTGTAAGACAATTTTGCCCTCATATAAGAGCAGACAACTCAGGCAAGATGTCCCCAAGATACAACTGCTACGTTTCTGAGTTAGGGGCTCTTCAAAACTCAGAACTCCGATGAACGTTCATGTGTTAGAAACTGGGCACGTAAAGTAAGAAAGAAATATGTTGCAACATGTTTTATGCTTGTATTTCGTTATTTGTTGTTGTATATGAAATGAAATGCATAAGACTCCCTTTTATAGGGTCCAAATCCACTCCTCAGGTGGGAAGTTACGACATATTAAAGTGTCATTAATTCTCTTTAATCCTTGAGATGAAGAGTTACCTTTATAAATTATCTCATTTAATTCGGACATTATATTATGGAGTGTGAAGAGTCATATTCCAGAAGCTAAGTTCTCAACCTACCTCATATCAGTCGATACAAAATATCAGCTGGGTTTTCAACTAGCAAAAGTCAGCTGAGTTTTTAGTCTGAAAATATCAGGTGAGTTTTCAACTTCCAAACATCAGCTGAATTTTTCAACCACCAAAAGTCAGCTGAGTTTTTTGTCTGAAAATATCAGCTGTGTTTTTCAACTTTCAAGCACCAGCTGGGTTTTACTCAAATGAGTTTTTATCCTGAAAATATCTGCTGGGTTTTCAACTTTCAAATATCAACTAGGTTTTTCTCAGATGAGTTTTCGTTCACTAAAAATCAGCTGGATTTCTAACCGTTCCTGATTGCAGCTGGGTTTCCAAACTTGCAAATATCATATGGAATTTTAAACCTGGCTGATGACATTGGATTTGGCTGCAAAAAAATTAATACAGTTACAGCCCAAGCTCCCAAGCTCCCAAGATCTAAGTCGCCCAAGTCCAGCCCAAGGTCCAATTGCCAAGACCCAAGTCGCCCACACCCACGCCCACGCCCGAGCCTGAGCATGTGCTCGTGCCCGAGCCGAGCCGGCCGGCGGGCGTGCGGCGGCGGCGCGTGTATGGTCTTTGCATCATTGGCCCACTAGTGTATACTACTGGGTTGTTAAACTATCTCTGCACCTTCTTACTAATAAACTAGTCAAGAATGTTTTATTTTTCCA
Organism: Orobanche coerulescens; assembly: GCA_033398695.1. Lineage (NCBI taxonomy): Eukaryota > Viridiplantae > Streptophyta > Magnoliopsida > Lamiales > Orobanchaceae > Orobanche > Orobanche coerulescens. The sequence continues at coordinate 67,760,732 of CM065804.1, read as the reverse complement.
ATGGGATAACTATTCATATCCACTTTAACTCTTCACCATTTCAATTAAATTTCCAACTTTAATCATTTATTTCTCAATCACCGGAAATTGGTTTTGAGAATAATAAAATTCTACGATCATCTTATCGAAACGTAGATTCATAATTTATTATTTAATTCACAAGATTAAATATTTTATTATTATTAAATTGGTTTAATTGAGTCAAAATTCATTTTTTTCTAAAACCAATTTCCAACACTTAGGTCCTACTTCGAACCCCGACGGCATGGCGACTGGAGGTGCAGGACCAGCGGCGATTTAGGGTTATGGGTTGGATGATAAAGGGCCGAATTGGAAATTGAAAATTGTGTTCGGGAATACACACCCAAACCCACGATGGACAAGAAGGCGGATGTGGTCGTAACTCAGGTAAGGGTTTTAAACTGGGCGGGTGATTTGGAATTAATTATGGGTCCAACCAATTAAACTCGATTTCGGGTCTGAGTTGGGTTCTGGGTTGGCCCTGTGTTGAGATAACTCACCGACTGAACTCTATGAGTCGAGTAGGATGGATTTTGTGTTGGGGATGATTGTGGTTTCTGGTCCAAGCCGAAAGGGTTTCTCGGCTAGAATTAACAAATCCTGGAAATTGATTTTTAGGCCCGTATTCGGGATTGATATTCATCTTTTTAGGTAGAGGGAGGCTGATGGGATGTGAGTTTTCAGCTTTGATAAGATTTGAGGTTGCAGATTGGAGAAAGATAAATAAATATCAACTATAATTCACACATTGTTGAACATAAGAAAAAATGGGACAACATATATGGGTTGTATGATGTTTTACCTTGCTAGGTTTGTAACTGGTACTGTAAAGTAGTAAAAGAAAAGTCCGAGCAAGCAGCTCTTTCCTTCTACCTTTTTTCGTAGTGAGTTGTAATGGCAGATTTGTGTGTGTGTGTTCGTGTAAAAGGCTTATGCGGTGAATATATAAAAGTTTATGCAGTTTTATTTTGGTTTTATATGTAGGGTTTATGGAGAGGATTTTGTGTATAAGTAGGACTTTTAGACTATCTCCAACAGTTTATATAAAAATACTGCAGCTTCAAGCACAAAAGTACAGAAAATCAGTAATGCAACTCTAACAGTTCATACAAAAATACAGAAATTAGTAATACGTCTCCAACAGTTTATACAAAAATATTGCAGTAAGAGAATATCAACCAACCAAGAAAATAAAGCAGCAATTAATTTTTTGACTTCGACACAATCGTTGGAAATTGACAATGGTTGATGACAAGAAATAAATATAATAACTAAAAAAATGGTTTGAAGTTATTCCATAATAATATTTTTATTTCTTTGGTTAATTTATACAACTTAAATTGAGCAATGAATAATGCAAATTATAGAATGATAAATTGAGGATTAAGCCTAATTATGAATATAAGTATTATTATTTTTATCATATAATTATGATAATTTGTATAAAATAATAAAAAAAGATAAGCAGTTAAAAAGAAAACAAATTTTAAAGAGCAAAAGCACCCACATTTATTTGTATCACAATTAATGCATAAGTAAAGGGACCCACATTTATTTGCAGGAGCAAGAGTGCTCCTCTATCTTTTGGGAAATATTAGACATATTACAAGTTCACAATTTTTGGGGAGTAATATGGTGCATTCTTGGAAAAGCTTTTATACAAAAGAAATGTTCATCACTATTTTGCAGTTGCTATTGGAGATGGTCTTAGGTCCTGCTTTTCTTGGATTTATTTTTCGATTTTGATTCGATTGATTCGAGTCAATTCGATTCGATTGATTCGATTCGATTCGATTCAATTCGATTCGATTCTTCTTCTTATTATTATTTATTATAATCTTAATTATTATTATTGTTATTATTACTAATAATATTACTATTATCGTTGTTGTTGTTAATTACTATTATTATTATTTATCATTATTATTATTATTATTTACCCTTAATGTATATTTGATTCGATTCGATTCGATTCCATTCGATTCGATTCGATTCGTATCCATTCGATTCGATTCGGTTGATTCAATTCGATTCGATTCGATTCATTCAATCCAAAAGAACAGAGCCTTAGTAAGATTAGGAGATAAATAATGTATTGCTGAAAATTATATCATTATTTGTTTTTATTTTATTTATATTTTCAGATTTTGTAGAGGGCAAAATTGGTATTTATGTTTTGCCCCCTTAATTATATTGAGTTAATTATGAGTTAATTATTTAAGTTATTTATGCTTAATCATTCAATCGAGGATGTAGTTTATTCTGACATGAAATGATAAAATAAAAAGTGATGTAGTTTCAACGGCTAAGTTGATAATTCATAAATATACTAAAATGCATGGTGCAACTTAAAATATTTAGATCTAATTCATGGTTTCTATTGGACTTATATGAATTATGTCGGTTATGAAATTATTTGCATGACTTTAATATGTAAAATCATACAAATTCAAATGCACATAAAATTAATCAAGTTGACCCCAATAAAATTCAGATATTAAAAATAGAAGATGGGGTTGTTACAACCGAATACAACAAGTAATGCAGAATTAGAATCTGACAGAAGGTGGTTAAAAGATCACCGGAAGAAGTTGGTGATTGGTGACATTGATGTTCGTGTTTCAAATGAAAGGAGAGTACAGAATATAAAAGGAGAAATATCAAGTGTAGAGGAGGACACAGAGTCAGAACGTGATATAACTCAGTCCCAGTATGGAAATCTACAGCTGAACTACATAGACTTGCCATATGTAAGATAGTTGTATTTTTTGCTATCGAACCTATCTCCACTAATGAAGATATCAATAATACTCACTGGATTATCTTTATGTAGGAAGATTTTAATGGTTACAAAATAAGCAACATTTGGTATATGGTTCCTACACCAATCCATCAAGTTGTCATATGGAAAAATGGGTATTCAGGAACAAGAAGTATGATAATGGACTAGTTATTGTTAGTAATACATTTAAAGTTTTGATGATGTCACCCTTGTATTCAAAGGTCAATTCAAATGTATGTTCTAAGTACTTGCCATTCTAAAGAAGAACCAAATGAGTATCTTCTATAGGCCTTTACAGTTTAAACTAAGTCTTGATCAGATAGGTTCTTATAGCTAAGTGTTGATCAGTCAAGTTCATTCAGCTAAGTTCAGAAAAATCTAAGTATGAACAAATAAAAAACCCAACTGCGTACGAAGACAACAAAGTTATCAGTCGGGTATGGCCAAGCCAAGTATCAATCGGGTATGACCAAGCCAAGTTATCAGTCGAGTATGACTAAGACAAGTCAGGCAGCCAAGTATGGACACAAAGGAATGTTTGATACTTAGATAAAAATCATCAAGTATCAATCAGTTGTGTCCATATCAGCAAACTCTAAAAGTCAACAAGGACGGCAAGTCACATGCAGACGTGAATAAACACTACAAAAAAAATAGTTTTTACCAACGCCAAACGCCGTTGGTAAAACACAAAATGGCGTTGGAAAAAAATTTACCGACGGCAATCCGCCGTTGGAAAAACGCTCGACGGTAAGTTTTTTACCGACGCCGCTATTTACGTTGTTAAATTAAAAATAAAAAAATCTAAAAAAGTCATGTCTGGACTCAGACGGGTCACGTCCGGGCTCAGGCGGGTTAGGTCCGGGCTCAGGCGGGAGGTTCGGTCAGGTCCAGGTCCGGATGGGTCAGGTCCAGGTCTGGGCGAATCAGGTTCGCGCTCCATTCAATTTCAAATAGTTGAGAAAGATTTTGGTATATAAACCACATAAAACACTACTGTTTTTTCGATGTGGGATAGTGTAAAAAATTTACCGATGTTATTTCGGCGTCGGTAGATACCGACGTCGGTAAACGGCATCGTTAACTTAAAAAAAAAAAAAATTACCAACGCCAAAATGGCGTCGGTAAACGGCATCGGTAAACGGCATCGTTAATTGTGAAAAAAGAAAAAAAGATAAGTCTGCAAACCGGTTTGAATAAAATATTCCTCGTGTAAAAGGCTTCTGTCGTGAATGTATAAAAGTTTATGGTGTTTTATTTTGGTTTTATATGTAGGGTTTACGGAGAGGATTTTGTGCATAGGTAGGACTTTTAGACTATCTCCCACAGTTTACACAAAAATACTGTAGTCTCAAACACAAATGTACAGAAAATCAGTAATGCATCTCCAACAGTTCATACAAAAATACAAAAATTAGTAATACATCTCCAACAGTTTATATAAAAATATTGCAGGAAGAGAATATCAACCAACCAATAAAATAAAGCAACAATTAAATTTTTGTCTTTGACACAATTGTTGGAAATTAATAATGGTTGATGAAAATAAAAAAATATATAATAACTAAAAAAAATGGTTTGAAGTTATTCCATAATATTTTTATTTCTTTGTTTAATTTATACAATTTAAATTGAGCAATGAATAATGCAAATTATATAATGATAAATTGAGGATCGAACCTAATTATGAATATAAGTATTATTACTTTTTATCATAAGTACAAATCTGGGATTTCGTCACACATGCTGTTTTTTGAACGGCCATACAGTCAGATATTTATGTGACTAAATGTATCAGAATAAAATAAACAGCCACACTTGATCCGACTTGTGTGATCATTTCGGAATTTCATTATCACACATTTGAATATTTATGTGACTACGGTAACTGGTAAAAATTTTTTGATTCTTTAGTCACTTATAATTTGGGACGTGTGACAGATACAAATAAGTTTGAAACATTAGTCACACTATATATATACATATGTGACAAATATATGTCACACAATTGAACAGTGTGACCAAAATCCATATATAGTCACATGAAGTAATTGTGTATGTGGCTAAATCATATAGTCAAGTTTGTCAGACATTATTTAAAAGTTACTGCTATTTTTTGCTGAATATTTAGCCACATATGAATTTGAAATGTGTGACAACTGAAAAGTAAGTTTGAAGCATTAGTCACGATATGCATTTAAAAGTGACAAATATATGTCACACACTTGAACAGTGTGACCAAATGTCATATATGGTCACACTAAACCATAGACATACATGATTAAGTGTAAACAAAATTCGATACATATGGTCACATAAGTTAATATGTGTGTCTAAAGTTTAGTGTGTGTTTGCTTGCCAAAACCTAATGTGTATAGTAACATTTAATTGTAGCACGATCATGTGGCTATAGGCTTTACAATAGTCACACCATATCACAAATGTGTATCTAAATTATGTTTATGGCCACATTATAAGGGTATTATATGTGAACCGTTGGGTTGGTCAATCGTATTGATTTTCGTTCGTTGTGTTTTGTGACTGTTCGGATGATCGACTTGATTGTACTATCTGTTTGATGACGCTTGTCACTTGTGGGTTTTATTATGTCTCTACCGGTGGCGTTGTGTTAGTCGCCGTGGAGCGTATTTTCACGTCGTATGTCTCTTTGCGTTTCTTGCAGCGTTTCGCCGTCGGGCGCGAGTTTTCGGTTTTTATGTATCTCGTTGAGCTTTTCCTGGCGGGATACTTCTTCTTCCTACTTATTTTAAGTTTCGGGACGAAACTTCTTTTAAGGAGGGTAGAATGTAATACCCGTAATTTCGATTTCCGGTAATTTCTTTTTTTCGGCGGAAGTCCGTTTTGATGACTCTCTCATGACCGTCTCGTCATTCCGAGAATGATTAATTCTACACTTTTTGTCATCCGAGTTCGTTTCGGTATCGCTTTGTTGAGTTCCATGCTTATTGGCGACTTTTCCGCACTTGAGTTCGATTCTTGCGAATCTCGTCCGAAACTGCTGTTTCGAGTTTCCCGTAAGTCCATTTAACTTTTTTATACGTGTTGTGAGCTTCGGTTTGGTGTTTCGATCATGTATCGTGTATTTCGGACGTTTTGGGCCATTTTCGTAATTTCCCAAAGTTTGGGGTAATTACTTTCCGTTGTCGAATTTCGAGCCTTCGGGTGGTCGGAATCGTGTTTTCTCTTAGTGCTCGGATTCGTATTTGCGAGTACTTCGTAATCGTATCTTCGATTCGTATTCAAGTTCGGGTTTCGGGATCGTTCGGGCCGTCGTTCGGGCCCAGGCCGGCACTGGCCGAGTTACGGCCGGCAGTGATCGGCAGTTATGTACGTAAGGCCGGTTACGTACGTAAGGTCCTATCCGGTTACGTACGTAACGGGCCGGCAATTTTGGGGCAGTGACTCGGTTACGTACGTAAGCCTTGGCCGGTTACGTACGTAACCCGGCCGGCAGTCAGCCTATTTAAGGCCTGCGGACGTTTTTCTTCAGCCATTTTCACTCGGTTTTCCTTCTCTTCCGCGACTGGAGGTGTTGGAATCATGGAAGGATGTTGTTAGACAATAAATCCATGAAGTTTTGGAGTTCATATCATCAATCATCCATCCTATAACATCCTCCGATCTACCGAATCAGGTCAGATTTCCTAGAAATCTAGTTTTGGGGAATTTGGGTGTTTTGGTTGTTTTCATCCGTTTTAACTTAGGATTATGATGGATTGATGATTATTTATATGTATTATATCATTTCCCTTGTTATTCCACGGTTGGATCATATCGATTCGTTATTTGGGTCGAGTTCTTGACCGACGCCTTGAAGGTGTCCGGTAAAATGTCTTAGAGGAGTTTTCGGGCGTTCTACGATTGTTCCTCATCGTATGATCATTGATTTATTAATTATATGTTGTTAGGGTCGAGTTTCTTGCGAATAAACCACGTCGAACCCTTCCGTTCGTTGTCGTTTTCCTTTTCAAAAGCATCGGGCGTTTCGAAGCTTTCCGGTTGAGCCGTGTTCGTCTGGATACTTGCGTGCCGATTTTGAGGCAAGTACCTTGTCCATATAATTCTTGTTTTATGGATATGATGATTGGTGATCGTCTTGGTATGTTTGTGTGTTTGTTTGAAACGAGTTTTTCAAAAGATTCGACTAGCCTCGTTAAAGGCTCACTTTCAAAACGCGTGTGTTTTGTAAATTGTGTGGGTTGTAAGTGACTATGTGAATCCTATAGATATGTTTGGTGTTGATGATGCACTTGATATTCGTGTGTGGACGTATATTGTTTCATTTCGGTGCGTTGTGGTTTGACGTGGTGTTTTGCTAAGTGTTTGATGCCTCTTGACGAATTGTTTGGATATCCTTGGTGTGATATGATATTTGTGCATGATTATTTCGCTCACCTCGGGAGGGTCCGATGGGATCACGGAGGGAGTCCAATGGTATAGCCCTAGATTCACGAGTGCGGTTGCTATTGTTTTGTGAATGTGTTCGCTCACCTAGGGAGGGTTCGACGGGGCCACGGAGGGAGTCCAATGGTATAGCCCTGGATTCACGAGTGAAACTTCACCGCTACGTGTATATTTTGTGATTGTATTTCGCTCACCTCGGGAGGGTCCAACGGGATCTCGGAGGGAGTCCAATGGTATAGCCCTGGATTTACGAGTGCGGTTGCTATTGTTTTGTGAATGTGTTCGCTCACCTCGGGAGGGTTCTACGGGGCCACGGAGGGAGTCCAATGGTATAGCCCTGGATTCACGAGTGAAACTTCACCGCTACGTGTATATTTTGTGATTTTATTTTGCTCACCTCGGGAGGGTCCGACGGGATCTCGGAGGGAGTCCAATGGTATAGCCCTGGATTCACGAGTGCGGTTGCTTATGTTTCGTGAATGTGTTTGCTCACCTCGGGAGGGTTCAACGGGGCCACGGAGGGAGTCCAATGGTTTCGCCCTGGATTCACGAGTGAAACTTCACGGGTGCGTGTGTATTTTATGTCCGTCGAGGACGCGTGACATGGGTTTTAACCTTGTGTATTGTTGTTGGTTTCATTTGTGAAAAATAAAACCTTTGGGCTGTGACCCTGTTGATTTTGGAAAGATTAGGATTTGAAAATCCTAAATTGTTTTCTATTAAAACTCTCGATGGAATTTTAAACTGTTTTACAAATTGTTTCCCCTTAATTGTGGTCTTTCGCTTTCGGAATGTTTTACCCAAACTCTTACCTCGGGAAGTACTTTTCATTATGTTTGGATCTTTGAGGATTCCTGTTTATTGTTATTCGTGGAATGTGAATTGTATGGCTCGTATTTTTGCACTTGTACTTGCACTAGCAAAACAGTGGAGTTTTTCTAACCCCCGAGTATTCGGGGGGTGGATGTCTATTTTTGCATTCAGGTTTTGGAGCATAACACAGGGTCGGCACGAAGGATTATGAAAGATGAACGATACTAATCACACGAGGATCCGTATGATGTCTTCGGTTTAGTTGTATTTTATTTCCGCTGCAGTATTCTTTTCCCGTTGTACGGGAGCGTGTTGTATTCGACCCCTGCGTGGGCATGTATTGTAATTGAGTTCTATGTAATTATTGAAAGACCAAATCGGTCTACTGAATCATTTTAGCCTTAAAGGCATCGTTGAGTTGTTCTATGTTGTTACCAGCCTGGTAGATCCTTGAGGAAAGGGTCTACGGCGTGTAATATCCCTGAGCGGATTGGGGGTGTTACATTTGTCACACAATTGAACAGTGTGACCAAAATCCATATATGGTCACATTAAGTAAATGTGTATGTGGCCAAATCATATAGTCAAGTTTGTCACACATTATTTAAAAGCGACTGCTATTTTTTGCTGAATATTTAGCCACATATGAATTTGAAATGTGTGACAACTGAAAAGTAAGTTTGAAGCATTAGTCACGATATGCATTTAAAAGTGACAAATATATGTCACACACTTGAACAGTGTGACCAAATGTCATATATGGTCACACTAAACCATAGACATACATGATTAAGTGTAACAAAAATTAGTTACATATGGTCACGTAAGTTAATATGTGTGTCTAAAGTTTAGTGTGTTTGCTTGCCAAAACCTAATGTATATAGTCACATTTAATTGTAGCACGATCATGTGACTATAGGCTTTACAATAGTCACACCATATCATAAATTTGTATCTAAATTATGTTTATGGCCACATTATAAGGGTATTATATGTGACTAATACATTCAAAATAGTCACATTGTGAAATATTCATGTGACTATTATTTATAGCAAAATGTGAACTCAGTTATCATTAAGCTTGATATTAGTCACATTGAGTGTTTGTGTGACTAAATTCAAGATGTTATATATGGTCACATGAAGTATTTATTTAGGTGTCTAAATCATAGAGTCATATTTTGTCACACATTATTTAAGTGTAGTCACAATTCGATATATATGGTCACACATTTCTGATAACTTATGTAATTGTGAGGAGTTAGATATCTAGTTTGAGTCTAATTTGATATTCACTGCATGAATTGAGTTGAGACTATTAGTCATGACTCTTCATTTACCCCACAATATCTAGTTACAAATTGTTGTGTAGATAGGAGAATAATTTACATAATGATCCAAAAATTGCATAATACATTCAGTCAAATTCATACTAAAATTAACAAATCTAATTCGATCTGAATCCCTTAAGAATATCGCTCAAGCTACGTATATACGAATATAGAACGAAAACAAAGGAAGATTCGAAATTATACCCTTGAAGTCCGTTGATTAAATGGTTGTCACCTCCACGAATCCGATTCGCCAAGCTTTAGAAATTCCGAGCACCGAAGCACCGTGCCTCTACTTGCCACATGCCGGAAGTTGACCAGAATAACTCCTACTTTGTTATCTTCCAAAGATACGGTTAGAACGAGGTAGTCGGAACTTACTAAATTTATTTATCACTCCAAGTGTATAAAATAAATTCTCTCTTTATTTTTCTTTAAGAAAAATAAAATGAAGAAGAAGAACTCTTGAGAAAAAAATACTCTCTCTCTCTCTCTCTCTCTCTCTCTCTCTCTCTCTCTCTCTCTCTCTCTCTCTCTCTCTCTCTCTCTCTCTCTCTCTCTCTCTCTCTCTCTCTCTCTCTCTCTCTCTCTCTCTCTCTCTCTCTCTCTCTCTCTCTCTCTCTCTCTCTCTCTCAAAAATGCCGTGAGTTCACCTTGCAAGGGTAAGTCTCCTTTTTCTTTCACTTCTTCTATTTATTGTTCTTTCCAAAAGAATAATAATAATCATCCCTCCCACTAAATTCCTTGGTCTTCCACCAATTAAGGTTAAAAACTAAGACTAAGGAAAACCAATGATATGGGATTGGCCCATCTATAAGGACCAGAGGAATCCGGTCCGTTCGGACTCTTTCGAGTCCAAACAGATAAATTCCATTCCGTTGTAATATATTTATATCAATTAATTAATTTAATTATTTAATTATATCAAATACAAAATCATATAATTAATTTCTTCAAGAAATAATTATATTCATGAAGTAATTTAATCACCCATCAATTTATTTAATTCATTAGGCCGTAAATTAATTTATGTAATAAATTAATTTAGACACCCAATGTCCCAGAATTAATTAGACATCCAATGTCCAATAAATTAGATATCCAATATCTAATATTAATAAAGAGAGATAAAGCTCGATTCATTTCGTCGTCAGTCCTATTGTGCGACTCGGTAGGTCCGTCTCAGTTAGCAATAGGAGGAACCAAAGAGTAGTAGCACCACCTAGCCAGCCTGGCGGCCTACACTGTACCCCAACTAAGAACGAATGATTGGGATCACTAAAAAACCTTTCTGTCGTGAATACCAGTATACATATAAACCTTTATCTCACATGTCCCGATCAAGTTATAGGGTCACGGTCAGTCAAACCCTGTCTGTACTTGATGATATGCATGAGTTAATGCAAATCGATATCATCGAGCTCTCGTGTATCCAATACAAATAGCTCCAATGCTTTGGCCAAAGAATTATGATCTCATATGCCAATAATCGCATAGGATATATATCCCATTCACAGGAGAAAGAATCCTATCTTGGTATTTATAGAACCAGCTACTTGCCCGTCAAGATGCACGTCGAGGTTGACCCCCACCTTCCGGTTTTCTGGGTCGAACTACTCTAATGAAAATCTTAACGTCACAAGCACATCTTTACTAAATCCTCAATTTGAAGGTTCACGAACACCTATCACAACTTTACGATTCTGTCATCGACTGTCCCAGAGTGAATCCGTGTGACGAATCGAGGGTGAGTCGGTTCGAGTATACTAATCTCATTAGCATACCTATAACGTGTGCTCCCACTAACCATTAGTGTTCAATAGACACTCTCCAAGTCAAAGAACACATCATACAAGTCTTCACATAAACTTAACGCCCAATTAAGTTTCATCAACATGCGAACGATTAAGTATTTGAGCCATAAACCTTTCCAATGCTGATCTCCTTATCCAATAAAGATTAGAATGTTCTACTCTCAAATACATGGACTAGTTTATATAAATATATTTACGAGTCAGGAATGCTAGTGACTCCCAGTAAATAAAGAAACATACAATTGCTTTCTGATAATGATTTTACATAATAACATTTACAATGCCCTCACTCTAACATCCCCTGAGTGGCATTCGAGGGCATACTCCTAACAATCTCCCACTTGCACTCAATGCCACACACTATAGTATCTAATACCCAAGTTCTTCAGATGATGTTCTTCAGACATCGCATCGTCTTTCTGTCCTTGGAAGTCTGAACCAGTGAAGTCCATCACATTCAATTCTCCACCGCCATACATAAGAACTAGATCTCTAGTCCTTCTTAAGTACTTGAGAACGTTCTTTACAGCAGTCCAATGTTCCCTGCCTGGGTTTGTCTGAAACCTACTTACCACGCTCACAGCGTGTGCAATGTCAGGTGTCGCACACAACATTGCATATATAAGGCTACCCACGGCCGAATCATATGGTATATTACTCATTTCCTTTCATTGTTCCTCCCTTTGAGGACACATCTTCGAGGAGAGTTTTATTCCATGTCGCATTGGTAGGAACCTCTTTTAGAATCATCGATCTTAAATCGTTTTTAGATCTTATCTATATAGAGGGCTTGTGAAAGACCTATCATTCTCTTCGCTCAATCCCAGTAGAGCCAAATACCAAGAATATAGGTAGCTTCTCCCAAGTCTTTCATGGAGAACCTACTCGAAAGTCAAGCTTTCATAGAACTGAGCATTCCCACATCATTTCCTATTAGTAGAATGTCATCTACATATAGTTCTAAGAATGCGATCTTGCTCCGACTAACCCTCTGGTATACACAAGGTTCCTCTTCATTTTACACGAAGTCAAACTCTTTGACTGCCTCGTCAAAATGAAGGTTCCAACTAAACGAAGCTTGCTTCAGTCCATAAATAGAATGCTGAAGTTTGCACACCTTATGAATATCGACCTTGGACACAAAGCATTTAGGTTGCTCCATATATATTTCCTCCTCAAGGAATTCATTAAGGAATGTAGTCTTAACGTCCATCTGCCATATTTCATAATTATGGTAGGCAGCTATAGAAAGCATCATGCAAATAGACTTGATCATAGCTATGGGTGAGAAGGTATCGTGCTAATCGATCCCTTCTTTCTGGGTATAACCCTTTGCCACAAGCCTGGCCTTATAGGTGTCAACCTTGCCATCCCTATCAGTCTTTCTCTTATAGGTCCACTTATTCCCAATAGGCACTATGCCCTTGGGGCGGTCTACTAGAGTACAAACCTGATTGACATGCATTGAGTCTATCTCAGCTTCTATAGCTTTCCGCCATTTCGCGGAGTCTACATCCACCATCACTTGGTCATAGGTCGCAGGGTCGGTCTCTTGCTTATCTCCTAGGACCTTATGGAGATCCAACTCCTACAGGTGCACACGGCCATACCTCTTAGGTAATTGAGACACCCTACTAGACCTACGAGGTGGTTGTACTTGTGTTTCAGAAGTTTTGGTTCCAATTTCTTGTACAGGTGTCTCCTGAGGAGTTTCATTGTATTCTTCCAAAGAAATACTTCTACCTGACCCGCCTTCCTGAATGAACTCATCTTCCAGGAAGTGTGCTTGTAAAGCAACAATGATCTTTCTATCTTTGGGCATGTAGAATAGATAACCCATCATCCCAGATGGGAATCCAATGAAACATCCCTTCACGGACCTTGCTTCCAACTTCTCCACCTTAGTCTTCTTGACATAGGCGGGACATCCCCAAATCCTAATATGATTAAGACTTGGTTTTCTGCCCACCCACATCTCATGCGTAGTTTTAGGAACGGACTTGGAAAGACATTTGTTCAAGATATAAGCAGCAGTCAGGAGTGCATACCCCTATAGGTAAATTGGTAAGTCAGTATAGCTAAGCATAGGACGGACCATGTTCAACAAGGTTCGGTCCCTTCTTTCTGACACACCATTTAACTGAGGAGTTCCTGGAGGTGTTAGTTGTGATACTGTTCGGTGCTCCTTTAGGAACTCGTCAAACTCTGTACTCATATACTCGCCACCTCGGTCCGACCGAAGTGCTTTGATATGATTACCATTTTGTTTTTCGACTGGGGCCTTAAATTCCTGGAATTTGTCAAAGGCCTCGGATTTATGTTTCATTAAGTATACATAACCATACCTAGTATGATCATCTGTAAACGTAATGAAATACTGATATCCATCACGTGCTGTTTCCAAAGAACCACATACGTCGGTATGGACTAATCCAAGTTTATCAGCGGCTCTTTCAAACGTCCCTATGAAGGGGGACTTAGTTATTTTTCCTGTAAGGCAAGATTCACAAGTTAGAAAGAGATCCGATCCCAATGGACCCATAAGTCCATCCTTTTCCATTTTGTAAACATTGGTGTGACCAACACGACCAACTCTAAGATGCCATTTCAAAACTTGATTAGTTTCATCCTACCACGCTTCCGAGTCCTAGTATTCACAATGACTTTGTTACTTAGGTTTAGATTATACAATCTATTTAACAATGTAGCAGTGCCTACCAGTTTATTTCGAATATAAATTTTGCAGGAACCATCACTAATGAAAAATTAAAAGCCTTTCCGATCCATGACCGGAATGGATACAATGTTTTTATTCCCCTTGGGCAAAACAAGTACATCATTTAATGTCAAAATAAATCCAGATTCCAAATCTAAAAGAAGTGATCCTATGTCAGTTGCTTCGACACTATGCCCGCTTCTGACAGTAATCATCACTTCCCTAGCTCCAAGCTTCCTACTTTGTTCCAGATCTTGATTTACGGTACAAATATGAGAATTAGCACCTGAATCCAGCATCCAAAAAGTAGAAAATACAGTAGCAGAACAACTTGTTTCCAAAACTTAAAGTTCTGTACCTGAAGTGCCATGAAGAATGGACAGTCTCTTTCCCAGTGGCCCAGCTCACCGTATTTGAGACATGCATCCTTCTTCTTGTTGTTGCCTTTTGGAACCATCAGGGCCTTGCCCTTACCCTTAAGGTCCTTGCTTTGTGGTCCCGTCTGCTTCTTGGCCTTTTTCTTCATATTCTTAGACATCTGATGTCCAGCAGAAATCACAAGGGCAGACTCCTTCACCCGCGGTGTCTTCAACTGAGACTAAGCGGTTACCAATTTGTTCATCAATCCTACTAAATTGTAAGCAATCTCATTGCAGTTGAAATTCATAACAAATAGTGAGAATGAATCAAGAAGAGATTGCAGGATAAGGTCGGTTTGTAGAGAAATATGCATCTTAAAATCAAGAGCCTCCAATCTCTTGATCATAGATATCATTTTGAGGAGATGGTCCCCAACTTTCCCACCTTCCTTAATCCTAGCACCGAAAAGCTCTTTAGATATCTCGTATCTAGCATTTCGATTGTGTTCACCATAAAGCTCGGTTAAGTGAGATAAAATCTGACTAGCAGAAGTCATTTTCTCATGAGCTCTCTAAAGCTCATTAGACATAGAAGCCATCATATAGGCACGGACTTTTATGTCATCCTTAACCCACTTTTCGTGGTTTTCAATTTCTTCCTGATTGGATTTGGTCCGCACCGGAGGCGCCGGAATGTCCGCCTCCAAGACATATCCCAGCGTCTCCATACTGAGGACTATCATCAGGTTTCGGAGCCAGTCCACAAAGTTAGGGCCAATTAAGGTGTTCTTTTCGAGAAGTATAGCGACTGGGTTCATTGTCATATTAAGAGTTGATATTAGTCTGTATTAAGTACGACAGATTTATTAGTGACTCGTTCAATTATGATGTGAGTATAGAATTAAGGTCTTTTCTTTTCTATTAACCCAGCTCCCACTATTTTTATCAGAATAACGCACTTGTAACACCCCCCAAACTAACCGGGAATATTACAGCGCCGTAGACCCCGCGCCGGAACACACAAGGCTAAAATCATTTCACAATCATTTCAATCATGCCAAAAGGACAAAGACGGTAATATTTTAAGAATAATTAAATAGTTTCCAAAATATAGTCCTCAAATACCGTCATAAAATTTCAATTGAAAGTACAAGGAAAAAATACCAGGTTTCAACAGTTTCAAAATGTACGTTAAGTCATTACTTACACGCACTAATACTGTTTGAGAATGTTTTACAAAATAAACCCAAGTTTGCAAAGTACCAAAAAGGCCATTTCAAAAGTATACGCGAGTTGGTAAAATACCGGAAGCCATTTTAAGATACACACGCATCGGATATAAACATAGTAAAACTAGACTGGCAGCGGAATCATAACAGTCAGGAAAATACTCGGTCTCAAATACATGCCATAGCCAGTATCACCCGAGATGCTCATCCCTTCACGACCGCTACTAGCTCAATCTCCGAGTACCTAAAAGATAAAGCCCACGACAGGGTCAGCAACAATACTCAATAATGATAACGATCACATCAACATAAACAATAACATATCAATGTAATTACAAAGTAAGAATACTTCCAATGTAATCTTGCTGTAGTAACCTTACCAATTCATTGTAATTCCTATCAAATCAACCATTACCTTAATCCACACTTCGTATTCAAATGATGCCAAGATTCTCAAAACCAAATTATATCTCCAATATGTAATAATCTATCTGTGTCGCGCGAATTCCGTCCGCCAGATCGCATAATCAAATCCCAAATCTGATAAAATCGATAATACACAATACATCTGTAGATCAACTGGCCCAAAACAATGACAAGTCCCGGATATCAATATAAAGTATGAACGCCTACACAATCAATAGTAATAACAACCAATGCATCAAACGAGAATGTCATCGACATGATAAACTCCAATACTATCAACTAGGGCTGGCAATTTCCGACACGACACGATAACCCGACACGAACACGCATGAAATTAATGGGTTAGTGTTTGGTCTTATCGTGTTCGTGTCCTTATCGTGTCGACACGATAAGGACACGCTAATTTCGTGTCGTGTTCGTGTCGGATTCGTGTCGTGTTCGTGTAACACGATAACTTTCGTGTTCGTGTCGTGTTCGTGTCGTGTTCGTGTAACCCAATAATATTTATATATTTTTAGCATTAATTTTATTATCATTTTAAATATTTTAAGTTTATTTTCTAATTTTTTATTTGAATTTATCGATTCGTGTCGTATCGTGTCGTTATCGTGTCGTGTCAACACGAAAAATATCGTGTCATATCGTGTTCGTGTCGTGTCTGTGTTTCAACCTTTCGTGTCGTGTTCGTGTTCGTGTCGGGCATATACTTAACGGTTCGTGTTCGTGTTTGGCCTTATCGTGTCGTGTCGTTATCGTGTCGACCCGATAACGACCCGACACGCACGAATTGCCAGCCCTACTATCAACAATATATCAACGGTAACCGAGAATACCATTACATGATAAACTCCACACAAGATCAACAAAGGATCAACAATGAACGAGAATACCAATGATATGGTAATCTCCAAGCAAGATTAATAAAGGATCACAACGAACGAGAATACCAACAATATGATAATTTCCAAGAAAGATTAATAAAAGATCAACAACGAAAGAGAATACCAATGATATGGTAATCTCCAAGCAAGATTAATAAAGGTTCAATAACGAACGAGAATACCAACGATATGGTAATCTCTAGACAGGATCAATAAAGGACCACACGGGCATATATACGAGAGAATAAAATCATCAAACATATACAAATCACATGTATTGGATCTCGAAGATAAACCCGACTGTCGAACATATCCGATCATACATGGACTATGAACGACCAGTCAATATGGCTCAAGATGGACGTCACGATATGCCCGATCCAGAAATGTGTCCGTGCACAATCCACCAACAGGTATAGATCGAATACACGTGTGGTCTTGTACCTAATCAGTCTCACGAAGTACGTCTCGTGTGCATAGCTCAATGTGAATTCGAAACCAACACATGACTACGCGTGCCCGTCCTGAAAATCCTACACATATGACTCTAGATATGTCACGATGTAACATGACAACGAAACTCGAAGAAATGCATATCCAATAAGGATCAGAAGACTCCCCAAGTGAACAACGATAGCTCAATAATAAAAGATCAACACGACCACAATATCATATTTTTGTTGGACAACAGTTCACAGAATGCTCAATAGGGTATATAATATTAACACATAAACTCCCAAGGTCGCAACCAATGGTCACGGAAGCATCTACACATGAATACTTCGGATATTAACACATAAAATCCCAAAGTCGCAACCAAGGGTCACGGAATCATCTACACAGGGATACTCCGGACGTGAGTACCATTCAGGTTTTATCCCTCAACACAGTTCCATTAAAATTACAGTTCTAAAGGAATAAAGCAACACAAAATACACCAAACAACGATGCACGCTCATTACATGAAACAACAACATGCAATATATACAACAATGCGTCATGATAATTATTGTCATAATTGGGCAATACTAAATTACCTCAAGGCCGGAGACACTAACCCTTTCCACGAACAAAATCCCTGAGCGAATACACATTTATTCAAATAATCCCGAATGAAGCACTGTGCAGCACTAACAACGAGCCACCATCTCGAGTTCAATGTCGGCTCGATAAACTATCCTCGATACCCAACATTCCATATTATAGACTAAGGAAAATTCACATCTACGTTTTCACCAGACACCTTTAAATCATATACATTACGATTTAACCCAATCCAAAGCATAATATACTTACCATCATCCCAACACTATGATATCATTGCTATATGAATAATAAATGAAATGAAATCAAAACTATTTATTAAACACTATGAACTGAGAAAGCATAACTTGCCTCGATAATGATACGACGAAGCCGTTACCAATCCCATCGTCTTCTACAAGCTCCTCAGCCCCAACCAAGGCAATCCATGCATTTTCCAATCTCAATCGCAACACAACGGTTAAAATCAACAATCACTTATCACAACCTAATGCAATAATCAATTAACAACACGCTCGATAGGAATCAACAACCAATATAATCAACCAATCAAACTCAACGGTCCAACGATATCTCGATCATATATAAAACCAAACCATTCAACTCATACAATTATGACTACAAGCCACAATTCGATAATCAATCAATTCTAACAAGTGTCTCAAATTCTCTATTCCTACTTCAATCTCATATCATGATTCGTGTTTCGTCAAGAACATACAAAGTCTACTACTACTACTACAATAAACATAATGTCATCTTCCTCATCATACACTTCACATATCATCAAGAATCACAACTACATCACCATATTTACTTCATGGAATTCCCAAGAACATGAATCAATCCAACCATGTTCAAGTAATATCAACGTGCTCATAGTCATCAAGACAACATCACCTAATATGTTATCCAACTTCCAACTAACGTATCCTTCAACAAACATTTAACATAACATCGAGACTCACAACATTACTACCATACCCATCATCATAAGTAGTAAACAATGATAACAATACCAAGAATCCAGAATCAAGGTGTAGAGTTCATCAACATACCTCAAGAACATAGACAGCACCATTAAACACCTCAAGGATTAACAATATCTTCATATCCCAAGCTATTATCCATGCCATCAAGCTCATAATCAAGTTAGAAATGCCAAAAATCCATCTCAGAGGTTGAAGGTCGAAAAATGAAGTAAAATCCTCCAAATGACGAAATGACAGACATCTCACATATATAGACTTCCAATTGTTACGTACGTTAGACAACACACTTAACGTACGTAACACTTCTTACATACGTTAACCCTCCTTGATAGCGTACATAATACCGATCCAGAGGTCACTGCCTCATTTCGTATCATGTATTATTTACGTAATGTCCATACCATAGCGTACGTAATATGGATGTTGACTTGCTACAGTAACATACTCGCTTAACGTACGTAATGGGATACCAATAACGTACGTAAAGCTCAATATTGACTTGGAGGTGCCGGAATTTCCGCCTCCAAGACATCTCCCAGCGTCTATATACTGAGGACTATCATCAAGTTTCGGAGCTAGTCCACAAAGTTAGGTCCAATTAAGGTGTTCTTTTCGAGTAGTATAGCGAGTGGGTTCATTGTCATATTGAGAGTTGATATTAGTCTGCTTAATTACGACAGATTTAATAGTGACTCGTTCAATTATGATGTGAGTATAGAATTAAGGTCTTTTCTTTTCTATTAACCCAGCTCCCACTATTTTTATCGGAATAACGCACTCCCATGTGAAATCCAGAAGTATTGTTCGCATTACTTCATAGTGGTGATTGAGTTCTTTATAATTTTAATAGAGGGCAACCAAATAGGTTTCTAGTCTATTAATTTTCATAAAGTGGTGTCCAACACCAACCCATCTAATGGATGATTCGATCTTCTTTTTCCCCTTGTTCACTTCCATCAACCTATATGGTTTTTATGGATCGTGAACAAGTTAAGTTTACACCATCGACGCTGATTAGTTTCACAATTGAATCTTATCCAGCAACCGGACAGGTTTCTAGGGATAAAATTTGCTCCAACCGAAGGCATCCAATGCGCTCTCGGTAATTCATCGATCCTCCCTAAACGACTACCCCGATAACTCGGAAGCATAGCACATCCGGTTTGGATTTCAATTTTCTGAAAGCTCGATGGAGGGAAGGAAAATCTTGAAACCTTTTAAACTTAGTAATTTGTCGTGGGAGAATTTTCACGATTAATGTTACACTTTGCACATTAATTCATTTAAGCGCATTTGTAGCATTCATACTATATGCATAAACATACACAACCTAGTTGCTACCAACATGTAGTTCATGGACTGTTCCTAGAATAAAAATGTCGTAATCTAATTACATGTCTTCGGTCTTCAATCTTTGTCTTCTCGAACGTATCTTCCTCCGGTCTTCGTCATTACATATAAATTTTACATTTGAAAAATTGCATCCTATACAAATTTTCTAGTAAAATAAATAGGCTCAAAACGGCCTTTACAACCCAATCGAATAAAACCAAACGATTTAAAACTAGGTCCATGAACTACATCACCAGTCACAATAATTCATCCAATAAATACTAGATAAATGGATTGAAAAAATATATTGATCCAACCAATATATTAAATTAACGATCTAATAGAATTAATCCAATTAATTCACGAGCATGGTAATTTTAATTTGTTCATATGATCCGAACGATATTAAATATTCCTCAATAATTAATTTCCTCAAACTAAAAACACCAAGTATTTTTATTTAGTCAAATTTAAATCTAATTTAAATTGCCAAAAATTATTATAACGAAACATAAAATTAAAACGGAGTCGAAACCAAAATCTCGGAGCCCGTCCCGTGGACCGGCAGCCACTGTCGGGACATGGCCGAGAGGAGCAGCTGATAAGTGTCAGTTTTGTACACTTATCCATAGTTTGTATCGATAAAATTGACCCATAATTGAGCTAGTCTTCTCGTTTTTTGCTTTTAATTAATTAGTTTTAATAATTTTATTTTTATCGGATGATGATCGGATTAAATAACTGATTTACTCAAGAAATAACATGTTTATTAAATATTCTCTTTGTTGAATTTTGATATATTCATGTTGTAGGGCTTTCCGAGACGAATTCGGCAGTCTTTCCGAAGAAGATCTGGGGCAAAAATGCAAAGTCTGAGAAATTCTGGGCTGAAAACATAACTATCAAAGCTTCAAGTGGGCAAATTTACGAAGCCACGTTACGGCTGTAACTCCTGAATGTTACGGCCGTAACTCTTGACAGATTGTTATGATTTGTCTAATTTTTTATACTTTTTGTGTATTATTGAGGGGATGGCTGGCATTGATCCGATCTAATGTAATAATGCTGGAGTTTTGGAGCTATTAGATGACTTTAGGTGTATAAATAGACCCCTTTGATCATTCATCATTAATCATTCATCTTATAATTTTTTATTTTTTGTAAACTTTTCGTTTTGTGTGAAGAACACACTTGTGTTCTTGAGTGATCTTTGTAAGTGTGGTATAGCATATGTTGTTCAGAGAGTTTATTGCTTCTATCTCCTTTATCTACTAAGGGAGTTAGGATCAATTCTTTCTCTTGATTCAACTAATAATGACCACAAAAGCTTGTAATATGTATAATAAACCCTTCATGGGCTAAGTTACCTTTAGTTGGGATTATAAACAAGGTTAGTCATGTTATTTATGTTTGTATAAAAGATCTATTGTGAATTACTTATTATTGTGTGTGATTTTCATTGTTTTAACAATCTTTATTTATTTGGCCAATAAATGACGATATTTATGGTCTTCATATGTTTCGAAAGAAAATATGTTTGATTAGATCAAATGATCTTCACTCTAAGTTGTTCTAGGGGATAGAAATATACCTCTAGTCCTTAGATGATTCTTTGAGTTATTTTCATAAATCCTAATGCTATGTATTGAAGTCGATCAATATAGAAATATAGTGGATTGATTCAATATGTAAGGGGCGTTTTATAGTTCGAAAGAGAAACCGTCTTTTTAAGGAAAATCGAATCTACACAACATAATAAGTAAATTCATCTTATGATCTCCTATACATCTTTTATAACTAATGACGAACTAAGTTTGTAATCCCAACTATTTCATTTTATCGTTAATCAATCTATTATTATTGCAATCTTTTTATTTCCTTAAAATATTAGAACTAATATTGCATTTTCTTTGCAATTATTAAACCAAACTTTTTAATTGTGTGTTTCACTTATCTTAGTATCTATAAAAATAGACTAATAGTGTATAATTCAAATTATAACCAAACTTCCTTGTGGGATCGATAAACCGGACTCAAAAAGTCCACTTTACTACTTGATACGATATCGTGCACTTGCGATAGTTACACTTGTAACACCCCGAGATATTCGGAATAATTACAGCGCCGTAAACCCTTTAGATAAGGATTTACAAGGCTAATTTTAAAAGAAATGTAAAAACAATTCAATCGAACAACTGAAGTTCAAATACAAATTTGATTCAACCGATCAAATGAGTTAACTTATACATCCATATCGAAATGACCTTATTAAAACAGACGTACTCGAGTACTAAACGAACCAAGAAGACAATTCATAATAACAATAACATCAACCACATCACTGAGCCATTTCATCGTCTGCCGATGACCGTGGTTGCCTCCCCGCTCCTCGGCTACCTGAACATCAAAACAATGTCCACCCCCGAAGGGGTTAGCAAAATAATGCTAGTACAAGTATCATCATACAATAAATCATCAATGCATCATAAAACGTGCAAAACGGACTTCCGCCACCGGAATCCAACGATGCGAATCCTCACGATTCCATAAACACAATACAGGGTAATCCAGCGATCCAGCGCCCTTGGTATAGATCCCCATGATGATCCCGTCGGACCAACGCATGGTGGAAAACTCGTCCAACGATCCAGCGCCCTCAGCATAGATCCCCATGATGATCCCGTCGGACCAACGCATGGTGGACATTCGATCCAGCGCCCTCAGCATAGATCCTCATGATCCCCTCGGATCATTTATACCATAAATCAATCAACTATGCATACACATATGCATTTCAATATGTTCATCAATACGAACAAATAACAACGAATATCACGAGAATTTTCAGAAATACATCTCATATTCAACAATATGAACAAAACCACAAGCATGATAAATCGATCTCGACATATGATACTTGCCTCGAAAATGGCAAGGACAAAACACTTCAATGATCTCGACACACTCGAAGGCCGCCTCCTTCGATCAACGTAACAAGCTCGAACCTTAACAAAAGGAATGATATACAAATCATTTCAAGTCGAACGATGGCCTAATAATTCGGTCTACGGCCGAAAAGCTCAATAAACAATCTGCCTGGACTGCTTAGCGTGCGCTACGTACTCTACGTAACGTGCGCTAAGCCGGCCTGTTAGCGTACGCTATCGTGTAAGACTAGTGTGCGCTAGCTACGAACTGACAGTTTGAATCGGCTGATACATAACGTACGCTACGTACGTTTTGTGCGCTAACTGAACCCCGATAGCGCACGTTAACTCACATATGTTAGCGTGCGCTAATCTTGCATGGCAGAATACTGCTAACGGAAAAACTGGGTTGAAAGGTGGTGAATTTCATGAACTCTATGGTGATAATACAAATTACCCTAGGGCATAACATGTTAATAAGGTTTGTGGAAGTTCTATGATTATGAGGTACAAATATACGGATAATCATCTCAACATCATAATTTATCTTCTATCTTCAAGAAATATTCGAAGTTCCGATTATTCCAAGTCCCAAAACATATGATTCCTTACGTAAAACATACGAACTAGGTAATCTTCATATACTAGTCGATTGGTTTTGAAGATACATAACATGCTTAGGAATCCACATACAAAAAGGTTCAATGGATTATACGATGAATAAGTGTCGAAACGTCGAAAATATCCTTCTAACACACGATGTACGACTAATAACGAATCTAACTGACTAGACGAACATGATCAACATCCTTTAGAACACAACTAGTATTGGTGAAGAATCACCTACCTCAAGGTAGTGAAGAACACGGAGGAAATTGAAGCAATCCAACACCGAAAGCTTGAACACCAATCTCCAATGATATACGATCTTCAATCACGAACCAGGATGTTGATATGAAGTGTTAAGGATGAAGGAAGTTATGTTCTAAGTGTAAGAATTCGGGTAATGGGAGAAGAAAGAACTGAATTCACGAATAGGATGCTGTCCTATTTATAAGAAATGGCTATTAGCGAGCGCTAGACCCTGCTCGTAGCGTGCGCTAACGGCTCACTGACTTAACTGTACTCAGCACTTAGCGTGCGCTACGCATATACCTGTAGCGTGCGCTAAGGCGTTAACTCGTCTTTTCCCGAAAGCCGTCCAGGTACATCCCGACATGATCCGACAGGGGTCCCCCGGCCAGATCTCACCTACCGCACGTCTCAATCAAATTGACCACGCATAGCGTGCGCTAATGACCCTCAGTAGCGTGCGCTATGAATCCACGTTAGCGCACGCTAAACATAGACGATAGCGTGCGCTACATGCGCAAAATTACAATCTTTAAATCATAAACATGAAATTATACGCTCGACAACATCGGATCATGAAATACGGAGAATAGTACTCAGACAAAAGTACAATCATTACAATATCACAAGTTCCAATAACATAACAGAAATCTCGGGTATTACATCCTTCCTCCCTAAAAAGAAGTTTCGTCCCGAAACTTAAGATGAAAACAACTCCGGATATCTAGTCTTCATACTGTCCTCCGTTTCCCAAGTGGCCTCTTCGACTCCATGTCGTGACCATTGTACTTTAACCAAGTGTATTGGTTTATTCCTCAATTATTTGATCCGGCTCTCAAGTATCTTGATTGGTCTCTCTTCGAAGGTGCCATCATTAGCTATCTCGATCTCATCGAAATCAATGACGTGACTGGGGTCCGGTACATACTTCCGCAGTTGGGATACGTGAAACACATTGTGAACGTGACTCAGCGATGGCGGTAAGGCCAACCTGTATGCTAAATCTCCAACTCTCTCGAGGATCTCAAATGGTCCGATATATCTCGGACTAAGCTTGCCTCTCCTCCCGAAACGGAAAATCCCTCGTGTAGGAGACACCTTCAATAGCACATGGTCCCCAGCTTTGAACTCTAGAGGGCGACGATGTACATCTGCATAAGACTTCCGACTCTGGGCAGTCAACAGTCTCTCTCGAATCAAAGCTATCTTCTCTTGAGTCTGAATAATCAATTCTGGTTCCGTCCCGATCAAATCCGAAGAATCATCCCAACATAGGGGTGATCGGCATCTTCTCCCGTACAAAGCTTCAAATGGTGCCATCTTAATTGAAGCATGCCAACTATTATTGTAGGTGAATTCAACTAATGGCAAATGAACTTCCCAATCAGTTGACCAATCCAAAGCACAATCTCTAAGCATGTCTTCTACAGTTTGAATAGTCCTTTCGGACTGACCGTCCGTTTGGGGATGATAAGCTGTGCTAAAGTTGAGCTCAGTCCCTAGAGCCCTGTGAACTGCTTTCCAGAAGTGTGACACGAAGCGACCATCTCGATCCGAAATAATGGTCCTCGGCGTCCCATGCAATCTGACTATCTCCGCAATAAATACTCGTGCCAATCTCTCGGGTCCCCATGTATCTTTAATTTCCAGGAAATGAGCCGACTTGGATAGTCGATCAACTACAACCCAAATCATGTTCATTCCCGTTCTAGTCCTTGGCATACTAGTGATGAAGTCCATCGAGATATCCTCCCACTTCCACTCAGGGATCGGAAGCGGTTTTAACATCCCTACAGTCGTTGATGTTCAATCTTAACTCACGACAAGTCAAACACTTCGAAACGTACTCCGCTACGTCCTTCTTCATATTCCCCCACCAGAAGTTTTGCTTTAAATCCTTATACATCTTACTACTGCCTGGGTGAATAGAATAGGGCCCGCTATGAGCTTCCTTCAAAATTGTCCGTCTCAAATCATCATCCTCGGGAACGCAGAGTCGACTCTGAAATCTCAGAACTCCATCGTCTTGTATCACGAATACTGGGGCTTTTCCTTTCTTTACTTCGTCGCATAATCGAAGTATCAGAGAATCGTTCAATTGTTTAGACATGATCTCCTCGACTAGTGATGAAGTCAGTTCCATCACATAAAGTTGCCCTTGGATTCCTGGTGCCCATACTTCAATCCCCTCGCGGATCAGTTCTCGTTGAATACTGGTTTGGGACGTAAGTGCTTCCAACACTCGAAGAGAAACAGGTTTTCCGCTCAAGGCATCGGCTACTACGTTTGCTTTCCCCGGATGATAGAGAATCTCCAAGTCGTAATCCTTGATCAATTCCAGCCACCTTCTCTGCCTCATATTTAATTCTTTCTGACTGAAAATGTACTTGAGGCTCTTATGATCTGTAAAGATCTGACAATGAGTGCCGTACAAATAATGTCGCCAAATTTTCAAGGCAAAGACCACAGCTGCTAGCTCCAGATCATGAGTAGGGTAATTAATCTCGTACGGTTTCAATTGCCGAGAAGCATAAGCAATCACTTTATCCTTCTGCATCAACACACAACCCAAACCCTGATTTGAAGCGTCGCTGTATACCATGAATCCATCAGTTCCCTCTGGCAGCGCTAATATAGGTGCTGTTGTCAGTCTCCTCTTAAGTTCGTCAAAACCAGCCTGGCACCTTTCATTCCACGTGAACTTTTGAGTTTTCTATAACAGCTGAGTGAGCGGACGAGCAATTTTGGAAAATTCCTCTACAAAGCGGCGATAATATCCAGCAAGTCCTAAGAAGCTTCGGACTTCTTTCACGTTTTTAGGAGCTTCCCAATCCAAGATTGCTTCGACTTTCTTCAGGTCCACCTGAACTCCGTCGGCTGATATCACATGCCCAAGGAAGGTTACTTCCTTAAGCCAGAACTCGCATTTTGAAAGTTTTGCATACAGCTGTTCCTTCCTCAAGGTGCTCAAAACCACACGTAAATGTTCAGCATGTTCCTCTGCGTCCCTCGAATATATCAGGATGTCGTCAATGAAGATGACCACAAATTTATCCAAGTATTCCAAGAATACCCGATTCATCAATTGCATGAATACCGCAGGAGCATTGGTAAGTCCAAATGGCATTACTACAAATTCATAATGCGCATCGGGATGCGAAAGCGATTTCGGTATATCCGATTCCTTAATTCTCAACTGGTGGTATCCTGATCGCAAGTCAATCTTCGAGAATACCCTTGCCCCTTGCAGTTGATCAAACAAGTCGTCGATCCGAGGTATAGGATACTTATTCTTGATCGTCATCTTGTTGAGCTCCCGTAATCAATACACATCGGAGGGATCCGTCTTTCTTCCGGACAAAGAGAACGGGCGCTCCCCAAGGAGAAACGCTCGGTTGAATATAACCCTTCTGTAACAATTCCTCCAGTTGTTTCTTGAGTTCATACATCTCGGTCGGCGCCATGCGATATGGTGCCCTGGAAATAGGAGCTGCTCCAGGCTCTAATTCGATAGTGAATTCCACTTCTCTCTGCGGAGGTAACCCAGGTAGTTCGTCAGGAAATACATCTGAGAACTCATTCACAACTGAAATAGACGAGAGCTCTACTCCTTCCTCTTTCCTCATGGCATAGCACCAAAGTCCGTGACATCCCTGCTTCAGTAATTTCACGGCTTTCATTGCTTTGATCAATTTTCCCGAGCTTCCTGGTCTTCATCCTCGGAATAAGTGTTCAGATCCATCATCAGCAATGATAGAAATGACTCTCTCACGGTAATTCAGAACAGATCCATAACGGTTGAGCCAATCATCTCCGAGAATTAAATCGTCACCGTAGATGTCAACTACAATGAGATTCGATGGCCACTCTCTTCCTTTTATAGATACTGGGAAATCCCTAGCTTCTAGGGTTCCCACAATTTTCTCTCCGCTCGGTAATCCCACAACATAAGGTTCACAATTATACAAGCACGAGATTTTCAAACGATTAACACAGTTCAAAGATATAAAAGAATGCGTAGCTCCCGAATCGAACAAGACACTAGCTGGTTGCAAAAGGATGCGAATCGTACTGATGCAACAAGCGTGTTCGATCATCCTTCTTCATCTCGTAAATACGCTACTGGATGTCTCTCTCTTTCCAACGCTCACGTTGAAATCCACTCTGCGCGTTTGGTTCACACTAGTGTCCTTCGAACCGGTGACAGAGTGCGAGTACCAAAAGATCGGGTCGCATTCCCACAAAATGTTGCGCGATGTCCTTCTGTCCACACTCGAAACAGTCACGCAGCGTGAAACAATCACGTCGAACATGTCCCGCTTTGCCACGCTTATAACACTTCTTCCTGCGTCTCAAAAGCTTGGTGCCGCCGAACTTCTTTCCACCTCGAGAAGGATGCGGAGGTCTCTTGGATGAATGAAAAGAGGACTCGACCGCGAGGCCCGCTACTCTTATTCTCCGTGAAGTTGCCGGACACCTTCGTTTTTTTGCTTCCGTCGATTTCTCTCCGCTGCCTCCTTCATATCATAGGCCAACGCCTTGTCCTGATACTGTCGCAAGGTGGTACATTCAAATCCGGACATATCCGCTGAATTTCCGGCTTCATTCGCATGTCAAAATGAAAAATCTTCTCCGCCTCGGTCTGACCAAGTGGCGCACATAAGTCATTTGGTGATTAAAAGTCTTAATCACGTCCGTCACAGATGCTTCCGAATTTTGTGGTGAGAAAAACTCCCGAACTCGGGCTTCTCTAACGGGACGAGGACAATCTGCGCCTCCATCATCAATTTGAATTCCGTCCAGTCAACATTGTGCTCCTCCGGTCGAATGGCCTCCCACCGCCGAAAGCCTCCTGTCGAAGATCTTGGGCGACGGAACCTTCCTATCGTTGGGATAGTTAATCCTGCAAAAATCTTCTCTAATTCCTTGACGGTGATCCCAAGAAAGCGTCTCACAGAACCGTCAAATTTCGGAGGGTGCAATTTAATCACTTGAAGCCATCTATCTCCTCGATTTTCCACGTTATCTTTCTTTGTCCCATCGCCGTCTGCATGCGATCCACAACTTGAGCAAACTGGTTTATCTGGGCAACCACTGTGAAGCACTCCGCACGTTAGGATCTGCATTATTATTTGCCGATCCCTATTGTCCCGGAATGGGAATCCGTTCGACTAGCGGTTATCTCTGGGGTAGATACCGACTCTTCTTGCCTCGCATTTCCACGTCCGCGTCCACGACCGCGTCCGCGTCCACGACCTCCTCTCAACATACTGTAAACATAAATACTCAATATCCAGGACAAACTTTCTCAAAGTATATCCATCAATGTTTACAAGACATGAATTAAATAAAACGGTAGTATTCGAGATTAGGAAACTTACAACCACGGTCCACACGACGATCTCGGCTCAAAGGTGATGTTACGAACGACCAATAATCAAATAACGTAAACAGACCCAACTAACCCGACTGCCAAGATATCCATGAATCTTAGCTCTGATACCATATTCTGTAACACCCCGAGATATTCGGAATAATTACAGCGCCGTAAACCCTTTAGATAAGGATTTACAAGGCTAATTTTAAAAGAAATGTAAAAACAATTCAATCGAACAACTGAAGTTCAAATACAAATTTGATTCAACCGATCAAATGAGTTAACTTATACATCCATATCGAAATGACCTTATTAAAACAGACGTACTCGAGTACTAAACGAACCAAGAAGACAATTCATAATAACAATAACATCAACCACATCACTGAGCCATTTCATCGTCTCCGATTGCTGTGGTTGCCTCCCCGCTCCTCGGCTACCTGAACATCAAAACAATGTCCACCCCCGAAGGGGTTAGCAAAATAATGCTAGTACAAGTATCATCATACAATAAATCATCAATGCATCATAAAACGTGCAAAACGGACTTCCGCCACCGGAATCCAACGATGTGAATCCTCACGATTCCATCAACACAATATAGGGTAATCCAGCGATCCAGCGCCCTTGGTATAGATCCCCATGATGATCCCGTTGGACCAACGCATGGTGGAAAACCCGTCCAACGATCCAGCGCCCTCAGCATAGATCCCCATGATGATCCCGTCGGACCAACGCATGGTGGACATTCGATCCAGCGCCCTCAGCATAGATCCTCATGATCCCCTCGGATCATTTATACCATAAATCAATCAACTATGCATACACATATGCATTTCAATATGTTCATCAATACGAACAAATAACAACGAATATCACGAGAATTTTCAGAAATACATCTCATATTCAACAATATGAACAAAACCACAAGCATGATAAATCGATCTCGACATATGATACTTGCCTCGAAAATGGCAAGGACGAAACACTTCAATGATCTCGACACACTCGAAGGCCGCCTCCTTCGATCAACGTAACAAGCTCGAACCTTAACAAAAGGAATGATATACAAATCATTTCAAGTCGAACGATGGCCTAATAATTCGGTCTACGGCCGAAAAGCTCAATAAACAATCTGCCTGGACTGCTTAGCGTGCGCTACGTACTCTACGTAACGTGCGCTAAGCCGGCCTGTTAGCGTACGCTATCGTGTAAGACTAGCGTGCGCTAGCTACGAACTGACAGTTTGAATCGGCTGATACATAACGTACGCTACGACGCGTTTGTGCGCTAATCGAACCCCCGATAGCGCACGTTAACTCACATATGTTAGCGTGCGCTAATCTTGCATGGCAGAATACTGCTAACGGAAAAACTGGGTTGAAAGGTGGTGAATTTCATGAACTCTATGGTGATAATACAAATTACCCTCGGGCATAACATGTTAATAAGGTTTGTGGAAGTTCTATGATTATGAGGTACAAATATACGGATAATCATCTCAACATCATAATTTATCTTCTATCTTCAAGAAATATTCCAAGTTCCGATTATTCCAAGTCCCAAAACATATGATTCCTTACGTAAAACATACGAACTAGGTAATCTTCATATACTGGTCGATTGGTTTTGAAGATACATAACATGCTTAGGAATCCACATACAAAAAGGTTCAATGGATTATACGATGAATAAGTGTCGAAACGTCGAAAATATCCTTCTAACACACGATGTACGACTAATAACGAATCTAACTGACTAGAAGAACATGATCAACATCCTTTAGAACACAACTAGTATTGGTGAAGAATCACCTACCTCAAGGTAGTGAAGAACACGGAGGAAATTGAAGCAATCCAACACCGAAAGCTTGAACACCAATCTCCAATGATATACGATCTTCAATCACGAACCAGGATGTTGATATGAAGTGTTTAGGATGAAGGAAGTTATGTTCTAAGTGTAAGAAATCGGGTAATGGGAGAAGAAAAAACTGAAATCACGAATAGGATGCTGTCCTATTTATAAGAAATGGCTATTAGCGCGCGCTAGACCCTGCTCGTAGCGTGCGCTAACGGCTCACTGACTTAACTGTACTCAGAACTTAGCGTGCGCTACGCATATACCTGTAGCGTGCGCTAAGGCGTTGACTCGGCTTTTCCCGAAAGCCGTCCAGGTACATCCCGACACGATCCGACAGGGGTCCCCCGGCCAGATCTCACCTACCGCACGTCTCAATCAAATTGACCACGCATAGCGTGCGCTAATGACCCTCAGTAGCGTGCGCTATGAATCCACGTTAGCGCACGCTAAACATAGATGATAGCGTGCGCTACATGCGCAGAATTACAATCTTTAAATCATAAACATGAAATTATACGCTCGACAACATCGGATCATGAAATACGGAGAATAGTACTAAGACAAAAGTACAATCATTACAATATCACAAGTTCCAATAACATAGCAGAAATCTCGGGTATTACAACACTAACAACGTGTCAAGTTTTTGGCACCGTTGCCGGGGAAGTATAAGTTATATTTGAAATCTTACATTGTAAACTATTTTTATAGGTACAACTTTCTCGACATTGTAACTTAGTACTCAATTGTGTTTGTCCGGTCAAGTGGCGGATAACGGTACTCCGTGACTATAAAAGTCGGATTTTTCAGTTTCCCACAACAAGTGATATTTTTAAATATTTCCTCCATTTATTTTCATTTTTATTTATTTATTTATTTTATGGAAGAAACTTTGTTTAAAATCGAAAAAAGATTTCCCTTTCTAAGCAAAAATGTCATTTTAAAGATTTATAAGACAAGACTTGAAAGGATGAGGTTGCTTATGCATAAAAGCATACCTTTTGACATAAGATTCATAATTGAAGCCAAAGTAAGAATAGAGGGTGAATTCACAGAAACACCGACTAGATTTTTACCAGGGCTAGGAAAAAGTTCATATGCGAAGAAACGACGAGCAAAGATGATAGCCGTTTGTTATAAATGTGCTAGATGGAACTGTAATTTAAAATGTCGATCTTTAGGAATTCCATCTATAAACAGAGAAGATAAAATTCAGTTCATTAAGGATGGTCTGAATAAGGAGAATTTAGATGATATCGAAATTTCTCTTGACACGCATCCTAGTGGACTCGTACATTACGGAATTCGATGTTTGTGGAATAAATTCCAACCAGAATATGAACAACGTCTTGGGAATCTGACATTAAAAGACCTTGTTTGCCAATTTGTAAGAAAATTAGATGGGAAGCTTCTCCCCTGTAATATCCGGAATTTCTACTACTGATGTTTAATATTATTTTATCCGAGTTATATTGTACAACGTGGAATCTGTACAGTAGAGATAAAATAAATAAAGGACTGAGATATCAGTATCGGTATAATTGTCGTATTTGGTCGACAATTACATTTGAGGATATTGTGTATCAGGTTGTCGTACTTTTGATATTGGGTATATCGTATGATGATATTATTGGATTCAGTGTTTGTGTTCAGTGTGTCTTATGTTCGCTTTTGGTATGTCGAGACGTTGGACAAGAACTGCGGAAAATGGCTAAGTATAGCCTTATTAGCGCACGCTGATATTCATGCATAACGCACGCTATCGTGCAGGATTAGCACACGCTACGTTTATAGGTTAGCGTACGCTAGTGCAGACAGATCGGAAGGAATCTGCGTGTGGACCCGGCTGCTTTCGGCGCACGTTCTGGTAAGTCAACGGTTGTTGTCCTGAAGTATTAGCGCACGCTAAAGATTAGGCTTAGCGCACGCTAACTATATATCAGTCAACAAGGAATCTTATCCTTGCTAGATGCTGTCGGAATGTGGGGGCGAGTGGTAGGTGAACACTGTAGTAAGTCAACTTCGGATAGCGCACGCTAAGAGTAAGGACTTGCGTACGCTAGACATGATGATTTACGTACGTTAATGCATGGGCATTACGTACGTAAGGTAGTTTACGAAGCAAGACAGTAGCCTCTGGGCTTCGATAGCGCACGCTAACAAAGTCAGTTAGCGCACGCTAAGGCTGGCGCACGCTAAACATAATGGTTTAGCGCACGCTAGTAAGGTATTCTATATAAAGGGACAAACAGGTGTCATGAAGCATTTCGTCCATTTCTTTCCTTTCACCCGATAGAGACAACCTTGGGAGAACATTTGGAGTTCCTAAACACTGAGAGATGATGATCTTTAACAAGATTAAGATGGAGAGCATGGATTCAAGCCTTGTTCTTCAAGTTATTCATGATTCTTGGAATGGAGTCTAGTGTTCTTATTCTTGGTCCATCCAATCCTGGTAATTTTCGTATCCTCTTGATGATAGTTCGTTTTCTTGGATGATTTCATGTAAGGAGCATGTTGGATAATCATATGATGATGTTATATGGGATTCAATGGAATTTTGATAAGAGTCTCGGATGTTAGTTAAGATTCTTCATACTATAAGGATGTTGATTCGTTTAACCCGATCTAAGATGGATTTCGAATCTTGTTAATTATATTGATCGATTTAGAGGAGTTAAATCATGATACGAGGTTGAATTCGGATTGAATATGATATGATCCTTGTTATCGAGTCGGTTTGATTGTTGGTGTTATTATTGATATATGGACAATGATATGATCCTTGTGATAGTTATGGTGTTGTTTATCTTCAAGAGATATGGAGATTCATATCTCCCTTCATTCGGATTCGTAGTTGCAAGATGTTAGTCGATGCTTGGATTGCATGCCATTGTACAGCATTAGCGCACGCTAAGCTTACTGGCTAGCGCACGCTAACGGGACAACTTAGCGCACGCTACGTTATGCGTTTAACGTGCGCTAAGTAGGCAGACAGTGCAGTATTTTTGTGTTTTGATTATGAATTCGTGATGGTTTGACTTGGTTGGTTCTGAATGTGTTTATTCGAGGTTGTGTTGAACCGTTGAGTTCGATTGGTTAGTATTGTCAGTTGTTGATTGTTATCGGATATGTGTTATTTGATTTCTTCGATAGGTTGAGATTGCTGATCGGTGATTATAACCGGATATTGCGGTCGTGTTCGAGTATGTCCATTGTATTGCTTTTGATCGGGGCTGAGGAGCTCGTAGACAAAGGCAATGTGTTCGACAACAGCTTCGTGGTACCGGTATCGAGGCAAGTTATTACTTGCTCAGTTATAATATTTAATGAATGGTTTCAGTTTCATTTCGTTTATAATGCATATAGCGATGATTATTATTGTGAACTCTGGGTATTCGGATCGCATATCGTTCTTTCGATTCTGGGAGATAAATCATAATGTATATGCTTATATAAGTTATTGGTATGTTCGAGTATCAAGGTTACATTATGGTAAAGACGAGGATATGAGTATCTATAGTTCATTGTTCGTATGGATCGCCGAGCATTGAGGATAATCGTCGGTGATGATTGGACATCGAGATTTCTCCAGAAGGACTCGGGGCAAGTATCTTATATCGATTCAATTAGAGTTAGTGATTTGATCATGCGTATTATCATTCATGTTGTCGAACATGAGGTCGTCTTAATTGATTTGTCATATTGTCGTTCATGTTGCGTTGTTCATGATGATGAACATATTGTTTTGCATATGTGTATGCATATTGTGTTGTTTATGTTGTGTTGATCCGATGGGATCGCGCGATCTATGCTGAGGGCGCTGGATCGGATGTCCACCTCGTGTTGGTCCGACGGGATCATCTTGGGATCTATGCTGAGGGCGCTGGATCATTGGACGGGTTTTTCCACCTCGTGTTGGTCCGACGGGATCATCTTGGGATCTATCCGAGGCGCTGGATCGTTGGATTACCCAAGATTGTGTTATTGTTGTGCATATGTATATTGTTGGTTATCCACCTCGTGTTGATCTTGTAGGATCATCTTGGGATCTATCCGAGGGCGCTGGATCATGGGATTTCCATTGAGTATACATAGTTGTTATTGTTTTTGAGCATATTGACGTTGTCATATGAGTATGCATTTGTAGGTCTTGTGTTAGGACCACGTCCGCATTGCATTGTTCGATATCGGATTAGACCGATATGATTATCGTGGCACATCATATCTCGAGGTATGTTCCATATTTTCCTTGGTCTTGTCTTTGGTGGACAATTGGTTATCGTCTTGGGATTTGATGATTTTATTCGATGGATCGTATTGGTCGAAATGGTAGATTTCCGTATCGTGAGTTGGTTATGATAGTTTGAGGATCTTGAGTATTGTTTGAGGTACAATACAAATATTATGTTCGAGTTTAATGGTTATTCGATGAGAATTACTTGAGTAAGTAAAGTCATGGCGGTAAGATTACATTGGTCGTATTCTTATTCTCATTGGTATGTATTCTTAATGTGATGTGACGGTTATCATTGTTGGATATTATGGTGACCGTCGTG
This sequence comes from Orobanche coerulescens, assembly GCA_033398695.1. Taxonomy (NCBI): domain Eukaryota; kingdom Viridiplantae; phylum Streptophyta; class Magnoliopsida; order Lamiales; family Orobanchaceae; genus Orobanche; species Orobanche coerulescens. Next base: position 67,724,989 of record CM065804.1, on the reverse strand, counting down.
GGATTTCTTTTAGGTTCTTGGAGTAACGAGCTTGTAGAGGTCGAGAATAGATGAGCTTCCATGAGGATACTGGCTAGGACAAGTTGTGTGCATTGAGTTTTTGATTGGTTCTCGTATTCATTTGCTAGAGTATCCTTATGGTTGGTCTTTTTCCGCTGCGTGAGTATTTTGAAATGACCTTTTGGTATCTGGTAACTGAGGTTGCTTTGGAAGTCGTTTTCTAAACTTTTGAGTGTCGGCTGTTTGGCCTCGCGATTTCAAATGAGTTTTTACGACGGTTTTTGATAAATGGATTTTATAAGTCTTTGTGAATTTTTAAAGTTAGTACCGTCGTTGGCCTCTTGGGCATTTGTAAATGTTTGTGAAAATTTCTTTTTAGCCTTGTGGGTTCCATCTCGGGGCCCACGGCGCTGTAATATTTCCGGTTAAATCTGGGGGTGTTACAGAATATGGTATCGGAGCTTAGGTTGAGAAAGCCTAAGCATTTGGGTCGAGTTGGGTCGTGTTTTTGTCGCGTCATTCGAGTTTTCGATTGACAAATATTAGAGCCGTGAGTTTTTGTTGTTCACTCAGGCTTATGTGTTATGTGATTTACCAGTATCGTACTGGGCTTGTTATAACTTTTCCAAATGGTGTTAACGAGATTCTCTGGAATGAGATGTATTGTGTTCTTGAGTCGAACTGAGTTTGCCAACGTGTGTTTTGATAATGTCCGTGTCGAGTATTTTCTAGAGCCGAGACATATGCCAGTATCACGGGGAATCGTCGGCTTCACGATCTGTAAGTATTTGGATTTTTGAATTTCATTGAGATTTATTGCCGTTCTAAGTTGATACGTTTTGAGATTCAGTAGATATTATGCGTTACGGTATAAGGTGACGAGTTGGGACAGGATTGATGATCTTGAGGAGTTATGATTTCGAGAATCAGTATGTTGGTTAGTTTCTGGAACGAAATTATGTATTCGGGAGAAGGGCTATGGATTGTCGAGAAGAACATGTAGTCATGTTAGTTCATTTTGTGATATATATGAACTGTTTTTGAGCATTTGAAAATGATACTTTTCAAAATGAATGTCTTACGGATGTTTTACGGAAAATGATTTTTTGGCGAGACCCAATCGATTTTGAAATGGTTTTATAACTCAGACTTGAAGTCCGAAAACGGGTTTACTACATTTTAAACTTTATGTAATGCTGAATGAGTAACGGGCTAAGACCCTAATGTTTCAAACGGCTTTTCTGTTTTCTTAAAACTCCCGAGACTTGTAAAACACTTTACCAATCGTTTACCTATGTTATTTCCGACTTTCGAGGCTTTGGTTTACTTGTTCAAATTGAACCTCTCGGGAAGTCTTTCATTTGTGTGGATTTGTTTCAATATTTTGTCATATCATATTTAAGGTGATCCAGATGGGTTAATGACTGACGTTGCAAGTCATGTGTGGAAAAGGAGTTTAGTCGAATTTATATATTGAGATTTTGGAACTCGATCGTGTGGTTTTCCGATGGAATATCGGTGGATATTGGTGACGAACCGAATTGGTATACAGGAGTATGGATATAGTCGAGCATTTGCATACTTTTCATTTTAAAACTTCAAATCGTGTGGATTCGAAGGAAACTGTTATCAAATACTTGGCACCATCGAGCCAAGTTAATTTTCGAAAATTGATTTTGTGGTCTTACCAAAATTTATGTTTTGAGTTTTCAAACTCTTGAAAGAATTTTCGAAAATTTGTCTTTTGACAAGAATATATGATTTCAAACTGGTTTTGAAAATGTGATTGATATACATACGCATTTAGTGCATAGTGCATATCATATTGATGGTACGATGGAAATGGAATTCGTACTTCAGTATGTTAGTTTGATTATCCGGTGATGATCGGTTGAGTTATCAGATAAGAGAAATATGTTGCGTGTTGTAGATTCATGCACATAATATTATTTTGGAAACTTGGGATTTTGTGAAACCGGAACATATGTGCTATGTGATTCCATTGGTATGGTAGTAGCGATTTTACCTTACCGATTCTGGAATGATTTCCTTGTAAGCGTAGATTTGGGGATGGTGACCCCATCTTGGTTGTTTTAGATAGTGAGTGGTCGCTTTCACTCGTGTATGATCGGGTATGTTCGTCGGTTTGTGATTGGTTGTTCATATGCCGAGGGGTATGTTCGCGATCGGATATGTTTATTGAGATCCACTTGTATGTCATCGGTGTGTCGTTTTGAGAATTTTGCTTTTTCGTATATACATTTACGTGGTTCCGTGTTGATAGTGTTGGAGTTTACCGTGTGAAGGTATTCTCGATTTCCGTTGATCGTTCGTTGGTTGTATTGGAGTTTATCACGTTGATGATATTCTCGATTGTGTTTTGACCTACGGTTGGTGATTGGAATTTATCATGTCGATGATAAATTCGGTTGATTGTTGATCATTGTTGGTGATCATCGAGCGTTGATTGTCTATCGATGTTTCGGGATTCGTTGCCATTGTATTGAGCGGTTGTTTCACAGATACATCGGATATTATTCGTTTTATCGAGTGAGACTTGATTATGTAATCAGCAGACAGGATTTGATTCGGCATTGTTTGATCCGAAGATGATATATTTTGTTGAGAATCGGGAATTGTGATCGTAAGCGTATTGAGACTGCATCGTGAGAACGCTGCTAGTATCTCGGAGATCGTCGACTGCGTATTTGGAAGTATGCTCTTTTGGATATTCGGTAATGATGATGATAAATCGTTTTCGTGATGGTTTTGGGTTATTTTGAGTTTAAAGGTATGTTTGTTCGTTTTATTATGTATTGCAAGTTTCGAGACCGAAACTTATTTTAAGGGGTGTAGAATGTAATATCCGAATTTCTACTCGATGTTTAATATTATTTTATCCGAGTTATATTGTATGCAGTGGAATGCATGCAGTAGAGATAAAATAAATAAAGGACTGAGATATCAGTATCGGTATAATTGTCGTATTTGGTCGACAATTACATTTGAGGATATTGTGTATCAGGTTGTCGTACTTTTGATATTGGGTATATCGTATGATGATATTATTGGATTCAGTGTTTGTGTTCAGTGTGTCTTATGTTCGCTTTTGGTATGTCGAGACGTTGGACAAGAACTGCGGAAAATGGCTAAGTATAGCCTTATTAGCGCACGCTGATATTCATGCATAACGCACGCTATCGTGCAGGATTAGCGCACGCTACGTTTATAGGTTAGCGTACGCTAGTGCGCATGCATCGGAAGGAATCTGCGTGTGGACCCATTGCTTTCGGCGCACGTTCTGGTAAGTCAACGGTTGTTGTCCTGAAGTATTAGCGCACGCTAAAGATTAGGCTTAGCGCACGCTAACTATATATTAGTCAACAAGGAATCTTATCCTTGCTAGATGCTGTCGGAATGTGGGGGCGAGTGGTAGGTGAACACTGTAGTAAGTCAACTTCGGATAGCGCACGCTAAGAGTAAGGACTTGCGTACGCTAGACATGATGATTTAGGTACGTTAATGCATGGGCATTACGTACGTAAGGTAGTTTACGAAGCAAGACAGTAGCCTCTGGGCTTCGATAGCGCACGCTAACAAAGTCAGTTAGCGCACGCTAAACATAATGGTTTAGCGCACGCTAGTAAGGTATTCTATATAAAGGGACAAACAGGTGTCATGAAGCATTTCGTCCATTTCTTTCCTTTCACCCGATAGAGACAACCTTGCGAGAACATTTGGAGTTCCTAAACACTGAGAGATGATGATCTTTAACAAGATTAAGATGGAGAGCATGGATTCAAGCCTTGTTCTTCAAGTTATTCATGATTCTTGGAATGGAGTCTAGTGTTCTTATTCTTGGTCCATCCAATCCAGGTAATTTTCGTATCCTCTTGATGATAGTTCGTTTTCTTGGATGATTTCATGTAAGGAGCATGTTGGATAATCATATGATGATGTTATATGGGATTCAATGGAATTTTGATAAGAGTCTCGGATGTTAGTTAAGATTCTTCATACTATAAGGATGTTGATTCGTTTAACCCGATCTAAGATGGATTTGAATCTTGTTAATTATATTGATCGATTTAGAGGAGTTAAATCATGATACGAGGTTGAATTCGGATTGAATATGATATGATCCTTGTTATCGAGTCGGTTTGATTGTTGGTGTTATTATTGATATATGGACAATGATATGATCCTTGTGATAGTTATGGTGTTGTTTATCTTCAAGAGATATGGAGATTCATATCTCCCTTCATTCGGATTCGTAGTTGCAAGATGTTAGTCGATGATTGGATTGCATGCCATCATGCGGCATTAGCGCACGCTAAGCTTACTGGCTAGCGCACGCTAACGGGACAACTTAGCGCACGCTACGTTATGCGTTTAACGTGCGCTAAGTAGGCAGACAGTGCAGTATTTTTGTGTTTTGATTATGAATTCGTGATGGTTTGACTTGGTTGGTTATGACTGTGTTTATTCGAGGTTGTGTTGAACCGTTGAGTTCGATTGGTTAGTATTGTCAGTTGTTGATTGTTATCGGATATGTGTTATTTGATTTCTTCGATAGGTTGAGATTGCTGATCGGTGATTATAACCGGATATTGCGGTCGTGTTCGAGTATGTCCATTGTATTGCTTTTGATCGGGGCTGAGGAGCTCGTAGACAAAGGCAATGTGTTCAACAACAGCTTCGTGGTACCGGTATCGAGGCAAGTTATTACTTGCTCAGTTATAATATTTAATGAATGGTTTCAGTTTCATTTCGTTTATAATGCATATAGCGATGATTATTATTGTGAACTCTGGGTATTCGGATCGCATATCGTTCTTTCGATTCTGGGAGATAAATCATAATGTATATGCTTATCTCGATTATTGGTATGTTCGAGTATCAAGGTTACATTATGGTAAAGACGAGGATATGAGTATCTATAGTTCATTGTTCGTATGGATCGCCGAGCATTGAGGATAATCGTCGGTGATGATTGGACATCGAGATTTCTCCCGAAGGACTCGGGGCAAGTATCTTATATCGATTCAATTAGAGTTAGTGATTTGATCATTCGTATTATCATTCATGTTGTCGAACATGAGGTCGTCTTAATTGATTTGTCATATTGTCGTTCATGTTGCGTTGTTCATGATGATGAACATATTGTTTTGCATATGTGTATGCATATTGTGTTGTTTATGTTGTGTTGATCCGATGGGATCGCGCGATCTATGCTGAGGGCGCTGGATCGGATGTCCACCTCGTGTTGGTCCGACGGGATCATCTTGGGATCTATGCTGAGGGCGCTGGATCATTGGACGGGTTTTTCCACCTCGTGTTGGTCCGACGGGATCATCTTGGGATCTATGCTGAGGGCGCTGGATCGTTGGATTACCCAGTATTGTGTTATTGTTGTGCATATGTATATTGTTGGTTATCCACCTCGTGTTGATCTTGTAGGATCATCTTGGGATCTATGCTGAGGGCGCTGGATCATGGGATTTCCATTGAGTATACATAGTTGTTATTGTTTTTGAGCATATTGACGTTGTCATATGAGTATGCATTTGTAGGTCTTGTGTTAGGACCTGTCCGCATTGCATTGTTCGATATCGGATTAGACTGATATGATTATCGTGGCACATCATATCTCGAGGTATGTTCCATATTTTCCTTGGTCTTGTCTTTGGTGGACAATTGGTTATCGTCTTGGGATTTGATGATTTTATTCGATGGATCGTATTGGTCAGAAATGGTAGATTTCCGTATCGTGAGTTGGTTATGATAGTTTGAGGATCTTGAGTATTGTTTGAGGTACAATACAAATATTATGTTCGAGTTTAATGGTTATTCTGATGAGAATTACTTGAGTAAGTAAAGTCATGGCGGTAAGATTACATTGGTCGTATTCTTATTCTCATTGGTATGTATTCTTAATGTGATGTGACGGTTATCATTGTTGGATATTATGGTGACCCGTCGTGGGATTTCTTTTTAGGTTCTTGGAGTATCGAGCTTGTAGCGGTCGTGAAGAGATGAGCTTCCTGAGGATACTTGGCTAGGACATGTTGTGTGCATTGAGTTTTTGATTGGTTCTCGTATTCCATTGCTAGAGTATCCTTATGGTTGGTCTTTTTCCATTGCGTGAGTATTTTGAAATGACCTTTTGGTATCCAGTAGCGAGGTTGCTTTGGAAGTCGTTTTCTAAACTTTTGAGTGTCGGCTGTTTGGCCTCGCGATTTCAAATGAGTTTTTACGACGGTTTTTGATAAATGGATTTTATAAGTCTTTGTGAATTTTTAAAGTTAGTACCGTCGTTGGCCTCTTGGGCATTTGTAAATGTTTGTGAAAATTTCTTTTTAGCCTTGTGGGTTCCATCTCGGGGCCCACGGCGCTGGAATATTTCCGGTTAAATCTGGGGGTGTTACATCCCCGACTCATAGAAGGCGTTTAGGCCATTTCTGAACGTAAAATCAGAGGAAGATGTGAGCCACAATCACAACTACTGTACATACACGTAAGTATCTTTTATTTTTGTCGTGTGGTGAGATTTTCTGAATAAAAAAATGTGATACGCGATAAATGCTTTCATTATTCTATTGAGTAGTTGAAGCACAATCAACGCAATCACAAACTTGTTAAACAATTTTTACCTTCTTTTTCTTCTATAAATAAATATTGTGCTTGTTTCTTTCATTCATCCCTCAAACTTGCACTTTTCTCTATTTCTCTCAAAATAATTTCTTTTCAAAAATGGAGTCATCATCTTCCACAAAAAAATTTAGCACAGTCTGCATTTTTGGTGGAGCTAGTTATGGAAAAGAGGCATGCTTTGCTGAAGCAGCCCACAACTTGGTTCGCACCTTAGGAGAAAAATGCATTCATGTAGTTTACGGAGGAGGAAGTCTAGGATTAATGGGACGAGTCACGTACGCCTATATGGAAGGAGTAAGAGTGTTGGGAATAATCCCAAAACCTCCGGGCCGAAAGTAAAATCACCGGTCAACTATTGGAGATGAGTTTAGATCTCAGAATATGCAAGATCGCATAACTCACATGATAAATAATCGCGCCTTTATCACCCTTCCGGTGGTTTTGGCACCCTTGAGGAACTTTTTCATGTGGTTACCAGAGCCCAGCTAAATGTTCATCAAAAACCAATAGGTGTGCTTAATGTCAATGGTTTCTTTGATGGTTTACTGTCTTTCATCAACTACTCTGCTGAAAAGGGTTTTATTTCCGAGCGTGCTAAACGAATCATAGTCGTTGCAACAACACCAGATGAACTAATCAAAAAACTCAATGAATTTGTTTCTCAACCAGATCCAGCTCTAGGTAAAATTGTCTGGGTAGAAGATTTTACCGTGAGAAAACGAAAAGTGGATTCATTCCTCTCCCTTTGATAACTCATGTCGGACCTCTTGTATTTTTACTTTCTGTCGTGTGTAATAATCGTGCTAAATGGTGGCAGCTTAAGGAGTTTCTTCTTGATCTCTTGACGCGCATCTATTCGCGATTTATGTATTGTTATTTTATTACTGTAATATTTATTGTGTGTTTTTTATAAAAACTTTGATGGCAGCGTAAGGCGACTCCTAGGACTTTGTTGATGCGCATCTTAAAAATTGTGTTATACTTACGAGTATATTTTATTTTCTTTTGTTGTGTGCCTCGTATATTTATTCTCTTGCAGATTCTAAAAGGCGTTAGCTCAGACATCAACTTTCTTAACAGGGAGTATTCTGTTTTTTTTTTTTTCATTGATTTTTATTTTTTTTTATTTTTTTTTATTTTTAAAAAACTGAGGACAGTTTTATTTTCAAGTTTGGGGGTGGTTTGTTTTAGTATTTTGGTGTGTTGTAATTTTGGTGTGTTTTGATTTCTTTGGTTATTTGCCTTAATTTTTTTTATTATATATATATATATATATATTTATAGTATTTTGATTTATGAGATTTCTAGATCTGGCCATAACACCAATAAATTAGCTATATACAAGTTTCTAAAATCGTTTTAACCGGTTAAAAAATTATATATTCCAAATTTTTTTTTTGAGCCTTAATCTCTCTTTCCAAGCCCTGTAATTATCATATAAAATCGAGTCATTCGTTACCTTGAGAAAAGAAGAATCAATCGGTTGATGAAAAATAGAACTGAAATTTACTTAATTTGTGGAGTTTTGATTTTTCATGCTTAAACTAAGAAATGATTTTCTGCAAAAATTTTATTCCCTAAAAAAAAAAGAGAAGTCATTGGTGAAAAGAGCTACACGTTAGCAAATAACGGTGTGAAAGCTATCACCTAAAAAAATGACGAAAAGGAGAAGTGTTGAGCAGAATAAATGCTAATTTTTGAAGTCTTAAATTTTGCGAAAAATAAAGGACTAACCATTGTTGGTGCGTAGCTGCCGTCTCAGAAAAATTGGTGAAAAGAGCTACACGTTAGCAAATAACGGTGTGAAAGCTATCACCTTTTTACGAAAAAAATAATGAGATAGAAATTGTGTTAGTGAAAAGAGCTACACGTTAGCAAATAACGGTGTGAAAGCTATCACTAAAAGGGATGTAGTTTATGAGCAGATTTGAATTAATTAGCAGCTGAATTTCAATACACTCAATTTTGTGAAAATCACAATATTTGATGACGCCAATAAAATTCTTCTTCATATTGAGTCGAAAAATAAACGAGTGATCGAGAGCAACCATTGAAGGGAGTCGTGTGTATCACGAGTGGGAAAGTAATAATCAGCCTTTTGGGGGGAAAACCTTGCATTTTGGAATTATAAAATAAAAACCGTGTTTTAACTTCAAAATCATTTGTAGATTTATTTTGAATCTTGATTCATTTATATCTACTGTATAAGCTGGTTGTTGTGTATTAATGGCATTTTGATCTCCTTTTCTCTTTTTATATTTTAATTTTTGTGTGTATTATTAGTTTTGTGTCTTATTTTTATTTTTATTTTTGGAGTGTGATTAATAAAGAGTCTTGCTCGGGACTAGCAAGAATTCAAGTTTGGGAGTGTGATAAGTGTCAGTTTTGTACACTTATCCATGGTTTGTATCGATAAAATTGACCCATAATTGAGCTAGTCTTCTCGTTTTTTGCTTTTAATTAATTAGTTTTAATAATTTTATTTTTATCGGATGATGATCGGATTAAATAACTGATTTACTCAAGAAATAACATGTTTATTAAATATTCTCTTTGTTGAATTCTGATATATTCATGTTGTAGGGCTTTCCGAGACGAATTCGGCAGTCTTTCCGGATTCAAAAATCAGAGTATATATCAAAAGTTATCATCCGAAGAAGATCTGGGGCAAAAACGCAAAGTCTGAGAAATTCTGGGCTGAAAACGTAACTATCAAAGCTTCAAGTGGGCAAATTTACGAGGCCGTAAGTCACCCTAGTTACGGACGTAACTCCTGAATGTTATGGCCGTAACTCTTGACAGATTGTTATGATTTGTCTAATTTTTTATACTTTTTGTGTATTATTGAGGGGATGGCTGGCATTGATCCGATCTAATGTAATAATGTTGGAGTTTTGGAGCTATTAGATGACTTTAGGTGTATAAATAGACCCCTTAGATCCTTCATCATTAATCATTCATCTTATAATTTTTCATTTTTTGTAAACTTTTCTTTTTGTGTGAAGAACACACTTGTGTTCTTGAGTGATCTTTGTAAGTGTGGTATAGCATATGTTGTTCAGAGAATTTATTGCTTCTATCTCCTTTGTCTACTAAGGGAGTTAGGGTCAATTCTTTCTCTTGATTCAACTAATAATGACCACAAAAGCTTGTAATATGTATAATAAACCCTTCATGGGCTAAGTTACCTTTAGTTGGGATTATAAACAAGGTTAGTCATGTTATTTATGTTTGTATAAAAGATCTATTGTGAATTACTTATTATTGTGTGTGATTTTCATTGTTTTAACAATCTTTATTTATTTGGCCAATAAATGACGATATTTATGGTCTTCATATGTTTCGAAAGAAAATATGTTTGATTAGATCAAATGATCTTCACTCTAAGTTGTTGTAGGGGATAGAAATATACCTCTAGTCCTTAGATGATTCTTTGAGTTATTTTCATAAATCCTAATGCTATGTATTGAAGCCAATCAACATAGAAATATAGTGGATTGATTCAATATGTAAGGGGCGTTTTATAGTTCGAAAGAGAAACCGTCTTTTTAAGGAAAATCGAATCTACACAACATAATAAGTAAATTCATCTTATGATCTCCTATACATCTTTTATAACTAATGACGAACTAAGTTTGTAATCCCAACTATTTCATTTTATCGTTAATCAATCTATTATTATTGCAATCTTTTTATTTCCTTAAAATATTAGAACTAATATTGCATTTTCTTTGCAATTATTAAACCAAACTTTTTAATTGTGTGTTTCACTTATCTTAGTATCTATAAAAATACACTAATAGTGTATAATTCAAATTATAACCAAACTTCCTTGTGGGATCGATAAACCGGACTCAAAAAGTCCACCTTACTACTTGATACGATATCGTGCACTTGCGATAGTTACACTAACAACGTGTCAGCAGCCCTCTCGTCCGCTGCCTATCTATTGCAGGCAGAATTCTGCCGGGCGCTGCCCGACAGCTTTCCGGCAGCTCTCCGACTGCCGGTCCGGCGATTTTCTGACTTGTTTTTCATCCGGATTTCAAAAATTATATTTTTTTAATTTTAATATTACCCATATAAATCAGTTTTAATAAATAAAACCAGATTTATATAGTAACATAAAAATATGAAAAATTAAATTTTCGACGAACAATTAGAACAACGAATTAAACGATCATGATTCCTAATCACTAAACATTTAATCAAGCATTCCAAATGTTAAATATCGTATATACGATCGCAAGACCTACACTCTGATACCATTGTTGGGATTCGGTGCCTAAAATGAAGGCGCATCGGAGGTAATTAACAAATCTAATTCGATCTGAATCCCTTAAGAGGATCGATCAAGCTACGTATATACGAATATAGAATGAAAACAAAGGAAGATTCAAAATCATACCCTTGAAGTCCGTTGATTAAATGGTTGTCTCCTCCACGAATCCGATTCGCCAAGCTTTTGAAATCCCGAGCACCGAAGCACCATGCCTCTACTTGCCACGCGCCAGAACTCGACCGGAATAACTCCTACCTTGTTATCTTCCAAAGATACGGCTAGAATGAGGTAGTCGGAACTTACTAAATATATTTATCACTCCAAGTGTGTAAAATAAATTTTCTCTCTTTATTATTCTCTAACAAAAATATGAAAAAGATAAAATGAAGAAGAAGAACTCTTGAGAAAAAATTATTCGCTTTCTCTCTCTTTGATTGAAAAATGCCGTGAGTTCACCTTGCAAGAGTGTCTCCTTTTTCTTTCACTTATTCTATTTAATATTCTTTCCAAAAAATAATAATAATCATCCCTCCCACTAATTTCCTTGGTCTTCCACCAATTAAGGTGGAAAACTTAAACCAAGGAAAACCAATGATATGGAATCGGCCCATCTAGAAGGACTGGAGGAATTCGGTCCATTTCGGACTCTTTCGAGTCCAAACAGATAAATTTCATTCCGTTCCAATGTATTTATATCAATTAATTAATTCAATTAATTAATATATCAAATACAAAATCATATAATTAAGTTCTCTAAGAAATAATTATAATCATAAATTAATTTAATCACCCAGCAATTTATTTAATTCATTAAGTCGTAAATTAATTTATCCAATAAATTAATTTAGACATCCAATGTCCCAGAATTAATTAGACATCCATATTAGATATCCAATATGTAATAATAATAAAGAGAGATAAAGCTTGATTCATTCCGTCGTCAGTCCTATTGCGTGACTCAGTAGGTCTGTCTCAGTTAGCAATGGGAGGAACCAAAGAGTAGTAGCACCACCTAGCCAGCCTAGCGGCCTACACTGTACCCCAACTAAGAACGAATGATTGGGACCATTCAAAAACCTTCCTGTCGTGAATACCAGTATAAGTATAACTTCTCTCACATGTCCAGATGAAGTTATAGGGTCACAGTCGATCAAACCCTATCTGTATTTGACGCTATGCATGAGTTAATGCAAATCGAGATCATCGAGCTCTCGTGTATCCAATACAACTAATTCCAATGCTTTGGCTAAAGACTTATAATCCCATCTGCTAATAACCGCATAGGACATATAACCTGTTCACTAACAGGAGAAAGAATCATATCTTGGTATTTAGTAGAACCTACTACTTGCCCGTCAAGATGCACGTCGAGGTTGACCCCCACCTTCCGGTTTTCTGGGTCGAAGTACTCTAATGAAAATCTTAACGTCACAAGCACATCTTTACTAAATCCTCAAGTATAAGGTTCACGAATACCTATCACAACCTTATAATTCTGTCATTGACTGTCATAGAGTGAATCCGTGTGACGAATCGAGGGTGAGTCGGTTCGAGTATACTAATCTCATTAGCATATCTATAAAGCGTTCTCCCACTAACCATTAATGTTCGACAGGCACTCTACAAGTCAAAGAACACGTCATACAAGTCTTCACATAAACTTAATGCCCAGTTAAGTTTCATCGACTTGCGAACGATTAAGTATTTGAGCCATAAACCTTTTCAGTGCCGATCCCCTTATCCAATAAGGAGTGGAATGTTCTGCTCTCAAATACATGGACTAGTTTCTATAAATATATTTACGAGATAGGAATGCCAGCGACTCCTAGTAAATAAAGAAACATACAATTGTTTTCTGATAAAGATTTTACATAATAAAAAGTACAATGCCCTCACTCTAACATCCCTTGCGTGGCATTCAGGGGCATACTCCTAACAGTCGGTTGGGGCGTAGAATTTTAATTTTATTTTCTTATTTATTTTAGACTCCTCCAACTTATTCCCTAGTAGAAATAGATGGTATTGGGGAGTCCAAAACACAGATTTTTCAGCCTATAAACCTACTAGCAAGTTATTTTCATCTTGTGGAGAATTTCTTTGGAGTTTTTAAAGACAATTTCGAGTTACGCAATTTATATTCAAGTAATTGTTCTTCCTTACTCTTCTTGTATATGATTCCTTTAGCATTTATTAAATGTCATAGTGCGATGATGTAAGAGTTTTTCATCTTCTTGAATCTACCAAGATCATGAGGAACTAAATTCTTAATCTAGGGGTAGGTGGATTTTGTTTGAATTAACATGAAGGGCTATATATATATATATATATATATATATATATATCCGTACGCAACTATTTGACCTGCAACCCGAGGAGATAACTAAGTTCTCCCATCATACTCATTTCAAATTTACATTGCATGAGATGTGAGAACTTCTTAAATAATCTTGTTTAGTAGAACCAAATATAATATCATCAATATATATTTGCACAATAAGATGAGAAGGCCATCACCTTCCTAAATTTTGAAGAATGTTTTGTAGACATCACCTTTTTTTAAAACCGTTGTTGATGAGATACATCAATGGGGACTGGTACCCGGCTCTTGGAGCCTGCTTAAGTCCATTTAGTGCTTTTCTAAGCATATAGACTAGATCTCCATTCTCAGTTCTAAACCCAGGGGGTTGCTCGACATACATCTTTTCAGCTAGATCTCCATTTAAAAATGCACTCTTAACATCCATTTGATATGCAATGAACTTTTCATAAGTTTCAAACATTCGGAAGATCCTGATAGCTTCTAGCGTGGCTAAAGGGGCAAATGTTTCATCATAATCAACACCATCCTCATGTTTGAATCCTTGGGCAACTAGTATAGACTTGTTTGTAATAACTATAGGTCACAAATATGTATGGTAAAAGTCTAGGGGGTTGAATAGACTTTTAAAACTTTTTCTAGATGAAGTGGTTTTTTAAACTCAGCTATGATTCGCAGCAGCTAGGTAAACTTAGTTGGTTTTGAAACTTAAAAACTCAAGCAGGAGTAGTTCAGATGTCAGTTGGAAAAATATGTGGAAGACTTAGCTGACTTGGTTTGTTAATACAACAGTTAAGATGGATGCAACAATTAAGTGTGGAGTTAAAGCAGTAAATCAAATAGCACTTATAGTGGTTTCAAGGGTGGGTTAATCCTCTACTAGTCCATTTTTTCTCCAATCCATCTGGAGATAAATTCACTATAACTTTTGAATGGTTACAATGAATTAGTTATAACAGCTTTCAACTAGTGAAAATCCTTAGCCGCAGTAACTCCTTCCCTTTGGTTGCTTGTCACCTCCTGATCGAAAATCGGTAGATGAGTCACAACTTTCAAGTTCCTTATGACCTTCCAATCAAGAACCTGTGGATGTTTCACAACCCAACTTCCAAGAACATTTGTTCGAGAAAGTACCCTACTCAAATCTTAATGACAAGAGTTTTGTTTTGTCCAACTTCTAAGAGCTTCTTTTAACTTGTATCATTGATCCCAGTTTTTCACGATGCGTAGTATGTTGAGTGTATTGTTTTTGCTTGCTTTATTTGTTTTTAAGTGTTAATAGCATCGTACTGGGTCATTAGTTCTTCAAATATTTATTATACGATCTTTGGTATCTTCATAACCCGACTGATACTTGACTTGGCCATACCCGACTGATAACTTTGCTGTCTTCATACTCAGTTGGGTTCTTTATTTGTTCATACTTAGCTTTTTATGAACTTAGCTGAACGAACTTGATTGATCAACACTTAGCTATAAGAACCTATCTGATCAAGACAGTTTAAATTGTAAAGGCCTATAGAAGATACTCATTTGGTTCTTTTTTATAATGCCAACTACTTAGAACATACATTTGATCATTTTTTCCCTATGACAGCTTGATGGATTGGTGTAGGAACCAAGTACCAAATGTTGCTTATTTCGTAATCATTAAAATCTTCCTCCATAAAGATAATCCACTGAGTATTATTGAGAGCTTCATTAGCGGAGATAGGTTCGACTGGGGCTAAAAATACAGCTTTCTTACATATGGCAAGTCTACGTAGTTCAGCTGTAGATTTCCATACAGGGGGCCGAGTCATATCAAGTTCTGACTCTATTTCCTCCTCTACACATGATATTTCTGCTTTTATAATCTGTGATCTCATTTCATTTGAAACATGAACATCAATGTCACCAATCACCAACTCCTTTCGGTGATCTTTTAACCACCTTCTGTCAGGTTCTAATTCTACATTACTTGTTGTATTCGGTTGTAACAACCCCACATTCTATTTTTAATATCTGAAATTTATTGGGGTCAACTTGACTAATTTTATGTGCATTTGAATTTGTATGATTTTGCATATTAAAAGTCATGCAAATAATTTCATAACCGGCATAATTCATATAGGTCCGATAGAAACCATGAAGTAGACCTAAATATTTTAAATTGGATCATGCATTTTAGTATATTTATGAATTATCAACTTAGCCGTTGAAACTACATCACTTTTTATTTTATCATTTCATGTTAGAATAATCTCCTCGATTGAATGATTAAGCATAAATAACTTAAATAATTAACTCACAATTAACTCACAACAATTAAAGGGGCAAAATATAAATACCGATTTTGCCCTCTACAAAATCTGAAAATATGAATAAAATAAAAACAAATAATGATATAATTTTCAGCAATTATATTATTTATTTCCTAATCTAACTAAGACCATCTCAAATAGCAACTGTAAAATAGTGATGAGCGTTTCTTTTGTATGAAAGCTTTTCTAAGAATGCACCATATTACTCCAAAAATGTGTGACGATATGCATATAGTCACACACGTTTTTTTTGGTGTGTGTCACCAAAGGTCGCGCCACCGTAGGTGCCCTACGGTGATATTGTTGAGTTCGTGGCCTTTTTCATTGAAAAAGAGTGACCAAAACCCGAATATGTGTGACAAATTAGGCACAAGTTTTGTTGGATTAATCAGTATTAGTAACCGTAAACATTTTATAGTCACATGAATGGTTTTTGATAGTAACTATTGTTCGTTCTTTGGCCACATAAATATATAATATATATGACGTTTGAGATGATTTATTCAAGTAAATGTGTATTTTGTGTGACGATTTCCCGTCCTGTGGCCACATGAATATATAATAAATGTGATGTTTGTGATGATTTAGTCACACAAAGGGTGTTGTTTTTTTGGAGTTAGTCACATACAATTTAAAAAAATGGCCAGAAGTGTTAATAAGTGTGACCATATGCTTTTTAAAATAAAGTAAATGTGTATTTTATGTGACTATTGTTCATCCAATGGTCACATAAATTTTTAGTTTGTGTGGCATTTTGTAATATTTAGTCACATAAAGCATGTTTTTTTTTTGGGTATTTAGTCACACACAATTAAGCAAAAAGTGGCCAAAAGTGTTAATAAGTGTGACCATATGCTGTTTGAAGTGAAGAAATGTGTATTTTGTGTGACTATTGATCATCCAATGACCACATGAATTTTATGTTTGTGTGGCCTTTTGTAATATTTCGTCACACAAAGCATGTTTGTTTTGGGTATTTAGTGTAATATCCGCAATTTTCGATTTTCGGTAAATTTCTTTTTTCGACCGGAGTCCGTTTTGACGGCTCTCTCATGACCGTTTCGTCATTCTGAGAATGATTAATTCTACACTTTTTGTCATCCGAGTTCGTTTCGGTGTTGTTTTGTTGAGTTCTGTGGTTTTTAGCGACTTTTCCGCACTTGAGTTCGATTCTTGCGAATCTCGTCCGAAACTGCTGTTTCGAGTTTCCCGCAAGTCCGTTTAACTTTGTTAGACGTGTTGTGAACTTCGGTTTGGTTATTCGATCACGTATCGTGATTTCCGGGCGTTTTGGGCCATTTTGTAATTTCTTGAAAATTACGGGTATCCATATCTGTATTTGTCGTCTTGACCCTTTTCTTGGTCGCGTATGATTAATTATTGCATTACGTTTTCATCTCGAGTCGTTGACGTCGTCCGCGAACTTTTCGTCGTGTCCGTTCCGTGCGTTTTCGGAAATCGAGGCGTCGGGTCGTGGCGGCTGAGCAGCTGGCCGGACGGGTGCGGGACTGGCCGGACGAGTGCTGGACACTGGCCGAGCAGGCACGGCAGGAACCGGCGTAGCGCACGCTACGGCCGGGACGCTGCGCGCGCTAGCTCGGCAGTGTAGCGCTGCCGAGTCACCAGACGCTATCGAACTAGACAAAGGTATTACGAGGTTCGACTCGGTCAGATCGGCGGGTAGCGCACGCCATCTTGCCGGTCGAGCGCCGCTAACCGGGCAGGGTAGCGACGCCGCGGCCGACTAGCGTATGTTACCGGATGAGTTGTCGATCCGGGCTAGCTCGGATGTGGCTGGCGCGCGAGCTTCCGGCCGTAGCGCACGCTAGCGGAGTCGGCGGTCGAGTCACGGTCGGCGGGGTGGTCGGTGGTGCCGGGTCGTGCGGGCCATGGCCGAGTGTGCTCGGCCGACATCTTGTCGATAGCGCACGCTAGGCCGGAAGGCTAGCGCACGCTAGTTCCGGCCAAGATATAAAAATGACAGACCACCGACTTTCTCCGTCATTTTTCATTTCATTTCTCTTCGGTCCGCGGCTGGGGTTTCGGAGGAGACGAAACCATGTTGTTGAACAACAAATCCATGAAGTTCTTGAGGTTATATCGTTGATCAATCATCCTATAACATCCTTCGATCCAGCGAATCAAGGTTAGATCTTTAGAACCCTACTTTTGGGTGGATTTGGGGATTTTCGCGTTTTTGTCCGATTCGTTCCGTTTTGTCGATTAATTCATGATGAATATGATTAATCTTGTTGGTATTCTTAGTTTCCCTACGGATTCATGGTATATTTCGTGATTTTTACGGAATCGAGAGGGTTTGGTTGTGGTCCGCCCTCGTTGTTGTTTATATACGAATATACATGAATCGTAGGCGGGTTTTCGGGTGTATTCCAATTCCATATTCATTTAGAAATGGTTGTGATTGTATTCTTCGAATCGTTAGGTTCGGTTTCATTGGTTCCTAGCGTTCGTCGGTGACTTCCTTTCCGTTCGTTGCGTCGTCAATAATTCAAGGCAAGTATTTTTGGAAACCTTTAAGCTTAACATGAAATGGTGATGTATATTACTTGTGTGTAACTCACCTTGTGTTGGCCCGACGGGGTCAAGGAGGGAAATCTATGCTGCCGCCCTGGATTTCACGAGTTTCGTACCGCTAGCCAACTCGTTAGGGTCCTTGCAAGGCCTCGAGTGAGAATGTATGCTGCCGCCCTGTTCTCACGGCATAGCGTGTGCGTGGTTTTGTTTTTCTGAAATTGTAGCCAACTCGGTAGGGTCCCTGCGAGGCCTCGAGTGAGAATGTATGCTGCCGCCCTGTTCTCAAGGCTAATTGTGGACTGTTTATTTTCCGGAAAAGACATGTCTTGTTTTGGTTTTCGAAATGATTTTGGTGCATGTACTATGAAATGTGTAAGCGATTGGTTTGCCTTGAATACTTGTACTAGCGTAATTGCTAACCCCTCTAGGGACCCGTTGTCGGGGAAATTCTTGTTATGGATTTCAGGTTATGTTCAGCCAGACGAGCGGGCGCTGGGATGGTACGAGGATGTTGGCCAAGGTTGTTGACATGTGCAATTGAGTCTTGTTATTTCCTACTGTCTCTCTTGATGTGGATGTTTTCCAAATTGTAAACTTATAGATGGTACTCGCGAGTACTTAGGCTTTTCTTTTCGGATTGTGTTTGGACTTCGTTGGAGTTACTGTATTTGTCGGTTGATGTTTATTATGCCGGTTGTACCGGACGTGTTGTTTTATGTTCTTGTTGTTAATAGTTGTTTCCTTGCTAACCGAGATGGTTAGTCGAGTGGTGTTTTATTGTGTTAGCCTGGTGGGTCCCATGTAGGGGTCCACGGCGCTGTAATACACCTCGAATATCTTGGGGGTGTTACAGAAAATGGTATCGGAGCTCTAGGTTTATGGATACCTAGGCTTGTTGGTTATTTGGGTCTAGTTGTGTTTTGTTTTGCACATTGTCACACCGCTGCCGGCATCTCAGTACATCCAGTGCTCGTAAGTTTTCCTTACTCAATTCTCTTGTTTTCTCGTATTGAAATTCCACTTCTCGAACTGTGATTGCCTCTCTCGTACTTATTGTCGAGTTGTTTCTCGATCCATCCGGTTGTGTACTTTTGATTCTAGTATTGCGCCGTCCTTTGTCTCTCTGGAGTATGTGCGCCGTTCTGGGCTTGACCATTTGTCGTTTTGCGAGCCTTCCATCGCTAAACTTCCTAGCATTGGTGGGATCGTTGGTGATCGAAAGATCCGAGTTTTGATCTGTGGTATATTGTGAGAGGGCTTGACTCTCTAGTCTTTTGTTGTATGATGGAATCTGTGTTTGGTAATTGCGATATACTAAATGTATGTTGAGCCGAATGTACCGATGAGTTGGACACCGAAGGGTGCAGTATGATGTAGAAGTTTTGAACATTGATATGTTCCGGTATAGGTATTGATGGCAGAGTTTGTTGAGAAACTCACATAGCTGGTTTCGACATATGTCCAAATCGGTGATCTTTGGTTACGCTGTCAAACTTGAAGAGATAGTTTGACATATGCTTGGAATTAGTATTTCCGAGTTGCGCTTTTTGAAGTGGTGATTTTTGAATGTCGTATATGAGTATCCGGGAATTGTTGGTACTTGGCTAATTATTGTTATTTACAACCAATGTGTTTCTATTAATAATAATACATGCGGCGTGCATGCTTGAAAATCTCTGAGATTTGATCGTATTGTGGGTTTTTGAAAGGTGACATGAATTTGGGCGAGCCAGCCTTGTATTTTCAAATAAAAACTTGCGTCGTATTTAAAGGTCGTGTTTCAAAGTGTTTGGGACATTTTATAAAATGCTACCGCTGTTAAGCCCTCGTCGTGTTTGAAAGGGTCTTGAAAACGATTTTTAACTTATCGGTTTTATTTTCGAATAACTAAAGTATACGATTTTAAAAATCAGATTAGCCTGGGGAAACCTAGGCTGTCGAGTCAAGTTGTGTTGGTTGAGTTTTGTCTCGTCGGATTTTGTCTGACTTAGTCGCATCGCGACGCATCGTTTGAGATCATTGGTCGTGATTAGTATCGAGGGGCGGTCGTCACTTACGTGCGATCTATGGATGTAAAACTCCATTCCTTGTGTTGTGCCTCGTGTGACACGAGTTATTTGTATGATTAGTCGTTAAATGATGGAATCCTTCTGTGGATTTTGATTTCACGATATGTGTTTATTCGACTCTCGTATTTGGTTTATACGAGGAGTGTAAATCCGCCTTGATGTATTTTCGTACTGCATTTTATCCGCTGCGTGAGTTCTTTCAAACGGCTTTCGGTATTTTGCAAACTGAGTTTTATTTCGTAAAACCGATTCCCTAAATCAAGTTTTGGCATTTTGGCCTTGAACATTTTATGACGGTTTGACAAATGAGTTTCTGAGCTTTGGAAAATATTACCGTCATTGGTCTTTTTAGCATTTTCGAAATGACGTAGGAAATTGTGCTTAGCCTGGTAAACCCGTGTGAGAGAGGTTTACGGCATGTAATTTTTCTGATATGTTCTGTTGTTGTCTCTGTGGGTCATTAGCGCACGCTATGCTTTGCGGCTAGCGCGCGCAAGAGTGCGTTGGTAGCACGCTAAGGGGAGGATAGCGCACGCTACCTGGTAGTTCAGGGCAGTCCAGGAGCTACTGGACTGGGTCTGAAGTTCTCGTTAGCGCACGCTAAACACTTGGGGTTAGCGCACGCTAACAGTGTATTTTTGGTCAGGAGTTTTGTTTGGTGCCGTGATAGCGCACGCTAACCTTAATGATTAGCGCACGCTAATTGTGTCCAGTATAAATATTGGATACCAGTCTAGAAGTTGCATTTTTCTTCATTTCTTCTTCTTCCTCCATGATTTTGAGACGTAGCGACTCGGTTTCGCATCTGGGCTGATTTTTCTTCCATCCAAAGGTGTTTTGGAGTATCCTAGACGATTTTTAACATCATCTAATCCATTGTTCTTCGCCGAATCTAGGTATTTTCTTGAATCCGTAGAGTTGACTTTTTGGAGTTTTGTTCTTGATATCGTTTTCCATCCAGTTTTGATAAACCGATTGTTGTTTTAACGATGTTGTTGAACATATCCTGAGAATTGTATATCACTGTCGTGATTTTGAGCGATTTGATGCGTGTGATATGATGTGTTTAAGTAAATGTTGATACGTGCGAATTTTGGGCATTCTGGCCTATTGTACTTCTGAAAAACCTTGAGTATCTTAGAAAATAAACCTCGAGACGTACTTTTAAAATAAATTATTTTCTCACAGTGCTCTCAAGATGCCTACTAGTGTCACGCTATGTTTCAAAATTATTCTACTTTGAGGATCAAAATATTTTGAAATATTTCTAATGATTTAGAAATGCATTCGCTTAGACCCGAAGGTCGAATATAGCTGACAAGTTTTAATTTAACGAAAGGTGTCTTCATTTCTTTTTTTTCAAACGCAAGATGATTTTTTTTAGTCTCGATGACGATGTTTGTACTACTTTTTGATATATGATACTCAAGATCAACTGGTGCTTACAAGTTATTTTCAAAGGTGGCTTTCGTTTTCAAAACCTATCATTCCTATTTGTGGTCCGGGAATATATGTGAGATGTTCGTACTCTCGTTAGGATGTTAACCCCCGAGTTGTTGTTGAATTGGTGGTGTGAGCGTTGAGTCGTTCGCCACACAGTTGTCGTGGTAGCCTCTGTGAGGGGTGTGATATTGGTATTGGATGTTGTCGCCTCGTGGCGGTTTATGCTTTATCGCATATATGCGAGCTGTTAGAGATCGGATTGGTATGATTGTGTGCATCGGTGATTGTTCCACGTTGTGTCGATTGCTTGTTGTATTGTTACCTTGGTTCCGTTGTGGTGAGTTTCGGGGGCGAGGTCAAAAGTAATTCCCGTACTATTTTGACTTCTATATCTTCTCTTTCTCCAGTCTATCGATTCGCTCGTGTTCATTGATACCTTATGAACTTGTTCTGTACCTTGGTTTCATCGTTCGAGCGAGCTATAATCTGGTTTTGAGTCGATCTGGTTATCGCTGAGACCTTCCGAATTCGGTTCGACTATTGTAAACCTTGTTCGGAAGTAACATCTTTTGGTTCTAATAGTTCTTTTATTCGAAGTGGATCGGAATTTTAACTTCTGTACTTTTGGCTCTATCAACTCGTTTATGCTCGTTAACATTTCTGAACTTTCCCTATCCCTTGCTTTTGTTGATCGAACGAGGGTGGTATTGTTTCGGAATAACTCGTTTGTCGTTGTGGCTTTTCAATCGCTATTCCCTTTCCTGTGGATATTGTGGGAATGCACATCTTCTCGTTCTCACCAGTCATCCTGGGAGTTGTTGTTTGAATTTTATTATCCTACGTGTTTCGGACATGATTGTTCGATTCTTGTTGTCTCAATCGTTTGCTTGTTCGGTTTTTGTTCTCGTTTCGTGATTGTTGAGCGTTCAGGCTCCTTCGTAGTTCCCTTAAGTTCGGGAAATTAGTCTCGTTTTCGATAATACAAACCATTTGCGGTGGAATTTAGTATTTTTTAACCGTTGACTCGCGTTTTGGGTTGATGAACCGTTGGGTTGGTCAATCGTATTGATTTTCGTTCGTTGAGTTTTGTGATTGTTCGGATAATCGACTCGATTGGATTGTCTATTTGATGACGCTTGTCACTCGTTGATTTTATTATGTCTCTACCGGTGACGTTGTGTTAGTCGCCCTAGAGCGTATTTTTTTCGCCGTATGTCTCTTTGCGTTCCTTGCAGCGTTTCGCCGTCGGGCGCGAGTCTTCGGTTTTGTGTATCTCGTCGAGTTTTCCTGGCAAAGGATATTGCTTCTCCCTACTTATTTTAAGTTTCGGGACGAAACTTCTTTTAAGGAGGGTAGAATGTAATATCCGCAATTTTCGATTTTCGGTAAATTTCTTTTTTCGACCGGAGTCCGTTTTGACGGCTCTCTCATGACCGTTTCGTCATTCTGAGAATGATTAATTCTACACTTTTTGTCATCCGAGTTCGTTTCGGTGTTGTTTTGTTGAGTTCTGTGGTTTTTAGCGACTTTTCCGCACTTGAGTTCGATTCTTGCGAATCTCGTCCGAAACTGCTGTTTCGAGTTTTCCGCAAGTTCGTTTAACGTTGTTAGACGTGTTGTGAACTTCGGTTTGGTTATTCGATCACGTATCGTGATTTCCGGGCGTTTTGGGCCATTTTGTAATTTCTTGAAAATTACGGGTATCCATATCTGTATTTGTCGTCTTGACCCTTTTCTTGGTCGCGTATGATTAATTATTGCATTACGTTTTCATCTCGAGTCGTTGACGTCGTCCGCGAACTTTTCGTCGTGTCCATTCCGTGCGTTTTCGGAAACCGAGGCATCGGGTCGTGGCGGCTGAGCAGCTGGCCGGACGGGTGCGGGGCCCGGCCGGACAGTCTTGGACATCTGGCCGAGCACGGCGGGAACCGCGTAAGCGCACGCTTCTGGCCGGGGCAGCGCGCTAGCTTCGGCGATGTAGCGCACGCTGTCGAGTCGGCCAATCAGACGCTATCGGGCACGGACAGAGGTATTACGAGGTTACGGACTCGGTCGGGATCGGCGGGTAGCGCACGCTGCTGTCGGTCGTAGCGCGCTAACCGGCGAGGTAGCGCCGCGGCGCGGCCGACTAGCGTACGCACGGGATGAGTTGTCGATCCGGTGGCTCTTTGGGCCAGTCGGCTAAGCAGCGCGAGCTTTGGCCGTAGCGCACGCTAGCGGAGTCGGTCGAGTCACGGTCGGGGGTGGTCGGTGGTGCCGGGTCGTGCGGGCCATGGCCGAGTGTGCTCGGCCGATCTTGCCGATAGCGCACGCTAGGCGGGAAGGCTAGCGACGCTAGTTCCGCCCGATATAAAAATGACAGGACAGCGACTTTCTCCGTCATTTTCATTTCATTTCTCTTCGGTCCATGGTGGGGTTTCGGAGGAGACGAAACCATGTTGTTGAACAACAAATCCATGAAGTTCTTGAGGTTATATCGTTGATCAATCATCCTATAACATCCTTCGATCCAGCGAATCAAGGTTAGATCTTTAGAACCCTACTTTTGGGTGGATTTGGGGATTTTCGCGTTTTTGTCCGATTCGTCCCGTTTTGCCGATTAATTCATGATGAATATGATTAATCTTGTTGGTATTCTTAGTTTCCCTACGGATTCATGGTATATTTCGTGATTTTTACGGAATCGAGAGGGTTTGGTTGTGGTCCGCCCTCGTTGTTGTTTATATACGAATATACATGAATCGTAGGCGGGTTTTCGGGTGTATTCCAATTCCATATTCATTTAGAAATGGTTGTGATTGTATTCTTCGAATCGTTAGGTTCGGTTTCATTGGTTCCTAGCGTTCGTCGGTGACTTCCTTTCCGTTCGTTGCGTCGTCAATAATTCAAGGCAAGTATTTTTGGAAACCTTTAAGCTTAACATGAAATGGTGATGTATATTACTTGTGTGTAACTCACCTTGTGTTGGCCAGCGGGTCAAGGAGGGAAATCTATCTTTGCCCCTGGATTTCACGAGTTTGCACCGCTAGCCAACTCGTTAGGGTCCTTGCAAGGCCTCGAGTGAGAATGTATCTTTGCCTGTTCTCACGGCATAGCGTGTGCGTGGTTTTGTTTTTCTGAAATTGTAGCCAACTCGGTAGGGTCCCTGCGAGGCCTCGAGTGAGAATGTATGCTGCCGCCCTGTTCTCAAGGCTAATTGTGGACTGTTTATTTTCCGGAAAAGACATGTCTTGTTTTGGTTTTCGAAATGATTTTGGTGCATGTACTATGAAATGTGTAAGCGATTGGTTTGCCTTGAATACTTGTACTAGCGTAATTGCTAACCCCTCTGGGGACCCGTTGTCGGGGAAATTCTTGTTATGGATTTCAGGTTATGTTCATCCAGACGAGCGGGCGCTGGGATGGTACGAGGATGTTGGCCAAGGTTGTTGACATGTGCAATTGAGTCTTGTTATTTCCTACTGTCTCTCTTGATGTGGATGTTTTCCAAATTGTAAACTTATAGATGGTACTCGCGAGTACTTAGGCTTTTCTTTTCGGATTGTGTTTGGACTTCGTTGGAGTTACTGTATTTGTCGGTTGATGTTTATTATGCCGGTTGTACCGGACGTGTTGTTTTATGTTCTTGTTGTTAATAGTTGTTTCCTTGCTAACCGAGATGGTTAGTCGAGTGGTGTTTTATTGTGTTAGCCTGGTGGGTCCCATGTAGGGGTCCACGGCGCTGTAATACACCTCGAATATCTTGGGGGTGTTACATTTAGTCACATACAATTAAGCATAAAGTGGCCAAAAGTATTAATAAGTGTGACCATATGCTATTTAAAGTGAAGAAAAGTTTTTTGTGTGACTATTGATCATCCAATGACCACATGGATTTTATGTTTGTGTGGTTTTTTGTAATATTTACTCACACAAAGCATGTTTTTGGGTGTATTTAGTCACATACAATTAAGCAAAAAGTGACCAAAAGTGTTAATAAGTATAACCATATGCTGGTTAAAATGAAAAAATGTGTATTTTGTGTAACTATTGTTCATCCAATGGTCACATGAATTTTTAGTTTGTGTGGCATTTTGTAATATTTAGTCACACATCAAATTAAACAAAGAGTGACCAATAATGTTGATAAGCATGACCATATTATTTGAGTGCATCTTTTAGTCACATATAACAAATCAATAATTTGTGTCATTATATATATATATATATATAACAGAATTAAGAATAAAAAGCAATTTCAAATTGAATAAAACTCGAATGTATATAACTGGACCAAATATACAATTGTAATATCGTACATAATCAAATTCTCAACTACCATAATTTAAAGACTTTTGACTGTTCGCCGTCCTAGCTTGCCTTTGCACGGTTTCACGAGAGACGTAATTTTTGCGCTTCGATTGTAATTTTTGTCCAGAATTGTTGTCACTAATCTTTTGTATCGTAGTTGGTGGTGTAACCTGTAGTAAACAAAAGGCGCTTGTATCAAACATTGAATTAAATATGAAGAATTATATATATGTAGGTTGAAAAAACACATGTATGTACCTCCTCATCAAAAACAACTTGATTCTTTGGCCATGCAAAGATCCAAGATCAAAACAGCATGAAAATCAAACAATATCTTTATTAACATCAACGATCCATGATCAAAACAGAATGAAAATCAAACAATATCTTTATTAAAAAAACTTGTTCACACCATGAAATTGAGCTAAATGATTATGATCAAGACCACATGAAATATTCCCGGATTGTACTTATCTGCCATTAACTGTTGGTGGCTCTATTTGTCAAATGATAAACCATTTGCAGCGACAAAGACATTACATTTTGTGAAGGGAGTTACCTGAGATTTGTGTTCACCCTATTGTACATTATCACCCCATTTCGCCGCAATTTCAGCACCAAAACACCCTTCTTTCAGCCCACGTTTTAGCACGCAAACACGCCCATTTCATCCCCATTTAAGCACCTAAACCCACCCACCTCAGGTCCTATTTCAGCAACCAAACCCACCCATTGCAGCCCCCATTTCAACAACCAAAACGCACACACCTCTTTTAGCCGCAATTTAATCACAAAAAACCCCTCCTTTCAGCCCCTTTTTAGTACCTAAACACTCTCCTTTCAGCCCCCATTTCATCCCCTACAGGTTGCATATCATGTACAGCAAGAACGACCTATTGTGGAACAGTTTGCATACCATTTGCAGCAAGAACACCTTCCGGTCATTGTCAAACCTAAAGATGATTCGAATGAAAAGAAAAATATTAACACTCTGTTCTCAAGAAAAAAATAGGAAGAAAGTGAAAGTAAAGTAAAGAAAGAGGAAGTAAAGAAAGAGAGGAAGAAAAGTTCACTTTCACCCCAAAAGTGGAGTGAAAGTTTTCAAAGCAAAATCTCACCACTTTCCCTCATTTACTGACACTTTACTTCCTAAGAAAAACTTGAGAACACAACTAAATCACTTTCTTTTACTTTCATCTATTTTAGTCAACTTGAGAACATAGTGTAAGGAAAGGAAAAAAAATCCCATATCAAAAAGCCAATGTTATATAAATGTTGAAAACATCATATTGTGATACAAAGAGTGGGCGGGAGCTGTAGTTGGCGCAACTGTTTGTCCAGCCTAGTAGTACTTCCCGCATATCTAATTAAAAGACGCAAAAATATTTATATGAAGATGCGCTATAAATATTGAATTTTGTAGGGAAATAAGCATCAGCCAGTCATATTACCTTCACAGGCGCGGCCTGATTGGTTATTCTTTTGAATTGAGGTAAGAGTAGACGCGGCAATTGCTTCAGCTACAATGCGGAAAATAATAGAGCGTACGTTAGTTATATGCAAATGCTAACAAGTAAACACATTACATATTGCACTCGAAAGTTTACCATTTGATTTCCGTTGGCTGCCTGTTTGATCTACCGCATCAGAAGGTTCACGTGTCCAAGACAAATCCATTTCATGGCAGAAGACATTGGCTTCACGAACACTACGCGCCGCAAAATCAAGCACTACCGGTCCCGAAACATCATCTGAATTGATCATTGGCTTAGTGTTATTCTAAACTGAGACTAAAACGTTAATAGAAAAAAATTTCGTCTGCAGACATGTTCCTTACTGGCATAAATACATACACATAGGTTATACCAGGCTGTGGGCAAAAAGTCATACGATCACAAACAATGCCTGTAGTAAAATCAAACACTTTGAGTCCACACTCCCCGCCTACAATCGTTGATCGAAAATTGTCAATATATACGTACAGAACTGGTTCTCCCTGAGTCCTGCATTCCAGAAACAAACTATGCATCATGTCATCATTATAAAGGTTGCGTTACACCTAATAGTTGTACTACTTTTGTTGATATTGTTACTTTTGTTGATATTGTTACTATAACAATATTCTGAGACAAATCTCACAAAAACAAAAAAGAACTTGGTAGCCCTTAAGACGAAGAAAAGCAAATCCAAAATGGAAATCCAATAAGCAGTTCCAAAACTGAATATGGACTGATTATTGCAACTGAACGTGAAAGTGGAACTCAATGATGAGTATTACGAACCTGTAATGGTAGATGCTGCTACCAGACTGAAGGCAAAGATAAATATTTGCAGATATGCTTTTCTAGGGACGATGTACCTGTAAGGATAGATTTTGAAATCAAAGGCCGTCAATAATCTAACATCTCTATAATCCAATAGTAAGCAAAAAGACAGTTATGATTTTTCAAGAATTTGATGCATACCAAATAAAAATCAAATCCCCACTCCTACTTACCCTCATAAGTTATTTTAGAACAACAGCAGGCGTTATTCAAATCTTGTTTGCTTTTCCTAAAACCCGCTAAACAATGTTAAATCAGGTACACAACAACAAAATATTAATCATAAATTGAGGAAAAACATACAGTTTACTTATAATAAGACAACAATTACCTGTTCTGCAAATAGGCTGTCCAATTATGCAACCAACCTCAAACCAATCCAAAACGAAATCTACACACAACATTAATACATCAACATCATCTAAGCCTTAGTCCCAAAATGATTTGGGGTCGGCTAACATGAATCAAACTTTGAAACCGTCAATAATCGTTACATAAATAACATAAAAGGAAAAAAGAGGGAAAAAGTAGAGAAAAAAGCAAAAAAAAAAATATAATGAATAAAAAAAAAAAAAAAAAGAAAAAAAAAACAAAAAAAAAAAGATAACATGAAATAAAAGAAAATAGGAATTAAAAAAAAAAAAAAAGAAAGAATCAGACTCATCCACCATCCATATTCTTTCCCGCCACATTTGCTCCATCGCCATACTTTCTCCAATTCCAAGAAACCGCATATCATTTTCAATCATCTTTATCCAAGTTTTCTTGCCTTCCTCTACCTTTCACAACATTACTTGCTTCCCCAACTTTCTAGCCTCCTCACCGGCATCAATAGGTCTTCTTCTCACATGACCAAACCATCGTAATCGATTCTCCATCATCTTGTCTTCTATAGACGCAACTCTTACCTTCTCTCCGATCACCTCATTTCGAGCCGATCCTTTTTGTATGACCACACATCCATCGTAGCATACGCATCTCTGCCACATTCATCTTTTGAACGTGACAGCTTTCTGACCCAACACTCGGTGCCATATAACAGTACAGCCTAATTGCCGTGCGGTAAAATTTACCCTTTAATCTATGAGGCATGCCGATCACATAAAACCCCGTGGCACTCTTCCACTTCAACCACCCTGCCTTTATTCTGTGAGCCACATCGCCATCTAGCTCTCCATCCTTTTGGATAATAGATCTAAGATACCGAAAGAAAGTGGATCCATGAACAACTTTCCCATCAAATGTGATCATCCCCGCCTCTCTATCACTGTTTTCGCTAAACCTACACTCCATATATTGGTCTTACTTCGCTCACTAAAGCCTCGAGCTTCCAAAGTATCCCTCCAAAGTTCCAATTTCATTTGCACTCCAACCTTCGTTTCATCAATCAACACAATATCATCTGCGAACATCATACACCACGGAACGTCATTTTGAATTTCTCTTGTCAATTCGTCCATGACTATGGCAAAGAGAAAAGGACTAAGAGCAGATCCTTGATGCACCCCAATCGTAATAGGAATTCTTGTCCTCCCAACATTAGTACGTACACTTGTACTAACTCCTCATACATGTCCTTTATAATGTCAATATATTTCCGCGATACACCCTTCTTTGCTAAGGCCCACCAAAGTACTTCTCTTGGTACTTTATCATATGCCTTCTCTAAATCAATAAAAACCATATGCAGATCTTTCTTTTTATCTCGATAATGTTCCATCAACTACCGGATAAGATAAATTGCTTCCATGGTCGATCTTCCAGCATAAATCCAAACCGATTTTACCATTATCTTCACACATTTCCTGATCCTTTGTTCAATCACTCGTTCCCACAACTTCATGGTATGACTCATTAGTTTAATTCCGCGATAATTAGAACAATCTTGAACATCACCTTTGTTCTTATACAAAGGGACGAGAATACTTTTCCTCCATGCTGATGGCATCTTATTGCTTCTCCAAATCTTATTGAAAAGCATAGTTACCCATTCGATCCCTCTCTCCCCCAAACACCTCCAAACTTCAATAGGTATACCATCTGGTCCTTCTGCTTTCTTTGACCCCATCTTCTTCAATGCAATTGTCACTTCACCCTTTTGGATTCTTCTCTTAAACTCTCGGTTAACCATACTTGAGGGGATGTTTAAATTCCCAATATCTTGTTCTTGATGGCAATTGAATAGGGTATCAAAGTATGACCTCCATCTCTCTTTTATCTCTTTATCTTGAACCAAAACTTTTTGGTCAGTATCTTTTACACATTTAACTTTTCCAATATCTCGTGTCTTCTTCTCTCTCATTCGAGCAAGTTTATAGATATCTTTTTCCCCTTCTTTAGTATCTAATCTCGCATATAATTCTTGATTGACCTTTGATCGGGCATTTCGCACTGCCTTTTTAGCTTCTGTTCGAGCTTTCTTGTACTTCTCATAATTCTCATCGCTCGAGCATTTACCCAGTACCTTATAACATTCACGTTTGGTCTTTATCGCTTGCTTAACTTCATCATTCCACCAAGATGTGTCCTTACTTGATGGTCTGTTTCCTTTAGATTCTCCTAGGACTTCTTTTGCAACTTCCTTTATGTTGTGTTCCAACAAGTTCCACATCGAATCTATATCCATCTCCGTGCAATCATACCAAATACCACTATCAGCAATCTTAGCCACAAAAGTATGTCGACTCTCCCCTTGGAGCTTCCACCACTTAATTCGAGGGTCAACTTGTGGTCTTCTCTTTCTTAAGTGCCTCTTACCTCGAAAGTCAAGCACCACAACCCTATCCGTGTTTGCGGACTCTCACCGGTATTACCTTGCAATTAGTAAAACTTTTCCTCCAAACATTCCTTACTAAAAAGAAATCAATCTGACTTGCATTACCTCCGTTTCTATATGTCACCAAATGAGAGTCCCTTTTCTCGAACCAAGTGTTCATAATACCCAAGTCATGAGCTAATGCGAAATCCAATATATCATTTCTGCTTCATTCCTGTCCCCAAAACCAAAGCCACCATGAATGCTCTCAAAGCCATCTCTGCTAACACCGACATGCCCATTGAGGTCACCACCAATGATCAATTTCTCACCCATAGGAATTCGTTCGACAACCTCTTCCAAATCTTCCCAAAATTCTTGTTTGATCGATGCATCCAATCCTACTTGTGGTGCATAAGCACTTATGATAGTTAGAAACTCATCCCTATCACAAGCTTAATACTCATTATTCTATGGCTCTTTCTTGACACTTCCACCACATCATCAATGAATTCTTTATCAATGACGATACCCACTCCATTTCTACTTCTATCCTTTCCAGTACCAAAGCTTGTAACCCCAAGGAGCTAACACTCTTGCCTTCTCGCCAACCCACTTAGTCTCTTGTAGACACATTATGTGAATTCTCCTCCTTTTCATAACCTCCCCACTTCGCCGATCTCCCAGTCAAAGAGCCAACGTTCCAAGTTCCAAACCGCACCTTACTACCCTTACTAGCCGCAAGAACTAACTTATCTATCTGTCCCGTCCACGCTGCAAGGATTCTTGCACATTTGACACCACACCCCTACTTCGAGGTGGCGCGCCGCTTCCGGGCGACGACCTAGCAACCCTTGCATATTTTCCACTACACCCGGGCCTATGAAGTGTAGCGCATCCTTGCTCATTTGACACCACCCTCAGATGTAAAGGTGGCGCGCCGCGTCTGGGCGACGACCTAGCAACCCTCGCATACTTATCACTGCACCCGGGCCTATGAAATGCAGCGCGTCGCTTCTGAGGAGACGCCCCAACGATTTTCAATGTTTGATTCATGTCCATGGAATGTGACGAGTTTTACGCTGGCTGCCACTAACCTACCGCAACCCTCCTCTTTTATCCGGGCTTGGGACCGGCAATGGATGTCAAGAAGACACCCACAGGCAGAGTTAATAATCACAAAATTGCACCTACATTGAACCTACATTGAAACACCCAAATTTTACACAAAATTAATAATAATCACAAAATTGCACCTACATTGAAACACAAAAGCTAATTACCACTAATCATAAACACCCAAATTTTACACAACCAACTTCAAAACGTAACCCCATATCATTTAAAAGTTAAAGTAAAACATACTACAAAATACGTAGTAGCTTTTTTCCAGCCTTATCAGCTTATTCAATTGAGCTTAAGGACTTTATAAGCTCAAATGGATAACCTCATGAGCCCACAAAAATGAGTTTATCAAATTTTCGGTAACCTTGCCCATCAAATAAGCTTAGAAAAACAACCCCTAAAGTCATAATAAGCTCATCAAAATTAAGCACTAAACTTACAACCATTAACACAAATAACATATAACAAACCACCTTTAACAATCTTCTTGGTCAATATTTTAACCTCCTAATAAGTATCAATATACCACCCACAATATATCACTAATTTCATATAATAGCATAAAGAAATATCAATCCTAATAGCATGCTGACATCAATACTATACTGCTTCTAGTATACCAAATGCATCACATCACTAGAAGTCTAGAACTAAATATGGGAACATAATCAGCATATTGTTCTTCATAAACAATAATCTATATGAAAGGGTCATATACACACAAAGTCGAGGAGAACACCTCCAAGAAAAGAACTGGAAATTATATTTGTAGGAGGTGCTAAATCTAAGTGAACAAATTGCAAGTCTATAACAAATAAATTTGACAATGAAAACTAAGCATAAGTTAGCATTCATTACTTATTATTAGGATGTAATGAACTTCAATAGTAGCAAAACTGATGTTCCCACTTATATAAATTTGGGGTCACATAAACCCTAATCTATAAAATCACAAAATCACAAAGTTAACACATGGATACTTCAAATCGATTTCCTAAATACAATAAAGTACCTAATTTATGGATATATGAACTTTAAATTGGTGCCGATGGCCAGACCGACGACTGGTAGGTGGTGATTAGAGATGGTTGTCGGTTGACCACAGAGGCGAAAGACGATGTTAGAGAGATGAAGAAAACTAGTTTGGGGAGAAAATACTATGAAGAGGATTTTAGATCTGTGATAATAGATAAAGATGGGAGAGGGACTATTTGATTTTGGGGAAAAACTTAGACGGGGCTTGTTAAAAGTTGGCAGGGAAATTTTATTTTTGGCCAAAACTTAATTGCGGGACATGTAAAAAATTAGAGATAAATTTAACACATTTTTATTTTTATAAAATCATTTAATCTTAAAATAAATAACACATTTTTGCGTTTATAAATTTAACACAGATGGGCTAAAGCCCGAGCTCGGGCTTAGACCCGGCCCGGAAAAGCCTGAAAAGGCTCGGCCCAAAAAAGCCCGGCCCGGAGCTCGATCTTGCCCAATAGGCCTAAATGGTCCTTATATTTTTCACCAAAGCCCGGTCTGGCCCGGGCCTGGTCCGGTCCGGGCTAAGTCCAAAGACCGAAAAAGCTCACCAAAAAGCCTGAAAAAGCCCGGGCTCGAGCCAGGCTAAGCCCGGTCCGGACCATTTGGGCTGAAATAGGCCTAATATTTGGTTAAGGCCCAGGCTTTTTTGAACTATAAAAGCCCGGGCTTTTTTCGGCCCAGTCCAAGCCTGGCCTGGCCTGGGCTTTGTGCACCTCTAGTCTAGGGTAGTGTTTCGTAGGGCTGAGCAAAATGAAACGAAAACCGAACTGAACCGACAAACCGAGCCAAACCAGATCAAACTGAACTGATCTTATTCGGTTTGGTTTTCGGTTTTATATAAAACAAACACCACAGGTCACTACATAATTCGTGGAGATGTAGTGCCATAACCATGCATGGAACCCTCTATAAGTACTTAGCCATTTCCACGAAATGGCCCAGGCCAAGCTACACTAAGCTAACGGATTATTCTTTCACGAGTAATTCCCTCACACAACCTAGTTGACTCGTGAGCGTTACCCCAACTCGTGACTCCGGTCACACCTTGGGGTCCTTACTGAACGTGGGAAACCAAATGATCGACCAACCCCAAACCCTCAATACGTATCCTACGTAAAAAAAATGTTGTAGACACACGGATTAAAAGTTAAACACATGAGACCAAAGCATTGTGAATTTCCCTCATCGGCAATACAAACAATGTAAACTACATGACTTCTCGGTAAGCATTGTAAAAGACTATTTCGACCAATAAACAATGATGTTGGGTGGTCTAAGATGATTCATTATTCTCATTTGTTAAAAAAGGGAAGTCACCCATTGAAGCAACTCATTAATGTCACCATTTTGATTATTCATCTTTAATCCACCATGTAAAGAGATGCGTCGTGAAGTACGCCGTGAAGTATGATAAATACACTTTATCAAACTCGTATAGTAAGCATTGAATGTTGTCATTTGTTATACCAAATTCTAACATTCTTTCAAAGACATTTACTTACTGTCACGTCAGAGTTTGGGCACGGGTGGGATCTTGTTGCGAGGCTAACGAATTTCTCTTCTTTTAGCAACCTACTCAAAGATACTTTGGAGCGGGAACACCAAAGCTAACCCCACATCATATCATAGTCATTCGTACCAACACACAACACATTCAGTCATTACATAATTTACATCTCTAACCGGATCGGAGAACCTCCGAGTCTACAATTTATCCATTTGTACATATAGTCAATATTTGTACACATAATAAGTGAAACAAAAAGCAGCTGAAAATGGTTCCTTATTCGGATCAACTCGAAAACCGAACCGAATTCTAATTCGGTTGTAGGTTCGGTTCGGTTTGATTTTCGGTTTTACCCAAAAGAAATTTTTAATCGAACTAACCGAACCAAATAAACCGAACATACTGATAACCGAACCGATGTACACCCCTAATAGATTTAATGCAACATTTTTTCAAAAGTATTACTAATCTTATTAAAAATTTTGAAATGCATCCCGCTCCTTCCGAAATGAAATTAGAATTAACTTCTCCCGCCCCTTCCAAATATTTATTTTCCCCCAAATCAGTTTTCCCTCTTTCTCACCCAAAATTGAAATTTTATTTTCTCTAACAACTGTCCATCGATCCTTCCCCTTTCTCCAGCCTCGCTCGTTCCTAAATTTCTCACCCAAAGTTTTTTTCATGACACAGTTTATAGATCGTATTTTAATATGGAGGAAGATGTTTCGGCTTATGTTTCATATGAATGTAGCAGACAAATTGGGTATGTTTAATTTACATTATTCGAATCGTTCGTATCACAGGCTTTATTAATTAAGATTGAAATCCTAGTAGAATGTAGTTAATATTATTGCATGGCATGTGTTTTTTTATGACTTGATTCTAGGCGAACACCAAGTGTTCGATAGAATTCCCCTAATGAAGGTGAGGTTATCTTGAACATTTTTTTTTTAATTTAAGGATTCAGATACACATTAACCTGTAATGGCTATCCTTAAGCTCAAATAATTGCTGCAAAATGGTCATATAAACCATGTACCACATTTTCTGAGCTGAATGTTTTGATTGATCATTTATGACATGGCATGAGATGGATTTAGTTGTCCTGATTGAATAGTGTACCTAATAACATTTGGTTACCCTTTAGACTTATTCCTTAGTGGAAAGGGGCATACTTATATATATATTTAAGAAAAATATTATATGAACTAATCAAATAGACTTATGCTCATGATACCCCTTGAGAGTCTCTGGTAATAAAATGCATTTCTTTGGTAATCGAATAGATTTTGGCGTCTTCGATACTTAACATATCATTTAAGTGGGACCATTTTTTATATATATATATATATATTAATAATGGGACCATGAACTTTGGTTAAAACAAAAGGAATAGGGCCTGAACTTTTTGTTTCATCAAGCTTTACATGACAATATTAAACACATACATTCAATTACATCACAATATTAGACACATAATTTCTAAAAGTTGTAGATCAGATTTGTGGTGTGGAGTAACAAGGTGTTTCTCTTTTATGTTGCATTGGAATGTAGCAGGTAAATTACGTATGTTCAATTTAAATGATTAGGAATATTTGCATTGCAACTTTTAGCGAATGTTATCAAATTAAGGGGTTGAATGTGCCATAAATTTTCTATATAATTTGCCATCGAAGACGACATTTTAGTTGCATCATTAGTTTCTTAAGTTTTGGATTTGAAGAAACATGAGGTTACAATGGCTAACCAAGATGCTCAAAGAAATGCCACTAGATGGTTTTATTCTTTTAGTATATTTTATGTATATACACTATTATGTAACTCATAATAATTTGAATTATGATCCATATCTAATCACCTTTTAGGTTCTTAAAATATAGAAAGAAGATGCTGCAATGGCTACCTAGAACTTCAAGAATTGCTTGAGGCCAGCAAGTATACCATGAAAACAGTGGTAGGCTAGCAAGTATACCATGAAAACAGTGGTACATTCTGCTTATGCCTTTTTTATATGACCCATGTAGCTGAAATTTTTATTTGCTTTAAATTCTTATGGACTTCAAGTTTGAACATCTTGCCGGCAAACTCTTTGTAAATTCATCTGCAGATGAGGTGATCGTCACAGGAGTATTGACAACTAAATGGTCTTCAAATTTGAAAGAAATTCGATGTGACCTTTGTTGTTACCCAAAATATTATCCGGAGATAGGGATGGCAGTCGGGTACGGCGGGGGCGGATAGTGCCTATCCACATCCGTACCCGCGAGGTAAATCTGTACCCGCGACCCGACCCGCGACCCGCGACGGGTATGATTTACCAACCACACCTGCGATCCGCGGGTATCCGCCACCCGTCGGGTATCCGCAACCCGCCACCCATCGGGTATCCACAATCCGCTATCCGCGGACCCGTGATGCAAATAAATGAATTCAATATAAATAAAAATTTCACACAAATAAATATCCATAAATCAAACTCAGAAATTCAAATCCTCTAACCCACAAAGTTCAAAGTTTAAATCCACAAATCACAAAATACAAAATTAATATAAAAAATCATCAACTAAAAAAAAAGTTTAGATTCTAATGAAAAGCATATTATTCGAAGTCAACAGTTAAAATAGACCTATTTTCCTCTTCTTTGTTGTGTCAATGTTTGAAATAATGAGTGTGGGTTGGGCTCTATTCGGGTATTTTGTGGGTATTTCGTGGGTATTTTTGTGGGTATTTGCGGGTATCTTCGCGGGTGTTTTTTGCGGGTAGACGGGTTTCGCGGGTATGGATAGTAACTATCCATATCCGTACCCGCGAACCTAATGGATAGTAATTTCATACCACTAAGCTATCCATGGATACCAAATGCCCACCAAACCCGCACCTATTAGGGTCGGGTCCCCGCGGTTATCCGTTACCCGCGGGTAAATTGCCATCCCTATCTGGAGATGATATGCTGGAATGGGCGAGTAACAAACAAAATGCAAGAGCATGTCCGTGGGGAAGTAAATAACACAAGATTTGCCGGGGTTGTTAGTCCTGGGCTTGAATGCTCTCGCGAGATATTATTAATATGATTACTTGTGAGTACAAATATTAATGTTAGAGTACAATTACGATGAGTGTAAAGACTCTAGTTATCTAGCTCTTGAGTGCTGTTGTTTGCCGGAAGAACCAGAGTTAAAACTCTGTGAGTTCTTGTTACAAAGATGAGATGTTCTCTATATTGTTTGCTGTGTGTAATCGTGTTTACGTTGTCACCTCATTTTTGCTAATGCTGGAGGCCTCCTATTTATAGGAGAAAAGGTTGCTGGGATCTCCCTGTCCCACACGGGCGATCGTCGTTCCTGCATTAAATAAGGCGGGCGATCGTCCCAGGACATGGGACTATCTCTCTAAAGTCCGCAGCTGCAGCTGGCAGCCGCATGCGCTAACCAATGAGGAGGCGACATGTGCCTCACGTCGTTGTATTGGGAGGTCCCACCTAGGACCTTTCGGCGAGTCTGTCGGTAGGTGATACCGTCCTTGTCACTGACAGCTGCTGATGGGCTGGAGCACAGCCTGTTCTTGCGGCGCCTGGAGGTCCCACCTAGGACCTTTCGGCGGGTCTGTTGGTAGGTGAGGTCGTCCTTGTCACCGACATATGCTGATAGGCTGGAGTAAAGCCTGTTCTTGCGGCGCCTTTTGCGGATCTACACATGGGCCTTCATCCCGAGATTCGGTCTTTGCAGACTTTGGCGGATGTTGGACTTACATGTGGCATGGGACGGTCGTCCCCAGTCGGATACTAGGAGTGATCGCCAGGTGCCAATAGACGATCGCCTTGGACATCGACCGCTAGGCACTTGACCAACATCTGTCTTCTTCGGTTGGCATCCGACTATTATGCCGATCGCCTTCGAGGCGTATAAATCGCCGCACAACAATTGCCCCCCAGCTCGCTTCGATGTTGAAGACGTGGGGTGAAGTGGCTATGCTGGCGATCGCTTATTTCAGATGAGCGACTCATCTACTTATGAAGCAGACGATCATCTCCCGAACGAATTGATTTCGAATTTGGACGACCTCCCCGGACGCTGAAAAGAGCGGGAAGTGTAAGCGGGCTTTGAAATGTCACTGGGGCACGTGTCGCGCTCCCGTTGGGGGAGTCCGACGGTTTTGTCAGATTTGTCGTTTGGCGTGCCCTCGAAATGACGCACACGCAGACTTCGAGGGCGGCATTAAATGCGTCTTATCCGACGGTTGCACTTCAGCCCTCGAGTTTCCGCTTATTTGCCCAGAAGTCCCTGCTCTTGCCTATAAAAGGGGCTAGGGCTTGTGGGGTTATATTTTTATGCGTTTTTGCCTGAGAAGAAGACATAGCAGAATTTTCTTGAAGCTTTGTGTGCCGATCGACGTTCGACTCAGTCTCTAGGTAAGAACAAAACCTTTTGTCCCCCCTTTCTATTTGAATATGTCTGGAGGAGGATCCACCGTGTATGAGGCGGGTAGTACTTCCGCCGCCGCGACTTCGACTGTTCGGAATGAAACCTCTGCGGATTTTCACGTGGAGATGGTCGTCGAGGCCATTCGCGGTGGGATTGAACCCGCGGAGGTTGAAGAACACTTCAACGAGGCTGACGCGGCAAAGTCGTCGTCGGCGGAGCAGAAGCGCTCACCAGCCGACGAGGATGAGGCAGTAAGACTGTACTGGGAGCAGAACAGTGTGTTCGTCCAAGCCTTTCTGGAATTTGCCGAGCTTATTGAGAGACTTGCCGGACCACATCCTAAGTTCGATTTTCGCACATATTCGGTTGCCCACCCCCATGAACCTGTAAAGCGGACGTCGTTTCGGTCCGCGGACCGCTCCCCGTGGACCCTCAGCCAGATTAAGAGTTCGGAGACTAAGAAGGATTTGAGTCGTTGGAAGGCGGAGTTCCATGTCCCCTTTGACATTTCACTGTATACGCCTGCCGAGAATGAGCGCGCCGACCAACCACCCGAGGGTATGGTCGCCGTTAATGAGTTGATCATGGGGGCCGGATTGCGGTTCCCATTGACGTTCGCTGTGTCGTATCTGTTGAACGCCTGGAATGTGGCGCCGCTCCAACTGACGCCGAACGCCTGGTTGCAGATCGTCATCACTTTGACTCTATTTGGAGGTCACCTGCTGTTCTGTCTTCCTTCTGCGCTGGAGATCAACTATCTCTTTAAGCTGATGGCGCAGAAGGGTTCTGTTGGCGGCTAC
This sequence comes from Orobanche coerulescens, assembly GCA_033398695.1. Classification (NCBI taxonomy): domain Eukaryota; kingdom Viridiplantae; phylum Streptophyta; class Magnoliopsida; order Lamiales; family Orobanchaceae; genus Orobanche; species Orobanche coerulescens. The sequence goes on along the minus strand of CM065804.1, from coordinate 67,685,129 downwards.
CACATCCAGGGTCGCTTGGGTCGGGTGGTCCTTGGAGTGCCGAACAAGGTCCAGGGCGACCAGACAAAGTGGTCTTGGGTCGGCGGAGCGTGGAAATTGGCCGCGAGCGACAAACCCGAGGATGAGTTGGATATCCCCACCGGCTTCCGGGAGAGGAATCCGAGTAAGGGTTTTAACTCTCCCTTCGTTCGGATACACCTTGAACTGATCTAATTTGGTTTTCCTTTTCCAGGCTCCCTTGTTCCAGCAGCCGGCGACCTACCATTTGATTTTTCGATCGTGTGGGAGCGAATCTGTGGTCTTCCGGACAGTTACATCGATACTCGCGTGATGAAAAATGAAGCTCATTGGTTGGGCGCTAGGTTGTTTCGCTTTCCCCACCACTTAAGGGTCCCAGGTACAAATGTTTACAATCTCCTTTTTGCTTGACGATCGCCTTTGATTGCAAAAGACGTCTAACCTGGTTGATTATCTTCTTTGATAGAGATCTACTTCCCCCGCTACTCCGAGCCATCGAGAGAAATCTCCATGTCAAACCCTGGTATCATGAATCGTCTCCGCCAATGGAAGAAGGCGAGTCGTGCCCCTGCGGAGATGACCCATACTATCCCGGAGGTGAGACCTCTCATAGGGCAGATCGCCATCGAGCCAGAGACTCGGGAGGAGGCGCAGCTCCAGCGCAACCACAAAAGGCGGGGGCCGGGGGAGCCCTTGCCATCTGTTGCTGCTGAGGCGCCCGCAGTGGTGCCGCCGGTCGCCGCGCCTCCACTTATTGTAGTTCCAATGGCAGAGGGGCCTACGCCCTCCTCGGCCTTCCTACATGCCATGGCGACCGCTGATGCCCTGACCCCGCGGGGCAAGCCTTTCTTCGGCCATGACTCCGAGAAGGTCGAAAGGTAAGTTTGGTTGATCTGCAGAGTTACGTCACTTGTGTAGGGGACATACTAACTCCTTTGTTCTTGGTGCAGGGTCCGTCTTGCCGACCCGAACTGCTCGTCGATGGTGTTGGACTTCTTCGCAAGCATATCTCCCCGCGAGCCTAGCGACGTCCCTCACTACATCTCTCAGGCTATCGCCGCCCTGCCGAAGGCTTAGACGACTGATCTGGATGCGGTCGCGCGCCGGCGGTCCGGAGACGCAATGCAGGCGACTCTTGCTCTGACCCTCTAAGCGGCGATGATGGCCGCTCAAGCTGTGAAGGATTATGAGGGGCAGCCCTCTACTGCCCGTCTCCATTCAGACCTCGAGGCTGCTCGAAATCGGAATGCCGAGTTTGCCGACAGGATCGCGGCAATGGAGAAGGAGTACGTGGAGACGGCCAAGAGGGCGAGGCAGGACCTCGAGCGGGCGAAGCAGGATCTCGACCGGGCCCGGACGGAGACCGATTGGATGCGCGATCAAATGACGGAAGCCCATCGGTTGCATGCAGCCTCGCAGGAGAAGGCGACCGAGCTGAAGGAGGTGGTGGACCGGTTAAATGGTAAGCTGGAGTCATCGAAGGGGGAGCTGGCTGCCAAGGTTACCGAGCTCCAGGGTGCGGATCAAACAATCGCAGGGCTGAAGGAGAAATTGGAGGCAACCAAGGCCGATCCCTTCCTCAACGTGGAGTATGTCAGCGAGTTTGCCTATTACATGGATTACGCTGACGCCATCCGCATTGTCAAGAAGGGAGGGCTCGAGGTCGGCCCTCTGATTGATAACTTCAAAGCCTATGTGCTTGAGCATCCTCTGCAGCCGGCCTTCTTTGTGCCGATCCTTGACCTCTCCGACCTCGGAATCGACCTGAGCTAGTATCCGTCGCCGGACAACCTCGTTCACCCGGATGCCGACGAGGAAGCGCACGCCGGTCCAGCAGCCGGTGGCGAAGGCCAGGCGGGGGCAGCCTGACTTTGACCGCTTTCATTTTGTTTTCACTTGTAATTTTTTAGTTTCATTGTGTTTTGCCTTCAGGCGCTTTTGCCTTCGGGCACTTGTACAAATATTCCAAATGAAATGAAATACATAATGGCATCTGATTCCTTGCTTGTACGATCGTCTGACTGAATCTTTCGCATTTGACTTCACACAACTGTTTGAGGAGCGGTCGTTGTATGTATAGCTCCGAATGTATTGGTATACTTAAAATTCTTAATTGTAAATTTCTGAACAAAACCGATCGTCATATGTGTATTTGAACAAAGTCGATCGCATGTGGTTCCGTCCTCCTGATCGTATGTATGGCTCCGCTCTGCCCCTTGTTTTTGTTTACTTGGTGAAAGTAAGGGAACGAAAATAATTCGTTTAGCGAGCTATCTTTAGTTTGGTTCTTGTGATCTTCGATTTTTTGATTCCTCGAGGGAGGCCGAACGTCCCGGCCTGGAAAGACTTCGCACAGTCGTGGGGTTTGATGGAACCGACCTCCACGACTATGTCTTGTGCGCGAGCGATATTCCGTCAGATGGTTAACTTCTCGCGACTCACTTAATTGTGAGGGTCCTCCGTAGGCTACGTTTTGCATTACAATGTAACAATGGGGCGAATGGTATCTGCCTGGAGGAGTCCTTGCATGGGGCGCCGTCGGATAAATCGACTTCGCTACCATGGCTTGTTAGTACTTTTCTGCCTAAGAGGGCATACGTTGTGATGGGGGGAAGGACGCGTTGCATTGTCCAGGTCCACCATGTTAGATGATGGATCCGAGGACGGGCGAGCGTGTCCACTGAACTGTTTTGGAGGGTCCTTCGGCTACACCCGTCTCGTATTTAAACGAAAGGGCGGGCGATCTCTGCCCAAAGGAACCTTGCATAGATGGGCTATCAGTTCCATCGACCTCCAGAACCATGGCTGCACTTTTCTACCTCGGATCGCCATGTTAGATGACGATCCTTGAAGGTATACGTTGTGCTAGGGGGGCGATCGCTTGCCTAGGTCCATCAGGTTAGATGATGAACTCTTGGAGGGCGAGCGAGTGGTCCAATTTTTTGTTTGTTTGTTTTGTCGAGGCGAATCATTTAGAGGGGATCGGAAAATCTCATTAAGCTCTTTGTACATTAGGGAACTGAATACAGAGTTTTTATTGATAATATTTCTTCAAATGAACGGCATTCCAGGGATATTGGTCCGGAGTGCCGTCTGGGTGTTGGAGCTCGTAGGCTCCTTTGGTCAGCCATTTGGATATCCTGAAGGGGCCCTCCCAATTCGGGCCAAATACTCCCGTGTGAGTCTAGACCTTTTTGAGGACTAGGTCGCCCATTTGGAATCGCCTTTCCTTGACCTTCGAATTGAAGAATTTCTTGGATTTCCTTTTGTGGAATGTGTTCTTCATTTCCGAGGTCAGTCGTCGTTCCTCAAGCATATCCAAGTCGATCTGCCGAGCTACATCATTGTCCGTCGTCATTTGTTGTGCAGTTCAGTGGCTGAGAACGACGATCTCCAAAGGGATCAGTACTTCTGTTCCGAAGGCGGGCGAATGGGGTTTCGCTGGTTGAATTTCGGGTCGTCGTTCGGTAGGACCACAAAACACCCGGGAGCTCGCTTTTCCATCGTCCTTGTTTAGATTCGAGTCTTCCTTTGATCGTGTGTTTGAGAATCTTGTTTACAGTCTCTACCTACCTGTTTGTTTGAGGGTGGTAAGGGGCCGAGAACGGCTTTATAATTCCCCATTTCTCGCAGAATTGCATAACTTCCAAACCGTCGAACTGCTTTCCATTGTCGGAGATGATAGCCTGGGGTAGACCGAATCGGCATATGATGTTCTTCCAAATGAACTTGATCACTTGTTCTTGGCCGATCTTGTTGAGTGGCTCGGCCACTGCCCATTTCGTGAAATAATCGACCCCCACGATGGCGAATTTACATCCCCCTGGCGCCATCGGCAAAGGACCGATGAGGTCGATGCCCCATTGGGCGAACGGCCACGGACTATACATAGAAGTGAGCTGCTCGAGGGAAAGCTTGATGTTCGGGCCCATTACTTGACACCTGTGACACGATCGGGCATAGGCGATCGCGTCTTTTTATAGGGTAGGCCAGAAAAAGCTTTGCCTGGTCGTCTTGTGGATGAGAGCTCGCCCTCCAGCGTGATTTCCACAGATCCCATTATGGATTTTGGCTAAAACAAGTCAGCCTTCCTCCAGCATAATGCATTGAGGAGAGGAAGGCTGAAAGCTCGCTTGTAAAGCCGGTCGTCTAAGGGTGTATCTGGTTGCTCGGAGCTGAAGCTGGCGAGCTTTGATCCGATCTGTGGGGACCGTTCCGTCCTTCAAGTACTTAATGAACGGAGTCATCCAGTTCTCTTCGGCGATGGCAATTGTGGTGACCAGGGTTCTGTCAATCGCCGATTTTGCTGACTTCGTGATTTGGATGTTAGAGAAGTCTGCCGCCCCATCTGACGATGCGAGTTTGGATAGGGCATCGGCCTGGGAGTTGTGCTCTATCGGGACTTGTTCGATCAGCACTTCTTCAAACTTTGTGCACATTTCGGCAACCAATTCTTGATATTTGATCATCTGTTCGCCGCGCGCCTCATATTCCCCCTTGACTTGGTTCACGACCAAAAGGGAGTCCATGAAGATGTGGAGGCGACGAACGTCCATGACGAGTGCTAGATCGAGCCTGCCTACCAAGGCTTCGTACTCGGCTTCATTGTTGGTCGCACGGAATCCGAAATGCACAACATTTGTAAAACTTTGGCCGTCGGGGCTGATGAGGACAATCCCTGCCCCTGCTCGCGAGCTGGTCGCCGAGCCATCTACGTACAATTTCCAGGCAGGATGGTCGACCTGGGTCGGACTGGGCAAGAACGTTAATTCCACCACGAAATCCGCCAGAGCTTGGCCTTTGATCGCCGTGCGAGGAGCGTACGTGACACCATATTGGGCGATCTCCAGTGACCACTTGAGGAGTCGCCCGTTGGTGTCTGGCCGGTGCAGAACTTGCCTTAGAGGGAGAGTCATCAGAACCTCCACTTGGTGTTCGAAGAAGTAGGCCCTCAGCTTGGGAACACTGATGACTAGTGCGTATGCGAGCTTCTCCAATGGTGTGTAACGCGTTTCCGCGTCATGAAGCGCTTGACTGACGAAGTAGATCGGCAAGTGGTCTTGCCCCTCTGCTCGTATTAATACAGCGCTCAGCGCGACCTCTGAGGCTGCCAGGTAGAGGAATAACTTTTCGCCAGGGATTGGCTTCGCCAAAATTTGGGGATTAGACAGATACTCCTTGATTTTGGCGAATGCCATTTGACTTTCCTTCATCCATGCAAATTTCTTATTCTTTATGGTGGCGAAGAATGGCTTGCTTTTGTCTCCGAGCCGGGAAATGAAGCGGTTAAGGGCTGCTAGACAACCCGTGAGGCATTGCACTTGCTTGACATTCCGTGGCTCCTACATGTCGAGGATCGCCTTGATCTTGGTGGGGTTCGCTTCGATCCCCCTTTGGCTCATGATGTGCCCCAGGAACTGTAACACCCCCGGTTCAGCCCGGGAATATTACACGCCGTGGATTCCGCGCCGGAACCCACCAGGCTAAAAATCATTTTTAAAAACGTTCAAAACGCCAAAAGGCCAGTGACGGTAGTATTTTCCAAAGCTCACAAAATCATTTGTCAAACCCTCATAAAACGTTCAAGGCCAAAATGCCAAAACTCGATTTAGGGAATCGGTTTTACGAAATAAAACTCTATTTGCAAAATACCGAAAGTTATTTTGAAAGAACTCACGCAGCGGATAAAATATAGTTCGAAAATACATTTTACATCAAGAATAAATAAACAATCAATACAAGATTCCCCACTATATGCCATAGCCAGTATCATTCGGGATCCTCGTCTCTTCACGACCGCTCTATCAAATCTCCAATACCTGAAAAATAAGTCCCACAGCGGGGTCAACCATAATGCCCGACAAATAACTGCAAATACATAAACATAATTAATCATATGTCATCCATCGTGAGAATGACAACCACAAACTATAACCTTACCACTCCCGATGTATCCAACGATTCTCGTCAAAATCCCAATATCACAACAATACCGTATAATACCTCAATAACGAATACTTTCCCGTACACAATGCTCTATGTACAATTACCACAAAAACATACCTCTATTCGGATTCATGTACGATTACCACAAAAACATACCTCTATTCGGATTCCTTCCAAACGCACCTCATCGACCAAGAATATCCAATATCATCAACAACATCTACTGTATACTACAATCCTCACAAGATTCCATTTATACATTCGTCAATATGCAATACAACACAGAATACTTATGACATGTAATTGAAATTACTTATCGAAACACTATAACTGAACAAGTAATAACTTGCCTCAATATCGATACGACGAAGCCGAATCTGCCCATTAACGTGCAGTAGCAATAACTCACAATATAGAACTCCAATGCACGATCCAACCGGTCAAAATGAAGGACCACGAGTCTGCAACAATCTATCCAAAATTAAGTAAAATCGGACTACGTCTTGCCCTTCATCGAGCTATTCAATCACGGCTGCTTCACCGAAAATGGAACTCCAAATATGGAAGAAAACCACAATCCACTCAAAATAGACTTCACTATATGATAAATTTCTACAATCATATAGATTATCTTTCTTTTAACTCGACAACCCTACACTATTACAAGTCTACATGATTCTCACCCTTCTCACCACTCTCTTTAAAGAGAATACAAGAAAGGAATTTAATTTGAATCAAATAAGACTAAAGTGTATTACTTGGGTGTACTTGTGAGAAAGACATCAAGACTCCTTATATAGAATAAGAAGGCTTTTACCCTTTGTTCTCAACTGATGTGGGATAAAAATACATTCTTATAGAGTAAGCAAGGCTTCTCATCTTTATTCTCAACCGATGTGGGACAAAACACATCCTTCAAAACACAACTACTATCCGAGAGCCATAACTCTTACTAACAAAATCCAAATATAATCTCCACCGTTCATATTATATCAAACTATTTGATAAATAATATATCCAAAATTCAGTGCAATCCAATGGTTAAATCTTCGGAAAGCTATAAAATACCGAGACTTCTCAATATGAATCCGAAAAATAGGAACCTCTCGTTCTTTTAATTAGTACGTTCACATGGTACATCCAAATCCAATCTCCACCGTCCAAAATAGACTTTAAGGTGTTTTAAACTGACTGACAAAATTTCATGTTAATCTGACGGTTGGAGATTTATAAATTATGTCTGTAACATTACTGCACGGGTGAATGTTCGTTGACGGAACTAAATTTCTGCAAATAGTTTCCACTAATTCGACCATAACTTCTTCGTTCGTACTCTGATTGGCTCGTCGTTTAAACCGTTGGAAATCTAACTCAAATCTATATAATACTGTTAATTTTCAGAATTTTCGAACATCCCAAAAATTCGTGGTGATTTTTCAAAATTGATACTTGTCCACGACACCTCCGAGAAAATGTCCAATCTTGTTTCTACTAACATTTCCGGTATCCCTTTATTATTTTAAATGTTACAAGACCAGAAATGTATCTTCAATACATTCAAATAAATTTACAAGTCCCGTATTTAATCGGTATGTATTCCTAAAATTCAGGATATTACATACTACCCCCCCTAAAAATAAGTTTCGTCCTCGAAACTTGCCATCCTCTTACAAACAACAGTTTAATCAGAAAATCCAACATCACCAAAAGTAAACAATCATTATCGAACAATTCGAACAATATACTTACAGGTCTGTGAAGTCGATGATCTCCCGTGATACTAGCATATGACTCCATTTCGAAAATCTCAACACAATAAAATGCCAATACCAACAAATTGGTAATTTTCGCAATTACTCACACAATTTCGAAAACAATTGATCTCCGCCAAGATGAGATTACAGTTTGGAGAACTGTCAAGTTTTGTGTGGGATTTGTGACGTTGTGTCCTCCTCACCTAGAGCGCATGAGCCGCTCCTTGACACATGCCCGTATCATCAGCGTTCCACTCCACATCGAAAGCCGCTCCTTGACACGTGCCTCGCACCGGCGTACACTTTCCGATTGGAGCCGCCCATTGCACATGACCACGGAACCGGAGTTCACTCCCTGCCTTGTCGGTCTCGGAAACACCAACAATCACCAAATCCACACAGCACTACAACAGAACTCAAAAATAACACATTTCCAAAACAATACAATTCAAAATAGCCAGAAATTCAATTACACAAAAACCACGCTATTACCACATCGGTAGAGCCACATAACACACATGCTCGGTTCCGCAAAACCTTGGGCTCCGATACCATAATTGTAACACCCCCGGTTCAGACCGGGAATATTACACGTCGTGGATTCCGCGCCGGAACCCACCAGGCTAAAAATCATTTTTAAAAACGTTCAAAACGCCAAAAGGCAGGTGACGGTAGTATTTTACAAAGCTCACAAAATCATTTGTCAAACCCTCATAAAATGTTCAAGGCCAAAATGCCAAAACTCGATTTAGGGAATCGATTTTACGAAATAAAACTCCATTTGCAAAATACCGAAAGTCATTTTGAAAGAACTCACGCAGCGGATAAAATATAGTTCGAAAATACATTTTACATCAAGAATAAATAAACAATCAATACATGATTCCCCACTATATGCCATAGCCGGTATCATTCGGGATCCTCGTCTCTTCACGACCGCTCTATCAAATCTCCAAGACCTGAAAAATAAGTCCCACAGCGGGGTCAACCATAATGCCCGACAAATAACCGCAAATACATAAACATAATTAATCATATGTCATGCATCGTGAGAATGATAACCACAAACTATAACCTTACCACTCCCGATGTATCCAACGATTCTCGTCAAAATCCCAATATCACAACAATACCGTATAATACCTCAATAACGAATACTTTCCCGTACACAATCCTCTATGTACAATTACCACAAAAACATACCTCTATTCGTATTCATGTACGATTACCACAAAAACATACCTCTATTCGGATTCCTTCCAAACGCACCTCATCGACCAAGAATATCCAATATCATCAACAACATCTACTGTATACTACAATCCTCACAAGATTCCATTTATACATTCGTCAATATGCAATACAACACAGAATACTTATGATATGTAATTGAAATTACTTATCGAAACACTATAACTGAACAAGTAATATCTTGCCTCAATATCGATACGACGAAGCCGAAGCTGCCCATTAACTGTAATATCCGTATTTTTCTTTCCCTTGTATTTTCGTTTTTGGTGTATTTCTCGATCGTAGTGACCCTCATGTACTTTTCAGCGTGTCCTTCCTGTCAAACTGTTGATCTGTATTCTCGTTATTGTTGTGCGGAACCGCCGTTTCGGGGTTGCCGTGGATCCATTTCGTGTTGTTGGTTCCCAAATATTGATTCCTATCGTTTTATTCTCTTTCCGGATCATTTTTATCATTTTGGAACCCAAAAGGGGGTGTGGGCCGCGGCACAAGGTGTGTGCGCCGCGGCACACAAATTCCTTCAGTTGTTGGTCGAACAAATCAGATCGTATGCCGCGGCACACCCATCCGGTGCCGCGGCACGGTGAGCCGATGCGCGGCACACTGTCCGTGCCGCGGCACACTCGTGTGACATCTGCGTCCAAACCCGCTGTCTGGGTGCCGCGGCACACGCAGCCGTGACGCGCACACCGCCGAAACACAGGAGTAAATTTTTGGCACGCGGCACACCTCAACAGTGCCGCGGCACACAATGCGGTCAACCCCTATATTGTGTCGTTTTGAGCGTCCATTGCTCATTTCTTTTTCTTCTTCTGAATCGCGAGAGAGTGAGAGAGAGGGGGGAGAGTTCTTCATCAATATTCATTGGGGGGTTGATTTTCATCATTTTTCTTCGGTAGTGAAGCCCGGGCAATCAATCTAACGCGTGTTCTATGGATCTTGGTACTTGAATCCCCAAAGGTAATATTTCTAGAACCCTATTTTCGATTAATTTGGGGGTTTTGGGTTTTTCTTCCGATTCGTTCCGTTTTGTTGGTGGATTCATGATGAATACGATTAATATTGTTAGTATCTTTAGTTTTCCTACGGATTCATGGATATTTTGTGGATTTTTACGGAATCGAGAGGGTTTGGTTGTGGTCCGCCCTCGTTGTTATTTTTGGTACGAATATACATGAATCGTAGGCGGGTTTTCGGGTGTATTCCATTTCCATAATCGTTTAGAATTGGTTGTGATTGTGCTATTCGAATCGTTAGGTTCATTTTCGTCGGTTCCTCGCGGTTGTGCTTGATTCTTCCGTTCCGTTCGTGTCATCGTCTATTTAATCGAGGCAAGTATCCTTATGAACTTACAATCTTAACGTAGTAGTATTGCATGAGACTTGTGTGTGTGTGTATGCTCACTATGGGTTAGATCCGACGGGGTCTCGGTAGGGGTCCACGGAGGTGTGGATCGACGAGAATTGCTTTTAACCACTACGGGTTAGATCCGACGGGGTCTCGGTAGGGGTCCACGGAGGTGTGGATCGACGGTTAATTGTGGTGAATTTTACAATGTGATTTGATATTGGCATTTCCGGAAATGAGCGCTTTCGAACGGTTTTCTTTATTGCATGCATTTACTATATGTGTAAGATGTAAGTTGTTCATCTGGTTACTTGTACTAGCGTAATTGCTAACCCCTCTGGGGACCCGTTTTGGGGAAATTCGTTTTATGAATTTCAGGTCAGGCTCATCGAGACGAACGGGCGCTGGACCAGTATGCGGATGATGGACGTGCGTGATGATTGTGCACAAGTGGTGTCTTGTTGCTTTCTATCTTTTACCTTTGTGGTCTTTCAACTAATAGAAGTACTCGAGTACTTAAGGACTTTTACTTGTCGGGATTGTATTGTTGTTTATTATGTTGTGATGGATTATGGTGTCATGTTTGACCGGTTAAACCGGGTGAATTATTTTGTTGGGCGTCTTTATGACGAGGTATTTTTCTGTTGTTTCTGTGAGTCGATGAGTATGATGTCTGTTCAGCCTGGTGGGTCCCATGTAGGGATTCACGGCGCTGTAATATACCTCGGATATCCTGGGGGTGTTACAGAAAATGGTATCAGAGATCTAGGTTTATGGATACCTAGGCTTGTCGGTTTATTGGGTCTTGTGGTGTTTTGTTTTGCACATCATCGTCACGCTGCCATGATTCCGGTACTACCAGTGTCCGTAAGTTTTCCTTCCTCTGTTCATTAATTCCTCGTATCATACCCTTGATTCCCGACTTGTAATTGTTCTTTTCTTGTACTGATCCTCGTATGGCTTTTGCTACTTATTTAACTCCAGTATGGATGCTGGAAGAGGTCGTGGTCGCGGTCGTGGTCGTGGACGGCCGGGACGTGAGGCGGCCGGTGGGCGGCACGTCACGCGGTCTTCGAGCCGGCGCATCGCGACCGTCATAGCCATGCTTCTTCTCAGGAGCGTGCCGATCTTGGTATTGAGGCCGTTATGCAACAAATGGTGAACCAAATGGCGGCAATAGCTCAGGCGGTTCAGAACCCGGATCAGGCCCACGCTAATCGGGGCGGAGCGGATCGTTGGCTCCAAGATGTTATCAAGATGCATCCTCCTCGGTTCGGGAGCTTGGACCCGATTGGCTGGGAAGGGTGGATCAAGGAGATATCTAAGGTCTTCGTTGCCACTAACTGTCCCGAGGACCGTAAAGTCCCTATTGCTCAATACTTTCTCACAGGGGACGCTACGGACTGGTGGGAGGCCGTTGGGCCCAAAGACCACGCTGCTTCGTGGGCTGAGTTTCAAGAGTTGATGGAGACTGAATATTGCCCGTGGCCGATCGAGACGAGCTCGGGTACATGCTTTTATGATGCTCAATCGGGATATCCCCGTAGCTCAAGCTATTGCTGATTTTAACAAGGAGTTGGGTTATGTGAAGACCCAAGTTGTCGAGGAGAGCGACAAAATTTTCCATTTCTCCAGACGGATGAAGTCGTCGATTCGGGACTATATGTCGGGGCTCGTATGCACTACATTGAAAGATTACCAGAGCAGGGCCCTTGCTTATGATATGTCTGTGACGGCGAGTGAGGCGGCCCGCGAGAGTAAGAAGCAGAAGTCCATGGGAACTTTTGTGGCCACAAGAGTGGGGGTCGTGAGAGATCCCAATCTGCTAACTTCCTCGCGGTGGTGGTCCAGCCTCGTTCATGGGGGTCCTCGTGGAACTACCGGTGCTCCTTTCGTGATGTGAAGTGTTTCAATTGTGGTCGTACAGGCCACATCGGTCGTACTTGTTTGAGCCCTTTCTTTGGCGACGTGTAATCGGTGTGGCGGGCCACAAGGCCTGTCTTTGAGAGAGGGAGAAAATTCTTGGTGCCGGGCTTCCATTCCAGCGCCTAGGGAACCAAGTGTGAATCGAGGATCGTTTGCTCCTCAATCCCCGCCGAGTGCTAGTCGGGGAGAGGTCGTGGTCACCCTCTAAAGGGGAGCTTCGATGTCGGCTCGGCCCACCCGCGTGTCTATGAGATGCGGAAAGCCGATGATCCGGCGCTACCGTGGCGGCAGTACCGTTTATATTCTTTCTCATCCTGTCAGTGTGCTTTTCGATTCCGGTGCTACGCATTCGTTCATATCTCTGGATTGTGTGCGCCGTTTGAGTCTCGACCGTTTGACGCCTTGTGAGCCCTTCATCGTTAAGCTTCCTAGCGGTGATAGGATCGTTGGTGATCAGGAGGTTCGAGACTGTTCTGTGTTTATTTGTGAGAGGGCTTGGCCCTCTAATCTTATTGTTGTGAGCATTGAGGGTGAGGACTTAATTCTCGGGGATGATTGGCTCGAGCGGCATGGTGCAATCATGAACTACCGCACAAGAATCATCACCATGTTAGCCGATGATGGCACCGAGCACTCTTTCGCCGGGCGAAAGAGGGGGAACCAGAAACTCGTTATTAACGCCTTGAAGGCGATGAGACTCCTGCGAAAGGGGTGTACCGGCTATTGGTGCTACGCCTTGAAGACGGAGGGTGGTGGAGTCGAGCTTTCGTCGATTCCAATCGTTAATGAATTTCCTGATGTTTTTCCTGACGAGTTACCGGGATTGCCACCGGATCGTGAGGTCGAGTTCGCTATAGAGTTAGAGCCGGGTGCGGCTCCTATTTCGAAGGCACCCTATCGCATGGCACCTTCAGAGATGTCCGAGTTGAAGAAGCAGTTGAGTGAGCTTCTTGAGTGGGGTATGTTCGACCGAGCGCCTCGCCTTGGGCGCACAGTCTGTTTGTGCGGAAGAAGGATGGTTCACTACGTTTGTGTATTGACTATCGCGAACTAAACAAGGTGACCATCAAGAACAAGTATCCTTTGCCGAGAATTGACGACTTGTTCGACCAGTTGCAGGGAGCTGCGGTATTCTCGAAATTGATTTGAAATCGGGGTACTATCAGCTCCGGGTGAGAGAGTCCGATGTACCGAAAACAGCTTTTCGGACGAGGTACGGACATTATGAGTTCGTAGTCATGCCTTTCGGGTTAACTAATGCGCCGGCAGTGTTCATGCAGTTGATGAACAAAGTTTTTATCGAGTATTTGGATAAGTGTGTCGTCGTCTTCATTGACGATATTCTTATTTATTCGAGGAACGAGGAAGAGCATGCCCATCATTTGCGGATAGTGTTAGACATTTTGAGGGCCGAGCAACTCTATGTGAAGTTCTCGAAATGTGAGTTCTGGCTGAAGGAAGTGATGTTTTTGGGTCACGTGATTTCAGCCGAGGGGGTTCGTGTAGATCCGCAAAAGATCGAGGCGGTATTGGATTGGGCACCGCCCAAAAACGTGAGAGAGCTCCGAAGTTTCTTGGGTTTGGCTGGCTACTACCGTAGGTTCGTCGAGGGTTTCTCGAAACTGGCTCGACCACTTACCAGCTTGCTCCGAAATCAGAAGTTAAATGCGGAATGACGAGAGGCGATTCGATTTTGAGGAGTCAAGAAGCGTTTGACTTCACTCCGGTTTTGGCGTTGCCATGTGGCAACGAGGATTCGCCGTTTATAGCGATGCTTCGGTCGTGGTCTTGGGTGCGTATTAATGCGGACGGCAAGACCATTGCCTTTGCGTCGAGACAGCTTGAGGCCGTATGAGCTTAACTACCCTACTCATGATTTGGAGTTAGCGGCAATCGTATTTGCGCTCAAGATTTGGCGTCACTATCTTTTCGGCTCTACATGTCGATTTTTACCGATCATAAAAGTCTGAAATACATATTTACTCACGGGAGTTGAATATGAGACAGAGGAGGTGGTTAGAGCTGATTAAGGATTATGACCTCGAAATCCTTTATCATCCGGGCAAGGTGAACGTCGTGGCCGACGCCTTGAGTCAGAACCCGATTGCATTGCGATCGCTTGAGATCCTTACGTCTCAGTCTGAGCTTCGGCGAGCTTTAATCGAGTTAGATGTTGAGGTTACATTGCAGGAACTGCCGGACAATTTCGTGCTTTGGAAATTTCGTCGTCTTTGATCGATGAGATTAAGTCACGATTAGAGGACCCGATGATTACTCAAATCCGAGAGAACGTTCTTAAAGGAAAGTCTCCTGGATTTGTGATTCACGAAGATGGTGTTTTGAGGTTTCGGGGTCGGCTTTGTGTGCCGAACGACTCAGAGTTGAGACAGAGTATTTTGCAGGAGGCCCTACACCTTACTCCGTTCATCCTGGTTCGAGTAAGATGTACAAGGACTTGAGAAGGAACTTCTGGTGTAATGACATGAAGGAGGAGGTCGCGCAGTTTGTAGCAAGGTGTTTGACTTGCCAGCAAGTCAAAATCGAGCATCAGCGACCGGCTGGGCTTTTGCAGTCACTTCCCGTTCCGGAATGGAAATGGGAAGATATATCGATGGATTTCGTTACGAGTTTGCCGAGATCGAGGTCGGGCATGAATATGGTATGGGTAATTGTTGATCGCCTGACCAAGTCGGCACATTTTCTGGGCATCAAGGACACTTGGGGCCCGGAGAAGTTAGCTCGTGTGTTTATCGCGCAGATTGTGAGACTTCACGGTACTCCGAAGTCTATTGTTTCGGATCGTGACGGCCGTTTTGTATCGCACTTCTGGCAGGCGGTGCATAAGGCGTTGGGTACCCATTTACATTTGAGTACCTCTTTTCATCCCCAGTCAGATGGACAGTCGGAACGCACTATCCAGACGTTCGAGGATTTGTTGCGTGCCTGTGCTCTCGATTGGAGTAGTGACTGGGAGGAACATTTGCCGCTGATCGAATTCACGTACAACAACAGTTGGCACGCGTCGATTCGGATGGCACCGTATGAGGCACTTTATGGGCGGCGATGTCGATCACCAATTTGTTGGAATGAGGCGTGCGATTTGATCGGGACTGAGCCGGATGTCGTTCTAGAGACGAGGCGGAAGATAGAATTAATTCGGGAACGGATGTTGACTGCCCAGAGTCGACAGAAGTCGTATGCCGATGTACGTCGTCGACCTTTGGAATTCGAGGTGGGAGACCACGTTTTGCTAAAGGTGTCGCCGACGAAGGGAGTTTTTCGTTTCGGGAAGAAAGGGAAGTTGAGTCCGAGATTTATCGGCCCCTTTGAGATCCTCGAGCGAGTCGGTGAGTTGGCGTACCGTTTGGCGTTAGCTCCAGCCTTGAGTCATGTTCATAGCGTTTTTCATGTTTCCCAGCTGAGGAAATATGTCCCGGATCCTAGTCACGTCATCGATTATGGTGAGATTGATGTCGCCGAAGATATTACTTTTGAGGAGCATCCTTTGAAGATTTTGGAGCATCGTGAGAAACGACTGAGGCATAAAACCATCCCTTTGGTCAAAGTGCAGTGGTCGAGACACGGTGTCGAGGAGGCAACTTGGGAAACCGAGGATAGCATGTGTGCTAGGTACCCGGAGTTGTATGTTTCTTAAGTTTCGGGACGAAATTTATTTTTAGAGGGGTAGAATGTAATATCCGTATTTTTCTTTCCCTTGTATTTTCGTTTTTGGTGTATTTCTCGATCGTAGTGACCCTCGTGTACTTTTCAGCGTGTCCTTCCTGTCAAACTGTTGAACTGTATTCTCGTTATTGTTGTGCGGAACCGCTGTTTCGGGGTTGCCGTGGATCCATTTCGTGTTGTTGGTTCCCAAATATTGATTCCTATCGTTTTATTCTCTTTCCGGATCATTTTTATCATTTTGGAACCCAAAAGGGGGTGTGGGCCGCGGCACAAGGTGTGTGCGCCGCGGCACACAAATTCCTTCAGTTGTTGGTCGAACAAACTGTACTGTGTGCCGCGGCACACTCGTGTGACATCTGCATCCAAAACCCGCCTGTACCGGGTGCCGCGGCACACGCAGGCCGTCTGCACACCTTGCCGAAACACAGGAGTAAATTTTTGGCCGGTGCCGCGGCACACCATGCGGTCAACCCCCGATATTGTGGCGGTGTGAGCGTCCGCTGCGCCTTTCGTTTTCTTCTTCCTGCAGCGCGAGAGAGTGAGAGAGAGGGGGAGTTCTTCATCAATATTCATTGGGGTTGATTTTCATCATTTTTCTTGGTAGTGAAGAAGGGCAATCAATCTAACGCGTGTTCTACGGATCTTGGTACTTGAATCCCCAAAGGTAATATTTCTAGAACCCTATTTTCGATTAATTGGGGGGTTTTGGGTTTTTCTTCCGATTCGTTCCGTTTTGTTGGTGGATTCATGATGAATACGATTAATATTGTTAGTATCTTTAGTTTTCCTACGGATTCATGGATATTTTGTGGATTTTTACGGAATCGAGAGGGTTTGGTTGTGGTCCGCCCTCGTTGTTATTTTTGGTACGAATATACATGAATCGTAGGCGGGTTTCCGGGTGTATTCCATTTCCATAATCGTTTAGAAATGGTTGTGATTGTGCTATTCGAATCGTTAGGTTCATTTTCGTCGGTTCCTCGCGGTTGTGCTTGATTCTTCCGTTCCGTTCGTGTCATCGTCTATTTAATCGAGGCAAGTATCCTTATGAACTTACAATCTTAACGTAGTAGTATTGCATGAGACTTGTGTGTGTGTGTATGCTCACTACGGGTTAGATCCGACGGGGTCTCGGTAGGGGTCCACGGAGGTGTGGATCGACGAGCTTTGCTTTTAACCACTACGGGTTAGATCCGACGGGGTCTCGGTAGGGGTCCACGGAGGTGTGGATCGACGGTTAATTGTGGTGAATTTTACAATGTGATTTGATATTAGCATTTCCGGAAATGAGCGCTTTCGAACGGTTTTCTTTATTGCATGTATTTACTATATGTGTAAGATGTAAGTTGTTCATCTGGTTACTTGTACTAGCGTAATTGCTAACCCCTCTGGGGACCCGTTTTGGGGAAATTCGTTTTATGAATTTCAGGTCAGGCTCATCGAGACGAACGGGCGCTGGACCAGTATGCGGATGATGGCCGTGCGTGATGATTGTGCACAAGTGGTGTCTTGTTGCTTTCTATCTTTTACCTTTGTGGTCTTTCAACTAATAGAAGTACTCGAGTACTTAAGGACTTTTACTTGTCGGGATTGTATTGTTGTTTATTATGTTGTGATGGATTATGGTGTCATGTTTGACCGGTTAAACCGGGTGAATTATTTTGTTGGGCGTCTTTATGACGAGGTATTTTTCTGTTGTTTCTGTGAGTCGATGAGTATGATGTCTGTTCAGCCTGGTGGGTCCCATGTAGGGATTCACGGCGCTGTAATATACCTCGGATATCCTGGGGGTGTTACAGAAAATGGTATCAGAGATCTAGGTTTATGGATACCTAGGCTTGTCGGTTTATTGGGTCTTGTGGTGTTTTGTTTTGCACATCATCGTCACGCTGCCATGATTCTGGTACTACCAGTGTCCGTAAGTTTTCCTTCCTCTGTTCATTAATTCCTCGTATCATACCCTTGATTCCCGACTTGTAATTGTTCTTTTCTTGTACTGATCCTCGTATGGCTTTTGCTACTTATTTAACTCCAGTATGGATGCTGGAAGAGGTCGTGGTCGCGGTCGTGGTCGTGGACGCGGCCGGGGACGTGGGGCAGCCGGTGGGGCGGCCACGTCACAGTCTTCGGGAGCCGGCAGTACCGGCGACCGTCATAGCCATGCTTCTTCTCAGGAGCGTGCCGATCTTGGTATTGAGGCCGTTATGCAACAAATGGTGAACCAAATGGCGGCAATAGCTCAGGCGGTTCAGAACCCGGATCAGGCCCACGCTAATCGGGGCGGAGCGGATCGTTGGCTCCAAGATGTTATCAAGATGCATCCTCCTCAGTTTTCGGGAGCTTCAGACCCGATTGGCTGGGAAGGGTGGATCAAGGAGATATCTAAGGTCTTCGTTGCCACTAACTGTCCCGAGGACCGTAAAGTCCCTATTGCTCAATACTTTCTCACGAGGACGCTACGGGTGGTGGGAGGCCGTTGGGCCCAAAGACCACGGCCTTCGTGGGCTGAGTTTCAAGAGTTGATGGAGGCGAATATTGCCGTGGCGATCGTGCAGTGCTCGGGTACATGCTTTTTATGATGCTCAACCGCGGGATATCCCCGTAGCTCAAGCTATTGCTGATTTTAACAAGGAGTTGGGTTATGTGAAGACCCAAGTTGTCGAGGAGAGCGACAAAATTTTCCATTTCTCCAGACGGATGAAGTCGTCGATTCGGGACTATATGTCGGGGCTCGTATGCACTACATTGAAAGATTACCAGAGCAGGGCCCTTGCTTATGATATGTCTGTGACGGCGAGTGAGGCGGCCCGCGAGAGTAAGAAGCAGAAGTCCGCTGGGAACTTTTGTGGCCACAAGAGTGGGGGTCAGCAGAGATCCCAATCTGCTAACTTCCTCGCCGGTGGTGGTCCAGCTCGTTCCGCTGGGGGTCCTCGTGGAACTACCAGTGCTCCTTTTCGTGATGTGAAGTGTTTCAATTGTGGTCGCATGTGCCACATCGCCGTACTTGTTTGAGCCCTTTGTCGACGTGTAATCGGGCAGGGCCACCGGCCACAAGGTCCGTCAGGCCGAGAGGGAGAAAATTCTTGGTGCCCGGCTTCCATTCCAGCCTAGGGAACCAAGTGTGAATCGAGGATCGCTTGCTCCTCAATCCCCGCCGAGTGCTAGGGGGAGAGGTCGTGGTCAGCCCTCTAAAGGGGGAGCTTCGGTGTCGGCTCACCCACCCGCGTGTCTATGAGATGCGGAAAGCCGATGATCCAATGGCTACCGTGGCGGCAGTACCGTTTATATTCTTTCTCATCCCGTCGGTGTGCTTTTCGATTCCGGTGCTACGCATTCGCTCATATCTCCGGATTGTGTGCGCCGCTTGAGTCTCGACCGCTTGACGCCTTGTGAGCCCTTCATCGTTAAGCTTCCTAGCGGTGATAGGATCGTTGGTGATCAGGAGGTTCGAGACTGTTCTGTGTTTATTTGTGAGAGGGCTTGGCCCTCTAATCTTATTGTTGTGAGCATTGAGGGTGAGGACTTAATTCTCGGGGATGATTGGCTCGAGCGGCATGGTGCAATCATGAACTACCGCACAAGAATCATCACCATGTTAGCCGATGATGGCACCGAGCACTCTTCACGGCGAAAGAGGGGGAACCAGAAACTCGTTATTAACGCCTTGAAGGCGATGAGACTCCTGCGAAAGGGGTGTACCGGCTATTGGTGCTACGCCTTGAAGACGGAGGGTGGTGGAGTCGAGCTTTCGTCGATTCCAATCGTTAATGAATTTCCTGATGTTTTTCCTGACGAGTTACCGGGATTGCCACCGGATCGTGAGGTCGAGTTCGCTATAGAGTTAGAGCCGGGTGCGGCTCCTATTTCGAAGGCACCCTATCGCATGGCACCTTCAGAGATGTCCGAGTTGAAGAAGCAGTTGAGTGAGCTTCTTGAGTCGGGGTATGTTCGACCGAGCGCCTCGCCTTGGGGCGCACCGGTCCTGTTTGTGCGGAAGAAGGATGGTTCACTACGTTTGTGTATTGACTATCGCGAACTAAACAAGGTGACCATCAAGAACAAGTATCCTTTGCCGAGAATTGACGACTTGTTCGACCAGTTGCAGGGAGCTGCGGTATTCTCGAAATTGATTTGAAATCGGGGTACTATCAGCTCCGGGTGAGAGAGTCCGATGTACCGAAAGCTTTTTCTGGACGAGGTACGGACATTATGAGTTCGTAGTCATGCCTTCGGGTTAACTAATGCGCGGCGGTGTTCATGCGGTTGATGAACAAAGTTTTTATCGAGTATTTGGATAAGTGTGTCGTCTTCATTGACGATATTCTTATTTATTCGAGGAACGAGGAAGAGCATGCCCATCATTTGGATAGTGTTAGACATTTTGAGGGCCGAGCAACTCTATGTGAAGTTCTCGAAATGTGAGTTCTGGCTGAAGGAAGTGATGTTTTTGGGTCACGTGATTTCAGAGGGGGTTCGTGTAGATCCGCAAAAGATCGAGGCGGTATTGGATTGGGCACCGCCCAAAACGTGAGAGAGCTCCAAGTTTCTTGGGTTTGGTGGCTACTACCGTAGGTTCGCGAGGGTTTCGAATCGGCTCGACCACTTACACAGCTTGCTCCGTAATCCGAGAAGTTCGTCTGGAATGACGAGAGGCGATTCAGTTTGAGGAGTCAAGAAGCGTTTGACTTGACTCGGTTTTGCGTTGCCATGTGGCAACGAGGATTCGCCGTTTATAGCGATGCTTGGTCGTGGTCTTGGGTGCGTATTAATGCAGCACGGCAAGACCATTGCCTTTGCGTCGAGACAGTTGAGGCCGTATGAGCTTAACTACCCTACTCATGATTTGGAGTTAGCGGCAGTCGTATTTGCGCTCAAGATTTGGCGTCACTATCTTTTCGGCTCTACATGTCAGATTTTTACCGATCATAAAAGTCTGAAATACATATTTACTCAGCGGGAGTTGAATATGAGACAGAGGAGGTGGTTAGAGCTGATTAAGGATTATGACCTCGAAATCCTTTATCATCCGGGCAAGGTGAACGTCGTGGCCGACGCCTTGAGTCAGAACCCGATTGCATTGCGATCGCTTGAGATCCTTACGTCTCAGTCTGAGCTTCGGCGAGCTTTAATCGAGTTAGATGTTGAGGTTCTGTTGCCGGGAACTGTCGGACAATTTCGTGCTTTGGAAATTTCGTCGTCTTTGATCGATGAGATTAAGCTGAAGCAGTTAGAGGACCCGATGATTACTCAAATCCGAGAGAACGTTCTTAAAGGAAAGTCTCCTGGATTTGTGATTCACGAAGATGGTGTTTTGAGGTTTCGGGGTCGGCTTTGTGTGCCGAACGACTCAGAGTTGAGACAGAGTATTTTGCGGGAGGCCCTACACCTTACTCCGTTCATCCTGGTTCGAGTAAGATGTACAAGGACTTGAGAAGGAACTTCTGGTGGAATGACATGAAGGAGGAGGTCGCGCAGTTTGTAGCAAGGTGTTTGACTTGCCAGCAAGTCAAAATCGAGCATCAGCGACCGGCTGGGCTTTTGCAGTCACTTCCCGTTCCGGAATGGAAATGGGAAGATATATCGATGGATTTCGTTACGAGTTTGCCGAGATCGAGGTCGGGCATGAATATGGTATGGGTAATTGTTGATCGCCTGACCAAGTCGGCACATTTTCTGGGCATCAAGGACACTTGGGGCCCGGAGAAGTTAGCTCGTGTGTTTATCGCGCAGATTGTGAGACTTCACGGTACTCCGAAGTCTATTGTTTCGGATCGTGACGGCCGCTTTTGTATCGCACTCGGCAAAGGTGCATAAGGCGTTGGGTACCCATTTACATTTGAGTACCTCTTTTCATCCCGATCGGATGGATAATGAACGCACTATCCAGACGTTCGAGGATTTGTTGCGTGCCTGTGCTCTCGATTGGAGTAGTGACTGGGAGGAACATTTGCCGCTGATCGAATTCACGTACAACAACAGTTGGCACGCGTCGATTCGGATGGCACCGTATGAGGCACTTTATGGGCGGCGATGTCGATCACCAATTTGTTGGAATGAGGCGTGCGATTTGATCGGGACTGAGGCGAATGTCGTTCTAGAGACGAGGCGGAAGATAGAATTAATTCGGGAACGGATGTTGACTGCCCAGAGTCGACAGAAGTCGTATGCCGATGTACGTCGTCGACCTTTGGAATTCGAGGTGGGAGACCACGTTTTGCTAAAGGTGTCGCCGACGAAGGGAGTTTTTCGTTTCGGGAAGAAAGGGAAGTTGAGTCCGAGATTTATCGGCCCCTTTGAGATCCTCGAGCGAGTCGGTGAGTTGGCGTACCGTTTGGCGTTAGCTCCAGCCTTGAGTCATGTTCATAGCGTTTTTCATGTTTCCCAGCTGAGGAAATATGTCCCGGATCCTAGTCACGTCATCGATTATGGTGAGATTGATGTCGCCGAAGATATTACTTTTGAGGAGCATCCTTTGAAGATTTTGGAGCATCGTGAGAAACGACTGAGGCATAAAACCATCCCTTTGGTCAAAGTGCAGTGGTCGAGACACGGTGTCGAGGAGGCAACTTGGGAAACCGAGGATAGCATGTGTGCTAGGTACCCGGAGTTGTTTGTTTCTTAAGTTTCGGGACGAAATTTATTTTTAGAGGGGTAGAATGTAATATCCATATTTTTCTTTCCCTTGTATTTTCGTTTTTGGTGTATTTCTCGATCGTAGTGACCCTCGTGTACTTTTCAGCGTGTCCTTCCTGTCAAACTGTTGAACTGTATTCTCGTTATTGTTGTGCGGAACCGCCGCCGGGTTGCCGTGGATCCATTTCGTGTTGTTGGTTCCCAAATATTGATTCCTATCGTTTTATTCTCTTCCGGATCATTTTTATCATTTTGGAACCCAAAAGGGGTGTGGGCCGCACAAGGTGTGTGCGCGCGGCACACAAATTCCTTCATTGTTGGTCGAACAACCGCATGTGCCGCGGCACACTCGTGTGTGACATCTGCATCCAAACTCCGCTCAGACGGTGCCGCGGCACACGCAGCCGTGCCGCGGCACACCTTGTCGAAACACAGGAGTAAATTTTTGGCTGTGCCGGCACACACAATGCGGTCAACCCCTATATTGTGTCGTTTTGAGCGTCCGCCGCTCATTTCTTTTTCTTCCTGCATCGCGAGAGAGAGTGAGAGAGAGGGGGGAGAGTTCTTCATCAATATTCATTGGGGGGTTGATTTTCATCATTTTTCTTCGGTAGTGAAGCCCGGGCAATCAATCTAACGCGTGTTCTACGGATCTTGGTACTTGAATCCCCAAAGGTAATATTTCTAGAACCCTATTTTCGATTAATTGGGGGGTTTTGGGTTTTTCTTCCGATTCGTTCCGTTTTGTTGGTGGATTCATGATGAATACGATTAATATTGTTAGTATCTTTAGTTTTCCTACGGATTCATGGATATTTTGTGGATTTTTACGGAATCGAGAGGGTTTGGTTGTGGTCCGCCCTCGTTGTTATTTTTGGTACGAATATACATGAATCGTAGGCGGGTTTCCGGGTGTATTCCATTTCCATAATCGTTTAGAAATGGTTGTGATTGTGCTATTCGAATCGTTAGGTTCATTTTCGTCGGTTCCTCGTGGTTGTGCTTGATTCTTCCGTTCCGTTCGTGTCATCGTCTATTTAATCGAGGCAAGTATCCTTATGAACTTACAATCTTAACGTAGTAGTATTGCATGAGACTTGTGTGTGTGTGTATGCTCACTACGGGTTAGATCCGACGGGGTCTCGGTAGGGGTCCACGGAGGTGTGGATCGACGAGCTTTGCTTTTAACCACTACGGGTTAGATCCGACGGGGTCTCGGTAGGGGTCCACGGAGGTGTGGATCGACGGTTAATTGTGGTGAATTTTACAATGTGATTTGATATTAGCATTTCCGGAAATGAGCGCTTTCGAACGGTTTTCTTTATTGCATGTATTTACTATATGTGTAAGATGTAAGTTGTTCATCTGGTTACTTGTACTAGCGTAATTGCTAACCCCTCTGGGGACCCGTTTTGGGGAAATTCGTTTTATGAATTTCAGGCTCATCGAGACGAACGGGCGCTGGACCAGTATGCGGATGATGGCCGTGCGTGATGATTGTGCACAAGTGGTGTCTTGTTGCTTTCTATCTTTTACCTTTGTGGTCTTTCAACTAATAGAAGTACTCGAGTACTTAAGGACTTTTACTTGTCGGGATTGTATTGTTGTTTATTATGTTGTGATGGATTATGGTGTCATGTTTGACCGGTTAAACCGGGTGAATTATTTTGTTGGGCGTCTTTATGACGAGGTATTTTTCTGTTGTTTCTGTGAGTCGATGAGTATGATGTCTGTTCAGCCTGGTGGGTCCCATGTAGGGATTCACGGCGCTGTAATATACCTCGGATATCCTGGGGGTGTTACATTAACGTGCAGTAGCAATAACTCACAATATAGAACTCCAATGCACGATCCAACCGGTCAAAATGAAGGAACACGAGTCTGCAACAATCTATCCAAAATTAAGTAAAATCGGACTACGTCTTGCCCTTCATCGAGCTATTCAATCACGGCTGCTTCACCAAAAATGGAACTCCAAATATGGAAGAAAACCACAATCCACTCAAAATAGACTTCACTATATGATAAATTTCAACAATCATATAGATTATCTTTCTTTTAACTCGACAACCCTACACTATTACAAGTCTACATGATTCTCACCCTTCCCACCACTCTCTTTAAAGAGAATACAAGAAAGGAATTTAATTTGAATCAAATAAGACTAAAGTGTATTACTTAGGTGCACTTGTGAGAAAGACATCAAGACTCCTTATATAGAATAAGAAGGCTTTTACCCTTTGTTCCCAACTTATGTGGGATAAAAATACATTCTTATAGAGTAAGCAAGGCTTCTCATCTTTATTCTTAACCGATGTGGGACAAAACACATCCTTCAAAATACAACTACTGTCCGAGAGCCATAACTCTTACTAACAAAATCCAAATATAAGCTCCACCGTTCATATTATATCAAACTATTTGATAAATAATATATCCAAAATTCAGCACAATCCAATGGTTAAATCTTCGGAAATCTATAAAATACCGAGACTTCTCAATATGAATCCGAAAAACAGGAACCTCTCGTTCTTTTAATTAGTACGTTCACATGGTACATCCAAATCCAATCTCCACCGTCCAAAATAGACTTTAAGGTGTTTAAAACTGACTGACAAAATTTCATATTAATCCGACGGTTGGAGATTTATGAATTATGTCTGTAACATTACTGCACGGGTGAATGTTCGTTGACGGAACAAAATTTCTGCAAATAGTTTCCACTAATTCGACCATAACTTCTTCGTTCGTACTCTGCTTGGCTCGTCGTTTAAACCGTTGGAAATCTAACTCAAATCTATATAATACTGTTAATTTTCAGAATTTTCGAACATCCCAAAAATTCGTGGTGATTTTTCAAAATTGATACTTGTCCACGACACCTCCGAGAAAATGTCCAATCTTGTTTCTACTAACATTTCCGGTATCCCTTTCTTATTTTAAATGTTACAAGACCAGAAATGTATCTCCAATACATTCAAATAAATTTACAAGTCCCGTATTTAGTCGGTATGTATTCCTAAAATTCAGGATGATACAGGAACTTTCCGGAGCTTACCCCGAAGTTCCATATCTTGGGGTTGAGTTTCATGTTGAATTTCTCGAGGATGGCGAACGTCTGGGCAAGGTCTTTGAGGTGATCTTCCTTTTTGAGGCTCTTGACCATGATGTCATCAATGTAAACCTCCATGGTTTTGCCAATTTGATCGGAGAACATCCCGTTGACTAGTCGTTGGTAGGTCGCCCCCGTATTTTTCAGACCAAATGGCATTCGGACCCAAAAGTACACGTCTTTTTCTGTATGGAATGATGTGTGTTTTACATCTTTCTCCGACATTGGGATCTGATGGTACCCGGTGAAGGCGTCCATAAACGACATCATTTTGCAACCTGCCGTGCTATCGACCAAGTGGTCAATATGTGGCATTGGAAAGTGGTCTTTCGGACATGCCGCGTTGAGGTCGGTGAAATCGATGCATAACCTCCAGGAGTTGCTCGCCTTTTTGACGAGCACCACGTTGGCTACCCACTGTGGCTCATCGGTAGCTACTCCGATCAGTTTGTTGTCGAGTAGCTTTTTGACTTCTGCGTCGAGCGTAGCATACTTCTCAGGACCGAATTTCCTACGTTTCTGGTGAACAGGCTTCCTTGCTGGGTTGATCTTTAGATAGTGGCAAGCTTATTCAGGACTGATGCCGACCATATCTTGATGCGACCAGGCAAAGATTCCGATGTTCTTATATAGTAAACTGATCAGATCGTCTTTTAACTCGGGACCGACGCTTGAGCCGATCTGCACTTCCCGCTCCGGGCGAGCCGGATCGATTGTTATACTTTCCAACTCTTCAATGGGGACAGTCGCTTCTCGTTTGGAACGATCGCCGGACTCGATCCTTGGATCAATGTCGAGGCTTGGCTCGAAACCAATCCTTGGCTCGATGTCATCCGACAATTGATGCAAGATGTCGTCCTCTGAGTCGGGCTGGTATGAGGTGCTTGGCTTGTCGATCTTCATTGGTTGAATGTCGATCGTCTCAATGTTACAAATAGTACGGGAAACGTTTAAAGGGAAAGTTACAACACAAGAGTAATTCAAACATTTCATTGCCATTAGCAGGTCTCCTTTTACAGTACCGACTGTCCTATCGGCAGTGGGGAACTTGATACAGTAAAAGAAAGAAGAGGCGACTGCCTCAAAGGTTTCTAGAAAGGGGCGACCTAGGAACCCATTATAGATGCTGGGCCTATCTATGATTACAAAATTGAGGTTCCTAGTGATCTTAACCTTGGGATTGTAACAGCATATTAGCTCGACAGAGAGCTTGATCCTTCCATAGGCTTGGACCGTGTTGTCGCCGAACCCTTGAAGCACGGTATCGAATGGCTTGATAAACTTGGTTAGGTTACCGAGCTGGTCCAGAGCAGATTTGAATATGATGTTGCAAAATCTCCCATTATCAACCAGCACGCGGTCGACCATTTTCCCAAGGATACACGTAGAGATCACCAATGCATCCTCTTTGGGGCACTGCACTCCCTCCCTATCTTTGTTGGAGAAGGAGATGAGCGCGTCTCTAGAGATAGACTCCGGTGAAAGCCCTCAGCTCGATCTTCCGCTTTCTATTTGATATGGTGGAAACCGGGGAAAGGCCTCTGAGGTTTCCACCTCCCGACTGAAGCATATTGATCCGGCCACCCGGGTTGATCGGAGGGATCGACTCGTCTGAGTACTCCGGCTCGTTTTGCTCGATCCTGTCGATCGGATTGGGATGGAGACGGTCGTCGTTACGTCGACGATTGCGTCCCCCGGTCCTTTCTGCCCGGGGTTCTGGCTTGGTCACCAAATTGTCCAGCTTGCCTTCCTCAAACAACCTCCAGAGTTGTCTGAGGAGGTTGTGGCATTGGATGGTGTTGTAGCCAGGGCTTTTTTGGTAGGCATAAAATTTACTGCGCTCCAGATGGTCGTTGTCCCTCATCGGCTTCGGCTTACTAAGTCACTCGCGCCCCTTGATGGGATTGAAGATATGGGCCGGAGACAAATTGAGGTTGCGGAGGAGGTGAAATTCCACGTCCTTGAAGGCCTTGAACTCACCGGGCGGTTTTGCGACCGCCTTTCTGGGCTTGGCGACTGCCTTCTTCGGAATGGGAGATGGCGCCTTCCCTTATCCGGTGGATCCCTCGCCTAAGTGAAGGGTGAGCATCCTCTGCCTGGCCAGAAAGTCGGCGGCCTTGACGCGGAAGATCGCGTAGGTCGGGGGGATGTCCTTCGTGAGGTGCCTGAACATGGGTTAATGGCCATAGAATCCCCCCAAAACCGAGTAGAGGGCGAGCTCATCGCTAATGGGCTCGTCGGTGAGGATTATTTCATCCACCCGGTCGATGTAATCTTCGTCGGGCTCGTCCTTCCCCTGCCTGATCTTCATCATGCGGTGGAGACCTTCTGGCCGAGCGACCATGGCGGCGAAATATGATGTGAAGTCGTTCGCCAGCTTCTCAAAACAGCTGATTGAGTGCGGTGGCAATGAGATGTACCACCTATGGGCAAGATCTCCCAATGTTAATGGGAACATTCGGCACTTCGTCGCATCCGATGCCCCGCATCTAGTCATGTAGATCCGGAACTTGCTCAAGTGGGTGTCAGGATCCGATCTCCCCTCATATAGAGGTGTTTGAGGAGGAGCGATCTTCAGTTGCACGGGGGCAAGCTCGATCTGGACCGCGAGTGGCTCACTTGGTCCGGTGATCGATCTCTTGGCGCCTGCCCCAGTTTCTATGAGCGCCTTCATTTCATCGAGTTGGCGCTGCATTGCGGCCATCGCCGTAGCCTGACTGCTCGCGGTCTGGCTCTTGGAGCGGGAGCCGAGGCGATCGTGTACCGATCTCCTGGACGGCCTGTCTTCTGGGAGTTGGGTACGCCGAACTCCTGGTGATGGATTCGGATTCCGACGTCTCACGGCTGGGGCCCGAATGCCCAGGTCGCCATGAGAGATCACTCCCTAGGCGGCTGAAAATGGAATCGTCCCGCCTTACGAGCGCCTTTTCCTGCGGCTCGGGGCTTTCTGATGATTTCTCGACATATAATCCCTTGAGCTTTCGCTTGCCTGCACGGCGGATGGCCGATGGAGTAATGGTGGGTGTGTAGCATGCTCTCCGTCGGTCCCTTAGGATGGCTATGGCCTCCTCGATCTGTTCTGCGATTTGGAATTGATCGACTGAGAGGCTGGGGCCGTTCCTTGGGGGCGGGAGTGAGAGTCTAGCGTCGCCGCGGTCGCCTTCTGCTGTAGGCTGGGACTCGGCCTGGGCCGGAGTAAGGCGTCCGACGGATCGTAGAGTGGCTCTTTTTGAGGTCGTGGCAGACGTCATTATTCTGAAGGTTTTTCTTTGAAGAACAGTGAGTGTTTCTTCAAGTATATGCCCCGGAGAACAGTGAGTGTCCTTCAAAACGGTCAGAATGAAAACGAAGGTTCGACCCCCTCTTTCTAGCGCCAATTGTTGTTACCCAAAATATTATCCGGAGATGATATGCTGGAATGGGCGAGTAACAAACAAAATCCGAGAGCACGTCCATGGGGAAGTAAATAACACAAGATTTGCCGGGGTTGTTAGTCCCGGGCTTGAATGTTCTCGCGAGATATTATTAATATGAATACTTGTGAGTACAAATATTAATGTTAGAGTACAATTACGATGAGTGTAAAGACCCTAGTTATCTAGCTCTTGAGTGCTGTTGTTTGCCGGAAGAACCAGAGTTAAAGCTCTGTGAGTTCTTGTTACAAAGATGAGATGTTCTATGTATTGTTTGCTGTGTGTAATCATGTTTACGTTGTCACCTCCTTTTGCCAATGCTGGAGGCCTCCTATTTATAGGAGAAAAGGTTGTTGGGATCTCCCTCTCCCACACGGGCGATCGCCGTTCCTGCATTAAATAAGGCGGGTGATCGTCCCAGCACGTGGGACTGTTTCCCTATAGTCCGCAGCTGCAGCTGGCAGCCGCATGCGTGAACCAATGAGGAGGCGACATGTGCCTCACGTCGTTGTCTTGGGAGGTCCCACATAGGACCTTTCGGCGGGTCTGTCGGTAGGTGAGGACGTCCTTGTCACTGACAGCTGCTGATGGGATGGAGCACAGCCTGTTCTTGCGGCGCCTGGAGGTCCCACCTAGGACCTTTCGGCAGGGCTGTTGGTAGGTGAGGCCGTCCTTGTCACCGACAGCTGCCGATAGGCTGGAGTAAAGCCTGTTCTTGCGGCGCCTTTTGCGGATCTGTACATGGGCCTTCATCCCGAGATTCGGTCTTCGCAGACTTTGGCGGATGTTGGACTTACACGTGGCATGGGACGGTCGTCCCCAGTCGGATACTAGAAGCGATCGCCAGGTGCCAATAGACGATCGCCTTGGACATCGACCGCTAGGCACTTGACCAGCATCTGTTTTCTTCGGTTGGCATCCGACCATTATGTCGATCGCCTTCGAGGCGTATAAATCGCCGCACAACAACCTTGAACCTGTATTGGTGGCTAAATATGTGATGTATTCTGTAGCTTACTCTCATCTCTCAAACAATCTATAATGAGCTCAAGTGCAATTGACCAAGAATTTCTAAAGGCAGATGAACATGTCTGCAGTTAACACTCCTTGACCTAAGAAGCAATTGAAAGGGTTGTTTGGCTGATAATTTTATATGATGCTAAAGTCTTTAAAGAAATAATAACCATGGTAAGTGTAAAACAACGCAACCTGCAATAAATAATTGATAATTGGTTCTCTTCTGTCACATATATTCTTCTTTCTTACTTTTGTCTTAACTTCAGATTTTGTTGTTCTAGGCGAATCAATGAGATAAAGTTGGATATAGAAATCCCTGATTGCATTCGTCAGCAGTTTGAGAATTTTTGTCAGAATTTAAAGACACACCTTTGAAAGCTAAGAATGTAAGATTTGATGGTAACAGTTTATAATATTCTATTTGAGTTTAATATAGATAAATTTATAACGTAATAAATCTACAGGTAGGAATATCATTCTTCGTGCTATTTGTCCACAAGTATACGGTCTGTCCAATGTGAAATTAGCAGGTAGCTTCTGTTCTAAATTCCTCTCATCATTGAAATTTGATTATGCATTGCTGCATCTAAAGATCATTGAAAATTTGTTAGTTATGAACAAAATTATTTTCCAATGTAGTTACATTGACACTGGACCAACTGTATAATGGATCATAGCAAAGATAAAGTCTACAATTTATTGAACGGAAAAAAGACAATGGAGCAACTATATAATCATTTTTTACACATGCGGCCTGATTGTTAATTAAAAAGCATATGTTACATTTTTCATGTACAACTAAAAATTGATTACTCTTTAAGAGCATGAGGGAACATGATAGAGCCACTATACATGAGGCAATGGAGCAGCGGGCTATAAGTGTTGCTAAGGTATAGCCTTTTTTTACATACATGCTATCCCCTGTAAAAAAACCATGGCTATTGATCTTTGATGAGTCTTACTGTGAGACACTACAAGAATGTTCAAATAAGCGATATTATTATTAGAAACAGATGGTATTAAAACACATATTTTTTCAGCCTAAAAACCTACGAGCAAGTTATTTTCATCTTGTGGAGAATTTCTTTGGAGCTTTTAAAGACAATTTCGAGTTACCCAATTTATATTCAAGTAATATCATCAATATATATTTTCACAATAAGAAGGTCATCACCTTCCCAAATTTTGAAGAATGCTTTGTAGACATCACCTTTTTTCAAAACTGTTGTTGATGAGATACATCAACAGGGACTCGTACTAGGCTCTTGGAGCCTGCTTAAGTCTATTTACTAATTAATATAACCAATCGACAAACTCAACAATTCCATAATATCTCGATTAGTTACAAGTCCGAACAATCCAACTCAAACAATTACGAATTCATAACCAAAATACGATTATGGATACAATTGTAAAGGAAATCATATTCGGTGATTAATTACAATCTTTCCGGATTCCAAATTTATATCATGATTCGTATTTAATTAAGAACATACGAATTCTACCACTACAATCAACGAACATTCGATCTTCATATCTAAAAATATCGATAATTCAACATATGATCGTCTTGCTATGTTAAATTCATCAAGGAGTTCCTCAAGAACACTAAATGATTCGAAACCTTGTTCGTAGCCACCAAAACAACCTAATTCGATATATTCTAACATCTAAACAATCCTCATTCATAATTCAAGGTGTATATTATCATATTCTCCAATATATGATCCTCCTCACATCAAGAATCGAAACAATTCTACCAAGAACACCAAGAACACTATGATTCTATAATCATAACCAACATAATCAAGACATAAACCATCATATCCTTCAACATATAGTTCATATAACCTCAAGAACCGTAACAACAACATCATAATCATCTTCATACGAATCATTCATCGGCGACAACATCAAAATCTGGATTGAAAGAGAGGATTATCCAACATACCTATTAGAAGATGAAATACACAAGCAAATACTTGAAGAATCATCAATATCCTTGTATCCAAGCTTCAATCTCATGTTTCCAAGCTCACAATCGACTTAGGAGAGCTAAAACTCTCTCTATCAGTGTTTGGAAGTTGTCCTAGTTGTTTCATCATAGTGTCGTTCATGTTTTGATTCATATGTTGTTCATGTTGATGAACATATTGAGTTGCATATGTGTATGCATAATTGTATTGTTTATGCTGTGTTGATCCGGTGAGATCATGGGATCTATGCTGAGGGTGCTGGATCGGATGTCCACTATGCGTTGGTCCGACGGGATCATCATGGGGATCTATGATGAGGGCGCTGGATCGTTGGACAGGTTTTCCACCACACGTTGGTCCGACGGTATCATCATGGGATCTATGCTGAGGGCGCTGGATCGTTGGATTACCCAGTATTGTGTTGATGGAATCATGTGGATTTGCATCATTGATTTTATCATGTGTTGTTATTGTGCATATGTATATTATGGGTTTGCCATAAGTATACATTGTTGTTATTGATGTGAGCATATTGACGTTGTCATATAAGTATGCATTTGTAGGTCTTGTGTTAGGACCATGTCCGTGTGTGGTATTGATCTGACCTCGGATTAGACTGACATGATTGTCGTGGCATTTCATATCTTGAGGTATGTTCCGTATTTCCTTTGGTATTTGTCTTTTGATGGACAATCGATTATCGTATTGGGATTTGATGATGCTATCTGATGGATCGTATTGGTCAGAACTGGTATATTTCCGTATCGTGAGTTGGTGATGTTAGTTTAAGAATCTTGAGTATTGTTTGAGGTACAATATAGTTATTATGTTTGAATTTATTGGTTAATTGAGTACGAGATGTGAAATGTGATAATGGTTATTCTGTTGAGAATTATTTGAGTAAGTAAAGTTACTACGATAAAATTACATTGGTCGTATTCTTATATTGTATTCTCATTGGTATGTAATTATTAATGCGATGTGACGGTTATCATTGTTGGATATTATGGCTGACCCCGTCGTGGGCTTTCTTTTTAGGTTCTTGAGATATCGAGCTTGTAGCGGTCGTGGAGAGATGAGATTCCCGGAGGATACTGGCTAGGGCATGTATTTGTGTATTGAGTTTCCTGATCGGTTCTCGCTGCTAGAGTATTTTTAACTGTTGTCTTTTCCGCTGCGTGAGTATTTTAAATGGCCTTTTGGTATTTGTAACTTAGGTTACTTTGGCAATCGTTTTCTAAACTATTTTGTTGATACGTGTAAGCGATAGCTTAATGTATGTTTCTAAACTGTTGAGTTTTGTCATTTCGGGCCTTGTGGTTTCAAATGAGATCTTACGACGGTTTGATAAACGAGTTTTATAAGTCTTCGAATGTTTTAAAAGATAGTACTGTCGTTCGCCTCTTAGGCATTTTGTAAAATGTTTGCGAAAATTTCTTTTAGCCTTGTGGGTTCCATCTCGGGGCCTACGGCGCTGTAATATTCCCGGTCGGATCTGGGAGTGTTACAAAATATGGTATCAGAGCTTAGGTTGAGAAAACCTAGGCAGTCGGGTCGAGTGGGGTCGTGTTTTTGTCGCGTCATTCGAGTTGTCAATTGACAAATATTGGAGCCGTGAGCTTTTGTCGTTCACTCGGGCTTGTGCGTTATTTGATTTACCAGTCTAGTACTGGGGTTGTTGTAAACTTTTCCAAACGGTGTTAACGTGTTTCTTCGGATAGAGCTGTGTTGTGTTCTCGAGTTGAACTGATTTTGCAAAACGTGTGTTTTGAAAATATCTGTGTCGAGTATTTTCTTGAGTTGAGACATGTGCCAGTATCATGGGGAATTTTCGACTTCACGATCTGTAAGTATTTGGATTTTGAATTGCATTGAGATTTATTGCCGTTCTAAGTCGATATGTTTTGAGATTCAGAAAGATATTATGCGTTACAGTATAAGGTGACAGAGTTGGGACAGGATCGATGATCTTGAGAAACTATGATTTTGGAAATAAGTAAGTTGGGTAGATTTTGGAACGGAATTATGCATTTGGGAGAATGTTGTGGATGGTTGAGAAGAACATGTAGTCATGTTAGTTCATTTTGTGATATATGGAACTGTTTTCGAGCATTTGAAAATGATACTTTTCAAAATGAATGTTTTACGGATGTTTTCCGGAAAATGATTTTTGGGCCGAGACCCAATCGATTTTGAAATAGTTTTGTAACTCATGACTTGGAGTCCGAAAAGAGTTTTCTATTTTTTTTAAACTTCTTGTAATGCGGAACAAAATACGGGCCGAGACCTTAATGTTTCAAAACAAGGCTCTTCTGTTTTCTAAAACTCCCGAGATTTGTAAAACACTTTATCAATCGTTATCTGTTTCGTTTCTGTCTTTCGCGGTTTTGATTTACTCGTTCAAATGAAACTTCTTGGGAAGTCTTTCGCTGTGTTGATTTGTTTCAATGTTTTGTCATAACATATTTGAGGTGATCTAGGATAGGTTAATGATTGACGTTGCGAGTCATATTTGGAAAAGGTGTTTTTGGTCGGAGTTTATATATTGAGATTTTGGAACTCTATCGTGTGGTTTTCCGATGGAATATCAGTGGATATTGGTAACGAGCCGAATTGGTATACAGGAGTATGAATGGGGCCAATTATTTGCATAGTTTTCATTTTTAAAACTTCGAAATCATGTGGATTCGAAGGAAACTACTATCAAATACTTGGCACCAGCGAGCTGATTTAATTTTTCAAAAATTGATTCGTGGTCTTACGAAAATTTCTGTTTTGAGTTTTGAAATTTTTTTTGAAAGAACTTTCGAAAATTTGTCTTCTTGACAAGACTATATGATTTCAAACTGGTTTTGAAAATGTGATTGATATACATACGCATTTAGTGCATAATGCATATCGTGATGAAGTTCTGAGTGAGACTCACCATCTGGATAACACACTAATGGTACGAGGAAAAGAGATCCAAACTCTAGTATGGTAGTTTGGTTATCCAGGGGTGACCAGTTGATTGATCGAATAAGAGAAATATGCTGAGAGTTGTAGATCCACGCACAGGATGTAATTTTGGAACTTTGGATTTCGTGAAATCGGGACATATGTGCTATGTGATTCCATTGGTATGGTAGTAGTACGATTTTACCATAGTGATTTTTTTCTTTGTAAGTGTAGGTTTGGGGATGGTGACCCCATACTGGTTGTTTTGGATATTGAGTGGTCGTTCCTACTCCATGTATGATTTGGTATGTTCGTCTATTTACGATTAGTTGTTCGTATGCCGAGGGGTATGTTCACCAGTCGGTTGTGTTTTGTTGAGATCCACTGTATATGATTTGTTTAACGTTTTGAGAATTTTGCTCTTTCGTATATCGGTCTCTGTGGTTCTGTGTTCATCACGTTGGAGCTTACCGTGTGAAGGTATTATCGATTATCATTAATCGTTCGTTGGTCATATAGGAGGTTATCATGTTGATGATATTCTCAGCTGCGTGTTGACCTTTGGATTGCTCGTATTAGAGTTTATCATGTCGATGATATTCTCAGTTAATTTATTGGTTGATCATTGCTGGTGATCATCTGAGCATTCGGATTTTGTGTCGATGTTTCGGGATTCGTTGCCATTGTGTTGGGCATTTGTTTCACAGATGTATCGTGTATCATTGATTTGTATCAAGATTTGGACTTGATGGTGTAATTAGGCAGACAGATTTGACACGGATAGATTATTCCATCCAAAGATGATATATTTTTGTTGAGACTCATGGAATGTGATCGTAAGCGTATTGAGGCTTTACAGTGAAGTCACTTGCTAGTATCTCAGGAGATCGTCGACTTTGCGCATTTGTAAGTGTATTGTTTTGGTTATTCGTTAATGATGATGATTGATCGTGGTTGTGATGGTTTCGGAATATTTTGGTTGAACGTTTTGTTTGTTTCTTTATGACGAATTGTAAGTTTCGAGGACGAAACTTATTTTAAGTGGTGTAGTATGTAATATCCGAAATTTCTACTACTGTGGTTTGATATTATTTTATCTGAGTTATGTTGTACAGCATGGAATTTGTACAGTATGGATAAAATAAATGAAAGACTGAAAGATCTGTATTGGTATAATTGTCGTAGTTGGTCGACAATTACGTTTGAGGGTATCGTGTATCAGGTTATCGTACTTTTGATATTGGGTATATCATATGAGAATATTATTGGATTGAATATATGTATTCAGTATGTGTGTATACGTATCCAGTATGTCGAGACAGACAGGAACAGTTGGATTTGGCTAAGTATAGAGCCATTAACGTACGCTAAGCTTAAGGACTTACGTACGCTAAGTTGTTAGTGTTACGTACGTTAAGACTAAGGCAATACGTACGTAATAAGAGGAATCAGACAGGACTGAGTCGTGGTCGGCAGGTGGGACCGGGTGTCGGCAGCGGATGTGGACAGGCGAGTCAACCCCGACCATTACGTACGCTAAGGACGGATCATTACGTTGTTAATGAGTATGTTACTGTATCAAGTCAACGTACGTATTACGTACATTATGGAGCAAGGGTTACGTACGTATGGTATTGAACGAAATGAGTCAGTTAACTCTGGACTGTCGTTACGTACGCTACCAAAGTCAGATAGCGTACGTAAATGGTGGTTACGTACGTTAACATGGGCATGTCACGTATGTAACGAACTGGAATGTTTTATAAGTAAATGCCCGTCTCTCATTTCTCTTCAGTATTTCACTTTATTCTTCGCCTCCAAACACTGAGAGAGGGAGTTTTAGCTCTCCTAAGTCGATTGTGAGCTTGGAAACATGAGATTGAAGCTTGGATACGAGGATATTGATGATTCTTCAAGTATTTACTTGTGTATTTCATCTTCTAAGAGGTATGTTGGATAATCCTCTCTTTCAATCCGGATTTTGATGGTGTTGCTGATGAATGATTCGTATGAAGATGATTATGATGTTGTTGTTACGGTTCTTGAGGTTATATGAACTATATGTTGAAGGATATGATGGTTTATGTCTTGATTATGTTGGTTATGATTATAGAATCATAGGGTTCTTGGTGTTCTTGGTAGAATTGTTTCGATTCTTGATGTGAGGAGGATCATATGTTGGAGAATATGATAATATACACCTTGAATTATGAATGAGGATTGTTTAGATGTTAGAATATATCAAATTAGGTTGTTTTGATGGCTATGAACAAGGTTTCGAACCATTTAGTGTTCTTGAGGAACTCCTTGATGAATTTAACATAGCAAGACGATCGTATGTCGAATTATCGGTATTGGTATTTTTAGATATGAAGATCGAATGTTCGTTGATTGTAGTGGTAGAATTCGTATGTTCTTGATGAAATACGAATCATGATATAAATTTGGAATCCGGAAAGATTGTAATTGATCACCGAATATGATTTCCTTTACAATCGTATCCGTAATCGTATTTTGGTTATGAATTCGTAATTGTTTGAGTTGGATTGTTTGGACTTGTATCTAATCAAGATATTATGGAATCGTTGAGTTTGTCGATCGGTTATATTAATTAGTAATTGTCGGATATCGGTTCATATGGTGGATATGAATTCATAATGGTTTGAGTTATACTATTTGGTTTTATATATGATCGAGGTATCGTTGACCCGTTGAGTTTGATTGGTTGGCTATGTCGGTTATTGATTGTTATCGAATCGTTGCTATTTGATTACTTCAATAGGTTGAGATTATTGATCGGTGATTATAACCGTATGTTACGGTCGTGTTCGAGTATGTTCGTGAATTGCATTGGTCGGGGCCAAGGTGCTTGTAGACAAAGGCAATGAGATTGGTAGCGGCTTCATCATCGTCGTATCGGTATCGAGGCAAGTTATTACTTGCTCAGTTATAATATTTAATGAATTGTTTCAGTTTCATTTCGTTTATAATGCATATAGCAATGATTATTACTGCAAATTCTGGAGATTTGGATTATATGTTGTCTTTCCGATTCTGGGAGTTAAATCATAATGTATATGCTTTATCTTGGTTATTGGCATATTCGGGTATCAAGGTTAAGTTGCGATAAAGATAAGGATATGAATATATATAGTTCATGGTACGTTTGGATTGCCGAGCATTGAGGATAATCACCGGTGATGATTTGACATCGAGATTGCTCCTGAAGGACTCGGGACAAGTATCTTAATTTGATTTCTGTTTAGTGTTGATGTTGTTGATCTTGTAGGTTGTCATTCATGTTGCTGAACATGAAGTCGTCCTAGTTGTTTCATCATAGTGTCGTTCATGTTTTGATTCATATGTTGTTCATGTTGATGAACATATTGAGTTGCATATGTGTATGCATAATTGTATTATTTATGTTGTGTTGATCCGGTGAGTTCATGGGAACTATGCTGAGGGCGCTGGATTGGATGTCCACTATGTGTTGGTCCGACGGGATCATCATGGGGATCTATGCTGAGGGCGCTGGATCGTTGGACAGGTTTTCCACCATGCGTTGGTCCGACGGGATCATCATGGGGATCTATGCTGAGGGCGTTGGATCGTTGGACAAGTTTTCCACCATGCGTTGGTCCGACGGGATCATCATGGGGATCTATGCTGAGGGTGTTGGATCGTTGGATTACCCAGTATTGTGTTGATGGAATCATGTGGATTCGCATTATTGATTTTATCATGTGTTGTTATTGTGCATATGTATATTATGGGTTTGCCATAAGTATACATTGTTGTTATTGATGTGAGCATATTGACGTTGTCATATGAGTATGCATTTGTAGGTCTTGTGTTACGACCATGTCTGTGTGTGGTATTGATTTGACCTCGGATTAGACTGACATGATTGTCATGGCATTTCATATCTTGAGGCATGTTCCGTATTTCCTTTG
Source organism: Orobanche coerulescens (assembly GCA_033398695.1). Taxonomy (NCBI): domain Eukaryota; kingdom Viridiplantae; phylum Streptophyta; class Magnoliopsida; order Lamiales; family Orobanchaceae; genus Orobanche; species Orobanche coerulescens. The sequence goes on along the minus strand of CM065804.1, from coordinate 67,646,162 downwards.
GTATTTGTCTTTTGATGGACAATCGGTTATCGTCTTGGGATTTGATGATGCTATCCGATGGATCGTATTGGTCAGAACTGGTATATTTCCGTATCGTGAGTTGGTGATGATAGTTTGAGAATCTTGAGTATTGTTTGAGGTACAATAAAGTTATTATGTTCGAATTTATTGGTTAATCGAGTACGAGATGTGAAATGTGATAATGGTTATTCTGTTGAGAATTATTTGAGTAAGTAAAGTTACTACGATAAGATTACATTGGTCGTATTCTTATTTTGTATTCTCATTGGTATGTAATTATTAATGTGTTGTGACGGTTATCATTGTTGGATATTATGGCTGACCCCGTCGTGGGCTTTCTTTTTAGGTTCTTGAGATATCGGAATTAATCACGAAATTCTACCGACTACAAACAGACAAATTTTGAAAGGGTTACGAGGTTTCCTACCCTCCATCAAACTCGTAGAAAATTGATACCCGAGCCGGTGTGCTATGCTTCCGAGTTATCGGGGTAGTACATATGGTAGAGGTTGAAAATTATTGAGCAGTGTTTGAAAAGGTGGCGCTCCGCGTGCCTTGAAGCGCGCCTCGGAGCGTCTTTCGCCGGAAACGCATCAAGGCGTCCGGCGATCTACGAGAAGCATGAAAAGCGGTCGCTTTTTAGACAGGGCGCACACTTCTGAGGCATAGCGTGCACCTTCAACGCTTTCTGTAGAAAGCGAACAAAGTCCATGTTTTTTAAAAAAAAAAAATTGGCCTAAAACGACGTCGTTTCAGGGTAAGAAGGAAAATAAAAAAAAAAAAAAAGAAAAAGAGAAAAAGAAAAAAATGTAACCCTCCTTTTGTTATCCCGCCGCCTTCAACAGTAATCTAAGGAAAATAAAAAAAGGGAATCCTAATGTTATCCCGCCAGTTTTATAAGAAGGAATACTCTCACCGTGATTTTCACTTCTCCCGCAGATCTTTTTTTTACTTCTTCTCCAGTTTCCTTTAGCAAACCAAAACTTTTTAGCAAACAAAAAAAATACTCCCAGCAATAAATACTCCCAACAAATTTTCTTCTCGAGCACTTTTTTTTCACTTCTCCAGCAGTTTTTTTTTACAACTCAAAATAATGAGTACAAGCAAGAAGGATATTTTCTGGAAATATGCATATAATAAAGACGGTGAAGGTTTTACGAGATGCAAATTTTGTGACAAAAAATCAAGTGGTGGTATAAATCGATTGAAACACCATTGGGGTGGAACCCACCGAGGCGTTGAAACCTTGCTCTAAACTACCTGAGGATGTAAAAAAAGAAAGCCGGCTTGCCTTGAGGTCCTTCTTTTCAGTCAAAGATAAAAGAACCGAGCTACTATGGGAGATAGGAGAGGGGCCTGGTCAGAATTATTTGACGGGTAGGTCCGGTAGTTGCCCTCGGCGAAGTAGTGGCTCTGTACCTCAATCTAGAGGTCCAATGGACCAATTTGTCAACGTTCAAGTGAGCAAACAACTCTAAATTCATCTTTCAAGAAAGAACAGAGAATTAATGCTTATTGAAGCACCTTCCAGGCGATTCTGGGTGTGAGAGGAATTGGAGTACCTTCCAGACGATTCATACAAAGAAAATAAATAGGCTTGATCACAAAAGGTTGAATCCACTTGTGTATGTGAAATACAATACTGGATTGATGGAGAGAAGCGTGAGTAGAAGAGCTAAGATGGACCCAATATTGGTGGATAATATTGATTCGGACGATGAGTGGATAGTGGAGAGGGAAGAACCGATTCTTACAGAGAGTGTTGCTTGGATAGATGATGAAAATATTTTGTGTAGCTGTTGTTACAAATGTTCTGATCTCAACGACTGAAGAAGTTATAAAGACTGAAGCACCAACACATGTTGTTCATTCATCTTCAACGCGCAAAAGAAAAGAACTTGGAGGCTCAAGCAAGGAAATGGATAAAGGAAAGCGGTGAGTAGTTTTGGTTGATGAAGATGATGATGATGCAATTGACCCTAGAAAATTCGATAGTGGGCGATTCCCCATCTCCATAGATACTTTGGACAATTTGGACAGTGATGTGCTTGCGGATATGGAACTTGGTGGGGAAGGAATGGATTCTGAGGAGTTTGAGGGTGTCAATTTTCAATGTGAATCCTTTGAATCTGATGATTAAGATGTCACTTTGTCATTTATTGTTGAACTTATCTTCTTTCATGTTAAATTTGTGGCTTGTATCGTTGAACTTATGTTATTTCGTTTTGTTTTGGTTGAATTTTTTATGTTTTTAAACTTTATATATGTTGCTTAAGTTGTATTATTACGTATTTGAAGTTTATTTGATTAAGGGATTATTATTTAGGTGTTATTCTATACCTGAAAAAAAACACATAGTGCTTACGCCTTGGCGCCTCAAGGCTTATGCCTCGCTTTTTTGGGAGGCCAACGCCTAGGCTTACACCTTCACGTTTTCAAACATTGTTCTTGAGTGCATTAGGTGTCTTCGGTTGGTGATAAATTTCACCCCTGGAAACTTGATAGGTTGCCGGGCAAGATTCAATAGTCAGACTGATAGACGGTGATGGTCAACAACTTAGATAGTCTGGATTGCCAAGAAACCTGATAGGTTGAGGGCATGAAGACTAGGGGTAAAATAAGATCGAATCATTCGTTATACGGGTTGGTATTGGACGCCACTTTACAGAAATTAATAGGCAAGAAACCTGATAGGTTGCGTCTGTTAAAATTTGTAAAGATCCCGATCACCACTAAGAAGTCGATCAAATCATGACTTCCGGGTTATAACATGGGAGTGTGTAATTCCGATAAAATTAGTGGGAGCCAAGACAAGAATTATACAAGCCCTTAAATTCTATACTCGGGCATAATAAAATAAGTCACTAATTCAATCTTGTCTAAATCAAAGCAGAGAAATGAAACCATATCTCTCTAAAAATGGCAAAGAACCCACTTGCAATACTACTTGAAAAGAATCTCCTAACTGGACCCAACTTTGTTGACTGGTCGCGGAATCTAATGATTGTACTCAGCATGGAGTCTTTGGGATACGTCTTATAGGTGGACATTCCACAGACTCCAGTCTGGACTAGGGGTAATCAGGAAGAAATTGACATCCATGAAAAATGGGTCAAGGATGATGTGCTGGTGTGTGGCTTTATGATGGGCTCGATGACTAATGAGATGCAGAAAGTGCACGAGAAAATGACTTCTGCTAGGCAGATTCTCGCATACTTTACCGATCTTTATGGAGAGCACAGTAGGACTGCTAGATATGAGATATCGAAGCAGTTATTCAGTGCTAGGATGAAGGAAAGAGAGAAAGTGGGAGACCACGTCCTCAAGATGATCTCTATGATTGAGATGCTCGAGGTGCTCAACTTTCATATGGATTTAACCCTTCCGATTGATCTCATCCTTCAATCTCTGCCGGACTCCTTCATGTAGTTTGTAATGAATTTCAAATGTAATGAGGTTTCATGCAGCTGGGCTAATGAACAAACTAGTGATGGCACAGTCTAACATCAAGACTAATCCGAGGGAGGCTGCTCTTATGATTTCTTCTGGGCCTCGGAGATCCAAGAATAAGAAGAAAAAGACCTATAAGAGTATAAACCCATGAAAGGGGTGCATAAAGGCAAGGGAAAGGCCCTAAAGGTTCAGAAGGTAGGCGGTCCCAAACCTACGGACAAATGTCTTGAATGCGGTGAGCTGGGCCACCGGCGTAGGACTTGTCCCAAGATAAATGGTACATCAGGTATGGAACTTTTTGTTTTTGGAACCAATTGTCCCGCAACTGTATATTCAGCTTCATGGATTCTGGATTCAGGTGCTACTTCTCATATTTGTACTATGAATCAGGATCTGGAACGAAGTAGGCAGCTTGAAGCTGGGGAAGTGATGGTCAATGCCGGAAGCGGACAAAGTGCCGAGACAACCGATATTGGATCACTCCTACTGGGTTTGGAATCTGGTTTTATTTTGTCGTTAGATGAAGTACTGGTTTTTGCCCAAGGGGCATAAAGACATTGTATCCCGTCTAGTCTTGGATCGGAAATGATTTTATTTCTTCATTGGCAATGGTAGTTGTAAAATTTATTTTTGAAATAAATTGGTTGGCACAGCTACATTGTTGAATGGTTTATATCATCTTAACTTACAAAATAAATCAGCAGTGAACACTATAACTAGGAAACGTGGCAGGCATGATACTAATCAAGCTCTTAAGTGGCAATGGTAGTTGTAAAATTTATTTTCGAAATAAATTGGTTGGAACATCTACATTGTTGAATGGTTTATATCATCTGAACTTACAAAATAAATCAGCAGTGGACACTATAACTAGGAAATATGGTAGGCATGATACTAATTAAGCTCTTAAGTGGCACTTTAGACCTGGTCACGTTGGTCAGACCAAGGTTCAAAAAATGGAGAAAGATGGACTTTTAAGTACATTGGGTGAAGAACCCTATCCAACTTGTGAATCCTGCATTAGAGGCAAGATGACTAAGCCCTCTTCACAGGGACATTTGAAAGGGCTGCTGAAAAACTTGGGTTGTACATACCAATGTTTGTGGTGCTTTGGAAGCATCCCGAGACGGATATCAATATTTCATAACGTTCGCAGATGATCATACAAGGTATGGGATTGTGTACTTGATGAAACATAAATCTGAAGCCTTTACTAAATTCAAGGCCCTAGTTGAAAAACAGACTGGATGTCATATCAAGGCATTTCCGTCAGACCGAGGTGGCGATTATATAAGCACCGAGTTTGATGAGTTTCGTAAGGAACATGGAATAGTTTCACAATTCACGCCGCCAGGAACTTCACAGTTAAATGGTGTTTCAGAAAGGAGAAATCGGACTTTGCTGGACATGGTCCGCTCCATGTTGAATTACACTGATTTACCAATTTCCCTGTGGGGGTACGCCTTACTTACCGCTCCCTATATCCTTAATAGATGTCCTTCCAGATCCATTCATATCACTCAGCATCAGATGTGTAAGGGTAAGAAACAAAGTCTTAATCACATAAGGATTTGGGGATGTCCAGCCTATGTCAAGAAGGCTAAGGTGGACAAACTGGAAGCAAGGTCCGTCAAGGGACGTTTCATTGGATATCCAGAGGACTCGATGAGTTATCTATTATACATGCTAGAAGACCATAGGGTCGTCATGGCTTTAAAAGCGCACTTCCTTAAAGATGAATTCATTCAGGAAGGTGGCTCAGGTAGAAATGTCTCTTTGGAAGAGCACAATGAAAGTCCTAAGGAGATATTTGATCAGGGATCACGAACCGAACCTATTGTAACATAACCTCCACTTCGAAGGTCTGATAGGGTGTCTCACTTACCTGCAAGGTATGGCTACACACATGTCGAGGAACTGGGTGTCCACGATGTACATGATAGCCGTGAGGACGACCCTGTCACCTATGACCAAGCGATAGTGGATATGGACTACGACAAATGGCAAGAAGCTATGGAAGCTGATATAGACTCGATGCATGCCATTTAGGTCTGGACTCTAATAGATTTACCAACTGGCATGAAGCATATTGGAAGTAAATGGATCTATAAGAGAAAGACTGATGAGGATGGCAAGGTTTACGCCTATAAGGCCAGGCTTGTGGCAAAGGGTTATACCCAAAGGTAAGGGATCGATTATCATGATACTTTCTCGCCCGTAGCTATGATCAAGTCAATTCGCATGATGGTTGCCATTACTGCCGATTACGATTATGAAATATGGCAAACGGACGTCAAAACAGCTTTTCTAAATAGATACCTCGAGGAGGAAATCTACATGGAACAACCTAAGGGTTTTGTGTCCAAAGCTAATATTCATAAGGTGTGCAAGCTGCAACGAGCCATTTATGGGTTGAAGCAAGCTTCTTGGAGTTGGAACCTTTGATTTGATGAAGCAGTCAAGGACTTTGACTTCGTGCAAAATGAGGAGGATCCATATGTTTACAAAAAGGTCAGTGGGAGCAATATTGAGTTCTTAGTACTATATGTAGATGATGATCTACTTATGGGACATAACGTAGCAATGCTCAGCACTGTGAAAGCTTGGCTTTCTAAAATGTTCTCCATGAAAGACTTGGGAGAAGATTCCCATATTCTAGGGATCCGTCTTTATAGAGATAGTGTTAGGAGTATGCCCTCGAATGCCACTCAGAGGATGTTGAGTGAGGGCATTGTACTTGTTATTATGTAAATCATCAATATAAGGCAATGGATATTTCTTTATTTACTAGTAGTTACTGGCATTCCTAACTCGTAAATATACATATAGAAACTAGTCCGTGTATTTGAGAGAAAACCATTCCACTCCTTATTGGATAAGGGGGTCGGCACTGGAAAGGTTTATAGCTCAAATACTTAATCGTTCGCAAGTCGATGAAACTTGACTGGGCGTTAAGTTTATGTGAAGACTTGTATGACATGTACTTTGACATGGAAAGTGCCTGTCGAACGCTATTGGTTAGTGGGAGCACACGTTGTACGTATGCAAATTGGATTAGTATACTCGAACCGACTCACCCTCGATTCGTCACACGGATTTCACTCCGGGACAGTCAATGATGGAATCGAAAGGTTGTGATAGGTATTCGTGAACCTTCGACTTGAGGATTTAGTAGGGATGTGCTTGTGACGTCAAGATTTTCATTAGAGTAGTTCGACCATGTAAACCGGAAGGCGGGGGTCAACCTCGACGTGCATCTTGACGGGCAAGTAGCAGGTCCTACTGAATACCAAGATAGAATTCTTTCTCCCGTTAGTGAGCGGGTTATATGTCCTATGCGGTTATTGGCAGATAAGATCATAAGTCTTTGGCCAAAACATTGGAGCTAGTTGTATTGGATACACGAGAGCTCGATGATCTCGATTTGCATTAACGCATGCATAGCGTCAAGTACAGATGGGGTTTGACTGACCGTGACCCTATAACTTGATCGGGACATTTGAAAGAAGGGTTTATACGTATACTGGTATTCACGACAGAATGGTTCTTGAATGATCCCAATCATTCGTTCTCAGTCGGGGTACAGTGTAGGCTGCCAGGCTGGCTAGGTGGTGCTACTACTCTTTGGTTCCTCCCATTGCTGACTGAGACGGACCTACCGAGTCGCGCATTAAGATTGACGACGGAATGAATTGAGCTTGTTTTCTCATTATAAATATTAGATATTGGATATCTAATTTATTGGACATTGGATGTCTAATTGATTTTGGGACATTGGATATCTAAATTGATTTATTGGATAAATTAATTTACGGCCTAATGAATTAAATATATTACTGGGTGATTAATTTAATTCATGAATATAATTATTTCTTGGAGAAATTAATTATGTCATTATGTATTTGATGATTAATTAATTAGATTAATTAATCTATATAAATACATCGGAACGGAATCGGAATTTATCTGTTTGGACTCACGGGAGTCCGAAACGGACCGAACTTGTCCAATTCCTTCTAGAGGCTGCCCCACCTCATACTTTTCCCTCATGGTCTTGGTCTCATCCTTGGTAGGTTGATGACAAAAGACATTTGAGATATCATATCTCATTTTATATAGAAAGGTGATTTGAGGTGGTTGTAATGAGATTATATTGAAGACTTTGAAAACACTCATACACCCAAATAAAAGATATTTCCAGCCGTGGGTTTTGAGGAGTGGGAGAGAGAATATAGTTTTCATTTTAGTCTTCAACTTCACCTCCATCTTGTTCAACTTTCTTAGAGAAAGATTGAGAAAAAAAAATAGAGAGAACAAGATTATACACTTAGAGTGTAATAATAAAAAGCTTCATCACTTGATTCTAGCCGTAACCTTAGAGGTTAATCAAGTGTTGTTGTTCCGATCGTTTTCCGGCGCGTGGCAAGTAGAGACGTGGTGCTTTCGGCGTTGGATCGTTCAAGAGCTTGGAGCGGATTGGATTCGTAGAGATCAATCAAAACTTGGGGAATAGCTCAAGAGAAGGTTATCCATCTAATCAACGGACTACAAGGGTGAGTTTCTATATCTCTTGTGAATTCGTTTTTGATTTTCGTATATACGTAGCTCGATCGATCCTCGTAGGGATTTAGATCGAATTAATTTTCGTTTTACCGCTTCCACTGGGCCTTCGTTTAATCCCAACAGTGGTATCGGAGCGTAGGTCTTGCAATCGTATATACGATATATTGCATTTGGAATGCTTGATTAAATGATTAGTGATTTGGAATCACAACCGTTTAATTCGTTGTTTTAATTGTTCGTCGAAAATTTAATTTTTCCATGTTTTTATGTTACTATATAAATCGGTTTTATTTACTAAAACTGAATTATATGGGTAATTTTAAATTAGAAAAATATAATTTTTGAAATTGGGACGAAAAAGAGTCGGAAAATCGCCGCCCGGGATCGCCGGCCGCCTGTGGATCGCCGGCTGCCCAAGGGTTTGGCCGCTGCCGGGCAGCTTGTTTCTCGCACCGGCGAGATCAGCCCCTCGGCTAAGGACCGGTGTGATGCGGACCACGAGCTAGGCCCAAGCGATTTTATTTCGATTCTGCTTTTGTGTTTATGTTTCGTTATAATAATTTTCGGAAATTAAATTGATTTAATTTGACTAAATAAAATACTTGGTGTTTTATTTTGAGGAAATTTATTATTGTGAAATATTTATCATCCGGTTTATACGAACAATTAAAACTACCATATTTGTGAATTAATTGGATTAATTCTAATATATGGTTATTTTTTTATATCGTTGGATCAATATATTTAATGTGTAGTCCATTTATTTAGTATTTATTGGATGAATGCTTTTGAATGGGGATGTGGTTCATGGACTTAGTTTTGAATCGCTCGGTTTTATTCGATTGGGTTGTAAAGGCCGCTTTGAGCCTATTTATTTTACTAGAATTATTTGTATCTAGGATGCAATTTTTCAATGTAAAATTTATATGTAATGACGAAGACCGAGGAAGATCCATTTCGAGAAGACGAAGATTCAAGACGAAGACTTGTAATTAGATTACGGAGTTTTTGTTTTCTAGAACGGTCCATGAACCACATGTTGGTAGCAACTAGGTTGTGAATGGTTGTTTCATATTGTATGAATGCCACAAACGCGCTTAAATGATTAATGTGCAAAGTGTAACGTTAATCGCGATAATTCTCCCACAACAAATTATTAAGTTTATAAGGTTTCAAGGTTTTCATTCCTCCATCGAGCTTTGAAATTGAAATCCAAACCGGATGTGCTATGCTTCCGAGTTATCGGGGTAGTCGTCGGGAGGACGGATAAATTACCGGAGCGCATTGGATGCCTTCATTGGAGCAAATTTTATCCCTAGAAACACGATAGGTTGCCTGGATAAGATTCAATTGTGAAACTGATTTGCGTCGATGGTATAAACTTAACTTGTTCACGAACCATAGAAACCGTATAGGTTGAGGGGAGTGAACAAGGGGAAAAAGAAGATCGAATCATCCATTAGATGGGTTGGTGTTGGACACCACTTTATGAAAATTAATAGACTAGAAACCTGTTCGGTTGCCCTCTATTAAGATTTATAAAGTACTCGATCACCACTATGAAGTAGAGCGACGATACTTCCAGATTCCACATGGGAGTGTGTTGTTCCGATAAAATTAGTGGGAGCTGGGTAACAAGAATAGAAAAGACCTTAATTCTATACTCAGAACATAATTGAATGAGTCACTAATTAATCTATCGTACTTAATGCAGACTCAAATCTCAATATGACAATGAATCCACTCGCAATTCTACTCGAAAAGAACACCTTAATGGGACCTAACTTTGTGGATTGGCTCCGCAATCTGATGATTGTCCTCAGTATAGAGGCACTGGGATACGTCTTGGATACGGACATTCCGGCACCTCCTGTGCGGACCCGAGCCAATCAGGAAGAGATTGAAAACCACGAAAAGTGGGTTAAGGATGACGTGAAAGTCCGTGCTTATATGATGGCTTCCATGTCTAATGAGCTTCAGAGAGCTCATGAGAAAATGACTGCACAGGCGATTCTATCTCACTTAACCGAGCTTTATGGTGAGCACAAAGATAATCGCTAGATATGAGATATCCAAGCAACTGTTAGGTGCAAGGATGAATGAAGGTGAGAAGGTTGGGGAACACGTCCTCAAAATGATATCCATGATCGAGAGATTGGAGGCTCTTGATTTTAAAATGGATACTTCTCTCCAAACTGACCTTATCCTACAATCTCTCCCTGATTCCTTCTCACAGTTTGTTATGAACTTCAACTGCAATGAGATTGCATGTAATTTAGCTGGGCTAATGAAAAAACTTGTGACCGCCGCCTCGGATGAAGACTCATGGATGAAGGAGTCTGCTCTTGTGATTTCTTCAGGACCTCGGAGGTCTAAGAACAAGAAGAAAAAGACCAAGAAGCAAACTGGACTACAAGTTAAGGACCTTAAGGGTAAGGGCAAGGACCCGATGGTTCCGAAGAACAAGAAGAAGAAGGATGCTTGTCTCAAGTGCGGTGAGCTGGGCCACTGGGCTAGAGACTGTCCGATTCATCATGGCACTTCAGGTACAGAACTTTTAGTTTTGGAAACAAATTGTTCTGCTACTGTATTTTCTACTTCCTGGATACTGATTCTGGTGCTAGTTCTCATATTTGTACCGTGAATCAGGATTTGGAACAAAGTAGGAAGCTTGGAGCTGGAGAAGTTATGATCACAGTCGGAAGTGGGCATAGTGTCGAGGCAACCGACATAGGATCACTTCTTTTGGGTTTAGAATCCGGCTTTGTTTTGACTTTAGAAGATGTACTTGTTTTGCCCAAGGGGCACAAAAACATTGTATCTATTCCGGTCATGGACCGAAAAGGCTTTTCATTTTTCATTGGTGATGGTTCCTGCAAAATTTATTTTAGAAATAAACTAGTGGGTACTGCTACATTGTTGAATGGATTGTATCATCTAAATCTCAGCAACAAAGTAGTTGTGAATACTATGACTAGAAAACGTGGTAGGGATGAAACCAATCAAGTTTTGAAATGGCATCTTAGACTTGGTCATGTTGGTCAGACCAAGGTTTACAAGATGGAAAAAGATGGACTTATGGGACCATTGGGATCGGATCCCTTTCCTACTTGTGAATCTTGCCTTAAAGGCAAAATGACTAAGTCCCCCTTCACAGGGACTTTTGAAAGAGCCGCTGATAAACTAGGATTAATCCATACCGACGTATGTGGTGCTTTGGAAGCAGCACGTGACGGATATCAATATTTCATTACGTTTACAGATGATCATACAAGGTATGGTTATGTATACTTAATGAAACATAAATCTGAGGCCTTTGAGAAATTCCAGGAATTCAAGGCCCTAGTCGAGAAACAAACTGGTAATCATATCAAAGCACTTCGGTCGGACCGAGGTGGCGAATATATGAGTACGGAGTTTGACGAGTTCCTTAAGGAACATGGAATAGTTTCACAACTAACACCTCCAGGTACTCCTCAGTTAAATGGTGTGTCACAAAGAAGGAACCGGACCTTGTTAAACATGGTCCGTTCCATGCTGGGCTATACTGACTTACCAATTTACCTGTGGGGGTATGCACTCCTGACTGCTGCTTACATCTTGAACAGATGTCCTTCCAAATTCGTTCCTAAAACTCCACATCAGATGTGGGAGGGCAGGAAACCAAGTCTTAATCACATTAGGATTTGGGGATGTCCCGCCTATGTCAAGAAGACTAAGGTGGAGAAGTTGGAAGCTAGGTCCGCGAAGGGACGTTTCATAGGATTCCCATCTGGGACGATGGGATATCTATTCTACATGCCCGAAGATCGAAGGATCATTGTTGCTTTACAAGCATACTTCCTGGAAGATGAGTTCATTCAGGAAGGCGGAACAGGTAGAAGTATTTCTTTAGAAGAATACAATGAAACTCCTGAGACACTGCAAGAAATCGAACCGAACTTTCAAAACACAAGTACAAATGCACCTCGTAGGTCTAGTAGGGTGTCTCATTTACCTGAGAGGTATGGGCTTGTGCACTTGGAGGAGCTGGGTCTCCATGAGGTTCCAAGTGATAGCCAAGAGACCGACCCGACGACCTATGACCAAGCGATGGTGGATGTAGACTCCGCGAAATGGCGTGAAGCTATGGAAGCTGAGATAGACTCGATGCATGTCAATCAGGTCTGGACTCTAGTAGACCGCCCCAAGGGCATAGTGCCTATTGGGAACAAGTGGATCTACAAGAGAAAGACTGATGGTGATGGCAAGGTTGATAAGGCCAGGCTTATGGCAAAGGGTTATACCCAGAAGGAAGGGATCGATTACCACGATACCTTCTCGCCCGTAGCCATGATCAAGTCTATTCGCATGATGCTTGCTATAGCTGCCTACCACGATTATGAGATATGGCAAATGGACGTAAAGACGGCTTTCCTTAATGGATTCCTCGAGGAGGAAATCTATATGGAGCAGCCTAAAGGCTTTGTATCCGAAGTCGATATTCAGAAAGTGTGCAAGCTTCAGCGTTCCATTTATGGACTGAAGCAAGCGTCGCGTAGTTGGAACCTTCGTTTTGACGAGGCAGTCAAAGAGTTTGACTTCATGCAAAATGAAGAGGAACCTTGTGTATACAAGAGGGTTAGTGGGAGCAAGATCGCATTCTTAGTACTATATGTGGATGATATTCTACTAATAGGAAATGATGTGGGAATGCTCAGTTCTGTAAAAGCTTGGCTTTCGAGTAATTTTTCCATGAAAGACTTGGGAGAAGCAACCTATATTCTTGGAATTCGACTCTACCGGGATAGAGCAAAGAGAACAATAGGTCTTTCCCAAGCCCTCTATATAGATAAGATCTTAAAGCAATTTAAGATGGATGATTCTAAAAGAGGGTTCCTACCGATGCAACATGGAATAAAACTCTCCTTGAAGATGTGTCCTCAAAGTGAGGAACAACGAAAGGAAATGAGTAATATACCATATGCTTCGGCCGTGGGTAGCCTTATGTATGCTATGTTGTGTACAAGACATTACATCGCGCATGCTGTAAGCGTGGTGAGTAGGTTTCAGGCAAACCCAGGTAGGGAACATTGGACTGCCGTAAAGAACGTTCTCAAGTACTTGAGAAGGACTAGAGATATGGTTCTGATGTATGGCGGTGGAGAATTGGATGTGGTGGGATTCACTGATTTGGACTTCCAAGGACTGAAGGACGACTCGATGTCTACTTCTGGTTACATATTTACTCTTAATGGAGGAGCAGTTTCTTGGCGTAGCGCCAAGCAAAGCGCGACTGCTGATTCCACCTGTCAGGCTGAGTATCAAGCAGCCTCGGAGTCTTCCAAGGAAGGGTTCTGGATTAAGAAGTTTCTGGGAGAACTTCAAGTGATACCATGTGCTAAGCTGCCTGTTCCGCTGTACTACGACAACAACGGAGCTATAGCGCAGGCCAAGGAGCCGAGGTTTCACAACAGCACCAAACATATTGAGAGGAAGTATCATCTCGTATGAGAATTTGTTCGCAAGGGATACATTGTGCTGCACAGAGTAGACTCGGCCGACAACATCGCCGATCCACTGACCAAGCCACTTTCTCAGACTAGCTTGGAGCGTCATCTGTAGAACATGGGTATTAGATACCATAGTGTGTGGCATTGAGTGCAAGTGGGAGATTGTTAGGAGTATGCCCTCGAATGCCACTCAGAGGATGTTGAGTGAGGGCATTCTACTTGTTATTATGTAAATCATCAATATAAGGCAATGGATGTTTCTTTATTTACTAGTAGTTACTGGCATTCCTAACTCGTAAATATACATATAGAAACTAGTCCGTGTATTTGAGAGAAAACCGTTCCACTCCTTATTGGATAAGGGGGTCGGCACTGGAAAGGTTTATAGCTCAAATACTTAATCGTTCGCAAGTCGATGAAACTTGACTGGGCGTTAAGTTTATATGAAGACTTGTATGACGTGTTCTTTGACATGGAAAGTGCCTGTCGAACGCTATTGGTTAGTGAGAGCACACGTTTTACGTATGCAAATTGGATTAGTATACTCGAACCGACTCACCCTCGATTCGTCACATGGATTTCACTCCGGGACAGTCAATGATGGAATCGAAAGGTTCTGATAGGTATTCGTGAACCTTCGACTTGAGGATTTAGTAGGGATGTGCTTGTGACGTCAAGATTTTCATTAGAGTAGTTCGACCCTGTAAACCGGAAGGCGGGGGTCAACCTCGACGTGCATCTTGACGGGCAAGTAGCAGGTCCTACTGAATACCAAGATAGAATTCTTTCTCCCGTTAGTGAGCGGGTTATATGTCCTATGCGGTTATTGGCAGATAAGATAATAAGTCTTTGGCCAAAGTATTGGAGCTAGTTGTATTGGATACATGAGAGCTCGATGATCTCGATTTGCATTAACGCATGCATAGCGTCAAGTACAGATGGGGTTTGACTGACCGTGACCCTATAACTTGATCGGGACATTTGAAAGAAGGGTTTATAGGTATACTGGTATTCACGACAGAATGGTTCTTGAATGATCCCAATCATTCGTTCTCAGTCGGGGTACAGTGTAGGCCGCCAGGCTGGCTAGGTGGTGCTACTACTCTTTGGTTCCTCCCATTGCTGACTGAGACGGACCTACGGAGTCGCGCATTAGGATTGACGACGGAATGAATTGAGCTTGTTTTCTCATTATAAATATTAGATATTGGATATCTAATTTATTGGACATTGGATGTCTAATTGATTTTGGGACATTGGATGTCTAAATTGATTTATTGGATAAATTAATTTATGGCCTAATGAATTAAATATATTACTGGGTGATTAATTTAATTCATGAATATAATTATTTCTTGGAGAAATTAATTATGTCATTATGTATTTGATGATTAATTAATTAGATTAATTAATCTATATAAATACATCGGAACGGAATCAGAGTTTATCTGTTTGGACTCACGGGAGTCCGAAACGGACCGAACTTGTCCAATTCCTACTAGAGGCTGCCCCACCTCATACTTTTCCCTCATGGTCTTGGTATCATCCTTGGTAGGTTGATGACAAAAGACATTTGAGATATCATATCTCATTTTATATAGAAAGGTGATTTGAGGTGGTTGTAATGAGATTATATTGAAGACTTTGAAAACACTCACACACCCAAATAAAAGATATTTCCAGCCGTGGGTTTTGAGGAGTGGGAGAGAGAATATAGTTTTCATTTTAGTCTTCAACTTTACCTCCATCTTGTTCAACTTTCTTAGAGAAAGATTGAGAAAAAAAATAGGGAGAACAAGATTATACACTTAGAGTGTAATAATAAAAAGCTTCATCACTTGATTCTAGCCGTAACCTTAGAGGTTAATCGAGTGTTGTTGTTCCGATCGTTTTCCGGCGCGTGGCAAGTAGAGACGTGGTGCTTTCGGCGTTGGATCGTTCAAGAGCTTGGAGCGGATTGGATTTGTAGAGATCAATCAAAACTTGGGGAATAGCTCAAGAGAAGGTTATCCATCTAATCAACGGACTACAAGGGTGAGTTTCTATATCTCTTGTGAATTCGTTTTTGATTTTCGTATATACGTAGCTCGATCGATCCTCGTAGGGATTCGAATCGAATTAATTTTCGTTTTACCGCTTCCGCTGGGCCTTCGTTTTAGGCACCGAATCCCAACAGATAGACCACGAAGAATGATAGGACTTTCCCAAGTCCTCTATATAGATAAGATCCTGAGAAGATTCAAGATAGATAATTCTAAAAGAGGGTTCCTTCCCATGCGACATGGAATTCTTCTCACCAAGAAAATGTGTCCTCAAAGTGAGGAACACAAAAGAGATATGAGTAAGGTACCCTATGCCTCGGCAGTGGGTAGCCTCATGTACGCTATGTTATGCGCGAGACCGGACTTAGCCTACGCTGTAAGTGTGGTAAGTCGTTTTCAAGCAAACCCGGGAAGGGAACACTGGACTGCCTCAAGAACATTCTTAAGTACTTAAGAAGAACTATATGTATGGTTCTTACTTACGGTGGAGGAGAACTGAAGGTGGTTGGATTCACCGATTCTGATTTTCAAAAAGATAAGGACGACTCTATGTCGACATCTGGATATTTGTTTACTCTCAATGGAGAGCAGTATCTTGGAGAAGCTCCAAGCAAAGTGCTACTGCAGATTCCATCTGCCAATCAGAGTACCAAGCTGCCTCAGAGGCTAGCAAGAAAGCATTTTGGATTCAGAAGTTTGTGTAAGAACTTCAAGTGGTGCCTAATGCAGAGCTGCCTATATCACTATTCTGTCATAATGATGGAGCTGTCGCCGAATCCAAGGAGCCAAGGGCTCACCACAACACCAAGCATATAGAGAGAAAGTATCACATCGTTCTCGAGATGGTTGAAAAGGGATATGTTTTGTTGCAAAGAGTAGACTCAGAAGACAATGTCTATGCCCCATTGACTAAGCCGTTATCTCAGGCTGTCTTTGAAAGACATCTGAAGAACATGGGTATTGGATACCATGATATATGGCATTGAGTACAAGTGGGAGATTGTTAGGAATATGCCCTCGAATGCCACTCAGAGTATGAGAGAGAAGGGGCATTGTACTTGTAATTATGGAATTATCAATAAAAGGCAAATATGATTCATTCACTGTTTATTGTATTTCAAATGCATTCTTGATTTGGTAAACATTGAAGTGAAGTCCATGTAAATAAGAGAGAACATTCCACTCTCATTATTGGATAAGAGAGAAGTGCACTGGAAGTGTTTAGGGCTTATTTACGTAAACCGTTCGTAAGTCGATAAACTTAATTGAGCATTCAGTTTTGAGTAAGACTTGTATAACTGATGCTGGGAATGTGCATGTCTTGATAGCATAGTTATAGGTATATTGGTGGGACCAGTATACTCGAACATGACTCATATTTAATTCAGTCCCACGGTATTCACTCTTGGAGAGTCGATGACGAATCGAAAAGTTGTGATAGTATACGTGAACCTTTGACTTGAGGGTTCAGTAAGAGATATTCCTGTGACGTTTATTTTTTCATTAAAGTAGTTAGTTTTTCAGTAAGAGATTTGCCTGTGACTTGAGGGTTCATTAATCGATGGGTTAACCTCAAAGTGCAGACTATACGAGCAGGTAGCAGTCTTTACTGTACACCAAGAAAGGATTATATCTCCTGTTAGTGAGTAGGCGAATGTCCTATACGGTTAATGCAAAATAAGATTATAAATCTTTGGCCAAAGCATTCTGATCTAGTTGTACTGGGTACACTAGTAATCAATCGGTCTTGATTTTCATTAACACATGTATAGTGTCTAATCAATAGTAGGGTTTGACTTTACCGTAACCCGAAGACTTGACCGGGACATCTGATGAAGGGTCTAAACGTATATGGCATTCACGACATAATGGTTCTGGAATGATCCCTTCATTTGTTCTCAGTCAGGGTTTACAGTGTGGCCCGCTAGGCTGGCTAAGTGCTGCCCGCACTCATTGGTTCCTCCGAATGCCGGCTGAGATGGACCTACAGAGTCACGCATCAGGATCGTTGATGGATAAATATGAATTTATTAGCTCTCTAATAATATTAGATATTGGATAGCTAATTATGATTTATTGGATAAATCAAAATAGCGGTCTTATGAATTGAAATTAAGTTACTGGGTAATAAATTTAATTCATAAATAATATTTCGTAGAGCAATATATTTATATTTGATATAATAAATTAATTGGATTAATTAATTAGTATAAATACATTAGTGATAAAACAGAGTGTATTAATGGATTCGTTTGACGAATTTTCGGTACACGAGCCGAGGGAATCAGCCCGTTTCCTAGCACTTTCCTCATGTGGACCGCCCCACCTCCCTCTCTTTTGCCTTCATGTGTTTTGTTTAATAATGATATCTCACCTTGACTTTTCTACTCACGAGGCCTTATGCATGTGACATGGTGTGATTCTCTTTATATAGAAACAAAACACAACACCAAGAGTGGACTTCATCTTGTGCATTCGGCAGAGAGCAAAAAGGAGAGAGAGAGAAATATTTTCTTCATTTTGTTCATCATCTTTGAGGTGAAATACAAATAAGAAAAATAGAGAGAAAAATTCCTATAGTAACTCCTAGCCGTGTTCCATCAAGAACGGATTGCTGTAGATTTTTCCGAGCAACTTCTGACGCGTGTGAAGTAGAGACATCGTACTTTTGGTATTTGGAACGAAGGAATTTCGTGCTCATTCTCGGGTTCGTGAACATCATCAACTTACGAAGATATTATCAAAGGCTTCAAAGGTATGGGACTTTGATCCTTTGTCTTCGTCATTTTATTTTTCGTATATACGTTACTTGATCGACCTTATTTGGGATTCTTTATATTGAGTTTCCACTGCATACTCGTTTTGTATCCGGAATCCCGACAAGAGGATCCCGAGGAAGATCCAGAGGAAATTCCTGATGAGAGCCCAAAGGAAGACCTCACAGAGAATATGAAGGATGTTTTGATGGCAGACATTGAGTCTGATGATGACGTTACTTTGTGGATTGAGCCACGACCCCCTATTCCTGTTATAAAAATTATTAGCAGTGACGATGAGGAATAGCCGTAGGCTTGGTTTATTTTATTATATAGCTATTATGTTGATATTTTCGGTGGATGTTTCCAGTTTATTTCTTTAAATCATATTATATATATAATGAATATCAATTATTATATTGCATTTCTATTTTTATGCATTGTGACTATTATATGCGTACTACCGGTATCTTCTCATTCTTTATTTCTCGCACTGCGTCGACTAGTGGGTTTTACAACTCATTGGTAGACTCATGGCTAACCGTGGAAACCGCAAGCTCAACCCACCCAAGATCAGTTTTTGACTGAATTGGCCACATTGCTTCAAGGCGCGACCATTTTACTGCCTAAAAATCCTAAGCAAGCTCAAGCTTAAGTCATCAAGCGGTTCAATCATTTCAAGCCGCTCGTCTTTCTTGGTCGTGAGGGACAACAACAATTGAAGAGTGGTTGTTGAACCTAGACAACATCTTCGACTACATGGCATGCACCGATGCTCAGAAGGTGTCATGTGTCGTGTTCTAGATCGAGAAGGATGATAGGACATGGTGGATTGGAGTGTGGAGACTCAAAACCCAAGACGAGAAGGATGCATTTACTTGGGACCAGTTCAAGGAAACAGTTATGGAAAAGTACTACCCGAGGGTGTACAAAACTAAAATGCAAAAGGAAATCCTTGATCTGACCCAAGGAGGAATGTCGGTCGCTGACTATGAGCGCAAGTTCAACCACATGTGCCGTTTTGCTCCTCACATGGTCGAGACAGACATGAAATCTCAGAAGTTCCGAGAAGGACTGCGTGACCAGATTCGTCATCACTTGGCTGGTCACTGGCGTTTGACCTACAATGAAGCGGTTGCCAGGGCCGAGGACATATCTGCCAGTTTGGATGTGGAAAAGGCAAGAGCACCACCAGTCGCAGCTAATAACAAGCACAAGTGGCACGATCAAGGAAGTTATAGTAAGAAGAATGCTATGATTGGATTTTTAGAGGCGAAACCCCAGTCCGATAAACCTACATGTGCTACTTGTGGCAAGGGATATAAAGGTACATGCATGCTTGGTCAGAATCGGTGCTACTTATGCCGTGAGGAAGGACACATGGCCTCAGCATGTCCAAAGAAAGGGAAAGGCCAAGGCAAAAGTGTGCAAGGTCAAGGCTCAGGAGGTAAAGCTCGAGTCTATAGCATGGTCGAGGCCGAGGAAGAGATTGAACCCCAAACCATATCAGGTATGTTGTCAGTTGCTAATATTCCTGCTTTGGTGTTGTTTGATACGGGTGCATCTCATTCATTCATCTCTAGGAAGCTTTGTACTATGATTGGTTGTAGAAGTAGTAAAGCTCGTAGATCTCTATTAGTTAGCATGCCTGCGGGGGAGTAGTGCATGTATAGCTAACATTGTGAAGATAGAGATTAACGAACATAGCTTCTTAGATGACTTGCACATAGTTGAACTCAGCGATTTTGATGTTATTTTGGGTATGGATTGGTTGGACAAACATAGATCTGTAGTGGAATGCTCCGAAAGGAGGGTAACCTTATGCCCGTCTGTTGATATCAAGACCGAATTCCAGGGAGTAAGACACTGTAGTACCCTTAAAGTGATTTCAGCCATGAAAGTTGTGAAGATGTCGAAGAAGCGTAGTTGCCAAGGATTCCTGGTGAATGTGATGGGGAAAACAACTTCGGAGAAGACGGTAGCTGATGTACCTATCGTCAAGGAGTATACAGATGTCTTTCCCTAAGACTTTTCGGGAGTTCCGTTGAGTCGTCAAGTTAAGTTCTCGATTGATTTAGTGCCAGGAGCGGCATCAATATCGAAAGCCCACTATAGAATGGCGCCCAAGGAATTACAAGAGCTGAAAGTGCAACTTCAGGAACTGCTTGACTCTGGATTTATCTAGCCAAGTGTTTATCTATGGGGTGCGCCAATACTCTTCATGAAGAAAAAGGACGGAAGTTTGAGGATGTGCATATACTATCGTGAGCTTAATCGACTCGTGATAAAAAATAAATATCCACTTCCTAGAATAGAGGACCTATTCGATCAACTTGGAGGATCAGGAGTGTTCTAGTAAATAGATTTGAGATCCGGATATCACCAACTGAGGATTAAGAATGACGATATCCCAAAGACAGCATTTCGAACTCGATATGGACACTATGAGTTTATAGTGATGCCATTTGGTTTGACTAATGCGCCAGCGGTATTTATGGACCTCATGAACCGTGTATTTCAACCTTATTTGGATAAGTTTGTCATTATGTTCATAGACGACATACTTGTGTATTTAAAGAGAAAGGTTGAACATGGGCAGCATCTTAGAACAGTATTGGGAATACTGCGCAAGGAGAAGTTGTATGCCAAGTTTAACAAGTGTGAATTCTGGCTTAACCGAGATGAATTTTTAGGACATGTGATCACTTCTAGAGGAATCGAGGTTGACCCGGTTAAGGGAGAGGCAGTCAATGATTGGAAAGTACCGAGTAATGCAAATGAAGTTCGCAGCTTCTTGCCTTTAGCTGGTTATTATCAGAGATTTATCGAGGGATTTTTGAAGATAGCTGCACCAATGACTAAATTGACAAGAAAGGGAGAAGCTTTCTTATGGAATGAGAAGTGCAAAAAGAGTTTCTAAGAACTTAAGCGAAGGTTGATTGCAGCACCAGTGTTGACCATATCCCCGATCCGACAAGGGAATTCGCCATCTATAGTGATGCATCCAAGCAAGGCTTGGGATGTGTATTGATGCAGGAGGGCAAGGAAGTTGCCTATGCTTCGAGGCAACTAAAACCGCATGAGCTGAACTACCCTACTCATGATTTGGAATTAGCAGCGGTAGTTCATGCCTTGAAGATTTAGAGACATTACCTGTATGGAGGTAAGTGTGAAATTTATACAGACCACAAAAGTCTGAAATATATTTTCACACAAAAAGAATTGAATATGAGGCAGCGCAGATGGATAGAGTTGGTCAAGGACTACGATTATACATTTCATTACCACCCTGGTAAAGCAAACGTAGTTGCTAATGCACTGAGCCGTAAGGCGAGAGGAGACCTAGCTTGTATGTTGACGAAAGAGGAAAGCTTGGTCAAGGAATTTGCATGAATGAACCTTGAGATGGCTACACCATCGAAGCCCGCTGAGTCATTATTGGCTAGTTTGGTGGTATAGCTAACATTGAGGAAGCAGATCAAAGAAAGTCAAGGACAAGATGACTTTTTGGTCAAATGAAAGAACGTACTCTTTCAGGTGAGCATAAGGGATTCAGCGTGTCCAATGATGGCACAATGTACTATGAAGGGACAATTTTTGTGACCAATGTTGTCAAGCTGAGAGAAGCAATATTGAAAGAGGCACATAGTACTCCATATACAGCACATTCTGGAAGTACAAAGATGTACCAAGACTTTAAGGGGACATTTTGGTGGGAAGGTTTGAAGAGAGATGTGGCAGACTTTGTCAGAGAGTGTATAGTTTGTCAACAAGTGAAGGGCAGAACACCACCGCCCCTTTGGACTACTTAAATCACTTCATATTCCGGAATGGAAATGGGAACATATTACGATGGACTTTGTGGTAGGTTTACCTCAAACGGAAAGAGAAAACCACGTTATTTGGGGTGTTGTGGATCGACTCACAAAGTTAGCACATTTCATCCCAGTTAAGATAAATTTCCGAATGGATCAGTATGCTCAACTTTACATCAATGAGATTATTAAGTTGCATGGAGTGCCACTCTCTATAGTATCCGATAGGGATACTTGTTTCACATCGCATTTTTGGGAAAGTTTGCAAGAAGCTTTGGGAACACAATTGAATTTTAGCACGGCCTATTATCTATGAGAGGACCATTCAGATTCTTAAGGATATGTTCCGAGCATGTGTGTTAGACATGAGAAATAATTGGGAACGACTGTTGCCTTTGGTATAATTTTCTTACAACAACAGTTATCAGTCGACGATCGGTATGGCGCCGTATTAAGCTTTATATGGTAGGAAGTGTTGATCACCACTGTATTGGGACGAAGTAGGTGAAAGGAAAATCTTGGGTCCCGAGATGATTGAACAAACAGTATGTAACACCCCCAAATCTAACTGGAAATATTACAGCGCCGTGGGCCCCGAGATGGAACCCACAAGGCTAAAAAAATTTCGCAAACATTTACAAATGCCCAAGAGGCCAACAACGGTACTATCTTTAAAAATTCACAACGACATATAAAATCCATTTATCAAAAACCGTCGTAAAAACTCATTTGAAATCGCAAGGCCAAACAGCCGACACTCAAAAATTTAGAAAACGATTTCCAAAGTAACCTCAGTTACTAGATACCAAAAGAGCGTCTCAAAATACTCACGCAGCGGAAAAAGGCCAACCAAAAAGATACTCTAGCAATGAATACAAGAACCAATCAAGAAACTCAATGCACACAACATGTCCTAGCGGTATCCTCCGGGAAGCTCATCTCTTCACGACCGCTACAAGCTCGATACTCCAAGAACCTAAAAAGAAATCCCACGACGGGGTCAGCCATGATATCCAACAATGATAACCGTCACATCACATTAATAATAACATACCAATGAGAATACAACATAAGAATACGACCAATGTAATCTTACCGCCATAACTTTACTTACTCAAGTGATTCTCATCAGAGTAACCATTATCACATTTCACATCCTGTACTCGATTTACCAATAAACTCGAACATAATATAAGTACTGTACCTCAAACAATACTCAAGGTTCTCAAACTATCATAACCAACTCACGATACGGAAATATACCATTTCTGACCAATACGATCCATCGAATAACATCATCAAATCATAAGACGATAACCGATCGTCCATCAAGACAAATACCAAAGAAATACGGAACATACCTCGAGATATGAAGTGCCACGACAATCATATCAGTCTAATCCGAGATCAGATCAATGCAATACGGACACGGTCCTAACACAAGACCTACAAATGCATACTCATATGACCACGTCAATATGATCACGGAATATCAATCATGTATACTCAATGGAAATCCGATGATCCAGCGCCCTCAGCATAGATCCCTTTGTTGATCCTATCAGATCAACATAAGGTGGATAACTAACAATACACATATGAACAACAACATATGATACAATCAATGATGCGAATTCACAAGATTCCATCAACACAATACGGTAATCCAACGATCCAGCGCCCTCAAGATAGATCCCCATGATGATCCCGTCGAACCAACGCATGGTGGAAAACCCGTCCAACGATCCAGCGCCCTCGGATAGATCCTCATGATGATCCCGTCAAACCAACGCATGATGGACATTCGATCCAGCGCCCTCGGATAGATCCTCATAATCCCATCGGATTATTTACACAACATAAACAACACAATATGCATACACATATGCAAATCAACACGTTCATCAACATGAACAACATAACATGCACGACAACATGAAAATTTACTAGACGACTTCATGTTCAACAACATGAAAGAAAGTGTACGAGACCAAAATAAATAACATTAAACCATAATCAATATGGAATACTTGCCCCGAGTCCTTCGGGAGCAACCTCGATGTCCAATCATCACCGACGATTATCCTCAATGCTCGGCGTTCCAAACGCATACAATGAACTATAGATACTCATATCCTCGTCTTTACCATAATGTAACCTCGATACTCGAACATACCAATAATCGAGATAAAGCATATACATTATGATTTACCTCCTAATCGAAAGAACGATATGCGATCCGAATACCAGAGTTCACAATAATAATCATCGCTATATGCATTATAAACGAAATGAAATCAAAACCATTCATTAAATATTATAATCGCGCAAGTAATAACTTGCCTCGATACCGATACCGCTAAGCCGCCGAACACACCGCCTTTGTCTACGAGCTCCTCATCCCCGATCAAAAGTAATACAATGGACATACTCGAACACAACCACAATATCTGGTTATAATCACCGATCAATAATCTCAACCTATCGAAGAAATCAAATAACACATATCCGATAACAATCAACAACCGACAAAACTAACCAATCGAACTCAACGGTTCAACACAAGCTCGAATAAACGCAATGTAACAAACCAAATCAAACCATCACGAATTCATAATCAAAACACAAAAATATCGCATCGTCGCCTACTTAGCGCACGTTAAACGCATAACGTAGCGTGCGCTAAGTTGTCCCGTTAGCGTGCGCTAGCCAGTAAGATTAGCGTGCGTTAATGCTGTACAGTGGCATGCATTTCAAACATCGACTCACATCTTGCGACTACGAATCCGAATGAAGGGAGACATAAATCCCCATATCTCTTGAAGATAAACGACCCCATAATTATCACAATGATCATGTCAATGTCCATATATCAATAACAACCTCAATAATCAAACCGACTCGATAACAAGGATCATATCATGCTAACTGAATTCAACCTAGTATCATGATTCATCTCATCTAAATCGACCAATATAATAACCAAGATTCAGAAATCCTTCTTAGATCGGGTTAAATGAATCAACATCCTTATGGTATGAAGAATCTTAACTAACATCCGAAACTCTTATCAAAATTCCATTGAATCTCATATAACATCATCATATGATTATCCAACATGCTCCTTGCATGAAATCATCCAAGAAAAATGAACCACTAACGAAGGAATACGAAGATTACCTGGTTTAGATGAACCAAAAAGAAGAACATTAGAACTCCATCCAAAGAATCATGAACAACTTGAAGGACAAGGCTTGAATCCATGCTCTCCATCTTAATCTTGTTAAAGATCACCATCTCTCGGTTGTTTGAGACCTCAAACCTCTTTCTAAAAACTCTCTCTCTCTGTTGCAAGGAAGGAATGGACGAAATGCTTCATAACACCCTTCTGTCCCTTTTTATAATATTCATTATTAGCGTGCGCTAACATCTCATGTTTAGCGTGCGCTACCGCCTTTAGCGTGCGCTTAATCGACTTTGTTAGCGTGCGCTATCGGGCCTGCAGGCTACCGCCTTGCTTCGTAAACTAGCTTACGACGTAATGCCCGTGCATTAACGCACGAAAACATCTGCCTAGCGACGCAAGTCATTTACCTTAGCGTGCTGATACCATTGACTTGCTACGCTACACCTACCACGAAGATGCTCGTGACCCCACTAGCCGAAATCAACCAATAAAGCCAAGATTCCTGTTGACCGATATATAGTTAGCGTGCGCTAATCAACATGCATTAGCGTGCGCTAACACTAGATTACAACATCCGTTGACTTATCGTAACGTGCGCAAAGTGGCCTCGTCCACGCGTAGATTCCTTCCGATCGGATGTATTAGCGCGGCGTTATCTTATATCCGTAGCGGCGCTAATCTCGCACGATAGCGTGCGCTACTCATGATTATTAGCGTGCGCTAATAATGTTACACTTAGCCATTTCCAATCGTATCACTGTCTCGACATACCGAAAACACATATACACTTACCGAATACATATACGAATCCAATAATATTCTTATACGATATACTCTATATCAAGTACGATAACCTAATACACGATATCCTCAAATGTAATCATCGACTGATACGACAATTATACCGATATCGACATCTCGGTCCTTTATTTATTTTATTCCTACTGCATGCATTCCACGCTGTACAATATAACTCGAATAAAATAATATCAAACAACAGAGTAGAAATTCCAGATATTACATTCTACACCACTTAAAATAAGTTTCGTCTCGAAACTTGCAATCCGTCATAAAACAAACAAACATACCTTCCAACCCAAAATATCCCCAAAACCATCACGACAACGATCAATTATCGTCATCACCGAATAACCAAAAGAGTATACTTACAAATACGCAGTCGACGATCTCTCGAAATACTAGCAAGCGGTCTCACCGCATACCTCAATACGCTTACGATCACAATTCCCCGAGTCTCAACAAAATATATCATCTTCGGATGAAACAATGCCCGAATCAAATCCTGTCTGCCTGATTACATAATCAAGTCCCAATTCCGATAAGACGAATAATATACAATACATCTACGAAACAACCGCCCAAAACAACGACACGAATCCCAAACATCAACAAAATCCGAACGCCGATGATCACCAATAATGATCAACAATCAACCGAATTTATCATCGACATGATAAATTCCAATATGACCAACCGAGGTCAAAACACAATCGAGAATATCATCAACGTGATAAACTCCAATATTACCAACGAATGATCAACGAAAATCGAGAATACCTTCACACGATAAACTCCAACACGATCAACACAACCACGTAAATGTATATACGAAATAATAACATTCTCAAAACTACAAATCAATCACGCAGGTAGATCTCAATAAACATACCCAAGCGAACATATTCCTCAAAGACACGAACAACCAATCACAAATCGATGAACATACCTAATTATACATGGAGTGGGAGCGACCACTCAATATCCAAAACCACCGATGGGGTCACCATCCCCAAATTTACACTTACAAAGAAATCATTCAAAGATCACTATGGTAAGATTGCGCAACTACCGCACCAATGGACTCACATAGCACATATGTCCCGGTTTTACAAAGTCCAAAGTTCTAAAATTACATCCTGCACATGAATCTACAACGCGCAGTATATTTCTCTTATCTGATCAATCAACCGATCATTCTTGCATAACCAATCTACCATACTAAACTTCGAATCTCTTTTCCTTGTACCATCGATATGATATGCCCGATGCACTAAATGCGTATGTACATCAATCACATTTTCAATACCAGTTTGAAATCATATATTCTTGTCACGAAGACAATTTTCGAAAGTTCTTTCAAGAGTTTGAAAACTCAAAACATAAATTTTCGTAAGACCACGAAATCAATTTTAAAAATTAAATCGGCTCGCTGGTGCCAAGTTCTCGATAAAAATTCTTTTCAAATAGACACGATTAAATAAAATGAAATTTATACAAATGCTTGTCCATATCCATACTCCTGTATATCAGTTCAGCTTGTCACCAATATCCACCGATATTCCATCGGGAAGACCACACGATCGAGTTCCAAAACCTCAATATATAGACTCCGATAAAAACTCCTTTTCCACATGACTCGTATCGCCAACCATTTACCCATCCTGGATCACCTCAAATATGATATGACAAAGCGTTGAAACAAATCAAGCAAATCAAACACGGCGAAAGACTTCCCGAGAGGTTCCATTTGAACGAGTAAACCAGAGCCTCGAAAGGTGGAAATAACATAGGTAAACGAATGGGAAAGTATTTTACAAATCTCGGAGTTTTAGAAAACAGAAGGTCTTTTGAAACGTTAGGGTCTCGGCCGTATCTCATTCCACATTACAAGAAGTTTAAAAAGTAGAAAACTCTTTTGGACCCCAAGTCTGAGTTATAAAACCATTTCAAAATCGATTGGTCTCGCCCAAAATCATGTTCCGTAAAACGTCCGTAAGACAATAATTTTTAAGAGTATAATTTTAAAATTTTAAAAATCGGTTCATATATAATAAAATGAAATAAAAAGACTACATGTTCTCTGAACAATCCACAATATTTCTCCCAATGCACAATTCCGTTCCAAAATTTAATCGACATACCGATTTTCAAAATCATAGTTTCTCCATTCATCAATCATGTCCCAATTTTGTTACCTTATACGGTAACGCATGATATCTCTTGAATCTCAAAACGTATCAACTTAGAACGGCAATAAATCTCAATGAAATTCAAAAATCCAAATACTTACAGATCGTGAAGCCGACGATTCCCCGTGATACTGGCACATGTCTCGACTCTAGAAAATACTCAACACGGATATTTTCAAAACACACGTTTTGCCAAGTCAGTTCGACTCAAGAACACAATACATCTCATTCCAGAGAATCTCGTTTAACACCGTTTGGAAAAGTTTATAACAACCCCAATACTACACTGGCAAATCGCATAACCCATAAGCCCGAGTGAACAACAAAAACTCACGGCTCCAATATTTGTCAATTGACAACTCGAATGAGGCAACGAAAACACGACCCAACTCGACCAAAATGCCTAGGTTTTACCATATTCTGTAACACCCCCAAATCTAACTGGAAATATTACAGCGCCGTGGGCCCCGAGATGGAACCCACAAGGCTAAAAGAAATTTCGCAAACATTTACAAATGCCCAAGAGGCCAACAACGGTACTATCTTTAAAAATTCACAACGACATATAAAATCCATTTATCAAAAACCGTCGTAAAAACTCATTTGAAATCGCAAGGCCAAACAGCCGACACTCAAAAATTTAGAAAACGATTTCCAAAGTAACCTCAGTTACTAGATACCAAAAGAGCGTCTCAAAATACTCACGCAGCGGAAAAAGGCCAACCAAAAAGATACTCTAGCAAATGGAATACAAGAACCAATCAAGAAACTCAATGCACACAACATGTCCTAGCCGGTATCCTCAGGAAGCTCATCTCTTCACGACCGCTACAAGCTCGATACTCCAAGAACCTAAAAAGAAATCCCACGACGGGGTCAGCCATGATATCCAACAATGATAACCGTCACATCACATTAATAATAACATACCAATGAGAATACAACATAAGAATACGACCAATGTAATCTTACCGCCATAACTTTACTTACTCAAGTGATTCTCATCAGAGTAACCATTATCACATTTCACATCCTGTACTCGATTTACCAATAAACTCGAACATAATATAAGTACTGTACCTCAAACAATACTCAAGGTTCTCAAACTATCATAACCAACTCACGATACGGAAATATACCATTTCTGACCAATACGATCCATCGAATAACATCATCAAATCATAAGACGATAACCGATCGTCCATCAAGACAAATACCAAAGAAATACGGAACATACCTCGAGATTTGAAGTGCCACGACAATCATATCAGTCTAATCCGAGATCAGATCAATGCAATACGGACACGGTCCTAACACAAGACCTACAAATGCATACTCATATGACCACGTCAATATGATCACAGCAATATCAATCATGTATACTCAATGGAAATCCGATGATCCAGCGCCCTCAGCATAGATCCCTTTGTTGATCCTATCAGATCAACATAAGGTGGATAACTAACAATACACATATGAACAACAACATATGATACAATCAATGATGCGAATTCACAAGATTCCATCAACACAATACTGGTAATCCAACGATCCAGCGCCCTCAGCATAGATCCCCATGATGATCCCGTCGAACCAACGCATGGTGGAAAACCTGTCCAACGATCCAGCGCCCTCAGCATAGATCCTCATGATGATCCCGTCGAACCAACGCATGATGGACATTCGATCCAGCGCCCTCAGCATAGATCCTCATAATCCCATCGGATTATTTACACAACATAAACAACACAA
Organism: Orobanche coerulescens; assembly: GCA_033398695.1. Taxonomy (NCBI): domain Eukaryota; kingdom Viridiplantae; phylum Streptophyta; class Magnoliopsida; order Lamiales; family Orobanchaceae; genus Orobanche; species Orobanche coerulescens. The sequence goes on along the minus strand of CM065804.1, from coordinate 67,616,091 downwards.
TATGCATACACATATGCAAATCAACACGTTCATCAACATGAACAACATAACATGCACGACAACATGAAAATTTACTAGGACGACTTCATGTTCAACAACATGAAAGAAAGTGTACGAGACCAAAATAAATAACATTAAACCATAATCAATATGGAATACTTGCCCCGAGTCCTTCGGGAGCAACCTCGATGTCCAATCATCACCGATTATCCTCAATGCTCGGCGCTCCAAACGCATACAATGAACTATAGATACTCATATCCTCGTCTTTACCATAATGTAACCTCGATACTCGAACATACCAATAATCGAGATAAAGCATATACATTATGATTTACCTCCCGAATCGAAAGAACGATATGCGATCCGAATACCTGAGTTCACAATAATAATCATCGCTATATGCATTATAAACGAAATGAAATCAAAACCATTCATTAAATATTATAATCGCAAGTAATAACTTGCCTCGATACCGATACTGCGAAGTCGCCGCCGAACACACCGCTTTGTCTACGAGCTCCTCATCCCCGATCAAAAGCAATACAATGGACATACTCGAACACAACCGCAATATCCGGTTATAATCACCGATCAATAATCTCAACCTATCGAAGAAATCAAATAACACATATCCGATAACAATCAACAACCGACAAAACTAACCAAACGAACTCAACGGTACAACACAACCTCGAATAAACGAACTCAGAACAAACCAAATCAAACCATCACGAATTCATAATCAAAACACAAAAATACTGCACTGTCTGCCTACTTAGCGCACGTTAAACGCATAACGTAGCGTGCGCTAAGTTGTCCCGTTAGCGTGTGCTAGCCAGTAAGCTTAGCGTGCGCTAATGCTGTACAGTGGCATGCATTCCAAACATCGACTCACATCTTGCGACTACGAATCCGAATGAAGGGAGACATAAATCCCCATATCTCTTGAAGATAAACGACCCCATAATTATCACAATGATCATGTCAATGTCCATATATCAATAACAACCTCAATAATCAAACCGACTCGATAACAAGGATCATATCATGCTAAATCTGGAATTCAACCTAGTATCATGATTCATCTCATCTAAATCGACCAATATAATTACCAAGATTCAGACATCCTTCTTAGATCGGGTTAAATGAATCAACATCCTTATGGTATGAAGAATCTTAACTAACATCCGAAACTCTTATCAAAATTCCATCAATCTCATATAACATCATCATATGATTCTCCAACATGCTCCGTGCATGAACTCATCCCAGTAACCTGAACCCCTCACGAAGGAATTCGAAGAGTACCTCGGTTTAGATGAACCAAAAAGAAGAACATTAGAACTCCATCCAAAGAATCATGAACAACTTGAAGGACAAGGCTTGAATCCATGCTCTCCATCTTAATCTTGTTAAAGATCACCATCTCTCGTTGTTTGAGACCTCAAACCTCTTTCTAAAAACTCTCTCTCTCTTGTAAGGAAGGAATGGACGAAATGCTTCATAACACCCTTCTCGTCCCTTTTTATAATATTCATTATTAGCGTGCGCTAACATCTCATGTTTAGCGTGCGCTACCGCCTTTAGCGTGCGCTAATCGACTTTGTTAGCGTGCGCTATCGGGCCTCGCAGGCTACCGCTTGCTTCAGAATTAGCTTACGACGTAATGCCCATGCATTAACGTACGTAAACATCCCGCCTAGCGTACGCAAGTCATTTACCTTAGCGTGCGCCGATACCACTGACTTGCTACGCCTACACCTACCACGAAGATGCTCGTGACCCCACTAGCGAAATCAACCAATAAAGCCAAGATTCCTGTTGACCGATATATAGTTAGCGTGCGCTAATCAACATGCATTAGCGTGCGCTAACACTAGATTACAACATCCGTTGACTTATCGTAACGTGCGCCGAAAGTGGCACGGTCCACGCGTAGATTCCTTCCGATCGGATCGTATTAGCGTGCGTTATCTTATATCCGTAGCGTGCGCTAATCCTGCACGATAGCGTGCGCTACTCATGATTATTAGCGTGCGCTAATAATGTTACACTTAGCCATTTCCAACTGTACCGCCTGTCTCGACATACCGAAAACACATATACACTTACTGAATACATATACTGAATCCAATAATATTCTTATACGATATACTCTATATCAGAAGTACGATAACCTAATACACGATATCCTCAAATGTAACTGTCGACCAGATACGACAATTATACCGATACTGACATCTCAGTCCTTTATTTATTTTATTCCTACTGTACAGATTCCACGCTGTACAATATAACTCGAATAAAATAATATCAAACAACAGTAGTAGAAATTCCAGATATTACACAGTAGGTGTGGTGGATAAGATTCATGTGAGGATCAAGATATCACAGGATCGTCAGAAGTCTTACACCGACAAGCGTAGGAAAGAGCTCGAATTTTGGGTTGGCGATAAGGTATTCCTGAAAGTGTCTCCTACCAAGGGAATTGTTCAGTTTGGTCCAAGGAGCAAGTTGAGGCCGAGATATATTGGACCGTTCGAAATTCTTGAACGAATTGGAGATTTAGCTTACCATTTGGCTTTATCCCCTGAACTTTCTGCCGTGCACAATGTTTTTCACATGTCATTGTTGAGGAAGTATGTGCACGATTCCAGCCACGTCATCAACTATACCATCGTAGAGGTGAACAAAGATCTTACTTATGATAAACAACCTGAAGTTATTCTCGACCGATTAGTCTGGCAGTTGAGGAACAAAGAGAAGGTGTTTGTGAAAATCCAATGGTGTAAAGATGAAGCCACTTGGGAGCGCGAAGAAGAACTTCAAGCTCGTTATCTGAATTTCTTCAGTCGAGGTATGCCATTTATTTTTGAGGATGAAAATTTTTCTAAAAGGGGTAGGATGTAATATCCGTCATTTTCATAATATAATATTATTATTTATAATAATATTAATAATCTATTTCATTTCATCTAGTCTTATTACATTGTCGAGTAAGTAATTGTTGTACAATTATTTTCATTTCAAGAGCGAATCAATCTTTTAATCTCATTTAATGAGATCATAATTATTTTCATTTCACCTAGATTCTAAGTTGAGTATGCTTATCAATGAATTTAAGGGATGTTTAAAATAATTGTCAATATTAATATTAATATCATTTTTATTTATATAAAACCCAATAGGCTTTATTTGGATCAATGAATTTTTATAAAACTTATCAATAATTGTCTGCTTATTATTATTTATTAATATTGACAATATTAATATTAATAATTCTATTATTATTATTAAATATCATTATTATTTATATAAAACCCAATAGGCTTTAATTATAATGTTATTGTTGTTTGGCCCGACTACCTTTTGTTGACCCAAAAAACTAAAGCCCAACACAATTTATACACCTTATGTACTCCTAGAGATACTTCTAACCCTAACCTAGGAGTATAAATACAATTCTACAATACAAAATATATACACAAATACACATTATTTTTCTGGAGGTCCCGTAACTTGACTTATTCTGCCAATCCTCATCTCCTACAACTCCCTCTTGATCCGTCACAGGTAAAGTCTAAACCCTCTTCTTATATTCTTCTGCAAACCTTAATAAAAATTTGTCATATGTGCACTTTATCACTCGACCAAGCACGATACACTCAGATATATGCTGCCCGCAATCTATAATCCAAACCCGCCTGAAATAATTGAATCCCAAACCCATACGTCCAAACCCAAATTACAACCCAATTTGCCCAATTGAGAGAACCCAAGCCGAACCAGATGATTGAACCCAACTTCAGCAAACCCAGATTTCTGCTCACTCCTTGTTTCTCACTGGAATCCCCGGCTGCCCCGTACATCTGATATTGTTGCCGTAATAATCCATCTGATTCTCAACTCGGACCCAATTTGTAGATTTTAGACCAAAATACGTCAAACCCATTAAATCACCAGTGCACTTCTCCTCTGCCTCCTATTTCTTTTTTGTATATGCTTGCGCGCTTGTATTTCTACAAAACTGGGAGGGAATCCAAGTTTTCAGTAGAGGTAGGCTGAGAAAGATATATGATTTATCTGTGTTCTGGCCATGAGATTTTAGAGAGAGAGAAGAGGACAAAGAGGGACGAGAGGTAGAGAAGAGAGATCGATGATTCCGGGCGGATGGTTTCAAGAGAGAGAGAGAGGGATCAGTTGAGTTTTAGAGTGAGAAATATCAGAGAGGGTCGATCGAGGAGAGATGAGAGAATAGTGAGGTTATGTCGGCCGAAACCTAGGAGAAGGTTTTTTATACCCGATACTTTTTAGGGTAATTCAATTAAGTCCACAGATTCCCCGATACTTCAATTTAGTCCTAGTCTAGTTTCTAGTTATTTCAATTAATTCCAATCAGGTTTATGACTCTTTCAATTTCAGTCCTCAAATGTTTAGTTCCTTCAGTTTTACTCCAGTAAGCTTTTAATACTTTTAAATTCAGCCCTATTTTTGACCCAAGTCATTAATAATGTTAACCCTTCAATTAATATTAAAAATCAATTTAATTTTATGCATTATTTTTATTTTCAGTCATTATATCATAATATTTTATAATGATTAAAATTATTATTATTATATGTAGATATTAACAAGGATATACGGGCTTAAAACTGTGAGTCAAGCATTTTCATATTCAAGTTCAAGCAGCATCATTTTATTCAGGTGTGAATTTTCACTATCACTTTAATTGCTTTAATTGGATTGTATATGTGATATTCTATTTATGTTTAAAATTGATGATACTTGTTGTAAATCAGGCTCACCTGTGTACGTGTAAATGTTGTGTGGGGACGCCTGCGCAACCTCAATATTCACATGCGTGCTCGATTCATGTTATATGTGATATTGTGTGTATATATTCATATTGAGGAAAATATTATTCATAGAATATTCATTTAAATGCTTTCCATGAGATTGTATATTACTGTGATATGTGTGATTTCCACGAGCTGAAGGGAGCTCACTCCACCTATATTGATCCCGCAGGTTAAACCGACTTGGATGGACGAAGGAGCGAGCCGAGAGGGCATATGATGATATTTATTAACACGATGTTTTTCTTTATGTCTCATGTTTTTGAAATATTATTTGGGGAAACTCTTGATTAGAAATAATAATTTATAAATTTTTCTTCAATCGCAATTATTACCTATTATTTATGTCTTGTCATTGCCTTATTCATAGGCATTTATTTTAGTCAGTGCAGCGACTCGACTTTGTAGGCGAGAATTTTAATATTCTCAAAGAAATTTATTTTTCGTCATAATTCACTTTTTTTTTATTAATTTCCCCTATAATTATCCCTAGAAAGTCGGGGCATTATAGTATACTTCGTGGAATTACTGACAGAGCTTCAAGATGTAGAAAGTCTCTTTAGGAAAGGGTATCAAGTTCTTGCGACTACTGCTGTTTCGACTTCTAAACCCAAGTAGGGGAAGAAGAAGAAACAAGTGGGCCCGAAGTAAGTGACAACTCTCAAGGTAAAGAGCAAAGCTCCTCATACTGAGACGAACAAAAAGCCAAAGGGAAAGTGCTACAAATGCGGCCAGAAAGGAAATTTCAAAGTGGACTGTCCCGCTCTTAAGAAAGGTATGTCTCGTGCACTAATAGTCAAAACATGTTTCGCATCTTGTTCTTCCACTTCGTGGATAGTTGATTCAGGCTACACTGATCATATTTGGTTTGACTTTCATGGTTTTAAGGTAACCAAGAAGCTTAGTGCGGGCGAGATCACCATCAACTGGGGCGATATTCTATGCTTATGGTTGTTGTACTGGAAGTCGTGCAGTTGAAGAGTAATGATAAAATATTAGTCCTTAATAATGTATTAGTAGTAGCAGATTTTAGAATGAATTTAATTTCGGTTTCTAAATTAAGTTGTGATGGTTATTCAGTTTCTTTTGATGGTGATGCTATTATTAGAAGAAACGGTGAGTATATTTGCAAAGGTATTTATACTGATGGACTGTTGACCACTAAGTATACATTAAACAGCTTATAGCATAGAAGCACAGTAAGTTGTACGATTTTCGAAGTTAGTTTGCGTAGCGTAAGTTTGTTGTGTGAGTTGCTGTAAATACAACAACTAGGTGTTCTCCTGTTTTCTTGGTGCGTACAGGGTTTTACAATGTATACTATCAAATCACAGTAGAATGAAAACAGTTAAGGCAGAAGGTAAATAACACACAGTTTAAAGTGGTTCAAGGTAAACCCCTCTATGCTCACTGGTCCTCCACACAGGAGTAAAGAGTTTATTAAATCACTACATACACAACTAAACCTGTCTCTGTGTCATTCACACAGATTGATACAGGGACTGCGGCTTTGGGCCGTTCACACATATTGGCTTGAGCTCTTTTTTGACTCGCTTCTTCTCACAGAGATCAAAACTTCGTCTTCAATGCTATTCTTCCCACACAGGTCGGAATACGCAAGTGTCCTTAGTCCACACAGGGCTAACGATAATCTCAACGATAAGGTAGAATAGATCTCAAACAATAGCTTTATCTTTAATGAACAATCACTGTATGCTGTGTTGTTTGCGTTGAGGACTTGTATATTTCTTCGCTTGGATACTGTTGTATGCTCACGAATATACTTCTTTGTAATCGCTAGAATGTCCGAGTAATCTGTTAGAGCTTTCGCAATAATGAATAACTTGTGATTTTTGTGTGTGTGTAAGTCCTATGGCTTGGGGGTATTTATAACTTTGGAAATGTATCCGTTATAAATGAAGTCATTGCCGGTTGGTGAGATGTTGACGTATGACTCTTCATTGGCGGCTGCTGAATGTTTGAATTAAAGCAGATCTTAATGCGTCAGACATCCTTTCTGTCTTTGCATTAAATGCTCTTCAGAGCGTTCAGACTTGTCTCTCTCCAACTGCATTAAATGTTGTCCTATCAGCAATATATGCTGCTTTAACTGTGAATACATTATGAATAAACAATGTTTATCTCACAACGGTTTAAAGACTTTTTATATTCAGTCCTGCAGGATGTGTTTTACTTTCCCCAAGTAAAACACCTTCAGCCTGTATGCTATATCCAACATGTTACGTATCTTTGCTGTATGAAGAAGGCTTTGTAGGATGGGCTGTCGAAGAACTCTTTGCTGTATGTAGGGGCTGTATGACGAGTTCAAACATCTTCCATAGTTGACAGTATCTTGACCTCTTTGAGACTACTTGCTGTATGTTGGCAATTATCAAAACAGGAATGTTTATCCCAACAATTTCCCCCTTTTTGATAATGCGAAAACTCTCTTTCTAGATGTCTTCATTTGGATCCAGAGAGGCTATCTTCGAGTCTTTTGTCCGATTGATCTGATTTTCAATACTTAGTCTACAAATATGAACTGCTCGCAGACAAGTCACCAGGAATGAAAAATCCTATATGACTGTGTATTACAACTGAACTTATGATTGGCACGTAGGAACAATCTTACAGTGTGGGCTAGGTTGAATACAACCTAAACCTATGAACTGTTCGCAGACAAGTTCTTACAGCTTTAAGACTACGAGTTTAATATCAAATATTGTAACAGCTTCGTAAACAAACACTAAAATAGTAAGTTTAGATTACGAGATGTAATTTTTCAAGAGAAATAAATTTTATTGATAATCATGGAAAATTTACAAGTCTTGAAGGACCAATGCAAAACAAATAATACATACTGCAATGATAAGCCTACAGAAGAAAACAAAATATAGCGAAAAATGCAGACAGGCTAACTCCTGTACTTAGAATGTCTCCAAGGCCTTATGTCAGGATCATTTTCGGTTCCTTTCCACCAATGGACTAGAGACTCACTGCCTCGATCCTGATAAAGCTTCTTCCTTCTGTGGATTGATCATAGGCAAGTATCCAGTGCTCAGGGTGGGTGATCCGATCACCCTTTTGATGCCTTGACTTCATCATCATTTGCAGAGGGAGCTTTCCTTCCGCTAACAGCCTCGAGAACTCATTCACGGCATCCTACAGTGTTTTGAATTTGTTGAATAGGGAAGATTCCCAGATGAGTGTACAGAAGTATCTCATGGGTTGGTTTTTCTTCTAGTTATTCAGATCATCGGCTGAAGGCTGTCGATCAGTAGGTAGCAATATCTCAGACGGCTTTCGCACATTGTTTTTCCAAATGATATTGTGATGCGAAATCAATGTTCGTATGTAAACGTAATTCACATGCAACGCAACGGAAATGTATTTTGGGTATTTTTGCATATGAATTATTATTTGAGGTAAATGATACAACGTAAAAATCATCCGAAAGTAGGGCAATTCGGCCGAATAAAAATATGTACAAGGTTTTTATCGAATTAGACCTATAACTCGATAAAGTGATTTCTTCCCAAAACCTATTGAGAATCAATCGGATTAAAATTCGAAAACGCGTCGAATAATAATACAAGGTTTTGTTAGAAAACTCGTCCAACACTTAAGCAATGCACGAGTATTTCTTTTTAATTCAATCTTCAGTGTCTCCATACAAGCCATGAATGGCTACTTATAGGTAAGAGAATTCTTACCAAATCAACTAAAGTATTCAAAAGGTAAGATTACACAAGATTACACAATCTTTGAAAAGGAAAGACAACATGACAATCTAGTCAAGCAATTATTAATTAAAGACAAATAATCAAAGACTTTGAAAAGGATGACAAACTTTAAGATAAAAGAAAGGGATGAAATCTTCATCAATCTTGGACAAAATCTTCACAAATCTTCATCAATTTTCGGCCATAAATACCACTGCACATTTGAACGGTTCGTGTGGCTTGATAGAAGCATAATTGGACCTTGGACCGTTTCACATGATTTATAGATCTTTCTTCTATCTTTCCATAGCCGCTTGAATCACCTAAATCGGACTTCGTATGTGAGAGTTATGATTAAAATACCAAAACTGCTATGAAGTCCTCGTACGCGCGGGAATTGGTAATTTTGTCCGCTTTTCGCCTTTTTCAGTCGAGCTCGTCAATTTCGTATCATTCCCCCCCTTTAAAACGATTCGTCCTCGAATCGGCATTGATCTCATCTCCAAAAGGATAAAAGAAAGTCACCAAACAGATAATAAGCTAAAAAATATAGGATGTTCGAGTGTGGCGCAGAACTTTGAGGCGATAAACAAATGGATATTTTAAAGAGCCACCGACAAAATAACAATCATGATTAATATAAAAATGATAATTATTTTGCGAGGCAAAATTGACCAGTGGCTCAGGATATGGATTCTCCGGAACCAAAGATTCTTCGTACTTTGTCTTATTAACTGAAAAAAACTCGTCAAAGTCTGTATCATAAATTGGACAAGAATCTTCATCGACTGGGAAGCACGTAATCATTTACGGGTTGCTCTTTTTCTTCATCATAAATAGGAGGCCCATCATACAATGGGGACTCGTTAAAATTATCCAAAGGCTCAAGCTGGCGGAAATAATTATCTGCCCCAATTCTATCAATACCGGCATCAGGCCCAAAATGCTCCAAACGTGACACAATTTCATTCGAACAAATGGAATCGCCAAATTCATTCACTTTGAACTTGTTTGCATGGTGTGATGAATGTACGCCTTCTCCTCCTCGTCTTGGTTGTAGACGTGGCTCCGGTAAGTTACGCAATGCTTCGCGTAGCTTCACCAAGAAATCGGCGTCGGTGAAATCTATAATGTCAAAAGATCAAGACACCAAAACATGGCTCCAATACCACTTATGATGCGAAATCAACGTTCGTATGTAAACGTAATTCACATGCAACGCAACAGAAATGTATTTTGGGTATTTTTGTATATGAATTATTATTTGAGGTAAATGATACAACGTAAAAATCGTCAGAAAGTAGGGCAATTCGGACGAATAAAAATATGTACAAGGTTTCTATCGAATTAGACCTATAACTCGATAAAGTGATTTCTTCCCAAGACCTATTGAGAATCAATCGGATTAAAACTCGAAAACGCGTCGAATAATAATCAAAGTTTTGGTAGGAAACTCGTCCAACACTTAAGCAATACAAGAGTATTTCTTTTTCATTCAATCTTCAATGTCTCTATACAAGCCATGAATGGCTACTTATAGAGGTAAGAGAATTCTTACCAAATCAACTAAAGTATTCAAAAAGCAAGATTACACAAGATTACACAATCTTTGAAAAGGAAAGACAACATGACAAGCTAGTCAAGCAATTATTAATTAAAGACAAACAATCAAAGACTTTGAAAAGGAAGACGCGCTTTAAGATAAAAGAAAGGGATGAAATCTCATCAATCTTGGAGAAAATCTTCACAAATCTTCATCAATTTTCGGCCATAAATACCACTGCATATTTGAACGGTTCGTGTGGCTTGATAGAAGCATAATTGGACCTTGGACCATTTCACATGATTTATAGATCTTTGTTTTATCTTTCCATGGCCACTTGAATCACCTAAATCGGAATTTGTGTGAGAGATTTATGATTAAAATACCAAAACTGCTACAAAGTCCCCGTACGCGCGGGAATTGGTAATTTTGTCCGCTTTTCGCCTTTTTCACTCGAGCTCGTCAATTTCGTATCATATTGGGATCTTGGAATTCCGGTCGAGATCCAGATGCCCTGTATCCTCTTGTAGGTACGGCCAGATGGCCTATCGCAGCAGCAACACTTTCTTCCAGTGCTGCATCGATCTCTATTTCTCTCTCTAATCTCCATCTTCGACCAGCCTCTCTGGATTCTTCCCCCTTTTTGTCATCATCAATATCTGATACCTTGTTATGTATCTCCTATAGGAGCTTCATAGCGTCATCCTATTTGTTCGTCAGAGTATTGATCTTATCAACCAGAGTACCAAGCACCAGAGACATATCGTCTATCTTTTGATCACGGTCTGTCAGTCTGGTTTCGGTCTCTTTGAGGGCAGCAACCATCTTAGCCTCGCCAGTCCTGAGCTTTTCTTGTTCTTGCCGAAGGATTCTCTCCTGATGCTGCTCAAGATGATTGAGCGCTTGCCACAATACATTAGGCATTAGGCGAAACGCGTCCTCGACATTGGTGATTGCAGACTTCAGATCGGAGAGCTCATCCTGGGCCGTTCTATCATCCAATCGAGTTCTTTCCCGATGTCATATAGTGCCTTCACGGCCTCTTGTAGAACACTGTCTGTTAGTCAATGACATGGAGTTGCTCGATGCGAGCTTCGGTGCGCGGGGAGACAGGGTGCGTGATCTTGGAATCCTCAGGCTCATTGAGTTGAAAGGGAACCACATGATGATGGGGTCGTCGTGGTCTGTCATCAGGTAAGAAATCATCATCAAAATCTGATTTGGAGTGAAAAGAGGTGGGATATGCAGGGGCATATTGACCAGGCTCTTTGACAGCAGGTGCTTCGGGAGCGGGATCTTCAAAAGCAGGTGCTTCGGAAGAATGTGCAGCATGATCAGTCTCGTGGACATGAGGGACTGATTCCTTCTATTCAGCTTGTTTGTCTGTAGTCGGGAGTATAGAAGGAACTGAATCCTCCTGCCGACTCTCAACTTCCGCCTGATCCGTAAGAGGGACTGATTCCTCTTGGCGGATGGTGTGGGCGGCGTCTTCTTCTTGCAGGATAGGCTGGACTTCCTGTTCAGGTGCTTCTTGCTCTTTAGCAGTAACACGAGGGACTAATTCCTCCTGCTGTTGATCAGTGGCAGCTTCCTGTTGCAGGGTGTAACACCCCCGATATATTCAGGAATATTATAGCGCCGTAAATCCTTTACGTAAGAATTTACAAGGCTGATGAAATGAAAAGACTCTAACAAATACCCACAAATGATAATAACTGAAATAAAAATACAACAGTTCTGTACCAATACTGACAATGCAAACGTCTCACGAAGAACATTAACACATAGCCAAATCCAACATCACAAAGGACAATATACTCGATTACTTATTAAAACGACACAAATATCTGACAAATAAATTCGGTCGGAACATCACTCTGCACCCTCGTCGTCATGCAGCTCCAGTGGTTGTTTTCCTGCTCTCCTAAATCTTGAACATAAACAAATGTTCACCCCCGAAGGGGTTAGCACAACGATGCTAGTACAAGTACGATAATTATACAACAATGATTTAATCAACAATAATCATGACAAGTTTCTCTAACGAGAAATAATAACAACACATATCACATCATGACAGTCTCAACATACTCATGGTATTCCAACGATCCAGCGCACACAGTTATAGATTCCCATGATAATACCGCCAGACCAACGCATGGTGGAACTACCTGTCCAACGATCCAGCGCACACAGCTATAGATTTCTCATGATGAATCCCGTCGGATCAACTCATGGTGGACAATTAATCACAACACATGTACACAGTACAATCATAACATAACCGACATAATACGAACAATTCTAATTAAAGTACTTGCCTCGAATTGATGACAAGAATAAAACTTTGACGAATATCAATACACTCAAAGGTCACCCCTTCAATCAATCACATTGCAAAGCTCGAACCTTTAAATAGAAGAAATAATATAGAGTTCATCTCACGTCGAATAACTAATGTATGAACATCTAACAATCCAACTACGGCCGAAAGTTCAACAAAACATAACCTGTCTGATCTTCATAACGTACGTTAGGTACCAACCATAGCGTACGTTAAGTATGCTCGTTAGCGTACGTAAGATACAAAGCCTAGTGTACGCTAATCATGCACTAGACAGTTCCTCTCTGATCAGACGACTGACTCGTCTGATGATATAATGTACGTTACGTACCCAACGTAACATACGTTAATTCTGCCCGCTAGCGTAATCTACAGAACCTAGTGCACGCTAAACATGCATCTGACAGTATCCTCCCTGATCAGACGAATGACTCGTCATACGAAATTCTCAATGTTAACGTACGTTAACTCCATACATGTTACACTCATGTAAACTTGAGTGATCTAATGATGTTCAATGTCTTCCAACTTCAAGGATAAGCATATCATTATGGTGTCATACTTCAATCTTGATTTACAAATTCTCTTACGTAATTCGGTTAATCTGAGGTTGATACACTAGTTACCAATATCATCAATATATATACAACTTCATCATGAAGATTTATTTACAATTCAACTTCAACCTTCGGTGATCCTTCATCTAATTCTGTTTAGCAAAAGTGATACAAATACTTAATCTACGATCATTATGGCAACACCATTCAATACGGATTATCAATCTCAGAACACTACTCTCATCATTTGACGTAACAAGATTCCAACTATGATGTTCTCAATAATGATAACTTAAGCATAATCATCCCAACTTCTAAACATGATGTTTGGTTGTATAAATCATCTATGGAATCTAATACTCTTGGTAGTGTGATCCTAACATCCTTAAGAACACAAATCCAAGGTTTGAGATAGCATAACATACCTTAAGATGAAGAAAACACCGAGACAATAGGTAGAGTCTAACTACGGTTGCTTGTGTGCCGATCCATGATATTTCTCCACTTCAGTGATCAAGCATAAGTGATATCCAATCTCCAAAGATCAAGTATAAATGGTCTATGGGTGTATATGACGAAGGGGGAGGCTCTCTGGACTTCAATGAAGTGAAGGACAAGTGAAGAAAACTTAGACAAATGAAATGGGGTACTGTCCCATTTATAATGTTTACTGACTTTACATACGTTAGCCTGCAATCTTAACGTACGTAATCATTTTAGCGCACGCTATTTGTTCTACTTAGCGTACGCTATCGTCTAATAATAGCTCACTGTCTCATTCTGTACTCGCTTACGTATGCTACACCATTAAGTTACGTACGTAAGCAACACCCCATTAGTGTACGCTAGTTACATACCTTAGCGTACGTTAACACCCATTGACTTCAAAACTGTCCAGGTTCATCCGCGGGAATCTTATCCGGACCCATCGACCAACTGGCGCATGTGCTAGCCACTCTGCTCAATTATTGGCTGCCTTACGTATGCTACACTTCATTCGTAGCATACGCTAACCTTGGCAGATAACGTACGTTAATTTCTCTTCTTAGCGTACGTTATCACATAATTGCATGTGAAAATTTACATGTTGATATTATCGTGCACAAGGATACGAATACGATAAAGGCCATTATTCGATTATTGATATTGCAAATTCGAATAATACAGGGTTCAATACAGATGAAATACTCAACAATATATCCGGATATTACATACTCTCCTACTAAAAAGGAGTTTCGTCCCGAAACTCAAGACACCAATCACTCTGGGTATCTGGATTTCATGCGATCCTCCGTCTCCCAAGTGGCTTCTTCCACTCCATCGCGCGACCACTGAACCTTAACCAAAATGATCGGTTTATTTCTCAATTGTTTAAATCGACTTTAAAGTATCTTGATCAGTCTCTCTTCAAACGTACCATCCTTAGCGACTTCTATCTCGCCGAAATCAATGACGTGACTGGGATCTGGTATATACTTCCATAACTGGGATACATGGAATACATTATGAACATGGCTTAATGACGGCGGTAATACCAACCTGTATGCCAACTCACCAACTCTCTCAAGAATCTCGAACGGCCCGATATATCTCGGACTCAGCTTTCCATTTTTCCCAAAACGAAAGATTCTACGAGTAGGAGAAACTTTTAAAAGCACGTGATCTCCAATACTGAATTCTAATGGGTGACGGCGCACGTCTGCGTAAGATTTCTTTCGACTCTGGGCGGTCAACAGTCTTACGCGAATCAAGGCTATCTTCTCCCGTGTCTGTACGATTAATTCCGGTTCCGTCCCTATCAAGTCTGATGAATGGTCCCAACATAGGGTCATTCTGCATCTCCTCCCGTATAATGCCTCAAACGGTGCCATCTTAATGGAAGCATGCCAACTATTGTTGTAGGTGAATTCAATCAACGGTGATGAACTTCCCAATCAATCGACCAGTCTAAGGCACAAGCCCTCACCATGTCTTTCACTGTTTGAATAGTCCTCTCGAACTGTCCGTTTGGCTTCGGATGATAAGCTGTGCTAAAGTTCAACCCAGTTCCAAGGCCTTATGAACTACTTTCCAAAAATGAGACACGAAACGGCCGTCTCGGTCAGAAACAATGGTCTTCGGCGTACCATGCAATTGGACTATTTCTGTAATAAACACTCGTGCCAACTTCTCTGGTCCCCAAGTGTACTTTATGCCCAGAAAATGAGCCGATTTGGTTAGGCGGTCAACTATAACCCAAATCATGTTCATTCCTGTTCCGAAGCTCGACATATTAGTGATAAAGTCCATCGATATCTCCTCCCACTTCCATTCAGGAATCGGGAGCGGCTTCAGCATTCCGACAGGTCGTTGATGCTCGATCTTAACCTACTGACAAATCAAACATTTCAAGACATATACGGCTACGTCTTTCTTCATGTTGCCCCACCGGGAATTATGCTTCAGATCCTTATACATCTTACTGGTGCCTGGATGGATAGAATAGGGCATGCTATGAGCTTCCTTCATGACTGTCTGCTTCAACACATCAACATCGGTAACACAAAGTCAGCTCTGGAATCTCAATACTCCATCATCATGAATTTCAAATCCTGGGGCTTTTCCCTTGCTTACTTCATCGCGTAACCGAATCATCAGAGGATCATCTAATTGCTTAGATTTGATTTCTTCGGTTAATGATGAAGTTAATTCCATCACACACAGTTGTCCCTGGACTCTTTGCAACCATACTTCATATCCTTCATGAATCAATTTCCGTTGAATGCTGGTCTAGGAGGTGAGAGTCTCCAGCATTCAAATAGAAACAGGTTTGTGGCTCAGTGCATCGGCCACCACATTTGCTTTGCCTGGATGATAAAGAATCTCCAGGTCGTAGTCCTTAATCAATTCCAGCCACCTACTCTGTCGGATGTTTAACTTTTTCTGACTAAAGATGTATTTAAGACTCTTATGATCTGTGAAGATCTGACATTGAGTCCCGTACAAATAATGTATCCAAATTTTCAAGGCAAAAACCACATCTGCCAGCTCCAAATCATGCGTTGGATAATTTACTTCATAGGGCTTCAACTGTTGTGATGCATAGGTGATCACTTTCTCATTCTGCATCAGTACACACCCGAGACCTTTGTTCGAAGCGTCACTGTAAACTATTAATCCTCCAGTTCCCTATGAGAGTGCTAAAATCAGTGCCGTCGTCAATCTCTTCTTCAATTCATCAAAGCTAGTCTGGCACATCTCGTTCCACTCAAACTTTTGGGTTTTCTGCAGTAATCGATTAAGTGGGTGGGTAATTTTGGAAAACCCTTCCACGAACCGACGATAATACCCAGCAAGTCCTAAGAAACTCCTAACTTCCTTCACGTTCGTAGGAGACTTCCAATCCATAATTTCTTCGATTTTCTGGGGATCTACTCGGACTTCTTCTGCTGATACCACATGACTAAGGAACATTACTTCCTTTAGCCAGAATTCACACTTAGAAAGCTTGGCGTACAATTGATCTTTTCTCAAAAGGTCTAAAACGATCCGCAAATGTTGTGCATGCTCTTCCGGGCTCTTGGAATAAACCAGAATTAGAGGTGCCCAAAACGACCCAACCCGCCGGGTCGACCCGCCGACCCGGACCCGGCTGACCCGTGCAAGACCCGGACCCGGACGACCCGTGTGACCCGCCGACCCGGACCCATGGTATACACGGGTGGGGTCCGGGTCGAGCTTCCCAAACCGTCGACCCGGGTCGACCCGTCGACCGGCGGAAATTAAAAAAACAAAAAAAAAAAAATTCAAAAATGGCCGTTGGACCGTGGGTCGGACCAGGACCGGGTCTAACGGCTAGTCCGATTTTTAAAAAAAAAAATTCCTAACTATAAATACCCCCCTCCCCAACACAATTTTTCCACACCTTCAATACTATCTATCTCTCAAACTCTCATTGTTAATTGCTATACTACTTAATCTCTCTCTTTTTTTTCGCATTTTATCATTATGTCGAGTTCTGACAAGGGAAAGGGTATTGCTACATCTCCCAAAAAATCCAAAATGTCCAAGTTCGAGCGAATGGGTCTTTGGGGCAAATCGAAGAAACCATCCGGAATAATTATTCGGGAGCCCCAAAACCAAACTCCACCCGGTTTTGAAAATGAAAGTCAAGATCCTGAATATGATGTTACACATGAAAATATCTATTACGGTAGTACAACAACTACCAGTGAAGAAGAAGTTGATCTCCGGGGATTTCGACGTGTCCCGAATCGTCAACAACTGCAAAACATCGACGAAGAAATGGACCATGAAATCGATGAAGCTATGTTAAATCAAACATATGCAACATTCGAGCGCACTCTTCATGGCGTACCAACTCCGACGCAAAAATCAAAGTCGAAGCGTCCTGCGGCAAGCCAAGCTGAAGAAAAACCTCCTTATGTTGAGGAGTTATCGTCTGAGGAGGAAGAAAATGTGAAAGGCAGAGGAAGCAAGAAAACTAAAGCAAGAAACAAGCATGCCCCTGTTGCAGAAAGGAGACCGGTATCCGTACTTTTTTCAAAACACTTTAAGAAGGAAAAAATGCCGGATGGTTCGATGAAGGTATCTTGCAACTCTTTGCTCGAAAGAGTATCCGTATAAAGCCGGGGATGGATATGGAAATTTTAAAAGGCATTTTGAAAATAACCATGCCTCGGTCCACGGAGAACAAAAGTCACAAAGTCAACTCAACTTCCAACCTTCTACTGGAGCCGGGCCAAACGGCAATCAAGGTATGTCTGAATCTCAACTTTATAAATATAATGAAAAAATTGCTAGAGAACAGATGGCAAAATTATGTGCACAAGAATCTTTACCTTTTAATTTTGCGGATAGTACGGGTTGGGAATACAGGATGCAAAATGCCTATAATCCTGCTATTAAAAGAATTCCCCGTACCACAATGACTAGACAAGTAGTATACTTAGCCAAACAACATAAACTTGCACTACGAGCTTATTTTAGATCTATAAATCATAGAGTTTCTTTAGTTTGAGATACTTGGCGATTTTAAACAAAAAAATGATTATATGGGAATAACTATACCTTTGGATTGATGAAAATTGGAACTTAAACAAAAGATTACTTGCGTTTAAAAATTTAATTATACACATAGTGCGAGATAATATAGCTAGAGCAATTATTAAAATTTTAACTTTTATTGCTTAAAAGATAAAATTTTCACAATTGGTTTTGATAATGCTAGTTCTAATACGGCAAGTGTACCAAAGATTAATACAAGCTTGCAATCTGTTTTAGCGGGTCGATTATTTCATACTAGATGTATATGTCATATTCTAAATTTATGTGTACAAGATGCATTAAAATTTGTAGATGAGGCAATAGAACCAATTAGAAAATGTGTCTTGTTTTTACATAATCGCACTAAGTTAGCTAGACAATGGGTAAAATTTTTAAAGTCAAAACAAATTGAACCCAAATTTTTTACTCCAGACGTCAAACATAGATGGAACTCAACTTATGAGATGTTAAATTCAACTAATGAATATAAAGAATTATTGTGTGAATTTTTGATACGTATTTTCACGTAGAAGGATTTTATTTATTGCCAACGTATTGGGATGAAACTAAAGATTTAATAAAACTATTAAGGGTTTTTGAAAATGCAACTAAAGATTTAAGTGGTTGTTATTATCCCACGTCTCCCAAAGTTTTATTTCATTGTTGTTTTATTGTATACGAAATGGATGCTTGTAGTAAATCCGAAAGATTATCGAATGCTATTTACAATATGTATTTAAAATGGCTAAAATACTTTAATCGTATTCATGATGTTTTCTTGATTAGTCTGTTTTATCTCCCGATTTAAATTTAGCTCAAGTAGAACAATTACTTGAAATATATTATAATATTCTTAAAAATTTGGGTTTTCCTAATATTGAGGATCTTGAAAGTCAAACTTTATTTGAAAATATTCTGACGTTGAACAAGTAAAAATTGATTTGAAAAATAGTTTAGAAACTGTTTTTTCGAATATTCTTCTAAATACGGTGATAAGATTCAAACTCAAAAACAAGAACTAAGACTACAAATACATTTAACATGGAATTGACGAACTCCCACTAACCCATTTCAACAACAACTCTATAATATAGCAAGAAATAGGGGTGGTAGTAACGTCGGTCAAAGAAATGACCTTAGTAGATATTATGCAACTAGTTTTGTGCCGGAGGATGACAATGCATGTACTTTTGATCTGTTGGATTGGTGGAAAAGAAGGGGAACCGAATTTCCCATACTTTCCATTATGGCACAAGAAATTCTTGCAGTGCCCGCATCCACAGTCCCCGTTGAGAGTGCTTTTAGTGAAGGAGGCTATATCTTTGGACGAGCGGAGATCCCGAATGACGCCAAAAAATCTCGAGGCTCAAATGATACTTAAAGACGCAACAAAAGCCGAGTTACGAGATCAAGAAAATAAATGGGATGACCTATTAGCGGACCAAGATGCCTATCAAGAAGGCACTACCGAAGGAGAGTCTAGTCAAATGAGTCAAACCGACGATCAAGACGACGACGACATCGACTTCGACTAAAGGTAAGTAAGGTAAGTCAGGTAAGTAAAGAACTACGTAGGGCTTTGATTCCTCACGAGGATACGTAGGCAATTTAATTTTAAGTGAAAACTTATAATTAAATACAAGCCTATTTTTTTTTAACTCTTCTCAAGTAAAAGAACTACGTGGAGCTTTGATTCCTCACGGGGATACGTAGGCAATTTAATTTTAAGTAAAAACTTAAAATTAAATACAAGCTAATTTTTTCAAATGATTTCCTTTTTCACTTATAGTTATTTTTCGTGTATAAAATGATAACAAATAAAAGTTTTATATACATTTTTAAAATAAAAAAAAATAAAATAAAATAGACGGGTCGACCGTGACCGTGGTCGGACCGGACCGGACCGTGGCCGACCCGTCGACCCGCCAACCCGTACATTTCATATGTACGGGTGGGGTCCGGGTCCTGTCCTGCCGACCCGGCGACCCGGCGGGTCCGACCCGGACCCGGACCCGGACCCGTGGTTGGGCACCTCTAACCAGAATGTCATCAATAAATACGACCACAAATTTGTCCAAATACTCTATGAACACTCGGTTCATCAATTGCATGAATACAACAAGTGCGTTAGTGAGACCAAACGGCATCACTACAAACTCATAGTGTCCGTAGCGAGTTCTGAACGCTGATTTTGGAACATCGGATAGATCTTAGAAAACACTGTTGCTCCTCGTAATTGGTCAAACAAATCATCAATACGTGGCAATGGATACTTGTTCTTGATCGTCATCTTATTTAGTTAAAGATAGTCAATACACAATCGAAGCGATCCATCCTTCTTCTGGACAAAAAGAACTGGTGCACCCCAGGGCGAAATGCTTGGCTGGATATAGCCTTTGTCCAGTAACTCTTCCAGTTGCTTCTTCAATTCGTACATCTCAGTAGGTGCCATACGATACGGCGCCTTAGAAATTGGTGTAGCTCCTGGTTCCAGCTCAATGGTGAACTCTACATCCCGTCGTGGAGGTAGTCCAGGTAATTCGTCAGGAAACACATCCGGAAATTCGTTCACAACAGGAATGGATGAAAGTTCTATTTTTCCGTCTTCCTTCTTCATTGCGTAACACCAGTATCTAGTACAGCCCTGTTTTAGCATTTCCTGAGCTTCCTGGTCTCCATCCCTCAAACAGTACTTCGGAACCATCTTCAGCTATCATCGAGATATTCCTCTTCTGGTAGTTTACAATAGCTCCATATCGATTAAGCCAATCATCTCCGAGAATCAGGTCGTATCCTTGTATTTATATCACAATCAGATTTGAGGGCCAATCTCTGCCTCTAATTGATATGGGAAAATCTCGAGTTTCCAAATTTCCCACAATTCTCTCCCCACTCGGTAAATCCACAACATAAGGCTCACAATAATAAAAACTAGAAATGTTCAAATGATTTGCACAAGACAAAGAATGTGTAGCTCCTGTATCGAGTAAAACGCTAACTGGTTGTGAAAGGATCTGAACGGTACCTGATGCGACAGCAGCATCCTGATTGTTTGCCCTCCTCATCTCATACAGGCGTGGGGGAACGGATCTGGCACTCGATGTCCCCTTTCGGTCGAACTGTCCTCTGCCTCATCCTCGACCAAAATTTTGGGGCAGCTGAACACTCCGCTGCGTCTGCTGAATACTTGCTTCCTTCTGAGCCGGTTGTGAAGTACGAGTTCCATTAAACTTAGTGGCATCCTTGCAGAACATCGCACGATGCCCCTCCTATCCGCAATCATAACATGTTACTGGAGTACGGAAACAATCATGCCAAAGGTGTCCTGACGACCATAATTAAAGCACTTCCTAGTTGCATCCGTCGTGGCTGATACTGCTCCGGAGTTCTTTCCACTTTTGGATGGGTGCGGAGGTTTCTTGAATGAATGATAGGATGTCTGGGATTTGTGAGGCCCACTGCTCTTGTGCTCAGTGAAACTACCAGAGAGTTTCTGCTTCTTGGATTCTGCAAACTTTTCCATCACTGCTTCTTTAATTTCATACGCCAACGCTTTGTCCTGATACTGACGGAGAGTGGTACATTCAAAACCAGACATGTACCTCTGTATCTCTGGTTTCATTCTCATATCAAAGTGGATCATCATTTTCGCATCTGTTCTGACCAGGTGTCGAACGAACGCCATCTGCTGATTAAATATTTTAATGATCTGGGATACTGGCTCATCTGACGGTTGTGCGGAGAAAAATTCCCGAATTTTTGCTTCCCTCAACGGAGGGGGACAGTACTGAGCTTCCATCATCAATTTAAATTCTTCCCAGTCGGCATTATGATCCAAGGGTCGAATGGCCTCCCACCACTCAGACGCTTCCTCTATCAGAAAGTACAACGCAATAGTGGCCCTCCGGTCATCTGGGCAATTAATCCCTGCAAAAACTTTCTCCAGCTCCCTAAGCCAGTGATCCCACGTCGGCGTCTCCGAGAAACCGTCAAACTTTGGTGGATGCATTTTCGCCACTTCCTGGAGCCATCGGTCGTCTCGATTTCCCAGGTTTGGGATGCCCTGCTGTCTTTCTCCCAGTTGTAATCCTACTGCCACCTGCATTCGGTCCACGACCTGAGCAAACTGAGTCATCTGGTTAACCACCTGACAAAGGATTTCGGGAACGACAAGTTCTGGTTTGTTGTTAGTGGATTCCTGTGGATCGCCTAAGCTGTGGCTATCCTGATTTGAAGGCGAAGATTCTCTTTCGGCATTCCTACGCCCGCGTCCGTGACCTCGACCATGTCCACGTCCACCTCTCAACATACTGTAAGCATAAATACTCAATATACTAGTAACAATATCGTTTTAACGTTCAAGTATAGAGAGGTATCACATGTAAAGAACGAGATATATTTTAGGAACTTACAACCACCGCTCGCACGAAGACGTAGGCAGTACAGTGATGTTATCCACGGCCGGTTACCTCAAACGACGTATACGACTCCTATTTTAACCCAACGACCAAGATATCCATAATCTTAGCTCCGATACCATATTCTCTAACACACCTGATATATTCAGGAATATTACACTGCCGTAAATCCTTTATGTAAGAATTTACAAGGCTGATGAAACGAAAAGACACTAACAAACACCCACATATGATAATAACTGAAATAAAAATAAAACAGTTCTGTACCAATATTGAAAATGCAAACGTCTCACGAAGAACATTAATACATAGCCAAATCCAACATCACAAAGGACAATGTACTCGAGTACTTATTAAAACGACACAAACATCTAACAAATAAATCCGGCTGGAACATCACTCTGCACCTTCGACGTCATGCAGCTCCATTGGTTGTTTTCCTGCTCTCTTGAATCCTGAACATAAACAAATGTTCACCCCCGTCTACCTTGTTCTCTCCAACCTCCTCAACCACGTCCTCCTCGATTTTGGTAAGTTCCATCCTCGGAGAATGTTTCATCCTCGTACTCTCTATATAATGGGACTCGGATTCCTTCTTCTATGGTGGTGCTCGTCCTCTTTATTTTTTTGTAAATTTATGATCGCTTCGTCTTGTAGATCTAATCTTGTAATTAATTGGGTGAGAATTTCTTGTATGTTCTGAAGGGCTTCGATTCTTTCAATTTCTCAATATCAGATTTCGATATTTTTTTTTGCTCTTTTTTTTGCCTTTCTTTTTTTTTTACTTTTTTTTTGCTCTTTTTTTTTGACACACACACACACACAAATCAATCCTCACAAGATCCTCACGTATATTGCTCGATCACTCAACGCTCATGTATCACTCGACTTTATATAAATATCTCACAACTCACAAGGTGATTATATAGATGAGTATTTTGACAGGTTTTAATTTTACAGGGCGGTAATCCGCACTTTAGCTTTATATTTATTCTTATATTTCACTGTGGTGGTAGAACCGACCTTCGTGATAGATATGCCTCTCTCTCTCTCTCTCTCTCTATATATATATATATATATATATATATATATATATATATTCACTGTGGTGGTAGAGCCGACCTTGGTCATAGATATGTATATATGTGTGTGTGTATATATATATATATATATATATATTCACTGTGGTGGTAGAACCGGCCTTTGTGATAAATATATATATATATATATATATATATAGGTATTATTTTTTTTGTATACTCTTTTTTTTTGTATACCCTTCTTTATTTTGTATACTTTTTTTTTCGTATATGTTTTTTTTTTGGGATAACTTTTTTTTGTATACCTTTTTTTGTATAACTTTGTTTCTAGATATTCAAAATGCTAAGGATTATAATTCCCTTGGCTTACACTTGATGATTTATATCAAATATTATATATATATATAATTCCCTTGGCTTACACAGAAGGTTTAGAAGATAGAAATAAATGATAGGATGGTAAGATAAGAAGATTATGAAAATGAAGGAAAATAGATTATACCACTTAGTAATGGAAAAAACCGAGCTCTGAAGCCAAATGATGTGACCCCCACATGACGTGCCGTGGTAATCGCTATCGTTAGTATGATTTTAGTTCCCAAGAGCGTTCTAATATTAAGCAAATGTTTGTTTTACTTCAAGCCCTCTACGTGACGCGCCGTAGCAAACCGGAAGGTGCTATTCAAATACGCCACGAGGTTTCTAACTCCTCGATAAGTGAACTGAAATCACGATTTATACTTTGGAGACACTCAACAAAATAAGAAGAAAGTTTGTTAACACAAACACTAAGAATTTTGATAAATTTCAAGTGTTTTTACAAATGAAAATGAGGTCTATTTATAGCCAAAATTCCTACAACTATTACAATATAAAGATATAAAATAAAACTTATAAAGACTAAGAAATTTTAAATTCAACATTCAAAGCTCCTAAAATCTGATCAATGACTAATCAACCCATAAGTTAAGGAGTCAAAACATTTTTAGGGGACAAAAATCAAAAACCAAGAGTTAAGTTTTGAAAATAAGAAATCAAAGTTAAAAAAAAATGATGTTGTTGTTTTAGTGGCATAACAGATCCTAGACTTCTGATTTTGATCTTGTTGTCTTCTAGATGATTGTAGTACTGCCTATTAAATACACCTAAATCGTCTGAATCGTATATCGAACATGAAAGTTATGACAAAAATATGAAGGTGTATCGTATCTGAATGATCCAACTCTTGCTTTCATTTGTACCGCATTTTCACCACTGCAAATAATAGATTTTGATGTCATGATGAACATAAAAATTTTAGGACATTCTCTTAGCTTTCAGATGGTATAAATACGAGCTTAATTGGACATTGTATGTAGGAGATACATGTGAATTACGAAAGCTGCTTTAGTTAGGCTTATTGTTTGGAATGATGACATCAACACTTTTGATTTAACATGTGACGGCTTCAATGACACAAATAATGATGTTATTATATTTATGGTCATCGATCTGATTGAAATAATTTTGCACGAGCATTGTTAATGAATTCTTTATCGCATTTTCTCATGGTCTTGTTATTGGTCCCACGGGAATGTATAGTTCTTCTTTCGTCTGACTGACTGCTTCTTGATTCACGTCACATATGCCCGATCACCTATGACTTTATTTTGGGTGTGTTGTCTGGTAATAATTATTGTTGTGTGTGGATATATTTTATGATTTTCGTTGCGCTCGGTGGATACTTGTTAGTATGCCAAGAGGCAGAGGTCGTGACTGTGACTGTTGTGCAGGTGGCCACAGGAATCAGACCGGGTACCCAGAGAATGTTGCCGGGAACGACATTGGTTTTGGTGTTGCTACTGTGTTTCAAAAAGTAGCAACACAGATGACTCTGTTGACCCAGGTGGTTCAGCGTGACACCGCTGTGATACAGAATGTTGGAGCATATCAATGGGTTCGAGAGGCATTTCGTATGAATCCCCTTCGATTCGCTGGTGCTGCGGATGAAGCTGGAGATTCGCCAGTATATGGCAGGATTCGATTGCACTACGTTGAGAGAGTAGCATAATTGAGCATTAGCCTTCGAGTTAACTTCGTTTCCAAGAAACAGAGGATGACTGATGATCTTGCTGTCAGTTCAGGAGTTGGAGTTTCTAAACTGTAACGCAGTAATTTTCTGTCGGGTAGCTCCATCGCTCGGTGAGGGGGGACTAAGAGTTTAAGTCACCAGCTTTAACTCCTGGTGAAGCCAGGAGGTGTCTCAACTGTAATACGCCGAGGCTTGTACGTGCACATTGTTCTTCACCGCCAATAATGTGTTACAAGTACGTACTCGAGGGCCACAAAATACAGTTTGTGAGTTGGTCGCTTAGATTTCCTAGGAACGGACTCCAGAATCGATTTTAGGATCGACTCTGGGAAGTCCTTGGAAAGATGTTGTTTGTTAGTTGGCTGGTACGCTAGCACCTCATTTACGTTGTTTTAGTTTCAGAGACGAAACCTCTTTTAAGGATGATAGAATGTAATACCCATATTTTTCTCGCTTCTGTATTTTTTTTACTCCATCGACTCGTTTTGTTCGTTGATACTTCTAAGCTTGTTTTGTTCTTCGGTTTTTGTCGTTTGAACGAGTTGTGATATTGTTTCGGATTAATCTATTTATCGTTATGACCAAGTTCGGTTTGACTTTCGTGAGCCCTATGCGAAATGAATGTTCTGTAATTCTTACAAGTTCATTTAATATCTTGAGTAGAGGTGAGAACTTAAGGGTTGTTGTTCGATCGTTGTGGTCTGATTGTTGTTGTTCGATCTCGTATCGTGATTATTGAGCGTCTGGGCCACTCAGTAATTATCTTAAGTTTCGGGAAATTATCTTCGTATTTGATCTTCCAAACCTTTTAGTTATCGGAATTTCATACTTTTTCAGCGTTAGACTCGTGTTTTGATTGTTGTACATTAACCGTAGTGATTCATGTTCTTTGCATTTCATAAACATTCTTGCATATTGAATCGGACTGTACATTTCTGTACTGCATGAGGTTGGTTGTGCGTTATCAGCCGCATATAATGGTGTTATCTAGGGTTGTCTTACCTTGATTAATCTTGTTTTAAGTTTCAGGATGAAATTTATTTTTAGTGGAGTAGTATGTAATACCCGAGAATTTCATCTCCGGTTATTTTTGAATTATTTTATGCCGGTTATTTTGTTCCGTTGGTGATTATTTGAGATTTTCCCTATGTTGGGTATGGTATAATGTACGGTGTTGTAGTGTTTGTTGGGTACGACTTGTCGTTGCATAAGTCGTGCAAATCATATGTCGTGCCTCGTTATTTGTTCGTTTTCATTCTGATCGTCGCAGTGTTGGATTTTTGGTGCGATCCTACTGCCTGTGCAGTAGGCATATAGCGTGTGCTATTGGCACATCATTAGCGCATGCTATCGTCGGTCTTAGCATGCGCTACCTGGAAGGTGCAGAATTATCCACAAGCTACTGGACTGGGACTAGGGTCTCGTTAGCGCACGCTAACGCTTGTAGTTAGCGCATGGTAACTGCACATTTAGGCAGTACACTTACATTGATGTCCCGTTAGCGCATGCTAACTCTTTTGTTAGCGCACGCTAATCTGTCCAGTATATCAACCGGACAGCAGTCGTGTTTTCTCATTTCTTTCTCATTTCCTCTTCTCTCCGCAGGTGTGAGTCGAGGGTGTCTAGGGTTCGTGATCTTGGCCGATTTTATTCCGTTCAAAGGTGTTTTGGAGTATCCTAGGTAATTATAACATCATATAATCCATTGTTCTTCGTCGGATCGAGGTATTTTTCTTGATTTTTCTGGAGTTGACCTTTTTGATGATTTTGTTCTTGATTCTGAATCCAATTCGATTTTGACGAATCAATTGTTGTTAAACGTTGTTATTGATCATGTTCTATGGGTTGTATATCCATAATTTCAACTTGTTCAACTTGGTTGATGAATCTAGGGTTCTTGAGGAACCGTGAACATTTAATGTTCGATCAAATGTTCATATGAGTTTTCCTTTGTTGGTTTGAGGCAATTTTTGTTGTTATTGGTCTTTCTCCTCACTGTGGTCGTGTTTTGATTGTTGTTTGTGGAATTTGTAGGTTTCGAGGCATTTCAGCCGAGCCGTGTTCGTTGGAGTTTTTGCGTACCGATTTCGAGGCAAGTATCGTGCCCATACATTACGTATTTTGCGGATATAATAGTTGGTAATGGACGATATGTGTTAAATGAATGCTTATTAATAACTTTCAGAAGAAATGATGTATTTTTCAATAAATATTTTACTTATGTTTCGTTATTAAATGTGCTTGTCTAAGTGTGTGTACTAGTGTTGAGTATAGGAATGTCTTACTTTCAAATGGTATTGTTTTGTGTGATTATGTCGTTTGTAAATGTGAAGCTCTAACTTTTCGTTAAGGTGTGTGCGTGGAAACGTGTGTTTTGATGATCATGTGATGTTGTTTGATAAAGGTGGTAACTCCTTTATGAGGAGGTTGTGCCGTTCGGAGTGGTTGGAAAGGTATTCTTTCACTTTACTATGTGATTGGTACTAGTTGCATCGTTGGATTCTAGTGTTGATTGTACCATTACTTGGTCGTGAGTATGTGTTTGGATAAACTGGCCATTCTAGCAAGATACCTCGACTATATATATTGTGACTGACTTCCGAGGCTTGTGGTTTTGCAAATTATGAATTGTGGAACGTGACTTTGTGTGTGATGTCAGATGTCCACTCGGGGAAGGTTCGAAGGGACCTCCGGGGACCGGTACTTGGGAACAGGTCAGGACACGGTATTCTAACTTGATGATTGGCTTGATGGGGCCCACAGGGACTTGGCCGAATGGTCTTATCACGAGAATTAGCTTCGAGAGTTTCTGTCGATGATTAATTGTGATATGTCCGGAGTATCACAATGCTTTGTTCTCGGGGTCGAGTTACATTATATATAGAGTCTTGGTGTTTGGCTAGAATGCATTATTATGAAGTTTTGTGCATAATTTGTCTTTGGTTATGACATTTTGATCTCCGAAGTGTTGCGTATAAATTGTCCATCGTTGTGAGACTTTGAATATATTTTTTCTTAATGTTTTCCGAAACAAAACTCTCGAGATCTTGAATTGATTTTCAAAGTGACCACTTGTTTCATTTCTACTTTTATGGTTTGAACTATTTTATCCAAATGAAAAATCTCAGGAAGTCTTTCATTATAACTGTTGGCCACTTAAGTATACTGGATACAGTTTGGAAAAGTAGTTTAAACAACAAACTGTATGGAATCTAAATCTGAGTGCGTAGCGGAAGTCTTGGATACAGTTAGTTGCCGTGGATACAGCAACGACGTATTAGGTGTATACTTAATATATCACAGTAATTTCAAACAGTAAAAGCTGAAGGTAAATGACACAGTAATTTAAGTGGTTCGAGGTAAACCCCTCTACGTCCACTGGTCCTCCACACAGGAGTAAAAAGTTTATTATATAATTACTGCGTACACAACTACGTAATTATAAACAAACCTATCCTTGTATCGTTCACACAGATTGATACAAAGAATATCACTTTCAACCGTTCACACAGATTGGTTAAAGCTTCCTTCTTGACTAGCTTCTTCACACACCGTTCCAAGCTTCGTCCTTATTCGTCCCACGAGTCGAATAACTTGTTGAGTTCACACAGAGCTCGGTTTTTACACGAGGTAAAATGTTAGGTAACCAAGTAAGAGCAATGACTTTGAATATCAAGATCGATGATAGTGTTCTTGATGTATGAGCACTGTATATCTCTTTCGTTCTAACTTGCAGTTTGCTCTGGAGATATGTTTGCTCAGATGATAACTTTGATAGCTTTGAGAGTTGGGTTACTTCAATAGATTTCGTGAGTGTCTGATCTTCAATGTCTTCAAGGATATATATAGCCTCTGAAGAAAGTATCCATTGAGATGTCCGTTTGAATAACATTTCCTTCAACGGGAATATGACATGATCCGGATTTCGCGGGATTCTGAAGATCTGAAGACTGACAGTATTTAAATACTTTATCCTTGAGTATTTAAATACTTCTTTGTTCAACGGGACTTGACTTGTGTTCTTTCTTGTCCTTTTGTGAACTGTATGGAAGGTGACTGTATTTAGGGCATCGAGACAGTTTTCCATACTTGATCTTTTACAAGTCTTCTTGCTGTTCTTCTGAGCTTCACTTATGCTGATTCGAGGCTGATCTTCGATACATGATAAATCCTTGAATCCTCGATACAGTTTTCCATACTGTATTTGGCATATATGTCAAAACCTTCTTAATAACAAATAACAATCGATACAGGGATCGGGTATCCAGGCTGAATCGATACAGGGTGTTTGTTTTTCCTAACAATTTCCCCCTTTTTGACAATTTGCCAAGTCTTAACTTAAACTCTTCGAGTCTTCTTGATGATGCCAAAACCTTCTTCATGAAGCATTCTTCTTCGATGACTTCTGGCAGATTTCTTGGTCTCTTGTCAATAGGTCTGACTTAGTGACTTAGTCTACAATAATGAATCGCCGCAGGCACGTTCGATTGTGTTTGAGATTTATTACAACTTAAGCCTATGATTGGCGCGTAGGCACAATCTTACAATGTATTCTAAATTTACAACTGAAACTATGAACTGTTCGTAGACTAGTTCGTACAGCTTAATTTTTCAATCAAGTTTATCTAACTTGAGATTTCTATCAAACAATTTAAGTAATCATACATAAACACAGTAGATTACGAGTTGTAATCTTTCAAGACAAACAAACTATTTTATTGATATTCAAAAGATTGAGTACAAGGTTTCTTTGTGTTGAATAGAAATTACAAAAGCAAAAACAAAAATAATGTACATAAATTTCAGCTTTATCTTTGATCCGCATGCCTCCAAGGTCTTCTTCTGGCTCATTCTCGGTGCCGCGCCACCGATTTTGAAGTGAATCATTGCCTCGTTCTTGGTAAATTGCTCTTCCTTCATAAGAACGATCAAAGGCAAGTATCGATCCTCTGGATGGGTGACCCGATCTCCTCTTCTATGTTTTGATTTCATCTCGATTTGGAGAGGAGCTTACCTTCTTCTAGCATCTTGAAAATTTATGCCGCTTCGCCAATGTCTTATAATTTTTGAAGATGGCGGATTCTGATGAGTTTGACAAAATATCTCATCGGTTCATTCTTCCTCCAGTGCTTCACTTCTTCGGCGGTTGGATTGCGGTTGGTTGTGACGTATTTAGAAGGTCTTTGAACAAGATTTTGCCAAGGGACATTTGGGTCATGGAATTCAGTGGAGCACGAAATTCTAAAGCTTTGGGGTTGAGGTGCTAGCTTGTTCAATTCGGCGGCTATCTTGCTTTGAGCGACCTCAAATTCCCTTTCTGTTGAAGTCTTAATCTCCTTGCGGCTTCTCGAGCTTCTTCCCCCTTTTGGCCTCATCAAGACTTTGCGGGATTTCAAGAGCGGCGTCTGTTTGGTCTCGATCTTGTTTATTCTTTCAACGAGGGAGGAAAGAGTCTGCGACATCTCTTGAATGGATTTGTCATGCGCACGCATTGAGGTATTCTCTATCATAGCACAGGCGGTCTTCGCTTGACAATTCTTGTCTTGAGGCTTCTTCCTTCATGATTTGCGCTTGTTTGTCCTCCATAATCTTCAAGGCTTGCTTGAACACTTACAGCGAGAAGAATGAATGCATCAACAACTCGAGATACTTCGTGTTGAAGAGTTGTCATTTCTTCAAGCAGAGGTGTGCATCCGATTCGAGCCTTTTCTACGGAAGAGAGAGCGTTAATCGCATCTTGGATAAATACGATCAAGGCCAAGAGCTTGCAGCGCTCTTTGCGTGCGGCAGAGATAGGAGAGTCGAGTGGCGAAGTCTTCACACCATTTAACCTTCTTACGTTCACGGATGGACGTGAAGTAAGTTGGACATCCTCGAGTTCGTTACCGTCCTCGGATTCCAAGGTTGCGGGGCGGGAGTAGCTTCTTGTGGAATGGCGGCAATTGGTTCGAAGCGTCTGTGGCGAAGGTTCTTGGCGAGATGAGGATGCGGCGGGGTGAATCCTCTGTTGGGTTGGCGGGTGCTTCTTTGGTCGCAACAGGCTCGGGTGCTGTTCCAAAATTTCTTGATCTTCCTCGACGGGAGGGACTGATTCCTCTGCTTGTGGCGAAGGTGGATTGGCACGATTAGATGGCCCTTCGTCGGTTACGGGTGGAGAGGTGGCTTGGGCTTGACCTCTTCACGGCTTAATCTCGGACACTGCTTGAAGAGCATCGTCGTAAATCGTCTCGAGTCGTGGTCGCCGTCTTTTGGATTAACGGGAGAGTCCTCCGACTTCTTCTTTCCTTTTCTTAAGGCGTCGGATTTGTGCAACGGTGGCTTTCAATGAGATCTTTGCAAGAAGCGTTGTCCCATCGGCGGTGCCTCAATTTCGGTTGAGTCGATTACTTCGGAGACAAATCGCTCTTCGTGGCTCCATTCGCTCCGGTTATGCAGGTGTAAATGCGGAGCTAGCCTAAAGCTTTTCCATTGCGAGAAATCGTTAAATGCGCTTGTTCAATTTGTCTTGAAAGAAGTGTTTGATTTATAATTGAGTCGGGAGGGACTTGAATCACGTGCGAGACGCTGTTTGAGGATTCAGACAGTATGGGATCCTGCACGGAAGATGGACTCCTTGCGGGGATGGTGCCCGAAGGAAATTGGATCTGTGCGGGTGTGGAATCCGTAGAGGAGAAGTAGCTTTTGGCTCGAATGGGCGTAAGCGTGCTAACGTCTTGAATGTTAGCGAGATGTCTCTAAATCCGTCGTAGCCGCCAAGGGCTCGGGATCTCTTGTCGAAGCGATAGGAGACACCTCTTCCGCGAGGGTTGGGCCACAGGGTGCTATATCGATGGGTTGCGCCACGGGCGAGACATCCTCGGAGTGTTTGGCTTTGATTTTTGAGAGCCTCAGGAGTCTCTTCTTCGACTTCTCATCGGAGTGCTTCTTCTTTGAGAACGCTTGCGCTTCTTCTTGAAGATTCCAATTCGGGGACCTTCACGGTTTCGTCTCTGGGATTGTCGAAATAGGCATGTGACGTGTTCTCGGGTGGTTGGCTTGCATTGTGCTCTGGTTATAGGCGAGAGGGTTTGACGCCTCCTAAATATATTCGAGAGTTTTTTCTTGGCATCGGCGGATTGCTTGACTCGCACTTTGTCGATGTAGTTTAGCATTAAACCGAATGATTTCTTTTGGGTGGCGGTTTGCACACCTCTTCTGAAGTCGTTTCAAAATGATTTGGCACCGTTTACCTTTTCACAGTCAAGATGGCGACCATCATTACGAACCTAAGATTCGTGCACATCTCGAACGCACCGGTTCGATTTTCAATAGTGCAGGCAGAAATCGTGGAGATAAACGAAATGAAGAAGAAAATTTTTCTTGTGGCGGTGGTTGTCACCATGTCAACCACTTTGGACCCGGTAAATAGTCCATAAAACTTGGTAATCAGCCCTTGAGACCCAAACGTCTCAAGTGGTCCATGGTCAGGCCGTCGGCGGGCGACTGTAGATTTTCGAAGTAGGTCGGTATCTATGCAGATTTGCACTCCTTGGGTATTGCGGTGATGTCGCAACATGTCCTCCCAGGCTAGTGAGAGAAAGCGAACGGCAGCGTTGAGGTAGAATTCCTCAACCAGATGAGCGTCGTATTTTTCGGCGGTTTTGCTTCCGAAGCGATAAAGACCTTGTTGTTCCAGACGAGTAATGATATACTCCATCGGTTCAGTGTCGTTGGTTTCAGAGATGATACGCTCGATGATGACGGTTTTCGAGAAGATCCGTCCATCAATGATGTTGGAGGTTTTCTTGAAACGGGGGATGAAGATTGAGTAGCCATGGATGTTTTCTTAAAGTGAAGGTGTAAGAAAACAAGAGAAATTCAGATGGATATGCAGAGAATATGTAGAAATTTGTTTGCTTGAGATCTCTTGTAATTGCGGTAAGCGTAAAGAGTCTCCAATGGCGAATCTGATCCTTTTATACTTGGGCGGCGAAATAGGGTTTACAGTACGAATGGTCGATTTTAAGGGATGGGAACCGTTTTTGAAATCGACGGTCGGGATGGATTTAGTATAAGCTGTACGCTAATCCATTAAAAGGTTTTAAAATACAATGGGTCCCACTTCGACATAGGTTGAATACCTAAATGCCTAAAACGGCGGTTTTAAAAATAATAATCAATTTTAAAAACATCGCGGCTTTTGAGATTGATTGTCAGATGTCGTGTAAGGCATTTAATGAACATGACGTTTGACATAAAGCAGGCACATGGACAAAAATTATTTTAAAAGGAAATAATATTATATTATATCTTGAATCGAAATCCTATAGTATGTCTTGTTCTCCGCGTCGATACGTTCCCCCTTAAAAAGGTACTAATAGGTTTTAAATTCCATACGGCAATATTTGGATTTATCTTTGTATTCATGGGTCTCTGATATTCCCCTTAATTATTGCACACATCACCGTAGGATTTATATACCTTCGTTCGCTCTGATCGTATTGATGTTTCGAGTGTACGGATAATTAATGTTGAATCTTTGTATTCACGGGTCTTCTGACATTCCCCTCAATTGTTGAGTAAAAGCGGTAAATTTACTTACAGAGTGCATTTGTAGTATTCCCAGTCTGTTCTTAGCATGTTGAATCTTGCTTTGTGTCGAGAGGCTTGGTGAAAATGTCGGCCCATTTGGATGTCTCTATGGACTTTTTCGGGCGAACATCCTTGTTCTCGACATGATTCTGATGAAATGATGCTTCATGTTGATATGCTTAGTGCGCGAGTGCAAAGCGAGTTGTGCGTGATTGCAATTGCACTCGTGCTATCACACATGATTGGAGTCTCTCTAGCATCGATTCCATAGTCGGCAGTTGTTCTTTGCATCCAAAG
This sequence comes from Orobanche coerulescens, assembly GCA_033398695.1. Lineage (NCBI taxonomy): Eukaryota > Viridiplantae > Streptophyta > Magnoliopsida > Lamiales > Orobanchaceae > Orobanche > Orobanche coerulescens. The sequence goes on along the minus strand of CM065804.1, from coordinate 67,581,623 downwards.
GATCTGCATACGGCGACTACATGACATAGTATTCGATTCGGCCGTGGAAAGAGAATTTGCCAATTGCTTCTTCGAACCAAGAAACGAGCCTAGGTCCAAGAAAGTGACAAGTTCCACTTGTACTCTTCCTATCTAGCTTGCGACCTCAGAGATCCAGTGTTGTATCCACTAAATCGAATCCGCCTTTCTTAGGGTACCACGATCCTGCATCATTGTTCCTTTAACGTATTTCGGATTCGTTTAGGCATTGTATTGAAGTGTGATTCCTTAGGTGCAACTTGGTATCTCGCACACACTCCAACAAAGATATCTGGATATCGGGCACTGCTAGCCGTTAGGTACAGGAGCGAACCAATGAGCTTCTGTAGAGTGATTGGTCAAACGGCTTTCGGCTTCATCGGCACTAATTTGCACGGAAGTGCTCATGGGGGTTGGCGAGGATTTGGAAGTGTTCATTCCAAATTTGTTGAGAAGCTCCTTCTTTGTATTTCTCCTGGTTGATAAATATACCTGTAGGCATCTGCTTTATCTGCAAACCTAGGAAATAACTAAGTTCCCCCATCATACTCATTTCAAATTTGCTTTGCATGAGATGTGAGAACCTTTGACATAGAGCAAGGTTAGTTGAACCAAAGATAATATCATCGACATAAATTTGTACCATTAGAAGGTCATCTCCTTCCTGTATTTTGAACAATGTTTTGTCGATGACACCTTTCTCAAATCCGTTATTGGTTAGAATCTTTGGGACGGGGTTTCGTACCGTGCTCTAGGGGCTTGTTTAAGTCCGTCTGGCGCTTTCCTTAGCTTTGTAAACTAGATCGATACCGTCTGTGTTGGCAAACCACGGTGGTTGTTCAACATAAACTTCTTAAAGCTCTCCATTCAGAAAGCACTCTTGACGTCCATTTGGTATACGATAAAATTCTTATGGGCGGCAAAGGCTAAAAATATCTGATGGCTTCTAGTCTCGCTACAGGGCGAAGGTTTCATCATAGTCGATTCCTTCTTCCCGACAATAGCCTTGTGCTACTAGTCTGGATTTGTTTCTTATGATAAGTCCATTTCCATCCTTTTTGTTTGAAATACCCATTTGGTTCCTATAACCGATTGGTGTGTCGATGCAGGTACAAGATACCATACATTGTTTCTTTCAAACCGTTAAGCTCTTCTTCCATAGATGTGATCCAATGAGAGTTGTTAAGAGCGTCTATGGTCGAAACAGGTTCGGATTGGGCTAAGAATACAGCGATAGTGCACATATTGAGTCTTCTAAGCTCGGATTGAGATTTCCATTCAGGAAATTGTGAGACTTCAGCATTAGATTCTTCTTGTGCACAAAGTACATTTCCTTGTGTACTCTGTATTCTTCTACGAGTAGAAACACTGCATTAATGTTTCCAATGATCAGCTCTTGCGGGTGATCTCTCAACCATCTTCGGTCGGGTTCTAGTTCGGGGTCCCGTCAGTATCGAAAGTTTACGTAGAACGGCTTGACTTATGCGACTTGACTTCATCCACATCGATTCTTACAGTGCGGGGTTGATTTCTAAATCAACTACGGGTTCTATTGGTGTAGGTGGATCCAAGATAGATAGATGGTGAATGTCACGAGTGATATTATCTACTCCGGTAGGGTCATGGTGTGGTTCGTCGAACACTACATGAATCGATTCCTCGATCGTCGATCTCCTTTTATTAAAGATTAAAGCTTCTTTGACGGAGGAGTATCCTACGAATATTCCTTCATCGATTTTTCATCAAATGTTCTAAGTTGGTCCTTCCCATTGTTCAATCATGCTTTGCATCCAAAATGTGAAAATACGAAACTAATGGAGTTTTGTTGTTCCATACCTCGTAATTTGTTTTGTTGTGATGCTTGTTGACGATACACGGTTTTGAGTGTAGCATCTTTGTATTGGTTGCTTCACCCTGCAAACGCCGCGGCAATTTGCTTTCAATCATTGTCCTAGTTGCATCTTTCAACGTCCTATTCTTTCGCTCGGCAACACCATTTTGTTGAGGTGTACGGGCGGTGAGTACTCGTCTTTGTATGCCATTCTCCGAACAGTATTGCTCTACAAAGCGGTTAGTAAATTCGGTACCTCTGCCGGAACGAATGCACACGATACTCGATGCTTTTTCATTCTCGCAACTTTCTCGGGAGCTCGGGCGGCCTTGATGTTGTTTCCTTCTTCTTGCTAAGAAAGATCGTCCAAGCATACCGGAATAATCATCAACAACAACCATACAATATTTCTTACCTCCCAAACTTATCGGGTCTACAGACCGTAGAGATCCATGTGTAGCATTTCCAATATTCTTTGGGTTGAAAGGTAGGATTTGCTCTTCGGGGTTGACTTGATTTGCTTGCCTTTACGGCATGGTCCGCATGACTGTCCTTCTTGAATGACACATCAGGCAAACCTCTTACCATACCTGTCTTGAAAGCTTGTTGATCGTCTTGAAGTTGACGTGAGACATCCTCTTGTGCCATAGCCGACTAAGATCTGCAGTGCCTTTGGCAACAAAACATGGAATTGAGGAGCTCATAGGCTTCCATCGGAATGTACATATTACACGATCCGCTTCCTGTAAGCACAACTTCCTTGGTTTGGGTGTTCTTGACTCTCTGACGATCTATATAGAACTTCACCGAGAAGCTGTTTATCACGTAATGGCTAATACTAAGTAGATTATCTTGTAAGCCTTCAACATATGCGACATCGGTGACTTTGAATTTCCCGACAAGTAGGTTTCCTTTCCCTCTTGTTCTTCCTTTAGATTTATCACCGAAGCGAACTTTTGGACCGCGACCTTCTACAAACTCGAGATAGCTTGCTCCTATCTCCGGTCATGTGACGAGAGCATCCACTATCGAAGTACTGTATCCTCCTCTAGAATGTCTGTAAGAAAGAAATTAAGTAGATTTAGGTCCCCTTTGATTTTTGGGTCCATGTATGTTAGTTCCTTTAGGTACCTGATTTTCCTGACAAAGAATTGGTTTCTTGTAGGATGTACTCGACAAGATTGCGGTATCTACGGGGGCATACCCGTAGTTGTTATAATCATGATAATTACTATGCATGTAAAATTCAGGGATTATTATTATTATTCGATGAGTGCCGTCTGGGAGGTGGAGCCATTTTCCTCGGCCTAACGGCTTGTCTTACGGGTCTCCGGTTGGATTCCCAATGCCGTTGTTGATACCGAATCGCATCTGCTTTGTCTTGAGGGATAACGGGGCTCCTGTATCAATACCTCGGCGAGTCAGACCGAAATCTTGCCGTGCGGGGCCTTTGGTGGTTGGATCTGCCTTCCTTCGAACGGCCGTTGGCCGTTGATATGCTCGGGAGCATGTTGAGTGCGCCTCACGAGTTGAAATGGCTTATGATTCCATGCTGGTATAGGTTTGCGGGGCGGAATTGCGGCCTTCGGTTTTCTGTGACGAGTTCCTTTATAGGATCGGGAGTATCTTTCGATTCTGGAATGTGTTCCACACTCTTGACGAACACAAGACTAGTTTTACCTTTATTCGAACATGAGCCGTATCCTAAGCCACTTTTATCATGAGCATGTTGCCCGGTGCTCGAATTTCTTCCATTCTTTTGGACGATTTTTCAAAAGACTTGAATGGTCTCAAGTTCGGTTTCCGCTTCTCGAGAGTTGTAATTTTGGTTTGTAGTAGAACCAAATCATTTGTCTTGCTCTCATTATGGGTTTTAACCTCATTTAGTTCATGAGCAAGTTGATGATTGCTCTCCATGAGTTTTTCAAATCGACCTTCTTTGGTTTCACAATCAAGAGACATATTATCATAGTTTATCTTGACAAGTCATTCTCATCTTTCAGCTCTAGATTTGTTAATTGAAGTTGTATATTCTCGATTTTAGACTCTCATGGGCTTTTGAATGTTTTTGAATTCATTCATCATATTTTCGAAAGTATGCGATGCATTGGATGGAATAACCGAGGTTGAACTTACCTCATCGTCATTGTCTTCACCTTCCGAACATCTTTAGCCATAAAGCACATGTATGCTTTATCATCGAACTCATCGTCGATGAATCACTCTCGATGACCACTGAAGACATTCGCAGATTTAGATGGTGTGGGGAGGCTTCGATTCTCCAATCGGGGCCTTGAGCTTGTCTTTCCAAGCACGTCTTCTTTCATCTCGCTCTTGTTGCTCGGCCTCCGGCAACCTTTGGACTTTGGGATGAGGACATTTGTTTGCATAATGACTGGTTTCGCAGCTTATAACACGAGTTAGCATCGGATGATGTTTGGTGCTTACCTTGTTGATGTGTTTGGGCTCGTAGGAGTCTTTCAGATTGTTTGATGAACTTTTGAACTTATGCATTAGAAGCGCCATTTCATCTTGTGACAGGATGTAAATGTCGTCATTGTCAAGACTCTTGTGACCGGGCTTCGATGAGCTAGGCATCTTTGTGTCGACGGTTCGTCTGGCGGCGAGAGCTGTGACCTTTGAGGAGATTCTTGACTTTCTCTCTTGTCTATGTCATACTCAAAAGCTTTAAGATCGGAGAAGAGATCAAAAGTGGATATTTCATTAAGATTACATGATACACGCATAGTGTGGTCTTAATGTCCCATCGGGCCGGGAGAGATACGAAAATTTTTAAGTTCTTCTCCTTTTGGGTGTAAATCTTGCCCAACGCTTCAAGTTCACCAACAATACCAAGTAAATCGAGGTCAAGTTCCTCAAGTGTTTCCGTTGGTTTCATTTCGAAAGATTCGAATTCTGAGTGAGTTTTGAAATTTTGTTTTCTTTTGAGAGCTCAGTTCCCTCACAAATTAACTTGAGTTTATCCTGCATTTCTTTGGGTGTTTTGCAGCTTTTTACCTTTGAGAACGTGCCTTTGTCAAGAGTGACAAATAACGCGTTCTTAGCCACATTGTCTAGGTTGGCTCGCTTCCTCTCATCGGTTGTCCATTGCTCGCGTTCCTTCTCGAGCATTTCAGCATTGGCTTGGCCCTCAATCCTTCTTGCCGGATTGACCTTCATAATCTTGATCGGACCATCTGTATAACAAAGATCATCTCTTCGTGCATTCTTGCAAGATGAGCTTCCATTACGATTCTCCTCGTCAAATTCGTTAATAGAGAACATAGGGACTTTGTTAATCATAGAAGTATCCATGCCGATAATATAGGAATGAAAGAAAGCTGTTTTGAAAATAAGTGATTTGAATCGATTCGGTTAAAGAAATACGATTCTTTTTAGAATCAACCGCTCGATACCACTTGTTGGCCACTTAAGTATCCGGATACGGTTTGGAAAAGTAGTTTAAACAACAAACTGTATGGAATCTAAATACGAGTGCGTAGCGGAAGTCTTGGATACGATTAGTTGCCGTGGATACGGCAACGACGTATTAGGTGTATACTTAATATATCACGGTAATTTCAAACAGTAAAAGTGAAGGTAAATGACACGATAATTTAAGTGGTTCGAGGTAAACCCCTCTACGTCCACTGGTCCTCCACACAGGAGTAAAAGTTTATTATATAATTCTGCGTACACAACTACGTAATTATAAACAAACCTATCCTTGTATCGTTCACACAGATTGATACAAAGAATATCACTTTCAACCGTTCACACAGATTGGTTAAAGCTTCCTTCTTGACTAGCTTCTTCACACACGGTTCCAAAGCTTCGTCCTTATTCGTCCCACACAGGTCGAATAACTTGTTGAGTTCACACAGAGCTCGGTTTTTACACAGAGGTAAAATGTTAGGTAACCAAGTAAGAGCAGTGACTTTGAATATCAAGATCGATGATAAATGTTCTTGATGTATGAGCCTTGTATATCTCTTTCGTTCTAACTTGCGGTTGCTCTGGAGATATGTTTGCTCGGATGATAACTTTGATAGCTTTGAGAGTTGGGTTACTTCAATAGATTTCGTGAGTGTCGATCTTCAATGTCTTCAAGGATATATATAGCCTCCGAAGAAAGTATCCGTTGAGATGTCCGTTTGAATAAGATTTCCTTCAACGGGAATATGACATGATCCGGATTTCGGGATTCTCAAGATCGAAGGCGACGGTATTTAAATACTTTATCCTTGAGTATTTAAATACTTCTTTGTTCAACGGGACTTGACTTGTGTTCTTTCTTGTCCTTTTGTAGGCTGTATGGAAGGTAGTGTATTTAGGGCATCGAGACAGTTTTCCATACTTGATCTTTTACAAGTCTTCTTCTTTATCTTGTGAGCTTCACTTATGCTGATTCGAGGCTGATCTTCGATACATGATAAATCCTTGAATCCTCGATACAGTTTTCCATACTGTATTTGGCATATATGTCAAAACCTTCTTAATAACAAATAACAATCGATACAGGGATCGGGTATCTAGGCTGAATCGATACAGGGTGTTTGTTTTTCCTAACAATAACTCAGCTGTGGATTAATCAATTTATTGTATTCTTAGAATGTGTTGTGTATGGCTCGTATTTGCACTTCATACTTGCACTAGCAAAATAGTGGAATTTTGCTAACCCCGAGTAATCGGGGGATAGATGTCTGTATTGCATCCAGATACATGCAGGTTCTTGGGGGGAGATAAACATAAGATCGTTACGAAGGATTATGGAGGACTAATGATACTAATCACATGAAGGCCACGTCTAGATGCAGTTAGTTGGAGTTCATTGTATGGTCTTTTCCACTTTCGTATTTTTCTGTTTGCGAGTGTATTTGATCCTTTTATGGGTATGAGTCCTGACAGAGTTATGTATGTTTGAGTTGTATGTTAATGATGAAAGACCAAATCGGTCTAATGGTCCGTTATTTAGCCATGTCGGCATGCTTTGTGATGTCACATTACGTATTTAGCTTTGGTAGATTCTCACGAAGAGGGTCTGCGGCATGTAATATTCCTTGAATGTTTTTGGGGGTGTTACAAGAGAGACCTGAATCCCTTGAATATTTGCAGATATTTCAGATACGTCACCTCATTTTCTCTTAGACGCGTAAACGATCGATGCGTCCAAGTAGAATTCTTCTACAATATGCTCATCATATAATTCGGCGTGGCGACTAGTAAGGCGGTAGAGAGCTTGCTGTTTCACCCAAGAAACAACAACTTCAATTCCATCGAAGTCTTCTCCTTCGACGTTGATTCTTTCCATCACTACGGAATTGGCAAAAATGCGTCTGTCGATGATAGTCTTTTTTTTCATGGATAGGGAGGAAGTTTGAGAAGTAGACATTTTAGCAGAAAAAGGTTGAAGAATACTTGAGAATATCGCAGAGAAATGCAAAAAATGCATAGAAAAATGTAGACTTTTTGCCTAGAGACTCGTTTAAAATTGCAGAAAGCGTAAAGAGTCTAGGAGTGCACAATAAAGTCCTTTTATAGGGTGCAGGTAAGATTAGGGTCACATACAGTGAACGGTCAGATTTAACGGATGGAAATCGTCTTTTTAAAATGAACGTATAGGGTGGATTCAGAATAACTGGTATGTCTTCTCCATCTTTTATTAAATGATAATCGATCCCACTTCTGACAGTTCGTCTTCCCTTATTGCACAAAACGGCAGTTTTGAAATTATTAAAATCGCATTTTTTGAGGCAGTGAAGTCCAAGTGTCTTTAAAGCATTAAAGAATAAAATGTTTGAAATATAAACAGGGCACGTGGACTTAAAACGTTTTTATACGAATAGTATTATAATATATTATATTAATTGACATCCTACAATGTACATGCTGTATCCACGAAAATACAGTGTTCCCCCTTAAAAGGTACATACAGGATTCAATTCTTACACCAATATTTGGATTAACACTATATTCTTGGGTCGTACTGTATTCCCCCTTAATTAATGCACACGTCAGTTGTATTAAGGTTTCATGCCTTCTTTATCCTATAGTACTATCTTACTGGTTCTGAGTGTATAGTTAATTAAAGTGGGTACTATATTCTTGGGTCTTACAGCATTCCCCCTCAATCGATGAGTAAAAGCATAAAAACTTATAGGGGTCCGCTGTAGCATTCCCAATTCTTGACGAAGCATGCATAATCTGGTTGTACTGAGAGGTTTTGATACGAAACCGACTACTCCAAGCGAAGTAGACGAAGTAAGAATTGACATAAAACACCTCGACCCTTCTCCAACTTACTTGGGCGAGAAAACAGATACGAGACACGGAGTTACCTTGATAATCAGACTTGGAGTAAATCAAACATAGGCAACTTGCACTTGGGGAAAGGGTCCAATTAAGAAGGCAAAAGAATAAAATAAGAGCTTTAACACTTTCTTTATTATTAAATCAGCAGGATCCTTGGCAACATGTGTAGGAAAAAGTGGCTGTCAGGAAGAATATGGAGACAAGTCCCAGCTTTTACTTTTGTTTGCATGTGACATGGGGGAACCTTTTATTATCTTTTCATTATTTTAAGAACAACTTGTATTAGTTTAGTTTATCTTGTCAGGCTATTTTTGCCTATAAATAGTGGTAGTAGAGTTGTAATGAAAGATCATTGAAGGTTGAAAATTTAAGAACACACCTTGTGTTTTCCTTGGTGAATGCTTTTCATCGAAACTTTGATTATTATTCGACGCGTCTTCGAATCTTAATCTGATTGATTCTCAATAGGTCTTGAGAAGAAATCACTTTATCGAGTTATAGGTCTAATTCGATAAAACAACTGTTTCTGTCCTGTTTCGATACTCTTCTTGTTTTCGATACAGTGTTGTACTTAATCAAAATTCTGTTTCAAGTGCAGTTCGATTGTTCGAACTTGTTTCCTGCTTTCAATTCGCATTCGACCGAAACGTGCTATTTCGAGTGTCGCTGTTTGGAGGTGGTCTGTGGCAAGTCTTTTATATTTGGCCAAGTTCCTGTCTTGTTGCTGTATCGAGTTGTTGTCATCCATTCCTATCACGAGTGCGTGCCGCTAGCCCGTATTATTGCTGTAGCGAACTGTTGTCATCAGTTCCCGACAGTTCCTTGTCGATAGCTTCCGCACGTCAAAACAACTTCCTGCTATATCGATAGCGAATTCGCATCACAAGAGAGAATTCATATCAGGTTTTGTAAATATGTCGGCCAACTGAAGATCTGTATGAATATTTTCGATCTTAACCTCCTTATTCTCAACATGATTCTTGATGAAGTGATGCTTCATATCGATATGATTAGTTCGCGAGTGCAACATAGGATTGTGCGTTATTGCAATTGCACTCGTGCTATCGCATATGATTGGCGTCTCTCTGGCACTGATTCCATAATCTGATAATTGCTGTTGCATCTAGGGAATCTGCATACAGCAACTTCCATGTAATACCATGGGTATTTCATGCTTTAATTACCGTGTATTTCATAAATTAAGATGTAATTTCTATCATTTGCAATATTGTCTTCTTATATTATGTGGTTTCATTAAAGTGCTATTGCGATACAATTGTGTGATGTGAATGGAATGGAGGTGACGTACCTTGACGCCGTTGGATGATTGTCGGTGCGAATATGGCCAACGTCTTTTTCCCCGAATAATTGTTTGACGAGTGAAAAGGGTCACTTCGAGATGGTTATAATGCGAGAAAATGACATAGGGATTAGTGACTAACGTACGAGAAATGTCATGCATAGCGTACGTTAGTTTCGAAGTATTACGTACGTTCACCTGACTTGGTTACGTACATAAAGGGAGAATTTGTCTTCTGACCAGAATCTTTCCTTTCGACACGGATTGGGTACTTTCGGTGGGCTAGAAGACAAACGAGTTAACTGCTCGTAACGTACGTTATCTGTCGAGCTTAACATACGCTATGTCAGGGCAGCTTATGTACGATAATACCCCAACATACGTAATGAGTAGGGACATTCCAGGCAGTAGCCTCTGGTCGACCATTACGTACGTTATCTAGGGAACACTACGTACGTAATGCTCTTTACGTACGTTAACCCATGAGTGTTAACATACGTTAAACACAACTGTGTGTTATAAATCAACGCATCCTCATTCATTTCCCTCGGCCCAAACACTTGTATTGACATCAAGGAGAGGATTACTCAAGCTCCGGAAGAGGTTATCTAGGTCGGTCGATCCATTCTTCGTTCCTCCTCGTTGTTCGTCGTTGCTTCGTCATCATTCCTCATTGTTCTTCCTCTATTAAGGTAGGTCTTTCAATCCTTGAGGTTATCTCTTTGATATTATTGTTATGCCTATTGGATTATGGGTATTTGGGTAGTTTTGTTAACTCCCGTAGATAATTTAATCGGATGAATTTGTAGTAATCAAAACTATCGTTGTAAGTATATTTCGTTCCCGAACCATTAATTCATGTATCTTGTTGTAATAATCATATGCGGAATTCCCATTTCAATCGACCTTGGAATGAACTTAACGAATCAATTGTAGGGAAAATCGTGTTAAGAATCCATTCACTATATGCTAAACTCTTTGAAATCCACCTTGATTATATAATTATCGAATGTTAATTAACTAGATGGAATCAATCTTGGTAGTATTACCATCATTAAGAATCAACCATTGAAATCATTGTGTGAAACGGAAACCCACCGAATTGAGAACTTGGAGTAGAGAATTTAATTAGTAGGTTATGAAGTTCAATTATGCTATACTCGATTTTTGTCAACCGAAATAATGGGGGATAATCTTGTTGAGCAAATTGTTATAACAATCGTTAATCAAAGGATTAAACCATGTAAAAATGAGTATTGTTATTGAGTTTAGAGTAACAATATTAGTTTTGCAAAATCGAACTAGGTTAAGAGTTTGGTTAGGAAAGGGAATGGGAAACTAGTTTTATTTGCCGTTATCCTTACGAAATGTTGATCAAGGATTATGTGATTAGGTTTAACTCGATCGGTCGTGGAAGTTCAAGTTGTCATAAGGCACTTACTGTCGAACTTAAGGCAAGTTAAACCTTGCTCGAGAAGTGTTAATTTTATTTACAATATTCGGAATACATGAATGTGCCGTTGTGTGATGAATGCCGAACAATTGTCTTTCTCTATAATTGTATTATGAATGGGCCGATGTGTTGGGGGTAAAACCTGAATGGTACTCGTGTGGAAATGTGTTGAGGGATAAGACCTAAATTGGCACCTATGTTCCGGAGTATTTCTGTGTAGATACTTCCACGAGCCTTGGTTGCGACCTTGGGGTTTATGTGTTAAAAGAGAAAGACAATGTGAATTATCATCTATATATTATGTGGTACGGTGTTAACAAATTGTGTATTTTATTGTGGAATGCTGTTATTGATTATAATTCTCTGACCCCAGTTTGTTTGGCATGATTCGTCGTGCCAGGTAAATTTGTTGAATATGTGCAGGACATTCCCGAGGGTTCCGGTCAGGCTTGAACGGTGTTGAAATAAAGTCCTGCTACCGCATATTTTTAATTAAATTTCCGAAAGTGATGTTTATGTAATAATCATTATTCGAATTATGTTTTGTTTCGACACTGTAATGCCCCGGAAAATTTTGGGGGTGTTACAGAAAATGGTATCAGAGCGCCCGGTTCCTGTTGAAAAAGATTTTGGCAAAATATCTTTTTATTGCGAAAATTTTATCCAAGTCCAACGCCCCAAGCGACCGTAACTCTTCAGGGGAATACAAAGTAAGTAGTGTATTTGTTTTCTGTTTGGGTGCAACATTTAAGTTGCTTAAGATAACTGTGTGTTGAACTGGCCCTTAGATTAATATTGTCTGTAATGGCACGCCATGGATCTAGGAGGATAGTACACGATGCTCAGGGTTCCGCCGTGAACTAGATCGAGGACAGGAACACTGCCGAGACTGTTCCAGCTGGGAACCAGTCGCCACCGATTAATCAAAATGATCAGGAGGCAGAGCGCCAGAATAACAACGCTGGAGGCATGGGCCCGGCTTTCATTCAGGCCCTCGCCCTGGCTATTGCCATGGGAATCACTCAAGTCAACCAAACAGAATGGATACCGGTCATCAACGTAGAGGAGAATGCAGGGAGAGATCGATGGCTGGGTGAGATGCTGAAAGCTAGTCCGCCATTGTTTGACGGAGAGGGGGAGAAACACGTGGATGACTGGATTTCCGAAATATAAACTGCATTCGATGTGATCGGTTGTCTAGAAAACCGAAAGGTGCCGCTCGGGCTTAATCATCTCCGCGACACTGCTGCCCGCTGGTGGAGAACTTACAAGCCAGAAAACCGAGTAGTCGGGTGGGCCGAATTCGCCCGGCTATTGAGGAACGAGTACTATCCTATATTGGCCCAACCGCTCGCGCACTAGACATTTTCAGTGTCGGACCACAGAATTTGCCCGTACCAGAGATCATTTGGGCCTACCGTACTGAGTTAAGTTACGTCTCACAGATGGTTCCATCGGAGGATCAACGAATTTGTCACCTTGCGCAGAGGTTGCCGAAATGTACAATGCTATGCCGCCGGATTCCACTGTACGACTCTGAGGGCGTACGAGGACGTAGTCACAGCATATACTGGTACTGTTGTTAACACTGACACCGGACACAATTCGAAGAAGCAGAAGACATCTAATCAGTCAGGGAGTACCGACAAGACAAACTTGGGGTCCGTGTCTTATTTTAAGTCATTAGTTTCATAACAATAGAAAGGGGCATCTGATCGTCCTTACCGTAAAGACTGCTTTAATTTTGGCGTATCCGGACATACTAAGGACCGGTGTCACAAGTCGGATACCAAATATTACTCTTGTGGAAAGAGTGGACACATGTCTCATTACTGCTGGCGAGCCAATCCTGCACAGAAATCAGCTCCTCATCAGAGTCAACAAGGCTCTGTACAATCCTCCAGGACATTTGTTGTTTCCAACTACTGAGCTGCACCCCATCAGACTCAACCACCACCACACGGTGCCGGTCGAGGCGGCGGGCGTGGTGGTGGTACTGGATCCTTTTCCAAGTCATTGCCGTCCCGTGTATTCGAACTGAGGGTTATGGATGGTCAGTCCGCGCCAGCTGTCTCAGATGCACTTCTTGTTAATTCCTAGTCTGTTCATGTACTATTTAATACCGGAGCCACACATTCGTTTATACCTGTGGAATGTGTTGAGCGTTTGAATCTTGCTTATGTGCCTTGTGAATCCTTTACTGTTAAACTACCCGAGGGTGGTAGAATAGGCGACAATCTAGAAGTTCGAGAGTGCCAGATCCGTATCAATAATCGTGGTTAGACTGCAAATCTTATGGTTTTCCCACTCCAGAATGAATATATCATTTTAGGTATGGACTGGATGCCCTTGTACAGGATGATATTAGATACCTACCACTTGACTCTTTCCATCATTGCTTGCAATGGTACCACGCGTGTTATGTCCTCCAAGAGGATACATCATAACTTCCGGTTGTGAACATCCCGATGGTGAATGAATTTCTAGATGTCTTTCCCGATGAACTACTAGGGCTGCCGCCGCACCGAGAAGTTGATCTCTCCATTGAATTTGAGCTGGGAACGAGACCTATTTTTAAAGCTCCTTACAGGATGGCACCATCCGAGATGAAAGAATTGAAGATACAACTCGAAGATCTGCTGGAGAAGGGATTGATCCGCCCGAGCACTTTGCCGTGGGGTGCGCCAATACTCTTTGTTAAAAAGAAGGATAACTCTCTATGCTTGTGCATTGACTACAGAGAATTAAACAAAGGTCACTATCAAGAATCGTTACCCACTTCCGAGGATTGATGATCTCCTAGATCAATTACAGGGGGTGGTTGTGTTTTCGATGATCGATTTACGGTCCGGATATCACCAATTGAGGATTCGGGAGGAAGATATACCCAAGACTACATTTTGATCGAGGTATGGACATTATGACTATATCATGGTATCATTCGGTTTGACCAATGCCCTGTAATATCCGGTCGAAAGTCATGTCATTTCAAACCTTTCATATTCTTCGGATCGTGATTTGTTGAGCGAACCCTTGTAATCATTGCTTGGAACCACCGTCTTGGGGTTCCCGTATTTCTATTTCATGTTATTGTTGTCCAGACATTGAATCATATTGCTTTTATTCTCTTTCCGGGTCAATTTTCATCATTTTAGGACCCGAAGGGGGTGTGAGCCGCGGCACAAGGAGTGTGCGCCGCGGCACACACATTTCCTATATTTGGCCGAGCAGGCTGTACCCGGTGCCGCGGCACACATGAGCTGAGCCGCGGCACACTGCCGAGTCATTGCCGCGGCAAACCTACTCTGAGCCGCAGCACACTGGTGTTGCATCCCCAAAAACCACTTTGTACCGGTGCGGCACACACGAGCTGAGCCGCGGCACACTAAAACACAGGAACAATTTTAGGCTGTGCCGCGGCACACATATCTTGAGCCGCGGCACACAATGCGGTCCAATTGCATAATTCGGCCTTTTAAGCGTGATTCCACCTTCTTCCTCCATTTCCACCTTCTATCGCGAGAGAGAGTTGAGGAGGAGCTCTTTTCATAGCTATCACTTGTGTGTTGAAGATTTACCACTTTCAATCGGTTGGGAAGCCGGATAGTCGATCTATCGCGTATTCCTTGGATCATAGAGCTTGGATATTCAAGAGGTAATTCCTTCGACATCTTGACTTCTCGATTTTGTGTGGGTATTGACGTTTTGGATGATGAAATCATGGTGTATGTTGTGATATATGCGTGATTATGGACATGATTGGGTATTCATCGGATTATTGAAAGATTATTCAAGAACACTTTGATTTTGTGTTGGTTTTTGGGGATTTTCGTAGATTCGTCCGTTTTATCCGATTGAAGCTTGAGAACCTTGAGATTTTGATATATCTATACCGTATGAGTGTTTTCTTCCGATTTTTCGGGATGAATTATGTCGTTTTCGGACTTGTGAGGTTTGGACGATTTTACAACCTCTAGTTGATTATCCGTATATCTTTATGAATCGTAGACGGGTTTCGGGGGTTTCTTCGTGTACTTTGAATATGGATAATTAATTATCATATTCCTTGCGAATCGTTTAGGTGCCGGAAGCGCGTTCTTGGACCTACCAATCTCATACCCCTTTTTTTCCGTTCGTTCCTCGATGTCTCAAAGGCAAGTATACATTTATGATTGTACGTTCTCGACTTTGAAAGTATGAAATATTGATGATATGATTATTTCTAGCCACTCCGGGACGGGCCTATGGTCCTTTGACGGTTTCGTAGCCTCTGGTGCGATTCCATGGTTGATATGAACGAACCGTTTCTACGGCATTCATATGAAATAATGTTGGCATGTAATGAACGAACCGTTTTGACGGCATTCCTACATGTAACGGCGTATGATATGAACGAACCGTTTTTACGGCATTCACATACGTCTTGAGATTTTAGTTATTCCGGAATACTAGTCTTAAATTGATGAATTGACGGATATTGATGAATTGACGGTTTACATTACTTTATTGTCGAGGAGTATTGTGTTTCATATTGATATACTTGCACTAGCTATTCGACGGCTAACCCCTTTATGGGGGAAATACGTTTCATGTATTTCAGGTTCCAGGAGGTCGGACAGGCAGGTATCGGGTCGGCACGAAGATGGTGGGCAAGTGTGATACTGTGTCTTTCTTCCAGTTATGGTTGGAGTTCCGGTTCAGTGTTGTTGTTCTGGTTTGTCTTTTGTATACTCGAGTATTGTTTTTCTCTTTCCTTGATGTTCCTACTGTGTTTGCCGAAGTATTGAATGGTAATGTGATGTCCGTGAATACATTGGTTATGTTTCGAATACCTTTGTATCGTTTTTCATTCCTTTGTGTGTAGACCTTATCGGTCAAAATTTATGGTTACGCGCATGTATAGCCTTGTGAGTCCCACGGCGGGGCTTACGGCGCTGTAATATCCCTGAATAACTTGGGGGTGTTACAGAATATGGTATCAGAGCTTAGGTCTATGGATACCTAGGCTGTCGGTCTTTTGGGTCGATTGAGTTCGTTAAATGTCCACAGTATCACTACTCTGCCATCATCACAAGGCGACGGTACTTGTAAGACCTCTCACTCTCTGGTGTTTCCTTATTCGTTTTGCTTCCTTTTATCGGTATTCTTGAGAATCGACACTTTGTTGATGCGTGATTGAATTGTGCTTACGTGACTTGTGTGTTCTTGATGTCACCGGTAGGGGCCGTGGCCGTGGTCGTGGCCGTGGCGAGGAAGAGGTCGTGGCGCGGCCGTTTCCATCGGGCCGGTTGCGGGTCGACCAACCCCAGCTTGTCGAACTCGGTGCATCCCGATACCGAGAGTCGCACGACTACCAAATGGTCGTGGGAACAACGCAGACGTTGGAGTGGCGAATGCACTTCAACAATTGGCTACTCGAGATGACTATTTTGGCCTGTGATTGGTGAATAACCCGAACCCAAACACGGATGCCCTGCTTCAGAACGTAATCCGTATGCACCCTCCACAGTTTGGCGGTGCCACAGACCCGTTAGGCTGGGAGGATTGGCTAGCAGAGTTGGAGAAGATTTTCGAGGCAGTTGATTGCCCCGAGGTGAGGAAAGTACCGATTGCTCAGTATTTCCTCACTAAGGAGGCCGCTACTTGGTGGAAGGTCATCAAGCCACAGGATCGTATTGCCTCATGGGATGAATTTAAGGAGCTATTGGAGGCCGAGTTTTGTCCTTGGCCGGTACGAGAGAGCCGAATCCGAGCCTTCTTCGAGGCTAAACCACAAGATATTCCCGTTTCGCAGGCAATCGTGGAGTATAACCAACAATTAATCCATGTGAAGGATCAAGTACGTAACGAGCGTGATAAGATCCGTTATTTCGATATGCGGATGAATTTGGACTTGCGGCGGTACATGGCCGGATTTGCTTGTACCACACTGAAAGAGTATCAGGACATAGCTTTAGCCCATGATATGTTGAGCCCTGACAAAGATACCGTTGAAGAACCGAAGAAGCAGAAAGTCGGGGGAAATTTTTCTGGATCTAAGGGTGGCAACTTTCAGAAGTCACAGACGACTAACCGTTTTGATACCGTCACGTTCTAATAAAGGGAAGAGGAGTTACCGTCCCACTTCGGGTACCTCAAATCGCGCGGTGACTTGCTATAATTGTGGCCGTTCAGGCCACATTAATTTGGAATGCCACTTTCCACCGTTAAAGTGTCACACGTGTGGTCAGATGGGGCATAGAGCGGTTTATTGTTCCGAGCCGAACCAGACTTTAGACACTCGGGCTTCTGCCCCAACACCCTTTGATCAAGGTGTTAATCAGCGGCAATCTTTCGGTCAACCTCAGCAGAATTTTGGCAGGGGCCGGGGACGGGGTCAGAACGCTGGAGGGGGGAACTCTAGCGTCGGTTCGGTGCAACCACGGGTTTATGAGATGCGTCGAACAGACGAACCCGATGCGGCGGTGGCTTCAGGTACCATCCATATTCTATCCTATCCAGTCCGTGTACTTTTTGATTCGGGTGCTACACATTCTTTTATTTCTTTGGAGTGTGTACGCCGTTTGAATATAACTTGTTTAATTGCTATGATCCCTTTATCGTGAGATCGCCAGCTGGGATAGGATTTTGGGGAATCGGGAGATTAGAGAATTTCCGGTGGTTATATCCGGTATGGAATGGTTATCAAATTTAATTGTAGTTGACATGGAAGGCGAGGACGTAATCCTCGGCGAGGATTGGCTTAATAATCACCAGGCGATTATGAATTACCGTACCAAAGTTATCACTATGATGACTAAGGACGGATCTGAGTACTCATTTTTGGGACGCAAGTTGGGCCAATCCAAGTTACTTATCAGTTCCATGAAGGCCGTAAAACTTTTGAATAAAGGTTGTACGGGCTATTGGTGTTATGCATTGAAAACGGAAGGAATTGAAGTCGATTTCTCTTCAATTCCGGTTGTTAACGAGTATCCCGATGTTTTTCCGGACGACCTTCCGGGATTACCGCCAGATCGAGAGATAGAATTTACCGTAGACTTAGAGCCAGATGCGGCTCCGATCTCTAAAGCACCTTACCGGATGGCACCTTCCGAGATGCAGGAATTGAAGACTCAGTTGGGAGAGCTTTTGGAAAGAGGGTACATCAGACCGAGCGCTTCGCCTTGGGGCGCGCCTGTTCTTTTCGTAAGGAAGAAAGATGGTTCACTACGTTTATGCATCGACTACCGTGAGCTGAATAAAGTAACCATCAAAAACAAGTATCCTTTGCCTCGTATAGACGACTTATTTGATCAATTGCAAGGGGCTGCAGTTTTCTCGAAAATTGATTTAAGATCCGGGTATTATCAACTCAGGGTGAGGGAGTCCGACGTTCCGAAGACGGCGTTCCGGATGAGATATGGGCATTATGAATTTGTAGTTATGCCTTTTGGGTTGACGAATGCGCCGACAGTATTCATGCAGTTAATGAATAAAATATTCATCGAATACCTCGATAGGTGTGTAGTCGTCTTTATTGACGACATCTTGATTTATTCTCGAGATAAGGAGGAACATGCCCGGCACTTGCGTTTGGTCTTAGACATTTTGAGAACCGAGCACCTCTATGCAAAATTCTCGAAATGTGAGTTTTGGTTGGAAGAAGTTATATTTCTCGGCCATGTGATTTCGGCCGAAGGGGTTCGTGTAGACCCGCAGAAGATCGAGGCGATCTTGGATTGGGCACCGCCTAAAAATGTTAAAGAGGTTCGTAGCTTTTGGGCCGTCTTTGGTATTACCGTCGGTTTGTCGAGGGGTTTTCGAAACTCGCTCGACCGCTTACAAAATTACTCCAGAAAACCGAAAAATTTATCTGGACGGATGAGAGACAACAGAGCTTCGATGAACTGAAGAGACGATTGACTTCAGCGCCGATTTTAACTTTACCGCATGGTAGCGAAGGCTTTGCAGTTTACAGTGACGCTTCGGGTCAAGGCCTGGGCTGTGTGCTTATGCAGCATGATAAGACGATAGCTTTTGCGTCTCGTCAATTAAAGCCTTATGAGGTAAATTATCCTACTCACGATTTAGAATTGGCCGCAATTGTCTTCGCACTCAAGATTTGGCGGCATTATTTGTATGGTTCACCGTGCCGGATTTATACCGATCACAAGAGCACGAAATATATTTTCAGCCGAAGGAGCTGAATATG
The DNA here is from genome assembly GCA_033398695.1 of Orobanche coerulescens. Classification (NCBI taxonomy): domain Eukaryota; kingdom Viridiplantae; phylum Streptophyta; class Magnoliopsida; order Lamiales; family Orobanchaceae; genus Orobanche; species Orobanche coerulescens. The sequence goes on along the minus strand of CM065804.1, from coordinate 67,562,515 downwards.
AGACAGAGACGTTGGCTAGAGTTGATAAAGGATTATGATCGGAAATTCTTTACCACCCCGGGAAAGCCAATGTCGCTTGCGGATGCTTTGAGCCGCAAATCGGCATCTCTTCAAATACTTGAGGTTCTTACGCCCTGCACGAAGATTCGTCAGGATCTAATTGAACAAGGGATCGAAGTGTGGCTTCAGCGAGTACAGGGACAGTTGTGTACTCTCGAAATTACTTCGTCCTTGGTTGACGATATCAAAGGGAAACAGTGGAGTGACCCGATGATTTCTCAACTGAAGGAAGATGTGATTAAAGGAAAAGCTCCTGGCTTTATGGTGCACGAGGATAGTATTTTGAGATTTCAGGGCAGGCTTTGCGTTCCGAATGATTTGGAATTGAGACAGAGGATTCTCCGAGAAGCTCATGCTACGCCTTACTCAATCCACCCCGGGACGAGTAAGATGTACAAAGATTTGAAGCGAAATTTTTGGTGGAATAACATGAAGAAGGATGTTACGGAGTTTGTACTACGGTGCTTGACGTGTCAACAAGTCAAGATCGAACATCAACGACCGGCGGGGTTGTTGAAACCACTCCCCATTCCCGAGTGGAAGTGGGAAGATATCTCAATGGATTTTATCACGGGCATGCCGAGAACTCGGGCTGGAATGAATATGATTTGGGTAATCGTCGATCGATTGACCAAGTCTGCACACTTCTTGGGTATTAAGGATACTTGGGGACCGGATAGATTGGCTCGAACCTTTATCGCTGAGATCGTGAGGTTACACGGTGCCCCCAAGACCATTGTTTCTGATCGAGACGGCCGTTTCGTATCGCATTTTTGGCAGGCCGTTCATCAGGCTCTGGGTACTGAGTTGAGATTGAGCACTTCCTTTCATCCTCAGTCGGACGGTCAGACAGAGAGGATGACTCAGACGTTGGAGGATATGTTACGGGCTTGTGCCTTAGACTGGAGTAATGATTGGGAGCTTCACTTGCCGTTGATCGAGTTTGCTTACAATAATAGTTAGCATGCGTCGATCAAAATGGCACCCTTCGAGGCTCTCTATGGTAGGCGATGTAGGTCGCCATTATGTTGGGACGAGGCTTCTGAGCTAGTTGGGACGGAACCAGATATGTTGTTGGAAACCAAGGAAAAGATTTCTATCATCCGAGACCGACATCGACCGCCCGCAGTCGTCAAATCCTACGCCGATTCTCGTCGTCGACCCTTGGAGTTTGAAGTGGGGGATCATGTCTTGCTCAAAGTATCTCCGACCAGAGGTGTTTTCCGCTTCTGTAAAAAGGGAAAACTCAGTCCAAGGTATATCGGACCTTTTGAGATTTTGGACGAGTTGGAGACTTAGCTTATCGCTTGGCATTACCTCCAGCTTTGAGTCACGTCCATAGTGTTTTTCATGTGTCCCGATTGAGGAAGTACGTCGGATCCGAGCCACATTATCGACTACGGTGAGATTAATGTAGCCGAGGATATTACCTTTCCGGAGAGACCCGTGAAGATCCTTGAGCGTCGCGAGAAACAGCTTGCATAAGACCATTCCACTGGTTAAAGTACAATGGTCGAGGCATGGAGTCGAAGAGGCGACTTGGGAGACGGAAGAGAAGATGCGGGTGGAATACCCCGAACTATTTATTTCTTAAGTTTCGGGACGAAACTTCTTTTAGAGGGGGAGAATGTAATATCCGGCCGAAAGTCATGTCATTTCAAACCTTTCATATTCTTCGGATCGTGATTTGTTGAGCGAACCCTTGTAATCATTGCTTGGAACCACCGTCTTGGGGTTCCCGTATTTCTATTTCATGTTATTGTTGTCCAGACATTGAATCATATTGCTTTTATTCTCTTTCCGGTCAATTTTCATCATTTTAGGACCCGAAGGGGGTGTGAGCCGCGGCACAAGGAGTGTGCGCCGCGGCACACACATTTCCTATATTTGGCCGAGCGGTGTACCCGGTGCCGCGGCACACATTAGCTGAGCCTCGGCACACAGCCGAGTCATTGCCGCGGCAAACCTACTCGAGCCGCGGCACACCGGTGTTGCATCCCCAAAGAAAAACTCCGCAGACCGGTGCCGCGGCACACTGAGAGCCGCGGCATGCACACTACCGAAACCTGGGAACAATTTTTAGGCCTGTGCCGCGGCACACATATGCTGAGCCGCGGCACACAATGCGGTCAACTGCATAATTCGGCCTTTTAAGCGTGATTCCAGCCTTCTTCCTCCATTTCCACCTTCTATCGCGAGAGAGAGAGAGTTGAGGGAGGAGCTCTTTTCATAGCTATCACTTGTGTGTTGAAGATTTACCACTTTCAATCGGTTGGGAAGCCCGGATAGTCGATCTATCGCGTATTCCTTGGATCATAGAGCTTGGATATTCAAGAGGTAATTCCTTCGACATCTTGACTTCTCGATTTTGTGTGGGTATTGACATTTTGGATGATGAAATCATGGTGTATGTTGTGATATATGCGTGATTATGGACATGATTGGGTATTGATCGGATTATTGAAAGATTATTCAAGAACACTTTGATTTTGTGTTGGTTTTTGGGGATTTTCGTAGATTCGTCCGTTTTATCCGATTGAAGCTTGAGAACCTTGAGATTTTGATATATCTATACCGTATGAGTGTTTTCTTCCGATTTTTCGGGATGAATTATGTCGTTTTCGGACTTGTGAGGTTTGGACGATTTTCCAACCTCTAGTTGATTATCCGTATATCTTTATGAATCGTAGACGGGTTTCGGGGGTTTCTTCGTGTACTTTGAATATGGATAATTAATTATCATATTCCTTGCGAATCGTTTAGGTGCCGGAAGCGCGTTCTTGGACATACCAATCTCATACCCCTTTTTTCCGTCGCTCTCGATGTCTCAAAGGCAAGTATACATTTATGATTGTACGTTCTCGACTTTGAAAGTATGAAATATTGATGATATGATTATTTCTAGCCACTCCGGGACGGGCCTATGGTCCTCTGAGGGTTTCGTAGCCTCTGGTGCGATTCCATGGTTGATATGAACGAACCGTTTCTACGGCATTCATATGAAATAATGTTGGCATGTAATGAACGAACCGTTTTGACGGCATTCCTACATGTAACGGCGTATGATATGAACGAACCGTTTTTACGGCATTCACATACGTCTTGAGATTTTAGTTATTCCGGAATACTAGTCTTAAATTGATGAATTGACGGTTTACATTACTTTATTGTCGAGGAGTATTGTGTTTCATATTGATATACTTGCACTAGCTATTCGACGGCTAACCCCTTTATGGGGGAAATACGTTTCATGTATTTCAGGTTCCAGGAGGTCGGACAGGCAGGTATCGGGTCGGCACGAAGATGGTGGGCAAGTGTGATACTGTGTCTTTCTTCCAGTTATGGTTGGAGTTCTGGTTCAGTGTTGTTGTACTGGATTGTCTTTTGAATACTCGAGTATTGTTTTCCTCTTTCCTTGATGTTCCGGCCTGTGTTTGCCGAAGTATTGAATGGTAATGTGATGTCCGTGAATACATTGGTTATGTTTCGAATACCTTTGTATCGTTTTTCATTCCTTTTTGTGTAGACCTTATCGGTCAAAATTTATGGTTACGCGTATGTATAGCCTTGTGGGTCCCACGGCGGGGCTTACGGCGCTGTAATATCCCTGAATAACTTGGGGGTGTTACATGCCCTAGCCGTTTTCAGGGAGTTGATGAATATAGTTTTAATCGATTTCCTCGATAAGTGCGTCGTGGTTTTCATTGACGACATCCTAATTTATTCTCGAAGCCAAAAGAAGCACGAAGAACATTTGAGACAGGTATTGAGCGTGTTTAGGCAACACCAAATTTACGCAAAACTTGCCAAGTGCGAATTCTGGATGCCGAAAGTAATTTTCCTCGGACATGTTGTATCGGTGGAAGGCGTTAAGGTCGATCTATAGAAGATTGAAACGATAATGAGTTGGGAACCACCAAAGAACGTCAAGGAGGTAAGGAGTTTTCTAGGATTGACAGATTATTATCGAAGATTCGTTGGGGCTTTTTCCTGCATTGCTCGACCGTTAACGAACCTGCTAAGGAAAAGTACCAAGTTTATTTGGACTACGGATTGTCAGAAGCGCTTTGATGAACTCAAGAGGAGGTTGACTACTGCTCCAGTGTTAGTACTACCGCAGGGCACAAAAGGATTCGTTATACACACGGACGCATCTAAGCATGGGTTGGGGTGTGTTTTCATGCAGAAAGATAGAGTTATTGCATACGCGTCTCGACAACTGAAGACGTACGAAATGAATTACCCGACGCATGACTTGCAGTGGTACACGCCCTCAAGATTTGGAGGCGCTATCCTTATGGAGTTACTTGTAATATTTTCACGGACCATAAGAGTTTGAAATGTATCTTCACCGAGAGGGAATTAAACATGAGGCAGAGGCGCTGGTTGGAGCTAATCAAAGACTATGACGTGGAAATCTCATACCACCCCAGAAAGGCCAATGTCGTAGCTGATGCACTTAGTCGTAAAACTACAAAAGAAGTAATGTTATCCAGCCTAACGGTTTAAACCGAACTACAACAAGACATCAAGAGAAGTGGTACTGAAGTATGGGTACAACACAGACAAGGACAACTATGCTCAATCAATATACACTTGTCCTTACTAAATGAGATACGTCTGGCACAGATGGAGGATCCCAAACTACGTGCGATCGGTGCAAGGATTGAGGAAGGAAATGTTTCTGACTATAAGATCCGGGGGGACTTGGTGAGGTTCAAGAATAGGATCTGTATTCTACCAAATGACGAGCTGAACCAAATTATACTGAGAGAAGCACACTCCACTCCCTACTCCATTCACCCCATAGTGAGAAAAATGTAGAAAGATCTGCGACAGAGTTTTTGGTGGAAAAATATGAAACCGGAAGTGGCTAGATTCGTTGCCCGATGTATGACGTGCCAACAAGTAAAAATTGAACACCGCAGACCTTCCGGATTCATGTAACCCTTACCCATTCTGGAGTAGAAATGGGAAAGCATATCAATGGATTTTGTCACTAATTTACCAATGGCGGTGGGAGGAAAGGACACAGTTTGGGTTATCGTTGATCGATTAACGAAATCAGCACATTTATTCCAATTCAGGAAAGGACCGGAACAAAGCAATTATTCACTATTTTCACCCGAGAAGTCGTGAGGTTGCACGGTGTTCCCTCATCCATCATTTCGGATAGGGACACCAGGTGTGTGTCCCGTTTTTGGAAAGCCGTCCACAAAGCTATAGGAACCCAGTTGAATTTTAGCACAACCTATCACCCTTGGATGGATGGAATGATCGAGCATACGATACAAACCTTGGAAGATATGTTGAGGGCATGTGTGCTCGATTGGGGAAAGGATTGGGTTAAGCATCTCGGATTAGTGGAGTTTATGTACAACAACAGTTGGCACGCGAGCATAAGCATGGCACTATTTGAAGCTCTGTATGGATGAATATGCAAGTCGCGGTTATGCTGGTATGATGCTTCTGACACCGTGGCTACCGAGTTAGATTTGATCTAGGAATCCATTAAGAAGATCTCTATTGTTCGAAAAAATATGTTAGCAGTGCAAAGTCGGCGGAAATCATATGCCGAGAACCGGCAGCGACCGTTGGAATTTACGATCGGGGATCATGTTTGGGTCAAAGTATCACCTATGCTAGGTCTCTGGCATTTCGTCCAGAAAGGCAAGTTAAGCCCAAGCTTCATAGGCTCGTTCGAGATATTTGACCGAGTTGAAAAACTTGCGTATCGATTAGCCCTACCGCCGCATTTGGATGGAGTGCATAATGTATTTAACGTCTACCAGTTAAGGAAGTATGTCTATGATCCAAGTCACAAACTCAATTTTTAATAAGTGGAAATTTATGGAGATGCTACTTTTAGAGAAGTGCCGATCGCCATCTTGGATCGGCGTGTGAAAACATTACGAAATAAAGCCATACCCCTTGTGAAAGTTCAGTGGTCGCACCACGGCATGGAAGAAGCAACTTGGGAGACCGAATCAAGCATGAGGGAAAATCATCCCGAGTTATTTTCTTAGATTCGGGACGAAACTATTATAAGGGGTGGTATGTAATACCATAGGTATTTCATGCTTTAATTACCGTGTATTCATAAATTTTAAAATGTAATTTCTATTATTTGGGATTTTATCTTCTTATGTTATGTGGTTTCATTAAAGTGCTATTGCGATACAATTATGTGATGTGAATGGAACGAAGGTGACGTACCTTGATGCCGTTGGAGGATTGTCGGTGCGAATATGACAGTGTCCAACGTCTTGTTCCCCAAATAATTGTTTGCCGAGTGAAAAGGGTCACTATGAGATGGTTATAATGTGATAAAATGACGTAGGGACTGAGTGACTAACGCACGCTAAATCACATACATAGCATGCATTAGTTTCGAAGTATTACGTACGTTAACCCGACTTGGTTACGTACGTAAAGGGATAATTGGTCTTCCGACCAGGATCTTTCCTTTTGAAATAGATTGGGTACTTTCGGTGGGCTCGAAGACAAACGAGTCAACTCCTAATAACGTACGTTATCTGTCGAGCTTAACGTACTTGATGTCAGGGTAGCTTACGTACGTTAATACCCCTACATATGTAATGAGTAGGGACATTCCATGCAGTAGCCTCTGGTTGACCATTACGTACGATATCTAGGCAACACTACGTACGTAATGCTCTTTACCTACGTTAACCTATGAGTGTTCACGTACGTTAAACACAATCGTGTGTTATAAATCAACACCTCCTCCTACATTTCCCTTGGCCAAAACACTTGTGCAATCTCCTGAAAAACCTTCCCCAGCCCCCTTAGAAGATTTCTAGCCTTCCAAACACTTGTATTGACATCAAGGAGAGGATTACTCAAGCTCCGGAGGAGGTTATCTAGGTCGATCGATCCATTCTTATTTCCTCCTCGTTGTTCTTCGTTGGTTCATCATCATTCCTCATTGTTCTTCCTCTATTAAGGTAAGTTTATCAATCATTGAGGTTATCTCTTCGATATTGTTGTTATGCATATTGGATTACGGGTATTTGGATAGTTTTGTTAACTCCCGTAAATAATTTAATCGAATGAACTTGTAGTAATCAAAACTATCGTTGTAAGTATATTTCGTTCCCGAACCATTAATTCATGTATCTTGTGGTAATAATCATATGCGGAATTCCCATTTCAATCGACCTTGGAAACATGAACTTAACGAATTAATTATATGGGAAATCGTGTTAAGAATCCATTCACCATATGCTAAACTATTTGAAATCCACCTTGATTTTATAATTATCGAATGTTAATTAACTAGATGGAGTCAATCTTGGTAGTATTACCATCATTATGAATCGACCATTGAAATCGTTGTGTGAAACGGAAACCCACCAAATAGAGAACTCGGAGTAGAGAATTTAATTAGTAGGTTATGGAGTTTAATTATGCTATACTCGACTTTTGTGAACCGAAATAATGTGGGGGATAATCTTGTCGAGCAAATTGTTATAACAATCGTTAATCAAAGGATTAAGCCATGTAAAAATGAGTATTGTTATTGAGTTTAGAATAACGATATTAGTTTTTCAAAATCGAACTAGGTTAAGAGTTTGGTTGGGAAAGGGAATGGGAAACTAGTTTTATTCGCCGTTATCCTTACGAAATGTTTATCAAATATTATGTGATTAGGTTGAACTCGATCGGTCGTGGAAGTTCAAGTTGTCGTAAGGCACTTACCATCGGATTTAAGGCAAGTAAAATCTTGCTCGAGAAGTGTTAATTTTATTTATAATATTCGGAATACATGATGTCCCGTTGTGTGATGAATGCCGAACGATTGTCTTTCTCTAGAATTGTATTATGAATAGGCCAATGTGTTGGGAGTAAAACCTGAATGGTACTCATGTCGAAACGTGTTGAGGGACAAGACCTAAATTGGCACCCATGTTATGGAGTATTTCTGTGTAGATACTTCCGTGAGCCTTGGTTGCTACCTTGGAGTTTATGTGTTAAAAGAGAAAGACAACGTCGGTTATACTGTGAATTATCATCTATATATTATGTGGTACGGTGTTAAGAAATCGTGTATTTCGTTGTGGAATACTGTTATTGATTATAATTCTCTGACCCCGATTTGTCTGGCATGATTCATCGTGCCAGGTAAATTTGTTGAATATGGGCAAGACATTCCTGAGGGTTCCAGTCAGGCTTGAATGGTGTTAGAATAAAGTCCTGCTACCGCATGTTTTTATTTAAATTTCCGAAAGTGATGTTTATGTAGTAATCGTAATTCAAATTATGTTTTCTTTCAAAGACATTTCGTTTCACATTATGTAACTGTGGACTCATCTGTTTTATAATACCTTATTTAAAATATCAATTTCCTAAAATAGCCTTGCTGGTCCCACACGAGATTCATGACACTGTAATGCCCCAAAAAATTTTGGAGCTGTTACATTCCAGCGGCATAGTATTCCGCCTCAGATGGAAAAAGCGAGTTGGCCAATTGTTTCTTACTGAACCATGACACAAGTCTAGGTCCAAGAAAGTGACAAGTACCGCTTGTACTCTTCCTATCCAACTTACAGACTCCGAGATCTGAGTCACTGTAGCCAAACAAATCGAATCCTCCTTCCTTAGGACACCACAAACCTACATCAACTGTTCCTTTTACGTACTTAAGGATTCGTTTGGCTGTCGTGAAGTGTGACTCCTTAGGTGCTACTTGATACCGAGCACACACTCCTACAGCAAACTAAATATCTGGCCTGCTAGCCGTTAGGTACAGGAGTGAGCCAATAAGCTTCATGTATAGTGATTGATCAACCGGCTTTCCAGCTTCGTCAGCACCAATTTGAACAGAAGTGCTCATGGGGGTTGACAAGGATTTGGAGTTGTTCATCCCAAATTTGTTGAGCAGCTCCTTGTTGTACTTCTCCTTGTTGATAAAGATTCCTATAGGCAATTGCTTCACCTGCAAACCTAGGAAATAACTATGTTCCCCCATAATACTTATTTCAAATTTACTTTGCATGATTTGAGAGAACCTTTGACATAAAGCAAGGTTAGTAGAACCAAATATAATATCATCGACATGTATTTGCACCATTAACAGGTCATCTCCTTCCTGTATCTTAAATAGAGTCTTGTCCACCGCACCTTTCTCAAATCCATTATCGGTTAGGCACTGGGAAAAGTTTTTGTACCATGCTCTTGGTGCTTGCTTAAGTCCGTACAGAGCTTTCTGTAATCTGTATACTAGGTCTCTGCCTTCAGTGTTGACAAACCCTAGTGGTTGCTCAAGATAGACTTCTTTGGTGAGGTCTCCATTCAGGAATGGGATCTTAATGTCCATTTGATATACTATAAAGCTCTTATGGGCGGCAAAAGCTAAGAATATCCGATGGCTTCTAGTATGGCCACATGGGCAAATGTATCATCATAGTCTATACCTTCTTCCTGTATGTAGCCTTGTGCGACTAGACGGGATTTGTTCCTGATAACAAGTCCATTCTCATCCTTCTTGTTTCTAAGTACCCATTTGGTTCCAATTACAGCTTGATGTTCTGGCCGAGGTACTAGATACCATACAATATTTCTTTCGAAACTATTAAGCTCTTCTTCCAGTGAGAATTATTCAAAGCTTTATTCGTATAAACAGGTCCGGATTGAGCTAAGAATACAGCTAGAGTGCACATAGCTAGTGTCCTAAGTTCAGCTTGAGATTTCCATACAGGAAAGGAGATTTCTCAGAATCAGATTCTTCTTGTGCACATAGTACAGTTCCTTGTGTACTTTGTATTCTTCTTCGGGTAGATACACCATCATCAATATCACCAATAATTAATTCATGTGATGATATTTCAACCATCTCCTGTCAGGTTCTAGTTCGGCATCCCGTACTGTATCTTGAGGTGCTGTAGTTTCAGCCTCAGTTTCGACTACTTCTGATCTTACAGCTACGGGATTGATCTCTAAGTCTACGACAGGTTCTATTGGAGTTCTAGGGTCATCAATCGAGAGTGTTCGGATATTTTGGGTTAAGTCTTCTATTCCTGTAGGATTGAAATGAGGTTCATCGAATACTACATGGACAGATTCCTCGATTGTCAGCTTCCTTTTAGTTAAGGTCTTGAAAGCTTTATTGATAGAGGAGTATCCTACAACTATTCGTTCATCTGACTTTTCATCAAAAGTCTTGAGTTGGTCTTTCCCATTATTCAGAACATAACAGCGGCACCCAAAGATGTGAAAATGAAAATGAGGTCTATTTATAGCCAAAATTCCTACAACTATTACAATATAAAGATATAAAATAAAACTTATAAAGACTAAGAAATTTTAAATTCAACATTCAAAGCTCCTAAAATCTGATCAATGACTAATCAACCCATAATTTAAGGAGTCAAAACATTTTTAGGGGACAAAAATCAAAGACCAAGAGTTAAGTTGTGAAAATAAGAAATCAAAGTTAAAAAAAATATGATGTTGTTGTTTTAGTGGCATAACAGATCATAGACTTCTGATTTTGATCTTGTTGTCTTCTATATGATTGTAGTACTGCCTATTAAATACACCTGAATCGTCTGAATCGTATATCGAACATGAATGTTATGACAAAATTACGAAGGTGTATCGTATCTGAAAGATCCAACTCTTGCTTTCATTTGTATCGCATTTTCACCACTGCAAATAATCGATTTTGATGTCATGATGAACATAAAAATTTTAGGACATTCTCTTAGCTTTCAGATGGTATAAATACGAGCTTAATTGGACATTGTATGTAGGAGATACATGTGAATTACGAAAGCTGCTTCAGTTAGGCTTATTGTTTGGAATGATGACATCAACACTTTTGATTTAACATGTGACGGCTTCAATGACACAAATAATGATGTTATTATATTTATGGTCATCGATCTGATTGAAATAATTTTGCACGAGAATTGTTAATGAATTCTTTATCGCATTTTCTCATGGTCTTGTTATTGGTCCCACGGGAATGTATAGTTCTTCTTCCGTCTGACTGACTGCTTCTTGATTTACGTCACATACGCCCGATCACCTATGACTTTATTTTGGGTGTGTTGTCTGGTAATGATTATTGTTGTGTGTGGATATATTTTATGATTTTCGTTGCGCTCGGTGGATACTTGTTAGTATGCCAAGAGGCAGAGGTCGTGACTGTGACTGTTGTGCAGGTGGCCACAGGAATCAGACCGGGTACCCAGAGAATGTTGCCGGGAATGACATTAGTTTTGGTGTTGCTAATGTGTTTCAAAAAGTAGCAACACAAATGACTCTGTTGACCCAGGTGGTTCAGCGTGACACCGCTGTGATATAGAATGTTGGAGCATATCAATGGGTTCGAGAGGCATTTCGTATGAATCCCCTTCGATTCGCTGGTGCTGCGGATGAAGCCGGAGATTCGCCAGTATATGGCAGGATTCGATTGCACTACGTTGAGAGAGTAGCAGAATTGAGCATTAGCCTTCGAGTTTACTTCGTTTCCAAGAAACAGAGGATAACTGATGATCTTGCTGTCAGTTCAGGAGCTGGAGTTTCTAAACTGTAACGCAGTAATTTTCTGTCGGGTAGCTCCATCGCTCGGTGAGGGGGGACTAAGAGTTTAAGTCACGAGCTTTAACTCCTGGTGAAGCCAGGAGGTGTCTCAACTGTAATACGCCGAGGCTTGTACGTGCACATTGTTCTTCACCGCCAATAATGTGTTACAAGTACGTACTCGAGGGCCACAAAATACAGTTTGTGAGTTGGTCGCTTAGATTTCCGAGGAACGGACTCCAGAATCGATTTCAGGATCGACTCTGGGAAATTTTTGGAAAGATGTTGTTTGTTAGTTGGCTGGTACGCTAGCACCTCATTTACGTTGTTTTAGTTTCAGAGACGAAACCTCTTTTAAGGATGATAGAATGTAATACCCATATTTTTCTCGCTTCTGTATTTTTTTTGACTCCATCGACTCGTTTTGTTCGTTGATACTTCTAAGATTGTTTTGTTTTTTGGTTTTTGTCGTTAGATCGAGTTGTGATATTGTTTCAGATTAACCCGTTTATCGTTATGACCAAGTTCGGTTTGACTTTCGTGAGCCCTATGCGAAATGAATGTTCTGTAATTCTTACAAGTTCATTTAATATCTTGAGTAGAGGTGAGAACTTAAGGGTTGTTGTTCGATCGTTGTGGTCCGATTGTTGTTGTTCGATCTCGTATCGTGATTATTGAGCGTCTGGGCCACTCAGTAATTATCTTAAGTTTCGGGAAATTATCTTCGTATTTGATCTTTCAAACCTTTGAGTTATCGGAATTTCATACTTTTTCAGCGTTAGACTCGTGTTTTGATTGTTGTACATTAACCGTAGTGATTCATGTTCTTTGCATTTCATAAACATTCTTGCATATTGAATCGGACTGTACAGTTCTGTACTGCATGAGGTTGGTTGTGCGTTATCAGCCGCATATAATGGTGTTATCTAGGGTTGTCTTACCTTGATTAATCTTGTTTTAAGTTTTAGGACGAAATTTATTTTTAGTGGGGTAGTATGTAATACCCGAGATTTTCATCTCCGGTTATTTTGAATTATTTTATGCCGGTTATTTTGTTCCGTTGGTGATTATTTGAGATTTTCCCTATGTTGGGTATGGTATAATGTACGATGTTGTAGTGTTTGTTGGGTACGACTTGTCGTTGCATAAGTCGTACAAATCATATGTCGTGCCTCGTTATTTGTTCGTTTTCATTCTGATCGTCGCGGTGTTGGATTTTTGGTGCGATCCTACTGCCTGTGCAGTAGGCATATAGCGTGTGCTATTGGCGCATCATTAGCGCACGCTATCGTCGGTCTTAGCATGCGCTACCTGGAAGGTGCAGAATTATCCAGAAGCTACTGGACTGGGACTGGGGTCTCGTTAGCGCACGCTAACGCTTGTAGTTACCACATGGTAACTGCACATTTGGGCAGTACACTTACATTGATGTCCCGTTAGCGCATGCTAACTCTTTTGTTAGCGCACGATAATCTGTCCGGTATATCAACCGGACAGCAGTCGTGTTTTCTCATTTCTTTCTCATTTCATCTTCTCTCCGCGGGTGTGAGTCTAAGGTGTCTAGGGTTCGTGATCTTGGCCGATTTTCTTCCGTTCAAAGGTGTTTTGGAGTATCCTAGGTGATTATAACATCATATAATCCATTGTTCTTCGTCGGATCGAGGTATTTTTCGTGATATTTCTGGAGTTGACCTTTTTGATGATTTTGTTCTTGATTCTGAATCTAATTCGATTTTGACGAATCAATTGTTGTTAGACATTGTTATTGATCATGTTCTATGGGTTGTATATCCATAATTTCGACTTGTTCAACTTGGTTGATGAATCTAGGGTTCTTGAGGAACCGTGAACATTTAATGTTCGATCAAATGTTCATATAAGTTTTCCTTTGTTGGTTTGAGGCAATTTTTGTTGTTATTGGTCTTTCTCCTCATTGTGGTCGTGTTTTGATTGTTTTTTGTGGAAGTTGTAGGTTTCGAGGCATTTCGGCCGAGCCGTGTTCGTCGGAGTTTTTGCATGCCGATTTCGAGGCAAGTATCGTGCCCATACATTACGTATTTTGCAGATATAATAGTTGGTAATGGACGATATGTGTTAAATGAATGCTTATGACTAACTTTCAAAAGAAATGATGTATTTTTCAATAAATATTTTACTTATGTTTTGTTGTTAAATGTGATTGTCTAAGTGTGTGTATTAGTGTTGAGTATAGGAATGTCTTACTTTCAAATGGTATTGTTTTGTGTGATTATGTCGTTTGTAAATGTGAAGCTCTAACTTTTCGTTAAGGTGTGTGCGTGGAAACGTGTGTTTTGATGATCATGTGATGTTGTGTGATAAAGGTGGTAACTCCTTTATGAGGAGGTTGTGCCATTCGGCGTGGTTGGAAAGGTATTCTTTCACGTTACTATGTGATTGGTACTAGTTGCATCGTTGGATTCTAGTGTTGATTGTACCATTACTTGGTCGTGAGTATGTGTTTGGATAAACTGGCCATTCTAGCAAGATACCTCGACTATATATATTGTGACTGACTTCCGAGGCTTGTGGTTTTGCAAATTATGAATTGTGGAACGTGATTTTGTGTGTGATGTCAGATGTACACTCGGGGAAGGTTCGAAGGGACCTATGGGGACCGGTACTTGGGGACAGGTCAGGACACGGTATTCTCACTTGATGATTGGCTTGATGGGGCCCACAGGGACTTGGCCGAGTGGTCTTATCACGAGAATTAGCTTCGAGAGTTTCTGTCGATGATTAATTGTGATATGTCCGGAGTATCACAATGCTTTGTTCTCGGGGTCGAGTTACATTATATATAGAGTCTTGGTGTTTGGCTAGAATGCATTATTATGAAGTTTTGTGCATAATTTGTCTTTGGTTGTGACATTTTGATGCCCGAAGTGTTGCGTATAAATTGTCCATCGTTGTGAGACTTTGAATATATTTTTTCGTAATGTTTTCCGAAACAAAACTCTCGAGATCTTGAATTGATTTTCAAAGTGACCACTTGTTTCATTTCTACTTTTACGGTTTTAACTATTTTATCCAAATAAAAAATCTCAGGAAGTCTTTCATTATAACTCAGCTGTGGATTAATCAAGTTATTGTATTCTTAGAATGTGTTGTGTATGGCTCATATTTGCACTTCATACTTGCACTAGCAAAATAGTGGAATTTTGCTAACCCCCGAGTAATCGGGGGGTAGATGTCTGTATTGCATCCAGATACATGCAGGTTCTTGGGGAGATAAACATAAGATCGTTACGAAGGATTATGGAGGACGAATGATACTAATCACATGAAGGCCACGTCTGGATGCAGTTAGTTGGAGTTCATTGTATGGTCTTTTCCACTGTCGTATTTTGCTGTTTGTGAGTGTATTTGATCATTTCATGGGTATGAGTCCTGACAGAGTTATGTATGTTTGAGTTGTATGTTAATGACGAAAGACCAAATCGGTCTAATGGTCCGTTATTTAGCCATGTCGGCATGCTTTGTGATGTCCTGTTCTGTATTTAGCCTGGTAGATTCTCACGAAGAGGGTTTGCGGCATGTAATATTCCTTGAATGTTTTTGGGGGTGTTACAAGAGAGACCTGAATCCCTTGAACATTTGCAGATATTTCAGATACGTCACCTCATTTTCTCTTAGACGCGTAAATGATCGATGCGTCCAAGTAGAATTCTTCTACAATATGCTCATCATATAATTCGGCGTGGCGACTAGTAAGGCGGTAGAGCGCTTGCTGTTTCACCCAAGAAACAACAACTTCAATTCCATCGAAGTCTTCTCCTTCGACGTTGATTCTTTCCATCACTACGGATGTAGACATTTTAGCAGAAAAAGGTTGAAGAATACTTGAGAATATCGCAGAGAAATGCAGAAAATACATAGAAAAATGTAGACTTTTTGCCTAGAGACTCGTTTAAAATTGCAGAAAGCGTAAAGAGTCTAGGAGTGTACAATACAGTCCTTTTATAGGGTGCAGGTAAGATTAGGGTTACATACAGTGAACGGTCAGATTTAACGGATGGGAACCGTCTTTTTAAAATAAACGTACAGGATGGATTCAGAATAACTGGTACGTCTTCTCCATCTGTTATTAATTGATAATCGATCCCACTTCTGACAATTCGTCTTCCCTTATTGCACGAAACGACAGTTTTGAAAATATTAAAATCGCATTTTTTGAGGCATTGAAGTCCAAGTGTCTTTAAAGCATTAAAGAATAAAATGTTTAAAATGTAAACAGGGCACGTGGACTTAAAACGTTTTTATACGAACAGTATTATAATATATTATATTAATTGACATCCTACAGTATATACGAAAATACAGCGTTCCCCCTTAAAAGGTACATACAGGATTCAATTCTTACACCAATATTTGGGTTAACACTGTATTCTTGGGTCGTACTGTATTTACCCTTAATTAATGCACACGTCAGTTGTATTAAGGTTTCATGCCTTCTTTATCCTACAGTACTATCTTACTGGTTCTGAGTGTATAGTTAATTAAAGTGGGTACTATATTCTTGGGTCTTATAGCATTCCCCCTCAATCGATGAGTAAAATCATAAAAACTTACAAGGGTCCGCTGTAGCATTCCCAATTCTTGACGAAGCATGCAGAATCTGGTTGTGCTGAGAGGTTTTGTAAAGATGTCGGCCAACTAAAGATCTGTATGAATCTTTTCGATCCGAACATCCTTATTCTCAACATGATTCCTGATGAAGTGATGCTTCATATCGATATGCTTAGTTCGCGAGTGCAATATAGGATTGTGCGTTATTGCAATTGCACTCGTGCTATCGCACATGATTGGCGTCTCTCTGGCACTGATCCCATAATCTGATAATTGCTGTTTCATCCAGAGAATCTGCATATAGCAACTTCCATGTAATACCATGGGTATTTCATGCTTTAATTACCATGTATTTCATAAATTAAAATGCAATTTCTATCATTTGCGATGTTGTCTTCTTATATTATGTGGTTTCATTAAAGTGCTATTTCGATACAATTGTGTGATGTGAATGGAACGGAGGTGACGTACCTTGACGCCGTTGGATGATTGTCTGTGCGAATATGGCCAACGTCTTTTTCCACGAATAATTGTTTGACGAGTGAAAAGGGTCACTTCGAGATGGTTATAATGCGAGAAAATGACGTAGGGATTAGTGAATAACGTACGAGAAATGTCATGCATAGCGTACGTTAGTTTCGAAGTATTACGTATGTTAACCCGACTTGGTTACGTACATAAAGGGAGAATTTGTCTTCTGACCATAATCTTTCCTTTCGACACGGATTGGGTACTTTCGGTGGGCTAGAAGACAAACGAGTCAACTGCTCGTAACGTACGTTATCTATCTAGCTTAACATACGCTATGTCAGGGCAGCTTACGTACGATAATACCCCTACATACGTAATGAGTAGGGACATTCCAGGCAGTAGCCTCTGGTCGACCATTACGTACATTATCTAGGGAACACTACGTACGTAATGCTCTTTACGTATGTTAACCCATGAGTGTTAACATACGTTAAACACAACCGTGTGTTATAAATCAATGCCTCCTCATTCATTTCCCTCGGCCCAAACACTTGTATTGACATCAAGGAGAGGATTACTCAAGCTCCGGAGGAGGTTATCTAGGTCGGTCGATCCATTCATCGTTCCTCCTCGTTGTTCATCGTTGCTTCTGTAATACCCGGTTGTGAATTCATTTATTATCATTCAGTATCTGTCACTCAGAATTTTTTTTTCTCATTCAGTAATAATCATTCATCATTCATATTCAGTCAACTATGTTCACCATTCGGCGTATTTTGGGATCATCACTGTTTGAGATCGAGCCGAGATTATTGTCATCATCATCATCATGTTTTTATTTGCAGTTTGAGAGGTAGCGCACGCTACACATTGTAGTTAGCGCGCGCTAATGAGGTGCATGTAACGCACGTAATGATTCAGTATTAGCGCACGCTAGCGCAAGTGAGGCAGACAGTCCAGAAGGTACTGGGCTGATTTGGGAAATTCGTAGCGCACGCTACGAGTGGTAAGTAGCGTACACTAACTATGCTGGTAACGCACGCTAAGACTTCAGAGTAGCGCACGCTAGCGCGCCGAGCAGGACATGAGGTTACGGACTCCGAGATTTCGATATCAACTATCAGGTAGCGCACGCTAACATAAGGTTAACGTACGCTAAGAACAGGCTATTAGCGCACGCTACCAAAGGTAGTTAGCGCACGCTAACGATTCAGTCAAGAGGTACTGGATTACACGGTACACGCGTTAGCGCACGCTAACATCAGGAGTTAGCGCGCGCTAAGCCGGGCGATATAAGTAGGGCGATTCGGTCCAACTTTCGTCATTTCTTCATTTCTCAATCATTTCGGACGAGCTCGGGCGATTCGGAAAGGTCTTTTCGAGCTGCAATCATCTAGCATCATCTTCAAGCTCCTAAGTTGGATTAATCATCATCTAAATCAGTTTAATCACTCCAAATCAAGGTAATGATTCTTGGATCTAGAATTTCGGATCTTGGGTGTTTTGCTTTCGATCTCTTCGTGTAAATCGATATTATGTTGGAATATGTTAGATATGGATTATCTATCTTGGATACATGTATTTCTACAGATTCATTGGTGTAATTTTCGGAATTTGTGAATAAGTGAGGAATTGTTCAAGAACCCTTACGGGTTGACTTTGGAATTTTGGGGGTTTTCGACTAAATGTTGTTGAAAGATCGTTCTAAGTATTCCTATTGGATTATTGATAGTATTCATGAGTTTTTGTGGGTTTGAATCATTCATTGGGAGTTAGTTTCGGATGTAATTGAGTTTTGGTTGTAAACAATTGGAGATTGTTTACAACGCGTTTGTTTAAATGCCCCAATGAGTTTCGGGTATTGTTGTATCGACTTTTGAGTTGGTTGTGATCATGCTTGATTCGTGTATTAAGAGAATTGTTGGTTTTTGTGTTGTTTAAGGTTGTTCAAGCGGCCGGTAATTTCATTAAGGACGTTGATCGTGGAAGTACCTTCTCACCTTCGGTTTGAGGCAAGTTTTATACTTGTACTAGTCAATGAGCTAATGTCATCATGTATGTGTATGGATGTGTTGTATCATTCCGAGACTTAGTCTCTTCATGAATTCATTGATATCAAGAGATCGTTCGATACGATACCTTCCGGCAATTTTGCCAAATGTTTATTGTTGTTCGTTAACGGCCGATTCAAGGCATTGTAATACTCATTATTAATGTGATTGTCGATAGCCGGTTTGCGGCATCGATGTATCGATTGTTGTTAATATTGATGTCAATCTAAGACATCGTTCAGATCATCGTTATTCATGTTGGGAGTTGTCATTAAAACCGTATTGGCCGAATTAAGACATTGGCTTATTCATTTCTCATCTTCGTCGTTGGTCACCGATTAAAGGTGTCGAGGCATCCTTCGTATCATTGTCATCGATTGGCCGTTCTCAGGCAAATCGAAATGTTCAATTATTCACCATATCATTGTTATCGATAGACCGTCCTAAGGCAATCGAAGTATTTTAATCATTCATCGTATCATTCGTAGCGATTGGCCATTCTAAGCCAATCGAAGTGCTTAATCATTCATGGAATCGTCCGCTGCATCATTGTTATCGGTTGGCCATCCTATGGCATCCGAGGTGTTAAATGGGGACTGTCAAAAACGGTGTCTATCCGTATGTTACTGTCATCGTGTTGGCCGACTCAAGGCAGCACACTATCATTAATTGTGATACGGCTGGATGCCATGGCTTCGGCCCTAATTGTGATACGGTTTCGTGCCATGGCTTCGGCCCTAATTGTGATACGGCTGGATGCCGTGGCTTCGTCCCTAATTGTGATACGGCTTCGTGCCGTGGCTTCGGCCCTAATTGTGATACGGTTGGATGCCGTGGCTTCGGCCCTAATTGTGATACGGCTTCGTGCCGTGGCTTCGGCCCTAATTGTGATACGGCTTCGTGCCGTGGCTTCGGCCCTAATTGTGATATGGGTGGATGCCGTGGCTTCGGCCCTCATTGTGATACGGCTTCGTGCCATGGCTTCAGCCCTCATTGATACAGCTTCGGGCTGTTTTGACTTCAGATGTTTGTGATAATTGTTAATTTCCGCTGCACGACTTTCAGGCCTTTTGTAATGTCTTGGTATTTTCATTGGAGCCTTTGGGCATTATGATTCATATTAAATTCAGTTCTGGTTTGGTTCATGTCGTTTAATTCATTGTGGTATTCTGTGATTATGATTCGCCATTGGGCATTTATGTTCTAACCTGTCGAACAGGTATTAATAGTATGCCGTGGGCATAGTATTTCACGAATGCTCGGTTCTTACCTTGGTTTGTGAGCATCTCGTATTATTATCATCATTGTACCGTTTCATTCTGCCTTTGGATGCATATCATGTTATACATGTATTTGATGTTCATTATCTGATGATCGACTCGTGGGGCGGAACATGTTTTTCATGTTTTAGGTGCTTGCGAGGAGAGAGTTGAGACACAGGGGCATGATGATGGCAACGAGGCATTCTAGCGATACTAGTTCGAGTTGTTCATGTTGGTCAGTCGGTTGGAGTGTTCTCCAGTTTGTCAGTCATTGTCATTTTGTCTTACCCGAGCAGATGCTCGTGGATGTTGTATTTTACTCTTGGCCATGTAGGCCCATCGTTGTCGTTGAAATTCCTTATCGGAATATTGTGTCGGATATCATGGTAGGGACTATGATTTTCCCTTGTTTAATTTAATGTATTTTAGTCATGTTCGCCTGGTGGATCTCCTGGCGTGGGGTCGACGGCACTGTAATAACCCAATAGGATTTGGGGGTGTTACATAAATGGTATCGGAGCCTTGGGTTGTGAAATACCCTGAGATGTGAGTTATGTGGTCCTACCGACGCGGTAGTAGTGGGATTGTCAGGTTATGACAATCTAGTCAGTCAGGTTTTGTGAGTCGTAATATTAGTGCGACTGCACGAGTCATTCATTCATCGAGTCGTCGTCAGTGAAGACTAGTATCGCGAGACCTCGAAGCTTCGTATGACCTGTGTAAGGACTCGATTCTCTTTATGTTCATACATTCATCATGTCATTAATTATTCATGCTTTGTTGAAACATATATGTGATATTAGCGTTATGATTGATTCATGACTAATTGTTTTGGAGCACGTGTGACTTGTGTAAGCATTAAGGATCAACTCATTTATCAGTTAATAATTCTCAATCATCATTTTGATCTCATCATTCAGTTAATTCATTCATCACTCAGTCAATATCATTACTCAGATAATTCATTCATCAGTCAGTTAATTCATTCATCATTCAGTCAATATCATCACTCAGATAATTCATTCATCACTCAGTCAATATCATTACTCAGTTAATTCATCACTCAGATGATTCATTCATCACTCAGTCAATATCATTACTCAGTTAATTCATCACTCAGATAATTCATTCATCACTCAGTCAATATCATTACTCAGTTAATTCATCACTCAGATAATTCATTCATCACTCAGTCAATATCATTACTCAGTTAATTCATCGCTCAGATAATTCATTCATCACTCAGTCAATATCATTTCTCAGTTAATTCATCACTCAGTTAACTAATTCATCACTCAGTTAATTCATTCATCATTCAGTCAATATCATTGCTCAGTTGCTTCGTTCATTACTCAATTAACCTCATCGTTCAGCTAATTCATTCATCACTCAATTAATCTCATCGTTTAGCTAATTCACTCGTCACTCAGTCAATCTCATCGATCAGTTAATTCATTCCTCATTCAGTCAATCTCATTGTTCAGTTAATTCATTAATCGTTCAGCCCATCTCACGGTTCAATTGTTGATCTTGAGGATCGAATTTTCAACCTTGTTAACTTGTTCAAGGTAATCATTTCAGGAATTTCATCAGGCAATCATGTTACCTCATTTGATGTTTCATACGGTCTTATCATACTCTGACATAATGTCGACGATCATTTCATTAAATCATTAATCCATTCATTGTGTTAGAGCGTGTATGCTCATTATTGTCACTCTGTAACGTGATCATAATGCGATATTCATGCGGAATCTATAATCATCATGTGACTTTCCTACTTCAGTATGGATAGAGCTGTCAGAGGACGCAGGGGAAGAGGCCGCAGACGGGCGGAACCCGGATCTCGTGTGCATGCCCACACGAATGCGAGGGATATCATTAATTCATCAAATTGCTAGTCTACTCATTCATCGCCAGATAATCATTCACTGCCGTGGAGTCGTGCGAGAGGCATCTCACTCGGAAGGTGTTCGGGTTGATCCATTCATATTTATGCAGGCATGATGGCCCGATGACTCGAGATGACGCGGATAGTGGAGACCATGCGGACCTCGATGGTTCGTGGTCCACCGCAATGGATGCAGTGCCATTTCATGGATAGGCGGAGGAGTGAATCGATTGTTGGCGATATCTCTCGCCGATGCCGCCTACTTTTGAGGGTTCGGAACCACTGATATTGTTCATTGGCTCGAGCATTTTGATAAACTCTTCGACATGGTTCGGTCCTAAGAGAGTAAAGTGGCGTGAGCGGCTTCTTACTTGAGTAAGGGCGCTTATTCGTGGTGGCTTCTCGTGAAACCCTTCGATCGTGATTGTATTTGGAGCGAGTTCAAGACTCTCATGTTAGAGAGGTATTATCCGGCTCCACTTCGTGAAGCCAAGTTGTCGAAGTTTTGAACCCGAATCCATCGAGGACGAGGGTGTTATTGTCATTCGAGAAGTTTGGGGACTACTTGATTTGCTTCGTCAATTATCCGTCTCGAGGCGAATAAAATTAAGTATTTTAGCAAGAGGCTAAATCCGCGATTGAGGATGCGGTTGTTCAATCACAATTGTAATTCACTTAGTGAGTTCATCGGGAAGGCTCTTGGAGCAGAGCTTTTAATCAAGGAGCTTACTCAGAAGCATCCTTCAGTTTCTTCAGGTGAGAGGACTAGAATGCCGGCTCATTCAGAGGGACATCGGGCTCCGACGTCCAAGGGGTCATTTTCTAGTCGTCTTCGTACTGGGATAGCATCTTCCTCTCAGGCGGCGAGTTCGACTGTTGTTTGCTTTAATCGTGATTCAAGAGTCACGTTAGTACCGGTGTACGTGGCCGGCTATTGTTTGTTTTCTCGTGGGAGGCGGGGACACCGCGTAAATCTGCAGAGTTCTAACGCCAGTAAATCTCAAGAGAGCTCAAGGGCCTCGAGAGACTTCGTTACTCCAGCCCGTGCATCATCCAAGGGACCCTATCAGGCTTCGAGAGCCCGAGGTAAGGACATTCATCACCGGTTTGAACAAATAATTCTTGTCCGTTAATAGTATAATCATTCATTTCATTGTTGTTCATTCATTCATATAATTCATTCATCATGTATATCAATCATGTTGGGACTCATAATTATCGATTAATCATTCAATTCACGAGGAACGGCAGTTCCAATCACTTCAAGGAACTATCACTCATGACGTTATTAATTCACCTTGGTGAGTCATTCTAAATCCTTGTCGGATTTGTAGTCATTTATCATTCATCATTCATTTTTGTCACTTTCATTCTCGTGACCTTCTGAGATCTTAGTTAGCGGCGAGTTCATCGTCGGATATACCTTAAATCGATGATAAGGGAGGATATCGATGATGGGTACATTTGAGATGTAACCTTGTTTTTGGATGACTGTTTAAATCCATCCGTAATAATGTATCGTGACTGTGAATCATTTATTGTTGATCTATCTTATTATGATCATTTTCTAGAATCTTGAGATTTGAGTCATTTGTTGGGAGTTCATCCCTTCGACGTTGTGCTCGAGATTTCGTGATAATTTGGGAAATCGTTCACTGTGTTTCGAGACGTCAAGTCTTGGGGACTTGGACTTGCGGTTGATTTGGTCCCAAGGACTATTTGAGCGTTATTGTCTTCAGATCGTGATGGATAGTTCATATCCCGAGTTGTTTACCCTCAGTTTCGAGGACGAAACTCTTTTTAAGGGGGGGAGTATGTAATACCCGGTTGTGAATTCATTTATTATCATTCAGTATCTGTCACTCAGAATTTTTTTTTTCTCATTCAGTAATAATCATTCATCATTCATATTCAGTCAACTATGTTCACCATTCGGCGTATTTTGGGATCATCACTGTTTGAGATCGAGCCGAGATTATTGTCATCATCATCATCATGTTTTTATTTGCAGTTTGAGAGGTAGCGCACGCTACACATTGTAGTTAGCGCGCGCTAATGAGGTGCATGTAACGCACGTAATGATTCAGTATTAGCGCACGCTAGCGCAAGTGAGGCGCATACCCGTAAGGTCCGGGCTGATTTGGGAAATTCGTAGCGCACGCCACGAGTGGTAAGTAGCGTACGCTAACTATGCTAGTAACGCACGCTAAGACTTGAGTAGCGCACGCCAGCGCGCTGCAATGCAGGATGAGGTTCTCGACTCCGTGATTTCGATATCAACTATCAGGTAGCGCACGCTAACATAAGGTTAACGTACGCTAAGAACAGGCTGTTAGCGCACGCTACCAAAGGTAGTTAGCGCACGCTAACGATTCAGTCAAGAGGTACTGGATTACACGGTACACGCGTTAGCGCACGCTAACATCAGGAGTTAGCGCGCGCTAAGCTGGGACAGTATAAGTAGGACAGTTCGGTCCAACTTTCGTCATTTCTTCATTTCTCAATCATTTCGGACGAGCTCGGGCGATTCGGAAAGGTCTTTTCGAGCTGCAATCATCTAGCATCATCTTCAAGCTCCTAAGTTGGATTAATCATCATCTAAATCAGTTTAATCACTCCAAATCAAGGTAATGATTCTTGGATCTAGAATTTCGGATCCTGGGTATTTTGCTTTCGATCTCTTCGTGTAAATCAATATTATGTTGGAATATGTTAGATATGGATTATCTATCTTGGATACATGTATTTCTACGGATTCATTGGTGTAATTTTCGGAATTTGTGAATAAGTGAGGAATTGTTCAAGAACCCTTACGGGTTGACTTTGGAATTTTGGGGGTTTTCGACTAAATGTTGTTGAAAGATCGTTCTAAGTATTCCTATTGGATTATTGATAGTATTCATGAGTTTTTGTGGGTTTGAATCATTCATTGGGAGTTAGTTTCGGATGTAATTGAGTTTTGGTTGTAAACAATTGGAGATTGTTTACAACGCGTTTGTTTAAATGCCCCAATGAGTTTCGGGTATTGTTGTATCGACTTTTGAGTTGGTTGTGATCATGCTTGATTCGTGTATTAAGAGAATTGTTGGTTTTTGTGTTGTTTAAGGTTGTTCAAGCGGCCGGTAATTTCATTAAGGACGTTGATCGTGGAAGTACCTTCTCACCTTCGGTTTGAGGCAAGTTTTATACTTGTACTAGTCAATGAGCTAATGTCATCATGTATGTGTATGGATGTGTTGTATCATTCCGAGACTTAGTCTCTTCATGAATTCATTGATATCAAGAGATCGTTCGATACGATACCTTCCGGCAATTTTGCCAAATGTTTATTGTTGTTCGTTAACGGCCGATTCAAGGCATTGTAATACTCATTATTAATGTCATTGTCGATAGCCGGTTCGCGGCATCGATGTATCGATTGTTGTTAATATTGATGTCAATCTAAGACATCGTTCAGATCATCGTTATTCATGTTGGGAGTTGTCATTAAAACCGTATTGGCCGAATTAAGACATTGGCTTATTCATTTCTCATCTTCGTCGTTGGTCACCGATTAAAGGTGCCGAGGCATCCTTCGTATCATTGTCATCGATTGGCCGTTCTCAGCCAAATCGAAATGTTCAATTATTCACCATATCATTGTTATCGATTGACCGTCCTAAGGTAATCGAAGTATTTTAATCATTCATCGTATCATTCGTAGCGATTGGCCATTCTAAGCCAATCGAAGTGCTTAATCATTCATGGAATCGTCCGCCGCATCATTGTTATCGGTTGGCCATCCTATGGCATCCGAGGTGTTAAATGGGGACTGTCAAGGACGGTGTCTATCCGTATGTTACTGTCATCGTGTTGGCCGACTCAAGGCAGCACACTATCATTAATTGTGATACGGCTGGATGCCGTGGCTTCGGCCCTAATTGTGTTACGGCTTCGTGCCGTGGCTTCGGCCCTAATTGTGATACGGCTTCATGCCGTGGCTTCGGCCCTAATTGTGATACGGCTGGATGTCGTGGCTTCGGCCCTAATTGTGATACGGCTTCGTGCCGTGGCTTCGGCCCTAATTGTGATACGGCTGGATGCCGTGGCTTCGGCCCTAATTGTGATACGGCTTCGTGCCGTGGCTTCGGCCCTAATTGTGATACGTCTTCGTGCCGTGGCTTCGGCCCTAATTGTGATACGGCTGGATGCCGTGGCTTCGGCCCTCATTGTGATACGGCTTCGTGCCATGGCTTCGGCCCTCATTGATACAGCTTCGGGCTGTTTTGACTTCAGGTGTTTGTGATAATTGTTAATTTCCGCTGCACGACTTTCAGGCCTTTTGTAATGTCTTGGTATTTTCATTGGAGCCTTTGGGCATTATGATTCATATTAAATTCAGTTCTGGTTTGGTTCATGTCGTTTAATTCATTGTGGTATTCTGTGATTATGATTCGCCGTTGGGCATTTATCTTCAAACCAGTCGAACAGGAATTCATAGAATGCCGTGGGCAAAGTACTTCACGAATGCTCGGTTCTTACCTTGGTTTGTGAGCATCTCGTATTATTATCATCATTATGCGTTTCATTCTCGCCTTTGATGCATATCATGTTATACATGTATTTGATGTTCATTATCTGGATGACTGACCCCGTGGGGGCGGAACATGTTTTTCATGTTTTAGGTGCTTGCGAGGAGAGAGTTGAGACACAGGGGCATGATGATGGCAACGAGGCATTCTAGCGATACTAGTTCGAGTTGTTCATGTTGGTCAGTCGGTTGGAGTGTTCTCCAGTTTGTCAGTCATTGTCATTTTGTATTACCCGAGCAGATGCTCGTGGATGTTGTATTTTACTCTTGGCCGTGTAGTCCCATCGTTGTCGTTGAAATTCCTTATCGGAATATTGTGTCGGATATCATGGTAGGGACTATGATTTTCCCTTGTTGTTTAATTTAATGTATTTTAGTCATGTTCGCCTGGTGGATCTCCTGGCGTGGGGTCCACGGCACTGTAATAACCCAATAGGATTTGGGGGTGTTACAGCTTCATCATCATTCCTCATTGTTCTTCCTCTATTAAGTTAGGCCTTTCAATCTTTGAGGTTATCTCTTTGATATTATTGTTATGCCTATTGGATTATGGGTATTTGGGTAGTTTTGTTAACTCCCGTAGACATTTTAATCGGATGAATTTGTAGTAATCAAAACTATCGTTGTAAGTATATTTCATTCCCGAACCATTAATTCATGTATCTTGTTGTAATAATCATATGCGGAATTCCCATTTCAATCGACCTTGGAATGAACTTAACGAATCAATTGTAGGGAAAATCGTGCTAAGAATCACTATATGCTAAACTCTTTGAAATCCACCTTGATTATATAATTATCGAATGTTAATTAACTAGATGGAGTCAAGCTTGGTAGTATTACCATCATTAAGAATCGACCATTGAAATCATTGTGTGAAACGGAAACCCACCGAATAGAGAACTCGGAGTAGAGAATTTAATTAGTAGGTTATGAAGTTCAATTATGCTATACTCGATTTTTGTCAATCGAAATAATGAGGGATAATATTGTTGAGAAAATTGTTATAACAATCGTTAATCAAAGGATTAAACCATGTAAAAATGAGTATTGTTATTGAGTTTAGAGTAACGATATTAGTTTTGCAAAATCGAACTAGGTTAAGAGTTTGGTTAGGAAAGGGAATGGGAAACTAGTTTTATTCGCCGTTATCCTTACGAAATGTTAATCAAGGATTATGTGATTAGGTTGAACTCGATCGGTCGTGGAAGTTCAAGTTGTCGTAAGGCACTTACTGTCGAACTTAAGGCAAGTAAAATTTTGCTCGAGAAGTGTTAATTTTATTTACAATATTCGGAATACATGAATGTGCCATTGTGTGATGAATGCCGAACGATTGTCTTTCTCTATAATTGTATTATGAATGGGATGATGTGTTGGGGGTAAAACCTGAATGGTACCCGTGTGGAAATGTGTTGAGGGATAAGACCTAAATTGGAACCTATGTTCCAGAGTATTTCTGTGTAGATACTTCCACGAGCCTTGGTTGCGACCTTGGGGTTTATGTGTTAAAAGAGAAAGACAATGTGAATTATCATCTATATATTATGTGGTACGGTGTTAACAAATTGTGTATTTTATTGTGGAATGTTGTTATTGATTATAATTCTCTGACCCCAGTTTGTTTGGCATGATTCGTCGTGCCAGGTAAATTTGTTGAATATGTGCTGGACATTCCCGAGGGTTCCGGTCAGGCTTGAACGGTGTTGGAATAAAGTCCTGCTACCGCATATTTTTAATTAAATTTCCAAAAGTGATGTTTATGTAATAATCGTTATTCGAATTATGTTTTGTTTCAACACTGTAATGCCCCGGAAAATTTTGGGGGTGTTATAGAAAATGGTATCAGAGCGCCCGGTTCCTGTTGAAAAAGATTTTGGCAAAATATATTTTTTATTGCGAAAATTTTATCCAAGTCCAACGCCTCAAGCAACCGTAACTCTTCAGGGGAATACAAAGTAAGTAGTGTATGTGTTTTCTATTTGGGTGCAACATTTAAGTTGCTTAAGATAACTGTGTGTTGAAGTGGCCCTTAGATTAATATTGTCTGTAATGGCACGCCATGGATCTAGGAGGATAGTACACGATGCTCAGGGTTCCGCCGTGAACCAGAATGAGGACAGGAACACTGCCGAGACCGTTCCAGCTGGGAACCAGCCACCACCGATTAATCAAAATGATCAGGAGGCAGAGCGCCAGAATAACAATGCTGGAGGCATGGGCCCGGCTTTCATTCAGGCTCTCGCCCTGGCTATTGCCATGGGAATCACTCAAGTCAACCAAACAGAACGGATACCGGTCATGAATGTGGAGGAGAATGTAGGGAGAGACCGATGGATGGGTGAGATGCTGAAAGCTAGGCCGCCATTGTTTGACGGAGAGGGGGAGAAACACGTGGATGACTCGATTTCCGAAATATAAACCGCCTTCGATGTGATCGGTTGTCCATAAAACCGAAAGGTGCCGCTCGGGCTTAATCAGCTCCGCGACACTACTGCCCGCTGGTGGAGAACTTACAAGCCAGAAAACCGAGTAGTCGGGTGGGCCGAATTCGCCCGGCTATTGAGGAACGAATACTGTCCTAGATTGGCCCAAACCGCTCGTGCACGAGACTTTTTCAGTGTCGGACCACAGAATTTGCCAGTACCAGAGATCATTTGGGCCTACCGTACTGAGTTAAGTTATGTCTCACAGATGGTTCCATCGGAGGATCAACGAATTTGTCACCTTGCGTAGAGGTTGCCGAAATGTACAATGCTATGCCGCCGGATTCCACTGTACGACTCTGAGGGCGTACGAGGACGTAGTCCCAGCATATACTGGTACTGTTGTTAACACTGACACCGGACACAATTCGAAGAAGCAGAAGACATCTAATCAGTCAGGGAGTACCAACAAGACAAACTTGGGGTCTGTGTCTTCTTTTAAGTCATCAGTTTCGTAATAATAGAAAGGGGCATCTGATCGTCCTTACCGTAAAGACTGCTTTAATTTTGGCATATCCGGACATACCAAGGACCGGTGTCACAAGTCGGCTACCAAATATTTCTCCTGCGGAAAGAGTGGACACATGTCTCATTACTGCTGGCGAGCCAATCCTGCACAAAACTCAGCTCCTCATCAGAGTCAACAAGGCTCTGTACCATCCTCCAGGACATCTTTTGTTTCCAACTACTGAGCTGCACCCCATCAGACTCAACCACCACCACACGGTGCCGGTCGAGGCGGCCGGCGCGGCAGTGGTACTGCATCCTTTTCCAAGTCATTGCTGTCCCATGTATTCGAACTGAGGGTTACGGATGGTCAGTCCGCGCCAGCTATCTCAGATGCACTTCTTGTTAATTCCTAGTCTGTTCATGTACTATTTAATACCAGAGCCACACATTCGTTTATATCTGTGGAATGTGTTGAGCGTTTCAATCTTGCTTGTGTGCCTTGTGAATCCTTTACTGTTAAACTACCCGAGGGTAGTAGAATAGGCGACAATCTTGAAGTTCGAGAGTGCCAGATCCGTATCAATAATCGTGGTTAGACTGCAAATCTTATGGTTTTCCCACTCCAGAATGAATATATCATTTTAGGTATGGACCGGATGCCCTTGTACAGGATGATATTAGATACCTACCACTTGACTCTTTCCATCATGGCTTGCAATGGTACCACGCGTGTTATGTCCTCCAAGAGGATACATCATAACTTCTGGTTGTGAACATCCCGATGGTGAATGAATTTCTAGACGTCTTTCCTGATGAACTACTAGGGCTGCCGCCGCACCGAGAAGTTGATCTCTCCATTAAATTTGAGCCGGGAACAAGACCTATTTCCAAATCTCCTTACAGGATGGCACCATCCGAGATAAAAGAATTGAAGATACAGCTCGAAGATCTGCTGGAGAAGGGATTGATCCGCCCGAGCACTTTGCCGGTGGGTGTGCCAGTACTCTTTGTTAAAAAGAAGGATAACTCTCTATGCTTGTGCATTGACTACAGATAATTAAACAAAGGTCACTATCAAGAATCGTTACCCACTTCCGAGGATTGATGATCTCCTAGATCAATTACAGGGGGCGGTTGTGTTTTCAAAGATCGATTTATGGTCCGGATATCACCAATTGAGGATTCGGGAGGAAGATATACCCAAGACTGCATTTCGATCGAGGTATGGACATTATGAGTATATCATGGTATCATTCGGTTTGACCAATGCCCCAGCCGTTTTCAGGGAGTTGATGAATATAGTTTTAATCGATTTCCTCGATAAGTGCATCGTGGTTTTCATTGACGACATCTTAATTTATTCTCGAAGCCAACAGAAGCACGAAGAACATTTGACACAGGTATTGAGCGTGTTTAGGCAACACCAACTTTACGAAAAACTTGCCAAGTGCGAATTCTGGATGCCGGAAGTAATTTTCCTCAGACATGTTGTATCGGCGGAAGGCGTTATGGTCGATCCATAGAAGATTGAAACGATAATGAGTTGGGAACCACCAAAGAACGTCAAGGAGGTAAGGAGTTTTCTAGGATTGGCAGGTTATTATCAAAGATTCGTTGGGGCTTTTTCCTGCATTGCTCGGCCGTTAACGAACCTGCTAAGGAAAAGTACCAAGTTTATTTGGACTACGGATTGTCAGAAGCGCTTTGATGAACTCAAGAGGAGGTTGACTACTGCTCCAGTGTTAGTACTACTGCAGGGCACAAAAGGATTCGTTATATACACAGACGCATCTAAGCATGGGTTGGGGTGTGTTTTCATGCAGAAAGATAGAGTTAGTGCGTATGCGTCTCGACAACTGAAGCCGTACGAAATGAATTACCCGACGCATGACTTACAGTGGTACACGCCCTCAAGATTTGGAGGCGCTATCTTTATGGAGTTACTTGTAAGATTTTCACGGACGATAAGAGTTTGAAATGTATCTTCACCGAGAGGGAATTAAACATGAGGCAGAGGCGTTGGGTGGAGCTAATCAAAGACTATGACGTGGAAATCTCATACCACCCCAGAAAGGCCAATGTCGTAGCTGATGCACTTAGTCGGAAAACTACAAAAGAAGTAATGTTATCCAGCCTAACGGTTTAAACCGGACTACAACAAGACATCAAGAGAAGTGGTACTGAAGTATGGGTACAACACAGACAAGGACAATTATGCTCAATCAATATACACTTGTCCTTACTAAATGAGATACGTCTGGCACAGATGGAGGATCCCAAACTACGTGCGATCAGTGCAAGGATTGAGGAAGGAAATGTTTCCGACTATAAGATCCGGGGGGACTTGGTGAGGTTTAAGAATAGGATCTGTATTCCGCCGAATGACGAGCTGAAGCAAATTATACTGGGAGAAGCACACTCCACTCCCTACTCCATTCACCCCAAAGTGAGAAAAATGTACAAAGATCTGCGATAGAGTTTTTGGTGGAAAAATATGAAACAGGAAGTGGCTAGATTCGTTGCCCGATGTATGACGTGCCAACAAGTAAAAATTGAACACCGCAGACCAGCCGGAATCATGTAACCCTTACCCATTCCAGAGTGGAAATGGGAAAGCATATCAATGGATTTTGTCACTAATTTACCAATGGCGGTGGGAGGAAAGGACACAATTTGGGTTATCGTTGAACGATTAACGAAATCAGCACATTTATTCCAATTCAGGAAATGACCGGAACAAAGCAATTATTCACTATTTTCATCCGAGAAGTCGTGAGGTTGCACGGTGTTTCCTCATCCATCATTTCGGATAGGCATACCAGGCACGTGTCCCGTTTTTGGAAAGCTGTCCACAAAGCTCTAGTAACCCAGTTGAATTTTAGCACAACCTATCACCCTCTGACGGATGGAATGACCGAGCGTACGATACAAACCTTGGAAGATATGTTTAGGGCATGTGTGCTTGATTGGGGAAAGGATTGGGTTAAGCACCTCGGATTAGTGGAGTTTCCGTACAACAACAGCTGGCACGCGAGCATAAGCATGGCACTAGTTGAGGCTCTGTATGGATGAATATGCAAGTCGCGGTTATGCTGGTATGATGCTTCTGACACCGTGGCTACCGAGTTATATTTGATCTAGGAATCTATTAAGAATATCTCTATAGTTCGAAAACATATTTTAGCAACGCAAAGCCGGCAAAAATCATATGCCGAGAACTGGCAGTGACCATTAGAATTACAGTCGGGGATCATGTTTGGGTTAAAGTATCACCTATGCTAGGTCTCCGGCATTTCATCCAGAAGGGCAAGTTAAGCCCAAGGTTCATAGGCTCGTTCTAGATATTTGACCGAGTTGGAAAACTTGCGTATCGATTAGCCCTGCCGCCGCATTTGGATGGAGTGCATAATGTATTTAACGTCTCCTTGTTAAGGAAGTATGTCTATGATCCGAGTCACAAACTCAATTTCTAATAAGTGGAAATTTATGGAGATGCTACTTTTAGAGAAGTGCCGATCGCCATCTTGGATCAGCGTATGAAAACGTTACGAAATAAAGCCATACCCCTTGTGAAAGTTCAGTGGTCGCACCACGGCATGGAAGAAGCAACTTGGGAGACCGAGTCAAGCATGAGGGAAAATTATCCCGAGTTATTTTCTTAGATTCGGGACGAAACTATTATAAGGGGGGTGGTATGTAATACCATAGGTATTTCATGCTTTAATTACCGTGTATTCATAAATTAAAATGCAATTTCTATTATTTGGGATGTTATCTTCTTATGTTATGTGGTTTCATTAATGTGCTATTGCGATACAATTGTGTGATGTGAATGGAACGGAGGTGACGTACCTTGATGCCGTTGGAGGATTGTCGGTGCGAATATGACAGTGTCCAACGTCTTGTTCCCCAAATAATTGTTTGCCGAGTGAAAAGGGTCACTCAGAGATGGTTATAATGTGATAAAATGACGTAGGGACTGAGTGACTAATGCACGCTAAATCACATGCATAACATGCATTAGTTTCGAAGTATTACATACATTAACCCGACTTGGTTACATACGTAAAGGGATAATTGGTCTTCCGACCAGAATCTTTCCTTTTGAAACGGATTGGGTACTTTCGGTGGGATCGAAGACAAACGAGTCAACTCCTCATAACGTACGTTATCTGTCGAGCTTAACGTACTTGATGTCAGGGTAGCTTACGTACGTTAATACCTCTACATACGTAATGAGTAGGGATATTTCATGCAGTAGCCTCTGGTTGACCATTACGTACGATATCTAGGCAACACTACGTACGTAATGCTCTTTACCTACGTTAACCCATGAGTGTTAACGTACGTTAAACACAATCGTGTGTTATAAATCAATACCTCCTCCTACATTTCCCTCGGCCAAAACACTTGTGCAATCTCCTGAAAAACCTTCCCCAGCCCCCTTAGAATATTTCTAGCCTTCCAAACACTTGTATTGACATCAAGGAGAGGATTACTCAAGCTCCGGAGGAGGTTATCTAGGTCGATCGATCCATTCTTCTTTCCTCCTCGATGTTCTTCGTTGGTTCATCATCATTC
Organism: Orobanche coerulescens; assembly: GCA_033398695.1. Classification (NCBI taxonomy): domain Eukaryota; kingdom Viridiplantae; phylum Streptophyta; class Magnoliopsida; order Lamiales; family Orobanchaceae; genus Orobanche; species Orobanche coerulescens. The sequence continues at coordinate 67,528,556 of CM065804.1, read as the reverse complement.
CTCATTGTTCTTCCTCTATTAAGGTAAGTCTATCAATCCTTGAGGTTATCTCTTCGATATTGTTGTTATGCATATTGGATTACGGGTATTTGGGTAGTTTTGTTAACTCCCATAGACAATTTAATCGAATGAACTTGTAGTAATCAAAACTATCATTGTAAGTATATTTTGTTCCCGAACCATTAATTCATGTATCTTGTTGTAATAATCATATGCGGAATTCCCATTTCAATCGACCATGGAAACATGAACTTAACGAATTAATTATATGGGAAATATTGTTAAGAATCCATTCACCATATGCTAAACTATTTGAAATCCACCTTGATTATATAATTATCGAATGTTAATTAACTAGATGGAGTCAATCTTGTGTAGGTCACAAGTCGTCCAGGAATAAGTCTAGAGGGGGGGGGGGGGGTGAATAGACTTATTGAAACTCTTAAACTGTTTTTCTCAAAGAGTAAGTTTCTTCAGCTGATAGATAAACAAATGACTTGGAGTCGTTTGTTCTTAATACGTGCGGAAGTCAGCTGATGACGAACACAAAACAACTAATGAAACACTTAATAATGAATGCAACAGTTAAAGTATGATGCTATAAAAAAGTAAAATACGCAGGCAATTATAGTGGTCTCAGAGGTGGGGTAATCCTCTACTAATCCACTTTTCTCCAAACCAGTTGGAGATGAATTCACTATAATTTTCAACCAGTGATAAATATTACAGTGATTCAACCAAACTACAACAGCTTCCAACCAGTGGAAATTCGTGCCGTTGTAACAGACTTGACTGCCTTGCACCTCTTGATCCTCGATCCTTGGATGCCTTTACAGTCTCGAACTTCAACCAGTGAAGTACCCCGAACTCAGGATTAAAGACACGAGTTTTTGTCTTCTCCAACTAAGAGCTTCTTCAAGTATGAACTTTTTGAGAACTGCTCTTTTCACGATGCTTTAGTTTGCTTTAGATTGCTTGAATGCTTTGATCTCTTGAGAATATGATCGCACTGGTTGTAATTGTTGTGTTTGCTCAGCTTCAAATCTTCGGATATATATAGGTCATGATCTCTGAGCTTTTCCTTCATAGCCGTTGCAAATATTTTCAACAAATCCGTCCATTGGAGAGGTAGACTTCATTGTTTTCTTTCTGAACGTTGCAAGGCTGGATTCCCATAATTTAATCTATCTTTCGACCGTTGTGTAGACTTTGCATGTTAGGCGCCGAATATTTTGAATATAGTAAGATTAAAGTCTTCAAAGTGGGTCTGGATGAATTATTTAATTCATATCCTTTGCGGGAATCTCTCCAATTTGTCTCTTCACGTTGCATGTGACTTTCCGTAATAATTGACTTTTCAACGCATGCTGACGTGGACTTGGAGTACTTGGCTGATCTCAGGCAGGCTGATGTATCGTCATCCTCTCTGCAGTCTGGACCTCTCTGATGGTGACTGTTTGGGACTCGCCTGATCAGATGACCTGTCTGAGGTTACTTGACTGCAGTTTGGTCAAACATCTCTAATAATTTTTGTTGACCAGATCTTCTCTGATATGACTCGGCTGTACCTCTCTGATGAACTTAGCTGTTCTTTTTTGTACTTAGCCGATTTTTAGCCTAACTTATTTTGGCCTATAGAAGATACTGATTTGGTTCTTCTTTACATTTTGCCAAGTTTTACACTTAATATAATTTGGCCTATGGAAGATATTCATTTGGTTCTTCCTTACATTTTTGCCAAGTAATAAACATTTGAATTTATATTAATGACATCATCAAAATCTAACAAGTATTCCTGACAAATTCCCCCTATTTTGATGATGGCAAAACTTAAGGAAATATTCAAATAAACAAGTCTGCACTTGAGTGCAAGACATAACTAAAATCAGTCTAGTTTTGAGACAACTGGAAATTGTCATTCAAAAGACTGTTATAAAATTTTCTAAATTGATTACACATAAATATCTTAAATTTACAAGAAAGTTTTACAAGTATAAAAATAAATGAAAGTCATCTGCCTCTGCCTCTGCCTCTCCGGATAGGCTGCTTGGCAGGTCTGAAAGGTTTAGCTCCGATTGGTCTTGTCTTGACAGGGGCAAGACCATACTTCCTCTTTACAACAAGAGCTGCAAAATCTTGCTCGTCTTGTGATGAGAACTTATTTTCAACACACAGCTTCTTGATTTTCTCTGGAGTACAAGTTCATTCAAAGCATTTCCTTTCTCCAAGGTGGGAGGTTCTTTGGCTCTGAACAGAGGGATCATGGGATATGCATTTCGTGCCTCAACATGTTTTAGAAGAATAGTCCAGAGTTGTGGATGAGCTTCTTCCATGAAATTGATGAATATTTGCTATGGGGAGAGATTATCGTCCTGGAGTATTTCCCAAATATAATAGTCTCTGATGAATTTTTTCTTTGCAGATCCCCACATGGGTAGAGCTTCGTATGGTACAAATTCTTCAATGTACCATAACTCCTTGCCCTCCCACTCTAGAGTAGGCTCAAATCCTCCTCTGGTCCTCCTCTTCTTGCTTGCAGGCTGATTATCAGCCTGTTCTTCTGGTTCTGAAGCTTCTCCCTTCCTTTTAGTTGAGGATGTCCCAGAAGTGATCAACTGGACATCCTGCCTCTTCTTAGTTCTAAGCTCCTCCCTTATTTCTCCTTGAATGCTGCCTTCACCCTGTATCCTATCATCCCCCTTTTTGCCAGCATCAACCAAAGTGGTCAGCTGCTGCTCCATTCTGTGCATCCAGTCAGACATGCCAAATGGCATTCTGTTGTTTGTAGGGGGAGGACTGCAGCAAAGTATCAATCTTGGTATTAATGGATTGGAGATCAGGGGTGACCTGAGATGCAAGCAACTCTCCAATAGTATCCTTCACTATTTGCCTTATTAGCTCGGTCATCGCAGGTGAGATCTGCGATGGTGGAGAATGCTCGCCTGAGCCTTCTGCAAATGATCCAAGGCTCCTATATGCAGCTGGCACTCCAGATGGGGTCTTTTCAGGTGTCCCTGATCTGGAGTCCTCAACCAACTCTGCGTCCAGGCTGGTATACCGGGCAGGCGCCCTAGCCTTGTCTGCAGCCTCTAATTCTGGCTATTTCTCCGGCTTTTTTTCTTTCTCTTCTTCTTCCTTTTCTAATTTCTTCTCTTGTTCTTCCTCCTTTTCTTCTTCATCAACATTCTCTTTTTCTTTTTCAGCCAGTTGTTCTACTCCGTCATCCTTATCATCATCATCATCATCATCATTTTTATTATCTTTATCATTTTCTCCATCATTCTCATCATCCTCCTTTCCTTCATCATCCTCCTGATCTACCTCTTCCCCTTCTTATTCTTCTTCATCTACTAATTCCTCTATTTTTTTCAACTTCTTCGGTTTGTTTTTCAACTAAAATATTTTCTCCTCCTTTTCTTTCTTCCTGCTCCTCTTCTTCGTCATCTATAACAATGACGTCCTCTCTTTCTTCTCCATTCACTTCTTCAATCCTTATTTCTTTTTCTTCTTCCTCCTCATCTTCTTTCCCAAACGATCCATCAAAGATACTGTACATTATAGAGTGGATGAATTGGTCCATGTTGGTTTTGAAATTAGACATGAACCAATTCTCCTGGAGGATCAAAACTGTGTCTGATACTTTGCAAAAGTGTATCAGTACATCCTCTGTGGCTTGGGGATATTCCCAACCACTGGTTTCAATATAGGTTTGAAGTTTAGAAAATGACACTGATTTAAAAAATTTCCACTCTTCAAAAATATTAACAAAAGAGTGTTTTAGAGCTTGTGGTTTAACTAACTGTAATTGCTCTATGGACAGGTTGAAAAGATTGTTGTCCAGAAGGTTAAAGGTGTAGTTTGCTTCAGGGATTGAGATAATTAAACCTGCTTCTTCCTCTCCTGAAATGAATGCTGGAGTGAGGACAGGGACGATCTGAGTTTCCAGGCTGCCCGGAGCGGGCTGGTCTTCCAGGTGGGTAGGCGACCTGGCTGCAGGACTGGTATAATGTTCTGGCTACTCCTCCTGGCTGAACTGCAGTCGCATGGGCCTCTTGGGAGAGGGTTCCGGTGAGGAGTGTATGAATGGTGGATCGCCAGGGGCTGGTCCCCTTCTTTTGAATCAAACAGCAATCGGCGTGTTGTCTGACTCCGAGTCTGACTCGGCTGTAGTTTGGTTGTCGTCTGCAGGTTGGTCCGACTCGTCTGATGAAGGATATTTGTAGGGCGGTGAATCAGACAATTCTTTGAGCATTCGAGCTGCTCTTCTGTTGCCTCCCAACTTCCTCAACGTCTCTTGGTCTAGGTGACCAAGTCTCTTGTTGATGTGGAAGGGGTCAGTATTACCCTTTACCACACCTATCTTTTCTAAGATCCAACTTAGCTGCGTTCCAAACGCCAGCTTGGATCTGAATTTCTTCTCATCAGCAAGCCATTCGACTTTGTTGACCTCGCGAACAAACTTCCTAAAGATGTAGTCAGCCCAATCAATTGGCTCGTCCTGAATGAGTGCTCCCAGCACTGTGAATTTCGCCGACGACAGTTGGTCATAACTGCCGGCCATACCCATAATAATTTTGTTGGTGATATCCAACATAAATCGATACTCCTTTTTAATCTCGCTCCTTTTGGCAGTGAGTTTTAGCTTCGTCGGCTGGTCGATCGCCTTAATCTTTAGCCAAGTGTATGCTGCTGTCTACTTGAGAGCCTCAACTGCTATGCCACGATGCTTCATACCAAAAATTTTACGAATCGTCTCCAGTGAGATGTCGACTTGAATTCCGCCGATAGTGCTCCTAATCCCTTCCTCAATCACATGGGCTTCACGGTAGAAAGCGATGATGTCCTCCTTGTATAGGTGTTTGGGACTGATATCCAGAAATGGGTAGATCCCATTCTCCTTCATCGAGTGGATAAGAAAGAGTACGTCGTTGTTATCCAGATTTGATTCCAAAAGACCTTCGAAATCAACGACCAGAGAAAAGATGATCTGGTCTTTGACCGCCTTCATGTTAACGCCTTCAAAATAAGATTCCATTTTTGCAAATAAGAGATTTTCTTAGTGTATTTGGAGTTCAAAGTATTTTTGCTCTGTAAATTTAGGGTTTGAAATACTAGTAAGCGTACAGGTAAAGTGAAGGGTTTTCCGTCCTTATAAGGAAGATGAAACGATGTTGGGATTAAATTATTATTTATTTTGAATCGGTGGTTCGCCTTTTGAGATTCTTTTTAAATTTCAAATTCTAATCGGTGGTCCAGGTTTTGAGTTTAAAATTGGACGGTTAGATTTTAATTGGTCACAGTGGAGGTCGATTTAGCCTATGATTGCCACGTGTATTTTTATGCCACTTGTGAACCAAAAATTAATATAATATTATTATACATTTAGCAGATAATAATAAAATATTTAGAAGTCGGTTAAGTTTAGAAAACTTAGGTTGGATCATTGATCGCTTCGCATCGTGAGTTGACTCCTTGGACTTCTACTTTGAGTTTTTGATCGCCTAGGTTCCTTTGTCCGTCCTTCGTCCTTTTTGTCTGCATCGGCTAGGATCGATTCCTTTAATCACCGGGTCCGTCCTTCCTCTGATATGCTTCAGCTTGCTTTTTCTTCTGTACTAGATTCCCAATCTAGTAGACCAAGTTCTCTGCTCAGCTCCAAGAATCTTTCTTCTGGCAGAGGTTTGGTAAAGATGTCAGCTATTTGGTAGTCTGTGCTGACTCTTTCAACTTTGACTCTTTTGTTAAGCACGTGGTCTCTGATGAAGTGGTGCTTAACATTAATGTGCTTGGTCCTTGAATGCAAAACCGGATTGTTGGTTATTGCAATAACACTATTGTTCACACCAGATAGGGACTTCATTGGCAATGATATTGTAGTCCCTTAGCTGCTGTCTGATCCACAAGATCTGGGCACAGCAACTACCTGCAGCAAGGTATTCTGACTCTGTGGTGGAGATAGAGTTAGAAACCTGCTTCTTACTAAACCAGGATATCAGTCTGGTTCCTAGGAATTGGCACGTTCCACTAGTGCTTTTCCTATTAATTTTGCATCCTGCGAAATCTGCATCTGAATATCCTGACAGCTCGAAATTATCGTCCTTAGGATACCATAGTCCAACATTGACCATAGACTTAAGGTATTTAATTATCCTCTTTGCTGCATCTAGGTGCGACTGCTTAGGCTTAGATTGAAATCGCGCACAAACTCCTACGGCATAAGATATGTCTGGCCTGCTTGCAGTGAGGTATAACAATGATCCAATGAGTCCTCTGTAGTGGGTTGAATCCACTGATATGCCTCCCTCATCTGCATCTAGGTGAGTACTTGTGCTCATATGAATTCTTGCTGGTTTGGCTGATTCCATTCCAAATCTTTTGATTAGATCTCTGGTATACTTGGCTTGGTTGATGAAAATTCCATTTTCCATCTGCTTAACTTGTAATCCAAGAAAGAAGTTAAGCTTTCCTATCATACTCATCTCAAACTCTCCTTGCATAAGGTAAGAGAATGTAACACCCCGAGATATTCGGAATAATTACAGCGCCGTAAACCCTTTAGGTAAGGATTTACAAGGCTAATTTTAAAAAGAGTGTAAATATAAACCAATCGTACAACTGAAGTTCAAAGACATATTTGATTCAACCGATCAAAGAGTTAATTTAGACAACCATATCGAAAAGACATTATTAAAACAGACGATTTAGTACTAAACGAAACAAGAAGACAAATCACAATAACAATAACATCAATCACATCACCGAGCCATTTCATCGCCTTGCTTGCATCGTGGTTGTCTTCCCGCTCCTCGGCTACCCGAACATCAAAACAATGTCCACCCCGAAGGGGTTAGCAAAACGATGCTAGTACAAGTATCATAATACAATAAATCATCAATGCATCATAAAACATGCAAACGGACTTCCGCTACGGAATCCAACGATGCGAATCCTCACGATTCCATCAACACAATACAGGTAATCCAATGATCCAGCCTTGGTATAGATCCCCATGATGATCCCGTCGACCAACGCATGGTGGAAAACCCGCCCAGCCGATCCGGCGCCTCAAGATAGATCCCCATGATGATCCCGTCGACCAACGCATGGTGGACATTCGATCCAGCCTCAAGATAGATCCTCATGATCCCCTCGATCATTTATACCATAATCAATCAACTATGCATACACATATGCATTTCAATATGTTCATCAATACGAACAAATAATCAACCAATATCATGAGAATTTTCGTAAATACATCTCATATTCAACAATATGAACAAAACCACAAGCATGATCAAAGATTCAATATAAATCGAACTCGACATATGATACTTGCCTCGAAAATGGCAAGACGAAATACTTCGATGATCTCAACACACTCAAGGCCGCCTCCTTCGATCAACGTAATGTGCTCGAACCTTAACAAAAGGAACGATATACAAATCATCTCAAGTCGAACGATGGTCTAACGGTCTACGGCGAAAAGCTCAAAATAAACAATCCGCTCGATCGCTTAGCGTGCGCTACATACTCTACGTAACGTGCGCTAAGCAGGCCTGTTAGCGTACGCTATCGGGTAAGACTAGCGTGCGCTAGTTACGAACTGACAGTTTGCACCAGCCGATATATAACGCACGCTACGTACGTATTGTGCGTTAACTGAACCTCGATAGCGCACGTTAACTCACATATGTTAGCGTGCGCTAACCTTGCATGGCAGAATACTGTAAACCGAAAACTGGGTTGAATGGTGAAGAACTCAAGAATTCTACCATGATAATACAAGTTATCCTCGGGCATATCATGCTAATAAGGTTTGTGGAAGTTTTATGGTTATGAAATACGAATATACGGATAGGCAACTCAACATCATAATTCATCTACGATCTCCAAGAAATAATCTAAGTTCCATTTGTTCTATGTTCCAAAACACATGATTCCATCGTGTAAAACGTATCAACTGGGTAAATATCCGACATCGATCATAACTCGATTTGAACATGCTTAGGAGTCCTTATAATAAGATGGTTCAAAGGTTCATACGATATATAGTGCCGATACGTCAAAAGTATCCTTCTAACATGTGATGACCGATTATAAACGAAATACTTGCTATCAAAACATGATTCAAACTTCCTTAGTAACATTACTAACATCAGTGAAGAATCACCTTCCTCAAAGTAGTGAAGAATACGGAGGAAAATGAAGCGATCCAACACCGAAGGCTTGAACACCAATCTCCAATGATATACGATCTTCAATCTCGAACTAGGAGGTTGATATGAAGTGTTTGGGACGAAGGGAGTTATGTTCTAAGTGTAAGAGTTCGGGTTATGGGAGGAGAAAGAACTGAAATCACGAATAGGATGTTGTCCTATTTATAATAAATGGCTATTAGCGCGCGCTAGACTTCCCGTAGCGTGCGCTAACGGCTCCCTGACTAAACTGTACTCAGCACTTAGCGTGCGCTACGCATATACCTGTAGCGTGCGCTAAGGCGTTGACTCGGCTTTTCCAGAAAGCCGTCCAGGTACATCCGACACGATCCGACAGGGGTCCCCCGGCCAGATCTCACCTACCGCACGTCCAAATTAATTTGACCACGCATAGCGTGCGCTAATGACCCTCAGTAGCGTGCTCTATGAATCCACGTTAGCGCGCGCTATACATAGCTTGTAGCGTGCGCTACATGCGCAGAATTACAACCTTCAAATCACAATTATGAAATCATACGCTCGATAACATCGGATTATGAAATACGGAAAATAGTACTCAAACAATAGTACAATCATTACAATATCACAAGTTCCGATTACATAACAGAAATCTCGGGTATTACATCCTTCCTCCCTAAAAAGAAGTTTCGTCCCGAAACTTAAGATGAAAACAACTCCGGATATTTAGCCTTCATACCGTCCTCCGTTTCCCAAGTGGCCTCTTCGACTCCATGTCGTGACCATTGTACTTTAACCAAGTGTATTGGTTTATTCCTCAATTGTTTGATCCGGTTCTCAAGTATCTTGATTGGTCTCTCTTCGAAGGTGCCATCATTAGCTATCTCGACCTCATCGAAATCAATGACGTGATCGGGTCCGGTACATACTTCCGCAGTTGGGATACGTGAAACACATTGTGAAGGTGACTCTGATGGCGGTAAGGCCAACTCAGACGCTAAATCTCCAACTCTCTCGAGGATCTCGAATGGTCCGATATATCTCGACTAAGCTTTCCTCTTCTCCCAAAACGGAAAATCCTCGTGTAGAGACACCTTCAATAGTACATGGTCACCAACGTCGAACTCTAGAGGGCGACGACGTATGTCCGCATAAGATTTCGCCGACTGCAGGCGGTCAACAGCCTTTTCCCGAATCAAAGCTATCTTCTCTTGAGTTTGAATAATCAATTCCTGCCTGCCCCGATCAAGTCCGAAGAATCATCCCAACACAGGGGTGATCGGAATCTTCTCCCGTACAAAGCTTCAAATGGTGCCATCTTAATTGAAGCATGCCAACTATTATTGTAGGTGAATTCAACTAATGGTAAATGAACTTCCCAATCAGTTGACCAATCTAAGGCACAGGCTCTAAGCATGTCTTCTACAGTCTGAATAGTCCTTTCGAACTGACCGTCCGTTTGGGGATGATAAGCTGTGCTAAAGTTTAGCTCGGTCCCCAAAGCCCTGTGCACTGCCCTCCAGAAGTGCAACACGAAACGACCATCTCGATCTGAAACAATGGTCTTCGGCGTCCCATGCAATCTGACTATCTCCGCAAAAAATACTCGCGCCAATCTCTCGGGTCCCCATGTATCTTTAATCCCTAGGAAATGAGCCGACTTGGTTAGTCGATCAACTACAACCCAAATCATGTTCATTCCCGTTCTAGTCCTTGGCATACTGGTGATGAAATCCATCGAAATGTCCTCCCACTTCCATTCAGGGATCGGAAGTGGCTTTAACATCCCGGCAGGTCGCTGATGCTCAATCTTAACTCACGACAAGTCAAACACTTCAAACGCACTGCTACGCCCTTCTTCATATTCCCCACCAAAAGTTTTGCTTTAAATCCTTATACATCTTATCACGCCTGGGTGAATAGAATAGGCGCGCTGTGAGCTTCCTTCGTAATAGTCCTTCTCAAATCATCATCATCGGAACGCAAAGTCGACTCAAATCTCGTAACTCCATCATCTTGTATCACGAATCCTCGGGCTTTTCCTTTCTTTACTTCGTCACATAATCGAAGGATCGAGAATCGCTCAATTGTTTAGACTTGATCTCCTCGACTAGTGATGAAGTTAGTTCCATCACATAAAGTTGCCCTTCGATTCCCGGTGCCCATACTTCAATCCTCGCGGATCGGGCCTCGTTGAATACCGGTTTGGGACGTAAGTGCCTCCAACACTCGAAGGGAAACAGGTTTACGGCTCAAAGCATCGGCTACTACATTTGCTTTCCCTGATGATAGAGAATCTCCAAGTCGTAATCCTTAATCAATTCTAGCCACCTTCTCTCGCCTCATGTTTAATTCTTTACGATCAAAATGTACTTGAGGCTCTTGTGGTCTCAGAAGATCTCGACAATGAGTGCCGTACAAATAATGTCGCCAAATTTTCAAGGCAAAGACCACACTGCTAGCTCCGTATCATGAGTCGGATAATTAACTTCGTATGGTTTCAATTGCCGAGAAGCATAAGCAATCACTTTATCCTCTCGCATCAACACACAACCCAAACCCCGATTTGAAGCGTCAGATACCATGAATCCATCGGCCTCTCCGCAAGCTAATATAGGTGCTGTCGCAGTCTCCTCTTAAGTTCACAAACCACTGCACTTCTCATTCCACGTGAACTTTTGAGTTTTCTCAGAATAATGAGTGAGTGGACGAGCAATTTTGGAAAATCCTCTACAAAGCGGCGATAATATCCAGCAAGTCCTAAGAAGCTTGGACTTCTTTCACGTTGCTAGGAACTTCCCATTCCAAGATTGCTTCGACTTTCTTCGGTCCACTCGAACTCCGTCAGGTGATATCACATGCCCAAGGAAAGTTACTTCCTTAAGCCGAACTCACATTTAGAAAGCTTAGCATACAAATTGCCTTTCTCAAGATGCTCAAAACCACACGTAAATGTTCAAGATGTTCCTCTGGCCCTCGAATATATCAAGATGTCGCCAATGAAAACGACCACACATTTAACCAAATACTCCAACAAAACCAGATTCATCAATTGCATGAATACAGCAGGAGCAATGGTAAGTCCAAATGGAATAACTACAAAATCATAATGCCCATACCGGATCTCAGCGATTTTGGTATATCCGATTCCTTAATTCTCGTTGGTGGTATCACGATCGCAAGTCAATCTTCGAGAATATCCTTGCCCCTTGCAGTTGATCAAACAAGTCGTCGATCCGAGGTATAGGATACTTATTCTTGATTGTCATCTTGTTGAGCTCCCTGTAATCAATACACAGTCGGAGGGATCCGTCTTTCTTCCGGACAAAGAGAACGGGCGCTCCCCAAGGAGAAACGCTCGGTTGAATATAACCTTTCTGCAACAATTCCTCCAGTTGTTTCTTGAGTTCATACATCTCGGTTGGCGCCATGCGGTATGGTGCTCTGGAAATAGGAGCTGCTCCAGGCTCTAATTCGATAGTGAATTCCACTTCTCTCGCGAGGTAATCCGTAGTTCGTCAGAAAACATCCGAGAACTCATTCACAATGAAATAGATGAGAGCTCTACTCCTTCCTCTTTCTTCATGGCATAGCACCAAAGCCCCCGACATCCTGTTTGAATTTTACTGCGTTCATTGCCTTGATCAATTTTCCCGAGCTTCTGGTCTCCATCCTCGGAATAAGTGTTCGAGACCGTCACACGCAATGATGGAAATGACTCTCTCTCGGTAATTTAGAATAGCTCCATAACGGTTGAGCCAATCATCTCCGAGAATTAAATCGTCACCGTAAATGTCAACCACAATAAGGTTCGATGGCCAATCTATCCCTCCTATAGTTACTGGAAAGTCCCTAGCTTCTAGGGTTCCCACAATTTTCTCTCCGCTAGGTAATCCCACAACATAAGGTTCACAATCATACCAGCACGAGATTTTTAAACGATTAACACAGTTCAATGATACAAAAGAATGTGTAGCTCCGGAATCGAATAAAACACTAACTGGTTGCAAAAGGATCTGAATTGTACCTGATGCAACAGCTGTGTTCTGATCATCCTTCTTCATCTCGTAAATACGCGGAGGAACGGACCCAGCACTGGATGCCTCTCTCTTCCCAACATTCTGCTGCTGAAATCTGTAGGTCACAAGTCGTCCAGAAACAAGTCTAGAGGGGGGGTGAATAGACTTGTAGAAACTCTTGAACTCCTTTTCTCGAAGAGTGAGTTTCTTCAGCTGATGATCAAACAAATGACTAGGAGTCGTTTGTTCTTGGATATGTGCGGAAGTCAGCTGATGACGAATATAAATTAACTTAATGAAACACTTAACAATGGATGCAGCAGTTAGAGTATGATGCAGTAAAATAGTAAATAACACAGGCAGTTATAGTGGTCTCAGAGGTGGGTTAATCCTCTACTAATCCACTTTTCTCCAAACCAGTTGGAGATGAATTCACTATAATTCTCAACCAGTGATAAATATTACAGTGATTCACTACACACTACAACAGCTTCCAACCAGTGGAATTCCGTGCCGTTGTACACACTGATCGCCTTGCACCTCTTGATCCTCGATCCTCGGATGCCTTTACACCGCTACTTCAACCAAAGAAGTACCCCGTACTCAAGATTTAAAGACAAGAGTGTTTGTCTTCTCCAACTAAAGAGCTTCCTTGAATATGAACTTTTGGATCTCGCTCTTTTCTCGATGCTATTTGATTGCTTAGGATTGCTTTGTTTGCTTTGATCGCTTAGAGTATATGTTCGCACTTAGTTGCCTGGTTTCAAATCTCTGGATATATATAGATCACGATCTCGAGCTTCTTCCTTGTAGCCGTTGCAAATCTGAACAAATCCGTCCGTTGGAGGGAGACTTCATTGTTTAATCTTTTGAACGTTGCAAGGCCGGATTCCCATTATTTAATTTTATCTTCCGACTGTTGTGATGACTTCGCATGTGAGCGCCGAATCTTTTGAATATAAAAGGATTAAAGTCTTCACGGTGGTCGATGATTTAAATAAATCATATCTCTTATGGGAATCACTCCAATTTGTCTCTTCACGTTGCATGTGAGCTTTCCGTAATATTTGACTTTTCAAAGCATGCCGACGTGGACTTGGAGTACTAGGCGTAGTTGAGTAGATCGATGTGCGGCTTACTTCTCTGCAGTAGGTCGTCTCGGTTGTATCTGTTTGAGACTTGTCCGATCGTGTGACTTCCCGAGGTACCTTGGCCGCAGTCTGGTCAAACTTCTACGATAAATTTTAGTTGACCAGTGGCTACTCGATTGAGTCTATTGTATTTCTCGATAGACTAGACTGTACTTTAGTACTTAGCCGATTTTCACTTAACTAACTTTGGCCTACGTAAGACACTCATTTGGTTCTTCTTTACACTTTGCCAATTTTATACTTAACACATTTTGGCCTATGGAAGATACTCATTTGGTTCTTCCTTACATTTCGCCAAGTAATAAACATTTGATTTTAAATTAATGACATCATCAAAATCTAACAAGTATTCCTAATAAATTCCCCCTATTTTGATGATGGCAAAACTAAGTAAGAAATCAAATGGCCAAGTCTGCACTTAAGTGCAAGACAAATCGAAATCATCGATATTGAGACAACTGGAAAATTGTCATTCAACAGATTGTTCATAAAGTTTTCGACTTATCATAGAAATTATACAAGAATGTTTAAGTACGTAAAATAAATTACAAGTAGGAAAGTAGCTAAAATCATCTCGCCTCTTCCTCCGCCTCTTGAGCAAAGCCGCTAAGGTGTCCGAATGGTTTGGCTCCAATGGGTCTTACCTTGACCGGAGCAAGGCCATACTTCCTTTTCACCACTAGAGCTGCAAATCCCGCTCCGCCGCGATCCGAATTTGTTTTCAAGGCATCGCTTGATTTCCTCCCGTAGTTGTAGTTCATCAAGTTCACCATCCATGCGGATTGGTGCTTCTTCACTACGAATTTAGGGATCATGGGAAAAGCTTTTGATCTTTTGCATGCTTCTTTAGAATGACCCAAAGCTTAGGATGAACCTCTTCCATCCAGCTTTATGAAAATCTCTGTGGGGAGAGTTTGTCATCTCAAGTAGTTCCTGCACATAAAAGTCTCTGATGAACTTCTTCCTAGCAGCTCCCCATATTTCAAGAGCTTCAAGTGGGCAGAAATCTTCAACATACCACAGCTCCAGACCTTCCCACTCAAGAGTAGGTTCGAAGCCACCTCTGGTCCTTCTGCGCTTCCCTTCAGGCTGGTCAGCCTTATCTTCTGAATCTACAGGTTCCTTCCTCTTCAAGCTAGAGGGTCCTTCAATCTGGGGGACATCCTGCTTTTTCTTACTTCTGATTTCTCTTCCTTCCCCCTGAATCCTCTCTTCCCCCTTTTTGCCAGCATCAATGAGGGTTGTCAATTGTTGCTCCATGCGGCTCATCCAATCAGACATGCCAAAAGGCATTCTGTTGTTTGTAGGAGGAGGAGGCTGAGGGATCTGTCTCTGCAGCAGGGTGTCAATCTTGGCATTAATGGTCTGAAGGTCAGGAGTGACCTGTGTTGATAGTAGCTCCCCAATGGTGTCTCTGACAATCTGCTTGATCAGCTCAGTCATGGTAGGAGATAACTGAGCTGATGGGGAGTGTTCTCCTGATCCTTCAGCAATGGAGCCACTAGACTGCAGGCTCCTGGCTGCAATGAGGTCGATGGAGTCTTCTCCGGGGTCCCCGACTGAGTCTCTGCCTCTGCATCTAGCCGGTGTACCGGGAGGCACAACAATCCTATCTGCAGCTTCGTTGGTAGGCTCTGGCTCCTGCTCTGGCTCCTTTTCTCTTTCTTCCTCTTTCCCTTCTTCTTCATCAGATTTCTCTTTTTCTTTCTCCTCATCTTTTTCTCTCTCTTCTCCAGATTTCTCTTTTTCTTTCTCCTCATCTTCTTCTTTTTCTTCTCCAGCCGCCACACCAGCTCCTCCTTCACCTCCATCATCATGATCATCATCATCATTATCATTCTTAGCATCATCTTTTTCCTTCTCTCCTTCATCATCATCATCATTCTCCTTATTTTCTTCTTCTTTTTCTTGCTCCACTTCTTCTCCTTCTTCTTCATCTTCTTCATCTTCCACTTCTTCTGTTTTTTCAATTTCCTCTGTCTCCTTTTCAACTGGTATGTTTTCTTCTTGTTCTTATTCATCCTCTTCAACCAAATTGATAATTTCATTTTCTTCATCAACTTCTTCTATCCTAATCTCCTTTTCTACCTTCTCCTCTTCCTCTTCCTTTCCAAAACTACCATCAAAAATACTCAACATTATAGAATGGATAAAATGGTCCATGTTTGTCTCAAAATGTGACATGAACCAGTTATCCTGGAGGAGTAAAGCCAAATCTGACTCTTTGCAAAAATCAGTCAGAACATCCTCCGTGGCTTGGGGGTATTCCCAACCACTAGTTTCAACAAAAATTTGAAAATTTGTAAAGGACATGGTTTTAAGAGTTTTCCACTCCTTAAAAATATTGACAAAGGAATGTTTTTCTGCTTGTGGCTTGACAAGCTGAAGTTGTTCTATGGAAAGATTAAAAGTGTTATTTTCCAAAAGATTGAATGTGTAATCTGCTTCAGGGATAGATATAACAAGACCTGCTTCCTCTTCTTCGGTCATGTATACTGGAGGAGTAATGACAGGTACAATTCTTGTTTCGGTATCTGGTGCAGGCTGGTCCGGATGAACTGGAGACTGAACTGATGGACTGGCATGATGTTCAGGCTGCTCTCCTTCACTGAACTGCAGCTTCCTTGGCCTCTTTGGAGAGGGTTCAGGTGATGACTGCAGGTTGGAAGGTCCTTCTGGGGCTGGTCCCCTTCTCTTGAAACGGATGGCGATTGGAGTATCATCAGACTCATTCTCGGACTCGACTGCAGTTCCGATCTCAGCTGCAGGTTGGTCCGAGTCTGATAGATCGTACCTTGGGCAATAGCTTGAGTCTGGTAAATCCTTCAATATCTGGGCTGCCCTCCCAGTGACTCCAACCTTTTTCTTATCATGGTCCATGTGACCTAACCTCTTGTTTGGGTGGAAAGGGTCAATGTTTCCCTTGGCCACGCCAGTCTGCTCCAAGAACCAACTAAGATGTGTTCCGAACGCCAACTTAGTCTTGAACTTCTTCTCTTCCTCGAGCCATTCGACTTTGTTCACCTCGCGAACAAGTTGCCTAAAAATATAATCGGCCCAATCAACTTCCTCTCGCCAATTAACGCACCCAACACCATGAATTTTGAGGATGATAGTTGGTCATAGCTTCCCGCCATTCCCATGACTATTTTGTTTGTGATGTCCAGAGCGACTCGATAGACCCTTTTCAACTCATTTCTCTTACTGTGAACTTTAATTTCGTGGACATTTTCGAGCTTAATCGCCTTCCACGTTTCGGCGGGTGATTGTTTGAGTGCTTGACCGCCAAACCGCGATTTTTCATCCCGAATACAGAGCGAATCTTCTCTGTATCTATGGTGACTGTACTCCACCGACCGTGCTCAATCCCGTGCCGAATCGTAAGCGTTGCGTAAAATTCAACCACATCTTCTTTGAACAAGTGTTGAGGGTTGATTTCGAGAAATGGGTAGATTCCGTTCGCCATCGCCGGATTAAGTCGAGCATATCAAAGTCCTCTAGATTTGCTTCCGTAATCCTTCAAATCGACGACCATGGAGAAGATGACTTGGTCCTTCATCGCCTTCAAGTTTGCTCCGTCAAAAGATGCCATTTCTGCAAAAAGATTTTAGGATTTAGTGTGTATTTTGCTCTGTAAATTTTAGGGTTTCTGAAAGCGTAAAGAGTAAAGTGAAAGGGTTTTCTTCCTTATAAAGAAGATGAAAGGACGTTTGGATTAGTTTATTATAAGTTTAAACGGTGGTACGCCTTTTCATATTCTTTTGAATTTCAAATTTGAATCGGTGGCCCCATTTAAAATTTGACGGTTGATTCTGATTGGCCACCGTAGAGGTTAATTAAATGGGCGTGTGACGCGTGTATTTAAAAATTGCCACTTGGCTTATAAAATGTATTTTTAAATGCTATTACTTAAGCAAAAATAATATTATAAATATGACAGATAATAATTAAAAATTTAGAGATTAGTTTAGAGAACTTAGCTGGTCTGATTCGTTGACTGTTGACCGCTCTGCTACAGGTGAGTTTGACTTCTCGCCTGGTATTCTGTACAGCTAAGTTGCTTCGACTGGCCTTCGTCTTCTCGCCTGCATCAGCTTAGGCTGATTCTGGGGGTTCGTCCTTCCTTCAACTTGCTTCAGAACTAGATTCCCAATCTAGTAATCCAAGGTCTCTGCTCAGCTCTAGGAATCTCTCTTCTGGCAGGGGTTTGGTGAAGATGTCAGCTATTTGGTAGTCTGTGCTGACTCTTTCAACTCTAACCCTTTTGTTCAGCACATGGTCTCGAATGAAATGGTGCTTAACGTCAATGTGCTTTGTCCTTGAGTGCAAAACCGGATTGTTGGTTATAGCAATAGCACTATTGTTGTCACACCATATAGGAACTTCGTTGGCAATAATATTGTAGTCCCTTAACTGTTGTCTGATCCATAGAATTTGTGCACAATGACTACTGCAGCTAGGTATTCGACTCTGTAGTGGAGATAGAGTTAGAAACTCCGCTTCTTGCTAAACCAGATATCATCTGGTTCCTAGGAATTGACACGTTCCACTAGTGCTCTTCCTATTGATTTTGCATCCGGCGAAATCCGCATCTCGAGTATCCCGATAGATCGAAGTTGTCATCTTTGGGGTACCACAGTCAACATTAATTGTAGACTTTAGGTACTTAATTATTCTCTTATTTGCATCTAGGTGTGATTGCTTCATTGACTGGAATCTTGCACAAACTCCAACGCATATGAGATGTCGGCACCTTGCCGTGAGGTACGAAGAGATCCGATGAGTCCTCTGTAGTGGGTTGAGTCTACGATATTCCCGCCTCTCGCATCCAGGTGAGTACTTGTGCTCATTGGAATTCTTGCGGTTTGGTGATTCCATTCCATATCTCTTGATGAGATCTCGGGTATACTTTGCTCGGTTGATGAAAATTCCTTTTTCCATCTCGCTTAACTTGTAATCCGAGAAAGAAATTAAGCTTTCCCATCATACTCATCTCAAATTCTCCTTGCATGAGGTTGGAGAATTTCTCACAAAGTTCTGGATTGGTTGACCAATATGATGTCATCCACATAAATCGAACTATTAGTATGTGGCCTTCGTGCTCCACTCTAAATAGGGTCTTGTCCACTTTTCCTTTGCAAAATCCATTTTTCTCAAGAAACACAGACAGGTGTTTCATACCATGCTCGGTGCTTGCTTGAGTCCATACAGAGCCTTCAATGACTTATAGACTTTGTCTCCTTTGACAAAACACAGGGGTTGCTCTACATAGACTTCTTCTTCTAGGATTCCATTCGAAACGCACTTTTACATCCATTTGGTAGACTTCAAAATCCTTGAATGCGGCATATGCGAGGAATAGTCGATGGCTTCTAATCTTGCAACAGTGCATAAGTTTCATCAAAATCTATTCCCTCACATTGTGCATATCCTTTTGCTACGAGTCGGCTTTATTCCTAACAACAGCTCCGTCTTCATCACTTTTGTTTTTATACACCCATTTGGTGCCAATAACTTTCTTGTGATTAGGTCTCTGCATTAGTTCCCAAACTTTGTTTCTCTCCATCTCGCTCAATTCCTCTTGCATGGCATTAATCCATGAATAATCTTCCAAGGCTTGTTCTGTCTTGGGTTCAATTTGCGACATGAAACATGAGAACATCGCCATTCCCGCCGGTAGAGTTGATCGTCTTGTCTTGACTCCATCACCAACTTTCCGATAATTTGCTGAATTGGATGATCCTTGAGCCATTTGGGGATCTCGTCCTCTTCGGGTTTATTCCCCTGTTGGATTGCTCGTGGTTATCTGCATCTCTGGATTAAGTCCGCAATCGATCGGCTACCGCCTTGTCATCTGCAGCTTGGTTGAATCGCAGATGAGTCTTTGTCGCCTCATTGGTCTTCTTAGAAGAATCGGATCGAGTAGGTTTGATGATCTGTCGATCTGCGATTGGGTCTTCATCGGCCGCGGTTGGGTCATCAGTGATCTGCAGTGAGTCCACCATTCCAGTGTCATGTACAATGACTTCTTCAAGGGTTCTTGACTTGAGCTTGTTCTCAATTTGCTCAAGCCGTTTCTGTACTCAACAGAGATTCATCAAAAACAACATGGGGTGTTTCCTCCACAACTAAGGTTCTTTTGTTGAAAACTCTATATGCCTTGCTTCTTTGGGAATATCCCATAAATAGACCATCATCGCTTTAGCATCAAAGGCATTTAGTGCGTTTTACCGTTGTTGTGGATGAAACACTTGCAACCAAAAACATGAAAGTAAGCAACAGTAGGAGTTCTATTATTCCAAACCTCATAGGGAGTTTTGCCATGTCTCCCTACTATCATACTCCTGCTCGGTGTGGCAGTGTGTTGTGACTTCAGCCCGAACCTTTTGGGTAGGTCCGCTCGCAATCATGGACCTTCTTTGCTTCCTTCGTGGTTCTTCCTTCTTTCAAGAACACCATTCTCACTGGCGTCCTGCCGCAGAGCTCATCTTGGATCCCATTCGATCGCCGAATCGCTTATTGCCTTGTTGAGAAACTCTCCTCCTCTATCCGATCGATCTTGATTATGGAGAGGGATTTCTCATTCGATCCTTCTCCAGCCTCGGTAACTTGGTCAAGGTTTCACTTTTCTTGTATAGAAAAATGATCCAAGTGTACCTTGAATAATCATCTACAATCACAAGAGCATGCTTTACGCGCTCAAAGTCCTTGGCTTGATAGGACCAAATAGATCCATGTGGAGTAGATCTAAGATCCTTGTTGTGAGCGTTGTAGTCAGCCGGCTTGAACGACGCCTTGGTACGCTTTCCCTTCGACATGCATCACAGAGTGCTTCCTTCTTGAATGCTTCATTTGGAAGTCCTCGACCACCGAGAGCTAATCTTGTTGATGGCTTTGAAGTTCAGGTGACATAGTCTTTTGTGCCACGACCATCCATTCTCGGCTACGATCTTGGATAGAAAAGGAGTTAGGTGTTCTGTGTTCCAATCGATCATGTATACATCTCTTCTTCGGAAACATTGTAGCTTTATTTATCCAGATAATATGTCTATCACCATACACTTCAAGATGGTGAAGACTACTAGATTCTTCTCGCCGCAGAATCGGCTTATGCTCAGGAGGTTGTATTTGAGACCTTTGACATAATGGACTTTGGATATTACAATGTTTCCTCGGTGCAGCTCTCCAAAGCCTTTTGTCTGTCCTCTAGAGCTATCTCCAAAGGTTACATCGGGACCTCTTTCCTTGATATATTTGGTCAGCATCTTCTTGTTCCCGGTCATGTGCCTTGAGCATCCAGAGTCTACAAACCACTCTTCACCTCCAAAATTTGAGCTTGAGGAGATGTGGTTGTAGTCCTTCCACCTTTCTCGCAATTAAACAAGCAGAGATTTAGGTACCCAAATTTGTGTGGGTCCTTTGGGGTTAGTGGGTTTCTGGAGAATTGATTTCTCCTTGGATTATAGAAATTCTTATTATTATTATAACCCTTATACTGCCTCGTGGTCGAGGTCTAAATCTCTGGTTGGATTGTATAGGATATTCCTCAAAATAGTGTGGGCCATTTCTAAATCTAGCCGAGACCATTTGTTAAACCTTTGTGGTCTCCACACTTGTTCGTTTTGGTAATTTGGATAACCTTGAGGTTTCCATCCGCCTCCCATTATGAAATCTATTTTTAGGGAGTTGTTGGTAATAGTGGGCATGTTATGCAATTTCTTGCTTTTGCAGGCCATCGCTTAGTCGCTGTCTAGGTGGTCATGCAGTGTAACATTTGCGGCTAGACGTTTGACTTGTTGCCTGTTTTTGAAAATCGGTTTATACAGGCTCGTGATCGAGACCATTGTTTCTCCCTTGATGAAAGTGGTTTTAGAACTAGAGGGAGTGTGGGGATCATATCCAAGGCACGATCTGGAATATAGTGGCCTCTTGTTAGTACACAATTCGTCCCAGAGTTAACGACGCTTTCAGGGGAGGTTATTTCTGCGCCCGAGTTTTATTTATACGTACCTTAGTAAACTCGGCTTTGGCATGAGCAAGTGCGGTGACTTTTCTTTAAGTAAAATATTTAGCGGTCTATCTCATTTGTATTGGCACTTGCACAGTTTTTAAAATCATTTGTATTTGTCTCGGTCTTATTTAAATCTAGATCGAGTTTTCAAAATCATTTTTCATTGCCTATTCTCATCTTGCAGCTTAGTCTTCTCTGCTGATACAGCTTGATGTGCAGATTTAAGTGTTTCAAAATCTTTGAATAATTGATTTACCGATTCATATAAATCCATATCTTGCGACATGGCTGAGCTATTATTTGAACCGGTAGGTTTAGAGGTTACCTCTTCATCAGCCAAGTTTGCCATCAGGCAATCATATTCCTCGTCGTCATCAGAAAAGAAACCGCCGCTTGATTCGACATGCTCCTGGTCTTCTCCAATGAGAGCTTTTCTTCTGTCTTCCTTTCCGCCACCTCCTTTTTGGTTTCATCCTTCTTGAGCTCGGGACAATCCATTTGGATGTGTCCTATCTTGTGTGATTGTAACATTCAACTTTCCAGCCTTCCATTTTCGGTTTCTTCAGGATTCTCCTTGTAGTTTTTCTTATACTTGGAGTAGTTCTTCCTGGGTTCTTGAATCTTTGCATAATGAAAGCCATTTCCTCCTCAAAATCTAGCGGATTTGGAGGTTTCACATCGCATGTGCTCTTAGCAGGGACTCCCGCAAATGCGATTCCCTTCTCTGCAGGCTCGGTCGAGGATGAACTCGGAAGTTCGAACTCGTAAGCCTTGAATCGAGAACGACTCACGAATTTTTATCTTATTCAGTCTTTGGACTCTCTCATAGCTGACCTTCATGCTCCATTCGGGATTGAGCGATCGAGGACCTTGAGTGCCATTTCCTGTTGCCATATGTTTTGCCCAGGAGTTGATCTCGTTGATAATTTCGGTGAACCTTGTGTCCACTTGGTCTATAGATTCTCCATTCTTCATTTTAAAGTTGTCAAACTTTTGGATGGCTATTGACAACTTGTTCTCCTTGATCAGCTCCGTTCCTTCGCACATTAGAGCTAATGTGTCCCAAATCTCTTTGGCATTCTTGCAATTTTTAATCTTGACCATTGTGGATTTGTCAAGAGTTTGGTAAAGCACATCTCTCGGCCTGTTGTCAAGATTGGCGGCTTTCTCTCTTCGGGTCGGCTCCGTTCTCTTCTTAGGAATCTTTTCGGGCCTCCCACCGCGATCTCCTCGGGTGTGTTGTCCTTCTCGAAAATGAATGGACCATCTTCAATGATGCACCACATGTCGTCATGGATTGAAGATAAGTGTGCTCGCATTCTTATCTTCCGAGAGATCATACTCGTCAACAGAAAAGACAGGTAGTCTAGAGTGCATGTGTTCCATTATAACGTGAGAGATAAGATATATATCTTAATATGGATCTGGTTCGTGAAAAAAAATGAACCAACCTCTCCGATACCACTTGTAGGTCACAAGTCGTCTAGAAACAAGTCTAGAGGGGGGGTGAATAGACTTGTAGAAACTCTTGAACTCCTTTTATCGAAGAGTGAGTTTCTTCAGCTGATGATCAAACAAATGACTAGGAGTCGTTTGTTCTTGGATATGTGCGGAAGTCAGCTGATGACGAATATAAATTAACTTAATGAAACACTTAACAATGGATGCAGCAGTTAGAGTATGATGCAGTAAAATAGTAAATAACACAGGCAGTTATAGTGGTCTCAGAGGTGGGGTAATCCTCTACTAATCCACTTTTCTCCAAACCAGTTGGAGATGAATTCACTATAATTCTCAACCAGTGATAAATATTACAGTGATTCACTACACACTACAACAGCTTCCAACCAGTGGAATTCCGTGCCGTTGTACACACTGATCGCCTTGCACCTCTTGATCCTCGTTCCTCGGATGCCTTTACA
Source organism: Orobanche coerulescens (assembly GCA_033398695.1). Lineage (NCBI taxonomy): Eukaryota > Viridiplantae > Streptophyta > Magnoliopsida > Lamiales > Orobanchaceae > Orobanche > Orobanche coerulescens. The sequence continues at coordinate 67,505,276 of CM065804.1, read as the reverse complement.
GTCTGCTACTTCAACCAGTGAAGTACCACGTACTCAAGATTTAAAGACAAGAGTGTTTGTCTTCTCCAACTAAAGAGCTTCCTTGAATATGAACTTTTGGATCTGCTCTTTTTCTCGATGCTATTTGATTGCTTAGGATTGCTTTGTTTGCTTTGATCGCTTAGAGTATATGTTCGCACCGGTAGTTGCTCGTTCAAATCTCTGGATATATATAGATCATGATCTCGAGCTTCTTCCTTGTAGCCGTTGCAAATCGAACAAATCCGTCCGTTGGAGGAGAGTTCATTGTTTAATCTTTTACGAACGTTGCAAGGCCGGATTCCCATTATTTAATTTTATCTTCCGACCGTTGTGATGACTTCGCATGTGAGCGCCGAATCTTTTGAATATAAAAGGATTAAAGTCTTCACGGTGGGTCAGGATGATTTAAATAAATCATATCTCTTGCGGGAATCACTCCAATTTATCTCTTCACGTTGCATGTGAGCTTTCCGTAATATTTGACTTTTCAAAGCATGCTGACGTGGACTTGGAGTACTAGTCAGTAGTTGAGTAGATGATGTGCACTTACTTCTCTGCAGTAGGTCGTCTCGGCTGTATAATGTTTGAGACTTGTCCGATCAGGTGACTTCCCGAGGTACCTTGGTGATCTGGTCAAACTTCTCGATAAATTTTAGTTGACTGGGGCTACTCGATTGAGTCATTGTACTTCTCGATAGACTAGGTACTTTAGTACTTAGCCGATTTTCAGCCTAACTAACTTTGGCCTACAGAAGACACTCATTTGGTTCTTCTTTACACTTTGCCAATTTTATACTTAACACATTTTGGCCTATGGAAGATACTCATTTGGTTCTTCCTTACATTTCGCCAAGTAATAAACATTTGATTTTAAATTAATGACATCATCAAAATCTAACAAGTATTCCTAACAAAATCCACTCTGTTGCGTCTGGTTCACACTCGTCTCCTTCGGAACTGGAGCTGGAGTGCGAGTACCAAAAGATCGGGTCGCATTCCCACAAAACGTTGCGCGATGTCCTTCCTGTCCACACTCGAAACAGGTCACAGCAGGCGCGAAACAATCACGTCGAACATGTCCCGCTTTTCCACAGTTATAACACTTCTTCCCTGCGTCAAAGCTTGATTGGTCTGCCGGAACTTCTTTCCTCCTCGAGAAGGATGCGGAGGTCTCTGGATGAGTGAAAAGAGGACTGACCGGCGGGGCCCGCTATTCTTATTCTCCGTGAAGTTGCAGGACACCTTCGTTTCTTTGCTTCCGTCGATTTCTCTCCGCCGCTTCCTTCATATCATGTGCCAACGCCTTGTCCCGATATCGCCTCAAGGTGGTACAATCAAATCCGGACATGTATTGCTGAATTTCCGGCTTCATTCGCATGTCAAAATGGAAAATCCTTTCCGCCTCGGTCCCGACTGTGGCGCACATAAGTCACTGGTGATTAAAAGTCTTAATCACGTCCGTCACAGTTGCTTCGAATTTTGCGGTGAGAAAAACACCCGAACTCGCCCCACACAAACAGGGCGAGGACAATCCAGCCCCTCCATCATCAATTTGAATTCTGTCTAGTCAACATTATGCTCCTCCGGCCGAATGGCCTCCCACCGCCGAAAGCCTCCCCGTCGAAGATACTGGGCGACCGGAACCTTCCTATCGTTGGGACAATTAATCCCCGCAAAAATCTTCTCTAATTCCTTCAGCCAGTGATCCCAAGAAAGCGTCTCAGTCGAACCATCAAATTTTGGAGAATGCAATTTGATCACTTCGGTAAGCCATTTATCTCCCCGATTTTCCACGTTATGTTGCTGTCCCATCGCTGTCTGCATGCGATCCACAACCTGAGCAAATTGGTTTATCTGGGCAACCACCTGTTGAAGCACTCCCGGCACGTTAGTATGTGCATTATTATTTGCTGATCCCTGTTGTCCCCCGGAATGGGAATCCGTTTGACTAGCGGTTATCTCTGGGGTAGATACCGACTCTTCTTGTCTCGCATTTCCACGTCCGCGTCCACGACCGCGTCCGCGCCCACGACCTCCTCTCAACATACTGTAAACATAAATACTCAATATCCAGGGCAAACTTTCTAAAAGTACATCCATCAATGTTCACAAATCATGAATAAAATAAAACGGTAGTATTTGAGATTTAGGAAACTTACACCCATGGTCCACACGACGATCCGGCTCGGCAGTGATGTTACGAACGACCAATAATCAAATAACGTAAGCACTAACTAACCCGACCGCCAAGATATCCATGAATCTTAGCTCCGATACCATATTCCGTAACACCCGAGATATTCGAATAATTACGCCGTAAACCCTTTAGGTAAGGATTTACAAGGCTAATTTTAAAAGAGTGTAAATATAAACCAATCGTACAACTGAAGTTCAAAGACATATTTGATTCAACCGATCAAAGAGTTAATTTATACAACCATATCGAAAAGACATTATTAAAACAGACGTACTCGAGTACTAAACGAAACAAGAAGACAAATCACAATAACAATAACATCAATCACATCACTGAGCCATTTCATCGTCTCCGCTGCATCGTGGTTGTCTTCCCGCTCCTCGGCTACCTGAACATCAAAACAATGTCCACCCCCGAAGGGGTTAGCAAAACGATGCTAGTACAAGTATCATAATACAATAAATCATTAATGCATCATAAAACATGCAAAACGGACTTCCGCTACCGGAATCCAACGATGCGAATCCTCACGATTCCATCAACACAATACAGGGTAATCCAGCGATCCAGCGCCCTTGGTATAGATCCCCATGATGATCTCGTCGGACCAACGCATGGTGGAAAACCCGTCCAGCGATCCAGCGCCCTCAGCATAGATCCCCATGATGATCCCGTCGGACCAACGCATGGTGGACATTCGATCCAGCGCCCTCAGCATAGATCCTCATGATCCCCTCGGATCATTTATACCATAATCAATCAACTATGCATACACATATGCATTTCAATATGTTCATCAATACGAACAAATAATCAACCAATATCATGAGAATTTTCAGAAATACATCTCATATTCAACAATATGAACAAAACCACAAGCATGATCAAAGATTCAATATAAATCGAACTCGACATATGATACTTGCCTCGAAAATGGCAAGACAAAATACTTCGATGATCTCAACACACTCGAAGGCCGCCTCCTTCGATCAACGTAACAGGCTCGAACCTTAACAAAAGGAACGATATACAAATCATCTCAAGTCGAACGATGGTCTAACAATTCGGTCTACGGCCGAAAAGCTCAAAATAAACAATCTGCCTGGACTGGTTAGCGTGCGCTACATACTCTACGTAACGTGCGCTAAGCAGGCCTGTTAGCGTACGCTATCGGGTAAGACTAGCGTGCGCTAGTTACGAACTGACAGTTTGCACCGGCCGATATATAATGCACGCTACGTACGTATTGTGCGTTAACTGAACCTCGATAGCGCACGTTAACTCACATATGTTAGCGTGCGCTAACCTTGCATGGCAGAATCGTAAGAACCAAAATCGGGTTGAATGGTGAAGAACTCAAGAATTCTACCGTGATAATACAAGTTATCCTCGGGCATATCATGCTAATAAGGTTTGTGGAAGTTTTATGGTTATGAAATACGAATATACGGATAGGCAACTCAACATCATAATTCATCTACGATCTCCAAGAAATGATCTAAGTTCCATTTGTTCTATGTTCCAAAACACATGATTCCATCGTGTAAAACGTATCAACTGGGTAAATATCCGATTACTGATCATAACTCGATTTGAACATGCTTAGGAGTCCTTATAATAAGATGGTTCAAAGGTTCATACGATATATAGTGCCGATACGTCAAAAGTATCCTTCTAACATGTGATGACCGATTATAAACGAAATACTTGCTATCAAAACATGATTCAAACTTCCTTAGGAACATTACTAACATCAGTGAAGAATCACCTACCTCAAAGTAGTGAAGAATACGGAGGAAAATGAAGCGATCCAACACCGAAGGCTTGAACACCAATCTCCAATGATATACGATCTTCAATCTCGAACTAGGAGGTTGATATGAAGTGTTTGGGACGAAGGGAGTTATGTTCTAAGTGTAAGAGTTCGGGTTATGGGAGGAGAAAGAATTGAAATCACGAATAGGATATTGTCCTATTTATAATAAATGGCTATTAGCGCGCGCTAGACCCTGTCCGTAGCGTGCGCTAACGGCTCCTCGACTAAATCAGTACTCAGCACTTAGCGTGCGCTACGCATATACCGGTAGCTGCGCTAAGGCGTTGACTCGGCTTTTCCCGAAAGCCGTCAGTATCCGACACGATCCGACAGGGGTACCCCGGCCAGATCTCACCTACCGCACGTCCCAATCAATTTGACCACGCATAGCGTGCGCTAATGACCCTCAGTAGCGTGCGCTATGAATCCACGTTAGCGCGCGCTATACATAGCTTGTAGCGTGCGCTACATGCGCAGAATTACAACCTTCAAATCACAATTATGAAATCATACGCTCGATAACATCGGATTATGAAATACGGAAAATAATACTCAAACAATAGTACAATCATTACAATATCACAAGTTCCGATTACATAACAGAAATCTCGGGTATTACAGAGAATTTCTCACACAGCTCTGGGTTGGTTGAGCCAAATATGATGTCATCCACATATATCTGGACTATAAATATGTGGCCTTCGTGTTCCACTCTGAATAAGGTTTTGTCCACATTTCCTTTGCAAAAACCATTCTTCTCAAGAAACACAGACAGTGTTTCATACCATGCTCTTGGTGCTTGCTTAAGTCCATAGAGAGCCTTCAACAGCTTGTAGACTTTGTCTCCTTTGACAAAACCTAGGGGTTGCTCTACATAGACTTCTTCTTCTAAGATGCCATTTAAAAATGCACTTTTTAAATCCATCTGATGGACATCAAAATCCTTGAATGCAGCATATGCGAGGAATAGTCTGATGGCCTCTAATCTTGCAACAGGTGCATAGGTTTCATAAAAATCTATTCCTTCACACTGTGCATAACCTTTAGCAACAAGTCTGGCTTTATTCCTAACAACAGCTCCATCTTCGTCACTCTTGTTTTTGTACACCCATTTGGTGCCAATAACCTTCTTGTGATCTGGTCTGTCTGTTAGTACCCAAACGTTGTTCCTTTCCATCTGCTCCAGTTCCTCTTTCATGGCATTAATCCATGAATAATCTCCCAAAGCTTGTTCTGTTGTCTTGGGTTCTATCTGAGACATGAAGCATGAGAACATAGTCATTCCTGCGGGTAGAGTGGACTGTCTTGTCTTAACTCCATCAGTCAGCTTTCCAATAATTTGCTGGATTGGATGGTATTTCAGCCACTTGGTAATATCATCTTCTTCAGGGTCTGTTCCCCCTGTAGAATTGCTCTGGTGGATTTCTGCATCAGCTGGGATCTGGTCTCCTTGGTCTGCAGCTGGATCAACTACCGTCTTTTCATCTGCAGGTTGGGTTTGATCTGCAGATGAGTCTTTATCAGCTACAGCTGGGTCTTCATCAGCGGCAACTGGATCAGATAGGTTTGGTGTTCCTGTCTGATCTGCAGTTGGGTCTTCAGCAGCTACAGTTGGGACATCGGGCTGATCTGCAGCTGAGTCCACCATTCCTGTGTCATGTACAATGACTTCTTCTAGGGTTGCTGATTTGAGCTTATTCTCAATTAGCTGAACTTGCTTTCTGTACTCAACAGTAGATTCGTCAAATACAACATGGGGTGTTTCTTCCACAACTAAGGTTTTTTTTATTAAAAACTCTATATGCCTTGCTCCTTTGTGAGTATCCCATAAAGAGACCATCATCAATTTTAGCATCGAAGGCATTTAGTTGTGTTTTACCGTTGTTGTGGATGAAACACTTACAACCAAAAACATGAAAGTAAGCAACAGTAGGAGTTCTATTATTCCGAACCTCATAGGGAGTTTTGCCATGTCTCCCTACTATCATACTCCTGTTCTGAGTATGGCAAGCCGTGTTGACAGCTTCAGCCCAGAACCTCTTGGGCAGGTCCTCTTCTGCAATCATGGACCTGGCTGCTTCCTTCAGGGTTCTGTTTCTTCTTTCAGCAACACCATTCTGCTGGGGGGTCCTGGCTGCAGAGAGCTCATGCTGGATCCCATTATGATCGCTGTAATCAGTGATCGCCTTGTTGAGAAACTCTCCTCCTCTATCTGATCTGATCTTGATGATTGAGAGGGATTTGTCATTCTGGATCCTTCTCAGCAGCTCAGGTAGCTTGGTCAAGGTTTCACTCTTCTTATACAGGAAGATAATCCAAGTGTACCTTGAATAATCATCTACTACAACAAGTGCATGTTTTCGGCCGCTTAGAATCCTTGGCTTGATAGGACCAAATAGAATCATGTGGAGAAGATCTAAGATCCTTGTTGTGAGGGTTGTAGGCTGGACTAGATTGAATGATGCCCTGGTCTGCTTCCCTTTCTGACACGCATCACAAATGGCTTCCTTCCTAAATGCTTCCTCTGGGAGTCCTCTGACCAGCTTCTGAGAACTAATCTTGTTGATGGCTTTGAAGTTCAGGTGACATAATCTTTTGTGCCACAGCCATCCGTTTTCAGCTACTGTCTTAGATAGAAAACAGGAGTTAGGTGTTCCTGTGTTCCAATCTATCATGTAGACATCTCTCCTTCTGAATCCTTGTAGTTTCACTTCTCCAGATAGGATATCTATCACCATACATTTCCAAATGGTGAAGACTACTAGATTCTTCTCATCGCAAAACTGGCTTATGCTCAGGAGATTATACTTGAGCCCTTTGACATAGTGAACTTTGGATATCACAATATTTCCTCGGTGCAGCTCTCCAAAGACCTTTGTTTGTCCTCTAGAGATATCTCCAAAGGTTACATCAGGACCTCTTTCTTTGGTGTATTTGGACAGCATCTTATTGTTGCCGGTCATGTGCCTCGAGCATCCAGAATCTACAAACCATTATTCACCTCCAAAGTTTGAATTTGTGGAGATGTGGTTGTAGTCCTTCCACCTTTTCTGCAATCAAACAAGCAGAGATTTAGGTACCCAAGTATGTGTGGGTCCTCTAGGGTTAGCTGGTTTCTTGTAGAATTGATTTCTCCTTTGATTGTGATAATTGTTATTATTATTACCCTTATAAGGTGTGTAAGGTCTAGGTCTGTATCTCGTGTTGGGATTGTATACCGGATATTCCTCAAAATACTGGTAGTGTGGGCCATTTCTAAACCTTGGCTGAGACTATTTATTAAATCTTTGAGGTCTCCACACTTGCTCATTTTGGAAATTAGGATAACCTTGAGGTTTCCATCTGCCCCTCCCATTTTGAAATCTGTTTTTGGGGAGTTGTTGATAATAGTGTGCATGTTGTCTGGGCTGCTACTTCTGCCTGGGCCATTGCCTAGTCGCTTGTCTAGGTGGCTGCCTTGTGTACCCTGGCTGCAGCCTAGACTTTTGATTTGGCTGTTGCCTATTTTTAAATATCGGTTTGTATGTAGGCTCAACAGTCGAGATAATTGTTTCTCCCTGGACGAAAGTGGTTTTGGAACTAGATGGAGTGTGAGGATCATATCCAAGGCCTGATCTGGAATATAGTGGCCTTTTATTAGTACACAGTTCGTCCAGAGTTGAAGATGCCTTCAGGGAGGTTATTTCCTGCGCCTGAGTCTTATTTGCCTGAGCCAGCTTAGTAAATTCGGCTTTGACATGAGCAAGAGCAGCTGATTTTTCTCTAAGTAAAACAGTTAGTCGGTTTATCTCAGCTGTAGTGACATCAGCCTGGTTTTGCAAGTTAGCTGCAGTTATCTCAACTCTATTTAGTTCTAGGCTGAGTTTTTCAAAATCATTTTTCAGCTACCTATTCTCATCTTGCAGCTGAGACTTCTCGGCTGATACAGATAGGTGTGCAGATTTAAGTGTCTCAAAATCTTTAAGTAGCTGATTTACAGATTCATGCAGATCCATATCTTGTGACATGGCTGAACTATTATTTGAACCAGAGGGTTTTGATGTTATCTCTTCATCAGCTAAGTTGGCCATCAGACAATCATACTTCATCATCATCTGAGAAGAATCCGCTTCTTGATTCTACACGCTCCTGATATTCTCCGATGAGGGCCTTCCTTCTGTCTTCTTTTCTGCCCACCTCCTTCTTGCTCTCGTCCTTCTTAAGATCAGCACAGTCGATCTGAATGTTTCCTGTCTTATGACAGTTGTAGCACTCCACCTTCCAGCTTCCGGCTTTCTGGTTCCTTCTGGGATTCTCCTTATAATTCTTTTTGTATTTGGAGTAGTTTTTCCGGAAGTTGCTGAATCTTTACATTATAAACGCCATCTCTTCCTCAAAATCTAATGGATTTGGAGGCTTTATATCAGATAAGCTCTTGGCGGGGGACTCGGCTGCAAAGGCTATTCCCTTCTCTGCAGGCTCGGTTGAGGATGAACTTGGAATCTCGAACTCATAAGCCTTCAGATCAGAGAACAGCTCTTGGATCTTTATCTTATTGAGGTCCTTGGATTCTCTCATGGCCACTGCCTTCATGCTCCATTCAGGATTGAGAGATCTTAGAACCTTCAGCGCCATCTCCCTGTTGCCATAAGATTTGCCGAGGGAGTTGATCTCATTGATAATCTCAGTGAACCTTGTGTCCACTTGGTCTATAGATTCGCCATTCTTCATTTTGAAGTTGTCAAATTTTTGAATAGTAATTGACAACTTGTTTTCTTTGATCAACTCCGTTCCTTCACACATTAGGGCTAATGTGTCCCAGATTTCTTTTACATTCTTGTAATTCTTGATATTGACCATGGTGGATTTGTCAAGAGTTTGATACAGCACATCTCTGGCCCGGTTGTCAAGGTTGGCCAGCTTTCTTTCTTCGGGAGTCAGCTCTGTCCTCTTCTTTGGGATCTTCTCTGGCTTCCATGCTGCGATCTCCTCTGGAGTGTTGTCCTTATCGAAGGTGAATGGACCGTCCTCTATGATGCACCACATGTCATCATGGATTGAAGATAAGTGTGCCTGCATCATTATCTTCCAAAGATCATACTCGTCAACTGAAAACACAGGTAGTCTAGAATGCATGTGTTCTATATTGATCATCTTGAAAGGATTGGTTTTCCACTTTCTAAGGAGCACTCCACGGATGTGATCCTAATCATTGCCCGAAAGTTTCGGTCAGTTCATTATGAACTATAATGTGAATGAGATGGAGAAGTCCATTGCTGAGCTGCATGGGATGCTTAAAATCACTGAGCAGTATATTAAGAAGAAACCAAGCCATGTGCTGATTGTCAGCAAAGGGAATTCCTTAAAGAACAAAGGCAAAGGCAAGGGTAAGGCAAAAGTTGCCAAATCTAAAGATTCTACTAAGCCAGTTTTCAAGGCTAAAGCTCCCAAAGATGGAACCTGCCATCATTGCAATAAACTAGGACACTGGAAAAGAAATTACAAGGTTTACTTGGAAGAGCTAAAGCGTACCAAGGGTAGTGGGACTACCACAGGTATATTGATTATAGAAGTTAACTTATCTACTTCTAACTCCTGGGTATTGGATACTGGATGTGGAACATTTGTACAAATGTGCAGGGGTTTAGAAGTAGTAGAGAGCTGAAGAAAGGGGAAGTAGATCTAAGAGTCGACAATGGAGCAAGAGTTGCTGCACTTATGATCTAGTTTTACCCAGTGGGATTTTGTTAGTTTTGAACAATTGCTATTATGTTCCTGCTACGAATAGAAATATTATTTCAGTTTCTATATTAGATTGTGAAGGTTATAGTTTTCTTATTAAGAATAAGATTATTCGTATTTTCTTAGATGACTTGCTTTATGGTACTGCAAAGTTATATACTGGCCTTTACAATATTGTTCTAGATGAGTCCGACACTTTGGAATTCATTAACATTGCATCCACGAAACCTAAGCTTAATGATTCTAATCCGACTTACTTATGGCATTGTCGACTTGGTCACATAAATGAGAAACGCATTTGTAAACTCCATAATGATGGACTTTTAGACTCTTTTGACTATGAATCATATGGGACATGCGAATCTTGTAGTGATCTACTAGGCTTAATACATACTGATGTATGCGGACCTCTTAGCACTTATGCCAGAGGCGGATACCAATACTTTTATAGATATCAACTGGAATAAATATTATAGACAAGCAGGAATAAATATCAACTGGGAATAATAAATATAATATTGGATATTATATTTATAAGGAGATTAAATAATAAGTAATATATAATATTTGGATATTATATATATTGTATTATTTAATAACATGAGGGGTAACTAAGCAATTACTAGATTCTTGAATCTCGGGTTACTTAGTATAAATAAGGAGTCTATGACAAGGAGTTGTCATAAGAAAACCTACACAAAAATCGCCCCCCCTCAAGACAAAAGGATTTTTCGGCCATCCCTCTCTATAGTAGAAGTTGCAGATCGGTCATCTAGACATCTTCCCTTAGTTGATCTTGATCAGTAGTACAATCCTTCTAGTAAGGAATTTGTGTATTCGATGCATGAAAATCCCAACACCATCCCAACACCATAGTACAATCCTTCGAAATTGGGTTTTCATATTTATTCTTCTGCTGCATTTAACTTTTGATTTATGTATTCGATGCATGAAAATCCCAACACCATCTGCCCAAAATTACACTCCAGATTAATATGGCCTGGACGACCACAATTAAAACAAGTTACCGGGGAGTTGAGGTGCCTGAAGCAGAACAAAAACTCTTTTCCCCGCTAGCAGAACGTGACGACTGCCCGGCAGAACGGTAAGCCGCCTGAGATCTCTGGAAGTTGCCACCTTTAGAGCCAGAAAAGTTACCAGCGGTCTTTTGTTTCTTCGGCTCTTCTGTGGTCTCATTGCTGGGATCTAACATGTCACATGCCAAAGTCCTATCTTGGTATTCCTTCAAAGTAGTGCAAGCAAACCCGACCATGTAACGCCGTAAATCCATATTCATCCGCATGTCAAAGTAGCGGATCTTGTCACGCTCATCCCGCACTTGATTCTTCACATGGATCAGCTGTTGGTTGTATTCCACTATCACCTGGGAGACTGGAGTGTTCTGCGGCTTAGCCTCGAAAAAGGCTCGGATTCTACCTTCTTGCACTGGCCAAGGATGAAACTCAGCCTCCAGTAGCTCTTTAAATTCTCCCCATGTAGAAGCATGATACTGCGGCTTGATAACTTTCCACCAAGTCGAGGCTTCCTTGGTAAGGAAATACTGAGCAATCGGTACCTTCCTCACTTCCGGACAATCAACCGCTTCAAAGACTTTCTCCAATTCATCTAGCCAATTCTCGTGACCCATTGGGTCGGTAGCATCTCCGAACTGCGGAGGATGCATGCGGACCACATTCTGAAGCAAAGCATCCGATGTCAGGTTAGGGTTATTCAGCTGAACATCTTGGGCCAGGATAGTCATCTGATTGGCCAATTGTTGAAGGACATTCGTAACTCCAATATCTGCATTATTTCCTTGAGCGGTCGACTGGTCGTGATGACTCCCGGTATCGGGATGCACTGAGTTAGATAAACTAGGGGTAGTCAAACCCGCCACGGATCTGAGGGAAGCGGCCGCGCCACGTCCTCGTCCGTGGCCTCACCTCTATCCACTATCAGCAGACATTCTGAAGGATACACAAAGTACATAAGTACAATTTAAATCGCACGTCAAAAGCAAAGTGATTTAGGAAACACCAGAAGAATAAGAGGTCTTACAAGTACCGGTCGCACTGTGATGATGGCAAAGAAGTGATATTGTATACAAACAATGACTCAATCGACCCAAAAGACCGACATCCTAGGTATCCATAAACCTAAGCTCTGATACCATATTCTGAAACACCCCCAAGTTATTCAGGGGTATATTAAAGCGCCGTGAGTCCTGCCGTGGGACCCATAAGGCTTTTCACACGCGGAACCATGAACTTTGACCGATAAGGTCCAAGCATAATCAAATGGAGAACAATAAAGTTGGCACTCAAGACAATATCCAATAAAACCGAATACAACACATTAAGAATCGATCCCATGGCAACACAGGCCAAAACATCAAGGAAACCAAAAACAGTCTCGAGTACTCAAAACCATTCAAGTACAACATCATTGAATGGAGGAAATACAAAACATAGCCAGTGACAAGACACAGCCTCACACTTTCCCATCGTCTTCGTGCCGACCCGGTACGTGCCTATCCACTCTCCTGGATCGTGAAATACATGAAAGGTATTTCCCCCATAAAGGGGTTAGCCGTCGAATAGCTAGTACAAGTATATCTTATATGAAACATAATACTTCTCGACAATAAAGTAAATGTAATCATCATTTCATCAATTCAAGACTAGTATTCCAGAATAACTAACTCTCATAGCATTACATTTCAATACATACGTGATTAACCGTGGAATCGCACCAAAGGCAACGGAATCCTCAGAGGCCCCGTCTGACCCTCCCAGAGTGGTTAACCCAAAATATTCACGGAACTGCAAGGCTATGGAACCCTCAGAGGACCTGTCGGTCCGTCTCAGAGTGAATATATACCATCATGCCATTCATATACCTTACTTTCAAAGTCGAGAGCCTACGATCATAGACATATACTTGCTTTTGAGACATCAAGAATCGGAAGGAAAAAGTTCGGCAGGTCCAAGAACGCACTTCCGGCACCTAAACGATTCGTAAGGAATATGATAATTAATAACCCATACTCAAATCACACGAAGAAACTCCCGAAACCCACCTACGATTCACAAAACTACAAAGATAATCACCTAGAGGTTTGGAAATCATCCAAACCCTCTCAAGTTCGAATAAGGTACATAACCATCCATATAATCGTAGGGGAAATGTGGGTACGGGGTAGATACATCATAATCTCAAAGATCTAAAGCTCCAAAATGGATAAATCGGATGAGTCTAAGAAGATCCCCGAAAATTCCCAAAACTAGGGTTCTAAGGAATTTACCTTGATTTGGAAGGTAGAAACGGATTAGATGTTGTGTAATCTTTGTTATTCAACTAAAGATTATGATAGTTAATGAAAGATCGCCCCAAATCACCCCCAAATCGCCTTCTCGTTCTCCCTCATCAGAAATAAGTGAAATAGATGAAAAATGACGAAGAACAAGGTTGACCCTCACTTATATACTACGCCTGATTAGTGCGCGCTAAAATCCAAGGCTAGCGTGCGCTAACGGGGTCACCCGGTAGTCCAGTAGCTTCTGACCTACGATGTTAGTGCGCGCTACGACACCTTAGCGTGCGCTAACTGGGATCATGCCAAAAATTCCAACTCACTGTCCAAACCCGCTAGCGTGCGCTATATCTGGGCACTAGCGAGCGCTACGCAACACATATAGCATGCGCTAGCTCAGACCTAGAGTGCATTACCTGCTAGTCCAAAAAATAGAAACCCCCCACTACCCCTGCCGACTCATCCCATTAGCGTGCGCTACGGGCGATGCTAGCGCGCGCTACTCAACACGAATATCATGCGTTAGCTAATGCCTAGCGTGCGCTAACTGCTAGTCCAGAGGGCAGAACTAGCTACTGCCTCTGCCGAGTCCAAACCGTTAGCATGCGCTAAGACTCAAAGCTAGCATGTGCTACTCAACAAAAATAGCGTGCGTTAGCTTAGGCCTAGCGTACGCTATCTGCCTATCTCAAAACATCGACGAAAGGTCCAAACAATATGAACATGATCCGAAAGGTACGAAACTCTAAAATCAACTACAACAACATCTCAAAAAGTGCTTACAGAGCGATAATAGTGAAGGAACGTCAAAGCCAACAATTCATATAAAGTATGGGTATTACACCTTCTTTGTCTTATGTTCAACTCCTTCTGAGTAAAAAATATACTTCAGACTCTTATTATAGTAAAAATCTGACAGGTGACTCTATACAAGTAGTGGCTCCAAATATTCAAAGCAAACACCACGACTGCTAGTTCCAAGTCATGGGTCAGATAGTTAACTTCATAAGGTCGCAACTGCCTCGATGCATGAGCAATCACTTTCCCATTCTATATTAATACACATCCAAGGCCCTGTCTTGACGCATCACTATATAGCACGAATCCTTCAGTCCCTTGAGGTAGGACCAAAACGGGTACTGAAATTAATCGACCTTTGAGCTCATCAAAGCTTTGTTGACATGCCTCTGACCATGTATACTACTTATCCTTCCTCAACAGATTAGTCAGTGGTTGAGCAATCTTGGAAAATCCTACCACAAACTGTCTGTAATAACCTGCCAAACCGAGGAAACTACGAACTTCCTTCACATTCTTCGGAGGTAGCCAATCCCGGATAGCCTCAATCTTTTGTGGGTCCACACTAACCCCATAAACTGATATCACATGCCCAAGAAAAGTAACTTTAGACATCCAGAACTCCCATTTGGAAAATTTTCCATAGAGTTGTTCTCGTCTCAATGGACCGAGAATCTGACGGAGATGAAACTCGTGTTCTTCATGGTCACGGGAATAAATCAAAATGTCGTCGATAAAAACGACCACAAAATGATCCAGAAAGTCATTGAAAACTCAATTCATCAATTCCTTGAACACTGCTGGTGTGTTAGTCAGTCCAAATGGCATCACCACAAATTCATAATGCCCATAACGCGTACGAAAGGTTGTCTTCGAAATATCGGACTCTCGAATCCACAGCTGATGATAACTGGATCTTAAGTCGATCTTGAAAAATACAGCGGCACCTTGAAGTTGTTCCAACAAATCATCAATACGAGGCAACGGATATTTATTCTTGATTGCTACCCTGTTCAACTCTCGGTAATCAATACATAAACGCAAGGATCCGTCTTTCTTCCGCACAAATAGCATTGGTGCTCCCCAAGGGGACGTATTGGGTCGGATATAACCCTTCTCAGTCAAATCCTCTAGCTGACTCTTCAACTCCTGCATCTCAGTTGGAGCCATGCGATACGGTGCTTTGAAAGTGGGGATGTATCGGGCTCTAATTCAATGGTAAACTCTACATCACGATGTGTAGGCAGCCTGGCAACTCATCTGGAAAAACATCTGGGTAATCTCGGACTACCGGAATATTAGCCAGTTCTGGAGGTCGATCCACTATCTTGGTCATGTAGCACCAATAACCAACACATCCTTGGTTGAGCACTTTCACTGCTTACATTGCGTTGATGATTCTCCCGGAATGACTGGGATTATCACCCTGAAAAATGCACTTGAAACCATTGTTAGAAGTGACGGTCACCATCCCCTTGTGGATGCCAAGTATGGCATCATGACGATCCATCCAATCAATATCCAAGATCACATCATCTTTAGGTAAATCGACCACAATCAAGTCTGACAACCACTCACGGATGTTCATACAAATCGGATAGTTTTGCACTTCACGATTCCCAACGATTCTTCTACCATCGGGTAGCCTAATCACAAAACATTCACAATCGATAACATGATCTAATGGCAACCGACTCAAACAAGAAGCGGATATAAAGGAGTGTGAAGCACCAGTATAAAAAAAAATAGATACATGCTGAGAGTGATTCTCGAGTGTACCTGCGATCATGCTAGCTTCAGGATCGTCAGATTTCTTCATCTCGTATATTCTTAGTTATGCAGCTTCGGTGCCAGCTGCACTACCTTTAATTCCACGGCCCATCCCTCTATTTGCCCTGGTAGTCTGATGGGAGGCAGACGGAGGTGCCCGATCATGAATTGAAGACTGAACTGGAGCATGAGAGGCTACTGGTGTACGTACCAGTCCACCTCTACAAAATCAAGCATAATATCGAGTAATCCCACAAGTATGACATGCAACGGCCGGCTTTGGACACTTGGAGTTGACATGCCCCTGATCTCCACAGTTAAACACACAATAGACAAGCTGGCCGCTCGAGAATGTGAACCTGCTGGTTTTGCACCATAGGTGACCGCTCAGAAAAAGTTGGTACAGATTGGGGTTTCTTGAACATTCCCCAATTACTGTCAGTCTGGGTCTGGTTCCTGGATCACTTATTGTTGGACTGTGGCTGCTTTTTGGAAATCACCTTCGCAGTAAGTTCATATTCCAGAGCTTTCTCGATGAACTCTGACAGAGTCGTCCAGTGGTGATTAAGTAACTGCATCCTCATCCGGGTTTTCAGCCTTTTGAGAAAATACTTGATCTTATCTGCTTCCATCCGGACAATCGACGTAGCGAATGAAAGAAGTACCAGAAATTTTTCAGCAATCGATAACACATCATCCTCCTCAGACGGGTCTGGGTTCAGCAATTCTGACAGCTTGGCCTCATGAAGTGGACCTGGATAATAATGATCCAGCATGTGGTTCTTGAATTCTTCCCAAGTGCATACACCATCAGCTGGTCTCACCGAAATCCACCAAGTGTGGGTGCACTTACTAAGGTAGTAAGCCGCCACAGGGACGTGGTTCTCTTCTGGACATTCAACCATCTCGAACAACTTCTCGAAGTGCTCGATTCAGTGTACAATATCCGTAGGCTCAGAGGAGCCTTCAAAAGTCGGAGGTTGCTGACGAGATATGTCGCTAATGATCCGACTCATGGGTTCGTCGTGCACAAGAGGTGGTGGATGAGGTCCTGTTGCTGTCCAATAGTATATCTATGCATAGCTTCCATCAATTGACTCATTTGGGTCATCATGCCCTGCATAAGAACATACGGGTCGACGCGCTCGCCCTCGTGTCGCTCGGTGTGGTGTGACTGATTCTCAGTAGGTGAATCACTACCCGCTGAGCTTTATTCTACATTCAAACGTGCATTGGCTTGTGGTCTCGGGATTCGTCCCCTTCCACGACCTCGACCCCCTCTACCACGGCCTCTCAGATTTCTTTCCATACTGAAAGAATAAAATAATAATCATAAGTACAGTTCATGACCATCTTTATGACCGATCAAAATTCATGCTAAGTTAATAGCAACAATGAACCTATATATTTAAGGAAATAGTTCATTACGAATTATCGGCACCATTAGTGCTACACAAAATATCATATCGACATCAAGTCGAAACAAATTCAATCACATAATCAATCCAAAATTTCCCTCAGAATATCAATAAGATGAATTCCGCCACAAATATCTTTCCAGAATGTAAATCATGACACAAAAGTAACATACCGTATTTGGTTCGTAGGGTCTGGCGCTTTCACAGGTCACACACGACGCGAAGGTTTCTTGGTACTAGTTCAATCCACAACGACTCATAAAGGGAAATTACTCTCCGATACCATCTTCTGTAACACCCCAAATACGGCGGCCATTACAGTGTCGTGGACCTCACACTAGGACCCACCAGGCAATACCAAAACACAATTAAAACATAACATTATCGTGATACCGAATCACAATACGATAATCATTACTCTGATTAGGAGTCTCCAAATTGTACAGCTATTAGCCTCCGAATATACAGGATCAAAATATTAGTATAAACCATATGAAGATGGTATATACCTAAAATAACGGTACAATCGACAATTGTCTAAATGAAATGGAAAGTAACATTACAGAGTTTAATCATAACCGGACAACACAAGACTTGGCCCCCCCGAACTAGTATCCTTCAAACCCTTCACTGTCACCGTGCTCTTCCCGTGCCTTGCCTTTGCCCCGACCTAAAATACAACACAAATATTTCGCCTAAAACCACAGGGTCAGATATACATGATAATAATTCTCAAGACATCACACAATGCATATATATAGGATCTCAAGGAAACAACCCGACTATTGAACATACCCCTCGGGCATATGATCAACTAGTCGCAAACCGTTGGACATACCCATACATGGAATATGAACGACTAATCAACATGGCTCAAGACGGGCATTATAGTACGCCCGATCCGGAAATGTGTCTGTGCACATGTCCACCCCATATATGAAATCCAGAATATACGTGAGACAATGTACCTAGTTAGCTTCACGAACTACGTCTCGTGCGCACAGTCCAATACAGAAACATCAACGTATGACCATATGTGCCTGGCTAAAAATCCTACACATAACCAATTGGCACGAAGATATGATTCCAGATATGTCATGATACAACATGACAACGAAACTCAATAAATTACAGATTCAATCAAGAATTGAGAAACTCACCGAAGTGACAAAATTATCAATGAGACCAACGATACAGAGGCGATGAACTTGGGAATATAATCCCACAATGATAAGGTACTACGATCAAGAACAATATCACGGTACGAATCATAGATTCATAAGACAATTTAAATATACGAAACGTATAACGTTCATAAGAATTCAATCATCATTATAACCAAGCAAGACAACTTGCCTCAAGTGTCGAATTCAATCGATTCGCCTTCTCCGAAACGCGACGGCCGAAAGGACGACATTCTTCACCAAGCAACAACACTCGATCAACCTTCAATGAAATATAATTCATTCAATGACCCAAATCTGACTATCTCGATTATCATAACAACACTAGCTAGTCTTTGATTTAGTGAAAATCGATCAAACAACCATAGCAAGTTTACAAAGCCTAAAGTTAAGAATCATCATCTCATATTCGCAATTTTACGGATTACTATTAATAAGTTAATGATTGATAATTCTAATTAATTCCTCCAAGAATATCAAGAATATCAAGAACGCCATAAATATCATGAACATCAAGAACATCACAACTTTGACATATTAGCATGATAATAGAAGTTCTAAGTTCATGATTCCGACTCAATTACATAGTCATTTCTACTTGGTTTTTCAAGTTTAAAATACTTTTGATTTTCTCAACATCACCAAGAACATAATATAATCATCATAATCAACATTCCAATGTGAGTTCTAACATCATATCATCAACATAATCCCATCAAAACAGATTTGACAAGGTAGTAGGCATAATCATCTTCAATCTATATCCAAAAACCTTAACCATTCAACATAATCTTTTAACTTGTTTATAGTTTGCATAGCATCTTTGAATATTCTAAAACATGCTTAATTATATCGTCATAAACATCAAGAATTTCCGAAATCAAGAGTTTAAAGCAACTTACTTATGAAGAACACTTCTAAGACAAGAACAAGGGTTTTCAAGCTCCCAAACTTCCTTCAACTACCAATTTACAAGCTCCAATCAAGGTTATGAAACCTCCAAACAAGCTAGATGAGGCTCATAAATGTTTATGAGGGCAGAGGGATGATCTCTTGGAGAAAATATCAAGGTTGGGTCATGAAAAATGAAAGAGAGAAGCTGTCTTTTTATAAACTGCACAACTATTACGTACGTTATAGCATAAAGCTAACGTACGTTAGTCTCTTTACGTACGCTACACACAAGGTGTTACGTACGTAATAAGCCTCCAGAGGCTACTGCCTCAAAACACATCTCGTGTTACGTACGTTATATCATGAACATTACTTACGTAATGTAGGTCAACTAGGCTGCCTCGAAAGGCCTATTTATCCGAATCCTGCATGGTCCCCCACGCCGAAAGTGAGATTGGATCAGATTCCCTTCGTTACGTACGTAATCTGAATTACATTACGTACGTAACACTGAGAAAAATAGTGTACGCTATGCTACATCAGTAGCGTACATTAGCCCTTAAAGACTTAGTAAAAATGCAATAATCTACACAACGTCTAGCAATCAACCACAATATGAATGACAATTATAATTAATTCTATTCTCATGTATCCCAACATTAATGATCATTAAACTAATTGTAACATGATTATAACGATACTGAAATTATCCGAATAATACAACAATAGATATGAAATTACTGTCCGATATTACAAAAAGAGGAAGCATGTGAGGAAGGAGGGAGGGCGGCCTCTATAAGGAATTAGGAGAGTCTGGTTCGTTTCGGACTATCGAGTGTCCAATCAGATAAACTCAGTTCCATCTAAATGTATTTATATTAATTAATTAATCCAATTAATTAATTCTATCAAATACATAATAACATAATTAATATCTCCAAGAAATAATTATATATATGAATTAAATTAATTACCCAGTAATTTATTTAATCCATTAGGCCGTAAAGTAATTTATACAATAAATTAATTTAGACATCCAATGTCCCATAATTAATTAGACATCTAATGTCCAATAAATTAGATTCCAATATCTTATATTTATAAAGAGAGAATAAGCTCGATTTATTTCGTCGTCTATCCTAATGCGCGGCTCGGTAGGTCCGTCTCAGTTAGCAATGGGAGGAACCAAAGGGTGATAGCACCACCTAGCCAGTCCCGTGGCCTACACTGTAACCTAACTGAGAACGAACGATTGGGATCATTCCAAAACCTTTCTGTCGTGAATACCAGTATACGTATAAACCATTCTCTCAAATGTCCCGATCAAGTTATAGGGTCACGATCAGTCAAACCCTGTCTGTACTTGACGATATGCATGAGTCAATACAAATCGAGATCACTGAGCTCTCGTGTATCCAATACAACTACCTCCAATGCTTTGGCCAAAGACTTATGATCTCATCTCCCAATAACCGCATAGGACATATACCCGTTCACTTACAGGAGAAAGAATCCTATCTTGGCATTTAGTAGAACCTGCTACTTGCCCGTCAGGATACACGTCGAGGTTGACCCCCACCTTCCGGTTTTCTGGGTCGAACTACCCTAATGAAAATCTTAACGTCACAAGCACATCCCTACTAAATCCTCAAGTCGAAGGTTCACGAATACCTATCAAAGAGTCACTGAGCTCTCGTGTATCCAATACAACTATCTCCAATGCTTTGGCCAAAGACTTATGATCTCATCTGCCAATAACCGCATAGGCCATATACCCGTTCACTTACAGGAGAAAGAATCCTATCTTAGCATTTAGTAGAACCTGCTACTTGCCCGTCAGGATACATGTCGAGGTTGACCCCCACCTTCCGGTTTTCTGGGTTGAACTACCCTAATGAAAATCTTAACGTCACAAGCACATCCCTACTAAATCCTCAAGTCGAAGGTTCACGAATACCTATCAAAGAGTCATTGACTGTCCTGGAGTGAAAACCGTGTGATGAATCGAGGGTGAGTCGGTTCGAGTATACTAATCTCATTAGCATACCTATAACGTGTGCTCCCACTAACCAATAGTGATCGACACGTCAAAGAACACGTCATACAAGTCTTCACATAAACTTAACGCCCAGTCAAGTTTCATCCACTTGTGAACGATTAAGTATTTGAGCCTTAAACCTTTCCAGTGCTGATCCCCTTATCTAATAAGGAGTTGAATGTTTTGCTCTCAAATATACGGAGTAGTTTCTACATATATATTTACGAGTCAGGAATGCCATTGACTACCAGTAAATAAAGAAACATACAATTACCTTCAGATAATGATTTACATAATAACAAGTACAATGCCCCCACTCTTACATTCTCTGAGTGGCATTCGAGGGCATACTCCTAACATCATTAAGCCTTGAAAAAGTTGCATTATGCCTAAAGCAACCTTTTACCAAAGGTTGCATTAGGCGAAGTTGCATTAGACTAAAGCAACCTTTTTTATTGGAAAATGCAACCGTTTCTGAAATAGTTGCAAATATTATTAAGATGCAGCCTTTCTTCAATGCAACATTTTTTTATGCAAAAGCAACTTTTTTATGCTCATATGCAACTTTTTTACACTTATTTACAACTTTTTAACTAACCATGCACAACATTTTCTCCCAAAGGCACAATTCCATTCCAAAATCTAACCGATATATTGATTCCCAAAATCATAGTTTCTCAAGATCATCAATCCTGTCCCAACTCTGTCATCTCATACTGTGAAGCATAATATCTTTTTGAATCTCAAAACATATCAACTTAGAACGGCAATAAATCTTGATGAAATTCAAAAATCCAAATACTTACAGATCGTGAAGCCGACGATTCCCCGTGATACTGGCACATGTCTCGACTCAAGAAAATACTCGACACGGGTATTTTCAAAACACGTTTTGCAAACTCAGCTCAACTCGAGAACACAACATGGCTCTATCCGAAGAAACACGTTAACACCATTTGGAAAAGTTTACAACAACTCCAGTAATACACTGGTAAATCACATCACGCACAAGCCCGAGTGAACAACAAAAACTCATGGCTCTAATATTTGTCAATCAAAAACTCGAATGACACGACAAAAGCACGACCCAACTCGACCCGAATGCCTAGGTTTTCTCAACATAAGCTCTGATACCATATTCTGTAACACCCCCAGAGCCATCCAAGAATATTACAGCATTGTGGGCCCCGAGATGGAACACACAAGGCTGAAGGAAATTTTTGCAAACATTTACAAACGCCCAAGAGGCTAACGATGGTATTAATTATTAAAAACATTTGAAGATTTATAAAACTCGTTTATCAAACCGTCGTAAAAACTCATTTGAAACCACAAGGCCCGAAATGCCAAGACTCAACAGTTTAAAAACATACATTAAGCTATCGCTTACACGTACCGACAGAATAGTTTAGAAAAACGATTGCCAAATTAACCCAATTTACCAGATACTAAAAGGCCCTTTAAAATTACTCACGCAGCGAAAAAGACAAACAGATCAAAACACTCTAGCAGCGGAATACAAGAACAGATCAGAAGCTCAATACACAAATACAAGTCCTAGCCAGTATCCTCCGGGAAGCTCATCTCTTCACGACCGCTACAAGCTTGATAATCCAAGAACCTAAAAAGAAAGCCCATGACGGGGTCAGCCATAATATCCAATAATGATAACCGTCACATCTCGTCAATAATTACATATCAATGGAAGTACTAAGTAAGAATACGACCAATGTAATCTTACCGTCGTAACTTTATGAAAATCCACGATTCGTATCCTTAACAACACAATAATATAATACCGAAATATTTGTACGGTATCTCAACAATACTCCAGGTTCTCAAAACATTATCATAACTCGCGATACGGAAATTATACCAACTTTGGTCAATTCAATCCATCGGATAACTTCGACAATTCCAATACGATAATTGATTGTCCATCAAAGACAAGTACTAAGGAAATACGGAACATACCTCAAGATTTGAAATGCCACGATGAAATCACGTCAGTCTAATCCAAGATCAGATCAAAAACATACGGACACAGTCCTAACACAAGACCTACAAATGCATACTCATATGACAACGTCAATATGATCACAACAATAACGACAATGTATACTTATGGCAAATCCATAATATACATATGCACAACAACAATACATGGCAATCCGATGATTCAGCGTTCACTGCCTAGATCCCACGATGACCTCGTCAGACCAACCGTGGTGGAAAAACCTGTCTGATGATCCAGCACGCGCTAGCATAGATCCCCCGATGATCCCGTCGGACCAACACGAGGTGGAAATATGACAATGATGCACAACTGCACAAAACAACAGTACACAATACACGACAACAACAATGCACAAATGCATGACAACAACGATACACGAATGTATCACGACATGATCGACACAAATGATAAAAATGAATAGAGTACTTGCCCCGAGTCCTTCGAGAGCAATCTCGATGTCCAGACCATCACGAACCATTATTCTGAATATTCGACGATCCAAAATGTCACGGACGGTAAATAATTCACGCCTTTGTCCATACCATGATGTATCCTCGATACCAAGTATGCCAACAACAATGTAAATCATATACATTATGATTTAATCCCCAAAACTCAGATACAACTTATAATCACAAATCTCCTGTGATTACGATTATAAACATTGCTTATACGAATTATAAACAAATGAAACAGAAACCATTCATTAAATATTATAAACTGAGCAAGTAATAACTTGCCTCGATAACGATGAAGCTGTTACTAATTCCATTGTCGTCATTCACAAGTCCCTCGGTCCCGACCAAAGCAATTCACGAACATACTCGAACACGGCCGCAACATACGATTATAATCACTGATCAATAATCTCAACCTATTACAATAATCGATAAACAACAAGTTCGACAACAATCAACAATCGATAAAACCATTCCACAAACCCAACGGTTTGACAATATCTCGATTAAACACTAGTTGGATCAATCCAACTCAAACCAGCATGAATTCATAACCACAACACGAAAATACTGCACTTTCTGCCTTCTTAGCGCAAGTTAATCACTTAACGTAGCGTGCGCTAAGTTGCTCCCGTTAGCGCGCGCTAGACAGTAAACGTAGTATGCGCTAATGCTGTACAGATGCATGTTTTTCAGATAGCGATCAATATATGGCGATTTCAAGAACACTAAGTGATTATGAATCATGTTCAAAGCTATCAAAACAACGAAATCCGATATTTTTTAACATATAAACAATCATCTAACTTATAATCCAAGTTCTATATCCATATATCATCTTCCTTAATATCAATACATGAAACATCAAGAACGTAACAACACTTCCTTAATCTTCCATTATAGAGAGTAATCATCGTGAGAAGAACATGTAGTCATGTTAGTTCATTTTGAGATATGCGAATTGTTTTGAGCATTTGAAAATGATACTTTTCGAAATGAATGTTTTACGGATGTTTTACCGGAAACGATTTTGGGCCGAGACCCAATAGATTTTGAAATAGTTTTATAACTCAGGACTTGGGGTCCGAAAAGAGTTTTCTACTTTTAAACTTCTTATAATGCGGAACGGGATTGGGCTGAGACCCTAATATTTTCAAAAGGCTTTTCTGTTTTCTAAAACTCCCGAGATTTGTAAGACACTTTACTAATTGTTTATGAATTTTATTACTACCTTTCGGGGTTTTGGCTTACTTGTTCAAATGAAACCTCTCGGGAAGTCTTTCACTGTGTTGAGTTGTTTCAATGTTTTGTCATGGCATATTTGAGGTGATCCAGGATGGATTAATGATTGACGTGGCAAGTCATATGTGGAAAAAGGAGTTTTTAGTCGGAATTTATACATTGAGATTGTGGAACTTTATCGTGTGGTTTTTCGATGGAATGTCGGTGGAATTGGTGACGAACCGAATTGGTATACAGGAGTATGGATATGGTCAATCATTTGCATAGTTTTCATTTTAAAACTTCGAAATCGTGTGGATTCGAAGGACACTGTTATCGAATATTTGGCACCAGTGAGCCGTTAATTTTTCGGAAATTGATTTTGTGGTCTTACCAAAATTATGTTTTGAGTTTTAAAATTTTTGGAAAGAACTTTCGAAAATTTGTCTCTTGACAAGACTATATGATTTCAAACTGGCTTTGAAAATGTGACCGAAATACATACGCAATTAGTGCATAGTGCACATCATGATGGAGTTATGAGTGTGACTCACAAACTGGATGAGAGATCAATATGGAACGATGAATAAAGATTCGAACTTCAGTATGGTAGTTGGTTATCCAGGGATGATCGGTTGGTTTATCGGATAAGAGAAAAATACTGCGTGTTGCAGGTTCGGGTACATCATGTAATTTTGGAACTATGGGTTTTATGAAACTGAGACGTATGTGCTATGTGATTCTATTGTTATGGTAACAGCACGATTTTACCATAATGATTTTTGAATGGTTTCTTTGTAAGTGTAGATTTGGGGATGGTGCCCCCATGCTGGTTGTTTTGGATATTGAGTGGTCATTCCCACTCCTTGTATGAATTGGTATGTTCGTTGATTTACGATTCGTTGTTTGTATGCCGAGGGGAATGTTCGCCAGTCGGGTATGTTTATTGAGATCTACTGTACGTGATTGATTTGTCGTTTTGAGAATGTTATTCTTTCGTATATCGGTTTCTGGGGTTCTGTGTTGATCGTGTTTGAGTTTACCGTGTGAAGGTATTCTCTATTTTCGTTGATCGTTCGTTGGTTATATTGGAGTTTATCATGTTGATGATATTCTCGGCTGCGTTTTGACCTCTGGATTGGTCGTATCGGAGTTTATCATGTCGATGATATTCCTGGTTAAATTATTAGTCGATCATTATTGGTGATCATATGAGCGTTTAGATTTTGTGTCGATGTTTCGGAATTTATGTCGTTATTTTGGGCAGTTGTTTCACAGATGTATCGTGTATTATTGATTTGTATCCGAATTGGGATTTGATTGTACGATTAGGCAGATAGGATTCGACACAAATAGATTATTCCATCCGAAGATGATATATTTTGTTGAGACTCAAGGAATTGTAATTGTAAGCATATTGAGACTGTACAGTGAGGTCACTTGCTAGTATCTCAGGGGATCGTCGACCCACGTATTAGTAAGTATGCTGTTTTGGTTATTCCTGAATGATAATAATTGATAGTTGTCGTGATGGTTTCGAAATATTTTGGTTGAACGGTTTGTTTGTTTTTCTATGACGGATTGCAAGTTTTGAGGACGAAACTTATTTTAAGTGGTGTAGTATGTAATATCCGGAATTTCTACTACCGTTGTTTAATATTATTTTATCCGAGTTATATTGTACAACGTGGAATCTGTACAGTATAGATAAAATAAATGAAGGACTTAGATGTCAGTATCGGTATAATTATCGTACTTGGTCGACAATTGTATTAGAGGATATAGTGTGTCATGTATGCATATCCAGTATGTCGAGACGGACGAGAAGAGTTGGAAATGGCTAAGTGTAACATTATTAGTGCACGCTAATAATCATGAGTAGCGCACGCTATCGTGCAGGTTTAGCGCACGCTACGGATATAAAATAACGCACGCTAATGCAATCAGATCGGAAGGAATCTACGTGTGGACCAGGCCACTTTCGACGCACGTTCTGAGAAGTCAACGGATGTTTGTAATGTAGTACTAGCGCACGCTAAACCCTAAAGGTTAGCGCACGTTAATGGTATATTGGACAAAAAGGAATCTTATCCTCGTCAGCACTTTCGGCGTGTGGACCAGTCTTCGGAGCATACAGACAAACGAGTCAACTGATATTAGCTCACGCTAAATGCAAGGACTTGCGTACGCTAAGACAGTGTAAGTTACGTACGCTAATGCATGGGCATTACGTACGTAAGCTCATGTACGAAGCCGGACATTAGTCTCTAGACTGCGATAGCGCACGCTAACAAAGGTCAGTTAGCGCACGCTAAGGCTGTTAAGGCTGTTGTGCACGCTAAATATGAGATGTTAGCGCACGCTAGTAATGCAGTCTATATAAGGGACAGACGGGTATTATGAAGCATTTCATCCATTCTTTCACCTTCAGTCGATAGAGAGAGCTTTGGGAGGTTCATGAGGTTCCCAAACACGGTGAGGTGGTGATCTTTAACAAGATTAAGATAGAAATCATGGATTAAAGCTTTGTTCTTGAAATTATTGGTGATTCTTGGAAATGGATTCAACCTTGGAAATCAATCCATTCCTTCATAAAGGTAATCACTCTTCATCTTTGGATTTCGTTTTGGATTGAATATTAATGTTCTTGAGTTGATAATTATCATATAAACAAGTTGATAAGCATGATTATGAGATGGATTACCGGATTATGATGATGTTATTGTTGATATGAAGATATTGATATGATTCTTGTGGTTTGAATAGTGTTGTTCGTTTTCTTGAGATAAGTGGATTAATCCTTCTCCTCAGTTTCGGATGTTGATGTTATTGTCGATGATTACTCTCTATAATGGAAGATTAAGGAAGTGTTGTTACGTTCTTGATGTTTCATGTATTGATATTAAGGAAGATGATATATGGATATAGAGCTTGGATTATAAGTTAGATGATTGTTATATGTTAAAAGATATCGGATTTCGTTGTTTTGATAGCTTTGAACATGATTCAGAATCACTTGGTGTTCTTGAAATCGCCATATGTTGATCAGTATCTGAAAAACATGCATCTGTACAGCATTAGCGCACGCTACGTTTACTGTCTAGCGCGCGCTAACGGGAGCAACTTAGCGCACGCTACATTAAGTGATTAACGTGCGCTAAGAAGGCAGAAAGTGCAGTATTTTCGTGTTGTGGTTACGAATTCGTGCTGGTTTGAGTTGGATTGATCCGACTAGTGTTTAATCGAGATATTATAAAGCCGTTGGGTTTGTGGAATGGTTTTATCGATTGTTGATTGTTGGCGAACTTGTTGTTTATTGATTATTGTAATAGGTTGAGATTATTGATCAGTGATTATAACCGTATGTTGCGGCCGTGTTCGAGTATGTTCGTGAATTACTTTGGTCGGGACCGAGGGACTTGTAGATGACGACAATGGAATTGGTAACGTCTTCATCGGTATTGAGGCAAGTTACTACTTGCTTAGTTTATAATATTTAATGAATGGTTTCTGTTTCATTCGTTTATAATTCATATAAGCAATGTTTATAATCGTAATCACAGGAGATTTGTGATTATAAGTTGTATTTGAGTTTTGGGGATTAAATCATAATGTATATGATTTACATTGTTGTTGGCATACTTGGTATCGAGGATACATCGTGGTATGGACAAAGGCGTGAATTATTTACCATCCGTGACATTTTGGATCGTCGAATATTCAGAATAATGGTTCGTGATGGTCTGGACATCGAGATTGCTCTCAAAGGACTCGGGGCAAGTACTCTATTCATTTTTATCATTTGTGTCGATCATGTCGTGATACATTCGTGTATCGTTGTTGTCATGCATTTGTGCATTGTTGTTTTCATGTATTGTGTACTGTTGTTTTGTGCAGTTGTGCATCGTTGTCATATGTCCACCTCGTGTTGGTCCGACGGGATCATCGGGGGATCTATGCTAGCGCGCACTGGATCATCGGATAGGTTTTTCCACCACGGTTGGTCTGACGGGGTCATCGTGGGATCTAGGCAGTGACCGCTGGATCATCTGATTGCCATGTATTGTTGTTGTGCATATGTATATTATGGTTTTGCCATAAGTATACATTGTCGTTATTGTTGTGATCATATTGACGTTGTCATATGAGTATGCATTTGTAGGTCTTGTGTTAGGACCGTGTCCGTATATTGTTGATCTGATCTTGGATTAGACTGACGTGATTTCATCGTGGCATTTCGTATCTTAAGGTATGTTCTGTATTTCCTTGGTACTTGTCTTTGATGGACAATCGATTATCGTATTGGAATTGTCGACGTTATCTGATGGATTGAATTGACCAAAGCTGGTATAATTTCCGTATCGCGAGTTATGATAATGTTTTGAGAACCTGGAGTATTGTTGAGATACCGTACAAATATTTCGGTATTATCTTATTGTGTTGTTAAGGATACGAATCGTGGATTTTCGTAAAGTTGCGACGGTAAGATTACATTGGTCGTATTCTTACTTAGTACTTCCATTGATATGTAATTATTGACGAGATGTGACGGTTATCATTGTTGGATATTATGGCTGACCCCGTCGTGGACTTTCTTTTTAGGTTCTTGGATTATCAAGCTTGTAGCGGTCATGAAGAGATGAGCTTCCCGGAGGATACTGGCTAGGACATGTATTTGTGTATTGAGCTTCTGATCGATTCTTGTATTCCGCTGCTAGAGTGTTTTGAACTGTTTGTCTTTTCCGCTGCGTGAGTAATTTTAAAGGGCCTTTTGGTATCTGGTAAATTGGCTTACTTTGGCAATCGTTTTTCTAAACTATTCTGTCGGTACGTGTAAGCGATAGCTTAACATATGTTTTTAAACTGTTGAGTCTTGGCATTTCGGGCCTTGTGGTTTCAAATGAGTTTTTACGACAGTTTGATAAACGAGTTTTATAAATCTTCAAATGTTTTTAATAGATAATACCGTCGTTAGTCTCTTGGGCGTTTGTAAATGCTTGCGAAAATTTCCTTCAGCCTTGTGGGTTCCATCTCGGGGCCCACGGCGCTGTAATATTCCTGGATGGCTCTGGAGGTGTTACATTAGTTACCCTAATGCAACTATTTTTATAATCAATTGCAACCTTTATTATGTTTCTAGTAAAGAATTCCAACCTTTCTTTATGTATATGCAACATTTGTTAAGTCTTCAATTGTAAAAAATGCAAGATTGTTTACACTCAAATGCAACTTTTTTAGGACTTTCTAACGCTAACGTGACATTTTTTTCTAGTGATGCAGACGCTACATATATTTTACTACATTGGTATGAATATACAATTACTATACAATTACACCACAACAATAATAACATAAATATCATATATAATTTTATGATCTCCTTTGACATATGTCTAAATTCAAAATAACAACCATACATCAAAGTAAACACAAATAGTCAACTATAATGACAAAAAAGTATTAAAAACGTCCTAGACGTGTACTAAACATAGACAATAATTCATATTAGAAACTATCGACCTTCCGGAGGAGGTTGTTCCATAAACTTCCGCATCATGGCTTCAAAGTTTTCTCGTTGGTTGTTAATACTAGTCGCATAGCTTCTAATTTAGCCTTTTTCTTTCATGGTCCTCTTGAATCTCTTTTCGCATTTCAATCAACTGATTTCTTTCAACTTCATTCGCTTTGAATGATTCCATAAGTCCCACCGGAATCATGTATGATGTATCACCACCACCCACTTTTTTTATCAGTTTATTAGTAACGCCTCTACCATAAAGGCGACGGTATCCATCATTCTCTTTGTTCATCACAACCATATAAGGTTCCACCGCATCATTTCCATCTTCTAGAGGTTTGTATTTCTTCATTTGTTCCTTCAATATTATTCAAAAATGAATATGATAAAAAATCTGCTAATTAAAAGTTGTTTATAATGTCAAAAATACTGCATTCACGGTAGAAAAACAGTTTCTTTTATTGTCTAAAAAACAGCTACATGATGTCCAAAAATCTGCTATTGAACGCTGTTTATAATGTAAAAAGAACTGCATTTCAAGGTAGAAAAATAGTTTTTTATTGTCTAAAAAATAGCTAAATGATGTCCAAAAATCTGCTATCAAACGCTGTTTATAATGTCAAAAAAACTGCATTTCAAGGTAGAAAAATAGTTGTTTATTGTCTAAAAAACAGCTACATGATGTCCAAAAATCAGCTATCAAACGCTGTTTATAATGTCAAAAAAACTGCATTTCAAGGTAGAAAAATAGTTTTTTATTGTCTAAAAACAGCTACATGATGTCCAAAAATCTGCTATCGAACGGATGTTTTTAATGTAAAAAAACTGCATTTAAATGCTGAAAAAACAGCATTTGTCCAAAAAACAGCTATAAAAAGTTGTTATAGTGTAAAATAAAAAACTGTTTCAGGAGAAAGTAAAAGACAACAAATCAATTGTATTGATAACAATAAATAGAGGGCCTTTATATAGGTATTATAATGAGAGTCCTTTCATACATAGGATTCCTAGTTAAGGTAAGACATCTGATGGGATCATACTACCTCTAGAAGGGTCTAGATCTGTATCCCCTACAACAAGTATTAGGTAAGACACCAATGAGGAAAGGATATCCCGGAACACTCCCCCTGTGTCGAGCACTAAACTCGTGATACACACGACTCCCTTTAATGGTTGCTCTCGACCACTTGTTTATTTTCGACTCAATATGAAGAAGAATTTCATCGGCGTCATCAAATATTGTGATTGTTCACGAAATTGAGTGTATTGAAATTCAGCTGCTAATTAATTCAAATCTGCTCATAAACTACATCCCTTTTAGTGATAGCTTTCACAACGTTATTTGCTAACGTGTAGCTCTTTTCACCAATACAATTTCCATTTTTTTAGGTGATAACTTTCACACCGTTATTTGCTAACGTGTAGCTCTTTTCACCAACACATTTCTATCTTTTTTTTATGTGATAGCTTTCACACCGTTATTTGCTAACGTGTAGCTCTTTTCACCAACACAATTTCCATTTCGTGTGAGACGGCAGCTACGCACCAACAATGGTTAGTCCTTTATTTTTCGCAAAATTTGAGGACCCTCAAAATTAGGCAGCTGTTGCTGCTCAACACCTTTTCAACTAGACTCCTTTCACCTATGACTTTTTTTTAGGGAATAGAATTTTTGCAGAAAATCATTTATTAGTTAAGCATGAAAAATCAAAAACTCCACAAATTAAGTAAATTTCAGTTCTATTTTTCATCAATCGATTAATTCTTCTTTTCTCAAGGTAACGAATGACTCGATTTTAAATGATAATTACAAGGCTTGGAAAGAGAGATTAAGGCTCAAAATTTTTGGAATAAACAACTTTTTTTAACCGGTTTAAAATGATTTTAGAAGCTTGTATATAACTAACTTATTGGTGTTATGGCCAGCTCTAAAAATCTCACAAATCAAAATAATATATATATATATATATATATATATATATATATATAAATTTTAAGGGAAATAACCAAAATAATCAAAATACACCAAAATAATTAAAACATACCACCCCCAAACTTGAAAATAAAATTGTCCTCAGTTTAAAAAAAATAAAATAAAATAAAAGGCAAGGAGAGAAACAGAATACTCCCTGTAATGAAAGTTGATGCTTGAGCTAACGCCTTTTAGAATCTGCAAGAGAATAAATATACTAGGCAAACAACAAAAGAAAATAAAATCTACTCGTAAGTATAACACAATTTTGAAGATGCGCTTCAAGAAAGTCCGAAGAGTCGCCTTACGCTGCCATCAATGCTTTTATAAAAAAAACAATAAAAATTACAGCAATAAAATAACAATACATAAATCGCGAATAGATGCGCGTCAAGAGATCATAAAGAAACTCCTTAAGCTGCCATC
Organism: Orobanche coerulescens; assembly: GCA_033398695.1. Classification (NCBI taxonomy): domain Eukaryota; kingdom Viridiplantae; phylum Streptophyta; class Magnoliopsida; order Lamiales; family Orobanchaceae; genus Orobanche; species Orobanche coerulescens. The sequence continues at coordinate 67,472,494 of CM065804.1, read as the reverse complement.
ATTTAGCACGATTTTTACACACAACAGAAAGTAAAAATACAAGAGGTCTGACATGGTTTATCAAAGGAGAGGAATGAATCACTTTTCGTTTTCTCACGGTAAAATCTTCCATCCAGACAATTTTAGCTAGAGCTGGATCTGGTTGAGGAATAAATTCAATGAGTTTTTTTATTAGTTCTTCTGGTGTTGTTGCAACGACTATGATTCGTTTAGCACGCTTGGAAATAAAACCCTTTTCAGCAGAGTAGTCGATGAAAGATAGTAAACCATCAAAGAAACTATTGACATTAAGCAGACCTATTGGTTTTTGATGAACATTTAGTCAGCTCGTAACCACATGAAAAAGTTCCTCAAGAGTGCCAAAACCACCGGGAAGGGTGATAAAGGCGCCAGAATTATTTATCATGTGAGTTATGCGATCTTGCATATTTACAGATATAAACTCATCTCCAATAGTTGCCCCGATGATTTTACTTTCAGCCAGAGGTTTTGGAATTATTCCCAACACTCTTACTCCTTCCATATAGGCAGAAGCAGCTGCTCGTCCCATTAATCCTAGACTTCCTCCTCCATAAACTACATGAATGCATTTTTCTCCTAAGGTACGACCCAAGTTGTGGGCTGCTTCAGTAAAGCATGCCTCTTTTCCATAACTAGCTCCACCAAAAATGCAGACTGTGCTAAATTTTTTTGTGGAAGATGATGATTCTATTTTTGAAAAGAAATTAATTAGAGAGAAAAAGAGAAAAGTACAAGTTTGAGGGATGAATAAAAGAAATAAGCACAATGTTTATTTATAGAAGAAAAATGAGGTAAAATTGTTTAACAAGTTTGTGATTGCATTGATTGCGCTTCAACTACTCAATAGAATAATGAATGCATTTATTGCATATCACTCCCTTTTTTTATTCAGAAAATCTCACCATACGACAAAAATAAAAGATACTTACGCGTATGTACAGTAGTTGTGATTGTGGCTCACATCTTCCTCTGATTTTACATTCAAAAACGGCTTAAACACCTTCTAAGAGTCGGGGAGAAGCTTCCCATCCAATTTTCTTATAAATTAGCAAACTGGGTCTTTTAACGTCAGATTCCCAAGACGTTGTTCATATTCTGGCATCAATTGCATCAATTTTTAGACAGTAATCATCTGTGGAGAGATGATTCAAAGTTTTTAGGACATTGAAGGTGGCATGTTCGTCTTGTACTCTAAGAATTAGCTTTCCTTCGTAGACGTCAATAAGAGCATGTCCGGTTGCAAGAAATGGCCGTCCCAATATAATAGGAATATCCTGATCTTCCTCCATGTCAAGGATGATAAAATCTGCAGGAAATATAAATTTATCAACCTTGATTAGCACATCTTCTATTATCCCATGTGGATATTTGATTGATCGATCAGCTAATTGCAGTGAAACTGTTGTTGCTTTTGCTTCTCCCAAATTTAGTTTGTTGAAAATTGACAGGGGCATCAAATTGATACTTGCCCCTAAATCACAAAGAGCTTTGTCAATATTTACTTCACCAATTGTATACAGGATTGTAAAAGTTCCCGGATCTTTTAGCTTGGGTGGCAACTTCTTTTGTAGTATTACGCTACATTCCTCTGTTAGCACGACAGTTTCATACTCTTCAAGCCTTCGTTTGTTAGAAAGAATATCTTTCATAAGTTTGGCATAGCTTGGCAGTTGTGCTAGAGCATCGGCAAAAGGTATGTTGATGTGTAGCTTTTTGAAAATTTCCACAAATTTGCCGAATTGCGCATCGAGATTGTGATTCTTCAACCGTTGAGGAAAAGGGATAGGTGGAACATAAGATTTGGCAGCAACTGGACCTTTTTGAGATGAAGGTCCTGATTCAGATTCTTTTTCTGTTTCTCGACTTTGTTTATTTTTTTGTTTTGTCAGATGATTTTCCACAGAAATCTCAGGCAATTGCACTCCACTTCTTGTTGTGATAGCCTGGACACTCTCCCTTGGATTTACCTCGGTATTGCTAGGTAACATGCCGTGGGATCTTTCGGAAAGTATTTTGGCCATTTGGCCAACTTGTGTCTGCAGGTTTTTAATTGAAGCATCATTGCATTGTTGATACTTCAGTTGTTGTTCGGCTAGCTTCGTGATTGCTTCTTCCCACCCGGGCTTCTTTTCTTGATGCGTTGGATTCAACACATTGTTGTTGTTTGCATAAGAAAAATTTGAATGATTTTTGTACCGTGGATTGTATGTTGGCCCGTAAGGATTGTATGCTTGCCTTTGAAAATTCTGAGCATAGGCCACTTGTTCTGGTGGTGGGAATGACTGCTCCTGTTGCGCTAAGGGACACATAGTGTTGTTGTGAGTTGCTCCACAAATTTCACATGAAAGAGCTGAAACTTGTGGAGTTTGCACCGTCTTCACAGATTGAGGAGTTGAAAAAGACATGTCCTCGACTTTCTTTGATAAAGCTTCAATTTTTGCCAACATAAGTGAATAAGAATCCACTTCAAAAATGCCATTTAGTTTCTTTTCGATATTTCTGTCTGGCCATATTGCACTTTGTTCACTTATAACCTCAAAAAGATTATAAGCCTCTCTCATAGTTTTGTTTCCAAGTGAACCATTTGATGATGAATCGACATTGGCTCGGCATGTAGGTAAGAGTCCAGAATAGAAGTAATTGACTTGTGCTCCCAAATTGAAACAATGGTTAGGACATTTTCGTAGCATATCTTTGTATCTCTCCCATGCTTCATGAAATGACTCCAAATCTTGTTGACGAAATGTAGAGATTTCATATTTGAGTTTCGCCACTTTTATTGATGGAAAGTATTTAGTGGTGAATTTTTGAACAAATTCGGGCCAATTTGTTATGCTTGGTGGTGGCAAAGTATCTAGCCACTCTCTTGATCTGTCCTTCAAAGTGTGCACGAAAGTCTCATTTTTATCGCCTCGTCATTTACATTTGGATATTTGAAATTTCCACAAATCTCCACAAAACGGTTAATATGGAGATATGGATTCTCATCGATTCTTCCATAGAATGAGTTTTTGTTGGAGAAGAGATTGATGACATCGGGGCGAATTTTAAAATTGTCCACTCCAAATGGTGGATAGATCACACTTGATTGCACGCTCAAAGATGGGGGGTTCATGAATTCCCCAAAGAGCATGTTGTCTTCATCTATTTCCGGCACAATAGGATGTTGTTGATGTTGAATGTTTTGAGCATTGGGTATTCCCCCTACCGGAGGAATTCTTTCGTTATCATTTTCTTGGAGGAGTGGTGGGTTTGGTTCGTCCGCCATTGATGGTGAAGAAATACGGCTTGTTTTTTGTTCTCTTCGCGTTCTTCTAAATGTGGCTTCAATCTCGGGATCTAGTGAAACTAAATCACGATTGTACGTGCTTCGCATAGACAAGAGAATTAACAACAAAGAAAAAGTTGTATTTATAACAATAGTTAATAATGTAATACTTCAAAATAACTCTTATACTTCCCCGGCAACGGCGCCAAAAACTTGACACGGTCTTAAGTGTAACTATCGCAAGTGCACGATATCGTATCAAGTAGTAAGTGGGCTTTTTGAGTCTGGTTTATCGATCCCACGAGGAAGTTAGGTTATATATTGAATTATACACTATTTAACTATTTGTTATAGAGATTTATATGATTGAAACACACAATTTAAGAGTTTGGTTTTTTAATTGCAAAGAAAATGCAATAATAGTTCTTATATTCAAGGAAATAAAAGATTGCACTAATAATAGATTAATAAAAGATATAATGAAATAGTTGGGATTACAAACTTAGTTCATCATTAGTTATAGAAGATGTATAGGAGATCATAAGATGAATTTACTTATTATGTTGTGTAGATTCGATTTTCCTTAAAAAGACGGTTTCTCTTTCGAACTATAAAACGCCCCTTATATATTGAATCAATCCACTATATTTCTATGTTGATTGGCTTCAATACATAGCATTAGGTTTTATGAAAATAACTCAAAGAATCATCCAAGGCCTAGAGGTATATTTCTATCCCCTAGAACAACTTAGAGTGAAGATCATTTGATCTAATCAAACATATTTTCTTTCGAAATATATGAAGACCATAAATATCATCATTTATTGGCCAAATAAATAAAGATTGGTAAAACAATTAAAATCACACACAATAATAAGTAATTCATAATAGATCTTTATACAAACTTAAATAACATGACTAACCTTGTTTATAATCCCAACTAAGGTAACTTAGCCCATGAAGGGTTTAATAAACATAATACAAGCTTGAGTGGTCATTATTAGTTGAAAAAGAGAAAGAATTGATCCTAACTCCCTTATTAGATAAAGGAGAAAGAAGCAATAAACTCTCTGAAGAACATATGATATACCACTATTGTAATACCTCCGGTATTTCATGCTTGATTACTTTGTACAGTTTGAATTTTTGTAATGTGATGTCATTTCTATTTATGTATTTCATTGAGTGCTATATAATTGTGCAATGTAAATGAAACGGAGGTGACACACCTTGATGCCGTGGGACGATCGTCGGTGCGAATATGACGGTGGCCAACGTCTTGTTCCCCGATAATTGTTGACGAGTGGAAGGGATGGTCACCCCGGGATGGTTAGAATGTGATATGTGGCTAAAGAGTTTATGTCTAGCGCGCGCTACAACTTATGCCTAACGCACGCTATATTCCGATGGTTACGTATGTTAAGGTAGTTATATTACGTACGTAACGGGTGAGTCAGTCTCCCGACCAGAATCTTTCTTTTGACACAGACGGAGCTACTTTCGGCGGGCTAGAGGACAAACGAGTCAACTCTTAATAACGTACGTTATGTCCCAAATTTAACGTACGTAACACTTGGGCACATTTCGGGCAGTGGCGGTCCTTACGTACGTTGTCATTGAACTGTTATGTGCGTAAGAAGCCTTACGTACGTAACACCATTATCATTAACATACGTTAGCAAAACCAAGTTTTATAAAATGACAATTCCCTTCTTCATTTGCACGACCCAACACTACAAGATAACACCCTTGGAGAGATTCCTAGCCTTATACTCGGTTCTTAGCCTCTTTTATACTTGAATTAACACTGAGGAAGTGGTTTCTTGAGCTCTGGTGAAGATTATCCAAGTTGTTCAAGTTACTTCTCGTTTCTCCTCGTAGTTCTTGTGGATTCGCCAACTCTCTTCATTATTCTTCTTCCAATAAGGTAAGCCACCAATCCCTGGAGTTATATATTCGATGTTCTCTTATATATTATTAGATTACGGGTATTGGGTAGATTTTTTCCAACCTTCGTAGACAACCTTTCGAATAGAATTGTAGTAACCGGAGTTATCATTTCTCATATGTTTCGTTTCATGCAAATCATATCTATCATACGAAATTTCATTTCAAATCATCACTAGGAACGTAAAATTTGATAAATCAATTGTAGGAGAATTCGTAGTGATCCATCACCGTATATTCCATTGATGTAGCCACCTTTACCTTGTGATTTTTGACACTTTGTGAACTAAGGAAAACAATTCGATAGTATAATCGTTATTGGATATCAAACCACAAAATTTATTGTGTAATAGAATCCGTCGGTCGTAGTATTCGGAATATAGAATATAATTAGAAAGCATGAGATTCGATTATGCTATAATCATTTGTCAACAACCGAAAAATGATAGGGATAATCTTGTTGAGCAAATCGATATATATCTAATGTTGACTGTGGAATTGAACGGAATAATGGTACACAATACTTACGAACTTAGAAACGATACTAATATCGACAACTAAAACTACACTAGGAATCCGATTAGGAAAGGGAGACTAGTTTTATTCATCATGATCCGTACGAGGTGTTAATCGGATATTAAGTGGCTAGGTTAAGCTCGAGCGGGCGTGGGGACTCCGTTTATCACAAAGCACCTACTATCGGATCACAGGCAAGTGAAATCTTGCTCGAGAATTTTCTAATATTAATGTTATACCATATGTGCGTATGTGCCATTTTGATGAATGCCGACGTTTGTCTTTCTCTAAAATATGTTATAAATGGGCCGATGTGTTGGGGATAAAACCTGTATGGTACCCGTGTGGAAATGTGTTAGGGGGTAAGACCCGAATTGGGCACCTATGTTCCGGGGTATTTCCGTGTGGATACTTCCGTGACCCTTGGTTGCGACCTTGGGGCTTATGTGATAAAAGAGAGAGACAACATCGGTCGAGTGATGAAATATTCCCTGTTGATTACTAGATTCTGTGATTGTAAAAATGGCGTACATCGTTGTTAGTAGCTGTTAATTGGTATGCATTCTCTGACCCTGGTTACCAGGTATGATTGTTCATCATGTGCAGGACATTCCCGAGGGGTCCGGTCAGACTTGAGCGTTGTTGGAATTATCTCTAGCCGCTGCTTAAATTGAAATAAATTTATTTTCTTTTGAAAAACCTTTGTTGTGTAATAATTGGATTTCGAATTACATTTTTTTCTTAAAAACTTTCGACTCATGTTATGTAAACCTTGAACTTAATGTTTTATCGTGATTTTCTTAAATTGTCTATGTTTCTAACTAGCCTTGTGGGTCCCACATAGGATTCACGGCACTGTAATACCTCGAGAGATTTGGGGGTGTTACAACTATTACACAAATCACTCAAGAACACAAGTGTCTTCTTCACACAAAAAGAAAGTATTACAAAAAGTGGAAAAATATATGATGAATGAATGATGGATGATGGATCTAAGGGGTCTATTTATACACCTAAAGTCATCTAATAGCTCCAAAACTACAGCATTATTACATTAGATCGGATCAATGCCAGCGATCCCCTCAATAATAGACCAGAAGTATAAAAAATTAGACAATGATCAAAAATATGTCAAGAGTTACGGCCGTAACTTTGAGGAGTTACGGCCGTAACTATGAGGACTTACGGCCGTAACATTGAGGAGTTACGGCCGTAACATGGCTATGGCTTTTTGCACATTAGTTGCTTTGTGAGTTACGCCCGTAACTTTTAGATGTTACGCCCGTATGGAGTTTCAGACTTCATTTTTATCCCAGAATTTCTGACTTTTGCGTTTTCGCCCCAAATCTTCTTCGGATGATAACTTTTGATATATAACTCTGATTTTGAATCCGGAAAGATTGCCGAACACGTCTCGGAAAGCCCTACAACATGAATACATAAAAATTCAACAAAGAGAATATTTTATAAATATGTTATTTCTTGAGTAAATCAGTAATTCAATCCGATTAAGACTAAATTTACATCTTCACCCGATAAAAAATAAAATTATTAAAAATTAATTAATTCAAAGCAAAAATGAGTAGACTACCTCAATTATGGGTGAAATATATCAATACAAATCACGGATAAGTGTATAAAACTGACACTTATCACCTATTCCAGGTATCTGCCCCTTTCTGATGATCCCAGGGACACCACTATGGCATCCGGCAGTAGGGGTCGGCATGGGACGGGATGGGACGGGACTGGGGTCATCCCACGTCCCGTCCCGTATAATAACAAGCGGGACGGGACGGGGCGAGATTGGTGATTTCAGAATTTTATCCCGCGCGGGCCTTATCCCGGTTGGGACGGGACGGGTTTAGTCCCGCATAAAAAAATTCAAAATATAAATTAAAAAAAAAAAGTAAAAAAATCATAATCTTATACATCTGAATTTGGGAAAAATATCTAACAAACTAATTTAATAGCTTAAATTAAACTTTAAACATCAATTATTAACATTGAATTCAATATATCCATTTTTTTTTTTTTGAAAAAACACCAGTTACTAACTTTATATCGGTTGATTAGGTTTGTGTATAATTATAATATACAGATAGTAAAAAATAAAATAGTTTATTGTTAAAAATTAATTAAAAAAGGGTTACAAATAATAAAAATATATGGTTTTAAAAAGGGTTTAAAGCTTAACGGGACGGGACGGGCCTTACGGGCCTCAGATTTTTAGTCCCGTGTCCCGTCCCGTAGTTACACTAATGGGACGGAACCGGGCAGGCCTAGTGTTTTTAATCTTAGATCCCGTCCCATCCCGGATAATTTTGGGACAGGACCGGAACGGGACCGGGATTTTGATATTTTGTGCCCACCCCTATCCGGTAGTGAAGAAAAGTCCAAGAAAAGGAAGAGGTCTCACAGCAAAACTCCCCGTGCTGCTGAGAAGCCAAAAAGGAAGCTAAGGAAGCTTTCCAAAGCTAAGGCTGCAGAGATTACAACGATCTCTATGGATGCCCCTTCGTCGGCGCAACCCGCTGTATCACACCCCTAGGGCGCAACCCCTGTGGAAGAGGTAATTGCTGCACATGTTGCAGATCTTGAGCCGTTGGCGGCTATGACGGATGATAAATTACTTGCCAAGATGGAAGGCTCTGGCGAGTCAGCTGCCCCTTTGGAGCCAAAAGCTGCATCTCCTGCACGGGAACCCACACCCGTAAGGGACCCATCTCCCATCAGGGTGTAATACCACCAGTATTACATGCTATTTCACGTTGAGCGATCATTTCTACTTCATCTATTTAATAAATAAATGTACTCCGTCACGATAAACATATTTTGGATGATATGTTCGTACTGTATTAAAATGAATAAAGCTTGTCTGCGCCTGTTATTCTTGTATTGTGATTGTATGATGATTGATGATTTGTCGGTAACATACCTCGATGTCGTTGGGCAATTATCGGTGCGAATATGACGGTGGCCAACGTCTTGTTCCCCGAGAGATTACTCGACGAGATTGAGAGGGAGTCGCGTTATAAGGAATCAATGTGATAATAACTTAGTAAACAAACTGAACCTTACATACGTTAAAAACTATGTATTATGTACGCTAAGTATGTGACATTACGTACGATAAAGGTTATGCCTTACGTATGTAACGCGGTCTTCGGTCTTTGGATAGGGAATCTTCGCCGGATGGTGCATTGTCAGACCAACTTTCGGCGCGATAGCGATAGGAAAGTCAATGGGTTTTACGTATGTTAGCCGACTTTCGTTACGTACATAACGATGTGTGTAAATTAGTCCAGTAAGTTCTGAGTTTTTCCTTACATACGTTAAGCTTTCCATGATAACGTACCTAACATGGCTTACGTACGTAAAGCTTCAGGCCTAACGTGCATAAAGCCATTCCGAATTTATATAAGAACACCCTCCTTTTCATTTCTTCCGACCCAAAACTCACTCTTTGCTCTTCATACTATCCTCCACCCTCTCTAAGTCGGATTTCAGCCTCCCTAATCAAGTGTTATCCTGTTGGAGTGAGTTGATCAAGCTCCGAAGGAGGTTTTGAAGGTGCTACCCTCTTGTTCTTCATCGTCCTTCGTTGTTCTTCATCCTCTTTTGTCAATTAAGGTAAGTTTATCGAATCTTGAACTCATTTCAGTGTTGTTATACGAGCTATACTAAATTTCGGATGCTTTGGGTAGTTTAGAACTTTCGAGAATGATCGGAATGGTTAAAACTATCACAATTATTAATCTATGCCTATCTTGTTAAGTAATTAGAATGAGTATTGGTAGTACTCGTAATTGAATGGGAACTCATAACCGAATTGTTAATCACCAACACTTTAGAATCATCTTGTTGTAGACTTCAATTATAATCCGATTACCATATCGTAAAAATGTTAATAATTCTTTGATGAACTAACTAACGACTATCAAATCGGATAGTATTCAAACATGTTAAGTTCGGGAAATTAGTGCTTAATCGTTCCATTCTAGTAATTTAAACTAAAATTAGTGATGTAATTACGATAGCCTTGAGCCATAATCACGACATAGAGATATTGTATTAGAACATTAATCAACGTGATGATAAATTGTAAAATGGCGAACCGAGGAAACTAGTAATATGCATTATGGTCACAAATAGAGAATTCCGATTTTGACAACATGAACAATCAAGTTTAGGATCCTAACGGGATGGGGAAAATTGTCATTAATCATCATTATTACTACAAGATTTTAATCAACGAACATGTAATAGGTTGACCTTTCGGGTGTTGTCGTTTGAGCCGTTGTGTTATCAAGGAAGTAACTCTCGTCGGATTTGAGGCAAGTGAATCTTGCTCATACCTTACTTATTAATATTTCTGAATATTGCATGTGTTACTGTCTATGGTAAGGTGCTCGTCTTATCTATCTCGTCCGGAGTATTCCTGTGTAGATACTTCCGTGACCCTTGGCTGCGACCTTGGGAGTTTATATGTTGATATATCTTGCCGAACTGTGTTGAGGGATAAAACCTAAATGGTACCCACGTCCGGAGTATTCCTGTGTAGATACTTCCGTGACCATTGGTTGCAACCTTGGGAGTTTATGTGCTGATAAAAGGAATGACGTTGAATTGAATATTCGGTGATAACCTTGTTTCTGAATTTGTCTGATTCTATCATTGAAATTGTTCGAAATGTCTGACCTGGCTTGACTGACACGATACGTCGTGTCAGGAAAATATGTTAAATATGTGCAGGACATTCCCGAAGGTTCCGGTCAGGCCTGAGCAGTGTTGGGAAGAAGACTTGTTATTTCTTAAACTAAATTTGATTAATCCACATTGTGTAATAACTGTATGAACGTACATTGATACCTTTTATATTTCGGTTGCCCAGGGAACCGAAAGGTACCGCTCGGAATCAACCAGCTCCGCGACACTGCAGCCCGATGGTGGAGGACCTATAAGCCGGAGAACAGAGTAGTCGGATGGACCGAGTTTTCCAAACTATTGAGAGGCAATCGCCCGATCGGCCTGCATCGCTCGAGCGTGGAGTTTCTTCAGTGCAGGACCTCAGGACTTACCAGTACCCGAAATCATTCGAGCTTACAGGACCGAACTAAGCTATGTCGCACAGATGGTCCCATCGGAAGAACAACGAATTTGCCACCTTGCACAACGGTTGCCGGAAGATGTTCAACGCTGCGCGGTCAGGTTTCACTGCACCACTCTGAGGACATATGAGGACGTGGTCACAGCATATGCCAGTACGGTTGTCAGTTCGGATACCAGGCATAACCAGAAGAAGCAGAAGACATCTAATCAGTCTGGGAGCTCTAGCAGAATGAACTCGGGAATTGGGTTCTCCTCTAAATCAGCAGCTTTGTCCCAACAGAAAGGAGCATCTAACGGGCCCTCTCACCGGAGCTGTTTCAATTGTGGCATAGCGGGGCATACCATGAGTCAGTGTCGTAAGGCGTCTACAAAGTGTTTTTCATGCGGAAAGGGTGGGCACATGTCTCGCTACTATTCACGGATCAAACCTGCACAAATTTCAGCTCCTCAGAGTCAACAAGGATCGGTTCAGACATCCAGAGCATCCTCCATGTCCGATTATCGATCCCCACCTTACCAAACTCCTCCATATGGTGCTGGAAGAGGACGTGGCCACGGGGGAGGCACTGCATCCTCCTCGGGGACACTGCCATCCCGCGTGTTCGAACTAAGGGCTACTGATAACCAGACTGCACCTGCTGTCTCAGGTACACTTCTTATTAATTCCCAGCCTGTTCATGTACTGTTTGATACTGGAACGACCCATTCGTTCATATCCGTGGAATGTGTTAACCGTTTGAATCTTTCTTGTGTACCTTTTGAATATTTTACTGTTAAGCTACCCGAGGGTAGCAGGGTGGGGGGTAATTTGGTAGTTCGAAACTTCTCGATCCGCGTCGATAGTCAGGGCTGGACAACAAATCTCATGGTTTTTCCACTTCAAAACGAAGACGTTATTTTGGGTATGGACTGGATGACAATGCACAGGACGGTATTAGACACCTATCGCCTGACGGTTTCCATTACAACTCCTGACGGTGTTACTCACATAATCAGAGGCTGAGAACATTTTAGTACAAAGGGGTCCCTCAGTCTCCTTACAGCAAGAGTATCTTGTGACGAACGGGAAACATATTATTCGTGTTATATTCTTCAGGAGGACACATCATAATTTTCAGTTGCTAATATTCCCATGGTAAGCGAATTTCCAGACGTTTTTCCCGATGAATTACCAGGATTGCCACCACGACGGGAGGTCGATCTTTCGATTGAACTTGAGCCAGGGACGACACCTATCTCCAAGGCACCAGATAGGATGGTACCAGCTGAGATGAAGGGATTAAAGTTACAACTCGAGGAATTGCTAAGGAAGGGGCTCGTTCGTCCAGGCACTTCGCCATGGGGTGTGCCGGTCCTTTTTGTAAAGAAGGACAACTCCCTATGCTTGTGTATAGATTACAGAGAACTAAATAAAGTCAGTATTAAGAACCGTTACCCACTTCCAAGGATTGATGATTTACTGGATCAACTACAGGGAGCGACTGTGTTTTCAAAGATCGATTTACGTTCTGGATATCACCAATTGAGGATTCAAGAGGAGGATATTCCAAAGACCGCATTTCGATCGAGGTACGGACACTATGAGTACATGGTGGTGTCTTTTGGATTGACTAATTCCCCAGCCTTTTTATGGAATTGATGAACAAGGTTCTGATAGAATTTCTCGACAAGTGTGTGGTAGTCTTTATCGACGACATTTTGATCTATTCCCGGAGCCGAAAGGAGCATGAGGAACACTTGAGGTAGGTGTTGAGTGTTTTGAGGCAACACCAACTTTATGCCAAACTTTCTAAATGTGAGTTCTGGATGCCGGAGGTGACCTTTTTGGGACATGTGATTTCGGCAGAAGGCGTTAAGGTAAATCCCCAGAAGATCGAGACAGTTATGAGTTGGGAACCACCAAGAAATGTCAAGGAAGTGAGGATTTTTGTGGGATTGGCAGGATATTATCGACGGTTTGTCGAAGCTTTTTCTAGTATTGCTCGGCCAATGACGAATCTACTAAGGAAAAGTACCAAGTTTGTTTGGACAACGGATTGTTAGGAGAGCTTCGCGAACTAAAGAGGAAGCTGACTACTGCGCCAGTACTGGTACTACCGCAGGGCACAAAAGGATTTGTAATATACACCGATGCGTCTAAGCATGGACTTGGATGTGTATTCATGCAAAATGACAGAGTTATTGCATACGCCTCTCGAAAACTTAAACAATATGAGGTGAACTATCCGACGCACAACTTGGAGCTGGCTGCAGTGGTCCACGCCCTTAAGATTTGGAGACACTACCTTTATGGGGTAACCTGTAAAATTTTTACGGACCACAAGAGTTTAAAATACATTTTCACCCCGAGGGAGTTAAACATGAGACAGAGGCATTGGCTGGAGCTGATCAAAGATTACGATGTGGAGATTTTATATCACCCTGGAAAGGCCAACGTCGTGGCAGATGCACTGAGTCGGAAAACAGCACAGGAGATGACACTATCCGGTTTAACGGTATAGTCGGAATTTCAGCAAGATCTAAGGAGAAATGGCATTGAAGTATGGATACAACACCGCCAGGGACAGTTGTGCTCAATTAACATTCATTCATCCTTACTGGACGAGATACGCCTAGCACAGATGGAAGACCCGTAACTTCGTGTGATCGGCGCAAGGGCCGAAGGGGGATTTATTTCAGACTACAGGATCCAAGGGAACTTGGTGAGGTTTAAAAACAGAATTTGTATTCCACCGAATGACGAGCTTAAACAAACTATACTCAAGGAAGCTCATTCTACTCCGTATTCGGTGCATCCCAGGGCGAGCAAGATGTATAAGGATTTGTGGAAGAGCTTCTTGTGGAAGAACATGAAACAGGAGGTAGCGAGGTTCGTTGCTCGATGTATGACATGTCAACAGGTGAAGATTGAACACCGCAGGCCGACCGGGATCATGCAGCCCGTACCCATTCCGAAATGGAAATGGGAGAGCATATCAATGGATTTTGTCACCAAGTTACCAGTGACGGCGGGAGGAAAAGACATGATATGGGTCATTGTAGACCCATTGACAGAGTCGACACATTTCATTCCAATTCAGGAGACCACCGGGACAGAGCAGCTAGCCACCATCTTTATCCGAGAAATCGTGAGACTACATGGCGTTCCCTCAGGAATTATATCAGATAGAGATACTAGATACGTGTCCCGCTTCTGGAAGGCTGTCCACAAGGCTATGGGTACCGAGTTACATTTTAGCACGGCCTATCACCCTCAAACATATGGACAGACAGAACATACTATACAAACCCTGGAGGATATATTAAGAGCGTGTGTACTCGATTGGGGTAAAGATTGGGCCAGACACCTCTGCTTGGCGGAATTTTCATACAACAGCAGCTGGCATGCAACCATAGGCATGGCATCCTTCGAGGCCTTGTACGGTAGGAGGTGCAAGTCTCCTCTGTGTTGGGATGATGCGTCCTATGTCGTCACTACCGACTTGGATCTGATCCAGGAATCTATTAAGAAGATTTCCATCGTTCGAAAACACATGTTGGCAGCTCAGAGCCGCCAAAAGTCATATGCTACGTACCGCCAGCGACCGTTGGAATTTATGGTCGGGGACCACATTTGGGTCAGAGTATCGCCGATGCGGGGTGTTCGACGCTTCGGCCAGAAGGGCAAATTGAGCTCGAGATTTATTGGCCCGTTCGAAATACTGGACTGAGTTGGTAAACTCGCTTATCGACTCGCACTGCCACCTTCATTAGATGGAGTGCATAACGTCTTTCATGTTTCCCAGCTGATAAAGTACGTGTACGACCCAAGCCCCAAGATTAATTTCGAGGAGGTGGAGATTTCTAATGATGCTACGTTTAGATAAGTCCCAACTGCGATTTTGGATCGACGCGTAAAGACACTAAGGAATAAGGCCATACCTCTTGTAAAAGTTCAATGGTCGCACCATGACATAGAAGAAGCGACTTGGGAGACCGAGTCGAGCATGAGGGAAAATCATCCCGAGTTATTTTATTAGTTTCGGGACGAAACTATTTTAAGGGGGGTGGTATGTAATACCACCAGTATTACATGATATTTCACGTTGAGCGATCATTTCAACTTCATCTATTTAATAAATAAATGTACTCCATCACGATAAACGTATTTTGGATGATATGTTCATACTATATTAACATGAATAAAGCTTGTCCACGCCTGTTATTATTGTATTGTGATTGTATGATGATTGATGATTTGTCGGTAACATACCTCGATGTTGTTGGGCAATTATCGGTGCGAATATGACGGTGGCCAACGTCTTGTTCCCCGAGAGATTACTCGACGTGATTGAGAGGGAGTCGCGTTATAAGGAATCAATGTGATAATAACTTAGTAAACAAACTGAACCTTACGTACGTTAAAAATTATGTATTACGTACGCTAAGTATGTGACATTACGTACGCTAAAGGTTATGCCTCACGTACGTAACGTGGTCTTCAGTCTTCAGATAGGGAATCTCCACCGGATGGTGCATTGTCAGACAAGCAAGTCAACGGGTGTTACGTACATTAGCCGACTTTCGTTAAATACGTAATGATGTGTGTAAATTAGTCCAGTAAGTTCTGACTTTTTCCTTACGTACGTTAAGCTTTCCATGATAACGTATGTAATATGGCTTATGTACGTAAAGCTTCAGGCCTAACGTGCGTAAATCCATTCCGAATTTATATAAGGACACCCTCCCTTTCATTTCTTCCAGCCCAAAACTCACTCTTTGCTCTTCATACTGTCCTCCACCCTCTCTATGTTGGTTTTTACCCTCTCGTTCTTCGTCGTCCTTCGTTTTTCTTCATCCTCTTTTGTCAATTAAGGTAAGTTTATCAAATCTTGAACTCATTTCAGTGTTATTATATGAGCTATACTAAATTTCGGATGCTTTGGGTAGTTTAGAACTTTCGAGAATGATTGGAACGGTGAAAACTATCACAATTATTAATCTATGCCTATCTTGTTAAGTAATTAGAATGAGTATTGGTAGTACTCGTAATTGAATGGGAACTCATAACCGAATTGTTAATCACCAACACCTTAGAATCATCTTGTTGTAGATTTCAATTATAATCCGATTACCATATCGTAAAAACGTTAATAATTCTTTGATGAACTAACTAACGACTATCAAATAGGATAGTAATCAAACATGTTAAGTTCAGGAAGTTAGTGCTTAATTGTTTCATTCTAGTAATTTAAACTAAAATTAGTGATGTAATTATGATGGCCTTGAGCCATAATCACGACGTAGAGATATTATATTAGAACATTAATCAACGACATGATAAATTGCAAAATGGCGAACCGAGGAAACTAGTAATATGCATTATGGTCACAAATAGAGAATTCCGATTTTGGCAACATGAACAATCAAGTTTAGGATCCTAACGGGACGGGGAAAATTGTCATTAATCATCATTATTACTACAAGATGTTAATCGACGAACATGTAATAGGTTGAGCTTTCGTGTGTGGTCATTCGAGCCGTTGTGTTATCAAGGAAGTAACTCTCGTCGGATTTGAGGCAAGTGAATCTTGCCCGGACCTTATGTATTAATATATCAGAATATTGCATGTGTTACTGTCTATGGTAAGGTGCTCGTCTTATCTATCTCGTCTGGAGTATTCCTGTGTAGATACTTCCGTGACCCTTGGCTGCGGCCTTGGGAGTTTATATGTTGATATATCTTGCGGAACTGTGTTAAGGGATAAAACCTGAATGGTACCCACGTCCGGAGTATTCCTGTGTAGATACTACCGTGACCCTTGGTTGCGACCTTGGGAGTTTATGTGCTGATAAAAGGAATGACGTTGAATTGAATATTCGGTGATAACCTTGTTTCTGAATTTATCTGATTCTATCATTGAAATTGTTCGAAATGTCTGACCTGGGTTGACTGACATGATACGTCGTGTCAGGCAAATTTGTTGAATATGTGCAGGACATTCCCGAAGGTTCCCGTCAGGCCTGAGCAGTGTTGGGAAGAAGACTGGTTATTTGTTAAACTATATTTGATTAGTCCACGTTGTGTAATAACCGTATGAATGGAAATTGATACCTTTTATATTTCGGTTGTATGAACGCTTTCATTTGAACATTTTCGCAAACTCCTTGTTGAATAAATTGTTTTTAAAACCTCTTTTAAAACTCGCCTTGTGGGTCCCACATGGGAATCACGCCACTGTGGCGTCCGGCTTAATTTGGGGCGTTACACAGGGTACCAACCCTGGTTCGGGATCCATCTCCGAAACAGGCCCCCATAACTGTCGAGGAACCTATGCCTATAGTAGACACATGTACTGTACGCAGCCCCTCCCCGATACTCTAATCCATAACACTTTTCTGTCAGTACAAATTAAACAGGCTTATGAATGCTTTGTTCAGTGGAAGTCCTACAAGGTCGCTCATACGAAACCCTGTACAACTGGAGCTAGTGGAAGGAAGAAGAATCATTTGTTTTGTAGGTCACTGATTCCCAGAACATCGAAGTCATAATTCAATGGGACAACCTCTTTTGCAAGGAGCTGATCTCGAGCTATTTTCTGGAGAAAGCTCACGCTCGATTGAAAGGCAAATCAAAATCCGAAGACACTGTTCTTATCAGCCCCAAATCAGACCACGACTCAGATGACGATGATGTCGCCTTTCAGGCAGGTCTGAGAATGAGCCATGAAGAAGCCAGACAACAGGAGCTCTCACGGATGCAAAATCAACAGGGACAAGGGACCTCAAGCCAACAGCAGTCCCATCCCCGACAGCAAGAAACTGCCCAAGACAAGGAAGAATCAGTCCTCCTGTCGCCGAAGAACCGATAGTTTTAGTACAGGCTCCCCTGTCACCGCTGAATAAGATCAAGCCTGAGCCATCCCATGCGAGGAATCAGTCCCTCTGCCGGAGCAGGCAGACGCTGAGAGACAGCAGGAGGATTCAGTCCCTCATGTACCTTTGTCTACAGAAGCACGTCCGAAACAGGAGGAATCAGTCCCCCCATCGCCGAATCCGAACAGGCTGACCACCTAATAGCCATCCCCGCAACTGATGCACATGCATCATCTCCAATAGTGGAATCCGATAACGGTTTTCTACCTGAGGACAGACAACACCAGCTGTGCAATAATGTGGCTCTGCGCCAGCTCAATGGAGCTGAAGAGAAACTAGCTCGCCCCAACTCTCCCAAAACTGAAGCCAAGATTGAGCAACTTCATGCAATCGGGTGCCAAACAGTGTTTCTACCTGATGTTGTGGATGTGTTAGGCATATTTTTATACGCTTATTCATCATTATTTTGTATTGTTTTGAAGAGTGAATTTGATTAAATGAGCCTTTAATGCCTTAATTTTGTATGTTTGTCAGGAAGTTGAAGTCCGGAAGCTAAAACGAGGCGAAACGGGCGAAAACGGCAAATTTTGGCTATGAGCCGCGGCACAAGGAAGCAGGGCCGCGGCACAGGAAGACACCCATACGGGCACAAAGTAAACTGTACTCTGTGCCGCGGCACAGTCCGGGTGAGCCGCGGCACAGAAGAATTAAATGACGCCCAGGCATCCAGCTAAAGGCAGTGTGCCGCGGCACAGACTTAGTGAGTCGCGGCACAATAGGCGGCTTTTGTATGCATCACACGGATTTGGGACGTTTCGAAGCCAGTTTTCGACCTACTCATACGGACGCGATTTGGAGGATGTAAAAGCTATAAATAAGGGTTTAAGACCCTAATTAATCATCTTTAATCTTTTAGATCTTAAGCTTGGAATCAGAGAGGAGAGACGGCAGAAGAGGAGGGAAGCAGAAGACTTCAAGAGCAGAGGGCAGAAGCCGAAGAATGGAGGAATCCGAGCTTCATCTGCGTTTGATTTTAATGCTTTCATTCATTTACTCTGTATTTTTATTTATTAGTATGTCAGGCTAAAACCCTAATCTAGGATTTTGATGAAACTTACGTTTTGACGAATTTGCTTGAGATTGTCTAATTAATTACCTTTTTGTTGAGTTTTCCCAATTGTGTTTAATGCTTGCAATTATCTGGCCAATAGTTGTATTGATTTAATCAGTCAATTCGAATCGAAAGAGGAGAATTGGTGAGGAACTATTGGTGAGGACCGTTTTATTCTGTGAGATAGGAATATACTCATAGGAACTGCATGGCCTTTTGGAGATTTTATGCTTTTCGCCTATTGACGAATTAATTCACCTAGGGATAGAGTGCGTTATTCGTCTTTAGACAAATCTATTGACCTCGGGAGAGGCGGTAGAATATTTTAGCAATCTCCGCCTTCAATAAATTGGGAAAATTATTTATTACGGATAATCGAGAGTAAATTCGGATAAACCAAGGTGGATTCAGAATCCTAGACTTATTCATCATTTGATTTCCCTTTCTTCTAGCTATTGTTTTCTACTGTTTAGTCTTTTAATAATTCTTTTAGAAATTAATTGCAAAACGCAAATTCGATTGTTCGAATAAAACTAGAATACACAAAATCGGTAGTTAGTGATTCAGTCCTCGTGGGAATGATACTCACTCATCACTTTATTACTTGTAAACGATAACGTGCACTTGCGTGTAAGAAATATCGCAACAAGTTTTTGGCGCCGTTAAAGGTTTGAAATTTTCTAATATCGATTTCAGTATTTCTAGTCTGAGTTTGAACGTTTTTATTTTATTATTTTTGTATTTAATTTTGTTTATTTGTTTTTCCTTTCAGGATCTTTCGTGTAGTGCATGAGAAAACTCGGTAACGAAGGCCTACTACCTTTGGATACCGAGCTCGAGCGCACTCTGAGAAGGAACAAGAAGGAGAAACGAGAGTTACAGACGACGGTGACCATGGCCGAGAATATCGAGATTCAAGGAGGAGATAACCATGTGCAGCAAGTGCAACCGGCACTAGCTCTTAGAGACTATGCCATGCCGCAGATCAATGCTAATTTTTCGGGAATTCGGCGTCCCACTATCCAAGCCAATAATTTTGAGATCAAGCCGGCTATCATTCAGATGGTGCAGGCGAGCCAATTATGTGGATTGCCGAATGACGACCCTAACGCTCATATTGCTTCTTTCCTTGAAATTTGTGACACGTTCAAGAATAATGGTGTCACTGACGATGCGATCCGATTACGGCTTTTCCCTTTCTCTTTGAGGGATAAAGCGAAATTTTGGCTGAATTCTTTACCGCCGGGGTCGATCACAACATGGGCAGAGTTAGCGCAAGCCTTCCTTGCCAAATTCTTCCCACCTTCTAAGACGGCGAGATTAAGAAACGAGATCACCACTTTCGGTCAGTACGATATGGAATCACTCCATGAGGCGTGGGAGCTATATAAAGATTTGTTACGGAGATGCCCACATCACGGCCTCCCAGACTGGCTTCAAATTCAGACGTTTTACAATGGATTGAGTGCCTCTACCCGCACTCTCGTGGATTCAGCCGCCGGTGGGGCTTTGATGGGAAAGACTATGGCCGAGGCACACTCGTTGTTGGAAGCTATGGCCGCAAATGCATATCAATGGCCATCGGAAAGATTGACGCCGAAGCGAGTTATGGAAGTTTCAAGTAATGATCCGATTTCCACATTGTCAGCTCAAGTCGCCGCCTTGACCCAACAGCTCCAAGCATTTTCGCACGCACCTTCCCCCGTTACTATTGAGACATGCAATTGGTGTAATGGATCTCACCCGAGCGCGGAGTGTCAAGTCGGAAATCCGTTAGAGCAACATCAGATGGAGCAAGCTCAATTTGTGGGCAATGGAAATCGACAAAATAATCCGTACTCCAACACGTATAATCCGGGGTGGCGTAATCATCCCAACTTTTCGTGGAGAAACGGGCAGAACTCAAACCAGCCCCCTCCCGCTCCAAAAGTTTCTCTCGAGGAAGCACTTGCGAAATTGGCAGCGAATACGAGTCAATTCATGACTCGTACTGAAGCAACATTGCAGAATCATTCCGCTTCCATTCGCAACTTGGAAGTTCAGCTGGGCCAAATTGCTAATATGTTGACAGCCCGCCCGGAGGGAGCATTGCCTAGCACAACCGAGACAAATCCTAGAGAGAGTCTAAATGCAATCAGTCTAAGAAGTGGGAAGGAGGTGTTGGACCAGCCCGAGCGGTGTGAAAAGTAGAAGGAAATTGAGGAAAAGAATAATTTAGAGACAGAGGAGTCACAAGATTTGAAACCTTCAATAACGTTGCCGGATAACCCAAAGACATGTGTTCCCCCCGTCCCGTTTCCGCAGAGATTACAGCAGAAAAAGGCGGACAAACAATTTTATAAGTTCCTTGACGTGTTCAAAAAGCTTCACATTAACATTCCGTTCGCCGACGCGTTGGAACAAATGCCGAGCTACGCTAAATTCATGAAAGAGATATTGTCGAAGAAAAGAAAACTCGAGGAGTTTGAAACTGTCGCCTTGACGGAAGAATGCAGCGCAATTCTTCAAAAGAAGCTCCCACCAAAATTGAAAGATCCAGGAATCTTCAACATACCGTGCACCATGGGGAATCTTTCTTTTAATAAGGCACTGTGCGATCTCGGTGCTAGTATTAACCTCATGCCTCTGTTAATTTTTAAAAAGTTGGACATTGGGGAAGCCAAACCGACGACGGTCTCCTTGCAATTAGCGGATCATTCGATTAAGTATCCGAGGGGAGTGATTGAGGATGTTTTGGTAAAGATGGATAAATTTATCTTTCCAGCGGACTTTACCGTTCTTGACATGGAGGAAGATGAAGATATTCCGATTATCTTGGGATGACCATTTTTGGCGACCGGCAGAACTCTTATTGACGTGGAAAAAGGAGAATTAACTCTGTGGGTTCAAGAGGAGCATGTCACGTTCCAAGTGTTCAAATCTTTTCCATGTCCCGGAAGTGTTGATAAAAGGTCACAAATTGAAAGTGTAGATGCCATTGAAAGAGGAAAGCACCGAACACATCGTCGGTCGAAAAATTCAGATGCTGTGTCAGATGGTCCAATTTTTTAGAACGATGTAGAACGAGTAGCATTTCTCGAGCACTCAGACAAGTCTGCTGGGGTCATGAAGTCATTTTTGAAGGAGGGAAACAAGCCGGAATTCAAACGGATATCTAATCATGAGAAAAACGGGTGTTTTGGGAAGTTGTTCACGTCGAAAACTTTCCGCAAACAACATTTGATGTCCGAACCGAAAATCGAATCGTTAACGACCGATGGTCATAATTTTGAAAACCATATGAACGGTTCGATGAACGGGGCAGAAACCAAATGGAGTTTGCGAAAAGCGAACTAACATTTTCAAATAGGTCCGGCTGAAGACTATAAACTTAGCGCTTCTCCGGAGGCAACCCGAGTTCGTAGTTGTAGATTTTTGCATTTCTATATTTTTCTTGCATTTTTGAATTTTTATTTTTCATCTTTTTGTGCTTCAATTTGCTTCTGCCTCTCGCTTTTAACGTGTTCTTCTCAAAATTCTGTGCAGGAAAGTCCCAGGGGAGAAACTAAAGCCTGAGCCGCGGCACATACAAATCGTAAGGAAAAGTTAAACCCACTGTACCCTGTGCCGCGGCACGGCATAAATGAGCCGCGGCACACTTGAGCACTGAGCCGCGGCACACAAAACCTGTGCCGCGGCACACGACAAAACGAACGACCGGGTAAAAAGGGACTGTACTCGGTGCCACGGCTCACTTGAGCTGTGCCGCGGCACACTATGAGGAATAAGAATGGCCAGGTATGCTTCTTTCAATTGATCGGCCAGCACAAGGGGCCCTTCCCTCGGATTTTTGACGGCACAATAAGGTCATTCGATAACCTTATCTTTGTCTCATTCTCAAATTCTTCAGTCAATAAGCGTGCAAGCTCACCGGATGATGCCGGCACCAGCTCGTGAGAGGACTGGAGGGGAGTACTTGACCTTTTACTTTTACTGCATATCATATTTTGTCCATTGAGGTCAATGTACGTCCTAAGTTTGGGGGGGGGGGGGTTTACTTTTTGTCGCTACATCCATTGCTGTACTTTATTTCGTTGCACTTTTCAGTACTTTGCGTTATTTTTTTTCGATAGCCTTGCTTGTCTTAATTTTTCTCTATTCGTGAATTTTTTGTGCTTCTATTTGTGTAATACTGATGTTACGACACTGTTTTTCTCTCTGAAGAAACGGTCGAGTTCTAGTCGCGTTGTAGTCAGTGATTTCTGTTTCTGCTTAGTATTCATTTAGGTCCAAAAATTTTTTTTCGTGATTGTAGAGGTCTTGGCGGAGAAGAGAGGATACATACTTGTTTTAAAATCACCGTCGATACGTTTGGTTACATTTTTCGGTTAGTTAGTCGTACAGTTACATTAGTCGTGTTGGCACCTAGATTGAGTTTAGAGTCGGTCAGTTTTTCCCAATAGTCGAGATATTTTTGTTCTATGAAGGGAAGTCTAGTAACCGGGGGTATTCACGTGACCCGTTGTTTACTCTCGCGTAAAACGACGACCCTGATTAAACTAGTGATTTAGATGTTTCACATGCCGATGATAGGGAGCCTAGTAATCGGGGGTATTCGCGTGACCCGCTGTTTACTCTCACGTAAAACGGCGATCTTGATTCGGTCATGCGGGAATTATATATTCGAGTTGTTTCTCCGCTGTAGAAAGGAACTTAGTAACTAGAAGCATCCATGTGCCCCATGAGTGTCTTTTACGTCAAACGGTTTCCCAATACATGAGAATGGAAGTTCCACCCTAGGATTGTCCCGATGAAGCATCCCGAGATCCGAACCTAGTGGTCAACTCGAATCAAATTCTTGAGCATATATATAAGGGAATACTGTCCGAGGATTATTTTTATGAAACTCGTGAAAATTTTGCCATTAGACTGTGGAACGGGACGAACTAGCTTGTTTATTTTAGCCTTTCATATTGACGGTCGATTTGATTCACGTTTTGTTAATCTTTGAGCTGGATTTTCTTCATGAACGAGTGATTAGGACTGCACTTGGTTACTTTGGAGAATCAGTATTCTGAGTGCAGCTCGCTATTATGACACTCGTATTATTCAGAGAGAATTACAGGATAGTATTGATTAGGTTGAACACTACGAGTCACACGATGATTCACGACATTCTTTTGTTGAAATTAATTCTTTTTGCTTGAGGACAAGCAAAGGCTTAAGTTTGGGGGTATTTGTTAGGCGTATTTTTATATGCTTATTCATCATTATTTTGTATTGTTTTGAAGAGTGAATTTGATTAAATGAGCCTTTAATGCCTTAATTTTGTATGTTTGTCAGGAAGTTGAAGTCCGGAAGCTAAAACGAGGCGAAACGGGCGAAAACGGCAAATTTTGGCTATGAGCCGCGGCACAAGGAAGCAGGGCCGCGGCACAGGAAGACACCCAGCCGGGCACAAAGTAAACTGTACTATGTGCCGCGGCACAGTCCGGGTGAGCCGCGGCACAGAAGAATTAAATGACGCCCAGGCATCCAGCTAAAGGCAGTGTGCCGTGGCACAGACTTAGTGAGCCGCGGCACACTAGGCGGCTTTTGTATGCATCACGCGGATTTAGGCCGTTTCGAAGCCAGTTTTCGACCTACTCATACGGACGCGATTTGGAGGATGTAAAAGCTATAAATAAGGGTTTAAGACCCTAATTAATCATCTTTAATCTTTTGGATCTTAAGCTTGGAATCAGAGAGGAGAGACGGCAGAAGAGGAGGGAAGCAGAAGACTTCAAGAGCAGAGGGCGGAAGCCGAAGAATGGAGGAATCCGAGCTTCATCTGCGTTTGATTTTA
Organism: Orobanche coerulescens; assembly: GCA_033398695.1. Lineage (NCBI taxonomy): Eukaryota > Viridiplantae > Streptophyta > Magnoliopsida > Lamiales > Orobanchaceae > Orobanche > Orobanche coerulescens. The sequence goes on along the minus strand of CM065804.1, from coordinate 67,447,840 downwards.
ATGCTTTCATTCATTTACTCTGTATTTTTATTTATTAGTATGTCAGGCTAAAACCCTAATCTAGGATTTTGATGAAACTTACGTTTTGACGAATTTGCTTGAGATTGTCTAATTAATTACCTTTTTGTTGAGTTTTCCCAATTGTGTTTAATGCTTGCAATTATCTGGCCAATAGTTGTATTGATTTAATCATTCAATTCGAATCGGAAGAGGAGAATTGGTGAGGAACTATTGGTGAGGACCGTTTTATTCTGTGAGATAGGAATATACTCATAGGAACTGCATGGCATTTTGGAGATTTTATGCTTTTCGCCTATTGACGAATTAATTCACCTAGGGATAGAGTGCGTTATTCGCCTTTAGACAAATCTATTAACCTCGGGAGAGGCGGTAGAATATTTTAGCAATCTCCGCCTTCAATAAATTGGGAAAATTATTTATTACGGATAATCGAGAGTAAATTCGGATAAACCGAGGTGGATTCAGAATCCTAGACTTATTCATCATTTGATTTCCCTTTCTTCTAGCTATTGTTTTCTACTGTTTAGTCTTTTAATAATTCTTTTAGAAATTAATTGCAAAACGCAAATTTGATTGTTCGAATAAAACTAGAATACACAAAATCGGTAGTTAGTGATTCAGTCCTCGTGGGAACGATACTCACTCATCACTTTATTACTTGTAAACGATAACGTGCACTTGCGTGTAAGAAATATCGCAACAGGATGCCATGTACAACGTTGGCAAACAGCTCGATTGGCTGCATGCTACTGCCATCGATGAGGTGACCGGCGTAAAGCGAGAAATCACAAAGATAGAAGAAGCTTATTGCATTTTTCCAAGTGCAGTAAACCAAGCTCTTTCCCAACTCTAGAAACGCCAGGAGGAGATTCTGAAAGAGGAGCAAGTAAAGCTCAGAATCTGTGAAGCTAAGACTGTCACCGCCGTTTAGGAGACTGGCTCCAAGCTCACAGGACATGACCGCAAGATCAATGACATGTCAGTGATGCTCAGTTCCCTGATGGATAAATTATCAAGCATGGAGACCAAATAGGACAATGCGATGAAAATCCTGGAACGCCTTGATACGAATGTCTCTTATCTTGATGAATCCAAAAAGGGGGAAGAGTCCAGGGAGGCCGCTAGGCAATGGAGGATAGAAAGAGAGAGAGAATTTGATGCTGCACTTGAAGATAGCATCAGTGCTACAATCAACCGATTGGCCGCACCTGCACAAAGTTACAGGGTATCTGGTTCTCGCCCAGAGTTCCACAAGCCAGATTTCCATGGAAGAATAATGTGCAGAAGCCATCGGAGATTCGTCTGCCGACCAACCATCAGCCTACAGTTGATGAAGTGAAGCAATGAAGGAAGAATGAACTGGTGAGGTACTTTGTCAAGCTCATCAGGGAGTCCGTCATCTTCAACAAAGGCCGGACATTGGCGGAGGTTGCGTGCTCCCATTACAAATCTCAATGAAATCAAGGCATCAGAAGGGAGATCAGATCACTCACCCGGAAGACTGGATACTTGCTTTCGACCAATCGACTGAAGGAAGAGCGATATCTAGATCGAGGCAAGGATTCATTAGAGCGCTGGTGGAGAGGAACTGAAAATGATCCTGACATGAGGCCATGGAGACATGCTCATTACAGGAGCTAGCATGGAGGATCCTTTTTAGCAATAATTTTAGCAGCATAAAATTCTGTATCTTTATTTCTGCTTTCATTGTAATCTTTGCCCAATATCAATAAACTCTATTTTTGTCTTGAAATATTACAACTCGTAATCTACTACTCTGTTACTATTTGATTACGAAATCAATTTATTTGCGGCAATTAAAAAAGTAAAAACTTGTTAAGTATAAAAGTTGTAAGAACTTGTCTGGGAACAGTTCACAGGTTAAGTTGTATTTAATACTAGACTACACTGTAAGATTGTGCCTGCGCGCCAATCAATAGTTTAAGTTGTAATACACTTCCCTGTTAGTTGCTATCATTTTAGAAATTGCTTGCGAGCAGTTCACATTTTTTTCTAAGTGCTGAAGACTAGAAGAAGAAGAAGAAAGCCTCTCCAATCAAAGATGTTTAAGAGGTTTTGGCATCGAGGTTTTGGCATCATCAAGAGGTTTTGGCATTATCAAAAAGGGGGAAATTGTTGGGATAAATAATCCTGTACTTTGTTTTTGATAAAGTGCCAACATACAGCAAGTCTTCTCGCTGCCATCATAAAACAAAAGTATATATGCCAACATACAGCAAGAAGATCACGAGTTGCTGACACCAAGTATGGAAGCTATCCGGAAACATTGATACAGCACCTTCCATACAGCAGCACTAAGAGATAGCCTACAGCGTTGGAATCTACAGCTACAGCATTATAAATGCAACATGTTGGATAAAACCAACAGACTGTAAAGTGTCAGGATCTTCAACACTTATCCAACAGGACTGAAAAACATTGGAACGGAATCTACTTTATACGCTAAAGTCAAGCTACCGTTTGAAAAGAAGTATATAAATACTAACTGGATAAAGTATTTAAATACCAGCCGACAAAGATCTTCAGACAACCGGATCTTGTATTTTGCAAGTCAATCAACTTGTTGGAATGTACTCTCTGCTCAACGGATATATTCCAAAGGCTATATATACCCCGAAGTTTGTAGATCAGATCAGACAAACACATATACATAAACGAACTGAGATATACTGAGATACATACGTGAACTTCACAGGAACAATATATCAAGAGCAAACATATTTCTTCGAGCTTACTGCCATTCTTGAGAGAAGAAATATACAAGTGCTCAACCTTGAACAACACATCATCAGCTCAAGCTCAAGAAATCAAGTTGTTGTTCAAACCCATGTTCTTACATTTGAAGATAACCATCAGCCCTGTGTGGACTGAAAAAAGTCTTGCTTTTCCTGAAACTGTGTGTGACATATTTGCATTGTAGACGAAGCTTTAGAACTGTGTGTGAAAAAGCAAGTCAAGTGAAAGATTTAAACAATCTGTGTGAACGGTTGAAAGCGACAGTCTTTGTATCAATCTGTGTGAACGATACAAGGATAGGTTTGATTATAGTCATGTAGTTGTGTACGTAGTGATTATAATAAATGTTTTAACTCCCGTGTGGAGGACCAGAGGACGTAGAGGGGTTTACTTCGAACCACTTTAAATATCATGTTATTTGCCTTCTGCAATTTATTGTTTTCATTATTGTGATTATTTTTAAGTATATATTGCATACCCTGTACGCACCAAGCTAACAGGAGAAAACCTAGTTGCTGTATTTACAGCAACTTACTTTAACAGACTTCCGCTACGCACTCTTATTTGAAAAATGTACAGCTTGTTGTACTAACACTTTTCCAAGGTGTATTCTGTATATGGCCAACAGGAAGCCTCATGGTTCGACTAAATACTCACCCAAGAAAGGGGTAGAGTATGGAAAAAAATTGCATGTTAACAATCAATGAACTCGTTTCTTGAGATCATGCTTGATTTTATTATGTCCATGATTCATGACGAGGGGGACGCCCCATAGATATGATTCAGAAAATCAAGAATCTCGATGAAATTATGAGGGTGTGGCCTGATGAACCACCCACTTTGATGACACGTCATGAATCATAAAGTACGATTATGTCAAACCTCGCTCAGTTGGATGAAATCAACATAAATCTGATTGGCCTAAGAGAAACATTCCAGCTAGAACTAGATCCTCTTACAAAGAGACAGGTATTTGGTGTAGGTAGTGCTAACCTAACCAAGTGTAAAGCCTGAAGGACATAAACGAGACTTTGTCGTAAAGCGTAGTGAGAATAATAGAGTCCTAATGTACAAGGTTCATGAAGTGATGCTTATCACAATGCTATGGAACTGATTACGAGGAAATGTACTCCCACGTATACATTCCGCTATTTGATTATCTTAGTAGTTTCCAAGGGACTGGAAATACAGCTAATGGATGTGGTTACTACATATCTCTATGGGGATCTAGATACAGAGATATATATGAAAGTGCGCGATAGCATTTCATAATCCAAATCAAGTGACTATAGACCACAGGGTGTGTTTGCAATTAAATTGAAATGCTCAGCTTTATGGTTTTGAAGCAATCCATAAGGATGTGGTATAACCGTCTAAGTGACTACTTAATTGGGGAGGGATATAAAAACAATTAACTGTGTCCCTGTGTGTCTTCACAAATAAGTTCTGGATTCACGATCATCGCAACGTATATCAATGACATGAACTTAATCGGTCTTGATGAAATAAGAGAAACCACCGGATATTGGAATTTGAGTTTAAGATGAAAGATCTTAGGAAAAGTCAGTTCTGTCGAGGCATTGACATAGAACATCGAGTTTGTGGAATTTATTCCACCAGTCTGCCTATGTCCAGAAGATTCTCAGGCACTTTAACATGGATAAGGTACACCCGATTAGCACTCCCATGACAGGTCGGATGTTTGGATGCAAAGAAAATATCTATTTTATCTAAAGAAATGTGGGGAAGAGCTTTGGGAGCTAAAATTCCTTATTTGAGTGCAAAATAGCATTTTTGTAGTTGTCCCAATATACACGACCTGATATCACTCCTCTATTAATTCGCTGACTAGGTTTAGTTCAGTATCGATGCAACATCAATAGAATGGTATCGAGAATATCTTCTGATACTTAAAAGAAACCATTGACTTAGGACTATTCTTTCCCTATAAGAAGGCAAAGGAAGTTGCTTTCGAAAAGGCAAATACTAAAGTAAATGTTGATGCCGAAGCAACTATCACGAAGAATGTATTGGTATGATGTGCTTATATTTTGTAAATCGACTAAGCAAACCCCTTTTGGCTACCTCATCAAATCACGACAAGATTATTGCTTTGCATGAATCAGTTCGTGGATGTACATGATTAAGAATTATCATTATACAATTAGTGCGAGGAACTAGTGGTTAAGTATCTGATGAGCATACTTACATTTATGAATATAATATAACTTGTAAATCCCCTTGATTAATGGAATGATCATAACGTAAAATATGTGAGATATAACGGAACATACTCACATAGGTTGCACTCTTTTTATTAGACCAAAGTTTATTTCTCCCACTGGGTTTTGTTACTTGGCAAGATTTTTAACGAGGCAACGATATATGAATGTAAGCATTAGGGGGAGCTGTAGATTTTTCCAACTTCCGAGATTTATGTAAAGATCACAAGCAAATGGTGATTTATAAAGAAACTTAATCACGTGTGTTGTACGCTTTTCCTTGACCAAGGTTCATTTTCTCCCATTGAGTTTTGTTACATGGCAAAGTTTTTAATGAGGCAACGACTACTTGATTAATGTACAAATCATGGGGGATATAGACTTGAGAGGGAGTCTTATATCCAAATCGTGTGATATACTCTTTTCCTTCCAAGGATCATTTTCCCACAGGGTTTTATCACTTGTAAATATTTTTAACGAGGTAACAAGATGTATCAATTTTAGGGATCGATGGAATGATCACCTTAGTAGCGCTATCACTACAAGAAAAATTGGATTTTACAAGTATTTTTGCCCGTTGTCTGATGCCCTTGAATACCGTTGTCTATTGAGACGCCGTCTGTTACGCATATCAGACAACGGATCATAAACCATTGTGTAAGATATCTGAAGACAACGGCCTATGTTTTATAAAACGTTGTATAATACCTAGAAACAACACCACGTAATAAAATTGTTGTCAGAAACATAGGAACACAATGGTTTCTATGAGACAAACAATTGATCCTTAGTTCTCTATACAACGGTTTTATTCAGGTGGACCATTGTTTGTTTAGTTTGTATACAACAGTTTTATTTTTTCTGGTGATTGTGTTTGTTGATTTCACACAACCATTTTTGCAACTGGTGTTTATTGTCTGATGATATTTTCAACAAGTGTTTCTCAAAAATGATAAGATTGGTTAATGATAAATGAAACAACACTTTTATTTACAACAAAAATTAGAGTTTATACAATACTATCAACTAACCAATATAATCAAAACCAATATTCGTCTAAACAAAAACAACCCATCAATATTCATCGCTACAAATCTACTACCGGTACCAATTACCAACAAAATACCACTACCATCATCTAATTCCCACAAGTAACATGAATTCTTGATGGAGCCATCCTGTACAATATAAATGAACTTATGATTATATGCTAATATAAAAATAGAACAATATAAATCATGACATGCATAAAAATGTTGGAATATCAAGATTATTCTAATTCCTTAATGCTATACAATTTTTCATATCTAGGATACCCTCCATAGTACATGTTGGGGTCTTGAGGATGTGGAGCATACCCATAAGCTTCATATCCTTGTGCATATCCAATAAGCACCATTCCACTGGGATTGATTTGGCTGCAGCCTGTGACTAAAATTATTACATCAGCAGAAAGATGCATCCATGCAGCTATTGAAAAAATCGAGGACTTACGAAAGTAGATGGCATTATCCAGAGAAATATGTAAAGAATAACTTGGCATAATATCATGCCAATGGGATATCAAATAAACTAGACATTCCAGAAAGAGAAGACAGGTCTTAATAAAAAATAAATAAATGTCTTAGCATCCTTACAGATAATAAAAAACAAAAAATGACAGTGAATAGGTTTTGATAGTATCAATAATAAATATAATTAGCGCAAAAAATATTATCCTCCCACTTCCATATAAAGATTTTTGCATTGTACTCGTTTCCAAAAACAATGTGCCTTAAACCAGTTTCAGTGACAAACGTTAAAAAAAATGTTCTAAATAAAGAAAATGAGAACATAATGAATACAAAACAGCAAATTAAGGTAGAACAATAGTCTGCAGAGATAGTTTCTACAAACACTACAGAACGTGCAACAATACATAGTAAAGTTCATAAAAGAGAACATGGGGAACATGAACAATACAGTTTGTCACCTACAACAAATGCTATAAATCTATTCACAAAGTCCCATGTCCATCTCACTAACAATTATTTTTAAAGTAAAAGGTGAAGACGGCAGGTGGATGATCATAAATCTGAAGTCGTCATTGCTATTTGGTGTGTATTCAACTATTCTTCAAATTTGAAGAGGGCACACACACTGACACTCACACAGATAATGCTATCCCTACTACCTGATTGTCGTCAAAGGAGTATCACATGCCACTTGATGTGCGCACAAAGCAGTAATAACCAGAATGGGCACTCCATCCAGCATGCACCAAGACACCATAAAGAGTGTATTTCAAATTCCTATCTTGCAAGATAAACGGCAAAATAATAAGTCAATAACCAAGTAATATAGAAGATATTAGCATATACGTATTGGGTACATATAAAACATGTCGGATGCCATTGTTAAACACATCAACATACATAAATACAAATACATGATGACACAGAGGCATTAATATCATTTTAAAGCAAATTAATAAACTGACTGATTGACATAATAATGAATCTCAACAACAAAGGTAATCTTTTTTTAACCGTTTCTGTTCCAGCATACATTTTGGAGAGCCAACCACAGATGTAGTATACATGTAAATTTAGAAAAAGGTGAATCAGTGAAAAGAACAATTTCTAACACATCATACAACAGTTCGCATCGTAAGTTAATCGGTGAAGATGACGTTTTGAACTCAGGTAGTGGAATCACGAATTAAATGAATTGTGGAGTGTGTAAAGAATTTTGATGTGGCTGACGAACTAGAACATTACTGATGGATATACAGTTTATGCTAAAACCTAGATATAACTCAAATTGTTAATTTCTTCTGATGACCTGGTGAAGGACAGGGAAAAATTTACTAACAAGTATCAGTATAGAAATGTGATAGAGCTTGAGGGAGAAATTTTCCACACCGAAGGCACCAAGATTGAAAACGATTGTAAAATCAGCTTGTCTGGTAACAGATTGAGCTAATATATTGCTTCTCTAAGAACACAAGAAAAAAACAAACTAGTTATAACAAGGTGACACAATGGAGAAAAAGATGGATCAAACCAGACAAATTGTCCACGTCTGAGGGTAACTCTGAGGTGACACTGAAGGATCAGTGTAGAAAATGCATGAAAAATCCACATCAAACGCACACACAAACATCAATATTACAAAATACGTATGTAACGAATTTTGTATAAAAAAGTTGAATGCAATTACAAAATACATAACCTGAAATATATGTTACACGTCTAACCGATTAATCAGGAAACAACAAATTGGAATACAGTAAATGGATACATCTCAAGTTTGAGACTATCTCCTTGGGTGCTAATATTCTCATTGAGGGTTGAAAAACCATTAATATGTTACTATAGTCATGTGCCTAAGGTAGTATAAGATGTGTTTTCTATTGTAATCGTAATTTTATTTGCAAGTTGTAAAAATAGAAAACACAAAAATAGAAAAGAAAGAACTCAAAGATGAAATTCACATCTTCAATTTCTCAAGATTCAAATTCAAGTGAGATGAAATTGTAATACCATAAATTTCAAACCCCAGTGAATCTAGAGAAGTCAAGTGTTCCCAAAATAGTAAAATTAACAGCTCCACTCCACAGAGTCATGAGTTTCCTAAGATTGAAATCAAAATCCTAAAATCGAATCAAAAAAGACTAACAGCTGAGATAAAGTTTGGTATACCAAATCAGAGATGAAGATACTAACAGCAGCAAAAAGATTAACAACTAGATGAGATTAACAGAGATTAGCAGCAACAGAGAAGAACACAAACCCCAAATCGATTAACTGAGATTGAGAAGAACACTACCCATTTGCAATTGTCTTCAACCGCGGAGATGCATATGATATACCCCCAAGCGAGATGTGGTTACAAAATTGATCTCACAAAGAAAACCTCGGTCCCCCAAAGTGGAGATGTAGCAGTAGGAATTTTAGGCGAAGATGGAGAACATATGTTCGGCAGCTCGACATATAAGGTTTTAGAAAAGCAATAAAAGACACAAAAATAATTACTTACAACATGCTAACTTGTAAAGCGTTTCTCATAATGTCATAAACTGTTATAAATTAAATAAAAAATAAAAAGGTATCACTTAAAATATGTTAACTACCATAACAGTTTGAAAAACACTATGCAAGTATAAACTAGGAAAGCGTTTTTTGAAACAATGTTATCTTAGTATTTTTCTACTTTTCTCTTTTTAATTATTTTTTTAATCTAATAACTTAGGTAGCACTTTTAAGTAAAACGCTATGTAAGTGACACACTTGTATAGCGCTACTGAAAAAGCGCTATACAGGCGGTGTCTCCTAAGTTCATTTTTGTAGTAGTGGTCATTAAAGTTCTAAGATAAGTGACAGCTGCATGCCGTGATGTAATTTGAGTAGCAAACTACTGCTAGTTTAAGCAAAGAAGACAGGAGGATGCTGTTTATACCAATGTTTCTAGATCTGTTTGCACCAGGACATACTAAAAGAAAGTCTACATTCCATGAACTAGTGAGTAGAGTATAAGAACAACACCTTCATCTGCCAATGACCTGAACAGAAGCCACATATGAAATCAACTCCATAGAACACAGATAAGAATGACATGACACAGGTCTAACAGTAAAAATATAACGCTAGACCTTAGAAAGCTTTTAGCAAGTTCATAACCAACGAGGTTTAACTGTAATGCATTAAAAGATGGAACCTACCAATCAGGACGACACTAGTTAGAGTGATTATTAGTTTTGGGAGGTTTATATTATAAAATCATACAAGATTAGTTTGAAATTTTTTGTTTTTTCACATCATTAAATTCATTACATATTATCATCTGTACGGTTGAATCGTCAAAAAAAATTTAAAAATACGGAGTTAATCCTAAATTAGACTAGTTTGACTAAATAGTACTTTTAATAGTTGACTATTAAAAATATATAAAATAAATTTGAATTTATTTTAATTTTTTGTGCATATCACAAAAATAATTAGATATTAACATCCATATGGTTGGATCGTTGAAAAAGTATTTTAAAAATAAATATTATGTGCAATCGGGACGAGACTATTTATAGTGATTATTACTTTTGGGAGGTTTATATTATAAAATCATATCAGATTAATTTTAAATTTTTTAGTTCTTTTTGCACATCATTAAATTCATTACATATTATAATCCGTATGGTTGGATCATCAAAAAAAAAAATATGAAGTTAATCCTAAATTAGACTAGTTTGACTAAATAGTACTTTTAGTAGTTGATTAAAAAAATATAAAAAATAAATTTGAAATTTTTATTTTTTGTGCACATCAATAAAATAATTAGATATTAACATTCGTACGGTTGGATCATCAAAAAAATATTTTAAAAACAAATATCATGTGCAATCGGGACGAGACTAGTTAGAGAGATTATTACTATTGGGAGGTTTATATCATAAAACCATACCAGATTAATTTGAAATTTTTAGTTCTTTTTGCACATTATTAAATTTATTACATATCATCATCCGTATGGTTAGATCGTCAAAAAAATTAAAAAATATGGAGTTAATCCTAAATTAGATTAGTTTGACTAAATAGTACTTTTAGTAGTTGGCTATTAAAAGAATATATAAAATAAATTTTTAATTTTTAATTTTTTGTTCATATCACTAAAATAATTAGATATTAACATCCGTACGGTTGGATCGTTTAAAAATAAATATTGTGTGCAATCGAGACGAGACTAGTTAGAGTGATTATTACTTTGGAAGGTTTATATTATAAAATACATACCAGATTAATTTGAAATTTTTTAGTTCTTTTTGCACATCATTAAATTCATTACATCAGTAAAACATCTATAAATTAATACAATTGAGACTGAAAAAATATTAATTTAGAGAGGTATTAATTAATCGATAAATCAATAATTTATTAATTTAAAGAGGTATTTTATATTCAACCAATTTAAAATGAAGGATGTTCACAAATCCAAAGAAAAAATTGTTGATGCTATAATTGAAAATTCAATTGAGGATGAAACTCAAGATGATATGGTACCATTAGAGTCTGATACGCGAAAAGAAGCAATAGAAGCGTCGAAAATCCTTCATAATTTTTCATGCAGTCAGAGTATACCACACCAGAGGTTTTAAGTACCGTGAAAAAAGTGAGAGATGAGATTCATTTTGATTTGAATTTCAATAGAAAACAATCAACACTTGTAACACCCCCAGGACGTTCAGGGCATATTATAGCGCCGTGGACCCAACCCTTTGGAATCCACCAGGCTAACGCACAAACTCGACATCACGACTGATGACAAACATCATCAACATACAAACGATTCCACAATTTTAAGACATTCAAAACAAATAGACCGAACCCGACAGTAATAAATAAAATCTTTCTCAAATCGTGTCCAGAAAAAAATACAAGTCCAAAAGAAGAAAGTACTCGAGTACTGAAACAAATGACATAATTAATAAAACTAAAAGACAAGACGCCAAGCAATGACCATTGAACAGAATCACCCTTGCCCATCATCCTCGTACTGTCCGCATGCTTGTTCACCTCCATGACATGTACCTAAAATACAAAAGTATTTCCCCCATTAAAGGGGTTAGCGACAATAGTTAGTGCAAGTACAATCCATTTGAACTACCATTATAATCAGATGAATTATACGCCAAAAATTATTTTAGAAAACATTTATATTTCGGAATATAAAGGTGCACATGAAAAAAACATAGTTCTCCAACAAAACATTTCAAAGGTTAACCGTTGGTACGAGACTCACGACTACCGCACCCCGCAAAGTCCCCGTCGGACCATCCCTGGGTGGTTAACCCCAGTTCACGATACGCATACACACGGCACTATGTATCCCATAGGCCCCGTCAGACCATCCCTGGGTGAACATATGCATTCACATCACAACATACACGGGAAGCCATAAATCAAATACTAGAATATGCATGCAAATGTAAAGTACTTGCCTTTGAGACATCTTCGACGAGACAGAAAATAAACGACGAATAGGAATGACCCGGAGTGAACACGTCCGCTCCTAAACGAGAGATTAACACGAATCAGTCCTAAACGACATCAGTAACCGAACGGAATACACCCACAACCCCGATTACTAACCATAACAATACACGTGCGATCAATACGGGCGAGGGTTTTCACAAAATTGTTACGAATATTGTAATATCCGGAATTTCTACTACTGATGTTTAATATTATTTTATCCGAGTTATGTTGTACAGTGTGGAATCTGTATAGTATGGATAAAATAATGAAGGACTGAGATGTCAGTATTGGTATAATTGTTGTATTTGGTCGACAATTGTATTTAAGAATATTATTTGATTCAGTGTTTGTGTTCAGTGTGTCTTATGTTCGTTTTTGATATGTCGAGACGTTTGACAAGAATAGCTGAAATTGGCTAAGTGTAACATTATTAGAGCACGTTAATAATCATGAGTAGCGCACGCTATCGTGCAGGTTTAGCGCACGCTACGGATATAAGATAACGCACGCTAATGCAGTCCGATCGGAAGGAATCTACGCGTGGACCAGGCCACTTTCGGCGCACGTTCTGATAAGTCAATGGATGTTGTAATGTAGTGTTAGTGCACGCTAATGCATGTTGATTAGCGCACGCTAACTGTATGTCGGTCAACAGGAAATCTTGGCTTTATTGGTTGCTTTCGGCATGTGGGGTCACGAGCATCTTCGTGGTAGGTGTAGACTGTAGCAAGTCAACTGGTATTAGCGCACGCTAAATGTAAGGACTTGCATACGCTAGACAGTGTAAGTTACGTACGCTAATGCATGGGCATTATGTACGTAAGCACGTGTACGAAGCCAGACAGTAGCCTCTGGACTGCGATAGCGCACGCTAACAAAGTCAGTTAGCGCACGCTAAGGCTGTTGCGCACGCTAAACATAAGGTTTAGCGCACGCTAGTAATATACTTTATAAAAAGGGACAGAAGGGTGTTATGAAGCATTTCGTCCATTCCTTCCCTGCAACCGAGAGAGAGAGTTTTTAGAGAGAAGTTTGAGGTCCCAAACACTGAGAGATGATAATCTTTAACAAAGATTAATCTGAGGAACATGGATTAAAGTCTTGTTCTTGAAATTATTGATGATTCTTGGAATGAAGTTGATTGTTCTCCTTCATGGTTCGTCTATACAAGGTAATAGTTCTTCACTTTTGGATTTCGTTTGGATTGATTATTAATGTTCTTGAGTTGATGATAATCATTCGAGTTGATGAGCATGATAACGAGTTGGATTACCGTACTAAGTTAGTGTGTTATCAATATATGAGTATTGATATGTTTCGTATGGTTTTGGAAGGAATTCAAGAGATATGTTGATGTAATTCCCTTCTTAAATTCGGATTTTTGATGTTTTGTCGTTGGTTACTTCGTATGGTGACGATTATGGTGGTGCTATTGTGATTCTTGAAGTTATATGAATTGTATGTCGAAGAACATGATGAATAAGGATTTTTAGATGTTAGAACACATCGGATTTTGTCATTTTAAGGATCATGAACGTGAATTCGGATAATTCATGTTCTTGAAGAACTATTGAATTATATATGTCATGATTGTTATGAATAAGAACTAGAAATTGGAAAGGTTACGGATGAATTTGGAATATGATTATTCATGATAATAACCGGTAAATTGTTCTATGAAGTTACCAAATATGAACAAGAAGGAATCTTGTTGATTCGTATTTAAAGATAAAAGTTGGAATCGAATATGTTATGAAATCCTTAATATCGAGATGAGTTGATCATTGATATGATGGAAGTGTTAAGACGATGCCTGGAATACATGCCACTGCACAGCATTAGCGCACGCTAAGCTTACTAGCTAGCGCACGCTAACGGGAGCAATTTAGCGCACGCTACGTTATGCGTTTAACGTGCGCTAAATAGGCGATCGATGCGATATTTTCGTGTTTTGATTATGAATTCGTGATGGTTTGATTTGGTTTGTTCTGACTGCGTTTATTCGAGGTTTTTGTTGAACCGTTGAGTTCGATTGGTTAGTTTTGTCGGTTGTTGATTGTTATCGGATATGTGTTATTTGATTACTTCGATAGGTTGAGATTATTGATCGGTGATTATAACCGGATGTTGCGGTCGTGCTCGAGTATGTCCATTGTATTGCTTTTGATCGGGGCTGAGGAGCTCGTAGACAAAGGCAATGTGTTCGGTAGCAGCTTCGTGGTATCGGTATCGAGGCAAGTTATCACTTGCTCAGTTATTACTTGCTCAGTTATAATGTTTAATGAATGATTTCAGTTTCATTTCGTTTATAATACATATAACGATGATTATTCTTGTGAACTCTGGGTATTTGGATTGGATATCGTTCTTCCGATTCTGGGAGTTAAATCATAATGCACATGATTTATTTCGGTTATTGGTATATTTGGGTATCGAGGATACATTGTGATGAAGATGAGGATTCGAGTATTTGTGGTTCATGATATGTTTGGATCGTCCAGCGTTGTGGATAATCGCCGATGATGATTGGACATCGAGGTTGCTCCCGAAGGACTCGGGGCAAGTATTCCATATTGATTATGGTTTAGTGTTATTTATTTTGGTCTCTTACATTTTCTTTCATGTTGTTGAACATGGAGTCGTCCTAGTAAATTGTCAGGTTGTCGTGCATGTTATGTTGTTCATGTTGATGAACGTGTTGATTTGCATATGTGTATGCATATTGTGTTGTTTATGTTGTGTAAATAATCCGATGGGATTATGAGGATCTATCTTGAGAACCTTTGGATCGAATGTCCACCATGCGTTGGTTCGACGGGATCATCATGGGGATCTATCTTTGAGAAGCTGGATCGTTGGACGGAGTTTTCCACCATGCGTTGGTTCGATGGGATCATCATGGGGATCTATGCGAGGTATTTGGATCGTTGGATTACCAGTATTGTGTTGACGAAATCTTGTGAATTTGCATCATTGATTTTATCATGTGTTGTTATTCACATGTGTATTGTTGGTTATCCACCTTATGATGATCTGATAGGATCATCAAGAGGATCTATGCTGAGGGCGCTGGATCGTCGGATTTCCATTGAGTATACATCATTGTTATTGTTGTGAACATATTGACGTGGTCAGATGAGTGTGCATTTGTAGGTATTGTGTTAGGACCGTGTCCGTATTGCATTGATCTAATCTCGGATTAGACTGATATGATTGTCGTGGCACATCATATCTCGAGGTATGTTCCGTATTTCCTTGGTATTTGTCTTTGATGGACAATCGGCTATTGTCTTGGGATTTGATGATGTTATTCGATGGATCGTATTGGTCAGAAATGGTATATTTCCGTATCATGAGTTGATAATGATAGTTTGAGAATCTTGAGTATTGTTTGAGGTACAATACAGATATTATGTTCAAGTTTATTGGTTAATCGATTCCGAGATGCGAACTGTGATAATGATTATTCTGATGAGAATTACTCGAGTAAGTAAAGTTATGACGGTAAGATTACATTGGTCGTATTCTTATGTTGTATTCTCATTGGTATGTAATTATTAATGTATTGTGACGGTTATCATTGTTGGATATTATGGCTGACCCCGTCGTGGGATTTCTTTTTAGGTTCTTGGAGTATCGAGCTTGTAGCGGTCGTGAAGAGATGAGCTTCCCGGAGGATACTGGCTAGGACGTGTTTTGTGCTTTGAGTTTCTTGATTGGTTCTTGTATTCCGCCGCTAGAGTATCTTTATGGTTGGTCTTTTTCCACTGCGTGAGTATTTTGAAGTGCTCTTTCGGTATCTGGTAACTGAGATTACTTTGGAAATCGTTTTCTAAACTTTTGTGTGTCGGCTGTTTGGCCTTGCGATTTCAAATGTGTTTTTACGACGGTTTTTGTTAAATGGATTTTATAAACCTTTGTGCATTTTTAAAGATAGTACCGTTGTTGGCCTCTTGGGAATTTGTAAATATTTGCGAAAAAATCTTTTAGCCTTGTGGGTTCCATCTCGAGGCCCACGTCGCTGTAATATTTCCGGTTAAATCTGGGGGTGTTACAGAATATGGTACCGGAGCTTAGGTTGAGAAAACCTAGGCATTTGGGTCGAGTTGGGTCGTGTTTTGGTCGCGTCATTCGAGTTGTCGATTGACTAATACTAGAGCCGTGAGTTTTTTTTGTTGTTCACTCGGGCTTGTGCGTTATGTGATTTACCAGCGTGGTGTTGGGTTTGTTGTAAACTTTTCCAAATGGTGTTAACGAGATTCTCTGGAATGAGATATATTTTGTTCTTGAGTCGAACTGATTTGGCAAAACATGTGTTTTGAAAATATCTGTATCGAGTATTTCCTTGAGTCGAGACATGTGCCAGTATCACGGGGAATCGTCGGCTTCACGATCTGTAAGTATTTGGATTTTTGAATTTCATTGAGATTTATTGTCGTTCTAAGTTGATATGTTTTGAGATTCAGCAGATATCATGCGCTTCAGTATGAGATGTCAGAATTGGGACAGGATTGATGATTTGGGAAACTATGATTTTGGAAATCAATATGTCGGTTAAGTTTTGGAACGGAATTGTGCATTTGGGAGAAATGTTGTGCATGGTTGAGAAAGAACATGTAGTCATTTAGTTCATTTTGTGATACATGAAACTGCTTTTGAGCATTTGAAAATGATACTTTTCAAAATGAATATTTCACGGATGTTTTACGGAAAATGATTTTTGGGCCGAGACTCAATCGATTTTGAAATAGATTTGTAACTCAGGACTTGGAGTCCGAAAAGAGTTTTCTACTTTTTAAACTTCTTGTAATGCGGAACAAGATGTAATACCCGGTTGTAATTCATTCATTTTCATTCAGTAATTATCAGTCTGTAATTGTCACTCAGTGTATTTTCACTCAATTATAATCATTCATCAATCATGTTCATTCACCGTGTTCACCGTTCGGAAAAACTTCGAGTTGTGTATCATTATTGTTCATTGTTTCAACTTCCTCTTATGAGTTCGACTTTGTTAGATCACCATTAATTTTTGGTAACTCCAAAAATTCTAAATCTTTGCAATATTATTAGAGCATCGAATTAGCTTTCTAATGGTTCAAACGGTGAGTCAATCGGAGTCCGGACGAGAGAGTTATGATCGTTTTCGTTCACCCGCTCATTTTTTTCAGCTTTTGGCCGATCACTGCCGACCGGACTCGGTCGTGTCGTCCGACACGGCCCGTGCCGTACTCGTCCGGAAATGCCGAAGTATCTGCCCACAGGACTCGACCGTGTCATTTGGCACGGCCGAGTCGAACTCTTCCGGATAAGCCTGAACCGACTGCCGACACGCCCGACCGTGTTCCAGGACACGGTCGAGTCATGCCGAGTCGCTGTCGGACGGGTCGCTATCGGAAGGCCCTCCGCGCCGCGACCGTGTCAAGCAGGACACGGTCGAGTCCCTGTCGGCCAGCTGTGCGACACGACCGTGCCGATCGGCACGGGCCGTGTCCGGCAGGGTAGTCAAACCCTTTAAATTAGTTTTTTGAGCATTTCAGCTCATTTTTTTCCCTTTTCTTCACCTACAACCGAGAGAGAGAGCTTGAGGGAGGGTTTTTCCTTCACAAATCATTTGAGTGTTTGATTTTCTTCATCCTCCTTCGATCGTGTAGCTCGGATTGTGGATCTAGCACGTGTTCTTCGGATTATAGGGCTTGAATCTTCAAGAGGTAAGAACTCCTTCAACCCTAGTATGATTTTGGGGTGGGTTTGGTGGTGATCTTGTGTTTTAATTCGAATTAACCGATGTTGTTATTAGATTTTGATAGTATTCACGCGACCCATGGTTTTCTTGTTTTTGATTGGGATGAAATCCCGTTGTTATACCATTGACCGATTTCATTTCCTTATGCACTCTTGGTGTCCGATGAATTGTCCCAACGGGTAGAATAAGGATTAATTCTTACCTTTCCGCATTATTGAGACTTGTTGTATACCGTTGTTGTGTTAGGAGCGGATTTGGGAGGATTGTTCGGACCAAAACCTATTCCTTCGTTGTTTCCCTTATTTCATCGTGTTCAAGGCAAGTACATGTATTACATTTCGTTATGTATGTTGTGATTTTCGAAATGAATGATGAATTGTGATTTTCGGGTGCGTGAGTTGTGTTTCGTTCCACCCGGATTGTCCGACGGGATGTCTGGGGGTCGATACTAAGGGGTACGGCCGCGGAAGTGGACTTGGGTGCGTGCGTGATTGAACTTCCACCCGGAGTGTCCGACGGGATGTCTGGGGGTCGATACTAAGGGGTACGGCCGCGGAAGTGGTATCCCACCCGGAGTGTTCGACGGGATGTCTGGGGGTCGATACTAAGGGGTACGGCCACGGGATACCAGTTGTGATTTTGTGATATCGTGATGACTGAAAATCGATGTGATTGCCAATGTAGTATTCCGGAATATATATATGTGGCAAATGCCTTATGTTTGAGATGATTGTGTAAAACCGTTTTTGTATATAATGTTGTGTAATTGTGTACTTGCACTAGCTATTCGAATGCTAACCCCTTAAATGGGGGAAATGCGTCTTATGCATTTAGTGCAGGAGGCGAGGCGAGGCACGGGACACGCACGCGAAGGATGGTGGCTTGATGATGTGGCTCGAGTGCATTTTTATGTTTTGTCATTGCATTGTCGAGTATTGAAGTTAGGTATGCATTTTGAAACTTGGTTTAAGTCCCTGCGTGGCAATAAATTGGTATTTAACCTCTGTTCATGTATTACGTTAAAAATGTTTTGGCGAGGCCACGGCCTTATTTACTTTTGAGTGCATTATTCGGGACTACATTGTGGTTTATTTGTCATGTGTTAGCTGGTAGACCTCACGAGGGTTCTACGGCGTGTAATATCGATTGTGAATTGGGGTGTTACATTTATGGTATCGGAGCTTAGGTTTTGTATACCTAGTCGGTGAATTTTGGAGTGCATCGGTTGCGTCATTAGAGTCGGTCATTGAGCCTAATATCATCATGCTACCGTCTTTTCGTGCGACCCGTGTTGTAAGTCTCCTCGAACTCTTATATCTACGTAATTCGTTTTCTTGCGCTTGCTCGTAATCGTGACTTGTGTTACCAACTTTGTGAATTGTGAATCTTTCGATCTTGTCCTTTTCTTATTTTCCTTGAGTATGTTGAGAGGTCGTGGTAGACCGGCTAGGGGGCCGGCCGAGGCCGTGGTGAGTGCCGATAATGAGGAGGGCTCACTTTCTCGATCTATGCGGACTCGGCCTCTCACTCGGTGCCGTCGGGTAATAATGCCGATCTGGGAGCTCTTGCCGTACTTGTGATTAGTAGCCCAGCTTGCTCAGATAGCTCAGGGTGGACGCCAGAATCCGCCCCCGACACCTGAAGAGGAAGCTAGTAAGTGGCTTCAGACGGTGTCCAAGATGCAGCCTCCTCGTTTCTCCGGATCTTCTGACTCCCTCGGTTGGGAGAATTGGCTCTTTCAGTTGTCCAGGACCTTTGATGTCGTAGCTTGTCCCGAAGACAGAAGGGTACATATTGCCCAGTACCTCCTGGATAAAGAAGCTGCGGAGTGGTGGGAGGCCGTTGCGCCCAGAGATCGTCGGGCCACTTGGGAGGAGTTCAGGGCTGCTATGGAAGCAGAATATTGTCCACCGCCAGTTAAGGAGCGCAGAATTGTGGAGTTTTTCACCGCTACACCTCAGGATGTGCCGATTTCTTAGGCCATCATTTCTTACAATCAACAGTTGGGGTTCGTAAGAGATCAAGTGAGATCGGAGGCTGATAAAATCCGTTACTTCAATATGCGCATGAAGCCGCATATTAGGCAGAGTATGGCACCGCTCATGTGTGCCACTTTGAAGGAATACCAGGATCGCGCCCTAGCGATCGAGATGGCGGTTCCAGAATCAGAGTCGGTTTCGGAAGTTAAGAAGCAGAAGACTACTGGTGGATTCTCGACCGGGAAGGGTGGTCAGTTTTCGAGGTCTCGTTCTGCTCCCATACCGGGGAAGAGGCCGTTCCGTCAGGCCGGTGGATCTCGCAACTGCTCGATTCGAGGCCGATTGCTTCGGTGGCGAGTTTGTTTTAATCGCAACCAATATGAGCATTTGATGAAGGATTGTCCTTTTCCTCCAGTTACTTGCTACACTTGCGGGCAGGCCGGACATCGGGCGACTCATTGTGAGAGAGCCACCAGGGCCGCTATAGTTCCGACTACCACTACCGATCGGAGGATCATAACACTCCGGCTATTCGGAGTTCCGCAGTTCGGGTCGCAGAGAGGTCGGGGATAGCCGGATCGCCGCGCAGCCTCGAGCTCGGGTTGATCCACCCCCGATTGTACCAGATGAGGCGCACAGAGGAGGCGGACATTCCGGTGGCGTCAGGTACCACTCAGATCCTTACTCATCCAGTTTCCGTGCTTTTTGATTCGGGTGCTACCCATTCTTTTATTGCATCGGATTGTGTGAATCGTATTGGCTTTAACTGCTTGTTTGAATGTGAACCGTTTGTGGTGGGTACGCCTAGCGGGGATCGCATGGTTGGGGACCAGGAAGTTAGGGATTGCCCCGTGAGGATCGGGAGCCGAGACTGGCCCTCGAACCTCATTGTTATCGACCTCAAGGGTGAGGATTTAATCCTCGGGGACGATTGGTTAGAGCTTCACGGTGCTATCATGAACTATCGGACTCGTACTATCTCGATCGTGGCCGAGGATGGCACCGAGCATACTCTCGTCGGCTGTAAGCCGGGTAGATCGGGGAGCGTGATTAACGCCTTGAAGGCGATGAAACTTCTGAACCAGGGTTGTGTCGGCTACTGGTGTTACGCTCTGAAGGCGGAAGATGGTGGAGTTGACATGTCGTCAATTCCAGTTGTTGGTGAGTATCCCGATGTTTTCCCAGACGACTTGCCGGGGTTACCACCGCAGCGAGAGGTGGAGTTTCCTATCGATCTTGAGCCGAATGCAGCCCCTATTTCTCGAGCACCGTATCGTATGGCACCGTCGGAGATGTTAGAGTTGAAGAACCAGTTGGGAGAATTGTTAGAAAAAGGGTATATTCGACCGAGCGCATCGCCTTGGGGTGCGCCCGTACTTTTCATTAAGAAGAAAGATGGGTCGCTTCGTTTATGCATCGATTTTCGAGAATTAAACAAGTTGACCATCAAAAATAAATACCCTTTGCCCAGGATTGACGATTTGTTTGATCAGCTTCAGGGGGCAGTCTTTTCGAAGATTGATTTGCGATCGGGCTACTACCAGTTGAGAATTCGGGACGTCGATATTCCGAAAGCTGCCTTTCGGACGAGATATGGCCATTACGAGTTTGTGGTTATGCCTTTCGGGCTAACCAATGCCCCAGCAGTGTTCATGCAATTGATGACAAAGTTTTCATTGAGTATCTAGACAAATTCGTAGTCGTTTTTATCGACGATATTCTTATCTATTCACGGAATCGGGAGGAGCACGCCTTTCATCTCCGGATTGTATTAGACACTTTGAGGACCGAGCGGTTATGCGCGAAGTTCTCTAAGTGTGAGTTTTGCTCGAGGAAGTGACGTTCCTCGGGCATGTGATTTCAGCAGAGGAATTCGAGTAGATCCGCGAGAAGATAGAGGCGGTGATGGCTTGGGAGCCGCCTAAGAATGTGAAGGAGGTGAGGAGTTTTCGGGTCTTGCCGGCTATTACCGCAGATTCGTTGAGGATTTTCTAAGATCGCTAGACCACTCACTCGGTTGCTCCGAACTTCGAAGTTCGAGTGGGTGCAGACAGGCGGACGGCTTTGACGAGTTAAAGAGACGTCGACTACCGCACCCGTTTAGCATTGCCTCGGGGGAACGAGGACTTCGTAGTGTATAGTGATGCTTGGCCTTAGTCTAGGATGTGTTTTTATGCGAGAGAGATAGAGTCATTGCTTATGCGTCCCTTGATTGAAACCTAAAGAGGAGAATAATCCCACGCACGATATGGAGTTAGTCATGGTCGTTTTCGCCTTAAAGATCTGGAGGCATTATCTTTATGGGTCGTCTTGTAAGATTTTTACGGATCATAAGAGCTTGAAGTATATCTTCAGTCAGAAAGAATTGAATATGAGACAGCGTAGGTGGTTGGAACTAATTAAAGATTACGACCTCGAGATACTTTACCATCCGGGTAAGGCTAACGTAGTGGCTGATGCGTTGAGCCGGAAGCCGATGGCGTTGCAGATGTTAGAGGTACTTACACCACAGAGTAGGATCCAGCGGGATTTTATTTGTCAGGATATCGAGGTTTGCGTGCAGAGAATTCAGGGTCAGTTATGTGCGTTAGAGATCACTTCGTCCTTGACTGATGATATCAAGGCGAAGCAGTATGATGATCCGTTTTTGGTCCAGTTGAGGGAGGATGTGAGGAAGGGGAAAGCCCCCGGATTTGTGGTTCACGATGATGGAGTTTTGAGATTTCGCGGCAGACTATGTGTACCGAGTGTTGTTGAGCTGAGACAGAAGATCTTGAGTGAAGCTCATACCACACCTTACTCCATACATCCTGGTACGAGTAAAATGTACAAGGATGTGAGGAGCAACTACTGGTGGAGTAATTTGAAGGCAGACGTTAGCGAGTTTGTGTTGAGGTGTTTGACCTGTCAGCAGGTTAAGATCGAGCATCAGCGACCCGCGGGGCTTTTACGACCACTTCCTATTCCAGAGTGGAAATGGGAGGACATTTCTATGGATTTCATTACCGGTATGCCTAAGACTCGGACGGGAATGAACATGATTTGGGTCGTTGTTGATCGACTAACCAAATCAGCTCATTTTCTAAGTATTAAGGACACTTGGGGGCCGGAGAGGCTTGCACGAGTGTTTGTTGCGGAAATAGTGAGATTGCATGGGACCCCTAAGAGTATTGTTTCGGATCGTGATGGCCGGTTCATATCACATTTTTGGCAGGCCGTTCATAGAGCTTTGGGAACCGAGTTGAGACTTAGTACATCCTACCACCCTCAGACAGACGGACAGTCTGAGCGGACGATACAGACGCTAGAGGATATGTTACTAGCCTGTGCTTTAGATTGGAAGGATGATTGGGAGACACACTTGCCGTTGATCGAGTTCACGTACAACAATAGTTGGCATGCCTCGATCAAAATGGCACCATTCGAAGCGTTGTATGGTAGGAGGTGCAGATCGTCGTTGTGTTGGGATGATACGTCTGAGCTAATCGGTACCGAGCCCGACATGATAGTTGAGACGAGGGAGAAGGTTACCCTGATTCGTGGTAGATTGCTGACGGCCCAGAGTCGGCAGAAGTCTTATGCCGATACACGTCGCCGACCGTTGGAGTTTGAGGTGGGAGATCACGTCTTGCTTAAGGTGTCGCCGACACTAGGAGTTTACCGCTTCGGTCGGAAGGGTAAACTTAGTCCGAGATATATCGGGCCGTTTGAGATTTTAGATAGAGTTGGAGAGCTTGCGTATCGGTTAGGCTTGCCGCCGTCCCTGAGCCACGTGCATAATGTATTTCATGTTTCCCAGCTTAGGAAGTACATATCGGACCTTAGCCATATTATTGATTTTGGAGAGATCGAGTTGGGGCCCGACATTACCTTCGAGGAGAGGCCGATTCAGATCTTAGAGCGTCGAGTGAAGCAACTCAGGCACAAAACCATTCCTTTGGTCAAAGTGCAGTGGTCGAGGCATGGATCCGAGGAAGCCACGTGGGAAACGGAGAAGAGTATGACGTCGAGATACCCCGAGTTATTCATGTTGTAAGTTTCGGGACGAAACTTATTTTTAGGGGGAGATAATGTAATACCCGGTTGTAATTCATTCATTTTCATTCAGTAATTATCAGTCTGTAATTGTCACTCAGTGTATTTTCACTCAATTATAATCATTCATCAATCATGTTCATTCACCGTGTTCACCGTTCGGAAAAACTTCGAGTTGTGTATCATTATTGTTCATTGTTTCAACTTCCTCTTATGAGTTCGACTTTGTTAGATAACCATTAATTTTTGGTAACTCCAAAAATTCTAAATCTTTGCAATATTATAGAGCATCGAATTAGCTTTCCAATGGTTCAAACGGTGAGTCAATCGGAGTCCGGACGAGAGAGTTATGATCGTTTTCGTTCACCCGCTCATTTTTCAGCTTTTGGCCGATCACTGCCGACCGGACTCGGTCGTGTCGTCCGACACGGCCCGTGCCGTACTCGTCCGGAAATGCCGAAGTATCTGCCCACAGGACTCGACCGTGTCGTTTGGCACGGCCGAGTCGAACTCTTCCGGATAAGCCTGAACCGACTGCCGACACGCCCGACCGTGTTCCAGGACACGGTCGAGTCATGCCGAGTCGCTGTCGGACGGGTCGCTATCGGAAGGCCCTCCGCGCCGCGACCGTGTCAAGCAGGACACGGTCGAGTCCCTGTCGGCCAGCTGTGCGACACGACCGTGCCGATCGGCACGGGCCGTGTCCGGCAGGGTAGTCAAACCCTTTAAATTCGTTTTTTGAGCATTTCAGCTCATTTTTTCCCTTTTCTTCACCTACAACCGAGAGAGAGAGCTTGAGGGAGGGTTTTTCCTTCACAAATCATTTGAGTGTTTGATTTTCTTCATCCTCCTTCGATCGTGTAGCTCGGATTGTGGATCTAGCACGTGTTCTTCGGATTATAGGGCTTGAATCTTCAAGAGGTAAGAACTCCTTCAACCCTAGTATGATTTTGGGGTGGGTTTGGTGGTGATCTTGTGTTTTAATTCGAATTAACCGATGTTGTTATTAGATTTTGATAGTATTCACGCGACCCATGGTTTTCTTGTTTTTGATTGGGATGAAATCCCGTTGTTATACCATTGACCGATTTCATTTCCTTATGCACTCTTGGTGTCCGATGAATTGTCCCAACGGGTAGAATAAGGATTAATTCTTACCTTTCCGCATTATTGAGACTTGTTGTATACCGTTGTTGTGTTAGGAGCGGATTTGGGAGGATTGTTCGGACCAAAACCTATTCCTTCGTTGTTTCCCTTATTTCATCGTGTTCAAGGCAAGTACATGTATTACATTTCGTTATGTATGTTGTGATTTTCGAAATGAATGATGAATTGTGATTTTCGGGTGCGTGAGTTGTGTTTCCTTCCACCGGGAGTGTCCGACGGGATGTCCGGGGTCGATACTAAGGGGTACGGCCGCGGAAGTGGACTTGGGTGCGTGCGTGATTGAACTTCCACCGGAGTGTCCGACGGGATGTCCGGGGTCGATACTAAGGGGTACGGCCGCGGAAGTGGTATCCCACCCGGAGTGTTCGACGGGATGTCCGGGGTCGATACTAAGGGGTACGGCCACGGGATACGATTGTGATTTTGTGATATCGTGATGATGAAAATCGATGTGATTGCCAATGTAGTATTAGGAATATATATATGTGGCAAATGCCTTATGTTTGAGATGATTGTGTAAAACCGTTTTTGTATATAATGTTGTGTAATTGTGTACTTGCACTAGCTATTCGAATGCTAACCCCTTAAATGGGGGAAATGCGTCTTATGCATTTAGTGCAGGAAGGCCGAGGCGAGGCACGGGACACGCACGCGAAGGATGGTGGCTTGATGATGTGGCTCAGTGCATTTTTATGTTTTGTCATTGCATTGTCGAGTATTGAAGTTAGACTGTCTGTTTTGAAACTTGGTTTAAGTCCCCTGCGTGGGCAATAAATTGGTATTTAACCTCTGTTCATGTATTACGTTAAAAATGTTTTGGCCGAGGCCACGACCTTATTTACTTTTGAGTGCATTATTCGGGACTACATTGTGGTTTATTTGTCATGTGTTAGCCTGGTAGACCTCACGAGGGTTCTACGGCGTGTAATATCCCAGTTGTGAATTGGGGTGTTACACAAGATACGGGCTGAGACCCTAATGTTTCAAAGGAAAGCTTTTCTGTTTTCTAAAACTCCCGAGATTTGTAAAACTCTTTATCAATCGTTTATTTATTTTGTTCCTACCTTTTGAGGTTTTGGTTTACTTGTTCAAATGAAACTTCTCAGGTAGTCTTTCGCTGTATTTGATTTGTCGATTATTCAATGTTTTGTCATAGCATATTTGAGGTGATCCAGGATGGATTAATAATTGACGTTGCGAGTCATATGTGAGGAAAAAGGAGTTTTAACAGAATTTTTATATATTGAGATTTTGGAACTCTATCGTGTGGTTTTCCCGATGGAATATCGGTGGATATTGGTGACGAGCTGAACTGATAAACAGGAGTATGGATATGGTCAAGCATTTGCATAAATCCCATTTTATTTAATCCTGTGTATTTGAAAAGAATTTTTATCTAGAACTTGACACGAGCGAGCCAGTGGGTTCGAAAATTTATTTCGTGGTCTTACCAAAATTTATGTTTTGAGTTTTGAAAATTTTGGAAGAACTTTTGAAAATTTGTCTTCTTGACGAGGCTGTATGATTTCAAACTGGTTTTGAAAGTATGATTGATATACATACGCATTTGGTGCATAGTACATAACATAGTGAAGTTGCGAGTGTGGCTCACGAACTGGTTATGACATTCTTATGGTACGATGAATAGAGATCCGAACTTTGGTATGGTAGTAGCTCGACTTTACCATAGTGATCTTCGAATGATTTCTTTGTAAGTGCAGATTTGGGGTTGTTTACCTCATGCTGGTTGTTTTGAGTATCGATTGGTCGTTCCCACTCCATGTATAATTTGTATATGTTCGACGGGTTGTGATTGGTTGTTCGTACGCCGAGGGGTATGCTCACCAGTCGGGTATGTTTATTGAGATACACTATATGTGATTGGTGTGTCATTTTGAGAATGTTATTCTTTCGTATATTTGTTTCTGTGGTTCTGTGTTGATCGTGTTGGAGTTTATCACATTGATGATATTCTCGATTGTGTTTTGACATTTGGTTGGTCATATTGGAATTTATCATGTCGATGATAAATTCGGTTGATTGTTGATCATTGTTGGTGATCATCTGAGCGTTCGGATTTTATGTCAACGTTTCGGGATTCGTATCGTTGTTTTGGGCAGTTGTTTCGCAGATGTATTGTATATTATTCGTCTTGTCGGAATTGAGACATGATTATGTAATCAGGCAGACAGAATTTGATTCGGGCAGATTGCTTCATCCGAAGATAATATATTTTGTTGAGACTCAAGGAATTGTGATTGTAAAGTGTATTGAGATTTTACAGTGAGGTCACTAGCTAGTATCTCAGGAGATCCTTGACTTTGCGCATTGGTAAGTATGCTGTTGTGGTTATTCTATAGTGATGATGATTGATCATTGTCGTGATGGTTTTGGGATATTTTGGGTTGAACGGTATGTTTGTTTGTTTTATGACGGATTGCAAGTTTCGAAGACGAAACTTATTTTAAGTGGTGTAGAATGTAATATCCGGAATTTCTACTACTGATGTTTAATATTATTTTATCCAAGTTATGTTTATGCAGTGGAATCATGCAGTATGGATAAAATAATGAAGGACTGAGATGTCAGTATTGGTATAATTGTTGTATTTGGTCGACAATTGTATTTAAGAATATTATTGGATTCAGTGTTTGTGTTCAGTGTGTCTTATGTTCGTTTTTGATATGTCGAGACGTTGGACAAGAATAGCTGAAATTGGCTAAGTGTAACATTATTAGAGCACGTTAATAATCATGAGTAGCGCACGCTATCGTGCAGGTTTAGCGCACGCTACGGAAATAAGATAACGCACGCTAATGCAGTCCGATCGGAAGGAATCTACGCGTGGACCAGGCCACTTTCGGTGCACGTTCTGATAAGTCAATGGATGTTGTAATGTAGTGTTAGCGCACGCTAATGCATGTTGATTAGCGCACGCTAACTGTATATCTGTCAACAGGAAATCTTGGCTTTATTGGTTGCTTTCGGCATGTGGGGTCACGAGCATCTTCGTGGTAGGTGTAGACTGTAGCAAGTCAACTGGTATTAGCGCACGCTAAATGTAAGGACTTGCGTACACTAGACAGTGTAAGTTACGTACGCTAATGCATGGGCATTATGTACGTAAGCACGTGTACGAAGCCAGACAGTAGCCTCTGGACTACGATAGCGCACGCTAACAAAGTCAGTTAGCGCACTCTAAGGCTGTTGCGCACGGTAAACATAAGGTTTAGCGCACGCTAGTAATATACTTTATAAAAAGGGACAGAAGGGTGTTATGAAGCATTTCGTCCATTCCTTCCTTGCAACCGAGAGAGAGAGTTTTTAGAGATAAGTTTGAGGTCCCAAACACTGAGAGATGATAATCTTTAACAAAGATTAATCTGAGGAACATGGATTAAAGTCTTGTTCTTGAAATTATTGATGATTCTTGGAATGAAGTTGATTGTTCTCCTTCATGGTTCGTCTATACAAGGTAATAGTTCTTCACTTTTGGATTTCGTTTGGATTGATTATTAATGTTCTTGAGTTGATGATAATCATATATTCGAGTTGATGAGCATGATAACGAGTTGGATTACCGTACTAAGTTAGTGTGTTATCAATATATGAGTATTGATATGTTTCGTATAGTTTTGGAAGGAATTCAAGAGATATGTTGATGTAATTCCCTTCTTAAATTCGTATTTTTGATGTTTTGTCGTTGGTTACTTCGTATGGTGACGATTATGGTGGTGCTATTGTGATTCTTGAAGTTATATGAATTGTATGTCGAAGAACATGATGAATACGGATTTTTAGATGTTAGAACACATCGGATTTTGTCATTTTATGGATCATGAACGTGAATTCGGATAATTCGTGTTCTTGAAGAACTATTGAATTATATATGTCATGATTGTTATGAATAAGAACTGGAAATTGGAAAGGTTACGGATGACTTTGGAATATGATTATTCATGATAATAACCGGTAAATTGTTCTATGAAGTTACCAAATATGAACAAGAAGGAATCTTGTTGATTCGTATTTAAAGATAAAAGTTGGAATCGAATATGTTATGAAATCTTTAATATCGAGATGAGTTGATCATTGATATGATGGAAGTGTTAAGACGATGCCTGGAATGCATGCCACTGCACAGCATTAGCGCACGCTAAGCTTACTAGCTAGCGCACGCTAATGGGAGCAATTTAGCGTACGCTACGTTATGCGTTTAACATGCGCTAAATAGGCAGTCAGTGCAGTATTTTCGTGTTTTGATTATGAATTCGTGATGGTTTGATTTGGTTTGTTCTGACTGCGTTTATTCGAGGTTTTTGTTGAACCGTTGAGTTCGATTGGTTAGTTTTGTCGGTTGTTGATTGTTATCGGATATGTGTTATTTGATTACTTCGATAGGTTGAGATTATTGATCGGTGATTATAACCGGATGTTGCGGTCGTGTTCGAGTATGTCCATTGTATTGCTTTTGATCGAAATTTGAGGAGCTCGTAGACAAAGGCAATGTGTTCGGTAGCAGCTTCGTGGTATCGGTATCGAGGCAAGTTATTACTTGCTCAGTTATAATGTTTAATGAATTATTTCAGTTTCATTTCATTTATAATGCATATAACGATAATTATTATTGTGAACTCTGGTATTTGGATTGGATATCGTTCTTCCGATTCTGGGAGTTAAATCATAATGTACATGATTTATTTCGGTTATTGGTATATTTGGGTATCGAGGATACATTGTGATAAAGATGAGGATTCGAGTATTTGTGGTTCATGATATGTTTGGATCGTCGAGCGTTGTGGATAATCGTCGATGATGATTGGACATTGAGGTTGCTCCCGAAGGACTTAGGGCAAGTATTCCATATTGATTATGGTTTAGTGTTATTTATTTTGGTCTCTTACATTTTCTTTCATGTTGTTGAACATGGAGTCGTCCTAGTAAATTGTCATGTTGTCGTACATGTTATGTTGTTCATGTTGATGAACGTGTTGATTTGCATATGTGTATGCATATTGTGTTGTTTATGTTGTGTAAATAATCCGATGGGATTATGAGGATCTATGCTGAGGGCGCTGGATCGAATGTCCACCATGCGTTGGTTCGACGGGATCATCATGGGGATCTATCTTGAGGCCGGATCGTTGGGCGAGTTTTCCACCATGCGTTGGTTCGATGGGATTATCATGGGGATCTATGCTGAGGGCGCTGGATCGTTGGATTACCAGTATTGTGTTGATGAAATCTTGTGAATTTGCATCATTGATTTTATCATGTGTTGTTATTCACATGTGTATTGTTGGTTATCCACCTTATGATGATCTGATAGGATCATCAAGGGGATCTATGCTGAGGGCGCTGGATCGTCGGATTTCCATTGAGTATACATCATTGTTATTGTTGTGAACATATTGACGTGGTCATATGAGTATGCATTTGTAGGTCTTGTGTTAGGACCGTGTCCGTATTGCATTGATCTAATCTCGGATTAGACTGATATGATTGTCGTGGCACATCATATCTCGAGGTATGTTCCGTATTTCCTTGGTATTTGTCTTTGATGGACAATCGGTTATCGTCTTGGGATTTGATGATGTTATTCGATGGATCGTATTGGTCAGAAATGGTATATTTCCGTATCGTGAGTTGATGATGATAGTTTGAGAATCTTGAGTATTGTTTTAGGTACAATACAGATATTATGTTCGAGTTTATTGGTTAATCGATTCCGAGATGCGAACTGTGATAATGATTATTCTGATGAGAATTACTCGAGTAAGTAAAGTTATGACGGTAAGATTACGTTGGTCGTATTCTTATGTTGTATTCTCATTGGTACGTAATTATTAATGTATTGTGACGGTTATCATTGTTGGATATTATGGCTGACCCCGTCGTGGGATTTCTTTTTAGGTTCTTGGAGTATCGAGCTTGTAGCGGTCGTGAAGAGATGAGCTTCCCGGAGGATACTGGCTAGGACGTGTTTTGTGCTTTGAGTTTCTTGATTGGTTCTTGTATTCCGCTGCTAGAGTATCTTTATGGTTGGTCTTTTTCTGCTGCGTGAGTATTTTGAAGTGCTCTTTCGGTATCTGGTAACTGAGATTACTTTGGAAATCGTTTTCTAAACTTTTGTATGTCGGTTGTTTGTGTACACCCCCAGAATCAAACCGGGAATATTACACTCCGCAGACCCTCTCCGTGAGGATCCACCAGGCTAGACATCAAAACTACACAATAAATTACATACCGACATGATAAAATACCAAATCCGTAGACCAACTTGGTCTTTCGTCACTAACATACAAGTCAAAAATACACATTTCCATCTCGACTCATACCCATGCAAGGGTAAAATACGCTCATAAATAAAAAGTACGACAGCGGAAAAGACCATACACATACTCGACTAACTGCACCCAAAACTGGCCTTCATGTGATTAGTATCATTTGCCTTCCATCATCCTTCGCGCCGATCCTGTGTTTTGTTCCCAAACCTGCATGTACCTGGATGCAAAAACAGACATCCACCCCCGAATACTCGGGGGTTAGCAAAACTCCACTGTTTTTCTAGTACAAGTATAAAGTGCAAATACGAGCCATACAAAACACATTCCGAGAATACAACAAAAGTCTTCCCGAGATATTTGATAATTAAAATAGTTCAAGTCTTGAAAGTAGAAACCAAAACAAGAAATCACTTTGAAAACATTTTCAAATCTCGGGAGTTTTCGAAAACATTTGCGATAGTAAAGTTCTTAATTCTTCAAAAGCCACTTAGGGTCACCGCCCCAATATTCATTTTCCAAAAATGAAAATCCGATTAACAAAATACGGGGTTCACAACCCAATTCATTCCAGTCACAAAACACAGGGTCCACGACCCAACCATTTCGATCATCAATACAGGGTCCACGACCCGTTCATTCACTTCAATTCACTTCCAACGACACATTACACACAACACATTATTTTTATGCCATTTTAGCCAAACACCAAGACTCGATATATAATGTCTCTCGACTCCGAGCAACAAGCATTGTGATACTCCGGACATATCACAATTAATCAACAGTACAAATACTCTGGAAATTCTCGCGACCCGGTCCAGCCTCCGGTCCCGCCGTAAGGCCACCAAGTCCCTGTGTGCCCCGTCGAGCAATCCCCAGGTGAGAACGCCCACTCGAAGTAACTCTCGCGACCCGGTCCAGCCGCTAAGCCACCAGGTCCCCGTGTGACCCCGTCGAGTCAATCCCCGAGTGAGAGTACCCGAGAAAAACTTTACAACTTTCATCAATTCACATTTCCAAAACCGAAATCCTCAAGAGTCAATCACAATATATATAGTCGAGGTATTTTGCTAAAATGGCCATATTATCCAACACATACTCACGACTCAAAATTAATACTGTCCACAAAGAAACACACTTATCTCAACAACACCGAACGACACAACCAATATCACACAACTCATATATCCACCAATAACCACATGAATCTACGCACCATTTATAACAAAACGATTTAACTACAAATTACCGACGACATATTCACACCTAATGACATCATCCGAAGATAGAGAGTTCCTATACTCAACACTAACACATATAGTCAAATGAGCACATTAAGTCTCGAACACAAGATTCGTCCTTTAAGAAAACCATAATTGTAAATATACCGATTCTTTAGAAAAATGGTTGTAAACAATTCGTTTAGCACGTGTCGTCAATTTTCAAACATCATATTCACAAAACATGTAATGTATGGGCAAGATACTTGCCTCAGTAGTTGATACCGGACACTCCGACGAACGTGGCTTAACCGGAAAACCTCGATTGCCCACAATTCTCCGGTGGAAACGACGGTAACACCACCGATCGGAAAACGATGAACGGAAGGGTTCCGGCTCGAGTTCTTCGCAAGGAGCCTGACCCTAACATAATACCATCAAAAATCAACGATCTTACGAGGAAGAATAATCGTAGAACGCCCAAAACCCCCCTCTAAGGATTTTCACCGGACACCTTCAAGGCACCGATTAGGAACTCAACAAAACGAAGAATCCTCGGTAATCCAACCATGGAAAAACAAGGAATTCGATATAAAACAACTTAATAATCATCAATCCCTCACTATTCTAAGATATAACGAATCAAACGGACGAAATCAACAAAATCCCCAATTTTTCCCAAAACTAGGATTTTAGAAAAACTAACCTTGATTCGCTGGATTGAAGGATGTTATGGAGTGATTAATCGATGTTATCAGCTCCCAAACTTCGTGGATTAGTTGTATAACAACATGCCTTCGTCACCTCCAAGAACCCAGCCGCGGAAGAGAAAGGGAGAAAATGAAAAATGAGTGCAAACAGGACTGCTCGGTAATATTTATACTGGTGCAGCCTAGCGTGCGCTAGACTGCCGAGCTATCGTGCGCTAGCGGGCGGTCATGGTCGAGAATGTTCGGCCGGGACCGCCATCATGCGCTGAACACGTGCGATGTCGGCCCAGCCACATTCCAGAGACTTCCTGGCTCGGACAGGTAGCGGCCGCAGCCTTCAGGCCGTAGCGTGCGCTACCTGCCGGCCGTAGCGTCTTGATGTCAACGATGGCGTGCGCTACTGCCGATCCTCGATCGTAACCTACGCCGCCACGCCTCGGCCCGACTAGCGCGCGCGGCCGGTCGTAGCGTGCGCGCCTCCGGCCGTAGCGTCTTTATCACGCCCGAGAGAATCGGCCAAGCGAGTGCTCGGGCCAGACCCGCCTGAGAGGGGTGCGAGGTCCAGCGAATCAACATGCACGGGGCATGTTCGGGGCTGCAAGGACGTGTGGAGCGGCACAACCGACTGAGGGACTTAGCCGTGTGGCGCGGCATGCGTGGATGTATGGCCGAGCAAGCAGGCCATCCGGGCAACAAAGTGCCCGACCAAGGGACAAGGCCATTCTGCGAGATGCAGGACTACCTGGGCGGCAGGACAAGGCACGCTGGGAACCGAACGGACGAGTGCAGCGGACAGGCACACCGCATCGGGACAATGCGGGACAAGATGACGAGATGAGGCACATCCGAGGGCCGAGACTCGTACACGGGCGACGGACACCCACGAGGGGTGCGCGCGAGGCACTGGGCGCGCACGCAGGCGGCGCGCGAGGGACGCACGGAGCCCCCTCCCCCTATAATAGGCTTAGCGGGATAAAGCTTTGTGAGTGCAGTGGACATTGGAAAGCTGAGGAGTCCACTGAGCGGAAGTTGTACTCGGAACATTCCAGAAACGGACCGGGATGGTCCAGAACATCAAAGATTAATCCGGAGGCATGTGTGGAAGGTCGGGCCGGATCGGGTCGGGTTACATGGAGTCGGGCCGAGCGGGCCGGGTCGGGTCGAACAAGCCATAAGGACCCGGAAATATGTGGAAGGTGCTAGAGACTCTTGAATGAGTCAAGAGACATGTAACTTAGGAGATGTTTCTAGACATTGTACAAAGACTTGTATTGTACTTAGAATACTCTAAAACTTGTAATAGTGTAGGAGGGTCTAGAAGCCTCCAAATGAGGAGGTGGAGGAAAATTCTAGAGATAGGGAGTAGTATAAATAGGAAAGTTGGGGCTCATTTGCAGCCATCCTTGGGAATTCATTTGTAAGAGACTTTGTAAACTCTTTGCAACTTAGTGGAAGAAAACTTTCCATTAACCCATTGCCTCTGTTTCGTTGTGCCAACTTTCATACTTAGCCAAATTCGGGGAGTTTAAGGCTGACTAGCAAGAGGGTTGCCAGGCCGCACGATGCTTAGGAGCATAGCAAACTCTAAGCCCGTGACAAGTGGTATCGAAGACATCGTTAGCCACACAAAGAGGTGTGCAAGACTGTGGGAGTCAACGCTAACGATCAGCAGGCATCATGGCCGACGGACAGATCGAGGCAGGCATCAATGTGGAGGACGGACGAGTCACAGAGGCTGACAAGGTCCGGGGATGTGGAGAAGCCCCAGCCGAAGGGAAAGCCAAGCGTGGCAAGAGCAAGGCGCGCGGTGTGATGCCTCCGCAACACAAGGAGAACCCGGCACGAAGCCGACTTCTTGAGGATGAAGACATCCGAAAGATCATACCACCTTAGCACACCGCCTACCCGACATCGAGGACAACATCGAAGCTCTTGGGCAGCGCATCACTAACACCCAATTGAGCACGGAGGAACGCATGGGTACTCTCGAGAAAGCTGTTGGCCAACTGGAAGGGCACACGTTGGGCTAGCTCGAGACCTTCAAGAGGGAACAACTCTCGTTGCACAAGGAGCTAGCAACGATCGAGGATCATGTGGCAGCGAGCATCACGGAGATGCCCAAGCAGTATGCCGAGTTTTGTGAGGTAAGTGCCAAACGTTTTGAAGATTTTTGTGATAAAATCTGTCGGGCAAGCAACTCGGGCACCAACTCAAATGGTGGGCAGAGCCGGAACAACACATTTGGCGGGGCGAGGTTCGAGGGACCAAGGGTTGAGGTCCCCAAACCCAAGGAGTTCATTGGCAAGAGAGATGCCAAGTCAATCTAGGAGTTCCTGTGGCGAATGGAACTTTACTTTGATGGTCTGGGACTGACGGACGAGAAGGCCAAAGTACGGCAGGCTGCACTATATCTTGCCGACGATGCAGCACTGTGGTGGCGTCATCGACAGGCCGGTGTTATAAAAGGAACTTGCCAACCGATCGGGTCTTGGGACGAGTTTGTGTCGGAACTCAAGGCATAATTCTATCCCGAGAACACATGCTATGAGGCAAGGAAGAAACTCCGCGAGCTCAAGCATAAGACTACCATTCGGGACTATGTTCGGGACTTTACATCGATCATGCTTCAGATTCCGGACATGACCGAGGATGATCGACTATTTTTCTTCCTGGATGGACTACCGAGTTGGGTCAGGGACAGAGTACAAATCCGTGAGATAAAATCTTTCAATGAAGCAATCAAAGTAGCCGAGTCCCTAGCCGAATTCGAGAAGAGGAAGGAGCCGCGAGCTGAGGGTCAAGCCAAAGGCGGGGGAGACACCCGCACGTCAGTACAGCAACCAGCTCAACCATCACGGGGAAGATTCGGGATGAGACCGCAACACGACACGGACAAGCCATACTACTCGGGTGAACGCAGGGGCGCTCCCGACCAACGAGGATGCTTTATGTGCGGCAGAGCTCATCGGATGAAGGACTGTCCGAAAATGGGGAAGCTCAACGCCATTGCCGAATGTGAGGGGCCAACAATTGATCAGAGGGACGTGCAGCAGGTAAGCACGGTTCAACAACTTAATTCTGTCGTCAGTGCAGGCAGCGAGGGACCGCGGGGAAGCAAGTTGATGTTCGTGGAAGGAACCATCAACCACCAACCCATCAAGGCCTTGGTCGACACGGGAGCCGACTATAAATACATCACTGAGGCCGAAGCAAAGAGATTGGGACTACTTGTGCAGCCATGCAAGGGCTGGATGAAGTCCAACAACGGACCAGTAGTGCCGGTCACAGGAGCAGCAAACGGTGTGCGAATTGTGCTTGGAAACTGGGAAGGCCGAGTGCACTTCAAGGTCACCACGATGGATGATCGGGACCTCATTTTGGGAATGGACTTCCTGGAGAAGAACGATTTTGCCTTTTTCCCACAAGCAAAGGTACTATGGGTGAACGGTCCGAACAAACCCATCACTATCCCCTTGACGGTGGAGCAACTTCCCTACGCAGCGATGACGACACTTCGATTTCAGAAAAAGTTAACTGAAGAGGAAATGCCGATGTACTGTCTGGGATCAATGCGGTACATCGAGGGACCGAGTAGCAGCACACGTCGACGGGGACATCGACGGAACAGGCGGGGGAGAGTGTCACGCCCCGAGAGAACTGACCGACAGAGTGTTCGGACAGACCCGCATAGAGGGGTGCGAGGTCCAGTGAATCAACGTGCACGGGGCACGTTCGGGGTTGCAAGGCCGTGTGGAGCGGCACGACCGACTGAGGGACTTAGCCGTGTGGCGCGGCATGAGTGGATGTATGGCCGAGCAAGCAGGCCATTCGGGCAACAAAGTGCCCGACCAAGGGACAAGGCCATTCGGCCAGATGCGGGACTACCTGGGCGGCAGGACAAGGCACACTGGGAACCGAACGGACGAGTGCAGCGGACAGGCACACCGCTTCGGGACAATACGGGACAAGATGACGAGATGAGGCACATCCAAGGGCCGAGACTAGTACACGGGCGACGGACACCCACGAGGGGTGCGCGCGAGGCGCTGGGCGCGCGCGCAGGCGGCGCGCGAGGGACGCACGGAGCCCCCTCCCCCTATAATAGGCTTAGCGGGATAAAGCCTTGTGAGTGCAGTGGACATTGGAAAGCTGAGGAGTCCACTGAGCGGAAGTTGTACTCGGAACATTCCAGAAACGGACCGGGATGGTCCAGAACATCAAAGATTAATCCGGAGGCATGTGTGGAAGGCCGGGCCGGGTCGGGTCGAACAAGCCAGAAGGACCCGGAAATATGTGGAAGGTGCTAGAGACTCTTGAATGAGTCAAGAGACATGTAACTTATGAGATGTTTCTAGACATTGTACAAAGACTTGTATTGTACTTAGAATACTCTAGAACTTGTAATAGTGTAGGAGGGTCTAGAAGCCTCCAAATGAGGAGGTGGAGGAAAATTCTAGAGATAGGGAGTAGTATAAATAAGAAAGTTGGGGCTCATTTGCAGCCATCCTTGGGAATTCATTTGTAAGAGACTTTGTAAACTCTTTGCAACTTAGTGGAAGAAAACTTTCCATTAACCCATTGCCTCTCTTTCGTTGTGCCAACTTTCATACTTAGCCAAATTCGGGGAGTTTAAGGCTCACTAGCAAGAGGGTTGCTAGGCCGCACGACGCTTAGGAGCATAGCAAACTCTAAGCCCGTGACAGTGCGCTGCCTTTCGGCCATAGCGTGCGCTACGCCGGTTCCTGCCGCACCCGCCCGGCCGGTGCCTGCACCCGTCCGGCCAGTGCGTGCAGCCGCCCGCCACCGTCCCCAACCGTCCGGCCAGTGTCCGACCACCATGATTCGACGACTCGATTTTTCGAAATCGCACGGAACGAACACGACAAAATACTCGGGGACAACATCATTGGTCCGAAATGAAAACAACGGATAACAAATCATCACCTACAGTCTTAAATGCCAAAATTAGTTGTCGAGAAAATAATACCGGAACTCGACAACCGGGAAATATTCGAAAAAATCCAAAATAACCGGAATGAAAATCGTGGGTATTACATTCTACCCCCCTAAAAATAAGTTTCGTCCCGAAACTTAAAACAAAAGCAAGGCGACTCTCGACAACACACCAGAACTCCATGCAGTATAAAGCCACTACGATCCGATTCAATACGCAAGAATGCTTACGAAAAGCAACGAGCATGAATCGTTGCGGTTGATAAAACCGAGCAATACAAAAATCAAGTCACGATTCCAACGCTGAAAGGTATGAAATTCCAGTAACTCACAGATTTGGAAGATCAAATATGAAGAAAATTTCCCAACACTTATGGAAATCGCAAAATGGCCCAGATGTACAATAATCACGATTTTGAGGTCAAACGATAATGATTGGACAACGACGAACGAATAGCAATGATCGAACAACAACGATAACCTTTGAAGTTCATACCTCAAATCAAGACATCAATAACTTGTAGGAAGCACGAGGTGTTAGTTTCGAACACGGTTCACAAGAAATCGATCCGAACTTGGAAAGATCACAACAATATGCACATCAATTTGGAACAATATCAGAACTCGCTCGAATGACAAATGAGAGAAACAACACAAGGTCAGAAGCATTAACGAACACAATCGCCTCAATACGGTTGAACAAAATGGAAACGAGAAGAAGAAGAAAAATGCGGGCATTACATCATATCACCTTTAAAAGAGGTTTCGTCCCCGAAACCTAAACAACGAAACGAAGTGTTTGAAATATCAACCTTCCCGGCCATATCCTCTTGGTCCCGCATCTAGTCTCCATAACCAATCAGATCATAGCCACGGTCGCGTCCATTGTCCCTCAAAGATACTAAGCGGATTCTCACTCAATACGATTGCACCACTTCGCAAAAACAAATATGCTAAAGTACCAACTTAGCATGACATATCACATAAGGTAACCAATAACAACTCGCAAAGAAAATCCACGAGGTATCCCTTTAAAGAAAATCTTTTGAAAATCATTGGATTTGTATGTTATTCAAAATAAACTTTAAAAGTACTTTTGGTACCTCGGGTTATTTCATCAAAACTTGTAATCAACATACTCTAACCGTCTCATTGGAAATCATTTGCCAAAATAATATTTCCTTGTAACCGATGTTATCAAAATCGTCATGCCTTTACTCATCACCATCACCGTTAACAACCAACAAGTTAACCATGCAAGATCATCAAACCATTCCTACATACTCTAACATTTCCAAATCCGAGTTTGAACTTTACATCGAGTGAGATTTTTCATCTTTCACTATATATTTTTGAAAAAGAAATCGTATTGGTTTTTGAAAAAATTATTTTATGATGTGAAAGATTTTTGAAAATCATGTACTCGAATTATTCGAAAATACAATAGTACGTTAAAGTCATTTCTGAAAATTCTTCCAACACTACACAAGAATCAACGACGGTAACATTTTACAAAATGTTCAAGGTATTTTAAAACAACTCTTTCAATACCGTCGAGGTTTTATTTGAGAATCCTAGGCCGGCTCGCAAATTTCAAA
Organism: Orobanche coerulescens; assembly: GCA_033398695.1. Lineage (NCBI taxonomy): Eukaryota > Viridiplantae > Streptophyta > Magnoliopsida > Lamiales > Orobanchaceae > Orobanche > Orobanche coerulescens. The sequence goes on along the minus strand of CM065804.1, from coordinate 67,408,135 downwards.
CAATTTCCAAAGTTCATACAAAGCCGCCGGCATAATCGCAACGTCAAATTAGTTTCAAAAATTGATTTCCGCAACTTGCACAAACTTATGAAAGTTTTAGGAAAACATTTCGAACACACACACACAGCAGACATAATTTATCAACTCACCGAACAAAATCAATTATCACTTAGCGCGAATGAAAGGTCACAACACTCATCCACATAAAACGGTTGTCATCACTAGACAACGCACATAGAATACAGTCACAGACGACTGACTGTAGAAAGTTAGACCTAACGGCTAAAATGCGGTTTCACATCCTCTGTCCCAGCTAACTAACGCACGCTACAACAATTATTTAGTGTGCGCTATTCATGCTGCATTAGCGCGCGTTACAACAACATTAGCATGCGCTACTCATGCCACATTAGCGCGCGCTAGCCTTGTACTTAGCGTGCGCTAACAGCTCAAATTCAGCACGTGATTACGAACATATATACGACATTACTAAAACCGATAGTTACAAATGAACAACGACAGCATATGAATCTAAATGCCATCGATTCACATGCTTACAACACTTCGCGAGCAATCATCAAAGGACGACTGTCATCCAAAATAGAAATCTCGTCTATTAATAAAGAGAGCTGTCTTAACTCATACCGAACGACTTAGCATTCACATCACTGTTTTAATCTAAAACTGGCAACACTGCCCGAACAACAAGAACATCATCACGTATTTCTTGACTAACAGCCATAAAACCGATAAGTTGAAAACGAGAGTCACGTCTTGTCTACATTTTGTAAACTTCACTTGGGTTCAAAAATCGTGTTTTAAAAACTTATAATATAAAATGAAAATAAAATATCGGTAGTTTGAATTCTAAAAAAAATGGCCTTGAGGTCATAATACGAAAATCAAACTTTTTCCTCCCTTTGGAGGATGTTTTAAAACAAAATATATGTGACTCCTCAAAACATCTAAAGTTTTAAAATATCACATTGATGAATTTTTCTTTGTGTAACCACACCAAGGCTATTACTCTTTTAAAAACGACTTATATCAGGATGTGTGTATATATACATATACGTTGGTACCACTTTTATCCTAGCATCATACGAGGACCAAACAACATAGACCACATAATCACAAATCACCTTTAAACTCCACATAATAACACAAAATCATTCAAGCTCGTATATCACAAGGCACAATATAGTAGGGAGACTTACATCCACAGGCCGCACGAAGATGATGGTTGCACCTCGATACTAATCACGGCCGACATCACAGACGACGCGTCGCGACACGACTTAGACAGACACAATCTGACAGAACAAGACACGACAATACCCGACTGGACCCGACAGCCTAGGTTTCCGCAACCTAGGCTCTGATACCATAAATGTAACACCCCCAGAATCAAACCAGGAATATTACACGCCGCAGACCCTCTCCGTGAGGATCCACCAGGCTAGACATCAAAACTACACAATAAATTACATACCGACATGATAAATTACCAAATCCGTAGACCAACTTGGTCTTTCGTCACTAACATACAAGTCAAAAATACACATTTCCATCTCGAATCATAGCCATGCAAGGGTAAAATACGTTCATAAATAAAAAGTACGACAGCGGAAAAGACCATACACATACTCGACTAATTGCACCCAAAACTGGCCTTCATGTGATTAGTATCATTTCCCTTCCATCATCCTTCGCGCCGATCCTGTGTTTTGCTCCCAAACCTGCATGTACCTGGATGCAAAAACAGACATCCACCCCCGAATACTCGGGGGTTAGCAAAACTCCACTGTTTTGCTAGTACAAGTATAAAGTGCAAATACGAGCCATACAAAACACATTCCGAGAATACAACAAAAGTCTTCCCGAGATATTTGATAATTAAAATAGTTCAAGTCTTGAAAGTAGAAACCAAAACAAGAAAGCAATTTGAAAACATTTTCAAATCTCGGGAGTTTTCGAAAACATTTGCGATAGTAAAGTTCTTAATTCTTCAAAAGCCACTTAGGGTCACCGCCCCAATATTCATTTTCCAAAAATGCAAATCCGATTAACAAAACACGGGGTTCACAACCCAATTCATTCCAGTCACAAAACAGAGGGTCCACGACCCAACCATTTCGATCATCAATACAGGGTCCACGACCCGTTCATTCACTTCAATTCACTTCCAACGACACATTACACACAACACATTATTTTTATGCCATTTTAGCCAAACATCAAGACTCGATATATAATGTCTCTCGACTCCGAGCAACAAGCATTGTGATACTCCGGACATATCACAATTAATCAACAGTACAAACACTCTGGAAATTCTCGCGACCCGGTCCAGCCTCCGGTCCCGCCGTAAGGCCACCAAGTCCCTGTGTGCCCCGTCGAGCAATCCCCAGGTGAGAACGCCCACTCGAAGTAACTCTCGCGACCCGGTCCAGCCGCTAAGCCACCAGGTCCCCGTGTGACCCCGTCGAGTCAATCCCCGAGTGAGAGTACCCGAGAAAAACTTTACAAATTTCATCAATTCACATTTCCAAAACCGAAATCCTCAAGAGTCAATCACAATATATATAGTCGAGGTATTTTGCTAAAATGGCCATATTATCCAACACATACTCACGACCCAAAATTAATACTGTCCACAAAGAAACACACTTATCTCAACAACACCGAACGACACAACCAATATCACACAACTCATATATCCACCAATAACCACATGAATCTACGCACCATTTATAACAAAAGGATTTAACTACAAATTACCGACGACATATTCACACCTAATGACATCATCCGAAGATAGAGAGTTCCTATACTCAACACTAACACATATAGTCAAATGAGCACATTAAGTCTCGAACACAAGATTCGTCCTTTAAGAAAACCATAATTGTAAATATACCGATTCTTTAGAAAAATGGTTGTAAACAATTCGTTTAGCACGTGTCGTCAATTTTCAATCATCATATACACAAAACACGTAATGTATGGGCAAGATACTTGCCTCAGTAGTTGATACCGGACACTCCGACGAACGTGGCTTAACCGGAAAACCTCGATTGCCCACAATTCTCCGGCGGGAACATCGGTAACACCACCGATCGGAAAACGGCGAACGGAAGGGTTCCGGATCGAGTTCTTCGCAAGGAGCCTGACCCTAACATAATACCGTCAAAAATAAACGATCTTACGAGGAAGAATAATCGTAGAACGCCCAAAACCCCCCTCTAAGGATTTTCACCGGACACCTTCAAGGCACCGATTAGGAACTCAACAAAATGAAGAATCCTCGGTAATCCAACCATGGAAAAACAAGGAATTTGATATAAAACAACTTAATAATCATCAGTCCCTCACTATTCTAAGATATAACGAATCAAACGGACGAAATCAACAAAATCCCCAATTTTTCCCAAAACTAGGATTTTAGAAAAACTAACCTTGATTCGCTGGATTGAAGGATGTTATGGAGTGATTAATTGATGTTATCAGCTCCCAAACTTCGTGGATTAGTTGTATAACAACATGCCTTCGTCACCTCCAAGAACCCAGCCGCGGAAGAGAAAGGGAGAAAATGAAAAATGAGTGCAAACAGGACTGCTCGGTAATATTTATACTGGTGCAGCCTAGCGTGCGCTAGACTGCCGAGCTAGCGTGCGCTAGCGGGCGGTCAAGGTCGAGAATGTTCGGCCGGGACCGCCATCATGCGCTGAACACGTGCGCTGTCAGCCCAGCCACATTCCAGAGACTTCCTGGCTCGGCCAGGTAGCGTGCGCAACCTTCAGGCCGTAGCGTGCGCTACCTGCCGGCCAGAAGCGTCTTGATGTCCGGCGATAGCGTGCGCTACTGCCGATCCTCGATCCGTAACCTTTCGCCTTACTGCCTCGGCCGACTAGCACGCGCAGCCAACCGGTCGTAGCGTGCACTGCCTCCCGGGCGTAGCGTGCTGTCACGCCCCACCTTAAGGCAGCAGGCATCGCACAACATCCGGCCGAAGCCTTCCGGACGGGCGCGCAGCAGGCTCGCGCGCGTGCATGGACCGGGCCAAGCTCACAGAGCACTACCCCCCTATAATAGGCTTAGACGGAAAAAGCCTTGTGACAGCAGTAGACATTGAAAAGCCGAGGAACCCACTCTTCATAAAGAAGACCCTAGAAGCTTCAAGATGGAGACCAATCAATTCCAGAAGGTCAAAGAGGGTTCCATAAGGTCAGAAATCGGGTCGGATTGCTACGGGCCAAATCGGGCCTTGGCCAGGCTGGGCCAGGACACTTCGGGCCGGGTCGGGCCGGACGTTCCAGAGGGGGCTGGAGACTCCAAGAAGACTTCTTAGAATTACCTAGAATTGTATAGATCATTCTAGATGATGGCATTCTTGTAAATACTTAGAATATTAATGTTTTGTTGTTAATTTGTTAGCCTATGAGGATTAGTATAAATACCCCCCCTTGGGGCTCATTTGTAACACACCTTGAGAAATCTGATTTGCTACAGTGCAATAAGAGAAAACCTTCCCCAAAGCATTTCTTACTTTCCTTCCTAGCAGTCTTGTTCATTAATAGGCTTACTACTTAGGCTTGAGACAACCTAAGAGTGCCGTACGGCAAGGACTTAGCGAAGCGCAAGTATAACCCCATGACAGTAGTTGGTATCAGAGCCAAGGTTGAGACAACCAAGGCGGAGTTTCGAAGATTGCTAGCTGATCGTGCAAGGAGTAAGATGGCACAATCATCCGACATTACCCAACCCAACACTCAGGCCGAGAAGACCAAGAAGGGCAGAGACAAGTCTGTCGACCGGATTGCTGCCATGGACAGCCGAGTGACTCGACTGGAGGAGGTCTACGATGAGGTTGCGAAGAGGGTGGATGACTTAGAAGAAGCTGGTGAGGAGCTGCACAACCAGGTTCTTTCTACTATCAATGCTTGTGATGGGGACATGTCTTGTGTGTCAACAAGACAAGGTGGAGCAACAACAACCTGGTGGACTACTTCAACCATTACCCATACCGGAACACCCTTTTGAAAGCATTTCAATGGACTTTATTTCGGCTTTGCCTAAATCGGATGGGTACGGGTCGATCATAATTGTGGTGGACAGGTTCTCAAAATACGCAACCTTTATTCCAGCACCGGCGGACGTGACGGCTCTGGAGACGGCCAAGTTGTTCTTAAAGCATGTGGTGAAACATTGGGGCATTCCAAGGACGATCGTGAGTGACCGAGACCCACGTTACACAGGGAAGTTTTGGTCTGGACTTTTCAAGCTATTGGGCTCGAATTTAGCATTCTCAACAAGTTTCCACCCACAGACGGATGGGCAGACAGAACGAGTTAACGCACTGCTTGAGTGCTACTTGCGGCACTATGTGAGTGCCAATCAGCGAGACTGGGCCAAACTCTTAGACACGGCCCAATTCTCATACAATTTGCAGAAGAGTGAATCAACGGGACGCAGCCCATTCGAGCTCGCTACAGGGAGACAACCGGCGACAACGAACAACATTGCCACCGGATACTCGGGACAGAGTCCCGCAGCATATACCTTTGCTAAAACATTACAGGAGGAATCGGACTTGGCTCGAGCATCACTGGACAAGGCAGCCAAGAAGATGAAGAAATGGGCCGATCTCAAGCGACGAGTGGTCGAGTTCAATGAAGGAGACTTAGTTATGGTGAAACTTCTCCTGCAACAATTTAAAGCATTTCGGGCTGTGCATAAGGGACTTATCCGGAGATACGAGGGACCCCACAAGATCGAGCGGCGTGTTGGGACAATTTCATATCGAGTGGAACTACCGCCGAAGATAAAGATACACCCGGTCTTTCATGTTAGCCAACTGAAGCCTTACCATCAGGACATGGAGGATCCGGGCCGAGCTCAGTCACATCAAGCACCTACTGCCGTGATTACCTCCTTTGACAAGGAAGTAGCCGAGATCATTTCACATCGGGACGTTCGACGAAGGGGCGTGACCCCATACACCGAGTTCTTTGTGCATTGGAAGGGACTCCCAGACGCTGAAAATATCTGGGAACATGAGGATCACCTATGGCAATTCCAGCAGAAGATTGAAGAATATCGCGACAGCATCGTGCCGAGGACGGTCACGACTTTGGTGGGGGAGAATGTCACGCCCCACCTTAAGGCAGCAGACATCGCACAGCATCCGGCCGAAGCCTTCCGGACGGGCGCACAGCAGGCTCGTGCGCGTGCATGGACCGTGCCAAGCTCACAGAGGACTACCCCCCCTATAATAGGCTTAGACGGAAAAAGCCTTGTGACAGCAGTAGACATTGAAAAGCCGAGGAACCCACTCTTCATAAAGAAGATCCTAGAAGCTTCAAGATGGAGACCAATCAATTCCAAAAGATCAAAGAGGGTTCCAGAAGGTCAGAAATCGGGTCGGATTGCTACGGGCCGAATCGGGCCTTGGCCGGGCCGGGCCAGGACACTTCGGGCCGGGTCGGGCCGGACGTTCCAGAGGGGGCTGGAGACTCCAAGAAGACTTCTTAGAATTACCTAGAATTGTATAGATCATTCTAGATGATGGCATTCTTGTAAATACTTGGAATATTAATGTTTTGTTGGTAATTTGTTAGCCTAGGAGGATTAGCATAAATACCCCCATGGGGCTCATTTGTAACACACCTTGAGAAATCTGATTTGCTACAGTGCAATAAGAGAAAACCTTCCCCAAAGCATTTCTTACTTTCCTTCCTAGCAGTCTTGTTCATTAATAGGCTTACTACTTAGGCTTGAGACAACCTAAGAGTGCCGCACGGCAAGGACTTAGCGAGGCGCAAGTATAACCCCGTGACAGTGCGCTGCCTTTCGGCCATAGCGTGCGCTACGCCGGTTCCTGCCGCACCAGCCCGGCCGGTGCCTGCACCCGTCCGGCCAGTGCCTGCAGCCGTCCGGCCACCGTCCCCAGTCGTCCGGCCAGTGTCCGACCACCATGATTCGACGACTCGATTTTCCGAAATCGCACGGAACGAACACGACAAAATACTCGGGGACAAGATCATTGGTCCGAAATGAAAACAACGGATAAAAAATCATCACCTACAGTCTTAAACGCCAAAATCAGTTGTCGAGAAAATAATACCGGAACTCGACAACCGGGAAATATCCGAAAAAATCCAAAATAACCGGAACGAAAATCGTGGGTATTACAGTTTGGCCTTGCGATTTCAAATGAGTTTTTACGACGGTTTTTGTTAAATGGATTTTATAAACCTTTGTGCATTTTTAAAGATAGTACCGTTGTTGGCCTCTTGGGCATTTGTAAATATTTGCGAAAAATTCTTTTAGCCTTGTGGGTTCCATCTCGGGGCCCACGGCGCTGTAATATTTCCGGTTAAATCTGGGGATGTTACAAATATGCCCTCGAATGCCACTCAGGGGATGAGAGAGTAGGGGCATTGTACTTGTGATTATGGAATAATTAATAAAAAGGCAATATGATTCATTCACTGTTTATTGTATTTCAAATGCATTCTTGATTTGGTAAACATTGAAGTGAAGTCCATGTTAATAAAACAAACATTCCATTCTCATTATAGGATAAGAGAAAATGCACTGGAAGTATTTAAAGTTTATTTACGTAAATTGTTCACAAGTCAATAAACTTAAATGGGCATTAAGTTTTAGTAAGACTTGTATAACTAATGCTAGGACGTGTGCATGTCTTGATGTAGGACACAAGTCGTCCAGGAATAAGTCTAGAAGGGGAGGTGAATAGACTTATTGAAACTCTTTTCCATAAAGGATGAGTTTCTCAGCTGATAGGTATGCGGAAGTCAGCTGATGACGAAAGCAAATAGCTAATGGAACAGTTAAGTATGAATGCAGCAATTAAGTATGATGCTAAAACAGTAAAGTATGCAGGCAATTTATAGTGGTCTCAGATGCGGGGTAATCCTCTACTAATCTACTTTCTCCAAACCAGTTGGAGATGAATCCACTATAATTTTCAACCAGTGATAAATATTACAGTGATTCTACAACTTAGCTACAACAACTTCCAACTAGTGGAAATCCTATCGTTGCAACTCCTTTCTGACTGCCTAGCACCACTTGATCTTCAAATCCTTGGATGCCTATCAGTCGGGAAACTTCAACCAGTGAAGTACCCCTTACTCATGTTTTAAGACAAGAGTGTTTCGTCTTCTCCAACTAAGAGCTTTCTTCGTATATGAATGAGATTACTGCTCTTCACGATGCTATAGATTTTTGATTGCTTAGATTGCTTTGATCACTTGAAAGTATAGTTCGCACCGTGCTGCTCAACTTCAAATCTTTGGATATATATACAGGTGTCGATCCTTTGAGCTTTTCTTCATAGCCGTTACAAATCTGTAACAAATTCGTCCATTGGAGAAATAGACTTCTTTGTTTTTCTTTCTGAACGTTGCAAGGCTGGATTCCCTTATTTTAATACATTTTTTGACTGTTGTGAAGACTTCCATGTGATGGCACCGAATCTTTTGATTTAATATGAATAAAGTCTTCAGAGGTGGGTCTGGATGATTTATTTAAATCATATCCTTCTGGGAATCTCTCCAATTTGTCCCTTATCGCCCGCATGTGACTTTCCGTGATTATTGACTATTCAACGCATGCTGACGTGGATTGGTTTGCTTGGCTGATCACTTAACTGACCTCTATGTGGTCAAACTGTCTGATGTGCAGTCAGTCTTCTCTGATGTAGACTTCTCTGATGTGCCGAATTGTCTGAAGTCTTCTGACCTGATTGAACTTGACTGATCTGATGGTCAAACTTCAGATGACTTGACTTTTCTTCTTGACTGCAGTCTGGTCCAACTTCGCTGATTAAATTGTTGACCAGAACTTCTCTGATAAGGGTTGCCTGATATAGCTCGTCTACGGTCAACCTTATCCGAACAGTTGAGTTGACCAAGACTCGACTGATAGATACTTTAGCCAATTTTTAAAGCCTAACTTATATGGCTTATAGAAGATACTTATTTGGTTCGTCTTTATATTTTGCCAAGTATCTAACTTAACACAATTTGGCCAATGGAAGATACTCATCTGATTTTTCCTTATATTTTGCCAAGAAATAAACATACATATGAATAAACAAATACAATGATGACATCATCAAAATCTAACAAGTATTCCTAACACTTGATAGCATAGTTATAAGTATATTGGTGGAACCAGTATACTCGAACATGACTCATACTTGATTCAGTCACACGGTATTCACTCTATGAGAGTCGATGACGAATCAAAAGGTTGTGATAGTATACATGGACCTTTGATTTGAGGGTTCAGTAGAAGATGTGCCTGTGACGTTTAGTTTGTCATTAGAGTAGTTAGACTCATTTGCTTAATTGCTGAGTCAACCTCGAAGTGCGGACTATACGGGCAGGTAGCAGTCTTTACTGTACGCCAAGAAAGGATTCTATCTCCTGTTAATGAGCAGACGAATGTCCTATACGGTTAATGGCAAATAAGATCATAAGCCTTTGGCCAAAGCATTCTGATATAGTTGTATTAGATACACTAATAATCAGTCGGTCTTGATTTGCATTAACACATGTATAGTGTCTAGTCAACAGTAGGATTTGACTTTACCGTGACCCGAAGACTTGACCGGGACATCTGATGAAGGGTCTATACGTATATTTTATTCACGACATAATGGTTCTGGAATGATCCCTTCATTCGTTCTCAGTCGGGGTTTACAGTGCGGCCCGCTAGGCTGGCTAACTGCTGCCCGCACTCATTGGTTCCTTCCAATGCCGGCTGAGACGGACCTACGGAGTCGCGCATCAGGAGCGTTGACGGATAAATGTGAATTTATTATCTCTATATTAATATTAGATATTGGATATCTAAATTATGATTTATTGGATAAATCAAAATTGCGGTCTTATGAATTGAAATTAAGATACTAGGTACTTAATTTAATTCATAAATTATATTTCTAAGAGAAATATATTTGTATTTGATATAATTAATTAATTAGTATAAATACATTGGTTATTAAACGGAGCGTATTTAACGGATTCGTTTGACGAAAGTCCGGGACACGAGCCGAGTGGCTCGGCTCGTTTCTAAGAAACTTTCTCCATGGGCCGCCCCCTCCTTGACTTGTTGTGATGATTTGCATGTGTGTGGGAGCTCACGTGAGTTGAGATTCTTCCATTATTACACATGATTGATGTAAAAGAATCTTTAGTCCTTTATATTTTCAAATCATCATAATAACAAAAAGCACTTCATACAACCTTTTGTGCAAGTGTGTGTGACTGTTACTCTCGGCCGAAGCCTTCATCAAGGGAAAGAAATTTTTTTTCTTTCAACTTTTCATCTTTGAGGTGATACAAAATTAAGAAAAAGAGAGATATAAATTCCTACGATAACTTCCTAGCCGAGTTCTTGGAGAACAGAGTTACGTTGAATTTTTCCGGGCAACTTCCGACGCGTGTGAAGTAGAGGCATCATATTTTCGGTGCTTGGGATGAAGGATTGTTCGTGCTCGAGCTCGGGTTCGTGATCATCATCTTACGAAGATTTATTTCAAAGGCTTCAAGGGTATTGTTGGCCACTAAGTATACTGGATACAGTTTGGAAAATAGTTTAAACAACAAACTGTATGGATTTTAAATCTGAGTGCGTAGCGGAAGTCTTGGATACAGTAGGTTGTTGTGGATACAGCAACTAAGTGTATAGTGTATACTTAATTTATCACAGTAATTAAAACAGTAAAAGCTGAAGGTAAATAACACAGTAATTAAAGTGGTTCGAGGTAAACCCCTCTACGTCCACTGGTCCTCCACACAGGAGTAAAAAGTTTATTATAATTACTACGTACACAACTACGTAATTATAACAACACACACAATCAATATATCGTTCACACAGATTGATATAAAGATCTTAGCTTAAACCGTTCACACAGATTGGTTTTGAGCTAATGCTTTGACTTGCTTCTTCACACACAGTTCTGAAGCTTCGTCTACTTCAATGCAAATCCTTCACACACAGTTCCGGAGAAGCACAGATTGTTCAACGTATAGAGCATATGGTGAACAACAACTTTAACTTTAAGAGCTTTCAGCTGATGAAGTGTTGTTCAGGATGATGAGCACTGTATATCTCTTTAGATCTTGATTGCAGTAAGCTTTGGAGATATGTTTTGCTCTGATGATAACTTTTGATAGTTTGAGAGTTAGGTGACTGGTCACTTATCTTCAATGCCTTCATAAGATATATATATAATCTCTGAAGCATATATCCGTTGAGATGTATCCGTTTGAATGAGATTTCATTCCAACGGGATTATGACACGATCCGGATTTCGCGGGATTCTGAAGATCTGAAGACTGGCAGTATTTAAATACTTTATCCTTGAGTATTTAAATACTTCTTTATTACACGGGACTTGACTTCTGGATATTCCTTCTTTGTCCTGTTGTGAGCTGTATGGAAGATAACTGTATTTTGAGTTTCGAGACAGTTTCCATACTTTGTCTTTTACAAGACTTCTTGCTGTACTGAAGGACTTCACTATATGCTGATTCGAGGCAGGTCTTCGATACAGGATAAAACCTCAAGGCTTCGATACAGTTTCCTTTACTGTATTCGGATTGGCATATATGTCAAAACCTCTTTATTAAATATCATTCGATACAGGGATCGGATATCCCGGCTGTTTCGATACAGGGTCTTTGTTTTCCCAACAATTTCCCCCTTTTTGACAATTTGCCAAGACTTGCTTTCTTAATTTTTCAAGTCTTCTTGATGATGCCAAAACCTTCTTCATGAAGTGATCTTCTTTGATGTCTTCTGGCAGATTTCTTGGTCTTTCGTCAAAAGGTCTGACTCTTAGTAACTTAGTCTACAATAATGAACTGCTCGCAGGCGAGTTCGATACAGTTTAAGATTTATTACAGCTTAAGCTTATGATTGGCGCGCAGGCACAATCTTACAATGTATTCTAAGCTTTACAACTGAATTCATGAACTGTTCGTAGACTAGTTCGTACAGCTTAATTTTCAATCAAGTTATCTAACTTGAGATTGCTATCAAACAATTTAAGTAATCATACATCAACACAGTAGATTACGAGTTGTAATCTTTCAAGACAAACAAACGCTTTTATTGATATTCAAAATGAATTGAGTACAAGGTTTGCTGTTTCGAAGAGAAATTACAAAACAAAAATAATATACAGAGATTTCGGCTCTTATCTATAGTCCGCATGCCTCTATGGCTTTTTCACTGGTTCATTCTCGGTACCACGCCACCAGTTCTGAAGAGAATCATTGCCTCGATCCTGGTATATAGCTCTTCCTTCATGGGATCGATCAAAGGCAAGTATCCAGTCTTCTAGATGGGTGATCCGATCTCCTCTTCTGTGTTTGGATTTCATCTCGATTTGGAGAGGGAGTTTCCCATCTTCTAGCATCTTCGTAAATTTGTCTGCGGCCTCCGCTAACGTTTTATAGTTTTTGAAGATGGCGGATTCCCTAATGAGTTTGACAAAGTATCTCATCAGTTCGTTCTTCCTCCAATGCTTCACTTCGTCGGTAGTAGGATTGCGGTTGGTCGGCAGACGAATTTCAGAAGGTCTCTGAATAAGAGTTTGCCAAGGGACATTGGGATCATGAAATTCCGGTCGGGAGCCTGAAATTTTAAAACTTTGGGAGGGAGGTGCTAGTTTGTTCAACTCGGCAGTGATACTGTTTTGAGCAGCCTCAAATTCCCTTTCTTGTTGTATCCTGATTCTCCTAGCAGCTTCTCGTGCCTCTTCCCTCTTTTTGGCTTCATCAAGACTTTTCAGGATTTCTAGAGCAGCATCTTGTTTTGTCTCGATGCTAGTCATTCTCTCTACAAGGGAGGAAAGAGTCTGCGACATTTCCTTAATGCATTTGTCGTGAGCGCACAGTTGAGAGCTGTTTTCAATCATAGCACAAGCGGTCTTGGCTTCAGCTATCCTCGTTTTTGTTGCTTCTTCCTTCAGCAGTTGCTCCTGCTTATCTTCCATGATTTTCAAAGCTTGTTTGAAAACTTCTGGCCAAATAATGAATGCGTCGACAACACGAGATACTTCATGTTGAAGAGTGGTCATTTCTTCCACGGCAGAAGTGTGCATCCAATTTAATGCTTTCTCAACGGAAGATAGAGCATTTACTGCATCCTCGATGAATACAGTTTGAAGGCCAAGTGCACGCAGGCGCTCTTTCCGTGCGGCAGAAATCGGAGAATCTGGTTGGTCAAGGTCTGCAGAGCTGTTCAACCTTCTTACATTCACGGATGGGCGTGAAGTAAGTTGGACATCCTCAGGTTCGATACCGTCCTCGGATTCCACGGTTGAAGGCGGGAGCGGCTTCCTGTGGTTCGATGTGAGGGGTTTGAGAAGCTTCTGTGCGGAGATTCTTCAAAGATACATGGATACGGGAGGGACCGAATCCTCCTGTTGTCTTTCAGAACAGCTTCTTGGTCGCAGAGGCTCAGTGCCTGTTCCAAAATTTCTTCTACTTCCTCATTGGAGGGACCGATTCCTCTTCGTCGGGAATGTTCTCATCTTTGTAGCGAAGGGGATTGTTCGGGTAGAAGGCCCTTCGTCGTCTCGGGTGGAGAGGCGTCTCGAGCTTGACCTCTTCACGACTCATCCTCGGACACCTTGTAAGGCATCGTCGCCGTAAATCGAGTCATGATCTTCGTCGTCTTTTGGATTAGTGGGAGAATCCTCTGACTTTTTCTTTCCTTTCCTCCGAGCATCAGATTTGTGCAGAAGATGGCTTTCAATTAGATCCTTGCAGGAGGGATTGTCCCATCGAAGCAGCGCCTCAATTTCTGTTGAGTCCATCACTTCTGAGACGAATCTCTCTTCGTGGCTCCAATCGCTCCAGTTGTACAGTGTATCGTACGGAGCTAGCCTGTAGCCTTTCCATTGCAAAAATCTTTCGTAGGCGTGTTCAATTTGAACCGAAAGAAGGGTCTGATTAATAATCGAGTCAGGGGAGGGACTTCGTACAACGTCTGGAGATGCTGTATCGAGGGATTCCTATACAGGTATGGGATCCTGTACGGAAGAGGGACTTCTTACAGGGGATGGTGCCATGAAGAAAGAAGGATCCTGTACGGGTGTGGGATCCCGCAGAGGAGAGGTAGCTTTTGGCTCCAAATGGGCAGCCGACTCGCTAAAGTCTTGATCGTTGGCAGATGTCTCAATATCCGTCCTAGCCGCCAAAGGCTCGGGATCTACTGTCGATACAGTAGGAGACACCTCTTCCACAGGGGTTGGGCCCTGGGGTTCTTCGTCAGTGGGTTGAGCCACGGGGGAGATTTCTTCAGAGGGCTTGGCAGATTTGACTTTAGAAAGCCTCCTGAGTCTCTTCTTGGGCTTCTCACCAGCAGAGCGTTTCTTGCTGTGAGATCTTTTTCGCTTCTTTGAAGATTCCACTTCTTGGAACTTCAAGGATTCATCTCTTGGATTATCATAAATTGGCATGTGCCTGGTTCTTGGGTGGTTGCAAGACAAGGTGCTCTGGTTATACGTGATGAGCTTGACGCCTCCTAAGTATATCCTCGAGCTATTCTTCTTCGCATCGGCGGATTGCGTCAGTCCGCACTTCGTCAGGATATAGTTCAACATTAAACCGAAAGATTTCTTCTGGGTGGCAGGTTTGCACACCTCCTCTTGTAGGCGCTTCAGGATTATTTGGCACCAATTGACCTTTTCACAGGTCAGAATAGCCACCATCATCCTGAACCTCAAGTTGGTACACATCTCGAACGCACCAGTTCGATTCTCAATAATCCAGGAGCAAAAATCATGAAGATACACATAAGGAAGACAAAAGTTTTTCTTGTGACATGTGGTCTGCACTATGTCAACAACTTTGGACCCTGTGAACAGTCCATAAAATTTAGTAATGAGCTCTTGAGACCCGAATGTCTCAAGTTGATCCATGGTCAGGCCATCAGCGGGTAGCCTGCAGATGTTTTGGAGCAGATCGTGATCGATACAGATCTCAACTCCCTGGACTGAAGCAGTGATGTCAGCAACATGACCTCCTTGGGCCAATGACAGAAAACGTACGGCCGCGTTGAGGTAGAATTCCTCAACCAGATGGGTGTCGAATTTGTCAGCAGTCTTGCTTCCAAGGCGATAGAGGCCTTGTTGTTGAAAACGAGTTATGATATATTCCATGGGTTCTGCGTCATTGGTTTCTGAGAGAATACGCTCAATGATGACAGGTTTGGAGAAGATCCGGCCATCAATGATGTTAGCAAATTTCTTCAGAGCAGGAGAAGAAGATTGTCCAGCCATTGATGTTTTCTTAAGAAAAAGGTGCAAGAAAATAATCGAAATATGCAGTAAAATGCAGAAAAATATGTAAATTTTTTTGCTTGAGAACTCTTGAATTTGCGAAGGCATAAAGAGTCTCTAATGGCGGTCAGTCCTTTTATAGTGGCGCGAAATAGGGTTTGCAGTACGAATGGTCAGATTTTAAGGGATGGGAACCGGTTTTGAAATCAACGGTTAAGATGGACTGAGTGTAACTGGTACGCTAATCCATTGAAATGTTTAAAAATTGAGCGGGTCCCACTTCTGACATAGGTTGATACCCTAAATGCCTAAAACGGCGGTTTAAAAATAATAAACAATTTAAAAACATCGCGGCTTTTGAGATTCAGTTGTCCAGATGTCGTGTAAGGCATTTAATGTACATGACGTTTGACATAAAAACAGGGCACGTGGACAAAAATTATTTTGAAATGGAAATAATATTATATTATATACTGAATCAAAATCCTATAGCATGTGCTGTTTCCGCGTCGATACAGCGTTCCCCCTCAAAAAGGTGCTTTATAGGTTTTGAATTCCATACAGCAATATTTGGATTAATGCTGTATTCATGGGTCCTACAGTATTCCCCCTTAATTATTGCACACACCAGCTGTAGGATTCATATGTCTTCGCTCGCTACAGTGTTGTATTGACGATTCTGAGTGTACAAATAATTAATGTTGGATACTGTATTCTTGGGTCTTACAGCATTCCCCCTCAATTGTTGAGTAAAAACAGTAAATTACTTTCAGGGAGTCTGGCTGTAGCATGCCCAATTCTTGTCTGAGCATGTTGAATCTTGCTGTGTCGAGCGTTTTGGTGAAGATGTCGGCTAGCTGAACGTCTGTATGAACCTTTTCCAGGCGAACATCCTTGTTCTCGATGTGATTCCTTATAAAATGATGCTTCATGTTGATATGTTTAGTGCGCGAGTGCAGAACAGGATTGTGCGTGATTGCAATTGCACTCGTGCTATCACACATGATTGGAGTCTCTCTAGCATCGATTCCATAGTCGGCAGGTTGTTCTTTGCATCCAAAGGATCTGCATACGGCCTACCAATGACATAGTACTGATTCACCGTGGAAAGAGAGTTAGCCAATTGCTTCTTCTTGAACCAAGAAACGAGTCTAGGTCCGAGAAAGTGACAAGTTCCACTTGTACTCTTCTATCTAGCTTGCGACCTCCGAGATCCGAGTCGTCAGATCCAACTAAATCGAATCCGCCTTCCTTAGGATACCATAGTCCTGCATCGACTGTTCCTTTAATGTACTTCAGGATTCGTTTAGCTGTATTGAAGTGTGATTCCTTAGGTGCAACTTGGTATCTCGCACACACTCCAACAGCAAACTGGATATCGGGCCTGCTAGCCGTTAGGTACAGGAGCGAACCAATGAGCTTCCTGTAGAGTGATTGGTCAAACGGCTTTCCGGCTTCATCAGCACTAATTTGCACGGAAGTGTTCATGGGGGTTGGCGAGGATTTGGAAGTGTTCATTCCAAATTTGTTGAGAAGCTCCTTGCTGTATTTCTCCTGGTTGATGAATATACCTGTAGGCAACTGCTTTACCTGCAAACCTAGGAAATAACTAAGTTCCCCCATCATACTCATTTCAAATTTACTTTGCATGATATGAGAGAACCCTTGACATAGAGCAAGGTTAGTTGAACCAAAAATAATATCATCCACATAGATTTGCACCATAAGAAGGTCATCACCTTCCTGTATCTTGAACAAGATTTTGTCCACAGCACCTTTCTCAAATCCGTTGTTGGTTAGATCTTTGGGACGTGGTTTTGTACTGTGCTCTAGGGGCTTGTTTAAGTCCATACAGTGCTTTCCTTAGCCTGTAAACTATATCGATACCGTCTGTGTTGGCAAACCCTGGTGGTTGTTCAACATAAACTTCTTCTGCAAGATCTCCATTCAGGAAAGCACTTTTGACGTCCATTTGGTATACGATAAAACTCTTATGGGCGGCAAAGGCTAAAAATATCCTAATAGCTTCTAGTCTCGCTACAGGGGCGAAGGTTTCATCATAGTCGATTCCTTCTTCCTGACTATAGCCTTGTGCTACTAGTCTGGATTTGTTCCTTATGATAAGTCCATTTTGATCCTTTTTGTTTCGAAATACCCATTTGGTTCCTATAACCGATTGGTGTGTTGGTATGGGTACAAGATACCATACATTGTTTCTTTCGAAACCGTTAAGCTCTTCTTCCATAGATGTTATCCAATGAGAATTGTTAAGAGCGTCTATGGTCGAAACAGGTTCGGACTGGGCTAAGAATACAGCGATAGTGCACATATTGAGTCTCCTAAGTTCGGATTGAGATTTCCATTCAGGAAACTGTGAAACTTCAGCATTAGATTCTTCTTGTGCACAAAGTACATTTCCTTGTGTACTCTGTATTCTCCTACGAGTAGAAACACCGGCATTAATGTTTCCAATGATCAGCTCTTACGGGTGATCTCTCAACCATCTTCGGTCGGGTTCTAATTCAGGATCCGTCAGTATCGAAAGATTCTGTGGATACGACTTGACTTATGCGTCGGCTTCATCCACATCGATTCTTACAGCTGCGGGGTTGATTTCTAAATCAACGACAGGTTCTATGGGTGTTGGTGGATCCAAGATAGATAGATGGTGAATGTTCTGAGTGATATCATCTACTCCTGTAGGGTCATGGTGTGGTTCGTCGAACACTACATGAACTGATTCCTCGATCGTCAGCTTCCTTTTATTGAAGATTCTGAAAGCTTTGCTGACGGAGGAGTATCCTACGAATATTCCTTCATGTGATTTTTCATCAAAGGTTCTAAGTTGGTCCTTCCCATTGTTCAATACATAACACCTGCATCCAAAAATGTGGAAATACGAAACTAACGGAGTTTTGTTATTCCATACCTCATATGCTGTTTTGTTGTGGTGCTTGTTGACGATACAGCGGTTTTGAGTGTAGCACGCTGTATTGGTTGCTTCACCCCAGAAACGCTGTGGCAATTTGCTTGCGGCAATCATTGTCCTTGTTGCTTCTTTCAACGTCCTATTCTTTCGCTCGGCAACACCATTTTGTTGAGGTGTACGGGCAGCTGAGTATTCGTGCTGTATTCCATTCTCCGAACAGTATTGCTCTATGAAGCGGTTAGTGAATTCTGTACCTCTGTCGGAACGAATGCACACGATACTCGATGCCTTTTCATTTTGCAACTTTCTCAGGAGCTCGGGCAGCTTTGATGTTGTTTCCTTCTTCTTGCTAAGAAATATCATCCAAGCATACCTGGAATAATCATCAACAACAACCATGCAGTATTTCTTACCTCCCAAACTTACTGGGTCCACAGGACCGTAGAGATCCATGTGTAGCATTTCCAACACTCTTTGGGTTGAAATGTAGGATTTGCTTTTCATGGTTGACTTGATTTGCTTGCCTTTCTGGCATGGTCCGCAGACGCTGTCCTTCTTGAATGACACATTTGGCAAACCTCTAACCATTCCCTGTCTTGAGAGCTTGTTGATCGTCTTGAAGTTGATGTGAGACATCCTCTTGTGCCATAGCCAGCTAAGATCTGCAGTGCCTTTGGCAACAAAGCATGGAATTGAGGAGCTCATAGGCTTCCAGTCAGCAATGTACATATTACCTGATCTGCTTCCTGTAAGCACAACTTCCTTGGTTTGGGTGTTCTTGACTCTACAGCGATCTATATAGAACTTCACCGAGAACTTTTTATCACAGAACTGGCTAATACTAAGTAGATTATACTGTAGGCCTTCAACATATGCAACATTGGTGACCTTGAATTTCCCGACAAGTAGGTTTCCTTTCCCTCTTGTTCTTCCTTTAGACTTATCACCGAAGCGAACTTTTGGACCGCGACCTTCTACAAAATCAGATAGCTTGCTCCTATCTCCGGTCATGTGACGAGAGCATCCACTATCAAAGTACTGTATCCTCCTCTAGAATGTCCCGTAACAAAGAAATTAGGTAGATTTAGGTCCCCTTTGATTTTGGGTCCATGTATGTTAGTTCCTTTAGGTACCCAAGTTTTCTGGCAGCAATTGGTTTCTTGTAGGACATACTTGGTACAGTGTTGCGATATCTACGGGGCATATCCGTAGTCGTTATAATCATGATAATTATTATGCATGTAAAATTCAGGGTTATTGTTATTATTCCAAAGACGAGTGCCGTCTAGGAGGTGGAGCCATTTTCTTAGGCTATGACTTGTCTTCCGGGTCTCCGGTTGGATTCCCAATCTTGTTGTTGATACCGAATCGGCATCTCTTTGTCTTGAGGGATAACGGGGCTCTGTATCCAATACCTCGAGTCATGCGATAGTGCTGCCGTGCGGGCCTTTGGTGGTTGGATACGCCTTCCTTCAACGAGCCGCATTGTGGCCGTTGATATGCTTTGGGAGCATCTTTGTTGAGTGCGCCTCACAGGTTGGAATGGCTTATGATTCCATATGCAGTATAGGATTGCCGGGCGGAATTGCAGCCTTCGGTTTCTCGATACAGCGGAGTTCCTTCATGGGACTAGGGGTATCTTCCGATTCTGGAATGTGTTCCACACTCTTGACGAACACTGTACTAGTTTTCCCTTTGTTTGAACATGAGCTGTATCCTAAGCCACTTTTATCATGAGCATGTTGCCCAGTGTTCAGAATTTCTTCCATTCTTTTGGACGATTTTTCAAACGACTTCAGAATGGTCTCAAGTTCAGTTTCTCGCTTTTCGAGAGTTGTGATTTTGGTTTGTAGTAGAACCAAATCATTTGTCTTGCTATCATTGTGGGTTTTAACCTCATTTAGTTCATGAGCAAGTTGATGATTGCTCTCCATGAGTTTTTCAAAATCAACCTTGCTGGTTTCACAATCAAGAGACATATTTTCATAATTTATTTTCAGCAAGTCATTTTCATCTTTCAGCTCTAAATTTGTTAATTGAAGCTGAATATTCTCAGTTTTTAGAGTCTCATGGGCCTTTTGAATGTTTTTAAATTCATTCATCATATTTTCGAAAGTATGAGATGCATTTGTGGAATAAGCGAGGTTGAACTTACCTCATCGTCATGTCTTCACCTTCTGGAACATCTTTGGCCATAAAGCACATGTATGCCTTATCATCGAACTCATCGTCAGATGAATCACTTTCAGTGACCACCTGAAAATATTCTGCTGATTTGGATGGTGTGGGGGAGGCTTCTGATTCTCCAATCAGGGCCTTGAGCTTGTCTTTCCAAGCACGTCTTCTTTCATCTCTCTCTTATTGCTCGGCCTCAGGCAATCTTTGGACTTTGGGATGAGGACATTTATTTGCATAATGGCCTGGTTTCCTGTGATTATAGCACGAGTTAGCATCACTGAGATGATGTTTCGGTACTTACCTTGTGGATGAGTTTGGGCACTGTATGGAGTCTTTCCAGCATCGTTTGATGAACTTTTTGAATTTATGCATGAGAAGCGCCATTTCATCTTGGGACGGGATGTCGTCGTCCTTGTCGGTATTCTTGTGATCGGGCTTGACGAGCTAGGCATCTTTGTGTCGACGGTTCGTCTGTTGGCGAGCTGTGACCTTTGAAGGAGATTCTTGACTTTCTCTCTTACACAATATCATACTCGAAAGCTTTGAGGTCGAGAAGAGATCAAAGTAGATATTTCATTAAGATTACAGGATACACGCATATTTGTGGTCTTAATGTCCCATCGAGTGGGAGAGATACGAAAATTTTTAAGTTCTTCTCCTTTTGGGTGTAAATTTTGCCCAACGCTTCAAGTTCACCAATAATACCGGTGAATGCGAGGTCAAGTTCCTCAAGTGTTTCCGTTGGTTTCATTTCAAAAGATTCAAATTCTTGAGTTAGTTTTGAAATCTTGTTTTCTTTTGAGAGCTCGGTTCCCTCACAAATCAACTTGAGTTTATCCTGATTTCTTTGGGTCTTGCGACTCTTTACCTTTGAGAACGTGCCTTTGTCAAGAGTGACAAATAACGCGTTCTTAGCCACATTGTCGAGATTGGCTCGCTTCCTTTCATCTGTTGTCCATTGCTCGCGTTCCTTCTCGAGCATTTCGGCATGGTCTTGGCCCTCAATCCTTGCGGCGGATTGACCTTCATGATCTTGATAGGACCATCTGTATAACAAAAATCATCTCTTCGTGCATTGTCGCAAGATGAGCTTCCATTCTAATTCTCGATCGTCAAATTCGTTAATAGAGAACATAGGGACTTTGTTAATCATAGAAGTATCCATACCGATAATATAGGAATGAAAGAGACTGTTTTGAAAATAAGTGATTTGAATCGATTCGGTTAAAAAGAAATACGGTGATTCTTTTTAGAATCAACCGCTCGATACCACTTGTTGGCCACTAAGTATCTGGATACGATTTGGAAAATAGTTTAAACAACAAATCGTATGGATTTTAAATCGAGTGCGTAGCGGAAGTCTTGGATACGATGAGTTCTTTGTGGATACGGCAACTAGGTGTATAGTGTATACTTAATTTATCACGATAATTAAAACAAGAAAAGTCAAGGTAAATAACACAAGTAATTAAAGTGGTTCGAGGTAAACCCTCTACGTCCACCGGTCCTCCACACAGAGTAAAGTTTATTATAATTACTACGTACACAACTACGTAATTATAACACCACACACAATCAATATATCGTTCACACAGATTGATATAAAGATCTTAGCTTAAACCGTTCATACAGATTAGTTTTGAGCTAATGCTTTGACTTGCTTCTTCACACACAGTTCTGAAGCTTCGTCTACTTCAATGCAAATCCTTCACACACAGTTCCGGAGAAGCACAGATTGTTCAACGTATAGAGCAGATGGTGAACAACAACTTTAACTTTAAGAGCTTTCAGCTGATGAAGTGTTGTTCAGGATGATGAGCACTGTATATCTCTTTAGATCTTGATTGCAGTAAGCTTTGGAGATATGTTTTGCTCTGATGATAACTTTTGATAGTTTGAGAGTTAGGTGACTGGTCACTTATCTTCAATGCCTTCATAAGATATATATATATAATCTCTGAAGCATATATCCGTTGAGATGTATCCGTTTGAATGAGATTTCGTTCCAACAGGATTATGACACGATCCGGATTTCGCGGGATTCTGAAGATCTGAAGACTGGCAGTATTTAAATACTTTATCCTTGAGTATTTAAATACTTCTTTATTCAACGGGACTTGACTTCTGGATATTCCTTCTTTGTCCTGTTGTGAGCTGTATGGAAGATAACTGTATTTTGAGTTTCGAGACAGTTTCCATACTTTGTCTTTTACAAGACTTCTTGCTGTACTGAAGGGCATCACTATATGCTGATTCGAGGCAGGTCTTCGATACAGGATAAAACCTCAAGGCTTCGATACAGTTTCCTTTACTGTATTCGGATTGGCATATATGTCAAAACCTCTTTATTAAATATCATTCGATACAGGGATCGGATATCCTGGCTGTTTCGATAGAGGGTCTTTGTTTTCCCAACAGGTATGATCATTTTATCTTCGTATTTATTTTTCGTATATACGTTACTCGATCGATCCCGTTTGGGATTCGTTTTTATTTTTCCGCTGCGTATTTCGTTTTATTTCTGGAATCCCAACAAAAACCTCCCCGAATCGACAACTTACGGAACAGACACCCATGGAAACGGATTGGGAATCACTCAATAACAATAATCGATAAGAAATATCACAACATAAACGAACAATTCGGGTTTAAATAGGCAAAACCCAAAACCCCCCAAAATTGATAATGTTAGGGTTCTAAGCCAAAATACCTTGAATTCGGACGGAGTAGGATGATTTTGTTGATGATAACATGCTACCACGATATCACGGCGATGGAAAATGATGAACACATGGATTGAAAGTGGTAGAAATCGCCCCTGGAAATGACTCTCGCGTCGCCCGTCGAAAATAATATGAAAAGGAACAAGTGAGGACTGATGTCCTCTGCCCGCTGTCTTAAAACAGCGAGACGTTACGGCCGTAACAGTTAGCTTATTACAGACGTAACAAGGCCATCTTTACGGCTGTAACCATTGGGGTGTTACGGTCGTAACACCCTGCTGGACAACAGTTTGGAAAGGCTGCTGTCCGAACCGCCCGGAACGACATCGAAACCCGAGCCTGCTAACAATCCGAGCATATAGTTACGAAGTATTCCCGATGACGAATCTAAGCACAAAAAGGAAACACAATTCCGACTACTCGAAGGTTCGGACGACGGAAGAAAATTTCCCTCAAACTCTAGGAAATTACAAAACGGCCCAAACGTTCGAAAATTACGATACGTCGTCGGATCATTAAACAAAAACTCACAACACGAATAACTCAACTATACGGACTCATGGGAACAAAGGAACAACACAATCGAACGAGTTTTACGAGAATCGAATGTACATGTGACAAGATCATAACATAAAGCATATTACGTAAAAACACCTCCGGAACTCATCCAAATGGAAAAATATCAAGAACAAAATAGATTCAAAAGGGCGAAACGGTTACAAGCGAGTGGTTAAAATAGAAATACGCCCAAAAATAGAAACTGCTAAAAATAGAAAGTACGAATATTACATCACTAGAGTCATATTTTACTAAGTTGTCTTAGTTATCTTTGTAATTTTCTGAGATTATTAATGTATGATGTTGATGGGACCCTTGATTAATAAAGGGGTCTCAAAAAATTATTATCTTATCAATTTATTGAAATTCTTAATTTACGCTTCGAGCCCAAGTCGGGACCAAGGAGAACGTAGATCCCAAAAACACATGGTTTCGCGGAAAAATATTAATTTTATAGAGGTTATTAATTTATCGAGTATTAATTTAAAGAGGTTACATTGTATTATCATCCGTATGGTTGGATCGTCAAAAAAATTAAAAAATACGGAGTTAATCCTAAATAGACTAGTTTGACTAAATAATAATGAAGTGACTATTAAAAAAATACATAAAATAAATTTGATTTTTTTTTTAATTTTTTGCACATCAGTAAAATAATTAGATATTAAAATCCATATGGTTTGATCGTCGAAAAAATATTTTAAAAACAAATACAAAATCAACTCAAAAAGTAAATTCTTGAAAAATAAAAATTAGATAT
The DNA here is from genome assembly GCA_033398695.1 of Orobanche coerulescens. NCBI lineage: Eukaryota > Viridiplantae > Streptophyta > Magnoliopsida > Lamiales > Orobanchaceae > Orobanche > Orobanche coerulescens. The sequence continues at coordinate 67,383,653 of CM065804.1, read as the reverse complement.
TAACATCCATACGGTTGGATCTTCGAAAATGTTATTTTTGAAGTTTTGATTAGTTTTATATTAAAAAATATCAACTCAAAACCAAATATTTTTTTAAGGCATGACTAAAATATGTAAATCTTGACATCCGTACGATTGGATCGTTAAAAAATAATTGAATTTAATTGTGGTAATAGATATACTTTTTTTTAAAAATACTTTGTATCAAATAACAGTTTAAAAGACCAAACACTTGTTTGACAGTAAAGAATACAATATTACAAAAGCAATTGTGTGACGGATACACAACATTATCATACCACCGTTGTTTGAAGACTGCTTAAATATAACATAGCAAAAAACACTTGTCTAATTGCGCCCAAGTCAAACAACGATTTATAAGACACATTGTTTGAAGTTTATTAAAATAATATAAGTTTAAAACAGTTATGTACACCACTCATATTGGGCACCGAAAATGGTTACTGTCAAAACATTAACCCTATTTCGCGAAACACTAATCTGTTTTGCAGCGACCAAGCATATTCCTCAGCCGGGCCTCTAATTTGGATCGTTCATCACTCGGCCGACCCGATTTGCTCTCGACGGCAACAACACTGGAACCCATTCTCCTTTTTCCATGCAGCTGACTCCTGCCCAGCCAACGTTCAAACATATTCTCGTAGGAGACAAATCTACCCCGAACTCAGTCGATGAGTATACTCAATATTTAGCAGATCAATCCACTTCGAAATACAACCCGATTCGCAAAGGTAACTATATCTCTATTTCTCTTGATGATGATATCTCTACTGAGCGAGTTGTGCAGTTGAAATCCTCTTTAATTGGACGCTTAATTCAGCCAAAGAAATTATCTCCTTACAGCCTTCATTATTTGGAAATACCTTTAAGTTCGATTTGGAACACAATCAAAATAGATCCCTATCGACAAGGGATATTTAAATATTTAATTTTCTAACTTGGTGGATCGAGATACTATTTTCAAAAAATGAACTGGAATTTGAAATTTGGATTATTCTGTTTATCCAATTGGTTCCCGAACTTCAATCCTTATAAAATAGTAACATCCAAAGCACAAGTTTGGATACGGGTATACAAGCTACCTATATAATACTGGCATCCACAGCTTCTTTCTAAAATTGGTCGAGCTCTTGGGAACCCCGTACAAATGTACCAACTTTCTTGAATGGTGAAGTCGGTCACTTTGTGAGAATGTTAGTAGCAATTGATATGAAACGCGGGTTGCACGATAATGTCATGGTCGAGTACAATGGGCACTGTGTATTTCCATCCATTGGTTACGCAAATCTGCCACTTTTCTGTGCACGTTGCAACATCATTGGTCACCGGGTGCAATATTTCTAAGTTTAACGCTGCCCCATCTCATCCCAGTGCCAGCCGTAGTACTCCTTCTACGAGTCGCGATTCGAACCATCAAGAGTTTCGTCCAATTCACACAGAAAAAAGGTGCATTCTCAAGAGGAGTAACCCGTACTCCAACGTTCTCAAGGATAAGATTGAAAAGCTTCATAAAGTGTGTACCACTTCCTTCGGAGTTGTGGAGGATGATTGTTCTCAGGCTCACCGAACTATGAGTATTCTCGCTAGAATATCGTGGCCTGATTTGACTGATGAGGATGTAGCTACCCCTAATAGCTCATCTCCAAAGGAACACTCAAGAGAGGTTTTCGAATGAAACGTTAATGCTCTTTCACATGTAGTGTTATTTAGTTTACATTTGCGTAGTTGGGATCGTATTTACTTTCTCCAATTCTTTATGTGCTCATATGCTTTTACTTCTCTATTTTGGTAGCTAAAAATCGGTCTATTTGATTAACATGCATTTAAACCAGCTGATTGGTTTATGTAATTAACACTCTCTTTTCTCTTTTTTTATAATTGATCTTGATGACTTAAAAAATATATATGCAATATGTATCTCGAAATACATATATTTTACAATATGCCCAGGTCAACTAATTTGATATATTTTACATCTAAAAAGGATAATAAATGAGTAATTTAAGGATTCTTGAGGTAGAATGTTGTTCAAAAAATAATATAAATTCGATGCATCTAAATGTGTGTTTCGAATGTTGTTACTACACAAGCAAGATACTGGTAAGTTTGTATTTCAAATACTATTTAAGCATGATGTTTGAAAAATACATAAATTTTGTATTTCAAATAATATTATACACGATATTTGAAAAATACATAAATTTTTAAAGGCAATAAGATACATATATATCTTATATTTTTAGGTATGCAATATATATCGTGAATTGTAGATCATAAAAATACGATTAATTTGATATATTATTCATAAAAAAATGAATAAAAATAAGTAAGTTATAATAGATTAAATATAAATGAGGTTTATTGAAAAATATCATCTTATTCATATTACTAAAAATTTAAAAATATGGCCATCATACAAAATGAAGGAGAACCTTCAAATCTTATAAATTAAAAAATTAGGAGTGGTTTCTACTTATACAAGACATGGTTTTTAAATGAACCAAACTATATATATATATATATATATACAACTCCGCCTGTGATTGTTGTTATGACATTCACCGCCACGGTCCCAAGCCCGGATAAAGGATGAGGGTTGCGGTAGGTCTATGGCAGCCAGCGTAAAATACAGTCACCTTTGATGGACATGAATCATAATTTGAATATTGTTGGGATGTTTCCTCAGAAGCGACACGCTACACATTCCTCGGGATGGTGTCAAATAAGCAAGGGTGTGCTACACTTCTTAGACCCGAGTGTGGTGAAATATTTGCAAGGGTTGCTAGGTCATCGCCCGGAACTGGTGCGCCACCTCGATGTTGGGATTCGGTGATTAAAATCGAAATACACAGCGGAAAATAAATCGGTCCAACCAGATAAAACCAAACCGCAAAAACGGACCGATCAAGCATCGTATAAACGAATATAAATAACGAGAAAGATAATCAAAGAATACTTACCCTCATAGTCCTTTGATAATATAATCTTCGAAGGAAAAACCCGAGCAAGTCTTTTTCCCGATTACCGACACAAACACGAATCCAATTCGTTGTAGCTTGCTGAATGGTCCAACACCGAAAATGCCGAATGTCTCTACGTTATCACGCGTCGAATATTGATCGGAAAAATAAAATATCAGTTCGTTCTCAATGAACACGGCTAGGAATTGATACGGTATTTTTCTTCTCTTCTCTTCTTCCTTTTCTTTCTCTCAAAGATGTACAAGAAAAAGAAAATAAATTTTTCTCTCCTCAACCCAAGCTCACGGCTGATCTCTTCCAAGAAGTAAAGTGATCTTTTCTTCACATGTTGGTGCATTATGATCATTACATATATAATACATAAAGAGATCAAAAATAAACAAATGATGATATCTCATCTATTTGTCCACAAGTGAGATGTCTTCCACCACACCACACCACACACCACATGGAGTCAAATGAGGAAGGTAAGAGGTAACAGAGGAGCGGCCCACACTAGGTTGGTGAGAAAAATGAGCCGAGCCACTCAGTTCGTGTACCGGACGTTCGCGCGTTCAATACATTTCGTTTTATCTCAAATGCATTAATACTTAATTAATTAATCCAATTAATTAATTTTATCAAATAAAAAATTATAATAATATATTTCCAAGAAATAATTATTTATGAATTAAATTAATCACCCGGTAATTAATTTCAATTCACTAGACCGCTTGATTTATCAAATAAATCAAATAAGATATCTAATATCCAATATTAATGAAGAGATAATAAATACATATTTATCCATCAAATATCCTTGTGCGCGACTCCGTAGGTCCGTCTTAGTCGGCAATGGGAGGAACCAAGGAGTACGGGTAACACCTAGCCGATCAGTGCTTCGCATCAGTAACTAAGAACGAATGATCGGATCATTCCAAAACCAGTATGTCGTGAATACCGTATACGTATAAACTCTTCAATCATATGTCCGGACAAGTATTAGGGTCACGTTAAAGTCAAACCCTGCTGTAACTTGACTCTATGCTTTCTGTTAATGCAAACTGAGATCATCGAGCTCTCGTGTATCAAATACAACTAGCTCTAAATGCTCTGGCCAAAGACTTATAATCTCATTTGCCATTAACCGTATAGGACATTTACCTGCTCACTTACAGGAGAAGGAATTCTATCTTGGTATTCAGTAGAGACTGCTACTTGCCCACTAAGTTGCATTTCGAGGTTGACCCCACCCACCGGCGATTGGATCGAACTACTCTAATGACTAACTTAATGTCACAAGCACATCTCCTACTGAAACCTCAAGTCAAAGGTCCACGTATACCTATCACAACCTTTCGATCGAGTCATTGACAAACCCTGAGTGATATCCATGTGACCGAATCGAGGTGAGTCATGTTCGAGTATATTAATCTCATTAGCATACCTATAACGTGTGCTCCCACTAACCCTTAGTGAAGACCGGCACTCTACATGTCAAAGTACACGTTATACAAGTCTTGTCTAAACTTATTGCCCAGTTAAGTTTTATCGACTTGCGAACGATTTAAGCATTCGAGCTCTAAATACTTCTAGTGCCTATCTCCTTATCTCTATAAGGAGTAGAATGTTTGCTCTCAAATACAAGGACTAATATTCTATATACCAAATCACAATGCCAGTGATATACAATAATATAGAAATAATTATTGCCTTATTAAAAATTCATAATTACAATACAAATGCTCTCACTCTCTCATCCTCTGAGTGGCATTCGAGGGCATATCCCTAACAATCTCCCACTTACACTCAATGCCATAAACTATGGTATCTAATACCCATACTCTCCATATGTCTCTACAAGACCTTCTGAGATAGTGGCTTGGTAAGCGGATCAGCAACGTTATTTGCTGTCTCTACTCTCTGCAGTATAACATTTCCTTCCTGAACCATTTCTCACACAAAATGATATTTTCTCGAAATATGTTTGGTATTGTGGTGAGCCCTAAGCTCCTTAGCCTGTGCAACAGCTCCGTCGTTGTCATAAAACAGCGTCACGGGCTTCTCCGCATTAGGAACCACTTGAAGTTCCTCAGTGAACTTCTTAATCCAAAAAGCTTCTTTAGCAGCCTCCATGGCTGCCTGATATTCGGCTTGACATGTAGAGATAGCAGTCGAACTTTGCTTGGCACTTCTCCAAGAAACTGCCCCACCATTCAGAGTGAAGATATACCCTGATGTGGACATCTGAGCATCCATGTCCCCCGAAAAATCTGAGTCTGTATAGCCCATCACTCTAATTTCTCCACCGCCGTATGTAAGAACCAAGTCTTTAGTCCTCCTTAAGTACTTAAGAATGTTCTTTACAGTAGTCCAATGTTCCTGCCCGGGATTTGACTGAAACCGACTTACTACGCTCACAACATAGGCAATGTCCGGTCTAGTGCAAATCATAGCGTACATGAGGCTACCTATTGACGAAGCATAGGGCACCTTACTCATTTTCTTTCTGTCTTCCTCACTTTGAGGACACATCTCTAAGGAAAGTTTTGCACCATGTTGCATAGGAAGGAACCCTCTTTTAGAATCTTCCATCCTAAATCGCTTCAGGATCTTTTCTATATAGAGGGCTTGGGAAAGACCTAACATTCTTTTCGCTCTATCCCGGTAGAGAGGAATACCCAGAATATAGGTAGCTTCTCCCAAGTCTTTCATTGAGAACTCTTTAGAAAGCCAATCTTTCACAGAACTGAGCATTCCTACGTCGTTTCCTATAAGTAGAATGTACATATAGTATTAAAAACGCAATTCTGCTACCACTAACCTTCTTGTAAATACAGAGCTCCTCTTCGTTTTGGACAAAATCAAACTCTTTGACTGTCTCGTTAAAACGAAGATTCCAACTCCGCGAAGCTTGCTTCAGTCCATAAATGGCACGCTGAAGTTTGCATACTTTATGTATATTAGTTTGAGATATGAATCCCTTAGACTGTTCCATGTAAATCTCCTCCTCGAGGAATCCATTTAGGAATGCCGTTTTCACATCCATTTGCCATATTTCATAATTTAAGTGGGCTGCTATAGCAAGCATCATGCGAATAGACTTAATCATAGCTACAGGCGAGAGGGTCTCGAAGTAATCGATCCCTTCTCTTTGGGAATAACCCTTTGCCACAAGCCTGGCCTTATAGGTATCATCCTTGCCATCTCCACCAGTCTTTCTTTTATAGATCCATTTGTTTCCAATAGGCACTATGCCTTTAGGACGATCTACCAAAGTCCAGACCTGATTAGCATGCATTGAGTCTATCTCAGCTTCCATAGCTTCTTGCCACTTGGCAGAGTCAACATCTACCATCGCTTGGTCATATGTAGAAGGATCATTCTCTTGACTACTTTCTGTCATCTCATGGACACCTGGTTCTTCTTGATGTAGATAGCCATACCTCTCAGGTAATTGAGAAATTCTACTAGACTTGCGAGGTTGTGTTTGTATTCCATAAGGTTCGGTTCTAATATCTTCCATAGGTGTCTCATTTGGTGTTTCTTTTATTTCTTCCAAAGAAATATTTTTACCTGCCCCTCCTTCCTGAATAAACTGATCTTACAGGAAGTGTGCTTGTATAGCAACGATGATCCTATGATCTTCTTGCATGTAGAATAGATATCCCATGGAATCCCCTGGATATCCTATGAAATGACCTTTCACAGACCTAGCCTCCAATTTCTCTACTTTAGTCTTCTTGACATAAGCAGGGCATCCTCAAATCCTAATGTGATTAAGACTTGGTTTCCTACCTCTCCACATCTCATGTGGAGTCTTAGAAACGGATTTGGAAGGACATCTGTTCAAGATATGCGCAACAGTAAGGAGCGCGTAACCCCACAGATAAATTGGTAGATCAGTATAGTTAACCATGGAGCGAACCATGTCCAACAATGTTCGGTTCCTTCTTTCTGATACACCATTTAATTGTGGAGTAGCTGGGGGAGTGAATTGTGACACTATTCCTAGTTCTTTTAAGAACTCATCAAATTCGGTACTCATGTACTCACCACCTCGGTCTGACCGAAGAGTTTTAACATGGTTACCTGTTTGATTTTCAACTAGGGCTTTAAATTCCTTGAATGTATCAAAAGCTTCAGACTTATGTTTCATTAAGTACACGAATCCATACCTGGTATGGTCATCAGTGAATGTAATGAAATACTGAAAGCCATCTCGTGCCACTTCAAAAGGGCCGCAAACGTCGGTATGGATCAATCCAAGTTTCTCAGCAGCTCTTTCAAAAGTCCCTGCGAAGGGTAACTTAGTCATTTTGCCTTGAAGGCAAGATTCACAAGTTGGATAGGGATCTGATCCCAATGGACCTGTAAGGCCATCTTTCTCCATCTTTTGAACCTTGATCTGACCAATATGACCAAGTCGAAGATGCCACTTAAATGCTTGGTTTATTTCATCCCTACCACGCTTCCTAGTTATAGTGTTCACGGTTGTTTTATTCTTTAGATTCAAATGGTATAAACCATTTAATAATGTAGCAGTACCAACCAATTTATTTCTGAAATAAATACGACAGGATCCATCTCCTATAAAGAAGTGAAATACCTTTCGGTCCATGACCGGAATTGATACAATATTCTTATGCCCCTTGGGCAAAATAAGTACATCATCTAAAGTAAGAATAAAACCAGATTCTAAATCCAACATAAGGGATCCGATATCAGAAGCCTCGATACTATGCCCACTTCCGACGGTGACCATCACCTCCCCTGAATCCAGCTTCCTACTTCGTTCCAGATCCCGATTCATTGTACAAATGTGAGAACTCGCACCGGAATCAAGTATCCAAGAAGTAGAATATATAGTTACAGAACAATTCGTTTCTAAAACCAGTAGTTCCGTACCTGAAGGCGCATTACGGTCAAGCTTTGGACAGTACCTCTTTCAGTGGCCTAGCTCACTGCAGTTGAGGCATACATCCGTTTTCTTGGCCCCTATGCTCTTTTGAACCATTGACCTTGCCCTTTCCCTTGTCGATCTTGGCTATTGGACCTAACTGCTTCTTGTTCGTTTTCTTCTTATTCTTGGACTTCCAAGTCCCAGAAGAAATCACAAGTGCAGCTTCATTCCCTTTGTCTTCATCTGAGACTGGGCAGTCGTCAGTTTGTTCATTAGCCCAGCTAAGTTACATGCAATTGTAGGTCACAAGTCGTCCAGGAACAAGTCTAGAGGGGGGGTGAATAGACTTGTTGAAACTCTTGAACTCTTTTTCACGAAGAGTGAGTTTCTTCAGCTGATAGTTAAACAAATGACTTGGAGTCGTTTGTTCTTGGATATGTGCGGAAGTCAGCTGATGACGAATAGAAATTAACTTAATGAAACACTTAACAATGTATGCAGCAGTTAAGTATGATGCAAGAAACAAGAAATAACACAGCAATTATAGTGGTCTAAGGGGTGGGTTAATCATATACTAATACACTTTTCTCCAAACTGATTGAGATGAATTCACTATAATTATCAACAAGTTATAAATATTACAGTGATTCAAACCACACTACAACAGATTACAACCAGAGGAAATCCATGACGTTTTACACACTGATCGCCTTGCACCTCTTGATCCTCGATCCTCGGATGCCTTTACAGTCTCTTACTTCAACCAGTGAAGTACCCCGTACTCAAGATTATAGACAAGAGTTTTTGTCTTCTCCAACTTAAGAGCTTCCTTAAGTATGAACTTTTAGATCTGCTCTTTTCACGATGCTATTGATTGCTTTAGATTGCTTGATTGCTTTGATCGCTAAAATGTATGTTCGCACCAGTAGTTGCTCAGATTCAAATCTCCGGATATATATAGGTCATGTTCTCTGAGCTTTTTCCTTGTAGCCGTTGCAAATCTTTTTAACAAATTCGTCCGTTGGAGGGAGACTTCATTATTTATTCTTTCTGAACGTTGCAAGGCTGGATTCCCTATTATTTTATTTTATCTTCCGACCGTTGTGAAGACTCCTGCATGTGAGCGCCGAATCTTTTGAATATAAAACGATTTAAAGTCTTCAAGGTGGGTCTGGATGATTTATTTAAATCACTTCTCTTGCGGGAATCACTCCAATTTGTCTTTTCACGTTGCATGTAAGCTTTCCGTAATACTTGACTTTTCAACGCATGCTGACGTGGACTTGGAGTACTTGGCTGCCTTCGAGTAGGCTGATATGCAGCTAACATCTCTGCAGACAGGTCCTCTCGGCTGTTCACTGTTTGTGACTTGTCTGATCAGGTGACTTCCCTGAGGTACCTTGGCTGCAGTCTAGTCAAACTTCTCTGATAAATTTTGTTGACCAGAGCTACTCTGACTGGACTCGGCTGATCCTCTCTTGATGAACTTCGCTGTACTTGGTACTTAACCGATTTTCAGCCTAACTAATTTTGGCCTACAGAAGATACTCATTTGGTTCTTCTTTACATTTTGCCAAGTTTTATACTTAACATATTTTGACTTATGGAAGATACTCATTTGGTTCTTCCTTACATTTTGCCAAGTTTAAACATTTGATTTAATATTAATGACATCATCAAAATCTATCAAGTATTCCTAACAGCAATCTCATTGCAGTTGAAGTTCATGACAAATTGTGAAAAGGAGTCAGGAAGTGACTGCAGGATAAGGTCAGTTTGGAGAGATGCATGCATCTGAAAATCAAGAGCTTCCAATCTCTCAATCATCGAGATCATCTTGAGGACATGGTCCCCAACCCTCTCTCCTCCTTCATCCTGGCGCCGAATAATTACTTTGATATCTCATATCTAGCAGTTCGGCTATGCTCTCCATAGAGCTCAGCCAGGTGCGCTAAGATGGCTCTCGAAGACGTCCTTTTTTCATGGGCACATTGAAGCTCATTGGTCATTGAGCCTAACATGTACCCTCACACTCTTATGTCGTCTTTTACCCATTTCTCATGGGCATCGACATCTTCCTGATTGGCTCGAGTTCTTGCAGGAGCCGCTGGGATGTCCGCTTCCAAGACGTATCCCAGCATTTCCATAGTTAGGACAATCCTCAAGTTCCGAATCCAGTCCATATAGTTCGGACCAGTCAGGACGTTCTTTTCAAGTAGTATAGCGAGTGGGTTCATTGTCATATTGAGAGTTTCGTTAACTGCAGAGAATAATTTAAGATTCGTTAGTGATTGTTTAATTATGATCCGAGTAAAGAATTTAAGGACTTTCTTTATTCATAACTCGGCTCCCACTATTTTATCGGTATTTACACACTCCCATGTGAAATTCGGAAGTCTTGGGTGACTTCATAGTGGTGATCGATTACTTTACAAAGTTTAATAGAGGGCAACTCATACGGTTTCTATTCTATTATTCTTTATAAAGTGGTGTCTAACACCAACCCATCTAATGGATGATTCGATCTTCTTTTACCCCTAGTTCACTTGCCCTCAACCCATTCGGTTTATATGGCTCGCTGAACTATCTAAGTTTAAACCATCAACTCCTATTAGTCTGACAATTGAATCTTACCCGGCAACCCATACGGTTTATAGGGGTTTGATTTGTCACAACCAAAGGCATCTAATGCACTCTAGGAATTTATCAACTTTCCCAAAAAATATTACCCCGACATACTCGGAAGAATAATATTCCGGTTTAGATTTCAATCTTCCATGAGTTTGACGGAGGGTAGGAAACCTCGTAACCTTTATAACTTAGTGTTTGTAAGTGGGAGTATTAACGCGATTATATGTTACACTTTGCACATTAATCCGTTTATAAGCGCAGTTTGTCGGTTTGTTTGTTTGTCATACAATATGAAAACATACACAACCTAAAACTAACAACATGCAGTTCATGGACCATTCCTAGAACAAAAACATCGTAATCTAATTACATGTCTTCGGTCTTGAATATTCGTCTTCTCGAGCGGATCTTCCTCCGGTGTTCGCCATTACATATAAATTTACCATTTGAAAAATTGCATCCTATACAAATTTTCTAGTAAAATAAATAGGTTCAAAACGGAATTTACAACCCAATCGAACAAAACAAACGATTCAAAACTAGGTCCATGAACTACATCCCCATTCAAAATTAATGCAACAATTACATTAAAATAAATTGCAATAATGATTAATCTAAAATTGATCTAATCAACAAAAATTAATCCAACAATTAGAATTAATCCAATTAATTCACTTAACCGTTAATTTTAATTTGCTCCGGACAAAATAAATATTTCATTAAATTAATTCCCTTAAAATAAAATTACCATAATTATATTTTAGTCAAATTAAATCCAATTTAATTTGCGGGAAATTAATTTACCGAACAAAATATAAAAATTGAGTCGGAAAACACAAGGCCTGTGCCAAGCCGCGGCCAACAGGGCAATAAACCAAATTGAAGAATCAAATTGACCCAAGAAATTTCGAGCCGGGTCCGACCAATTTTCTGGCTCATTTTTTTCGTCCCGAATCCGAAAATAATATTTTTTTAATTTTTATATTACACAATTAAATCAGTTTTTCAAAAGAAAATAGATTTATATTGTAATATAAAATCATGAAATATAATTTTTAGATGAACAATTAAACATCAACAATTAAAAATAATTATGATTCTAAATCATAAAAAATAATCAAGCATTCCAAATACAAATATCGAATATACGATCGCATAGACCCCGCTCCGATACCACTGTTGGGATTTGGTGATTAAAATCGAAATACGCAGCGGAAAATAAACTGGTCCAACCGGATAAAACCAAACCCCAAAAACGGACCGTTCAAGCATCGTATAAACGAATATAAATAACGAGAAAGATAATCAAAGAATACTTACCCTCGTAGCCCTTTGATAATATAATCTTCGAAGGAAAAACCCGAGCAAGTCTTTTTCCCGATTACCGACACGAACACGAATCCAATTCGTTGTAGCTTGCTGAATGGTCCAACACCGAAAATGTTGAATGTCTCTACGTTATCACGCGTCGGATATTGATCGGAAAAATAAAATATCAATTCATTCTCAAAGAACACGGCTAAGAATTGATACAGTATTTTTCTTCTCTTCTCTTCTTTCTTTTCTTTCTCTCAAAGATGTACAAGAAAAAGAAAATAAATTTTTCTCTCCTCAACCCAAGCTCACGGCTGATCTCTTCCAAGAAGTAAAGTGATCTTTTCTTCACATGTTGGTGCATTATGATCATTACATATATAATACATAAAGAGATCAAAAATAAACAAATGATGATATCTCATCTATTTGTCCACAAGTGAGATGTCTTCCACCCCACCACACCACACACCACATGGAGTCAAGTGAGGAAGGTAAGAGGTAACAGAGGAGCGGCCCACACTAGGTTGGTGAGAAAAATGATCCGAGCCACTCGGTTCGTGTACCGGACGTTAGCGCGTCCAATACACTTCGTTTTATCTCAAATGTATTTATACTTAATTAATTAATCTAATTAATTAATTTTATCAAATACAAAATTATAATAATATATTTCCAAGAAATAATTATTTATGAATTAAATTAATCACCCGGTAATTAATTTCAATTCACTAGACCGCTTGATTTATCAAATAAATCAAATTAGATATCTAATATCCAATATTAATGAAGAGATAATAAATGCATATTTATCCATCAAATATCCTTGTGCGCGACTCCGTAGGTCCGTCTTAGTCAGCAATGGGAGGAACCAAGAAGTACGGGTAACACTTAGCCAGTCTAGTGCTTCGTACCGTAACCCAACTAAGAACGAATGATCGGATCATTCCAAAACCATTATGTCGTGAATACCGTATAGTATAAACTCTTCAATCATATGTCCCGGTCAAGTATTAGAGTCACGGTAAAGTCAAACCCTACTGTAACTTGACTCTATGCTTTCTGTTAGTGCAAACGGAGATCATCGAGCTCTCGTGTATCAAATACAACTAGCTCTAAATGCTTTAGCCAAAGACTTATAATCTCATTTGCCATTAACCGCATAGGACATTTACCTGCTCACTTACAGGAGAAAGAATTCTATCTTGGTATTCAGTAGAGACTGCTACTTGCCCACTAAGTTGCATTTCGAGGTTGACCCCACCCACCGGCGATTGGATCAAACTACTCTAATGACTAACTTAATGTCACAAGCACATCTCCTACTGAAAACTCAAGTCAAATCACAACCTTTCGATCCAGTCATTGACAAATCCTGAGTGATATCCATGTGACCGAATCGAGGTGAGTCATGTTCGAGTATACTAATCTCATTAGCATACCAATAACGTTTGCTCCGACTAACCCTTAGTGAAGACCGGCACTCTACATGTCAAAGTACACGTTATACAAGTCTTGTCTAAACTTATTGCCCAGTTAAGTTTTATCGACTTGCGAACGATTTAAGCATTCGAGCTCTAAACACTTCCAGTGCCTAGGGATGGTAGTCGGGTATGGCGGGCGTGGATAGTGCCTATCCACATCCGTACCCGCGAGGTAAACCTGTACCCGCGACCCGACCCGCGGCGGATATGATTTGCCAACCACACCCGCGACCCGCGGGTATCCGCCACCCGTCGGGTATCCGCAACCCGCCACCCGTCGGGTATCCACAATCCGCTATCCGCAGATACCCGCGATGCAAATAAATGAATTCAATATAAATAAAAATTTCACACAAATTAATATCTATAAATCAAACTCAGAAATTCAAATCCTCTAACCCACAAAGTTCAAAGTTTAAATCCACAAATCACAAAACACAAAATTAATATCTAAAATCATCAACTAAAAACAAAGTTTAAATTCTAATGAAAAGCATATTATTCGAAGTCAACAGTTGAAATAGACCTATTTTCCTCTTCTTTGTTGTGTGAATGTTTGAAATAATGAGTGTGGGTCGGGCTCTGTTTGGGTATTTTGTGGGTATTTCGTGGGTATTTTTGTGGGTATTTCGCGGGTATCTTCGCGGGTGTTTTTCGCGGGTAGACGGGTTTCGCAGGTATGAATAGTAACTATCCATATCCGTACCCGCAAACCTAATAGATAGTAATTTCATACCACTAAGATATTCATGGATACCAAATGCCCAGCAAACCCGCACCTATTACGGTCGGGTGCCCGCGGTTATCCGTTACCCGCGGGTAAATTGCCATCCCTACCAGTGCCTATCTCCTTATCTCTATAAGGAGTAGAATGTTTGCTCTCAAATACAAGGACTATTATTCTATATACCAAATCACAATGCCAGTGATATATAATAATATAGAAATAATTATTGCCTTATTAAAAATTCATAATTACAATACAAATGCTCTCACTCTCTCATCCTCTGAGTGGCATTCGAGGGCGTATCCCTAACACTCGAAGTATGGGTGTGACATCAAATATGCAAGGATCATCACAATATGGACAGAGGCGTGGGAAGTGTTGGGATTCGGTGCCTAAATCGAAGGCCCAGCGGAAGCGGTAAAATGATAATTAGTTCGATCCGAATCCTATGAGGATCGATCGAGCTACATATATATGATCATAAAACGAAATACAAGAGATACGAGAAACATACCCTTGTAGTATGTTGATTTAAATGGTGTCCTTCTCGTGAGCTTTTCCCCAAGCTTTAGTTGATTTCCCTACGATCCAATCCGCTCCAAGCTCTTGGATGATTCAACGCCGAAATACTGCGTCTCTATATGCCACGCGTCGGAGAAACGAATGGAACGATGATCACCCGATTAACCTCTAAGGTTATGGCTAGAATCAAGTGATGGAAGCTTTCTTTTAGCTCGGTTTGAACTTTAACAAGATCATTCTTTAAAATATTCTCGTTTTCAACACACTTTGAATGATCGATCTCGAAAAATTTTCTCTTTTCAAGAATTTTGGAATATTTAATTTCCAATGATTTATTTTTAAATTGAAGGAATTTAATTTCGGATAAAGCATTTTGATAATCCGTATGCAATAATTCAAATGCTTCAAATAGTTCGTCGTAAGACTCACTTACTTGGCTTTCGACGTCGCTATCGTCGAATGAACTTCGTGCCGTGAGAGCGAGATTATTTTGATTGATAAAATCATCATCTTCGTCGTCATCGCTCCATGTTACAACGAGAACCTCCTTCTTGGGTTTAGCTCGGCAATTCTTAGCAAAGTGGCCTGGTTTGCCACATAATCGACAATTGTTGTCGAATTTCTTAGATTCGCCCGAGATGTCTTTCTTTCTACGGTTTAATAAGGTTTGAAACTTATAAATATTCTTGGCATAATATGCTGATTCTTCGTCGCTTTCATCAACCGGGATTTCTTCTCTTTTTGACATATTAGCCTTCAAGGCTATCGATCTTTTCTTCGGCTTTGGCTTGACACTTCGTGATTTTAAAACTATCTCATAATTAATTAGTGAACCAACGAGTGCACCAAAATCAAGATTATTGAGATTTTTCGATTCCATAATTGCCGTCACCGTTCCGTCCCATTCAACAGGTAATGATCTTAAGATTTTCTTGACGTTCTCACTACTTGATAATGGTTTACCAAATGAAGCAAGTCCATTTGTGATGACCGAAAATCGGTTGAGCATATTGGTGATGGACTCGTCACCTTTCATCATGAATAACTCGTAGTCTGTAATACCCGAGATTTTTGTTATGTAATTGGAACTTGCGATATTGTAATGATTGTACTTTTGTCTGAGTACTATTCTCCGTATTTCATAATCCGATGTTGTCGAGCGTTTATTTTCGTGGTTGTGATTTAAAGATTGTAAATCTGCGCATATAGCGCACGCTACCGGATATGTTTAGCGTGCGCTAACGTGGATTCATAGCGCACGCTACTGAGGGTCATTAGCGCACGCTATGCGTGGTCAATTTGATTGGGACGTGCGGTAGGTGAGATCTGGCCGGGACCCCGCCGGATCGTGTCGGATGTACCGGACGGCTTTCGGGAAAATCCGAGTCAAAGCCTTAGCGCACGCCATGGTATATGCGTAGCGCACGCTAAGTGACGAGTCTGCTTTAGTCGTGAGCCGTTAGCGCACGCTACGAAAGGTGGTCTAGCGCGCGCTAATAGCCATTTATTATAAATAGGACAGCATCCTATTCGTGATTTCAGTTCTCTCTACTCCCATTACCCGAATTCCTACACTTAGAACATAACTTCCTTCATCCTAAACACTTCATATCAACACCCTAGCTCGTGATTGACGATCATACATCGTTGGAGATTGGTGTTCAAGCCTTCGGTGTTGGATTGCTTCGACTTCCTCCGTGTTCTTCACTACTTTGAGGTAGGTGATTCTTCACCGATGTTAGTAATGTTTTTAAGGACGTCTGATCATGTTTTGATAGCCAGTTATTTCGTTTATGATCGGTCATCACATGTTAGAATGATACTTTTGACGTATCGGCACTATTTATCGTATGAACCTTTGAACCATCTCAGTTTATGGACTCCTAAGCGTTTTCAAATCGATTTATGATCAGTAATCGGAGATTACCTAGTTCGTATGTTTTACGTAAGGAATCTTATGTTTTGAGACTTGGAATAAATCGGAACTTAGAATATTTCTTGAAGATCTTAGAAAAGATATGTTGTTGAGATGATTATCCGTATAAGTTGTACCTCATGATCATGGAACTTCCTCAAACCTTTTTAGCATGACATGCTTGAGGATGACATGTTGTATCAACATAGAATTCGTGAATTCACCACCCTTCAACCCAGTTTTTCCGGTAGCAGTATTCTGCCATGCAAGGTTAGCGCACGCTAACATATGTGAGTTAACGTGCGCTATCGAGGTTCAGTTAACGCACAATACGTACGTAGCGTACGTTATGTATCAGCCGATTCGAATCGCCGCCAGTAGCTAGCGCACGCTAGTCTTACACGATAGCGACGCTAATAGTCGGCTTAGCGCACGCCAGAGAGTACGTAGCGTACGCTAAGCAGTCCAGGCAGATTGTTTGTTTTGGAACTTTTAGGCCGTAGACCGAATTGTTAGGCCATCGTTCGACTTGAGATGATTTGTATATCATTCCTTTTGTTAAGGTTCGAGCTTGTTACGTTGATCGAAGGAGGCGGACTTCGAGTGTGTCGAGATCATTGAAGTGTTTCGTCCTTGCCATTTTCGAGGCAAGTATCATATGTCGAGTTCGATTTATCATGCTTGTGGTTTCGTTCATATTGTTGAATATGAAATGTATTTCTGAAAATTCTCGTGATATTCGTTGTTATTTGTTCGTATTGATGAACATATTGAAATGCATATGTGTATGCATAGTTGATTGATTTATGGTATAAATGATCCGAGGGGGTCATGAGGATCTATGCTGAGGGCGCTGGATCGAATGTCCACCATGCGTTGGTCCAACGGGATCATCATGGGGATCTATGCTGAGGGCGCTGGATCGTTGGACGGGTTTTCCACCATGCGTTGGTCCGACGGGATCATCATGGGGATCTATGCTGAGGGCGCTGGATCGCTGGATTACCTTGTATTGTGTTGATGGAATCGTGAGGATTCGCATCGTTGGATTCCGGTGGCGGAAGTCCGTTTTGCATGCTTTATGATGCATTGATGATTTATTGTATGATGATACTCGTACTAGCATTGTTTTGCTAACCCCTTCGGGGGTGGACATTGTTTTGATGTTCAGGTAGCCGAGGAGCGGGAAGGCAACCACAATACCGGCAGGACGATGATATGGCTCAGTGATGTGATCGATGTTATTGTTATTGTGATTGGTCTTCTTGGTTCGTTTAGTACTCGAGTACGTCTGTTTTAATAAAGTCAATTCGATATGGTTGTATAAGTTAACTCTTTTGATCGGTTGAATCAAATCTGTATTTGAACTTCAGTTGTTCGATTGTATTGTTTTTACACTTCTTCTAAAATTAGCATTGTAAATTCTTATCTAAAGGGTTTACGGCGCTGTAATTATCCCGAATATCTCGGGGTGTTACAGAATATGGTATCGGAGCCAAGATTTATGGATATCTTGGCAGTCGGGTCAGTTGGGTCTGTTTACGTTATTGATTGTTGGTCGTTCGTAACATCACTGCTGAGCCAGCATCGTCGTATGGACTGTGGTTGTAAGTTTCCTAATCTCGAATACTACTGTTTTATTTAATTCATGTCTTGTAAACATTGATGGATGTACTTTGAGAAAGTTTGTCCTGGATATTGAGTATTTATGTTTACAGTATGTTGAGAGGAGGTCGTGGACGCGGACGCGGTCGTGGACGCGGACGTGGAAATGTGAGGCAAGAAGAGTCGGTATCGAACCCAGAGATAACCGCTAGTCGAACGGATTCCCATTCCGGGGGACAGCATGGATCGGCAAATAATAATGCAGATCCTAACGTGCCGGGAGTGCTTCAGCAGGTGGTTGCCCAGATAAACCAGTTTGCTCAAGTTGTGGATCGCATGCAGACGGCGATGGGACAGCAGCATAACGTGGAAAATCGAGGAGATAGATGGCTTACCGAAGTGATTAAATTGCACCCTCCGAAATTTGACGGGCTCACGAGACGCTTGGGATCACCGTGAAAGAATTAGAGAAGATTTTTGCAGGGATTAACTGTCCCAACGATAGGAAGGTTCCAGTCGCCCAGTATCTTTTGACCGGGGAGGCTTTCGACTGGTGGGAGGCCATTCGACCGGAGGAGCACAATGTTGACTGGACGGAATTCAAATTGATGATGGAGGCGCAGTATTGTCCTCGCCTGATTAGAGAAGCCCGAGTTCGGGAGTTTTTCTCACCACAAAATTCGGAAGTATTCAGGACGGACGTGATTAAGACTTTTAATCACCAATCGACTTATGTGCGCCACTTGGTCGACCGAGAGAAGATTTTTCATTTTGACATGCGAATGAAGCCGGAAATTCAGCAGTATATGTCCGGATTTGAATGTACCACCTTGCGACAGTATCAGGACAAGGCGTTGGCCTATGATATGAAGGAGGCAGCAGTAGAGAAATCGACGGAAGCAAAGAAACAGAAGGTGTATGGCAACTTCACGGAGGATAAGAGTAGCGGGCCTCGCAGGGGTCAGTCCTCTTTTCATTCATCCAGGAGACCTCCGCATCCTTCTCGAGGTGGAAAGAAGTTCCGGGCAGCACCAACTGTTTCAGACGCAGGAAAGAAGTGTTACAACTGTGGCAAAGCGGGACATGTTCGACGTGATTGTTTCGCGCCCGCTGTGACCTGTTTCGAGTGTGGACAGGAAGGACATCGCGCAACATTTTGTGGGAATGCGACCCGATCTTTTGGTACTCGCACTCCAGCTCCAGTTCCGAAGGAGACGAGTGTGAACCAGACGCAGCAGAGTGGATTTCAGCAGTTAACGCCGGGAAGAGAGAGACATCCAGGCCGGGTCCGTTCCTCCGCGCCTGCATTTAAAATGAGGAAATCTGATGATCAGAACACAGCTGTTGCATCAGGTACGATTCAGATCCTTTTGCAACCAGTTAGTGTCTTGTTCGATTCGGGAGCTATGCATTCTTTTATATCTTTGAACTGTGTTAATCGTTTGAAAGTCTCGTGCTTGTATAATTGTGAACCTTATGTTGTGGGATTACCGAGCGGAGAGAAAATTGTGGGAACCCTAGAAGCTAGGGATTTCCCAAAGATTCTATAGAAGGAAGAGAGTGGCCATCGAATCTCATTGTAGTTGACATCTACGGTGACGATTTAATTCTGAGATGATTGGCTCAACCGCTATGGAGCTGTTACGAATTACCGAGAGAGAGTCATTTCCATCATTGCCGATGACGGATCGAACACTTATTCCGAGGATGGAGACCAGAAGCTCGGAAAATTGATCAAAGCAATGAAAGCCGTGAAATTATCAAGCAGGGATGTCACGGACTTTGGTGCTATGCCATGAGGAAAGAGGAAGGAGTAGAGCTCTCGTCCATTTCAGTTGTGAATGAGTTCTCAGATGTATTTCCTGACGAACTACCTGGGTTACCTCCGCAGAGGGGAGTGGAATTCACTATCGAACTAGAGCCTGGAGCAGCTCCTATTTCTAGAGCACCATACCGCATGGCGCCAACCGAGATGTATGAACTCAAGAAGCAACTGGAGGAATTGTTACAGAAGGGCTATATCCAACCTAGTGTTTCTCCTTGGGGAGCGCCCGTTCTCTTTGTCCGGAAGAAAGACGGATCCCTCCGACTGTGTATTGATTACATGGAGCTCAACAAGATGACGATCAAGAATAAGTATCCTATACCTCAGATCGACGACTTGTTTGATCAACTGCAAGGGGAAAGGGTATTCTCGAAGATTGACTTGCGATCAGGATACCACCAGTTGAGAATTAAGGAATCGGATATACCGAAATCTGCTTTCAGATCCCGGTACGGGCATTATGAATTCGTAGTGATGCCGTTTGGACTTACCAATGCTCCTGCAGTATTCATGCAATTGATGAATCGGGTATTCTTGGAATACTTGGATAAATTTGTGGTCGTCTTCATTGACGACATCCTGATATATTCGAGGGACACAGAGGAACATGTTGAACATTTACGTGTGGTTTTGAGCACCTTGAGGAAGGAACAGCTGTATGCAAAATTTTCAAAATGCGAGTTCTGGCTTAAGGAAGTAACCTTCCTTGGGCATGTGATATCAGCCGACGGAGTTCAGGTGGACCCGAAGAAAGTCGAAGCAATCTTGGATTGGGAAGCTCCTAAAAACGTGAAAGAAGTCCGAAGCTTCTTAGGACTTGCTGGATATTATCGCCGCTTTGTAGAGGGATTTTCCAAAATTGCTCGTCCGCTCACCCAGCTGTTACAGAAAACTCAAAAGTTCATGTGGAATGAGAAGTGCCAGGCTGGTTTTGACGAACTTAAGAGGAGGCTGACGACAGCACCTATATTAGCGCTGCCAGAGGGAACTGACGGATTCATGGTATACAGCGACGCTTCAAATCAGGGTTTGGGTTGTGTGTTGATGCAGAAGGATAAAGTGATTGCTTATGCTTCTCGGCAATTGAAACCGTATGAGGTTAACTACCCGACTCATGATCTGGAGTTAGCAGCTGTAGTCTTTGCACTGAAAATTTGGCGACATTATTTGTACGGCACTCATTGTCAGATCTTTACAGATCATAAGAGCCTCAAGTACATTTTCAGTCAGAAAGAATTAAACATGAGGCAGAGAAGGTGGCTGGAATTGATCAAGGATTATGACTTGGAGATTCTCTATCATCCGGGGAAAGCAAACGTAGTAGCCGATGCCTTGAGCCGAAAACCTGTTTCTCTTCGAGTGTTGGAAGCACTTACGTCCCAAACCAGTATTCAACGAGAACTGATCCGCGAGGGGATTGTGGTATGGGCACCAGGAATCCAAGGGCAACTTTATGTGATGGAACTGACTTCATCATTTGTCGAGGAGATCAAGTCTAAACAATTGAACGATTCTCTGATTCTTCGATTATCTGACGAAGTAAAGAAAGGAAAAGCCCCAAGATTCGTGATACAAGACGATGGGGTTCTGAGATTTCAGAGTCGACTTTGCGTTCCCGAGGATGATGATCTGAGACGGACTATTCTGAAGGAAGCTCATAGCGCGCCCTATTCTATTCACCCAGGCAGTAGTAAGATGTATAAAGATTTAAAGCAAAACTTCTGGTGGGGGAATATGAAGGACGTAGCGGAGTACGTTTCGAAGTGTTTGACTTGTCAGCAGGTTAAGATTGAACATCAACGACCTGCCGGAATGTTAAAACCGCTTCCGATCCCTGAGTGGAAGTGGGAGGATATCTCGATGGACTTCATTACTAGTATGCCAAGGACTAGAACGGGAATGAACATGATTTGGGTTGTAGTTGATCGACTAACCAAGTCGGCTCATTTCCTGGGAATTAAAGATACATGGGGACCCGAGAGATTGGCACGAATATTTATTTCGGAGATGGTCAGATTGCACGGGACGCCGAAGACCATTATTTCAGATCGAGATGGTCGTTTCGTGTCACACTTCTGGAAAGCAGTTCACAGGGCTTTGGGGACTGAGCTCAACTTTAGCACAGCTTATCATCCCCAAAGGGATGGTCAGTCTGAAAGAACTATACAGACAGTAGAGGACATGCTTAGAGCTTGTGCATTAGATTGGTCGACTGATTGGGAAGTTCACTTGCCCTTGATCGAGTTCACCTATAATAACAGTTGGCATGCTTCTATTAAGATGGCCCCATTTGAAGCTTTATACGGGAGAAGATGCCGATCACCCCTGTGTTGGGATGATTCTTCGGATTTGATCGGGACAGAACCGGAATTGATTATTCAGACTCAAGAGAAGATAGCTTCGATTCGAGAGAGACTGTTGACTGCCCAGAGTCGACAGAAGTCTTATGCAGATGTACGTCGTCGCCCTCTAGAGTTCGACGCAGGAGACCATGTACTATTGAAGGTGTCTCCTACACGAGGGATTTTCCGTTTTGGGAGAAGAGGCAAACTTAGTCCGAGATATATCGGACCATTCGAGATCCTCGAGAGAGTTGGAGATTTAGCATACAGGTTGGCCTTACCGCCATCGCTGAGTCACGTTCACAATGTGTTTCACGTATCCCAACTGCGGAAGTATGTACCGGACCCCAGTCACGTCATTGATTTCGATGAGATCGAAATAGCCAATGATGGCACCTTCGAAGAGAGACCAATCAAGATACTTGAGATCCGGATCAAACAATTGAGGAATAAACCAATACACTTGGTTAAATTACATTGGTCACGACATGGAGTCGAAGAGGCCACTTGGGAAACGGAGGACAGTATGAAGACTAGATATCCGGAGTTGTTTTCATCTTAAGTTTCGGGACGAAACTTCTTTTTAGGGAGGAAGGATGTAATACCCGAGATTTTTGTTATGTAATTGGAACTTGTGATATTGTAATGATTGTACTTTTGTCTGAGTACTATTCTCCGTATTTCATAATCCGATGTTGTCGAGCGTTTATTTTCGTGGTTGTGATTTAAAGATTGTAAATCTGCGCATATAGCGCACGCTACCGGATATGTTTAGCGTGCGCTAACGTGGATTCATAGCGCACGCTACTGAGGGTCATTAGCGCACGCTATGCGTTGGTCAATTTGATTGGGACGTGCGGTAGGTGAGATCTGGCCGGGGGACCCCTGTCGGATCGTGTCGGGATGTACCTGGACGGCTTTCGGGGAAAAGCCGAGTCAACGCCTTAGCGCACGCTACAGGTATATGCGTAGCGCACGCTAAGTGCCGAGTACAGTTTAGTCAGTGAGCCGTTAGCGCACGCTACGAGCAGGGTCTAGCGCGCGCTAATAGCCATTTATTATAAATAGGACAGCATCCTATTCGTGATTTCAGTTCTCTCTACTCCCATTACCCGAATTCCTACACTTAGAACATAACTTCCTTCATCCTAAACACTTCATATCAACACCCTAGCTCGTGATTGACGATCATACATCGTTGGAGATTGGTGTTCAAGCCTTCGGTGTTGGATTGCTTCGACTTCCTCCGTGTTCTTCACTACTTTGAGGTAGGTGATTCTTCACCGATGTTAGTAATGTTTTTAAGGACATCTGATCATGTTTTGATAGCCAGTTATTTCGTTTATGATCGGTCATCACATGTTAGAATGATACTTTTGACGTATCGGCACTATTTATCGTATGAACCTTTGAACCATCTCAGTTTATGGACTCCTAAGCGTTTTCAAATCGATTTATGATCAGTAATCGGAGATTACCTAGTTCGTATGTTTTACGTAAGGAATCTTATGTTTTGAGACTTGGAATAAATCGGAACTTAGAATATTTCTTGAAGATCTTAGAAAAGATATGTTGTTGAGATGATTATCCGTATAAGTTGTACCTCATGATCATGGAACTTCCTCAAACCTTTTTAGCATGACATGCTTGAGGATGACATGTTGTATCAACATAGAATTCGTGAATTCACCACCCTTCAACCCAGTTTTTCCGGTAGCAGTATTCTGCCATGCAAGGTTAGCGCACGCTAACATATGTGAGTTAACGTGCGCTATCGAGGTTCAGTTAACGCACAATACGTACGTAGCATACGTTATGTATCAGCCGATTTGAATTGTCAGTTCGTAGCTAGCGCACGCTAGTCTTACACGATAGCGTACGCTAACAGGTCGGCTTAGCGCACGTTACGTAGAGTACGTAGCGTACGCTAAGCAGTCCAGGCAGATTGTTTGTTTTGGAACTTTTCGGCCATAGACCGAATTGTTAGGCCATCGTTCGACTTGAGATGATTTGTATATCATTCCTTTTGTTAAGGTTCGAGCTTGTTACGTTGATCGAAGGAGGCGGACTTCGAGTGTGTCGAGATCATTGAAGTGTTTCGTCCTTGCCATTTTCGAGGCAAGTATCATATGTCGAGTTCGATTTATCATGCTTGTGGTTTCGTTCATATTGTTGAATATGAAATGTATTTCTGAAAATTCTCGTGATATTCGTTGTTATTTGTTCGTATTGATGAACATATTGAAATGCATATGTGTATGCATAGTTGATTGATTTATGGTATAAATGATCCGAGGGGGTCATGAGGATCTATGCTGAGGGCGCTGGATCGAATGTCCACCATGCGTTGGTCCGACGGGATCATCATGGGGATCTATGCTGAGGGCGCTGGATCGTTGGACGGGTTTTCCACCATGCGTTGGTCCGACGGGATCATCATGGGGATCTATCTTGAGGTTTGGATCGCTGGATTACCTTGTATTGTGTTGATGGAATCGTGAGGATTCGCATCGTTGGATTCCGGTGGCGGAAGTCCGTTTTGCATGCTTTATGATGCATTGATGATTTATTGTATGATGATACTCGTACTAGCATTGTTTTGCTAACCCCTTCGGGGGTGGACATTGTTTTGATGTTCAGGTAGCCGAGGAGCGGGAAGGCAACCACAGTACCGACAGGACGATGATATGGCTCAGTGATGTGATCGATGTTATTGTTATTGTGATTGGTCTTCTTGGTTCTTTTAGTACTCGAGTACGTCTGTTTTAATAAAGTCAATTCGATATGGTTGTATAAGTTAACTCTTTTGATCGGTTGAATCAAATCTGTATTTGAACTTCAGTTGTTCGATTGTATTGTTTTTACACTTCTTCTAAAATTAGCCTTGTAAATCCTTATCTAAAGGGTTTACGGCGCTGTAATTATCCCGAATATCTCGGGGTGTTACATAGTAATGGAGAAGCATATTGATCTTCGTCTCCTTGACTTGAGTTGTCCCTTCGTGTGTGATTTCAAGAATTTTCCATATTTCTTTAGCACTTTCACACAATGAGATACGATTGACCTCTTCTGGATTTAAGGCACAATATAGAAGTTGAGTAGCCTTACAATTTAGATGGTCGTTCTTCCAATCCTCGTCATTATATTCTTCGAAACTCTTAAGAGATCCATCAGGTTTGATTGGAACTTTCGGGCCAAGACAAATGATCTTCCAAATCTCGATGTCATACGCTCGGATGAATATTGACATCTTTTTCTTCTAGGTCATGAAATTTTTGCCATCAAAAAATGGTGGTCGGTTAAGAGCAATGCCTTCGAATAGAGCAAATGGAAATGCCATTTGGATCGTCTCCTCGGATGTTAAGCCGTGTATTGGAGGTACTGCTCCGATACTAATTGTTGGAGCAAGATCGCAATATGCGCCGTGATGCGGAAGCATAAAATAAATGTGCAGAATTTAAACGACACACAGATTTATAGAGGTTCGGCTATAAACGAGCCTATGCCCTCTCTCGGTATCTTTTTCTATAGGTGGAAGATAAAAACCTCTGCACCTCTCTTCTATCGGTCGAGGGATAACCGTTACAATCACGTCTTCTTATGGTCCGTGATAAATCACTCGTACTTGTCTTTGTGTCGGTCCAAGTTAAACCGTTTTCCTTTTCTATTGGACAAGGAATCAACCACTCTAGCATTCTATCGGTACTAGATAAACCTCACTTAGATATAGATTGCAATTCTAATAATGCCGGATCCTTGATCCTAATAACACTGAATCCAATCGTATCTTTTCCTTTACCTCTCATGTATATGTTGAATGTATAAACACTCAAACTATCAATATAAGCTCAATATCACAACAACAACAATATAAGTATATCAATCTCTGATGAATGTATCATTTGCTTGAAGTTGTTGTAGTGAAACAATACTATAGGAATGGTATTTATAGGCTCCAAAGCCTCAAGTAGCTGATCGCCTCCTGACACTCCATTACGGCCGCTATCATGCTTCCCTTACGTACGTTAATAACATTACGTACGTTAACGACAATCCTTTACGTACGTTAGCTTAGCCCAGTTTCAGTCCAGTAGCTTTCGTTTCCTCCTTTAGGTACGTTAACCAAATATACATTACGTACGTTATATATAGTCAATATGTCCGTTTCTCGCTGACCTATGCCATGACGTCATCTCCAACGTTCTTCTCGTTTGAACTCAGAACCATCACTTTACATACGTTATCCACTGAACATTACATACGTTACTGTCATTCTTTTACGTACGCTAAGTTATACTTTTTACGTATGTTAAGCATGCATTTTCCAGCTTTTTGCACTTCGTTTCCTTCGATGCTTTGCTTCGTCTTTTTGTTGTTTTGTTTTGTGTAACTACTTAATCATCAAAACATTATTAATACATGTATGGAACAAAATGTTCCAACAGGGCATATTCCTAACAATCTCCCACTTGCACTTAATGCCACACACTATGGTATCTAATACCCATGTTCTCCATATGACGCTCCAAGCTAATCTGAGGAAGTGGCTTGGTCAGTGAATCAGCGACGTTGTCGGCTGAGTCTACTCTGTGCAACACAATGTATCCCTTGCGAACAAATTCTCTTATGAGATGATACTTCCTCTCAATGTGTTTGGTACTGTTGTGAAACCTCGGCTCCTTGGCCTCCGCTACAGCTCTGTCATTGTCGCAGTACAGCGGAACAGGCAGCTCAGCACATGGTATCACTTGAAGTTCTCCCAAAAACTTCTTAATCCATAATCCTTCCTTGGAAGCCTCCGAGACTGCTTGGTACTTAGCCTGACAGGTGGAATAAGCAGTCGCACTTTGCTTGGCGCTATGGCAAGATACTGCTCCTCCATTAAGAGTAAATATGTACCCAGAAGTAGACATCGAATCATCCTTCTGTCCTTGGAAGTCTGAATCAGTGAATCCCATCACATCCAATTCTCCACCGACATCAGAACCATATCTCTAGTCCTTCTCAAGTACTTGAGAACGTTCTTTACGGCAGTCCAATATTCCCTACTTGGGTTTGCCTGAAACCTACTCACCACACTTACAGCATGCGCAATGTCAGGTCTCGTACACAACATAGCATACATAAGGCTACCCACACTTAGAGTGATTATTACTTTGGGAGGTTTGTATTATAAAATACATACCAGATTAATTTGAAATTTTTTAGTTCTTTTTGCACATCATTAAATTCATTACATACAGTAAAACCTTTATAAACTAATACAGTTGGGACCAAAAAAATATTAATTTAGAGAGGTATTAATTAATCAATAAATCAATAATTTATTAATTTAAAGAGGTATTTTATACTCAACCAATTTAAAATGAAGGATGTTCACAAATCCAAAGCTTAGATAAAATTGTTGATACTATAATTGAAAATTCAATTGAGGATGAAGCTCAAGATGATATGGTACCATTAGAGTCGGTTACGCGAAAAGAAGCCATAGAAGTGTCGAAAATCCTTCATAATTTTTCATGCAGTCATAGAATATCACACCAGAGGTTTTAAGTACCGTGAAAAAAGTGAGAGATGAGATTCATTTTGATTTGAATTTCAATAGAAAACAATCAACACTTGTAACACCCCCAAGACGTTCAGGGCATATTATAGCGCCATGGACCCAACCCTTTGTAATCCACCAGGCTAACGTACAAACTCAACATCATGACTGATGACAAACATCATCAACATACAAACAATTCCACAATTTTAAGACATTCAAAACAAATAGACCGAACCCGATAGTAATAAATAAAATCTTTCTCAAACCGGGTCCAGAAACAAATACAAGTCCAAAAGAAGAAAGTACTCGAGTACTTAAACAAATGACAGAATTAATAAAACTAAAAGACAAGACACCAAGCAATGACCATTGAACAGAATCACCCTTGCCCATCATCCTCATACTGTCCGCATGCTCGTTCGCCTCCATGACATGTACCTAAAATACAAAAGTATTTCCCCCATTGAAGGGGTTAGCGCGACAACAGCTAGTAGTACAATCCATTTGAACTACCATTCTAATCAGATGAATTATGCACCAAAAATTATTTTAGAAAACATTTATATTCCGGAATATGAAGGTGCACATGAAAAAAACATAGTTCTCCAACAAAACATTTCAAAGATTAACCGCTGGTACGAGACTCACGGCCACCCACAGAGGCCCCATCGGACCATCCCTGGGTGGTTAACCCCAGTTCACGATACGCATACACACGGCACTACGTATCTCCAGAGGCCCCGTCAGACCATCCCTGTGTGAACATACGCATTCACATCCCCAACATACACGGGAAGCCATAAATCAAATACTAGAATATGCATGCAAATGTCAAGTACTTGCCTTTGAGACATCTTCAACGAGACAGAAAACAAACGACGACTAGGAATGACCCGGAGTGAACACGTCTGTTCCTAAAGAGAGATTAACATGAATCAGTCCTAAACGACATCAATAACCGAACGGAATACACCCACAACCCCGATTACTAATCATAACAGTACACGTACGATCAATACGGGCGAGGATTTTCACAAAATTGTTAGGAATATGCCCTCGAATGCCACTCAGGGGATGAGAGAGTAGGGGCATTGTACTTGTAATTATGAAATAATTAATAAAAAGGCAATATGATTTATTCACTGTTTATTGTATTTCAAATGCATTCTTGATTTGGTAAACATTGAAGTGAAGTCCATGTAAATAAAACGAACATTCCATTCTCATTATAGGATAAGAGAAAATGTACTGGAAGTATTTAAAGTTTATTTACGTAAATCATTCGCAAGTCAATAAACTTAAATGGGCATTAAGTTTTAGTAAGACTTGTATAACTAATGCTATAGCATAGTTATAAGTATATTGGTGGCACCAGTATACTCGAACACGACTCATACTTGATTCAGTCACACGGTATTCACTCTCTGAGAGTCGATGACGAATCAAAAGGTTGTGATAGTATACGTGGACCTTTGACTTGAGGGTTCAGTAGAAGATGTGCATGTGATGTTTAGTTTGTCATTAGAGTAGTTAGACTCATCTGCTTAATTGCTGAGTCAACCTCGAACTGCGGACTATACAGGCAGGTAGCAGTCTTTACTGTATGCCAAGAAAGGATTCTATCTCCTGTTAGTGAGCAGGCGGATGTCCTATATGGTTAATGGCAAATAAGATCATAAGTCTTTGGCCAAAGCATTCTGATATAGTTGTATTAGATACACTATTAATCAGTCGGTCTTGATTTGCATTAACACATGTATAGTGTCTAGTCAACAGTAGGGTTTGACTTTACCATGACCCAAAAGACTTGACCGGGACATCTGATGAAGGGTCTATACGTATATGGTATTCACGACATAATGGTTCTGGAATGATCCCTTCATTCATTCTCAGTCGGGGTTTACAGTGCGGCCCGCTAGGCTGGCTAAGTGCTGCCTGTACTCATTGGTTCCTCCCAATGCCGGCTGAGACGGACCTACGGAGTCGCGCAGGAGCGTTGATGGATAAATGTGAATTTATTATCTCTCCATTAATATTAGATATTGGATATCTAAATTATGATTTATTGGATAAATCAAAATTGCGGTCTTATGAATTGAAATTAAGTTACTAGGTAATTAATTTAATTCATAAATTATATTTCTAAGAGAAATATATTTATATTTGATATAATTAATTAATTAGATTAATTAATTAGTATAAATACATTGGTGATTAAACGGAGCATATTTAACGGATTCGTTTTACGAACGTCCGGGACAATGAGCCGAGTGACTCGGCTCGTTTCTAAGAAACTTCCTCCATGGGTCGTCCCCTCCTTGACTTGTTGTGATGATTTGCATGTGTGTGGGAGCTCATATGAGTTTAGATTCTTCCATTATTACACATGATTGATGTAAAGGAATCTTTAGTCCTTTATATTTTCAAATCATCATAATAACAAAAACTCTTCATACAACTTTTTGTGCAAGTGTGTGTGAGTGTTACTCTCGGTCGAAGCCTTTATCAACGGAAAGAAACTTTTTTTCTTTCAACTTTTCATCTTTGAGGTGATACAAAATTAAGAAAAGGAGAGATATAAATTCCTACGATAATTTTCCAGCCGTGTTCTTGGAGAACGGAGTTACGTTGAATTTTTTCGGGCAACTTCTGATGCGTGTGAAGTAGATGCATTGTATTTTCGGTGTTTGGAATGGAGGATTGTTCGTGCTCGAGCTCGGGTTCGTGATCATCATCTTATGAAGATTTATTTCAAAGGATTCAAGGGTATGATCCTTTTATCTTCGTATTTATTTTTCGTATATACGTTACTTGATCGATCCTGTTTGGGATTCATTTTTATTTTTCCACTGCGTATTTCGTTTTATTTCTGGAATCCAAACAGTGGTGTCAGAGAGAGGTCAATGATACCGTATATACGATTGTTTGTGTATTTTGAATGCTTTTGGATGATGTTTATGATTTAGAATCACTTTTGGTATAATCGAAGATATTTAAATTGTTCGTTGTGACATCACGTTTTTTGAAAACGAGCCGAATAACAAGAAAACGGGGCTGCCGGCAGTGGTGCCGGCAGCACTGCCTGGGCTGCCTGCCCAGGCTGCCGAGAGTGCCGAGCATGGCTCGGCCATGGCACCCCTCGGGTTTTTGGCCCGATTTTGAATCGGGCCGCGTGCTGGGCCTAATACCGGATAGTCCAGGACTCCGTTTTAAGTGTATATTTCGTTGTAATTATTTCCCAAAATTTAAATTGGATTTTAATTTGAGTAAATTAATATTTGGAAAATTTTTGACTTAAGGAAAATAAATTAAACGAGAATATTATTTTTGTAGGATTACTTGACGAATTTAAATGACGATTATTAGTATTAATTGGATTAATACCATTAAAATTGAATAGATTAATTTTATATTGATTTGGATTAATATATTTAATTTTAATGCCACTTTATATTAATTGGATTAATATAGTAAAAATTAAATAGATTAATTTTATAGATTAATTGGATTAATTTATATTAAAATTAATTGTTTAATTTCATTGTCGTTACATGTTGTATGGAATCCTTATGTGATGATGATATAGCTCGTGGACTTAGTTTTGATTTGTTCGATTCGATTGGGTTGTAAAGACCGTTTTGAGCCTATTTTATTTTACTAGAAAAATTTGTATAGGATGCAATTTTTCAATAATGTAATTATTTTTGGCTATGACAAAGACCGAGGACAACCGACCGAGAAGATGAAGAATCGAAGACTGTTTTTTTTATTTATTGGGTCATTCGCTTGGCCCAATACATAGGAATAGGTCCATGAGCTATATGTTGGTAGTAACTAGGTTACTATTTTCTGTTTTTTCATTTTGAATGATTGACAAACAAGCGCGCGTATAAATGAATTAATGTGCAAAGTGTAACATTAATCGCGAAATTCTCCTGACAACAAACAGACTAAGTTTGAAAAAGGTTACGAGGTTTCCTACCCTCCATCAAACTCGTAGAAAATTGATACCCGAGTTGGTGTGCTATGCTTCCGAGTTATCGAGGTAGTACATTTGGTAGAGGTTGAAAAATTCTTGAGTGCATTAGATGCCTTCGGTTGGTGATAAATTTCGCCCCTAGAAACCTGGTAGGTTGCCGGGTGAGATTCAATAGTCAAACTGATAGTCGTTGATGGTCAACAACTTAGATAGTCTGGATTGCCAAGAAACCTGATAGGTTGAGGGCATGAAGAGTAGGGGTAAAAGAAGATCAAATCATCCGTTAGACGGGTTGGTGTTAGACACCACTTTATAGAAATTAATTGGCAAGAAACCTGATAGGTTGCGTCTGTTAAAATTTGTAAAGAACTTGATCACCACTAAGGAGTCGATCTTATCATGACTTCCGGATTATAACATGGGAGTGTATAATTTCGATAAAATTAGTGGGAGCCGAGACAAAAATTATACAAGCCCTTAAACTCTAACTTGGTCATAATAAAACAAGTCACTAATTTAATCTTGTCTAAATCTATGCAGAAAAATGAAATTGTATCTCTATAAAATGGCTAAAAACCCACTTGCAATACTACTTTAAAAGAATCTCCTAATTGGCCCCAACTTTGTTGACTGGTTGCGGAATCTGATGATTGTACTAAGTATGGAGTCTCTGGGATACGTCTTGGAGGCGGACATTCCACCGACTCCAATCCGGACTAGGGGTAATCAGGAAGAAATTAACATCTATGAAAAATGGGTCAAGGATGACGTGCTAGTCCGTGGCTTTATGATGGGCTCAATAACTAATGAGCTGCAGAGAGCGCACGAGAAAATGACTTCTGCTAGGCAGATTCTCGCACACTTGACCGAACTTTATGGAGAGTACAGTAGGACTGCTAGATATGAGATATCGAAGCAGTTGTTCAGTGCTAGGATAAAAGAAGGGGAGAAAGTGGGAGACCATGTCCTCAAGATGATCTCTATGATTAAGATGCTCGAGGTGCTCAACTTTAATATGGATTTATCCCTCCAAATTGATCTTATCCTTCAATCTCTCCCTGACTCCTTCATGCAGTTTGTAATGAATTTCAACTGTAATGAAATTTCATGCATATTAGTTGGGCTAATGAATGAAATGGGGACGACATAGTCCAACATGAAGACTAAACTGAGGGAGGCTGCTCTTGTGATTTCTTCTGGGCCTTGGAGGTCCAAGAACAAGAAGAAAAAGACCTACGAGCAGTACAAACCCAAGAAAGGGGTGCAGAAATGAAAGGGCAAGGCCCGAATGGTTCAACAGGTAGGCGGTCCACAACCTACGGACAAATACCTTGAATGCGGTGAGCTGGGCCACTGGCGTAGGACTTGTCCTAAGATTAATGGCGCATCAGGTACGGAACTTTTTGTTTTTGAAACCAATTGTTCCGCTACTGTATATTCTGCTTCATGGATTATGGATTCAGGTGCCACTTCTCATATTTGTACTATGAATCAGGATCTAGAACGAAGTAGGAAACCTGAAGCTGGGGAAGTAATGATCACTGTCGGAAGCGGACAAAGTGTCGAGGCAACCGATATTGGATCAATCCTACTGGGTTTAGAATCCAGTTTTATTTGATGTTAGATGAAGTACTTGTTTTGCCCAAGGGGCATAAAAATATTGTATCCATTCCAGTCTTGGACCGGAAAGGATTTTGTTTCTTCATTGGCAATGGTAGTTGTAAAATTTATTTTCGAAATAAATTGGTTGGCACAGCTACATTGTTGAATGGTTTATATCATCTGAACTTATAAAATAAAACAGCAGTGAACATTATAACTAGGAAACATGGCAGACAAGATACTAATCAAGCTCTTAAGTAGCACCTTAGACTTGGTCATGTTAGTCAGACCAATGTTCAGAAAATGGATAAAGATGGAATTTTAAGTCCATTGGGTGTACAACCCTATCCAACTTCTGAATCTTGCCTTAGAGGCAAAATGACTAAGTTCCCCTTCACAGGGACATTTGAAAGGGCTGCTGATAAACTTGGGTTGGTACATACCTGTTGTTGTAATATCGGTATATGCGCCATTTGTGCGGAAGCGAATTTAATGTGCGGAAAATAAATGGCACAAGGATTTATAGAGGTTCGACCAAACGTGCCTACGTCCTCTCTCAATGTATCTTTTTCAATAGTCTAAAGATCAAAACCTCTGCACCTCTCTTCTATCGGTCGAGGCATTACCGTTACAAGCTCGTCTTTTTGTCGGTCCGAGTAAAACCATTTTCCTTTTCTATTGGATAAGGAATCAACCACTCTAGCTTTCTATCAGTACTAGATAAACCTCACTAAGATAGCGATTGCGATTCTAACAATGCCGAATCCTTTATCCTAATAACACCGAATCCAATCGTATCTTTTCTTTTTCTCACTCGTGTATGATTTTGTGTATAACACTTAATCACTCAATATAAGCTTAAGAACAACAACTATAATGTTTACAATGATATCTCAAGTGTATATGAATTGCTCAATGTTGTTGTGTGGAATGATACCAACTCATTTGGTATTTATAGCCTTCTTCCACAAACTAGTCGTTACTGCCAGTTGATTATTAGCGTGCGCTAGGATGACTTCCTTAGCGTATGCTATCGCGTGTATTTGCCTTAGCGTACATTATGTACTGCATGTTACGTACGTTAAAGTCTTCCAGTTTTAGTCCAGTGGCTTCTGTCTCTGACTGTTAGCGTGCGCTAACACTTCCTTTGTAGCGTGCGCTAAACTTGCATCATTGCATGCGTCATATATCCGTTTATACTTTTTGACTTGCAGTAGATTCTCCCCAACGGATTGATTGACTTGATTCAAACTTTGATATTTAGCATGCGCTAAATATCATCCCTTGCGTGCGCTAAGCTTACTTCACTGCATACGTCATTTTGTGTTTGAATCTCTTCATAACGGTAATATTGGATCGATAGCGTGTGTTAATCCTTATGTGTAGCGTGCGCTATCCTCATCAGGTGACTTCACTTCAGGTTACTTCGAACTCGTCTGATCTGCAGTCGGGACCCGTTAGCGTGCGCTAACCTGTATATCTAGTGTGCGCTAGCTTTGTATTTTGTCCAGCTTTTTGCGTCTTCGATTCCTTCGTCGTTTTGCTTTGCCTCTTTGTTGTTTTGTTTTGTTTAGCAACTTAATCATCAAAACATTATTTATGAATATGTGGAATAAATATTCCAACAATACCGACATTTGTGGTGCTTTAGAAGCAGCTCTAGATGGATACCAAAATTTCGTAAAGTTCATAGATGATCATACTATGTATGGTATTGTGTACTTAATGAAACATAAATCCTAAGCCTTTACTATATTCAAAGAATTTAAGGCCCTAGTTGAAAAACAAACTGGATGTCATATCAAAGCACTTCGGTCGGACCGAGGTGGTGAATATATGAGCATAGAGTTTGATGAGTTCCTTAAGGAACATGGAATAATTTCACAATTCACGCCGCCAGGAACCCCACAGTTAAATGGTGTTACAGAAACGAGAAATCGGACTTTGTTGGACATAGTTCGCTCCATGTTAAATTACACTGATTTACTAATTTACCTATGGGGGTATGCCTTACTATCACTGCCTATATCCTTAATATATGTCCTTCCAAATACGTTCCTATCACTCCGCATGAGATGTGGAAGGGTAAGAAACCAAGTCTTAATCACATAAGGATTTGGGGATGTCCAGCCTATGTCAAGAAGGCTAAGGTGGACAAACTGGAAGCGAGGTTCATCAAGGGACGTTTCATTGGATACCCAGAGGACTCGATGGGTTATCTATTCTACATGCCAGAAGACCATAGGGTCATTGTGGCTTTACAAGCGCACTTCCTTGAGGATGAATTCA
Source organism: Orobanche coerulescens (assembly GCA_033398695.1). Classification (NCBI taxonomy): domain Eukaryota; kingdom Viridiplantae; phylum Streptophyta; class Magnoliopsida; order Lamiales; family Orobanchaceae; genus Orobanche; species Orobanche coerulescens. The sequence continues at coordinate 67,347,986 of CM065804.1, read as the reverse complement.
ATCTTGAAGGTGGCTCGGGTAGAAATATCTCTTTGGAAGAGCATAAGGGTTTTGTGTCCAAAGCTAATATTCATAAGGTGTGTAAGCTACAACGAGCCATTTATAGGGTGAAGCAAGCTTCTCGGAGTTGGAACCTTCGATTTGACAAAGCAGTAAAGGATTTTGACTTCGTATGCAATGAGGAGGAACCATGTGTTTACAAAAAGGTCAGTGGGAGCAACATTGCCTTCTTAGTACTATGTGTAGATGATATTCTACTTATAGGAAATAACATAGCAATGCTCAGCACTGTGAATGCTTGGCTTTCTAAAACATTCTCCATGAAAGACTTGGGAGAAGCTTCCTATATTCTAGGGATCCGTCTTTACAGAGATAGACCGCGAAGAATGATAGGACTTTCCCAAGCCCTCTATATAGATAAAATCCTGAGAAGATTCAAGATGGATGAATCTAAAAGAGGTTTCCTTCCCAGGCGACATGGAATTCATCTCACCACGAAATTGTGTCCTCAAAGTGAGGAAGACAAGAGAGAGATGAGTAAGATACCCTATGCCTTGGCAGTGGGTAGCCTCATGTACGCTATGTTGTGTACGAGACCAGACTTAGCCTAAGCTGTGAGTATGGTAAGTCGATTTCAAGCAAACCCGGGAAGGGAACATTGGACTACCATAAAGAACATTCTTAAGTACTTAAGAAGAACTAGATATTTGGTTCTTACTTATGGTGGTGGAGAACTGAGGGTGATTGGATTCACCGATTCTGATTTTCAAGGAGACAATGATGACTCTAAGTCGAAATCTAGGTATTTATTTACTCTCAATGGAGGAGCAGTATCTTGGAGAAGCTCCAAGCAAACCGCTACTGCAGATTCCACCTGCCAAGCAGAGTACCAAGCTGCCTCAGAGGCTAGCAAAGAAGCATTTTGGATGCAGAAGTTTATACAAGAACTTCAAGTGGTGCCTAATGCGGAATTGCCTATATCACTATTCTGTGATAATGATGGAGATGTCTCCCAAGCCAAGGAGCCGAGGGCTCACCACAACACCAAGCATATAGAGAGAAAGTACCGCATCGTTCGAGTGATGGTGGAAAAAGGATATGTTTCGTTTCAAAGAGTAGACTCAGAAGACAATGCCTCTGACCTGTAACACCCCGAGATATTCGGAATAATTACAGCGCCGTAAACCCTTTAGATAAGGATTTACAAGGCTAATTTTAAAAAGAGTGTAAATATAAACCAATCGTACAACTGAAGTTTAAAGACATATTTGATTCAACCGATCAAAGAGTTAATTTATACAACCATATCGAAAGGACATT